>LR990961.1:0-5000000 GCA_905163465.1 Craniophora ligustri | reverse complement strand
ACATGAATCAAATCCATTTGATTATAAAAACAGGCGGCTCAAGCTAAATAACAACAAATAATTCTTTGCTTTTCACTTCATACCACACAATCTCACGTATTATAATTTTTTATGACATTAAATCTGAAAATAAAAAATTGAATATCATAATACATTCTATTCAGTTCCTACGTACATTAAGTGTTTATTTTTTTGACTCGTGTAAAGAACAGTAAACAAATGAATGGAGACAATTATATTTGAAAGTCTGTATGATTATTGACATTTTAATTGTAGTCTAACAAAAAACAGTAGCCTGCCGAGCAAAACCGCAGGCTGTCGTTAGACTTTTATCAAGCTCTGTTTTGCCTAAGAATGTGTTATTATTATGTCAATTGCAATCCCCTTTTCACAAACAATTTACCGCAATTCTCTGAATAAATCTAGCGTTATTGAATAGAGTAAGAAATCAGTTCGCTTACGATTTGTTAGAAACACAACGCAGTGGTAGTAAAAATGACGAACATCGATTTAAAATTCGAAGAAATTTTCAAAATCGCAACGATGTCTCTGCGTTTAAATCGGTCACATCCATATATCGCACGAGATCGGCGTTGGTTGTTATTTTTTACGATAATTATGTTTAACTCATTCTGCTGTTTCATTTTTCTGTTATATTCGATATTTTTTCACGACATTAAGTCTGGAAAATTTTCCGAAGCTAGCAAAAATGGTACCATGGTCATAGTTTCTCTCACAATAACTTTGAAATACATTGTTCTTCTTTACTATCAAGAATCTATTAAAGAATTGATAAAAACAATAGAAAATGACTACGAAACGGCCAAAGGTTTTTCTGAAGAGGAAAGGGAAATAGTCGAAAACTATATCAAAAGAGGTGTGACAGTATGTAAATTTTGGCTCGTCTTTGGTTTCGGCACCAGCGCCATCTTCCCAATAAAAGCTTTCATGCTAATGGGATATTATTACTGGAATGGAGAATTTGTTTTAGTTCCTCTTTTCGACCTAACCTATCCTCCTCTTATAGAAGGTTATAAAAACTTGCCTCTGGTTTTTTGGGGATGCTTTCTGCTCACTTTCGTATTTGATGCGTATGCGGCGTCAATGTACATGGGATTCGATCCTCTGGTGCCTATATTGATGCTACACATGTGTGGACAACTTGATTTACTCAGTCGACGAATCAGCAAATTATTTGTTGAGGCGGCAGATCATGGAGAAATAGAAGAAGGCTTGAAGAAAATTATTTTAAAACAGCAGGATCTTTACAAGTATATTTTAAGTTATATTATATAATCATTCATCCAGACATTATTACACAGTGCTATGTATGTAGTTGACAGCTAAGCAACGATGCTTGTGTGTGTGTTTATATATATATTATATCAGGTACTAATATTCTTGCTCATCACACCATTTGCCCCTACCACAGACGTCAGCTTTTAAGGTCGCGAAACTTTAGTTAAAAAAAGAAGTAAATTCATATTTTTGGCTTTGTTTTAACCAATCATGTGTTGCAGATTATTGAATTCCGTGAAGAAAAATTTTTCTATCTTATACGAGTACAACATGAAGGCGACTACATTTTTGTTACCTCTGACTACGTTTCAACTTGTAGAGGTAAGTAGATAAACATGAATTCAAACCTTCTTGGCCGATAGGATAGGAATTTGTTTATTGTAAGGAAGATTTACAGACAAATAATAAAAGTAAGAAAAAAATACAAATAGTCCTGTGCCATTTACAAATCTTCATCAATACATTTTAGACGTGGGATAACATGAGAGTTGTTAGGTGTAAAAAAGGAAGAGACTAGACTGTTGATATAGAAGTTTTATTTTAGTGTCGTATGAAATTCGTATTAACACTGATTAGTACTGGTGCCGCCACTACAGCTATTGGGACTCTCAAACGCTGCAATCCATTATCGAAAAAAATATCAAAGCAAAGGGCTTTATAAAACACTGCAAAACGTAACTTATATTGACATTCATGTACAATATTTCTAATTGACTCATCTTGTAAAATATGATTTCTGAGACTTAAATGACGCTACAGGTAAAGGATTTAGAAAACGAGAGAAGGAAAACCCTGCGAAACGCAACTAGTGATGTTCATTATCATCAACCCATTAACTGTTACACTGTTGACAAGGGTCTTCCTTATTTGCGAGAAATTAAGCTAAACTCCAACATCCTTAACTTGTGTGGGTTAGAAGATTTCACACGCCATCGAGAAAATCTCGAGTTACCTCTCGATGTTTTCCTTCACCGATTGAGCAGATGATAAAAACATACCTACGTAACTTTGTCTGGTGATTTTATTAAAATTGTAATATAACATTTCTATTTCATTCATACTTCTTAAATATAATTTGTAAACGAACAGAGAAGAGTTTACATTAAGATAATCCAACTACGCGGAATACAAGATGGATTTTATACAATAAATTATCATAATTCCTGCAGGACTTGCGAGATAAACGGATCAACGTTGAGTTTATTTCATTCTTAGTTGGCTGCATTTTACATTTCTACATGCCTTGTTATTATTGCAATCTTCTTATGGAAACGGTAAGAATCTCAAATATTATTTAATTACCACTTGTCCAAAACGCAGCTAAACGAAACGGGCTAAGCCAGAGCTGAGCTAAGCGAGCTCAAAGGTATATAAACCCATGAAATTTTGAAATTTTATAGGAGGTAGGGCAATGCGAGATTTCTCGCTCAAATTGAGGTAACCGACTGGGGAAGTACCTCCACCTTACAGAAGACCGCAGTGAATCAACAAATAGTTGTCTTTCTCTGAGTGAGTAAGGTTCCAGAGCTCACTGTGGCTCCGTTTGCTGTCAGTTCAGTAACTCCCTATTTTCAGAAACCTGAACGGTTTCTAAGGGGTTTGGCAACGCATTTGCAAGCCTCTGGTGTTGCAAATGTCCATGGGCGGCGGTCATCACATACTATCAGGTGAGCCGACTTGGGAGTTCTGTACATCACAGATTTACTTACATCGATATCATTATCCAAGTATAATTATTTAGTTCCAATATCAAATGCATGAACATGTAAATTTATACCTAAAAGATGTGTTTATGTGAGGTTTCATTACCGAGAAAAAATTTACAGAGCGAAAAATTTCGTCAAGCAATATACTCCTGTGGTTGGGAAAAATACTCCAACAAGAGGATCCGGCAGATTGTGTTGTTCATGATGACGCGAGCCCAAATCCCTATGGGTATCAGTACGGTGTTCTACGTGATTAATCTCAATACCTTCGCCGAGGTAGGTGACTGTCCCAAACCTTTGTGTGTATCCGTGTAAAAAAATACGCCTTCTCCGTTGTAATGCTGACGGTGGGAAAAAACTATAAGAGGCCACGTGCTACGATGTATGCTCTTCCCATTATTTATTGGAATAATAAAACTAGCAGTATATGTTACAACAGTAAAAAAATGTTTATTTTCATAATCTAGTTTCTATGTCGCATAGTCTAGTTTCTTGTGGCAAAAACACTTACAATAATAAAGATAATTGACTCATTGGTCACCAGCACGTCAGCTGTTCCAGAGTTCCATTCTCAGTTCAAGCAAGGTATTATTGGGTTTTTCTATGAAATTCTCTGTAGCTACCCGGAATTTAGATTAATGGGTGAACAATTTATATATATACTTACCTATACCTCTCTACATGGGACCTAAACTGTACCGATAAAATATGGAAGAACATACGTGGAGGCATAATAAAAAAAATATGTTTATACAATCATATCTTATTTCCCTGGGAACAGGCAGAAACTACAGACTACTATCAAGTAGGTATTACCACCTATTAATACCACTTTTGCTTCACCACTTTTGTTTATACCTCTTTTTGTAAATGCACCTGACCTTTTGGGTCATCAATAAAATCAATGTACCTATGTATTAGATTGTCATATCTTTTAAGCCGCAACGTTGTCTTATCCAATTGTTAATTGAATTCTGCGTTGGGATTTTATTGCATCAATTACATTGAATTTATATGTTCTTTATTCTGTATCTTTGTTATTCATAATAATAAGATTCATATATTTGCTTACAGATGTGCCGTCAATCTTATGGAATACTTAACCTAATGAATGCAGCGTGGGGCTAGAATAAAGGCGTAATACAAGCAGGAGAAAAATTCTACAATATTGTAAACAGTCACGATAATAATACATTTTTTCGAAAAGCTTAATATGTTTTTAAGATTGTTCAAATCCAGTCCAAAATTAACCTGTGCAGTTTTAATTTTAGTCAGTATCTAATTTACTGATAAATCTACCTAGGTAAATAATGTATAATAAACTAAAGTAGGTACCATTAAAATTGATGAACGTCGTACAAATGAAAACATTTTACACATTTGTTGTCATAATTGGGTATAAATTAGCTGAAAACCAATTACACGAGGCCATTAAAAAAGGACAAGTATTGTCTACTAGGGTGCTTTAACAGTATGGTGGATTTTCGGATTTGTTTAAGCACGGGCCTAAATCAACAGAATATGTTACATAATAAGGGATAAATGGACTTAACCCTACAAGTTGCATAATTTATAAGTGCTCGTACAAAATACTGAAGATTTCTTCAGTATATACATTGAACTGGATGATCAAATCAAATGATACGTATTGGCTAGCAAACTCGTACCTTATCCTTATTCGAATACTAGACAACTTATAAAACTGAGTATCTGTACCTAACCTGTAAAGTATCTATGGTCACGGCCATATATACATTATGTCGGGGATAATAGTAAATATTGGTATAATATGATATGATATGAAATGGCGTTTGTAAAAATGGAAATGTTTAAATAAAAACAGAAATATCCAATGAAAAAAAAAGTCGGCTAATACCTTGAACAGAACTGGCACTATAGACAGAGAAAGGTTAAAAAAAAATATAGCATAATATAGCAAAAATATATTATAAGGTATAACAATTATTTGTTATGGTGTATAATAAAACATATAGGGCTACTTTAAATTGTTAATGCAAGCCAATTGCCATTATCCCGGCACGAATACCAACTCCGAGCTGCTATTGAGAATTTCATAGAAAAACTCAATAACATTTTGCTCGACCTGGGAATCGAACCCAAGACCGACCCGTCTTGCTCAGCAGTTGCACTGTACGACCACTAGACCAACGAGGCATACGTTCATATTATAGGATGTAGACGATTCTCTCACGCGATAAAAGTTTTTTGCAACATAAGTTTTACAGTTTGTAATTATAATAATATATTTATTCATTAGCGTCTGCTAACATTGTGGCGACGCCGGCGTAGTAATTATTTCTCAACGCTAGCCAGGATAATGCCAGCCTAATGAGATTCCGTTGAAGTTGGTCGACAAAATAGCCGACGGGCTGCACAGGCGAAAACTTTCTCGAAAGCCAAACACACAATATTCATAACTCGTATGCTAACAAAAAGTATGTTTATAGATTAGAAGTTTCCTTGGGAGAATAAATGTACATATATAGACTATTATGCCAAAACACCGTAAACCTGGTATCTTCTTTTCATGGCAATATATCGTCAAATAATCTACACGATATTATTTTGTTACCGATTCACAATTGGACAATACCAAAGAAACTGTAACCCTAACTTAGAATATCCTGCGGTAGGGTTCCTGGATTCGAATCTCGGTAGGAGCAAATGCCATAATGTGTCTATTTGTCTACAACCTTTTCACGCCTACATAAACCACTGAACTGTTTCAGATGAAATCTGATATGGAGATATTTTGAGTCACTACGAAGGGCATACTTGGAAGAGTTTTTATTCCAAGAGTTTATACGGTGAGCAATAATTTATAAAAAAAACGATTATAATTTTTTTATTATTAAACTTTATGTAAGAAATAAATAAGCAGATTTACAAATAAGAAGATAGAATAAAACATAGGCTACTTACCCGAAATTTCTAATTCTACGAAGGCAAAGTCGCAAGGGAATCTGGTTTATTAAAATCTATTTCTAAACCTTCACAGTGACATTTTTATTATATTATCTGAAAGTGGCGTATTAAATTTAGAAAATTCACGTCAACGTTTTCTGAAATATAGGTACGAGCGAGTACGCTATTTCCTCCACTGAAGTCAGCTAAATTCGAAGCAATATCATTGTGTTATACTGACTGAGCGGTGCTGATAGTTCTTTTAAAAATATACTTTATTACATGATCTAAAATTTACACGACACAAATGCGGATTTTTATCTATATTGATATTTTTTAGAAACAAGTGCCAAATTTGGCAATCAATTCCAAACATTCGTTGCTTTTATGAGTAATAAAGGAGTTACAAAGAAAAAGAAAATTGTAACTATTAAGTATTTATAATTATTATAATATTACCTTATATTATATTCGCGGCTTTGCCATACGGATAAAAAATTGCATATGAGAAATCCAGATAATAAACTTCTGACTAAAATCTGTAAAAAGTAACCAACATCCACATATACATCCATTAGAACTTTCGCGTTAATAATGTATAGGTATAAGTAAGATGTTTCAAATTTATTGCACGTATACCATCGTCATATTTGTTTCATGGAGGCGCTCGCCTATTTAATTTGGAAGCACGACTAATGTTTAGTTGGTGATTATTTTACTTACCAAAGAATCGTTGTGTAGCTACTCATTTTCATTTATAATCGAATATAACCGGCTACAAATTGAAGGTATCTTAAAACTACTCAAACAGATACAAGGTGAGAACATAGTTATTACCCTACAAAGATAAGAAGCGGAATATTAAAACAACCTGAATCGTAAATAGATGCAATAGGTACTCTACCTACGTAAATAACTTATATGTTGCTAACCGAAAAACAGGTACCTACAAAGATTTTTTTCTTAATTTGCAACCGATTTTTTAATTGGCGTAGCGACTAACCACTCGATTGAAAAAAATCATCGAATTAATCACATGCGTAGCTTGCTTCCAAGGAAATCGTGTGAATAATATCGTACTTCTGTATTTTGTTGCTATAAGTATTGCCAATTAAATCATCAAATTGTTTTAAATTATTGCCAAACCTGCTTTTAATCGATCGACTTTGTTGCGACCTAAGGAAGACACAGTTTATATAGGACTAGCTTTTACACGCGACTTTGTTGACGTAGAACTACTCATTTAATCGAATCTGCTTATTTATTTATTACCCAACTCTTTTATTCCAAATTTCCGCCTCCCTTTTCGCCTTTATAATGAATAATTTCTAAGACCAAAAATTATCCTGTCTGTGTGTTTACCGGGACCAAACCATCTCCATACCAAATATCATCTAATCAACGGGTTACAGACAAACTGACATAATTTCGCATTTATGATATTAGTAGGTGTGGATAACCGCCGCTGTGTTTAGCACGATTCGTTATTTACAAATTAAAAATAGCACCAACATATCGATCTAAATAACTAAGGAAAAGGATCGTACTTGTACAGATCTACTCGTTTTTATCTAATGGCACGTGCAAAAAAATATCGAGCGATTCTGTAAGTGCGACGATATACGCTCCCAAATTTCTTTTTGTACCTTAAGAAGCATTTGAAAGCGCCGGTAAATTCATGCCATCACTCAGGTGTCACTCTACATTGCTCTCATCACGAAGTGTCTCTAAGAATTCACCTTATATTATGACAATTGAGATTTTATCCTGCTTTCGCGATCTTTTTATTACAGCCATTTTAGTCGAATGTGCGAGCGTAAGATCCTATTCGATTCCTAGATTCGTTAGAGTGACTATTCTGACAGCATGGGATTTCTGTTAGCTGTCAGTTTAGTAACACACCTATTTTATGAAACCTAAAACGGTTTTTACAGGGTCAGCAACACGCGAGCGAGACCTCTAGTGTTGTAAACATGCTACGGCAACCGCTTGCCTTCAGCCGGCTTAAATACTTCTTGTTATCGTATACCCTTGCGGTATACAAACAAGACAAAATAATAACGGTATACAAGAAAGATAAAATTCTCAATTTGGATTTGTGCTCGATCTGCAATTAGATTATCCCCATTACTTTGACCTTAAAACATACCAGCGATCTGCGGGACTCTATAAATACTTCTTTTGCAACTCTCAGATAATAATATGATGGTTTTCAATCCTAAGTTATCTATTCTGAAGAAAAAACTAGGCATTACACGTAATATCTATACAATTATTCTAGATATACCTACTTAGCGACTGTTCGGGTTCAAAGCTGAGACCTTCAGTGTTTTGAAATCACGATCAACGAAGATATCGTGAGGAAAAAGATAAGGAAAACTGCATACAACAAAGATTTTTCTCAACAACAACGGTGAGGCGTGTGAAATCTGCCGGCCCGCGGTATACAACGTCAGACAAATAATTGATTAATAAATTATATTGGAGCTATTTCAAATTCGTTAAGGGTCTTAACATGTTAGAAATAGCTTGCATTTGTCTTGTATTAATTGTGTCTTTATTATAACGATGATGAATACAGTTTAGCAAGCTTGGAATATATGTAAGTCAGTCAATAAGCCATAGTCTAGGCTTAAGTCATCTCGTTCTGATGAAGACCTGAGAACAACACTGAACCGTAAATGGTGTGAGTTAAATGATTATTCATTTTAATTGTAAAGTACTACGACTAGCAGGCATGGATTTGTTCCATGTGAGAACTCACCATCCTTAACCTAAGCCAATATTTTGTTTATTTCATCATTTATTTCCCTTACTATACCAGATTGACACAGACTGTAATATAAGAGAGCAAAGTTAGTGTCAAAACTATTTGTTTTTGATCATGAAAACGCCCTTATTTAACGATGGTACCGATTTTGTTAGAATCTATGCATAATAATATCATTTTATAGCGTTGTAGAAGCATCAAATATCGTCCTTGAGTCTTGACACTACGGTTGTATTTTCAATAATCAATCGCGTTTTTATATTTCATTTTATGTTATGTCCTATCGTTTTACAGCGGTATAAAATGTAGCGTAGGCATCAAAGCTAATCTTGGAATAACATATACGAGTAAATAGAGGCTTACTAACTTAAATAAAATAAGTAACTTTTTGAAATATAAAGTAGGTAATGTAGTGTTGTAGTTGAGGTGTGATAGTTTAGTGGTTAGACCAGTGGACTGTAGAGTCGAGGGTCTTGAATTCGATACCAAGGCACGTAACTTTGACCTTTCGAAGTTATGCAGGTATTTATCACATCTTCAAACGATGAATCATCAACTCAATTAATGTCAGATTACAATAATTGGGTTAATGATGATGAATGTTTATAAGGTTTTTTTTTTCAAAATGTATAACAGTGCCCTACTGACCTTCAAAACTGTTTATAAACGTTGTCAAAATATATTATATAGTTAAATAGTAACACATTAGAAGTTCTACATGACTCAGTTAACAATACTGACAAAATTTTAATTCAAACTATTAAAGAAAACAATATATAAAATCGAATAATAATAATAAATACAGAAAACAAGAGCTCTGACAAAGGAAAACACTGAAAAAAAAAAAACAATGCTGAAGATAGGTGCGTGTAATTAAGGCTTATCAGAAATATCTAACAAGGTTTTATGCAGATGCCTACCAAGGTTTTGAACAATACATGGCCACATATTTATTTTTAAATAGAAAAGAAATCATAGAGGTTTTATTCAAATAAAAGTAAATAAATAACGAACACATTTTATCTTATCTCAGCTTAAATAAAAAATATATACATAATTTGTCATTGTTTAACAATAGCAAACAGAAGTAAATAAATAATTGTTATTAGAAAATTGAACGTTTAACAGAGGAACAGTAGTCAAAAAGTAACACGCTAAGTGGTAAGATCCGCTAAACAATTTGGCAGAGTTCCATCGAAGGTTGCTCTACCAATGTCAGAGCTCCAAAATGGTATTAATTTAAATGGCGTGCTCTATCTTCGACATTGTTTGTGCTTTGCTCCGAAAAAACTTAGTAAGAGAAGACCAGATGTGATATTCCTTGATATTTTCCAGCAATGAAATGGGACTGGACTCTCATGGCGAACCTGTTTGTAGGTAGGTGGATTTTATTTTTTTAATATACCCTTTTTCCCCTAAGTCCCTACTACTGCAACTCCTGTAAGCCAGTCAACAACTTTGTATATACATACATATTTTACGTAGAAATATCTGTGACTCAGCTACAAATATCCAAGCTCATAACACAAACATTTGCCCTCACCGGGATTCAAACCCAGGACCCTTGACGCAGAAGGCAACCTTTATTACCGCTGCTAAATAGTCAAAATGTCTGTCTGAAAAAAAACTATGCAAGTTAAAACAATAATAATATAATATAAAATTTCAGGTCCGACCTCACTGTAATCTTTTTCTTTCAGGCGGTAAGGTCGTCAAGTCAATATTTAAACAGTTTGAAACTCAATACCTACACATTCATTTATGAGCTTTTGTGATAATACTAAGGCCTCCAGAGGAATTATTTTCAAGTACAATTTATTATATTGTACTGTTTCTGCAATCCGTTTATTTATTTCACTACGCTGTGAAAATAGTTATCATTCATTGTTAAAACGTTCGCTGACTGTGAGCACTTACACTGATATTACAAAAAGGCAGTCTGACGACATGCTGTCATAACGCAAAATTTTAATTTCCCGCTTAATGATGTTCTGTCAGCGAACGTTATAATAGTTTTAGAAATAAGTAATCAAGAAAATGACTACATATGTATTTTCATTTTTTTCATGATATAGTTGAAACGCTTTGGTTCGTTTGGGACGTCACTATTCCATTACGTAAACCGTTTTCTGACAGGATTTTTTATATAATTACTCTGTAACTACGACGGCTGTTACCGAAGAAAATGTGTTGGCAGTGAAAAAAATATTCAACAAAACAAACGAATTGCGTACGAAGAGATTCAGCATACTCTGCTGATTGGTTCAGGAAGTGTTCACAAGATTTTGCACGAGCACCTTCGCGTAAGGAGGATAGTTTCCCGCTGGGTACCGCACAACCTCACCGAAGCTCAGAAGCAGGCCCGTGTGGATTGGTGCCGTGATATGATACAAAAATTTATCGTGCTATAATTTGCATAATGTAAAGCATAGCACGCTGCTTTTCTTTACATCCTTAACTGTATAAAGACAAAATTAAACTCAATTGACACGAAAAACCTTATTATAAACCTTACAAATAATACTTAGAGAAATCTTAAGTTTGTTTTTGGAAAACCGTTGTCCTACACTAAGACCTATATTTACAATCCACAAACACCCAGGTCCGGAACAACTACCTGTAGGCTATTCATACATGTATTTGTTCCGAGCAGGAATCAAAGCTGGTGACACACGGCGCAGGAGCTCAACCACTGCACCAACCGTGCTGTTACGAGAAATGTTGACTTAGTAATGTAATTGTTATTTATATCTAAGAAGCTCTAAAAGGAGTTGTTGTCTCCGATGTGATCCAATAATCCCACGTGTAATTATGTCTGCTAGGAATAGCCAGCGGGTCTCTGTAAGCCGGTACAACTCTTGGTATTCTTTTGGCCGCCTCCTCTTGCAGAAGTACGTGCATAGTCGACACCAAGTCGGGATTACTGCCAGATATGTCCGTCGTCTCACACGGATCCTCTATTATATTGTAAAGACATACCGTGCCTGTAAACAAGTACGCAGAATTACATATCAAACTCTTCAATAATAATAAAGATCACTTAACAATTGTAGTTCTTATGTTTACGTCTTTAAGAGATGTGTAAAAAATACTACAAATCTTATCAATATATTATATCGTTTATCAAAACACCAATAACTTCAAATAAGACATCACTCAGATGGTATCAAAATCAGTCAGTTTTCTTATATCTTAGTTGCCAAACAAATTTATGACTATCTTTAGTAGTAGTACGACAGCCGAAAAACTTTACAACCAGAATATGTTTCATCGTTAATACATTTGCTGCTGGGAACGGGTCTTCTCTCCTTTCAGAAGGATTAAGCTATAGGAGACAATACCCTACACTGTCCTATTGCGGGTTGGCAGACCTCAAATATTATCGAGAAAATGCATGTAATTTCGAAAAGTCAGCGATGCGCAGCTCTAGATTGAACTCAAGAGACTTTTTTATTGACTACATAATATTTCTGTAGAAGACTTACCATTTCCAGGATAGCATATTTGGGACTTAGGCTTCTTGCATTCTATCGTCATGTTGTTTCTCAGATTCAAATCGTACATATCAAAGGTGAGGCCGACTAAATCGAGTACTGCATGAACAGAACTCTCCAAAATAGCATCGATATAACACGATGTGTTGCCGATGACGCCTCTCAGTTCGCCACCTTGATAAGTGCTGGTACCCAAAGGAACTTCACCCGTAATTAACTTGTAGGCCCCATATGTTACGGATGCATATCCTGTGTAATCGTCGATTTCATACAACGTTGTTCTTTTAGAAGGAGAATTTGTGTTGATACTGCTCCAATGGTCGATGCCGTTGATGTTCGAAGGTGGTTTTACTCCAGCTGCGCTTAGTAAAGTGGGCAACCAGTCTGTGACGTGCATGTAACCGTCCCAGTAATGGTTCGTGTTGTTCAACTGGGCACTCCACACCAATCCCACTACTCGTACGCCGCCCTCATAAGGTGACATTTTAATACCCCTCAACGGATAATTGGAAGCGGAATTAGCATACATGCCGGTCGTCATGCCACCATTGTCTGATGCGAACACTATAATTGTGTTTTCTATAATTCCCTTCTCACAAAGGGCTGCAAATATATCCCCAACACTGTCATCAACTTTTTTTACCATTGCTGTAAAATGAATAAAGAAAAACAAATTAACATAATATAGACATACATACACATCACGTTTGACGTCCACGAAGGATTTGGCAGAGGTTAACTGATGTATACTCACATTTCACCCGTATGTTTTAAGTCCAATGTATAGGGGCGAACCTATTGCCATTAACCGGGCACAAACCCAAACTCCGAGCTGCTATTGAGAATTTATAGAAAACCTCAAAAATACTGCTTGACCTGGGAATCGAACCCAAGACCTCTTGCCCGGCAATCGCACTGTACGACCACCGGTCAAACGAGACAGTTTGAAACAAATGAACATAATCAGAATATTGCCGTAACAAATAAAATATTTCTAAATTATTGTTTGATATGATTATTACTACAGCTGTTACCAGTTCAAACAGAACACGTTTAACAGTGTGCACTGATGAATCTCAACGTCGACTGACTGTATGAGTCGACGGATACTAAAACTCCGAAATGTATGAAATTTAATAAAACATAGGTTACCTGCTAGCATTCTCCTGCCGGGCAACTCAACATGTCTCATATCTCTGACGACGTCAGGCGGGGCTTGTAGGGGCGCGCCGTCGGTACCCGCGTGCGGCGCGTTATGTGCCACCATCAGGAACAGTGGAGATGACGTATCATGGTCCTTGATAACTGGTACAAATAATTACAATGTCAGAAAAGAATAACGTATATATCATCATGCCGATATCCCAAAAAGGAGTAACAGAGAGAGTTTTGATATAATAAGCATAGTATGTCGGTACTTTATAAACGACTTCAAAAACGGAGGAGGTTCTCAATTCGACTGTATTTTTTTAATGTTTGTTACTTCAGAACTTTCGACCAGACCGATATTGATGTTTTTTTTTATTTGAAAGCTGGTGCTTCCCGTGTGGTCCCATTTCAATTTGGTCCAGTTCTGATATTTGAGGTCGGTTTATTTTTGACAGATTTATAATACCTAAAATCGCTTTGGGGTTAAGGTGGAATGAATGTATAGAATATAGAGTTATGAGAACAATGGCTCTGAGGTTTAAGTGGAAAAAGCCGAAATAAGTAGGTACTCTATACCAAGATACAATTACTAACCAAAATATACCTACAATCACATTTTTTTTAATTTCAACGGATTTATTTCGTTCAAAGAACTTGTTATTGAAGCAGGTAGTGTGACGAATCTCTTTGAAAAAAAACGTGCAGAATGTCTGTCTCATTTGCATATCATAATACACATTTTAATTATTGACGGTCGTTTACCTGCTTCTAAGTGTTACAGCCAACAACACATGTTGTTGGCTGTTTTAGGCGTCATTTTTAAGTTTATTTTTCCTTGATTTTCTCATTTGTTTTCTTGTCTTTTATTTTTAATTTACTAGTGTGGCATTGATTTCATTATAGACTGCATGTATGAATTCAGCCATACATAATAATGCACCTATTAGTTTAAGATCCCTTGAAGAACGACCTTCACCGAACTAATTAATAGACGAAAAGTATTTTAAATAAAATTAAATATATTGTAAGTGGGTTGTTTTAAAAAATTCGGTCAAATTTAAAAATAAATTACATTTTTTATAACTTCACAGGTTTGGTTATTGGATAAATTACATGCCAATCGAAATTATGAAGCCTATAGAACATTTTTTTCCGCCATAACTCTTAGGTTGGCAGGTATAAACAGGCAAGTGTAAAACGTGTAATATGCACCGGTCTGTTTAATACTTTCATGCTTATCTGGCTTCATACCTTCGATTGGTATGTAATTTATCTATTATTATTGATCTATTATTATTGACGACCCAATTAGTCCAGCGGTAGTTAACACTGCCTTCTGTGCTATGGGTCCCGGGTTCGAATCCCGGTAGGGACAGATGTTTGTGTGATGAGCATGAACATTTGTATCCGAGTCATGGATGTATTTATCTATAATATGTATGTATTTACAAAAAAAAACAAGTATATATGTAGTATATCAACCAACTAGTATCCGTAACACAAGCCTCGTTGCTTAGCACGGAACTAGATGGCACTGTGTGTCATAATGTCCAGGAATATTTATTTATTTATTTTATTTATTTATTAACCAAACCGATGATTTATAAAAAAAAATGATTTAAATACTTTTTTAGGCAACCAACTTGACAATATATTTATTAGTATATTTAAGTTGATATAAAATACTTTTCATCCATTAACCAGTTCGGTGAAAGGCATTCTTACTGGGTCTCGTACTGTATGTACCTATAAATGAGTATTAATCAACGCTCTCATACAAATATCATACAGAACATTTTCTAAATAGTGGTTTATGAACCTACGCTAGGCTAGTGTGATGTACTATAAGAACCTAAGTGCTATTTCTGATTAGGTATCATACCACCACACCTGTCGTCCTCAAAGGATTAGGCAGAGGTGTACTAATATACCTAAGTTTTCATAAAAAAAAACAATAACACTTACTCGACCTGGGAATCGAACCCGAAGAGGTCTTCTCTTGCTAAGCGGTCGCACTTGCAACCACTAGACCAACGAATCAGTTAATTAGTTGTCAGTCAGTTAATTATAATTGGAATTAGTTCTCGATTAGCTCCAAGGAGTTTCCTCAAGAGATAAAATTATCATTATTCGAAAAAAATACTTCAAAGTTTTTGCACAGTTTTAATCAAAGTTCCTTGATCTAAATGACCAAACTGAGGTCTAATCTAACTCTGAACACCACAGAGTAAGTACAAGGCTACAAAATATGTTGGCAAACTGACACTATCAGTAACATGGTACACTTACTTGACGTGGCATGTTCCGTATACACATCTGTGATGTAACCTTCGACGTCCCAAGCGGCTGTCATGTTATCAAATAAGGCCAAACCAGCAACATTACCATACGGGTTCTAAAGACAACAATGAACAAATAAATACGGTTTATAATAAGTTGTAAAGATAAACCATTAGGCAGAAAAGAGGTCGAGGAAAACTGAAACTCCATACTGAAACTTTATGACCATATAAACGTATTTGTTCAGTAGTCATGGTAAATAAATTAAGTGTGTAATTTAAATATTGTCTAACTGCAATGCACTGATCTCTTATTTGAGAGACTTTACTGTTCAAGTGTGGGTTGGCAGACTTCACATGCAGTGGAGAGAATTTCTCAGGCACGTAGGTTTTATTACTATGTTTCCCATTTGCCGTTTGAACATGTGATAAATACGCACTTACTTCAAAGTCAAAGTCAAAGTCAAAATATCATTTATTCAAAGTAGGCCAAATTTAAATGGCTCTTTTTGAACGTCGACAATAAAGACAGCTCCCAAAAACGCCCGCCCTTCATTCACTTCGAAAAGTCAGTGAAAACTTTACAGATTACTTGTCATATCTGTAGGACATTACTTCATAATAATATATTATTAATGAATTACATTAATATTAATTGATCTACGTTAATCCAAATATACTCACTACTTTTTCCTCATACAAGTACTCATAATAATCTATGAACCCTCCTCTATGTCCGAAATGACTATCGAAGCCTCTCGACGTAGGCAAATATTCTTTCCGTGATGCGCCAACGTGCCATTTCCCAACCAAATGGGTTAAGTAACCAGCATCCTTGAAATACTCTGGCATTAGCTTTATATCGGTTGGTATTCCACGATCTTCGCTCATCGTTAGAGGAAAACCTTGCATACCTGGTAAGGAAAATATATTAAGGTCAAACATCAAATAACTTGGAAAAGAGGTTACTTAAAATTAAAATTAAAAACTCCCTCCAGTAGATACGTGACAAATACAATTCGGAGGTTAAAGACTCCGAGAGAGAGTCACGAGTATCTTCTTGGTTAGCGAGCTACATCTTTGACCTCATCGTCACTATCAGGTGAGTTTGTTTGTGGTCAAACGCTAACTTATCTCAGTTAATAATAATAATATTATAATAATAAACGTTTATTTGGAACCATTTTAGGAATTTCACAAACTATAAAGTGGAATCGATGATAGCTACAGAAGTATAAACAGTGGCGCAGCTATCAACGCCCGACAACAGGATACATTGTAATACGTAGTGTTCCAGGCTACTGCAATTATTTTGTTACTATACAATAAAAAGTTAAAAGTTTGAGCTTATATAAAGAAAAAAGAATAAACAAAACAGATAATAATCAAAATAACATAATAACTCTGCATCTGACCTTTGGTCACCTGATTTCACTAGTGGAAATTGCACTAATTCACATTACAAAATGTTAGCCAAATTCATTCAATTCTAGTCATATTCTCTTTGACTCATTACGCCAAACAGGAGTAACACCATCTTTAAGCATTTCTTCTTCAGCTTATATAGCCAAGAACATCATAAAAAAAAGTATTCATTGACTGTGCTACAGCAAAACATATTGTTAACAACATTGTGTTTGTTTGTTGATAAATTATTAAAAGAAAGTAAATAGGACCTTTTACTGGCAGTCTTCTAATATCATTTATCAAAAACAAACGTTGTTAAAAATATCTTCTATTATATAAAATCTCGTGTTTGTTATTGACCTCCTCCAAAACGGCTAGACCGTTTTATGTTTTGTTTTTTTTTTGTTGTATATATTTAGTAGGTCTGAGAAAAGGTCAGAAAGTATTTTTCACGCTCACCTCGCATATTTTAATCGTAATTTCAGTATGTTCATGTGGCAGAACAAAGTTTGCTAGGTCAGCAAGTTCCTTAAAACGCTTACCTGATCTATGTGAGTATTTCCCAGTGAGGAGTGCTGTTCTAGACGGTGTACATATTGCATGACTGTAGTACCTCCGGAGGCCTACTCCAGTATAGGCCAGTAAATCAATGTTTGGTGTATAAAACTGATTGGATCCATGAAAACTGACGTCGTTCCATCCCTAAAAAATAGCAAACCTAAAGAAACCTAATAATGTTAGAAAAAACAAATCTTTAGACGGTTTTTATCATAGTATATTGTTTTTATTTCAAAGGCAGACGTATCCAAAGTTGCTGTAAAGGATCTGAAACGTCCGAATTATATTTTAATATCAATACGCCACGACCAAATCCGTAAAAAGTTTCAATTTAATAACTTACGCGAATACAGTAGGTACGTCGTATATGCGCGCAAGTTATGTTTGTTAAATCAAGTAGTGAGTACGAGTGTAAGTTAAAGTTGGATCAATATAATCAAGTTACAATCATCATCATCATCATATGATAATTATCTGGGCAAGCAGAACGTAACCTAGCACTTTTTATACATATGTATCAATATGACCTTTGGTGCTGTAAAGTATCAGAAACGCCGATATTTAAATAATACCTACCTACCGTAATTATACCGTAAAGTATAGTTTTATTTCTATCTCATTATAATATTTTTTATCAAGACAACCCATTAGTTCGATCTGTTAATTGCATTGTATTTACATATGAGAAATTTTTAAATAAATATGCCATAACAAAAATGTAATAACACTACCTAACTACTGTTTTTTGTTCAAAATATTGTTGAGGAAACATTTAAATTTGTTTATAGTCAGATTAATGATAGCAATTAAAAAAGACATATAATTATATAGGCAGTTCGCTAAATTTACTTTATCAATGACTTAGACTAACAAGCTTTTCGATAAAACCTGTATTTTAAATTACATTATCCTTTACCATTACGCGATAAACTAGATATTTAAATAAAACGATCTCGAGCAGAATCTGTGTCCATTATAGGACTCTCTGTGTCCCGAATTCAATAAGTAAAGGACGCAAAACGTCGGCATAAAATAAAAAAAAACTGTAAAAAGGAGCTTTATTTCAATAGATTAAATATTTTTTTAGTTTTTAATTTAACAGGTAGTTAAGGAAGGTAACCTAGACATCCCGATATTTAATTTTATTTCACATTATCCGTCATATACTTATGAAAAAAAATGTCATACGCATTTAAGTATTGTACTTCATATCCATTTAAGTATTGTCCTAAGTGTTTAATATTATTAATACCATTATGAATATATGCATAAATATATTTAATAAGCGATCTATTGTTATACACTATTAGAAATTGTTGACGTAAACAACATTGAAATAAAAGTATGTACTTTATATTTATCTAGTCTGTTTAAATTATGGATGGAGATACGAAACGTTTAAATTAAAATAATGCCTTAACTGCAAAAAATAGGCCTCGATTTTTTGATTGTTTCGTAAATAAATACATTTATGTTTTCCAAAGAATTTTTGTTTTAATCGGATCTGATGTTAATATTTTTTTCTGATTTGAACTTATACAGTCAGTTTACAAACCATCGACTGCGAAGAAATATTGAGGCATTAGCTCCGTTGCCTCCGTTTTAGTAACGCATTTTTTTTTTTAAATGTGTTACTGTGTCATTCTATGTGTAATATAATCGAAAAAAAAATATCATATATAAATAAAAATAAATAATTTGTATTATTATAAAGTTAGTATTTTTAGTATAGTTAGTATTATTGTATAAATATTATATATATTTTAAATATTAGGATCTAGATATTTGTATAGGTAATGTAAAATTTATATAATAGAAATAACTTACCATATCATCAACCATTATAAATACTATATTAGGTTTATTCGCGTCTAAAGATAAAATCATAACACTAATGGTCATTAAGAAAGATAACACTCTTTGAACACCCATGGTTAAACGTGAAAAATAACTTCTTATAAAAAAAATAACAATAAACTTGTTGGCAGAATAAAAAAAATACCCGAAAATTGTATATAAATTTATCACTTTTATATATACTATGGCACGTGTGTGCGGTATTGATGGTAAACACTATATGATCAGCGAGATCGTCATTGAAACGATATCACATTTTCGCGCTAGTGATACCTATACAAAGTTATAAAAATTATCTACAAATTTATATATATGTTTATTCTCTGTTAGACACGGAGAGACAAAAAAAATGCTAATCTTAGGCTGTCTATCCACTAAAACAGAACGGAGAGATATTGAATCGAGTAGCATAAAAAATTGTAAAGTTAGAATGATAGTCTCCGCTCAACTGACACTTTAATTACGACTGACGAGGAGTTTGTTTGCACATAGTACTCTGTAGCGAATAAAATGGATTTTAACATTTTGTCGCGACCTTCCGCTAACATTTCAACTGACCTGCGCCACGGGGGATTCCTTTAATTCGCATAATATTTTAATTCTTATTTTAGTATAACGAGTTTGAGATATCTTTTTATAGTATAAGTAGGCAGAATAGGTAATGTTTTAACACACCTACTGTTTAGTAAGTATACAGTAAATGATCGGGTATATTATTTCAACGCCGTTGAGCAACATGTTTTAATGTAGTTATGAATAAAATATCATTCAAATATGTAAAATTATACTTATCTAAATTATGACACTTAATTTGATATATATCTATATGAAATAAATAACCAAGTGAAGATTATTTCACCGCCCATTTTTGCAGTAGGTATACAGAAACGCTCGGCTTCAGTACATAACACTGCTTCTCCGTTTATCTCGCTTATTCGCTCCGCTTCTGTGGATAAGCGACTTTAGAAAAAATCACGACAAAAAGATTGTGATAAAGTGAGTTGGCACTGATATACTCATATTCAAATATATAGTGTAGAAAATATAGTTTGACGACGCGTCTAGCTTATTCACAAGTAGGCCTGTGAATAATTTAGACGTAGCGTCAGTGCCGCGGACGGCTGACTAGGGGAGTCCACTGCCCGATCGGAGAAGGCACATTTGCGTGAAAGATGCGTAGCAAACGAGGCCTCTCTCTTAGCCGGGGTCCAGCCACATAGCTGGACCGAAACCCATCGGGGTTGTGTTGAATGCGATAACGAATCCTATAGGCTAGAGAAGGTTTTTAATTGGCAGTACACCTACTCTGGGTACAATGTATGATAAGTATGTATTTACAAAAAAAAGTATATATTTAGTATATCAACCTTCTAGTATCCGTAACACAAGCCTCGTTGCTTACGACGGAACTAGATGGCGCTGTGTCATAATGTCCAGACATATTTATTATTATTATTAATTCAACACAACCTATCGCCTCCTCGAAGATGAGGATTTTGTATACTTACAAAATTACACAGGAAGCTTGACATAATTTTTGATTAAATTGACATAGTCTTTAGTTAATTTATAGCCCCTACATTTGTAATTGTTACCTACCTACCTTTTTACCTACGCAATCTACTGCCGGAGTTTGTCAATTGTGTATTATCATTGTTATCTACCGAATCCTGTACCTACAATATTTTTTTTAGCAATTCCAAATGTTATAAGTCGATATCATTATTTTGATGAGTCCTATAACAACACACATTTCCAAGATTTTATTTTTTAGGGACAAGTCATAATATATTCTAATCCATCTAAGTACTACTAAAAAAATATCTTTTTATTTTTTAGTAGGCACGGCATTTCCCAACTGACTACCTCTGGGAAGAAATGCGGAGACAATTTCAGAGAATCATATGTATTTTATATCGTCGATTTTAATAAATTATACCTTTCAAAAGTTACATGGCATAGAAATATTACAATACGAATAATAAATACGTATAAGACAGTTGTAAAGACAAGTGATAAAATTATGTATTTCGTTGTTTATAACTTTAAAATTAAAATTATATTTAACTTGAACTCTCCTTAGATAGAACGACCCACATACCTTTTGCATTGTTATGTTTATTCACAGTCAATTATAATTCAAATTCAAATGTAGATACATTGTCTCTAGATTTATTTGCTCCGCACAAATAGAATTTCACACCGTTCAACATCTTGATTCTTCATTTGAACCCTCTCCTTATGCTTTACATTTTGTTATGTATTTAATAGCGAAAATCTACCATAAAATAATTGTTAATGAGTTTATGTGAGTGTATGTTTTAGTTTGTTTGTACGTATATGTATGCTACGTGTAATTCATTATGTTAATTTAATTAGGATTGAATATGTAGCGACATCTATCAAGCGACATATATCTATCGAACTAAGAAAGGAGTCTTTTGTCTGGAATACTAACTGGTTGATATACATTATTACATTATTAATAATACAAATAATACAAATTATTAATTATCATTACCTATTCATAGTTTAGCTAGGACATTAATTCAAACTAGGACAGTAGTACAATGAAAAACTAAACTAATTACATTATTCCAAAATCAACATGATTTCTTATGCATACAAAACAAGGCCGGCAATGCATTTGCACGTCCCTGGTGTTGCAGATGTCTATGAACGGCGGTGATCACTTACCATCAGGTGAGCTTCATACCCGTATACCTCGTTATAAAAAAAACAAATATTTTTAACAAAAGAAAAATGGAATTCTATTCTACCAGCTGGAAAATCTCACGGCAAAGTAAATATAGGTAACTAACGTTGCACAGCAGATTGGCAATCTGTCTGCATGAAGCATCAATTTCATCTCTTACCAATCGATGGCACCACATACCTACCAGTTTCAACCGTATGCAGGGTTTTTGTATTTACGCCTACCAGCTCAGTTCATTAATGTTATAGCCAGATTTCAATGACATTGGTCATTTTTTTTTATATTTTGAAGCTACGCAGTAGTGTGATAATAACTTGATCCGGTTTAATTGAAATTATTTATTTGTATTAATGACTCAGGTTCGGTTTTAAAAAATGTAGATTAAAAAATATAGGAGAGATATTAATATAATTGCTGGATATAATTGGGTTGATGAAGTGTGTAGCATGATTGAGTGAGCATATACTATATGAGTCAATAATACGCCTAGATATTTAACTGTTGCAGATTTATATAAAACCACACATGAGCACTCTGCATTTACGGGCAGGTACATGCATGTGTAAGTTTTTAATGCAATGTTTTATGATTGAATTCGGATAAATTAAATCGGAGTTTTGTTAAAGTAGAAAGGTTTAGAGTTAATAAGTGTGCTCTCAATGACTTACTTTATGCTTTAAATACCAAATATTCCTTTCCTCAGGAAGTTACTTGGACCAAAGATGTGTCCCTGTAAAACTCCATAGAGCACCGAGTCATATGAACAAAATTAGTCTTTTATTTTTATTTAATGTATACGACCTAATGCTTGAATATATTTATTAGCTTTCTGCTTATACCAAAGACTAGAAATAGGCCATCCTATTTCTAGTCAAGTGCTTTAACCAGGTCAAGTTAAAAACCAACACATTTCTTTTTAATAATAATAATAATATCTCCGGACATTATTACACAGCGCCATCTGATTCCGTGGTAAGCATCGAGGCTTGTGTTACGGGTACTAGTAGGTTGATATATTACATATACACTTCTTTTTTTTGTAAATACATACATATTATACACCTACCTACCGGGATTCGAACCCGGGACCCATAGCACAGCAGGCAGCGTTTACTACCGCTGAACTAAACGGGTCGTCAAATATATCCAATTATAATAATATCCAATTCTAATGGAAAACGGAACCATTGTTAATTTTTCCCGATCTTAAACTATATTGGGCATCTGATAATATTTTATTACGTTTTAAAAAATATATGAGCCTGGTGTTAAGTGCCTTTTCCAGTATTCATAAAAGTAGTTATTAAAACTGAAATTGGTTGATAATTATTAACATGACGTAGGTACTAAAAACAGCTTGGTAAAAACTAATTTCAATTGGCTTAAATCATTTAAATGATATTGGAACCTAATCTAAAAACTTCGGCATCTGATATACCTTACGCAAAATCACACATTAATAAAATCGCAGTAATCAAATTAGTAGTATTTAAGCAGAACGCGTAGCTATAAATACGAATTAATCAACTGGCTTAAAAACAGTGGGGTGATTAATTAACTACTAAAGGGGAATGTTTTTAATATAATAAGATAAAACTTAAGCAGGCGAGAAAGCTTTCACGATTTAGTTTTGGTGGGAGGTGAACTTTAGACTTAGTAATTATGCAACTTAGCGCCGAGCCAACATGTGGGTCAACTAATAACTCATTAACACATGCTTAACTTTATAATAATAACGTGCATCCGTGCCAACTTTGAAGGTGAAGTCGGGAAAGTATACATATTTATATAGATTTTTTCTAAAACATCATCACCAGCTTAGTGTCGTCTATTGCTCGCTTTCGGCCTTACACAGAAAACATTTTAATCTTGCGGCATATGAGATAATATTTTCGAATATCAATAAAACATATTTTAACAACTAAACAGTCACAAACCTACACAGAGCGTCCCACGAATATGCCACATAGAAGGAAAGTACCTTGAATATTGTACATGGAACATTTTACTGAAAGAAGACAGTATTTGAATTTAAAAAGCAGTTTAAACTTCATTCATAGATATTTAAATAATTACATGGTTGAACCGGAAATCGAACCCGTTACACCGGAAAAATAATCACCCTGTTGCTTCATCGCCCTATACCCATCGAAAGGCTTCATCATAAGGATTATTTTTTGCTGAATAAGAGGAAGACCATGAATTTTAACATTTGTTGTGAATAGGTATTCATTACAACTACTTGAGATTTTGAGAAATGAGATAAATAATCTTCTTAAATACTTTTATAATTTAATTTTTCAATGATTCATCAGATTGATGTAAAAGCAAATTGGATAAAAATTAAATGAGCTACCCAATTTACTAACTCTACCTACGCAGACTTAGTCGCAGGCTAAAGCTAGTATATAAATAAAATTACTTTTATAATTACATTTTGATCAGGCATTTAAAACCTGAAAGCGTCGTAAAATTGCCTTTATTTCAGAATGTAATTAAAATACACAAGGTTTCGCGTACACAGAGAATCATTCTATGGCTCCAAGCTGCTGGAAACGTTTCGCAGAAATAGAAATGGACGCCATGTCGACTGTCCACCACAACTTTGCGTACATAATGCAGTTACTAAACGTCCTAGTGAGGCAACTGCCCCACATTTTCGTTCTAGCCTCCAATTCTGCTAACAATTCTGTTCAATACAAGTGGTGTTTGAACTCGGTACTTCAACGCTTTCGATCCCAATAATCAAACAATATTTTTATAAAAATATTTTTTTAATAAAATGTTGTTTACAAATTCCCTTAAAAGCGTCTAAAACTATTGCTATACATAGACGCTTTTAAGTGAATTTGTAGAGACTCGGAGAAAACATGACAAATGACAAAAATATTTGATTCCTACGTAAACATGACATGAAAATGTTTTGGTAACCATCCATTAAAACCATATTAAAGTAGTGCTGCTCATGCTGTTTATCTCCTTAAGGTAGGTAGACCATGTTATCTACTTATTATACTGTATAAACAATGATTTAATAATTTTCTAAAACTCGACATGCTATCGATAGAATACGTGGATGAGGAAGTAAAAATATGTTAAAAAAATACACTATAAAATATGAAAAAATATCCTCCGAGTATTCTACATTCATAGTACAAGGGGTACAAGAAGCCACTGAGCTATAAAATAAATACTATTGCGTGTTTAACATAATTACTAGAATATCAAATGTAACCTTCACGATAACCTTCCATCTTAAATCAATAGGATTAGGAAATAAAACAATGATTTGCAAACCCAGATTGAATTGTTCCTATTTTAATATCAGGTATCACAATAAAATAAATATAAATATATCCTCATAATATGACACAGCGTCATCTTGTTCCTAGCTTCGTAACACAATTACGAAGTCTAGATGGTCGATACAATACAAATACTTATAAATACATACAGTTCTTCTAGTTTTCACCAAATTGTGACACGGTACACGGTGTTCTACGGAAGTAGTAAGAGTTTCACAGAAATTTTATCATTTATATGTGGGAGAAGCAGTAAAAACCAAGATGTTTAAAACAATATTTTTATTTATAATTTAAAACTGGCGGTATAAGGAAATCTAAACACAGACATGAAATGCAACTGAATTATAATTCTTAATTAAATAATTAATTATTAATTAACTAAGTAATATTACTATATTATTTATTATTTGATAAATAAAATAACATCATAAACACATACCTGACAGTTCAGAGCACCGTTGTGCCGTGTCCGTTACCGAACAACTTCTGATCTATCGAGATTTTTTTTTTTTTTTGAATGGCATTCATTGTTAGCTCGAGGGAGCTTTTACAATGTAACCGGACTTTTTTGGCGAAGCACCAGACAGTGCCTCCAGCCAAGGCTTAACTTAGAATTTAAGCAACAGCAGCTAAGGGCGCCCCCGAATGGGGCTCGGACCTCGGCTTAGGGCGTTGCTGAGAGGACAGCTAGGGACGGCTGGATCATGGATTTGATTATTTAGGGGCGAATTTAAAGCTACAGGCTCGGCGCGGGCCGGCTCGAGCAAGGGACGGGAGGGAACGTTTACTGGACGTCGCGACGGGCCTCGCCGGCGAGGACGATTAAATATCGTCGTCGCCGGCCACACACGTCTACCTAAAGGTAGACGTGTGTGGAGTGTGAGAGTGCTGGTCTCGGGATTTGACTCTTGGAGAAGAGTGGTTTCGTCGTCTGGATAAGAGAGGACGTGTCTGGGGCGGCGTACCGAACTGATCGCGGAGGGCCTATAGTCGGTGCACTGGACTAACAAGGGATTCGGGTGATGGGGGACGCGTTCGAAGTATCGTTTCGAAGCACGTTTTAGGTACTGCTTGATGGTGGGCATTTTTAAGTCTACATGAAGCTGCTTATTGCGCACGAACCACGGGGCATCCGTGGCCTTACGCATGAAGCGGTTCTGTATGACTTGCATACGATTTATGCTGGGACCGTCGACGTGTGCGAATACGATACTCGAGTAGGTCATGATGGGGCGGATGCACATCGAGTAGATTCTCACCTTACACCTAAGGGACAATTTACTCCGTGCATTGAGGGTAGAGTGCAGACGACCGAGAGCGAAGGTGGCGCGTCCGCGCACCGACCTTATGTGCTCACGGAACGTAAGTTTCCTGTCTAGTATTACGCCCAGGTATTTGGCTTGCTTTTCCCATGGGATTTGCTTGCCGAATAGGGAAATCGGAGGAACTGGGGTGGAGAAATGATTCTCTTTCTTGCGGTGAAAGAGGACAGCTGCGCTCTTGGTGGGATTCACCTCAATCCTCCATTTCCTAAACCACTCGCCGAGGGCGGTGACTGAGGATTGGAGGATTTTGGCGATGTGAACCGGACTAGTGCCGGTATAATATATAGCCGTGTCGTCGGCGAAAAGAGCTAATCGTGTTTTGCCTTTTTTAGGGATATCGCTAGTGTATAGCGTGAAGAGGAGGGGTGATAACACTGAGCCTTACAAGCCTTACAGCCTTGAAAGCTACGGTTCGATAAGAAGTCCCGAATGATAAGCACGAGACGGTCTGGCACGTTGAGGGAGTACAGCTTGTATATTAAGCCGTTGTGCCAAACTTTATCGAAAGCTTTCGCTACGTCGAAGAATAGCATGCCCGTCATACAGCCGCGCTGGAATCCAGCACTGATGTGTTCGACGATGCGATGCACTTGTTGTGGGCAAGAATGTTTGGTGCGGAAACCAAACTGCTCGTCTGGGAGAAGATGATTAGATTCGGCAAAATCCTTAAGTCGGGAGTAGATAAGCCTTTCGTAGATCTTCCCAAGTACGTTGAGAAGACTAATGGGGCGATAGCTGGTAGGCTCGGAGCGGGGTTTGCCCGGTTTGTGGATACCGATGACGGTAGCGCATTTCCAGGTTTGCGGGAAGATGTTGTTGCTTAATGCCGCATTGAAGATGCTGGTCATTAGCATGATGAGCTGAGCGGGGAATAGTTTGACCACCTTATTGGTGATACCATCTGATCCGGGGGCTTTCCTGGGGCGTAATTTTTTGACGATTGACTAGACTTCCTCGGGGTTGGCGGGGGGGACAGGGTCGTCGACTTGAGTTTGGGTGCCTACTGGGGTTAGTGGAGGAGGGGGTGGGAGAGCGACTCTTCGTTCGACCTCGGCGTTCACCTTGTCGAGGTGAGCCTGGTCGACCGGTTGAGTGCTGGGGGAGCATTGAGCCTCTAGACTGTCGGCTAGGCATTCGGTCTTTTCATCATCCTCAAAGGCGGGGCTTTGATTCGGACGATTTAGTGGGGGCATAGCGGACACGTGTTCGGTCTTCAGCTTCCGAGCGAGTTGCCAGAAGGCCAGGTGAGTCGGCTCCAGGTCGCTCAACATATTGTCCCAGCGAGATTCGCGTACTTCACAAATGCGTTTCTTTACAGCACGCTGTAAATTGCGCATGTGAGCACGGTTCGCCTCACAAGGAAAGTTGTCGTACGCTCTGATTGCCGCGTTCTTCTCTGTCATCAATTCACGCACGTCGTCCGGTAGTTTCCAACGGAGGTCGTCCTCCGCAGGAACCCGCCGTGAACAATCGTTCACTACGGACTGTACGTGACTGGTGAGAGAGTCGATAGCACCTATCGCGTCGGAGGCCGAAGCGATCATGTCGGGAATGGCGTCCAGGTGCGCGGAGGAGGTGGTTGACTTGAGGCGTTCCTCAAGTTTCCTCCAGTCCGTAATCACCTTTGTTGGAGCGGTTTGACCTGGGTCATCGGCGGGGGAACCTACACGGGGGCCTAAGTCTAGGATGACAGGTCGATGGTCGGAGTCTAGTTCGTGAAGCGTCTCAAGGGAGCGTAAACGTAAGTTCACGTTCTTGAAGAGGGCCACGTCTAGTATGTCCGGGCGATGGTCTGGGTTGTGAGGATAGTGGGTGGGTGCCATGGGAGCTATGATGTCGAAATTGAGCAAGGTGCTCAAAGTATCTAGCTCTCTGCCTCTCGGGTTGTTAGAGTGGCAGTTCCATGCGATGTTCTTGGCGTTGAGGTCACCCGCTATGATAACGGAGTTCCCCAAGCCAAGGAGCGTTTCGAGGTCGGATCTCAAAGAAGTAGTGGTGGAGGAGGGGGGGATATAGGTGGATACCACCGTAATTGGTTGATGACCGGTCATGCCTATTCGACATATAGAGGTCTCTATATGCTGAAGTGAGGGGGGATCTATGGGGATGCAGTACAGGGATCTTCTGTAGTAAATGAGGGTGCCTCCTTTGCCAGAGTTAGTCCTGTCGTTGCGCACTATTTTGTAGTTTGCAATTCCAGGGTTCCTCTTGGAGGGCTTTAGAAATGTCTCTTGTACTAGGAATATGTCAATTTGATGGTCGCGTAGAAAGGCGGCGATCTCATCTCGTTGACCGAAAATGCCATTGGCATTGAAGAAGCCTATTTTTAGGGATCTGGGTTTAGTGCGACCTGCGTTGCTGATGTTATCCATTAGAAACGCATGTCTATGTAATGTTGGAACAGGTCTAGATGTTCCAACCCTACCATCATGACGTCAGGAGTGCCCTCTCGGGCTTTCAGCTCCTGGACTATGAGCTTGATACGCTCAATGTCTCTGACAAACGAGAAGTAGTAAAGAGAGAACGCACTAAGGGTCCTCCCGTCTGACGGGGAAATAGGGGGATACATTCCTGGGACCGGCATAGGAGCGGGCACGTAGGAGGCCATGAGAGGTTTTGGAGGAGCCCGAGCGGCTGGGGCCTGAGGGGCCGGGGCCTGAGTGGCCGAGACCAGGGGGGCCTGGGCCTGAGGGGCCAGGGCCCGGGCAGCCGGGGCCTGAGGGGCCGGGGCTGAGGTAGATGGCGGCAGAGGTGCTGGGGCCTTAGTGGGTTGGGTTTGGGGGGCAAGGGACATGAGCGCTGGGATGTTGGCAGCTGCTCTTGACGGTCTTAGAGCGGGGAACGACTGGTGATTATCCAGTGCGCTCCACGGGGAGGGCCTCTGAGGGCCGAGACGGGTGGGGAGGGCAGTAGAGGGGTATTCCCTCTGCTGTTTGGCGGTTGACCGTTTGGTCTTTTTAGACTTGGGGGCCATGGGGCAACCTCGGTAGTTAGCCGGGTGGCCTTGGGTCTTGCATAGGACGCAAGATGGGAGGTCGGTGCAGAGGTCCCTGTTCTTAGGACGTGTGCAGTCCGACGTGGCGTGATCACCAAGGCACTTCACGCAGCGGGCCTTGGCGTAACAGTTACGAGCTGAGTGCCCGTAGAGTTGGCAGTTGTGACACTGCCCAATAGGTCCACCCTTGTGTGGGCGCTCAATATGAATGCCTACTATGTGGCAAACAGAACGGATTCTAAAGATGGCTTGGCCCTCTTTAGAGTTGGGGACGATAACGAGTACCATGTTGTATCTGGTACCGTCTCTACCCGCGTGCATGCGGTGCACGTGTGTAACTGGGATGTTCTGCTCTATGAGATCATCCTTGACGTCTTGGGTCTCGAATTCGACGGGGATTCCGCGAATTACGACTCGAAGAGGCTTTTCGTCGGGGAGGGCATATGTATGGAATTGTACATTCCTATCTCTTAAGAGTTGGGAGAATTCCCTGTAGTCATTGGGCGTCGGTACCTGAACCTTTATGCCCTCGGCAATGACTCTCGCATAGCTGTAATTGATCCGGCGATCAATACACGCTTTCGAGATGGACACCCACAGATTTTTGTCGTGGATTATCAGTGGGGGTGGAGTGGGAATTTTCTTGGGGGTGACAGCCTGGGAAGGCTGTGGGCGATGGGGGGGGATTACTTGCGACGACGCAGAGGCGGTAAGAGGGCGAGAGGTGGGGTGATTAGAGGAGGACGGGGAGGGGGAGGGGGACGGCGAATGAGATTCAACCGCAAGCTTAGCGGCTTTCGCGGCGGCTTTGCGCTCCTTTAGGAGACGCTTCTTATCCTTACCGACGACTGTGTAGCCGTCGGAAGAGTTGGATTCCGAGGAATCCGATTGAGTACAATCGGACTCAGTTTCGGAGAAACGGGCGGTGTCCATCGGGACAGGTGGGGCTATTGTTTGCGACGCACGTGCGTCACTAACAATGGCGGAGGTTGAGGGGGTCTCTACCTGCGGTTCCGCCGACAAAAGGTCGGCGTCATAAAAGGACTGGGAATCGGATTTCCCGGAATTGTCGCCATCTGGCGATAGCGGGCAATCAATGCCCGGGACTAGCGGAGCCTCTGAGGGTTCCTCTGGGGAAAGAAGATGACCATATTTGGCCAAGAAGTCAGGGTCCTTTAGGAGGACCTCCTTCAATAGTCGAAGAAGATTGGAGTCGGACATGGTGAGTCCGACGATATCAAATTCACCTAACTTGACTAACTCCCCGGGTTGGATGGGCCCGGGGGTGAGTGAGGTGTGTGAACCCTCCCTGCCGGGTATAGGCAGGGAGGTGTGTGTGCCTACGGTGAGCCCTAGCTTGTCTCCCGTCGCCAGTCTTATTGTGCGAACGGGTTCCTATGCTCCAGTACAGTGGGCGCAGTGCACCCAAAGTACTAGAGAAGCTGTGAAGAGAACGGGGTTAGAGCTAGGGTCGACTAGGAGATCCCCCAAGGCCGGTGGTCCTAGCTCCTTCCAATGGTTTGCTTTGCCCTGAAGGGGCGCGGCGGGCGTATTGGGTCAACGCCCCACTCGGTTTGGTTTACACCGTTAGGTTTCCACCGAGGACCACGAAACTGTGGTTTTACCCTGAGGGGGCAAAAACGTTTTTGACAATATTAGAATCAGCCACCGCCTTGAAAAAGGCAGCTTTTGAAACTAATATTAATCTGATGTAGCCGGCGGGGCGACTACGGAGATCGCTGCGACGGAGCACAGCGTAGGGCGTTCGGGGGAGAGAGCGCAGCGCAGAGCGGCACGTCCTCTCGCAGCGAGCGTCAGCGGGCGAGTGGATCTATCGAGAGCGTGCTCAGTGCTTTTATACACAGATCGTAGCGCGCGTGGTGGGGGAATGCGTCAGCAATTTATTAATCTACCGTCATTCTAATGAATGACGAATGATGATTGAATGATATTTAAATCAATCTACTCACATTCTCCCACATATATTTTAAAAATCGCTTAATTCACTCACATTGAAAAAATATGAGCATTTCCGTGTCTGATCGTGTCACGCAATTATAATCCGTACTGTAAATGAGCTGCGTAAATATAAACTAAAACATACTTTTTAGAACACAAAAAAAGTCCCTTAACCCTGTTTTGCTATCGCAGCTGATGATGGGAGCCACCGCCGTGTTCTTATTGACAATCTTTTGGTTGTCATTTTTTAATTTTAGGCCCTTTCCTTTTTTTAATTTATATAAATGATTTGCCACATTATCTGAGATCCATTTGTGATGTAGTACTGTTTGCTGATGATACCTCGCTTATTTTTAAAGTAGATAGAAATAGAGATCATTTTGACGACGTAAATAGTGCACTTGTTCAGGTAATGCATTGGTTTACAGTTAATAATTTAGTACTAAATCCTAGAAAAACAAAATGTGTAAAGTTTAGTTTGCCTAACGTGAAAAATCTAGGACCCAACTTAATTGTCAATAAAGAAGTACTTGAGACCGTCAATTCTACAGTATTCTTAGGTATTACACTAGATGCCAAGCTTCAATGGGGCCCACATGTGTCATGCCTCGCGGGGAAACTTAGCTCCGCTGCTTATGCGGTCAGAAAGGTTAGGCAATTCACTGACGTAGACACTGCTCGACTTGTTTATTTTAGTTACTTTCATAGCATTATGTCCTATGGAATTCTATTGTGGGGTAGAGCTGCTGATATAGAAAGTATTTTTATTTTACAAAAGCGAGCTATTCGTTCCATATATCAGCTAGGGGCTCGAGTTTCTCTTAGGGAACGTTTTAAAGACATTGGTATTTTGACTGTTGCATCGCAGTATATTTATGCCAACATAATACATATAAGGCAAAATATACATTCCTATTGTAAAAACAGTGACGTTCATAGTATTAATACACGGAATAAACATAAATTGTGTGCCCCCAGTCACCGTTTACATAAGGTACATAATTCGTTTGAGGGGGTTGGTATACGTATTTATAACAGAATACCTACTGATATCTTGGATCTACCGACTGACGTATTCAAAAGTAAAGTAAAAAATTGCCTTATTAAGAAGGCTTATTATAATTTGAGTGACTATTTTAGTGATAACAGTAGATGGTCGCCGGACTAGTCCAAGATAGCAGTCTACTTTGTAAAATGTAATTGTTGAGATGTGTAAGTGTGAGCGGACACATACAGAGAAATGGAGGCCAAGAGTGTGTTAACATTATCATCGGTTGTTCTGTATTTCTATATTAACTATAGTTTTTATATCTCGGCTTGGTAAAATGGATTGGTATATGCTAGCTCACATAACCATAGGTAATGATTGCACTCTATATTGTATACTGATTATAGTATTGTATAGAATCACTTATTAAATAAACAGACAGAAATGTGTGCTGGGGAGTTTGTTGCGCCGCTTCTTCTTCCCAGCAAAAACACTAGGAAGCGGTGAAGGGCGGGCGTTTTTGGGGGCTGTCTTTATTGTCGACGTTCAAAAAGAGCCATTTAAATTTGGCCTACTTTGAATAAATGATATTTTGACTTTGACTTTGACTTTTCGTTTTTGCATTAGTATCATTTGCGATAACAATCGTATTTTCGAGCCACGGGGTCCAAATGTAGTTAAAATTCGCGGGGTCTGCGTTAGTATCATATCTGGGAGCCCCCCGTTTCAGTTGCGAGGCCCATAGAGCACTTAACCGACTCATGAGCGATGTGGCGATCTTATTGGCTCGACCCCAAAGGTCATGACTTTCGGTAGGATCTTGGCGAAGGTTGAAAAGGCAGCCTCGACCTGAAATCATATTATATTTTTATCGTAACCTTGGTGAACCAAAGCCTAATGTCTCTCAAAGGAGTTCCGTGTCCGCAGTGGGACAATAATTGGGATAATGATGATGAACCAACTAGACTGTGTTATGACTATTTGATGAAGTTATAAATGCTACAGTAAATATTTTATGAAGTAAGCAACATTCAAGATAATATGTTTTTTTAAGTCTCTCTTATAATGAAGCTATAATGAATTCAAACGCTAGGGTGTTATTAAGAATTCCCTTAGAGATAAACCTAATAATGTCTTACTGGAATTGAAACCAGCTAATCAGACAGTTTTAAAACCAAACTTGCCTCTTTATCACCGCAGAGATTAATTTTACAGTAATTCAACATGGGCACATCATTATATTGCTAAGAATTTTTGCATGCAGTCAGAAAAAAGGTACGTCCTTTCCTTTTTTCATTAATCGATGTAAAGATAAGACATTAAACCGAAAGATTTAATGTAAAAGATCTAGAGATAAAGTGTTTTTGAGTAATTTGTTAATAGCTTATTATTATGCGCCTAGAGACACTTTGGTCTCATTACGTTCTGGACGGTCACCATTGACCAACCTCGGCAGCCAGCACGCCAAACTTGATCGTATAAATATATTTACTGATGATGTAATTCTTTAAATAGTTTCACTCGTTGCCGCTATTTCACACAGCTAGAATTAAAGCTACCTTATCAAATTTCACACGCTAAGAGCGGAGAAATTCTACGAGGCATGCAGGTTTCCTCATGATATTTCCCTTCACCATTTGAGCACTTAACTACGTAAAGTTTTGGAATTCAACTCGAAACCTTTGACTCCACACTCGACACACTACTTCTGCGTTAAAGGATGAGATTTTGATAATTTAACAATAAGTCTTATCAATCAGCGATAATAAACTACCAAAGTATTAACAACTTACTCGGTGTAGGAACACAAGGCGCGACGTCTTTCAAAGTGTCTGCCTGTTTGATGTTAACAGCTTCCCGTGTAGCCTTCACTGCATCCAAATCCAAATACACTCCAATCGTCTCAAAAGCCTGTGTCACATCGCAAGTTCTTAAAGCAGGATAATATTCGGGAGGATTTCTTTTATTAGCCATCAGTTCTGCTCCATAGTACCCATTCCTAGTTCTTGTTACATTACCAACTACAATTTTATAATCGCCTGCTCTGTATGCAGCCCAAGAATCAGTATTGCTATCTTCTATAGCTATTAAGACTTCCTTACGATTAGAATCTCCTCCTTGAATTATAGAATCCCACTGGTTTACTCCATCTATATTATTCGGACCTCTTCCTCCTGTCGCTGCCATTATGGTTGGGAGCCAGTCTGTGATGTGCATCAGACCTTGCCAAACTTTCGGTCTTACTGAGGACTGCCATATGAACGCTGGGACTCTAACTCCTCCTTCCCAAGGCGTATACTTTATGCCTCTGAAGGGTAAGTTGACACCCCAGTTAATAAACTCTCCAACTGTAGGCGCTCCGTTGTCGGATGTAAATATGATAGTAGTGTCATCAAAAATGCCTCTATCCGCCAGAGCATTAACTATTTTTCCAACACTGCGGTCTAAATGTGTTACTATTTCTGTAATAAAATGTGTGTTATTATATAACTACGAGTATATTAGCATAAGTTAATCTTTAATGACTGGTTCCGGGAATGCAAAAAAATATGATCTATTACTCGACTGCAACCTATACTAAAGACTTATTGTGGCCTAACTACTATAAATTAAATGGTCAGGTCAGTCAATTAAATTATAATTTAGGACATAATTATTATGTCCCAAAATACGTACTAATACGAACTAGAATAGCAGCTTTCTATTGAATATGCTCTGAGCCTTTTCAATATATTGAGGGAAGAAATAATACCTTAAGCCGTTTTTTAGATTGAAGAATGCGAAAATAAAAGGAGTATATATAGTAAATTTTTATATCTTTTTACAAGCTGATAAATAAAGTGAATATTTACCAGCATGAAGTCTGCGGTTGGAGTTAGCAATATGTCCATTTCTGACTGGTGAGTACAGCGGCGGCTGCTGCGCTCCGGCTTCGTTGCCGGCGTGTGGGGCATTGTGCATCACGTGCAGAAACAGTGGCGTAGACGAATTGTGGTGATGGATTACTGGAGATAATAAAAGTTACATTAGTCATAATACCGCCGTGATGATATCTGTTAACAACTGGTCTTTAAATTTATGTATTCGTAGGGTCAAGATCAAGAACAGATAGGAGACAAATTTTATAATTAACTACACTTGAAGAAAACTGTCAAGAGTAGCCGAAAAGAGAATTTATATTTACCATGTAAACTGGTTCTCATAAAAAATCTATTATAAATGATATTTAGATCTATAAATCGATCTTTTGAGGACACTTTTACGACACGTCATAAATAAGATTGTTTTAATTCAATTTCAATAGCATCGTCATATCCTGATGACCACTGAGAAGAAATGCCGAAACAAACAGAGAATTATGGTAATATTCGTTACTATACATGAGGGATAATGTGTTTTATAACATTTAAAATATACCTACCATTTCCTAACAAACTTACTTTTAACTGCTCTTTCAGTGAGTGCATCGATTATATACCTTTCTTCAGCAACTTGGGGAATGGCATCATCGTGCAGATCTAGACCAAACAAAAGTCGTCCATTTGGCAGCTGCAAAGAATTAACAATTTCAAAATGGATGTATGTGTTCTCACTCTTAATTACAATGTTTTAAAGGATCATTTTAGCCCCTAAAAAGTCTCAGCACTTACCGATTCTATGGCATCGTAAGTATAATAGTCGACAAAACCTCCTCTGATGCCGTAATGATGATCGAAACCGCGAGACGTGGGCAGGTACTCGGGCCTAGACATACCCACATGCCACTTGCCCACCAAGTGTGTGGAGTAACCCAACTCTTTCATGTATGACGGCAGGAGACGCTCCGTTAAAGGTATACCTCGATCTTCAGAATTGTAAAGTGGGCGACCATGCATTCCTTAAAAGAAACATCATTGTTCTCTTAGATCTCAAAAAATAAATTTTTATGAGAAACCCCAATTTTGAGGGTCAACTACATTACAAATAATTACTCCCTTACCCGAATATAAATATCTAGCTTTTCCCGAGGAGCGGATGTGATAATAAATTCATTAGAATAAGATTATATATGTAGAGTACATGTTTCTTTACCCAACCGCATGGGGTATTTCCCGGTGAGCAGGGCTGTCCGCGCGGGCGTGCAGATGGCTTCGCTGTAGTACTGCTGCAGTATGACGCTCTGGTACGCCAAGGCGTCGATGTTAGGCGTCAGGATCTGATCTGATCCGTGGAATGAGACGTCATTCCAACCCTGTAAATGACAGTTACAGTAATAAGGAATGGCTTTCTATTAAATAAGAAAGATCGTTAATTCCAACTGCTTCTGCTCTCTTCTTACCAGACTGAACCATCAAAATACTGGCAGGTGACAAATATTTTTTATAACATTAACTATTAAACGTCGTAATTAGATTTTGGAAGTAAAATGCGTATTCTCATTTAAATTATCAAATGTGTAATATACAAAGATAGTATCATTTGACCTATATATATGTGTATATATATAACTATATATATATTTAATTAATTTAAAATTTTGTATGTTATACATTTACCAGTCTACATAATTATTTTAACCAAACAAGAGGAAGAATCTTAAAAATAGTATTTTCTACTCTTAGATATTTTCGAAATAGATCAGCTCAAACGAATTTCTGAGATATTTTGCAGAGCTATTGGCCACTACTGAGTCCATTATTTTGAGCGTCTGTCATATCGGCTCGGCGTCCGCTGTTTGTGCCTATCTTTTTCTTTTCTATTGGCTTGAAAATTTCTCGCACTTCATTAGTAGCTTTTATTTTGACGGCAAGAATGCACTACAATGCATCTCTGTTAGACACGAGACAGATAAAGATAAGTTCGTATAGTTACGAGATTACAAGGACAAATTCCGTCTATTTATTTTTAATTTTAATTTTGTATAAACAATTGAATATGCCTGAGTTTTTTATATTTAAATGAAACAATCATTTTGAAAAAATAACTATCTCCATCTTACCATATCGTCAACCATGATAAAAACTACATGTGGTGGACCCTTTCGATCAGCAGAAACCTCCGTAAATATCACCGCCAAGAAGAACCACCACTGCTTCCTGAAAAAAAATTGACATTGTGTTTATCTTGATATCATACAATTAGCGTATTTACACGAAAACAAAAAAAGAAGGACTGAGGGCCCGAATTTTATCAAGCTTCATAACTTTGTTTTGACAAATTTTCACAAATTATGTAGTAGCATATACGATTTTATACAGCAGATGATATCAAGTCTTTATTCAAACAAGCTTTTTTTTGTTGTTGTACGCGTTAGACTTTCATCAGGAATTTACCAGCCCTATCCTATTAGAAAATTCTCTATAAATATTTACAAACACCGAGAAATAGCTACAGTTTTATTAAACCAGCTCCCTAGTAGCTCCAGTAGTTCCCAAAAAATCCTGTTTAGTAAGTGAGTGACCTGAGAAGAAATGTTCTAAATTTTACACCTTCTATCGAAATACTTTTCGTTCATTTCTGTAGGTACACTCTAACAACCTAATTGGTATACATGTATCGATGAAGTTATCCATGTGTGGATGAAAACCAATTAGGTTGTTAGAGTGTACGCACACTTTGCTTTCGAATACTTCGATAGGTATATGAACTGTCATTACCATCTACCCATTAACTGTCACTGCTCTGTCAGACCTCTCTCAGATGAGAGCAGTGACAGTAAATTCTTCGATTTTTAATACCACTAGGGTGGCAAACAAGATTACGGCCCGCCTTATGTCCATAGGCATAAGGCTATGGATGTTTGCAATACCGAACGTGTCGCTCGCGCGTTGCTGAGTAGGCAATAACCCACCACGCTTACCCAGTGCGGATTGGCAAACTTCACATGCCATCAAATAATATTCTCAAGTATTGCAGGTTTCCTCATGATGTTTTCCTTCACCGTTTGAGTATGTACGATAAGCATTATAAACTGCTATCAGTTTACACGCAAAACAAGAAATTTTCGTATCTTTAATTAGTACTGTTATACTGTATGTTGATGTGACACAAATAGTTTCAAGTTGTCACAATGCCGCATTGCGTTATGTATTTAATCAGGTAACATTATTAAAAATTACATATTCATTTAAATGATAAATCCTACAGTTTGCGTTATTACCCCCTAGCGCGATTGGCCTTGTTGTTCGGTTCATGTATTAAACAAACTTATTGGGTTTATCTATGAAATTCTCAGTAGCAGCTCAGAGTTTCTGTTTGTATGTTAATGCCAATAGGCTCGCCTGACTAAAAACATATATCGCACGATTGTAGTAATACATGAATACATACTAGACTAAGTGGAGTATCTTACGAAAATTTCTAATTGGTATATAGTATGTACTTAAATTATTTGCATACATCAAACTATTTTAATTGTATTTTCCGATACTTTAATTTTAATTAACGTTTGATAACATTTTATTCAAACGAATCGGTTGATAAAGTATACTTATAGGTCTAAATAAAAATAAAATAGATTGTAGGATCACATCGTTCTCCGTTTGTCTGTTACTGTGAAAAAATCTTAAAGTCGTCAGTTTGTAATTATAATATATATGTACTTACCTATTGTCTCCAAATACTTACTTATATAATAAAAGATCTTCTGTTTTTCAAAAGCAAAGTTAGTTTTGATTCACAATTAATGTCATGTGTGTACATACATATATTATTTTAGATTATTTTATTTAGATTATTTATTTTATATTTTCTATACAACAAATATTCCAAGTTGCATCGATTGGAACAAACTCTTGGTACGGTAGTGCGACTCGCATTGGACCGGTTTTTTATGGAAAAAATCGAAATAAGGATAATTGAAACAGCGTATTTCTATAGAGAATAAAAATATATACAATACCATACCAACGCAACAATTTAACAGGCCCTGATTGAACTAAAATCTACCCGTCATAACTTCTACAAAATAGATATACAAAATAGATAGGCCATAAGACCTACCTTTTGGAACCGTGCCATTAAATTCACTTAAATTCGACAATTCAAAAGCACCTGTATTGGTCTAATTGAAATAAATGATTTGACTTTGACTTTGACATGAAAATGTGATGAGGCTGTATGATACATAGGTACCCTAAGATATTTTTGAAGCGGAGTATTTTTTTTAAAATGTACTCGACATGGTATAGAGCAGCGAGAAACCAGAGCCTATTTTTTTTAAATTACGTTTGTGCCTGTCTGTTTTCGCGCCAACTTGAGTTCATTCATTAAATCATTATTAATCATTTATTAAATGCTATACTTAATATTGTGTGCTGTGTGACAATAGAATGGTTAGAACAAAGGATTTAAAGATGATTAAAGTACTTACCAACTGGAATTGAAATTAAATATTTCAAACATCTTCAAAATTAACCAACAACACTAGCACATACTAAACAATAGTCACATAAAAATATCAAACATTATATTAAACAATAAATACACACTAGAGGAGAACACGAGCGTTCAACTTCCACAAACTTCCGTAACTAAACGAAGGTAACGTGTCGGTTGTTTTACTGTATTATGTGTAAAATATGTACTTAGTTACTAATTATTCTTTCAATATGTATTCATTATTAAATTTTACAAAACTTGACATTATATAGTAATATTAGGTTTTGCCTGCGATTTCCTCTGCATAAACCTTGTAATTTTATCCGGATTTCTGGGATGAACTATCCCATGTCCTTCCCAGGGACTCAAACTATCTCCATACAAAATTTCATCTAAATCGGTACAGCGGTCTAAGCGTGAAGAGGTAAAAGACAGACAGGCAGACACACATTCGCATTTATAATATTCAGTATGGAAGTATGGATATGGATTTGGATATGTGTACGTATTATTTAGGAATGATATTAATAAACCAAAAATAGCACGTTAACTGTCCCATTGCTGGCTCTTATAGATTAGATATTAAGTAGAGCTATAGACCACCACACTTGTCTGCTAGCCTGAAGTCTACCAGCCCGTAATAGACTAATAGCTTGTTAATAGTGGGTTGGCAATCGTCCAACACCATCGCAAAAAATCCTTAGTTAATTTTTTTTATTAAGATAGAAAAATTCAACCTCAGGTGGGACTCGAACCCGCGTCTTCTAGATAAGAACTCCAGGTCAGGTCAGTTTTTAATAAGTATTAAATCCTTAGTTATTCAGGTTTCTTCACTGTGTTTTCCTCCAATGTTTGAGTTTCTTCGAAAAGCCAGCGTGAACTCAATACCTTTGACTTCACAGTTTACTATTATACGAGACTAGTTTACCACATTTCTCCTCAGTAAAACCAAAAAGATCAGCAATACTTTACGGGTAACCCGAACACTTCATAGAGCTCGCGATAGCCCGATAAGAATTCTCTGAAGTTGATAGCAACTTCGACTCAAAAAGGACAGACTACTGAGACTGAGACAAGTATAAATAGAAATAAATATATCCAAATAAATATATACATATTTAAAAAGCGCCATTTAGTTCCGAGTTAAGCGAAAAAACTGAATTTCTATGAAAATAACAAAAAGAGACTAACTTAGAGTTACTTATTGGACGATAAGTGTCTAGACCCAACAGTTCCAACGTTACGTTAATAATCAATTGTTATTGCCTTATCCTTTATTTATAAAATAGTGGTACAAAGGGTACCTACCCTTTAACTAAAAGTGTTAATTATATTCTTCATTCCAGCCAGCACAGCCCTTTACTCTGTATTAACCTACAAAAAATTAATGTTTTTTTATTTAATTAGGTAGATACGTTTTAAGAAATTAAAGAGATCCTGATATTATTTAAACAATGCATAGGTACGCAGTTTGGTAACTACCTTGAAAAAAATAGCACACGCTTACATTGGAATTTTAATTTAAAGAATAATCATATTTTCATATTTAAATACGTGGAAAAACGAATAGATTATCTTAAGTCTAGGTACATTAAATAAATGTTGCCAGATCAGACAGAGGCCATAAGATATTGACCTCTGCGTAATATTGTATTACGTAATACGTAAATGTAATAGAATGTAATCCTAAATTATGGGATATAAATAAAAAAATCGCCTTTATAACTTTGATGGGAAAACGAGACTATAATACATCTTCTTAATTATTTTACATACAATAAAGATTTTTATTATAAGTATTGCATTGTTAAGATTGTTGGAACGTAACGTAGGTATGTATATTTAGTTGGAAGTAAATATAGTAGTAAGTATTAAATATATATTACAGAAAACGCTGGGAAATTTTCTTTCTGTTTCTATACAAATAGTTATTTAATCTGTGTAGAACTTAGACCACCACAGAATTTCTATCGGTCAAGATGCTAGAGCGACTAATATAGAGTTCGATTAAAAAGTTTGACAGGCAATTGCCTTGATATTGAACTGTTGGCGAACTGCTAAATCAGTAGGGCGCACTCCGACCCGCGCACACTTAACCGATTATTTCATCGACCGATTAGGCCTCAGCCTATTATCGACTTGTTCAATAGCAATTAGCCGACTGTTGATTGGTTTGCCTACTAAGCACCAACTAGACTTTGGTGGTCTCAGTGTGGGCGCTAAACTAGACCTAAATATCGACTGGCGATGTCTGCAGCCTACGGCAACTCTTCAAGTCCGATTGAAACGTCAATATTATATTCCGTAGTTTTTGTTAACTCCCAAGAGAGAAACCCGTGCGTGTTTGTTATAACAAAAATGTCATCTAATATTTGACATGAATGCACAATGAAGCGTTGTGGTATCTTGAGAGATGCCTCTATTATCTTCATTAGTTGATTGACCTCTTGATATTTGGAAAGCCATAGAGCATTTTTAATAAGTTTTTAAGTCGGCTGGGAAGCTCATTAAATTTTGCCGCTCCGGGCTTTAACGGGATTACAACACCTATGAATAACTTATGAGTTAATGATAATACAAACATAAAATAGCGTTGCCCGTTGCCGTTAGATATAAACTAAAAAGTAAAAAGAACCACTATATATTAATACCAGCCGCTATATATTAAAAAAAAGGATAACTAGGTAAATAAAAAACGTGTAAGATATCTCCTGCAAACTTGATTGATTGTTTGCCTTTTTAATTCTTAATGCTAAATATCACAACATTTATCGTACATGTTAATCAAAGACCGAAATAGAATATTCACATAAGACCATGAAACCTGAACTCACCAATATATGACGATCGTAATATTTCTGTTATATATTTGACTGATTATTGAAATTGCCATTGATGTAAGAAAGGATATAAGGAGAATATGTGTGACTTTGTTGTGTTTGATGTTCTCTATTCTGAAGTATTGAGTTCCAGATTTAAAACGGATTATTGTACACCACTTTTTTAGTGACTTAGTTGCGTAGCGCTTTCTTGTATATCTGTTAGGAAATTATTTATGATTTATATGAATCAACTTCCTGATAAAAGTAGAGATTTGAAATGTTTTATGGGTAGATACAGCACAATATTAGAATAGAATAGATCCTCATTTGTAAATGTAGGTATGTTACAGGTGTTCAAGTGTTCATGTCTTATGTTAAGTGCGCTACATTTAACCGTTAGGTACAAATTGACATACGTTACATATTCTCGTTGCGTTTAAATAACTAATCATTCAATTACACATTCTTTAAATAATTCATAACTAGAAAATTACAAAATAAGAATATGAACAAAAAAAAGAGTGTGCCTATATTTTTAATGCGTTTTTATAATATTGTTTTCGATTAGAGTCATTTATTTTGATATCATCATCATAAGGTTTTACTCCAAAGTATGCCTATCTTTTCTATATCCACTATCAATGTTAGAAAAAAGCCCTTCTTTATAACAGTAAATCCTATAATGATGAAGACGAGCACCCTACATGCGTAACACGCTCGCAATCGGAAGTGATTACCAAACGCTCCGAAAAGTTTTATCGATACTCGGAAAAATCGTATTGGCAGGGTTTCCGATTGCGAATGTTTCACGACTAGGCTTTTTTACCTATCGGTGAGTCAGGGCAACAATGTTTTCACTGACTGCGTATCAACGAATAATGTTTTACAACACTAAAAGTACAGTCAGCTTCAAAAATACACACTGTAGGTATGTTAACAAAATTATATTTCACGAAATCAATTTCGTATTTTTTAAAGCCATATGTAGCAAACATTTGAGTAAAATGTGTTGTTCAATATACATCTTATAGACACTGACTAATTTACTATAACTACTGGTTTTATATTTCTAGATTTACCAGAACAAAACTAAATTAAAATTATACTGTCGATATTGTCGGATCCACCTAGAAGGAAGCCGAATGATTAAAAAATATGTCTATTCACAAGGATTTTTAATTATTATTAACAAAAAAAGTTCAAATAATAAATAAATCAATCAACAATAAAATAATTAAATCTAAAATTATCACCGCTCTAATAACACTGGCTACGACTAATACTAATACACTAATTTGTTCTGCAAAGAGTTTGGATATTAGTAAAATATGTGCGTGTGGTGTGAGGGCCACTTCGTCAAATCTTTTTGAAATGTGCCTAGGATTTAGTGAACACTCCAAAACAATTGTGAAAGTTGGAATCAGAATTTGTGAAAGTCTAATAAGCGAGTTATAGCCTGTAATGTTGGGCCCTCAATCCTCACATAGAGGATTGAGGGCCCACCCGTATGGATAAACTATGGACACTACAGAAAATGTGTTTATGGCAAAATCTAAGCTAATGCCAAACAAAATTTGTGAAAACAAGATATTATCGTAAAACACTATCCTACTTTATATATCTTCGTTCAAAATGGGCCCTCAATTCTCACAAACGCAAAAGTTTAAACACAAATAAAATTAAAACCATTAACTTACAGCTGCTGTTTGAAGTCTTATACGCTACTAAATAATTTGTGAAAATTTGTGAAAACAAGAACAAGTCACCACGTCTTGTGGTATAAAAGTTGTGAGCTTCACAAAATTTGGGCCCTCAATCCTCCACTTTTTTTTGGTTTTCTTGTTATTACGCTTATCATATTAAAGATAAAGGAAATCCAAAATAGTCATTAATTGTGAAAAAAATTTTGCAACAAATCCGATACCAGAAAGATATTAAAAGACCTTTTTTTGTGTAAAAAAACCATGTTTAATTTTATTGGGTAAATTACAAAATAGGGTGACCACAAAAAAGTTTCCACGGGATAAATAATGAAGATCAGTTTTTGTAAAACTGACCGTTTAATGGCATCTATTGATTTATAGGTGTATTGCTTATAACCATAACTTAATCAGAATAAATTGGGTAAAACTATCGTATAATATATGTTGTAATAGCTCTAGCAAAACACAAGAAACGAACTTTTAAAAGATGTGAATTAGAATTAAGGTGAAAACATCATTAAAAAGTTCGTTTCTTTCTTTCTTTCCTACTTATAGTGCAACAATTATAACTTTTACCAATTCGCATGCCTTCCAAAGGCGAATGTGTTGAACTTAAATATCATCTATTAATAAAAAATTTACCATATTCTGAGTGAATAAATAATAATTTCTCACATTTACAAATAAATATTATCTTAAAACGTCAAAAACTTAAAACCGTCGCCGTCAATTTGGCAGTTGTGCTCACAATGAAAGTTTTTCTAACCTTGCAATTTATGAAGTGAAGTTGTTGTTATCGTATTTATCGTAATCTATCATACTTAATTGTTTAATATGCAAAGTTGAGCAGTGATGAACATACGCACATTAAATCACCTGAGCGGAAAATATACAGCCAAGGCTGTATTGACAAGGTTCCTTTGAGTAATCCCGGAAGGGAAGAAAAAGAAAAAAAACTGGTAATAAGTATGCGAGAGCGTTTTTTTTGGCGGGAAAGTGAAGCGTCATGTTCAGCAGCTTCGTTTTATTTTCTAAAATTTGTGTTTTGGTCAAGTTTAATGTATAATAATGGTGGATTATTAACCGTTAAGTGTTTGAAAACGTGCATGAGTGTTGGCAAATGAAACAAAACAGTGTAACGTGACTTTCAAATTCTCCCAAGAAGTCCGCCTTAGGTTTCATAGAACCACATATTTACTGAAACTAGGAAAAAAACAATCATCTATCACCGTTCATAAACCATTAATTCACCCTATCATCAACCATTATCATGAATCATCCAGTCATCCATCATAAATAAAATAAAAGAATACTGAAGACTAGGCTGTATAGACTAGATTCCTTTGCCTCATCCCGAAAGGGAAGAAACGTTTAAAAAAAAAAGAATAGTATGCGAGAGCAATTTAAAAAATGTAATATCCTAAGACGTCAATAGTTAAATTATAAAATTATTGTCACCCTACACACATACACAATAAAAAATAGTCGATTTCGGTAATTTTCAAGATATTTAATTTTATTGTAATTGTTATTGGTAACAAATAACAACAATTTGTTGCACAAATTTTTTCACAATTAATGACTATTTTGGAATTCCTTTATCTTTAATATGATAAGCGTAATAACAAGAAAACCAAAAAAAAGTGGAGGATTGAGGGCCCAAATTTTGTGAAGCTCACAACTTTTATACCACAAGACGTGGTGACCTGTTCTTGTTTTCACAAATTATTTAGTAGCGTATAAGACTTCAAACAGCAGCTGTAAGTTAATGGTTTTAATTTTATTTGTGTTTAAACTTTTGCGTTTGTGAGAATTGAGGGCCCATTTTGAACGTAGATATATAAAGTAGGATAGTGTTTTACGATAATATCTTGTTTTCACAAATTATGTTTGGCATTAGCTTAGATTTTGCCATAAACACATTTTCTGTAGTGTCCATAGTTTATCCATACGGGTGGGCCCTCAATCCTCTATGTGAGGATTGAGGGCCCAAGATTACAGGCTATAACTCGCTTATTAGACTTTCACAAATTCTGATTCCAACTTTCACAATTGTTTTGGAGTGTTCACTAAATCCTAGGCACATTTCAAAAAGATTTGACGAAGTGGCCCTCACACCACACGCACATTAGTAAAATTATTTAAAATACTTCAATTACACAGATAAATAAATATATTCGGACATTAAGACACAGCGCCATCTAGTTCCGAGCAAGCAACGGGGCTCGAGTTACGAGTACTAGATGGTCGATACACTACATAGGTATTTTCTCTTGTTCTAAATGCGTACATACTGTACAGTCGCGCTCATAAGTGCAGTAGCACCTCTAAGATCGTATTCGCTTGCATGGTAACTGCGTGTACACATACATGTGTGAGTGATTGCTACCTATACAAACATTTACATTTACGTCAAATAGTATAACTACGAGAAGGTGATAGTGTGTGAGGTCAATACGAGACAAAGATACCAATATACTTGTTTTCTTCATGTTAGTGTTAGCAGCGAGCGAATTAATGATTCCATTTTATTTCAAATCTACCTTCATACTTTTTACATTTTATGTTGATCTTTGCTAAAGTTTAACAAATAATATTCTACTTAAGAATCATATTTGATTTATAAATGAAATACAAAAAGTGATTAGTAGGATTGAAGATTCGAACCGTCTACCTTAGAATTAGTTATAAACCTCTTGCTAGAACCACTCGGCCACCGGTCGCTTACGTAGTTATAACGAAATTATCGATAATATTCCTACGGAAGAACAATTTATATGTATGCGTGTGAATTGTCTTAAAAGAAAAAGGTCACAAGTAGTGCTAGTGTTGACGCTATAGTTGCGTAGGATTGCTACTGCACTTATGAGCGCGGCTGTACATAGAGACATTTATGGCTCAGATACAAATGTCCCTGCTCATCGTAAAATCATTTTTCCATACCTCAGAAAGCATTCTGCTGGGCTAACCGAGTCATCAATCAATTATTTTATTTAACATCAAATTCTTAAATATACTCAAGCAAGTAATCTATACTAATTTTGTAAAAATAGACAACAGTTTCTTACTAATATATAGTATACGAACCGACTTCTAACATGGAGTAAGATAATAGGCTCCAACTTGACGTATTATATGGTATTATCTCACCTTTTGTAAAATAGAATAATGTCAGAAGTATACCATATATTAACACTCTCAACAAAAGTACATATATTAAATCCTGGTACTGTCCAAGAAAGTAATTATAACACTTTTGCATTTTGTATACCAAAGTAATATTATTGAAATAAAACTACTTTTTTCGTATTTAATCGTAAATAACTACATCCACGAGCACGGGCAGTGGCCGTAACCATGAATGTTGTAAGGAATCCAACGTAGGGATTGCATAATATCATCTCATTATGTCCCAATGCTGGGCACGGGTGTTTCATCTCATTTAAGAGGGATTAGGCTATAGTCCACCACGCTAGCCTACTGCGGGTTAGGTACTTCATATGCCATCGAGAAAATCTCTCAAGCATGCAGGTTTTCTCACGATGTTTTCCGACACCGTTTGAGTATGTGATAAAGTCAGCGTGCCTTATAATATACCAATACAGATACCATCGGTAAATAGTAGTTCTATTTAAATGTTTAGTATTCGGGTAACATTCAGTAACATTAGTTGTAGGTTGTATACAACAGATTAAACTATTAAAACAATGGATATACTCTCAATCATTCCTGTCAAAAAATAACATCATCGTAAATTAAAATACACTTTTCAGAATACATAAGAAGTTCTTTAATCCTGTCGTACCATCGCAGTTGATGATAGCAGCCACTGTAGTGTTCTGACTTCCAATCTTTTGCTGACTGAAGTTAAGCAAAAAGTTAAGGCTATCAGTTGTTTGGCCATTATTGGTATTTGGTCTGGTGTTATCTCGTATAGCATTAGTTGGTAGAAGCCAAGGGGTCCAAATGTAGTTGAAGTTGGCGGGGTCCGCGGCCGCGTCTAGTTTAAGAGCCCCCCGCCTACTCTGTGTGGCCCACAGCCCCCGCAACCGACTCGTGAGCAACGTCGCGATCTTACCCGCACGACCCCATAAGTCATGACTCTCCATGGGGTCCCGGCGAACGTTGTAGAGGCAGCCGCGTGCTGAAAACATATTTGACGGTCACTTTAGATATACTAGCATCGGATCAATAATTCCTCTGTTGTGTTATAACTGTTTGCTAAGCTGCAAATGTTCGATGAAAAAAGGTTAACTACGTATTCCCAAAAAAAATATTTGACCGTAATGTGTGAATTGAGACTAATAAGTTTTCTTTTCAAAAGGCTCAATAACTGGTCCCAGTTAGCTAACTGCTAAAGCTGACTACGATAAAGTACTTAAAAATCGGGAGGAAAATCGGAACATTTTTGGATATTTCAATAAGCAAAAACAACAATACGACGTTACCAAGTAGAAAATCTTAAAACTGTAAATGTAGGTTAAGTACCAACGATATTTCTTAAAGCGTAGTGTAATGGAATATTTCTATGGTTGTCGTTACGGACGATTAATGTGCTGTTCAGAGCCTCACAGCAAACAAACACATTCAATCACACCGGAGAAGTGACGTAAAAGAGTTTTTCTTCTAAATAATTTGAAATCAAAATAACATTAGGATGAAAAGCACGAGCGATCAAATTAAAATCTTAAATGAACATTCAATTTTCATTTTCATTTGAACCTTATTTACAACAAAATGATGCTATCTCTACTTTATTTCATATCATAACATACGCCATCATTGTTTAATTATGAACAGACAATAAAAGTTATGATCTTTAAACTCTTTGAAACCTTTAACCAAATTCTATAAATAAATATCTAGGTACAGAATGTTTTGAGGCTTATTACTGTGAAGTTATAAAAAAAACGAAATAGAAAATCAACCACTACGATGTAAATAACTTACTTGGTGTAGGAATACAAGGCGTGGCATCTCTTACAGTGTCTTCTTGTCTGATTGTTGCTGCTCTTCTAGTAGCCGCCACTACATCAAGATCCAAATACACTCCAGTTTCTGCGAAAGCCCTTGTGACATCACAATTTATTAAAGCAGGATAATATTCTGGAGGATTCCTTTTATTAGTCATAAGTTCTGCTCCATAGTACCCGTTACTAAGTCTTGTTACATTACCAACTATAATTTTATAATCGCCTGCTCTGTAAGCAGCCCAGGCGTTGGTATTGCTATCTTCTATAGCCACTAAGACCTCATTACGTTTAGATTCTCCACCCCGTACTATAGAGTCCCACTGGTTGACTCCGTCTATGTTTTTCGGGATTCTTCCTCCTGTCGCTGCCATTATGGTTGGTAGCCAGTCTGTGATGTGCATCAGACCTTGCCATACTCTGGGTCTTACTGAGGACTGCCATATGAACGCTGGGACTCTAACTCCTCCTTCCCAAGGGGTATATTTCTTGCCTCTGAAGGGTAGGTTGACGCCCCAGTTTCTAAGGTCACCGACTGTCGGAGCTCCGTTGTCGGAAGCGAACACGATGATAGTGTCGTCGAGAATGCCTCTCTCTGCAAGAGTGCGAACTATTGTGCCGACGCTACGGTCCACATGTGCCATAATTTCTGTAAAATTATTTCGTTCTTAAGAATCATTTAAACCTCATAATCATTTAATCAGTTGTGTTTATAAAATATAATTATAACCATTGAGCTGAGTTAACCATTTTGAGTATAGAGTGTCCAGTAAAAGTCTTGTGTAATTATATCACTGATAGTTTCCAATTTTAGATTCCAAGATCGATCTACATTACATTACACTTTAAATGAGACGTGAGGTAAAAATTTCGGTTGTTGCTTAGCAAGCTAAAATCTCTTCTGGAAATTATCACTACATAGAGAACCCATAACACATTGATTTCCTGGACCTATTTGCCCCAGCCCTCAATAGGAACCATCTTAGGCAAAAAAACGTGGCACCGATTCATGACAATCAAGGCCTCCAAAAGAAACCAGCCAGAAATATCTTATGACCCCGTTTATATTTAGGTAGAGTGTAACGTTGTGTAATTTTAGTCGGTGAAACGTGATAAACGCATTGTAATGAGAAAAGTCAATGACATGGAATCGATAGAAAGATGAGAAAATGTTTGTAAGTTACCTATGACAGAACAATCATAACTCAAAGATATAAGATATTACCTATACCTCGGATTGCTAAGTCATAAGTCTTTAGTATGAATGCAATCTAAAATATTTGACCTTTATAAATAATTCACTGAAACGGTGAGGAAACTAGCGTACCTAGGGGATATCTCAAGGGTATATCTTTAACCTACTTATTTTCGCACTGCTAAGCATGGATTTCTCTCATTTGAGTATAGTGTGATGGAACACACTCGTATAGTGCTGGTTGGCAGACTTCTCATGACATCGAGATAAATCTCTCAGGCAGGTTTCCTCACGATGTTTCCCTTAACCGTTTGAGCATGTGAGAAATATCACACTATTAGGCTATGACAATTTAGGGTATATCAAGTTTGTCAACTAGACGTAGACCTACACAACGCCTAAACCATCTGAGAAAAAACTCATACCAAACTGTGAGTCAAGTAAAAGGGTTGATGATGATGATGATAAAGCTGATGACAAAGATAATTACCAGCAAATAGTCGTCGGTTGGAGTTAGCGATGTGCATGTTTCCGACCGGTGCGTATAGCGGTGGCTGCAGCGCCCCTCCATCATTACCGGCGTGCGGCGCGTTGTGCGTCACATGCAAAAACAGTGGCGTAGACGAGTTGTGGTATTGGATTACTGAAGGACAACAAATTTCAGATTAATGTTAACCCTAATAGCTCTCATGGTATCGTCATGAAACGAATTACTGATCATCCTATAATATTGTTGGGCATATCAACTGATGCAATAGGACAACTCAAATGTGATATGGATATATCATCAAAAGGATATTCCAGATCTTGCCCTGTCTAACCAACATCTGAATTTCTTCGAGTTCACTTTTAGAAGAAATAAATAATATTTATCATTTATTTTACATACCTAAAGTGTAACCCATGCGTTTTATTTATTGGGTTTAAATGGTTAATGATGTTGATTAATTTACAATATTTTAAGATTGATAACTTCACATTTACTAGGAATTATCAGTATCCTACATCAATCTAATGTTATGATCGCGTTTTATGTGCAGTTTCATTTTTAACTTAGCCTAACCTTTGAAATTTAAAAGCAACGAATAGCTATTTTCATGTATAGGTCAAGTATGCACTTCAATTTGTGCTTTATATTGTTTAATATCATTGGGCGATATCGAATGCTACAATCTTTCGCACAAAACAATAGGCCGGAAACAACAAAACCGATATTGTAATTCAATGAAATTTTACCAAATTCATATGTTTGCTAACGAATATTTGCATAATTTCAATCAGAAATAATTATCTGCGAAATGTAATTACAAAATAGTAATAATGCCTAAGGTCAGTATGAAAATCAGTATTGAAGATGAAATCTTGCGTAATACCATCATTATTGAATTTTATAATAGCGACTTTTGCAACAGCAGTTAATACAAAATTTTACAACACGTTATAAGTACAACTTGTGAAGAAACTTACTTTTAACTGCTTTTTCGGTGAGTGCATCGACAATGTACCGTTGCTCAGTGTCTTGTGGAATTGCATCATCATACAAATCTAGACCACCCATTAGTCGTCCATTTGGCCACTGCAAATAATCAAAATACACACAATGCAGAATAATCGAGCCTACATTTTGTTCTTAGCCAACGGAAGTATAACAAATATTATCTAAAACCGCTCACTTTTAAGTACTTTCACAAAACAAACCGTGACCGCATATCCGCGTTGTTTGGCCTTATAAAATTTCATGGGTCGGTAGCTAGGGTGTCCACTCGTATATCACCGAACCTTTTGTACAGGAAAATTGTCACACTTACCGTTTCGAGTTTATTGTATGTGTAGTAGTCGATGTATCCGCCTCTCATGCCGTAATGATGGTCGTAGCCGCGGGATGTGGGCAAGTACTCAGGCTTGGACATACCCACATGCCACTTGCCCACCAAATGTGTGGAGTAACCCAACTCTTTCATGTACGACGGCAGAAGACGCTCAGTTAACGGTATACCTCGATCTTCAGAGTTGAAAAGCGGTTGCCCGTGCATGCCTTGAAAGAAATAAAAATTAATTATTATCCTTGACTTAAAATAAATTATGGACACCGAATAATTACGTCGTATTATTTTTCAGATAAAATTGTTTATACTTAAAAAGACCTTAGGCATTATTACATCCTTTATTCAAATGGAAGGCCGAACCGTTACTAATAACGAAAGGGTAATTTTGAATTTATTTCTAATGCGTAAAACGGCCGTATTATATTAATGCGATGCTTGCTTGTAAAATTGTGTTCGGTTAATTGTTGTAGGATATATTAAATTAAGCAACCTTCATTTAATTTACTGCGTACAAAGTTCTATTATTTTAAGATGAACGTTTTGTAAGGTAAACTAAAGGTCTAAATTATTAAAAAACAGTTAAAGTTGGCAATCAGTTATTACTAGGTACTCAAACTAAGTAATTACTCTCGTCACCGAGTGTTGTGTGGCAAACGCTTTAATCGTTGTAATGCACATCAATTTAATATAAATTATCATTAAAATAATGTTAGTTACGTTTTACTATTTTATTCTGCCTTTAATCTCCTACGTTGATGTTATAGTTCTAATCCAACTTGCAAACTGCTAAATTTTTTGGTCATAAAGTAGGTATATTAAGAATTACTTATCAAGTCGATAGAAGATTAATAGAATAGAAAGAACGAAACATTTAGAGCAAAGGAGTAATTGTACCCATTGAAATGAATGAATAATATGGATCTAAAAACTAAAGCCTTACGGGAGAAAGGCACAGGACTACAGTCGCTGTTACCATCAGATAGCCTGTAGATATAAAATGGACCAGTTTGAATTGAATCAAATGATTTTTAACAAACAGTTACACAGAACTGTTTATTTATGTTATTTTAAATGAATCCCAGTTAAACACTACAAAATTTCTTGCAAGCAATGTCGCAATTTTTATAAAACAAAAAACCAGTGGATTATCGGAGTATGTGTATCTTCACAAATAAAGGGTCTTGACAGACAGAAGGACAGACGGATACACGGACAGACGGACAGACGGACAGACGGACAGACGGACAGACGGACAGACGGACAGACGGACAGACGGACAGACGGACAGACGGACAGACGGACAGACGGACAGACGGACAGACGGACAGACGGACAGACGGACAGACGGACAGACGGACAGACGGACAGACGGACAGACGGACAGACGGACAGACGGACAGACGGACAGACGGACAGACGGACAGACGGACAGACGGACAGACGGACAGACGGACAGACGGACAGACGGACAGACGGACAGACGGACAGACGGACAGACGGACAGACGGACAGACGGACAGACGGACAGACGGACAGACGGACAGACGGACAGACGGACAGACGGACAGACGGACAGACGGACAGACGGACATACGGACAGACGGACAGACGGACAGACGGACAACAAAGTGATGTTATAAGGGTTCCGTTTTTTCCTTTTGAGGTACGGAACCTTAAAAACAGACCAATATACATTGCTCACGATGGCAGAAATCTCTTCATATAAGCATAATAGTAACAGACATAAAAATATATGATATGCTTACACAAACAAACATGTAAATAAATAAATAATTCGTATTCATTCTCTTTGATAAGCTACAGTTTCAAAATAAACACACCAACACTTTTACCATGAAAGTGGTCAGTTTTTGTGACTAGTTTTATTGCGTACTATTTCCAAAATATGTAAAATTATTTAATAGTAAAATAATATTTTTAAGCCATTCTATAGTCATTGGATCGATAGGAAAATTAGTATTAACTGTTGCTGTACAAAATTTGCACGTGAATTAACCTTTAAATCACATTACAATGCTGTTTTTGTTGTTATTCTAACATGCTTATTCAAACATGTTTTAAAAACGATTGTTATTTTTATATTTTATTAACATAACAATAGGTAATTTGAATGACATTATTACAATGTTTGTATAGCTTCTAATAACTTTAAATAACAGACACATTAAAAAATCTATTTTCTATATCATATCGGTCATATCTTTGAGAACTAAGAAGTTAAATGCTTCTTTGGTCGAATTGTCTATTTGACCTTGACGTAATGTAAACAACATTAAATGACCCATTATTTCACAACAATTTATAATTATTAACGTACTGCTGTTCATGAAATTAATGTTTTTACACAATACTGCCGGGACTGGGCAGACATACAACTAAGAATAACATAGAAAAATCTAAGAATAAAATTATTCGACCAACTATGGTGGCCGCAGAGCTGTGATAGCCTAGTAGAGCTGTGGTAGCCTATTAGTGTGGCCGGTGGACTGAGATGTCAAAGGTCTCAAGTTCAAACCCAAGCCGCGCACCACTGACTTTCGAAAGTTATGTGCGTATTTATCACATGCACAAAGGGTGAAGGAAAACATCATGTGAAAACCTGCATGCTTTAGAGATAATCTCGAGGGCGTGTGAAGTCTGCCAACCCGCAGTAGGCTAGCGTGGTGGACTATAGCCTAATCCCTCTCAATTGAGAGGAGACCCGTGCCCAGCAGAGGGACAATTTTAGGATCGTGTTTATTTATTCTTAACCACATGCTGAGCAGTCTCTTAACACTGCCTTCTGAGCTAGGCGTCCCGGATTCGAATCCCGGTAGGGACAAATATTTGTGTGATGAGCATAAACATTTGTATCCGAGTCATGGATGTATCTATTATAGTGTATCTAGTTCCCATTATACATACGTAACACTATTACTTAGCTCGGAACTTTAATCGTTTATCGCGGATCTATATAACGTTATGTAACAATATCAGGATATGTAATTTCATCAAACTGGAGTATTAAAAAAAACCGGTTAGTCGAAAGCCCTAGTTTTACCGAAAATGTACCTAAAGTTGCGCATAACAAAAGAAGGTCACCCACTCTCATTTGGTTGATTGCCTTCGATTGAACAACACTTTCTTTAGTGGAATTATTTCTTATCGCTATACCAATTAGGACTTATTTCACCACCTCCGAACAAGTTCCGGTTGATTTGTTACGTCACATGAATTCAAAAAAAAAGTTGTTACAGTTTTGAACTTGAAACTCGTTCCTCTAGTGGTTGTAAGTACGACTGCGAAGCAAGAGATCTTTGGTTCGATTCACAGGTCGTGCAAAGTTTTATTAGGTTTTTCTATTAAATTCTCAGTAGCAGCTCGGTGCTTGGATCCTTGCCCAGTTAATGGCAATAGGCTCGCCCCCTATTACATTGAACCTAAAATATACCGCCGCGGCGTAATGTGGGTGTACATTAATACACCTTTGCCTAACCCTTCAAGGACACAGGCGTAATATTTTTGAACTTATAAGGTTAGTAACTATGCGGATATTGTGAAGTAGATACCTAACTGGGTAAACTTTAAAGTATGTCACTTATAGGTAACTTACCTAACCGCATGGGGTATTTCCCGGTGAGCAGGGCTGTCCTCGCGGGTGTGCAGATGGCTTCGCTGTAGTACTGCTGCAGTATGACGCTCTGGTACGCCAAGGCGTCGATGTTAGGCGTCAGGATCTGATCTGACCCGTGGAATGACACGTCATTCCAACCCTGTAAATGACTAATATTATTGAATTTCTCCTGTCAATCATGAAATCAATTAAACACTAACTGCAAAGAGATCTAATACATACACTCACGCCTCTTTCCATGACGGTAGGCAGAATCCCTGCATATCACTAAGTAATAGCTTATGTAATCTTTCTCAAACGACAATAATCAACGTCAATAAAATTTATTTAGAAGTAGTTATAATTAAGAAATAATTATAATATTGTTCTCTTTTATTTACTAGAGCATGAAGTCGACTGAATTATGTATACATACAACACTTATTAATGTAATATTTACATAAATTATACATATGTATGTATAATGTTACTGCTGGTAATATCATGTTGTATAGGCGTTGTATAATAGCATTTATGTTTACAAAAATGTACATAGTTGCGAACAAGACTAAAATCAATCAGACTTACTCCCAATAGTGTTTGATTGTTCGACCACGAGGTCATAGTCATAGAAGTACAATAAGTAGCAACGATAGGGTTGACTGAAACTAGATGCAAGGACATAAATTATTGTTACAATATTTTTTTACAAGCTGTGTTAGCCTAGTGGTGCGACCAGTGGACTGTGAATGAAGTCAAGTCAATAGAAGACCACTGACTTTTCGGAGTTATGTGTGTATTTATGATATGTCGTGAAGGAAAATATCATGAGGAAATATTCATGCCTGAGATATTCTTGCGTGTGAAGTCTGTCAACTGCACTACGCTACCGTAGTGGACTATCTAATATATAAAATTATCGTGTCACAGTTTTCGTTGCCATACTCCTCCGAAACGGCTTGACCGATTTTGATGAATTTTTTTGTGCTTATCCGGTATCTATGAGAATCGGCCAACATCTATTTTTCATCCCCCTAAAAGTTAGGGGTAGTCCACCAACCCCTATAATGTGGCAAAACAACGTTTGCTTGGTCAGCTAGTCTAATATATAAAATTCTCGTGTCACAGTTTTCGTTGCCATACTCCTCCGAAACGGCTTGACCGATTTTGATGAATTTTTGTGTGCTTATCCGGTATCTATGAGAATCGGCCAACATCTATTTTTCATCCCCCTAAAAGTTAGGGGTAGTCCACCAACCCCTATAATGTGGCAAAACAACGTTTGCTGGGTCAGCTAGTATTCATATATATTTCTAATGAAAACAGACCCGTGCCCAGCAGTGAGACATTAAATGGGTTGATAATGATAATTATATTTTTTCCATAACCATGTTTCATGTTTCGATACAGTTTGTGCGTATATTGAATCGTGATAGTGTAGTTTATTTAACTTCCGAATAATAAAATTAGTTTAAGTAAAAAAAAGTCTTATAATATCCGAAACTATGAAGTCGTTTAATTAAATAAAAAAGGGTACCTAGTAATAACTACCGCGTAGCAATGTGTTTTCAAAGAATATGCGAATGCGGAAATTACTATTAAACGATACATTCTGCTCCCTATTAATTTAACTTAAGGATGTAGACATCAACACGAAGAAACACGTTCACCTGTCAATTTTGAAACATTGTTCCAGAATTCAGACATCCAAGGAAGTAACAACGCTAGTAGATTCCTATGACACACCATAATCTACTTTAAGAAGAAGTGACGGAACATATAAAGCATGACCTAAGGTCATGCTTATAACAACGAGACAACATAGAGGTCTATATCTGTACTTTGTACTTATTCCGCAGAATATACCTACATTACCTACTACAAAAAAGACGGAAAGGTTTGATTAAATCAAATATCATGAATACAGCTATACTAAACCTAGAATGAAAGTTGCGGCCGCCGACAGGCATTGGTGTGGTGCCGACCGCCAGTTGCGTCAATCCAGTGTCATTTACCAAAGGCTACGTATTCAATTTGCTGAAAATTACCTCTTTTTTTAAATTCGTTGACCGTAAGGCCTGTGTTCTATCTCTAGTCAGAATAAAGTATTTTTTTATAAAGTTGTCTATTTGGGGCAGTTCAAAGTTTGCCCGGCGTAGTAGGTAATGGAAATACTTATTTATACTCTATGTTTTACTAGCTTTTGCCTGCGACTCAGTCTGCGTAAAATTAGTATTTTATTTTCACCCCCCTTTTCACCATTTTAAGGGATAATTTCCGGGATGAGAACTATCTCTATATCAAATTTCATCTAAATCGGTTCAGCGGTTATAGCGTGAAGAGGTAACAGACTGATAGATAGACAGACAAACTTTCGCATTTATAATATTATTAAGAAAGGATAAAGGTGATTTAATTATTCTTACTTAAGAAAATAATCCCATTTATTTTGTTATAGATAAATAGACCGATTAAAAATCCTCCTTTTTTTTAAGTCGATTAAAAAAACATCGCACGAATTTTATATCTTGCGATACTTTTAAGTTTTATTTAGTTGGTCTTTAATTTTTTTTCGATATTTTATATTTTTTTATTAGTTGACCTGCTATAGACTAAGATGTGTCTAAATTATTATAGCTATAACTAGAACAGCAAATAATATTAAGTTTACATATACAACCTTGGGTAAATAACAATACAACACAAAAGAAAAACAAATAATATATTAGAAAACGAACTCCAAAACATGCAAAGAGACTTCGATCTAGCTCTAAATTATGTCTCGTATTCTGTCCCAGGTCCCTATTTAATTATATTTTAAAATAATTGAATGTACTTTTAATTTAAATCAATCATTCAATTCAATTAATTTTATTTTAAAGTAAGCTAATGGATAGTGTATAGCGAAATTGATTGAAAACATTTTTTGCACAGTCACAATTACGGAATTTTAGCATACAATGGATACAATTATCATGTAGGTAGATAAAATTAAAATACCGTTGCGTGTAGACTCATCGACTTCTATGGCTCCAAAACAAATGTGTTAAAAACTGCAACTAGTTAGGCGAACATTTTTACGTATTATCAAATTCTGTCACAAGCAAATAATTCTGATCTTCTGTTAAAATTTGGTTCTTAGAGTCTTGTTCGAGATTTCAAAATAAATCTTCAATAACAAATGACTCTGTAAAATATATATTTACGTACTTTATATTCTGATATCAGTAAAGTGTTACACACAGCTGGGCACAAGTTTCCTCTCATTTGAGATAAATTAGGTTAAAGTCCACCACGCTAGCCTAGTAAGGTTAGCGTGGTGGACTGTAGAATGAAGACTTCACACGCTATCGAGAAAATCTCAAGCAGGTTTTCTCACGATATTTTCCTCCACTGATTAAACATCTGATAAATACGCATCTTACTTTGAAAAAATCACTGGTCACATGCCTTTGGATAGCACTCGATATCTTTGACTATAATACCGTTAGGTTAATTATGACACTGTTAGTGCCCATTGTTGCACGACTTAACGAAATTAATAATGTAATTAACAAAAACTCAATTTGACGAAATGTAAGTATACTTAACTTGTGTTTTATACATATAGGAACACAATCTCAATACAATCTAATTTATCTAGTTTTTAGTATAGAAATACTAAATAATATTTTTTAAAGAACAAAATTTTAGCAGTCAGTTACAACGTTTCTGCTCACCATATCATCAACCATGATGAAAACAACGTTTGGTGGACCCTGTCGAAACGCCGATACCTTCGTAGATATCACCGCCAGGACGAACCACCATTGTTTCCTGAAAAGAGGATTTATTTTATGTTTATACTCGACATCTTATATAACTACAATTTCCTTATCTATGGTCACGGACAGACTGCAGTCTGCCCATGACCATGATGCAAAGGGCGCGAAAAGTCAGGATTAAATAATATCAATATGATCGCTGCAAATGTACTCCGTAAAATATATTCTTGATTATTGTCTAATATTCGCGTGAGATAAGTGCATAGGATTTATTCCTTATGTTATTACATGTTTCCCGATATTCCCATAAATGACTGTAATATTTTCATAGTTTAAAACAAAAGAAAATAAAAAACTAGTAAAAATAAAATATAAACATAATATGGGTTAAATGTAGCTCTTAGTTTGCTGTCTTTGCTTAGTATCACGGATTCGATAATTGTTTAATGTTTAAACAGTGTGGCAAATAGAGTTGTAATGGTGCACAGTCAAGGTATGTACAATAATAATCATAATATTAAGCTCCATTAGGCCTACACTGCAATTTAAAATAGCACAATAATTCTGCATTCAAGAACGCCTGAACAATATGTTGACACGAAAACGATTTTATAGTGATATAATATTTCTTCATTACTGTTAAGTATTTTCCCTAAATACTCGTTAATAGTTTGAAGATAAGTTACGTGAAATATAATAAATACAATTTGATCCCTAGTATAAAAAAAGTCCATAGGACCATAACATTCAGACAGCCTTCAAAAATCCCCCAAAAATCCAGTGTTTTGTACGAAATAAGCGCTGTAACTCCCCAGCAAAGGTCTATCAACACCAAAATATAGGTTCACCTTCTCTACAGAATAAATAAATCAATATTCCTAGATCATATGTGATTATGGCATAAGTGACCCGAGAATCGAACCCGAAGAAACTGATAACTCGATCGATCAGCTACTGCTCCTATTATTTCGACCTTCGATTTTCAACTAACTTGTCAGCTTTCATTCATTAATAGCTATTACAACATACAACAATCCTTACAAGATGTATCATTTGGCAAAAAGCAGATGATAAATAATTGTATTTGCACAAAACAGTAGCTACGGCAGATGACTGCACATTGTCCTTCCTCCAACTTACAGAACACAAAAAAGGCCAGTGTAGCAATATTATTTTTTAATATATATATTTTTCTTATTCTTCAAGTAACGATTTCCTGTAGTGACTTTGTGAAGGTGTAGCGTTAGGCCTTAACCAAATCATAATGTCTCCATATTAATTGCACCAACAAAACAAAAAAATATGCAATTTCCAAAAGATTTTCTTTAAAATCCCACTCCATTTACCATATGTTTCCTATAATGTGTTTTTGCTACGAGCAAGATACCTACTTAATATCTTCTCTATCTTAATATATACTAATTTATAAACACGCAAGATTTGTATTTTTGTATGTTTGTAACGATTAAACTCAAAAGTACTGAACCGATTTCTAAAATGCTGTTGGAATGCTACATTGTCCCCGAGTAACATAGGCTATATTTATTACCAGAAAATTTGAGATGAAACAAAAATGTCCTCCCGTGCGGGACACGGGAGACGGACCGCTATAGTTCATATACTTCGTTATACTAAAATTTAAATAAGAGCAGGTTTGAGCCCTGCCCGCATTCTTATTACACTTACGTTAAACAGATAAATAAATTCTGTGCCGGCTTTATAATAAAAGTAGTTATTAAATATAAAATAAAAATACTTACCAACTTATGTTATTTAATAAAATTTTAATCATTTTGAAGTGGTAATTAAAGCACTAGCACACACCAAACTCGATAACAGTTCACAAAATGATATTGGAGACCGGGCACCCGTATAAACCCATACGGTTACTGTTGACCATAATACATACAAAGAGGTCTATCCACCACGAGCGCTCAACATGCACAAACCTCTGAAACCAAGCGAAGGCTGTATTCTATTATCAATTGCTTAAGGGCGCTGCTTGTAAATCACTGAAGGTCGCAGGTATATTTACCTATACTTTTATGCAGCAACCGGTGTTTGTTCACGTGTCTCTAGGACCGTCGTTTATCGTTCATCCTTCTCTACTTCACCAGCAAACCGGTGAGAAAGTGATTTTATTTTTTATTAGTTATGCAACGCTGTTCTGCAATGCTATTATATGTTTACGGTAGCACCAAAGTATTGTTAAAATATATAACTAAATTGGTTTCTAAAATTCTTTCGTAAAAAATCTCGCTTACGACATATTATCTATTATAATAAAAGTAATAACAGAACGTATTTGCACAAATGTCTGTGACATAAAGTTATTGATAGATAAATGTCAAGCTTTCCATAAATAAATAGAATCATACATACATTTTTTGATAGTACAGACAGTCGTCTCTAAATGCTAATTGACTCTTACCATCTATCTCCTTTTGTGTATTCGTGCATTTCTCGAATCCCGAAATGTTTTACAGTTAAATCTGCCTAATTTAGACGTACCTAATCTAATCCGTCATTAAATATGCCAAGATACGGGATTTTAATACAACAACCTCTAATAAAATTGTGTCACCTCAAGAAATGTTACAACAATGACATTGTAGAGATGTCAACAGAAACTCAAACATAATGTAATAAAGGTACTACATTATAATAAATGTTTAAATGAAATGTCCTCTAATTAGATAAAGTCAAGAAACCGGTGTGGCTGGCTGGAACAATCAAAACATAGAATGCTAAACTGCGGCATAAAACACCCTTTTTTTTTTTTTTTTTTTTAAGTGCGGAAAAATCCTTTACGGACGTTCCCGTCGCCTGGGGAGGCGACAGGGTGTGTCGGACTCCGCATGAGCGTTTACCGACTAAAAAACCGCACCCGTCAACGCCACCAACCCAATTGCCGGGGCCATGGGATTCGCAAAAGCATGCACCACAACCCCGGCGGGCTTCGGTCCAGCTCTGGTCGCTGGACCCCGGCTAGGAGCGAGGCATCGCTCGCCTCGCATCCTCCACGCGGGCGCACGTGTGACGAACACGCGCGCCGCCTACTTGGGGCCATTTTCAGGTCGGGCGGCGGACTCCCCTAGTCGCACCCACCCGCTGGCCACAGCTCATGGAGGCCGGAGGTCTGTATGCGCCCTCCGGCGCCCGGTGCGTCTACTGCGGATCGGGAGAGAGGTTGTGATTTCTCTCTCCCTTTCCGCCGCCTCTTTTGCACGCATAACTTGCTCGCAGTAAGAGGCGGCGGCATCCCACGCGTTCCCGCTCCCGACCATGGATAGGATCACGGCCGGAAGCGAGAGGTCACCGCCGACTGCCGCTATGAGTTCACGGCGCTGCTCTGCCCAAGCCGGGCAGGCCTGGAGTGTGTGCTGCGCCGTGTCCTCAGGGCAACCCACGCAGTGGTGACAACCGGGCGATGGCTCCCGGCCTATGCGACACAGGTACTTGCCGAAGCACCCATGCCCCGACAAGACCTGCGTCAGCCGGAAGCTGAGGGCGCCGTGGCGCCTCTCAAGCCAATCCTCCATGATGGGTCTTACCGCCACTATCGTGGCGTGCCCGGCATAAAACACCCTACGTTCAATAGACAAGATTGTTGATTCAGTAGGACTAGTATATCCTACCACCAAGTAGTCCAAATAATATTGTAAGATTAGTAATAAGATTGTTAATAATTATTTCGTAATTATAACATCAAGACAAGCTGTTAAGGGTTTTGGAAGGATCCAAAACATTGGGATGAAAATAGTATCAAAATACCAGGATAAAACCCGTAAAAAAATCTTTATATAGGTATATATTCTCTAAAGCTTAACCAGATTCCTTTAAATAAAAGAAGCTTACTGTCATTTTATGGGTAAATAGCTAGATAACAATACCATTTACCTTGCTCTATTACAATTATTATGTTTTATTATATCAAATCTACAGATACCATTACTAATACTTTTACTATTATTTTATTACGTCGAATTGAATGACATTCACCTTATCGTCTTAGCGGACAATCGGACAGTTGAAATTGCATGAGATCACGACAGTCGTAAAATAATTAGAACCTATTATTTAACAAACGGTCAAGGTTATCCCTCTAAGAGTTACTGTTTATTTAATTTATTGTTCATTTTCATAAGAATCTTAGTACATTTTTTTCAAATTTTAAAAGCTATTTATATATCTTAGGAAAAATTAATTAATCATCTGTATTCGAACTAGGTAGTGCCTGATTTTTCTTGATGAGGCTTGTTTAAAAAAAATATAGTGTGTGAACTATCTAGTATCCGTAACTGGCTCAACACACAAACGCAAATGTTTGTGTGATGAGCATTCTACAGCGGCCTCCGGTAGGCTACAAACAGCCTACCGGGATTCGAACCCTCCCACAGAAGCAGTCTTTAATACGATAATGTTAATTGAAATATTTGAAATAATGATAAATTAACATACAACACAATGGCGTGGGTTCCTAATAAAAAATATTTTATAGTCCTTTGAAATGAAACCTGAAACACGTATTTTGTGTTACGAAATAGAGATTGTTACTATTTTCAAGGAATTACCACTTTAATTTTAACGAGGTTAAAAATGTCGCATATTGCTACCCACGTGGTGTAGTTATTTCAAGTGTTTCGAGGACTTTCACCGAAAATACGTTAATTATGTATTTCATAAGAGGATTTTATGGCATTACTGCTTTTATAAGTTTGATATTAATATAGGGTATGAGATTTTCGGTTTGATATAGCAGTGCTATTGGACTTTTCTGTGAAAATCTCGAAAGTAGCTCAGTTTTGTGACTAACCTATCACAAATCCTAGCTCCAATCCTTATTACGTCTCCCTAGAACCTTTTTTTTTAAGTTCGGAAAAATCCTTTACGGACCTTCCCGTCGCCTGGGGAGGCGACAGGGTGTGTCGGACTCCACATGAGCCTTAACCGACTAAAAAACCTCACCCGTCAACGCCACCAACCCTATTGTCCGGGCATGCGATTCGAAAAAGCATGCACCACAACCCCGGCGCGGCGGCGGGGTTTCCCTCGAACCTACGAGTTCATTAGCACATCTCTGCCAACCCTTCGATGATATAGGTGTGCTTATATGATTCCTTTAAAAAAATCAATACTGTATATAATTATACATATATCTACTGGGAACTTTACACCCCACGTGACCAATTAAAGGCAAAATTAATTGGTTTACAAACACTTTTTCACACATCATTACTTTAACCATTAATGTTACAGGGTGTGATTTTATTGTCCCTCCTTTTATTGTAAGAGTGTAAGTATATAGAAGTACATTATGTCTAAGATATATGTTTTAATATGCAATAGAATAACGTAATCCATAATCCATATATCATTGAAGTTGTACCTACTTATTGATATTTTTGTTACTGAAATGGATTTTTACAATAATGTATGAAAATACCAATTCTAAAATGTCAGATTCAATACATATAAATACATAATTATTATTGCTCCAACATATTTAGGAAATATATATGATAATATATATGAAATGGCCTTTAGGTATATGAAATAACCTTTTTACGTTTTATATTTGGTTACTGAGTTCATATTCTTGGTTTTTATTTGATACCTATTTTAAGCAGGTGTCCTGTTTTCCTGTTTATTCGATATTTCTATAGCCACGATGTATAATATGAATATAAATAGATACTTATCGGCAAGCTATGCTAAGTGCCTAGACGATTTTACAGATAATTAGAGACGGAAGATAAGTATCAAACAGAAACCCCCAGCCTCAACGTCACTAATAGGGAAAATCCGACCACAACTTTCTGTTAAATTTACCTCAATCAGCTAAAAATAAACAAATAGGTACCTTTTTACCTTGTGGGGACTTGGGATAGATTAAAAATTACATACGAATTCTATGTTATATGTGTAGGTACCTCCACGATAAATAATACTTACAAATAATTTCATTGGCAAACGCATGTAATTATGTTTATCTAATTGCAGATCTAACAAAAAAAATATATAAATAAAAATAGTTAGTGCCATTGTATCCAATAAAGTAGGTAAGCCAATTAGGTAAACCTAACTGAACTGTTAAAAATTGATAAAACAAACATTTGCAATATGTTTTTTTTGTTTTTTTTTACCGATATGTTTGTTGACATATACACAGACTTACATATTACCTACACGAGATCTTGCTCTAATTTGTTAGTATTACATTATTTGTGTTACATTTTAACTCAGCCCCTCGTTATTAGTCACTGTTTATTAGTCATTATTCAACTGCAAAATATCTTAAAGTGCAGACTTTCACAATATTGAGCTGCTCTGACACATTTTACAAACCAAGGACACCTACGGAGAGTAAGAAAGCAGTTTATTGACAATGATATAATAATTATTACCTATGTAATCTCAATTCTTGAATGAGCAATTGATAATTAACTCATCGTAATAATTATTATGATCGTTATCAAAGTTGCTTTAGTTGTCGGCTTGTTTATAAGATAAATCCATATCTATACTTAATATTATAAACGCGAATGTTTAACTTTGTCTGTCTGTCTGATTTAGTTGACATTTGGTATGGAGATAGTTTCAGTTCTGGGGAAGGACAATTAAGGTAGTTTTTGTCCCGGAAATTGGATTTTAAAAGGGTGAAAAGAGATGGAGAGTTGTATGCGGAATCGATAATTCTTAAAAATGAGTAGAAATAAATGCTGATTCATGAAAAAGCTAATTGGATAAACTTATTAATTCTACGCAGAAGAAGTCGCGGGCAGAAACTAGAAGGTAAATAAACTTAAATTGCATAAACTTTACGTTACTACTAGACCAGTATTTCAAAATAATAATGGCGATTGCAAAGCATTCCCCTTCGTGCCGTTTTCCTTATTTTCATATTCCGTTTAATCATTCAAGAAGGCAAGTCTAAGTAAAGCCTTCGAAGTACATTCGAAGGCTTTTACAGGTAATCCACTTGGCGCTTGGCCTAATTACGGCTAACCGCCAAATCCTTATCCTTTAAAATGTGTAAAATCCTCTTACATGGAAGGCAAGCGTGGAGACGCTTGTGGTTTATGTATTTGAGTCAATAATTGTAGAATTATTGTTGGGTCTCGTATAAAATATGTTCAGTTCTGCCATAGCTATAGCATAAAAAAAATACAGCTTTAGGACGGTAGTCCTCCGACTACCGTCCTAAAGCTGTATTTTTTTTTACCTTTCCTTGTCCCATCGTCAAAGCTATGGCAGAACTGAACATATTTTATACGAGACCCAACAATAATTCTACAATTATTGACTCAAATACATAAACCATCATCCACTAGTACTTACTGCATTTATCTTTCATGTAGCACCACAAAATTCAGTCCTTACTTTCCCTTTTCGGATTTTAAGCTAGTCATTAAGTGAGTGATTTTACGATCTTGCCACCATTAGGAAAAGTTGACAGCTGTCGAATGCTCATAACAGGTAGAGGATATTTTGGGTCACGGAGAAATTGTACCTAATGAAAATTGCCCACCCATTTCGTACCACGGGCGAAGTACGTGACGAACGTTTAGTATTTTAGTCGATAGTAGACGAAATAATCCTTCTCATGTCCTAGACAGAAGACGGAGAACATTCATGTGGATGTACCCCCAAATAAGGTAACTACGAACACGCAGATGAAAGAATTACGCCAGATCACATAGAAAACACCAGGGCCATCAAGGAGACATGCGCCAATGAGTAATCTTCGCCAATAAAATACTACTTTGTTTTTCACGGATAAAACCACTGGAATTACATTATACGTAGTAGACAAACAAGGTTGTACCTATAGCCAAAAGTTTTTAAAATCAATTTCCTCGACAATATACATCGCAAGTATCATGCAAGACACGTCACGTGAGGCCCTGGGAACCTGCAAACGTCTCATTACATAAGAACTAAGCGTTACAACAACTACGGAGTTTCATTATCATTGGCGTGACACAATGACCCCCAATGTCACGCAAATTGTTTATACATATTTTACATAAAATTACGTACATACATGCTTACATACTATGATAATGTTATCATATTTCTGATGTTTGACATCTGGTTGATTAAAACTGGTCATAAGTTTATCGTTGTCCACCCAACAAATAGTTTGATATTTAAAAAAAAAAATTAACACAACAGTTTCAAAACGAACGAAAAAAACTTCATCCTGTCCGTTCAAATCCTAATAGAAGCTTCACTGTATGTGAAGCTTTAACAACTACGCCACATTTTAATTTAATTATTTTAACGATAGTCAAACTGTAAAGGGGAGACAAGTGCGTAAGTATATTTATTACAGCCATAAATAGAAATAAGTAATGGATATCCGCACACCTCCCCTGTGTGTGTTTCAAACATGATAATAGGTGACGCATTTGCAGGAAGCCCTACCTTGACAAACATAAAATAGCGTAGCATATCACATCCAGTATCCTACGCTTGGACAGCTGTATTTGTAGATACCTACAGATGTACCCACAGTTCACTGCGGCATATTTTGAGGCTCATTATAAAACGGAGGCAAGCTGCTACAGGGAATTTCAAAGAAAAACCCAACACCACTACTTGACCTCAAAATCGAGCCCACGATTTCCTCAATCGAGCAAAGATTTATGCTTACTTAACATATACAATAGGCCTTGACTTACCTCATGAGGCCCAAGCCAACTTATTAAGGCCGAGGTACCCTGCTGACAAACCAATGAAGATCTAAAGACCCATCAACGCAATAGACCAGTGGGTCTATCGCCTAAATCCCAATTTACGTACCATTATACCTGTATGTCCAAAGTTAGGCCGGTAACGATATTCACCTACCTACAGTTTACCGGTATGTTTTTACGACCCATGTATTCAGGCAAGCCGATTCCCTATAACAGGACACAACACCGAGCTATTACTAAGAATTAACTAATATAAAAAGCTAGTATATAGCTATAAAAAGCTAGTACTTTGTTTAGCCTAGCCTGGGAATTAAACCCAGAGAACTGAACACCAGACACTCTAGACTCCATTAAAAAAATAAGCAACAAAAATTATAAATGCTAAAACTTTAATCTAACCCTAACCTCGATTAATTAACACGCTATTATACGTTTTATTGTTATTTCCTTCCGATAACACTCAAAATACTTTAAGAATTATGAATTTAGAAGTTTATTTATAATGTAGGTAATTTAATAATATTTATTATAACTATTACTTTTTAATTACCTCCTACATGAATTAGTATGTAATTATAATTAGTTAGGGACCCACCCCAGTACGTCCAGTGCTCACCCCAGAATGTTAGGCTACCGATTAGAAATGGACTGTGTCCACCATAGGTGCCCACCCCAGCATCAATCAAATCAAAGTACCTGTAGTAGTATTCTGAATAGAATACTACATACGAAATATTGTTTGAAGGATTCGGTGGATTTAACTGTAAAAAAAACATTATCGACACGCCTCTATCACATATAGATTAGGCTTAAGAGTACCAATATAAATAAATAAATAAATATTTCCGGACATTATTACACAGCGCCATCTAGTTCCGTGGTAAGCAACGAGGCTTGTGTTACGGATACTGTGTAATGGTTGAGATATACTACATATATACTTTTTTTGTAAATACATACGTATTATACATAGATACATCCATGACTCGGATACAAATGTTGATGCTCATCACACAAACATTTGTCCCTACCAGGATTCGAACCCGGAACCCATAGCACAGCAGGCAGAGTTGAACGGGTGGTCGACAAGAAGTCACCGGAATGATTTAGATATCATGTAAAACGGCAAGTTTTATAATAATGGCGTGGCAATATTCATATTGTATAAAATTGACTTACAAAAACGAAAATATTCTTCATACTAATAACGTGCTTAGAGCGCGCAACAATAACGACTGTCCTAATCTGACAAATCTCCTCTGCAAACGACTGACGCAAGGTCTTGAACTCCAAGAGAAAGGGCACAAAGCAAAACTCGGTCAAAATAAATCCCTACCATCTACTCTATCTCTAATTTTTACGTAATAGCTTATCATCATGATAAAAATAATTATATATATAAATACCAATAGAGGCCCGCCCCAGTGTCGCACAGATATACGTATTTCATAAATATTTAAAAATTATTAACTTAAATAGTTTTTTTTTTTTCATAATTATGGTTCTTTATTTTTTTTATATCGTAGAATTTAATGGAAAGAGAATTATTCAAAACGATCCAGTAGTTTCGGAGTTTATTCAATACTCAATTTCCAAATCTTTCGTCTTTATAATATTTGTTAGGAGCCTGTAGCGTAACACTGCAGGGCAAAGACCTCCCCACTCATCCACGCCTCTCTCTGTCGTTATAATAGACTTACTATAGGTTTTCCTGTAATCTATAGATAAAGAATTTTGTACTGCATAATGTACATATGTTTAGTTCCTGAGATATGTACCTAGTCAGGGAATCCGGCTATCTATTAATATTCAAGCTCCTCAGCAAAAATAAATGCATACCTGCTTCGTCGTTTGTTGGAAATTCAACTCCTAACGGACGATAATAATGGGGAGGAGAAATTAGTATAAAATTTCGCATGCGAAGCTGCGATCAACAGCTAGTAAAATACACGACTCATAGAAACTGAATTGGGCAAGTTTTTAATGCAACTATCCTACTATATATATATTATCTATCAATCAAAGAGTTATGATTACTACAATTGAATTTTGCAATCCGTAGTACTCGACGCACCTAGACACTTACATAGCACAAAGGAAATTGATCTTCGATATGCAGTGTTCATGAACTACTTCGGCACAGTGACATAGGTATATTGACAGACTTTATTCGGTACTTTATTTAATTCAGTGGAGAGCGATCAGCACGCGCCTTTAAGGTCAAGCACGCACTGTTTCACGATCACGAAAGATATCTTGCGTTCATGATGGCTGCTAGCCGCAGCCGCTGCAACTGTTACACTTACTCGCTGTTATTTACCAACCTTGAACGCTTTCATTAAATGTGACAAAATTATTTCGTACTGTTCACAACCAACGTCCTATTGAATTAATTAGTTAATTTATAAATTGAAGAAATTTTTTTTTCATTAAGTATAGGTACTGTCTACAAATATCGATAACTATGCCGCAATTGCACGTTCTCAGACAGATTTTAGTTTCACTTAAGAACTAGCGTAGGTATTGTTAGTTTGTAATCCCCTATCTATGTTTTCGCCTTGCCTTTACGGACTTGGTTTTATAAACATGACTTGAAAAATTTACCATCAACATTATCACTAAGGACATGTCCTTCTACTGCCTATTTTTTAAATCAAACTTACATACTAGGTAGTTAGTATATGGAAGAACGTTTAAAATTTTAATTTAATTAATATGAAAATGATGATTAGGTATATAGCTGATCATTCTTCCTATAAAGTTCGAAGCACTAAAATTAATCAGAAAATATTTAAAAATATATTTTTTTACTGTAATCACTGCTATAATCTCAATGTTTATATTTCTAAATACCGTTTTTTATAATCTCCTTTTGTCTATTCTCTCTGAGTAACATTAAACTTTTTGGGGCGGATTTTTTGGTGGGAAAGTGAAGCGTCATGTTCAGCAGCTTTGTTTTATTTTCTAAAATTTATGTTTAGATAAACTTTAATGCATAATAATGGTGGATTATTAACCGTTAAGCGTTTAAAAACGTGCATGAGTGTTGGCAAATGAAATAAAACAGTGTAATGTGACTTTCAAATTCTCCCGAGAAGTCCGCCAGTTTCAGTAAAGAACCACATATTTACTGAACCTAGGAAAAAAAATCATCTATCACCCTTCATAAACCATTAATTCACCCTATCATCAACCATTATCATGAATCATCCAGACATCCATCATAAATAAAATAAAATAATACTGAAGACTTGGCTGTATGCACTAGATTCCTTTGCCTTTTATCCCGAAAGAGAAGAAACGTAAAAAAAAACATTTTGGTGCATCTGTAACGCGTCAAATTTGGCAGTATTTTTTTAAATCAGTGGAAATATTTTAGATTCATTTATTTCATTTAAATATAGATTTCAATTTTTATTAGCTACTCCAGGCGCGTTTGAAAACTTGCACGGCTCTCAAGAAGTATGCGTTAAGTTTCAGTATAAAACTCAAAAATGAGGCGAAATCATTTATGTTCCTTATCATTAATTATTCAGCAGTATTCAGCACTCACTATAATCCACAATGTTTTTTTGGTTATTAAATACATAATTATATAGAAAATCAAGATTTCTAAAATCTTGTATTAGCTAGCCATTAATTTATTAAAAATAATGATTGTGACATTTATGACATTGACACTGACATTTGCAACTCATAAATGACATATCTATTCTATTTTTAGTTTAGTTTGACGTGATTCAAACTAACCGGGTTGATTGATAGATTCTGTTTCCACAAATTAAATTATTGATTTCAAACTGATAAAATGAAAAACATATTAGAAACTCTTATCAACGCGTCAGAAAAGGCAGCATGTGTAGCTCGCTCCTGTTGTGCAGGATCAACAAATGAAGTGTTATTGGTTGCGGAAAAATTCGAAGGTGAAGCCAACGCCCGTTTTGAAAGGGATTTTAAAACTATCGCAGATGTCTTGGCCCAAGAAGCTGCTCGAACTGAAATAGCGACTCATTTCCCAGAGCTTCTAGACTATGTCAGAGGTGAAGAATGTTCAGAAATAGGGGGAGTGAGGATCGAATTATGTGATAATGTTGAAGCCACTACAGATCTTTTGCAGTATTTAGTAGCACCTGCTGCGGCAAAACGAATGGCTAAGGCGGCCCACTGCGACACAGAACACAAATTTTGTGACAACTTACCAGAAAACCTTGAAGAAATTGATGTCTCTGATTTAGGCTTCTGGATAGATCCTATTGGTAATGATAACTTTTCATATTCTATAACATGTTTATACCTATCTATATTTTAACCCTTTCAGGATTTTCTTTTAAGTACTTTAAATAATTCACAATGTTGATGCTGCTTTCTCTTACTAGATGCAACTGGAGAATTTATTGCTGGTGTTCAGGGAAAAACTGATGCAGACCGAGGTCTACCTTGTGTAACAGTACTTATTGGGGCCTATCTGAGGACCTCTGGAGAACCAGTGCTGGGGGTTATCAACCAACCATTTTATGACAAGTAAGTTATTATTTAAAGACCTTGTGATCAGCAGTCCGGTACTCAAACCACTAGACCACAGGTCGTCAAAAGTATGAATCCATATACTAAAAAGTAAAAGTGAAATAATCAAGCAATTTACTTTATGCCCTTCTATTTCTGTATAATGTTAATAAATAGTAGGTAATTAATATGATTTACTAATATAATTATTGTGTATTTTATTTATAGTGGCAAAGGAAGAGTGGTATGGGGAATAAATTATAACAATATCCATAAGTGGGGCTGCAGCGATGTGCAGGATAATGATAAGAATAACATTATTCTCATGAGTAGTGCAGAAAAACCAGAAATTGCAGATAAATTTCAACAGTCGGGATGGGAAGTTAAATATTCTCCAGGAGCTGGACATAAGCTACTAAAAGTTGCCCTCGGTAAGGAAATGTTAAAAGAACCTTTCTTAATACATACTATACTTCTTCAGAAGAGTCCTATTTCAGCCACATTATTTGGCTGTGTGCCTTTATTCAAGAGTTAGGGAGGAATCAATCATTTAGATCATTCTCAAATATGTATAGAGTGGAGGTTTGCATAATTCCTACTTGTGTAAATCAATCAATTTTGACGACCCAGTTAGTCCAGCGGTAGTTAACACTGCGTTCTGTGCTATGGGTCCCGGGTTCGAATCCCGGTAGGGTCAAATGTTTGTGTGATGAGCATGAACATTTGTATCTGAGTCATGGATGTATCTATGTATAATATGTATGTATTTACAAAAAAAAAAAAGTATATATGTAGTATATGAACCAACTAGTATCCGTAACACAAGCCTCGTTGCTTAGCACGGAACTAGATGGCGCTGTGTGCCATAATGTCCAGGAATATTTAATCAATATGAAAATTTTTTTTGGAATTTGTTTCAATCATCAATCAGTAAATATATATATATGATATGCTCTTTTGGGGAAGCTTGCATTCAACAGTGGATGGCATTTATAGGCTGGCATACCAATAATAAGAATATTTAGAACAAAATTAAAAAAACAATCTAGACTACAGGTTCCGCATCACCCGCATCCAGCGGATTCCAATGACGTTTAACAGGTCATCTTCCACCTTGCCTGGAGCCTACCCATGCTATGACTTCCAGTTCACAGTTGCCAATATCATTTATTTGAAGAATATTGTTTTAAAATATATTTTACTTGTTCTTGTTATAGGCGAAGCTGCTGCATACATTCTGTCACAAGGAACAACATTCCGTTGGGACACCTGTGCACCCCATGCCATTCTTCGAGCAAAAGGTGGTGATCTACTCACATATTCTAATTTCAATCCCATCATATACAATGATGAAACAGATATTGACACACAGCACTATATTAATAAAGGAGGTATAATAGCTTATAGTGACGTGACTGTATTGGAAAAAATTAAAAACATTTTCAATTAAGTTACATAATACTTCTATGTATCCAAATGCCCAAATAGTCCATTAAAGAAAAATAAAATAAAATTTGAGACCATTTGGAGTAGTATAGATATATAACACATGGGGCACAATGAAACAATAAAAATCATATGAAATGATTCATTTTAAATTTTGTATGTGCGTAAATTGTGTTTAGAACATCTTGACCCATTGCCGTAGTTCGAACTATATAAGATTACACATTACCCGGTAATATTTTAAATTCAATCTAATGAAAGAAAAAATATTTGAGATCAATCAGCTCAGCCTGCCGCAGTCCACTGCTGGACATGGCCTCTCCCAAACTGCGCCATAACACTGAGATTGTTTAATTTTATTTTTAATAATAGAATTTAATGCATGTTTCAATGAGCCCTAAGGAGCAACCCTACCTACCTAACCTATTTTACAGATTGCTTTTGTTATTATTGCTAGCACAATGGAACAAAAGCAATCTGCAAAATAAAATAGGGTTAGGATTCGTTTTTGATCTCATTTCTCATCTGATTCTAAAATTTCTCAATGGTTATTGAGATTCATTGTGCTCCAATATCCCTACTGTAGTAAGATTAAGTATGTGGATCTTTTTATTAGAATACTCCCTGTTTTTATACCTATCAATCAATGTTGTAAGTTTGAGAACATAAAATAGAGACAACAATGTTCTATGATCTAATATTCCGAAATCTGAGTTGTGAAAATATTTTATTTATTATATACAATTAAGTAATAATGTTGTGTGATATGGTAACATATTTGTTAGTAATGTTAAACATTTTATAATTTTTGTCTTGATAGTTAAGCTAGTGATATTGTGACAACGTTTATTCAAATGTATTATGTATCTAGTCAGTATTATGCATTATTAATATTATAATAATATTATATAAATACTGTTTTAACCTCTCCTCAACAAGGTGTTGTTAATTGTGTACTTTGGTTAATTAAAATAAATTCTCTTATTTTAAACATTCTTATCATTTAATTATAATATACTTAATCACTTAACTACTTTTTTCAGAATCTGATGAAGAGCTTTTGCTTTTCTTCTTTTTCTTTTTTTTACTTTTCTTATCTTTCTTCTTTTTTACTTTGCCAGTTTTAACAGTTTCTTTTACTTCTTTTTCCTAAAATGAATATTAAGAAGTTTAAAAAAGTTAGTAGAAAAGGCTGCCCAATTTTCACATAGATGTTTTTTTTTACACCTATATGAATATTGGGCATTGAAATAAAACTATTTATTAATTTGCTCCCAATTATTCTGTTACTTAGGGATTCTCTAAGTAACTGAATGGATGCCATATGATGCAACAAAATCCATAAAAAGTAGTATTACTTCATATATCAGATGTATTAGATGAGTATGAACTTCTATATAATAATATGTCAATCTGCCTAACAACATGTACTAAAGAAGTGGTCCACCCTAATTTTGCCCATGTTTCTCCCATCAATTTCCAATAATCCTTTTCTAGCCAACAAGTTAAGAAGTTTCATAGGCATAGAGTAGTTTTGCTCCTGCATTATATAATCAGTCAGTTTTAACAAACATTGTTTTGAAGTTTGGATGAGCAAGTACATTTTATATTCAAACATTAATTGACTGAAAATCTGTATTAGTAATAGATTTATAGCTAAGGTGGATGAAATCAATATCTATATGGTAAGTTAAAGTTTTAAATTAGAAGATAGATTGTTTAACATGGAGTATGAAAATCCAAGAGTATCTTTTGAAATAATAACAAGTATGTGTTAAAGAGAATTGGATAGAAAATGTTATTTTACTTGTACACTAGATAATACATAAAAACAACATTACCACGTTAACAACCGGTTCAGTTCTAGCAATTAATTGAGGAGCACAGCCTTCTGTTCTGATGGCTGCAGTAATTTCATCAACCTTGGTCATGTCTGCATTGGGTGCTCTATATTGTTCACAGTGATCAACCCTTATTGTTCGACCTAAAATCTGATAAAAAAAGATATTTTTTTGTATAAGCTAACAATGTGTATAAAAATTATAAACAAAGAGAAATTATAAACTTCACATTATTACTGCTTTGCTAGTGAATCACAAATAACCCAATTATAGTCCAATTGCATTAGGCTCTTCTCCACCATGGAGCTGGAATGTGAAGTCTGTGAGAAAATCACTCAACACACAAATTTCCACACAATGTGTTCCTTCACTGTTTGAACATGTGATAAATATGCAAATAACTTCTGAACAGTCAGTAGTGCCTACCAAATACTGAATCAAACTCAAGATCTTTCATCATTCATCTTTAACTTTCACAGAGCACTGGTCACACCACTAGGCTATCACAGCTCACTACAACTATTGAATGGTAGATAGATTTTACATACTTTGGTTCCATTTAAATTGTCCACAGCAAGGATTGTTGATCTCTGATCTTCATAGCAAATAAATGAAAATCCTCGAGATTTGCCAGTAGCTTTGTCTCTGACTAAGTTAATATTTACTATTTCACCATACCTGCAATTATAAGATAATATGCTATGCTTTTAATAATAAGAATAACTTTTCTTTCTTTGTAAATAATTCGTATTTCTAAATGATTTTAAAATGCTAAAAAAGGTATAATTATTAATAAATTAAAAATGAGTGATAGGAAGTTTTCATGCTGCTGAGTGATTCAATATATAGCACACTCCACATCCAGTATTTAGAGTAAGTTTGTTGTAAATCTTAACTTACTGTGAGAAAACGCAGATTATATCGCCTTCAGTAAGATCATACGGCAAGCCTCCAACAAAAACCCAAGCACTGTCCTTGTACTGGTCATGCCAAGACGTCTTCGATTTTCCGGATAGCTCGCGTTCACTTAACTTAAGGACATTTTTCACATTTCTGAAATAATATTATGAAAATGTTAACGATTCCTCACAACTCGTAATTTGGTTAAAATTTGTAACTATTATGTAGTAACTCTCGTTGTCTACTTACGTCATAGGATTCATTATGCAATTTTATCTAAGTTTGATTAATTTTATAAAGTTTAATTATATTTATAATAATCAATTACTACTACAGAGATTGAATCATTAGGAGCAGAAAAGATACAAACAGAAAATGCTATCAAGTAGTGTCACTGTCAATGTCAAGTGTCAGTTTCCGTAATTTTTTATTTAAATGTATTTTGGCATCGTACTTTAAATTAAATTCATCTAAATGTGAATTTTATAAAACATTATAATAAAATAAAAGTATTGCTTAGGCGAAGCAAAATCACAGACGTGTAAAAAATATGAAATTTATTAAGCCATTTTGAGTATGAACTTGACATAGATTGTTGCTGCCATGTAAGAAAAAAAGAGGATTTTAGAAAAGCAAAGATAAAAATAATGTTGATTGTCTAGGTTTCTATTATCTTTTGAAATTATAAAAGTACTTTTAATAGTAAATTTTCAAAAAAAAAAATTTTGTCGTTTATTCTGTAATTTTCAAAGCATTAACTTTATTTTTTATAATAATACTTGACTTATCAGAGACTGAAAATAAACAGTAATCATCGCAAAATATCCTCGTAAAAAGGAAAGCAGAAAATACAATTTTAGTAAATGTGCGTGCTTTTAAATATTTGTGTGGTCAAAGCCTCACCCTCCAACTTAAACACACTGGCGGGAAAGTGAAGCGTCATAATTAGCAGATGTATGTATCTAAGGAAAGGATTTATGGATTAACTGATAAGTATTGGTGCGTAAGTATAAACGTGCATGGGTGTTGGAAAATTAAACAAAATAGTGTAACGTGCTCTTTTTTTCTGTTTTTTCCGTGATAACATGACTTTTAAATTCTTCCTACAAGCCGGCGCGCGGCGTTAGGTTTCATTAAAGAACATTAAAGAAGAAAAATACTGAAGACATTGCTTTAGGGACTAGATTCCTTTGCCGTAACTCTAATTTTAATGGGTAATTAAATAGAGGTTACTGCTGATTTGCTGACAGACTATTTGGCAGAAACGTGAAGCGTCATGTTTAGCAGTTTTATATTTTTAAATTTGTGTGTCGATGTATATTTTAATGTATAATAATGGTGGATAATTAAACTGTAAGTATTCGTAAATGTGCATGAGTCTTGGCAATTGAAACAAAACAGTGTAACGTGAGTTTTAAATTATCCCAAGAAGTCCGAAGCGTTAGGTTTCAGTAAAGAACCACATCTATATTGAAACTAGGGAAAAAACCATTTTTCATCCTACATTAACCATGAATTTACCAAATCATTAACTATTATCATGACTATCATGATGTCATCTATAATAAATAAAATGAGAAAATACTGAAGAATAGGTTGTATGGACTAGCTTCCTTTGCCTTATCCCGAAAGGGAAGAAAAAAATTCACTGAGCTGACAGTGACAACTGTTGACAAAACAAAAGACAAGCAATATTGACAATACAGACATTGATGATTGTGAATTTGTGATTGATCACATTGGATTCGTGAATTTCGTGAGAACGTAGCTTCTCTGGAATCTGGAACTTATTTACATTTATAATATAATTGATTGTAATTCTAGCGTGGTAATTATGACCACTCCTCCAGACTCAACGGATAACTATGATCAGGTATTTGTAACAACGGTCTCATTAATTTAATTATTGTTTGTCTACTCTTCCTTAAACTAACGTTACATTACAATGAATTTGTTTTGATGTCCTACTTTTTGTTACAGTTTGACGAAGAAGAAACTGAACAGCAACTTGGAGCGACAGCATCAGGCCGCAAAAGATTATTTAGTAAAGAATTGAGATGCATGATGTATGGCTTTGGAGATGATCAAAATCCTTACACAGAAAGTGTAGATTTCTTGGAGGATTTAGTTATTGAATTTATTACTGAAACTACTCATAGGTGAATAATTTAAATACCATAAATAATAATATTTTTTATGAGTATATTTGTGGATCAAACATAACTTTTTTCAGGGCAATGGAAGTTGGCAGAACAGGTAGAGTGCAAGTCGAAGATATAATTTTCTTAGTTCGTAAAGACCAACGCAAGTACGCTCGCGTTAAAGATTTGCTAACAATGAATGAAGAACTTAAGAAAGCAAGAAAAGCTTTTGATGAAGTTAAATATGTTGGTGAGTAGAATGTCAGATGTAATCAGCTATTTCTTCTATGCTAGTTTGAATTTAACTGAAACATTTTTTTATAATGACTATGAAATAAATACCTAATGTAAAATGAAAGAATAATGAACTACCTCTAGAAACAAATGAATATAATATATTGAAGAAACAATTATCCAATTTATAAAAACAAAATGTGTCTATGTAGGTTGATAATTGAGTACTTGACACTATTACCAATAATACAGTTCTTTAAAAAAATACTATTTTAGTTCTGAAAACTAATAAATTTTCATAAATTGATTAGTGGTGTCCAATACGCAATTTTCAACTGTTAATAATTATTACAAAATATAACTCCAGTTACTCTTAATGTTTTTCTGATGAAGATAACAACTTAAAAACTCTAATGCTGTATTCGAAATGTGTGTATGATGTTTTAAAAGTGTGTTTTTATTAAATTATAGAAGATCAACAATAACATAGATGGTCTGACAAGGCTGCCATGCTAAGACTGATGCAAGTAACAATATTTGATTACAACACATTGCTTTTGTGTTCGCACATTACTAATGTTTATTTTTTATATACTTGTGATCTAACCCTTGTGTAATTGTGTATGTTATGAAAAAAAAATCATTGACATGTGGCTAAACTACTTTATTTCTCCTATAACCATAAATCAATCTGGAAATGTGGTGTCTATTTGTATTTAAGGACTTCCATTTATTAACTATTTATGCACAATAAGAACAAATGAGGTTTTATTCATGGTGTCATTGGAATGAAAAAAAAAATATTATAACATCATGGAAATTGGATGAAATTTATCTTACATATGAAAATGTCCTGCATGGCCAGAGCTTCCAACTGCCTCTCTAAATGTCCATTCATATCCAGTCGCCTTGCTTTGGGGATCTATTTATTTCAAAGTATGTTTAGATGTAATTTAATATAACAAAAATAATTTTATAAAATTGATGAATTATAAATGTGAATTTGTAAAGAATATTTTTTCCTTAAGGTATGAGAAGATAATAGACAATTTATATTTCAGAATAATACAGAACTGGATAGGCTGAAAGGATGTTGCCTTCATGCATTTTATTGAATATGGTGTATTACCACAGTTTCTTCCGGAAATATATATTACATTGTATTAATACTTGCTATAAGTTTATTTCTTGAGTTCTTGAATACACATTGTTGACAATCCAGAATGCTAATGAATTATATGTTAAAGACAATAAAGATTTTATTTTACACATTTGGTTTTAAATATTGCCTTGTTGGATAGGGCAATGCGGTGTGTCCGACTTCGAGTTGCTTTAACCCCGGATGCCTTAATTAAAAAGCATGAGACATATGACAATATGTATATAATATACATAATCCATGTGTTCATAACGTAGTAAGGAGCGAGAACGTCATCATCATCTGCATGCAACCATCAGTTTGTGGGCAGCTGTCCATGGGGGTATTTACCGCACCATCGTAATTAAAATATTTTGCATGGGTACATGCGAAGTATTTTAAATACCCTCTACTGATACTGAGAGCCGAAAAATATGCCAAAAAGGGGTACCTATAAAAATATAAGGGTAAGTAAAAGAAAAAATCTAATGTCAGTTTTTATTTTATTTATTTGTGCAATACAATAAGATTATATAGCTTGCTAACACAGTACTTGGACAGTTTGACAACTGTCTTATGGAAATAAGAATATCAAACATTTAAATTAATGTAACATGATTATTATATTTCAAAATATATTCGCTATAAAGCAATGTAAACATTCTCTTTATACATATTCTCCGTATGTTACCAGGATTTTATAGATATGGCCCCAATGAAGTGATATATTGATGAAACAAATGATAAATATGGCAATAAATGTTCAAATTCAAACATCAAAGTATTTTTAAAAACATTAACGAGGATAAAACTATGCGACTTCACAATTTACATATAGATCAATGATTCTTAAGAATTACGTGTAAATAAAATATTATTTCAACAAAATGTTCACATTTTAGGCGACTAGACCAGGTTGTCAAAAAACAGCCAAATGTCTAAACTTTGGTTTCAAAATATGTACCTATTACATATTTTTCTATAACATCGTCCAATAACAAAGTTATTCTTATAATTATAAATAGGCCATTGATACTAATGGGCCCTGTTTCAACATCTACGGCTAGGCACTATCTACCAGTAAAATTCAAAATTGGACATGTGAAACAAGCCCAGAGTTGTATAAATTATGTAACTATATAAATTACTTGTTGAAATATGAAATATACCTACATATATGATAAATAATAATTTATTAACTCTAAAGTACATCCTAAGCTCGGGCAGTGTTCGAATTTCAAGTAATTTGCGATGAAATGGAGTTAGAATACCAAAATAATACAAGCAATTATAATAATCTGGAAACTGGTAACTGTTTTGTAATTATTATATTCTATCAAAAAGATAATTTAGTATGAAAAAATAGTCCGTTTAAACTGGGAGAAGGTATGTTGTAAATATTTGAGCCCTAAAGATTACCTACTATTGATTTGGCTACACAAAATAATGTAAATGTTAATAAATACAAACACGGTTCGAAAAAATGACTTAAAATTCCAGTAATGTATATATTAGGCTAGACATTTGATATAGTACCATTGAATTAGAAATTTGTCAATAACAGTCTATAGTTCTTGTCCAAAAACCATCTGTACCTACTCCTTTGGACCTTACCAATTGGAAGATTATATCTATTGGTATTGTGTTTTGGACACAAATAAAATTTACCATAAAGGCTACTGTGTGTGTACTTTAGCACTATTAAAAACTACCCTACTATTTTGTAAATAACTAAGATAATATATTTTTTACTACTTTTATAACAGCCAACGCTAAGGCAAGTAAACCTGTCCATTATATATTAAAGCTAGATTTTATTACGAATAAATAACCACTACAATATCAATCCAAGATCAATACAAGAGTCCCACTCTTTAGTTTCGATTTTAATTTAAGTATTAGTAGTCGTTATTTAGACTTAAATCTAGCCTGCAATGAATGTATCAGATTGATACTTAAATATTATTATTATTATTGTAACATTAAAACATGCAAAGTGCATCCATCTATTAATTATTATAAATAAATCATCGAAGTTACTGTGAATTTTGGGAATAATGTACTTATATTTTTTTTTCTAACAGTTTACATAAGGATCAAAATTTTCATTAGTATTTAACATTGGATCGAAAACCTGTATCTACCTACATGTCTTAGGTACTCAAAGAGAGTTCAAAACAGTTTACAATTCACTATTATAACAATACAAAAGAGTCGTATAGACTTACCTTGAATATAATATGTGTCAAAATTTTATATTACGTGACACGGAGTAATAAAACAATGGAGTTACAAACGCAATTGTACATACGCAATTCCTGGCCCATAAGTGCATGCTAGTAAAGAATAACACGACACCTTTCAAGTTCTCTTGATTGCTCGCAAATGTTAGACATTCAACATTACATACCATCATGCCTATCGTCCTAGAAGAGATAGGCAGAGGTGTACACCCATATCTCGCCGGTATATTTTTTTAGGTCCAATGTAATAATGGGGGGAGCTTATTGTCCTCAACGAGCACGAATGTAAACTTCGAGCTGCTACTCAGAATTTCATAGGATGTCAAACATTACATATGCACGACTTCGATATCGAACCGAAGACTTTAACTCAGCAGTCGCACTTACGACCACTCTACCAACGAGGCAGTTTATTATATTATTTGCAAAATTAATTCCATGACAATGGCCCAAAATGAAAATTAAATTTCTCTTGTACTTAGAAGGACTCCATTTGTTTCATACTCCGTGATAAAGTTCAATCAGTGATATAATTTTGTTAAAAATTTGAGTTAAATGCAATATAAATACTTATCGAGTGCAATGTGCGTTACTTAATCGGTTGGTGGCGGCATGGCAGCTATAATCGCCTTCATGACGGCGGCGGCTGCTAGCGCCGCGTGTGGCTGCCACTCCTTACCGCGGGTGCCATCGCGGTAGTCAGATATACCTGGAAAAAGTAGACAAGTCATATTTTTGTAGTGAAAACTTCTTTAGCCGCGATGTCATGGAACTCGCGTCATCGTCACCGAACGCTTTCCATGAGCTATATGTATACTGTGTAACTGTACCTACATAAATATGACTCCGTTTCACGTCTATCGGCAGTCCCGAAAGACTGCCCCGCATGTTTTTTTTATACCGGATAGGTGAATTGCAAACAAAATTACAGCTCGCCTGATGGTAAAACAAAAATAAACAGACCAGTCCTCGACTCCACAGTAGTTTAGTAGTTGTTATCAACTCAGTAGTTGCAGGCGCAAATTTTCAATGGCCAAAAATTACATGGGGCCTAAAATCATACTGGTGAACTGCCGGCGTAGATCATTCAGCCTATTACTGCTATAGGTGAACTAATCTGATGTAATGTGATAATATCGCGAGGAAGCCTGCATGCCTGAGAAAATTTCTGGACCTGAGAAAACCTGGACTGTAGCTTAATCCCTCTCAAGTGAGACTAGACCCGTGCTCAGCAGTGGGGTAATAATTGGGTTGATGATGATTTCGGATGCGTAAGTAGTAGGAATGTTACGGGAGTGGTTTTATAAGAACCGTAGTCGGAGTTTGAGTTTTAAATTTGAGTTATCGGATCGGAACCGGAACCCGAGTCAGAATCACAACCGAAATTAGGAGGCTGTGGTGGAAACGGAAAGGCTTCGAGACTTCCGATACAATCTCCAATTCAAAGTGTCGGAACCAAAGTCGGGAACCGAAGTCGAAGTGGGAGGTCCAATATTAATCGAAATTCCGACTTTTCGGAACCGAAACCTAACCTCCGTAAAATCCTTGTGTAGTACTCACCTCTAATAGACACGAAACAGTCCTTCCTGTTCCCGATGACGCTGTCGAGCACAGCGTCCAGCTCGCAGTCGTAGGCGAGCGCCCGCGCGTGCGCTGCGAAGGCGGCGCGCGCCTCGCCCGTGCCGCTCACGCCGCGCCCGCCCGCCACCGGCGACAGGTGCACGCGGAGACCACCGCCGCTCCTGTCACTGTCAACATTACCAACAAGCTTAGTCATCAATGGGCACGAATCTAAACTTCGAGCTTTCTACTCGGAATTTCATTTCAGAAAAACCCATTAACATATGCTCGACCTTGATATCGAACGACTACTAGACCAACGAGACAGTTCATTATATTATTTGTAAAATTAATCCCCTGACAGACTCAATACAATGGCCCAAAATGAAAATTAAATTTCTCCTACTTAGAACGCTGACTCATCATCTTCATCACAAGAATATCGACCTTCGGTCTCGGAGGGGAGTGATGTATCTATCTCGCCACATAAGAACTACGGACTCAGCGCGATGACGCAAGTAATCCTACATCGCGCAAGTGAAACATGCACGCGAGATAGAATGTATACAACCACCCAACATAAACCATTGGGCAGTAGCCCGCCAGGCACAACACCTCGCCTGGTCGGAGGATCCTCCTTTTCAAATGGACGGATCCACACCTCCTTCCCCCCATATGCTTCTTACTCCGTGATTGTGTCAACATGTTACATTGAATTCAACAGATAGACAGGGCATAGCGGGATTTCTCGCTCAAATTGAGCTGCCCAATTGGGGAAGTACCTAAGCCTTATAGAAGACCGCTGTGAATCAACAATAGTTGTGTTTCTGCGGATGAGTAATGTTGCCAAAGCTCGGAAGGGAGTGAATATTCTGACAGCGTGGGAATTCCGTTGGCTGACAGTGTAGTTTAGTTTATGAGTCAGCAACACGCTTACAGTGTTACAAACGTCCACGATTAGGAAACGGTAAAATTTTAAGGTTTATTTATACCACTTGTTACCCTTATTAGGGTACTGTGAGAAATGACAGTTTCAAGTAGATCATTCAAAATTAAGGTTTCGAGTTGAAGGTAGCTGTAAGACAAGTAAGCTGGTATCCTATTAGAGAAATAATTATAATCTGATATCAATTTAATTGTTCATTATTGAGGTAGGTATATTAATTTTAATCTTAATAATTAACATTAAGAAAAAATCAAAGGCATAGGCGATCTGATCTGATCGAATTATTTTATCTACAACGCTTTCATATAGGTACCATAAGCCTCTAAAGTAACATGTCTATGTCTCGACAGGAGCCCGAAGATAGTGAGGATTCAGGCTTGCAAGTAGAACTGCACGCTACAGAAGAAGGTATATTATATTTGTAAACATATTATAAAGTCAAAATAACATTCATATTGTGACTTAGCAGACAGGGAACCATAATCACACTGCAGATAATTTTCCTTCCTCCTTCTTGGTTCTGTTTATTTTAGTTTTATCGAAAACAACAACTATATTTGTAAACATACGCGTACGGAATATACCGACCGGTATGAATGGGATTTTCTCAGAATGATACTGCAGTATTAATAGCGCACTACAGGAATATTATTAAATTAATCCATAAAAGTGATATAACAAAAACATAATAAGCGGACTATTATGTTTGTCAGCTTACATTTTGAAGTAATTTTGTCAGTCTACATGTGACAATTAATGGTTTAAAGGTTCCGGAAAGCGAATTAAAATTACATGAATATACCGCGATAAAATTTGTAAAAACTTTTATATCGAATGTACTAATCATAGATATATAGCTAATCAGGAAAAGATCTCGGTGAGATATAAAATAGCTGGTAATGGCTTGGTTATGGCAGAAATTACAGCTCTTATAGGACTTTAATAAGAGTATGGGATATTATCAAGAGGCATTTTTAATGAATCTGTATTCTATGTTGCTGGTTCCGGATTTATGAACGCACCAAAGAGTAAAATAAGTACCTACACCCAAGAGTTCGCAATCCTTAGATGACCTGAGACCGAAATCGGCTAACATCATCAACAAATGAAGTTTTACAGGAGTAACGTTATGAGCGAATCTATAATGAAAATAGTCTGGAGGTCCTAATAATTTCTACCAATAACACGAATACGCCATTCAATTGTTTTGTATGCTTTTTAAGTAAAATTTGGATCTATAGTGCACCAAATGTAGAGAACGGATCTTAAAAGAAAGTAGAAGGTAAATGCATGACATACACTTGATCTCCTTGTGGTGCAGGATGTGAGACTTCAATGAAGGCTCCCTCGCCAATGTCCACACATAAGCGGTCTGTAGCGCCTTCAGGAGCCTCCCATCTACCAGGCACTCCTCGTAGTCGATCTAAGCCTGGAAAATGAATATACGACCGGATATAAACAATATAAACGTTTAAGATGATAAATAAAGATTATATCCTCAAATATTATTCTTTTACAATAACTTATGTCGATTCGAAAGATATTCAAATACCATAATATGTATCGATTTGACTATCAATCTAATCGAAATAAATACCTCCATAAATTTCAATTCCGAGTAACTTAAGTTTGTTTATGTATATGGGGAAATTTTCATATCAAGTAGAAAAATTAAAGTTACTAGTACTCGGGTAAAAAGACTATAGATCTAGCTTTCGGGCGGCCAAACGTGCGAGCCTAAAACTGTGATGACACTGAAATACAATCGATAGATTACGGTACCTGGACTGGACTAATGCCACTATTTCCAGCTACATTTACCAGGTCGTACCTCAATCTGGTTGGAGATCATTCAAAAGTTTCCGTTTACTTGTAACAATAATCTAGCGCTTGCGAGAATACGAGGTGATAAAACATGAGAATAACTTTTAAACGGCACACCGTTATCTTTAATAGCTTTGTTCATAATCCATTTCGAATCGCACATTTACTCATGTGTGTAATAATAACATTAAAAGGCAGATGCGTCCTCATCTTACGTTCCTTCCTAGGCTACGTTTATCAGAGAAAAGTCACGAAATCTCTCTGACAGCATGTATAAAGGCCACGGAACGGTGACTCAGGAAACACAGCATTCGTCATGAATATTCATTCTCTCACTATCGATTGACGACATCGCCTAATGTGAGTCACGCTCACGCCTACGAGACAGTAGTAATACACCTACTGCATGTTTCGTTTCGTATTCGAAAAGGTTTTTTATATTATTTTTGCGTAAAAGAGTAACAAACATCCATACAAACTTTCACATTTATAATATTAGTAGGATTAGGAGAAATATACTGAATAGGATTTTTGTTAAGGAACAGAAATTCACCACCCATGGAACTCACTTTCTATTAGTAATACATCTCTTAATTCAAAGAGATTTAAGATAAATTGGACTTATTCTATTTCAAGCTGAAACGTAACATTACACCTGTCTCTCTGGTTATCACGTTCGGTGTTGCGATTGGTTTTCTTCGAATTCTTCGACCAATCACTGCCCAGACGCTATAATCGCTTGTATTGTGGGTATTTGTGGCGCGATTCAGTGCAGCAGACATTTATGTTCGAAGATTAAGTTGATAACAAAATCTTACCTTCGCTGACGTATGCATCCCATAGTGCTTTTGAATTACTTAGACGCAACGCAATATCTTGCAGAAGGAAATCAGCTGGCTTATAGGGCTTGACTTCGTAGTCCCAACCGCCTTTCGCATTCTTTTCTGCTTTCTCGCAGAATATGTACACATATCTGTAAACAATAATAAATATATGACCGACGAATCTTGTGTTGAGTGGATCTTTTTTGGGGTAATAATGAAAGGGGTCATAAAGTACTCAAAGTAATAACAGTCTCGACTCTTGTATAATTGCGTTAAAATCGTGGAGTATTTAATACTCTGGCTGAAAGATATGAGGCATTGCGTTGGCGAGAGAAATTCTTAGCTATCTGGTAATAATTTCGATAGCTAAGAATTTCGGCAGGTTAATAAAATGTGACAGTAAGGGTATATATTATATCTGTACAGGGTACATGGAATATAAGAAATATTTATGCAGGTAAGTACTCTCTATCGCTCACAGATTCGGTCAGTGCACGTCTGCAAGTATAATCATGCAAAATTGCCTAAATTGCCTTCACAAGTGATAAATATCATGATAATAGCAATAGTGGAATAGCAATTAGCCTATTTGTGGCAGGGGTCAAAAGAATTTGTCTCTGAAAATCATCGATTAAATAAAGGAGTTATGTAAGAATGAGTTAGGTAAGAATTATAACATCATACTTTTAACCTATTAAAACATACGCGCTTTTTAGTAGACTTCCCTTATAATTTCTTAAAATAGAGGAATTACTAAAGTGACAGCCAACGTTAGCCAGAATAGTCACCTAACCTAAAGAGCTCTGGTAACCTTACTCACTCGCTGAAATAGAACTATTGTTATTTCACTGCGGTCTTCTGTAAGGCCGAGGTACTACGTCCCCAGTCAGGCATCTCAAATTGAGCGAGAAATATCGCTATGCCCAACCTCTCAAAAATAAACAAGTAGAAGTTAATATAGTCTAATGGAGTCTGCCAATCCGCATTAGATTAGCGTGATGGACTGTAGCCTAATCGCTCTCAAAAATAGGAGGAGACCCGTGTCCGACTTTGGGACAATAATTGGGCTGATGAGTATTCAGGGACTTTACTTGGTCGAACGTATTCCAAGATACATAAATCATACAGTTTTCGTGTCATGCATGGTATTCCCGAAGTGATTAATTAACGTTTTTAAATTTTAGTCATTAGAATATTTTTTTAAACGTACAGTCTAACAACCTAATTGGTATACATGCAACTATGGACCGATCCATGAGTGGATGTAAACCAATTAGCTTGTTAGAGTGTACGAGTGTGGGGACTCATAATTTCTCCTGCGTTGTAATTGCGTTTACAAACACAAATATTTACAATGCACAAACACCCAGACCTAGACGTAGCCATAAATATGTATATTTATTTGTTCCCGACACGCGGTACTGAAGCAGATGGCTCGACTACTGTACTAACCGTGCAGTTGTATTATTTGGATAATGATTTTTATTTATCTATCTTAGAGAAATAAACGTTGGCAAGATATATGAAATACAATAACTGGATGGCATCGCGCCAGGCCATATTACACTGCATATTGGCCGTTAAATTAAGAAATCCACTGTGGGAACCTAGGAAGTCTGTTGAGCTTCCTGTAACAGATAACATAGGAAGGTGGTTACTAAAGGTCTACTATAATGGCCTATTGAATACTTTGATTAGAATAAAAATTGTTTGCTAGATAAGGAAATTGTGATGTTTTAAGTTATATCTAGTGTAGGATTCGTCAGGGTTGTTTTCAAGGAGGAAGGAGAGATAATTCGAAAGAAACTTCTTTCGTTTCTTTTTGGAACATAATGATCAGCATCAATTATTGTCCCACTGCTGGGCACGGGTCTCCTCTAATTTGAGAGGGATCAGGCTATAGTCCACCATGCTAGCTTACTGCGGGTTGGTAGACTTCACATGCTATCGAGAAAATCTCTCAAGCGTGCAGGTTTTCTTACGATGTTTACCTTCACCGTTTGAACATTTGATAGATACGCATATAACTTCTGAAAAGTCAGTGGTGTGTGTTAGGTTCGAACTGGAAACCTTTGACATATCAGGCAAATCACTAGGCTCCAGCTTCCTTGGAACATAATAATTAGTAGTATTAGGTACCTAAATCAAGTAACTTTACCAAGAGCAACAAAAAGTCCTAACCAGGCGGGTAGGATATTATTTTAACTAGGCAGTTACAATAATAATAACGGCTAAGTTTACTTGATTTGATCTTTAATTGGCTAACAGCCGTCATCTCACATAAAGCTCTCCTAAACAAATTATAAAGTGCAAATAATTTTAGATCATTAATATAATGTTATAAAATACCTATTCACGCCTAAATGGACAATCAGTTTGGTGGTCGTGCTCCCATTTGTGAAGACATCAGTGATTCAAAGCTGGTTTGGGAGTAGATACCGATAGCAGGGTAAGTTGATTTTAAAGTGAATTTGAAAAAAAAAAATTTTTTTCAACCTACTTTTGTATGTAGGTACCTACTACTGATTTAAGTTGTCATTATGCACCTATTTTGCTGTGTTTATTTATCAAGGTAAGTAATTAATACACATAATATATATAGTTTATAATTTATTTGTACAGATAGCGCTTCTCAGGTTTTAGACCTGCTATAAAATTATACGCTCACAGCGTATAAATTCATCATCATTCATCATCCTACTCAAATTTTAAGTAAATACACATAAACACCAGTATTTAATTCAATCTATTACGTTCATAAAAGGAAGGATAGTAAGAATAACATCTCGTAACTAAGTATATTAGTAAAACAAACAACACTAAATAAAAGAAATAGGAGTACGTTGTTAGAGTATATCCGTGATCATGGTACCTACTGTAAATGATCCGAAACGGGATTAAAATAATATCAATATATCGATATACAATCCATAACAAGTTTTTTTTTTATGGTGATAAGGGATCAAACGACCAGGCGGCTCACCTGATGGTAAGTAATGACCGCCGCCCATGGACATTTGCAACACCAGAGGCTTGCAAATGCGTTGCCAAACTCCTTAGAAACCGTTCAGGTTGCTTAAAATAGGGAGTTACTGAACTGACAGCAAACGGAATTCCCATGCTGTCAGAATAGTCACTCCCCCAATGAGCTCTGGTAACCTTACTCACTCGCAGAAATACAACTATTGTTGATTTACTGCGGTCTTCTGTAAGGCGGATGAGCTTAAGCCAGTTATGATACAGATACACGTAATATCAGAACTTTTTGAAATATGACGGTACTAAGTGGACTATCCTACTCTGTCAACAACAAGTATTATTTCTAGAATTCTGTTAAAGCTAACCGACGCACATCCTTGACGCACTATAATTTACACTAGGATAGCCCCATTAGTTTCCTTATCATGTTATTAAATTTACTGAACGCGGAACGCTCCATATGACGTCTTTGTATACTTATTCTGATTTTTGTCTCGTACCTGTATACTGTGGCTTCAGGACTTAATTTTACATAATTAAATCGCAGATCCTAAGCGAAAGGCACACTAACCACGTTTAAACAGGTGTCTTTAATAGTAAATACATTTAATAGTATTAGTATCTATGAAGTCTTACACACTCACAGTCTTACATATCTTATACACACTCTATGACGTCTTACTATTTCATAAATGCGATAATCCCACACAATAGCATAGTAAAATCGTAATCATAATAGGTATATAAACAGAATTTATAATGTGTACGACATACGTACGCAATGCACAAGGGGATAAACAAATCAATTGAAAAGTATTAGCAAATAGTAGCTTCAATGGTCACGTACACCATGTTTTGACGATAATCTTTTAGTAGACATGGTCACATTAGTCATCTGACACATATTTCCCCATAGGATTGGCTATGTTTTTTACAAAGGAATGCATTGTAAATTGTAAAGCTTTTGGATATAATTTATGACGATCAGTTAATGTGTGGTTTTTGAAGAAAAATATATAACTCTCCTGGGTGTCAGAGTCTGATTTAAGAGATTTTTATTACTATTGCATCATTAAAAACAGAACAGTGAAGCTTGTCTAAGTTCATAAAATATTCTTAGTGACGTCATGTATGGACCTAGATAGAACATAAATGCTCTGATTAGATCAAGCTGATCTTGGAGCTAGACCTCATAGTCCAATGAAGTTGCTAACTGAATGTTAGAGATGTAATGACAGCTATGTGAGAGGACCATAAGGTATCTTGATGATGGATCTTGGTCAAAGTGAAGAAGCACACGACGTAGGAAGGCTTTAAAACCGGGGTTATAAAGCCAGACAGAACCAAATAACGAAACCAAAGAACGCCAGCTTCGTAGAGATGTTTTTTCAATTTACAATATGATTTGTTCCGTTTTGAAGAGGATACAGATTCATCGGTATATACCGAAAAATCTAGGTGTATTTGACTATGAATCAGTCTTAACTGCGCTGACTATATTTTCTTCCTCGGTAAGAGCTATTCATTACATTAGCCACCACTGGTGATCAAAGGCATCGTCATAAATGTCTACAACGACCGGTTCTATACCGTTTTATTGAAAAACGTTTGTAACATTTTAATTATAAACATTGTCTATTACGAAGTACATTTTCCAGTAAATACTTTATGCATTTTCTGGATTGCAAACTCATCAACGCGTTGAGTACCACTTGCGTTAGTGAGTATTCTAGATAAACTTAATTAAATTTTAGCGATCGAGTTTGCGGTGGTAAGGTTAACCACGATAACATTTCTATCGCTAAAATTCACTGGCAATAATTATGTCACATTATCTCCAATGACGAGGATACACAGAACTGACCTGAAGATTGATAAAAGCCTCCCGTTGAACATTGAACAGTTATTGTAAAGTCCAGTTTCACCATTTCAACTTAACGTTACATAATTACAGTAAATTCAAACAAATATTCTTGCATTATATTATGAAATATGCTTTATGTCTTTCACTGTTTCATCAGATAGGTATAGAGCACATCAAAATAATACCGTAAGTTTCTTCAACAACAAGGCTTTTCAGTTTTTGGGGCGAAAAGGCTGTTAATGAAGTTTAATTCAGGGGTGTGGCAGATAACTTGACCTCGTAATATGGGTCAATGCCGTCATATTCCATAGTATCAGGTATAAAATTCTCAATAAACAAAGATGAATAAGGATTGACGTAGTTTTTAACGTCACTAGGCAACTAAGGGGTAAAAAGTGGTCCAATAATGTCGTTTCAAAGAATTTTATACAAATAATGAACCAGGCTCTTTATTAATCGGTTAGTAGTAGTTGTTAAGAAAAACAGAAGGTACTATGCTTATCAGTTTGGTCCCACGATATCGTATTCATCATCAACCCAATTTTTGTCCCACTGCTGGGCACGAGTCTCCTCTCATTTGAGGGAGATTATAGTCCACTACGCTAGCCTATAGCTAGTTGGCAGACTTCGCACGCCTTTGAGAAAATTTATCAAGTATGCACGTTTCCTCACGATGCGATAAATACGCGCATAACTTCCAAAAAGTAATTCCGTGCCCTGGGTACGAACTCAAGACCCTTGAAGGCACAGTCCACGACTTAGACCTTTAGGCTTCTCAGGAATCGTATTAATATAATATGTATCTATAAATACATACCGTGCACATTATTATGTATGAATATTATCATGTGTGTGAGATCCTTGACTATCTATATTAGTTTATCCACACTGATACTGATAACTCTATTCTAAGAAAATGCAGAAACAGACCACATGTGTATAGGCACTTGCAAGCGAAAACAATTAAAGCGCAATATGTATGTACTCCTTACAGATAATAAACATTACAATCATAAATAATTTATTATTGTTATAAATAAAGCAAGAGTAAATTACGTAGGCTACCGTAGATGGTAGGTGGATAAGTGATCTATTTCAACGGAATTAAGGGCGAAAATAGGTATATGTAACAAGTATGTAAATAAATCCTGTTTTTATGATATTAGCATATCACACATAGTACCCGTAATGTTAAATTGGCAACTATACAAACTTCCTTTTATTAAATTTCACTGGCTTTTACTTGTTAAATTAATCGTAATGGTCAGACCATTACGATTATTAAGTGACTTTGCACGCCAGAATATCCAGTGCCCACCCAAGGATGTTGAGCCACCAATTAGAAATGGACTGTGCCCACCCTAGGTGCCCAGACTGCCCACCCCAGGATCATGGGCTAGATACGCCCACGTACATGACCTCACGCTGAGAACAATGAGTTTGTCACGTAAAATTTACCTTCCTTTATCGGTAATACCCGTCGTACGATAGCTGCGCTGACGAATGATGTAGGCAGAGATACAATACGCCACAAAACAATCATTCATCATTCGTAATGCGCGTCACTATACCTGCACCTATGAGGTCAATGTAACTATATCAATTTATCCCTACCGTGATCAGATTCTAAATTCTAACACAATACCCCTATATGATCACGGCTTTCATGAAAAGCACATCATAACGTGTTATATAAAATAATCGGGTAAAGGGTAACTGATAGGGATATTTGATCACAAAAAAATCACAGGGGTACACTCTAACAATCTAAAAAAAAAAAATCCACACGTAGATCGATCGATAGTTGCATGTATACCAATCAGGTTGTTAGACTGTACGTAAATTTATTTCGTTAAGGTAATCCGATCGTCCATCTAGAATATACACTTCCAGACATTCCTACTATTATTCCTCACGATTATAATTCTGACCAAAATTTGATGTGTACGTGCAGTGAAGTTCATTGGTTGAATTTTTCCATGTTATTCCCTGAATAATAAGTGTTGAACTGTAAGGATTATCCTTGATACTTACTTGTCGGGTAAGTCTGGCGCGGGCGACGAGACGACCACGTCGCCGAGCCGCACGTGCCTCGCATAGTCGGTGTAATGCGGCACCCCCCCTCCTACGCCCACCAGAAACACGTATTCGACCTGCGAATTAGTGTTGCCCAAATTCAGTCTTGGTCTTGCAGTCTTGGTCTTGTTCTTGCGTTTTTGCAAGACCAAGACCAAGAACAAGACCGCGTATTTTTAGCAAGACCAAGACCAAGACTGACCGTGCAAGACTTGAGCAAGAACAAGACATAGCCTGCAAGACTCTTGCGTCTTGCAGCTAGGACTTAGCGCTATTTCACTGAGTAGTTAGGTGTAACAGTTCGGTGTATAGGTAGGTACGCTTAGGAATTCTATGAGACGCAAAAAACTGTATCAAAGAATATGAAAAACTGGACCTATGCGCATTACGACTAATACCATGAAATGAAATGAAATGAAATGAAATGAAATGAAATGAAATGAAATGAAATGAAATGAAATGAAATGAAATAATTTATTTGCTTTGAATGTAGGTACAAAAAGGTGTTATGTAATAGAAAGATCCAATACATTCTACCGTGAGGCATGCAAAATTTCAATAGTAGAGTTTTAATAATTGTATATAAACCAAACATTAAATTTATATCAAATGATTAAAATAGTCAATAAAAAGTATAAATCATTCAATTTGTAAATGGATTCAGTGTTAAACAATGATAAAAATAAGTTAATAATTAGTCAAAAATACAATGTCAATAATGAGTTAGTAATTAATTAGTCAAAAATATAATGTAAGTAACAAGTTATATTATTAATTAGTTAAACAATACAATCAAAATCTGAAACAAATCAATAAGAAACCACGAGGAAAATCATCGTTTATAAATAATTATATGGATTTGTCATTTAAAAATTCATCTATTGAATAATAGCATTTTTCAATTAATAATTTATTTAATTTCTTTTTAAATATTTGTAGTGTACAATTTTTGATCTCATCAGGTATTCTATTGTATATCACTGGGCTCATATGCAAAATATTCTTTTTCAGCAGTGCTGTTTTAAAATTACCTTTATGTAACAGATTTTTATATTGAGATCTTATTAATGTTGGCCTTGTTGAGTGATCAATATGTGAACAAAATAAATTTTGATTACCTTTTACAAATAGAGCCATTTCTAAAATATAGAGCGATGGAAAGGTTAGTAATTTCAGGGATTTAAACATAGGAACGCAGCTATCTGTTGATTTTTTTCCGGTCATCGATCTAATGCAATATTTTTGGGCTCTGAAAATCCTTTCTCTCTCACTGCAATTACCCCAAAAAAACTACTCCGTATCTTAAAACAGAAACAACGAGACCATGATAAGCTATAATAATCGTGTCAGTGTTAACTTTTTTTGTCAAGTTATATAATATGTATGCAGATTTGCTTAATTTCTTGCAGATTTCCTCAGCCTGTGGTTTCCATGTCAATTGATTATCAATTATTATACCTAAAAATTTTGCAACGTTTGTATTGTCTACGCTATGTCCGTTGTACGCTATAGTCAAAGTGTCGGGACGTAAACGCTGATAAAAATGCATTACTTTAGTTTTTTTCAAATTAATAATTAAGTTATTGATAGACAGCCAATTAATTATATTTTTTAATGTGTCATTAATATCTGCTTCATAATTCACTTTTTCTGTACATTTAACTATAGCCGTGCTGTCGTCAGCAAATAATACCATTGGCTGTTTAATTCGTTTAGGCAAGTCATTTATGTAAAGCAAAAATGCTAAGGGTCCGACAACAGTGCCTTGCGGTACTCCGAATTTGACTTCCCTACTTTCCGATAAATATTTATATTGTATCTTACTTTTAGGACATATCCTAGTAATTTCTGTCAGTTGCTTGCGTTCGCTTAAGTAAGATTGAATAAGTCTCAATACGTTTCCTCTAATACCGTACCTGTCAAGTTTGTGCAGAAGAATGTCATGTCTAACATAGTCAAAGGCTTTTGTCATATCAGTATAAATTGCACAAACTGGTGTTTTATTGTCGATGTTCAACATTATGTTATGTAACAAATCGTAAATAGCCATATTTATATTTTTATGTTTTCTGAAACCTTTCTGCTCATTGCAAAGGATATTATATTTATTTAAGAAAGAGGTTATAGAATTATAAATAAGTTTTTCGAGTATTTTAGAAAATACAGAAGTAAGAGCTATAGGTCTATAATTTGACATTTCTTCTTTACTGTCTTTTTTATGTATTGGTATAACAATTGTAGTTTTTAGGTTATCTGGAAATGTGCCGTGGCTTATGCACAGATTCATTATATGACTTAAGGGAGAAGCTATTACGTCTGCAACGAATTTTACAACATTGGTCGCTACTCCATCGTACCCCACACTTTTTTTATTTTTTAATGTTTTGATAACTCTCACGATATCTTCCGGTAGAACGGGGGCCATAAATATTGAGTGAGGGTTGTTTTCTATGCCAATAATTTCGTTTGTGGTATTGTCATCAGTTAAGTTTTGAATTTGATCAATAAAAAAATTATTAAAACAATCAGCCATTTCCTTAGGATTATTGATAATCGTGTTTTTTTTCTTAATTTGTAGTATAGGTTCTGCAGCTCGGATACCACCTTTAATTATTTGCCAAGAGGCTTTAGATTTGCTATGAGCATTTTTTATAATGTGGTTGTTTTGTGATTTTTGCGTGAGTTTAATAATTTTTTTAAATGTTTTAGAGTATTGTTGAAATATTTTTTTTGTTTGTTCTGAAGGTGTTTGCCTATATTTCCATAGTAACTGACGTTGTTTTTTACTACATATTCTTATACCTTTTGATACCCACTTTATTTTTGTAGTAGGTTTTATCTTAATTAATTTTACTGGAAAACATAAATCATATATTAAACGAAATTGCTCTAAAAAAAGGTCATATGCCTCATTAGGATTGTCAGAAACTTGTACCTCTAAAAAAGATAAACTTTTTAGGTGTTTCTTAAACATGGTCAAATTAACTTTAGACAATTCCCGTTTTTTTATTCGCCATGAATTAAGGATGCAAGTTTTATTCACGTGTATTTTTAGTAACTGAGCTGAGTGGTCCGATAGGGCAAAGTCTATTACCTCGCTATAGCATTTTTTACGACAGTTGTGCGCAAAATTATCAAGGCAAGATAAACTCCTTGGTCTAGTTGGTTGTCTAATTTCTAACATGAGATTGTGATTAAGATAAACATAAACATAGCGAATAAAAAAATATCTATTAAAATCAAACTGAGTGCATGCATAGTTATGTTTTAACCATCGGCACTTTGAGATTGCGGCATCAAAGGTTTTGTACTTACTTCTCAAAGAAATTTGCCGCTTTTCGGAAGTACATGGTTATGATACACGCGCCGGCGGCTTCTTTTGAAATCTAAAACAATCGTTGCCGCCACGCCGAAATCATAACATTTGTGACACTATTTGATTGCCGCCATAGGGCGTAGGTATACTCATGCAAAATAATTTCGAATTTTTTTAAGAGTGACACCTACAGGTGTTCCAAAGAATAAATAAGTTTCAGAGTGCTTAGAATGAAAATGAATACATTATACTGATCACGCAAGTAGTATTATGATTAGGATAAAATGGTAAGGATAGGTAGTAGATGTCATATTAATTCATTCTAGTAAGTATATATTATAATATTGATTACTTATATGGTTTTAAACTAATTACTTAGGTACTATTATTGTACATTTAGTCATTATATTTCTTAAGTTTTTACAAGAAAAAATAGCAAAAAAGTGTTCAAATATCACCCGTTTAATAAATATTGTAGCCACTTTTAAATATACTTGAAACGTGTAAAAAAATTCTACAAAACTAATAAAATAATATAAAAAGCGTAGGTACTTACCTACTAATAAAATAAAAAGCCTGCGATAAGAGTTTTGTATTACTTACCAGCCCGAATATCTCTGAGAGAGATGATGAGAGTAAGTATTTACTAGCTGTGCCCGCGACTTCGTCCACGAGGAATAGTAACTTTGGAGGTATAGTGACGTTCAGGACTTATTTATTTATTTTAAAACTTCTGTCATCAAACATACAAACGAACTCTTCAGCTTTATAATATTAGTATAGATGTACGCCAAAACATTCACTTATATGTAAAGAATAGTGATTGGCACTAATTCTATTTTATTCACGCGTCGCGTCTGTACAAGTAGGTAATATTTAGTGTGTGTTTGTACGCCGCACGCGGCATTGTTTGATTTGCGGCGGCATCCTTTTCATAGAGCCGGCACGTGGCGAGGCGGCGCGGTAGAAAGCAAGGAAACGTACTATAAATAAAGGAATTATTTTAATTCCAGTCATTTCCAATTGAGCTGTGCTTCGAGTCTAACTTAATAATTGTTTTTACTAATTCTCGTTGTTTTCTAAAAACGTATCACGTGTACAATTTAATATGAGTGACGAAGATTCAAATTATTCTAGTCCGAGTAACGAGAGTTTGAGTCACAGATCTAAAAGACCCAAAAGCAAATTTGAGGAGTTTTTCGAAATAATTCATGCATCCCAAACTGCCTTCTGTAAATTGTGCCAACATAAAAAGATTGAAATAAAAATGAAAAACAGAAACACTTCAGGCTTAAGGAAACATCTAATATCTTTCCACAAAAAGGAATCAGAAAAGCTCACAATGTTCCAATTCTAATACGTTTTTCTAAGATTTAAAGTAAACTTTAATAAATAGTAATAGACTAATAGGTAATTGCAAGACTTGCAAGACTCTTGCTGCAAGACCAAGACCAAGACTGGGAGCGCAAGACCAAGACCAAGACCAAGACCAGGCGTATTGGCGCAAGACCAAGACCAAGACTGGCTAAGTCTCGTCTTGTTCTTGCATTTGGGCAACACTACTGCGAATGGAAATGAATCATTTGACATACTTAAACAAATTCTTTTAAAGGGTTTTGGATACACTTTAAAGTTATATAATATATCAAAATATCACCTTGTTCTCTGATAAGGGCCATTTTAGAGGAAATCAAAGCAGTTTTGTCTTTTTATACAAAAATGATAGGTATAGCAAAATAGTATCGTTTTCCCCATGACTTGAAAGTTGAAAGGATTAGCGTTTAGCCTCGTCCCTCTTAAATGCAAGAGGATCCGTCCCTAGCAGAGGAAAATAAATCGGTTGAAGATACGTAAAGAAAAAAATGTACAAACTACTGCTTCAACTATTAAAAAAATTGATTATAAAAAAGTTCTAAAAGGGTGTTCAATGTCGAAATTTTCTGACAAGCTAATCAATCTCATATCAAACGACGTGATTATTGAGGTAAAATAATTAAAATTTCAACTATCAATTACATAGTAATTTCTTACACTTATGCGAATATTATAGCCATTGAAATAAAACTCCTAAAAAAGGAGTTTTGGAGTAAACTGCATAAAAAATAGTTTATTTCAACACCAATCATATCGCTCAACATCTGATTATGCAACAGATGTGAATAACGTTTCAGAAACCGAGTATTTAACTAATATTGGTCAAGTGGTCATCAAACGGTCAACTTGACTGTTTAATATACCTATACATTTTTAGTGAGCCAAAGGGGTATGCAGGGACCGTAGCGCATGCCATTCTGTAGTTTCTGCGTACCCCCATGGGAAAAAGGCGTGAGTGTATGTATGTATGTACATTTTTAGTGTTTTTACTGATTTCAGACATTTACGAATAGTAGAGATCGAACGATACGGATTTTGTCGCGATCTATTGATATTATTTGATCTTGACGTTTCAGATCCTTTAAAGCATGGTCACGGGCAGACTGAAACGTAGGGGTTAAATAACCGCGATAAGTTTTCATTACTTTTTACTGTGAAGACTTTTCACAGTAAAGCAATTAACAATTATTAATATATGAGATAAGAGAACAAAGATTCTTAGTCACACTTAGTTACGAAACGTTAGGAAACAACCTCGCAAAAAATCCGCTGCAGATGAAACAATAAGTTGTAAAACGGATTCCAATCAAAAATAGATACCGCACGTAGCATATGGCAACAAAATTATACCAGTAGATATTTCTGCCGAGCTAATTCTGTCCTTACTGTAACCAAACAAACATACCAATCCCCTGCAATCACGGCTATTTCACGCATGGATACAAAATAGAACGAACTGAAGCCATCATAACATTGCTGTTTCAATGAGTATAATATCAATACGGAATACTTGAATTATAAAATAAAATAAATAAGCTTCTAATATTTTAAACATAGAGAATGAAATACGTAGGTACATGATATATTATTAACCATGAGCGATTTATAATACCGATTGCACATTCAAAACCGTCTTGGTATAACCAACCACGAATCCCGCCAAATACTGATGCTAAGTGTCATTAATAATATTCATCATCGTCCACTGCCTTTTTGTAGCCTTTCCTCTTTGAAGCCGAGGAAAAAAAGGTTACCAAGAGGAAAGTGTGAAAAACAAATTATACCTATCCAATCAAATCAATCCTTATATGGTAGTTTTTGTCGTTACGCACATTTACCGACTCGCTCACCAATACCTACTCCCGAAACTCAGTCACAGTCAGTTCCCACAGTTACTTAATGTAATGAGTCGCGATTTGAGCCAGTCATGATTCGTTAGCTCAAATAATTACAATACAAGCCATTTAAGGTCACACTGGTAGGTAAACCCCACGAATGTCTAAGATTTTCGTCGGAGTGTAAACGTACCCACGTTTAAAGGACTAAATTATCTTATTACAAACAAAATGAATTCTTGCTTGAGTGCGAAAACAATATCATCGAATTCTATTTCTTTGAAATCTCTTTAAAGATAGAAATCTCTTTATAATGCGACGTCTCGTTAAATCGACAACATCTTATCGCGACGTTTTGTTACTTAGAAAAACTTACAAACAGTAATAAAGTCTACATAATATAAATAGGCTATACAAATATATGTTCGGAGCAGAGATGGGACCTAGGAGCTGATCACTCAGCTATGCTAATAGTTCATCATCAACCCATTAACGTCCCACTGCTGGGCACGGGTCTCCTCTCATTTGAGAGGGATTAGGCTATAGTCCACCACGCTAGCCGACTGCGGGTTGGCAGACTTCACTGCCATCAAAACAACTCTCTCAAGCATGCAGGTTTCCTCACGATGTTTTCCTTCACCGTTTGAGCTTGTGATAAATACGCAAATAACTTCCGAAAAGTCAGTCTTGGGATCGAACTCGAGACCTTGGACGTCTCAGTCCACTGGTCACACTGCTAGGATACCACAGCTCATGCTAATAGTATCGTCACATATTATAATGGTATGTTGTATATCACTCTCAACTATAATATATCAACTACAGGGCATAAACCTCCACCTCTTTACCCCATTCGTCCCTGTATTGTGCCTACGTGCAATTCAAGTCAATGACCTGATTTCACCACACACACGGTAGCTCTCACTTCCGAAGGAAAAATACTCTGAATCATATACCTTCAATTGACGACAGTGGAAAATCAATCAACGTACCACTATGACGTAGAACTGGATTGATCGTATATATGAACCTACCGGCAATGACTTTACAAAAATATTAAAAACCCAAGAGAACCCGAAACCAAAGAAAACGAGGAAGTTCTCAATTCATCTGTTAGGCAATAAAAATTAAAATACCCTTTGTATGTTTGAAGATAGCTTTATGTTAATTCATTTACTGTTTGGTAAAACTCCGAAAAATAAATCTCCTAAGATGATCTCATATACATTTTGTGGGTATAAGACAGGTGCACAACTACTAGTTTCAAACGGATTTAAACCCCAAAACATTATAATTGTTAACCGTAGCTTCCAAAATACACCTGGAGCACACGAATGTTGTCAAAAAAATGGATTACTACCAATTAAAGTATACATACTTTAATTGGTAGTAATCCATTTTTTTTACTGATGCAGAGAAGTCGCGACTTCACGTAGATTACTTCAAATTCAAATTCAAAATGTTTATTTGTATAAATGTGGTTACATAGGTCTTACATATAATAGGATTTTGTCCAGCACATTTGTCATATAATTTTTATGACATACAAATTTAATAGAATAAAACAGGGCAATATCTACTTAAACAAAATACAACACAATACATAATTACACATCTTAATATTTATATTTTAAATATTCCTCTGTGGAGTAGAAACAACGTTCACATAACCACCTGAAAAGTTGTTTTTTAAATTTATTTAAAGGCAGATTTCTAACGCCCTGAGGTAGATGGTTATATACGAACAGACATGGCGTGGCTGTTACGACTACACAATTCAGTCCTTAAAGGTGGTAAAACTAGCCTGTCAGGATAGCGTGTGTTAAAATTACATGTGTCTTTCAATATTATAAATAAACCAGGATTCGTTTTCTTCAGACTATGGTAATGAAGCGATAAAAGTTATAGTTCGTGTAATCGGACTATTGCTTTTAAGGGTGCACCGGAACGTCAGTAACGATAAAAGTTAAATATGTGGTATTCGTATATATTAAAACCCTGATTTGCCATCCCAAAACCTAGACGATACTGGGTCTTGCCGTAGTTATAAGGTGAGACAGCCTGCAGGCAATCAGATGTAGCGAATCAGCAACTTATGACCACTCTCTGATTAAATCTCTTTTGACTTACAATTTGATACTAGGGAAGTATCAAACCGTTCCTTTCCTTTACAGCCTCTAACTTTGTAAATATGTCTATTGACTTTCACTCTCGTCATACAGTTCGTTATCCAAGATTTTACTGAGATATAAATAATGTAGTTAATAGAAACCAACCTTCTGGAAGATCCCTAGCAGCCTCGTGGTCGTATTACCGGCTGCCGTCATTGCTTCTCGTGTCCGGCCTACTGACGGAAGTTTAGTCGTCACCACCCGATGGTTGCCAATTGTACCCAGAGTGTACACGTTAGATTCACCTGAAAATAAATCATAATTAATGTTTGTAATCAGACTTACATGACTCTAATAATATCTCCTAAAGGCGCAGAATATATTGTACTTCCTCAATAAGTATATGTTTATTGAAAACAAAAACAAACAACATAATTAAGTAATACATAATATCAAAATAGCACATAATTATTTGCGTATAATATGCATTTCTAGGATGAACTTTATCCTGCCTTAAGGGATTAAAGGGAACTCCCAACAAGTTACTCGCAATTAAATCCACAAGAAGGCACGTTTATAAATTAATGACGTATATGTTCGCAACTAGTGGATGACTAAACCTAACCGTATTTAACTGTTTAAATAAACTCAGGATTATTGTATTTACTCATCAGTCAACCAACTGCAAATTGGTATAGTCCTATGTATTGGGACTACCAATAAATTAATTAAATATTAATTAATTGTGCAGTTAAATTCTAACCGCAGTTGACGTTCGTCTATCATAATATACACTAGTGACAAGTTTGTTTAGTGTGTGAAGACATTTAGTGGATTTAATTGCTTAAGAAAAATGGCATTCCTTATGTTACTTGTTGTGCTCGCGATAACTTTCAATCAAGGTGCATCACGTCCTGCTAACAATGATTTGGGATTTATAACAAAGAATGAGTAAGTGTTGAAATAATATACATACATTTGAGATTACTGAGATTTTTTATAAATTCTTTATTGAGTTACATATGTTATTTTTTTATTCTTTATAGTCTAATATCTCTTAAATTTGTTTACATGTAATTTGAGATTGTCAAGTTTAGAACGGATCATGGCTTTGTTTCTCCTCTTTATATTTTATCTCTTATTTTTTTAGGGTGAATAGTTCTGAAGAAGGATCCCAAGAAAACTCTGATCAAGAAATTGTATTTAAAATTCCAACCGATATAACGAGAGGTCTCATGATCACTATAAATGGGACCATTAACATGAATGATAAAAAGTAAGTTTTTCTAAATAATTAGCAAATAATTTTTAAAATGAATATTTTTTTTCCCCAAGAATCTTATGTTTTATCAGGCCACTATTGATAAGCCTTACTTAACTAAGGATAAATTATTAGTAAATAAAAATCTCTTTATATCATATAACAGCTTGAAATAAATATTCTATCAATTTTTCAGGTTTGTAGTTGTGTTACCTTCACTAAGCGGCAAGGAGAGCTGCACGATAACATATGATTTTGAAAAGAAGACTTTAAGTACCACACCAGCTGTCATAGATTTCGACACACAAGAATACGACCCTAATCTTTCATCTGGTTCTGGTGAGTACAGCACTTTACTCCTACGTTACCTTGTTTACTAGTTTATTGGATTTTTCATAGCACACATAAGACACACATAATTGTTATATTCCTTCAACAAAGGGTTAGCGTCCGCGTATTTTGCGCTGTTTTACCATGTAATAGGCGCTATATTTGTAGCCAGTTTGTTTTCCGAACTTTTAAACCTAATAGTGCTTTGCTCGTCCAGGGGATGAAATTTAGACTCTCGCGCTTAGTAACGCTTAGGACAATGAGACAATCAAACCAAAAGACATTTTTATATGTAGCCTTAGTTTACGTTTATTTAATTTCTTTATAATATTTCAGAGCCCCAAACCTTTTCCTTGAGTTTAAGGGCAAGAGTTGACCGGCGAGAACAGGAATTCTTTGGGATGAATTTCATCATAAACAACGACAGTGGAAGCACACAGCTGTTATGCAACATCGAGAGCTTTGCCGACATCAACTCCATTGTAATTAAAGATGGCGTGGAGCATGTGGATACTTTAATGTTCGAGTTTGAGGAAGATTATTAGGAAACCATTATTTCGTCGTAATGATTGTCGTTATATTTATTAATGCGTGGCGCTGTTATGATAACAGTGTTGTACACTCAATTGAACAAAAACACGTAGCAGGTAACATTTAATCAAAATGTATTATATAGGTCTTTATACATTAAGTTACATTTAAATTGAACTTAGTTGCTTTGATATAAAGACTTACTGTTGTTGTCTTTCAAAGAAGGGATTTTAAGTGGTACTTTAAGCAGAGAATTCATAAAGCAAAGAACCACATTATAAATGTACATAAAATATTAGAACGTACTTAATGCTTAGATTTATTTATTCGATTATTTTGCCTGTGATATCTGATTGGGTCTAGACTTTATAATTTGACAGATCAATTTCCCGCCTAACAGAGGCTCAAGTGTAGATGTTTGGACGCTTGTACATATATTTAATAGTAATTTTACGTTTAAGGTTTATGTTTTCTAGTCAAAATCTTCAAACGGCTGGTTCCGATTTAAGATAATAATGTATATAAATGTAATAAAAATATGTAAATAAAATACGTATTGAAACATAAGAAAATGCTTGTTTTATTGATTCTCATTCCAGAAAATGCAGTGAATTATCATTATTTTTCATCATAAGTACAGTTTTAGGGGTAAGCTTGTATGTAATTTTGCATGTATGTAAATTGCTGGGTATCTTTAAATCTAGAGTGTTTCTTCTAAGTAAGCAAGCTCCATAATAAATCGGAGTATCGTTTAACATCGGGGGTACTGGCGGCAAAGCGCAAACCTATTAATATAAATAAAATAAAGTACAAACAAACTCTCTCAAATATTCATAACATGAGTAAGGATCCAGTGAGTCTTCCGAATGATAAACATAATAAATAATGTACTATAACGATTTTGGCTCGTTGCCAACATATACGGCTGTGGTTTGAATAACCTGCTTCTAATTGATGGCGTTATAGATAATAATTATTCATTACAAATCATATGGTTTTGTTTGAATTAGATTAAAGATTGAATAATTATAAATTTAGATATCAATAAGTAAATATATAAAGAAGTTAAAAAGCTGTGCTAGCCTAGTGGTGTGACCGCGAACTTACTCGAGACGAAGACGAAGGTCTCGAGTACGAACCCAAGGCACGACATTTTGTAAGTTGCGAGCTTGTATCTCATGCTCAAATGGTGAAGGAAAATATCATGAGATTATCTCGATGGCAATGGTGTGCCAACCTTCTCTAGGCTAGCGTGGTGGACTATAGCCTAATTTCTCGCAAATGAGAGGATACGTGAGCCCAGCAGTAGCACAATAATTGCACTTATTGATGATGATCAAGAAGTACCAGTATCAACTAGTAACAATATAGGGACAAACATATCAAATGGTCATTATAAAAATGCCATTAAATATTTACAATAGCAGTTGATATGATGACTCGATATGATTAATAATTCAATTTAAATCATAAGGGTTTTTGAATAAAGTCGAATATTTTTAGCATCGCCGTCTGTACGTTGGTATCTGAGAATACAATTAGATACAATGGGAAATGCTATTGGTCATCTTTGGTAAGATAATTTAAGCTAGATTTTAATTTTGCTTAATAAAACATTGGATCCACCTACAGGTACAAATAGATTTTCTATTGTCTGTACCTAGTTGGTATATTGGCGGCGCAAGCCAGAGATCAAATATATAACTATGGTTTGGTTAGTCGTAAAACACTTAAAAGCCTAAAATAACCGATTGCCATACAAGGATAGTCGGTCAGTTGAAGGACAGTGATTTCATAGAAACAAAAACTATTAAGTATACATAAATCTATTACGTTACGTTGTGTACTAAATCGGTTTTTATATTCTGAAGTAAAGTTATTGGATCTTTTCGCTAGAGAATAGAGAATTCTATCGAATTTACTTGCACATGGCCGGGGAAGTCTTTGTGTTTCTTCTATAAGAAGGTCGTTTTATTGCTACAGGAAGCTTTATGTGGACAGATGCATCGGACAGACCGGTTTCCTGTTTAGGTTACACCTATTTTCCTAGTGAGTGTTACAGGGTTCCATATTGTCGCTCCCACGCAACCGTGGGTCGTTTTACAGCAAATATAGACCTACGACCAAGAACCCAGGTAATTTTATGAATTCGTTAAGAAGTAACATCCGTTTTTGATCACACGAATATTTCGCATCGACGTATGTTCATGGGAGACATACTCCAATAAACACAGAAAAATATGGTAAAGAGTAGGTAGTAACCTTCGCCTAGTGAGTTAGTGACGGTGGCGAGACGTCGTAAATGGATAAATTATACAAAGCGTCGTTGTATTTATTTTGAAAACATGTCGAACTAAAAGATACGATATCTGATCAAACTGATAAATTGTTTGACAAAATCATTCAGTTCATAAAAATATAAAGAAACGTAATTGTGTTCTATTGATTAAAGAAAACATGTACCACCATGAAAGTGACGAAACAAAAACAGCAAATTAATGTCAAGTAAGCTTATTGACCAAATCCATAAAATTACATACTACATTTTATACTCGTATAAACGTTTATACACTGTTTACGGGTTGTTGTAGATGATTGAATTATTATTTAATTAAGATAGTGTCTATTAAGTTTTCTTTTGATTAACTTTTTAAGTCTGTGCAACTGGTGTTTTATAAATGCGTATTCGGAATAAAAGCTTTTTGATTTATTAGCAAACATATTCTTTTTTACAGTGCCTTTGTATGTTCGTATTATCGAAAATTTGCTTTGCCGTTTGAAGTGCATAGGCTATTTCCGTCTGTATCATTCAGCTGATTATAAAAACGCATTAGGTTAGGAACCATACAATGTAAAAAAGCTTATTATATTATAACATTAAATCATAGTAAGTACACTAAAATGTAATGCATTAATGGAATGATGTGGTTTATTTTTGTTACTTTAGAGACGCAACACGCATTGAAGAGCGGAGAAGAGCAGGAATTACAAGTCGGGCACCCCCGTGGCCAACACCGCAGCTAAAGAACGACAAAATGTTTTTATTACCGAAGCAGTTGGGGTCGAAAGACATAATCAGTGTCAATATGCAGACTATTAAAAATCCAAGCGTGTGTGTACGACATATCTTATTTATATAATTAGTATTATACTGGAATATAGGGAAGTATTTTGGTATATTAAATCGACACGATGAACAGACGATTCGAAGAACTAGCAGCAGATGGATGCAAGCTGCCCAAGACCGGGATGCTTGGCGGTCTTTATGGGTGGCCCACCTTCAGCAGTGGAAGGCACTCTAGGCTGAAACATTTATAAAGGTGTCAAGAATCTCATATAATTAGGCATTCATATTTTTTATTTTTACTGTAGGTAGCAAAAATATTCACCAAAGATAGATTTGTAATTGATTGTATACTAGATTTTGCCTGTGTCTTCGTCTACGTAGAATTAGTAATTTTATCAACTCCTCAAACACACTTGCACCCTTTCTTTCACCATTTCTCGGACAAATATCCTATATCCTTCCCCGGAATTCAAACTATCTCCATACGAAATTTCATTTAAATCGGTTCAGCTGTTTTGCGTGAAGAGATAACAGACAGACAGCCAGACTTTCGCATGTATGTAATATTATTAAGTAAGGATATTAAAACCTCTATTCAGACGCATATCGAAATCTTTCTATAACATGAGTAAAACAAGTCACATAATAAAATATGTTCATGAAATGATAAACGTAATCCTTGTTTCCAGGTTGAAAATTGGTTTAATAACTGGATCTAATAAACCTAATTATAGTATTCTTAACCTTGCCTGTCAATTAGAGATGTATTTTCCACCACATAATGAAGATAAGTTGGTTATAACAGCAGTACAAGGTGGACAAACAAAAACTGTTTATGAAGATTCTGCTGTAAATCATTCTGAAGGTACAAAGCGTATGCATATGATTAAAAGAATTATTAAATAACTTGCTTTTGCCCGCGACTTCGTCTGCGTAAATTTAGTAATTTTATGTGCATTCAAATTTCCATTCCCCTTTTAATGAATAATTTCCGTGATAAAAATCCTATGTCCTTCCCCGGGACTCAAACTGTCTCTCTACCAAATTTCATCTAAATCGGTTCAGATTCGGTGAAGCGGTAACAGACAGACAGATAGACAGACACACTTTCGCATTTATAATATTAGTATAGATTAAAGTTTTGAACGCCACGCCATGCCATCTCTGTGTCTTGTACGCCAAGCCCGTGTGTTCCCAAATCCAACTGCTTTTTTACCTAATTAATAAGTAAATAAGTAATTTTTATTCTCAGTAGCAGCTCGGAGTTTAATCAATAGTCTTACCATTATTACATGGTACCATAGCGGCGAAATGTGGGTGTACCATGTTAGCCTTACCTTTAGGGGACGACAGGCGTGGTATGATGGTTTTAGAGGGAGATAATTTAATAACAGTATTTTTTTTACAGGTGGTACTGATTTCAATGTGTATTTTAAAGTAAGGAACGAAGAAATGATGGAAATACACGTGGGAGATACCCTCTTGGAAACTTTTGAACTAAAGGATCATATCAAAAATATACGGTATTTAACCATCAGTGGTGACGTTCATAAAGTATCACGCCTTGACTTCGAATTTGAAAAAAAAGAGGAAATAACATAAACTATTTAAAAAATAGTTCATATCTATTACTACTGTCACTATTTTACTAAAAAACTATTTTTTATTATAGCTTGTATTCTTTTGACATGTAAAATGTATTATGAATCTTTCCTCCATATTTACACTATGTGATTCTGATTTTATTACCTGTTAACATACTATTCCCTACAATAGATATTATATAATTATGTCCGTAATTTAAGATCGACCTTAAGACATTTGATCGTTCTGCTATTTTATTTTATAGCAGCTTTTAATTATTTATTATAAATTCATTATCACAGCAAAGATAACTTTGCAGTATTACAAAACAACGTGTTTTGCTTTATCATTTAACATTAAGTGTAAGTAAGTTTGTAATCGCAATCACAAATTAACTATTTTCGGATATATTTCTTTACTTTAGCTCTGAGACATTATTTCGTGTCAAATTAATGATTCAATAGAAAGGTTTTAACTGACCATGTTCTTTTATGGTATTTCATATTTATTTCGAATTTCGATCGTCAATTATTAAAAATAAAAAAACAGCGTTTAAAAAACCGACTTCAAAAACTTAATATAGTTTTACCTTTCTGTTTTAAAGGTTTAAAGTTTAAAGTCGAATAGAATTGAGAGTTTCCCTTGATATTCCAAGGATCCACTGTACCCACATGTTCATGAATTTATGATTTAATTCCTCTCAATCTGAAGTAACACATGTTGTAAATTGTTAGAATTATGTTTTTTATTCTGTTAGTGCTTGTGAAAACAAAGGTTTATGATAATAGTTATAAACACATTATAACAACTCATGCTTTTATATTAATAAATAATTTTACCGTATATTGTTATAATTTTAAATTTAATCTTTATTGGTAACTTTGGTATACAAAATACGGCTGACTTTATAATTTTTCATTGGCAAACAAATCTAAGATACCTTCACAATTCTTTCTTAATTATGTTCTACTTAAATGAACTCGTAATACAAGAATTCAAGATACGATCAGTCCATCACGACTATATTTTTGAAGGATTGGGCATAAATGTAATGATGTTTCTACACCGCATCGCTGCTAAGATGACAGGAAAACGTACAGCATTCGCGTTTGTGGCCTCTTTCAGTGAGGCCTTAGTCACTTGCAGATTATGAACAGGAATTTTATGCTCTTTTTATTTATGTAACTGCCTCGTTGGTCTAATCGTTGTAAGCGCGACTGCTGAGCTAAAGATTTTGGGTTCGAGTTCCAAGTCGAGCAAACTGTTATCGGGTTTTTCTAAGAAATTCTCAGAAGCAGCTCGAAAGTTGCTCAAACTGTGTAGGTATTAATAAATAGAATTCAACATTTTGCACGGCAAGATATAATATGTGTAAGTACTTATGAGAAAAGTTTCAGTCACTTTTACAAGCTGCCAATCACACACCCACGGCGGGTGTGTCAGTTGACGCTTGGTTTACTTATTAGTCACTTGAGATCTATTGAGAAAAAGATAGCGTATGATCGCTACCTAAAATCCAACGGAAGGTACCTCCCGTAGGTACTATTATATCCGTCTAATTGTACCCTTTTGAATTTTGAAACAGATGGCTCTGGAAATCGACTCATATTTTTTTTTTAAATATTAGGACTACAATAATTTAAAAATAAACCAACAGGGAATGTATGTACGAGTATACTTACTTTGCGCGACATATAATATGGTTTCGCTGTCTTAGAAAGTTTTATTATTTTCTTTAATTCTTTTTTTAAGTTAGTAGTACGAAGCCATGCTTTTTTAAAGAATCAAATGGTTTTGTAAATACATCTTCCATATTCATTGTACATATGAGAAATAATCAATATAAACAGTTTAATAACTAACACTTTTTACGTCGACTGTCCCTGCACAAGATTTCATAATACCTCATTAACCTCACTTCACCCCTGAAGTGTAAGGTGATAATTTAATTGTGCCCCCGCACAATTAAATTATCTGAACTGAAGCTTCGTCACTAGGTATTTATTTGATTAGATAAATTATTAAATAAAAATTATTACTAACGAAATATTAACCAGAATAGATTTAGTACCTAAGATTGAGTAATCTGTGTGTAATCAGTTATAGTTAAGTTTACAATATACCTATATAGTCAAGCAGTACGATTTGTGTATTTAATCAATAGGTATCAATATTATTAACACTCCAACCCTATGACGCCTATGTGTAAATAGGTGGTATAAAATGTAGGTACGTATAAAATGTATAGATCGTGCCGAGACTATTATAAAATCAAAGCGAAGAATTTCTTAACCAGTTTACTCCCATCCGACACGTGCTGCCTACACGTTGATGTATACACAGAGCAAGTGAATGTCAATGCGAAAGGCTGTAACAAAATCAAGCTGCAGTATGAAGTGAAATGTCGAAGCGAAACTACGTGTCGGTGAAATGACGTAGTAAAATCATCTACGAGTAGTTTTCGAGGTCGGTGTGGTTGTGAAATCAGTGCCTGTGTGTTTGTTTTTATCATTACGTCATTGTAAATCAACTTGAGCATCAGAATCATCTTTCGCAGTCACGATGAAACACTAACGCTTATAAGTCTGACGTGTAAGAAAATTATTGTGTTCCAAAATAATCGAAGATGTTGAAATCATGTTGGGATTGCCTAGTCGGGTATGACTTAATTAGGTACCTTGTTTTATATTCTTAAGTAATCCCACACAGTTAGAAAAATAATTTTGTGGATATTAAAATTTTAATGTAATGAACAGGACTAAATGTTATTAAAGAACATTCCTGGATGCATCGTTTTTTGTCAATGTCATTATAGATGACATATTTTACGAAACGTCAAACAAAAAACATTGATTTCCGAATCTTCAAGTGCGTTAATAATAAAGACTGAATTAAATTACGCATGAATTTAGATTTCATGATCGTATTTATGTAGTGTAGTGAAATGCCGGTCAGTGTCGTAGTAGGCCACTTGAATCAACATCACGTCATGAAGTTATAAGCTATTTTAGGTTATGAAATACATATTATAAACAAGCTCGATCTTATTAGAACATTGTATAAAATGCACTGAAAATATATACATGTGCTTCAACATAACATAGTGAAGTGTTAACGATATTTTTGTTATATTAGAGACGCGCCGCGTAGTGAAGAGCCATACTCCGTACAATTAAACGGAAGTGTTAGTCGAGCTCCTCCGTGGCCTACGCCGCAGGTAAAGACCGAGAAAATGTATTTATTACCGAAGAAGTTGGAACCCGACGACAGAATCAATGTCAACTGTGAGACTATGAATGATCCAGCCATGTATGTATTGTTTATATTTTATCTTATTATAATTAAATACAATTAACTATATTTAATTGGAATCCCATAAATAAGTAATAATACTTAGGTGAAGTGTGTGATTCATTGTGATACATTGTTTTTCGAAAACCAAGCAATGAAACTTTCAGTGTCGGAGTGAATTTGTTTTCATAAATTAAAAATACCCTTCTAAATAAAATAGTTGTATAATCAAATCAGTCATATTTTGTTCATAAAAGAAAAACAAAAATGCCAGTTTACTACAAAAAATAAATTGAATGACCACCAAATTCTTGTTTCCAGGTTGAGAATTGGTTTAGTAACTGGATTTAATGAACCTGATTATAGTAACCTTGCCTGTCAATTAGAGATGTATTTTCCACCACAAAATGAGGATAAGTTGGTTATAGCAGCAGTACAAAATGGGCAACAATCAATTGTTTATCAAGATTCTGCGCAAGACTATTATGAAGGTAAAAAGAGTATGTATATAACTGATTTTTAAATATTACTTCCTTACAATGTTTGCTTCATGATGATGGTAAAATTTAGTATGTTTTATTCGCTATATTTTTTCTCAGTCGGACATACACCTGCGAACTTTAGTTTGGTATACTAAAGTGTCAATAATATAAATGTAAAAATTAAGTCTCCACATATATTTCCATAAACTTTCTTCCTGTTTTAAATACTTCACTTTTAAGTTTAGTGATATATTACTGCTGAAACCTTTTAAGTAAAATCTATGGTTTTAAAAAACGAGCCAAGTGCGAGTCGGACTCGCGTACGAAGCACGGTTTCGTACAAAACTAGGCAAAAAAAATGTTTTTTGTATGGGAACCCCCTTAAATATGTATTTTGTTTTTAGTATTTGCTGATATAGCAGCAACAGAAATACATAATTGTAAATTTCAAATGCCTAACTAACTAACGCGGTTCTTAAGATACAGCCTGGTGACAGACAGACAGACAGAGAAGTCTTAGTAATAGGGTTCCGTTTTTGCCCTCGGTATGGGACCCTAACAAAGGACACAAATTAATCTTTTCTTTTTTACAGGTACAGACTTCAGTGTGGAATTTAGAGTAAGGGATAATGTAAAGATTGATGTATTTGTAGGTGCATCCCACTTGTCCACTGTGCCACTATCACATGATATAGAAAATATACGATTTTTAATGATCAGTGGTGACATTAATAAAGTGTCAAGACTGGATTTCCAATTTGGATAAATCTGTTTGTTAGATTTTATTTCAGTTATTATTACATTCTGAGTGTTAAAATTACTATTTGTATTATTAGCTTAAAGCTTTTTGACATCACAAAATGTATTACGAATCTGTCCATATTTACACTAGTTGATTCTAATTTTATTATTTGTTAATATATTATTCCCTGGAAATTATTATACACTTGCTGTAATAGTGTATTGTTATATTCAAGGATTTAAAGCATAATATGGTATCATAAATGTCATTGTAATGAATATTGTCTTTGAACAATTAATCATAAATAAGCATTTAGATATGACTACAATATTAATAAGTACCTAGATGGTAAAATTGTACAAGTTTTTTGTGATCAGGAAGATAGAACAATAATTGAAAGAAATCATTATTTCCAATAGCATTATTTTTATAAATAGTTCCTTTATGTTTATAATACCTTCTTTCATGTGAATGAATACATGTAAATGTTATTCCTATTTTAATAAAAGTAAGTGACATTATTTGCATTTTATGAATATATAATAATGATAAAAAACACGTAATTTGTGTATTAGGTTATTAGTTTTAGTTACATTTTTTTAGTTTATCTTTAATTTATATTGACATGTTTGTTCTTTTATTGTAATAGTAACCACAGCTACTTATATAGATATATATACTGGTTGTCACAAGCAACAAAAACCTTACCTTGATGGCTAGGTCACACGGCTCCGAATCGTTACGCCTTAAGCCCAAAAGCTATTAAAATACTGTTGTTGGAATTTCAATCTTCAGAACATTGTAGTATGTTTTATGTTCCATTGAACACTTCTGCCGTTAAATGAGACAATGTTAAAACCGTGACTTGACGTTTAATTTTTTTGTGAAGCATGAGTATTGCTGTCACCTATATATATTTTCATGAATCTAGGATTTAGTCCCACTCAATCTTTAGTCGTCACAATCCCACCATTAATTTTATTTTATCTATATAAATTTTTAGAACTATGTTATTGTTTCTGTGCGTGTAGAAAACATTTACGTCAAGTATGTAAACGTAACGTCACATTATTCTTTATATTAATTATATTTTTTTTACAGTAAATTGTTTTGATTTTCAATTTGGTCCTGACACATTCATCTTTCCTCTGTCAATAAAAAAGAATAGATGGTACACACTCTTAATTGAACTCTATAACACTGTTATACTTTAATAAACTTGTATAATTAATAACATATCATTATATCCCATATATATCCACCAGAGGATTCTTGGCCAGCAAGGGGGCTGAATGAAACTATGTACTGAACTGAGTAGTTAATTAATGAATAAAAATCGCTATTTTAAATTCGTTGTGCCTACAAATAGTACTACGAATTTAAAATAACATTTTTTAGCAGTTACATTTGCCAGTGAGGTAGTGTATTCACTTGCAATGTCAAATATACACTGTATTTAATTATTTCTTATTAAGGACTTCCAACAAAAGACAATTACAGAAACAAAAAAATAAGAGACACAAGAAAATGATAAGTGTAGCTTTTTGATAGTATACTCTTTAACAATAGCAGGCCACAGCATGCACTAAAGAAACCTTAAACTACAGGAAGAATAAAAGAATATACAGTTAAAAATGTTGAATAATATCAATAAACTGAGCCTAGTTAAAGGATATGTAAATATTCTATGTTTTGGAGAACTTACATAGCCTACAGCTCAAGGCATAGCATCAAAATGAACTAGATGACTAGAATTTTAACGTTTTAAGAAGGTGTAGTGATTACATACATAATAACATTAGTAGTATGATATTCTACAGTTGGGGTATCCCCACAATAAACATTATCAGAAGAATCCTATAAATATCGGTTGTAATTGACGTAAATAAAATTACATACATGAATGGACTAGTATTTACAGTTTCCTATATTTGTTTTGTTTTCCTGCAATATTTCATTCACAAAATATGTACTGGTATATTATCAACGTAAACAAATTAAAAGGAATAACACATTACGTACGTACTCACGTGTCTATTTGCAACAGGACATAATATTCTCATATTTATCACTTAACTTGGTTAAAGAATAAAATTGTATGTAATTATACTTTAGTAAGTTAATTGTATTGTAGTATACACAAACGTTAATAATTATGTATTAACTGTAAAGAAATCCTGAGTACATTGAACACAATTCATATTTATAGGCATATCATACAAATACAAATTCTTATTTATTTTTAATAATACTAAAATAATTAATTTCAGTCTTTTATATTTATTGATGATGAAGTTCAGATATTATTTTTACAAGTTCGATGAACATTCAAAGCAAACAGCCTATCTCAGGCCATAGATGGAAATAGGCTTCTCCTACCATGCGCGACGATACCTGGTCATCAGCATCCAGCAGGATCCAGAAACATTTTTTATTCTATCAATCTCTCTACGCCGGCGGACATCCTACACTTCGCGGCCTAAACTGTAGAACATGTCTGCTTTAATAACGGCCATCGGTCCTTCGACATACGTCAGCCTACTACCACTTGCTTATTCTGTCAGTCAGTTTAATTATCTGCCGTATAACCTCGTATGCAGTATAACGGATTCTACTCGACTTCAAAGTTGGGGATTAGTCCAGTTCAAAGTTATAAGTGTTCAATGCTCACGTTTTGGCTATTGTATATTCTACACGTAGAACGCACTGATTGAAGGTTTTAATCTTAAAGTCTACTGTATGATATTATTTTCCCTGATAACTTTGAAAAGTTAGGAATTATATATTTGTACCTGTTTCGCTTCTTATTATTCCTGTTCCGGGTCACTTATGTATATATCTAATATATTATGCGAGACGAAACTCTGCGATTGACGATTCTCTGCCTATTAGGAGCACATCATTCTGAAGTCCTTGATTACTTATTAAGAATGCAGTGTGAAGAATAGGTCAAATGCTAAATATTAATAAAATTCTAACCTGAATAACGAGTACGACACCCAGTTCTTGTCTGAATATCGAATTTTTAACTGTGGAATCTATACTTAATATTATTCATATTAATTTTTATAAAGCTAATAGTAAAATTGTGTTTGGTTGAACGCGCTAACCACAGGAATTACTAGGTCGAATTGAAAAAAAAAATTGTTGGATAGCCCATTTACCGAGGAAAGCTGTATAACATCACGCTACGACGAAAAGGGGCGGAGCATCAATGACAAATCTTGTGAAACCGGGGAAAATTTGCCTCACTCTCTTTAATCGTCTCTCTCTTATATAATGCAGACGAAGTTGCGCGGGAATGCTAGTCTAAGATAAGCGATTATGCCAACCATCTATTTATGTAAAATGTGATAAGCCACAAGTGATGACCAATACATAATTATGATTCAAGAATGTAATTTTTGAGACTTATACTAAATAAAATAATTTATTATTCAATACAAAAGAATAACTGGTGTCAGTTATTTAATATAATCATCTTAATCATGACTAATATTCTTCTAAGGTAAAATAGCTAACGTATGACACATATCTGTGATATTTAACTTTAAATATAATTAATTAAATACTAATGGATAATTGTACGTCGCGCAGGAAAATGTTTAAGTACCTACAATATACGTAAATGCAAAGAAATGTATAAAGTTTACTTATTCATTAAATTTTTGATTAAGGATATGTTAAAATTAAAATAATTATTTTTCCTACTTTAAAATTAAAATAATAATTTTCCCCATTTTAGTAGGTATATGCCGTACGTAGTGAGTAGAATCATTAATATGTAATAAATACTGTGAATATGTATTTTGCATATAAGCAAAGAAGCATGTTCTGATAATCAACAATTTGATAGCATTCTTAACCCGATAGAGCCCAAAAGAAATGAAGAAGCGTTGATTCGATGAAATTAATCAAGCGTGTTATATCTCTACTGATAGTCCGAACTGGACTTGATTGTTACGGGTGATAAGAACCAGGTGTATCTCCTGGGCCTACAGAAAATACCAGATCTTCCAGCGTGGAGCTACTACAGCAACGCAATTATTTTTTGCTGCGCTGGAATTGGAACATTTTTAGAACCCGTCCACTCTATTAAACATGTACTATAAGTAACTAATTACATCTTTCTTATTAATACATTTTTACACAAACAGACAAATAGAAGATTATTTTTATTATTTATACCCTAAGTTTAGGTGGGTAAATTTGCGAGTATGTGAGAATAAATTCCTGAATGACTGAGAATATATCGATCTGATTCGCCATTGAGAAATGGCACGGTAAATTCTATTTATATTATTATTGTTGACGGTCTTGCACGGATTAAATTGACATTTAAAAAATCTGCTTAAATTGCATTGCAAACATTGACATTTAACTAATTTAGTCATATGGGTAAGAGTCCTTATTATCAGTTACACTAGAATTTTTAATATTCTTATTACTTATGTAACAATTAATTAATTTAATTAATATTTGGAAACTTATGAAAAATCGGTTAAGCTAGCGTCGATTCGAACTAAATCCCTAAGACATGAGATAGTTGTGTCTATAGCCAATCAATGTTTTAATATATTCTGCAAAGCACACTGAGAGAAGCGAAGTCATACCGTGGAAAATACGTGATAATTTAACGAGTAGAAAATCAAAATATATTACCTTCATGAGTCATTATGAGTATAACGTGATTACCACGCGTTAAGTAGGGTATACATGTGACACATTTTAAGGCCGGAAAATAAGTTTATTTGATATTGAAATATGATGAATGCCTAATACTATGCTGACAATTGTATGGGAACTCGGTTCCTTGATTTGTACATCAAATGTACAACATCAACGAAAAAACAGGTGACAAAAAAACACAATATATCAAACATCAACATATTAAATCATCACTTATTTGTGTTTTATTGATACACATTAAAACTGAATCTCCAATAAAAGTTTAAATAAGTTAATATTTAAACTATTTATTACACCAAAATTAATTACATATTTTTTACCGCGTATATATTTTTATGTGCGATTACTTTTACTTTTCTTCTTAGATTTAAAGATGTTGATTAAAAAGAATACATAATATATGTACGATTTTTAAAGGGCCTGCTGGTACCTACATTATTCACTCAAATCACTCAAATGTGACGCAAGGGCGTGGTTATTGAGAGATAGTAACCATCGTAAGAAACCACAATACGTAGCACACTCGTTACGTAACATTACTAAGGATATATACGATGATTTAACGCGTACATTTAAGTATTAGAAATGTTAATGTTAATAAGTGATTATGATTTAATGGTGAGGTATTTCGTCGATTTATAAAAACCAGTGGTCGCTCATAAGAATTCGACCATAATTAATTTAAATTATAGTTTAAAAAAATATTAGCATTCTGTACTCATTCTCTCTATAAGCTATAAGCGTGGGAAATTTAATGCTCCTCCGTCCGCGCAAATTTCGTAAAAAACAAAGGGGTACAAACTACAAAGTATTTGCTATCCGGGTTGGAGTGTAGCCGCGCTACCTACACTCCGGCGGGGCGCTATGGCGTGAGGACTTAGAATTAATTTACGAGTTTTCGTTTTTTTTACGAAATCTTCCATTATTTTTGTAGAATCAAGTTGATCTTGACCATAGAAATCATTTAGGTTCAGAAAACCATTTTCGAGTTATGGCGGTATTATTTTTTTATTAAATGCGCTATATTTCCAAAATGAAGACGCTGACAAAAATCTTTCCAGGAAAGAAATTGTTGAGCCGGTTGAAACCCATGAGATAACACCAAAAATATCGCGATTCATCGTAAAAAAAGTGTTGGATCGATCTTCAGCTTGAGAATATTTAGGGGCACGGGACTTAGAAAAAAATTGGCAATGAGGGAACGAGGAAGATGAAGAATTAATATATAGATTCTGTTGTTAGTTAGGCCGGATACTGCGAACAATGATTAAAGGGCGAGGTGAGGGGGCTAAATGCAGATTATCATTTTCTTCTCACATATTCTTAAATTGCCTGTGATAATAGTTGTGTAGTAGTTGACCAAAATATAATAATGTTTATTAAATCAAAACGCTGATTACGTTGGCAGCCTGTATTAGTTCGCGTGTTTGCCTGTATGTTACAATAAACATGTTCCTGAATAAAACTTAATTGATTAAAATATTTATTAGTAAAGCCAAATATTGGATTTGCAAAAACATCTCGTGTGCAAAAAAATAAACGGAACCCGCCTTTTGCCATTTCGCTGTGGCGTTACTGAGAGAAAACTCAAAAGAAATAACAAACATGTCTGTTTACTTAAATAATTATTACTTGTTTTATGATTTAGTAATAATACCTTTATAGACTTTTAGATAATGTTAAACTAAATACTAAAGGTATTATAATGTAATTACCGTAGATAAAATTGATTCAAAACCTCATTGGAGCATTATTGTAGTATATTAATATTTACTCTACTAGGTACCTGAGCACAACCACAAATGCTAGTCCACACGAACTTAGTAGTTGACATGACTACTAATCGCTAACTAATCACTAACGATCTGCATAAACGTAAGGTAAATAAGCAAATGTAAGCGTGTAATCTTCAGAAAGGTAGAGCTACCCGATTGGGGAAGTACCTCCGGCTTACAGAAGACCGCAATGAATCAACAATATGTGGTTGTTTTTGCGAGTGAGTAAGGGTTACCAGAGCCCTTTTGGGGAGTTACACGACAGTATGGGAATTCCGTTTGTCAGTGTATTAAGTCCTCTATTTTAAGAAACTTGTAATGCTACCTATTTTTTGGAATTCTTACTTAGTGAAATGGTTCCTACAGGGTGGGCAACCTCTGGTGTTGCAAACGTCCATCGGCTACGACAACCACTTACCATCAGACGGGCCGTAAGCTTGATGTCTATAGCTAAAACCTACAATTGGTTTTATGTTTTTTATACTAGTTGCTATTCCTTTCTTCGTACGGTTGGTTTTCCTAATTATTAAATAACTAAGCAAATCTGTAAGAAGAAATGTAGGTACACTTACCGACAGTTGTGTATCGTACGTAGGTCTCTTGGTTGTCCATCATGGCGTCGACGGCCTGTTTCTCGCAGTACAGTGCTGTTATCACAGCTATACTCGGCTGTCGCGATGAACACAACGTCGGCATTTGCTTTACAACCTGTCATTAGGAGGATTAAATTTATTATTATTTAATTAATTTTTATTTGTTATATATTATTTATAACTGCAGCCGTGATGGTCGAATGGTGTGACCCATTGACTTCACAGTCAAAGGTGTCGATCATCACTAAATTTTCAGTTATGTGCGTATTTTATCACATGCTCAAACAGTAAAGGTAGACATCATGAGGAAATCTGCATGTTTTCGCGATGGCATGTCTCACATGCCATGTGAAGTAGTAGCACGCCGCTCGGCGAAAGTTTTAAATGCTTATTGTATGCTCATGTTATTAGTTCTAATCTTTATGAGAATTAAGTTTCTTACACCCGAAAGAAAAACCATTTCATCGGTTTAACTAACTGAGCAGAAACGGTGTGCTTATCAGCTCAGTTAATCAAAGCGATTTCTCTTCTTTATTATTATTTTCAATTATATTTTTTTTGTCGACCATTGACGACCACTAGTTACTACAATTTTACCTGTGTGTCAACACTATGTTGGCGCACGTACAATCCTTCTGACATAGCACGAGTTAGACCTTTCTCTTCTAGCGACTCTAGCGCATCCTTAACTTCCGCCTTGGACCATTTTCCAGCACTGCAAACAAAATATACTTATTATCCCCGGATAATACGTTAAACGGAGGTTCCTTTTTTCTCTTATAACCCATAAGAGAAAAATATAATACAAATTTGTAATACTTAATGATATTTATGTTCTTGCATTTATTTTAAGTCTTCTCTGTTGCTATGGAAATCGTTACTAAAGCTTCTCTCACTTAGCCCATAAATATTACTTATAAGGGACGGCCAAGTCAAAAGGGGCAGTACTTTCATAGTATTGTGTTTTGTATTTTTATCACACTATTGTTTATTCTGTCTTATATTGAGTGCCCCATTTAAGGTATTAATCTCCTATATCACGTGCTCCCAGATTAAGACCTAAAGTCAATTGTTCAAAACACTTAAGGCGACCCGATTAACACAGCGAGTCCGAATCCTAGTAGAAACAAGCCTCGTTGCTTAGTCCAGGACTAGATGACAATGTAATACATAATTTCCATAATTATTTGAAATAATTTCCGAATATTTGACTTGACTTTGGCTTTAACACAACACAATGGCGCCTTCTTAGTCCATATTCGAACACACCTCTTGATATATTTCGCCACTTACAGTTTAACCTGCATATTTTCAAAATTAATCAGACGGAAATTATTATGCCTACCATATAGGCAAAATATTAGATTACAAAGTTGAATACTTACGTGACAAAATCGTCAACTGTCAATGGGTTAGGATATGCATTTTCTATCAAGTCCAATACTCTTTGTTCTGAGATCACTTGGGTTTGGTTCAGTACACTATCTTCAATGTAAGCTAAAATAAAAATCTGCATTAGCAATTATCTGTTTTCAACATTATTTCACATCACTAGTGCACTATCAAATATACAACTGTCTTATTTAATATAAAATACGTAAAGCAGGTAAAGACTTAGACGGTAGATTTAAACAAAAAAAACTTAGACAGTAGATTTAAAAAAAAACTGAATCTACCAAGAAAATTAAATATCCCACCATGTATCTTACTTAGCCTTTTAAGACCAGCTCAACTATGTATATGAAAGTAGCTCTGTCTATCTGTTACTTTTACACGCCTAAAATATCCGGGAATTAGATACAAACTGACAAGCAGACAAATTTCATCCTGGCGTGATGACAACGTCGCAGGTAATATACATAGCATGTATAAATCTATAGGTGTTTAACAAGCTAAAAGCCTTAAAAAAATCTACCTTGAAATTATATTTAAAAGCAAATACACTCATTATATAGTACCTATATTTTTTAATCAGAGCTTTGTTTTTTGTTGATCAATTATATGCTACTGAAGTTGTTCAAGCCTGTCAAAATCCCTATCAATTATTCTAAACTAAATTGAAATCAAACAGTACAAAACTCATACATGCAATCAGTACGTTAGTGGTATGCTTTCGAAAAGAAAACGTGTATGCTAAAATTAATTGGCCTACGAATGGTTACTAAGAATTGTGTCGTTTCCAGGCTATAGAAATACCTACTAATGAATGCGTCTATTTTATATCATCAAGCATATGATTATATTAAATATACATATTAAAATAGTCTTTAAAGAAATAATGTAATAAGTTAATATTGCCATATTTATGGGACATACTGATAGTGAAAATACATGAGTTAGCATCAATTCATATTTAGATGATCTGTTTCCAGTTCGGTATAGATGTCGTAAGTGACTGAGGTTCATCGTTTGCCTTCGGCTATGACACAGCAAGCTGTTAAATGAGATTCTCTTAATTCACAGAACTTATTAGTTAAGAGACTAAAAAATTGGTATTATTCCAAGCGCTGTCACATGTAACAACATAAACTATTTCACTATTTCAGACATTTTTAAAAAGCCCACGGTCCTCAGAGCGAAAATAACAGCTCTAGAATTTTGCTAGTTTACTAGTTGAGCTCAGTACTATCTGAACTACAAAACGATTGATGGATGAATAGATACCTAGAAAAAACAGTAGAATACAGGAACACACATGCATAATAGTAATACATACTAAAATAATATACATACAGCCATTACAATAGTTGTATATAACTCTCTTACTCGTAATGACGCCATTTGCTTCTGTACCATAAAAATTAAAAACAAATATACTTATTATTATTTGTATTAAGCTGTATCAAGAATAATATAAATAAAAAATATGTTACAGTACAGACCAGGCCAATGAGTCTATATCATACATTACAGATATATAGAAACCCCAATTGTGTTGCCCCACCCAATTTGCTTTAGCTTTTGATCAAAACGTGCAATACAATAGCTTTTAGGGGCCTTTTAACTAAAGAACAAAAAATTATATGGTCTCTGCGTTCCATATATGTACCTAATTTTAGTATTTTCTATAATATCGCATAATACCTGCTCGTCGAAAGACTTGGTATCAAGCAGGTGTAGAGAAAAATTGCGGTAAATAGACATTTAGATACATTAGATTATATCGTAAATTTACAAAATCCTGTTTTTTAGAGAGAATGCGATAGGGGCCTATCGTAGTATAACTGCATCATTAAGATTTTTTTATTATTCAATTCTTCTCGTAAATTCTAATACTCAGTCCTTTTTAAAGTTAAATAAAAACCAATACATTTATTCATTAGCCTGATCAGTACTAAGCCTTATATAATCCAAATCTTCTAACATAACTGAGTGCACCCTTTACATAAGCAACCCCATATTAACGAATACTTATTAAAATATTGCTTCATAGATAAGTTATTCCTGTTATTTATCCCATTGTGCAATATCATAACTGTTATATTACAATTAATACTGTATAACACTTACCAGGTAATGGAGGTCCCGCCGCCTCTTGTCTTAGTTCTACTTCAAGTAGCTTTAATTGATTATATTTATGTTGCATTAATTTCATTATTTTTTTGATGTAGCCCACATAATCTGAAATTGAATTCAAACATTTAAATGAATACTGATTGAATGTCGATACTTAAAAAATTAAGCATATGTTTTGTTATTCTAGTGTTGAATGTATCATCTTACTATGTAAACAAAATAGTGCAGCAGGGAGTTTAGATTTTTTATTATTTTATAATTTAAATACGTAGATAGGGAGATGGAAGCTAGATTTCTGCCTGTTAAGATATGTTTATATATTCTTTTCGCTTTATTTACGTTGACTAAATTAAACCTCATTTGTCTCATGCTATATATCAAAAGATTTTAATAATTAGAATTACAAGATCATAATTGATTCCCTTCCAAAAACCATAACATGAAAAGTACCATATTTGACTGGTTTTTAAAAATATACATCCTTTACAATTAAGATTACGTATTAGTGTACTAAATAAAAGTAGCTTTCATCCCAGGAATCTTAATTGTCATATCTCATATTGCTAAGTTATGCCAGCTGTGGCATAATAATTTCATTGCTTCACATTAAGATAATGACATCATGCAAGTTAATAAAAGGTGTTCTATGAGAATGATGACCACATATATAAGACCTCTAAGAAGTTACAATATGGAAGTTCACCTTGATACAAATTACAACACACTTACATACATGATTTAACAGAAATACTAGCTTTACCAAACCCAACATCGAAGGGGTAAGGGGCTGTCCATTAATCACGTGATGTTTTATTAACATTTTTTAACCCCTCCCTCCCCCGTGGTGATATTTAAGACTACCCCCCAACCCCCCTTTTGCTGAACCGCTCCCCCCCCCCCTTTCGAATCTCACGTGATTAATGGAAAGCCCCTAAATAAAGCTGAGTGTAGTTTTTATGCTGCCTACCCTATCCACCATATAAAAAACTTGTGACAACAGAACCATCAACGATCTTTTGATGTCTGATATAAAAATTTTTTTTAGAAATTATGAACTTTCATACATGCGGCGATTGAATATACCTTTAGGAAAGTCTTGAGGGCTAACAAGTTCTCGGAAGAAGGCTTGTGCTTCATATGGTCGTTCGTTCGGAGTCATGTTCGGTTTGAACCAGAACCTCAACGCTCGCGCCTCCCTTGTGTGCGTGCCTGTCGCGCCGGACACCAAATATACATAGAATTCTAACTGGGCATGGCAAGGCTCCGTCACTCCATTCTCTGTAACACAAATAAATAATTTATTATTACCAAAATAACATTAACAATGAAGATAAAGTACACAAGACGTGTATTCATTATAATAAAGTAAGACATGCCAAATACCGTATAGGTATATACCGAATGTAACACAGTATCCTGTTAAAAAAATTGCATTAAGAAAATATATGGAAATAGTCTCTCAATTTATAGATTGTAGAATAAATCATCCTTCTATTAAGTTGTCTAGGTGATAAAAAAATCTAGAGAGAAAGTCAAATGAACGATAAAATTAAAAATTATTATAGTCAACTAGCTACCCGAACCGGCTTCGTTCGGATCTGTACTATATTTTTTTTTATAACTATCTTCTTCAATATAGTATATTTCACCCACCTTAGACAAAACCTTAATCTATATAAACATTAACTTTCCTCATGAAGCCAATGTTAATTGGTAAGTACTTCATGATAATCTCTTTCCTTGTTTTAAAGTTTATTGCGTTCAGGCAGACAAAGAAGCGAGAGACTTTGTTTTATAGTCCATATCCTTCCATGCTAATATTATAAATGGGAAAGAATGTCCATCTGTCAGTCTGGAGATAGTTTGAGTCCCAGAAAAGAACATAAAATAGTTTTTAATATGTAATTATATAAGTAAATCTATAATTTATAGGAAGTTTGTATGGGGACCAATAATTTCGTAAATTGGGACTATAAAACTCATACATGCTATATACTATACTAATATTATAAATACGAAAGTGTGTCTGTCTGTCTGTTGTTACACTTTCACGCTATAACCGCTGGACCGATTTCCATTCCCCGGGGCTCTTCCCAGGGAAGAGATGTATAGATGGATACAGTGTCCTGATGATGGATACAGTCTTCATCCAGAGCAATCATCCCTTAAAAGACTAAAAAGGGGGTGGAAGTTTGTATGCGGATATACATTACTAATTTTACGCAGACGAAGTAGACGGCAAGCACTATATAGTAGTTTATATATTAATAGGTACCTACTTCAATTCAACAGAAATACAAATAAACTTATCATTGTAAGTAATAAGGACTGTTATTATGTTTTTCAATAATATGACGGTTAGTGTATGGCATTTAATTTTCCTATCTATCAAGAAATATGAACATTGTTCCTACAAAGTACAATGAGCATTGTCTTGCTTAATTAATGTCTTAAATTTTTAATGAATGATAATTTTTAATTGGAGTTAAACTATTGTTTCATTCTTAAGGCCTATTCAAACTTGAGCAGTATTCGCTGCCACTTTGGTGGTACTGTAGAGGTACACTACATACCTCACGGGTTTCAGTTAGATGTTTAGTATCAAGTTCCACGGCTATAGCAACCTGAGCGGTATTTGCTGCCACCGTGGGTAGAAGAGCACACCGTGCAGTATTCTACCCATAAGGATGGCGAAATCTGCTTTGGTGTGAACAGTGATATCGTCCATAGACGTATTACAATTAAATTTAAATTCAATCATTTAAGAAAATTATGTTTGCTGAATGATTATTTATATACCTTTTGATTAATAATATTTCATAAACACCATCAATTTTAAAGGCCCAATAAGAAAATATTTGCTTAATACACCTTCTATCTTTTCTTATGACTTTTCACTTTTATTATTAAGAATATAGTCATCATCTAAATACAAATTTTATGATAGTCCTTTAACCACAATGTGCCACAGCGAACTGTGGTACAAATTGTTATCAAGAAATTAGTAGTCCCTGGTTTTAAAATAACTCACAGGAAAATACTGACAATAGGCAAATACTCAAATAGTTAAATTACAATTCTAAAATAAGGATAAAATATGTTGATACATTTTATTTATTATTTGCCCGCAGGAAACAGCAAGGTCACTATACTGATAACCTTCATGTGGTTTGTATCAAGATAATTTCAATTTATAGTATTTGCATTTTTAAGCTTTGATTATATTCATTAAAAGCTTTATCAATATAATAGGGACCAATGATATAATTGAATATCATTAAATAAAAATTATCAAATATGATTCTTATTGGAATCCTAATCTACATTATATAATTATGTCCTTTTCAACAATCACTAGGCACTGATATGATAAAAAAAATGCAACATGTCCCAATGATCTTCAATTTCATTAGACAAATGATTTTGCCTTTAGGATGTCAAGAGGATGTACAGAGTTAGCAATATCTGTGTAGAAGCGAGTATACACACAAACTAGTCACTATAAATATGGCCCTGGGCCTAAGCTGGGTTCAAATCCAAGTATTTTGGCCAGTGTCGTCTTAGGGTCGGAAAATAACTGTTATTTGTCAATCCTATCTATATTTCAATGGTTGGCCACTGTGTTAGTCCATAATTATATACTTTTAAATTGCTGGGAAAAATGGTAATAAATATTAAAAAGAAATCTGGTGGTTAATTGAGAATATAATGTTTTTCTTAGAAGATTGGCAAAAACAAAATAAAAATGGAACACATACAAGCAATATGACTGAATTTACTGTAATTATTATAGACTTTATAGTTAACAAAATAAAAAAATAAAACATACCATAATTTTTTTCTTTATTTATAATAATTCCAGTGTGATCTCCTCCAGCCACATGTATTTTATCACTGGCCTCTGGTTCGACTGCTTTCCTCTCAATCACTAAGGTGGTTGAGTTTGCTGTTTTACATTTTGGTGTCATAACTACTTTTTCTTCCACTTCCGCCATTTTTACAGGAACTTCTTCAAAGAAAAATTATAATATACAATACTCTTCTAAGGATTAGATCAGCATTACCAAATTACGAACTATGACTCATAGTATCCACCCTTTTTGTAACTTCTTGATCTTTAATTAAATCTTATATGAAAAGCTATCTCCAGCTTTTGATAACCCACGTAACTAAGAACATAACCATACGATACGTCTATTAAACGGTTACTTTGTTAGATCGAACTTTCACAAGGCAATCATGTTCATGTTTATATTCCAAGGGAAAAGGTAGGTCAGAAACGCTGTGACATTGAAATCAAAACACATTCACCTGTTGAAGATACCACGTAAATTTAATAAATAGTACTTATTGACTTACTTTTCAATGACACCAAAAAATATTACAATTAACATGTAATAAATATATACTAGCTAAAATCTCACAAGACAATAATATTTGTGTTCAAATTGTATAAAAAATCACGTCACACGTCAAATCGCTACACCTACCACAGACTATATTTAAATTTGACACTTGACGTATACTTTTGTTGTTTTTCGTAATCATGAAAGTCCTTCAATCGCGTATTTTGCCCGGTGGAAAACTATCGTAAACTAAAATAATGCATGTAGGAAAACTCAACATTACTTTCCACAGATTCAATGCCCCATTGCTAAAAGTCGTGTATTCATCAATCCTGTACGCTGTTATTCGAAAAAACTAACGAGTAATGTAGTGTGTAGTGATGTGAATTTAATAGCTTCTGCTCCAGCACTTTATGCTCAATACTTGTAGTATTTTGTGCAGTATATCGTTGTATGTTGCTGTTGGAGCTTTTGGTAGCGCCAAACATTACCAACTCCTTCTCACGTCCTCATTTTTGATTGTATGGTGACATGGAAAAAGATACTGCTTAGCAGAAATATTTACTCTTATTATACTATTTTTTTCGCTTTGATGAGCCTGAAGCTGATGCATTATATTTAAATCATTTGGAAAGCTCCAGACTCCAGTGAAAACTAAATAAAAACATTAAATCAGTGACAGTGAAGCGCAAGCGATTAGTTGTCAGTTTGTTAATTGTCAATATTACAGGTGACAGGTCACTCACACTCGCTGACTGTTTGACCGAGTTACTGGAGAGTGGAGTTACCTACCGAGTTCTAAACTTCTGACTCCGATCCACCTGCTTATAGTTTTTCTGATTTCTGATTGTTTGGAACCAACTTTGGAAGGCATTTCATTTTATTTATACTTATTCTGATTTATAACCAAGTAACTATTTTATGTTCATCTTAAATACACGCTAAATCATAAATAAAATGCAGCTCAAGGTGTGTTTAGTAGTTTTACTTTTGTCATTCATAAAATCGAGCAGCGAAACTTTACAAAGTGTAAGCGACGATGATCTTCTTGAATTAATAAGAGAAAAGGAGAAGCTAATTGTATTATTTAGTAAGTAATTATTATCCGGTATTTTTCAGTTTTTATGTAGAAAGATCCACATTATTGTAACTTGAATCCTGTTAGAACCTCGTTAGCGATCTAGCCGGTAAGTTATGACATATTGTTTAGTGTTTACCGTCTCGACCACGACAACCACGCTAAACTTCACGTACGGTCAGTAGATTTTTTTATAATAAACAGGAACGGAATAATATAATAAATATCAATATAATATCATAAATGTCAAATTTCAATATTTAAATTTATTTATTATTACTCAGTAATGACATCATTCTTAGTTTTTCCTGTTTGAACAAACTTCGAATTTGTTAACAATATAGCCTAAATACTATGTGATGGTACCCTAGCAGCAAAATAAATAACACTATTCTCCGCTGCCCTCATCCAGTCTATTTAGAGAAAGCTACAATTAAATCATACAATATCCAGTATCTTTGTAATGGGGCCCTGAATAACAACAGTAAGGCCCATAATCAACTGTATGCACCTATAGTCATAGCTCCCACTCAACTTAAATAAATTGCAAAGGTTTTAGGAAACAAGATACAAAAACTATATAACAAATGCTTTAGGGTTTTGTTTAATTCTGATTTTATCTTAAATATTTAATATATAATTTTCCTTTCAGGTAAGCCGAATTGTGAAAAATGTTTACAGTTTGAATCACATATAGAGAGTTTACAGGATGACTTTAAAAAGCACATGAATGCTGTGAGTGTGAAATCAGTAAATAGTCATCTGTCAAAGCTGTATAATCCAGCCAAGGATCCCTCACTTGTATTCTTTAGACATGGAGTCCCTCTATTATTCAGTGGTAAGATTTTTAGCTTTAGATAGTTATATTTAAAAGTCTAGTATAAAAAAATCAAATAGGTATATTTGATTAAACAAATGGAGCAAGCAAGTCACCCTTTGGCAGCCAAGAGACGGCAAAAGAGGTAGGGGTCGTCAAGTCAGGAGATGGGAAGATGACTTGAAACAGACAGCGGGACCATTCTGGTTGAGAGTAGCAAGGGATAGGACCGATTGGAAGGAATTGGAGGAGGCCTATGCCAAAAGGCACACCGAACTTAGGGACCTCTTGTAACCCTATGTTTAGGAATAAAAGGCTATTATTATTATTATTTGATTAAAAACTTGTGTGACCGATTCACACTAACTAGTCTTAGAAGATAATCTGAAAGTATCTGATTGTCTACAGAGTTACTTTTTTTTAAGATTTTATCATTTTAGTTTCATAATAAGTGAAGTAGACATGGTATAGAAACTAAATTATTGAGCCATTGGGCCAATCATGCAATCCTACAAAATTATATCACTGATTACAGCACCTTGATTACTCTACTCCATATACTCCGTAGTAATCATAACATTGTTTCTAGGTGAGCCTGATGAGACTGAAATTTATGGCTTCTTTGAAAAGAACCAGTCTCCAGCAGTCAAAGAGCTCACTGACAAAATATTTGAACATATAACTCAAGCAGCCACAGGAGCTACTACTGGTGATTGGTTTGTGATGTTGTAAGTATATTTATATATTGTACATTTAACATAGCCATCTGGTTGTGTAGACAGAGCTGAAATCTCGAAAAAAAAAATTGTATTTCTTTCAAAATAGCTATGGGTTAGTAATTCTACTTTTAGGGATATATGTAGTTTGGGATATATTTAGTTAAGGAAAACTGTATAATATTTTCTCAGTAAAAAATTGCTATAATCTTACAAACATTTATAAAAAACACACAAACTGGTTATGTGATATTTATTAAGTAAAAAATAATAATCATTTCTTCATTTAAAACATTCAGAATAGATTTAGTAAAATACATTTAACAAAATTTTTAAAAATTTACAATAATCTACTGTATATTGTAATCAGCTATATCCATTTTAAACAAAAACAATGCTAGTGCAACAGACAAACAAGTGACTCAGGTTCACTTGTCTGTCTTTAACAGACTGCAAAGAAAACAAACATCTGTGTCAATTTGTTTATTACGTCTAGACTCATTTTAACAAATTGTAGGTATGATGTTTACAGTATTGTTACTATGCAATAAATACTTATAGCTCTGTCAGTTTACCAATATATACCTATTATCCTTATTCCATACTTATTAAATTAATGTGTGTAAATGTTTCAATAGTTTCATTAGAATAGTCACCAAAGACTTTGTAAGGTGATTCTTTCTTCTTTATTTGTTTAAAGTATATGTAAGATATAATCGTTTGTCCTGACTGATTCATCAACCCAGAGCCTAAGACACTGGGTTTACAAACTTGAAATTTTGTCAGATGATGCATTTTATGATGAAAATATCTGCTAATAAAGGAATTTTAGAAATTCGACCTCTAAGGGGATAAATGGTTGTATGGCAATCTATTATTTTCATAGTTTGAGATGAAATTTAATAAACGAGATTTTGGTTAAGAATAATTAAATACACTGTTCGTCGTTTTTGGAAATTCAACCCCTAACGGGCGATATGAGGAGGAGAAATTAGTATTAAATTGCGGGGCCGCGATATCAGCTATAAGCTGCGATCATCAGCTAGTATGTTATAAAGATGCAAACAAAAAACTCATCCGAGTGTCTTTTCATTTCATCAATTCAATGTTAATAATTAGAAAAAACGCTTTCAATTTAAAATAATATTATGGATTGTTAATGTTTGTTTTTTAGTTATGGAGCTTCTTGTGTGGAGTGTCAGAGGTTGCATGCTGTCTGGGAAAGTGTGGGTGCAACATTGCGGGGTCGTATCAACGTGGCACGAATGGACGCCAATGTCGCAGGACTGAACACAGCAAAGAGATTCAATGTCAACAAACTACCAACATTCCTCTTGTAAGTATTTCCATCATCATCAACCCAATTATTGTCCCTTTACTGGGCAGGATTCTTTTCTCATTGAAGAGTTGTTAGGATATAGTTTGCCATGGTTTGGCAGATTTCATATGCCATTCTCAGGTATGAAGGTTTTCCTTCACCATTTGATCATGTGATACATACGCACGTAACTTCGGAAAATCAGTGGTGCGTGCCTTGGGATAAACTCGGGACCATTGATTTTATAGTCCACAGGCAGGGCCGGCTTCAGGGGTGGGACAACCCAGGCGGCCCCCCAGAGCGCCGGGACTTACAGGGGGCGCCAGCTTAACTTATCCCACATTATTATTCTACTCTTTGACTTGTCCACTTTTAACATATTTTGGTAATATAAGTGGGATAAACTCTTTATTAGATTTTGCACCAGCGCCTTTTAGCACCCGTGCACAAGGCCCCTGAAAAATCCCCTAGATATGCCAATTTAAAGGGCGCCAAAGGAATCACTCGCCCGGGGCGCTTAGATGGTTAGGGCCCTGTCCACTGGTTATGCCCCTAGGCCATCATAGCTTGTAAATATTTTACTAATAAGCTTATCACCAATTATTCTACAGTTCTCTATACCATAAAATTACGTGGATAACAATGTTTAATGTATTCAGTGGAGCAGTATTTCATTAATGCCTGCTTATCAGATGAAAATGTATTTCATTAAAATGACAATAGGTTACGTGGAATAAGAGTGATAAATTTTACAAACATGTTCTAGTAAAACAAACATTTGCCTACTGTATATGGAGTCACACTTCATTTAATTTGGGGCAACACAATTATTATTTACATGAGATTACATTAAAATACAGACTTTAATGACTCCAAGTTATGGCTCCAAAGAAAGAATATTAAGCCTTCAGAAATTTGAGAGGAGATCTGTCGAAAGCAGCGCAGGACTTATAATAACGGTTAATAAATATAAGGGAAATATAAATTAAAAAATGATTATCACCAGCCTATTATATTCGTCCTAGTGAACGCCACGACTATCTTCGGCTTTTTCGTACAGGATTGAACATACACAAGCCAATTCAAAAATGATAATGCAATGTTATTGATATTTTTCAGCTTCCGCCTTGGAAAAGTCTACCGATTCGATTTACCTAAGAAAGATGTGAAATCATTCGTTACTTTTGCTCAAGATTGGTACAAGAATTCGAAAGGAGAACCAGTACCTTTACTAGCATCGCCATTGTAAGTATTTCATGGAACAAGTATTACACGCACCTTTTGCTTTTACCTTTTGGCTATTGATTGTTTAATTGTGGTATTAAGCCCCTACACAACTAAAAGTCAAGTATACTACCCCACAGCCTCTCAAAATCGCGTCTCATAAATTGAGTTAGTTCAGCAATGAATTTCATTTCGCTCCTTGATTCGTTATCAAGTGTTCCAAGTTTATCAGATGCCGATTTCGGACGCCATCCATGTTACACATAAATCTGAACAAGAATGATTGTAAAGTATATACGGATACGCATTCTTAGATATGCGAAAGTATAAATCTTTGTAAATAAACAAACATAAACCCGACTTCTTTTCAAACTTTTGATGCGTTTAATTATGTAATTATTTCTCTTGGAAGCCAATCTGAAATATTGCTCAATGGTGAATTCGTATCAGCCGGAACCACTGAGCAAACCCATTTGGCTTACCTAAACTGAGCAGTTTATCTAAATGACTTGCTCATGAGTTACAGTTTACACAAGTCTACAGTCATTCGAGTTCTAAACGTGTCTAATTAGTGTATGCGTGTGTAATTAAATACCCTAGTAGACAGATAAAAATAAATGTTAATAATTTTGTTACAGCGATGATCTGGTGGACTGGTGTGTTGAAATGATCAAAATTAGTGTAGCTTTTGGATTAGAGATTCTAGCTCAACATCCTTGGATCTGGCAAATTGGAGTTGCAGGTTTCGGTCTGGTAGCTATAACTGCTGTAATAGCTCTGTTTAAAGCTGGAAAATCCAGGCCAGCCAAAGACCCTAAGAAAGACAAGAAAAGCAAATAATTTGTATAACTTCAAATATTTAACACTAACTTCAAAAATTTAAGTGATGTGCCAAATATCCATATCTTCAGCGAAAATTGATCTGTATCCACATCCGTTACTATTTAATGCGACCATTTTGTAAATGGAATTTTAACATCTCATAACAAATATCTTCAGTTTAAATCACCCTTTCATTATTACAAAAGAATTTATTTTTTGCAATTAAAATAAAACGTTAATAATACTACACACTATTATTAATGTATTACCGTTCAAAGTTACATCCAATAATAAGGTATTAACATAACTTTGAAAGTTGAGACTGAAATCTTAATATATTTTCAACAACTATCGGCAGCGGCACATCTCTAAACTGTATTCATTTAGATTTATTATTTTTGTATACAATTTTGCATTTATTTTTGTAACTAGTGTTGTGAATAAGTGATTGGTGATAATTCTCGTGAATCAATTGTTTTATTATAAAGTAATACATGTTTTAAAAGTATATTTAGTAAAGTTGCATATATTTTTTGTTTAAACTTAAATACGCTGGTGAATGTTGAAGCGCCTATGTACTTATTGGAATAATTAATCTTAACATTTTTCATAATTTTCAGAGACAATATTCATATTTATCTAGATGTACAAACACTATTTAGTTTCAGAATATTGTATCAGAACAAAATTTGAGCAGATTGCATTTATTACATTAATGTATTTCAATGACAATCTAGTTTCTCTTAGATCTGGCTTTATATGTATAAATTTTCAATCTTCAACCATTATGTTAATTCTATAATTTTTGTGTAAAATTTTGGAATATATCAATACAATGTCATGACAGCTATTTTATAGGGAGAGATGGTATATAAAATAAAATATATTATTGAGTCAAACATTTCTTTATTTCTGTGCATTTATATTATCAGTAAATAGCAAAAGCCATACACAACACTGGTAGTTACATTGTAAATTATTGCAGTAATTATTAACTAATAACAATACATACATACACTCTTAACTCTCACTCACACCTGTTTCCCATAGGGGTGGACAGAAACTATAGAAACCACAATCTGATAATCGATTCAATTCATTTATCAACTTGCAGTATTGTAACATTTAATCTGCATGATAATAAATAACATTTATGCTATACTAATAAATATTCATGAATAATAGGTGTGACTACAACATTGATTTTATACATTAATGCATTAATTTGATACTTTAACATTCTTATAAAATAGGTTAAATACATTCGAAACAGAATCTTACATGAGACGCTCATTTTATAAGTAATTTTATAATATAGATCATGAAATTCGAGGGTTGTTTATATAAAAAAAACCACTAGTAACAATATTGTTTCAAAATCAATAAGTCAATGAGTGTTAGAATTGTTGGCTGAAAAAATTACGTCACAAAAAAAATACCTGAAACACCACGATGACCCATCGTGGTGTTTCAGGTATTTTAAACTCATATATTAAAAAGAAAAATCTTCTTTCCATGATATTATATGCATAATTACAACTAAAGAATCAATTTTAATGTGTTTCTTGTAGGGTATCTTGTGTTCTAAGTTCTTACATTTTGTAATGAAGAAGTGGTAACCCTAGGTAAGAACTTAGTGCAATATGTATGGTGATTGATTTAATAATATTAATTTAATCTTCAAGATAATGTTTATCATAATGTTGAAAGGACATTATAGTGAGAATAATAGTATCTAATTCAGTTTCATGCAACATGTAGTACAATCAGTGTAAGTAATATGCAAGTTTTGGTAAGAGACAATAATATCGTCACAATAATTTATTCAGGGAATCTTTTATTGGTCAATTATTATTTGTTCTATGATTTCCAGAATAAAATACAATGATTCCATAATTATCTGAGTAACATATTAATTTTAAATAAATAAATACAATTGATGAGACCTAATTTAACAATACAACAAAAGATCTTAATAGGTATTGCACTATTTCAAATAGCTTAACATCAATGTTAAATAGTAACACAAACAGAGATCAGAAAATGTACCTAATCATATTAATCTTAATTAATGGTCCACAATTTCTAATTAAATAAATTTTCATATTGTTAGTATCAAGGTAATAAACTCAATTAATAACTATGTCATATGGAAAATATCCGCAGATGAAACCAGGTAAAACAACTGTTTCCTTTTATCTAAAAAATTGGCAATGCATGAAAATTCTTGATTAATGCTAGATAGATGCAAGGTACTTAAATAGGATTAATCTGGGGACCAGTCATTGATTAGCCTGTAAGCTATTTAAACAATTTCTTAGGGCATCCCGTCTGAAGGGGCACCATAGACGACCAAGAAATAAAAACGAGTGTAAGTTCAACAATGTTAATCCATGCAATCAAGGGTGGTGGGGCTAAAAAAAAGGTCATCACACTTTTTAAGTTGTCATGTTTTGGTAATATAAATGGGATGAGCTTTTTTTGCTAGCCCCCCACCCCCCTCGATTTTAGGGAGATTGCTTAGAGCATCCAGTTACCTTAATCTAGCACTGTCTGGGACTTAGGTCCTAGACAGTGCTGGAAAACTATCTAAACTAATTAACTAATAACCAAACGGTAAGCCAAGTTAAACTAGATACAACAACTCCATTTACATTGTTGGCTCCAGTTACAATGTAACTGGAGTCGTTGTATTGGGTTTAACTGTATAAGGTTTGGAAGAGCATCCAAGCTACAGCAACAAGGAGTATATCATAAGCTTCTTTAAAACAACAGCAATGCATTATATCACTAATGAAATAACTCAGTCTTACTCACATATGCTGAGTGTTTATTATATATTTTAATGTTTGTGTATTAAACTAATTATTGTGATTTTACTACATAGTTATGGTTAAATGTTATCCACTTCAATATTTATTCTAAATACTGAAGCTGGATCAGCCAATTCAATTCGCACAGCGTTTTCGAATTTCTTAAATATATCAGAAAACTCCATAATATTTTCAGGCTTAGATTCTATCCACATTTTATCAAATTCATAAAATAAATAGCAGTAAAATCTATGGAATAAGGTTACATTAGGTAAATATTGTTTGGCATTAAACATGTAAGTTTTTGCAGAACCATCCTTCAGTAAATAATAAGCCATTGATGTGATGTTGATACCTACTATAGCAAATGTGTAGCCATATCTAGGATGCAGTGAATGGCTTAAAACATGGCTTGACACCTGTGGGTACTCCATTGCGAAAAATAAGAGATTTTCTAGTCCAAGGAGACCCATTCCACGGAAATCAGTTTTTGGATCATCACCCTGAAAGTAGATTAGAATTATTTAGAAGTTAGTTGTCGTAGGTAATTGTTTAGTAGATTTAATACTTCTGGTTTCTTAAAAGAGATAAACTTATATACACATACTAATATATCAACATAAATATGATATCTTTATCTACTGGATAAGTTCATCCTTATTAGACCTTTAAATGATAAGAATATGATCATAACTCATAATCAATATCATAAGATAATTAATCACTATTAACACTATTTAATACTGATCTGACACATATTGAATGGCATATATACTGGCATACAATGCATACAAAGCTCACCTGGAATCCTATATGTTGCCACTGTTTCGTGACTCGAGCATCAAGTGGCATGTCTGGCACTAGTAAAGACCACAACCGCAGTAACTTAGTCTCATGATCATCATTATTACTATCAAATTGCGTTCGGCGGAGTTCTTCTACATCGTCTACTAAACATCTATAGGTCCAAATTTGTTCTAAGCACCTTCGAAAAGATACCACAAATGGTATATGTAGCTTTGGATTTATTTTCTTTACTCTTATTATGATACTAATAGATGGATCTAAAATTTCTCTAAAATTACGAGAGACGAATCTCCGCTCTTGAACCATGCCGTCCAAAAAAGACACAACCTGTTTAACATCTTGAGTCCGAGACAACATCAATGATTTCTCCACATTGCGGGTTCTTTCTGCTCCAGGTTTATCACCATAACAGATTCTTTGCAGTTCACACAATTTTGTAGTTTTTCTAAGAAACCATTTGATAAATGGTCGCAGATACCATTGTAGCACTGACCATAAGTTAAACACAATCATTTCTTTGAATTAAACTAATTTAATCGGCCTGCATTGATCTATTCGGTAATATATTGTTTTTTTTATCATTTCCAGTTTCACATTGGTTGTCATGACCACACAGTTTTTTAAATCTTTTCCTTGCTAAAATCTAGTGTTACAACTGACGTTAGTATGTGTCAAGTCAATGTCAAATGCTAACTTGACTCGACTTATCAACTATCACGTAGCGGGTATGTAATTAGGTATCGAGTACGAGTGAGTATAAAACTATAATACTTCATCATAAAACGGGTCCTTCTCTTTGTCGACCCAATCAGTCCAGCGGTAGTTAACATTGCCTTCTGTGTTATGGGTGCCGGGTTCGAATCCCGGTTTGAATCCCAAAAACATTTGAATCTGAGTCATGGATGATAAACTATATTATGTATACACACTTGACTAAAACAAAAATAAATCGTTTAGGCGCGATTGGTCCAATTCGCTATTGGTCAAATGTTCAAAAAGAGGTCCAATTCGCGATTGGTCCAGTTCGCAGTTGGTCCAATTCGCAATTGGTCCAATTCGCAATTGGCCCAATTCGCGGTTGGTCCAATTCGCAGTTGATCCAAAATGGACAATGTTTCCGAAATTATAATAATATATTAAGTGAGATAAAAGATTATCTGGGACATCTAATTCAACATTATCTAGTCCCAAACTATGCATAGCTTGTACTATGGATACTAAACAATGGATGTAATACTTTTTTTTGTAAATACATATTTATCACCCGAACATACCAGATTTACCAGACGAACACAAATACTTATGCTGGCCACATAAATATCTTTTAGAATCATTATATAATCATATCTTTGATCAAATATATAATCGCCCTAGTTCTTTCTCCCTTATCGTATTGGGATAAGTAGGAGAAAAACATGTTATATTCATTATGTATTTGATGAAAGATCTGATGAAATAATGTTCACAATGTCAAGTAGGTGTGATTAGTTTTTACTTTTTTTATATATATAAATGTATAATGGTCATAGTTCTTTCTCTCTTATCCTATTGAGATTAATAAGAGAAAAAAAAAATATTTTTATCGTACTGTATTTGATGTAAGATCTGATATATTATTATACTTTATTAATCACAATGTCAACTAAGTATTATACTACTTACATTTATTTTTTATTTAATTTGTTTGATTTCGTATATTGTTCATGCTCATCACACAAACATTTGTCCCTACCGGGATTCGAACCCGGGACCCATAGCACAGAAGGCAGTGTTAACTACCGCTGGACTAACTGGGTCGTCAAAATGTGTTCCTATCTTAGAGCTCAACATTATTGCAAGCACAATCGGATCAGTTGGTAGTAGGGAGGTTTGGCCCCTTCTGAGGTGGGCGCAGTTCACCGTATGAGAATTTCTAATCGATACCCCAACATCCTTGGGTGGGCACTGGACCATTCTGGGGTGGGCACGGCCCGCTTTGCCCCGTGTGGGGCGGGGCGGTTGCGGTGGTCGGTAGGTATTTTCTGTTGACTTAACCACCAAAACACTATAACACACGATAGACGAAAAATAAATCATCAATAATTCATCCTTCTCCGCTACGATGATGTGATCGAAATTATAAGGGTCCCAAGTAGTTTATTAAAATGTTATAATAATAATCGTTTATTGCAGGCATAAGCACCCATAAAATTGAAATTTAAACTTATTAGAAACAAAACAAAACAATATTACACCAATACAAGAACCATAAAATTATACACATGAACAATAAAAACTATAAGAAGATAATTATATAACTACATTCATTCAACGAAGCTAAAACAAATGTAGGTACCTACTCCGTAAAATGTTGAGTAGGTACATTTATTTTGTTATAAAGAGGTTCTAAAAGTATAAGTACATCATTAATTTAAGATTATTTCCCTTACGGCTTGCTTTTTCGTGGTTTTAACGAAGATTTTTTTTTTATAATTACGTCTTTTAAAAAAACTTACGGACAAAGCTCGTCCATACAGGAGTACAACCAACGATAATGGGTAACCACCAAAACTATGGGTATGATTTTTTATTTAAGGCTGATGAAAGCTGCTCATTGATAATTAACTTCGTAAAATTAACTAAGTACCTACGTTCATTTGTGATGTGATGTGTTATGGACAGTTTAAATTATTATTTGTGTATGTAGGTACTTATGTTAAACCCTGAAGGATTAGGATTTACTATACCTAGTTAGGTATAGTAAATCCTAGGATTTACCAAATCTTAATGATGAAAGTGCGAACAGTTTTGTGATTATAGTTCATTGGGCCGTGCCCACTCCAGAATGGTCCAGTGCCCACCCCAGGATGTTGGGCCACCGATTAGAAATTTTCATACGCTGGACTGTGCCACCACTGTGGTCACCACTCGGGAAATCTTAAGATTTACTGGTAAAACCTAAGTTTAACAAATATACTGACGGGTTTTATTGAAATAAATGAAACTTACAAATCGAATTTGTGTTTTATTTGATGAAAATTGTAATTCATAAATTTTACATTAAAATTATTTACAATGCCATTATACAACACGAACGGGCGGTCAGCTCGCTGACTTACATAAATTAATATGATCTTATTATTTACAAAAGCAAACAGTGCTTATGTGGAGCCTGCAATTATAATAACAAAACTTAGACAGTTGTGTGATTAAGATACCTACTTTTTACAAAGATAGTTAACGAAATATAGCTTCTAATAATCACAATTGTGAAGCATACGGGATGCAGGTACAAATCTAGTCATAACTACAATAAATTTACCTAAACATATTAGGTAGTATTTACTTCCTCTTACCGTCTAAATTGTGAACATTATTTTTTAGCAAAGGTACGATTTTTTTTCAACAATAACAAATTAAAGTAGGTAAGTACCATAAGTATTACCAGCGTTAAATGAACTAAGTAGATAATTAATAGACAATTTTTTTTTTTGACAAAATTATTATTTTTGTGTTTGTTCATAATAATAGGTACATAGTTATGCGATGTAAATAACCTACTGCTATATTAGGTACGGATTTTAGGTAAGCACCTATTATAAAATATCAATTGAATACTAACCTAATTTATATTTGTAATAATTGCTTCATACAAAATACGGTTTTTTGAATCAAACTGGCATCTTACGCCGTCCCCATAAAGTCTCATTTTGTTTTATGTTTACCTACTTTAAAAGGCTTCAGCACACCAGAGGCTAAAGAAGAATTGTACCCGTGAATTGGGACAAGAGCACAGTTGCCGAGCAGTTTGTTTCTATTAGAACTGCTATGATGCTTTTGATATAACGAAGCCTTACAAAAACGAGAAGCTTTCAAGTGGTTGAAAATAGTGTCAATATATAATATACTTATATAATATAATATACTTAGGTATTCTTAATTTCTACTATTTTGTGAGTACCTATAATAGAACTATCTATCTTTTTGTGTATATATATATAATATTATAATATTCAGTAACATAATATATATATATATATATAATATTCAGTAACATAACATTGTATCTACGAGTTCCCTTTATTCTCATAATGCAGCGATATCATTTGAGTGTAGAATAGAGTAAATTGCAATGTATTGTTTTCACTGCGAATGCAAAACTGAGTTTACTAACGAGTTCTCTCTAAAGTTAGTTCCTCAGGTCTACCTATCCAAAACTGTCAAATTTTCCCAACTGAACATAAACCTGAACTGAAAATAGTTTGTTATAAAGTTGAAAATCTATCAAAGAAATTTGACAGATTTTGGTAACTTGATGTGCTGGCCACCGTACCTCAAAACCTGAGTTTTAACGTTGGTATTTTGATGTATTCAAGTTGATTAATAGCTTTAAGTCTAGATAAACTTTTTTATGAGGTTACTAATAATTTATTTTATAACTAAGAATGTAATAAACAATTTATAAGTAAATTAGTTGAGTAGAATGAGTTGTGTGGGTACTCACACAAATCTACATTAATCTTTCATTTCGTGAACAAATATTTAGGTACACTAGTTACCGACTACAAGGCAACAGACAACTATTCTCTTCTTCTTGGCCTTATTCTGTACTTATTTATCATTCATAACGGTTTAATCCGAGTCCAAATTCTATATATGACTCTACCTACCAGGACGGGCAAGGAAGATTCTAAACAATATTTTCACGAGTTTTTATTGTTCTTATAATATACTTAGATATATTTAATTATATTGATTTTAGTACTTAGGTACTACGCATATTATGTGCAAACACTACCTAAGCTTGCACATTATAGTGCCCGGAAATAAGATTTAAGATTTAAGAAATTAAAATTTATAATTTATTTGTTTCTCTTTTAGTAAGATTACGTGCTCGATACCTACCTACCTATATTATAATAATTTAAGTTACCAACATAGTAATTTAGTGATTTAGGGAACGCGAATTCATATCGATCAACTGGATCAATTAAGTTGTTATTTGACCCAAATCCAAAAAGGAAATAAAAAAATGGATCACTTATAAGTACTGGGTAAGATACTTTTTACCGTTATTTTGTTGTTGTAAACATAGTAACCTTTTATTCATCTTATGTTACCCTCTACACGCGAGTAGACTATTGCATATCGTGTAAAAAAAACGGTATCTAGTCACCAGACTGACAATTATAAACTTACAAATTACAAATAAAAAAAAAATAGATGTGTAGGAAGGTATATCATCGTGCAATATTGTTTATATTGCAGATGATGATGATGTAGATCTATACATCTACGTATGTCTTTCTAATTTGTAGTATTATAAGAGCAGCGAATTGGTATCTTAACACCACATTACATTACTTTTAAGTAGGTAGGTAGAATTCGAAGCAAAAATAATGACTAATTTTAATTTAGACATGATTTAAGAATTATTATCCTAAACAATGTAAAGGATCGAAATAATTACATAGGTACATAATCACAAAAGTTTCATTATTAGATATTTTCATTCTTTGTTATTTTTATCTCACTAATGTCTTTTCATGCATCAAAATGTTGACAATTAATAAAAATCTTAATACTAAAGTTACTAATTCAGCTGTACAATGTATCTACAATATAATTTATATTTATATCACAGTAAGATATTTAAAGATGGAACATTCATTTATACGTTTTTCTAATGCATATTATTGCATATGCCGCAAACAAGAATAAAAAATATATAAAGAAATCTAACTGTAAGATTGTTGAACGTATCCATTTTTTCCGAATGATTTACTAGGAAAATAATTATGAGATTAAGAATAATCTAGTTAAAAACAACCCTGGCAGGAATAAAATAAAACAACATTTTATATGATAGATTTTATATTAAAAAAAAAGATAAATGAAGAGGTACTTTAATACTATGGATATCTTACGATAAGTAGGTATAAGCATAGTATAAAGTATAAACCATATTATTATATCACAACTTTATATATCTTACCGTGGCATATATAGGTAATTTATAATTTAAATACAAAAACCAGCAGCAAATGCCCTTAAATTTAACGTTGCTAATGATATATTTTGCAAATTAAGTTATAACTGGAAGGCAAAATATTCACAGATTAAATAAAAATATATTTGCAAATAGATTGTGTTATAAAGTGCTAAAATCCGTTTCAAAATCGGTGATCAAGCATTTTATAATATTTTGTACGTTTTGAGTGTGGAGTTAATAAATATTTCATGTTGTGATGGTGTTATGTTTAGAATCGTTTTTCTGTTCCGTGTTTAGAATATTTTTTTCAAACGGTTACGGCATTTAAAATAGATCTGACAAATTAGGTTTGTACAAAAACATGCCCACAATCACTCACTGTTTTCTTTTTGGGTAGACATTATTGCTTTTTATTCATTGTTTATTTATCTGTACTCAGCAATCTGATAACTGTAACAGTAGATAATTAATTGAGTTTAAGTTTTATAAATTTTTACAAATCGATCGAATTCTATTTCATATGTTTAATGGCGATCTATGGACTACGATGGGTGTTTGATTTTTGACGAAATATAAATTTCATCATCAATCCATTTACTGTACCATGGCTGGGCAAAGGTCTTTTTTTATTTGTGAAGGTCCACTATATCGATCACGCTAGCCAATTGCGGGTTGGCAGATGCTATCGAGAAAGTCCTTTTTCCTCACGATTTTTTTCTTCGCTGTTTCAGCATGTGATACATAAATGTTAAACATATATATATTGCTTCTTATTATTCTTATTCTTATTATTGAAAACATGGATGGTGCAATAACTTTATTGTTGATTTTGAATGTGTCATTGACCGTCGCCGTTGCCGTTAAAACGCTCAGACTGGATTTAAGATTCAAGCAAACACCCTTCCGTGCCTTCGATTTCTGACCATAAAGTCTCTGTCTATAGATAACGTGCATCTAAATAAGTACCTACCTTATCAAGGTAGATACTTGATTTACCAATAATTGCAAGGGATCCAGCATATTCCAAAGAATTCGACTAAAATTGAGAATATTTTCATGCATCTGTAGGCAACACACGAACGCGGTGAGTTTCAGGAATCAATTAAATAACTACTCATATTATTGTTTTTATGGTACAGCATATATGGTACAAACATCTTACTAAGTAGGTATATATTATATAATTAATTACGGTTGCTTATAATATATCTACTTAAAATTAAGCGGCTTAGGTACTTAACCTAATCTCTCATGTCCAAAGCAAAGCTTTTTAATTGTCCTACGTGTCATAATATTAGTTTAATATTCTATATTTAGTGACAAAATGACTAGAAAATGTGAACAAGATTATATAAACGAAATAGTCATATATATACTATCATATTTTATTAATATAAGCAGAAAGTTTAAGAAAATTATTTAACAATATCGAAAGACTGTCGATTGTATAATATTTTTAATCATAAAACGAAATATGTATATATAAACAGTTTATAGTTCTTATCTATCAAGTAGGTATAACAACTTATTAGAACGAGAGTTTAATCTAATATAGGTACATAATTCATTTGTAAAGGAAAAAATAATATAATAATCTTTTTCATAATATAAGTCAACAGCTTATTGTAGGTAGATCGATTGATTCTCAATAACATTATAAAAGTAACGTTTCATATTTTGGACTAAGCCCAATTAATAATAAAATAACAAGATATTTAAGAAATAAGCACCGAATAAGGAATATTATAGGTAGGATATAAGAGTGTGACAAACATGGGTAGGCAAATATATTTGTAGCTAAAGTTATACAAAATGGAGGGAAGCGTGCAATCATTACAAAAAAGTGACTACATTAAAATATATTTTTTTATCAGATTTACTGGCACTCAAAGGATGAATGTCACCTTACCTTATAATTGCCGAAGCGTTTATAAGGTAGGTGGTGTCTTATAAAAAAACGAAGTATCAGTTGAAGTTATATAGATGATACCCACGGAGTCTAAACGTAGAGTAAGTATAGCTATTTAACTGTTGCTCAGTTTGAATTAAATTAACTTAGTAAAGACAGTTATAAATATATGTATAGGTATGCTCATATAATTAATATCAGCAATTTAAAATCTTTGGCATGGCTTAGGTATCTTTCTCTCTTTGATTAAAATACTAAAAAAGTATTGAGTCCACATTATAATATATAAATAATGCCTACCAATATAAAAGTACAACTTAAATATATATGTAAAGGCAGCATAGAATATATATAATATTTTAACAGGATAGCACAATATTATAGGTACAAGGTTGAATCTTATAAAGCGAATGATATGTAACTTTTATCTTACATTTAAAATAGTACCTATAAAAACGTTGCGAATTTAAAATAGTATCACTTTGTATCTATTCAAATATTAAGGGAATGGTCTTATTGTGTTTGACAATTTATTGAAACCACTGTATGAAAACAGTAATCATTATTTTACGTAAAAGAGATCATTAGCAAATGATTGTTAATTATATTATTCTCCAGCTGTGACATTAAAATTAAAAGCATGTACATAATAGCTCATTGCGTCGAAAACAAGTAGTTTTTTGGTTTGTTTGCCCACACTTATGTCTTGGCGTCTCAGCTATGAGCAAACACATTTTCTAATTAAACATGTAGATCAGTGTACCTACAACTTTACATTTTCTTAATTATATGTACCGTACATAAGGCATCCAAGCTTTTATTTATAATACACAAATATGGACACCTCACGTTTTCCAATAGAAAAAGATCGATGCAAATATTTAATTACGCACAGCCAAAAGCGTTGTTTTTAATTCAATCGCAGGTACTCAGCATTTGACCACCCGTTGTAAAGTATTAAAATTCAAATCAAACACAACATAATTATTATGTTTCATTAATTCAATCAGGCATCCCTACAATTTTCAGTTATATATATTATTTGATTTCAAAGCACAGCCGAAACGCTTTTTCTTATAAGTTATTGTTTTATAATAATTTAGATATAAAATCTAAGTATTTTTTTAAAACAGTTGACTCGTTGGTCCATTTTTATAACAAGCGAAAGGCATAATAATAATTGTTTAATCAAACTTTATTTAAACATTTCATATTCTATTACTGATTAAGTGATAAGGAAATTATACGAACATATATATTTAAAAAACGACGGGTACACTATGTAATAGTTTTATTAATTAACAAACGCAATAACTACGAACGTAAGCGCGCTGCGGTTTTTGGACAATAATTTCTTTTCAATATACTATATAAGTATTATCTAAATATAAACGGCTTCTAGCATTTGTGGACGCTACATAATATCTATGGTGTGGTGAAAGAGGACAATATATTAATTAATTTACAAATATCCTAAATTGACAGTTTCAGTTTTTAAAATTGTAACGGTGTATAATGTTCTATTTTTTTAATATGTGCTATACGAGACGTAATATTGTTGCATAAAAATGCACGTATAATTCGGTCTTCTTTGTTGTGTTGCTAAGGTAGAAAGTATACGATATGCCTTCTGCCTGATGTTAAGCAGAAAACGTAGTAAACGAATGCTGGCAACACTCGGTGTAGGTATTGCCACTTAGAAATATCAAAATCTCATGTTTTAGACAATACATTGTCATTTCAAAACAATTCCCACTAACGTTCAAAGTAATTAAATACATCAAACGTAATTCTAAACAATATTACGTCTCACACTGGCCGTATTTATTAAAAAAAATTAAGAACATTGACGAAATCTATGCATTTATTACAATTTTAAAAGCTAAAGTCTCCCCTTAACGTTGTGATCTACTTATGCAACAAATAAGGTGACGGTATGGTCTCACAGCACAATATTCACGATACTTTATACACAAGTATCAAGTTACAATTTAAATAAGTATTCCATTATGTTAGTATACCTTACGTATTGATAGGTGTAACTTCATTATTATTTACAGCCAGCATTATTCATCAATTTCTGTATTAACCACTAATAATATATCAGGCAAAAATAACTCTTTGACATGTAGAAGGCATGTTCATGGTACAATATCAACACAATTAGGTATACACATTACACAACGTTGTACACCTCAGGATTAGCGTGAACTCATCTGGTATGATATATTTATATTAGAATTTAAAGATAATAATGACTTGAGCTTCATCTATGCATCTACGGGTATTTTTTTACATTATACCGAATTATATTATTTCGAAACTTAATCACTTTAGTTCAAATATACGGCGATTAAAGCCTACGTTTCACCTTTACAAAGCAGTAAGTAAATATTATTATAATTATCACAACATATTATGTAAGTGTTGGTTTGGACAAACTAATTACTATGGTGATTATCTAATAATAAATATAAAAAGTAATCATGTCTTTTGCTATCTTACTATTAATTTAAATAACTTAAAAGCAATGAAATACGCTAGGTCTGTCTTTAGGTTTGAAATAGATTTCTTTGCTTTTGCATTACGAAGTTAGCCCTCCGTGTAAACTCCGACAATCTCTCTAAATTCATACAAAATCCGATGTAATCACGATGATACAAGAATTTTCATACAATTACATAAGTTGATCCCTCTTTATCCTATCATAAATTTCATGTATTCACAAGAAAGTAAATATCTTACGCGTAGATATTATACATTATAAACGTCCGTCAATGAACTTGTAGAAAACTATTTCAAAACCTGTAGAAAAATCGCACACTTCTTTCAATTTATTGACGTTAAATAATAGAAAGCTGCGACGTTAGCTTTCTGCTTCAAGTCTCTTAAACTATAATTATCTTAACAGTACGATCACTATAAACGGGTATAATCACAATTCTTATCGACCGTTGACATTCTCCAAATATGTTTTTTAATAGAGAGTGAGTAAATCTCATACATATTTGTGACGCAGGAAAATAATAGTAGAAAACACAGTAAATGTCCGTTCACACGAAGCGGCCAGCGACAGCGGTAAGTGATGGCAGCATTAAGAAAACGCCTTATAGTGAATGAAGAAGAAGATGAGAAACACGGCGTAGGCAGTGGGGAACGTGATCCTCGCGATCACGTCGATAGTCTTCGCCACGCGGATCGGGTGCGGCGGTTCTTTTTTGCGAACCTGGACGAAACATGGCTGAAAGAAATTATTATGCAAATGAATGATGATACTGAAAGCCGCTACTGTGTATAATAGGCTAATGGAATCGTGAATCCGTATCACTGTTATTTACATATCTAGCCTACGGCAGATGATATTTGTATCTCTCAGTATTACTTCGAACATCATGGATAGGTAGGTACTTGCTTTCTACGCAACGGCGTGAGAATTAAAATTAGCTTAATCAACCCCTTAAAGCTTGAATTTATTTAAATTACTCGCAAGCTGTTAAATTGCTCATGTAGGAGTGCAATATCTAGTAATGTAGGTGTTCTAAAAATAATTATGTAGGGTCACACGCAAAATATTTGGAAATTTATGCTAGCGTTTGAGTGGTGGGACAGTTACCTCCGACACGCCACCGTTGTTGGCGGTGTGCGTGCAGGCGCCGGGACCCGTACACACTGTACAAGACACTAGGTCCGCTCCACCTGTCGACTCACGCTTTTTATCACCCTGAAACACCAGTTAATCGTCGATTAGCTAAACGTTAAGCAAATGTCTCAACAAATGCGTGTTATTTACTGGCAAGACCGATGTTATGTTAAGCAAAACCTGAGCAACTAGAAGTTAGTTAACTAATAAAGTACTATCTTGGCCATCAAACAAGAAAAAAATTAAGAAAGCTTGAATGAAAGGCCGTTTAAAAGGTCAACGTCACGTGCTTAGTATGGCATTGTGCAGTGACAATTGATTGAATAGTGATAATAATAATTAAAACGCGAATAAATAATTATATATCTTACTCATTCGTTGTAGATGTGTTGAGCACACGCAGTTTTAATTTAGTAAGTACACCTTTCATACATAACTTACATCTCCATTTATACATACATTTATATTTATATCTACATTTTTACATATATTTATACTTCGTAAACATATAAGTAAAAAATTAAACAATTATAAAAATTTTTAGAGAACGATTTACTGTGTTTATAGTATTAGTTACCGTTCAATAATAAAATAAAATAAATTGATAAAGTTTCACAACCGTAAAATAAAGTTAGAACACTCAAGGATATTGGCAGGCATTTAGATGATACGATTGAATACTCACAGGCTGTGGCGTTCCGAAGCAGCGTTAAATAAAAGAATGCATTAGTTTTCATGATATCAGACTCAGAGATGATGATACTGATGGTGTGGGGCAAACTATTGTCATTCTCAGTGACGTCACTTACAGCGCTGCTACAGTCCGCTGGGGGCGTTTCTTGTTTTGCCCATTGGAGGAAAGCCATCGCCTCCTACGTAAATGTATACCAGTATTTAGCCGAAGCGTGACTTAGTGGATACGTTGTAACGTACTGCAGAAGCTGCTGAGAGCCAACCTAATTTCAAGGTAATTTAAGAAGCGTAGTGTTGAATGTAAACGAAGTAACTATAAGCGATCTACAGATTACCAAAAATAACAATATAACTATTTCGCGTAGATTAATCCGAGTAAGTAAAGCTATATGCCCTTATGTAGAAGGGATTGATATGTCTACTTTAGTTCAACCAATTGATGTCCCTACATTTTCGATGTATTTTATATGGATAGTAAAGAGTAATGTTTAGTGAGTTAGGTTTTCATGCATCTAAAATGGACATAACATCCTAATTTTTTAAAGGATGTCAATTTGAATGAATACAGAAAAATGTGGCCTAATTAAAGAAAATAGTAATTTGTATAGAGGCCAAGTTTACTGAAGCTTGTTAACAGGATTACAGCATGCGTTCTCGATAATCGTATCGTGTTTGAAAATGATGACTAGAGCTACGCATATTTCCTTTTTACGCTTATTATTTAAATAGTAATTTTTATGACACGTAACTTCCCAAATGTTTTTGAAAGACTGGTCTTTGAAAATATATGCTTCAAATTGAACTTACCTTATTCTAGTCTAAGATTTCTGTAAAACCAGCCTTTCATAACAGTCTGTAAAAGGGATATATACGAGCAGTTTCTGGATAGTGCCAATGAACGTGGCGAATGTTCTTACCAAGGGGCTGGCCAGTATAATGCCAATTCTGCTCAGGACTGCAGGCAGTCGCTGCGAACACATCACACACACTGTTTGTTCACTCGTGACAGATGGTCTAACGATGTGCAATCGTGAACGTAGACTAGGTTGTAGTGGCCACATATATAATGGATAATATGCACTTTGAATATCGTACTGTACCCACATTGTAAAAGTACAAACGTAAAGTCAATTACAAAATACAAATCAATATGTATCTTTGCAATGTTTTCTAATAGATGTTAGACAATTTCAACACATAATTATGGATTTTATTATGAAAAGCAAGAAATGATGATCAAGTAGAGAATACGAACGGTTAGTTATGATGTATGGCCACACAAAATAGTCTTATTTTGGTGAAGTGACGATTGCAAATGATACATGTGATGAATTCTTGCTTACCGATTAAATTTAGTAAAAATATGAGCCAAATACATGCAAAGACGTTAAAGATGTGAAGCATGCTGTAGAAAGAAAACAAACAACACGACATTGCCGTTCACCGAAACCAATTACGTATGTAGGTAGGTACGTACTTTAACCATGCCATGTCTTGTTGTTGTAAAATTGAAAGAAAACATTGCAAAGAGTAAAGATAGAAAAAAATGCAAAAATATTCACGAGGGAACTTATTTGTTATTCTTTGTTCAGGTAATTTACGAAACAGGTTCGTAAAATGAAATTGTTTCGTATCAAAAAAATTCTACATTTCTAAATTCCTTCGTGAGTGTAGTGTGGGTTTTCTGACCCAGTACCCCTAATACCAATAATATATCAAAGTGCTTTTTTTACGAATCTAGTTCCAATTGCTGGCTACAGGACCACAGTTAGGATAGGTAACGTTTAGTAGCATAAACATGTAGTGAGTGTATGTACAGGGCAGACATGTAAGTAGGTATACTGAAACTTGGACAAATGTTGAATTGTTTTTGTAGTGTTGTTCACTATACCTACAAAGCCTATCAATAGACACACCAGTTTTCTTAATTTTATACAAATAAAACATAAGTATAGAAAAACACATTGAAAACAACGTCTTACGAAAACTGACAAGAAATAAATACATGTAAATTTCCAATATAGATCGTCATTAATGTCAAGTTTTAAAAGTAAACTATAGCGGGTAACACTAATGACGTTCTAGACAGTGAAATTTGGTTGAAATAAAGAGGTATATTCACCTGTGTGACGGGGTTTTCTCCGGGTCTGTACACGACGTTGTGTAGTGGTCGTTTTCTCCCGACATAGTTGACACACACGAACTCTAGTAACGATGCATAGATAAAACACATGCACACGCCATCCCAGACGTTCATTGCAGTCAGATTTGACACAACTGGCAACGTAGATCTGAATCCATTCGATGTGGTGAAAAAATTCAACATTGTTGTTACACCTGCGTAAAAAGCAAAGCAATATGACAATATGATCATATTAAAAAATATATATATTCAATTCGTTGTAAAATTATTATTAATTTACCTACAGTTAAAAATATTAGTAGAAAAAGTAAGCGTGTTTTGATGGTACAGTTAATAGAACATTGATAATGTAAATTGATAAAAGCTCTACAGAAGATTATAAACACATGCGATTGCCAAAGTACCTACATCAACATTTACATCTACTTACGAAGAGCCAATAAGTGTAGGCAAGGCTTAATTTTGTTTTATAACATGATAAAAAAAATTAAGTAGACCCCATTACTTACAATAAAATTCTGTCAGTTTGGTAACTGATATTGGAATATTTTTTATGATGATCATTTTTATAGAACAGCGCAAATAAAATAATGAGACAAACCTATCATTACTCTAGCAGGCACTGCATTCCATTCCAGCCAAAAAGTAATAAACGATGAGGTCACCAAAATGATCCCCGGAATGAAAACTGTGGTGAAGTAAAATGATCTATCCCGCGTGAAGATGAGATCCACTTTGAGGCAGCTGTAATTACCTAAAAATGTCAAGCATAATCTAAAAATAAATAAAACTAAAAACTGGCTAGTGAGAATGATTCGTCGGCAAGAACCTTTAGTTATGAGTATTGTTAACATATAATAAGCGAAACCTGCAACAGATAGCGTGTTATATCGACAGCCTCAGCGACATCTACTAAGAGTAAAATTGATGCAAGACCGAGAGCATTCCAGATACCAGCCACATTTTTACCTATCATGGAACGGGCTGGTACTGCGTTCCATTCCAGCCAGAACGTGATGAAGGAGGAGGTCACCAGAATTATTCCAGGGATAAATACTGTTGTAAAGTAGAACGCTCGGTCTCTAGTAAATATTAAGTCGACCTTTAAACAGCTGTAGTTACCTGTGGAGTGAATATTATTAGGTACAAAAGGAGCACAGTAACACAGCAGTGTTTATCATCTCTAATTTCAAAATAAAAATAAAGATCCAGAATACAAAATTCCAAGTAACTCAATTCAGAGGCCTTGTTAAAAGTAAAGTAGGTACATATTATGAACAGCCCAAAACATCATCTAAGTATACTAACTACAGTTTTGTATGTATGAGTAATGCGTGTTGTGTTTTCGTGTCATATCATGTTTATGAACATACATTGTAGCATTATGACGTTCATCAGAAACAAAACAGCGTACTATTTCAAACGCATGCTCTCACAGTCATGTATGAAATTTATATGTGCATGCATGAAGACAATGATATAAGTGGCTCTTAACTAAAACAACATGAATGCTTGGTGAAATATAATTAAGGAGCAAACCTTCAACTTTCCCTCATCACAGCCGATTTTTACAACACATTGTACAACACTTGATTATAATATAACACAATTACGCATTTACTCACACATAAGCAAAAAATATTGGAAAAACGACGACACCGGACAGAACGGTGCCTCATCCGGTGCAACTTAAGTACCTTGCTCCTCAAAGCGTCTCTGGCAAAGATTACATGTCATCTCTTCGTCTTCCTCGTAAAGTGAATTACCCTCAGCTGCTTGCAAAGACGTTAACAAATTCTTACACTCTACATTCTCAACAAACTAATGGATACATTTAGATGTTAGGAATAGCAAATTTGTATCAAGTACTGTACACTACATGTTACACAGTAATAATAAAAACTAAGTGATCACACTTTATGATCGGACGGACAACCTAGATGAACATGCTGGTTAGCTAGGGATACACCTAATGTCTTCAACAACGTGTGATCGCATAACGTACTATCAAGCGTCTACTATATATATTATTATAACACACAAAATAAATTCATGAAAATTAACCTTTTACATAAATCAAGACCAAGCTGAAAAGAGTTAATCAGAATTTCAATACAATTAACCTTTGACCATCTCTTGTGCAAAATATAATATGTGCTTTAACAAAATATCTAATTTTGGTAACTAAGCTACCATATAGGGCAAAAATAATATATGATCTGGAGGTTATATTTCATTTAGATAACGTTTTAGAAGCGATGTTGGTATGTTTTATGTATGTAATAATATGTAGGTAAGAACAGTGCTATGTTTTACCTCTCCAACTGGCTTTGATAGGGCAGGGAATGGTTTGGTTCTGGATGAGGTATGCATTTAGTGTCGTTAATGATGGCGACTTTCGCAGCGTATCCTCATCGTTCTTCCACACGTACGTGATAGCTGACTGCTCGTACGATACTGGAAGTAATCAAGACGTGTCAAAATACATCAAAACAATTTTATCTTTGAATCAAGGGGAATGTACTACAACTATATTGTGATGTACTAAATCAACAGAAAAGTGACTACTTGACGTGAGATTATAGAGAAATGCGTGAGTGTCATATAATAGGATTCATAAACTTACTACTTTCTAAGGCAAATGAACACAATGGATCATCAAAAGGAAAGATGTTGAGTCGTCCCTGACAAGACAGGATTAGATGTCGCCGCATCAAATAGTTTATAGTACCATTTCGATATATACGCAACGCAAAATGCATTGGTATTATCGGGTCCTGAAAAATAAGCACAGTTAAGAATATCACCTGGTTTAATAAGCGATCAAAGGTAAGCTTTTGCACTATTGCGCTCCTATCCTAAATACTCCTAAATGGTGTTCACAAATTACTTATCACCAAAAACCACCGGACCAAATGTTACGATGAATTCTACGAAAAACAAGTCCAAAGATCTAGATTGCATGTTTAAAACCAGAAAGAAATCGAGGCGAGCATGAAGTGTCAGCTATAAAAATATTTGTATATACAAATAATGGTCCTTTTAGATTCATGAAGCATTGTATGTAGTTATAAATACCCATGAGTGCTGGGAAAACTCCTTCAGAAGAAAGCATGGTGGAAATAATTATGTATAAAATTAGATGAAAACATAATTTAAATTTTGTTATCTGTATCTTCAGATTCATCTAAGTTATCAGAGTTAAGCTCGATACGGACCTTAAAGTCACCGTGCATGATGAAATACGTATCCGGCAACCAGATGTCTTCGTGATGATGGATGGCGTTTAGAAAGTCGTAATGTGACTGGTTGGAATATCGCAGTCGAGGGTCGTACCACTGCTGCTGAAGTAAGAATTCCACTTCGTATTTCTGGAAGTGGTAAATTTAGATAGGAAATTTATATTAAGTAAGCAAGACATATAGAAAATATATAATTTAGGCGATTATATACTTACAAGACTAGATTCGTCCGGAGAAGCTAAGCTAAGAAGTAGTACGCTTACATTTACGGTAAGGACACCTGAAAACAATACATTTGATGACATTCATAATTTCGTACCATATTTAATTATATCAAGCACAACAACGATATACACGTAAAGTACATGCTTTGCTACACATTGTGCTAGAGTTTAGTAGATTCTACCTATCTTGAACTTGTAGCTTTCTTTTCAAGTACATAAAATAAGTTTGTAATCTTTGTTAGTACTATTATGTTTTCTCACAAGAAATATCTGACAGACAGAGTTACTTGAACTCTATTAGAAATAATGATTGGAAGGTATAATAAAATTAAATTGCAAAAATTAACCGTATGTACTACTCATGTTGGAATAATAACGAAAATTGTAAATAAGAAGTTGGCAGATCCGTGTTCTATTGGAAAAAGAAGTATGAATTTACGATAGACAGGGATTCATAATTTGTGTTTGATGTTTGTGAAAAGAGAAAATCATTGTACGCAAAAAGCATGATATAAAAAGAAAACCTGTCGTATTATGTTAGGTGGTTGAATCGTTAACCACAGTGTTCTTAATAATGGCAAAGATATGAGTGGTATAAGTTTATCGATGTACAAGAAATTATAATAATCAGTATAAATAAATTCAATAATAACAGCGGGTGAGTTCTAATCTAATACGAGTACATCAATGTCATCAGGTGCATTAATACTGATAGTAAATAATAAGTGACTCATATAGGTATTAATATATTCTAAAGCATAGGATCAGGTATCTACAGTTGCGTGAGGTAATATAAAAGTTGAAGTTGCGTGCGAATTAATTACAAGGACATAAAGTTGCTACGATCCAGATACATGTGGAAGGATTTCTCTTTTCATAAACATGGAACACAACGCACCACGATTGTGCGAGCGAGGCCGCAGAGACGGGAGCCCCACATTATTTTGTGCCAGAGAGTCGTTGGGCGAAGTTAGACCACAACAGAATTCTGGATCTGCAATTTACACCAATTTTGTATGACCCAGCCGGCCTTTGTATTTATACGCAACATCATCAAGTTTTCAAATTACATCAACAGATTGTCATTGCATATTATGATCTAATTTAAAAACTTCATCGACGTCATATTCTATACATAGTAAGTAATGAAATTTACCATCTACTGGTGGCAGCAGTCTTTTGTCATAGCGGGAGTTTTTCAGAAGGTTGTCCAGTATTTCTTTGTCCGACTTTCCCGCTGCAAATCTGCAGAATAGTGAATAGAATGTAATATGATGAATGGGAAGTAATTTTGCATTTCAAAAGCATCTTTTAAATTATGGAAGTAATGATCTGAAAACTAATTCTAGGGAAGATTTATGCCGTAACATATATCATGGCAAATTAAGCGTGGAAAACGTACAGCCGTACGCTTTAGTATTGATTTTAGATTAGCACTTATTACCTTGCTTCTACAAAAGCCGTTCAATAAGCTAATAAACAGAGCAATGACACGTTATAATAATAAATGCCATAGTTTATAGTGAGCCTTTTAATAAATATTACTGGTGTAAGTATTAAGTCATTATTACAAAAACAACACTCATTATGTAATTACGTCAACACAGAACTACATTATCAACAGAGTGGCTACTTTGTAAAGTTTGGTAATATCAAACAACAATTTAATCACATCTAAACATCAGAAGCTAACTTTCAATAACTATGTATATCTGGAAACAAAAGCTCTGTGAGATGTACAAAGTTGATTGTTTCATGGTGCTAAACAGGTTTCAAAAGTTAGTCGCCAGTTAAGTGGGAGAAATTTAGAACAGTGTTCAATTTTGAATTAAAACAATCACGTCAACACAACGAACTAAACACACATCTAAAGCAAGTTACGTTTATAGTATTCAAGGGAAAGTGATGGAGACGAGATATTGAACATACGGGGGAGATATGGGACATACACCCTCGCCACAGACAATATATTTTGCATAGTGCCGCAAGGTGTATTAATGGAGCGAGGAACTTCACGGTTCGGCGGGCGTGGGACGGCCAGCGTGTTACATACGCTTCGTCGCCTCCCGCTCCACGTACGTCCTTCCCCACTCTACTCATTAGCATCTAAATCTATAGTCGCAATAAATCCACATAGCACCGAACTATTAATTTGTGACAAAGTTACATTTTATATTATATGATTTATGAACTGTCTTAACAAATATCAAAAGATGACATTGTTTTTCAAGAGGTAAAATTGCTGCGAATAAAATCTTTACAATTTTGATTTTTTTTCATGAATCATTTTCATTTGTTAATTTAATATATACAGTGTTACAACATGCATGTTTAAATATTGAACCACAAATAGTATTGATAGGAGTTTGGACAACAATGATTCCTTACATGTCTGATGTGAGAGCTGATGCTCTGCTGAGCATGAGGAAGATGGCCACAGCGCGTGCCACAACGCATGACCAACCCATATTAGGACATCTGAAATGTATAACAATACATATTAAGGTGCATTTTCATTAGTCAGTAAGTGATTTGTAACTCATTGGTCGATGATTTGGTGGGTAAATGCCGTGCGGGTGCTCCCTGCAGGCGCTATCGACCGGTGAAAATGATTTGCCGAATGTGGGCTCTAATACATGCTTATCAAAAATCTCCCGCACCGCGCATGCGGGCGCTAACGACTCGTGATAATGCGCGCTTACTATTAGACAACTTATAACATAATTATATACATATACACGTATATGTTCCATATAGGTATATCACGTTTGGTTTGGAAAACGCACAGTTTAGTGGCAGATTTTAGTAAGTAATTGTCGATCCACCAGTCCAGCTTCAATTAGTGTCAAAATGTGATGAAAATATAATTTAATTAGCATAAAGTATTTCCTATGCAAAATTCAATGCATATTTCCCATACTTAGTAAAGGTATTATCACATTACGCCTTTAAAGTAAAACCAGAGAATATTTTTTTCTACCTACATATACTTTTTTCTGTTCCGTGTAGACGATTTAAATATTTAAAATGTACATATATATTTTTAGAACAGATTAAATCTTTTTAACTTCGCTATTTACAGAAACTAGCACTTAAACTAATCCATTTTGCAAACAGCTAGAAATGTTAAGGCTATTTGCGTGTTTTTGTTACAAGGTTAAGCTGGTAATTTTGTAACTTATTACACTTAGAAGAAAATCATGATATATCTGGAAATGTAGAAAATACATATTTTATCAGTTGGAAGTGCACTTAAAACAATTTCAAGCTGTTAGCCTTAAATTTCGAGCTGCTTACAACTTAAAATGGTAGACGGACCGACAGTCAACGGCGTAGGCTATTCTAGCCTCCTCTTCTACCAAATATATATGTAATCTATTTACCGTATACAATCAGAATAAAGTCATTTATTACACAAAATTAATAAAAAATGTGCTGAAGAAGAGCTGTGTGTGTACCAAATAATTGATTATATCTATCTATCTATCCAGCTGGTGACACTCACTGCTGAGTAAAGGTCTCTTCTCTATTACGCCACTGTTGCTGATCTTGTGCAAATCGCAAATAAATTATTGTTTTTTATTGTTTTTATTTATTTGGTACCTACACACAGCTTTTTGTTACATGTATATTATTATAATATTGTACTGTACTGTTAGTCTTGCAGTCTGGGGCATAGATTGAGATTTAATAGCCATGTATTCTACTGTTTTCCGGGTGTTATTTTTTAAATTCAAATAGCTTCCAAAAAACAACCGTCTAAAAGTAACTTTTAGACTGTTTTCTTTAATAAAGACTTGTGGTTTATCAAAGATGTAATACTGGAGATATGTCTACAGAACGTTTACAAACTGCTGACTTCGCACGGCCCGGTTTGTGTTTAACATTGGTAATGTGTTCTAGTAGGTGTGTGTAGGAACGTAGAGACTCTTGTAAAAGGGGGTATCGGGATTAAAATAGTATCAATATACTGCAATAAAATCAGTACTTTTATTTATCTGTCTTATAGTAACAGAAGTGTAAGAAATTAATACCTACAATACACATGATTTTCCATTTAAATACGTATATATGTTCAAAACAAAGACAGTTGTTTAGAAGGGCAAATAAAATCCTCGGTGGAGTAAAGCGGATTACATACTGAAGGTAAATAACATGTAAGTTGAAAAATCCGTGCAAGAAAATAGTTGGGTAGAGATTTTCTTTCCAAGGGCAGATTTGACCGAGTCAACATGTTAAGCTCGGATAAGCTGCAAAACAAAACAAAACCAAACCGTATTGCGATTGAGATTGTTTTTGATTAACAATTTCTACCTGCTTACTTTTAAGAAAAAAAATACTATACAATTTATATAAAAAATTGGATAATAAGTAATATTGTAAAGCATTTCTCAGGACGTAAGTACTATCTAACTATCATGTTACACTGAATAAATTAAGTTCAATTTAAAAAACTTGAGAGGTGACAAGAGACACGAAGTTCCTTTAGATTAATTAGTGAAGGAATTGTAATAAAATTGTATTTTTTTTTACAATTGCTTACTATAGCAAAAAGTGTCGTTACAACTTTATGTCTTAATTTTTTCCGTCTAGCCCCCTTTCGCAACGCGCCGTACGGAACTTCGTTCAAAAAAGATCAACAATACATTTATACTTCTGCAAATAGGTAAACTACAATACTTAATACGTATATTTGTAATACAGCATTTGAACAAACGTAAGCGAAGCATCCGTATAAAATTACCCCTTTTAATTTACATATGTAATGTGCACATAAAATGTATCAAAATATAGTCACGAGTATAGGGTCATGCGAACGCAGTGTTGCTAGCGTGTTGCAAGGCCTCTACATGATATAATTTTTTGCTGTAAGCGCAGAGAGCACATGACCTACTTTCAAAAGTTGTATTATGGTCATGACGTCAATAAGAGCCGACACGCGAATCATTGGCGCGACACCGCCTACCTATGTACCTATAATATTGTTTTGACGTATATGCAGTTTCATTTCAACCCCTTTTAACCCAAATGTTGTGGTTATATTTTCACGCCATTTGTAATTGGTTTTCATAATTTCAACATTGGATACCTTCGTTTCGGGTTTCGGGTTATAACGTATTTTATGCAAATTGGCCTTTTACTTTTTACGTTGTGCTAATTATTTCGAAAACAAATTTTTGGGTGGAATATTTATGAACAAAAAATATTTGCAGTGAGTTAAATAAAATGAAGAATAAATTGAGACAACAACAGTTACAAAAGGCTTAACACTCTTGGTACTTGTGACGTATGAAGTTAGGAAGGCAGTGTCTAGGGAAATATCGAAATTTATGTCTGGGGGCCTATTTTATTCATACTCGTTCCATTTTCAAACTGACTCTAATATTACTTTGTGATTGTATCAGGTGAATTGTAAAAACTCATTTTTATTTTCGGTCAGTGCTGAAAAGTTTTCGAACAATTAAATTCTGAAAAGTCACAACGATTTATTTGTCTCTGAAATTTCTGAAAAAAATTGTATCTAATAATGTACCTAATCATACAGCTGAATATTAGAATTAGATTGTGTGACTTAACCGAATGAATGAAATATATGTATATGAATGAATGAATATTATACACAATGCATAAATCATTCTTCATTCTTTGTCTCCAAAGATGTCAGATGAAATGGAACCTCTTGAGATTGCCGAGAAACTACAATTTGCCATAACTGAATAATAAATATTTCATGTAAACAGGGAAAATAAAAAATAAAAAAAAAAATTAAATATTCTGCGACATTTCACACAGCACCATCTAGTCCCAAACTAAGCAGAGCTTGTACTATGGGTACTAGACAATGGATATAATACTTATATACTTTTTTTTTTTTGTAAATACATTATTATAATACATAGGAAACACCCAGACAAACACAAACACTTATATTCATCACATAAATATTCGTGCCCCGTGGGAATCGAACCCGTGATCAGCAATCCGGTACTCAAACCACTAGACCACAGAGGTTGTCATTGTGATCAAACAAATACATGTTTGTTCAGAAACATTCTACATGGTAAATATTTATATATTATTTACGGATTTCATTGCAGTAAAAATTAGCTTCATTTAAATGTGCCAGATTGTTATATCGTTTAACATGAAAATGGTATTTAAAACAAACAAGTTTCATAACATAAAGTAGGTGAAGTCGGTAAACATGCACACAACTCTTCGCCCTTATTAGTATGCCGATAAGGTTCTATGTTTAGTAATTTAGAAAATATGAATGTATAAAATATATCTGAGACCCGTGCCCAGCAGTGGGACAATAATGTGTTGATGATGATGTAGCTAAATAGTACAGTAACAGTAGTACATAGTAGGTACTATTCTAACAAATCTTTCTGTATCAATAAAGTAATTTAATTAATTTCTTACACGTTCACGAATATTAGACATTTCTACCGAGGTATATTTATATTATTTTAACCCAACGATTCGGATCCTTTACAGCATCCATGTATGCATAACGTCGGGTTAAAATAATATCAATATACCGCAATAAAATCCAGAAAAAGTAATTTAATTTCAATATTCATTATATACCTACCTTTCTGCTGACTGCAGAGTTTTGTCGGCATGTGGAGAGATGGATCAACCCGTCCGAATACCCTGCGTCCGCCACAACATATCGCGCCAAGTAACTGCAACAAACATACGTATTAATGAAGCGAGAAAGAATATAAAGACATTCATACCTATCCTCATAAAACCTTCATAAATCTGGATATTATGAAACAACGCCATCTAGTTCCGAGCTAAGCAACGAGGCTTGTGTTACGGATACTAGTTGACTGATAGACTATATTTATATTTTTTTGTAAATACTATCGTATTATACATAGCATCATCCGTGACTAAGTTAAATTGTCCGTTCTCATTACACAAGCATCTGCCCGTACTGGGATACGAACTCTGGACCCTTACCACGGAAGGAAGCTATTATTAATACTGATGCACTAATCGGGTCAAATGTGTACTGCGAAAGCTTAACTAAACATTAACTTCTTGTGCCCTAGCACATTTTTTAGGTCATACGTAACAGAAACTAGTCTATTACTAACACTTTGTGTAACCGCGCTTTCTACTATACCACTGAGTCAGAATAATATAATAAAACTAGCTAACGAAAAACCATCATAGACCAAAACTAATTGTAATGTATACCTACTATTATGAAAACAGGAAAATAATCACCCGCCTATTATATTCATCGATACCTTGTGTAATCTATTTCCGATACAATTACCCAATTCTCCTATGTGAATAGTATTGTTCTATTCCAAGGCCGAATATACGCGAAGGAAATGAGGAAAGTTGTAGCAACCAAATTCCAAACAAAAAAAGTAGGTAGGTACGTCTGAGAATAAAGTATATAAGCCTTCAACCGCGGCTATGCTCGCAATGGATATACAGAGGTAAAATGGAGCTTATGTGTAAATTCAGGAAATCATCGTCATTATCAACCAATAATTGTCCCACTGCTGGGCTCGGGTCTCCGCTCATTTGAGAGGGATAAGGCTATAGTCCACCACGCTAGCCTACTGCGGGTTGGCGGACTTCACATGCCATCGAGAAGATCTCTCAAGCATGCGCGATTGCATTTCGTTTGTTTTGCTAAGTTTTTTTTTTTTTTTTTTTATAAGTATTTTGTTTGACTTCATATCACTCATATCGATAACGTACGGGTGGCAGCTACTATACACTTCTAGACACAAACTAACTAGATACTATACTCGTGTAAATACACTACGTATAAAGAAGAAATTCTCCCCCTTATCGTTAGGTACCTCAAGACCTGACATCAAGATACTCATCTTGATGTCAGGTGAACAATAAGATTACTACTTTTCACGCACGCACTTCCGTGTATAGTCATTTTACTCATGCAGTTGGAGCATCATAGTTGAGCTTTACGTGTATATGTATGTACATTCAAGTGACATCCGAATAAATAAGGTTAGTGAACTTCACGTAACCAGTACGACCAAAAATGTTCTTCCATCGTTACATAATTTTATATTGATTTGCGAGACCACAAAATCACAGAAACTAGCTATTTGTATACCTACTTTATGTTAAGGAGGAGTGTAAATTTATAAAATGTCATGCTGCTCGTCTAGTCCTGTTTACTTCACTTCGTAAAATTAAATGCGAACTCGTGCCACCGTGAGATGGCGCCACAGGCGACCTTGCGGCCTTGCTACGACGAAAAACTAAGTTACATTATGAAAATTAAAACGAGTTATTATCAATTATTTATATTCCACTTTTATTTACGATTTTGTATGTGAAATTATGTTCGAGGGCGTCGCGCCCGTTCCTTTGTGAAACTTGTTACAAGGTTTCCAGAACGGGTCACATTGTAGCAAGAATAATGACTGACATAAAAGTATATTTTCATTTCGGGCGACAATATTGCAAAATGTTCGGGTTCCATCTCTGGTAAAAATAATTTAGAGTGTTATGGTTTTTAATTTAGATCTTATTTTTGTGCACCCCAAAAATGTCGAAGGTTTCCAGTGTTCTATTTGCCAACAATATAAAACCCTTTTTCATTGGCGCCCTCTCCCGGTTTAATTAAGTCAACAACAGTCGGCAATTTTAATAATACTCGCAGCATTTTGTTTTATAAGCATACCCTATATAAAAGTGTTGATGTTCTTTTTTATTTTAAAATGTTCTGTAATTTGAGTGGTATGCATTTCATATCATAACAGCTACAAGAACCTTCTACGAAGCGCAGTTTTTGCAGCAATTTCATTCAATTTTATTGGCTGGGTACATACTTAATGTTTAGTGTTCTGGAAATATAAAGAAACGGGGATAGACATAGAGCCTCATCTGTCTCGTATCATAACTTTTTGATTGATGACATTGTTATGGCGTCATTGACAAGGCAAAGGGTAACTTTAACAAGAGTTACCAACGTCAAACTTTGCGTTCGTAAAACGAAGTTGATTTAAATGAGAAGAATTAAAAAGTATTTAGCGCTAAGGTCTAATACGTTTAGGTGCCGACCACCAAATCACGTACCTCTTTCCAAATTCAAATCACATACGGGTCCGTGTAATTTATCAAGTGTAGGGTCTGAAAAGAGTAGAATACGTAAAACAGCTTCCACATGCTATTATGCATACCTAAGCGAGCAGTTAGTCTTGCTGGTAACTTGATGACTGGTTTCTCTTTTTACCACAAAATATACCATAAGACGTGTATTCTGGAAGGGATATAGGTACACACACGTAGGTTCATCTATTATACGCCCAAGTTTGTTTTTATATTCTTGTATTATATTATGGGACAAGCTTTATTGCAATTATAATTGAGTTCATTTTCAAACTGCCTCCTTGGTCTAGTGGTCGGATAGTGCCACTGCCGAGCAAGAGGTCTTGGGTTAGATTCCCAGGTCGAGCAAAGTGTCATTGGGTTAATGGCAATAGGTTTTTAGGTCCCATGTAATAGGGGGCTAACCCCCTATTACATGGGACCTAAAAACATAACGGCGAAATGTGGGTGTACATTGTAGCAAGAATAGTATATTAGTAAACCTCTGCCTAACCCTTCGGGGACGACAGGCGTGATGGTATGTTCATTTTCAACCTATGAGTTGCAACTGAATATTTCCGTCACTTGCTCAACCTGCAGTAGAACCCAAGATCTTACGCTTAGTGAGATGATAATAAATAATATTTGGGAATAGTAAGTTATTATAGTGCAGATTAATTCCTATACGATAGAAAGACTAGGAGGCTCACAGTAGGTACATATATTTGACATCCTTCTTGTAAACGCTTGCCATTTATTTGTTAAATCGTGTCTCGCTGCGTTCAGCTAATACCGGTTTTGTTCGCAATTTATTCCCGGGGAGAGTAAATCACCTTATTATGGAAATAATCTTCTTATGCCTTTTTTAGGATACTTCAGGCTGAATTGAATGTGTTTTGTTATTTTATAAAGTTCTGTCATTTAAGTGGTATTTTCTTTAGTTGTTTTTAGTGTCTTTTATTTTAGTTCCTATTAATAATTTAAAAATTAGGACATACTTACATGTAAACGGAAAATCGGTACAGTGGTGAAACATACAGTGTTTTTGGTAATATTGAAAAAACTATTTTATCAATTTTTTTTTATGATCAATATAATTTGGAGGAACAAATGTATACCCTAAATATATGTATTTTTTTCATCTGAAACATCATATTACCTTTTTTTATTGCATTAAATACTTGAATAGTTCAAAGGTCGGACAGACCCATATAAGTTTTCTGTTAATTAGTCGAATTAAGCACGACCCTAAATTACGAACGAGTGGTGTAAAATAGAGTAAGTACAGTTGTTTCAAGTTTCAAAGTTATGAATATTAATTAACGAGATTACATTATTCAGTGGGTTTAGATACTCGTACACATGTTTGAACAGAACCAAATCGGGGTTCGTTGAACTTAAAACCGAAATCGAAGTTAAACCTCAACTCTGACCGCTGTTTCTATTAATATACATACATACACTTTCAATAAGACATTTCGGCGGTGTGTTCTAAGGTCGCATGTAATAGGGTGACCCTATTGCCATCAATTGCACGGGGAATGTTTTTAAATCCGTCCGCTCATACCTTACACTAAGGCTTAGGACCTATGAGTAACCATTATTATACATTATTATACAGAGTATTCTGATTCAACCATTACATTAATTAAAGCTCGTTTATTTCACTTATTTCTTGACCATCCTAAGGCTGTTTGGTAGATATCGTTATTTAGTGATACGACGACATTTATTTAATGAATTATATTAACATAATCTTACTCTTATGGTATACAGTAAAGGATATTCTATCTACATATCTTTCTATATTTCACATAATTAACATTTAATGTTTTGAAATCGACTGAGGAGGCTCGTAGATTGTCTTACACTGTGTTTGAAAGGCATTACAATAAAAGATATATAAATATTCAGACAAAAATAGTTATAACAAGTCTATCAGAAACGTTGCTATTTCCATTCGTTACTTTTTAAGTTAATTAATACAAATTTTAAGTAAAATTAAGTGCCAATTGAGTACGTCAGTGGCGCAAATTAAGGGTATTGTTTCGCGGCTTATCAGCTACGGTGGCCGTTAATGTAATTATGAGCGGGAACCGAGCGAAGCCTCGTAGTACGTGTAGCCGCTACGCCGCTACGACGTAACGCTGATTGTAAAAAAACTCCGTAGCAAATTTGTAAATTATGTACCTATACATATTATGTAGTTTGGTTAAAATTATTATTATCATTAAACTAGTCTTGTGTTATATTGATATTATTTAAGCTCGATATTTTGGATCATTTACAGTATCCATGGTCATGATAAAAATAGTTTCATTCCGATACCTAAGCGTGAATTCGTAATAATTTAAATATATAATTATTTGTTTTATTACTCGCTGTCTGTTGGTAATTGTAGTTTTGAATATAAACCTTTTTATATTATAAAACTTCAAAAAATACATAAAAACATGTACTTAATATGGATGTTTAGGAGTTACTCCTGCTTTATCAAAGCGATATTATTTCTGGTTGGTGTGAATAAATTATGATCAAAGCGCCTTGAAAGTCTTTCATTTATTATTTATTGCTTAAAATCCCATACAAAATGGAAGATATCTATATTTTATAGTACAATGACGCATATAAGGTAAATATTATTTCTAGAAGCTAGCCCCAATATAATTAAGAAAAGGCATTGCAGAAGAAAAAATACTATTACTGTTTATGCTCCTACTCTCGTTGTAACATATTGAATACTAGCTGCCTCCCGCGGCTTTGCTCGCATGGTATATACATAAATGGTAGCCTATGTGTTAATTCCGGTAATAAACTATATGTATGGTAAATTTCATTCAAATCTGTTGAGCGTTTTTTGCGTGAAAGAGTAACAAACATCCATCCATACATACATCCATACTAACAAACTTTCGCGTTTATAATATTAGTAGGATTGTTTGAAACACGTTCAAAAGTGTCATGACTAAAATATTCTTGGAAATTTCGTTGTCAGGCTTAAATCTATCAATATATTTAAGGTTAGTAGTAGACATAGGAACCCTAAACATTACTAAAGGAGTAGTAGTATTTAAAGTAATAGCATTCAAATTATACAATTATACATAACCTAAATAAACACCTACAATATTCTTGTGTAACTAAAATTCTTCCTAAATTGAAAAATGACATCCGTTCGTACCGAGTCGGGCACGGTCGGGATAGGAGCTTACATAGTGATGCCTCCGGTTCTTTTCCGGCGCGTTCCGGCCGCATCAACCCCTAATCCCATCCTGTTTCCTCGACTACGGGGATTTGGAACCCGTATTAGTTGTCAAGCTGCCGTAGTGTAAACTGTTTTGATGTGTGTGTGAATAATTAATGTGTGTGAGTGAGCATTATGACGATAGTTATAAATAGAGTATATATATGGCGTGAATTCTACCGGTTTCTGTTAAACTACTAGTAAAAGTCGATAATAATAATAAATTAGTAGTTAAACGTAGTTATAATTCCCTATAGGACACACAATTTTTACCGTGTCCTACTAACCAATTAAAAAATACTGCGCAAAGGATGATGGATTTTCCATTAATTTCATAATTAAGTCATATTATATGCATATATATAATTATAATAAATATTCAGTATCCGCTGAGCGAATATCCAATACTTACATAAGCTAAGAATATAATTTATACATATATGAAGAAAGTAGGTATATTCATAATAAACTTTTTTTCATTGCAGTTTCTGCCAGAGGATTGAATCCAGCGTGAATTTAATAACACATTCAAAGCCGTACAATACCCAAAATTAATAATATGATACCGGCGATATAACCCTAAAAAGGTCGGGTCATATGAAGGTATGTAACCCTGCACCTGTTGTGTGGATTCGACTCACCCGGATTCAGTGATGCATAGACGAATTACGCGTTTGGGTAGGTTTCGTTTGGCATGGAATGGTTAAGAATGTTTTGCGAATATTATATGAATGATTCGTCGCACAATTTTATGCTTGCCTAGTACGTACGTACGATTATGTGTCCAAAATAACTTAGAGGGCGTATGAATATTGTTATTGCTTTGCTACGTTAATTAATTTCATCATCAACATCCACAACGATTTTGAGAGGGATTATTAGGATATAACTAGTCCACTACGCTAACCTAGAGCAGGTTGACAGACTACCGACGCCATAAATCTCTCAGGCATTAGAAGAGAGCATATTATGATAAATACATACATAGTTTTCGAATAGGTAGGGTCTTGGAATCCAACCTTTGAACTGACCATCCACTGGTCATACCATTAGGATATCATAGTTGTTCTCGTGTTTCTATTTATTTAGAAAGAATAGAAATAGAGTTATAAGTACATAATATCTATATTAAATAGAACAGAGCTACACCAGAATTATTTTTCTAAATGTCTACATGTAACAATAGATCAACTAATTAAAAACAATAGAAACGTGTGATATATGATAGTTCGCTGGTAAACTTGAGATATTAGTTTCCTTAAACGAGAGGAAATTATTGTGTGCTCAGCTTTCCCCCGGGAACTACCCGGGACTGACCAAACAAATAAATATCGTCCGCTATTTCTCTATATCATGTCTGTATTTTTATAGCTCTGTATTTTCTTTATTGGCAGATAACGTCGGCGTCGCGTAACGATGTAAAAATCTGAGATTTTGGTACGAGACATAAATACGTGATCGCCATCATTATTTTCTATGTGCTCGTTCTGATTTCGGAGTTAAGTTTATGGTCAAAAAAGCTTACGGTCCGCTAGTTACCGTAGCCTATCGACGTTTGCAACACCAGAGGCGTTGCTTGGGCATTGCCGACCATGCAAACACTTTTTACTCTTTTTCTGAAAAACCCCATGTCGTTTGGGAAAACCTCAGCACGTACCTAGTTCATTTACTATTATTTATATTTTATTTAATTTTCTATGTGACAGATGATGATATGCACTGGGTCGGTTTTAATTAAGTAATAAATAATTCGTTATTTTCCGAAAGGTTTTATCGTTTTTATAAAACAACCTTCCTCCTTGGAAATAATGGAACTTTATGGGACCAAAGAACCTTATACACATCATTTCTCAAATTTATTCTAACTAAATACGACTGACAGCAATACAGAAGGTGGCGTGGTGTAGCTAAAAGGTACATAAGTAAGTATTTGTGTTTATTGCGGCGTCTGTTTAAGATGTCGGATACTCTGAGTGCTCTTAATGTGCGCATCGTGAATTCTTGTTGAGTATAAACTTTGTCATTAGCGTCGGCACAAGGCAATTATGACTGCCTGCTGTTTCTGACGTACCCACTAGTATTCGGCGTGATTCTGGAATGTGGTAGGTCTGTATTTGTTCTGTTTGTTCTTAAAATAACTTAGTTTTTTAGGTTAGGAAAGCAAATCTCTTTTAAGAGTCCTTTTTCACTCATGAAGAAAAAACATTTTTAACGTATCTATATGACACATAGATACGTTTTGCTATTGCTTTAAGTAGAGATTATAGATTTGAAATTGCTATGATCTTCATCTTGTTTCAGCTATTGTGCCGTCAACATCTTCAGGAGCAATCCTGTAAAACTTTCGAACCATCAGGCACACATGTTAAATATATTGCAGTCAGATCGTTCCAATGTTAGTTCTGTTTTAGTGCTGTTAGTTTTAGTTGTCGGTATTTATATCAATTTCTGTAACCGTAGCCGAACTGGTCGACCTTCGCATACATTGTTATGGAGCGAATCACGTTTACGTTCTGCGAATTCAGCATACACAGAATTGCGTCATGGGGCCAACTTACTACCAAGACTTAGGTAAAATTATAATTACCACAGCGAAAAGCATATGAAATCAATGATCGAAAGTTTTCACGAATTCAATTGATACAAAATTCCAAAGGACACCACAATGAATAACAATTGACAGTTTCTCAAATGACAAAGTAACATGTTCCAAGAGAATTCCATTTTCGAATTCCGTAATTGCTTTTATATTGTAAATGGCTGGTTCCACAAATGTTGAGTATGCCCCAGTATTATTTAGAGTTCATATCGTTATTACTTAACATTTGTCTAGTCAATGAATAGGGAGAAAGAAGAAATTAAATTCTGTCACATAATATGTTTTGTGATTACTAAGCTTACATGAAGACTGGCTGCACAAAATCGGACGGGATTATTCTGTTTGTACAATATAAAATATTCTGCAACACTAGATCACATTTAATTATTAACAACTAGGCCAAACGTTAGGTCGTGCCTAAATACATACAATTTGCCTCCAAGCTACCGAAACTTTCAAACATCGAATCCCTTTTCATTCCAATTTCAAAGTCCCCACCCGTTTTAATAAGTCCCTTTCAAAGCCCTTTCTTATCAAGGGTTTCAATTATGTGAGATTTTAGCTCGATAAGGAATTACGTCTTAATTATTGGGGATAATTTGACCAAGTTCTTGACATTTCACGATTGAAAATACCATATTCCAGTGGTTACACTCCGGATGGACTGCTCGTGTTCTTCACATTTGTGGTTAACTACTAATGTGCTACTTTCCTAGTACCTACGGTCGTGGACTGGTCCATTAAATGCAGCTTTAACTTAGTTCGTTCAGCGCAAAGGACTCAGACATTTACTTGGCAAGGGGCTTTTAGTTGCTCTTGTATCTACAACTTTCCCTTCAAGGCAACGTACTACAAGCCAATTTATAAGTGTGTCTTGGTGCAAGTCTCTGATTAACGACTGGCTGTCCATATTGCATCATAATCTGAATATCTGGATATGGGTCATCTAGAAAACGAACCTAATACAAGTTGCTTTAAGTATATCATTCTGTAAAAAGAAACCGACTTCAAATGTCAGAACTAGACCAAATTGGAATGGGACCACACGGGAAGCAATAAGCTTTCAAATAAAAAAAAGAATCATAAAAATCGGTTCACCCAGTCGAAAGTTATAACGTAACACACATATAAAAAAATACACAAACAGTCGAATTGAGAGAGTCCTTCTTTTTGAAATCAGTTGAAAATGGTAGTCACTCACAAACCAATTCGATCAAAATACCAGAAAATATTTCACTTACATTTAAAAATCAGATACAGATCCATTAAAACCCAATGTTTAACAAGTCACTTAGAGATGTCTTCGAGAGTGCAATAATAATTATAGCTCAACGCATGCTTTTTTTAGCATGAGCATTAATATTGCAGCGGCGTGTTACATCTGTGACTGAATATTAGAGTATCAGACATTTTCAAAAATAAATAGCTTTTTCATTTGTTGCATAACACAGAGAAATAGCAGTAAGTAGTTACAAATAGATGTATGTATTTATAATGTCTGTGAACAGAGAAAATGACACTGACTATGGATTTTTGTATTTTTGACATTAATGTAACGTCCAGCATATACTTGGGTAGGGTACATACACCATAGGATACTTAGTATATGAAAATAAAACTACTTTTACGGATTATATCATTATATCATATTACAGGCATCCGTGATCGCCTGGATTAAATCGATAAACCACGATAAGATCTTAAAAAGTACATTATGTAATTTTATTATTTTGACGACCCGTTTAGCTCAGCGGTAGTTAAAGCTGCCTGCTGTGCTATGGGTCCCGGGTTCGAATCCCGGTAGGGACAAATATTTGTGTGGTGAGCATCAACATTAGTATCCGAGTCATGGATGTATCTACAAGAAAAGTATATATGTGTAGTATATCAACCGTCTAGTATCCGTAACACAAGCCTCGTTGCTTACCATGGAACTAGATGGCGCTGTGTAATAATGTCAGGAAATATTTATTTATTTATTAAAATTTCTACTATTCATGTAAGACATAAGAGTAAGAAATCAGTATACTTAGTATAGTTTTACAGTATAATGGTGTAATGTAACATACCTACATACACTGTGCCTGTTTTAATGAAGAACTGAATAATTATGCTAATCTTGTATGAACTATGGTCACTGAGGCTACGTTAATGCATTTTATATGCAAAGCCACGTTATGTAAAGAGGTTTAGCTCTTAGCTAATGATAACTTTAAAGCCCCAGTGTTTTTTGTAAGTCCAAGGATCAAGCAATGTGCATCACTAGCCTCACCTAAGTTGGAAGAAGGCAAGACTCTCTTTAAGAGAGTTTTTCTTTTATGTGAAACTAGCTTTTGCCCGCGGCTTCGCTCGCGTTAAGAAGTATTTTTATTAATTAGGTATAGTTTTCATACAAACTTTCATCCCCTATTTTATCCCCTTGGGGGTAGAATTAATCAAAATATTTTCTTAGCGGATGAATACGTCATAACATCTACCTGCATGCCAAATTTCAGCCCGATCCGTCCAGTGGTTTGGGCTGTGCGTTGATAGATCACTATGTCAGTCAGTCAGTCACCTTTGAGTTATATATATTTAATAGATTGACTCACACGAATAAATATACCATGAAAAGATAAAAAATAATAATATGGTAGTTAGTGCGTCTCAACTGCCAATAATTATACACAAGCTCACTATTACACTACCTTACAATAATCACTATTGTAAGATTTCTTACACCTATGCCAATAAGTACTAGACATAGAAATTAAAAAAGAATTATTATTTTATGAATTTTAGAGCAACGAATACTTCACAGTATGATTTTGGGCATCGAAACGTCAGGATTAAATAATAGCTACATACCTATAAACCATAAATTAAAATGAATGCATATTTTTCATAAGTACAAACGAGATACTCGATGCTGACAGCTTAAGTATGAGAACTAATAAATACTGGGCTTCAAGGGTGACATAAGCTGTGTAAATTGTAATGTGAGATGAGTGGACCTCCCGGGGATGAAGGCGTTTATAGCTCACCCTCTACTTCATAACACCAGTGATTTACGACTATTTACGCTATATGATGTAGTGGATTTGCGTAACTTGAATATTTTCTACTAATTTTCTTACACTTGAGCAAACATTAAATTAAAACTACTTATTGCGGATTTACCATCGTCAGCTTCTTTGGTCTTGTGGTGTAGTATAACGGCTCAGGGAGATCCTGGACTTAAGGCCGCCAGGTTAACTGATGTTATGAGATTGGTACGGTGCAAATATACATGTGTAAAGACATTTTGGGTATTTGAGTCGGGTCTGGTTATATGTAAGGTACCTACACCTACGACACAGGAGACATTATATTAGAGTTTTATTTGTTTTTAAAATGAGCTATATTAACTAGTTTCTAAAAAGTTTTTCCATGGAGTGAGGTTTATTTTGACAAGACTAACACAAGGGAGGAATATAAGACTCTCCGTACGCAGACAAAAAAACCGTGTGTAAAAGTCAACAAAACCAATCACATAAGAAAAGATGGATACATTACATATCATCACACCAGTATCTCTGAGGAGGTAAGTATATATGTACTCACGCCTATTTGCCATTAACTGGGTAGCAAATAAAAAGTCCGAGCTGCCACTGAGAATTTCTGTATCACTGCTCGACCATAAACCGAATGAAAAATGGACCTTAAGGCAATTTAAAAAAGTTTGGATTACTTTATCTTCAGATCAGCATGCGAATACCCACTAAATAGGGGACGTATGTGTGTGTATAAGTGATTTATTAGATTGATAATACTCAACATATTGTCATAGACCAGATGCCCTGATAACGGCAACGAATTGGCTATTGCAATAATATAATGTATGCCGTAATTAAGTTAATGATTAATATGCTAATATACAAGGATTAACTACTGTTTCTGTCTCCCTCTGTGGTAAGCATGGATTTATACTATTTATTAATCCGAGAAGGAGACAAAGATATATTTTAAATGTATAGATTTCTATCTGCTACTATCTCGACACAAACAACAAACAAACTTTCCATCTTAATAACACAACCTTTTGCGATCTTTATCAAGAAATCTGTCTGTCTGTACCCGTGTTCAGCCTATGATAAAATATAAATAATGTGAAACACAAGATACACTAAATAAGATAGAACTGAAGCAGCTTAATATCAAATAATAAAACCTAACATTTTTGTTATAAAATTATCGTTGCTTAAAAGTTGGAAAATACAAACCCAATCCTCTTATGTAATCCCGGGATATTCGCAGTTGTTTCTGGGATAATCTCAGGATTCAACATGACGTAAAAATAGCAGCTATTAAACGGCCCGAGTGCAACTCTAGCCGCGAACGTACTGTTCCGGACTTTATTCGTCCAAACGATGGCTACGTCTGTCTTTCGACGTGGATGTTTTTAAAACAAAGTATAAACATAGAGTGGATGTCTTCACAAATTTTTTTTAAAATTTATTTACACAAAGGTCGATCGGTAATGTTAGAAAATGATGTAATTATTCTTAATTTAATACTATAAAACTTCTATCTAAAAAAGGCTATACGCTATAGTCCATGTGAGCTTAATGCTGGTTCGCAGACTTCACATGTTTTTGAGAAAATCTCACAGCCATAGAGGTTTCGCATTCGAAAGAAGATAAAGACAAACAAATGAAGTAATACTGTATGTATATGAAAGTAACATTAAATCGTTCTAACATTTTAGAACACCTTCACACATTGAAAACAGAAGAAGATAAAAAGGTAAAAATGGGTCGTTATTGAAGAATCAGTTTAGGTTTGCATCAATAAAATATATAGATTGTGTAGATATGTACGGATTCAATCTGCTCAGTTCCGTGGTCGAACACCCATGATAATGATAATGTCCGCTGAACGTCAATCACTTCTGACAGTTGTTGTGTAGCTGTCACATAGATGTCATTGTGACCTCTATGCGTTCTGCGTTTAAATAGCTATCGTAAAATATACGCGTTAGAGTAAAATCTTTACATCCGTGTTGTACGCAAAAAACTTCTGAACGAATGAACCGATTTTATTGAGACTTTGCATACTGTGTTAAGACCAGCTTAAGAGATATGTAGCAACTGTAGGTAGGTGTTATCTCAATTTAAAATCAAAATATTTTTTTATTGCAAATCAACGAATAACTTAGCCAGAGTCATGCGTGGCTAGGTCTGCTAGTTTATACATAAATACCTGCACTATATTAAGGAAACAGTTTTTCGTAATTATACGATACGAGTACGATTGTACGTACATAACAATCATTCTATCTGAAACAAAACGGGTTGCAATAAATATACATCAGCTATAGTCATATAATGCAGCCAGAAACTTGGCATCTAATTCAATCTAACTTGAAGCGGTAGATGTTCGAAGTTACCGGCGACTCTCAACGCAAGGTTGTCAGTAAGGCAAAATAAATGCACACACACTTGAGAAAATTATAAATATGTCCGTAATTATTGTATGAATAGTAACTTATAGAAATAATAGGTACTTACTTTTTTGTATATTAAAGATAAATTTCTTAGTTTTAAGGGATTTTTGTGTGAATAGATTCATTGCTTTTGATTGATGACTGAAAACCTGAACTGAACTTTATATTCTACTTCTGTGAGACTAAGGGTTGCAGGTAGTTGTAGGTAGTTTGAGATTCTCATTTCAGATCATAGAAAACCTAAACAGAACTGTTTGGCTTTAAATTGTATTCCTGGCAACCCTATCATGCACTATACAATTAAACGCATAAATATCGTATAACACGATAACATTAGCACAACGGTATTGACGCCTTCCTTAGGGGTCCTGGGATCGAATCCCGGTAGAGGCAAATATTTGTGTAACATGCACATTTGTGCCTGAGTCATGGATGTTTTTATGTATATTTGTTTTTATCAACCATATAGAAACACAAGTCTCGTTGCATAGATCAGGTCTAGATGGCGCAGTGTAAAAGTGAATTAAATATATTAAATTTATACTTTTATTTATTTGCTATGTAACCACGTGAAGAAATTGCTAAGACCGCATTTAATAAATAACTCTATAGCGTGAACGCCGCATACCAAATTAGTTTAATTCGTGACTTGAAGTGTTATTACACTTCACAATTCTAAAACAAAAATAGTTAAATGATTTATGATGCAGAGATTACTTAAATTGTTATTTATGGACTTAATAAGGCTCCTTCACAAAAAGTACTATTGCCTACTTTTAAATCGATTTTACATGGGTAAATATTTTGACAAGCATTTCATAAATCAGTTCTCCTAAATTCTAAATATAGCTATTTATTGTTAAGTCACCTTTGCAATATACTGGAATCCTACCAGCAAATATGTGTAATCTACGAGTTCCGATTACTCGCTATCGATTTTCTTGTTCAAAAGAAATCGAGTGTTAAATCGAATGTGCCAACCCGATTACGTGTATAGCAACCCTAATGAAAGTTTTAGGATCACATACTGAACTTCGTAAAGGTTTGTATTATATGCGTTTTGTACACCCTTACTGTGCCTTACTTAAGGGCTAATATTGAATAAATAGGCGTATGACTTTGAGTTTAAATTTGTAAACGCACACACCTTTTGTGAGCTGTGATAACCTATAGTAGTATGATCAGTGGCCTGTTCGAAGGTTTTTCATTCCATCCCAAGGCACTGAATTTTCGAAAGTTACGTGTGAATTTATAAAATAATAAACGGTGAAGGAAAACATCGTGAGCAAACAAAATTATATGAGACGATTTAAAAATATATATATGTACCTATATTCTTCAACAAAAAGACATGTCTCTCATCGTTGAAAATAGACAGGAGAAGCCAAGAGTTTAGGAGTAATATCATGAAGCTCGAACGCGACCCGCAAATTAATTCATGAAATCAATATCACACTTAGCGTGATTCTCGCGAAAGTCTCGTTAATTACAGCTATGAATAAGTGGTTAAATTGATATTGAATAACTCACAAGTAGGTAGGTTTGCTGATGAAACTGCATTAGTAATTCGATTTTAATAACTTATACGATATTAAGATTCAGTTTAGTTCTATAAATCTACCTGAAACTTAGTGATTGATAGACGTGTTTTGTTTTGCTTTTGGTATATTTTCTTTGTAGTCATTAGAAGAGTGAACAAAAATCCAAGTAAAATAATGTTTGCGTTTATAGTTATAAGTTTTTCTTTGTCTTTTTAAAATATTAATTGTTTGCTAATGTTACAACATAGAGGATATATGGTTTTTATGAATGACGACCTCTTTTCATTTTGATTGATTAAACGTTGTTTTAAATTAGCCATTTTTTGTTGTAAATGATTGATGTAACGTTGGCAATATAACATTTATTTAGTAAATTAACTTTAATAAAAGGAAAAACTGCAATTTCACAAACACGACTCGCCAACCAATGTAATAAGAACAAATGAAGTTATGTTCGTTCCCTGGCGGGACCATTTCGTTATTGAAAAATGTTTTCAACACACGCCGAGAGAATTTTCCGACACGAAATTATTTAACCGGGCGCAGACAGTGTTGCAAACTGTGTGTTACCATATTAAAGTAAAACATTGACATTACTTAAAATAAATTGTGTTGTATTTTAAGGAAAATATTTTATTTACATTTACATAAAAACGGGAGAGCTGTGGTAGCCTAGCGTGGTGGACTGTAGCCTAATCCCTCTCAAATGATTGGAGCCCCGTGCCCAGCAGTGGGTCAATAATGGGTTGATGATGATGACATAATAACGATTAGTGCGATACCTACTTAGCAATAATATCGGATATTCTTTATTGTATGTACTAAAAGGAAAAATAAGTTTACGGCTCGCATGATGGCAAGCGGCTACCGTTGTTTCCAACACCCTAGTTGTCGTCGCGTTACCGACTGTAAAATATGTAAGGTACAGATTTTTTATCTGACATTGACATTACGTTATCGTGCATGTATTAGCATCCTACCTAATGTTCATAGCACAAAAAGCAACAACTATGATACCTGAAAGTGTACACTGTTTGTCTTTCTTAACACTTTACGATCTTAAACATTTTTAATTGGCCTTTCTTATAAGTGCCGATTTAGTGATTAGTAGATTTATGCAAACAATCATCTGCGGTTACCTGGGTAGTCATTTTTGTACCAAGGCATCATATATAGTCATGGATGTATCTATGTATAAAATTAATGTATTTACAAAAAAAAAGTATACATGTATGTATATGAACCAACTAGTATCCGTAAAATAAGCCTCGTTGCTTCACTCGAATTAGATGGCGCTGTGTTATGTATAATGTTCAGAAATGTTCCTATGTAAAACATACTACTCAATTAATGAATTTCTATATGACCGAATTACAGATTAAATTAGTTTTTCGCTTATATAACTTATATGACCGTAATAATAACGTATAATTGAATGTAGAATGAGGTTGACTAAAACTTTACATTGTACTTATTTTTTTACTTAACTTTTGACTTATTAAACGTGTATGTCCTTGTATGTCCCTAATAATTATGTGGGAATAAATGTTTATTGTTATATTATTTTTAACATAGCCAATAATATTGACATACATGGTATAAATATTGTACACCCCATGGGTATGTTACAGTGATACAATAATACAAATTGTAAGATCTTCTTTTCACCTTTGACATACAATAAATAAATGAATTGAATGAATTGAATTTAATTGATATATTTACTCATTTATTTATACATATGTAATTGTATATATTGTGCATGTCGCTCCTACTGTAGGAGGTCCCTGATAAGTTTTTGCTCTGTGTCATAACTGGTCATGTCGAATATACAAGTAGTAGTGACATTTGTGTCACGTCGTCACACTAATTACATTTGGTTGGACGAGTACGAGGCGAACGCTTGAAGTATCGCTGCAGTAAAATGTAAATATTGCCCTAAATCTTGTTCACACTGGCGGTAATCAAACCGACGGGATCCGATTGAACGGTTCCCATTTAACATGCGCTGATTTCATCGACGTAATTACGTGCGACTGTTTTGCGTCAAATACAACAGGATTTCCTAATTTGTTTTCGTAGATAGAAATAGGACGGTATTACTTTTTATGGATTTTATCTTGGTATTATTATGACTATGGCTGCTATAAAGGATCCGAAACATCGGGATAAAATGATATTAATGTAGGTATCGCGATCAAATCCGTAAAAAGTACTTTTATTTCAATATCTAATATTCACCTGAGTGTTAGAGATTTTTTCATCATTATCTATCTTGTCTTGCTCTCTCTTCAACTATACTGAGTTAGAACGTAAGATATTATACTTAAAAAACAGAATATAGTATTTTTTGAATAAGTTAATTTATTGGCTTACATTTATAAGTAAGACTACGAATTACAAATAGAGTTATTTACTTAGGCCACACAAATTAAAAATAAATAACCGATTTCAATGAAAAATACCCATACCACTTTCGAACCTTCGAAATTCAATAAACACTTACTGAGAAAAGTAAAAGAAGTTCCACTATTTCTAGGTACTATTCTAAAAGTTTTCAGAAACGACAACAACCTTTAGATCATTGACTTGTGTTTTGCGTGATCTACCGTATTTATATCGCGGACTCTTTCGCTGTATAATCGAATGTTTTATATAAATTACGATATGGAATAAACGTACTCTCACGTTTATTATACAAAGGAAAACAAAAGGAAACAGGGAGTAAGTACCAATTCTATGGGAATAAAATATAAACACGGTCTATGAAACGACAACACAATTTACTAACATAATACTGTTGTATGTTTTCGGATATTCGCTGTGGGTTACCTTATTTTGCGCAGTAATATCTACCAAGTTACACATATTGAGGTTATCGTTAGTATCTAAGTAAGGTAATATAATAAATACGGATGGTCCAGTTTAACTTTATCTAATTAGTGCTAGTACTTTCATCTTATAGAAATTTAATTTCTAACAAAATATCGTTAGGATATTCTTCCAATGTATCGGATTTTTTACAAATTATCGAATTGCCCATGGCGAGGATCAAACCCCACGACCTGTGATGCAAAAGTCTATCACTCGCTCAAATCGTGTTAGTAAATACGCATTCGGTTCTAAATTTGAATTTATCTAGAAGATAGTTATTTCTAAGTCCCCAATATAACCTGTATTTTATTTAATAAAATATTAAATATAATCTTTTGAATTTATCATTAAAGTAGATTTATTATTGATCCAAAACAAAGCTATTATAACAAATTCACAGAACTGTTCTATATAAAGTAATTACAGTCCATTATTAGAAGTAACTCGTGGTGAAATTGATTCAATAATTCATAGGCAGTCAAATATTTTCCGTAACTATAGGTAGATTAAAAGTGGTCGTGAATGTTTAATGAGGGACCTGTCTGTCACGAGAATGTGGCAGCTTAGTGGAGGTATCGAGCGACTTCTGACTCATTAGGTAGGTACCTATTAGTGATAAATAGTTTACAAGAACATTCTGTGTAAATGACAACTCAAACTCTGAGAGTACCTTAAATGAAACTGCCTAAAAAGTACTATACGACTAACTACCTAACAAGAAACTGTTTATTTGTTAGCTCGTAGAATAACCAAGTTTATTGGGTAAAACAATTAGACCCTTCGATGGTTTGGAAGCTCCCTCCGAAAGCACGTTTAAGCTAAGGTCAGTATTGGTTGTCAAACAAGTAGTATAGTATAGTAATAGTTAGTAGTAATCAAAAACTAAGAAGCTGCCCAAGACCTGGTGGTTAGCGTTCTTTGAGGGAGGCCTACGTTCAGAAGTGGACAGCAATAGGCTGATATATAAGAAGTTTGACTGAGTTTATCCTGATTGAGTCCAGAAATTTGGCAACAGTGGCCTTATGATGGTTCGTAAAATAAAAATAGTTTATTGACACATAAATTACATACATTTTTATTTAAAGCAGTCATTTGGCTATTGGTTGCAATAATTATAGTGTTACTGATAGTAATTTTATAATTTAATTAGTTAAACTGAAAACACTGAGTAAGATTAGTTTCGCCAGCATCAGACCATTTATTTGTGTTACTGCGGCATAGCGCAGAGATATACCCGTAATTTGATAACATTTAAATTGCGCGTAAAAATTGAGATGATTTTTTTTTCCCGCATATCTCATGTGCCTCCGCCTACTGTTAACAAAATGGATATGGGATAACGTCAGTAGTATGTACAAACGTAGCTAAAAGGAAAACTAACACAGCTAATTAAGCTTTAGAAGGTAACGAGTAACAGTGTAACACTGAGCAAAGTCCATTTTGTTGGTCAGTTCACTATCAAAATGCGGCCTATTCATTAATAATATATGTATACTAGCTGATTCCCGCGACTTCGTCCGCGTGCAATTAACGAAAAAAATAAGTGTCATACTAACTTTGCACCCCCGTTCCCTTAAGGGGGTGAATTTTCAAAAATCCTTTCTATGTGTACAGATAGAGATTTAGATTAAGGCGTAGGTTTTCATCTTAGAGTATATTTGGCGATGTCGGGAATCAGTATAAAAAGATAGCAAGTCGACATAAATATTGGAATAATTTATTAAAAGTCGTATCTACTGTACTGTACTTGTATCGTAAAACATATTATCGCTTATCCGTCCAGTAAATTACTGTCAAAATAAATATTTTTCATAAAAAATTGTCCAGAGTAATGATAAATGGAAAACTGAAGCTTAATAAATGCTTGTTATCAATAGATCGAACGTGGACAGAGATTAAAATCTCTGTATTCGATTTATTTTTCAATGAAGTACTTATATCGTATGCTTTATTTAAATATGACTACATATTTTTTTTGTATTTAGGAAACTTTTTATTATCAATATAACTGTATATAGTCTATATATATAATAATACAGAATCCTCCTTCATTCAACACGTCAAATGAATATATTAACAAACAGACGAATATATTGAGGTAAAGAGTATATAAAATAAAACAGATAACTAAAACAATCCACGTAACTATCAAAGTTCAACACAGTTCATATAAATTCCCGTAAGTTCATTTATTTAAAAATTCATTTGGTACTGCAGTAACTTTCTTCTATTTAACTTTTACTTAGTAAGTACTTACATGGTAACATAAGTTAGGTAATAATTAATTGTTGAAGTTTTGTAGTTTGCAGGAGAGTGCTCACCGAAGAGAGAGACGGAGGAACTGCGTGAAATATATTGATTTCTTACACTTAGGTACGCGAAAAACTGCATCGTTGGTCTAGTGGTTGTAAGCGTTACTGCTTAGCAAGAAGTCTCGGGTTCCGTGACACAGGTCGAGCAAAGAGTTATTAGGTTTGTCAATGAAATTCTCAATGACAGCTCGAAGTTTGGATTCCGGCCGCGGCCGTGCCCAGTTGATGGCAATAGGCTGCAACCCTACTAAATGGGACATAAATATCCCGCGGCTTTGCCCGCATAGTATATAGATAAAAAGCCTATGTGTTAATCCAGGTAATAAACTTAATGCTAAATTTCATGCAGACCAATTAAGCGGTTTTTGAGTGAAGAAGTAACAAATATCAACACAAACTTTCACGTTTATAATATTAGTAGGATGTTAAAAGTTGACGAATATGTTAATTAGTTCATGATAATTATAGTTTTTGTTATAAACCAATTTACGTAAGCACAAAGTCCTGGAACAACTATTTTTAAATCATATAAAAATACATATAGGAATTGCCTTCTCGAAGGTATAGCTGGCAGTAGAAAACATAAAATATACAAATGCATATAAACAAATGCATGCATTTTTTATCTCTATAGAAATGTGTGCATTACGATGTCGAGATAAGGGTCAATATGCTATGTACCTATTTTTTAGATTGAACATATCTTTTTTGATCTGGACGGAAATGTGTGCACTATTTTGTTGAGATAAGGGTCAATATACTGTGTATTTTTATATGGATTCGATTCCCAGGTTTATCACTCTTAAAAGCCACGCCTGCGACCACTAGATCAATAAGGCAGTAGGTACTAAATAGCGATTTGAATTAATTTTCCTATATAACACAATAGTAGGTCAATGTTATGCGAAAATACAGAACTACTTGGGAACGGCGTTAAGTCAAATCAAGGTCTGCGTTTCGTATGTTGCGTGACCGTTTTCATTTTGTAGGCCATGTTTGGCGTTCTAGGATATTTTCGGCATAAATATATGCATTGGAACACCCCCATGCCATGCCACTCTGTCAGCTAAACAAGCTGGCATTAATTTTGTAATGTAGTTGATACGCATATTTTCAATATGGTAATCATTCCATATCAAAAAGGTTGTTTTTGAAACGATGCCTGATACTACAACGTATCGTGGGAGCATTTACAAATTTTGACATACACAATCACTCGAATACTGCATATGGATCTTAAAAGGATTCGGTTCGCGAAAGTAACCTGGGAGCCGTGGTGTAAGAGCAGATCGTTTAGGTACTGTGACAATCAAAATTTCAGTTTTGTGCATGTATAGAGTTGTATAGAGTTGTAAGTGTGATGGAATCTACCCTAAGCTACATAAAAAATAGCGTTTTAAAAGCGATGTCACTCATTATATATTTCCTCTTTCATTTGTTATATAAAACTGCACCTAGTTATTCCCCGTCCTTTCCTTCTAAAATCGAAAGCTTTTTCCATTGGTAACTCAATCAAAGCGAGCTCAAACGTAGCTAATATTTATATTACGTCTTAACATCCTTGCAGTGCTTCAATCGCTTCACCCAGTAAAAACAAAAAAAGAATACCTGAATATTGTAGCTGAACCTTTTAAGAAACACCCAGTAAGGTGTGCGAAGAAATCTAATCACAAACTGAACGAGCTCGAGTGTCTCCGGAGAGCTATTATGAAAAGCGAGTGTTATATTTTTGTGCAAACTTTCCAAACAATTAGGCAAGTACACATTAGGGAGGGAATTATCTTAATATTTGAGGGATAAGTATTCCCTCGAGTAATGGTAGGTACCTCCTACTTACCTCATACACCCTCGTGCAAATACACACACATAATACATGTGCGCGTTCTAAATTTAGCCTATTTAATCAAGCATCATACAGAACAATAAAAATGCTATCACAACAAAATTATGATTCTGAACCTTACTTCGCAGTAATACGTAATAATATTGCGAACCATATTTTTCAATCAGGACGTATATGATAGCGTGTATGACATAATCAATTGATCAGTCTCGAAATAGCGGTTCTGTTAATGAAGCTTGACTGTCTGTCTTTATTTAAAAGTCAATATTAAAGGGCACTGCTAATTGATACGAATAGGAACTACTACTAGCAAATCCATGTTTTTGAAGTATCCTTGCTTTTCTCAAGTATATAGGACAGAGTAGGACTGACTTCTAGTCTAGCTAGATCCAACTGAACATTAGAATTGTACAAAAAAACGCCTTGGCTATCCTGTCTTTGGACAATACCGATATATTAAGGATACATTTGTGATGTTACGGCTTTTTTCTGTATTACTACACTGGTGGAAAACAAGCTTACGGCCTGATGGTAAGCGGGTACCGTAGCCTATAAACGTTTACAACACCAGGGGCGTCACTCGCGCATTGCCGACCCTGCATATACCTTGTCACTCCTTTTTTGAAGAACCTCATGCAGTCGTTTGGGAAAACCTCATCATCATCATCATCATCATCATCAACCCATTAACGTCCCACTGCTGGGCACGGGTCTCCTCTCATTTGAGAGGGATTAATGCTATAGTCCACCACGCTAGCCTACTGCGGGTTGGCAGAATTCACATGCCATCGAGACAAATCTCACAAGCATGCAGGTTTCCTCACGATGTTTACCTTCACCGTTTGAGCTTGTGATAAATACGCACATAGCTTCCGAAAAATCAGTGGTGCGTGACTTGGATTCGAACTCGAGACCTTTGACGTCTCAGTCCACTGGTCACACCGCTAGGCTACCACAGCTCCGAAAAGCTCAGCTCTCAGCTTTCCAGTGAAAACCTCGGCAGGTAGTTAATTCCACAGCCTGATTGTGCGTGGTATGAAATTCCTTCGGAACCGCACAGTACGCGAAGATATTGGCTCCAAGGGATGGATTCGCTGCCGATGGCGGGAGGTAGGATGGTAAAAAGTGGCCGCTTTCGGCTTTCCAAGCACAGAGATCATGACATGACCAGACATTACCATGTGGTGCTGGTTACATATCGTGTCTGTCACCTGGTTATTACTTAGGTAGTCACGAGTCATTTCAGTCAGTTAAAACTTAAAACTACTATTAAGGTACATGTGCAATGAGAATTAAATTAAGTACTATGTATTATTACGCGGGCTAAGCGCCAGAGCTGAGCGCAGGCAACAATGTTTTCAGGTATAAAACCTGCTTTATATAGACGACATGGCGCGGCTAGAATATAAAATCTTACTTCAAAAGGAAAAGTTTTCCGTTAAGAGCATACCTTGATCTCTAGTTCAAGTTGAAAGAAGAACAAAGACAATGATTTAAGGATTTGTAAAACAAGAGGTAGCGATAGTTTTTTTGTTTTCGTTTTACTTCAAAAGGAAAAAGAAACCTATATGTCTATCTGTCTATCTATGCTTCGGATTACGAAAACTGTGTTAATATCAAATACTTAAGACGTGACTTACTTGCATGTGTCTATCCATATGCATTATGAGTGTGAATTCACGAGTAAGTTTCTTTATCTAAATAGATATAACTCAAAGGTGACTTACTGACTGACTGACATATGACATTTTGTATGAAAACTATACCTTATTAATAATAATACTTCTTAACACGAGCGAAGCCGCGGGCAAAAGTTAGTAAGTCATAATCCTAGAAAATGATGTCTCTAAATTGATCCTCAAGAAAATATTGTTACATAACCGTCTTTCGGTAACGAAAACCGATGCCCTTGTTAGCCAGATCGAAAACAGAAATGAAGGTGGATAATTCTATTACTTGGGACCTAAACCGGTAAACGGTGCGTGAACTGTCAGTACTGTGCTACCTAATTCTTCAGTTATTTAGGGGTGATAGTATTTTATTTCAGGATTTGCATCTAAAAATACGACAGCTACAAAGGTCAGTTCATATTACAGCTGTAGGTTCGTTGACCGCATAGCGTCTAGTACTTCTGTGTTACGTGGTACCTGCTCGCTATCGATCCGACTGACTACGCCTAGAACATAGTGGAACCGTGGAACTGTAGACTTGAATTCAACGAATCCTTTGACATTAAGTTATTTCAATGAACGTCGTACGCACGTGTGACTTCTCACATTAAGTTTGAACGCACCGTGGTATATGTAGCTTATGACAGTACACTATTATTTTAGTTTCTTAGTACTTCTTTAGGCATATTGGGCACTTTTGAGATGGGAGAAAAAGCACACTTTCACGTAATCTATTTTATTTATAATAACGTTGAATAAAAAATACTTCTTACTACTTTCTTAACAACCCAAAAATACTGTTTCCAAGATTTTGAAGCTAAGAAGTTTTCATTTCTAACGCGCAGTTCTGCGGCTTACGATTTTTTTTATATCACTCGGATCTGTTTGGTCAGACTTCATCATTCGGTCCTGCGCCAGCTTCGTTTAGGTTTGACCTGCGAACTGGCGAGGAATATTGACTGGAATCGTTTGTCTTGTTGTCGACTTGAATCGTTGTACGGGTACATGTAGAGAAGGAATAAAAGACATGTGACTAAAAGATGATTGTAGATGGATGATGTAGAGACGCAGAAACCTCAGAAAAAAACGGACGGATTGTGTAATGGCCAATTTGATTAAGAGTGATATTAGAGAATTATACCAGTTATTATTGGAACTTTTCGAACTGGTATTTTTTATTGGATTCGGAAATATTGAAAAACTTGCTGGATGGAATCGGATTGGAAGAGGGAGACAAAGCTTTACGCAGATGAAGTTGTTGTGCTCGCAACTCCGAAATTAAAACTATCCCATAACGTGACATGACTTTTTTATATAAGCACCTTAGTAGTTACTTATGAGAGAGTTCATACGGGACGAAAACACCGCCGCAATAAAGACGACCGTATGACGATCTTATGAATGAGCACTAAGGTGGCAGCATACGGGTCCTGGTGTAAGCAGTATTTATAGCGATGTAAGCAATATAAGGGGTATTATTACACAGTGTGTCTGCTACATTGAATTTTTGAAAACGTTTTTGAATTGATTTCTTCTATATGGGTACCTAAGATTACACATACACAAACAACAAAACCTAGAATAATTGTATCGGTGTATAAGCCAATCACCGCTTTTAGTAAGCATTAGTTCTAAGAGAGTTGTTTTTTTAGGCAAGTAACATTAAACACGCGTCATCAATCAATGTAGGCTCACCACATTTTGTCTTACTTTAGGATTAGTCTGGCCCTTGTCCTGAATATGTTTTTATGATTTTTCGCTAAAGTTAAATGCAATTTACGCGCACATTTACTTAATTTAAGTAGAGATTTGGTCTATTTTCTATGTTATATGGCTATTGTTTATGTAAAACTTTAAAATAATATTAATTTTACCAAATTCAAATTTATTCGGAGATTTTTGTTAGAAAATGTAAACAGGCTTCTTATTAGAATTAACATACATTTGTTATGATTATAATTTACCCTGCTCATTCACTGAAAATCGCCTACATTAGATTATTTTTTATTTATTCCGTCTTATCTTGAGACAGCTGAAAGTTGTTGTAATAAAGAAAGTCAATTTGCAAACTTATACCAACCAAGATCGTGCGGGTCAATGCCCTTTCAGTGTGTGCCAGTTTCTTTACATAAAACAAGAAATACACAATGAAAATGAAACACCTAACATGACTCAACCTTTTCCCTTGGCTAAAACAAAGGGTGTTTAGTCTAGCCGAATAAGTTTTTGAGGGTAGTTTTTTCTCATTAACTATCTTTTGGTTGAAGTAAGCTAAAGCTTGTCAGTATTCTATTAATATCGTACAGGTTTTTATGTTTATATGTCAAATACTTGATAACATTAAAACTGCTTGACGAATTTGGAAGAAATTTGACATAAGTTAATTTATTACATGGATAAATACATAGCACGCAAGTAGAAGTTAGTAGTAGATAATTATAATATCCTTGTATAAAATGTATGTATATTGGTCTTCTGTGACACTTCGATTGGTTGCTCTGTATACGCCTGCGAATACTTAGTCCTGCCTGCGTGAAGCCAGGCTAGGTAAAGTAAAAAAGATGGTATAAAATAAAAACTATGAATGTTTAAATAAATAATCATTAAATATTTGCGGATATTATGACACAGATCCTTCTAGTTCCGCGGTAAGCAAAGAGGCTTGTGTTACGGATACTAGATAGTTGATATAATACATATATATAAATAAATAAAATAATAAATATTCCTGGACATTATTACACAGCGCCATGTAGTTCCGTGATAAGCAAAGAGGCTTGTGTTACGGAAACTAGTTGGTTGATATACTACATATGTATATACTTTTTTTTTTGTAAATCCATACGTATTATAAAACAAATGTTGATGCTCATCACACAAACATTTGTCCCTACTGGGATTCGAACCCGGGACCCATAGCATAGCAGGCAGCGTTAACTACCGCTGAGCTAAACGGATCGTCAAATTATTATTATTTATTAAAAAAAATGGCTTTATTTGATACGTTGTTAGGCATGTTCATATGTTAAAGTTATATTGTAAATAATAAGGACCCATAGTACTATTTTTATCTTCATTGTGTGCAAATAGATTCTGCCTGTAGGGTGCTTCTCGCAGATGGCGGTCTCTTATTCTTGATTAGACAAAGGCCAGTTACACTCTTGTCACTACTAGCGCCACAACAGACCTCTTAAGCCCTTTTAGCCGAGAGGCCACTTAACAAGCGCTTTATCTTTGGGAAAGAGCCCTTCCCTGAAACTTTTGTCCGTGCTCAGAGCTAAAATAGCTTGACGAGGAAAAATGTGAGACCGTGAGTGTTTTGATTTAAGAACGTACAATCAGTTAATAAAAGCCGCTTTTCTTTGCTGCTTTTGTAAATGTTATTGTAAACTATTTATCATGGTAACAAATAGTAAGAATAAAATGAGCAATACATACATCATGATTTATGTTATGTAATGTGTTTTGTCAATAAGAATGTTTTAATAAAAAAGGGATGGTTTTACATTCCATTCTGATAATGTTTCGGTTGCTTTTCACGAGAAGGTTAATTAATCTTCTGCGTAGATGAAAAAAAAGTAAGAACTATCAAAAGATCATAGATAAATAATTCAGTTTACCTACGAAAAAAGTGCTTTTTAATTTTCATAATTAATTTTTTTTTTAACAATTTATTTTTAGCTAGTGAAACCGAACTTTAGAATGTGAATGTGCGTGACTATTTTCATTAGGTACCTACTAAGTATGACCAGAATAAATAAAACGTATAAATAAACTCAGAAAATACTAACTTGTTCCTTGTTTGTTTATGTAAATTATGTAATAGAGAATGTGGGGCGAAGAAAAATAGCGTTTGCGTATAGGTATGAATTTAAATAAATATTTCTTGGGTTGTAAGTATAAAAATACAGCGGCTTTTACCCATTTCGTGTTTGTGTTTAAATAAAAATATTGAGGCGTTGTTTTTTTATGACGTATTGTAGTATTGAGTTCGAATCTAAGGCACGGACTTTTACTTTTAGAAAGCATGTGTATATTAGGTAATTTTGCAAATTTAGGAATTGTCTACCTGTCATTCAAATTAAACGATCAGATTCTCTTTTTTATCTGTCATTCGAAAGTGATCCATTTAAATTCTTATGCCTATAACTTCTAACAGTAGTCCCGCCTTGGTAGCCTCCCCTTTTAGTTTGAAGCCAGGGCCGCAGCTTCAGTATCTCAGTCATTTGTACGAAGTCAAGCCTCTCTTTAATGTTTTCGTGATGACCTCGTCGAGCGTTTCCGTATAATGAGGTGTTTAGTACCAGCTGGTACTCCACACTGAATGTGACACGACACCTGCTTGCAGCCTTGTGAATAACTACAGATTTATTTTTAGATATCATTGCCTTGAAAAAAATGCAACTTTATGCATAGCTTATTTAAAAGTATTTTAGCAGATGCGTTCGCCTAAGGCCAAATTCGATGTGTTTTTGTTGGTTTTATCTATGTAGCGTAACGTAATTTAGGAATGTACCTAACCATATTCGCATCAACGTAGCCGTTAATTATGATTTTGATGATCTATATTGCAGTACCTAATAGAATTACAAATTAAAGTAGTGGCCGTAGTGGTTTGGACTTAAACAGGCTAAGTTGTGGAATTTTCATAAATTTTCATAAAAAAATCAAATAGCTTTCTCTACATTTTTATTTATTGTAAACATATAAACGTTTTAACAGACTCAGTTTTATTTTGTTCGGCGTTTTATATTTTTATTATGATTGTGTGTTGTTCCCGTATTCTACGGTACGGATATTTACCAAATACTGTTTCCATGTAACTTTATATCCTGCACGTAGTCATATGAATTTCAGTGCCTCAGTGAACAAATGCGGGTAGCAATATATTTTGCTCGCTTGACTGGCTTTACAAGATCAAACATGACGGCTGGTGCGCGGTGTATCAACCGTTCATATGCAGTCTTATAATAAAGTAATACTTGAAGAAAAATGGGAATATTTTTCCTGAATTCCAGTTTCAAATAAAACTATAAAAATAGCACTGTGACAATTTTACATAATGGAACTATGACGAATATGAATATGACGAAACGATTGGATATCGCTAATTCTATAGCTAACCGATCGGCTTTTGTTGTACGGGTATTCGTTTCGAATTACCACACGGAACATAATATTTGTACCTATAGCTAAAAGTAGTTCTTATGAGTCGGCGTTTTAAGAGCGAAAAGTTTGTAAATCAATTGTGGGGCATAAGAAATACTATAGTCATGTGTCTCTATGTATATCCACAAACCCATCAACCCATGAATTATTTGAAATGAACGTTTCTTTGCTGGTGAAGTATGTTTAAATAAGGCCGAGATATACCAACTAGCCTTTAGGTATATTACATATTATATGAAGCGATATAAATCGAAGTCTCTAGTCTCCTTTTACCCAAACTGGAGACGGTTATGATAGTATTTTATATTCTAATGAACTTCTACTCAAGAACTGATTTTAATGAAATTTTACACACTGTGTATTTTGTTCCAACTTGAGCGAAATGATAATTTTAATTTGAGGCTTTCGAGCACAACAGCTAGTATAATTACCTATAAATATTCGTTTTTTTTCGGAACGTATGATTAAGAACACCAACATTTCAAACAGCTGTTCATAATTCAGTTAAATCCGGCTCGGTGCGATGTGAGGTGGCCTTCATAATTACTAGGACAATAATAACTACGACAGACTAGCATTTATTGTGAATTATTAAAATTCACGGTCACTAAAGCTTTGTTCAGTATAAGGAATGGTTATTATTTGATATTATTTATCTTTATATTCATGTAGGTACCTATTCTAGATTTATTTGTTCGATGGTCCAATCTTGGCATGTCAAAGTCTCAGTTGTTTCCTATTTAGTTTTTTAAGAGTTTGGAAATTGATGGCATTTCCACGATCGTAACAAGTCACAAATATAACCTACATTTGAAGAAACGTTTCATCAAGAACATTTAAAATATGTGCATACATTCCCAGAAATGACACAACGCACATTCGAATTTAGTAATATAATAGACATGTACATGACTGTGTAGTAACGTCCTATTTTTATGTTCTAAATCTACATCCAAATGTCTTCGTACAATCTGGTCACATTCTATAAATTACCTATGTAGCACTAAACCAACAAAATCCGAGCTTCGTCATATCTTTTACTCAACGTCGAACGTTCGTGATGTGTTTACAAAAAATCTGTCTGTATAAGGGCGCCCTGTCAGCAAAAAGTTAATGTTGGAATACCCTCGGAGGGTAGAAAGTTAGAAGTGAAGGAAGTGATGAAATTCGTGGGTGATGTTGGCGTGATTAATGTGCTTGTGCACTTTTAAGCCATGTTGTTAAGGTTTAAAATAGGTGTAAACTTTTATTGTAGCTTAATTTTGCTTATGAAGATTTGTTCATGATTTTCTGCAGAAATCAATTGCCAAATTTTCATATTTCATTTACTGTATTCTAAAAAAAGGCCTGTATTTAAGAGTGCCGTTATATAATGCGTAGTTAAGACATAAATTATGGACTAGTTAGTCTAACACATTGTAGGCGCTAAGATTTTCTAGGGAAAGATAATTATCCTTGTGTGTTACCTACCTATTACCGTGTCCGTTACTAGCACTTAAGTAACCGTGATCTCATTAACAAAGGCTAGTGAAAATTGCTAATGAGAGCAGCTCTTGTAGTGTACTTACTTTAACTTTCAGTTAATAGATTTTTCACTCATAATTTTCTTTTCGTAGAAGAAACGAAAGTTTAAAAACATAAAAATAACAACTACGAGTAATCATTTTAATAAACTTATAAATATTAATCATCTTATTATTAATCTACAATTAAAATCCAACGAACACAAATCAATACATTTAACCCTTCACGGGATATGTTAAGTTTCTGGATTCATTCTATGAAGAATCCTACGACATTATTTTCTCTCCTCTTCATATAATCCCTTAGAATCCTATGATACCCTGGGGTTAGCTTTAGGTACTTACTTAGTTAATGTAACTAAACAAAGCTTTTGTTGCATCTGAGAAACTAAGGCAGCATGTGATGTGAATATGGCATATCGTAGTGTGCCTTAGAGAAGACCGCAGTGACACAATCAATGTTGTTTTTTCGCGAGTGAGTAAGATTGATAGTGCTCTTTAGTGACTATAATGACAGCATGGGAATGTCGTTTGCAGTCAGTGTGGTAACTCCCATTTTTTTAGCTTCTTCAAAAAAGCTGTCGAAAAGTTTTTACAAGATCGGCAGCTGCTTACCACCAAGCATTGCTTGTCTAGGGTAATTCCAGAGCGCGCCTTGGGCTCGAAATCAAGGCCTTTGACTTCACACTGGTCACATAACAAGACTATCACAGTTTTTTATGTATCAAAAGAAAAAAAAATATAATTAGAAAACTATTATTGATACCCAAAAATGGCTACATGTTCCTATTTTCATAGAGATCGTATTCATTAATCACAAGAGGTTGCGATCTTCCCTTCTTCCAATCTCATCCGATGTTTGTTATAAAAGAGATCATCAATCACCACATACTCAAATAATGTAGTATGTAGATACACATAGATAACACATCAACCCTATTTTGCGTAACGATGGCCACCGCATTTTCAGAAATACTTAATTGTTATTTAGGTTTTTAAATTATTCTACATTAAGTTTATATTTAGTTATTCTCGTTAATATTTTTTTAATGTACATAGATACTTTTATTTTTTTTAATGAAATTTTTTGGGATAAGGAAAAAAGCTCTGAACTCGCCTAACCGTCGCGTCATGTTAGTACTATATTAATACAAGATTTAGTTTTAATATTCATTAGTAGGTATTTAATTAGAAATTTGTTCGAAAAAAGTACTTTTACTGTATAAATATGTTTATTTACGTTGATAAAATATATTTTGTAATGAACAAAATTGTTCACAATCCTAAAGTGTGCAAGTTTGTTAAGTTACTGGTCCCTTTTTTAATGATAAATCCTTCCAAAGTACAGGGATGATCGTATAGTTGTGTTATCATCAGAGACCTTAACGATACCATATTCTTTCATATCTCCTGATGCATGAACCAGATAACTGTTTCTATCTTCGGATCGGGGACTATTGAATATCCATTGTGTCAGCAGTTTCTACGAGAATGTGCCGGATACATCAAATAGATTGCTCTGCACTTGCCGGAGCAAAGGAAAAATCTATACTATAGCCGATGTTACATACAAACATACATAAGATCACGCTTTGTTCTCCTGGGTATAGGCAGAAACTATAGAATGCACGCCCTACGATCCCTGCCTTACAACTTTTGCTTCGTCCATATTCATTTATCGTTATATACTGAGTCGATGTTATGTTAAATTTCGCTAATAAAACTGAGAATTTATTGAAACTTTTTTCTAGGTAGGTATAATTTGTAACCTACATCCGTTGCGAATGATTTATAATTATCACCTGAATATTAGACCGTAAAATGTTTGTTTTATTATCCATAAAATCCTATTATTTAAAAATAAAGTACGGCTATTAAATTCGACCCTTCCTGGGATAATTAGGTTTGTACAAAGGTACATTTAGATATATTATAATATCTACAAACGCCGCTCTTATACAACATTAAACGATAAAATGTGATGAAAAGTGAGTGGAACCTACCGATACAAAATATTGTACAGAAGGTCTATTCAGAGTTATTCGTAAAAGCACAACAGAACACTATACGTATGGAACGTACTGCAGCATGTTTAAACAATCATAGCGTTTTCTTACCAACCAAGGATATAGCATCAAATATTAACAAAGTAAGTTTAAAAGTCAAAGTTATAATATCATTTATTTGAATTAATAATGCCATATTCAGGAAGCCTATAGTGTCTAAAAATACAATTTAAAAATGTATCTGTTATGAAAACGACTGAAATAATTTTCGACTTCGCAAAAAGTAAATCTTCTGTATTTTTTTTTTGTTTTCGCGTTTTCATTCGTTATTCTAGAAAGTTATGCGCGGTGGGAAAGCCTTTTAGCTAAAATGGGTTCGGATCGTCTGCGATTCACTCAGATACTGTACACATTGAAACACAAACATTGACCTGTTTGCTCTGAAAACAAAATGCTATATAAAGTTTTCGCTTATGTTTTATAGCGGGAGGGTCACTTTCGACACTAGTAGAGAAATTGTAGTGGTATGCAAACTTAAACTTTTTCATTTATATTTTAAAATACAATGTAAAATTTTAGTTAGACAGTAGCGCCAATTCCGTAGAGTACTCATTAAACTTTTAAAACTTTGATGTTGTTTTCAACCGAAACGCAAGAAAGAGATGGGAGTAAAGTACGAATGAAATTAAACATTTACGTTGTAAAGCCGAAATCCTTGTTTGCAGCGTAAATATATAATGGAGTTTGACATTTTCCAGAAAATGCGCGAGTGAGTAATTTGTAGCATTAAATAAATCTTTGTTACTCTCCATTCTACGTCATTTATCCAGCTAGGTCGATATTTTATCTCATTCCAGTGTACAATTCCTCGGGGTAGCTAAAAGTGCACAGACGATGGAGCACCCTCTAGCCTCCTAGCGTGCTGTTTAAAAATAGAACAAAGGGATACACTTGAAATAAACTGCTGAAGGTATTAATAGCTCCAAGAAGGTTAGCAGGATAGAGATCCTTAATATCTCTGATAATTAAGATACAAAGGCAGGCGTCGGCATCGGTTTACTTTTAAACAAAATAAGGTTTGTTTTACTTTCAAGAAATTGGATAACCATTAGTATAGAAGTAAGTAGAATTGATTGTTATTGTATTTGAAAATATTTGACGTGTGTTACGGATCGTATTATATTAATACGGGTTACGAAAGCAATACAAGTGAAATAACTCCATTTAATGATAAGTTATTTGAAGAAGCCTCAATCATTCAAAAGCTACGTATCGACGATCGCGTTGCCTCTTAAAGTCTATAGAAGACTGCTAGGCCAATACAAAGATCTATTGTATTATAAAATCGCAAACGCACGCAACGTATACGCAGCTTTACACTAGCGTGTGTATGACGTGTATAGTATAAACAGAATAATAATTGTGTTGGCACTTCCTCAAACAAACAATTAATATCCAAAATTCAAAATCATCATAATTGGTTTCGACATCAACATTGGAATTTGAATTCAATTTACACACATGTTAAGTAAATATTATTTATTAGATAATAATTTCAGTCAACGGGTTTGCTATTAATTCTTGTTTAATGTTCACTGGGTGCGTTAACGTTACAACCGACGCGTATGCAAACGTTTGGCCAACAACGACCAACATGGGCCAACTATGGCGGGAGCTCATTTGGTGATATTATCTGGGCTCATTGATCACCGAAATGATGAAGTAAATTAATCTGAGTTTAGTTTGGACGAATGTGACTTATAAAGCAGATGATACTAGATGCAATTAGCCATTTTGGGTTAATTAAACATGTTTAATTTGCTTACGTTTTACTGGTCGTACCTAAGTGTAACTGAATGTAGCCTCGGCCTTAGAAATAATAGAAACGAGAAACTTTTTTTTCTATAACTTTATTAAATTTGGTAAACTAAGCCAAGTACACGTGAGACTGATATTTGAACGAATATGCGTGGTCAACAGCATAGATAGCCGTTTTAATCTCTTTTTTTTTGTATCGTAAATTAGTATGATTTTATCATATATGGAATACGAAAAATAATCATATAAAAATATAGTGATAGTCATCATATACCATTTGAAGATGAACATTAACCTTAAATAACTTTTAAATCAGTCGGCTTAGTGAAAAATCATATACCTATCACCTTTTTTGGAGATTGTTCAATTTCTTTTATGAATATGTATTCATTTTAATGTGTACCTACAATATACATATATGTGTTATATTGAAAATCAAAGATCACGAATATATAAGTATTCAAACATTAAAGCCCACTATTTACGTTACCGATACAAAACAAACGCTCTGAGCAACCTCAGACCAACTGTCATCACAATGACGAACGAAGTTCCAAAGCCTCTAAACGTAAATCAAAAGGTGCCTATGACAAGTAAATATTTATGTCAAGGCCGGTTATAACACGCATTAGTGACTGAAGCCAGCGTGGTGTGGGCGTGGGCAGGAAGAGCCCGCGAGTGAAACCCCCCCCCCCACATAACCCCCCCTTCATTTGTATTCATCAGGATAAAACAGTTTTATCAAGGCGGCAAAGTTCTGCACAAATTAAAGCCGCGGTTTTGTGTAATGATTATTATAGTTAGTAATTTGAATGGAAATTTGTCATCAAATCTGATGTGTTAATTAAAGAGTTTTAGTCTAATTGCACTTTTGTGTCAATCACAGTTTTGCTTCGTTTGAATTTTGGAGGTTACTTTTACAGTCGGGGTTTATAAACTTTGTGCTGAAAAAATATTTGTACATGTACGTAATATTTTGTTATTCTTAAGACATTTCCCCCGAAGAAGAAGCCGATCGCTGGACTACTGCATCAACCGGGACGTGTTAATTATATAAATGAAATAAACATTAGATCAAACATACATTATTTTGATTCTGGTAATATTTATCCGAGTTCATACGATTTCGAAATATTTAAACAAGATCATATTATTCACAACTTTGTTTAAGCAAATTTAACACGATTCAATATAATTGATGACCCAATTAGCGGTTTGAATGGAGGCAGGGGCATGGCGAATGTTTAACTATGCATAATATGTAGTATTTCAATTCAGTAGGTATTTCAATAATGTAGTGTATGAATCATCTATGTAGTAGCCTTGTTGCTTAGCTAGGAACTAGATGGGGCTGTGTCATAATGTCTGGATACATTTATTTATATTATTTAACATCACTCAGCTTCTCAGGACAGATCGTCTAAAATAATAATCAAGTTGGTTACTTGTGTAGGTATTTATTTATTGAAGGGACATCAACAATGTGAACAGAAACATATTACAAAGAAAGTACCTATATAGACTTGTGTTTACATCAATTACAGATATGAGATATTAACGCTGCCTTCTGTGCTACGGGTCCCGGGTTCGAATCCCGGTAGGGACAAATGTTTGTGTGATGAGCATAAACATTTGTATCCGAGTCATGGATGTATCTATGTATAATATGTATCGTACATTTACAACAAAAAAAAGTAAATATGTGGTATATCAACCTTCTAGTATCTGTAACACAAGCCTCGTTGCTTACCACGGAACTAGATGGCGCTGTGTCATAATGTCCAGAGATATTTATTTATTTATTTATAAGATAGAGTATTCATAACTATGAATTTGTAACTACAATGACACACAGATTAAAAAATATTGAACAGTAATTATTAAGCACATTAGTAGACAAAATTATATACTATGTATTAATAATATATGTATGTATATTAAATACTTTAATAAATAATAATAAGAAATCAATTGAAGGTCGTCATTGTTATTAAGGTCTTACATGTTTCGTGTTTGTCGCGATCGATTAGTCATTTAGCAGCCTTCAACTCTATAAGGTCATGCCTTGCCGCTCGACTTTATAAAGGGTATAAAAGGTTTATATTGCTACACGAATTCACCCCTTTTTATGTTAAACTTTAGAATTAATCCTGACACCGGTGTACATGATATTTTAAGTGGTCTAACAATTTTTGTTTCTCTAATAAAATGTTATAATTTATTTGTCTATGCAAAAAAATATAATATTTTAAAATAAAGTTTTTTTTATTTCAAATATATTTCAGGTACGTTTAATTTTTCTTTGCATTAAGCAAGCCAAAGTTCACGGATGTATTTTATTACTTGGTTCGTTTATTCATTTCTAGAAGCAAAGGTAACAAACGCATACAGCCAAAGTCAACTCTTTAGATTTAATATTATAAGTATAATAATTATTATTAGATATACCCAACGTAAACAGTTTGGAATTTAAACAATCCTTTAAACAACCGTAACCACAAGAACCCATTCTGCGAAATTAGTTGAAGAAACTTTAAGACGACTTGAAGTCTGTTTGATTTTGTGTGATAAATTAATAACTTCAGTCCTCTTAAGTGTTATTGGGTAGATGATGACAATTAATGATGATTGGATTGCACCAGATGACGAGGGTGTCGGATATTCCTAAGTCAAGTTCATCGTAGTATCAAATGAATGAATCCGTCATGGCATTATTTGGGGGAGGGAGGCCTATGTCCACCTATGGACGTCTATCGGTTAATGTGATGATGATGATAATTGATACAATAGGTACTACGTCAAATGTTGGATCATTATGTTTATTTAGAATATTGTAACTTTTAACTTTAAATTTATACCGTTTTGCACAGAACAAGACCCTTTAACATAGATTAAAGTATTTTTATTAGCCCCTTAGTTATGAGATATAGTCGTTAATCACTAAGAAGTGTAATTTATACTTTTTATACCATGTGGAACTGTGAGTGGTACACAAGTTTACAACGGCCCGCCTGTAAGTAATTACTGTAGTCTGTGGACGTTTGCAACATTACCGCAAAACCTGGTCACTCTTTTGAATAACCCCAAAAATTGAGTTTTTAGGTCACTTTACCCCTAACGAGCTTTGAAACTTTACTCACTCGCAAAAACACAACTATTATTGTTTTAGTGCGGTCTCCTGTGAGGCGGAGGTATTTTCTCAGTCGGGTAGCTCAACTATATTTATTTTCCTATTTTCTACATCTTTTAAACCCGTTTTATGTTTTGCAATTTTATAATAAGCACTAATCGACATCAGCACTGCAGCAGATGAATAAGATTAATTCGTTTGTGGTTACTTCGTTAACGACTTCGTTCCGACGGTGTAAAGGTTTTTATATTACAATAGAATTTCTTTTTGCCAGAGCCAAAGGTTGCATTTCTGCGAAATCAGCATTCAAAGTCAAAGGAAATCAGGCATTGCTGCTTTTAAGTTTATTTGCCAATAAAATAAATGAGCGCCAACATTTTTTTATTGGCGCATGAGATTAATAAATTGGATATTTAAGTACCTTACTTAATATCTGAAAGGTTATTTTTGTCGATGATGAGGATTAGAAAACGTAAGTACGAATAAAATTCTTATAAATTAAAATTTAAGTTCAAAGGAATATAATTAGTATTGTGTCCAAAACGTAAAGTTCATTTTACATACACAATCAACATCAAAGTGTAAATACAATTTACGATCGAGTTTCGAAAAAAGAGTGACCTAAAAATGTTCATGCCAAAAAGGATTTCAAGAGGCCCAGGGTAGGTGCACCCTAGGGATTGTGTGTGAACAGACGCGCTGAATAATTTACCTGGCAACACTTTGAGTGCGGTTCAAGCTTGATGAGCAACCTTCCTGTTACTATAACCTTCATAGTGCTGTGTAGACGAGATGTGTAGAATTTTCGACTACGTACAACCGACTTAATTAAACGGATGACTTCAATACAGAACGTTGTGAACAGAACCTTAGTGTGTATATAGTCAGTCAGTTCATACTCGTAGTTCATTTATCTAGTTTTACGACTACGATTTTGTATTTTTTTATAAAAACGTTGCCCCTCACTAGCATTTTCTCTTGTGCTATGTATGCGTTATGATAAACTTTCAAATACACAAATATCGAGACCCGGAACAACTACTTGTAGATATTACAAATATTTGCTCCATGCTATCAAACCCGCAACCCGTGTCCTACATACCCATCGCTCAGCCACTGCGCTAATTTAGTCTTTGTCTAGCATAATTATAATTTTATTAATGAATCTATAATTTCATGGCCCAGTACAAAACTGTCTGTAATTACAACTACTGACAGACACTGTTTTAAAGACAAAATAAACTAAAAGATTCTACAAACCTACAAAGCTTCACTTAATGAGTGTCATTTAAATGAAGAATCTCTGCGTTACACTATCAGAATATTTCTCTCAGAAAGAGAAATCCGCAAATAACGTATCTACATGGACGCGTAATTAGTGTGCTGGTTATAGTAGTAGTAGAAAATTTATATTCTATTCTATTCTATTCTAGAATATCAATATAGAATATTTAGAAATAGTTTTTGCACGTGACTTCGGTTGCTTATCATATTAATTTAGGTAGCATATTTATTTCTTAATAAAATATTCATCTAGCCTTTTTTTTAATTGGTTTTCCATAGAAACTTCCCCCCCCCCCCCTTTTTTGCTTCCATGAGATGATTTCTGGGAAAAATCGATCTCCCATAGGTCACAGTTCAGCGGTTTAATTGTCAATGATATACTTTCGTAAGGATTGATAGTGTGAACGGCCTTTTATGCTAGATATACCTAAATTCATGAATCATGAATGAAGACTATTTTGAAATCGAAACGACATAAACATAGCGCAATGCGGTGGTATTACCGTATGCTTTGTGTGGCTTTGCCGTGGGAGGTAAATGTAAATAGCATTATTTACACAACAAAGCTTCTCGTTTAATTGGAGCTATTTCCTAGACAAATTACGCTGTGACAAAAAAAATATATATGTATTTTTTATTATCTTTGACATTTTGAAACTAACCCTGTACTTACGTCATATTTTTTTAGTAAAATATTGAATTCAATACACATTAATGCTGGAGTGCTGCTTTTGGAAAACGAGAAGATATCTTCTCTTAAATCTTACGTCTTAAGATCAAGTCGTTCAAAAATGTGTGCTTAAATTACCGTGTCTGCCACACAAAATATGCTATGAAGTATGTGAAGCTAGGCATTCATCTCGAACAAACACCTAAAACGTAAAAACGTCTTTTGGTATGAAAAATGAAAAAAGGTACGCCAATTAAATAGCATGTCCGGAGCAGTGCTTGAACCGTTAGACTAAAATATTGGAAGTCGAGAAGTTCTCTTAGGTATGTAGGTTTCCTCACGAAGTTTTCCTTCACCGTTTGAGCATGTGATAAATTAATTAGCACACGCGCGTTACACAGAGGGTTAATCGGTTCGGAATTAATTTCTAAAGATGACCTGCGAGCGCCATTCGTGTGCTGGTGGCGACCACCGGGGTGGCTTAAAACTCACCATCCCCGGTCTTTTCCCTAGAGATTTTTAGAGGGTTTCCACATCGTAACCAAACTGGCTATTACAGCTCTCCACAAGTCGCATTATGATTCTCATAATACAGATAAAACTTTACCTAGTTACTATAATAATCGTTGTATCGTAATCAAGAGTTACATGTCGCGCGATGACGCGCGTTCGGTAATGATATTTCAATTTCCGTAGCAAGCATACTTAAGTGCTACAAGGTATTAGGGGAACGGGTGTTTACTCACGAAAATATTTATATATGACCGCTTAAGCAAGGACGTGACTCGACCCGTGATACATTCATATGAATATTTTTGTGGCGGCTACGAAGTTTCATTAGTTAGTTTATACTGTTATATAAGGTTATATTCTTTCATTAGCAGCATAAAAACTACGACGTTTTATTAAAAACTGGAATGTGTAGAAGGAAATGGATATACAGTATATTTAGATAGCAAAGTAAATGTGACTTTCTGCTTATATACATATGTATATAAGACACATGTGTAAGTATAAGATGAACTAAAACTCTTTTTTAAGGGTATTATCGCGGTATATTAATATTATTTCCCTTGTCTACAAAAAACAAGATGTTTTACTAAATGGAGCAAATTCATAAAAAAATATATTTATTAGGTTTTATAAGAAAAGTTCAGTTAGAATAAAACTACACATTCTAAATGAATAGTGCATAACAAATTAACAATTGATCACCCTTATTCCGTTTCTCAGTTCACTGAACGAACCGGTTCATTTCACAGCCCACAAGCGTATTTTGAACGGTTCAATTATTTGAGCCAAGCTGGGGTGTACCAATATAATATTCACTACACTTAAACCGGTGGTCAATATCAGTGGAATAGAGCGGGGCGCTGGGGGCTAAGTTATTCTTTCGGGACTGTTCAAAACAACACTGTTCATAAAAGGTTGTGGTGTTGCACCTTGAAGGATAAGGCGATCCAATTGCCATCTAGTGCTTAATGGCAATAGGCACAGCCACTTACATGCGGAATGAGGGTGTGCATTAGTACACCTCTACCTCACCTTACGGGGACGACTAGCATGTTATGTTATATTGTATGTTTTTTGTAAGTGAAGAAAAGCTTATAAGATTTGAATTACCTAACTGGTCTATTTATAACTGAAACATTTATAAGCATACGGAAACGCCACCTAAATTAATACACAAGAACCGGTAATGAGAAGCCAAATAAATTCTTATTTTTATGTTAAGGTAAGTAAAGTTCAAGGTCTGAAGTGCGTTTATGAACCTACTACTAGAAGGTAAGTACCTAGTAAAAACTACTGGTCTGTTAGTATTAGTACGTAGTGTCATACTTCTGTCTCTAGTGCTCTCGTTATGAGTACTAACCAGCATAATAGTGTTGAGACTTCTTATCTTTATTTTACAGAAAGAACTATTTTTCTTAAATAAGAAAATACTTCTACAGGATTAAAATTCGTGCCTGTATGATAATTATTTCTCTGTATACTATAGAATATACTATGGACATAAAAAATGCTATGTTTAGTGTATCAACCATAAGTATTTATAGTTCGTTCATTCACGAACGCTACCTCGTTCTTTGCTCGAAACTGGATGGCGCTATGCAATCATTTCCAGTTGTATTTGTTTATTTAGGTATAGAAAATCGTTATCAACACATGGAGCACTGAGAAACACAGTCAGTGCAAAGTAATGGATTCTTTATTGTGTCGGATCCGTACTGTTTAAAAGTGACATTACTTTTGTATGCGTATGGTAGAGCAAATTCATTCTTCGCATAGTTGGCTAGTTGAAATAGATCGAAACACAATTAACTACTATCAATTACATAACTAATAACATTAAAATAGAAGCACTTACTTCAGGCGTCGGATTTATTTACACTGATAAATACGTCCACTTCACTCATATACTAACAAGTACATAATATTGTATTGTGACAGTGTAAAATTAGACTTGTTAAATCACTCAGATACAGTCATCAACTCACGTGCGTTTGACAGTGTCCTTTAAAATCACGTCGTCGGTGCAACACATAATGTTATAATTAAAAATAGACAATCGTTGCGCTAGGAATTCGGTAATTACATTTTGCGGTTCAGTGTACTTGGACCTCGTGACTTTTTAAACTAATACTATTAAAATTGTGGTCTTACGTGTTCTTGTTCTAGGTCATCTCGGTGGTTTTGAAGCCAGGACGGCAGTCAAATGTGGGGTCTTCGATCTAGAAAAAAAGAATAGCATGAAGAATGGGAACTTTGAGCGGTTTATTGATATCTAATATATTTTACTCATTAATAGGCTAAGTATAATAATTATGTTACATCACCTATAGATTAAAACTAACATTAATTGACCTATCTACATATATTTCAATTATAAACATCCTTGGAGCGAAGAACAAAAGAAAAACTGGAAGAATATAATATACAAATTCATGTTACAAAATAATCACTGTACAACCAGTAAAATCGTAAGAATTAAGTAGAATTTTAAATGCTTCAGTAGGTATGCATCCCTTCGAGTATGGCGAGAGCCGTGATCCGCATTAAGAATACCGTGCATACTAGAGAGAGAAGAGAGAATACGAGCGTGAGAAAGAGATAGCAGCAAATTTAATCGCAAAGTTTATTAACACGCAATATCTGTTTCCTTTATCTTTTTGATCCAATTATTTATCTTTACATCTGAAGTGCCTATTATTTTACTATTTCTTTATCAAATCATTTTTGTCACTTTGCTGAGTCTCCTCTCATTTTAGAGAGATCCACCACGCTAGCCTAGTTTAGGTTAACATACTTCAAACGCCAACGAGAAAACATCTCAGGCGTGCAGGTTTCCTCAGGTTTCTTTCACTGTTTGAGCAGTGGTGCATGCGTTGGATTTAAGCTCGAGGCCTTTGACTTAACAGTTCAACGGCCACACCACTGGGCTGGGCTGGACTGGGCTGGGCACTGGGCACCACAGCCCATTATTTTTTTATAACATATTCGTGGCTCTAGTGGTCATAAGTGCTGAACAAGAGGTCTTGTATTCGATTCCCAGGTCGAGCAACGTGTTATTGGGCTGTTCTATGAAATTGTCAGTGGCAGTCGCCACCTAATGGGACCTAAAACATAGCAGCGAAATGTGGGTAGGTATACATTAGTACACCTTTTGCCTAAAGCTTGAGAGACGATAAGCGGACGAGGAGAGGACGATATAAATCTTTTTTGTACATATTTTCCTATTTCAATGTGTTTATTTTGAATCCATATGATATTTCCTCTACCCGCCGTGTCTCCGTTATATTTCAACAAAGCTATCCAATTACCACGATTAGTTTCACGTATTTCCCTTCCCTTTGTTGTTTTTCTCGTTAATTAGTGTGGAGATACACGTGTAACATCGCATGCAATTAAGTGTAGAAACCTACGGGATATAGTTTAGCAGTTATCCGTGGAGGAGCATGAACTACATAGAGTAAGTAGGTATGTAGACTAGTATTGTAGTTAGCCACGTGTTAGGAGGATATAGATAAGATATATTTATTTGCAGAAACATGTGTTACGTAGGTTATAATAATATTTGGTTGAGATGCTTATAAAAGTTACGAAATCATAGTTAATATCAATATGTTTGACCATGAATGGCTTACAAATATGAGAAACAGATACATTAATATAAAAAATCGACTTCAATATGTCATAACTGGACCAAATTGAAATGGGACCACACGGGGAAGCACCAGCTTTCAAATAAAAAAGAATTAACAAAATCTGTTCACCCAGCCGAAGGTTACGAGGTAACAAAAATAAAAATACAATCGAATTGATAACCTCCTCCTTTTTTGAAGTTAAAAACAATTTTTTTTTCAGTAGAAAATAAAAGTTTTCCTTACTTCAATATTGCTCGACCTAAGAATTAAACCTTACTCAGGTCACTAAGTAGTTAAATAAATAACTGTATACGATAAAATATATAAAAAATATATGAAATAGGATAATTTTGTAAGTATGTAATAATTCATTACTCACTTTCAAAAGCCGGTAAATTAAACTTGGCAGCCGCTAAGGGGAAATGAACGATTGTTTCCTCATTACCGCCTATTTCCCGCCGAGACAGAGATGAATCGACTGAGATCCCATTTGTCAAGTAAAAGATTTTATAACAGATGATAGGATGAAATCTTTTAAAATTGCCGTTTTTTTATTTTCATTAAAATAATAAGTACCACTTTGTTATTGTTTTTTTTAATTTCTTAAACGTATGCGTATATAGATTAAATAAAACTACTTCTTACCCATGTTATCGTAAAGAGTACCTTTATTGACATTGTTTTATCAACTTCCATGTCTGTCCGTGACCATAGATGCTGTAAAGGATCCGAAACGTCGAGATAAAATACTATGACATCCGTAAAAATAAGTTTTATTTCAACTTTATAGAATGTATTCGGTTGCATACTAATCTATTTTGTTGAATTTTCGAATGTCTTATCATTATATACTCAATACTCAATACATTTATTGCACTCCACAAGTTACATAGATGTTACAATATAATTAAAAGAAACATGTGTGGGCCTTGTTGGGCACGGAGGAAGTTTTACTTCCCTTTTAAACTTTAGGTACATTATTTTATTATACTTAATTTTTTATTTATTTAATTATTTTAGTTAATACAAAATAACAGAAAGTATTTTATGTATGATACATTATATTATAATTAACTATATATGTTTTTATTATTATTATTATGTATATATAATTATTTATTTAAGTTTGTTTTTTTGTTGAGTTAGTTCAATTTAATTTATTAATGTCATGTTCATTTTTATATACATTTATAATTGAAATATTCATTTACATGGTAGTAACATTTATTTAATAAAATTTCTTTTAGTTTTTTTATAAATATTCTGTCTTTATCTTCATTTTTTAAACGTAGGGGTAGTTTATTGTAATTTTTTATTGACATAACATACGGGCTAGAAGAGTGCATTGGTATACGGGAGCTTGGTAAGTTTAACCGGTTTTTATGCCTTAATCTCTGATTTGTATCTTGTCGTTTTGTGTAAAAGTTTGGATGATTTCTAACAAACTTGCATATTTCTAAAATATACAAGCTAGGTAACGTAAGTATTTTGTGCTCTATGAAGTAGGGTTTACAGCTATCAGTATCTTCTATATTTACAAGTATACGCAGTAATTTCTTTTGGAGAGTAAAAAGTGATGGTGTATCTGTACTGTTTCCCCACAGAGTAATGCCATAACTGAGCCATGCGTACACGTAATAAGTGACGAGTGCGGTTTTGAAGTCTGTGGATTTTTTTACTTCGCGGAGAGCATAAGAGAATTTAGCTAATTTTGATTTAATATTGTTTAGGTTTTAATATTGTATTGGTAGGTTTAGGTTATACACCATAAGTAATTCGTTCGTTTACATTATGTTTTGATTTCTAGGTTAAGTTTGATTTACTGTGACTTAAACATATTGGTTACCAAATTCCTCCAATCATATGAGTACATTATTATTATAGTTAAATGTTAGATAGTTTTTTTATAACATACGGGTGGTAAACCAGTTTACGGCCCAACTGATGGTAAGTGGTTACCGTAGCCTATAAACCTTAGTTAGTTTTTTCCTTTAACGTTTGTGTATGATAAATACGCACCTATCTCAAAAAGGTCAGGAGTTCTTGCGTTGGGATCGAACTCCAAATCTAGCACGTTATAGGTAGTCACACAAATAGACTTTTATGTAATATCTGTGGTCAAATAGGAGCGAATAAGTTTCCTTTTCATAACCCTGGTCACGTCGCTTTGATTGCGCTGATTTCTTCTTTTGTGGAGGGAGAACTTTCATCCAATTATTTAATTAAAACAACGCAGCACGTTTTTAATTACCTACGAGTGCACAGCGTGTGCATCTGAATGTTATTACATACCACGAGTACAATGGATAAAATGGAAATTCTGAAAAACCATTAGAGGATGTTTACAATGGCTGTGAAACCATCCCATCCTCATCCCTTATTAAAAGGGATTATGCTATAGTGCAACACGCTAACCTAGTGCGGGTTGGCAGACTTAACATCGCCATCGAAAAAATGCAAGGATGCAGGTTTCCTAACGATGTATTCCTTTACCGTTCTGCATTTGATAAATATGTACAGAACCTTTGAAAAATCAGCATTGCGATCGAATTCATTACTCTTAACTTCACAGTTTATTGGTCACACCCTATGGCTATCACATTTTTTTACCGTTGTGGAATCTATTAAATGATTCATAATATTAATTAATTTTGTAAGAAGAACTTTCGAAGACACTTTTAAAAGTCATCTAGATTACCTAACTGACGAGCTCTGAGAAGAAAATTCGAAACAAACCAAGTGAATCATGGTCACATAAATCGTTTAATCCTGTCAAAATTACAATTCTTTCATTCACAGACTGATAATAATTGTTCTACCCAATTTTAATACCATTTTTATTGGAGTACAGACCTGTCAAATAAATATACATAACATTTTTCTGTAATTGGATCTTTATTTGCGTATTTCTGGAATTAATTTACCCGTTAACACAAATTTTCATGTGAGTGTAACTTTTTTAAAACCCTGTGACCGACAAAACGATAAAATAAATATAAATCGTCGACCCGCACTTGTTCCGCCGGGACAAATTAATTGGGACAACTCCCGCTTACCATGTTACTACATACTCTACGTACATAAATTAGTCATTAAATATTTATTTTCATCGAAATTGACATACGAATTCAAATAAATAGGTATTACGATACAATGTGTAGTATTCAATTCCCTCAGAGAATTAAATATACTGTCTGTACAATAAATAAAGAGAATAATTTTAAGGAAAATAAGTGTAGGCATCTCTTCAGTTAAAAGGTTCTATGCGTACTAGAATGAAATGTTTGCGTATCTTGATGGCCAGGTATAGTCCTGTAGTAATTTGAAAAAAATCTGTTTACATTTTTTTTATTGGTAAAATGATTTACCGTGGCAATCAACTAGGTTTAGGCCATCTTCGTCGAATATACGTATTTTTTACAACATAAGTAATTATACGAGCCATTCTTAGAAAAAATATCGTTGAAAAATATTGTCAGCAATTTATCACTAAATATTGTGTTGTTGTTGTTAAACGAAGTTATTCGCTTATTTATTTTGAAAGCATATTAACAGAACCCTTTTCACCTTTCCATATACGTATTGTTACATACGCGCGAGTGTTATAAACTTTTGATAGTTAAGTGGGTACAGACTCCGGCTTCCTCCGAGTCTTAAATTAAGGTATATGTTGCGGAAATAACGGCAGCAGCCGAGCAGATATGACTCTCACTTATTTATGTCTGTATGAGAGAACCGGGGTTAGTTGTCTACGAAATGAAAGGGGGATAGACTGTTTGTGTGAAATAAATGATCGTGGTTATGAGCTGTCTTACGGCGCGAGCAGAAGTATTTCGTGGGGACAGCTTTATCAACGACTCCGATGTGAAGTTGGTCTCTTCATTTTATACCACTATTTTATCTATAAATAAACGGTTTTCTTTACTGTAAGCCAGCTATTATTTACAGTGAGGTTGATCACAGTGGGAATAAATTAATTTGGGTCTTACTAGCACATTTTATTTTTGACACCTTAGGGAAGCGCAATTATGAACAGCTTGCGTTAGTGAGAGAGTCTCATTAAACAGCCAAAACTGTGAAAGTTCAGGCGATTTTGCATCATGACATGATGATAGTGACCTTAAGATCTATAGCGAACGATTACGTGAATACCTACTCGATCATTTGCTTCAAATTTACTATTCCGTGTAATGTACATCAGAAAACGTCGCCTCCCCAAAGATATTAGAAACAAATCTTATTTTTATATAGAAATTAAGGAACTATATTTTATTAATCAAAAATATCGGCGACCGATTGACCTCCTTATACGTTTTCTTCGGTTAAATCGTCATTCAATATAATTTATTCCTATACAATATCGCACTAGCATGCAACTGCAAAGCGACCCTAAAAGTTCGTCGATATTTCTCCTGTGAAGTTTGTTGCAAGTAAATTTTGTATATTATGTGAATTGTTATGTGAATAGAAAGTTGCATGTTGTACGCTATTATGACTTTGCAATGAAATAGTGTCGTAATACTAGATAGTTTACTTAAACAATGCGAATTCGACAAAATTGTGAAAAAAATATCTTAATAAAAACTATTTAGACTACTATTTGGTCCTTTCCTTGTTACCTTTATACCATGATTTATATATAGTTTTTTTAACAATACAACAATAATTACAATAATTAACTATTTAATATTATTATTAGGTATTGAGTGAGTACACATAATTATTTTATTTTAATACCTAGGCAGTAAATATCATTTTGATGAATCTTTAATTTTTTGCAAGCCTTGTAAACACAAACTTAAAAAGTTAGGTAAATCAGGGTATGTACATTATCAATTCAAACCTCTCAGCCATCGCTTAGTCCCCATTTACTTAGTATGCATTACACCCAATCTCTCGAGGTATGTGTGGTAGACCTCACAATACTCATCTCTCACCGTTGATGTAGGTACGGACCGTCTGTGACCGTCGCAAATACTAGATACTTATATATTCTACTGGTCAAACTTTATGTGACATTGATTAAAGATATTCCTTTTTAGAATTCCGTCGTCAACAAAGAGCTTCGGTGTGTTTGTAAGCAGCTTAGCTCAGAAATTTTGAGTACTAGAAAGCTGATTTGGATAGTTTGCTAAATATTACACAGAATGAAAACGATTTTTCAAACAGGGAAATACCTGATTAAACGGTATTTTGCGAAACTATTTTCTTTTTTTAAAGTGTTCATTTTCGGTTTTCAGTTTACACATAAATAAGTGATAACAGCTATACTATTTTCGAATAAAATGTTTTTTTTTTATTATAATTTTGGATATCATTACATTTTATTACTATAATATAAAAAAAATACACTTTAATTTTGTATTCCAGACCAATAGAATTTATACCCGTCTATCTCAAAAAAGGTACCTTCTTAAAGTGTGTAGAACATAACCTAAAATAAATGACAGATAGAGGCATTATTTGATCCAAACTGTTCAGTTGTTGGCACTTATAATATTAGTAGGATTCATTTTGAGATTAAACCAATCTTTCCATATCTCTGCCTTTTTTTTCATATTCGGGAGGGCCATGAATTAACACTACGTGAATGTTTGGTCCAAAATGATAAGATAATCTAACGTAAGTATACAAATTGTAATATAACGTAGAAGAACTCTCAAGATCTTTGTGGAAAGGAAAATTTAACGATTGTTGGGGCTTGAATCCGCGACCTCTGGTTTACAGCGCATTTTATAGTTTGCGTAAAAAGCAAAACGAGCCTTTATCTGTTAATCCTATTTGCAAGTTTATAGTCTTCTATGGAAATAGATATGGAAGTTGAAAATACTGCTGTTGGAAAGTACTTAAATCGACTCGGTTTCAAGTTGCCGGGCACTAAAACGCATATAAAGAGAAGAAAGGGCGTTACAGAGCTAGAAAGACAAGTCGGTCACGGGCAGTCTGGCCAACTTGGCAGCGGCAACTGTTTAATTATATCGATCTATACAATCGCCTTGTACTATCCCTCGGATTAGTCGATGTTTCCTGAATGCTGGCATTTAGATATCTATATAAGATACCGTAATACAAGAACAAAAATAAGATTTTTGTACGTGTTTTAAGTGTAATATTTCACTGTTTACTCCAAAGGTGGCAAGCAAGCTCACGACCTACCTGATGGTATCCACATCCCATCGAAGTTTGCAACACCAGAGGTGTCGTTCGTCCGTTGCCCACCTCGTAAAAACCTTTGCATTCCTTTTTTGAAGAACTCTATAGTTTATATATTTTGATATACACAAACTAGTAAATATCAAAATGTCTACGAGTATCGCGGTACATTCTATGAGCAATGAGTATTGACGACATAGTACAAAAATATGAACGGGATTTTAGCTCGTGCGAATAAAAATAGTTGCTATAATTTCATACATGCGAAACACAGTTCATAGACACAGTGTAAGAATTCTATTTTCTGATTTTGTGTCACGTTGTGTCGTGTGCCATTTTAGTCTACAAATCATTGTATAAAACAGTATTCCCTTCCTCTCATATCATCTCATATCAATGTTAGAGATCTTTTAAATAAACTTTACATTGTAGGTATCGTAATGGAAAATGTACCAAACCAAGTGATATAAAATCTCTTCTAGAATCTGAAGAAGCCACATTATTTTTTTCTCCGATCATTGAACTGGCCTTGATCCTTACACAATTAAATCGTGTAGCAATAAAAACGAACATAAATCCGTCTGAGTGACACGGCTTATGATATCAGGCGACAGCCATTCAGTCTGGCGGACGTAGGAAAAACTGAGCTTACACGGACAGATTAAATTTGTTTGTCTAACTTATGTAACATGTTACAATAAGTAAAAGAGAAGCAAACAAAACTATAACAGTGAAAAGTTATACGAAAATAACTATTTGTCTTACACTGACTTAGGAAACTACTTGTGTATTCTGTTACGTGATCCAACGTGGGTTTTTCTACCTAAAAAAGATCTTTTTGTATTTATTTTTGTGTTTCCTGACTATGAATAGAATGCTTCCATATTTTTTGTTAGCTTGAAGGAATATTAAGGATTTACATCACAATTATATGCCATAATTTTTGTATTACTGCAAATTACAACTTAGAATTTTTAGTTATAATGTGCAAATTATATCTTTCTTTGACATTCTTTGACATTATGATGACAAAATATGTATGATTCTCTGATTTTATCCTGAGAAAAAAATAAAAAGGAAGGCGTGTCGCCTTTTTGAGTTTTTTATTTTAAAAGATTATTTAGGCACAGTCCATAAGTTCCCGATTTATTAGAATTATTGCAAAATCTAGATTAGTTTAGTTTTAGTTAGAACAGCAATAAGTAAAACCTGCTAGCACAAAAGTAATGTGTTTCCTTAACAAATTGTACGAACACCTTATAATAGAGCTCATTATTATTTGATGACTACGAGTATACGGGGAAAAGTCCCTAAAATAAAGGTTTTGTTACTACTGATGGGCCGAAGCGGCTATTTTTCAACCTGAGTTATTCGGGTTGAAGTGAATGCCGATCCAAGTTGCAAATCAACTTGGATCGGCATTCACCCTTGTGTAAGTATACACCGATGCTTATCTGACGCTGAAGTTGATCGTCTCGTTCATTTAATAACGTGCCCAATGATTTATACGCCGCAAGTTTTGATGCACAAATAAACCAGTAATTAGATATTACATTCAGAAATGATGAAACAAAAACTCACAATCAAAAATCTATTTTTAATAATGTGAAATGTGCGTTAGGTTTTGCACAGAGAGCCCCGGAGTCTTATGGTGACTACCGTGGTGGTTATATAAAGGTGAGAATCCCATACTCTCCAGAATCTTCACCAGGTCGAAAGCCCTTCAAATATTTCCCGCCGTCAACAATAACAAAAAAAATAAAAAAGGTTATACATGTATCGTGTCAAAATTTGAGCACAATCTGTACAGAACTTTTTGAGTTTTGGCTTGCACAAATAGTCAATATAAACGGACTATTTATGTGTTATGCTCAATCTAATAGGCTGCAGTGGTCACACAAATTAGGTCGCGGAATATAAAAACGTATAAGTTTTTGCTCGAACCCGCTGTAATTAGAGCTATTTTTATACAAACGATCGATGCAGCTGATTGATTGCTGTTGACTTGCAAAACGCAGCTCAGCAGTACCTCGCTTTAGTAAACCATTAGTTCAACTTTCAAGTTGTTCACAATTATCATAATAATTTAGTTTATTTGTGACGTGCCTATTGTCAAAGTTTCTCAGCCAATTTCACTATGAAATAGATTTGGATTTCTCGTGGGGTCCGGTCAGTGACCTAGTTATGAAGATCGTATCAATGATCTTATTCGGTACACAAACACATAGCGCGAAGTAAATTAATTAAGTAAGAAGGATAATATTGAAAGAAATAATTAAATTAAATATAATATTAAATATTTAAATAAAATTGAAATACATTCCACAGTTTTTGAATGAAAAAAAGATATTTAACATTTATTTATTCCGTATTTATGTATTAGGATGTAATACAGATTAGGTAAAGAAAGTAAAAGTAAGAATTATGAAACATATTATTTTATGCGACTTATATAATTAAACAAACGAAATAGTATAATTACGAAATATTACCAAGGGGAATAAAATTGCTTTGCATATCACCTGACTTTTAACCAGAAGATTAGGTAAGTAATAGCTCAACAAATACGCATTGGTAGAGTCAAAAGACGGATACCTATATCTTTATTATATAATATGTATACATACATTTTGACTTCCTAGAAAATTTCTATCATTATCATGTATCCTTTTTATATATGTATACATATACCCTTATACATAGTTTTATTGTAGGTATCGTGCCGAATGCTGCATTCCGTTACGCAGAGAAGTCCGTTCGAGAGGTCATAAAACACCTTGTTGGTTAAAATTTAAATATTTTATTACTTCGGTACTTTAGTATGGATGAAACAACCAAGAAATTGAGGCTCGCAATCTGACCGCCACTGGTTTTGAGGTAAAATAAAAGTTGTACCATTCTTTTTTTACCCTGCGTCCCTGCCTATAAACATTTTCTCTTACTGCTCCTGCAGAATTGTAAGTAGTTTGAATATAAAAAGGGAATATAGAATAGAATGATGATGATGATGTCCTCCCAGACGTATCCGTCGACGGCGACACCCTGTTAGTCCCCGGTATTCTGTCTTCGCTCGTGAGCCCTGGCATGACTCGCGAAGCCGAATTTAGTTTTAAACGTGCGCTCACACAAGGCGCAGTGAAGGTCTCCATTTGCGTTGTATGTATACCTGTAGGAGGTCTTGGGACGAGTTTTCCGAAGCTGCCGTTTGGCATCAAGATCTTGTAGCCGTTGAGATTCATAACTATGAATGCCCTGATGGACGGCTTTACGCCACTCCGATCTCCGAGTAGCGAGCCCCTCCCAGGAGTTTGGTGACATGCCCGTTGCTGTTAAGTGTCGTTTGAGAACATCCTTGTAGCGTAGATACTGTCCTCCAGATTTGCGTTTAGCCGAACTGATTTCAGAGTAGAAAACGGTTTTTGGCAATCTGGTAGATTCCATACGTACAAGATGTCCACACCAGCGAAGTTGGCCCTTCATCAGCAAGCTTTCCATACCTGGTATTCCACTACGACGAAGAACCTCTGTGTTCGGAACTCGATCCTGCCAGCGAATACGAAGTATAGCTCGGAGACACTTAAGGTGAAAAGTATCGAGCCGATTAATATCGCCTTTATAGAGGCACCAGGTCTCCGAAGCGTACAAAAGCAGTGGTAGAATGATAGTTTTATACACGGCTAGCTTGGTTTTGAGGTTTAAATCATGAGATTCCCACACACGGTGTTTGAGTTTACCATACGCGGCCGCAGCCCTAGCGATTCTCCCAGATATCTCAGAATCGAGACGATTGTCGTTACGTACAAGGCTGCCAAGGTACCGAAAGGTACCTACTTCCTTTAAAGCATTACCGCTCAAGTAAATAGACGCATTGTCCGCAGATTGTCCCCTTGCAGGTTGTTTAAGAATCTCGGTTTTTGATGCGCTGATTACCAGGCCAAATTTACGACATGATTCGTCCAAATTGTCGAGACATTGCTGAAGGTCACCAAGGCTACCCGCCATAAGGCAAACGTCGTCAGCATATTGTATTTCCGTCATGGAGTCGGTTGTGACCCGGCGCTGTGCTTTGAAGCGTGAGAGATCAAAAACGCTTCTATCCATGCGAACGTTTAATGTGATCTTATTCGAACACTTACTTATTGCATCTTTGATTACCGCGGAGAAATAGATGGCAAAGAGTGTTGGTGCCATGACGCAGCCCTGTTTCACGCCGCTTGTTATCGGGAATTTCTCCGTGAAACTGTACTCGTGACGTACGCGAGCATACATGCCCTCGTGGAATTGGCGTACTATATTTAACAATTTTTGGGGACATCCACATTTCCCCAGGACTACCCAGAGGGCAGATCTGGGGACGCGGTCAAATGCCTTTTCAAGGTCGACAAAACACAAAAACAGATCACGCTGCTGTTCAAGACTTTTTTCTTGTAGTTGTTTTAAGACAAAGATAGCGTCAACTGTTCCTCTATTAGGTCGGAAGCCACATTGGCTTTCAGGAAGAAAACTCTCGGCTAACTTAACTAGGCGACCATTAATAATATGCGCCATTATCTTGCCTGCCGAAGACAGCAGGGAGATGCCCCTGTACGAGCTACAATCTGAGAGGTCACCTTTGTCTTTGTATAATTTGCTTATAGAAGCATCCTTCCAGTCTTGTGGGACCGATTCCGATTCCCATATCAGAAGAACAATTTCAAACAGTCGGGTTTTGATGTTATGACCACCATATTTAAAAACTTCTGCAGGTAGACTATCGGAACCTGATGATTTACCATTCTTTAGACGGTTTACTGCTCTCAAAAATTCTTCATAAGATGGTACATTTTCGAGGTCAAACGTGGTTGGCAGGCTAACAAGCGACTCAATATATTCCAGATCCACTCCTTGACTGCCGGGGTTGAGCACTTCGTTGAAGTGTTCCGCCCAGCGAAGAAGAATATCCGAAGGATCTGTTAGTTTGGTGGTATTGTCACGCGCGTAAATGGGTGCAGTTTGCTTAAAACGTGGCCCAAAGATAGTCTTAAGGCTTTCATAAAATTTTGCAGTTTGGTTGGTATCTGCGAACAGTTGCAATTCTTTAGCCTTATGGAGCCACCAACTGTTTTTAAGTTCCCGTACTTTTGTCTTCAACGCCTTATGAAGGGTTTTCCGATGCTGGTTACTGTGAACGCGTTCAAGGGAAGCTCTATAATCTTCAACAAGTTTCCGTATTTCTGCATCAGAGTCGTCAAACCAGTCTTGGTTTTTCTTTTGCAGTTTACCCACTACCTGTTGAGAAACTTTGTGCAGGCTGTCGGCAAAAGAACGCCATTTAGCGTTAATTGACAAATTGTCTACAGTACCAGATATGGCAGTTACAAATTCAGCGTCAAGTTTCTTTCTGACTTCCTCGTTATGGACAAGTTTGACAAACGCCTTGCTGGGATCTTGTGTTCCGCTCTGCGCGGAGGCTTGATGTTAAGCCTCATCTTACATCTAATAAGCCGATGGTCCGTCCAGCCCTGGGCACCACGCATTGCTCTTGTTATTAGAACATCTTTCAGGTCATGTCTACGTACTATGATGTAATCAAGGAGGTGCCAGTGCTTGGAGCGAGGATGCATCCAGGAAGATTTATACTTGTCGGGTAGCCGGAAAAATGTATTAGTTATGCTAAGATCAAATTCAGCACACAGAGTGAGTAGGGAAATACCATTGGAGTTGCATTTCCCAATGCCGTGCCTCCCAAGAATGTTTTTCCAGGCAATATGCTCTGTACCCACACGCGCATTAAAATCACCGAGCAGAATAATCTTGTCACATGTCGGGATGCTTTCTAGTACTTCGCGGAGTTGCTCATAGAACTTTAGTTTATCTTCGTCAGAGCAGGTCATGGTGGGTGCGTACACGCTAACAAGTTGAATGAACTTTTTTGGTGCTGTGTGAAGTCGAAGAGTAATGAGCCTATCACTCACGCCTTTGGGTGGTTCTATCAAGGTGCGAGCGATGTTATTTTTAATTGCGAAACCTACACCACTTGCAGAGCGCTCTGATACAGGCTTCCCAGACCAAAAGTATGTGTACCCACCAAGAGCTTCACAAAGTTCTCCAGAATCCGCCAGATGTGTCTCGCTTATTGCGGCAATGTCAATATTATATCGGGAGAGTTCTCGGGCTATTAGCGCTGTCTTACGCTCAGGACATTGGTTGTTGTCATTGTCTAGAAGGGTTCTCACATTCCATGCTCCTATATTTATAGTTTTCTTTTTAAGATCTAAATTATTTCGACCGCATAAAGTTGGTGACAGACGATCGCGGTCAACCGTCTGGGTACAGTGAGACAGGCATTTGTTTAGGCCACCTTTTATAGGCCCCTCCCCGGATTGGGGAAAGCAGTGCTATCCCTGAATAGGGCTGCTTTGTCATTAGGCGAGCTGCCGGATCAATCCTCCCATCTCGAATGAGTCTTAAAACGACCATCACCGCCCAACCGCCTACGTGCAGAGAGCTAGCTAGAGACCAAGCTCACCAGCTCAATCCCCACCACCAGTCTCCATCGCCGTAGGGCTTGCGAAATCAGAATCCGAAGAAAACAATGCCAGGGGTCATCCGCGCGTGAATATATTATAGTGGGTAAGTATTTGCGCAGGTACAAACCCACTCTCTCGTCTTCTAATTCCTGCGACCGGTGGATCGGGTGACCGATACGACTAGTCAGAAAGAGAAGATGTAGTGAATGGCCGCATGTCACTATAGGATCCCAAACATGCGCCCTGCAGGCAAATCACAGTTGCCCTGCTACAGCGCCGCAATTGCCGGGTGAGTTGCCGTACTGGCGGGGCCGCCTCTCACGCCGCTGTAGACTTAAAGCACCATGTGGAGGATCTGCCACTTGAAACTATATCACAGTCGGTATAGTTCCCCTCCGCTGGGTTTTGCCCGTGAGCCGTCACGGTTTACCGGGGTGTGGCCACTGCGTGCTTGACAGTTACTTGGAGCCACCAGCAGAGAGATTTGCGGAGCATTAACATTATTTTTGACTATCATCTACGGTGAAAGTAGGTCGGCTACTAGTCAGATGGAAATATTGTATTATGTTGCAATTGTTAGCTGCCCCACTACACCCCAAAGTAGAATAGAATAGAATAGAGGAGTAATAAGAATTTATCCTAATTTGGAACATATACGACGATATCTCGAGAGAAACTGGTTGCCGCAAGTGGAATAGACAGCTTAAATTTCTAGTTCCGAGCTAAGCAACGAGGCTTGTGTTACGGATACTAGTTGGTTGATATACTACATATATACTTTTTTTTGTAAATATATACATATTATACATAGATACATCCATGACTCGGATACAAATATTTATGCTCATCACACAAACATTTGTCCCTACCGGGATTCGAACCCGGGACCCATAGCCCGTATTATAACTTAGTTTTAATTGAATACGCGGTGGCACAAGCCATCGCTCGTAAGTTTTTATCGCCATGAGTCAACAACTTGTGGCGAATGAACTGCTGGCGTTCCTGCAGCAGAAGCTGGACGTGATGGACGAGGTGTCCGCAGTCCAGATCTGCGCCACGAACTTCAGCGAGGAGGACATTGCCGCTTCCAAGTTGCTTCTGTTCCGGTTGCTCAACAAGAGCGACCAGATGGTGACTCGCCGGCGTGACGGGACCAAGAAGAGCATTCAAGACATCATCACGCTGCTAAAGGAGACCGACCCTGACGACGTGCCGACGTTTGTGGCGAAGGACCTACACAAGCTCCCTCCCGTCACTTTTGACCACGTCGACGTAACAAGCCTGCTGAAGGACATTGTTTTTCTAAAGGCAAGTTTAGCGGATATGCAGAAGAAGTTTGATGCATCCCAAAATGCCGTCGCCGATTTGCGCAATGAGCTCACTGAGTTGCGTAAATCGGCAGCGGTAACTGGGTCACCATCGGGTGCATCGAACGTCAACACGCGTCGCGGAGCGGGCTTCGCGTCAGCAGTGTTGCTATCGCCGCCGACACTACAAAATGCAGAGCATGCAGAGTGCGCGCCATGCTCGCCCCTCTGCCCCGCTCCCGTCCCCGCGGGTTCCGCACTCGCCGCCGCAAGACGAACCGACTCGCTGCCTGTGTCTACAGCGTCAGAATCTCGACTTGCTCGAAGAGATTTTGCTAGCGTCGTCGCGAGCACTCTCAGTGCTCCTACAAAGCAGCCCATGCCTGTAAAGGCACCGATGCGGACTGAGGAGGGTTTCGAGACGGTGGTAAAGAAGAAGCGCCGACAACGAACCAACAAGAACCGCTGTGGCGCGGCTCCTGCAGAGCCCAGTGTGACTGTTCGCGCCGCGAAGCCGAACGCTCCGGTGTACATCTCCCGCCTACATTACACCACTAAGGCGGAGGACATCGTGGAGTACGTGCGCCAAAAACTTAAGTACGCGCCGAGAGTGCAGTTGTTGGAGTCGCGCCGGAATGTCAACTTTAAGGCGTTTGTGGTGCGAATACCCACGTGTTTGCTGCACCTCGTCTTGGAAGAGGAGTTTTGGCCGCAAGACGTGGTGTTCCGTCGCTTCCGCGGACAAGTGCCACAAGAACGCACGAATACGTAGTGCAGTGTTTTTACTAACATAGGCCTAAGCTTTTATTACTAACACGATTTGTATTTTTGATATATATATGTTAGTCTGTAAGGTATATATCTATGGGACACAGTAGCCTGAAAATAAACGTTTTATTATTATTATTATATAGCACAGCAGGCGGTGTTAACTACCGTTGGACTAATTTGGTCATCAAATAAATTATATTTATCTGGGTTAAAATAGAGCATTTATTAGCTTCCGTATTAGTTAATCTACAATTTTATTTCACATTGATTGAGATTGTCACCCAGTGACTCTTACCTTTTCAAATTCATCGATTTAGTGTAAATTTTCCTTGAACATGACTTCGTCTAGTATTTCCATTAATTACAAAGTTTGATTATAGTATCATTTTTGCCTTCGTCTTTAAAATTAGCCTTTATTAACATACGATAATAGTCTTTGTTTCAGATGAGAGGAAAGTATATATTTACATAATCTGAATTAAAATCTTATACTTTTAGCTCAGTTAATCAAAATGAGTCGTTCAGTTCGTCAGTTCAAATATTGTAATAAACTTTGTGTCTAACAAAGTGAGACAAAAAATTAATGACACTCCTCTTAGCTTTTCAAATAAAAGCCCAGTATATTTGTAAAATTAAAAGCCAACGTTCGTTTCGTGGATCCTAACAAATCTTTTTTAATTAAATGACGGTGAAGCTCAAATGTTTAAAGCTCAGCTTTTCTTTACGTTTTAACGGAATTTACGAAGTTAAGAAGCTTTACAATTAGGGATGTTTGTTTTAATGCTTTAAATGTATCTTATTTTTAAGAATAAACTTAAGAATTAGGGGAACGAGACACGTCAGTGTCTCTGGTTTTTTATATGTAATTCTAGGTTAGTTTTGCGATTTAGATTAAAATCATCCAAAATATCATTATACAAATTGTATAAGTATTATTTTCTTGTATATATATATCTTGTATAAGTATTATTAAGTAATATTTTCTTTGAGGATCATAATAATATAATTCTGAACTATGTGACACATTTTAAGTCTCTGATGAGGAAGCTATGGAAAGAGAAAGATTTAGAAAATTATGTAACATTAACATTGGTTCACATTCATACCGTCTCTGTCATTTTCATGATAAGAGAGTGGGACGACATTAAATAGAATATTTTAGCTATCGATGGTTAAAAAACATCTGCGCTCTGAAGGCTATTGTCGACACGTAGGAAGAAGATTCGGCAATGATTGTGCCGATAGGTGCGACGATCGGCGGCGTAATGGGAAAAATCTCGATCAAGAGGGACTCGTTAGGCGGCACGTCTCGTTAGGCGTATTCTTTGATACGCTGCGTATTGTGGTCGGGCTTTTCTTAGAGTTATTTAGCCGTCGTTGGTACGATGAGTACGTGACGATGGTACGTCTCTATTTTGTTTTGTTTTATTTTTTACTATCAGAGGCGTGCACGCGTTGAGTGCTGTGGTTAATTGTTAGTGCAAACTAACAGTGTAACCACAGCACTTAACGCGTGCACGTCTCTGATATTAAAAAATAAAAACCAATTGACTAGGTGTAAATTAGATAAAAACTATCCTGACTCTCAAGTTGGTCCAAATTGGACAAAGTGTATAAAGTTTCAGTAACTCAGAAGTTAATATTAGACAGACAGACAGAAGACAATGTTACATGTAAAGATATATTTATTTATTAAGGAATACGAAGAGAAATACCCGTTGATTAAACACAAAATATCGCATGTTCTTTCTAGTGTTGCTAACGTCCACAGGCTTCGCTAATTGGTTGCCATATTCGTCTTATATACTAAAAAAACCTAGACTAATATTAAACATGTAATATGTATATAACATACACGTGTACGTAACATACATATACATGTACGTAATATGTATATAATCGTGCAATATATCGCCCACGGACCTTTCTTTAGAAACAACGGAAACTACAACAAAGTTCGTTGTGCTGGGGGTTTTAAGGTTAAAGAGAACTAGAGAGAAAGGAGTAAAATTAATAAATCTATTCACTAGAATATTGAAAACTCGTAAATTCTACATCGAAAACACAAACTTCAGCAACTTATATGTGTCTTGAACAGAAACAAGCAACATACGATCCAAAACGTGAATAGCTTAAAGATTTATGAGATTTAACGCGGTAAGTTCAGTTCGTGTGTCGGATATATTATCTTTTCGTAGTTTCTAGGCAAAACAACAGGAACATATTATTGCATATTATAATTACTTCAAACAATCGAGAGCACTTTACCCTGGTATATGCATATGCAAAGTTCAGTCTCTAGTACCGATTAATTATACATCAGTGAAGTAGAACTCTTCAGAATGTAAACAAAATTATTGTATGTTTTATCAAAGCGTTAATGAATCTCAATTACTTCGCAATAGACGATCTAGTGTTGCAGTAATTATATGCTTTATTTTAACGTACATATAAACTTAATTTGAAACTCAGCATGATGTGCATTAGTACCTAATGGATCTGGGCAGGATATAAAACAATGTTCAATCAAGAGGAACCCCTTTTTTGCTTCCGAAGCCGGCTCGATTAGGTGCAGTGTAATAAAGTACTTTGTAGAGAAGTAGCGATGATAAAAACAAGCGGTATGGGCTGACATAGTTTCTGATAGGTACCTATATATATACTACACAAGACCAAATCAGTAGTTTGTTGATTCTAACACTTACACGCAAGTTCAAGTCAGCTCCCCTTGACTTCAACCTGGATCCGCACATTCCGCACTCATCATAATAGACTCCAAATCCAGAATTATACTTAAAGAAAGTATTTTGGGGACCTAGACCCTAGGGGATCATGGGGTCATGAGGACCCCCTGGATCCCACCCGGATCCGGCCTGGCTTACGCGAACATTAGACATGTTTTACAGATTTTATCGCGCTATATTGATATTATTAAATTCCGATGTTTCGGATAGGAATAGGATGCGGTGAGATAATTCTGTGTAAATCGGATGGTCAATTAACTATAAAGTAGGGTAGCTGTTAGTAATTGTAACATTAAGCTACCACAGATTACCCGTGACCATGAATGCTGTAATGGAACCGTCGTCGGCAGGATTAAATAATATTTTTCCGCGATAATAAAATCCGTAATCTGTTGTTTTCATTCAAGATCTTAAACTATATCAAAGTAAAAGTGATAAACATCTGAATAACCTATATTAAGTATGTCATTCAAAAATTAACTTGAAAGTAATATTGCTTCAATGTTTAACGTTCGCGTAAATGGATAGTAAAGAAATGCAATCCATATCCATAGAATAGAATAGAATTAATTTTTTATACATACTTTATGTTTTAAATGCGAAAGTGTGTCTGTTCGTCTGTTACCCCTTCACGCTTAAACCGCTGAACCAATTTAAGTAAATGAAATTTTGTATAGAGATAGTTTGAGTCCCGGGGAAGGACATAGGATAGATTTCAACTCAGAAATCATCCCTTAACAGACGAAAACATGAGTAGAAGTTTGTATGCGGAACCGATAATCGCAGTTTGGTTTTAATTACTAATCTTACGCAGACGAAAGGAGGATTAAAGAGATTATGGATCCTCTCTATATAACGTACGTACCTACTATTAAGTACCTAGACTATCATTTAAAAACTCTAGATATAAAATATGAAATTAGTTCACGAGTTACATAGAAAATAATAAGTAGGTTGAAGCTAACAAACCATAACGAGTCAGCTAATTACATAAACAACGTAACCATAGCTTTTTTAATAACAGAATGTTTTAATGATTTTGTAGTAACAAGTAGGTTAATTAGACGCTTTTATACTACTTGATGGACGACTGTTTATGTAGTTTGGATGTCCAACAGAAGATACACGATTACATTATAAAAATAAGGATAATGAATTTAATTGCAGTTTTAAGACAATTATGATTAAATGAAGAGAAGAGTAACATAATAATAATAATAAAAAAAATATTTACCGAAAATGATATTCATGCATAATCTGAAGACAAAAAGAGCAAAACACCTGATACTTTAAATTATAAATATAAAAATAAATGTAGTTTCAATCAATGAAGCATGAAATTTTATAAAAAATACATTAAACTACATTATTTCAAAGCACTTTGATCTTTAAATACATAAGTGTTTGTAGTAATAATCCATTGCGGACTAGTTGTGATAGACTGAGATTCATTGACTGTTATCGTGCAAATACTGACTCAAACCTACCTACCTCATCTATTATTTACAAATACTATTACCGGCCTATGTTTCCACAAACTCACATTTATAATTGAATATTGCGGTTAGAGCTTAGGGACATAGGGACTGCTTGCGGCCTTATCATCAATGGCTTCACCTTTACATGAAGATAAAAAAATAGACACATTCGAATTGAGAACCTCCTCCTTTTCGAAGTCGGTTAAAAATAAAATATGCGCAGGATTTGCGCAGTGGCTGAGAAAAGTGTTTCTACGCGTCATCTCAGTTACCTACTGGTTTGATCCCCGCCCGTAACAAATAAGTATATTATATGTAGCGTCCTGAATCTTCGTATCTTCGTATATATTTCATAATTTATTTATAAAACTCAACCCCAAGCATATTAATATGCGCCCTATCAGTTGACATTACTCCCAACTCTATCGTATCTCTTGGGCAGCATTCCGTCATAACATACATATCTGCTTGATAAGAGTGAATTATTGACTCTCTTGGCAGTTTTTTCGTATTTCACTTAAAAGCGTTACATTTTTATTAATATGTGGAAACTTTTATTGGGTTATGTGTCGTCAGTAACTTTAATTAATATTCTATATGTTTGTTTCCTAATTAAAATTAGAGATAGGCTCTCTATATAAGTACTCATCTAATTTCATATTACCAATTGTTTCTTCCCTGACTGCATATAGTGCAGACAGGGTTTTACTGCAGTATCCTTATGAATATTCAATGCGTGGATCATTTTACAAAACACCCCCGGGAACGGTGACAATGACTGCATAGGAACATGACCGTGTTTCTGGTTATAACTAGCTTTATTAAACACGTCGCTAGCTGCTTCCTCACAAAATGTTCACTTCGGAGTTGTTCGATTAACTTCACGAATTCAAAATGTAGCATTCACAATGAAGCACGTATTCAAAATGTATGCTTTGAAAAGTAACACCGGTCTAGATGTAGACAATAATTTATTTTATTCGTACCAGATTAAAGTCTCATTTACTTTAAAATTCCATTTCAAGGGTGGTAAATAAACTGACGAGCCTATGGACGTTTGTAACACCAAAAACAGGTGTTGAGAGATGTCGCTCGCGCGTTGCCAGCCTTATAAAAACTTTTCACTCTCTTTCTGAAGAATTCCATGCGATACTCGAGCTCCTAAGTCAATCCTTTGAACAAGGAAGTATTCAACAAAATAAAACATGAACAGATAGGCCGACGACGCACACAGAATCATAGGAATATGACGGATTCGTGCGAATTAATTAAAACAACGTAAGCGAAATGTGTCTGAAATGTAATAAAACATCTATAAAAAACTCTTCATTACACGTTAATCTACTTTATTTGCCGACAATGTTTATAATAACGCTTTCATGTACTACGTCTGTATCCGTTTGTTAGATAGCATCTAAAATTGTTATGTTTCAGTCTGCCGGCCCGGAATACATAAGTCGGGTTAGTCTAAATTCGGAGATGGAATCAAATTGTAACAAGAATATATTTGTGGGAGCTTCCAAAATAGTGCTATCTATCGATTTTGTCTGCGGGAAATATTTATATCCGTGGCCAGACTTGATTTTATAACTGCTTTTTTTCCCACGGCGTGGTCAGCAATTTAACCTTAGTTTATAGACTAGACGAATATAGTATTTAAAGATATTTTACTAATATTGTAGGCGGTAGAATCTTATTTATTACATCAAAAAAGGTTTTTTGTGTTTTGTTTTGTATCCTATTTTAATATCGCTTATCGTTGACTCATTAAATTTAAGTAACGATCCCCAAACAACAGTGATAATAACAATTGATGCTATCTACCGCATTATCAGAGATGACATAGTGAGGAAATCTGCATGTGAAGTCTGTCAACCTGCATTAAGACAGTCAGTCCATTTTAACTTCAGAGGACGTTCTCGCCCAACAGTGGTATAGGGTTGAAGATTATTGAATTGAAGACGCATGTACGCCATTACTGCTGATAATAAAGGCGTGATAGAAGAACACTTGTTCTTGCGCCTGTGATATTAAATATCTTGGTAGCTAAGTAGGGAGATAAGTACCTATATCATTTTCTGCTCCGCAGATTGTCTCGGTGACTTTGCTTTCTACCGACAATTATTATTCATTAGGTCGTTGTCAGAGCGTCCTTTCATTACAGACTTGAGTCAACTCGTTATGTGTTATTCAAGCCCGCCCTTATGTATATTTATAAAAGACGCGTCGGGCATGGTATGTTCTGGGATAAATAAGTCAAAATCTCACATTTACAGAAAAACACTGCTAGATTCTGCATCATTATGACGTTTTGTTAACATCAGTTTCCAACCAACGAAAAAAACGGAGGAGGTTCTCAAGTCGACAGTATATTTTTTTTATGTATAGGTAACTACGTATAGCTTTTTACAGCGTAGTTTGATTTTGATCATTCTTTTTTTTTATAAATATTTGGATTGGATAACATGCCATCACCTCTGCGTCCCTGACGGGTTAGTACAAGCAAAGGGCTAGATGGTTTATCGCAATTTTACTATTTGTTTTGGGTATATGTAAGCAGGAGGCGAGGCTGTTGTCTAATCCTAACTCTGAGAACTTCATAGACATACTCAGTCATTTTCTTCGATTGAGTATTTTTTCTTTGACTAAAACCAAACCTTGATTCTGATTTAAGAACTAAAAACAACATTTGGGATTCAAAGAAATGATTCGTCCAATATTTTCTTATTCAATTCAAATAAAATAGAGATATAGTAGAGATAATACACGGGTACGATGAATTATGAGTTATAAGGCTATTTTCTTATACATCTTATTAATGGATACGAGTATTGACACTAGAAAAGGCATACGTCACACGTTACTCGACTTATTAAAATAGAAGTACTTAAATAAATTAAGAACTTGCGTCAAGAAAGTTGTATAGGTTTTCCTTTACTAGTGAACACTTTTTTAAAGAAGACACCGCCCAACATAACGATATTTTCTTGTATCGTAGGTGCTTTTATACCACTAATTCCTAAATACACGAACACACAGACTCAGAATATCTACATTATTATATGGTACATAATATAGTATAGGTACGGCATGGTATGGGAGTACAATATGGTACGGTAGTGAGGGAATCAGTCTCGATATCAATTTTGAATGAACTACAATTCGTTTTAGTAGAATGAATTTTTAGTTTATCAATTTTTAGGAGGAAAAACAACGAAATGTAACACAGACAATATCAGCTTTTAAATGAAGATTAACATTTCAAAATCTATCTATAAATATTCCTCTAGTTAAATGAAGTTGAACAATATAACTTCACACAATACTTGTCCGAGAACAGCGCGCAATCGGAAATATCTGGATTTATGAACGGATATAAGTTGGTACGTAAGCCTAGCTCAACGGATAAATCGATTTCTAACTTTATCCGGCCGGTTCAAGTTTCACAATGCTGTGTTCTACGAGATTTATTGTGTTTAAGATTGATTGATGATACTTACACAGTTTAGCAGTATCTAAATCACCTTTAGACAAGAACCATTCGGTGGTGTTAACACGTCTATTAAACTATGAATATGTTGCAAGTTATTGATGCTTAACATATTTGTAATTCATTTTATTCATCAGCAACCCATTCACGATCTCTCTGCTGGGCACGGGTATTTAACAATAATGAATTAATTAAAACAATTATCACATCATTTATCTAGGAGCCCAACTAGACTCGGTAATTTTCAATGAATAGTTGGTACAAGACGGATACCCCATTGCAAATTTCCAACCAGTAAGGTGATTATCTCTTATGAGCACATTTACTTTTAGGTATGGTACATTACCTAACGAACTTGGCCCGTGAAAATGACGGATGCGGTTTGGTTCACTTTGGAAAAAAAAATAAGGCATTTTTGTTTAAGGCATATTTTCTTCATCGTTACCTTAACTTAAAAGTCTCTGGTACTGGTCGCGTACTGGAAACCTTTAAATGGGTCATCATACCACTAGGCTATAAGAGCTCCTTAAATAGTCTCTACCACACGCAAATAAGGTGCAGAATCGTAAGCTTCTTTACGAGACAATGAACTTAGGAGATCTGGACGGCTGCAGTGATCGTCTTGCACGTAGTGTTATTTGTCCAGTGGAGGGCGGGCATTTTTGGGGGCTGTCTTTATTGTCGACGTTCAAAAAGAGCCAATTAAATTTGGCCTACTTTGAATAAATGATATTTTGATTTTGTTATTTATGACGAATGAGCCTTAAGTAGCTCGTTTCACTATCAACTTAACTGGCGACTGGAATTAATATGACGCGTATAATGTATGAACACTGTACTTGTAGAATAAGATTTCCAAGTTTAAAATGAATGCAGCTGTTTTGAGTGACGTTATCGAGGGAGTAATACAATAGAATTACGGCCTAGCACTCCACACCAAATATTTACAGCCGGCGGTAAGTGGAGAGGATGTGCGGAGTTCCTCGCATTCCCAAGATAATCCGTGCAATGATAATATTATTACGTCGGATTTGGTGAGAGTTGATTACCGTAACGTGTTGGGTCTGCCTTACTTGTGAATTTGTTATGAGGGTGAGTAGGAGCGTACAAACCTTTATGGAATCTTAGAGGTTTGTAAATCTTATCTGTGTTATTTATCATCTGCCTTCCACATACGACAACACAAGATGTTTATGGTTGAGTGCCTTTCTTTTTACAATTGGAACGTAAACGCGTTCGCGAATCTATTGGTTGGAGAGATTGTAACCAACCAATCGAAGCGCCTACAGGACATAACATTTTTTTATAAACTACGTAGGTGGCAAACAAACTTACGGCCCTCCTGATGGAAGGTTTCTAACCCCTGCACGCTACGGAGGTTTTAACACAAGAAGTGACGCTCACGCTTTGCGGACCCAAACATGTTCTCTTTCCAATTTAGAGTAGAATTCACACGACAGCACAATTCATACATGTGCACATAAAGTATATGTAATACTAGTTCTGTTCTAAATGCAATTTATTGATCGCATACCAGTCATTCCGTAACTTACAGTTAAGTGGTGATACATTACTGGCGTCTAATTGCCTCCGACACAAACTAAAATGTTATTTTCATCTAGTCTACGTAGGTATTCCTCTTGTCTATCAAGTACCTACAGTGAACGTTTGACTGACATTTTATCCATTGACAAATAAGTACAGCATACGAGATTTTGAATTTTATTGGTTTCATTGCAGTAATTTAAATTTGTGAAAAAATTGTCTCAATTAATCAGAAATTAATACAAAAAGCTTTTATTTCTTGATTTAAATCTTGACAAATTTTCTACGTAATTTTTCGCGCCCATTGACTAAGTTTGAAGGTCTCAGTCGAAGTTAGTCAATGTTTGAATTTTACGACACTTAAAATTATAAAAATAAATTCTGGCAGAGATCGCTTTGAGTCTTTGAGGAAATTTGAATCGTCAAAGTTTGGGTGACACCCGGTGAGCCTCACAAAAGTTGTAACATAATTATGTTATGTTATGCCAGAACCAAGTTATATTCTTCTTGTCTGAAAACTTTTTCACTTATTTGATAAAACCCAAGTTTTATATTACATTTGAAAAAATAATATTCTTTTAGGTCCTTCGTAGTTTTAGTACTCCCTTTTGTGCAGACATAGTGAGTGCAACAATCGTAATAGTCCAAGATCCCAGGGCCGCCAGACGTCACGTATTTTCTGACGAACCAAATGTGGATTATTGAGTAGTGCTAGTATGTACTAAGAACGCATGCCTACCAGCTATCTTGCCTAGTGGGCCAATTTTCAGGTATCAGGTAATCAAGGTACATACAAATATTACTTCATCATTATCATTATCAGTCTATAGCCGTCCACTGCTGAACGTAGGCCTCCCCCAAAGAGCGCCTTTTATGATGAAAAAATTATGATGCTCCATTCTTGTAAAAGGTTTCAAAATAGTTGTGACAGGAGGCAGACAGATCCAAACGGCTAATCATCCCCCTTAATTCAATTAAGACTTATTTTTAAGGATATTGCCTAAAATATACGTAAAAATCAGCTTGGAGAATTTACGTGAGGTAAGTAATATTTATGGATGGTTCCATAAATATTACTTACCTCACGAGAATGGAGCATCATAATTTACGTGAAGTTAAGTAATTACTTTGGGAGCTTTAAAGCGTCGGCAAAGCAATACGGCCAACGGAAAGTGTCTGGGAGTATTGGCGACATATTTTTAAGGATATTGCCTAAAATATACGTAAAAATCAGCTTGGAGAATTTACGTGAGGTAAGTAATATTTGTATGTACCTTGATTACCTGATACCTAAAAATTGGCCCACTAGGCAAGATAGCTGGTAGGCATGCGTTCTTAGTACATACTAGCACTACTCAATAATCCACATTTGGTTCGTCAGAAAATACGTGACGTCTGGCGGCCCTGGGATCTTACTCAATAATCGATAATTATACAGCTTTTGCTAATGCCTGATTATCTATTCCTGCTGTGTCATAATGTCTAATAGCGCCATCTAGTTCCGAGCTAAGCAACGAGGCTTGTGTTACGGATACTAGTTGATTGATATACTACATATATACTTTTTTTTGTAAATACATACGTATTATACATTGATACACCTATGACTCGGAAACAAATCCGTATGCTCAGCACATAAATATTTGTCCCTACCGGGATTTGAACCCAGGACCCATAGTAGGTACAGAAGGTAGTGTTAACAACCGCTGTAGTGTATGTAGGTACTTATTGTTCAGAATACTGCGTGATGGGCTTGTCCTGATATACTTACAGTAACTATTGTGAAATGAAACATCGAATGATAGTGGCAAATGCAACTGTCATCAAACCATCTCGTTGCTTTTTGAAAGTTGGTGTATTGTTAACAAAATGCTGATGATTCGTATGATAATAATTCATGACTCAGAAAATATTCTTTCATTATTTGTTCCATAAGGTACGATTCCGTATTCCTGTCATAAAATATTTCCTGCAATCAAAATGACGGCACTTCCCTGACGGAGTCGGTTGTTATCAAAGTGCCCTAAGTAGGCAATTGGACAAAAAGACAGATTCCCTTTGTGCATTGTTAAGTTACCTACTTCATTTATATAAAATCTCTGCCAAATTATTTTTAGATATTTAACTGCTGACTGAGTTTCATCTTTTGATAATATTATGTCATCATAATTTTTACCTAGTTTTAGTTTTATTTTGTTTTGCAATATTAGAGTTTTAATCTGTTTTGTTTTATTTCAATTTTTTAATATATAATTATGTGTGTTATTTAATTCGCTCTTTCATGTTTTAATTATATAATTATATTTTTTGTAGTGTAGGCAGCATTATTACTGTGAGTGCTATGTACGCCTTAATTGTCATGTGCATAGGTCCTGTTTTTATTATAGTTATTTTTAGCAAAGTGTAATGCATGTGATGTGGCTGTGCTTTAATAAATAAATAAATAAATGAGGGCTGTATGCAGATACGTAGATACTGTCATCATGGATATTTATACTATTACATTTACATATTCATTAATTTATAACATTGCATTTTCATGAATATCATTTTAATCGACTTTATGAAAGTTTTTTAAAAAGCAATACTTTGTTATTTTAACGGAATATCAACATGCAAATGAAATGAAAACAATTTTTACGGATTTTATCGTGGAATATTATAACCTTTACTACCCATGGTCACGGGCAGACAGAGGTGTTGGTTGTCTTGATATAGGTAATAATTATTTACAGTTACTTACCCCTAATTTCTGTTCATTATTGATACATAAGTCTTCCTATATTTTGGTCGAGCAGTTTTATACTTTGATTTGGTTTTTTAAAATGTTTAATTTTATTTATTTGGATCTCCAACAGAAGATTCACTATTACATATAAAAAAAATATTCATAGGGACAGTCACAAGTGTGCTCCTCCAATTACTAATTGTTTTTAGTTAGTATAGAATAGAATCATATAAATACTTTAGTGTATTTGCTAAAACAATATTTGTGTTGACAACTTGACAGCGACGCGTTGCGGTTGTTGCGGACTTGTGATAATGAAAGAATATCTAAGAGCGTTTTTCCATTGACCACCGCACCACACGTCCTGCCTACCCGGGGAATGAAAGCACGCGTGATGGTATAGTAGGTACGTACTATTATATCATCACGCTTGCTGGCATTCCCCAAAGTGTAGTGCTGATGATTTAGGACCCATGGAATAATGCTTATTGCATCATTGCATTAAGCATTATTACATGGGTCCTAAAACTTTACAGTTTAGATAGCACTGTCATCAGTGCTATCTAAACTCTGGGCTGCTATTGAAATTTCCTTAACAGGAAAAACAACTATTACATTACTCGGACTGCTTCGTTAGTCTAGTGGTGGTAACTGCGTCTGCAGGGCGAGAGGTCTTGGGTTCGATTCGTAGTTCGAGCAGTGTTATTGGTTTATTTTATGAAATTCTCTGCAACAGCTGCTCGGAGCTTAGATTCGTGCCCAAGACGGGAAAATGCGGGTGTACATCAATAAACCTCTGCCTAACCCTTCGGTGACGTCAGGCGTGATAGTATGTTTTACATTACTTGACCCAGAATCGGATCCAGGACATCATGCAATCATTAGAATTTTTAAGAGATTTTTCATATTGAATACACGAAAAATATTTTCGGGTAAAGTGTAGTAACTGGTAGATAAACAATTATACACACAAGAGGATTAAAGTGACTTTACCGACTTAAATGACAGCAATTTCTTGACCAAATAATCAATTAACATTTTAAATTATGTCAGTCAGGAAGCGTTACAATGAATGTTTACTATCTCACAACAGAATCAATTGGGCTTGATGATAAGTTACGTCATACTGTTTGCAGACGTTAATCTTGCGAGTTATAGCCTTTACGATTATTCCTAGTAACATTTTAATGTAAAAATATTTTAATCTACAGCTTGGATTAATTTGCCTGTACTTATGTGAGACAAGCCTTTTAATGGCTTTGTTGATTTGTTAGTATCAGTCTTGTAGAAAATTATTAATTTTGATTTTAAAATATGGAACAGAAAATTAATTCCGACCCTAGTCTTTTAGGAGTAACAAGATTAGTCAATCTAAATAGGAATTATGTTAATTTAGATTGTACGTAAACACCGTTAGTTCATAATGCGACAAGTCAGACAATATCTAACTGAGACAATCAATTAAGCAAGACATTGCACCATATATATATATGTATATGCAGGTCATCATCATCATCATCCACCCATTAATGTCCCACTGCTGGGCACGGGTCTCCTCTCAATTGAGAGGGATTAGGCTATAGTCCACCACGCTAGCCTACTGCGGGTTGGCAGACTTCACACGCCATCGAGAATTATTTCAAGCATGCAGGTTTCCTCACGATGTTTTCCTTCACCGTTTTGAGCATGCGATAAATACGCACATAACTTCCGAAAAGCCTTGGGTTTGAACTCGAGACCTCTGACATCTCAGTCCACAGCTATATGCAGGTGCTAACTGATAACTGTTAATATCAAATGTGAAACGAAAGATTATTTATTTTAACATCATGCCAATAGTGGGCATGATATGTGCAAGTAGGATTATGCACACTTACTTAATATTTATGTAAAAAAACAGTTGAGTAGTAGTAATTCTTAAAAAAAAAATATTTTGTAAAAATGTATAGGAGAATTTTGCGATACAAAATATTTTCCCAGAACCGTTCACAATCTTTCGATAGTTTACTATTTGACTAGGTTAATTCAAAATTTACAAAAAAAAAACGACTTAACATTTCAGAACTGGACCAAACCCAACCAAAACCACATGGGAAGCACCATCATCAAAATCGGTTCACCCAGTCGAAAGTCCTGAGGTAACAAACAAAAAATCATAGAGAACATCCTCCAGTTTTGAAGAAGAAAAACTAAGATTTTCCAGTGTTATATGAATTAATATACATATTGTAAGTCAGTGGTTTCGTACAAGAATAATGTAACAAGCGTACTTATTCCGTTAATCATTAACTTAATCCGCGGCTTTCACCCCGGGGCGCCCTCACCGGAAGCAGTTAATGTTCGATGGTGAACTCGAATCCGTTAATCCGGATTATCCGGGCGAAGCAAATTATCCGTCCGAATCGGTTATTTGCCACCGAATAAACGTGTTATTTGCTTGAAACCATCGGTTTTGCAAACACTGTTTTTTTGACGCTCGTATCTAATTTAGTAATTGTTTATAAGTTACAAAATTTATATCATTAATCATTGAAAAGATCAAAATTTTAAAATTCCCATTATATTTAGAAAAAGATAAAGCGCTGTATTTTATTTTAAAATAATTGATTTCCTGAAAAATGTATACCAACATTAAAATATTTTAGTAATTGAAAGTCAAATAAAAATATACACAAACGCCTTAGTACTGGAGAAAAATCTTAGTAGTGCAATCTTAGTGTAGTAAAACCTACCAGTAAACATGTACACTCTAACAAGCAAATTTATTTACATCCACACATAGATCGGTCGATAGTTGCATGTATACCAATTAGGTTGTTAGACTGTACCTACATTAGTCACACCTCTACAAGTATAACGATATGTATAACGCAATAAATACATAATAATCAATACGGTTTAAAATATCTAGACAGGTAGGGACTACAATAAAAACATGTTCTTTATTATGGGTAAGTATAAGCTTTTATGTCGCTAAGCACACGTAGTTATACCATTTGTATCGACCGTCGAGTTCTATTAAGCGCTTAAGTAAAGTTCTTAAGGCAAGTAGAATGACTAATAGTAGTATAATGCCGTATTTTCACGTCAGTACATATGCACTAAGTGGGCCAAATAGTATTATGATTAATACGTGTTACTGTTAGTTTATTTTGAATATAATAAATGATATTGATGAAGGGTTATTTGTAAAATATTGAAGAGCTTTTAAGAAAAAAGTATCATTGATTTTATTATACTACATCGTACATTAAAAACATGCGAAGACCTTCTTCTTTCGAACCTTTTTTTCAACTATAAAAGTAAAGTGGACTTCCAGTTTTTCGATGCGGCTGAAACAGTATTTTACACGAAGCTAATACAATCAAATTTCAACTGGGCAATACCGATATGCTAAAAATTTGCTGGTTGTTATTGTTTCTGCCTACTATTAACAATAGTCCCATCAATTCTGAGGCACGAAGGTATCTCAATATATTAAGAATAATTACCCATCTATTGACTGTCCTCGCTATCTGCAGCTTAACTTATTGTTCGTAGAAGCAGACAGCGAAATGAACTTTGAATGCATACCCTTAGAAATTATTATTCACTGATGGAACGTTGATAAGGTCAAAATTGCGCACGCATTTCAAGTAAGTAGGAACCTACTTTAAGCCTCTGTCTGTAGAAAGAACGAGGAAGCTTAGTGGATAGTTTTGTGAAGTGACTACTGTACTGGATATTAAAGGTTCTCTCGAGTTTGATCACGAAACAAGCATTCTCAAAAAGAAAAACATCGTGAAGAAACCTACTCGGGAGATTCGATAGCGTGTGATGTCTGCCAACTCGCACTATTTTATCGTGGTGAACTAGACCTGTGCAAGTGCTCGGTCAGTAAGACAGTAATTGATAATTGGAACTCAAGCTCTGACACGTACACGTCGGAACATAGTAACACTGTTAACACGTGAGGGTGCCAGTCAAGCAGATCATTAGATCTGGCGTCAAGCAAGCTGTAACCAAAACGCCTACATCTGACGATATAACTACGTAAGCTATACCCGACAAATATGTCTGTACAGATTTGTATCTATACCTACACATTGAATAAAAGGGCACAAACCTTCTACACCAACATATTGATCGAAAACCTTATTAAAACTAATATTACGGTTTTACGGATACTACTGCTTTGCCTAGGCGATACAGATGACGTCATTACGTACGTGTTTAAGTTTCAAGTTCAAGTTGATATCTAAGTATCTCTATCATCTAAAATGCCTCAGTAACAGATTTAGCTGCTTATCAGATAGATATGTATGCACCAGATGCAGATCATCATCATCATCCACAGCCTTTCTGATCCCACTGCAAGGTATAGGCCTCTTTCCATGCATGCCATTCGCTTCGGTCCTGTGCCAATGTCATCCAGATTCGACCCGCAAACTGAGCGATATCGTCGACCCATCTTGCCGACGGACGTCCAACACTACGTTTATGGCCTCTTGGCCACCACGTGAGCGTGAGCGTGTGAGTGCTCAGTGAGCGTTTCGCTCCACCTGTCGTCTCTTCTCCTCGCCATGTGTCCCACCCAACTCCATTTGAGCCCCGTAATGAATTTACCGACGTCTTGGACCTTTGTCCTTCGTCTGATTTCCTTATTGGGAACCCGATCTTGTAGATGCAGATGCGAAGTACAAATTCCAACCCAGTACAATGAGTAGGTACGCTCGGCAAAACTGTCAAGTGTGCAGGTAAACAACGACCATTCACAACAAAGGCAACTGTCATTTAGTATATTTGTGTATATTTTTATGCACTGCCAAGTGTCTGACTTATATGTTATATAGGTCTCATAAATTATGTGAGTGCTCAATAAATATGGCGTTTCCACTTCATGTTTTAACTTATTTCTTATCAGATTGATTTTCGAAGCTTCACTTTACACCATATGTACATGTGAGATCAGGGAACCTTATTTCGACTGAATTTTCATTACTTTAAAATGCCACTCCAATCGCCCATTTTTAACAGCATATGATTTATTATTTTATTACATTCAAATGGAAATGTATATACATACATATATTGTGCGAGGGGTGAAATTTAATGATTATAGACCGAAAGTTATTTTTATGATACAAAACGGTTTACTATTTAGCCAAGGCATTATGACTTAAGTACAACTCTCTATAAAGGTACCTACTTATTTCTTTTGCTCATTGTACACACGGTAATGAGTGATCGAGTTGGAGCCAGTTTAGTTCGCGTCGCCGATGCGCGACAAAACGTATTTTTAAACATGGTTACCTCGTAAATAAATATCATGCAATGGCGCTGCGTACTATGGGGAATAGAATATGTGACACGCAAGGTCGTTGGACTGCTGTTGTAGGGGCAGTTTGTAGTGACGCGATGACGTGACGTAGGCGCAGTGTAGACACTAATGAACTTAGTCGAGTATGGCTTTTATCATTTCTACATACATTTGATCAGTGAAAATAAAGGGAAAATGTTTTATAAGATTTTTTTTAAATAACGAACTTTTCTTACCTTACATTATACTTACAGTACTTTTTTCAGGGTTTTATCGCGGTATATTTTATTTAATTAAATTAAATTAAAAATATTAAATTATTTAATCCCAATAGCTTTTATAGCATTCATGGTCGTAGACAAACTAACGTGGTTATAGCTGCTAGAAAGAAATTGATACCTGCAAAAGTTTGTGCTATACTTATCCCATGAAAAAATTGTGTTCGCTCTTATAAAATAGGTACAAAATATGTTAATTGTTAACTAACACCCAATAAGATTTACAAGATTGTATTATTTACATGATGAGCATTTATTTTGTTACTTAAATATTTTAGTATGAGTATATAATACAATGTACATAGGTATACCTAAACCTAGTGTGACTACGTAGGTTTTTTTCGTCTCGTTTTCGTTTTGATTTATTGAAGTTTAAAAACAAGATAAATTGACTATATTCTTTAAAAATAACGAATAAACAACATAATTTAACAGTTGACAATCGTATGCCCAGTATTAATTTATTGATAAACTAATTACTGAGCACAAAAACACGTAATAAGTATCTATCTATTATAGTAAAGTCTCTAGTCTGAAATCAATTCGTTGAACCATGCGGAATTATACGTATCGACCAACGCGGCTTCGTAGAAACTACGGACGTTTTCATAGTTTGAGCCAATCGTGGCTGTGAACTAGGTTATCGTGGGCAAGGGAGCTATTACTTCGAATATATAATTTGTAGGAAGAATAATATTCCCATCAATGGTTATAGCGTAACTCTAGAAAGTTTGCAGCAAACACAACATTCGCAAGATTGAAAACTAACCCTTATAACTTTGGCACACATTTTTAGACTTGCTTTATGAAATCCAACTTCTTTGGTTTATTTCTTTAATCAATGTTCACCAACAGTTGTTACGGGTATAATAAAAATAGGGACGTACAAATATTTGTGTAGGTATTAAATATATTATAAGCAAACACCACATGCAATTTTTTTTCTGTGTAGCACCTACCAACCTACTAAATACAAAACTCTAACTAACTTGTAACAAGTCTGCAAAAATCTATTTGAAAATATTAATATCGTTCATTCTCTAGTTCACACTATGAAACACTAGATAACTCAGGTTTTGATCAACAATTACACTAAAATAGTCAAATACTTATACCGAAACCCCGAAAAATATAACCGAAGTTTGCATCAACATAACATGCCTACCAACTTAACCCTCAAAATAGCTTTATCGTTTCGATGTTAGAACATGTTATAAAGAAGGAAAATGGCGCATGAAAACATCACAGAAGCTTGTACGCAAAATCTCGACATTGGCAAGCAATTGTTAAAAGTCGTTTGGATTTAGGATACTGTGTTTACGATGCCTGCGCTGTTATCACTCTTGCTGGAGTTGTGAGAAAATGTAAACGATAATTTTATTTTGTAGTTGGAAAGTCTTCGCGCGTATTGGAGATATAAATTGAATTTGAAAGAAGAAGTTAGTTTCGATACTAGTGTCGGTAATTAAGTAAGCAATTTCTTTTTTTAGTTATATCTAATTTTATTTCAATTGACAAACTTTTTTATTTTATATTTCTCGGAATAAACTGACTTAAAATTATTATTAAATACCTAATGTTATTATAGTATTTTAGTAATGATAAGTTGTGGTAACAATAAAAAAGAAATTGTGATAGCTAAGTGGTGTGACCAGTGGATTGTGATGTGAAGTGAGGCCTGAGTTCCATCCCATAACCAGTATCGCCTACCGTCCATAATTACGTGCATATTTTATGCTTAAGCGGTAAAGAAAAACATCGTGAGGAAACCAGCATGTCTGAGAGATTTTCTCAATCGAGTTTGAAGTCTGCCAACCCTGGCTGGGCTATCGTGGTGGACTATAATATATTTATCTCTTTCAAATGAAAGAAGACAAGTGCCTAAGAGTGGGACAATCATTAGGTTGACGGTAAAGTTGTAAGAATACGCATACCTCCTCGTAAAATCAAGAGACTAGTAAACAAGAAAAGTATTTCAGTTACGATTGTACAATAAGTGTAATATGATTTATTTTTGTCAAGAGCAAGGTGGACGGCCGTCACGTCACGATCTAATTTTATCACGAAGTTGACAGACTACACCGCGTCGTGAGAAAAAGGTGAAACATTGTTGGCAACATTTATTTGTAAAACATATTTTTTGTAAAACATGTTTGTTTACCTGTGATTCCACTATGGGTATCATATTTAAAAATGTTAATTGATTTTCTAAATCGAAATGCTGCCACACCTCAGCTTTAAAATGAAATAAAATGATACTTACTAAAAAACAAAATGTTGCCAAAGATTCGTTAATTAAAATTTTGTCACAAATGGTGACAAATGTTAAATACCAAAAGTTCCAATAGAACAAATAGCAACAAAGTGTAACAATTTCTAACATACATGGTTTGAAGTTAGAAACGTAATTATGATACGATGGAGTTAAAAATGTTATATGATGTTAAAAACGTTGTCATCGCCGTGGGAACATTGAAATATGTTAACAAAATGTTCAATAATGTTTTGAAACATTTTATAACTACGATGTGACCGCACCATAACAATAAAGACACAAAAAATTACTACTATGTAGCATAGGGTAGTAAAACGGAAAACTTACTTCAATATAATGTGTGCTTGTGCACGCCACTACACAGAGTCGATATTTTATTTGTTAATATAAAATACACTACGTTTCACACTTGTCTTGTCTGAAAGGGAGCACAGACTAGCACTTCTATTCTATCGGCATTCTGTAATGGCCGTTTAGACGCTCATGAAGTTACGTAAAAATTTACAGCTATTTTTGAACTAATAATTGCTGTACTAAATGTTTTTATCTTGAAAATGTATTTTATTTATTGAAAATATCTGCTACTTTCAACTGAGGAAGATATGTATCCCACACTTAAATATTACTTAATAATAATGATAAGACATATAAGATTTTTATACCACAAGGTTGATAAGAAAAATTTCGGCACGCCTGATGATCAGGAGTTATAGCCTATAGACGTTTGCAACGCCATAAATGTCATCGGCGCTTTGCCCACCCTTTAAAAACCCTGACAACAAACGGTATTCCTATGCTGTCAGAAGTTAGAATAGTCACTCCCTTAACGAGCTCTGCCAACCTTACTCACTCGCAGAAACATAACTATTGTTGCTAGAAATATTAAATTACCACAAGCTACGTTTATCAAAAACCTATAATAAACTTCAAGGAAAAGAATAACTATAACTATAGGACATAAAAAAGGCTTTTCGCTTTTAAAGAAGTAGTGTAGTTCTTATAGTGTGTATAGTTTCCAGAATGCAGGCAGCGTTGCCACGTTCGATGGTAATTCTAATTGTCCAGCATTCCTTTCTTAATGTGTCAAAATAATCATTATAAATAGCTCTTTAGTTCACACAAACAAACGAATACAGTAACACTGTTTGCTACCGGTCTTACTTGCGAATGTCAACAATGCTAGTCAAGTGAATTATTAGACTGCCACTGAGAATGCTTGGCTTTATTGACAAGATGCGTACTTTTAGTTACGTATCCCTGGTTCTCTGATAGACAGTGCGATTTACCTAGTATCCAGTCACAGTTATAGCAAAACAATAATAAATGCAACTAGATTTATTACCCCTGAACGGTGTTACTCCGTCTGAATGACCTTCCGATTTATTATTTATGTAAACGACGTACTCCGCTAGCGTAGTAGACATTCCTCTCCTAATCACATTAACAAATTGTACTACAAATGAGTCTCTCGGAATATTCTCATTTCAATTAGCTCTTAATGAATTCTCAAGTATTATTACTTGGAATAAGAATGTTCAAGTATTCTCGATTTCGTTTTATGATCTGAATATGAGGTCAGGAGGTTTGCGAGGCTTGTATTGGCACGGAACCAAGTACTTTATCTTACTAAGTATATTTCATACACAAGGCCTACATTGAGATTTATGTTTATATACAGGGTTTCTTTGTGTCACGCTGGGTATAATTTCTTTGGCGCCTAGTACGTCCCTAACGTTTACGTAGAGAACAGAAAACCAAAACGCAAGTCACAAAAGTCACGTACCTATTTTATTCATGCAAATTATGAGTGGAAATAACGAACCGTACCTGAAGGGAAATTACTCTAAATGTATACTGAAAGTAGCACATTTTCCTCAAAGAAAATATTAATTTATTTATTAAAAGAAGCTAAGTTCATTCAAACGTTTTGCACTCCCTAATTTTATCATACCAATAAATGTTAGGATCAGTCATACGAATGCGATCTCTCCGACAAGAAGTAAATTTTTCAACACATTATACGACGGCATTGTGTAAAGTCCACTTCTGAACAAACAGAACTCCACTTCGAAGCGTAAGTTTCGATCGAAACTACGATAATGTACGGAACAAATTGGGTGTTTGTAAGATAATTTCCCTCTTCCCTAGAAAGGCTTCCCCTACGGTCCTTATCCAATAAAATGTCTGGCTACGTGCCGGAGCTCGGACGATTTTAAAACGTGATGCCGCGAGCCGATCCACTTTCAAGACGAAGGAAGGTTTTACCTAGATGTTATACGTACCTAGTTGTATACATGGTATTTGTATGAATGGATGGATGGAACTGGGAATAAAACTACTTTTTACGGATTTTATTGCTGCATATTTGGCCGTCTGCCTGTGACCAAAGATGTTGTAAAGGATCCCAATCGTCGGTATAAAATATATCAATATAACGCAATGGAATCCGTAAAAGTAATTATACCTCAATATGTCATTTTAGCGTAAATTTAAGAAGAAAAAAATACTTTTGTGTTTCTTTGTGTACGATTTGTTTGTTTGATCTGAAACTTTATGGAAGTTGTAAAAAAGAAATTATTGAATAGCACTTCATTTTATTTTATTTCCTTTGTATTTTATTAGTTTGTTTGCCTCAACTGTTATTTTATCAACTGCGATAGTGACAATGGTGTTGTCAGTTATAGCAGAGATTTTGGGGATACCAATGGGCTTACACCTGTTCTGTTAAAAAAAAACATGTTCCTGAACTGTGTACGTGTTATAGTACGCAGACTTCTGACCTACCCATCTCTAACCCTTTAGATGTACGGGGTGTGTTATCCTCATAATCATCAGGGATTACCAGCATTAAAGTCGGATTTGCGGCTCTTTAATCCACACACGATTCTCGATTCTCTTAGACGCGTTTTCCAGTCAACTCTTAGTAGTGGTTCTGGTGTTAAGTGATAATGTTGTGAGTATTTAGCAATGTAGGTTATTTAATCAACATAAAATCGGACGTAGTGGCTGGTATTAATCTATCCACGAGAGTCACTGCGGTTCAATAGCCCATTAACTTTTTTTACGAGGTCGTTCATCAAACTGATTCAGAATACAATGGCGCCGATACCGATACTAGGTGTAAGTGTTATTTTTCTAATATTACCTCGTAATGAGTTGATTAAGGCTGTCATAAATTGTTTTTAGACTGCACTGTATAGGTACATACCTTGTGGCAATAATATATAAGAAAGTATGAATATTCTGCTGGCCTAGACCTCATGCTAATTTTGTATCTAAACCATCAAGTCACTCTAATGTTTCACCTTTCACGAATCGAACAATGATTTAAAGAAGATTCCGATAAATTGAGAACCTCCTTTTTAAGTCGATTAATAAATATAAGCACCATTTGCAAGAAAGAAATGCTCCAGAAATTGCTCTAGTCTAAACCCACTTTAAGACTAATACCTAAATGCTTTGGAGGCTCATTCAAACATGATTAGAAAGTTAATTTATGAGAAGTGTTTACTTACTTATTTAGAACTTATTTTTCAGAATTTATACATGAAATAATTCTATTTTACCCTCAGGACAAACACCAAAAAATTTTAAATTCAAAATTGGAACAAGTAATTTCTTTAATACAAGAACCTTTTTATTAAATTTACCAATTAGCTGTGTAATTAAAGTGAAATGGAACTTCATTCAGAGTTGGAATTAAAGTAATAGAAATTGTTCATCAAATCATCTGAGAGGGTGAAAAATATTTCACAATTGTGATTCTTGAAACCAGAAATCTACAATAGTCACCAACGATAAAATCGAGCAATAAACCTCGTCCCAGGGAACCGATTTAACTGTCTCGGAACCCGCAACAAAATTAATCAGAAGTTAAAACAGGAATAGCAAGGAAAAGTCGGATATATATTCTTTATAGTGGGTTTTCTTATTTAATCAATTAAGGTACTTTTTGTTACGAATGTTCACTTCTAGTTTCTTATAGTGTTGTTCGATATAACTTATTCCGTATAGAGCATAAATATGTTTCTTTTTTCACATTAAATGACAAAGACTTATTTCTAAAAATCCACAGATGATACGATATTTTTTTCTTATGTATTTACATTGAGGATTTTTCCATAGGTACCTATAGATAGAAGTATAGTAGGTACATTAACTTATCGTACTGTGTAGCGATAAAAGATTTGTTTCCCTCTTAATCATATTATCTTCTTCAATTTTAAACACAGTCCGTTTAGCCAAATTAATCAAATACCTAATTAATTAACACAAATTTTCAACAACCCCAATTACGGCTGCAAGGCATTGTGTGCGCATGAAACACGTCGTTTACCGGACGATTGTAATTTGATTTATTCATATTTTATCGCCGCCCGCCCGAGGGCCGTGTAGCGGACATTTTTGTGTAAATTTTTACACGTTTTCAACGTACCTAAGAAATGTAAGCTTGAACAAAGGAAAGCAGCTATTCAACTTATTACGTCAGCGTACCAACGTACGTATAAAGAATTTTCATTCGATTACCAATCAACTTTGTTGAGAGTTAATAAACTACTTTCTATTAGTACTGCAGTAGTAATATTACTCTTCATGTGTCTATTGTCTATTGATAGTAGGTACTTTTAAATTCTGATTACCTATGGGTATTCCTATTAATTCGATTTACTTGTCGACGGCTTGGAGAAGTTACATGTCGCGCTGCGGCAAAACGCACTAGACTCTTATTAATATACAATATGTATTCAATTACTTTTTGTCCAAAAAAAAGATTGCAATGTAATTTAATAATGCCTATCATGAAGTCTTAACCAAAAAAGAGATCTTCAGAACTGTTTTTCTAAATATTTATCCACTTATCCGATGTAAGAATATTATTCGAGGCTTGTTTGAGGTATTAAGATAGAAATAAATCTAATAAACAATGTATTACTACTGCTGTATCTATTAAAAAGTGAGTAACGTACTCGTAGAGCAAACACAAATGACAAAGGAAGTTGCGCGCGCCAAGTATTTGAAATTCCTATTATAAATAGACATTAAAATATTAATCCATCTAGTACATAAGTAATGCTTGGTATAATTCTACTTGTGTCGTAAAAGAGGCAGCTAATTCCAGACCTATATATCTGACCTAGTTTGTTGAAGATATTTACGTCATTGCTTTGGCTATATACCAAATTTGGGAATAAAATTTCGGCGTAGAAAGTGTAAGCGATTGGCGAATGTCGTCGCCAGTCAAGCTGTCGCGACGAGCGGTTTTGTGGGTAGGAACAACTTACATAGATTGGGTAACACGGATAAATTACATAGTAAATAAGGTATATCTTTTTTTACAAAATATATAAATAAAAAAAGTGGTTTAAAGCATCATTTTATAATAAGAAAAAATAACTACTTATAATTATTCTCCTTTCGTAGGAACTTAGCGTAAGTTTTTTTTACTAGTTATTTGATTTATCTCTCTTCGTAGCTGTTGTACTATGGTGCGAGCAAATGATAATAAATATTACTTAACAAATTAACGTGTACGGAAGACCAACTTTTGATAGTTCAAATTATTATATATTGCACGGCAAATGTAATAGTGCTGGCTATAAAACATAAAGTGACAGCGACGTGTGTACTTGGAGCGACGGTTTGATAATTTAATTCAAAAGAGTAATAAAATGAAATACCTTCGCCGCTCCCACCGCAGTATCGATTCCTACCACCAGCGTCCACGGCCAGGCCGCCACCACTCGCAGACGGGCAAAGAAAAACAAAGCAAATGAACACAACACTCAGAACGTCCACACTATTATAAAAGCGGCCGGCGAAAACCGCAACAGTTCACTTTCCGCCACAGTCAACTTGGAGAGGAAACTTTAACAACTTAAAAATAAGCAAAAGCGACTTTCCGACCGTATCCAAGGCTGTAGAATTTGATAGGAAGAATTTTAACGTGTCAAACGGCGCGCACCGCGGAAAAGTTTTATGTAATTTTACGTCTCCATCCCGTAGGCGCGGGCCGAGCGGCCGAAAGTTTTCAGCGTAGCGATGGGAGGCGACAGGCGAGTGTGCTTTTGTTACGCAACTCACTGCGGCGCCGGTCCGCCAGGGGGAGCGCGCGCTCAGTGGCGCAGTGGCGGGCATGCGCACTGGCGCGCCCGCCGCCGACTGCCGCCCCACGTACCACCTAGTCCCTCGTAAATCTTTTCTTACTTTTCACCACGCGCTCGCACTTACTGCCTTACAACTCAAATGAGCGACTGGCCTAATTAGTAACTAATACACAGCACATGCCTTGACCTGTAGTTTCATTACGCTGGGTATCGTTGAGTAATCGGATAAGTTTATTCATCAACCTTCTTCATACATTCTGACCCACTTTGTGATTAAGTATCAGAGGAAAGTCAATAACAAAACAGAGGTCATGGCGCTAAGAATCGCGTGAAACCGCCATTTTAATGGCTGGACGAAACGCGAGCGCTATCTGCGATCTCTTGTGGAGCAGGTAATGTAGCTAACCAAATACTGGGTAGGTACGAAGCGCTTAAGTGCCGTGAGAAAATAAATAAGTACATAGTTAAAGTTACATAGGTAAAAGTGTTAGGTTTGTATGTACAAAAAGCCCTGCTGTAATCTGACAGTCATGTTACGCAACGCTTTTGGCTGTCAGTTACGAAGGGTTTGTGAAATAGTTATTTACCTTTCCAACACAGAAGTAACAAAATGTTAAACGCCTAAATAAAAAACACGTACATACAGCCCAACATTACGAACACACTCGAGCGAGCCCCACTCGTGACAAATGTGGAAATACCTGAAAATTACTTTTCGTGACGCAATTCGGTTATTGTGTCTTTAATTTGCCATCGCACTCTTGGCTTATTAAAAATATTACACTTAAATACATTTTATTTATCTACATGACTTATGATAACAAGATGGTTAATAATTTTGACTACATATGCCTGAGAACAAAAGGATGAAGTTGAAATATAAATACCTACTTAAATAATTCATTTATAATAAAAAAAATAGTAAAAAGACTTTCAACAAAACCAGAATCATTGCGCGCACATTTTAAAAGTTTTGACATGGAATGACTCACTACCCTTACAGTTGCGACCGGGTGGGTAGAAATTGAATATAATATTGAACCAGTATCGTTTTTCTTTTTCATTTATCGTTATATCTTATCATCTACCTCGATAGATACCTGGGTTCGATTCCCAGGTCAAGCAAAGTTTGGATTCGTGCCCGGTTAATGGCAATAGGCTCGCCCCCTATTATATGGGACCTAAAACATACCGGCGAAACGTGGGTAGGTACAACTCAGACTAGCCTTTCGGGGACGACAGGCGTGATAGTTCCTATAGCAAGCCGAGTGCAGCCTGGCAGTCTTCATATGCCATCATCGATAAACTTTCTCAAGCATAAGGTCTCCTCTCCATGTTTTTACTTTACTGTTTTGAGCATCTGATAAATACGTGTGTAACTTCCAAAAGTCAGTAGTAGGATAGGTAGAAAGGAGGTTTTATACACCTTCCTTCAATTGCATGAGCTAAAAGAAAATAACGGACCTAGAAATTAGGACATTAACTTATAATCTTTCATATATTTTGGATAATGACTTATAATATATCTCGTTTCGAAAACATCATGAAGAAACTGTAAAGACCTACAAAATCTCGACGTTGCGTGAAGTCTGTGCCGTGCCGTACACAGAACGAGCTCACCGTGGCCTTTAGTATTTAGAGTTTTGTTCTCGGATTTAGATTTAAAAGAATCTATGATGGGGTTCCAAGTGAATTCTCAAATAAAAATTTAGGGTAGCTGTTAGTAATTATAACTTCAAGACAACCAACACCGCAGTCTGTCCGTGACCATGGATTCTGTAAAGGATCCGAAACGTCGTGGCCTCGGGTTAAAAAAAATACCAATATACCGCGTGAAACGCCGTATAAAATAAGTACTTTGAACTTATCATTTTTATATGTAGGTATATAATTATAAATAGATTTATACAAAAATACTACTTAGGTATACTTAAATAAAACAAGTCATTAGCACATATTATTATTGAACATCATCGATCAAACAAAAGCCTTTTAAAAAATTAGCTTAACAAAAACGCGGCTGACCCGCATGAAAATCACAGTACAAGCATAATGTCATTTCTTGTAAATGAGCTCAAGTTGTATGTACTGACTGACTCGATTATGGTAAGTGTCTCGGAAACTACCGTTGAGCAAACATTATAATCTTTAACAGTGATTGTTATGAGCAATCTGCATAGTGTGTACACCTGGGGCATTACGAGAGCAATAAAGTAAGGTGCATCTACACTACCTACTTAAGTAGATAGCTTCGGTTACATGCATTTGTGCGATTCTCGATCTTAGTACCCACAATTTAGTAGGTAATTTGGTCTGAACGTATTTCCATTTATCACGTGCTCAAACAGCCAAGTAAAATATTGTGAGAAAAGCTGCATTTATTACAGATTTTTTCAATGACGTGTGAAGCGTAGCAACCCGCAGTACGCGCGTTAGCGTGGTGGACTACCTACTTATAGCCTAATCAGTCTCAAATGAGAGGAGACTCAATGCCAGCAGTGGGACTGTGAGTGTGTTGATGATACAATTCCATCACAAAATTATAGTGAAGTATGACAGGATAGCGGCAAACTATGGAGGAAACTATCTGTATAAAGAAACGGTAAAAATATGGAATGCCTTTGCCTAGATGAGAAAAAAGAAAAAAAAATGTATTATTCGTTCCCGCGTGCTTCAAATTTAATATGGTATCTACTGATACTTTTAATATTGACAATCTTATTTATTTCGCAGGATCTTAAGAGTGCATACATTCGTGAGGAGAATTTTTCACCGTAGTGCGATTGTTTCGTTCGATCGTTCACCAAATTCACCTATCTATCTATCAAATATTATTAAATCCCGCTGTTAATTAGGCTCATTTGACAATAAAATTATTTACAACGAGTACCTGCAGGTACTACTATCGAAACTAAATCATTTCTCGGAAGTAGATGGCGCTGTGTGATAATGTCGAAATATATTCATTGAAATAAAATAATATGTTTACATAAACTTGAATTTCTTTACGACCGTGCCTCCCATATTATATATTATATTATAGTAAGTAGGTAATCCAAAAGCAGGTCACTGTCTGACGATAACTGTTAGGTAAGTACTGTCAATAACTAACTTAATTTAATGTCAAAAGGACGAGATATAAGTACATATACCTATAGGTACTTATTACTTAGTACGAATAGTCACCCTATCTACATATACTTTGGTATAGGTCCCGTCACGAGTTTAGAGCCTTGAATGCGCAGATATCATTTTTTGGGTCCGTTTGGCGGGGTGTGCGGTGTGCGGCGGGTAAGCGGCCAGTGCCGGCGCCGTATTGGTGTATCGCCCAAAATACATTCACGCACATATTGCTTTCGTATTTTTTCATCGTCTTGACCTTTTACCTTTCAACAAGTAGTTCCAGTCGCATCCATCTACTAACTTCAACTTCCTTAATTAACGACGATTTGATGAAAGGAATAGGATTATTGCCAAATGTTTACAAATTAAAATTGTTTTTTAATATAATTGATTATAGATAGATAAATAGAATATACTTTATTGTACACCAATAATTAAAAAACACATTACATTAATTTTATTATTGATTATGTAATATTGATTCTATAGGTATCTACAAAAATAATAAATTATTATTTTTATAAAATAAACCGTGGTTATATTTTATGTTTCTCTTTTAAAATACCTATATAAAACTTCTATTTCTTTTCCATTAAAAGTAACAACTCAAGTTAATCTTACTTTTCTAAAAACTCTTCGTAATATATGTGAGCACGAGTGTACGACATGCGCAAGTCTCCCCACTATTTTCGTCGAGCGCTCTAAACTCGTGACGGCACCTATACTTAGGTACGCAAAAAACCAGTCATCCAAGCCCTTCAATAAATCTAGGGTCGACTTTACCTACGCCTACCTATCAGATGTCCGCATCCCGACAACTTACTGTAGGTACAATAAGTACTTAGCTACCGATATTCTAAAGATAATATTGTTGTAAGGCTTTTCGGGCTTACTTATATCAGTAACGATCTAAGGTATTGCTATGACAACCGTGACCGCAGATTAAAATTCTTTCCGAGGTACGGAGAGGACTCTAAGTATTTGTAAATTATGATTGGCCTATCATCGGCCGGCACAGTTTAACGATAAGAATCGATTCATCAGCATAGTTATTTCTTAACAGCGGCCACCCATAAAATAAAACCCACAGTCAGTAGGTAGGTATATAATATAAGGCATCGCGCGAGCGATACAAACGTCCATAGGCTTTGCAAACATTTATAGGCTACAGTAATGGCTTACCATCAGGCGGGCCGCCTTCGCATACTGCGAAAAAAATAAAGAAACCAAAGAGAGAAAACTTTAAGGAAGCATAGGAACATGATTCTTCGTTTCTATGCGAACTTAATTATACTCATAAATCTCAAAATTTTTAACCCCTAACGACTGTAGTTTCCATTCCAATATGACACCACTATTCATATTTATTGCGATTTACGAGTTCCAGGAGCGAAAGCCTAGAAAGATTGACATCAACTTTTGAAAATCAATTAACCTTATTAAACTTAGCGAATTCTTCAAAGTTGAAAGTATTTGACCTCGATTCTCCGTTCGAGCTGTATGAAGTTAAGCTAAGGTACCAACTTGACTAGAGTGATATCAACGAGAAAGAGAGGCATATGCTCCCTTCATCAGATGCACACTAAGGGTTCTGGCAGACAAGTTCTGAGAGCTTACCTACCTCTATTATGCTAAGCTACCCACTACCGTAATACTACTAAGATGAACGGCCACTCCAACCGGGTCGGTTAGGTACCTACCCTCAGTTTGAAAGATTTCCTTGAAAAACCGTAGGTCAAACTGCCTCATCAACCTCCTGTATTTCAAACGCGATTCCTACCCGTGAGTTTTAAGGTTTAATTCGAACAATGAATGACCAGTTGATAAAAATAGGCTCCTACTCACATGCATAGATAAACGCGATGTTATGATGATGTTAAAACTTGCAACGGGTTTCAGTAGATTCGTGCGACATTTAAATAGGTAGTTACCTACCACTACCTATTTAAGTAAGCATCTACAAAACACTAGCAATCCATTGTTGCCATAGGTCAGTGTACGGTCATTAAACTGTGAACAATAACCTGCACCTAGGTACGAAGCGGTCGTCACTTGTGCGGCAAACAACGTTTAAATATGTATTGCTATCGAGCGGTGTTCTAGGCATTAGTTAGGTCTGTCCAGCGGTAGCTACACATGTTTGCATAGTCATTATGACAAGTTAATTCGCTTTGACAGGGAGACAGGTCAGCAAGGTAGGTTGCCCACAATCAATTTTCTAAAATACTGGGTACGAGATACTATCGTGAACGCTTATTTGAAGACTTATGAAAATTCGGATTATCCGTTATATAGGGCTGACATTCTTTGATATGCTGCGAAACAATTGGTATAAGGCTACCTAAGCAGGAAATCGCAATTGCTGGCTGTAATTTGTCTTAAAACGATGACAGTAGCCCTATCACATTGAATGAGATCACCAGTATGTTTTATTATACTTACGTACGTTTTCAACGACATAATTTTAAGGGGTTTCTGGGCAACCACCAAACCACCGAAATGCACCAGTATAAATACATGTGAAAGAGACATTTATTAGTCTATGGTAAGATTATTCTGATCAAGTATTTAGGTAGGTACGTAGTTACTTACAGGGAATGCAATTTAAATGTAGGTAAGGGTAAGCATATTTCTAGATTATGAACGTGTGACTGCGTTCTCTATAAAGTCATTCAGGTCTCTTCATATCTTGAGGTGATAGACTATAGCCTAATGCGGGTTGGACGACTTCACATGTCATAGAGAGAAAATCTCAGACTTACTAGAATCTATTCTTTCATTGATCGGGTAAAAATGATGAAATTAAGTGAAAATATACCTCCATATGATTGCGAGTCGTCAAGTTGGGCTCGCTTCTGATGTCTTCTCGCCATGCCTTTTTTGAACCATAGATATACCCCACAGTATTCTAAAGTTTAGAACACTTTCATTTACTATGCATAAAATAATCAATAAAAAACAAACATTATTTACACACTTTATTTGAATTATAACATAATGAAAACAAACATTAATATCATATTGAAATTAACCTCATGACAGTATACTGTAACCGTGAGTACAACATTTATATTCATAATAACATTTAATCAATTCAATACACAAAACGATTAGATATGTAGATAGATAATTACAGTGATATTCGAAAGATATGACATGTCAACATCTAGTCTGTGAGAACTTAATATAGACAACACGACATCTTGTATTTGCAATATATTTTAATTCAGAAACATAACCTAATATCGATCGTGAACCTTAGGAGATAAAAGTGCCATAAAGCTAATGTCACATTTCTCTTAGGAAGGATAAATGACTATCGATACAAAGGTTATTATTTCTGATCTTTATAAGCGCGAAAGAATAAATAATTTATCAGATTCGATAAAAATATGTGCATGCTATACTTTATTATAATACTATGCACGTTCCCTATCTATTCTCGGCGACATCCAGGCAAACGAATGCTACATGAATTATCCGCACAACCAATTTATTACTAAGATAAGCTCTCACTCAATAACAGGTCGGCTCTATCCCGGACTTGATACTTTCTGTCTTTATCTTCCGACATTAATGAAGGCCTGTGAAATCCAATCAATAAATTGTTTCATACAGGAAAGTAGTGTTATTCCCATACAAGCCGACTTCTCTAGACGAGTACCGCAATGTCGCCCGACACTTTGATTCCAGTGTTCATCAATAATTGCTAGTAAAATCTAATTATTAATTAGGTACCGGGTATTGAATGGCATACTATGATGTTAATGGCACTCAGCGCCATAAATATATCAACATTAAAGGATAACTGCTAGAGCAGTATCAATAACATTAGGTTGACTAGACAATAAGCCGCATCAAATCACAATTCACACATTCCCAATCATCGTACCAGACTTCCCAAAAACTCGAATGTCATTATATTTATGCCATTGATTTTAACCAATAAAGTTTACGTGTATATTCAAATAACATTTGTAGAACAATAGACTATAATGTTTACTAATCCAAATATAGTGAATACAAAAAATTAAATGCTTATTGAAGTAACAGCAGTGAAACAAAAACAATTAATATTTTTTTTGTTTGTCGATATTACGATTCTTAACTATACTCAGTCAATAATTACTATTAACTTTAATACTAAACAGGTGTCGAAACTCTGAAATCAATAGCCTACACACATACACAATATATGAGAAAATGAGATATCAGATCTAGTTGAGAATTTCGGAAACATACAATTAGTATGTTCGTATACTTTGTTGATTATGCCTTACGAATATATTTCATTATCATTATTGTTGATAAATGATTTGTAACCAGTATAACGCATTATTATTTTTATTTATCGAAGAAGACTTAAATTTAATCAATTAGGTATTGTTTTAAAATATATTTTTCGTGGTATTCGGAATACATACAGTTGTGTACATTAAAGTGAACATTATGAAATCCTCTGTATTAATTACCCTGTTCACTACGTCAGTAGTAGATATTAAAAAGATGAGTATTTTTTTATATAATTTATTGGTAGTGTACCTACATAGAAAGGGATCCAAGCGAATATAGTATATGCAGAATTAATTACACAACCATTTTACCCAATTGTGTGGAACCTGTATGTGAATATGTATTTATTATGACGTAGCAAAATATTATATGTATGTAATATGAATTAGATATTTATTTTGCGAACGAAGTGGTTTGCGTCGTAAGCATTCATCATTCAAAATATTTAAATTTATAGAATGTAGTGATGTAAAATTTTAATTAGTATTATTAACCGTAACATTCAAGGGATTCTCGAAAACGGTGCAATAAGAACTTCAAATACATTGTGCTAACACGAAAATTGTAAAGAAATTCTCTATTACATTTATAAATATTTGCTAAGATTGAATGTAATTACACTATTATACAGCGCACTCTGACCCTGTATATAGGCAATAAAGGCTAATATAATTCATAACACGCTCCAAAATAAGTCAATAATCGTACAACTTACAATTCAAAATAATTTTGAAATATTTACGAACAAAAGGCACTAACTTTTAGTTTTAAACATACATCATTATACGAACATTTAGAACAAATTAATAACGAGAAAATCATATTACACGGCCAACAGCCGTGCAATTAGAAAACAAATCTTATAACATGAGGAAATAAGGTCTATTTGATTCCAGCACTTGTATAACATTTCCTAATCTTGTTTACGTACTCAAACCTGATTTTTTGATGGCACAGCAATACTATTTTCAATATATCCTAAATAAACATCCCAGGAAGTATATATAAGAACTCCAATAAAAAATATCGAGAAATAACTTTATGTTAAACATAATTTCTAAATATGTTATAGGTCACGATACGCAGGTAAATAATAAACATGAGAGATTATTTTTTTGAGGATATTATAGGAAACAACGCAAATATCTTAATCCCTGGCCCATACACTGGGTAGTGAATAATAATAGACCTTACGTACATACATCATGATGTCCTGGCCAGTCGTCTAATTTGCGAGGTTCCTATATCGAAGAATAAAAGTAAACGATTATGTAAGTATAATAACAAATTACGTATCCCGCCTATAGCATATTTGGTGCTAGTTAGAGTAAGTAATAAAGATGTTCATGCCTCATACGCATAGATATTAAGTATACTTATTTCGTACATAGTAAGTATGATGTGCATAGCACACTAAATTATATTATTGCTTACAGAACAACAGAAAACAAACCTAAACATCATTTCGCATCCTAGCTTACATCAACATTGACAAAATTGAGCAAATGAAAAATAACAATAACAATACGAATTAATTATATAATGAGTATAATAAAGATTTAGATTGTATAGATTGCTTTTATTACTTATAATTACAACTGAACCGTAATAATACAAAGATAATAATGAAAAAAAATAACACTAATTATTTATTTTATTTATACAAACTACAAATTCAAAATTGCATTGTCCTAAATTTTTATTAATATCATTGACAACACCGATGAATTGTAACTTTAATCAGTAAGTATTTGCGTTACAATTGCCTTTATCTATTTATTTATATAAAATGTGTATCGCTTATTGTGTCATGCTCGTGTGCCCACCGCCGGTTCGGTCCGGCTGCGTGTTCACTCGACATGAACTAGAAGCGTGCACTAATCACTACTACCTGCATCACTATCCGATAACGCGTTAACGACATTCTGACGTAGCTCTCGCACAAAAGTGCAACCCCAACGTTAATCACAGCTATGAAATCTCTTCTCTTTAGTAAATTTACTAAACTTTTTTCAAAATTATCTTTTTACAATTTTTAATATCTATAGATTATTTCTATTTATCCTGTGTAGTACTTACTTTAGAAAGCTCTATACATTGTCTTAATTGCAATTTAATAGACTATAAATAATTGATTTTATCAAAAATTTTATTGCTACATTAATTTAATTTTAAGCACGCAAAAATAGTTTAAACTTTGAGAGAGATGTAAAACAAAAATAAATAAACTTTGAATTTTATTTCAACGCAAATACACCATTAGAAAAACAAATTTTGACTAGCATTATATAAATTTTATTTTTTTATACTTTCAGAACAATTTGACTAGCATACCGAACGACGATATTCACGAAATACGAACTAATTTCCAATACTATTCGACGTCACAATTAAATATTAATGAAATAAATTTTAGATACAACTTTGGCACAATCATTAATTATTACTGAAATACTGCAGGGGAAGACTTGGGAAATATGTTATCGGGATATGTCTCGAGAATATTAAGTCTAATCGCATAATCTTATACCTAGGGTGCAAAATTAATAAGTAGTGGGTAATACAGTAATCGCTTACGTAATTCCTATTAACTTGATAATTGTATTGTTAATCATATACCATGTATAAATATACACGCGCAGTTAACACATACGCCTTATTTACGAAGTTGAAGTTCAAATATTTTGGCACTCGATATTCGTGGCGACTTGGCACTGATCAACTTTGAAGCAAGTAGAAAGTCATTCCTTGGAAAGCGTTTAAATACAGTGGTCCTATAGTTATCTTATGTATATAATATGTCTATCCTAAGTGTTTTTTTTTTACTTTTTTGGAAATATTTGATTACCACAGGACTATATTTTCATCTAAGACTAAATTCAATGAGCAGTCTGGAGAGGGTGATAAAATAATTCAAATTAACCGCTCTACATTACATATTACTAAACATTAACTACTCTCAGAATAATTTAGCATAAATCCACAACATTATTAATGTTAAACAAACTTTAACAATCTTTGGCTTTGATCCCTAGACCAATATTAATTATTCGACTTAAATTTCCAGTAGCCGATGTATCCTACACATTGTGTATACGTTAGAGATCTTAATAGTTCAAATGTAAAATAAATTAGAAGACTATCACATTTAGCAACACTATTTTTATACCTAACGTCTTTTTTTGTGATCTTAGACGATTTTAAATGATATACTGAAATGTTCTCTTCACCTGTCTTCATTTTAAAGTAAGTTTCTTAAAGGATTTGATCCCATCGGTTTCGTATCGCCGCGTCGCGTGCGAGCGCCGCAACTATTACTGTAACACCTAATTTCCAGGTCATTACGATTATTTTATTTACAAATATTGTCTTTAAACCCTCTCACTCTGTTCGCTAAACTAATACTACGCTACGTCAGCGGGCCCGAGGTCGATTGTAACGCAACTACACCTATCTGATGTACGCCGACACTCGATTACACTTACTTTGAACATTATTACTTGTGGTCGGTACTGATCATAATGGAAAATAAATCCAATAGACAATGGATATACTCAACCGCTTAGATCCATAGTAAATTCGATCAGCTTAGCTAACTCCTGTTGCGTACTTTGTTATAAATTCATAAGCCGTGACCAGTGAACGAGAAAAATTATAAATATTCAACTATTTAAAATAAATGTTCTGTGAAGTCGTTACGTGCTCACTGTTCACGGATTAGTAAAAGTTTTAAAATGTCAGTCGTAAGTTTTTTTTAAATTTTAATTATTATTTTTCAAACCCTTCCCCAGGTCTTACTGATATATAAAACACTGACATGTTCTGCTCCAATCAATCAAATACAGTGGAGAATAAATATAAGAATATCTAAAATACTTATAAACTCGTAACAAATGTAAACATACATTCAGCGTGGATTTAATGTCTTGCCAATAGCTTCACCTCGTTTTAGAGAGATTGTTTTGGTCACGTTCATTTGAAGTAATATATCGGAGCCAGAGATCCGTATTGCGGCTGCATCAGAAACGTGCGTTCAGTGTTGTACAATTTGTACGCAACGCCGGAATTCTGGCCGCGGAGCCCCATTCAATGAATCGGTGCCTTCACGATGTGGTTCGGAGCGATGTAGTGGTAGCCTGGCAGGGGAAGCCCGGCTGTCTCCATGGTGATCCTGGAAACATTTTACGATCTCGTTAATTAAATCGCTTCCATAATCCAAAATGACTTCGAAGTCGTATTACGGGCAATCAATCGTCAAAACAACAATTTGAAGAAACCCATTCATTGGGACACACACGAATAAAACATCGTTGTTGGGTTCAAAAATATTAAATTCAAAATGATAGCTTGGATGGAATTGGAAATAATAGGATAAAGCAGCAACAGGTTTCGGTAGTAATAAAACCTGTTTACAATAACAAGTAAGTTTATAACGTGGAAACACTAGGATTTAAATTAAATGTAAGGAAATTTCTTACCAGGATATTGGATGATCCATTGAGCAGTAGGATAGTACACGATGGACCAGAGTTCAGCATGTCAGGTATCACGGGAATATATTGGTGCCTGGTGGGTGGGCAGGAATGTGACGTGGGTTCTTCAAGGAAGCTTTGTGTTTCGGACCATTAAATTATATAGTTATTACCTGCACTTATAACTAAGCCGCGGACTCTGCGAGACAAAAAATTATTGCAATAAAAACACACACGCGTACTATTATTATTTTATTAAGTATGTACTTTAAAACAATACACTTTTGCTTAACGATTCTAGCGAGTAATATAAACCTGAAACGAATATGAAAACGTTTACTACCTTAAAATTAACATGATTTTGAATACAAAAAAATTATATTGACAGCTAAATAATCTGCATTCCCTATGGAACTACATTTAGAAACATACGAATTGGACCTCCTTTTTAAATTCGCACTAATTAATAAAATAATGTATCGACAACAACGCTCTTACCTAACTAATCTGCTATAGCTTCGCTATGTCTATCGTAACAGCGTTGTTTGCCTTATATTTGATAAGGTCACCTAAATATAAAACAGTCCAAACTACTTATTAATTAACCTTGAGATAGAATTATAAGTAGCTATAAGATCCTATGCACACACGATGTTTTTTGCATGAGTGTTTGTTGTTTTTGCGTTTTATCCCGAAATCTTGAATTATTTGATTTATCTTGAAAGGTGATAGCGTACATCTAACTGCATCAGGTTTAGTTTTATGTGTGACTTAATATATTTTAGTATTATTATCTGTTATAAATGAAGAGATCAACTGCCGTGACTGGGCGATCTTGGGCGAAGTCTAGATATAACTGCCACTGACAAGCGACTTCCTGCAAAAAGCATCGTGTCTGCTTAGGCCCTAAATGTATAATAAATAATAAAAACATCCAACATTCCCATTCCATTCGGAATATATTTGGTGCAAATAGAAAGACTCATATCAACTACAAACAAATCATTTCCCGGTTATTAACAAAAGTAAAGTTATACATAGACGATAATATTGTCAGTGTTGTAAAACTATAAACATTTTCGCAACTCAGATTTTAATGGGAACTGGAGTCTTTGAGTCTCATAGTATATAATAATATATAAAGCGATAAACATCACTAGTTCAGTCGTATTGACTCATTTTGACTCGTTATCAAATTCGGAATAAACTTTTCTGTCAATTACAGAAGCACAAATTATATCTGAATTATTTTTAAAACGGTATATAGATTAATAGATAGATTGAATTCTGCAAGTTTTTTAAGACAGCTCAATGTCAATAGTTTTACAAAACTGCTTTGATATTGTTTATTAATTTCTAAAATGCGTCGAGACGTACCGAGGAACATCAATTTAGCAACAAATAGATAAAGTTGCCAACTGAATTATTAATATAACCAAAAATTAATTCGTTATCGTTTATCATAATAATTTTGTCACAAAATCTAATTTGATCTTCCATTTAAAATGACTATACAGAGGTACGTACATTAGACGATACTTCCATACAATGTTTAGGTGAATGTTTACAAATGAGGCGAATAACATAATATCAAAAGCATAAGTGTATTTCAAGTATCGTTTAAGGTACACTCTTCTGATTGCAACACCCTGTATTTTGATTCCAAATAGACATTTCATTACATCTGAACGCAAAGCACTGTGTTTATTCTACAGCGTTTAGCTTCTACGTACTTCTACTATTGTCAAGATCCCTAGTTGTCGTTAGTCGTATTAATTATAATTTCCTTTTCCTTTTAGTCCATCATGTAACTTTACTTCTTAGTATTACCACCGCGGTATTATTTTATCAACAATTATCTTAATTTATGATGATGATATTTTTAGTCCACGAATTAGTAAGATTTTTTATACCTATTCATATAAATCGAGGTTTTTTGTCAAAAGCTGTTCACAGCGCAGTCATATTTTTAAATATAGAAAAAATAAGATTTGATTAAATTATAAATAGAAAATCAATGATGTATCTATTTTTATTTTAAAATGTTTTACTTCAAACCATTTGAGATAAACTATGTACTAATATATAGTACCATCAAAATTAAATAAGATAAACAAAGAATCACTATACGATTAAGTATTTTAGTAACAAATGTGTTCAAATCATTCAATATATTGAAAAAAGTAGAAAAGATGAAAACATATTTCTCAAAATAATAAAGAACTGCGTTTATTTACTCTTAAATAATATTTAATGATAACGATGATGAATGACTATTTGAGACGCGGCATACGATCGATACATAGTCTAATCGCTCCAACGAGTAACGCGTACCACCCGCGACCGCGTCCCGTCCGAACGGGACGACGCTACGCACAAACCTCGCTCGCACACATTAAATAAATCGTTACGACGACAATTGCAGTTACATGATTAGAGAGTAACAGCGGTGACGCGGCGGGAGCGGAACTAGTAGGGGTTGTACTTGTTCCGCTCCTTGGAGGTCTTGGCGGGCGCGTCGTCGTCCTGGCGGCGGAACGACTTGTGCGAGCGGTGCACGCCCGTGGTCTGCACGGGCGGCGCCGCGCCCGCGCCCGCGCCCGCCAGCAGCTCCGACAGCCCGCCCAGCGCCGACAGCGAGCTCAGCGCGCCCAGCGCGCCCGACTTGCTGAGCAGCTGCGCCAGCGGGATGGCGGACGCCAGCGGGCTGGCCGTCGCCGAGCTGGCGCTGCCGCTCGTCGAGCTACCCTCCAGATTCGCCTTCTGAAGCTCCACACTGTCGGAGCGGGACAGGAATGTTGTACAGGGTCAGGTGACCTCTGGGCCTATTCGATTGCACGCGGACGCGGAACGGACGGCGCTGGCCCGAGTTGCTCGGCGAATGTGTTATGATTGTGACGAATGAGTACGCAGTTTTTATTATGTTTTTTCTTAGGTGACAATATTTTATTTTCAGTTATAAATGTAATTAGGTAGAGTTTGGTGTCGATCACTTCCATAAAAAGAAAGAATATAACGTAAACGTATTCAAATATCGCACTTAGTAAAAATTCCTTTCCAGTAACGAATATAAAATAAAACGAGTACTATTGCAAATATTTGTCTGTTAAATATTGTCTGCAATTTCAACAAAGAAATACTATCATATATGATTATTTAAAAGTAAATTCTGTACGTACTAAAATTAAACTCAGATTCGGAAAATGACTTTCGGACTCCATAAAAAATACCGAGTCAATGATTCGTATCGACTCGACATGAAATCGAAATAATTATGTTCAATTCAAAGAAATAGGATCCTTAAATGGGATTTCTGTAAAAGAGTCGGATGAACCGATTTTATTATGTCTCTTTTATCAAAACGTGAAGTCTGTAAAATTACCCTTATTATTTAACTTAAAAAATGTTAATAAAATTGCGCCTACTCGGGTCAGAAGCCGATTTCTTCAATAAAAATCATAATACGATTTCGAAACGGCCCATAAGGTAAGATAAATCAGAGGAATATTCAGGGATACAACAAAATCGACCTTAAGGGTGGGCTAGGCAAGTCATTGGACACGAACGGGCGAAATAATACTCCGGTGGAGTCGGATGGATTTTTTGTAGGGAGGAGATTAAAAAGTTATTTGTTTTCGTTAAGTATCGACTTACCTCATGTTGATGAGATACTGGGCCAGTGCCACGGAGTCAGGGTTGCCAGAAATGGTGATGGTCCGGTCAGTGCTGCCACCTTCACGCTCCTCGCAATTCGATATTCGGATCATGGCGCCGGAGATTTGTCGGATTTCAGCGATCTTAGTGCCGCCCTATTGAAGCACATAATTTTATATTGCAATATAAGCAAAATAATAATGAAATGATAGCCAAAACATAAGAAAAGAAAACTGGCAGTTGTAATAATATAAAAATGTATTATGTAAGTTTTGCAGCAAGCAACTATTAAGTGTACATTTCTATACGTAAGAAAGTAGAGTTTTATATAATAATCCAATTTCAGGATATGTTTTACAATTTTTTGAAAATTCTTGTTGACTTTTGGTAGTATTTAAAAATTAAACAGCTCAAAATAACGGCTCCCATTTTCGCACCAAATTCAAGGACATTTTACAGACAGATGTCTCATTCCTATCAAAAGTGATATAAGTCAACAGGTCGCCACATTGTCTTTTTCATAGAAACTAGAAATTTCACACCTAGGGTTAAAAAATATTACGTACGGTTTACGATATTTACCTTTCCAATGATGCATCCTATGAGTTCGTTGGGCACGGTCATCTCGTGCGACTGTTGGTTGGTGGCGGGCTGATTGCGAGACTGGTTCGACGTGCGCAGTTGTGATCCCGCCAAAGCTGCTAAGGCTGAATGGGAATGACAACAACGTTACGGGCCATTCATTAATAATGGAAGGGTCTCGGAGGGAAGGGGTTGTTAAGAAAATCTCCACATGCCCGTATCTTGGGGGGGAGGGGTAAAACCAATTCTCGGTAAGATTTTGTAAGTCGAAATTTAAGGGGAGGTTTCGAGAAATCTTACGTATGTTTTACTCGGTGGTAGGAGGAGTAAAAAAAGCCAAAATCATACTGGCATTATTAATAAATGGCCCCTTACCATAAACAATTTAATATAAATAATAGCGATTATTCAACCTCATTGGATAAGGGGAAAGCTTTAATATTAGCAACAAGGCTGACTAAATAATTGAGGAGACATTTCTATACAAACTACTATCTGAATATATAAATACTTGGTATTTCCGCTTGGTACTTATTTATATTAGGTTAGGAAGTTCAAAATAACAGAGAAGGCCGAATAAAAAAAAATAGGAATGGTTTTTAAACAGGTATACATACATAGGCTCTGTTTACCTGCAGGGTTAAGTCCGGCAGCGTTTGCTGGACCTAAACCGCCGAGGCCTAAAGCGGCCAGGCCGGCCAAAGGTGACTTAGCCAGACCTCCCATCTAGAAAAAAATATTACCAATTAGTATGCAGTTTTACTCCAAATTTCAAATATCTTGTGTTGATTGTGTATCTCAATAAAACGGATATAAACTTGATTATCAAATTCCTATAGTACATAATTTTTATGATGGATAAAATGATTACAGTCGTAGATCGATATTTAGCCACGGCGCGTGAGCATAATTTTGAATCGTTTCTAAATATTAATAAGCATTATACAGAATATGGGCTATTTAGTTTATGGATACACAATCAACGCATTGTTATTTTGGCTCCAATAATGCATTATTAACCAAAATATCCCAAACCATTTTTTACAATTTCATATTGCGTTTTTTACAAATATTTTAGCAAAAAACGTTACTAAAATAAATGTAAACTCACACAAATCGGTAAAACATACTCTTCCCTTACACATTATACTACTAACGAGTATATTTATGTGAGTTTCATTCAAAAGTGGGAAGAAGAAGTTTCTATACAAACTTCATAAATTATACTAAGATTAATTTTAAATATAATTATGTAATTAGCTCCAGCTGCTTGTTTTCATCTTCTTTGACATAGCCGGGATGGGATCGCTGGATAGGGTAACCTGGGTAGAAACTAGATTTCATAAAGTAAATATTAATGCCTACGAAAATTCGCAATCATCACTTTATTTAAGTCATGACGTATGAATAATTCAGATTCACTAACAGCAATGTTTAGAAAAATTAAAAGTAATAATGTGTTGAAAACTCAATGAAAGGAAATATATATCAACAGGTTATATATAAAAAAAAATCCTCTAAAATTGAGGAATAAGTCAGTAATTAGGTATAAACACCTGAATTAAACATACTGTATTAGACTTTAGATTCAGGCTGAATGGTAAGTAAAATATTTACGAATTTTCATAGCAATTTCAGGAAATCCACATTGTGAGTTCTTGACCGGTGCTGCCCATAAAAATGCACCATGTAAATTACAAAAAGGCAAAGTTTACTGTACTCTAAAATAAATTTATATTACGTTAAGCCATGCGCGACCATGGTTAATCACCATTATTATTCTTCGTGTGGAAAATAAAAGAAAATGATGGAATAGGCAAGGCAAAATAAGGAGAGGTGCAAGTAGAGGAACGTTTTGAAACAACTTATACATCGCTGTGCGCGAGCTGCTTGTAAGTACATTACGCTCGTGTCTCGGCAATGCCAGAAAACAAACAGATAAAGCTTTGAATGTGAATGTTCATCGCTACAAGACTATGATAATTACATTCAAATGTGCTAAGATTAAATGCTAATACTACTCGACATGGAAAACGTTGGAAGAAGAATTATACAAATGGGGGTATACGTGCAAACAAGAAAAAATACATCGATGAGTTTCAAGCGTAAGGTGCAAAGAGCGCAAAATAATATGGAATTCATTCCTACACTCCACATCACCGGGGGTCTAAAACTATTATTGTACAAGGTTAATTCATGGCCGCTACGGGGACAAACACCACACATCCAATTCGAGGGGATTCTGGGGCAGCACCAATCACATTACGTCACTCAGTCCACACAACCTCATAGAGAAGAGTTTTAAATACGTGTATAGCTCGGTATATATTAGAAGATCTTCGTATGTACTCTAACAGGCAATATAGAACATTCGAGATGGTATTCAAGTCTACGGGGCAGGTTTAGAATAGTAGCTTTGTTTAAAGATTGTTCTAAATTATATTGGTTCAGCATTCAGTACTAGAAGATCTTACGGAAACCTCTTGTCCTAGATAGGCAACGCCTCGCACCGCATCAAAGTGCGCAGCCTCTTTTTATTAGGAAAAAAGAAACGCTTTTATGATGACACGATTTAAAAAGAAAATTAAGTACCTATTATATCATAAATTGAACATTTCGAATGTCAATTGTAAGTGTACAACAGGACATATAAATATATTACCTGATAATTCTCAAATATATAAAAGATGATCTAAGTAAACCGTACGTTTAATATACACAGCTCTGTCCCTTTCTGTATACGAAATTAAAACTTTTTAACATTACTTTTACTAACATAAATCTCCACAGAAACTATTATTATAATACTAGCTGCACGGACAGACATCGTTCTGTGAAAACTTAACAGGAAACATTTCTTGCTTTAAAAAAAACAAATTGGTCGAGCTATTCTCGAGTTATGCGCTTAGCAACATTCATTTGTATTTAATTGTTAGCTAACATCATCGTAGACCGATGACTAGTGAAAATTGTCGTAATAATTTTATTTTAAAGCGATACGCCGCCTAACTAGGACAGTCCGCACAGGTGCCGCGGTGGCGAGGTCCTGGTGTAGTGTGGAGAGTGTGTGTGGGTCTATGAGGCCGGGGTCCGGGCGCGACTCACAAGGTGGTGTTCGTGCAGGTGCGGCGGCAGCAGGTGGTGCGGCGGCAGCGCGCCCACCAGCGGCGGCTTCACCTCCAGCACGGGGAACACGGGCGCGCACACCGCCTGCGGGGCCTCTACCTTATATCACCTATACCTTGCCACGAGCCCTCTTCTCTTACATTACCACCTGATGGTAAGCAGTTACCGTACCCTACGGACGTGTTTAACCGACTTCAAAAAAGGAGGAGGTTCTCAAATTGTCTTTTTTTATGTTTGTTACCTCATAACTTTCGACTGGGTGAACCGATTTTGATGGTTCTTCTTTTTTATTTCAACGCTGATGCTTCTCGTGTGGCCCCATTTGGTCCAGTTCTAACATATGAAGTCGTTTTTTTTTGACAGTATTAACAACACTAAAAGTGTCGCCCGCGCGTTGCCAAACCCGTAAAAATAGCTCACTTTTTTAATTCCACCAAAATATAGGGAACGTTGAACCTTTCTTAAAACAAGGACTTACTACACGAAAAAAAAAACAGAATTCCTATGCTGTCAGATTTGTCACAGCCACAAACGAGCTCTGCCACTTATGTAATCACTCATTACTAGACCTACTTTTGACGTCAGAAGCTTATACCTACTTTATAGTTAAAGATACACAAACACGCCATATTATGACGATTCTTTCTCTCACTTTACCCTTACGTCCTACCTACTTCACGTGGAGAATATTTAAGACAATAGAAGAATTGCAATAACCTCAGGGTATATTCTTAACATCATAACCACTTTTGTTCTACAATTGTTTAAATAATATATAATATGCACATTACGCCGTGATGGTAGCTATTTCACTGTAATCAAACTCCTACCTACCTCATCATCTTAAATCCTTTCTATTTTTAATGTTCAGAAAACGTAATATCGATATACATAAGTACATACTATGACACAATAACTTGTGAGAAAAAAGTTTCATATCATTATAATAATTGAAACAAAAAAAAAAAAACGAAAAACTGTACTTTTCGTTAAGTATTTTATCTCGTAACTGTTGTTTAATAAGTATTTAAAGCCTACATTATAAGTGTCAACAGTTAAAATGTTAACGAGTATGGTAGAAAAGAAATTATGACTTACATCTTGCGCAGGCACGGCATAGTTTCCTTGAATTGTGTACGCTTGTCCACCAGCTAGAATCACTGGACCGGCGACGTTTGGTTTTGGTCTATATGGAATTGTGGCTCCTTTTGGTGGGCTCTGAAACAAAATGAAGAAATATAATAAATAAATAAATAAATATTTCCGGACATTTATTACACAGCGCCATCTAGCTCCGTGGTAAGCAATGAGGCTTGTGTTACGGATACTAGATGGTTGATATACTACATATATACTTTCTTTTTTTTGTAAATACATACATATTATACATAGATACATCCATGACTCGGAAACAAATGTTGATGCTCATCACACAAACATTTGTCCCTACCAGGATTCGAACCCGGGACCCATAGCACAGCAGGCAGCGTTAACTACCGCTGAGCTAATCGGGTCGTCATCATATAAATAACTAACAGTACATACTAATTGCTATAATGTCCAACATAAGTGTCTGTGACTGCTTTGTTGGTCTAGCGGTTGTGAGTGCAACCGCTGTGCAGGTATTCCCAGATCGATTAAAGCATATTGGGTTTTTCTATGGAATTATCAGTAAGAACTCGGAGGTTCGATTCGTGCCCGGTTGATGGCAAAAGGCTCGCCCCCTATTACATGGGACTTATAAGATACCACCGAAATGTGGGTGTACATTAGTACACCTCTGCCTATCCCTTCACGGACGACAGGCGTAATAGTATGTGTAATGTGTATATAATTAAGTGTTTGACGCTGGTTTTAATTTGGGAGCCTTTGTGCTCCACAGATGTCAATCCATGAGACCGAAAGTAGAAGTATCAAATTAGTGTATAGCAAATGTGTGTGTATTAATATGATTAATCATCGTTAACTTTACTGTGTCGAGTTAACTAACAAAAATAATTAGTCAAAAGTACCTACTAATTAATAATGCAAGAACAGAACATAATAATGTAGTTAGCATAAAAATATTGACAGGATTATTTAATTATTAAATACAGCGCTGCAGCCTCTTTGTGGAGGTTGTCCGAACGCATTGTAGACGCAGTAGTGTCAGTAATAAGCGAAAGTTCACTTTAAATGATAACCTTACCTCTAGCATGACGCAGCAGATGTGATAAATGCATTGCGTGATAGCGTCACATGTCCCACTGATAGTCACGGCTCGCTCTGTGGAGTTTGGTAGCATTTCACTTGCCACCTGAAAAAAAAAACGAATATTAACATACGTAAACGGTTGCCCGATGATATGATAACCACAACTAATATTTGAAAATTAATTTATTCATATTTATTATATAATTGCTAAAGTATATCTCCGTTTGTTACCTCTTCCGGGTTTATTCGTTGAACCGATAGAAATGAAATTTGGTATGGAGATAGTTTCGAGTCCCAGGGAAGGACATAAGACATAGTTTAGTCCTGGAAATCATCCACTAAAGGCGCAAAAAGTGGGAAGTTTGTGTGCGAAATCCATTATTTCTTAAAATAGGAGGGTAGGTTGACAAAGCAGATTAAATAAAATTATAAATTCCACGCAGAAGATGTCCTGGGTAGTGGATTGTTTATAATAAATACGTGATTTTACTGACAAACAGTGACATTACTAGTAATAGTGGGCCGAATCGGGGAATGTGGGCGGACCTGCGCCTGCGCATTGCTCCAAGTTACGATAGTCATGAACTTGAACGCAAGCTTATATACATTATACTGAGTTCCCGATAACGAAAGAGGTATTTATTGATTGAAGTACCTATAGCAGAAGTATTTATTTATTTACAACTTACTTCAGTACTACATTCACCACTAGTTTGCTTACAGAATGAATCACTGATGTTTTTATAATAATGTGAGTTAATTACTTTATTAAGTTTATGATTTATGTTATGTTATGTAATAGATTAAAAAGCTGACATAAACTGTGTAAGACGTTACCGTACACTAGGATTTCATCCCGTGTCATAACTACTCATAAATCGATAAAAAATATGCTGTGCAGTCTTAGGAAACTACCGATAGAAGTGAAACCGCACGGAGGTATCTCTATGTGAGGAGGCATATATACACAGTATACATATAGCTCATGGAAAGCGGTTAGGGGACGATAACACAAGTTTCCATGGAGAGCGTACCTGTATGTTAGCCCCGGTGACGTCGCGGATCTCCTTGATCTTGGAGCCGCCCTTCCCGATGAGCGAGCCGCACTGCGAGGCGGGCACGATGAGCCGCAGCGTGATGGGCGCGCGCGACCCGCCGCCGCCGCCCTCGTTGAACTGCGAGCACCACTGCAATGTTACGAACATACGTACAGGTATTTGCTTTTCATCACTACCCTAGTAATATCCATATAGATATACCCTAGTATATCATATTTTACAATTGCTGTTTACTTAATATTCATCATCATCAACCCATTATTGTCCCACTGCTGGGCACGGGTCTCCTCTCAATTGAGAGGGATTAGGCTATAGTCCACCACGCTAGCCTACTGCGGGTTGGCAGACTTCACATGCCATCGAGAATTCTCTCAAGCATGCAGGTTTCCTCACGATGATTTCCTTCACCGTTTGAGCATGTGAGAATACGCACATAACTTCCGAAAAGTCAGTGGTGCGTGCCTTGGGTTCGAACTCGAGACCTCTGACATCTCAGTCCACTGGTCTCACCACTGGGCTATCACAACAGACTAATAAATAATAACTGTAAAATCAACAAAAATATCTTGCCTCTTATTTATTATATTGATCACTTTGTTAAAAGTGTTCGTAAGTCCATATGACGCTTATGATATTTTTAAATTAAATATAAACAATATAGTGAATTTTTAGATAAGCAAATGGTGCTGCAAATGTTACTTATAAACCATAAACCAGGGGATAATTGTCGTTATTTTAAATTAAATCTTTAAAATTAATTACTTAGGAACTTGACTAATAAGGAAACGACAAGGAAACGACGACCGATTTAATATACATAATTATGTCAACGAAAATAATTAATACGAACCTCTTCAAATTTTTTGCAAATAAGTGTGAATGCTTTGAATATAGCACTTGTGTTGCCAGTAACGGTGACAATACGCTCTGGGCATGATCCATCAGATATGTTGATTTTTGCTCCAGACTGAAAACAATACATTATTCATATTAATCATTCATTGTATTGCGCGGGTGTAGCTCGAATATGATCTTATTATCTTAACAAGTTTATCAAAACCACACAAAAGTTTAAAAACTTTTTTATAAAAACTTGACTCTTTTCACATTTCAATAAAATTATGATTTCATTGTTATAATTATTTGAACCTCACCTCTTCTCTGAACCTTTTAACAATCTCTCCTTTTTTGCCAATAATACTGCCAACTTCCTGCAAATAAAAGTGAACTATGTTATACTTGGACAAGTGTTACATTAGATTTAATTAAAATTGTTGTCGCAAATAGCCGAAGGGATCGCTACATTGGCAAGTATTGTGCAACGGGCGCACGCACATGTAATTAATGTAGTCGCGGTGAGATTTATAGTACAAAAGATTTCCTGTCTGGTGGCCAATAATAGTCACTGCATAGAGATTCTTTGCAGCAGGCAGACGCATTGGGTTTGCATTTGCAATGAGACAGTTTTAGAGACTTGTTGTATCAGTCAGTCCTGGCAACTGGGCATCATGACTTCTGCAGTATGTGAACAATGCTATTGCTCAACGCCGCCGCTTATCCGACACAAATAGCGAACATAATCGTCGAAAGTCGCCAACATCTAGTGACGATTGACAGTGACCAATTTCACTGCAGATTAATCTATGAATTATTTACAAAGCTGTTCGTAACTAATTGATTATTTGCTTTGAATTTAGTTTCACTTTTACATTGATTACTGTGGAATTGTATCGCGACAAAGAAATAAATTTATGAAAAGAAGTAGCCAATTCCCCACGTAGACAAGGAATTTGTGAAGTTATTTGGGAATTCTTATGTTATTGATGTGTTAAACACATTTACACAAATGTATTGTTAGGTCTATTTCGTAACATTAAAGTAAGTAATTTATTGAAATGTGTACAAGAAGAAGAAAACAATAAAATGCGGCTAGACAGCAAAATCCAGTGAAACAAAAACAACAATCCCAGACTGTGATTAAGGAAGTGGACGGACACAAACACAATGACAACATAAATATCACACATTACTACAATTAGAAAAAGGTACAAATCGAAGTTTGATGAACAGGGCGAGTGCCAATAGCTGGCCCTTTGCCAGATGTACTTTGTATTGGATTATAGCCAATTAAAAGTACCTAGATGTAAAAGTAGCTATTGGTATATGCTAACATCAATACATCTAGCATGTTGGTGCAATCTAGCGACATCTAGGTGTGCTAAATTAGTGACGCTGTTGAGTAATGGGACCTTAAATAAAACAGTTACGATGTGATGAGAATTATATCATGCTAACTGTACAATCAAAACCATGCAACTATGAATTATGATACTCAAAGCTAACTTTAGAATAATTTATTTGTATAACTCTTTAAGTATATTAAAAGTACTGTAGATTAATTAATTGCTATTGAGGTTGTACCTCTATAGGGTATGTCAACATAAATTAATATTTTTAGTAATAATATAATTAAAGCCTTGTTGCTGCAAGCCTATATGGTTAACAAACAGGATATTGCGTTAAGCAGCCCTACAAGTGTGTGTACCCTAACAAGATTGAAATACCAAAGTCATATTAGATTACTAATGTTCAAACAAATACATACAACTCTTTCAGACAGCATTAAATTTTTGCTGACATTGTAAGACATGAACAAATAAGATTTTATGCATGTTAACAAACTAAGGGAATAATATTTAGATATTTTTTTAGAAGGGTTGTTTATTTTGTTTTAAGTTTTAATTGAAAAGAGTATTAAATGGTTATTGTTTCTCTTAAAAATTATAACTTCATATTTTCAATCTATTAGTTTGAAGAATTTAATACTGCAGTTATGTTATCCAACAGTATGTTTATGCTACAACATGATTGTATCATTAAATTATTCAATCACAATTATCAATTAATCAAATATCACAAATCAGTAATGGTGAGATTTTTGCAAAGTTATAGCTGATTGCATTATTAAATCAAACCCAATAATTAAAATGCAAATATATAACATATTTTTTTAATTAAGAGCTCCCTTGATGGTATGTAATTGATAAAAAAATACAGGAGTTGCAATTGCGGGGTAGTATAACAAAATGATTGCCAAGAGGTTATTGACACTAGTCAAACATAAACCTTCATTAGGCATATTGTGTTATTTTTGTAGACCAGACTGTCAATAGAGCCCTTATCTACTATTGTCATACTACAGTCTCTCAGCTCTGTTGTAGATTAAAATTAAAATGAGGCTCTTATTTCATTGACATGCTCCAAAAAGTTTTTATAACTTTCAACTAACAGACATGCTCAAGTTGCATAGTTAAAATATAATAAAAATACCACATGTAAGTCAATTTGCATTAAAGTAGTACACTAACCAGTTAATTAATTTTTAATGCAAGCAAAACCTACTTGTGTTCTAAAACAAATAAGAAGTACCAGTTGTGAATAATTAGGAAATTGACATTTATCGACTCTGTTATCACTATCACTACATTAATTATTATAAATTATTTAAACTTTAATTCTAAATTGGATTTTAGAAGAAGGTAAAGTGTACACTTTCACAATTTGATAATAATAATTCAAAATATTTTATAAAACAGTGCCAATTTTGTAAAATAATCAAGTGTTTTTTCTCTTACCTTCCCCTGCATAATCAGTCTGATAGTGAGGGTAACTTTGGAGTCTTCCTCGTGGAGAGCAGGGGCTTTCTCCAGATCCATGCTGGAGGAGGTGTCCGTAGTGTCTCGCGGAATTTTGGCTGCGTACAGGGCTACGTGTGGGCACAGGGGACACTCCACTCAATCTAATGGCTGGGACTCTGGGGCTCGTGGCACGCACTGCAGGCAGGGTAAGCTGGAAAACAGGCGCACATCTCAAAAGGAACGTCCATAGGTTTCGAGCGAACTAAAGGTGTAGGGTATGGGCAATCCTCGATTTTAAAAAGCGAAGCCGATTACCGAATATTTATTTACAGTAGCGGTCGATGGCAAGCGTAACGGAATGAGGACGGCAAATGAGGATCTAGACGCTATTATGAACTAACTGGTCTTAGGTCCGACCGGATTCTGTGGCTGTAACGCGAGGCGGCCCGCTCCGGACGGAGGGACCGTTACTTGAACTCCGATACCTGTTCGCGGCTCGCGACATAACCTCAGCGTCGCGCCTCATGGCTAGCCGACCAGGTTATCGATCCCAGTAATCCCAAACAATTCTCCCGACCGCCGACTTTGAACTATCTTACCTTATTTGTTTTCCACGTTGTAACAATAACTTAACAAATCTTAACACTAATATTATCACCAAGATGTGTATAAAAATCACACTTATCACAATTTTCTTTGTCACTTATATTTATAAAATTAAAATAAAATCCGACGGTGACGCGTCGGTGTGAAGCTTGTAATTGTCATAAACAATAGAGGATAGAGGGAAAAGCCGAATACAGCGCCTCTAGCGGCGGTTTGGAGCAAATTTTGACAGTTGACGTTTCTGTCGATAAAACAGTACTTGTAAACGTTCCGTTCCACAAAAATAAAGCTGGTGTCATATTATAGAGAAGAAAATAAATACTGTTTGTTGTGGTAGGTAAGCATAGTTAGCAGGCAGTGTTAGGCAGATGTTTCATAGAGATATAATATTTTTTGGTAAAGTATATTAACGTAATTATAACAGAATTCTAAGTATTCAGTACTTAAATCCATTTTCAGTTTCATACAATACGCTGTTAATATTTGATATCAGGTGGTATACCTTCGAATGTTTTCGTTTCTGGTATAGATCGGTACTTAAACTTATATAATATTGTTATGATGATAAGAATCCAATTCCAGCCTAAACTACTGCTAGGTATATATATTTATGACTTCTCAGAGACCTCTTACTATTTACTATCATCATTCTATTCTGGTAAATGTACATAGTCTCACCCTGAGATTGCTACACCGTACATTGACACTGTTTGGCAGACGTTGAAAAATACCACGCTTGGCAGGTAATCTGACGTGATGTTTTAATACTGTTTTAATTATAACTAGGTAGGTATGTATATAGTGGGTAGGCCCCCGGCAAGGTGGACCGACGACGTGGTTAAGGTCGCTGGAATCCGCTGGATGCGCAGGACCGGTCGTCGTGGCGATCCTTCGGGGAGACCTATGTCTAGCAGTGGACGTCTAACGGTTGATATGATGACGATGATGATGATGATGTATATTGTTATTCCAAGGTGTTTGAAAAAAAACTAACCTAAAAATGTACACTACCTAAGCGTAAGTTTAACTGCCTCGTTGGTCTAGTGGTCGTACAGTGCCACTGCCAAGCAAGTCAAGAGGTCTTGGGTTCGATTCCCAGGTCGAGCAAAGTGTTATTGGACTTTTCTATGAAATTCTCAGCAGCAGCTCGGAGTTTGGAGCAGTGGATGTCCTCCAGCTGACATGATGATGATGATGATAATGATGATGATGCATGGCAATAGTGTCGCCCCTATTACATGGGACCTAAAACATACGGGCGAAACGTGGGTTATTAGTGTACCTCTGCCTGTCGACGACGACGACAGGCGTGTTGGTACCTATTATGCGTATGTTCTTCTTCTTATAGAAGAGTTGATGATTAATTGATGGTCAGCGAAATAATGATTAGGTTTTTTTTTGTTATAACTGCAATTTAATAGCCCTATATTATAAAAACTCTAATACAACTTTAACCTACTTGGTAAGTACCTATAATTATCATAGAAACCTTCATAGCTACGTGCAAGATTTAAAAATACTCTACCAAACTCTATTCCGACTTTTTGTTCGAACAGTTTTTACAAAAAACCGGCTGGTCCCCACGGCACGGCAATATTGGAGTTGAATGCTTTGTCCCATGCAAATTCGTTCACCGTTTATTGTCGGTCGGCGGAATATTTCCTGAGGTAAACTGCACATAAATACATCTAACTTTACTCAGCAGTTGCTGAAACTGTAAAGAAAGATAATGTCAATCTCTAAATTCAATGGAATTTATAGTTATAATACCTAGGTAGAATTTATTTTTTTAAAAGGGATAGCTGAAAATCCCAAAAAAGTGCGAACGCAATTTACGCAATATTAGTTTGGACCTGCAAAGGCCATTTTAATTTGTTTATTGTTGAGTAGAATTTATAAGATACTACCACTTTTCTGCGCGCTATAAGATTGACAAAAGCTTACGCAAAGTAAAACCTGGCTAGCTTCAGAATTGCTGGATAAAAAACTTTAAGAAGTTTAAGTGGATCTCGATTTAAGAAGCTGAGTAAAACACACAAACAAGTTCTTGGTAACGTAAAAGAGTAAAATTGAAAAGATTTTAATTGAAAATCGCCTCGGGCTATAACAAAAGTATGTTGTACAAGTAGCCTAAGTACTTAGGTACTGAAACTGGGAATATATTGCCAAGGAACAAGCACCTTATTTACGTCCTTACTCGCTTTAGTTTTTTAATATTTCATTAACTGAAAATTGATGTTGGGCGTAACTTTGCCGTTTCAAGAAAATAATCTAATATTACATTTCGTAACCAAGCAGGTAGGTAATACAGGTTTAGGTACTGTTTTATTTGCTTACCAAGTTAGCCACGAAAATCTTATACAGCAAAATATAAACACCAACCTAGAAAGTACCTACCTATTTTTTATTCGTTCTACATCGAGTTCTGTGATGTGCACTAGCGGAGGCCTACGACCAGCACTGGGCGTGATAGGCTGATGATGATGATATACAAGTACCTAGCTACCAAGGACTACAACACCACAGCTACCTATGTACTTACTAAATCCTTAAAATATAGGTTTGTGGCAAAAATTTGGTCACGGACATGCAAGAACTGTAACAGATTACTAGCAAGTAGATATTATGTTTATCTTGGAAATCAGAACGTGCCTGGCTAAAGAACTAATTTTTGTAGGTGAGCATTTTAAATACAATCTGTGATTAAGAAACTTAAATAGTTCTAGTTTTATCCGCAAATATTTTATTCACGATTTTAAATAGTGTAGAGTAAGAACTTTTAGAACCTCAGTAAAAAACACTCAGGTACGTAATTAACGTTTCATTCTAGGTTATTTAACTGATTGCCCAGAATCACGAGTAAAAAGATCGTTATTTCTGTAAATAACTTTTAACTTCGAGAGATAAAAACATTTTAATAATTATTATTACATTTGGATGTTATTTTTCAACCTGCTCAGGACGTGTGCAGAACATTTATTTTTCTTATGTAATATCAAAGAGGTAGGTACCTTGCCTATATATTTTTTTCTAAAATTTTATTTATATTATTTCGCTTAAAACAACTGCCTTGTTACTCTTGTGGTCATAAGTGCGTATGATGAGGAAGAAGGGTTCTATTCCGAGTTCGAACAAAGTGTTAGCGAGTTTTTCTATGAAGTTCTCAGTAGCAGCTCGGAGTTTGGTTTCATTTCCGGTTGATGGCAATAGGCTCACCCCTATAACATGGACACAAAATAAAACAAACCGACAAAATGTGATGTAAGTGTACTGTTATAGTACCTACACCTCTGTATATCTCTTTGGGAACGACAGGCGTGATGGTATATTATATTATGGAAAAATAAACAATGTTTCCGTTATGTACTGTGAGTATGATGCAATAAAGGTAAACAGTGTAACACAATATAAAATGTTGAAAGTAACCTTATAAACATTATTTGACTTATAAAAGCTTTTGGAAGTGTAAAAATACATTGTACCGATCAGATATTCGCAATCGTAGGACTATAAGCTTATGACATGTTTTATAACATTTCAGTTTTATGTCTCGTACCTATCTGACTACTTTATTGGTCTTGAAGATAAAAATGTTACTGCGAATAGTGTTTTTTTTGTTTGAATCTTAAATTGAGGTAAGTCTGGGTTCTAACAAATAGCTCTCAAATTATTACTAATAAACGAGGAATCAAAACATACTATCACGCCGGTCGTTGTCGAAGGAATTTTGGGCTAGGCAGAGGTGTACCTACAGCCACATTTTGTCGGTATGTTTTAGGTCCCATGAAATAGGGGGAGAGCCTATTACCATTAACTGGAGATGGGTCCAAATTGGGAATTAAGAGATTTTAAAGAAGAGAGGAAAAAAAGTTTTCTTTAAGTTTAAAGATCCTTTAGGAAATAAAGGATACTACATACGCCGTATGTTGTTAATTTGCCATGTTACTACCTAATACGTCTTGTCAAATATCCCGCCAATGGCACTCGGAGTGAACTGATAAAACGTATTTTTGCGGTCGGTAAGTAATTATTTTATTGCAGTTCGTGTTGTTAGTAGGTTTGTTACGTTCATGACAAAACAGCAATGATTAATTAATGTTTAAATTGTGTAGGTATTTTCATTTTGGATAGGTACCTAATTGTGACTATCATTTATTTCTCTTACTTATTCAGAATAAATATAACGTTGTTTAAATTGTGCTGAGGTAGGAGTAAATAATTAAATAAAACAGAACAAGGAGTATATTTAATTATAATTATGTGGCGAGTCATTCTGTTAGCCACTAAACCAATTGTGCCTTCCAAATCCTACCGATTATCACAATAGATTTTAAAATGTTGGCACATTTGTTGGATATATACTTATTACTTATGTACAGTTTTGTTCTTAACTTTTCTCATCTACTTTCCCCTTTATTCTACATATTACAAATGATTATAATGTGTACCAAATAAGGAATTAAAAAGAAATCTAACTAAGTAGGGTTGTGAGGATAATGAGCGAAATAATAGCACGATTGTCATTATTGCTACTAATTACATATTATCAGAGTACCTAGATAATAATATAATATTATATTAGCTTGGACTTATTTTTATAACTAATAATGTTCGGTCAACGCAAAAGTGTGTTTTGTTGTTCCTCATTTATTACTACACAACAAAGATTAGGACCGAGGAAAAAATAAAGAGAGTTCTCACGAAGATTCCCAACACTAATGGACTGCTTTATCCCTTGTTTGTACAATGCAGGATGACAAGCGTAGTGCAGCACCTAACGAATGCTTCGCTTCTCCCCGCTTCTCCCCACTTCTGTACGCTCGTCTCGATTCAACGGAACGTTTGAGCAATATTATGCATTTGCGCGGTGAAAATAATAAAAAAAATATTGTTTAATGAGTTCCTTGTATTCATGTTTCTTTAGTACCTAAGAATACAATGTGAAATTGTTTGGTTATAAGTATGTAGCTGGTAGCATACATTTTTATCTTTGTTTTTATGTTAATATTGGGAGTATTATTAGCATACATCAGTTGGTTTATAAATAAACATTAGTTATAATTACCTACTTAATGTATTTGTTTATGTTCTAGATATAACGTTGGCCTTACCAAATTTTTCTCAAACTTCATTCATGCGTTTACGCAACAAAAAATTTTTCATTATTAATTGAAATGCCATATTTCCGAAGTCACGTGCGTATTTATCACACGTTCAAACGGTGAAGGAAAACATTGAGAGGAATCATGCATGCCTGAGAGATACTCTCGATTGCGCGTAGTCTGACAACTCGTACTAGGCTAGCGTGGTGGACTATAGCCTAATCTCTTTAAAAAACGGTGGAGACCCGTGCCTTATAGTAGCACGATAATTGGGTTCATGGTGATGTAAATAATATGTCAATTTCCACAAGAGACTTTTCTCGATACGGCGCCAGCACAGTTATTAAATAACCACTTTCAATTGAACAGAGAGATTATCCAGAGAGTAAATACATTTTTAATGGCTGTTTGCAGAATATTTATGTTGGCCACAGTGTGCTTAACGTTTTACCGTCGCAACTAGTTGTGATAGATCGCAGCGTGTTTGAAATATGAAAGTAATGGATCACACGTCACGGGGACACATAATCTCATGACAACGGTCGCAGTGGTCGCCAACAATTTATTTACAACAATATTCTCACATGACACGGTGTGACGCGGCGCGCGGCGGGTGTACCTACGTCGACGATCAGAGTCGTCCTTCCGACCCGGCACGGCACGCCGTGCCGTTTAATTTCAATGATTATTTCGGGTTGTGTATCCCTGGATATTTGGGGGTTGTGTTTTTAATGTTTTTGTATCAACAAGGTGGAACATGAAATATTGAAATAAATGGTACGGTACGAAATATTTGAATATTTATTTAAGGTATCAATATGAGCGTATCTCGTATCTACATAAACGTACCTAGACGCACCGTTTCCTGTAATAGTTCTAGAATCAATAGATTCTATTTCTAAGTAATTGTATAACTATATAATGTATGTACCTACTTACTGTATATTTAGAAAATCCTTTATAAACCTTATACCGGAGGCTAAGCGTTCCGCACATTCGCGTTTAAAAAATATAGTTTCAGAAAAGCTCTACTTATAATTTTCGAACTGAATAACAGGTATTTATGCATTATAAAGTATTATTAACAATATATTTACTGAGGAATTCTCTTTAAAATAACAATGACACGAAGTACCTTAAGTGGTAATTCTATTAAATTTCTTAAACCTCCACTAATCCTTCGTAGAAATAAGTTCCTCATTCACATATAATGATAAGATTATCTGGTACAAGTGTGTATACTACTAACAACGGGCGCTTGAACGGATAATCTTGCGTGGATAGATCAGCTTAAGTGGACGCCATTGTCGTTTGTCTTGTGATTAGATATCCCCCAGCCATCCGTATGTACATACGGATGGCTGATGGCGGATGCTTGAGGTAATTATTGGACGATACCTACCTAATGGAGCCACTGTTTGTGCAAGCTCATAGGTGAATGAATTGAGACACTTCGGATGATATACCTAGCATAGGCAGTAATTTTAGTGGCTGGATGGAATGACATATAATGATTTCAGTAATTAAAACTACATGCTATACCGTTTTGATATTCATTAATTAATTATGAATTTGACGTGGCATAAACTTAGAATGGAAAATATATCTCGGCATAGACAAAAGCATAGGTAAATAAGGTAAATATGATCTCTTAATGATTCATTAAAGTTAATTGGCATCTTTACATTATTATGATGCGGTAAGTGAGAGTTTATTAATTAATGAGTGTCAATATGATATGAAAAACGAATGATGTCGTTTTATCTTCTTTAATTGTTAATCAATTAGAGGAGATAAAAAATATACAAATCAATATGATTGCTTATTAGCGATAGTTAGGTGCTTGTAAAACATTTTCAAAATAAATCGGAGTTTCCAATAATAAAAATGCCAATACCTAAATAATTGAAAAAAAAAATGAATACGATACGTTTTAAACAATACTTGATTTTTATTACAGGTAAGAATGATTTAAGTGTGATTTTTATAATGTAAACAAAAAACAAAAGTAGCTATTGTATAGCGGTATACTAATTACGTTGTTCAATATCAGATCTATTAACGCATTTATAATGAAATATATATGTATACTTTTTGTGGAACTTTAAATAGTTACTTTAAATAGGTAAAACTATCTATTTACACTTTACTTGACGTTGGAAAGTTTACGACTAACGTTTTGCCTAGCGAGTGAGTTACAGCACCGCTTCGGACCGTTTTAATCCTTGTTGCGGGTTACATTAATATTTCTGTGTGACATATGACGAGACACCGCGTTGTATTTCATTCAAAATTCACCAATTCACCCTTTGGAACAACAGATGTTTTTTTAATACATAATGGATGTCGATATATGTACAGGTACCGACATATATAAAAAGGCCCTTGTATGTTATCTACGTTTCATTATGCATGACAATATTTTTGTTTTTTTAAGGAAAAATGAATAAGCTCTATCAAGATTTGTCAATTAGTTAGAATCTTTTTGAGGATGCTTGATGTGTTGTATAAGGGGCTACGCTCAATATATCCCAATAAGGTTTTCCCGTAACAGAAGTTACATTCGGTAACAATGCTCCAGACGTCATTTTATTGGCAGTCGGCATCGAAATGTTGTACCTATACGTAGTGTTCATATGAGTTGAATCTGTTGCAACGATGGTATGGTACGATTTAATGGACGAAGTACTTAAAGAGACATATACAAAGGGAAATTATTCGCGTGTCCATCGCGTTTATGCAAATTTATTCGGATATCTCGTGTTCAGTTCGTGATAAAACTCGAATAAAAAAACAGCAAACGAGCCATCACTTTTATGTATGACTGAGTGTATTACACGGATAAAGTGGAGGTTTTATTAAAAACATAATTGATTCCTGACCAAAGACTGCATAATTATGTTTATTTGATAATTGTTTTAGTAGATAATTGATTTTTCTATAAGCAACGTCAAAGGGAGATTGCGTGGCAATGTATTGTAATATGGGTGATTATTTTATACTATTTTATTTTTGTTATATCTAGCTATCTAACAATTTAAGTTTGGAAATAGAGTTTTATAAACTTACATATTAATCGGTATTCCTTTGCAGATTGTGGTCTTTAAGAATGGATCTGTAAAGAGAAAAAAATGGCTTAATAATCACATATCATGGACACGGCAAAAAAATAATGCTGAACTTTTGGTGGTTATTTCAATAAGATTTCAGACCTTGAAAATATTGTAAAAATAAAGAAATATTAAATATTGCTGAAATAAAGAAAAATCTTTCCCATGTGGGATGTATAAAAAATGAAAATAACAATTTTCAGCATTGTCTTTAGGACAAACCAAAGTGAACTTCGAAGTCTTTCTTTAGTCATACCTATGGGGAAGATTTGCCTTACTCACCCATATCTTTATTTCAATTAACAACATTTTGCTTTCTCTTTTAAAGTCGTCTAATAAAAACCTATGTACATACATCCGATACCCATTTACACGGTAGGTATATAAGGGCGGGAAACGTGCTTATAATTCATTTATGTATATTTAGTTAAGTAAATAATTATGCCAGTAATTTGGTAACCTATTCAGAGTTTGTGCTCCAATTAGGGAGGCAAGTTTGTGAAGGGTATTCTAAAAACATTAATTGAACCGTTTTGAGGCTCTCTGATCGAAGAATTAGAAAATCGGTTTTATTTTGTAGTGCTCTTAAGGTAGGAGGAGTTTTGTAAGGATTTCTTTGAAGGTATTAAAGGTATTGCGGTAGTATTTGACTTCAATTGAAATATTATTATTAATTTGATTTTAAACAAAACGAGTTCCTGGGAATTATAATCATTAACCTATAACGCTAGAGTAGGTAGTGCGGGTTGGCAGACTTCACACGCCATCAAGGGAATATTTCAGACATGCAGGTTTCCTTACTAAGTTTTCCTTTGAGCATGTGATATATACACATGTAACTTCAATAAAGTCAGTGTAGGGACATCAAAGTCCACTCGTTACACCACTAGGCTATCATAGCTTTTCGTCGTACGTCGTACGTCGAATAAATCTATTATAATATAATTTTGTTCAGGTCGAACTTGACTTTCTATGTTATTTCGTTAATTTAAATTGCAATAAAATAAACCAGTTTTGTTCCACTTAAACAGGGATCCTTCATTCAATTAAAGTTTAAGTAATATTAATACACCATAATCTTGTTTCGACTCCATCAATTATAATGCGAAGCAATCTAATTGACTTCGCAAACAAATCCTCATCACTGCTACCTCTCATAGAATCTCTTAAATTAATGACGAACTAATTGGTAGGTATTTATGCTAAAATATTGGCTTTAAATAAAAATAATTATCTACTCAAAACTTGGCGGTAACTTTATTATTTTAATTAAAGTATTCTGATTGGATGAAACAGTTTGAAAGGAGGCAGCTTACAGTAACAGTGAACGTCATTTCTACTCAAGGCCTGAAAGCAATTAAAGTTAATAATCCCCTAATATAAAACAATCGGTTTTTAAACAAACTTTCAGATTCCCCTGCTTTATCTCAGTTGACGTCCCCCTCTCTTAGTATTTATAGATTTTCATACATTTTAAATGCATAGGTACCTACTGTCAACGGATATTCTTTTAAAATGTATCTGTGTACCTTACAGATAACCCACCATATAATTACCGTTGTAAACAATCTAATTAAAAGTTGTAATTTTATGTAATAAGTATTAATTGTAAAAGCAATATAAAAACTTTTACAAACAAATATCTATTGAAGATGTATGTACATACAAAAATAATAAAATAAGTAGGTAACAAATACATACAATTTAATAAAGGGATATTTTGAGAGGACCTTTCGTGTAGCAAATCAGACTGGCAATGATCATGTTTAACTATCAAAATTAAATCCATTTTTTTTTTCAGTTTCGTAACTTTTCGGGTGGCAAGGATATGTTAACAAATCTTTTACTGACACTTTGACACGTCTATGTTGTAGATATTTAATAGCGCCGCCTATCCCGGCTATAACATCAGTTTATAGTAATGAATTTTTAAAGATAATTATGACAGAAAAATTATAATAAATAGCTATCAAAAATGTATATATATAAATTTATCACTTTTACGAGATCCCTCATTCATGGTGACAGTTCTGGCTGCAGTATTAGGTTATTTATTTGACGACCCATTTAGCTCAGCGGTAGTTAACGCTGCCTGCTGTGCTATGGGTCCCGGGTTCGAATCCCGGTAGGGATAAATGTTTGTGTGATGAGCATCAACATTTGTATCCGAGTCATGGATGTGATCCATTATCTATGTATAATATGTATGTATTTATAAAAAAAAAGTATGTATGTTATATCTATGTAGTATATCAACAGTATCAGTATATCAACCATCTAGAATCCGTAACAGAAGCCTCGTTACTTACCACGGAACTAGATAGCGCTGTGTAATAATGTCCGGAAATATTAATTAATTAATTTATTAAACAATATGTTTTTATAGAAAAGGTATGGGAAATATCAAAGATGTAAGTTTAGGGAATGGCTCTTATTGTTTGCAAGATTCGTCCCAAACATACTAAAAGGTAAAAATAAAAATGAATTTTGATATTTTAATATAAACAAATAAAACCCGACACCTCCTCCAGAATACGGCCATTTTGTGAAAAGCGCGAAGTTTTAGAATGAGAAAGTAGGGTACACCTAAATTGACAGTAAATAAATAGATTAAGTCGGCAAGGGTAATTGATGGTAGAGAGTAGAGACCCCTTACCGCCCTGGAGCAAAGCGAGATTATTATCTGTAAGTACTTGTAATATAACATAACAAGGATCGTTACGAAACTGAAATTGTGTTATGCAGAATAAGGAGATCTACTTACTATGTCTTTATAAATGTATAGTTTCTGAGCTTCTGTAAAGTACATCAACCCACGGAAGTTTTTTTTTTAACTATGTATATTTTTAATTTCAAACCACGAAAGAAAAATGTCTGTAATCCAAAGGGGACAGAGGCAAACTGGTGTATTGTAAGTTCCATGAAATAAGCAAATTTTAAGTCCGCGATGATTTCAAAAAATAATACTGTGTGTATTCATTATGTTATTGGAACACTGATCGGGATGGAAATCGAATCCGGTTCTCAAGTCGAGCAGCTGCACGTGATACTAGACATATTATATTTTATTGTAAGTCCGTGTGAGGTATCAGGTAAGAACTACTTACTACACAAAACATGAAAAAAATCTGTCAACATCCATTGCACACATAATAATATGTTAATAAATTCTTCTGAGAGCTGTGGTAGCCTAGTGATGTGGCCAGTGGACTGACACATCAAAGATCTTGAGTTTGAACCCGGGCACGCACCACTGACTTTTCGGAAGTTATGTGCGTATTTATCACATGCTCAAACGGTGAAGGGAAACATCGTGAGGAAACCTGCACGCTTGAGAGATTTGTCTCGATGGCATGTGAAGTCTGCCAACCCGCTGTAGGCTAGCGTGGTGGACTATAGCCTAATCCCTCTCAAATGAGAAGAGAGGAGAGGAGACCCGTGCGTAGCTGTGGGACAATAATGGGTTGATGATGATGATGATGAATCATTCTTCCCTAATTTTAACCTATATTATATATAACTTATAAAATGCAGACTTGGGTAAAAGGTCTAAGTAACCATGACATAATTTACTGCAGAACTGCGGGTGTCCACTAGAACAACTCTGCCTAGCCCTTCAAGCTGTATACGTATGTAGAACATTCACTTAATATCTCATATTCGTCTCGTAGATAGTACCTACCTATAGTAAAACGCCTATACTATATAATATATTATACACTCGTCATTGTAAAGGTATTCAAGTTGCATGATATCGACGAACATAACTAAATTGAAGCTGCATATGATCTACTGTCTACCTATTAGCTGTACCACAGCAATTCGTGTGAACAGACACTGTAGGTACTTATGTAGTGATATCTGAATTCCCGCTTGACTCAATATTGTGCGGGTGTTATCTTAGCAATACAGTACTTATAATGTTATAGACAGTTGCGTTCGGTCCCAGAGGAGTGTGCTGTGTGTGGCAAATGTTGTTACTCATGAAGGAGAATCGTCCATTATGACGACTTTTGTAACCATAATAACATACCAAAAAAACCCAAGAAATTCAATTCGCTGTCATTGTAGTAAAATTATTAAAATCAGTTTCAGGTTTCTTAAAATAGGGGATTTTATGAAACCTAAAACTGTTTTTATCTGTTCACAACGCTCGTATCACTCGAGTGATAGGTACTGGCTGTGAACATGTAAAAATGTTGCAAACGGCCATAGGCTATGGGTAACTGCATACCATCATTACTATCAAGCGGACCATAAACTTCCCATCCGCATGGTATAGAAAAAAGTGATAGGTATATTTCAGATGTTTTGTTGTGACTTCTCTATCAAAATGATCACTCTATGTTTATGTTACTTTAAGATGGACAGATTATTGAGCGTCTTTTGAGCTGTAGGATTACCCACTAATGAACACAGTTAATTAACTTACAATGTACTAATTATCCTACTTCGTTATAAACACAGACTAAGGGATTATTGTTGTTCACGGCTGATTTTTGCTCAATTATCTGTTAAGGAATAATGGTATTTTGTTTCACACTTTAAATAATAATATTATTAGGCAAAATTTTCGTAATTTCGGTTTTATATTTAACTTCATTAACAATGATTTGATTTTGATGATTTGATCTGATTCCTTAAAATAACTACAGATTAATGAGAAGATATTGGTTTTTTTTTTTCGATACATGTACATATTTAACTGTGTGAAAACATAATATAGAGCTTATCATTGTACATGTAATATAATGGACATAAGGTAGCGTTGGACGTTTATTTTTAATGTAAAAGGGACCAGCGACCAACGAGTGCGGGATATGATGTCTAGGTAAACTTAAAAAAAAAACCGAAAATAAACATGTAAGTATTACGCGATATAGACTGTAAAGTAGAATTAGTTTTATTATCTATTTATATTATTAGGTTTATTATTTATTTATATTATATTAAATTACTAACAATAGATTAAGATCATTGTTACTAACAATTTATGGACTTTTGGTCTGAAAATAAATGATTAATAATAAAAAAAAATATTACACGTGCACAATTATTTCAATCATTTAAGTAATTAGTTCAAGTTAACAGTACGCTCTAATTATAAATAATAATTCTTCCTTTGATGGATGAGTTCCTTAAGTTTAATGAAAATGTATCACATACTAAGCAAATAAAAGTACAATCGACATAAATTTATTTTTATAAGTAAGGTCGGTTTTTATACTGTGCCAAGTTATTTATTACTTACGTTTTTCACCAGCATGTTTGGTTTCCAGTATTTAGTTTTGCAACATAGCCAAAGAGCTATAGGAGTACAAATTTGTTCGTCTATTTACATTTTGCAGCGAAAACATGTAAAGAGTCAACGACTTTGCAACTTATTTATACAGTCCAGAAACACAACCGACGTGTACAAACACAAATATATTCGCTAAGCCCATCCTGTTTTGGTGTATTCACGGGTACAAATACATATGTATACGTACATACAGTAAAACCAATTATTTCGTAGAGAAAGTACATACGTATATTATTTATTGCAAGCTCGTTGGACCATACAGCGCAAAGCCGTTGTCGAGCGACATTCAACAATATTGGAATAGTTTGTTAGTGTTTACCTTTCGACAGCCGGTATATAGTGCTCACCTCCCGTTTCGTTTTGAGGCTCAAGCCAATTGTGTACTACGGACCGATATTACGCGTTACCGATACACATTGCTCATGATAACTGTCCATGTCCGGGTATGTGTGAGCGGCCCACTGTTAATTGCACACGAGACCCGCAATGATGACCGTGCTTAATGACTAGTGTTGTTATTAATGTACCGATTTGCAACCTGAGGGGTTTCTACAGGAATCTTGTATGTTTGACGTATGGTGGTGTAACGGAATAGTATATTCAATATAGTACGTAACTATAGTATATGAATTGATTGCATTTCAAATGATAAAGCAGTCTGTAGCACAGGGAGGCAGTAACAACCTAATACAATAGGAAAGCAAATCTTATAATCACAACTTATTATCTAAAACTTATTTCATATTATGATTTTATCCTTGAGAATTCGCCCAGTGTTTTAGTGAAAACGTATGTAGGTCCCGAAGGTTTTTTGGCAGATATATAAGTATACACCCAAAATATCGTCGATATGTTTAAAGAATAATAATTATGAGAGTTGATGGTGATGAGTCACATATTATTTTGAAGCTTACGCGAATATTACACATTGGAGCAACACTACTTTTTATGGATTTTATCGTGATATAGTGATAATATTCTAGCAATTCTACTAAATAAATGGTCAAATAAGAAATTAACTAAGAGACTAATTCCTGGAAAGATAATGAATAAAATGCATGAACTTATCGATATAAATAACTCTAAAGTACGAGGGTACTTGTAATATAAAGCATAAAAGTACCATTTATAAGTACAATCGACAATGTTCCCCCCCACAAACCCACGGGGGATTAAAGTCGTTGAAATTTTTCTAACGGAACAACTTAATTTAAGTTTATTCGACCTGGGAATAAAACTCAGGCACTATTGGTTTAGTAGCCTAAAGCTGAATCGAGCTACATAGATTTACGCTAGCAGAAATGGTAAGTTTTTTTTCCATTATATCTCGATAAATTAGCTACCTATACCTATAGCTTCTAACAGAATGACTAAGTAATTTACACATATTGTTCGAAGTCATCTCAGTTCACATACCGTACCAGAAAGATCCTACTTCTGCAACTCCTGGAAGCCAGGATCAACAATAGTTAACGTACCTAATATGTATATGTATATGGAATAACATAAATCTCCAATCAATAATACAATTCATTCAAAAAATTTGCTATTTCATTGGACTAATGTTCCCCAAAACCTAGCTGCTAAGCATTAACGTCTTTCATGGTCAAGAAAAGTGTTATAAGGTTTAAATTTGCCTTGGCAACTTATAGTTCGGATTTCTGACCGGTAAATAGTAATATTTTCTCCCATTACTATATTGTCTGGGATATTTTATTATTATCAATACACCCGCAGGCTATACATATACATCATGGAGCGTTATGTTAAATTTATCCAGTAGCAGGTATATTTTTTTCAGCTGAATATATTAATACGGAAAAGAAAAATCTGTATCAATATTAAGGCATACCTATTATGCTCGAGAAAGTTTAAGATTCGGCATTGTTAGAGCTATGTATATGAAAATAAAACTTAAACATTAATGAATTAAGGTCGAATTTTGACCACTAAACTACTTTTGACTACTGCTAGTAGCTGTAGATGAACAGCTCTAAAATGATCTAGTTGTCAAAACATGATCACAGTAGCAACTACTCTAATTACGTTTGTACGGCGTACACACGTGGAAGCTAGCAAGTTTTAATTGCTTCGTGAGTTGCAACCCCATTCACGGTGTCTGCGCCGTCTCATAAAAGAAGTTACTCTTGTAAAAGAGACGCCATGCCAAGTTTATGTTGCCTTGCAAAAATTCACAACGTCCCCGACGGCCTTTCAATCGGAATACCTTGACATGTATGGGGTAGTTTTAAATAGAATATTTTAGTACAATGCGTCTTTTTGTTGTCTTAGAGGTATGTACCGTGTGCTGTTATGTTTTAGCGGTAATGGTGTGAAGATGGAATGACGTGTTCATCAGATTTGTGATTCGGGAATTTGGTTTTTATATACCTACCATTTAGTTACTTTCTGCCAGAAATGCCTCACTTGTTAGCTAATTATTATTCCAATGGATTTGATGACATCAAATCACTGTGATATGTGAAATAGTGGACTTCATGAACTTTATATTCAATCCATTTGTATTTGCAGATGTTGTTACGACGTTTTACTTTGACTTTAAAGCAAATGATAATTACAGTTCCTTATCTGTGCATTTTTGAATTCATGAAAGCCCCGACTTTATATTTACAAGAGGAAGTGAAAACACGTTGCGTCCTCATATGTATAGACTTTAATAATATTTGTATTTCTCTGCCAATGCACTCTACTATCCATCTGCGAGACTGTCAAACTTCGGTTTTAATTGATGGATAGAATTGAAATGGATCTAAGAGAACGTACATAACGGTGCAAGTAAATGTGTATTTTTAACCGACTTCAAAAAGGAGGAGGTTCTCAATTCGTCGGAATCTTTTTTTTTTTTTTTTTTATGTATGTTCACGAATTACTTAAAAACGCCTGGACCGATTTGCAAAATTCTTTTTTTGTTTAAAAGGGTAGACTTCACAGTTGGTCCCATTGTAACCACATCAGGATCTGATGATGGGATCCCAGGGAAATCGAGGGCAACCCTCAAATTTTATAGGCAAATATCACATTTTCAATATATTTATCAATATATTTACTATAATTGTTCCAGTATTTGCGTCTGATAATCATCATTTGATGTTGATGAGCTGATGATGGAAGGTAGAACTCCTCAACAGTTAAGAGTTTAAAGAAAATTCTTTCAGTTATAGGCATTTATTACATTTACATGTATTCTCCAAAGCTGTTCAAGTATTTGCATCTGAAAATCACCATTTCATGTAATGATCTGATGATGGAAGGTACAACTCCTCAACGGTTAGGAGTTGAAGGAAAAATCTTTCATAATTATTAGTATATGTGGATCGATAGTTTTATTCTTTCAGGCTATTAGATTGACCTGATATGAAAAGTTAATTATATATATATACAACACTAAAAAGAAAAAAATAAATTAACTTTTAACAAAAAAGAAAAACCAACTTCAAAAACTAAAAAGCAAAAAATAACTTCATACAGTTTTACCTTTTTTTTAGTTGTAAAGGTATGAAGTCGGTGCCGATGATGTGGTGGTTGTAACCACCCCGCTCGAGGTCACTCGCGGAGAGTGTACTTACTATTACGTTTGGCTTGGCACCGACTTCATACCTTTACAACTAAAAAAAAGGTAAAACTGTATGAAGTTATTTTTTGCTTTTTAGTTTTTGAAGTTGGTTTTTCTTTTTTATAATTTAAAAGCTAGTATTTACGACATTTTACAGACTGTTGTAAGTATGTTGTAGAATATAATATGAAGTATTATCCGATCCGGAAAACTGATTTTGCCGCGAAAACAACGATAGAGTACACCTTATAGTATATGCAGCAATCTTAGCCCACGAATACAAGCAAACCCATGAATAATACAGGCAATTTACCAAACAGTAACGTTCTTTTAATGTCCATGCTGCTATTTAAACAAGGAACACAAGAGTTCTGTACGCAGCTGAATATTTGGAATTACTGAAGTACTTATCCTGTCGGAATCAGCAGTGCTGGACCACTCAATCATCATCAACCCAATTATAGTCCCACTGCTGGGCACGGGTCTTCTATTATCTGAGAGCGAAATTTGAGACGTTAGTCTAGTGCGATTTGCAGACAAAAGAATGCTCCGACATGCAGATTATTATTTCACGATATTTTCCTTCGCCGTTTGAGTTCGTGATAAATACGCTCGTTACTTTGAAAAGACATGCTTTGGGATCAAACTCAGAACCTTTGACTTCACAGTCCACTGCCACTAGGCTATCACAGCTTGCCTCTCAGCAGGACCTCTCAATAAAATATTGGATTTATATCGCTATATCATAAGGTGAAATCGTTGCATCACATTGTTGTGTGTAGAGTGTAATGTTTAGACATATTTCCCTCGTGTAGGTACTTTAATATTCCTGAGTAAGGTAATCGGATTATGCAGGTGTCTCGCTCTATGCCATCTTGACAAAATGTTGAGAGAAGTTTCAAGATCTGCTTGAACTCGCTTGAAAACAATATATTTTGAAAGCTGTTTACCTGTTTGCGTGATTGTTTGTCAGTTGTTGAATATCTAGAAATGGTTTTAGAGCTCCTCTGGATCTTAGTGTTATTTACTATACATTTATATGAAACTTCATTTTACTCGAAGGAGGTTTATTCTTCGTATGGGGAACAGAACGTTTGTTCAGATAAATTAAAACGTATAAATGTACCTCTCATGTACGGAAAATAGACAATGTCTAAAGGAAAACTCATAAAGTTATTGAACACTCAATAGTAGTTTGTTAGTTTCATTGTTGGTAATAAAATGTATACTAGAATTCGCTGAGTATTATCCATTATCCAATAATAAAAAAAAAAACCTGAAGAATTAGAAAATTGATTAAAAGCTTGTGACTTTTGTTCTACAGCTACCGATAGAATAAAAGTCACAAACTTTTAAACCATTGATGAAATGTGATACTCACATTTCATTTCTACAATCTTTACCTTCGAAGCTTACTTAAAGACATCCAGACGTTCATTTGCTTTAGGTAATATCATCATTAGACTCACAAAATAATATTCATTATTTAACATCATAGCAACCATTTGAATGCTTACACGTCAAAGTAACTTTACCTTGTATGTATCTCGAGTCAATTAATAGTATGTGGTGAAACATTCCTCACAGACGGCCTTGTCAATAGCTTGATGTAGGTGCGACGTGTGTGCGGTTGATTCTGCTTACACGAGTTTGGAACATAGGAATTTCCGCTCTGTTCACAACGGCCGCGTGGTCTTTGACAAATTTTGAGAAGTCATGTCACTTACAAACTCACCCTCCCACCTCCCCAAGTTTACAAAATTGTAAAGCTCTGCTTGTTCCTGAAGAATCCTCGTTTAGAGAACTTTGAAAATGATGGAATTTAATTTTTAAGAACACGAAGGCATTCATCTACTACGGTTTTGACGCATATTTCGACGACGTAGTCAACGTCATATTATGAGATTTTCATTATTTTGTATTTTATTTTAATATTCAAATATTTCGGAAAATTTGCTCTGCGAAATATAAAAGCGAGGGATCATATGTGACGGCCGTAATTATTCAGTCAAAAAGTTAATTTGAGTGAGTCTTGATTAAGACGCGGGTAAATTAGGGGTTGATTTATTTCATTTCGCATTACCAGCTCGCAACCTTTCATCATGCTTGAAGTCGGTACAATCAGGCGGCTGTCGTATACAGCTGTCAAGTACTAATGTGATTTTCTGTTGTACTTATGATTTCATTAAAGTTCAAGTTCGAACTTTTAATTACATATTATACCTTATAATAGCAAGTAACGACATTTTCGAGCGTTTGAAGAAGGATGTGTATCGATTTTCACGTGTCGTATTGTTGATTATGGGGACCTTGAACATATAATCTAAATATATATACCTAACTCAAAGGTGACTGACTTACTGACATAGTGATCTATCAACGCACAGCCCAAACCACTGGACGGATCGGGCTGACATTTGGCATGCATGCATGTTATGACGTAGGCATCCGCTAAGAAAGGATTTTGATTAATTCTACCCTCAAGGGCATAAAATAGGGGATGAAAGTTTGTATGAAAACTATACCTAATTAATAATAATACTTCTTAACGCGAGCGAAGCCGCGGGCAAAAGCCAGTTCATCATGAAATCGATAGGTTTAGTGACAGCCTAGCGACGGTGCTGAATCGAGGTCAAAAGGCAAGTAGTTTGACCAATCTCTTGTCGGGCTATAAACGTTCCTGGTCAACACCTCTAAAAGAATTTTGGTCTACTATTGACTAACTGTGTCCATTCCTTAACATAAAGATTTTTGGGATAATATTTAATTTACAACTTACATTTATAGCTTAATTTCGTTAAAATCTGTTAGTAAATGAATTATCAATAGCTAAATAATAAACGTATAGACAAATACAACCTTATAGTACAGCATGGATTATACAGAATCACGCTCATTTTCGCTTATTAAGTGGCAAAATCACCATCAACATTAATTCCGCTCGCTTCACACAAAGCCAGGTTTAGTGGCAACACTGGCAACGCTGTTAAAGGTCATCGCACATATTTAGACATGGTCTGCCCCATTCTGGCACAACGGTAATCCATTTTATTTGACTATGACAAAATGAGGCAAAATGTTAGTATTAGAGCGATGAAATGAAATAACTTTGTTTTGGTATCAATAAAGTTTGGCGTATATTTTAATAAGCTTGAAAATAAGAAAATAAGATTTTTGAAAATAATGACAATATAACTATGAAGAAAAAGGAAAACTAATTTATATGTAACTGACTATTCTTTTTTAAAAGTACTCGTAAAAAGTTTTAATTTCTTAAGCTTCAAGAAAAATATTAATTCAATATTATAAAGTCGCAAATAAAGTTATATGGAGATTCATTATACAAGAACCTGAAATACAATTAAACAAAAGAAGATTAAGCACCTATCAAAGGTATCATTAAAAGAATCAAACACCTACTAATGTCAAAAGTGAAATCTCAAAGCTTAAGTCAAGTTACTTCAGTCAGTGACTCAATTTCAAAGCTATAACTTTAAGTTTCAATTGAAAACATTTATCGCAGCAAATATGTTATATGATCTGCTTGGGAAGTTAAGCTTAGGGGTGGCGATAAACGATTGCCTGAATAAAAGTGAATTGTGACCCCAACTTGGATGATAGGTAAGATAAAGATGCACTTAGATTTGGTACGATGTGAAAATACCGTAAAATACTGTGGGTGCATTGGCAAACTTGTGCAATAGATAAAGATTTTTAATACAAAAATATTTTCTCAAGTTAAAGTGTGATATAAAGATCTATAGGGTTTGAAATAAAACTACATTTTACAGATTTTAGTGAAGTGTATCGAGGATATTTTATCCCGGTGTGACGCTGTGGTAGCCTAGCGTGTGACCAGTGGACTGAGATGTCATAGGTCTCGAGTTCAAACCCAAGGCGCGCACGACTGACTTTTCGGAAGTTATGTGCGTATTTTGCGTGAGGAAACCTGCATGCTGGAGAGATTTTCTCGATGGCATGTAATGTCTGCCAAACCGCAATAGGCTAGCGTGGTGGACTAAAGCCTAATCCCTCTCAATATATGAGAGGAGACCCAGCAGTGGGGCAATAATGGGTTGATGATGATGATGATGATTTTATCCCGACGTGACTTTTTCGATTAGATGCTAATCTAAACAAGTAATTTACCATAAAAAGTAATTTTATATCGTTGTCTAGTATTTGTCGCCAATGTAAGAAATCGGAAGATCTAAAGAGTACTAAAAATTTTGTACGGTCCTGATTATTGTCTTAAATATATTGTTAGTTTAAAAATATAATTAATTATAATAATTAAACCCAAAGTTTTATATGTAGATAAACCTTTGGGTATCAAAGTAGATAATATTTTATGAAAGAACTTGAAAAAAAAATTGTATTCGGTGCTTTTAGACGAAACTTGGCTGAGATATCAAGTTGAAATTAAATTTACGAACATGTACGAGCTTTTAATATATTTTACCATTACATCAGTCATAAAACAACTTGCTCTGCGTGATATTTTCTAATTACGTCACAAGATGAAGGAACGGTGACTCTTTTAATTTTTAAGGCGCTAAAGAAGCTCACAATTGGCTATAGACAAGTTTAATTCCCCGCTGAGTGGAAAAGAAATGAACAGACACCTCTGCCAAAATGAAAAGAGGCCTGATTTATAACCTGCGTAAAACCAGGGGCCGGATCTTATTAACATTACTTTTTATAACATGGCCGGTGTTAAATTGTTACAATGTAGAGTAAAATTTAATTAAAACGTCTAGTTAGGAGGTGTTAACTAGCACCATTAAGGTGTATGCTTTATGTACGGAACTAACTACGGCTGAATTTATTATTTCATGTTTATATTGCGTGTAATACAACGCGGTTTTTATTAAATCTGATAAATTGGTTAGTGTATTGTTTGCTTAATAAATTATTAAATAAAAGTAATAATTACTCGTTCCACTGGACTGGTTTCATACGGCACATTTGATACTCGCTGCGGAGTTTTGTCATTTTTAGTATATTTTCGTTACGGTTGGCTCGGTCATTATTTTATAATCGTTTAACGAACCACAGAGGCATATTATGTATATTGACAATATGTTCCCGCATAAAAAATCTTTGAGGTTGAAATCTATACGGGTTCCTAAAGTAATTAATTTAGAAAAATCATGTCACTTTTATAGAATATTTAGACCGAATCGTTCCGTTACGATCCTTCCCACAACTGTACATTGCATACACTGCCTACCCAGGAAAAAAAAAGTCGTGAGTATAAGTTTGTATTAAACTAAAACATCCTTTAAATAAATAAATTTACGTCACATTGATGAATTTTTTTTTTTTTTTTTTTTATGGTGATAAGGCGGCAAACGAGCAAGTGATGACCGCCGCCCATGGAAATTTGCAACACCAGTGGCTTGCAAATACGTTGCCAAACCCTTTAGAAACCGTTCAGGTTTCTTAAAATAGGGAGTTACTGAACTGACGCAAACGGAATTCCCATGCTGTCAGAATAGTCACTCCCCCAATGAGCTCTGGTAACCTTACTCACTCGCAGAAAAACAACTTGTTGATTCACTGCGGTCTTCTGTAAGGCGGAGGTACTTCCCCAGTCGGGCAGCTCAATTTGAGCGAGAAATCTCGCTATGCCCTACCTCCTACAATCGTTGTCAAAAACACCTTTGTGTTATGTTGGTACGAATTTCCAGAATTTCCAGTTACAGGTTTTTCCTTGGAGTAATGTGATGTTACCTTTAGTCCCAGGGGAGCCACCATCACGCGCCACCTTCACGGGCTGAGAGCTTCGCATCGCCACGGTTAACGCGAGGGTCGCGGCCAACAAGCCATTCTAGCGGAACATTTGTAGGTTGATGTATACATATGTAATATTGATAAGTTATTTCATCAATCAGTGGCTGATATCTGTATATTGGTGTGGTTTTTGGTTTATTAAATAATTATATTATTTGAATATGTTAAGCAGAGGAGTACTAATTTAACGCTTATATTAATTATGGCATGGAGAGGTTTGATTCCTGGGGAAAGACACCCGGTAAACCGGTTAAAAGGGCGAAAGAATAAGGGCGGACTAAAAATAAATATTATTTTAAAAAAGCAGGGTGAGTAATAAGTAACTAAATTGGATAAAATTACTAGATCTACGCAGAGGAAGTTGCGGGCAAAAGCTAATCAAAATGTACCTCTATGTTATATGTATGAAAGTATATTTTCCCGGAGCTACTCTCCAGCCTTTAATCTATGGCCACACTTGATGTTGTTCGAGTGGGTTCACGGAGTAAAATGTCTTTTGTGTTACACCGAAAATTTTCTTGACAACCTCTCATAGTACTACTTGGAATTCCTTTAATAAGAGTCTGGGTCCCAAATATATATGTATATACTTTTGTAATTTAACTTGACTTGGATTTGGGGATAAATAAATATCAGAGGAAATATTTACTTTATAATATTTTGTGGATGTTAGAAATCAAATTTAAGAATCTTCTTGATTTTTTGCAACAATATGTTTTATCGTGACTTTAATATTTTGAATAAGTAGGTTTGTTTATGTTTAAAAAAAATGGAATACTTTATAAAGACATTCTGCTACTGCTTAACAAGTTAGTATCGTCCTTACGCGCTTCTGATTTCTACGGGTGATTTTCATAAGCCAGCCGTGATCGCTTGATGTGAAGCACAAAGGACGATCTCTGTGCTTCATTACATCATGAGATGTAGTCAGACGTAGTACCTGTCCATATACAGACCTTGGCAGCTAAACGTATATCAGGCCAGTTAGTGCCATAAATCTTCAAAAAGAACAGTTTAAAATCTTTCAAAGCAATAAAATATTTATTCAAAAAAGGAACACTGACAACAAAACTATGAAGACATTGACAGTTAAATGGCGCCAGTTTCGACGAGGGTACGAAAAGGTCCGGAAGCGGGACAGATGTCTGTAGAATAAAAGAAATTGCAAAATAGAATAGTTTTGTATGTAAGTGAGCAAGGATTGGCTGAACAAGTGATTGTAGGGATTGTTATTGGTTATTTGAGCTGGCCTTTAAATATTAGAACTAAGATTACACTCGCATTTCGACAAAATCCTTTAAGTTCCTTGCGTGTGGGAAAAGTTGGCCTAGGGATTATGTAAGGATAGTCGAAAATTGTCTCTTGCGAATTGTGATCTCTGTTGTAGTATTAAAGTTGTGTATAACCAAATATACAGTCTTAGTGACACCAAATAAATACAGGGCATTAATCACAATATACATAATATAAGAGTATACGTAACAGTATTATGACTCAATATTATTAGGTACTGTAAGCACGAATTGTCCTATAATTGATCACAGGTCTCTTCGGCTTTTTCAAGACGTCAGACTGTCAGATCGCAATTATACTAGTAGATAAATGCGTTTTAGCTAGACTAGGATGGAACATATCATATTTATAATCCCGCTACCTACGGCGTGGATATTTTCGTCGTTACTTTGGAGTAGGATGCAGAGAAAAAATAAATCATGCTAAATGATAATACAATTTATAGATCATTCGTGTACAAATGCGTTTAAGATAGGACAACAAGGTCATTCTAGTATTGTGCCACTTACAGCAGTTCACAAGTAAGACTGACTAACTAAATACCAGACCAACAGGAGGACCCAATTAAAAAAAAAAACATCCAAGTCTAACATTATTTTTCCATCGGACATACATTTATACAATTCAAATAGACACGAGATGTATGTTTGTTATAAATATAACAAAGATGGAATATCGGATAGGATAAAAGATAAGACAAGGGTTTGAGAAAGAGCAGATGTAACATGAATAAAAAATATTTACACAAACGGAAACGTCGCGTAATTGCATTTTGATTTTATGATAAGGAATATGCGAAACGTGGATACGGTATGTAGGGAAAGCTAAAAGCTTTTATTGTGCCAAAAATGTCGGGATACATTTTACGCACCCCTTTGCAAATGAGCGTATTATTTACGTTCGGATACTTGCAAAACGAACATCCAACTGAAACCATTTAAATTTGTTTATTTTTATCAAGTGCTGGAATATATCAATTTTGAAGATGCTTTTATCTTCTTATGTTAAACAAATTTTATTTTTGTACGGAGGGTAAATTTTCACTTATACGGATATTATTAACTTACAAAAACCTAACAAATTTAGTTTAGAAAACAATTGTATCGTTTCTTTTATGGTAATTGTATAAAATACAACGAATGGTAACGTATGTTATTATACGTTATATTTTATAACGTATATAGTTTACGGTTATCACGTAGCGTGGGATCGTAGCGCGTGGCATTCTGTAGTTTCTGCCTACCCCATGGGAAAAAGGTGTCAGTGTATGTATGTATGTTATCATAATATTTCAATATAATTCAGATACAAATAATTCAAATATTAATTATTTAGGTATACACAAGCCTATTTGTAAAATATATTAGTATCAAAACAAATTGAAGCCAATTAATGTTTTTAAATTTAATTTGAATGTGTTGATTAGGGTAACATACATTTTCATCTCATTTTGATATTATTCAAATATAAAAATATCAATAATATTTAGGTACAACTGAGGTTATTTAAAAAAAATATGTATCATCATTTGTTTTTTATTTTAATTTTCAGTTAATTTTCCTATACCTATTGTATTTTTGGTACAGTATCAGGTGTCGCTCGTATCTTCGAAACTCCTTCGGTTCCTTAATGGTAAATGTGCCACATACCTGATACATTAGCATTACCATTTTTAGCAAGTGATACCTTACCAAAAATGCGGATTCTAGATGGTTGATATATCATATACTACATAAATATACTTTTTGTTGTTGTAAATACATAGGTACATATTATACATAGATGCATCCATGACTCGGATACAAATGTTGATGCTCATCACACTATAATTTTTCCCTACCGGGTTAAAAACCCGGGACCCATAGCACAGCAGGCAACGTTAACTACCGCTGAGCTAAAGGGGTCGTCAAATTCGTCGTCAAATAAATTTATTTCTGTTTTTAATAGACGATGATAATGAAAGAGTCTCCCTTTCATTAAATAGAGTGAGATAGATTTTAATAAAAGGTACCTGTGTGTTTGTATAGTTTCCTGTAGAGTGCTTATCTATATTGTTTAAAACCGGATCAAACGAAACAACCCCTTTTATTAGCCGACACGAAAAGCCTGTCGAATCAAATTTCGTCATTCGCTCCCCTCGGAAAAGTGGTACGGCATTCAAAGGGTTATTTTTTGCGAATATTTTGTTTAGCTTTTTGGATTCTGTTAGTTCAGGAGACTAGTATATTTAGTGCCTATGTCACCTACTCTAGTGCCTCCATGAAAAGCGTTCGCGTCAGCGCCTATTGATATTACTTTGTCATTAATTTTTTGAACTGCCACATAGAAGCAATTATATTATAGTGGTGAAAATATCATTGTAGGGAAGCGTGTAGCAGTTAGTTTGTCCTTTGATATGTCAAATTTGTAAGAGGGGTACATGACTTGTTACCACCAGAAAGCTTACAAAATATAATTATTGACAGATCGTTCCAAGTGTTGACGTTAGTGTATTTCAATATTTGTGCTCTGTATCTGTGTAGATATTTATTTATTTTGAAAATTATTAAAGATCGATAATGTATTTAACGTCACGTGTTCATTTGTGTTTCTTGATATAGTATAGTTTCATTGTGTTCTTTAAGACTAAATACAAAAACAGGATTTGCTTCGCAATATCGACCGTACTCTTTTTCAATTTCAGATCTACCACTAAGCAGTTTTTTTTTAATTTGAAATGTTACCAAAACCCAAAACACTTCTGTTGTTGAAGCAAAGAAAACGGACCATTGGGTAAAAAACTTTGTTCCCACGTTTGCAGATTTTCTTTATAAAAATGCAACCCGGGAAGCCGTTTAATCCTGTCTATAGACGATAAATGCTAATTCTATCCCAACTTTCGTAACAAACAGAAAAATTCGCTGCAAGAGCGGAGGAAAGCCTGCTTGTGCAAATATTTAAGAAAGCTTCAGCTTATAGTTTTCATCTCAGCACGTCTAGCTGGAGTTTAATCCTCCGGCCTCGAATCCATAAGTGATACCAAGCTGAATTTGGCCATACTTTTCATTTTATAAAATTCGAATATTGGGACTCAATATAATATTATTCGATACAAAACAACAATTAAACTGCAGGGGAAGTAGGTAAATTATTTGATATTAAGGAGAGGCGGAAAAGGGTCACTTTTTAAGTAGTACCTACTATTACCTGTTCTAGCTAGGGTATTGTGTCTTGGATATATCATTGTAATATTTATAATCGGTTCAACTAACCAATAAATTCTAGTTTCAAGGCTGGTAAATTATTACGTGCTTGGTAAAAACAAAATCCAGAAGGCATTGTACCTACTTACAACAAAACTATAAATTTTTATTTTCGAGCTAATCTATTGAAAAAAGGTCCTCTATAAAAGAAATTCGACATTGTTTAAATTCAGTAGGTACTGAAGAGAGCCCATTGGCCTAGACAATTAACATTGGCGCGCAAACTGACGGGCCGTTTGCAGATAACAACGTGCTTTCTCGCAAGAATTTGAAATACTCCAAGCATTGATGAAGTCCTGCACTACGAAGTTAATCGCGAATAAAATGGACCTTTTTCTTACGTACAAGTATTTATTTGTTTATTTCATTCCGTTATTGACTGAGTTGTTCACTAGTAACCACGACCTCAGAATAACAAAAGTTAAAGTTTAGTAAAAAAAGAGAGAAAACATTTAGAGGTTTTATACTGATAGCATTTTCATACGGTCAGATAAGAGGCCAGTTGCAGACTATTTCAACATCTACTTTATAGAGTAAAAAAATAAATACTTTGCTCAGATGTAAATTCAATAGCAACTTAGTAGCTGTTTAAAAGACAAGTAACATTCGTACAATATAACTCACATGGACGTGTCAGCAGCCGCGTTAACAGTTGAGATAAGCAAGTGACGTCATACGTGGGGCTACGTATTCACTGACATGTAGGTCACTTGACAAATTTAGTGGCCTGACGTGATCCACGGGCAAATTGGCTTCAGACTGGCAGTTGTTTTTCAGGGAAGCTGGTATTAAGAATTAAGTGCCTAATTTGTAATAGCAGTTATAGCCTTAGGTGTGATTACTGATCACACCTATAGGCTATAACTGACTGACTGTGTAGTCAAAGGTGTTGAGTTTGGTGATAAGGCATGCACCATTGACTTAACGAGATTATGTAGGTTAGTATTCATCACAAGATCCAAAAGATGAAGGAAAACATTAGGAGAAAACCTGCATTCTTGAGTTATTTTATCTATGAGGAACCAGCACTAGGGTACCGTGGTTGTTAAGTGGAGGTTACAGCCTAGTCCTTCTCAAATGAGAGATGACCCGTCCCCAGCAGATAAGTAGTATCAGTAGTATGTAACTATGTACTGATGTCTTCTCAGAATTTAGTTTCCTAATAATTAACAACTCTCAACGATTCTTGTCTCAGAGATCTTAACGATTGCGTATTAACTCAGTCTATCTGCGCTACACCAGTTTGGTCAATGTTAACATAACCTCACAGACACAGTAAAAGCTTTGATATACAAAAAAAAACTTGTACTAATTAACAGTATGGGATCTTAAATATTACTATAACAAATAATAGATGGCAATGGCCAACAAAACGCTATCGCAACATTTACATATTAAATCAATTAAGCGTTCGACATTAATGATGCAAATTGGCATATAAGCTATCGTTTGCCGCAACTCTGTTCATCCCGGGAGGCCGCTAAATAAATAGGTACCCTCTTAACATGCCGATCGTTTTCAATAGCGGTCGCCGAGCTATCCGCAAACATTGGTAATCCAGGCCAACTAATGTTGGAGACCTAATGTACATTTGCGTTACGATTTTGTTGGCCAATCGTGTGTCGTTCGTGTATTATTATTTTAGATTGTCAGGGACACTGAGGATTATGGAAATATGAAATGGGTTTAGGTACAATACGTAAAAAGGAATTAGGACTTCTTCAAACGCAAACACGACTCTTGAGCGTTGTTAGGTCGTGGGTTCATAAGAATTGAACGTAAGATGTGTAACGTGTTATTGATTGGAAGTTCTCAATAGTAGATTAGATTTGCTGCAGCTTTGATTTTAAAAATATATAAAATGGTGAAATGTTTGATTACTGTGACACCTGCGGGAAGACAGGAATAACGCCAGTATGTTGATGTTATATGTTATGTAGGACAAGGGAGATGCATATACATGAATATTTATATTAATTAATGATGTTTGACAGTGAAATCTCCACACACCAACTTAACCCTTCTTTTGTGGGTTATACCCGTAGGGTATTTAGCAGTTGGGACAGTTAATGTTGACGATGACCCTTTAGAGTAACGGTAGGTAATTAGCGGCTACCTTCTGTAGTAATGTTATAGGGTTCAAATCTCGGTAGTTACAAATGTTTGTGTAATGAGCATGAACAGATGGATGATTGTTAGTACATATTATTATATTTATAATGTGTACCTACATATTTACAATTTTTTAATTATTTTAATACCTGGTAGATATTGTTTAGGATACCATTGATAATACATATTCATATAAATCGTATAAATATATGATTGGTACAATGATTCTTTCAAAGATTTTATTATTATAGTGTAGTAGTTTTGTTTTTAATAGTAATAAAATATGGAAAGCACAGACCACATACGTATACAGCCAAGCGGATCATGAGATCCTATTATAGGTATACCTAAGCAATAATTATATTAACTAGCAATTGACTCTAAAATTGAAATATAATCTGTGCAAATGAGTCATTCAAAACGTTGATTGATTCGGAGTGTGAAAATTATGAGCGTTTACATATTTCTATTATAAACATTAACGTTATTGATCACGGCAATTATACCGTGAAAATTAACAATTCAAATTGGTGAATAGGCTATCATTGTTAGGGTATAGCCGGGGTACCGCAACAAAATAAACAATGTACAAAATAGGGGTGGTTCCCTTAAAAATGACTCGCAAAATTTCGAAATGAAAAGATTGTAATCATTCTCTGTGTCTTGGGAAGTTTAAAAATATGCACGTTATTTTCCAGATGGTTTAGAATTATGGAACACGCTTTTATTTAAAATTTAAAGGCGGCCATCTTGTTTTTCTTTTGTTATTATAGTGTGCGGAAATTAATGCGTTTAGATTATGGACGGTGAGGGAAAGCGGGATGCGTTTTATTATTAGGAACTCGATTAATATTGTGATAAAATTACCTATAAATATTATTTGTAAGGCTTTTAATAAACTGATCAGCCTAGACTTGCTATAATTTATGTGCATGCTATGAAATGTCAATTCACTCTAATAATAAATTATGTGAATACGCTAAATAATTAAGTTGATATCAACACTTAAACAATCTTACACAAGAATAATCACACGCGCTAATACTCACTTACACTCACAAACCACATTTATTTACTTTAAATTATATCCTAAAATACACTACAGGAAATATTTTATAAAGGTAATTAACTTGAGTACAAAGTACAAAATACATGCATATATTAATATAAAATGTCATCATAATTTTATTACCTTCATTGCGATCAGTAGATGGAACAATATCAGTTCAAATGGACATAAATATTTCGACCAAGAACACGAACACTGACTGGCCAAAGAAACAACTCATGCAGTTCACGCGAGGGTCAGAATATTGCAGCTATCAATCAGATACCGAGAACAGAAACAAGAAGAATGGCGCTCTAAACAATTATACCCCACACCACTCATATCTACTATACTTATATACCTAGATAACATAAAATATCTCACGCCTGTCGTCCCCGAAGGGTTAGGCAGAGGTGTACTAATGTACATCTACATTTTGGAATGTTGTTTTAGGTCCCGTGGAATAGGGGACGAGCCTATTGCCATCAACCGGGCACGAGTCTAATAATTATATTATAATAATATAATTAATTAATAACAAACTTCTGAATAATATATTTTATTTTAAGAAGCTGGTATTAATTATATTATCTAAAGCTAAGCTGATAGTAATGGGATCAGCGGTGAAACAATTGGCCGTTTAGATCTGCTTTGAACGAAAGCGGATTTTATTAATAAATGTATGTATATTAATAGTTTTATGAAGAAAATGTATAGGGACTCTCTTTTCTTTAAGTATAACACACATATTATTATAATAACATCCCCTGCTTATTTATTCTGGCCAACGAAAGTATTTCATCTCAAAATGCAGTGAGTATAGTATTTTCCTAATGGGTAGAAAAAGGTTTATGTTAACTCTTATAGAGTACATTTCACGGTGTCCCTAACCAGCAAATATCCATACCTCATGTTGTTACAGAAAGGTATCTAAAGGTAAGTATGTCATCCATTTATTAGTTCCATATTCGTATGCATTACTGGCAACAATTCGGATCCTGCTTAATCCTAAAGGATAAAACGTGACGGGAGGTGAGCGCACATCCATACATTTTATATGTATAGACGACCCCACATAAAGCCTGAACACATAATATATTATAGGTATGTATATGGACCCATCGGTCGCCAAATGGGTCATCAGTCTATTTGGTTTTCACCATGTCAAATAAAACATCATTACAAAAGTTTGTGTCTATCTTGTGGGGCGGACTCGCCTCAATAGAACGTATCCCCACATATTGGCTTTGAGGAATCAATTAAAGTTTTCACCAGAATTCGGAAACTAATTTTCGTTTTGACAGAGTCAGCGGTTCGGCGAGTAGCCAGCAGCCAAAAGCCTGCAGGTAACTTTCCACCGTGACACGAACACTTGCAGGCTAAACTGTTCTTTAATTAATATCGGCACTTTTGAATTGAACCCGCTGAATAGATTTTGGGTACAGCGGAAAATTTGTAACAACCTAACTTCGCTGTGGTCTATGTTATAAGGTAGTAAGTACGTAATATAAGGCGCTCTTTTATAGTGACAGACGGGCGCGGGAGCGGGTACGGCTGTCTGTACAGTGCAAAAACAAGCGTTTTTTAACATATGCAACATTTATATACAAAAATGAATCCAGACGAAGACTTGATTCTCAATGAAAATTAATACTTGAAAGTTAAATGAATAAGGAAAAATTAATGTTGGGCGTGTTAAATATATTGATTCCCATAACAGAGCGAGTACCTACATGAAAATAGTTTTGATCTACTAACAAACGAGACCACTGTGATAGGCGCGAACGGACACCGCGCGCTATTCGCGATAATGGCGACATCCGCCCTCGCGCCCGCTTCGATGCAGATAGGTGCACTATGAAGCTGCCTCGACGTATATTTGATTTACACGCACCCGCTCACTCTCACACGCCCTCTCCTCTAAAAGAGCGCGAGGGCAACTTTCGATAAAAGCTAAATGCCGAAATTGATTGTAGATAGTTTTGCCATAAGTGGCCGATAAATACTGGTAATTAATTGTCCTTACATTAAATTGACAATATGACCTTAGGATCAGTTGTGAGCAAATTGTAATACTCCGGTCATAGTGTAAAAGGATAATATTATATTTACGCAGATTTGTTTTACAATAATTCTTAGGTGATGTTTCTTTCTAATAATTCGGAGTCATGAAACAGCAAAAAATAAACAAATATCACGTAATCTCATAAAATAGTCGTAAACTCTGATATTAGCAGATGATATGAGTTTGCTAAACCGCCACGAAATGTGGACGGAATATAATTTTTGGGATTCTTATTATGTTTTTCTATTACAATACTGCCAAAAACTGGAACAAAGAAACATTACATAATGCCTCTTTGCTATCTTAAAATAAAAAAAGAATGAGACTATATTATGTATTATCATTTAATTAAGTAGATTTTGTTCAGCTGTTGTTAATATTAATAGGTATAAATAAATCGCTGAGAATATTGATAAGTATAAAATTGAATTTTAATTATAGGATTTCGAATATAACAAATGAAAGCTAGGTATATTGTGAACAATAATTATATATCCATTACCAAATCCATTTTGATCAAAAAATGTCACATCAAAGCTTTCATAATCAATTTTTTTTAATGTCACGCTGCCAGCCGTAGTCTCTACTAGGCATGGAATATTACACGTGTAGATTTAAGACACTTACCCAAGAGGAAAACTTTAAAATGAAATTTCTGACACAACTCTGAGACCGCTATTTTTGACAGGGGATTTGTCTATTCCACATTTATTAAAGTGTCATTCTTCTGTTCACTTTAGCACGTGGTATGTCAGGTCTATTATTGTGATGGCACAGTAAGCACAAAATCTCTCCATATAATATAATTGTTAAAAAGTTGATGTCTGTACATTATAGATATTAAAGAAAAACTAATATGAGGGTCTATATTAAAGGTGCAGTTACCAAAATAACAATTTTTAGAACATTTGTCTCTCTGCCTATATGAAATTGAGTGCAATTTTCATCGATGTTTTGCTGGAGGTCTATGTTAAAACATAGACTTTGTTTCACTACAAGAAAATATCATATTCTTGAATTTGATATTGTTACTTAGTAAATACGTTATAGTCACACACCACGCGGGCGAGGTTTCGGACGGAAGCTAGTAAATAATAATAATTAATACCAACTAATTAAGTACTGAATATCAAATATCTCAGACCAGCAGTTTGTAGCGTAGTTGATTGTATCATAAAACTGCATCATGTGTTGTGCACCCCTGATTATAAGAAATCATTCAAGTATTTTCTATCTTACAGTATAAACTCTCCAAGTTTTAGGACACCTATGCCCAAAAGTAGGATATAAATGGGTTGATGATGATAGCACAGTACAGCTACACAAAAAATGCTCGCATTATTCTCTGCAATAAGGCACTAAATTAACTTCTCAATGGCAGGTCAAGCGTGTTTCATATTTCGGTTGTTTTGTTTCAATTAAAATTGCGCAGTAGTTCGTCGGGGCTAACAAATAATTATGAACTTGTTCGTTTGCTGTGATGAGAAAACTTTGTCTCTTTTAACTTCAAAATATTTGTCACGCTTTATTATTAACATGCAACAATGTTCCGGAAAATTTTAAATGTCTGATGGAAATTTAACCTTTTTCCTGAAACGCGTCAAAACAATTTCGGTGTAAAAATTATATCGTTCAACGAAAATGACTAACAGGCTACTTTGCTTATTTAGTGGAAAATTCACAGAAAAGTTAAAATGTTTTGGATACCGTTCTTTTCTGGTTCTTTGAAGTAAGTTTTTTATTTTGTTTGAAAGAGGAATTCTTATTTACAGATTTCATATTTTTTTGTATCTCTAATTGTTTATTCAAATAGTTTGTTATTTATTCAAACAGTCTTGTTTTCGACGAAATTTGGAATATGGATATATCAATTGAAAGGCAGGAAACTAAAATCACATCACTAAATTCAATTAAAGTGAACATGAATAGAGCTTATCATCATGCGAGATGTCCGAAATTTGATATAGGTTGGGAATGAATCAAATAGTGCGCAAATAACTAAAGTTCATTGATTTGTCAAACGTCAAGATACAACATTGTTAATAGAACGGAACCCCTTACAAATGGTTGAGAATGAGACTAGTAGCGATAGTGGAAGAAGAGATGTAGGGTAACTATTGTTAGGCATAACGGTCGCCACTCACGGAAACACTTGTCAGTGTCGCAACGCAGACAGTACCAGATATACCCTGTACTGTTCCAGATATCGCGAAGCTCTTTCATGATACGACAGCTGATAGACACCGCCACATCTCGTTCAAAACCTGTGTAGGGGCGGCATTACTAAGTATAACGGGCCGTACCTAACTTTGAAATAACTCTATGCTATCGACATATCTGAAGCTTGGCGTGTCATAGTTTAGTGACGAAGGTTTGATGTATATTGTAGTTAATATCTGAACTATTATTTAAATAAGAGAACTTATTTCATAGACAGATACTGAATACTGGCAGGGTAAATGGTACATACTTAACTAACGCGCTTAAATATCCTTCTTTTTGGTTATTGCTTTTATTAAAAATAAATTACAACGTTACAATAGGTACAAACATATATGAATAGCACATATAATAAGTGATGTGTTCAAAGGCGCTGATACATGTACATTATAGATACAGCGTGTAGATTTATACCTGCCTAATTAAAAGCAATAGGGTCACTCCTATTACTTGAGCGGGCTGTAGATATTACCAACCTAAACCTCAAGCTAACCTCTCGATAATTGCCTAATCCGCTTCCAGGAAAAACGGTATTAATAATTAAAGGAGCAAAAATTACGTGTACAAATCGTGAAACGGGGAAATAAATAGGCGCTCAAAGTGTAACACTTGGCTTTTCGAAATTTACCAATTCAATTGGCTCAGCGGATTTGCAAAGAGAAAATTATAATAGAAATAAGGATAACTCAAAACTAAGTAAAAAAATGTCTGGCGTCGACAGCAAAATGAGGCTTCGGAAATATTTTGCTAATTTTATAAATTCCGACACAGATTTTTTGTGGAAAGTAAATAAAAAAATATCTTTGATATATTTTGTTACAAACTGTCATGACGTTTTAAAATTGTTAGGGATATTATTTTGTGCTTAAATGGTATAATATCCATTCCTTGGTGTCTGAAAGATATGTTTTTATAGTTTCCCCTCTTTGATAAAATCTTCAGCGTTTTGAGCGTTTTAGCTCTTTTGCTCTTTGTTTTCTTGCGCGATAATATCTGTAAAAACATAGTTTCTTCAGTCAACGCTTTAGGTCATTATGCTAGATATTGTTTAATTATTTTTTTATTCGAATATTTAGAAATAAATATATAGCACTTAATAAAATATCGGATACGAGCCTTTTGCTTTTTGTGCCCATACATTGGTTATTTCAAATTTAGATGAATAACGACATTTTAATTATTAAAATCCATTAGGCCGTTCGGGTGTTACGAGGCAATAAAGAATGGTTTTACATAGGTTTATGAAATATGTACACATATACAAGTGAAAAACATATGACTAAAAGGTATTTTTTCTTGTGATCATATAAATGTTCAATCATTTCAAAACAGACCTGAACAGCTAGAGGCTTCATAACAGAAAACTTCGAGGAAGGGTATATATCAATGCATGTAGGAAATTAAAATTTTGAAAAGTGATTTAATATTTCTTTTTAATTTTCACGAATATTTGATGGCACGAATATTTCGTGAACACCCAGAGGTATTCGCGAATTTTTAAATACTTGTTTACACGATACTGTGAGTGTGACTAATGCACCAACAACACAACGTTGGGACAACCTTTTTGTTTAAAAAAAAAGATCATAGGTTAGGTTACAATGGATCTATTTTCTAATAAGTTTGTCCTGCTGCGTCAAGGACTTTAATAAAAAAATCACTCACCATATTATTACGTACATAAACAGTAGGGTGGTCTAACTAGAACTGTTGGCAAATTTCCGAACTCTAAAGTTTAGTGTAGGAAATTTGCAGACATAAATCTTCGTAGTCAGAAATATTACATAGCCATAGCAACATTAAGCAGCAAATTCTGTAGCTTGGTGTAATATTTGATGTAAAATGTGTGTTCATTAATGAATATTAATACATTTTACATTAGGAATATACTATTTTAAATATATTTTCAATAGTTTTCTTCTGATTTGGTTAGTTTGATCTGATACGATGAAAACAATACCTTTTTGAGACAATTTTTAACACAAACGATATAGGGTTGTTTATTTATTTGTTGGTTATTTATTCTCAGTGGGTTATTTATTCTAGATGAAGTTTAACATGCTTAAACGAAATAACGAAATAAAATACAGAACACTCCGTCAAGCAGGTAACCAAGCTTTTTCCTTGTGAGAATATCGATGTGAATAGATTCTACTTAATATATTTTTTATATAGCTTCATACATATTTTAATTAGGTAGGTACTATTGGTAAGAATGACTTAAGCTTAGAGAAATTTGCTAAGTTTTATGAAAATTTAGCCCGTCTCGGGTCAATCGTAACAATTTAACGATGTTGATCTTGTCTGAATTTGTTCAAGAGATTTCTTAATTAAAATCTTCAAAATGGATTCTGTAAGTACTTAAATTGAAATCGAGAGTTCACGTATCATGAGAGTTATTGGCTTAGCCTTAAGTTTTAAAAAAATAGAATTGTGAGTGCTACTCACAATTCTATTTTTTTTAAACACGACATGTTTAATTATTTGAATGAAGAACAATTTAAGTTATTTAAATATTAAGCATTTTAGAGTTTTGAAGTACAAACAAATCTGTTCTGACCATTGATTTATATTTTTTTTATTAAATCTATGGTCACTTTCTGACTCTCCTTATGAAAATAAATGGTCCTAATATTTAGAGTGATAGAAGATAAATAGGTCAGGCAGGTACACCAACAAATACTACTGCGTGACTTTCAGACCACGCATTTTTTTCATAAATAGTAACTTACTTTGTACCTTTATCCACAACAATTAAGTCATCATCATCAACCCATTATTATCCCACTGCTGGATACGGGTATCCTCTCATTTAGCTAAGTTTACCACGCTGATCTACTGTAGGTTGGCAGGCTCCACATGCCAATGAGAAAATCTCTCAAGCATGCAGGTTTCCTCATGATGTTTTCCTTCACCGTGTTGAGTATATGATTAATACGCACATAACTTTCGAAAAGTTAGTGGTGCGTGCCTTGGGTTTGAACTCGGGACCTTTGATATCTCAGTCCACTGGTCTCACTACTAGGCTCCTAGATAAATACAGGTAGATAATTATGATGTTGGTAATATTGATCAGAATCAACTCGAATACCTATTCAGAAAATTACAAATTAGTACTACTATTACTAATATTTATTAAATCATAAAATAACAATAGATTTTGTTTTAACACCAAATAGCTTTGTTTACCGTTTAAATGTTAGATTAAAGTGTCATTAAGTACGGAATTAGTAATGCAAATTCCTTGAGCTCGGCGTATTATTAGCCGTATCCCATTCGAATCTAATAAATAAACATGATCCTTATTGAACCCACGAGGAACCAATCTGATCTGATATACACTAAATGCTAATTTATTTTTGAAGATTTACTTAGCAGAAATATGAAAATTTTGGTAGAGATTTCTCTATTATCAACTCAAACGTTTTCATGGTTCGTAAAATTATCATTTGGTCTTATTCTCGAATTATATCTCCCTCACCTATTTCAGATTGAGATTAAAGCTAAAATGATACAGATTGATGACAAAGAAATGTATTATAATTATATTCTTTTGTTTTTATCGTAAAAAGGGACCATGAAGTTCTGCAATACTAGAGAGTTTGCAAATGCGTTGCAAGTTTTTTAGAAAACAATATGCTTATTGTTATTATATTGATTGAATAAAAATAATAATTTGTCTCATAATATTCATTGATATGTATGTATTTATATAATATATCTAGTATCCGTAACACAAGCTTCGCTGCTTAGCTCGGGAATAGATGACGCTGTGTTATTTATATTATTATTTATATTCCACTCTATCGTTTGTATACCATGTGACCTTTGAATTTACAAGACAAATGATTTTAAACCTATTGTTTGATACCTTTTAGCTGATTTTTAAATGGCAGAGTTTAAAAATCTTGACGCTCGAAGTCCAAACAGAGTAAGCGAACTTCGCAGTGGCGCAACCATATTAATTGGCGTGTGACGTAATTTGCCGAAGTTGTTACCTACGAGTGGAAATGTTACCTTGCTTGTATGTACACCTCTTTGGTACACCCAATTCTGTTTGAATAAATCAAAATTTTGTTGCTTCGTTAAAATGTACGACTTGCTGCAGTAGAAATACGAAACAGATTTACAGTCTTACGAAAATATACTGTAAAATGCATTAAATATTAAAATATTTTCTATTCCATATATTTTAACAGTGTTACAGATATATTTACTTCAAGTTTTGTATGCTATTGGGGCACTGACATTACAAAAAATAAAATTCACCTTTAGTGTGAATATCAAGAATTGATAATCTTATAAAATTCATCTAAACTAAATTCTGCGCTCCGTCTGAAAAATGTTTCAGCGGCCCCATTGGGGCTCAAAGTAGATAATTTATGCAGTACAATCTATTGCATTTCCTCAAAGCTAAACTTGATTAACCTAACCAATAATTAACGTTCTCTAATTGGTCCGACTTCCATGACGGACGTTGGGATGTACGCCAGCAATGAATTAATAATTTAATTATAAATGTTACTTTACTATCTCAATGTCCATTTATGTAGGTACAGCATTAAACAATCTAAATCTGCTTAATAATTTAAAATCATTTATTATTGTACTGTAAAATACAGAAATTTCATAAAGTATACGTAATAATGATAACAAAAGATATAAAATGACTGTAGAGTATTGTACCTATAAAATATATAACGGCGCGAAGGCAGTGAATCGCCGCAGACGATTTGCCCGTCTCCTGAATTGCGTCAGTAATGGACGAAATCTTCAGCTGCAAAGGTTCAATCGCGGTAAGGCATCCATCGTGGCTGGTTTATATTTCATTCAAAATTCAGTACGTAGAAAATGAAGTAACTTTTCGAATCTTTTTCTGCAAGCGAAATACATTTATTCTAGCCAACCTATCATTCTGCTCTAGTCATCCATTACATAGTTTAAGCAATTAGTAAATATAATATACACATAATTATACTAGCGTGAGAGTACTTAATATAATTACAAAATTATCTACTAGTCATGCATCAACTTTATCACAAAATCAAAACTTTTTGCTCGAGTATAATTTTATTACAACTTTGCATACAAAATATTTAATGTTTCCGCCCAAACAAAAAAGATAACTCGATTTCTATTGGGGCAAGTAAATAAACAAACCACCGAGATTGTTCCAAGTTATTCGTTAATAAAACAATAAGCTCCATGACTTTTTCTCCAATAAAGAAATGCTTTGAATTAAAGGAATGTACGGCGTTCCCCGCAAGGAGAGCGAATATTTATTCCTCCAGCGTAACTGAGGACTCGCAATTATTGGGCAAATGTTTACGGAGCCGAGTGGCCTCTTGCTCTGTGCTCTGTACATGTGCCAAGTGCTTTCCCATTTTAGAAAAGTACTAGTTGCTTTCTCACGGACTCACAGCGAGTACAATGAGCCAATAAAGCGAGACTAATAGTAGCATTTACGTTTCTGAAGATTGCTTGGAATTCATTCAAAATGTATACAATACAAGAAATGTAGCATATTTCAGGATTCAGAATCCAAACATTCACTGACATTTTACCATTCTATTTTTAATAAAGAAAGTAAACATGACACGCGGATATACGCAAACAGAATCAAAATAAAAATAAGCCCGCAAAACACAATAGTTCACAAATAAATGTCGACATTCACAAGCTTCAAATATGAATTTTTTGCAACATTCTTGGAGCAAACCTCTGAAAAAGCTCTCTTGTGAGCATATAAATCTCGACGTAGAAGATAATCGGGTTGGCGGAACTGATTCGCTCACAAATTGAATAAGAGGCACGGAATATACCCCCGCGAGAGTGGGTGCCCCGGGACGTGGTATGAGGGCGATATCCCGCTTAAACTGTGAAACACTCCACTTATAAGCTATTGCTCTGTATTAATGAAATGTTAAAGTTTGTCGGAACTAGTGTTACGTCAAAATTGTAGTCTAGTGGATTATTGAGACGTGTTTCGGTTGCAAGTATTTTGGGGATTTACAAGTTACTCTTGTAAGCCCAAGATGTCTAACATAAGTATTTCATAGTATTTAGTATAATCTATCTAAATTATTAAGCACCTATGTTTGTTTTGCCTCATTAAACTCTGTATTTTTAAAAATCTCTCAGACATTTTCCGGCTCAACGTGGATTTTAACAAATTATTATTTATGGGAATATAACACATTATGAGGTCGTGACTGTAGTAACAGAATATATAACCCTAGGGTAGTTAGGATTGTATGCTAGAATATGAATATGAACAGAAATTATCAGTAGTTCAAATAAGGCAATTTATTACAAATGGAAACGGGAATTTCTGAAGAAGTTTCTCAAACAAAATGTTTAGTAGGTACTTAGGTAATACAGTTGAGAGTAGAATCATTATAATTCCGGAATATAAGGAATATAATTATTAACCTACTTATGTATAACTTACAGTTTACATTTAAACATGAAGAATTTATCAAGATACTCGATCGCTTTAAACTCAACTAAATATTACTAACTTTATAGGTTACGTAATATTTTGTTAACTTTGTCTTTTATTAACACTCTAAACAAGAATGTATGGACAATGTGTTCATGTAAAGTTCTTTCAATGTCTCCAGGCTTGCCAAGATCTCGGGAAAGTATTTCATTACTTTTATGTAATTTAGCGGAAAATCAAATCTCTCAATGAGATTATCCCGTCGTCCGGAGACTGCGACGCTTCGACGAGTTCACGCCGTACTGACATTTTTATAGACATAGCAAATATACATCATACATATAATAATGCGCTTCCACTTAGGTAATACTGAAAGTTTCTAGATTTTGATAAATAAGACTAAATATTGTATTTGTGGATACACTATTTTTTAAGAGCAATGTTTGCGAACCTTTAGATGCACCTATTGTATAAGGATTTGCTAATAATATTTTTTATTAGTTTCAGAAATCAGTTATAATCGTCAAAAATTATAAATAAGCCACAGCAATCATCGTTAAAAAATTATTGAGGCTAAATTCTTACTAAATTTATTGTATTAACGCAAGACGATGAAAAACAAATGACAGTCTTGCAGATTAAAAACTAATATACTCCTAGAGAGTTCCATTTTTGAATTCATGATTGCTTTTTTATTGTAAGTGGCCAGTCCCAAAAATTGTTATTTCCCTACTTATTAAACAAGATTACGAATTAGGTATGTCTACCCGTAGATGTATTATATGTATAATAAGTAGTCTACGATTTATATACCATTCATATCGCAGTTAATTAATAAACTTAGAGAGCGCAATAAAAATATTCAACTTAATCGTTCCAGGTTAACCAAAAAGGAATCAAAAGGCAGGAAAGAAATCGTGGGATTTCGGAACGCCAATAGAAATTTCATTACTTCATTCCGATTTTCGCGCGTCTTTGACTTTTCTCGCCAACAAAAAGGCCAGCGGACTGCCGGTGGTGGCTTTGACGGAATTAATTGAAGTTTTCGCACGAAAATACCTAACTAATTAGCGGTAGTTCGGCCACGGGCGGCGGCCAGTTCCATGCAGGTTACTATGCAACTTCGTCTGTGAATTTCGCTTTTTACCCTCGCTCCATAGGATAACGGATCGGTACAAATGAATGTTGGGATATTATTGGATATCTCTGATATCCATGATATTGTTTGCTTCGTTATTTTATAAAATAAATTATTCATCGAGTGGATCGAAATTTTTTATTTTTGTTTTAATAACATTTTCTTTACACCGATATGTAAAAAACATTAACTGTTTTGCTGTGTGTGCATAATCTTTAGTTTATCTTTGAAAATAAAAAATCTATGTGGAGTTTTCGAAACCTTCCCATATATGTGTGAGTTGATAATAATGGCGTTATTATATTCAAAATCATTTTAATTACAAAGTAATAACATTCAAATTATTGCCCAGAATATGAAGGAAAGGTGATTCTGTCATCATTTTCTGTTAACTTGGTATACTTATATTGATTGTCTGTGCGTAAAACAAATGAATCGCGGAATTCAAATCTCATTTTTATTTCTGTAATTTATCTGAATGTGCATCGATTTGTAACTCAGTCACAGCATTCAATAATGATGAGATGTTCAATCAATAAATAGGAGACAGTAAAACATTACGACGTCAATTAAAATCCCCGTATCGTAACACAAGTCCAATTTTATTCAAAAATTGCCTATCAACTGATCGTTTACAAAATATGGTTCAGTATCCGATCGATTTTGTAAATTCAATTACATTAAAGGATCAGGGCAGTAAATTCCTCACATTATACCGGCATAAAAAGCCCAGAGAAAAGGGTCTCCTCATAAATATTTTAACAACTGCTAAAGCCCTGTTTCTATAGACCGCTAAATATGTTACTAGGACGTTTGAGTCAAACTACAAAATGATATTCAATATTATTAAAAATATTTGTACCTATATAAATAAAAATTACACTGATTCAGCCTTACTCGAGTACTCTAGAATTCTATTTGCTGTCCGGGTATTACTACAAAAATAAAAAATAAAATTTTAAAAAGTAAAATCGTACTAGGTATAGTTCTATATTACTATTTTAAGAAACCCCAAACGGTTTCTGGTAATTTGCTAACGCACTAGCGACAAAGTTGGTGGGTGTTGCAAATGTCCATAGGTTATCATATGAGCTTACCAGTTAGTGGCCTGTAAGCTTGTTTTCCACGCTAGTGGTATAAAAAAGGTCAAAATAAAAGATTAAAAACTTTTTGCTATAGCTAAGGAAATGGACATATATTTTTGTGCGGTGACTGAATTCACAAGGATAGATTTGTTTGTTATTTGTTACAGTACCTAATTAACATATTTAATATTATAATACTTACATATACAATACGATTTCTACAATATTGTATTAGGATAGTCCTGTGATGATAGTTGTAAAGTGTAAATAAATAAATACATATATTTTCTTTGTTCTATCATGACCATTCTTTGTGATAAACGACTCAACACAAGTAGGTAGACATTATTATTTATCTTAACTTAACTAATACTAAATTAGATGGAAAAGCTAATTGCAAATTGAATAACCAAAGTTATTATATAAGAAAACATTAGTATAACTAGCTTTCAAAGTAATACTAATGTTTTGTTCTGCCATTTTCTTCTTCGTATTTATCCGATATTGCGACTCATGCCACCATTTCCACCGTTGCCACATCATTTTACAAACTCATGTGCATTATCGAAAAATGTACTGAAGATTAATGAAACATGGTGCTGATTATAAATTGTGGAGCCGGGGGAAATCTTGCTTAAGTTCCCGCTAACAATGGCCACATAAAATATTTCTACTAATATGCTCATTTATATGAACGCTCCCGGGAAGTTTTACTATTCAATATCTCGCGTAAGTTTTATACAGCTATTCAGTTATATATAGCAATATTGCCTTTCAAGCATAGTGCTTCCATTTTTAAGACGTAATTTTATCGTTGATGGTAAGAGAAACGATAACTTGAACAAATAGCGCTAGATAGCAATAGAATATATTTTTATTATACTAAACATTTTGAGTATATAGGTAGTTTGTATTAAAAAAATTGATTTAAAAATACTTAAATATAAAATGAAGTAGATTTATAATAAACACGTAGAACAGTATGAATTTTATTTTGTAATTTATCTGTTCATATTTATGCCACCCACGTAGACTAACACAATGTTATTTTTTTAATAAATAATGTGTAATCTTCTTAGTATAAATTCAGTCAACGAACTCTGGCCGGAAAGGATTGAGACACAAAAGAAAACTTAATGGATGAAGTTCTGTTTTCAAAGACTTATTGGCGGGAAAGTAACGAGTCATGTTTAGCAGTTTTATTTTAGTTATTTCGTGTTCGGCCTATTTTTATCTAATAAAATAGCGGTTTATTAAGAAATGTACTTAGATACTATTGTATTAAGATATTTCAGGCTGTCAATACAAATTCGGAAGTGCAAATACGTTTAGGTGGCTAAGTTTGAGGTAAAATTATAGGATTTTATTCATTATTATTTGTATCACCTATTAAAAGTTGCTTAATTAACATTGCGGTTTACCGACTGTTTAATAATTATAATAATAAGTCCAAATTAATTGCTCTCTAAATTAAATTGACGTTTTCTTATTATTTATTATTATTACCAAAATTACTTCACTGATATTTAAATCACTGAGATTTTTTCATTAATCAATTATAGAAACCAGTTCTATAACCATTTTTTCATAAATCAAAATAATGTATTAATTTGATTTACCTTTCGCAAAGAGGTCGGCCAAAAGCCAAACATAAAGTATTCACTCGTTTCCTCGTTCGATTCTTTCCTTTCCAATTGATTAATTTGAAATAAAGCACCAATTTGGAACACTCTCACTTTGAAAGTATTACAAAAGTAATTTTACAGAAACTTGAGGAACATTGTCTGGTACAACAAAGATGGCTGGCTCTTTATTTTTGAGGGTTAATCATCTTTATCGAGTAGTCACAATAAAGGGGGGAAATATTTGATTTAAAATCTTCCTTACTAAACAAATTCTGAAGAAATCCTTGTATAATGCTTACTGCTAATGCATTTTTCTTTGAGAAGAGTCGCGTTGATAGGTACCACGAAGCTAGAATGCAAATAAGGATTACTTTACAAGTTTGTTTCTCTCGCACAAAAGAAGTCGAGACGCACGGGTCTTTAGTTAATTTAAACAACATCAAACAGTCCCCGACTGAATTTTACAGGTTGGGTACCTTTTGAATACCACTTCCGAATGTTTAATTATATTTTTTCTGTTCTCAAAGGTAAATTTATAAGGTTCTATTTCAATGGAACAATTGAGATACTTTTCAAAGATCAGGTTCTGGTTGCATGTTTTTAAATAATTGTTACTTGGTCACATAGAGAATACTATATAGCCAACTTCAAGAAACCATTTGATCATGTATAATATAATTAATCAGAATCCTTGAAAATTAAAATGCATAATATGTTCACGGATTTTATTGTGAAGTTTCTATTGATATTATTTCATCCTGATAATTCGTTTCGGGCTGACTCAGTCCGTGACAAATCTTTTATCTAAATAATAAGGACATTGTAAAAGATCCGAAACGTCGGGATTAAATTAAGTATATCAATATACCACGATAAAAACCAATTAGTATTTCAATGTATATAACATTCCCATTATTGTAAGAAGTTAAGAACCCTTGCACGTACCTACTATTGTCAAGACTACAACTACTGTCCACAGAACATACAATTGTTATCCTGTAGGTACTCATTTCAATAAAAAAATAATTCGATACTTATATTATTATCAGTAAAAACACAGACATGTCCTCATTATCAATATCACAAGCACATCAGGCGTGTATTTAAAATATGCCGACCCTGTATTACTTTCAACAACGTGTAAATTTCAATTACATCGTTATTTTTACGCCAATTAACCCTCGTGCGGTTTATTTGTAGTGCGGAATTGAGTTAAAATTTCGATTCACAATGTTAGTCCAAAAAGGTTTTTTGATTAATCATTCTTTCAATATTTTTTTACTTTGGATGTCGGAATGTTTTTTTTATTTGTAATTGATCAAATATTGATAAGTCACCCGTTAAAATCAATATGAGGAGATTTACAGAGATATTTAAGGATACTGTTAAAAAGTATATTTCCAGTGAATATTATGTACAATAATTGCATCACATAAAGAGCTACATAATCAATAGTAGGTATGGCATATACCTACCTAAGCTAGGAAATTATTGGGTCTGAGATATTTCGTAAAAAGTTATTACTTCTTGGTACTCTTAATTAATAATAAAACACGCTTTCATATTCAAGCTTAATACGCGGAAATTAAAAAAGACGTTCCTTTTTTCATTTCTTAGAAGTTTACACACTTGATACAGCATAATCAAAGAATATTGCAAAATTAGATAGGATAAATAAGATTAACTAATAGCTATAAAATTTGTTTCACATTTTGAGCTATAAATGTTGCACTGAGGGTAAACTTGACGTTATATTAAGACAAAATTATAAATGTTTGCTCTGTGGCCAGTGACGCTGTTTTAGCGGGAAACTTACATGTCGCAAAGTGGGTTTTAGTGTCGCACTGTGCATTAGTGTGCATCCTTGCGTAAGTTTGACCATAGCTAACTTTGTACTCGTGCTTTATGGTCGCTGTTGCCACGCTTAAGTGTCGTGTCGCCGTTATGTGCTTAAGGTGGCGACTTAAGTTACTTGTTCATACAAATATGAATTAAAATTAAAATGAAATATTTATTAGGTTAACGTTTATTTTCTCTTTTAGTATCAAATTTGTTACTCTGTATCTTAAACAACAAAATATTCATTTAATAGATAGATGGTTAAAACTTAGCATAGTATCTATAAGAAGTTATTAATAATGATGCTCTGTTATTAACTCCAATAAGAATGTTATTTTAGTATTGTAATAAATATATAAAAAAGTGCAGATTAAATCCCAATTTTTGTGTTTCGAGAAAAGTGATTACCAGTTATTTGTCTGCATTGCCTATTATTGTGAAAATTTTGACCGTTTATGTAATAAAAATGATAAGATCATAAATAAACCCCAATCATGAATCATATTATTATTACAAAAAAATCTGGGTTAAGAATAAAAAATAACAAAGACACAGAAAACGTTACAAGCATTAAGGAAACAATAATTTTGTATGGAGAGTTGCAAGTGAACTAGTTGCTAAATATCTAGGGAAACACACATCTAGACGCAGCCACTAACACTAGTTTAGGATGTAACCCGTACTAATTGAGCCGGAATTACACACTTCATGTCGAGTGTATTCAGGTTTTACCTCCCCCAGTAAAATTGAGGTAATTAAGGAAATTAATAACTTCTGGCGTATTCAGTAATTTGTTCCCTTTGTGTATAATGAAATAAGAGCTTTGTTCTGACTATTTACTACGTTGTATCTGTATGTAATATCTTGCAGCAATTTAGTGTTATGCAAGTTAAGTAGGGTAGGTTAATCTAAAGATTTTGTTTTTGCTTGTACTATGCTGTTACACCATGTCTTGCCTCGTCATAATTCAATGATTTTAAAAAGAAATGAAATAGAGACCTGGTAAATAAAACAGAAATATATGTTATGATTTAGGATACAATATGTTATATTGCGTCAATAAGATATAGGTACTTTTAAATAGCTTTTTTGCTTCTATGTTAATTTCCATGTTTAAACCGGCACTATTCCATCGTCTGTTTTTGTTTATCCGTAATATTAATTATTATCAATCTATTGCTATAAGTCACTGATACTTATTTTTAAATTCAATAGAGCAATGAAAATATAAATCAAGAACCAATTTAATATATTACCTCAAATAGATTATAACATTTCTTATTCTAATTTTCATCCAGACTGTACGGATGCTGCGTAATCTCAGACGAGATTAATATAAAATCATAACTGTTATGATATTATAATTATCATGTTTGTAATATAACTAGTTCTGTATCCGTGCTGATATTGTAAATGCGAAAGTATGTGTCTGTTCCCTCTTCACGCTTTAACCGTTTACCTGATTTAAATAATTATATAGCATAGTGAATAAATAATATTAATATAAATGGTATGGAGACAGTTTCACTCCCGAAAAAGGACATTGGGTAGGTATTGTTTTAGAAAACGATCCGGTACCTTATAAGGGCAGCCATTCCTGAAAATAGTGGTGTTAGCTAGAAAGCGTAATCGAAAATTTCTTTAAAAAAGGCAAGAAATAAATAAACTTGACGAATAATCGTGCTATGCACACAAAATCGCGAGCAAAATCTAGTAGTTTAGGCAACAAATTCAAAGCCAGTTGATTTCCTACGATTCGACAGCACGGTACCGGCCGGCTGCCCAGCCTCGACTGCCGAAATAATTGATATCATCTCAGGCGTACCGAAATCTATCCAGTGGATGCCGGGGCGTTTAGATTTCTGCCAGAGATCAGGTGGCACAGTACGGTCCGCAGGGCTAAATATTGTAATTTGACCGGTCTTGCTGTACTGCTGTTATTTACTTATGGTATCCACGTCTGCGTTATAAATGAAGTTTTGATATGAATACACAACTTGCTTTTGGACTATCAATAAATAGAATAATTTTGTTGTACACTACAAGAGTAAAGTAAGTTTGTATTTGGTAAAATGCTGGTGTTTTTGTCTCGCATCTAGGTTGCTGAGATCAACATATTCTGTGGAATAAATTATGATTTAATCAGCATATTAAAGTGGATAGTGACGTTTTACATAGCTTTTTGTTAGGTTTGTTATCTTGATTAGATTTGATATTTATTATTTAAGTCATTTTTTGATATACGAAAATCGATGTACTTAGATCTTTCTAAATATTTAATGATTCATTAAACCTCTGTTCAGAGCACAGGACAGATGAAACCTCTTGTATCTGTTCTGTGCTTCATAGTAGCACAATGAATATATAGCAAATATTTTAAATATTAGTTAAAAAAACCTTCATTAAAATATAAATAGATAATCCACACGGCTATGAACAAATTAACAAATATTTACAATATAATATTGTACTCAGCTAATCCTCCAGTACAATCATGTTGTCGCGCTTTTGTAGGGCTTATCTCATTGTCATACGAAACTCTCTGTTGTCGCCGCAGACGTTTTAAGCCCGGAGCTCGACAGTCAGACACCGTATAAACAATGGCGAGATCGCCGACACCTCTGACTCATTCCAATCGATACATTTCACTTGATTGAAATTAGAGGGTCGGTTAATTATTTTTATGAATAGATATTTTTAATTTCATACCTAATTTTTTTTAGGTATTTTTATGTACCTATTTGAAATACTCCACATAAACAACAAACAAAGGCTTTCAATGACTATTTATCATCAATAGTCATTGAAAACCTTCGTTTCTAGTTTCTGTTATGATGTCTTAATTATATGCCATTCTGTAGTAGGTAGTAATTGGCGTCTAATAAAAAAATAGTCGAAGAAAAGCGACATATAGGTACGCAGGCTTAGTAAATTATATTATTTGTTTAGGTTAAAATGTTCTACTCCCTTTATTTCCATGTATTAAAACCATTGTCTATCTGTAATTTAACATTGGTCACGAGAGAGTTAAGGTTTGAAAGATGTAGCTCTATTACCGAGTTTATCGCGGAGTCTGTTCATACCTTTATGATTTATATACCTACTCGTAAAAACATTGTAGGTATCGTGTAATATATAGACGAAAATAATAGTAACATAATTTGTTAGAAATGAAGTAAAATATAGGTCATCAATAAGAAGTAATTCAAAGGTGAAGACAAAAGATTTCGAAGCGGAAATTCTGTTTTGTAACATGAAACGATGAATTCGAAACACGTAACAAGATCATTAATTAGCTGAAAAGTACTTACTTAATTTAATTGGTAGGACTGTATTGAACTCGCGATCAACTGTAGCCTGTAACAAAGGAAATTAGAATTATTACTTAGCATACTTTGAAGGAAGATGTAGTGAAAAGCGTGAATTTAATAATGAATATAGTAATTTTAAAAGCAGCATTATTTAGTAATTCGGAAGTTATGTGCGTATTTACCACATGCTCAAACGGTGATGGAAACTATCGTGAGGAAACCTGCATGCTTGAGAGATTTTCTTGATGGCCTCCTAAATGAGAGGAGACCGGTGCCTAGCAGTGGGACAAAAATGGGTTGGTGATGATGATTATTTAGTAATATATTAAACAGTTATTATTTAGGTCTCTTCTCATTTGAGAGGGATTACCTCACGATGTTTTTCCTTCACCGTTTGAGCTTGTGATAAATACGCACATAACATCCGAAAAATCTGTGGTGCGTGCCTTGGGTTCGAACTCAAGACCTTTGACATCTCATTCCACTGGTCACACCACTAGGCTACCACAGCTATAATTTATATACCTACGGGTAAAATATACTTATAATTTAAAGAAAACACGTGTTTTTTACAATTAATTACTGAATATGGTATGTATGAAATTCAGTGTTCGCTTGCTTCTTAAGGAGTGCTCTGTAATACAACTCGGCTCTCACGTAGACTTAATGTTGCTTAGCAACGCAGGCAAGGAGCAATTATAGTAGATATATCAGAAGATACTGTAAATGTCTTCGTTTCTTGCTGGTATTATTAATTTGGGTCTCCGTGCAAGAACTAGGTACCTAAGTACTAAATAGGTGATATAATTTCTTGTAGTGAAACTAATATTAAATACCGAAGACACGTACATAGTATTACGTGACAGAGCAGGTCGTCGTTAAGTAATAAACAGTCTTATTATTAGATCGTTTAAGATGCATTTACCGTGGTCTGTCTATAGGGGGTGATCATTCTAACAAATAGCTTAACATCCCCACCCAAGTACCGAAGATTAATAATTGTAGAAATCGGAGGAGTCTAAGTATAGTAAGTATACTTACCTTTGTGAAGAATATGGTGATGGAAATTTAAGGTCACACTTTGTGTATCCTACACAATATTAAGCCGAATATAGCTAGACTGTAAAAACCGATCCAAAATCTAGTTAAAGCCCAAAATAGTCAAGGAAATATGATGTGTGTACTTAATATGTATACCTACATATTTTATGAACATATCATATTTATGTGTATATATGTGATACATAAATATATAGAGGCATCTGTGTTAAGTACACAAGTAAAGTATAGTCTAGAAAAAACTTGCATTAATCTCGAAAACAGTAGCTCAATTCTGTTCTCTTAACTTGTTGGAAGATTAAAATAAATTGTGAAATAAAGGAGGTAAGGTACCTATTTTTTCATCTTATTAAGTTACCCGCAGGCGAGCTTAATACACCTGACTTATGTAAGTAAAATCCTTTAAATAACTCCGCAACACGTACCTTTGAAACAAGATACAAATCCAGTGGCTTGGAACACGATAGCTAAGTGGTTAATCTAGCTGTCTGTTGGTTTGTATCGACAGAAAGGTCCTAAGCAAACTCCTCGAACACAATAGTGTTTGAGCTTCGACCAATAACGGTCGAGATTTCTTTTGTCAATAATCTGTGTTGTACAAGTGGTGTCTTAATTATGTAATGTTGAAACAGATTTGTGGGTTTTTTTTATTGTTGATGATTATTATTAGGATTTCAAAAGAAAATGGTTTTTGGTTTTCAGTTATGATAAAAATGATTAAAGAAAGGATTTTTTTATTTTGGTCCAACACCCTTTCAATCATTGACACCCGCGTCTATAACATTGACATTATAAAAATAAACCTATACCTGTTAATGTTTTTTAAAAACGTTTTACTTTATTAAAAAGTTTATAAAAAGACGCCTGTTTTGAGACAGAGCCTTATAATTAAGTCATGAATAGTGCAATTTGACAATATTTTTTGAGACTTTACAAGTATTTCATTGCTACCTTCTTATTTATGCCATAAATATTTACTGTAGACCTTGTGCTAATAATAACACCCTGATATTTCAATTTAGCTTAATTTTGAATAAATGAACTTCTAAATACGATTTCATATTCACATAATTTACTTTAGTACTCAAACCATATAAGCTTTTCTTGAAAGTTTGTAAAATAGAAAAATATTAATAATGTTCAAAGTATATTTAAAATATATATCACAAAGTTGTTTTACTTCAAAGGTAACAGCATAATAGTTTAAAATAATGACTTGAAAAATGTTAAAATAAATTCTGCTTTGAATTAATTTCTTCGTTGTCTTTAACAATTAAAAATATGTGTGTAATATTCTTCATTCATGTTTTACCTGTATTTATAACATTATGGAATGCAATAAATTTGAATTGAATTGAATTGAATTGAATTTAAGGCGGGCGGAGATTCGATTACCAATACTCATAATAATAAAATTTATTTTCATGACATTGCGACAGTGCCTATTTAAATTTAAGTAATATTCATATAGGTAGGTTCAAATGAGTTATTTTATTTTGTCACTAATACGGTTTCAGAACAAAATATAAAATGTGAGAGATGGTAAAAACGTTTTTTGTATGGGGGCCCCGCTTAAATATTTATTTTATTTTGTTTTTAGTATTTTTTGTTATAGCGGCAACAGAAATACATAATTTGTGAAAATTTTAACGGTCTAGCTATCGCGGTTCTTGAGATACAGCCTAGTGACAGAGACGGACGGACAGACGGACGGGCAGACGGATGGACAGACGGACGGACAGACAGCGAACTCTTAGTAATAGGGTTCCGTTTTTACCCTTTGGGTACGGAACCCTAAAAAGAACATTAGTCACAAAATGACTTTACCCCTCTGAAGTTTAATTCGCAATAGGCACAATTTCAATACTTAATTCGCAATGCTAATGCTATCTCGCACACATTGATACGTACCGTGGATTTTTTTACTGTGTTGCTCAGACTTCAGATCGGTAAAAATATTTTGTGAAAACTGACACATTTTGTTATTTATTTATATTAAATATTTTAAAATTTGTTAAGCGGTGTTATTTGAAGTCAAAAAATTATATATAAATATGTTTCCTAACCTCCTTGGTTGTTAAGATATAACCAAGAACAATATTTTTGCCAAAAACAATATTATTACCAGTCTTGAAAATTTTTGCATGAAATTTTTTTAAGAGTCAAACATTTTCGGTGTCATCCCTGAATTATTTGTACCACAGATCTTAATCCATTTAGTGGTTAGATTTAAGATTGAGTACATAACATCAAAACTTTTACATTACAAAATTAAAGTCATCAATTTCATTCTACTTCTTCTATGTAATTTCAAGACATAGAGTTTATTATGTATATACCGGGTGACTTTTTTTACCGTCTCGATAATTATAGGGTAGGTTATATGTATAGAATGGAATCTGCGGACGAGACTATTTCTGTAATAGCACTTTGATTATGGAAGTTCTGAAAATCCAAGAAAATCCAGAAAAAGAGCACATCCTACACGGCGCGTGCGTAATAGTAAAATAGATGCCTACACTGCGTGTACCGTGATTTCCAATGAATGAAAAGTGCGAGCGAAATAGCGTAATTACATATCTGAATACCTAGGCATTTTGCCGTTGCGATTTTATAAACTCCGAATTGTTTTGTAGAGATATCAATCTTCCCTTAACATTTTAAAGAGCTTATGATCCATTAGCATGGTATAGTTGTGTGTTACATGTTAAACTTTTTCATTTGTCATTATTTCTTTGAAAAAATAGAGTAGTAATTAGGTACGAGTATGCGTAAACTAGAAATTACTACATACCGTGCGTATTTAAAATATTAAAACCAACTTATTACAAATTACAGTGATTTTAATTACAAAATAATAAAAAAGTACCTTTGAGCGATATCGTCATCATAGTGTCCACCGTTTCTCTCTCTCTGGAAGTAGGTAATTTCCTCGCAAATAATTCAAAGCAACGTCCTCTAACATTATATCGATGATGGAATGTTATGGATGGGACGAGTTGTTTGTGGATTCGGAGTAGGGGTACCTACTCCGAATCGACAGTCCGAATGTCGAAGAAGAGATTGCAGATGGCTTGGTCCTGTATACATTCGCCGTACACCATTTAAACTTGCAAGGGACATGATATAACACTGCACCATTACTAAATAAGTTCTCTACATTGTTATATTCGTACATGTTTATTGTTTACGTTAATCACTTTTATCACAGTGAGCGACCGACGGAGACATGCGCGGTAACGTAAACATTGCGAATAGATCACGCGACGTCACTGAGTGCCTAATCGTATGTGACTAAAAAATATTTAAAATAATAACAATAGGACTGTAGGGCAGTGGGGGTCCAGCGCGGGATGGCGGGAGCGGGGATCCTGTGTCAGCATCGGAAAATCACAGGCGGCTACACGTGTGCGTTTGTTTGAAGATCTAGTTTTACCTATTTGAAACGATATCATTCATAATATGCCGCCTGTTTATTAGGGTGACTATGTTTAAGAATTTGAATTATTTGAATTATTTTTTTAAAATTTCTCTGAAAATTAAAAAATTATGTTTTAATATGAAAAATTGGTTGTAAATTACTTGTGTATATTAGTATACAAATTTTAAATGATGAGTGTAAAACAAATAAAAAAGTAAAATAACTATGCCATAGGCTTCTACTCCATTTACCCATCACCCCCTATTTTTATCAAGACGGCAAAAAAAGTCACCCGGTATAGAAACCACACATCTGCGATGGTTGTTTTCAACATTTCCCCGAGTAAATAAAACGGGAAGTCGTCTATCTTAAGAATCGTTTTTCTAAATTACTTAGGTTCGGCCGGGACCCCATTAGTCGGTACTCGTTACCTACCGAGACAAATGGTGCGAAACGCGAAGAGTTGGCGCCTTTGCCCAGTCGTTTATTAGTATTAACAAACTTTGCCACTGAGATCATTTATACGAATGAAAAAATAAACGAAGGCTCGCTCGCCTGAAGTGTGTTTTAATTGAGAACTATACCTCCTTTATTTGTCCTGGCTAAGCTTAATTTACAGTTTAATGTTGAACTTAATTCGTTTAAACTTTGCAGCTTCCCTTGCTTAGTAAATACAATGTCCACAATATAGTCTCCCGCGCGTATGTTTTAATATAAGCGAAACTCATCAACTACTATCATGATATATCGAAATTAAAACATATTCCGGGACGTAGGTATTAATTTGTGTGCTCTCCCGGGCGAGGGCGCTCGACGAAAGGTATTACGAAAATTTAATTGAAGTTTTGATTAAGCACTGTTGCATATGGCGGGCTCATTGATCACGGCGTTATAAAGCTCTCCCTTTAAAAATGTGGCCGACATCATTACCGACAACAATATAATATTTATTCTGTCGAATATAATTATATTTAATAACAAGTACTTACAACTGGAGTTACCTTAGTAGACAAGTAACATTCTATAACAAATTTTATGTTTCGCTCACCCCTTTATAAAATTGAAAGTCTTACCTCGGATTTACGAAACGAACGATTTCGAGTTTCCAAAATCTGAACATAAGATACTCCCTAGTTACGTTTCGTAGTTAAAGCTCGATCTTAAGGGTAGCGGTTTAAGGTGAAAAGTGTGTTGCTAAGACGAGTAGATATGACGTTTCGTTTGTAAGTTTATAAACAAATAATGGGAGCAAGGGATTGATGGAAGGGAATGAGTTCACGTCCTACGCAAACTTGTGCAGCATCCGAACTAGGGCCATTGTTGTATTGAAACCATTTGGGCCGAACCACTGGGAAAATATTGTGATCTTTTATAGTTTATTCAATATCGAATACCTGAGCAGATACCCTCTCATCTGGAAAATTGTAACGTAATAGGATTCCATTCAGACAACAGTCAGATTTCGCGTTATTTCTCCAGTTTTGTAGATATTTATGTTTAACTGTGCTGATGTAATGTACCTTGCTTATTTGATTGGAGCTGACTACCCAGGGCTCGAGCCTCCCTCGGGCATGTAAAGTGGAACCGAGTATTTCTGACAGGAAAACAGTCCGGATGTGCTAAATGCTCTCGGAAAATAGCGATAGGCTCGCATTCAGTCTCAGAGGATCTAATTCTGTCATCGATGAAACGTCACGAGTGCACCCCGGATTAAGCCTATGGTTTTATTAGGCTCCATGGGATTATCGATAGTGAATAGTTGTGTTTATAAAATTATTATAAATTAATGTTGGATTGTTACACCTCCTCGTTTTTAATGGACTTTAATAAATGCCCCGTCCCAAAACCAATTGTATAAACTAAAGTGTTTTTTTAGTTTTATACTACTTTATTCTATTTTATTTATTTTAATTTTAATTAGGTACAGTAACAGACAACAGATTAAACATTACACAATATTAAATTAAACATTAGATAATTTCCAAACCTGAAGTCCAATTAGAACTATACACACCATTCAAATGAAAATTAAAGCTTTAGTGAGCAAAAGTGAGCAACATATTAATTTATACATTAATTTGCTAAAGTCAAAATTAAATTTATTCTGCAGGATTGCTAGCTCTGGTTTTTCAGGAACATTCTGCTGTTTATCTTTTATAATAGGTTCATAAGTAATTCCCAGCGCAATTCTTAAGTAAATATCTACTCTAATATTTCTTCAACTACATAAAACCTGTTCCATTCCAACCTAGCACTTTGCAAGACATTGCATTATCGTGGAAACGGAATAGAACACCATCCTTTAAAATTGCGAGGGAAAATACAATAATTCCTATTATTATATTCGTGTCTGACACTAATATCTCGTCTCGACCGCTCGGGGCACAGCCGCACAGCAAGCAAACAATGAAACAACTTTAATAAAAGTAAATCGTATTAACACCTAACTCGGCGAGCTCTTTTATTGTCGCCTGGAGTGATGCGAATGAGAGACTGCTTTTATTTTGTCGAGTGCATTGATTTGTGTGGAGTTATTAATGGGGCTTAATTGATATATGACCAAAAAGAAGACTGGGCCTGTAAAGGCTGTAAATGGAGCTTTTTGGACGAAATAAAACTGTTGAAATAAAAGTGAAGTTTGAACCATTCTGTATTTCGGAATATGTTTTTGGAGTCTAGGTTTTGGATTTGATGTACTAATTTACACCGACATTTTACTGGTATGTTTTAAGTCCCATGTAATAGGGGGCGAGCATATTACCATCAACCGTGCATGATTTCAATAGTTTCATCATCACCATCAGCCCATATTCGTCGACTGCTGGACGTAGGCCGCCCCTAGTGAACGCCACAGAGCTCGATGTTGGGTTCTTTTCCTCCAGTCACTGCCAGCTGCCTTGTGCAAGCCGTCGCTTTACCTCGTATCATTGTACAATTTAATTAATTGAAAAACTTTTTCATAACTACATTACTTTTTAATTAATGTACCTACATGAATTACTTACTTCAAATTACAAGTAACCACTGATGTGGGTGGCATAGTCAGTGGCGTGATTAACTGAAACTTGAAAAAAGCTTTTTAGCGTTATCGTTGGTTGATGTTTTGAGATGGCGGGCTCTTTCAATAAGGCACGTCATAATTGAATATGATGATTTTTTTCACCACCTTAAAATAACCTCATATTCAATCCATTTTCTATTCCATTTTCTATTCCATTGCTAGGTAGGGTTCTCGTCTCTGGTTTAGAGTGCTCAGACTTTAATCTACCATACTGGCATGGTGGCGGGTTGGTAGACTTCATCACTTGCCGTAGAGTTGGTCTCTCGGACAGGTTTCTTCACAATGTTTTCCTTTACGTACTAAAAACCTTTCAACATTTGTATAAAAAAGGATTATATTTGAATCATATTTCGTGATCTCTTGAAGTAAAATGCTTTTCTAGCTTAGGCACCAGTTTCCCACAATAGAAATTCCAATTTGATGTAACTGTTATACTTTTGTAATTCTTGTTATATTGTGGTGAGAAATAAATAAATAAATAAATAAATAAAAGAAACTCACGCGATTGTACAATTACAAATTTAATCTGTGAATGCTTTTCATTAGAAAAAATCCTTAACTTACCGTATTATTAAACTTAGTTTTCATTCAATAACTTGTTATTTATTTTCGCTCTGCGCCGCCGGCACTGGATTCTTTTTACACGAAATGATAAGTAAACTTTCATAAGACGAACGGGCTCAAATTGCTTGAGTGAAACATAAACAGAAACTTTGGAATAAAATGGCGTATGAACTTAAAGGATACCGATCTGTAGAACTTAGCGTTTGTAAATAAAACGGATTGAAATGAACGAATAAATTAATTTAACCCGACTATAGATATAAACTTTTTTATTATTACGTGCCTACAGATTTCGTACACTTGCTCACGCACGGGTCTCTTCGTATTTGGGAGAGATTAGACACCACACTTACCCATACTTATAGTGTATATAGAGAAGGAATGTGGAAAGCTAATAATTTTGTTTTAATTATGCACCAAAAACTTACAATTTAAATTAATTACGATTGAATTTCGAGTACTTGGCAACCACTAGTCAATATAAAACTGTGAAGTAAATTATTTTTTAACTCTTTCTATGATATTTTTCCCTTATTTAAATCAAGGTTCAATCTTTACTTGGCAATGCGTTTCGTATTTGTTAAATTTGATATCGGCCCCGAGTTTCCGCCCAGAATTCAGTAGGTTACGCCGCGTAATGTAGAAAACAACGGGATTTCAGCCAACTTTGTTTTCCCGAGAGGAGTTAAAATATATTCAACTACGCGATAGAAGTTTTCGAGTTAGGGATAGCTTATTTTTTTCAACTACCCACTGCGGTGCGCCGTGAAAAGTCGTAATTAACGTGGCTTTCACCACGACTCTGGCGAACAGTAGGCTCTTATAGGATTGTCATGACAAGAATACAAAGCTGGATGCATTGTTACGTAAATATAACGCCCCATTTTTTAAGTTATATGTTTTCTAAATCTAGTGTTGAGTTAATGGTTGAAGTTAGGAAACGCTTTGTAGTATGAATGAACACGTATTGGAACTTAGGGACCAAACTTTGAACGTAATTATCTGGTATTTCAATTTCAACAAATTCTCAGTGTCTATCAAGTTTAATCAAACCGGATTATTGACTGGTTGGCTAACTGTTTCATAGTGGTCCTAATAAGATTGATGACGAACGACGACCCAATTAGTCCAGCGGTAGTTAACACTGCCTTCTGTGCTATGGGTCCCGGGTTCAAATCCCGGTAGGGACAAATGTTTGTGTGATGAGCATAAATAAACATTTGTTTCCGAGTCATGGATGTGTCTATGTATAATATGTATGTATTTACAAAAAAAGTATGTATGTAGTATATCAGCTGACTAGAATCCGTAACAAGCCTTGTTGCTTAGCTCGGAACTAGATGGCGCTGTATCATAATGTCCAGAAATATTTATTTAAGATTATAAAAACCTATATGTCTCAAAAAATGGGTGATAGATTGCGGGCCACGCAGGGTGTTATATGTATGTGTGGTACGAAATTATGCGTTTTTTTTTCATATAGTTTAACGCTCCTCGCGGCCAGGTGGTGGGGGGGTTTAACCGCTCTAATGAAGCCAGGATGCACCCGCACGTTATTAAGGGATCACTCCCAGCCTTTTATGCGCCATGAATAGTGTGTTTTATTACCTTTATTTTAAAACTAGCGAGGCTTTTTTCCATAGTTAACAAATGTGAATGTGTTTTTTCAAGATTTGCTTGCGTTTTTATCTCATTTTCATACACGTACAAATGATGGTACACAAATAATTGAACTTACTTGCTGTATGTTTATTTTAACTGTCCAACTTTATTCAGTAAAATGTGCATCACAGAAACTTAGAACATAAAACTACTTACGTGTAACCTCTGTGAATCACAGCGATAAAATCTCAAATAAATAAGTAAATGCCGCCGTAGTATCTCATTTAAATGTTCAGCAGGTGTACATTAAGCCGACTGGATACAGCACTGTGGCTTCACCGAAATTGAATTTAAAAAATATTACCAACTCGCGAACTTGGCTGGACTCCAAAAGACAATACCTACCGTCGCCTTCTATATTCATTTTAAAGGAATAAATACTTACAGAGCACAAAGACTGGTCGGCACACGGCCTCGTTAGTAGGCCTCTAGAATTATTATGGTTCAGACGAAAATAAAAAGAGGAAAACGAAGCGGCCTTATTTTTACTGTAGAACTTCAGTCCAACACCTCTTCCCGTAAATTCTTAATATCTACTAAATAAACCAACTATCATACATGTATATATAAGAATACCTTATCTTGTCACAAGGGTTGTTGTGGAGAGTGAGTTCTTGGGTCGAGCGAAGTGTAAATGATTTTTTGTAAGAAATTCTTAGTAGTAGCTTGGAGTATGGAAATGTACGTAGTTAATGGCTTTATCTTTTCTGCCTATGCCTACCTTCATGGAATCTATACCATACCGGCAAATATTGTAAATAGGTACATTTAGTACTTTTCTCCTTTCCCATCCGGAGGTGTATTCGCTATGTATGTTAGTATGTTATCTCCGGAAAGAAGATAAAACTTTTTAGTTATTAGTTGATACGTTAAGTCAAAAATCAAACATTTCAGTGAAGCCCCTGACACCGTGAAAATATTTAGATGATCGTCGCGCAGGTTGATGTTTTCGAAGCAAACAACGGCGTTGCCACCTCGTGAAACTTTTTACATTAGCCGTACCTACGTCCCGACTCTGTTTGTTTCGTGCCTTCGAACCTGCGAACTGCGCGCAAGTTTGGGGTCCCATTTTATATAACCCCCTACCCTCGCCACGGGTAAATTTTAATCATAAAGAGACAATACAACGAAGGTGCACGATAAAGTTTGGTCAGACTGATTTACGCGATATTTTTGCGCCGCATTCAACTGCTTGATTTTATTTGCGGTTGTAGGCAATGAATGCCTTTAATAATAGTCCGCACAAATCTTCCTTGCGGGCCCGATATTAGCACGAATGCCCATTTTTAGGTAATGGTTCGGGGGAAGCGGGTTAAGCGTGGGAGGGCTATACGGGCAGGCGGCTAATGAGTAATGTTGGCTATTTAATAGCGTGCAATATGGAATCAGGTGTTAAGTTATTGCTAAAATACATTTTTTAAACACAAATCTGACTTTACTCCACACGGATTTACGCGGGTAGTTCTTAGTATCTAAGGTTTGCTAACCCTTGTTTTGGGGTCAGTAACCTTCGCTGGCATATGTAGAATGATCTATCAGTGTCATCGTCATTATCACAACCAAATCAGGTATAACAATGCATAAAATACAAACAATATACTTAGTAGTTTTTTATATACAAGAACTCGATGTTACTATTAAGTATAAAGACTATACGAGGGTCAGATGTGGTTGAGCTATATAATGACTGATGCATGCATGCCCTCTGTTAAAACGGGTGTCAAAGCTTCTATGGCTCTTTTATCAACAACCCATTAAAGATGTTGCCCTATATACGCATACCCTAATGTTTGTTTGGACTTTAAAAATGACACACATGAGTTTGTTTCGGAGTCTCTTACATTAGATTAGGAAATAATAACAGGAAACTGTATTTAAAAGTTACCTGTCGCTTAGTAAGGATTCTGTACAGAAGAAGAAATAACAACAAGTTACCAATAATAAAAATATAGGTACCGTGATAAAATCCACAAAAATAATTTTGAATTGTAAAATCTTCTAAGAAAATTGCGTCACAAAAAATGAATTGTAAAAGTGCTATGATGTATATTAGTTAAATCTGTGACACGTTCTCTAAAGTTCGTTTTAGACATTTCATTAAATTTCAAGCTCATAAGATTCGTCTCATAAAACCTAGCCTACAACATTGATATTTAAAAAATATATATAAGAAATATAAAAGAAATAAATGTTGTCATTTATCATTTAGGCCTTAGTGGAAGAAAATACTCTTTGTGACTAAAATAAGTACGTAGCTAATACAATTTTGAGTAATTTATGACATTTCCATCCACAGACTGCGAAAGTCAGGTGTAATAAAATGATGTCTTATTTCCTTTTACTCTGAGCAGTCGTAACGTAAGGGAAAAATGTGCCACTGGAAGCTGTCCAACTAACTGTATCTACATCGGCGTAATATATTTTACATTCAATTTTGTGGAAAATGGACTTCTTGGATATTTATGTTTTATTTACAATGTTGTATTTTGTAAATGTCTTCTTTCACTTGGCAGCTGGCATCGAATTAACGCTATTTGTATGTTGTATGATGTAATTAAGAAACATTTGTAAATAATTATTAGAGCTGTGTTACACAGAGAGCAGTTCAATCCGAAGGCTGACTGTTGGAATACGCACAAGCCTATTTATTTATTACGTAAACTACTCTTGATGAGGTGAATATATGGACGGGTGACCGGCTGACTGTTTAAACTTACGACGAGGGCGAATAAGTTTGATAGTCAGTTTAAGAATATACATCAGTAAGTGATCCCCACCACCCATGGATATCTGCAACACCAGAGAGCTTGCACATGCGTTTCAGGCCTTTTAAACCTAACCTAACGAAGAGAGTTCATCAAAATAGTATCAATATCTACAGGAATAACATTTACACACATAGCTATATCAATTAATGCGTTTTTTTACAAGCATCTCTCGTCGTATTTCTCACAATTTCGTATTAAATGTAAAACCTACAAAAACTTACAAGAACGAGCGAGATGAAAAAGCTTTTCCGCCAAATAATTTTAATATTCAATTATTCAAGATTTTCAATTTTCAAGGAAAAGATTATAAGATTTCTTAGCTGGTTTAAGCCATAATGAGTTTCCGGTATAACAGTTTAGTGGGATGAGGTTTCGAACCATTGCTGGTACATTTGCGCCGGGAATCTATTAACCGAATTACCATCAAGTGGCCCTCACTATAGCTCCACGAGACCGCGTTGATTCAAGATCAAAAGAGATTGCTCTAATGAAAACCACTTTAGATTCTTTAAGTTTTTAAACACTATAAAGTTTAAACTGTTTAACCGGGCTCGCTTTGAGAGAAAAAAAACTTTCTTAAGTTTATAGACTTGACATTGTGTGACATGAAATAAATAAATATATGTAGATACGTGTCAGATTTTAATTTAGAATTAATTGTTTTTACATGGATGCGTCTAAACACTTATATGCTTATATACATAAACGAGTCTCTTGGTCAGCCATTGCACCGTCAACGATTTTGAAGGTTATTTTTAATATTATTGATAGGTTTACGCTTGACCTAATGTTAATTGACACTGCGATCTACAATTGGACGCGCTTACCTAAAAGAAACCGCCTTCACCAATAATATGATGTATATCTACCAAGTTCCTATGTTTCTTGTTTAATAATGCCGCATCTTACTTGAAAATAAACGATCCGAATATAAATAATGAGATCACGTTCCCCGTGAATCAGTTAACGTTTAATAATCCGTCTCAGAGGAGCAAGTTTATGTGTTTAATTATTTAATTAAACAACTGTTTCGTGGCTAAATTACTCTTACCAGCATTGATTCACTATTTATTTATGGGAAATTGATGCTTAAGATTTTGTAATAAATACGTAGGATACAATTATTATTCATTTACCATAATACCGGAATAACAACCTGTATATCATACAAATATTTACTCCGTGTGGAGATCTAACCCGCGACCAGAGATGTAAAAGCCGATTGCTCAGAAACTGGGATACAGACAAAGAAAATCGATGCCGACAGCTATGATTTCACATTAAAATATTTTTTTTTTATTAACCCACTTGTAAAAATAACGATAAGCCGCGGATTTGCAGGTTATAAAATCAGATAATATGAATAAACGACAGAAATGCGTTCGGTGGATTCTGCGGGTATTATTTACCAATTATTTTGAAAAGGTTTGCGGGAAATGGGTAATCATTCATTTTAAATTCATTCGGTATTATCAACAAACTCAGCAAGAACAGATGCAATTTTATGACGTGTTAGGTAAATAATTTACCTACTACGAAAATCATTTTTGAAACAAATTGAAAAAATTCTTCGTCTGGAAACAATCCTAGATGTCGATCATCGTAGGAGTGGAGACGAGGGGAAATGATTCTAATCCAGTTACTAAGAAATATTGCAAGTTAAATAAAATCTTGTAAAAAAGACAGACCAACTAACGACTAAAGACGTCACGACTGAATAGTCGCGCTTGGTACCAGTTGATGTTTAAGCATAAGCAAAAACAGTCATAGAAAATGGATTCAGTACATCAACAGCTGCGCTAAATCAGAACAGCCAAAGTCGTATTGCAAAGAAACAGGACATGGAATATTTTACGTCTAAATATTTTCTAATCTAATTCATAAGTGACTTGACTCGACGCATTAATTTCTATTCCTGTTTCTCTAAAGGTTTCTTCTTCTTCTTCGTGTCGATGGAATATGAATGACGTCAAATTTAATACCCCGAAAGTTTTAGAGCAGTAATGATGTGTACCCAAAGTTCACCGATTTATTTTGGATCCTATTATACATATTACATACATACATACATACATACATACACTCACGCCTTTTTCCCATGGGGGTAGGCAGAAACCACAGAATGCCACGCGCTACGGTCCCTGCATACCACTTTTGCCTCGTCCACATTCATACATATTATAATACAGCGAACCTAATGTCGTACCTGGTTCAAGCCCAAGTGTTGAGCGGCTACTAAGGATGGTATAGAATCTATATACCACAGTCCTTGACCTAGAAATCAAATATAAGGAGAGATCCACTCGGCAACCGCCATAGGCAACACGAAACAAATGAAAACAGCTTTTTTTACAATACATTTTCTGATCTCAGACATCAAAAAACATTATCCTAGCAAAATATAGGTATTCAAAATAGCATTGCCGTGTCTAGTACAGTTTACGTTCGCGAAAATTTTTCAATTTCAATTCCTCAGCGACGTCGTATACTTTGTTTAATGTTCTGCAGGTGTATCCTTGAGTAATAGCTTCAGTGTTACTTGTTCTACACAAAGTAATGTCCGGCATGAATGTTTAAGCGAGTTAAGTTAGCCTAATCTTGGGAAACTGAGCGACGTAAATCGCCGTCATGTTATGGTAAGCAGGCAGAAATGTTGAGAATTTTATGTCGAGAATCCGGGCAAGGGGAATTGTTTTTATACTAAGTACCGTGATATCTCTTTGAAAACATCGTGTGTTAGGTATTTAGGCAAATAAATACAGGTAATTTTTCCTTGTGTAAATTAATTTGTCAGCATATTATTTCTAACGTATTTTTATTATAAATTCCATTTCTAATTCGTTTGGAGAAGTCAGCGGTTCTGTTGTTATAATTTACAAGTAGGTAATAAATAGTCCCAAGAAAAAAATATATAAAAAAAATGTTTTGTGCAGGAATCAAATACGCGACTAAAAAGATTGCTTTAGAAAGTTTTTGTTAAATAATTATAAGTTTGAGAAAAGGTTATTCTGGTAAAAAGCATACATAAAAGTCTTATGGACACAAAAAATACAGAAGAGATAATTTTGAAGCTCTATTAGAAATACGGATCGCTAATATAGATTTTGACCCACTTTTATTCATTCATTCACCTACAGTTACCCTACGTAAAGAAACTACTGTGTAGATTTTAATGAGGATTATGTTACTATTACGAGCGTATTACTAATAAATTCATTATTGTCCATATATATGTGTGTATGCATGTAGGTATATTTCATATTAACCTGCTAATGTTTAAGCTGTATATTTCCAAATTGATTGAACATTCAGCCACAACAGAAATAATAATATAACTCTTACTTAAATTGTTGATTGTTGATGTTTAATTTAATGTATTGAATGTGTGTATGTATATTTATCTTAAAGACTGGCCCTTTCATACAGAAATACAAGCAATATTTATAATAATACGCCAGTCTGTACTGCGATTGGCGACGCAAAAGGCGATTCTTTAGCCTCTGTGTCAGCTGTACTGTCTTAATAGATTGCAGATAGGTGCTTTAAGGATGTTAAATATTTAATGATATCAGTGCTGGCTGTGCAATTACATGCATAATTTAGTCTAGACTGGTTATTTTAAAAATATTAGATAGGGCATTAAAGTAAACATGAAACAGCATGCATTTCGTGCATCCTAATGATAAGCAAAAACGTTGGCAGAAGCTAGATTAGCTAATCCGACGGATGGCAGGCTGCGTTAAGTTATCTGACGCACACCGGAGCAGAGCCCGCCGCAGCCAAACTGAGCATAAACTTCAATTATCCCTCGATAATTGTTAAGTGAACCAAACCGAGCCCCCAAACTGATATAACATAATTAACTATGTTAATTAATATTGAATTTTCATTAGATCTCTTCGCTCAGATCAAACATCGGCCCCAACCTTTTGTTTGACCTAATTTTTCAAAAATATACCATACATCCCTGCTGGGAAAAATATTTACTTTTTGCCTCAGACCCCTACGTTTTATCATTTGCATTTTTCATGACCAACTCAATTTAGTAGCTACCCACCGTTTCGGGTTCGTCGTATCTGCTTGAAAGCATCCTATGGGATTTCCTAAGTTAGTTTTTTGACTTGTAAACCGCGTGAAATATTCAAGAAAAATGGAATTTTGATATACACCGCCTGATTTCATTAAAGATTTAAATCCCTATTACAGTACTGAATTCGGGAAACTTTGGATATATTTTGGTTCGGATTTTGTTGACCCAATACAATTTATGGCTTCGGAAGAAACCGCTTCTTTATTTTCACATCTGCGCAGTTGTTTTACCTTTTTATGTTTTTAGGGATGTAGCTGAAAACGTAAAAAGTGGAGTAGAAAAAGTAGCGCGGTAGTCGATAAAATACAGTCTACCTTATGTTGTGACACGAGCAAGGTAGACATATTAAAAGCACATTGACATAAAAACAGGATCCCCCTAACCAAAAGCCCATCTAGCGAAATTGCCATCCGCTTGCTCATTACCGACGGAGGCAACCGCTGGATCCGATATCCCAGCGCACGTGACTAAAGGAAATTGAAATCTCTATCGGTTAATCGAAATATTGAATGGAATTTTCTAAAAACAGAATTTTAATTATCCACCAAATTTGACATGATCAGTTTGAAAAGTGGTTGGATTAGTGACAACTTTTGAGCTCTCCTCTGCAAGCTTGTAATCAAGTGGGTCATCAATTGTTATCATTCTTTTATTCTATATTTTCAATCGCTGCTGAAATAGATTTGGTCCTTATTCACCACGTTTAAAAATGATTTAGTCATTGTAGTTTGTTCTTAGCGCACTCAGGGATTCGACATTATATTTTTGTCATAAGGAACTAATATGAAACTTATAACTAATAAAAAAACATGTAAAAAAATGTTGCAGAGCGTGGGTGCATTTACAGACAAAAATTCATATAAATAAATAATCAGGAAGAACGACCCATCAGGCAATACCTGCAACACCAGGCATACTTCGGTCATGAAAACGTAGGGTAGACTATGTCAGCGTGCAACCACTTATCAATTAAATGTCATAGTTTTGTATCTATGGACTACGTGGGGCAATACACTGTTGAATGAATTTCGTACAAAACTAACTAGTATAAATATTACAAATAGGTCCTGATCCTGACCCATCTTTCATTACATCAACCATTCAAAATAAGATATAGGTACCGGTACTCCAAAACTGGATTATTTAAAGCATTACTAAATTAGGTTTGCTAATTATCAAAGTTATTAATTAGTAAATTATAATTCATATTCGGACTCCAGCTGCTCATAAGAAAACCGAATCAAATCATAAGGTATATGGAAACGTAGATAATGAACTGTTAGCCAGTGTTTCTAGGGAAATCCAATAATTATTTTTAAAAACGTGTAAAACGCCTGCATTCACCACAATAAGTTACCTATACATATACAGACAAAATTAAATTCTTTATCTTTTAGAGATAAGATTTATTTTAGATCGTCCCTCTGATCTTTAGCTTTTTAGAAGGTAAGCACAATATAATGTACCTACCTATTATAAACCTTGAACTGGGGACCACTTTTAGTCGACTGAAAACAGTAAAGGTGGAGATTTTATGATTAGAAGATAAGGTGGGAGGCTCGCAGCCGTGTTTCGAAGCTGCCCTGATGGAACCCTCTTATTATGAGCCTGCACGACTTGCTACTTGAACACGTCTGCTTGCCACAATCTGGAGAGTCCTTTTCTCCACAATTCATTTAATTTCGCTTTCTTCACTAAACATGCGTCGGGGTCACGGCTACCATGAACCGTTATTGATCTATTAATGGAAAAAAACAGACTTATTCTCAACGTTATTTTTTTATTTGGCAACCCCAAATAAAGCTTTATATACATGATAATTCGTGTGTATAATCATTTCTGACGGTTCGAGTGCCTTGTTTGTGCCAGGTTAAATTCTTACCAAACTTATTAATTTGTTTTACATTTGATTTTATTTGGTTTCCTGCTTTATATGCCCGGAAGAACTTTTAATAATGGGGAAGTAAGGAATTCTTCCCTGTATATGAACGTTAATGTATGCTTTTCATTATGACGTTCTATTTTCTCGTTCGTAGCTTGTGAAATTATCTAGGAAGCATTCATGTGTATAATCTGAAACGATTATAAATTATTAACGAGCTTCAGCAGAGTCGAGGCGGCCTGTATGACAGGAAGGTGTAAATGGAGGCAAATTCGTCAATTTATATGCGAACAGGCTGCCTTTGAGAAGCGTTGACGCCTTTGGCATCTCCAAAAATTCTCTATCGGCTTTCTCTAACTACAATTTAGTGTACTAACAGTGATATTTAAGTGGCGTTCTGATCACTCTTAATTGGTTTCCGAGAAAGCTACTTTTATTAAATATAATTTCAATAGTTTGTGTAATAGTTTTATATTGAATAATGTTTCATGAAAAAACTTTACCATATTTATAAGTACATACTTCTTATAATTTAAATGAAAAATGTTTATAAACATTCGTTTATCATAGAGAATTTTCCTTATGCTTCCAATATTTATGTCAAAATATGTACCGAAGCATTATTTCCCATTTTTATTATTTAATTACTGGATTTTTTATGGTTATAATAAAGTCTTTTTACGTGGCAAACGTCGAGGCTCATTAAAAATCTCTTTTCTCGTTGCTTGGCTTTAATTATCCGTTTTCTTTGTTCATGAGCGTTGGGCTTCTGTTAATATACTGGCGAATAGTTCGCTGTTTTGTTCTATGGCACCAACAAAATTAAGATAAGGAAATTATTGTTTGTTTAATTGATTATGGTGATGGCTGTTGAAGGTATCAGGGTTGTATATCTAAACTGAGGGTAGCTTTATATTTAGAGTTGAAAATGGAATGCAATTTTCAGTTACGCTGAAGTGAGTTAAAATTAAACTCAAAATTATTTTTCGTTGTAACATATGGACATCTGTGTGTTTATTTATTTTATAAAATATTTCTAAATATTATTGATTATTTTTTATACTAATTTGAGGGTTATCAGTCGAAAAGGAAACCAAACTACTTAAAATAAAGTAGGAATGAGAGTTGTTTTGTAAGACGACGACAAACTAGTGGTCAAAGTTGCAAAGTCACTTCGGCGTTAGAAACTATAAGAAACCATCGCAAAGTGCGATTGACCGCAACACAACAAATCACTTAGCGTCGGTCTAATACTATTTGCAACCGACCACTTTTTCCCGCCAACATTATTTTCCTTCCGATTTTTTCTCCCACTTAATATTTTATCAAATTATTATTAGACCACTCCGCGACGATTCTCCAGCGGTCTCCGTTTTGTTTCTCCGTTCTTATAATTGAAAATGTTCGTTAATTAACTGCGACTATAATTGAATTTTCGGGAGAAAAAAAGGAAGATTGAAAGAGTAAAATCCATTTATTTTTTATCATTTTATGCGACGTTTAGTTATTGAAAATGATTGATCCTCGAGGGGGAAATACTGTGATAAGATCTAGCCCCTCGACTCCAATATATTACGGTTTTGGATATTCTGTTAAAAATTGGTATTTTCAAATTATATAAAAAGAATATCTCGAAAATGCTTATTCACATTTTTCATAAACAGAAAAGGTGCTCTAAACATAATATTTTTTAAAATCACATGAGAAGTTGGCTTTTAGTTTTACAATAAAGAATACTCTCTCACCATTTACTATGTACTCTTAAAATAAATGTATACACCAATACCATATCATGATGCGCTTAAATATTCTAAAAGAAGTAGCACAGAGAGTAGAGAACGGAGAGTCGGTTGTTAAATCCTATAAAGGCTTTCTACATTCGTAATAGACAACAGAATTATGATAAAAATGTTCCTGTTACATCGCAAAATTTGAGAGAGCACGAGATAATTTTCGGCTCCATTTACTTTATTACATTTTGGTGGGGGTAACGAGCACGTACGAACCGGGTATCAAATATGTAGCGACGTTGCTTCACATCTATATATATAAAAGGAGAAGCTGACTGACTGAATGACTGACTGACTGACTGACATATCAACGCAGAGCCTAAACTATAAGAGTTAGAAACTTGAAATTTTGCACAGGGATTCCTTTTATAACGTAGGGGAGCACTAAGAAAGGAATTTTGAAAATTCTCCCCCTAAGGGGGTAAAACGGGGGTGCAAAGTTAGTATAAAACTTTCTTTTTCGTTAAATTGCACGCGGACGAAGTCGCGGGAATCAGCTAGTTGGAGTATAATCGTTTGTTACTTGACTTCGTGTGGTAGGAAGTAATTGTTCTTCGGATATTAATGTCGTTGTTGGACGGAAGCATGTGGAATCTGGTGCCTCCGGTTCACTTTCTCACTGATGGGCCAATTAGGCTCTCTTATGCATGTATTTTTGTATCATTCAGCCAATCTGGAATTTTATTATGGATAAAATACTACTTCTTCTTTAGGAGTGTCTGTCAGACTTATCATAGCTTCAATTCAATAAGTGGTTGGCAGTTTGGTGTCTAAATAGACTATCAAAATGGAAAAAAATAATTGGAACCTTATGTATATTTGACGACCCGTTTAGTTCAGCGGTAGTTAACGCTGCCTGCTGTGCTATGGGTCGCGGGTTCGAATCCCGGTTGGGACAAATGTTTGCGTGATGAGCATAAACATTTGTATCCGAGTCATTGATGTATCTATGTGTAATATGTATGTATTTACAAAAAAAAAGTAGGTATATATGTGGTATATCAACCATCTAGTATTTGTAACACAAGCCTCGTTGCTTACCACGGAACTAGATGGCGATGTGTAATAATGTCCGGAAGTATTTATTTATTATTTATATCTATAGTTTAATTTGAGTTCAGTATGTGTTTGTAAAACAGGTAATTTGTGCCATATTTTATGGAAAAGCCTTAGTGTTTATCAACATTTTTGCCCGATATTCAGTGTTCAATATAGTGCAGGTGCAGTATTTGGCAATATTCTACATTGTAACGATGGACAGCCCTTTGAAATCCGTTTGTAATTGATTGGACCGTCCGTGCGCGTTCGTCCGTTCTTTTACGTTTCCTCTTTCATACAACACCGGATTACCGTGATTGCTGAACCACGGCCACTGGATCAGTTTACAGACACTGAAAATAAACCGATATTCAAGTGACAACAAAAGCCTTTAAAGGCGTATGATTCGATAAAAGAAAAAATATTTTATTGATATTGGCTAGACTCAACTTTCACAAAGGTAAAGTGAACGGGGATATTTGCCGATGACAATACAAAAACTTCTGTAGGTCTTACCTCTTTAGGCTATAGTAATAGCGATGCTGTTTAAAAAAGTACGCCTAAGTAGGTGTTATTAAGAATCGATTGATAAAAAAATAAAAGTAGGTAATGTTTACAGTGTAGGTAGATAATGATGAGGATGATGATGATGAATATTTACGGTTATCGTTATTTACTAATATTATTTAAATTATGATCTTTGGATTCCAATTATTATACAGCAGTCACAGGTAGTGTGATATATGTTGTAATTAATTTTGAATAAAGAAGATGGTACCTACCTCCTTGGAAGCGTATCGTAGATTCCTGACAAAAGATACTAAAATTTCGGAGGTGATAATAATATACGACGATAAAATTCGTAAAAACCGTTTAATTTCAAGAATCACTAAAGTCGGTATTACATGCATAACAAGCAGACCACATTGTGCTATCAATTAGGGAGTAATGTAGTTTAAATCCTAAATATGTACGAATGCGGTTTCTTGCTGTAGCTGTGCATTTAGCTTCTTAGTTAAAATGAGGTTAAATGTAAAATTCATTATACCTATTTATTTTGCATATTTTTATTATTTGTTTATAGTTATTAGTAGTAAGCGTTCATCATCATTCCATTAACAGTCCCACTGCTAGGCACAGATTTTTACGCTAGTCTTTCACGCTAGCCTAGTGTGATTAGTACAATTTACATGCCGTCGATAAACTCTCTGAATATCTAAAATTGGTGCATGCTTTACTATCATAGGTCTGATATAAGTATCTAGAAAAAATTGGGTAATTTGGGTATTCAAGTATGTTTTTATAATTTTACATACTTACTTACTGAGTGTTATGGCGCAGTTTGGGAGAGGTCCAGCAGTGGACTGTGATAGGCTGAGATGAGTACACGAAAAGCATTACAACTTATATATGTATATTGGTACAAAAACGCAAAGACCTTACGTTTTTGTACCAACATACAATCAACCCATATATTTAAGTCATGTTATTGCGAGAGAATCCTTTACCAGCACAAACCTAAACGAAGTTAATTTAATGCAAACTCACTCTTTAAGCTTTAGTTTATGTTGTTTTTATGATAAATATATCATAAAAACACACATATATAACTCACACATAACATAAGAACAACACTAACTATATATTTGTCATCAACGATACACAACGCGCGTGGCGTGTTCCACCGATGGAGCTATCGTGTCAATATTATGATGACATGGGTAGTCCATTCATCATAATTTGCCACTATCGTTCAAACTCCTTTATTTCGCTAAACACCGAAATTGATACGGGTGGTGAAGGAAACTGATTGTATCTTCAAAGATATTCGTATTTAAGGAAAACGTAAATCAAATTAATCACTGCGTTGATTTAATAAGTACATATAAAATTTAGATTAGGAATTAAGACTTTAATTAATAAATTAATATGATATTAGGTACTCGATTATAATTGCCCAACTAAAGTAACCTATGTATATAATGTAATATGATATCGGCATGACCAGGAAAAAGGTGCTGTGAATTATTCAGAAGACTCTTTATTTCAGACGATGCCCTTTATTTTTAATCTACTTTCTTTCAAGCTTTTGGATCACTAGCGATTGTTAGATCTTATACTACAGGTATGACAAACGGTCTTTTGTGATAAAATGATATACTATAAATAGTTATAGGAGGTAGGGCATAGCGAGATTTCTCGCTCAAATTGAGCTGCCCGACTGGGGAAGTACCTCCGCCTTACAGAAGACCGCAGTGAATCAACAATAGTTGTCTTTCTGTGAGTGAGTAAGGTTACCAGAGCTCATTGGGGGAGTGACTATTGTGACAGTATGGGAATTCCGTTTGCTGTCAGTTCAGTAACTCCATATTTTAAGAAACCTGAACGGTTTCTAAGGGGTTTGGCAACGCATTTGCAAGCCTCTGGTGTTGCAAATGTCCATGGGCGGCGGTCATCACTTACCATCAGGTGAGCCGCCTGCTAGTTTGCCCCCTTATCGCAATAATAAAAAAAAAATTGACCTCAGCAGGTGCTTGTTAACCTTACTAATTGCGGGATCCGTGTCCTGCCCTCAGATAATTAATTGTATTTGCAATATTTCGAGTTAAAAGTTTTCACGGAAAATTTACAACAAATTAAACTCAACACAATAATAATGATCCAAACTGTGGAAACTTTTCCTATAACTTTCGATTTTGAAATTAAATTAACGTTTACATAAATGGAGCGGAAAATATAGGTCTCATGTTTGGGTTGATTTCATAAATTATTCGTTCGGTAATAATAATGTCCTCATAAATATGATTAATTAGTGTTAAATATAATTGAATTTGGTGAAGCGTGAATTTATTATACTCAATGTAAAAAAAAAACCGTGTAAATTTAAAATTAGGTATATAAAATTTAAATTGTTTGCAAATTGTATACCTATCTACAATTTTCTTTGTCGAAAACGAAAAAAGAAAATTTTGAATAAGATGTTTCTCTGTATTTAATAATCGGCTAAGTATACATTTCTATGAAATTTATACCATTCGCTTAAATATTAAAAGGTAAAAACATTGTGAGGATGTCCGCACGCTTCAGATATTTTTTCGTCGGCCAAATCCACACTGGGCCAGTGTTGTGAACTATAACTTAATACTTTTTGCTCTAAGAAGTATTTTCTTATGTCCCATAGTAAGAAACTACCAACAAACAATATAATATGTAATCGGCACGTTTTGATGTAGTCTTGATTAAACGTTCAATCCATATTATACATAATGCCAAATTATAATCAAAACTATTGATTAGTTTTAGGTGGCTAAATTGTTGCACTCATGGTATTTTCCCAGGGTACTAAATTGTTTCACTGATAGAACAATTTAGTGGATCGGCAACTTGATAGCAGAGTATCCGAGTTATTAGTAGTTACGATCGGCGGTGAAACGGTTACGGAATAATGTCGTTATGTAGTAGCAACCAATAGTTTAAGCGTCTCGATGACCGAGTGAAGTAGTTTGGTGTTCAGTCAAAGTGAATAAATTAATATGTAATGAGTGTTTGATCAAATCCTAGCACGAGGTATGATTTTATTAAAAGAGAGAATTATTAAAGGAAGATAAGATGTAAATATATGTATAAAATACAATAAACCCTAAGCCCAGAACTGTCACGCATCTAATCACACGAAAAAGTTTTGTTAACATCATTATTAATTTATAAAATGAATACTCTCTAAAATTTATTCTCAAAATACTCTGGCTGCATATAAAAATAGGCCAATCCATAGGTCATCTAGATGGCAAATCCCTGTTATCAGATGGGCAACCAAATTCTCGTGCGCATACTCGTACGGGTTACACGTTACTGCACATAATTATGTAGCTGTACGTATTACGTACTGTATTTATTACTTCCATGAATAGTGTGGTTTTTACAAGGAGCCAGTAGAATAACTAAGCAAATATAAATACTATACGTTAAGCTTGAGTAAAATAAAGTCCAATTTTAAAAAGGCTCGATTGTTTCGAAATAGACCTTCAATTTGCGTGACAAGTTATATTTCCTTAGTCGTATGTCTGTAGTGTAAGCCTGTAACACTAGTTGAAAGACGATTAACGAAACTTCCTTTAGGCAAGTTGATGTAAAATACGTGTTGTAAGCCAAAACAATATTCAGTGAGAATCCTTGTAGGTTAAGAGAGGCGGAGCTTAAACTACTGGATCTATATAAGACCTTACCTATGATTTTTACCAAAACATTATGAGTCCAAAGTCTTTCATGGTAACAATGAATAAAATCCCACAGTTTATAATGATATCGACACCTAAAGTAGTTAACAGAGAAAGTCGGTAATGGCGCACAGGTCAGAAAGGTGTACCAAAACGCTGTCACATATTGGCACCTCGCCAGATACTCTATAAGATATGTCCCGTATCTTATTCATATTATAGGTCGTTCTGTAACTTGTCCGAAATACTCGCGGCAAATCGTACCGGTCTAATATCTAGGTGTCACATTATATGGGCAAATATATCAGGATCCATTTACTGTCAGTCTGGGCTGAACCGTGTTATAAATAGGTGAGATTCGGGCTTCACTCAGGTTGCACAGTTCGCGTTACATGGAGAAAAATTTGTCAGAAACGCGATGCCTTGAGTGACAGAACAATAGGTTTAATCTCCACGTTGTAGAAAATGTGACACGGGATGGAAAGCGCCCGGGTAATAAGAAAACTTCAAGTATTTTTTGCTTTTTTTGCCTTATACCGGGTGACTTTTTTTACCGTCTTGATAAAAATAGGGGGTGATGGGTAAATGGAGTAGAAGCCTATGGCATAGTTATTTTACATTTTTTTTTGTTTTACACTCATCATTTAAAATTTGTCTACTAATATACACAAGTAATTTACAACCAATTTTTCATATTAAAACAGAAACGTTTAATTTTCAGAGAAATTTTAAAAAAATAATTCCAATAATTCAAATTCGTAAACATAGTCACCCTAATAAACAGGCGGCATATCATGAATGTTATCGTTTCAAATAGGTAAAACTAGATCTTCAAACAAACGCACACGTGTAGCCGCCAGCGATTTTCCGATGCTGACACAGGATCCCCGCTCCCGCCATCCCGCGCTGGACCCCCACTGCCCTACAGTCCTATTCTAATTATTTTAAATATTTTTTAGTCACATACGATTAGGCACTCAGTGACGTCGCGTGATCTATTCGCAATGTTTACGTTACCGCGCATGTCTCCGTCGGTCGCTCACTGTGATAAAAGTGATTAACGTAAACAATAAACATGTACGAATATAACAATGTAGAGTACTTATTTAGTAATGGTGCAGTGTTATATCATGTCCCTTGAAAGTTTAAATGGTGTACGGCGAATGTATACAGGACCAAGCCATCTGCAATCTCTTCTTCGACATTCGGACTGTCGATTCAAACGAATCCACAAAAAACTCGTCCCTCCCATCCATAACATTCCATCATCGATATAATGTTAGAAGACGTCCCTTTGAATTATTTGCGGGGAATGTACCTTCTTCCAGAGATAGAGAAACTGTGGACACTGTGATTACTGCGATATGGCTCAAAGGTACTTTTTTTAAATATTTGTAATTAAAATCACTGTAATTTGTAATAAGTTGATTTTAATATTTTAAATACGCCGAGTATGTAGTAATTTCTAGTTTACGCATACTCGTACCCAATTAATACTTTATTTTTTCAAAGAAATAATGACAAATGAGAAAGTTTAACATGTAACACACAACTATACCATGCTAAAAGATCATAGAGAGCTTTTTAAAATATGAAGGGAAGATTGATATCTCTACAAAACAATTCGGAGTTTATAAAATCGCAACGGAAAAATGCCTAGGTATTCAGATATGTAGTTACGCTATTTCGCTCGCACTTTTCATTCATTGGAAATCACGGTACACGCAGTGTAGGCATCTATTTTACTATTAGGCACGCGCCGTGTAGGATGTTCTCTTTTTCTGGATTTTCTTGGATTTTCAGAACTCCCATAATCAAAATGCTATAACAGAAATAGTCTCGTCCGCAGATTCCGTTCTATACATATAACCTACCCTATAATTATCGAGACGGTAAAAAAAGTCACCCGGTATTAAAATACCTTTGTAGAATGAAGCTTTTGATGCATTAGTTGAATGAAAGGAACAGTCATTGTTTTTGGTTTATTACAAAGACTGAGTGAAATGCTTGGATAAAATATTATCTATCTTGCTAATGGAATTTAAGTTATTATAATTGAGTACCGAAAACATATAATGATCATGACTTGCTTGCTGGCTTGCTATTGGAGTAGGTAGAGCCTATATGTTTCTAGCTGCTTCGATTTTGGCAATGGCCGTTCTCTTGTGTCTTCTCAAGCATCCTTATTAGTTTAGGGTACCGTACCTACTCTTGGTTAAGAATACCTGATTTTTTGGAAATTATTTGTGTTTGATTGTTCTTTACAATTAGAGTTATCTTAATTATCATCAACTACAAAAACATCTTTAAAGTATATATAGCAGTCGTTATAATTGCCTTTATAAAGTAGTTAGAAATGATGGCATCCATAACATCCAGACTTGGAAAACAAATTAGCATTTCGTGAAAGCAATTTGAGAAGGTTAAACAATTCTAATGAAGAAACTTTCTGGGTTCCTACTGTAAAGTACACGAACAAACCATAATATGTAGTTCATCTACCAATTTTGTTCGGATATGAGAGGAACCTTCATTTGCTATGAACACTAGGATTTCAACAGAGTAAATAAGGAAGGGTAATAATTAAACCTTGGAATATCTCTATATTAACACTATTTAATTATATCAATGAGCTCAGCTAACGGTTTAGAAGCAGATTTTTCAGTCACTTAACCATAGTCTCTTTTGACGATAGTGGATACTTTCCTACTGGCTTCAGAAGGTAAAGTAATTTATGTAAAGCAATATTGTTTCTTTCTGGTGAAAGAATATTATAGTATAACCAAGACCAGGGTGTATTATTCTAATTATGCAATCCATTTTAGTGGGTAAGGATGATAGATAAGTTCTCCAGACTTCAGCAGCCGTCGAGTAAATGTCTCAGGCACGCGAGATCCTTCACGACGTTTTCTTTCCAATGCCTCGTTGGTTTTGGTCATGAGATCCTCTTATGTTTGGTTTTCTAGTGGAAAATATAATAATATATTGTTATCGGGTTCTCATTCATGTCATCAGTAGTAGTTCATATTTTATTAATTATATTATCTTACAAATATGATATACCTAATATACATGATGAGTTTAAAAAGACAACGGTGCATGTCAAAACGGCCTTAAAAGTTAGGCCAACGCTGTAATCATTAGGATATCACTGGTAAACGTTGTATGAGGTGAAAATAAACATGGTGTAATATCACAGTTGATAGTGGATGCCGTCCGACCGCGTATTACACAAACAGGAGCTTGACGGAACCATTTGTTAGGGCCGTTCTTTGTAAGCGTCTCGCTTTGTGATTCCCGTGTACGTAGCGTGAACATTTTGACAAGTGGAATTTGTTCTGCAAGAGAGGGTGGAAATATACATCGCGCCAATGATAATTTTGCTGCTGTGTAACTGTTTGTCTTTGATTAAGGCTGGTGTAAGTTTATGTTGATATTGTGTGCATTTTAATTGCGACTTTGCAAGCAACTATTACTGTTTTTATAATAAATATGTAGTAAGCTATCTATGAACATCATTAATATTGTATCTTAATTTGACAATCATGAATTGCAAGCCATTCCGGCGAAATATGCCTAGATCAGATTTTAACGACTTTTGTATCATATTTTAAGCAGATAAATAAACGAATGAACTTAAAACTAATCTTTTATATAGTAAACGAAATAATATAACTTTTATTTTTAGTGGATAAATCAATTTAAGACTGATGACTCCAATGATCGCAGAATTGGTTCTTTTTTTCTAGTTTTCGAGTTCTATTATTCATAACAGGAAAATAGGTAATAACGTGCCTACTTAATGTGTTCAAGAAATAATATTGTTAAAGGTAAATGGAAAATTTTGCTGTAGTTAATGTTCTCTGAATTCTTTGTAACTATGCAAAATTGTGTTCAATGTTCAGCCCTTTCTTTAGCCCATACACCAAACAGTCCGTGAGTAATTTGCACAATTTTTCGGACGTTTAATTTCCTCCTTTAAAGTTTTAATTCGAGACATAAAGCGTGCTTAAAAGCGTTGTCTGGCAAGTTTCATCATCGCACAGATGCTTCGGTAGGAAGCTTACTTTGCACACAAAGCCTACAAGTACAAAAGGCCCTGCCTCCGCTCCATTTTGTGTCTGACAAGCCGGGAAGTCGCGGAATGAGACGCGTCAACTCTGTTATGACGTCACCCGTTTAAATGTTTGAATTTCGAAGTATCGAAGGGTGACAGGCGTTTGGATATTGTAACTCCTTGTAAGAAGCCTTCTTGAAATATCTTAAACAGTTTATGCTTCGGATGCTTATAGTAGCGTAAATAATTATTCGTCGTTCATGTTAATTTTGTATTATTAATGCAAAAGTATGTCTGTCAATCTATTACCTCTTCACGCTTATGCAGATTGACCTGAATGAAGAAAGTTTAGGTCCGGGGGACGGACATAGTATTTCTGGGTTTATTCTACAATTTTTTATTCTAAAAAAAGATTTTTTCGAAAATAAAATCTTTATCGGATATATACAATATATCCGATAAAGATCTAATTTTAATCTAATTTATATGCAAAGTAATGATAAAAAATAAGCTATCCAAATTACTAATTCTCGCAGACTAAGTGGCTTTCTAAAGCTAGTTCAAAATAAATTGTATCAACATATAAATTTACGAAACAACTGCCTTTATTACGAACATTAGGTATTAGTGGATGCGACACGTCGAAAAATTAATTAAGGACGTTCAATGAAAACAATAAATTTATAAAGTAGGTTATGCTACCATAAATTCTTAAATTGATTGCTCGCGATGGCTACTTAGTGGTAACGCCGGTGTAGCTAAGGGCAATAAATAGAATCGAATAGTGGCGACTGGCAGCGGTCATGTCACACGCACCTGTCCGGCGATTAAACTCTACCGTATCGCACCGTCCGCTATAATCTACGACGTTTAATTTTGAAGTCAATCTTCAGGGATGGCAATGCATTACGAATAAGGATATAATTTTAATTTATTAATTATCAATAACATAACTTTTCTTGCTTTTCTTTGAATTTATATCTAATTTTCTCTTTAATTTCTAACGTGACAGTAATAGCAAATTGTGTTACGAATTTTCCTGTCTCTATTTCCTGGTATACGAGAGTATCTTACAAGGTGGTTCGGGAAACGCCGTATATACAGATAACTGTTATACAAAACACACCGACGTACGCAGTACAACCCTAACAGGGAAGATGCGGTGTTGTCTACTCTGCGTTATTATTTTGGCAATAATATCATATTATGCTTTCAGACGTTACGTCCCTCCCGCCGCCCCTGCACCCCCCTCTGCTGGCAACGACGAGCTACAGAAATAGTATTAGAAATTCATAGTCTATTATTGAACAACGGTTACTTTCATATTTAGAACATTGCTTTTGTGTTTGTAAATGACTTAACTGCTAATATCGACATTGTTCTTTGTATTTATTATTTTATTCACACATTTTATCGTAGTTTTATTTATATTCAGCATATTAGTGAGTGTTACGTGTATGTAAGTAGGTTAAGTACCTACTTACATACACGTAAAACAGACTTATAGGTGGTTTCCAAAAAAAAAAGAACTAAGTAGGTACCTAATGATGTTTTATAGGAACAACATAATTTATAGAATGTTATCCTGAAAACACATGCTTACAGATAAAATCCACTTGCCTTAATAACCGTGTTTAAACATATATATTAATGGACATAAAACATACAATTTGATCGATCCATTTCTGTGTAAAAACTGATTTGTAAGTGAATTTACGTGTTTATTTGTTTACAATATTATTCTTCTTCTTAAAACATATTTTGTATTTTGATAATGTATTAAATTAAGTTTTATTAAAAAATCAAGAAAGTAAAACGTCACATCCCATCAGAAGTCAAAATAGAAAGAAACATTGTTTTTCTACAAGAACTGTCGACTTAAATAGTAAAAATAATTTTCTTTCTTTCACTATAACATATTTATTGTTATTGAGTCGTGCTTATAAAAATCTGAAGCTAGCAATAAGGATTTGTATTGTCACTTCACTATAAAGAAAGCTCCTTACAGTTTTCTAAGAAGGCGTGTTTAGTTGTGCTGCTTTGATACTACTTCACAGAAATACAGATGACTTAACTTTTCAACAATAGCAACGTCGAAACATTATGTAATATAAGAAACAATTTTCTGGCCTCTATTATTATAATTTGTTTAATTCGTGTTTATTTTTCTATGATATATACATAATAGATAACTATCTGACGTATTCTGTCAAAACTAGTATAGGTTTGACAGCTGTCAAAATAGATATCTTTAAAGGCACGGCTATTAAGTTATAAGTTATAGTTCTAAGTATTTCGCTTAACTTAGATCTAAGAGTATTTGTTTTATTATTACATGTGCTTATGCCTACTAACCTAAAACTTTACCAGACAAGTATTTTAGTCGCTTTTCTAAGGCTTGCCCTTAGTATTTTAGTAAATAAATATTTACTTCACGGGTAGATGGATGCTGTAAAAGATTCGAACCGTCTAGATTAAATAATATCAATATGCTGCAATAAAATTCGTATAAAGTCGTTTTACTAAAATATCTAGTACCTATCCGTGTAAGTGTAAGAAATCAGAATGTTAGGCCAGTACGAACAGTCTATTGTGGACATAATAATATAAACCTATTAAAAAAATCACATCCTCACCTACGAACGTAACTCGATCTTGACACAAGCGTATAACGTTCGAGTTCATAAATCCGATGTGGAGTTATGTTTCGGTCGTTCAGCGTGACAGATAAGAGGTGCGTCGTAAACAATACGCTTCCGTCTGTGACGCCGGCGTGATGCTAAGCGACCGAGCGTGCCCACAACACGTCTATAAACTCTTCGCATTTTATACGGTAGGTATTTCAGCTATCGATATTATTGCGATCTTTTTAATTTTATATTTTTAATATCGCAAAGTGAGCATAATAAAGACTGATATGGGTACATACTTAAATACTTATGAAATATGTAACCGTGAATAAGCTACATAGCTTCGTATTGTCGGGATCTGTAATAGCCTAGTGGTGTGACCATACACTGTGAAGGCAAAGCTCTGAAATTAAAACTAAAGGCACCACTGACGCGGGTATATATCACATGTTGAAACTGTGGAGGCAATCATCATTAGGAAACCTGCATGGCTAAGAGGTTTTTCAATGTGAAGTGAATTGTGTGTGAAGTCTGCCAGACCGCACTAGGCTAGCGTGATAAACCATAGCCTAATCCATCTCAAAGGAAACCCGTGGTCAGTAGTGGATCAGTAAATGGGTTGATGAAGATGATTCCACTTGTGATAAAGCATAACTGTTTAACTCCTTGTTAACTCCTGTGTCTGATTTCCATAAATCTTTGAATTATTTTTGGATACGATACTCATTTCAAAGCTTATTCAAAGCGAAGGCGTAAGTAACCAAAATTTATCGCAGCCGAAAAATCTTTATAAATTTAGGTCCCTATTAATAGAACTGCCAACCTTTACTTCGTCGTTCAAAGATCGGAAGTTGAAAAGCGTTTAAAAGGTCTTATCCAGAGAGATTTCATTATGAAATTCTTTTGGTTTATAAGGAAAACCCGATTTTAAATTTGAGAAGTTTTAAATGCGGATATTTTAGTATAAGAAACCCGAGCCGCATTTTAAAATAGAATACCTTTGTAATGTAAGAACCTAATATATGACAAACAACTATTGTTGATTCACTGCGGTCTTCTGTACAACTACTTAATAATAATAATACCTCTTAAATTATTTGGCCGGACTTAAAGTTTGTTACTGACTTAAAGTTCTAGGAGGAGCATAGCCAGATTTCTTGCTCAAATTGAGCTGCCCGACTGGGGAAGTACCTCCGCCTTACAGAAGACCGCGGTGAATCAACAATAGTTTTCTTTCTGCGAGTGAGTAAGGTTACCAGAGCTCATTGGGGGAGTGACTATTCTGACAGCATGGGAATTCCGTTTGCTGTCAGTTCAGTAACTCCCTATTTTAAGAAACCTGAACGGTTTCTAAGGGATTTGGCAACGCATTTGCAAGCCTCTGGTATTGCAAATGTCCATGGGCCGCGGTCATCACTTACCACAAGTGAGCCGTCAGCTTGTTTGCCCCCTCATCACCATAAAAAAAGTAAATACACCATATAGAAATTGGTTAATATTTTCTTATTTTTACATGCTCGACTATTTTGAAATAAACTGTCTTATCTATGTAGTTTAAGGTTGAAAGTTATGTGTAACGGGAACGAATAACAACTGGCATATGTGGAAACCTATGGGAAAGGCTTTTTGTGCGCACTGAATGCCTTTGGGTCGAAATGATGATGATAAGGACATATAGAATATTGCCCAGATATAGACACAGATTCATTAATTGAAAGTGATACAATTATACTTTATCTAAATTAATGACATTTTCCGCGAGAAAATGGTAAAACAAAACGGTAATAAAAGCTGATTTAAATTTAACATCCAACTCAATTAAATCGCTAATTATTATTACACTTCCCTTTGATTGTGTACGATCAATAACCGATTATGTACTTATTATCTAAACTTCTTCGATTGAATTCAAAATTACCTGTAACAAAAAATAGATTTGGTTAGTAGAATAGTGCAAGACACTAAACTTCGAACATGATAAAATTATGAGAAAAACGAGACAGTAACTATAAACAGAGTAGAACCGTTCAATTCTAAATACAGATATTATTATAGCATTGTTCGAACTCTTAAACCCTCTGGAGGACTTAGTAACGACTTATAGATTAAGGACTTTCATTAAATTTTCAAAAGAATTTGTTCATTCATTTCGAACTCCGTTTAGTTAGTGACTTTTGTATTCAAAAATCGTAAACAATGTAATTGTTACAGACTTCATAATATCAAAAAAGCGACAAAAAAAATTAAACACACTAATAAGTTAAAAATAATACTAATTATAATAAACCAAATCTTCACTAATTAACATATAAAAATATCTCAAAAATATTTCAATTTTATTGTCTATGTAGGTTAAAGGAACCTACATACACAATACAATTGAAATATTTTTGGAGTCAAACAAACATCAAACAGAATATTTTAAAAATAAAGATATTCGTTAATTGAACATTTTCTTCATCAAAATTTTCATTTTCTTGTCATAGAAATAAAAAAAGCTTATCTTAATAAAATATCTACTTGAACAGAACTGAGAAACAATAGAATATGAAAACGTAGTAAAATAAATCCATTTATCATACGGCGTATAGTGACGTAAGTTGATGTAAACATTTGACTGTGTCAAGTATAGGTACAATGGATGTAGGCTAAAGGCTGAGAGGGTTCACTACACAAATGTTCAGAGTCGTTGCTCGCGGCACCACTTCACGAAACATCCTCTGTGTTAGAAACCGGTAACTATATACCTACATATATGTTTATGTATAAGGTAACACCGCTGAATAACGTAGAGAAGACCAATTCTTGCTTGGTTAATTGAATGTAGTAGCGTTGTACTCACTTGAATACTATACATGTATGTTATATAATATTCAGTAAAATCATACTTTTAACGTAATTACAGGCAAGCCTATTGCCTTTTACCGGACATAAATTTAAACTGAAAAAAAAGTTCAATGACTATCACTATATTATATTCGAATTAGGAATCGAACTAAGTAACTCAAGAGCACTCAACTTAGATAACAATGAGGTAGTTATAATAGTTGTAGTAGTTGTAGTAGTTCGTAAACATATACATATATACATAGACTAATCCAACATAGTTCCAAGAATTAAAATACTACCTGACCAATAAAAAGCACACGATCAAATAATAATAAATATTAATGTACAATATTTAATTATTGACTAAATAAACAGAGTATAAGAAGTTAAGCGCCTTTACACGTAGACTATTAGGTACGCTGTTATTTCTGAAAAATAAGATGTATTTCGAAGGTGTAGAGTATGGAGAGATACGTAACATCATTACATGGCAATGTCGCAAGGTTCAGAGTTTTCACTGCAGAAAGGAAAGTTCCCTCATTTCCGTACGCTAACATCTACGGAGGCACCTTGCCCGCCGCCAATCAAATACTGTTCAAATGTAGATATTGAATTGTTAGAAACATTTTCTTTGAAATTAAATAAAAACACTGCACCGTTGTCTACTGGGAAAATATACCTTTTTTGACAGGTTTTCTTTATTGATTTAGGTATTATATTTACGAAAATATTACAGATTAAAAATAACGTTACTTTTTACGGAGTTTATCACGATATATTTTTTTTATCCTGATTTTTTATTGTTTTTACAGCTTGTTCTTCATCATCATAGCTTCTATTTTACTTCAAGATTTTTATAATATTAACTGCATTTTATTATAACGCCGTAACTTAAGTCAAAATTAAGATCTAATCCTCTCAGGTTTTATATTTCGTTTGACCACTTTAACTATTCTGTTGACGACTATCTTAACAAATTATTATTATTACCTAAAGAAATGTATTGGTATTTACTTATTAAACATTATTCCATATGAAACTTCGGTCTAACACAAGTCATCAGGTAACCTAAATTTGAATAATTAAGTACCTGAGTAATACAAGAATATTAGATTATATTAAATAAATCTCAGTAGCAGCTTTGATTTTAAGTTCTTATAATACAAAACTTAAAAACATTATAAAAAATAAAATAAAATTCCTAAGTAGGTAATCATAATAATATAATTAATTGTATGCGTCGCGGTATACAAAATTTTCGCCCTTATTATTATATGCAATAGGTCCAAAATTGGTATACCATAAACATTGATGCTCGCACCCATAAAACAATTTTCCGTGAATTAAGTACAACATTTTAAGCAACTTGCCTAAACCAGTTTTCGCATATCGCGTCACTTACAACATCGATTTTTAATCTAGCCCATTAAAGTTAGAGTGTCGGGCTGATTGCTCCATCAGGACGTTTAATGCGTTTACCAGTACATCACCACTGCTAAAAGCAATTTGTGCCTACATCTTCGACTAACCCTTTATATATCTGCTAAGTAACCTCAAGATTTTACTCCGACGAATAAAGACGTCAGTGCAAGTTATACTATTTTACTTTGTAGCATTTGAATTTATTGTTACATGTTTACTGTTGTGTAAAAATATCTGCCTCAATATAACATACTAGCTGTTGCTTGCAGCTTCGCCCGCGCAATTTAGTACTAATTCCTCCTCCTTTTTTCGTGCGTTGATTTTCCAAAAACGACGAAACTCATATGCGTTTATTTTTGTCGACGAGCTTGCTTATATGGGAAGTTCGTCATATTTACCTTTAATTAAATTTCACCGTCTTAAAAGGTCGATTTTAAAAAATCTAAAATTTGTGTGTTCAGTTTAATACGACTGACTTTAAAAATGACGGATTTCCATACAACCATTTATCACTAATTTTATCCCTTTAGGGGTTGAATTTTTAAAATTAGTTTCTCATCCTCATCCACTATGACGTTCTCGTCATAAAATGCATCATCTGTAAAAAAATCGACTTTGTAACCCCTGTGGTTTAGGCTCTGCGTTGATGAATCAGAGTCAGTCAGGACAAACGAGCTTGCTTGCTGGAAGAGTTGTATATTTCATAATTATATTAAGAGCCTCCATTTTCAGTCCCGTATAAATTAATTAAAGATTTGACTGATTCATTCACGGAAATACTTCTTAAAACTCTTAACTTCATATTACATGTTCCATAAAAGCTTTATCAGATAATAAGTTAAACTCAAGTTAGCATATTCCCCATGTTCCCTCATATTATAATGAGAATGCAAAGTTTCTAGACTTACATGCATGAAGTGGAATGAGTTGTATAATCACTTTATGAAACCCATTAGGTACATACTGAATTTAAATCTAAAAGCACCAATTTTATTTTTGGGAACTAAAATATACCACGCTACCCATTAACGTCCCACTGCTGGGCACGGGTCTCCTCTCATTTGAGAGGGATTAGGATATAATCCACCACGCTAGCCTACTGCGGGTTGGCAGACTTCACATGCCATCGAGACAAATCTCTCAAGCATGCAGGTTTCCTCTCAATGTTTTCCTTCACCGTTTGAGCTTGGGATAAATACGAACATAACTGCCGAAAAGTCAGTGGTCCTTGGGTCCCAACAAGATCTTTGACGTCTCAGTCCACTGGTCACACCACTACCTACCACAGCTCTTAACACCAAATATACGATATCTTTTATCAATCCATTTACCGTCCTACTGCTGGGCACGGGTCTCCTCTCATTTGAGAGTGGTTATGCTATAATCCATTCTATGCTTGCCTTGTACGAGTTGGCAGACTTCAGACGCCATCAAAAATTCTATCAGGCTGTAAGGTTTCCTTGTGATGATAAACTTACACACATAGCTTCTATAAGTTAGCCTTGGGATCGTACTGAAGACTTGTTGACTTTGCAGTCCCCTAGTAACAACACTATATTATATTATTAAGTTCTAAGCGACATCTACTGTTGTGTCTTTATAGTCAGAACAAGACCTGACTGGATGCGCTTGTTATAAATATATGTCAACGTTTATTAGTTCGGAAAAATCTCAGTTTATTTCTTATCACAGTTAAGATTCTACAATCAAATATTGATTCCGGATATTTAAACTGTTACGATATTTTGTTTGTTTTGAAGAACATCAATACACACGTATTGAAGCTTTAAAATAAGTTCTATTAAAATTTAATATGACAATATAAAGTTTAAAGAATTATAGATTTATAATATAAGTTTAAAGATGGGTTAGCACCCATCTTTAAACTCATTTAACAGTGATGATGATGATGATGTTTGCTTTAATGAAAGAAATGAAAGCGCTAGGAAATTAAATAAAATTACGAAGTCCATTCAAAATACACTTTGACATTTGACGACCTCTGTGGTCTAGTGGTTCGAGTACCGGACTGCTGATCACGAGGTCGTGGGTTCGATTCCCACGGGACACAAATATTTATGTGATGAATATAAGTGTATGTTTGTGTTCGTCTGGGTGTTTTCTATGTATTATAAGTATGTATTTACAAAAAAAAAGTATATAAGTATTTATATCCATTGTCTAGTACCCATAGTACAAGCTCTGCTTAGTTTGGGGCTAGATGGTAATGTGTAAAATGTCGCAGAATATTTATTTATTTATTTATTACATAAGTAACAAAAACAACTAATATAGATGTGTTCCACTATAATAATTAATCAATATTTTAAAATATTAAATGAAACCATTGATTAAATAATTGCCTGCGGCTGGTGGGTTTAGGTAGATAGTTTTTCAAGGTATAGTGTTAAGAACCTCACAAGGGTATATAACTTCAGCTTTCTCTGCTATACAAACTGACAGGATAATGAAAACAGCTAGAAGTTTAGCCTAGCAACTAGTCTCCACGTGGCCCGACGTTAGGCCAAGGACAGGCAGTTGCGATTACCGATTGGTAGGAGTGTAGCGTTAAATATTCGATCGTATCCACAGGCAGCGATTCATAACGATTTACAATAAAAAAAACTCAAGGCCAAGTAGGACCTAAAATAAATGCAACATAGCTGGCATTCCATAATTTCTACCAACTTAAAACATTCACCGAAAAAATAAGCAGCGACCCCAAAAATAAAATGTAAAAAAATGATGAAAAAGGAATAAGTTAAATACCTGGAAGTATAGGAATGTATAACATTAAATATGTTCAAAGAAAACAGTGAAGTTTTTGATCTCAACCTTCTTTGTTCGTCATTGGAGGGCTGGCTGATAACATTTTTATTTTTTCTTTATTACACTTGTTTGCTTTACATCTCATCTGTAAATCTTTTATACGTACATAAATATAATTCAAAATACGAAATCCGTGTACACAGGAAAACAGGAAACTGATTTTTATAAATAATAAATTCGGGAATGAAGGATTTAGGCCGATTGGCTGCATCGAAACGGACGATATTTCAATTTTGTAACGTATAATATAGGTTTTAAGTTTGTTCTTTGTAATATTTATTATAATCCTTGTTAAATTATATTTTCCATTATAAGTTGTTGAATATTTAACATAACTCCTTTAATATTCAAAAAAATCTTCTTAGGACAAAATGACATTAGTATTTTAAAGACATTAACAATACTATATTCGATTTTTATATTACATTCGATATAAATCTATACAACTTATTGTATGGTACCTAATAGTACCTTAAGTTAAAGTTACGAACATTTTCATCTGCTCCGAGTGTTATTGATTTTTAATTTGGGTTGTTAATCTGGATCGCGATCCTATTATTAATGGTGCGAGGGCAAAGGGCAGCTCCGAACTACATTAAACACCTCAAAAGGACCCGTTAAGGGATAATGGTCCTTATTTACAAAAAAGCTACACGTTCACTACAGGAAAGAAACGCACTTAAAGGCATGAAATACTGTTTCACCTGGCATTGAAAGATGAAATAAATTTGGCAATGTATGAATATGCTGTATGACGTATAAGTCATTTTATAAAATAAATCACGGAGAAAATATTAATTCAAACATTCAGACGTTATTAGAATGATATGAATATTGTTTTTGCGAATGTATATTATTTTGACGACCCAATTAGTCCAACGGTAGTTAACACTGCCTTCTGTGCTATGGGTCCCGGGTTCGAATCCCGGTAGGGACAAATGTTTGTGTGATGAGCATGAACATTTGTATCCAAGTCATGGATGTATCCATCTATAATATGTATATATTTACAAAAAAAAAGTATATATGTAGTATATCAACCAGCTAGTATCCGTAACCCAAGCCTCGTTGCTTAGCACGGAACTAGATGGCGCTGTGTGTCATAATGTCCAGGAATATTTTATTTAGGAATGTACATAAAACGCTCCTATTTAAGCTATACATAAATATGTGTCTACATTAGAAAAGTGTTTGTGGTGATATGAAAAATACAAGTTACAAGTACATTTCCAAGACGGGAACCCTACATGTCTATGGATTGTCCTGAGGGCATTTGAATCTTCTTATCCGCACTAGCTAGTGTAGTTAACTTTAATATCATAATAAAATTGCTCTAATTTTAAGAGAAGGCTGTCCATGGACTAATTTGATTTAGTATTCAAAATAATATTTTACAAAGGTTTTTTTTATTGCCCAAACAGTATTTTTTTTATAATAATTTTCGCTTTCGTGTTAACAAAATATGTAGTGAGATTTTCTATTAAATATAAAAATTATTGTACACAATACACATACACAAAATATAACACGAACTAGACGAAATCATTTTCATTTCATTTAAATAACTTTGTTCCACACTAATATTTCCTCCTGTACCTATTGTTACAAACATAATTTTTAATATACAAAACGCAGACCGCTCAAATTTCACGTAAGTATAGGAAATCAGTAGGTACATATTTTGTTTTGGTTAAGCTCCGCCACATGGCAGGGAAATCCAGAACTATTTAAGTACAGAAATGATAAATTCAACCCTTGCAACATGGCTTGAGGGTTTTAAATCCCATGTTTACCTCCTTCCCTTTTGATTGAATTAAATGTATGGAAAATAGACATCAAAAGCATATCGTAATAGTTACTTTCCCCGACGCTCGCACCAGTGAGATTTATTATATATTCCCATCTGTCAATCATGTGGTTTACACGGAACGATACACAGAGAATAAACAAGTTTGAAAAACATTTTCCTTACTTTTTTATTCTAAAAACCTCGTGTATCTATGTAATAATTTATGAACGTATGATTGATGTGAGCTAACACATCACTATTTATGGCATAAAATAATATTTTCCTTCTAAAAAACTACGCAAAATGCCTGGTTATGATATTTACTTTCATTTTAAATATTTATTTCGGAGAGACACTTTTGCCTCGTATGTATGTATGTGGACGAGGCAAGAGTGGTATGCAGGGACCGTAGCGCGTGGCATTCTATAGTTTCTATCTACCCATATGGCAAAAAGGCGTGAGTGTATGTATTTCGGAGAGTTTCATTATCATCATCATCAATCCATTTAATGTCATTTTGTCTTCTAGTGCGGGTTGGTAGACTTCACTTGCCATAGAAATCAAATATCAGGCATTGAGTTTTCCTCACGATGTTTTCCTTCATCGTTTAAGCATGCTTGTGATACCTAAATACGCAGATGACTTCAAAAAAATTCAGCGGTGCGTGGCTTGGATGCGAGATATTTGACATCTCTCAGTCCATTGGTCACATCACTAGCCTATAACATCTCGGAAAGTTTAGACGTGGGTAGTTATTATATTTATAGAAGATAATTGAAAGAAAAGATAACGAGTATTTTTATAGTTGGGTTAATAGATTTCATTACCAAATACATAAATTATAGCAGAAACTCGATTAGAATTCTCCTCAGATGGCGGCATTAGATTAACACAGTGTATCAATTAACGTTTAAAGTTATTAAATCGGCTCCATCTGTCTAAATTATTTCGAAATTAAATTGTACCTCAAATTCCTGGAGGTAGCTTTTCAGAGCGCACCAACCGGTATTGTAAACATTTACCTATTAAATATCTACCCCGGAATTCACAATACTGTTTACAAAACTAGAACTGTTGGTATTAGATACAAGTTTAATCCCAAACGTAACTTAGCCGAACTTGTTAATTTTATCTACTTGGATTGGCCAGCAGACAGATACCCGTCGAGATGGAGATCATAAACATTTCAATTAATTAGAGTTTCCTTGTTATGGGGGCATCTAAGGGACCTTTTGATTGTCCCTTTTGACAAACTTAATGTTTACATTTAGAAGTTAGCACCCTCATCAGTAGCTATAAATATCTTGATAATTATAAAGCCATTTGTAATTATATAAATTAAATATTTGTATTAAGCTCATAAATCGCAGATAATTAACGTTATTACCAATTATTAACACAATGGGTGAATCGCAGTGATTATCTCGATCACTTTGTTACAAGTATAGGTACTTCGCTAACAATAGGAACAATTACATAGATGTTTGGAGACTGATAATTTTCTTTGAATTGGTATCTCGCAATATTAGGGTCGTTGTTACGCCCCTAACATTAATATTAGGAGAATTGAACGCGGCTAAATGCTCATAAAATATACATTGAATCAAATTAAAAGGCTTTCATTTCCAAAATATGTTTCGGTAAAGTGTTCGTTGTATCTTTTGTGTATGTTGTTTATGAGTATAAAAACCTTTTTAAAGATATTAAGTACTCGAGGATTATATTCTCTTGCATGTTTTACGTGAAAGCAATGATGAAGTTGTTACAATAATAATAGCTTGTAATAAATTAATAATATAACATTTAGAAAACAATTTTACTCTGGAAAGTAGGTATGCCTTAACTTATGACAAGACACAATACATATACTTTTTTTCCTAATATCTACGATTTGAAACTATTTTGAAGGATTCAACTTCAAACTTCAATTTATCTTACTTAAAAGCTTGGATTCCGTATCTAAGGTAAGGCTAAGAACACACTTTCGCAACTATAGGCAACAAAAAAGCATAAAGTTGTACATTTTACGTTTATACAAGTGACACTGAGTACACAATGAGTTGGCAAGTGCTTGCACACGTCACAAGTTAATGTAAATGAACTGAAGAGCAAGTGCAGGTGTGCAACTTGCCCAAGTTTAAGCAATCTCGCGCCGCCAAACTAGATTTGTGTCTTCACCGCAGTTGAGACTCGTTTGTGGCGGTCTTTATCAACTTGGCGTGTTAGTTTAAAAACATTTTCTGCCAGTTAGCTCCAGTGGTATGGGTATTTTAACGTAATATATCATCACGACTGTATCCTTGGAAGGGTAGGTAGAGGTATACTGATCTACTCCCATATTTCCGAAGTATGTTTGAGGATCCATTTAGGGGGCGAACTTATTGCCGTTTTGGGGATAAATTTTAAATTCTCTTACTGAGTATTAGATAGAAAGGAGCGTAATAGAAAACTCAATAAGACTTTGCTGCACCTGCAATTAGGACCCAGGAGGTAGCGCTCAGCCGACATTCTTACGACTATCATTTACTTAAACTTCTTACACGAAATTATTAGACACGGATGTAATCGCAGTACACAACAGCATCACTGTGACCACGAGACCACACTTGATAATTAAATATCTTTATACTTCAATAACTCATAATTAAAGATGTATGTATTAATTGATACCTATGTTTACCTACTAATTTTAAATTGTTTTATTGATAGCGAGATATTTTACCATCACACTCGTATATATTTTTTCTCTAACCAACATTCGTTGCAGTTACCACGGCAAATAAACGCGACAAGTAACGCAGAAATTTTCATCTGTCAGTTACGAGAGCGCAGCTTTTCCTCCGTGCTCTGTTTTCAATATAGTATTTCTATTTCAGTAAACGTTACGGAAATAAATTGAAATAGCAAACTATATTTATGACTTGCTTAATATTCAAAACACATCATCAAGCCGAACAGAAGTGATATAAACAGAAATAGGCATACGTAACAGCGTATAAGTGGAGTCGACTATCCATTTACAGTGCTGAAAACAAAATAATTTATCCAAAGCCGGCCAAGCGTTTCGTTCAGTAACGAAATGAGCAGCTACTGCTGGAACACCAGAGTTCCATTACGTTTGTCTAGCGACACTTTCCGAAAGCGAGTCGATCGGTGGCGCTAAATTAGGATTGACGCCGACAGGTTTTGTAAAAGCATTGCACTGTTGAATTATTAAGGCAACTCCGGCTGGCTCTATACTCGTCCCGCAGCCCGGCAGTCAGCGTCTGAATGTACATGTACGTATGGAGTGCTCTATAAGCGGAACCCAGCTCATTTTCAATTCTGACACCCGGATAAAGTGGTCGCTGAATGAATATAAGCCGCAGTAGGCAATTTAGAAATAAAAAAGAACCTTTTCAACGATTGAAAGTTTGAGATTTTTAATGGCACGCTGCCGGCTTTCACTTGCGATTTAGATATAATTACTTAACTAGTTAGCTGAGTTTACTTACAAAGCGTAGCCAGGTAAATGAATATACAACAACGAACTATGTGATCAAAACTATGCCTTCGGAAATTGAGTTGGGGGCTTATTGAGAGGGGAAAAGATTGAAAGCAATTTTGTGAAAATTTAATGCTCTTGAGAACTTATGAGAATAAGGAATTTGAGAAATGAAGCCAACACTGAGGCATAGCTAATTTGTTACAAATTTTTAATGAGGTCCACCAAGGCGGCTCGGGGGGACCAGTGACGTCACGCTTAAGCCTCTCATGATCGCTCTGAAGCTCTCACTTAAGGGCGATTTATGTGTAGCATTGGCACCTGCGAGTACCTAAGATATGGCAACGTTGCTAAATAACTGTTTTACTTAACAAAACATTTTCTCTTGGAATAGTTACATTCATATTATGCATGTTTATTTTAAATGATAAATTAAACAATTAAACTGCACACAAATAAATTATTAGTTCTGCGATATTCAGTTTGAATGCGTATTCCTATTAATCCTCTATTGATATATACAGAGGTTTTCCATATTAAAATTAACATTAATTTATAATATTTGAGTACAAAGTCATTATAATTTTCAGCTCCAATTAATTTCGTAATTACAAAATTGGTGCATCAGTATTTGGAATCAATATTACAAGGTATTATTTTATTTATTTTGGTATAGACAGGAAGCGTCACTTTAACGTACATTACTAACTAATACGTTTGTATATGTTCTAAGAGGTTGTATGTCATATTATATGCCTAGCTGAAGGTCCTGAAGCGCCCGTATGCCAATCTCGTGTAGACTAAATTGAATAAATATCTTAGAACCTCAACTGAACACAAAAATCTACCAAAACGAACACATATTATGTTATGGATTATAAACTTATATAAAATGAGCACTATTCATTTTTTGGTCTGAATCATGCAACAAATAATACAAAGTGATAATATTATATTACTGAAACGAATTAAAGACAATATCAATAGTGTTAACATAACATTCAAATAGGTATAGTTCAGTTAATTTCATGGAATGGTATGTTGAAGGTAGGGGTGTAACGTAGCTACGCTCAAAGAGTAGAACAAACTAATTAGTCGTTTAGACTATTTGTTTTAGCATCGTGATTGCTTTGACGCCTTCGGGCATTCGTGAACATTGAGCAGCCCTAACAAGTACATGTTTTCCGTTAAGAACAGGCCATTGTTCTCAGAGAAATTTCTGTATTTATATACAGAGCTGCTATTAATGATTTAAGCGAGATAATTGCGATATCGTAACTAAATTTACGGGGAGTTAATTGTCTTCGTTTTCTCGAATTACGAAAATGTGATTTTCTCGGTTTAATGGATGTATTATTTGTTTTATTTTGGCGTAATATTTTACAATATATTTTTTTTTTGTAATATAAAAGAAAATTATAACTTTTTCATTGTTGGTTTATATTTTTTATACAACAATTAAACCGAAGAGATCGTACAAAAATATTTGTTTTACACAAGAATTAAAGTTGCAAGGATCACTTCAGTTACTGCTTCTGGTTAATAATGTCATCAAATTAATTATTGATAATTATTATACGAAATAAAAAAATAATACCGCATTTCCCTTATTTATGATTGATAAGAAAACATTTACCGGTCGACCGTTTGCCATAAACGCTGAATATCAAAAAATGCCTGCCATAGCCAAGATAGCAGGAGAACTTCCGTCTGCAGGTATTCCAACCACGGGGTTAGTTTTCTACCTGGTAGGCTTTCCCTTTTACACTGACGTAGTTTTGATTAAGAGCAAGGGAGCAGGCATAAATTCCAGCGGCATGAATCAATAACCTGTGCACACACACTTAGGTACATTTGTGTGTTTACGTCACACGGACGCGTTCAGACTATATTTTGACGGGAGGCTGGCGCGTTCTGTTTAGAAATTATACGCCACAGACGTGGGACGCCACTCGCGGCGTGCCGGCGACACTACGTAAGCGAGATGGTACTTACTACTTACATACATCAATCTATGTATGTTTCAACGAGTTGTCATATTATTTTGTCATTAAATAGACGTACCCAATAAAAAATATTTCAATATGATTATGGGAATTAATTATGCCATTATGACAAGACATAATATGACTTGTTTTGGAATGTAACGTAACAATTAGAGTTAGGACAATTTTTATAGCGGTGTTTGTACGATAAGCACAGTTTCTGAGCGATCAGCTTTTCTGTGCCGCGGCTTTTATATTCTCGCGTCACTAATATTTGTTTGATTTAGAGGTTTTTTGTTTTCTGTATATTTATATGGATACCAAATAATTACGAAATAATTTGTTTTATTAACCCTTGGCGAAGAAGAATAATTGTAATGTGCGTATTTGTGTATCTTGATATGCTGTGGCATTGTAGAGCCGAAACAAAAGAACCAACTTTGATTTAGTTTTATTTTATGTTTGAAAGGTGACTTTATCGAAAATTAAATAACATATAAATGTCGTTAATTCTCTCATTTAGAATTTCGCCTACAATGCAGTAAAAGATCCTAGTATAAAACGACGTTTTACAAAAGAAACAAATGAATAACGTCATTTATACGTTTTCACCAATTACAATCCGATTCTGGGGTACAATTGTCCTCATAAAGTATCGATGTACGCTTCTGTTTCCACAATAGCATGTTTGAAAGCCACTAATTAGCAGATAGAAAAGTAAAGCAAATAGTTTCAACAGCCGGATCCACCATTGCTAATAAAAATCGACTCTATTTTCTTTACTATGAAATAACTTTTGCAGTAATAGACAGTTTTGACGTCAGGATATGGGAGAAATCCGCGTTTCTCTTTTATTGCGTGTTGCCATGTATTTATCCACATAATTCGTATGAGGAAACCTCCGTCCAGGAAACATTAATAGGGAAAGTAGAGTACATACATAAATCTTTGACTACCTTCTTATTACTTACATTAAGGTGAAAATATATGGAAATGGGTGGCAAAGTTTTGTTGTGAAAAATAGGGACTAAGCTCTCCAGGGTTGAAAGCCCTGAAATCCTGTAGTAAAAAATATTTTGGTTACACTTATCTGTAGCTCGCTAGAATGTTTCTTGTGTATATTTATGTTACTATTATAACATAAAGGGAGAGACGTCCTTTATTTGTCGATGGAGATTAATCAAGATGGCAAAAAAAAGATTTGCTGTAGGAATCCTAAGCATAAATGCTTGAAACTTTTCAATTGCATAAAAACGCATCGTATCTAACTGTCAAATTTAAAAAGAGAATAGAGTGGTGAATAGATTATATTGATATTCTGACACTACGCTCACTGGAATGATATTTATGGTTTATTGACAATCCCAGCTAATACAGTGAAATATTTTAATCATCTGATCAAAGTTTTGAGATATTTAGAATTTTATAATGATATAATCACAAAAGCGAAAACATTACGGAAACAATCTAATATATAAATATTGTAAGTTATTCATATCAATAATAATATATCTACCGTCGAATGTATGTCCCACAAGGTTACTGGACCTGGACAAAAGAAAAACATGCTTATAAAACCTATTTACCTAAATCTATAAACAAAAATAACGATTACTAACAATTGATGAAAAAGCATCCCTTCAACAAAAAGCTTGAAATAGGGCCGCTATTATGAAAACCATTAGCATTGTTTAGCATTGTTAGCAAAACAAACTTGAGCTGGGTTTTAAAATGCACGACAATAGAGGTGGGAAACCGCGTCAAATATATACACAATATATACATGTATATTTAATTTTCATCACGTTTCTTGTTTGAAATATTCAACAGCATCGATTATCGGCCCACTTTGTACACAAACACTTTTTTATTCAATTTAACGAACTGAGAGGAGACTCGCGACAAGTTTAGAATTTTTTAAGTTGTTTCACAGAGACTCGCCGTACGAAAGTGTTCAAGAGGTTCAAGAGTTAAATCTTTGTTTGGTGATCTTGTGTTTTGTGGTCTATTAAGGGCCGAAGTTCCTTTGTAATCCAGCCCATAATCTCTTCTAGTCTTGTGTATTCATCATTATCAACAAAATTATGGTCCCACTTCTAAGGATGTGTCTTCTCATTCGAGAGAGATAAGATTATTGTCTACCACGCTAGCCTAGGGTATTTAGTTTAGTACGTACACACGCCATCAAGACATCGTGAACCATCTTCCAGGCATGCAGGATAGTTCATAGATGCTTTCCTTCACCTTTTAAGCACGTGTATTTTACACGTGCTCACATTATTCTGAAATGTCAGTAGTGTGTGCCTTGAGATATAACTCAGAACTTTTGACTTTACAGTCCACTGGTCACATTACTTCTTTTCATAAGTATTGATTGACATATTTCTCATTTCTATTGGCTACTTTATAGGCACCTACTTATTTTCTGTTTATATAAAATTATCTGTGAGATTCTGTGGCTGGCGTAATGAACACAGCATAAGTTCATTCAATAATTAAATTTCTATTGTGAACGTAATTAGTTCCCTAATGGATGGTTCTATGTAAATTAATTAAGACTATCCATCTGCTAATAATTACGCTGATTGAGTTTGAATCTTATTAATATCTTTAAATGAAAAATCGCATCATCTCTCCTGCGGCTGTAGCTCCCTCGCGGTTATCCTTTTACATGATATTAGATTTTCCTTTACTATCTCATTTAATTTTATTGCCAACATTTACTTTGTACTAGTTGTGTTTTCGCAATATTCTTTAGCTTCGCTTTTAAAATTTTCCACACAATATTGAATAGAACATAATTCTGTTAGAATGGTTTTGTACAAAACTGAGCCAAGCATGATAAAGCGATATTACTGAAATGTACTTATTATCGAACTTTCTTTGGTGGAACAACTTTTAAGCATCACAAACAAAATCAAATATTCATTTATGTAGAACATACGGCTTCATTGCCATACTGATTTGAGTCTTGTTTGCACAAATCTTGTTAGCGGAAACATGACGCTTGCGCTCTGTAGGAAAATGAGCTCGTTACCGTATAAAAATATAGGGAGGGAATCTCCAATATGTGACGCTATTGACATTAGCAGGTATTGGCAAACACTAGTCAATCGAGTGGGTGAAAAGTCATTTACCACGACTTACACGGCAATCAAATTGTGAAAACATCATTGCAGTGTTTATTCTGAACTGGAATTTAAGTACGTATATTTTCGTATTTCCGTCACTGACACGACTAAAAGATATTTAAAATAAAGTCTATCCAGTATTTATATTGGACTATTTCAAATGTACATATTTTCATCTATTTACACACCTTGATGTGTATAACTTCGTCAATCACCGAATACTGTGTAGCTAGCCCGATAGAGCTACCAGAAAAGTTTAATATCGGATGTATTTTTGGTTGAGTTGGGAAATTAATTAATTAACTGTGTAATAAATCATTCATATATTTATATATAGAGTTGTAGTGGCCTTGTGATGTTACCAGTGTACTGACATGTCTCGAGTTCAAATACGGGCACGCACCACTGACTTTTCGCAAGTTATGTGCGTATTTATCACATGCTCAAACTGTGAAGGAAAACATCGTGAGGAAACCTGCATGCTTGAGAGATTTTCTCGATAGCATGTGAAGTCTACGAACCCGCAGTAGGCTAGCGTGGTGGACTATAGCCTAATTCCTCTCAAATAAGACGAAACTCGTCAACAATGGGTTGATGATGAAATCTATTCTAGTTCATTCTGAAGTTAAACTATTTTATCTACAATAATAATTATGATTCAGGCAGAATATGGTTTGCTTTTCGATAATGCTTTGGATACATTCTAAAGTATCTTATTCTTTTATTTGACTAATTATTCACCACCTGTTTCTGTAAATTTTAATTTGTTTATTGTACAGTATGAATTCAAAGTCATAGATGAAAACGAAACATTTAGCAAAATATTAAAACTATCATTTATAATATGTCCACTATTGTATCATATAGGTATGTAGGAGTAAAGCAGGTTCCCAGGAATGGGGAGTGAGCCTATTGCCATTACCCGGGCAGAAATTCAATAAAATTACAACTATGTTTTTTTTTATTACCAGCTAGATACAGTCGTTGGTAATATTGACAGCCGAAGCTAATTCGCCCTCTTTTTTAGTTACAAATACAATCAAGCACTAAATTGAGTTTATCGTCGGAATCGGGATTTCAATCACCAAGTATCGAGTGTCGAGTCTGCCGTCAAGTCAATCAGAGCAAATTGAACATGTCACCGAGCACTCTTATCAAATGGACGAACGTTTTACTATAGACTTCAAAAATAAATAAAAAAATGTCGGTATATTTGAGTCAAATGGTATAAAATTTGATTTATTTTATATCGGTATTCCATTTTGGTTGATTGCTATAAATCAAATTAATATTTGTAAAACACGGGCCTAAAATATCAGCCACCAAAATTTTACCATTCAATTTTCAATTTCGGTATTATTTCGTGACATAAAAATGTAATACGCATTGATATATTTTGTTTTATAGTAATAATACAAAATTATGTTTTTTCAGTGCAGATAGCTTTGTACTTTGATAATTTCAACTAGGTATTGATAAAAGTTCTTGTCCAGTAAAATAATATAACAAAAAAATAAACTTACCTCATGCCTTAGTTCTTACAAAAATTTGAATAGTCATACTGTAGCTGAAAGTTAATCCAGTGTGAAATATGGATTAAGTCTTTGTTACACGTCATATTACGTGTAAGTCATGGAACCATTCCATTAATCTACGTCAAGACTTCGGGTAAAGGTAAAGTGACCAATTCGAAGCGACCCTACTCTTAGACATTAGCAAAATCGCTACTGACTTGATACATTAACCACGAGACTTGATGAGAACCACTCGCCTCCCAAACTCACAGCTAATGGAATTAATGCAGATTCCACTAAAACTTCTTTTTTTACAAACCCTCGTCAAAAGATATCTTGATAACTTTCAACTTCACAAACCCATATCATTTGTTCGTCGTCATTGTAAAATTCAACCCATCTCAAATAACAGTTCAAAAAACTTGAATTCGTCGAGTTCGAAAGTTCGAACTCTCTAAGATGAAACTGAACCCCGAGTTGGACAGGTTCCGTGAAAGCAACTAAATATCAATGGGAAGACTCTATCAATTTTAATTACTTGCGGTAAATTTCTGTATTACAGGCCATTATCTAAATGAAAGAGAAACCGTCCGCCTCGCCAATACCGGGCACTGTCTAAACATTAATTTGTTTCATATTCTTCTTCTTAAATGTTCTACTTTTTGTCCGAAAATTACAAAACAAATTATGTTCATTCAACGTCACCTGACGGAGACATATTTCGTTATTATCTTGAGTAGGAAAATAATTAAAATTTTAATTACGCAGTTACACTACATGACTGGATCTGATGTTGTATTGTAGGTTCCTAAATTGATGTTAGTCACAGGTCTTGGTGGATTGTTTTCGCTAAAATTAATTTCAGTCCAGAACATGTTCAACACACGTCATTTACATTCAAAAGTTTTTGATGTACTACATTAGAAGCGCACATTAAACCCTTTTATGCAAGAATAATAATATTATGTGTGTATATTCGAATGTATGTATTAAATCACTGTATGTTTGAGTGTGTTAGACCTTGTACTAAGTAAATAAGCACATATAACTAAATAAGGCAAGAAAAAAGACGAGCGAACTGAAGATATTACAGGCCTTATTTGTCATTTTATAGTCTACTTTAATCTCAGCAAATTAAGTAATTAACTTAAATCTATTTTGCATTATAACGTAAAAATATCACCTGGCATTATATTCACATGGCAGAGCAGTTTATATTTCCCAAGCTTCTATCAAATAAAACATTTTAAAAAGAAAATGTGGAATCGCCATTAGTTCAGAGCCGATTAGCACAACATTTCTCGGTATTAGTGTTTATTGGAACTGGGAGAGTAGCTCGACTACTCGTCCGCGACAGTGTTTGTTGTCGAGTTGTCGAGTCGAGTGCAGTGAGACATAATACAGACTAACGGTAACTGCTGTTATCGTCCCCGTAATATGCTTATACTTGTGTTGGTTCGAAGTTATGACAATGTTTGTTACAAATATTTGCCGTGCCGTTGGATAAAGATTTTAGTTTGAGTTCGAGCTTAAATGTATTTTTTTCTCTAATTCTCAAGGTAGATCCTAGCCAAACATAGATAACGCTAAAATGGAGATATTGATAATTACATTAACATAACATGTATTAATATGATGTCCACTGTTGAACAAAGTTTCATGGTAACATGCTAGCTTCATCCAAGGACAGATAATTGTAGGTTGTAACGAGTATGTTAGGATAATTATATATCCGTAAACATGATACGCTTGAGATTAAACTTTTTTCCTTAACAACATCCATGATCATGCTAGAGCCAAATGCTGGGATTCAATAATATTGATGAATCGCACAAAATCCGTGAAAAGTCTAGTGTTCGGGCAAGTGTAAGAAGTAATTAATACAATGGGGATTAATGTAACAAAAAATTTTATGTCTTTTTTTAATTTTGATATAGGGACTTAGGCCTTTTCAATAACGTCTTTGCCCCAGCGACCATTAGTGGGATGGATATGTATCATAACTTATAGAAAAAATGTTCTATAAGTTATAGGCTACAAAAATTGCTAGCTTAGTGAGTTGGTATAGAACACTAGAACGCGGCACTAGGTACTATCCTGAATGTGTAGCAGCACTTAACAGCTGCTGATGCCTAATTGTTTCGTTTTATCGCACTTTTGAGTTTTCTCTTTTCCGAATCGCACACGTTGGATGTATGTACGCATTATGTTTCTTAATACAAAAAAAACTTTATTGCTTCGGCGTATTTAATACGTACAGGTAATTCAGTATATATACGTATTTATGGATTTATATAACTGAATTTAGCTCGAGACCACCTAACGTCACTTTTTTTATACTACAAAAAATAAAAATATCAATAACCTCTTTAGGGCAATTTTTGTTGCATCTACATAATAACTTTAGGAAATACCAATAAATAAACTGGGTTTTTTCAGTCACTGAATATAATATAGATTTTGATGTATGTATACGTTATTTAATTAATCTGTAAAATATTATAGTACTAGTCACAAAAACAAAACTAATTCAGAACTCACAATAGATCATGTTAAATGTCTTAAATTCGCTTAAATGTAACAAATTAATCATGTTATTGTCCGAAGTACACTGGTGTATCTACTAGGTATAAAAGATTCAAAGCAGATCTCCGATGCGTGCAGCCCCGCGACCAGTAAGAAGCTTAATGGCCCGTAACACATTGGAAATTGGCACTTGCCCCATCGGGTCTATTCGACACTATATTTTTTCGCCTGCAGTAGAAACCGCAAGTTCGTGCGATTGTGGGTTCTTCTTTGTTCAGAAAGAGCACAATTACTTACAAACCGGTTTGTTTACACAGCAATTTAATCTGAGACATAAAAATCTCAGCCAGTAATGAAATAAATTGGATTAAAAGTGAAGTTTTTGGTGGTTTGTTTATCAAAATAATGGATGTTCAACATAACATCCATTAGTTTATATTAGGGACGGTTTTGTAATTTACATTAGCCTGATTGCTTGTTCATCATAGTTATAATACGTAGGTAATTTATAAAGAGTCATTCGTTATTACTATTAAGATTAACATGTTTTTGATTTTTGAATCGTGTTTAACCGGACAATGTAACAGTGTTTGTTACAGTCACGGATGTAATAATATTTATGTTACTCCCAAAATATTTATTTTATCAATTTAGATCAGGAATGTTTTATTGGGTAGGTACTGAATTTATATTATTGTATTGTACGTACATGATATATTAAGAGAAAGTCCTAATATTAACGCAAAGATGGTAATCTTATTCGCGTAACGATATCTTACCATTCTCCCCGGGGAAACCCCCTAGTGTGTAAAGTAGACGTCAATAGACAGGCAGTACTCAACAGAAGCATGTTGCTATGAAGGTATGTATGTCACTAAGGCTTAGATTGATCTACCTATAAGGATGCCTTTACATTTATATGTTCATAAAATTATTATTTTTGACCTTGGTGACAGACTTGTGGGCCTTTGAAGATGTGTGTTGGGGGATGATTTAATGACGATTTATAGTAACTCTTTAACATAACCTTGTGTTTGTATACAAAACTAATGTGACAGCAGTCTATCCCTGCACAGTAATAATTATATTATTAGTCTCTACGAGTAAAAGAACAAAAGTCGAGACAGAAAACATTCTGAAGTATTAGAGCCGAGTGATCGGTAAAAGTAGTAAAACAAAAATGAATGATAACTAAGCCTAGACGATCATTAATAAAATTTAAACGTCATAATGAATTTCCAACGGATAGCTAGAATAAAACCAGTTACCAGGTTAATGTAGTGATGTTCAATGCTAAATAAGTCAAAGGTAAATCTAAACCGTTATCCACGAAAGGCTTATCCGCTAATCAAGGGCCCCGTACGCACGGGGACCTCGACATTCACAGACAATTTACTGGCGTCGGGCCGAAAGGTCCCTTGACCTTCTGACCGAAGTGTTACCCAGACGTGACCGGCCTCACAACTCAATGTTTACCCGCCTGTTTATAACACTTGGATGCAAACTTGTTCATATTTAAACAGAATTTCCCTTTGCTGCATACGTTAGCGAACAATTAACTAAGACGTATTCGTGTTCCACAAAATACAGTCGCAATTTAGGGTTACATGAAAGTAAATACGCTTACAAAGAGAATGCTATGAAACATATTTCAATAAGTATGTACAATATAAATTTACTTTCGTATAAATGTGAAATACTTTATAGAAAACCCAAATAAGGGCCCCACAGCTTTGTGTGCTTGTAAAACAATTTCGGTAATTGGATAAAAGAGAATATAAGCACGATTCGGATTTATGAAAAGTGGTACCCCAAAATGGCGTCACGCTTAGAATAACATGTAACGTTACGCAAATGTTAAATAATGAAGAAAACATTTATAGAACAAACCAGATTTAAATAAAATCTTTAAATTTATTTTCGACGAAGAAAAGACGTTCGATCAGCGTTTTAGCTAGCTTATAAGCATAAAAGGGTGTCTCTAGGGTTGGGGGATCGCTTAAGTATTCTTATCACAGAACGCTAATAAAATATTCAATGAGCAACCCTTAAATTTTGAGAGCACCGTCTTTTGTCTGGAAATGACCTACATGGAGGTGTGAAATAAACATTGAATATATTCTCTACAAATTATAGATAAAGCAACCCTAAGACTAGGTATATATTGCGAAAAAAAATAACAAAGTAGGCCAGATGACTTTTACCATTACAAATAAACGAACCTTCCGAAAAGTAAAGTTTACCGAAACTCGTCTTGACGTCAAGGAAGAAAATGCAAGTTTTATGAGGTCAGATTAGGTAGTCTCTCAGAAAGGCATCACGGGCTCGATATAATTTAGTTATAACTTTTGTGAGAGCAATGCTTTGTCGAAGTAATTTAATAAATTAGTAGCTACTCTATATTAATATTTAATCGCAGCTACGTGTATCGGAGATCTAATATCAGACTCTGGAATAACAAAGAAGAAAAAAGCAGTGGATAATGAAAGAATATTGAGTTGTAATCCTTTTTCATCGCATCCGTTTTTTCATACTTGAAGTTGGTATATTTTTTTTTTTTTTTTTTTTTTTTATGGAAATAAGGGGGCAAACGGGCAGGAGGCTCACCTGATGGTAAGTGATTACCGCCGCCCATGGACATCTGCAACACCAGGGGACGTGCAAATGCGTTGCCGGCCTTTTAATAAAGAATATACTCTCCTCTTGAAGGTTCCCACGTCGTAACGGTTCGGAAAGACCGCCGGCGACAGCTGGTTCCACAGAGCGGTTGTGCGAGGCAGAAAATGCCTCAAAAACCGCACTGTTGTGGAACGCTGGACATCGAGACAAAATGGATGGAACTTTGAGTTCTGGCGCGATGTCCGATGGTGAAATTCAGCGGCCGGGATCAAACCAAACAATTCCTCGGAACACTCCCCGTGATAGATGCGGTAGAAGATGCAGAGTGATCCAACATCTCTACGCAGAGCCAAAGGATCAAGCCGATCGGAAAGAGCCTGATCATCGACAACTCGAGCCGCCCTTCGTTGGATTCGGTCAAATGGAAGTAGCTGGTACTGGGGGGCCCCCGCCCAGAGATGAGAACAGTACTCCACGTGGGGCCGGATCTGCGCCTTATAGAGATTTAGGCGCTGCGCCGACGTGAAGTACCGTCTCGCCTTGCTGAGCACACCAAGCTTCTTTGAGGCCAATTTGGCCTTACTTTCCAGTTGACCGCGGAACTGGACGTTGCTCGAGATGTCGACACCAAGTATTCCGATGCTGGCTGTGGCGGATAAGGGAGTGTTCTCAAAATTAGGAGTTACGACGAATGGTGACTTCTTAGCGGTTAACGCGCAAACCTGTGTCTTTTTGGGGTTGAATTGGACTAAGTTAAGTCTACCCCAGTCCGAGACTTTGGTGAGCAAAGACTCGACTTCAGACACAAGTTTGTTCCGACACTCAACGACGCATTCCCGAGAAATGTTTGCTCGGCCAGTGTACACGGCATCCACAGTGCTGTCGTCTGCATAGCAATGAATGTTGCTGATATGCAACATGTCATTGATATGCAGAAGAAACAGGGTAGGAGACAGGACACAGCCTTGTGGAACACCAGCATTGACAAATTTAGGATCAGAGCATGCACCGTCAACGACGACCTTGATGCTCCGATCTGCCAAAAAACTGGTGACCCAGTCGCACAATTTCTCGGGAAGCCCAAAGGAAGGCAACTTCGACAGAAGCGCTTTGTGCCACACCCGATCAAAGGCCTTCGCCATGTCCAGACTAGCTGCAAGCGCCTCTCCCTTGCTCTCAACTGCCTCCGCCCATCTATGCGTTAGGTAGACTAGAAGATCACCAGCTGACCGACCCCGACGAAAGCCGTACTGGCGGTCACTAATCAGCTGGTGCTCTTCCAGGTATCGCAGGAGCTGGCAGTTGATAATGGTCTCCATTATCTTGGAGAACAAGGAAGTGATTGCTATAGGCCTGTAATTGGACGGATCCGAGCGATTGCCCTTTTTAGGGATCGGGTGCACTAAAGCGGCCTTCCAGGATTTCGGGACTATGCCTAATTCGTAGGAGTGTCGGAAAAGACGCGTTAAAACCGGTGCCAACTCTGGAGCACATGTCCGCAACACGATCGGAGGGATGCCATCGGGCCCACTCGACTTGTGAATGTCCAAGGAAAAAAGTGCTTTGCGAACTGCACTTTGCCGGAACTTAATCTCCGGCATCGTGGTATCGCACCGCGGGATTGTCGGTGGTGAGTTTCCTTGGTCATCCAGGGTCGAGTTGGACGCGAAGAGAGAGCCCAAAAGATCGGCTTTCTCTTTCGCGGTATGGGCCAGCGAGTCATTCTCCGTGTGTAGGGGCGGAAAGGATGGCTGACAGAAATTCCCTAAGACAGCCTTGGCGAGAGACCAAAACGCACGGGTTCCCGACGGGAGACGTGCCAGTCTGTCGCCAATTCTGCCAATGTGCTCCGACTTCGCCTTAGCAATAGCACTTTTGAAGGACCTAGAGGCAGAGTTATACTCCTTTTTAAGTGCGCTGGTATTTACATCACTAGACGCCGATGCGTTAGCCCAGGCCCGGTAGCATTCCCGCTTTCGGCATAGTGCCGTCATGCAGGAACGACCATACCAAGGCTGGGATCTGCCACCGATGGGCACCGCAGAGAACGGAATAAAGAGTTCCATACCCTGCAGCACCACATCAGTGACAGAGTCAGCAACGACGTCTGGATCATCCGGCGAGAAGCAAATCCGCCCCCATGGGTAGGATGCAAAGAATGACCGCATCCCGTCCCAATCCGCTGACCTGTAGTGCCATATGCGGCGGCAGCCCGCAAAGCGAGGCCGTGTTAAGCGCGCAACTGGCACCGTACTCCGAACGAGGCAGTGGTCCGACGAACCAAGAGGAGGATCGACGGAAACCAGGTAGCCATCCGGATGAGAGGTCAACAGAAGGTCCAACAGGGAAGGTAAATGATCCTCCACATCTGGGATTCGCGTTGGCGAGGCAACCAGTTGTGTCAAATCATATGCCAAGGCGAAATCGCAAACAGATCTCCCCGCATGATCGGTAGTGCGTGAACTAAGCCATTCGGCGTGGTGGGCGTTAAAGTCGCCTAGAATCACGATCTCTGCGGATGGGATCTGCTGCAGCACAGAATCTGTAGCCATTTGTATGTGCTCAATGAGTCGATCAGTTTCGGTATTGCCGCTATGGGACCTATACAGGCACGCGTAAATGCGGGGATGGTCGTCGCAGTCTACGCGCAGCCAGAGGATGGATAGGTCCCGTCCTTCAAGGCTCCCGAGGCGACGATAACAGATATCCTCTCTGACGTATACGCACACCCCAGCCCGCGGCACAAAGGAATGCTCCAGTTTGTACCCCGGGTAGGAGAGGAAAGAGGTGTCAGCCGGAGTGCATATCTGCGTCTCGGTGAGAAAGAGCAAGGCCGGCTTCGCCGTCTCAAGGTGAAAGTGTACGGCGTGCAAGTTGGAGTTCAGCCCCCTAATGTTGCAGAAATCCACAGCAAGGGTCGAAGGGGTAGCCTTAAGTTGCCTGCTCCGTTTACCCCTAGTTGGAGATGATAGCACAAAATTGCCCCCCCCCAGAGTACGAAGGGCAGCCTGGGCGTCCACGCTCAGGTGGCGTACGACCTGAGCGTGGACGTCCAGGGAGGGATTCTCCACAACGATTTACGCTGGTGGTACCCTCCTGGGGTATTCGTACTGCATCTTGCACTATCATAGGAGAGAGGGAAGGGGGAGTGGGCCGCCGGGACTCTCACAGACCGAACGAAAGGCGACAGTGTAACTGCCACTTCACGACGGTTTTACTGTGAGAGAGTGGTCCTTCCCCGGACGTGCCGGCCCATTCGGCTACTACCCGAAGGTTCGCAGCATAGCACTACCACTAGGAACATAGCACTACCACTAGGAGCATAGCACTACCACTAGGAGCATAGCACTACCACTAGGATATGAAATTCAAACAGCAAACGGAATAAAAACTCAGTGTAAAAAGTAACAAAATGGAATTATGTTACGTTTTGCGTGGCTGAGCTACTCGTACAAACGACTGACTTTCGCGTAGTAGTACCTACGTGCATTATTTTACTTTGAGCAAAAATTATATAGACGTTGATTAGGGCTCGAAGCGCATGTTAGGGGAGAATGGTGTAAATATTAAATTAGTTTGGTACACCACACACAGCTTAACTTACCCTACCCTATGACAAACCTTTATCATTTTAAATAAAAATATGACATTTAAATAAAACTACTTCTAAATAAAACTGCTTTACATTTACTATTGGCATTTTTGCTCTTTTTATCAATTACATACTTATCAATATACTTTATTGTGGGTTCTTTTGAAATAGTTAAACTACATAATTTAAACTTGACTTAGTTGAATACTGCAAAGTCCTAAACAAATGCTGCGTAATGTACTTAACATATATCAAAGAACAACTAAGTAATAATATACAATTATCAAACAATCTTTTAAAAAAATCTCACAATTTGTTTGACAAAGAAAGAACTTTAAGTACCAGTTTCTTTGTAGTAGCACGAAAACTATAAAAACTGTCTTTCTAAAGATCTTATGAAATAGAGTAAAGGTGGTACCAGAAATAATTACTCAAGTATTTCATTAAAAACTCAACACTTTAAAAACCAACTGGAAATACGTAATTTATTCTGTCCTGTCGTTGTTACCTCTTCGGCAATAAAGCTCAAAATTAGTTCAGCGCCAATATAAAATAAGTAATTGCTTTCGTCACGTCAAGCATAAACAATGAACCGGGATGAAGGTAAAAGCGGTTCAATATCGGGCTCAGTGCGTGTCATCGGTCGCCAGGGTTGCACCTTGTGCCGCTAGGGTTGCCCTACGCCGCCGCGCCGTTTGCTAACAAGGTTGGCTCAAACAATCAGAAGTCAAGCAGAAATTGATGGGGTGTTCCGAACGACATGCACCGACGTACCACCCGCCTTAATTAAAAGACTTCACTCAAGCGTAATTCGCAATATCGGCTCGTCTGTCTCTGTGATGTTCTCAACTCTATGGATCTCGATAAGACGGATTACACAATTTCGTTGAGTGGAGGTCCACAGTGTAAATAATTATTTCAACAGCGGGATATGCACAACAAGATCTACAATAATTTTGGAAATTATATTATATTGATGTACCTATTTTGTTCTCAATATCACTGAACAAAAAGAATTCCCTGAAAAACAAATTTATATTTACACACCGATAAATTCTCACTCCCTAAAATATGGTAATGCTTCAACCCAATTGCGATTTGACGATCTTTGTGATGTTTTATAGGGTTTCAATCACTCAATATCGTGGTATGTAATGTAATGTAAGGATATTGTCAATGAGATTTACACAATTACTATTTTATCAATAAGGGCTTTGAACTAAAGATATAGGTGTATTTATTGTGTGAGATGTAATTTAACGTACGTAGGCTATTGACGTCCGGAGGTGCTAATACGGCTCAATCAAGCAACAATAGCTCCTCCCCAGCCAGCCGCATCTCAGGCTTCATGCCTTCATACCATTATATGTATAAGCAAACACAACAATAGGCATGTGTTGCCAGCGTTATTAATTCACCAAACTCGAAGCACACCTACGTATTATTATTAGCTTCGTTACACGCATGTTGTTTTTTCTGTGACATAAAGTGACATTATACTAAAAAAACATATTTAACCACAGGGGAATCAATAGGTATTTGTTTTCTAGAAAATATTACCAACGTTATAAACTTTTTGAAATTATTTTAAGGTTTTTATTTTAAAATGTTTAGTGTGTGCTTTAACAGATATTCAATTATTTATTTTCCAAGTATTTATATTTATACTATACTTAAAAAATATCATGTCGTTTATTATAAAGAAATTAAAATTGTATTGCAATATAGCCTAATAAGAATACACTCGTGCTCAGTAGTGGGTACACTAAATACTAATAAAACGAGAAAAAGAAACTATTATACTAACAGGTACTGTCACAAAAAAAAGCGCTTAAATGCAACTGAAACTGAGTTAAAAACTCCTAAAAGAAAAACAAGTGTACATCGTTTCGCCCAACGTTTTCTTCCCCTACATTTCATTCGATTCGGTACAGAGTGTATAAACACGGATGTTACGACTCATTGCCCCTCCGACTACCGATCTTAAAGTTTTAGACTTATTGAGAACTAAATCGAATCGCTGGTGCATCTGTTTTCGTAATAAAAAGGGTAGTTTGTAGTATTCTTAAAAAAAATGCTGGGCGTGTTTTAAAAATATAACATTCGACAATACAGATATGTTTTTGCTGTACCTAAATAAATTTATTCATAACAATATTTTTTACAATTGCAAATTAAGTTATTCTAAATTTGTACAGTAATTTGTACTTTATTTTAGCAATCCTATGTATCCTAATTATTGTATAATTAAGCTCGTGCAAACCTAGACATATATCATATGGAAGTATCAAATAATATAACAATAGAAAAAAATACCTAGTATGTCAGATTTTTATTTAATACTAAATTATATGAGATTCAATATAAACTAACCTACCAATTTATGATTGTTTTTTGTTTTGGTAACACCTTATATAAACAAAAATATTAAATAAGTAAATCATTATCATCATCACATCAACCGTTAGACGTCCACTGCTGGACAAAGGTCTCCCCCAAAGATCGCCATGACGACCAGTCATGCGCCGCCCGCATCCAGCGGTTTCCAGTAAATAAGTAAGTAACTTTGTTTAATCTAATGTGTATCCTAATAGGTTGTTTTTTTGGTACATTTTGATAAATCAGCATTGGCGGAGTCTCACAGAGACTAAGAGCGTATTGTACAATCTGTCATGAACTTTTCCATTAGGTTAGATAATGTATTTTACCGAACAAATGGAGACAAATGGTGAAAAGTCGCAAAAACTAAGGCAGCACTGGACTCGCTAATTTCGATTAAGCGCCAAGAATTGTTGGCAGAGATCATTTATAATATTAGTTAATAGCGACTGTGATGAGACAACAAATGTCATTTTGAAGTTGTAAATTGAAGTTTTTTCCCAAAAACTACATCATGGGGGTCTTATAAAAGTAATGAAAAGTAGGCACTAGAACCAAGAGGTTGATAAACAAAATTTAGACCTCACCATGTATGTTTATTGTTGTATATATTATTATCTATACGTACGATTCTTATTTTTATTTTATTTATTTTTTATTTCTTGTACGAACACTCAAAATACAAAGGACAGTTAAAAAATATAAACAATGTACAAAGGCACCACTTATTTCTTCAGGAATCTCTTCCAGTAGGCCTGAGAGAGGAGACAGTATAAACGAAAAACATGAGTGTGTTTTCGACATGAGTGTGATAATTTCAAGTCTCAGTATATTTATTGTTGTATATAGGTATGTATATGTACGATTCTTTCAAGTGTCTTCGTGTATTAACACAACCCTATAAACTTTATTAACATCAGTACTGTGCTAAACGGGTGGAATACACAACAAAAACGGTCGGTAAATGAGTAAGCATATGTACTATGTAACAGGTACAATAGGTGAGTAGGGAGACAATCAATATGGTTGACGAACTAATCCGTATGTCAATTTCCGCGAACAACGGCGTTATACGGCATTCCCACCTAATTGTGGCCACTCTCCATCACAGCACAATCCTGCAAGCGTATTGAATAGCTGTTCTACTATATAGTTATATATGTATTTCGACCTTATGTATATAATAATACGGTTGAGAAGTGATCTACTGCCAAATTTGCTTATTATACCTACACATACAAGTACTCCTACATCGTCTATTTATGCTTGTTTGTCGAGTTAACTGCCTCATTAGTCTAGTGGTCATAAGTGGAACTGCTAAGCGGGAGGTCTTGGGTGCGATTCCCAGTTCGACCATTGTTATTTTTCAATGAAGTAGTAATTCGGAGTTTAGATTTGTGCCCGGTTGACAGCAATAGCCTTGCCTATTGCTCTATTTGGAACCTAAAAGATACTGGCAAAATGTAAATGTACATTAGCACATTTCTGCCTAGCCCATCGGAGATGACTAGCGAGATGGTATTATGCGTGTGAAAGGGGATTTGAGGAAAAATAATTAACACAGACGAAATCGAAAAATATGTAGGTTTTTTTTGTATTTTTTACGGCAGTACTATGAACTGATTGAAATTAATATAATAGCTTACAGCGAAACGATTATAAATAAATAGATAAAAAATAAAATTGATCGGGAACAGTTATTGTATGTACCTACCTATCAACAATTTAATTCCGTATTTTGATCACTAGTATCATATTTTTACAAAAATGATTCGATAACATTGTAAATATTATACTAGTTGAGTGTTCGACCATAGGTAATGGTATACATTTTATTAAGAAATTACTTTTATGAGTTAATGATATTGGATTGCAAAACGTATGAAATGTTTGAACCATATTATGTGTTAAATTTGCATGTTATATATGTAGCTACTTAAAACGAAGATCTATGAAATGTAATTGATAAATTAGTCGTTTTATCTTCTTACATGCAATAATTGTCTATTGCATTTAAGTAGATAAAAATAATAATTCATCAGTTTAAAATAACACGTCAAAAGTTAACGTTTGGATTCTATTATCTTTCAATAGTCCGATAAAGTGTTCTGTAGAATATGTAATACAATAAATACAAATATACCCAATGAAATTATTTGTTTTATTCAATTTAACTACAACAGCACTTGAATTTTTCTAAGATTTTTCCATCCACTATCCTATCTACCCAGATTGTTTACAAAAGACACGTAAAGAAAAACATACTGTATTATCCATGCGTCCACAAAGAAGCCGCGGGCGTCGAACCTAAAAAATCCTTACCTTAACAGCAAATCCCGTTGAACAATCTGTAACAAAAACAATACGTAACGTGAGTAAAAGCCGACGTGACCGAAAAACTAATGGTGGCCGAAGATATAAGACAAGCAATACACTTATCATGTCGTAAAACTGAGGAGGTAACGGTTTATTGACCCTAAAGGCGTGTTATCGTTACATTTGCATAAGGCCACGCATACACACGACCCCTTACCCCCTGTAACGCCCCCATTTTTACGAGCCCAATGTGCCCATATGATCTAGGTACGACACGTAAATATTTTTCATCTCCATAGAGCCGCGTTCCTCGTCCCCTTTTAATTTATTACATTCGATAGCAAATTATGGACGTTCTTATTCAAAAATGTTGATTCAGTATCTTTTAAGTAAGATATTATAATGGCATTTTATTGACATGGCATATTTACGTGTACAGGAAAATACGCTTTATAAGTATCTAGCTTTTGTCCGATACGTCGTCAGCGTATAATTAATAATTTGGGTAGCACATTTATTCAATCTGCTTATTTATTTCTTCCGAAAAGGTAAAAGTCTAACAGACCTTTTTGTAAGAAATTATTGATTTTCTATAATACTTCCAGCCCGCTTTTCACCTTCTGTAAAGACGATTTCCAGAATAAAAACTATTATATATCCTTGGTACTCAAACTATTTTCATACCAAATTTTCATTTTGGTTCACCGGTTTAAGGGTGAAGAGGTACCTAACACAGACAGAGGTAGGTACTTTCAAATGTTTATTACGTTAGTACGTATTATCGATGAGTTACGTATATTAATAGACTTTTTAAACATACAAAACATGATACACTATGGTTCCAAAGACGAAACTCCCAGTCAAATAATAATAAAAATACAAACAAAACATTAAAAACTCCAATAACTTAATAAACGCGCCCAATTGTGTTTGAGTTTTTTTTTAAGAAATTCTAAACGCGCTTCCGAGAACAATAATCCTTGTTTGAATGCTAATTAATTTGAATTAATTTCGCACTTTGAAAAAGGTATAATTGAATAGACAATGGTGAATTACTTTTTGGGGAGAATCTTTCCTGATTGTTAAGGAACCTGCTATTATATTGAGTTCTATATTTAAATACTTTGAGAGTTTATTGTATAACTTTTTTTTTTATTAAAGATTTTTTGGCGCTGAATACTCACAATACAGTACAATAATTCTAATGTCTTTATATGCCTGAATGTGGTTGTTACAGGTCTTAAAACTAAATAATAATTGTTTATCATATTCTCTTAAATAAAATAACGTGCAAATTAAATAAACAATATAGATAATTATAAGGATTAGACTAGAAGTATAGAAATAATATTTTACAATTTTAGAAGATTATGCGAAGGTGTTACTATAATGTAAAACAACTCAGCAGTGGCCTAGTGATCTGATTAGTGGACTGCGAAATCAAAGGTTTAGATTTCAAACCCTACACTAAATGTCAGTGGCGCTTACCACTGACTTTTCGAAGATACATGTTCAAACGGTTATCCCAATAACGTGTGAATTCTGCCAACCCGCACTAGGCTAGCGTAGTGGACTATAGCCTAATCCCTCTCAAATGGGAAGAGAACTGTGCCCAGCAGTGGGACAATAAATGGGTGGACGATGAATGTAAAACTCGTGTAGTGCTAAGAGCATATAAAAACTCAGTTGATTGCATTCAGACGTCGAATTTTCTACTTCTTACGTCGGTTCTCATAAAGTTGACTAACTCACTGGAAAGCGAATTTGCGCAAACAGAATTTTGAGCAGCATGCTAATTTACATGATATCGTATTCGCATTAACAATACAAGTAAATTACGAACCAGGAAATATTACAATTTGTTTCATAACTTATTTTAAGTAAGTTGACAGTGCAACGAGATATTTCATGACTTTGTCCCCCATCCCCCAACTGTCCCTTTTTTTTGTTATCGGTGTGGAATCCTTCAAAAGGCACCCGGCATCTGGGGAAGAGACCGGGTAGTGTGGGATTTTTACCTCACTAAAACCACAACATATTTTGTTACCAGTAGTACTGTAAGAAATAAGACTCGTATAAGAAAGTCATTTCGAAGTCACTCTTACTTTGATACTCATAAATATGTTGTAACATAACATATTACGATTCTTCTAAAGTTATCGTGTTAACGTGAAAAATCGTTATCAAAAAGTTACAGAACTTACAAGTTGTGTTTTTTTCAGAGGATTTGGAAGTGAGTTCTTTAAGTAGCATGGTAGGGTTAAAAAGGAAAAAGGTACCACCAAGCCGTGCATAAAATTAATCAATTTCCTACAATTAAACAAAACATACTCTAAATGCTATAAACAAAGGTACTTCTATGTAAAAGTTTTACATAAAAGAAGGTTCAGTGCGCAATTTCGACGAGTATTTAACCAGTTTATAAAACATTATATCGAATTTTGTTTCAAAATACACACGTATGTTTTAATCCCTACTCAACAATATGACAGGTTTCCAGTATTCCGTTTTTCATACAAACTTTATCTGTGACTTTACATTATATTAGCTAAAGCTCAGTTTTTAATTCAGAGTTAAATTTTGCAATCACTGAATGCAGTGCGCGAAACTGAAACCTCTCGAGACATATCTCGAGAGGTTTCAGTTTCGAATAATAAATAGATAGGTCATAACCTATCTATTTATTATTATAGTTATAGTTACTTGATCGTTTCACACAATTCATATCTAGTTTAAATTCCGCAAAAATAAATCAATCTATTAATATTATAGGATACCTCGTACTACTACTCTGTGGAACCAGCTGTCGCCGGCGGTCTTTCCAAACCGCTACGACGTGCAATGGAAACCTTCAAGAACAGAGCATATTCTTTCCTGAAAGGCCGGCAACGCATTTGCACGTCCTCTGGTGTTGAAGATGTCCATTGCCAGCGGTGATTACTTACCATCAGGTGAGTCTCCCGCCCGTTTGCCCCTTATTTCCATTAAAAAAACATGCTGTAACGTTTTGTACGCTGGAAGGGAACTGACATACCAGTTACTGTTAGATTGAGGGAGCTTTTATAACGTAACCGTATAATTGATGAAGCCATAACTCTGCAAGTTAGGACTTAACTAAAAAGCTAAGCAACACAAGTTAAGGATGCCTCCGAATGGAGTTCAGGGTTCGGCTTAGGGCTCTGTATTAGTCGGTACACCTTATAAGCCACCGCGGAAAAATTTCAGGTATGCAGGATCTAAAGATCTCTTTACACAGGCGAAGCTCAAATAGAAATCTATCTGAGGATTCACCGTTTCATCTCCTGAAAAAAAAATCTCGTGATTAAAACCCTCCCCGTTTAAGCAATTAAATAGATATTATAATCTGTAATCGTTTACATCAATTTCCATAATCATTTTGAGGTAACTAAGCACTTAATTATGCAGCAAACTTCACAGAAAGCTTTCGATATATATTTTAAGCAACTCTAATAATATTTCAGATAGCGTAATTGAATTTTGTTACCAAATCGCTTTTGAACCTCCGAATCCACGGTCACTTTAAACTTTGGTGAATAAATAACTGTATTGTTGGCATAGTTATTGTTTATAACTGGGTTTATTTTGACTGTCGACTTGAAACTATGCCTTCAAGTGTTTTGTTTAATGTAGTTAGCCGAAATTGAAAACTTTTGTGATAGCATATTAAACTTATGTAGGTTTTCAAGTATATTATGAAATAAGTTTTGTATTATATATGTCTATAATCGATGTTTTAAGTACTAGATGGTTATATCATCAAGCCATTACTGTTTCACTGCTCCCCAGAAGTGAACGGGTCTTCTCCTAACGGGTTTGATAAACTTCACACAAGGTCAGGAAAATCTCTCTGTTGTGCAGATTTATGATATTTTTCTTCTTTCATTTTATCTGTAAATTAGTATTACTATAATATTGTGCACATGGTAATGGTAAACGCAGTTCAATTAAATACTCTTATGAACTTTAGTTCTCTCTTACATACAAAGGAATACTATAACACGATTTGGAAAAGGTGGTTTTACACTGGTGAGGCCTGGAATGGATGGGATGGATGAGGATTTAATCCCATTGTTGTGTTAAATCCAAAAGATACATTGGGACCGCACACTGTGCCGTACATGGGAACCTCGGTGGTCGAGAGAAATTTGAGAAATTTGTGTATACGTCTTGCAAAGTAATAAATAATCTTTTCATGCAGCAATACAGTTCAATTTTGTACCGGCTAATATTTCAAAGCTCCTCTCGCATTCAGAATTTTCACACCAAAGACGTTGTGAAATGGGACATGCAGAAGAGCAGAAGGAGTGGAGTACTAGTTCTACGCGAATCCTGCGATCCAATATCTTTTTAACCGACTTCCAAAAGGAGGAGGTTATAAATTTTATTATTTTATTAGTACTTTTTTTTTTTTTTTTTAATGTTTGTTACCTCATAACTATGGATTGGGTGAACCGATTTTGAAAATTCTTTTTTCATATGAAAGTTGAAGCTTCCCGTGTGGTCCCATAAAAAAAAATTTAGGATCTGATGAGTGGATCCTTGGGAAATAGAGAGAAACCCTAAAATTTCTACGTAGATGACGCGTTTATTGTTCAACTTCTTACCTCATAACTGTGGATTCGGTGAACCGATTTTGAAAATTCTTTTTTTATATAAAAGCTGATGCTTTCCGTGTGGTCCCATAAAAAATGGTGAGGATCTGATGAGTGGATCCTTGGGCAATCGAGAGAAACCCTCAAATTTCTAGATTGATGACGCGTTTATTGTTCAACCTCTTACATACTATCACGCCTTTTGTCCCCGAAAGGTTAGGCAGAGGTGTACTAATGTACACCCTCGTTTCGCCGGTATATTTTAGGTCTCATGTAATAGGTGGCGAGCCTATTGCCATTAACCGGGCACGAATCCAAACTCCGAGCCGCTACTGAGAATTTCACAGTAAAACCCAATAACACTTTGCACCTAGGAATCGAACCCAGGAACTTTTGCTCGGCAGTCGCACTGTATGACTACTAGACCAACGAGACATATTATACAACGAACCTATTACAGACACTAAAAAGTAAAAAATAAAATAAAAAACTGCGTTAAAAAAAACCGACTTCAAAACTAAAAAGTTAAAAATAACCTAATACACTTTTAACTTCTTTTTAGTTTTAAAGGTATGAAGAAGAATTGGCTTGGCACGCCAAATGTAAAGGTATGTACACCCATCGCGCAGTGTACAACCAGGCACTGGCACCGACTTCATACCTTTAAAACTAAAAAGAAGTTAAAACTGTATTAGGTTATTTTTAACTTTTTAGTTTTGAAGTCGGTTTTTTTGGGTTTTATTTATATAGACATCACGCGTACGGACATTTTGTAATCTTAACCTTAATCCTACTTTTCATTTTTGTTATTACCCAACTCATACCCACATTACGATTATTTACCTAATTTCGTTGACAGCGAGCTGTCATCAAATCCAAGTTTGGAATTCGTTATGAAATTTATAATAACGTCCCTACATGCCACAAGTCTAATAAAGGTTGTGGACAGGTACAAAAATATCAAAATAATAAATATATAGGGTATTTTATAACATTAAATTGTAAAACAATAAACATTGTTCAGGAGCGGATTGTTGAAAAACGTGCTATGAACTGTTAAAATTGTGCTTTGTCCGAATATAAGAAAGAGATGGGATTATATAAGCTGTGTAGCCCCATCTCGGTCTCACATTCTAACATTCAACAGTTCCCAAGGCTAACATTCATCAAGAGTTTTGTAAATGATTTTTAAGGCAACGACTGAATGGCTAACGAGGACCCATTGGGCTCTTTGTTTCAGCATAATCATTACCTACCTCCATCGTCGTTTGCTTACAAAAAAGTATTCATTGTTTTCCGCCTGCCCTCCAGAGAGTAAACAAACAATATCTCTAACAATTTTGGGGTCAAGTGATTTCGTCCAGTGAATATTCAGAACATAATTAGAAGAGAAAACAAGCTTAATTAGTACAAATCGCGTTGCAAGGCGTTCAAGTATTTTTTTTTTGTGAAATGATTTGAATGAAATTAATTCAGTAATTGGACGATGTCTTCTTGTATCTTTAAATGTACGATCGTTGGAATTAATCCTACTGAAATTAATAATGGGTCACAATTAAAATTATAGAGAATAGTTAATAGTCTATAATTCTAATCTATTAATATATAACTGCCTTGTTGGTCTAGTGGTCGTAAGTACGACTGCCAAGCACGGGGTCTTGGGTTTTTCTATAAAATTCTCAGTGGTAGCTCGGAATTTAGATCTGGGCCCGGTTGATGGCAATAAGCTCGCCCCCTATTACATAGGACCTAAAACATATCGTCTAGATGTCAAAACACATCTGCCTAACCCATCGGGGACGCCAGCCGTGATGGTATGTTATGTATACAAGTAATCTTAATTTTACCAAGAACACAGTACACAATGAATCCATAACGCTATGTTTCTGCTCGAATATTAAATAAAATGATGCTTAAACATAACTTGGTAACTTAGTATGTACTAGACTGGTTCTAGTAGCTAGGAATCAAGTTGTACTTAGTTCCTCTAAGTTAGCGCCGTGGCTTATTGCTGTACCCAACAGATTTCATAGTTTACAATCGCTATGAATAATGCAGTTTTGATAACTCTGTTGTTTTAATCGATTTTGCCTAATGAAGTGTAAAACATTGAAGATAAACTATGTAAGCGTAGATTGGTTTAAAAGGTAACCAAACAACTGGACTCATGCATTAATGTACTCTAGGTGTTGCCCGAGGCTTTGCACGTCACCCCACTCATTTCCCCCTTAAAGATAAAGGTTATTCCAAAAATACGTCTCCTACCTATAAACTGTCTACTTGCCAAATTTCAGCGAGAAAGGTCAAGTAGTTTTCGAGATTTCGTGTTTAATCGAGCGAAATGTTATTACACTCACTGGAGAGGTTTCGTAAATTTCGCTTTAACTTATCCTTATGATAATAAAAATGTTTATCAATATATGGTTTTAGGCAAAAATCATGTTTATAATCTTTTAATGTATGATGAATAATGCATGCATGATGGAGGATAATTATACTTACTTAAAGTTAAAGAAAAATCTTGTTGAAAAGTCTAATATATGTATTAACCAGTACTGTTCTGTCTTACTTTTCAGGAATCGCAGGCACGATAGTGAGGTGAACACTTTTTGAGTCCTTCCCTTGCCTATTTTTCGATGATCCAGCGGTAGTTAAAGCTGCCTTCGAATCCCGGTAGGGACAATTGTTTGTGTGGTTAGTATCAACATTTGTATCCGATTCATGGATGTATCTATGTATAATATGTATGTATTTAGAGAAAAAAGTGTATAAGTAGTATATCAACCTTCTAGTATCCGTAACACAATACTCGTTGCTTACCACGGAACTAGATGGCGCTGTATCATAATGTCCAGATAGATATATATTTTTGTGTTCAAAACATAAATAAAATCCGAATAAATACAAAGAAAGAGTAAGAAAGCACTTCACAAAACCAATACATACTTCATTCACCATAGCATCAAATCTCCGAGTATACCAAATATGGCGAGCAAAGAGAATTTTTCGATATAAAGCACCTTCGCGGGTTTGTGTGCCGGGTAAGTGTTGTCGAATAAATCCGATCAAATATGGATAGGGAAATTCTAGCGGCAGCCAGTTTCCGCCGCTGCAGCCTTTTGCATCGAAAACTGACGCATCATTGGTTAGTGTTGTGTTGTAGCCCATTAATGTTTTATGCTGTTGAGTGTTTTATGCGGTAAAACCAGTTCTTTTTATAGATGAACAGAGGTTCTTTTCACAACTCGTTATAGCTGTAAAAAGTATACGCATAGGTTCATTGAATACCTACATATAAGTTGATAAGATTTTAAAGCGCTTAATTTGTATATACGACTACGACTATACGTCCAAAACGTAGGGTAGAGGTTAAGTTTTCAAATATTTTTAGGGCCCTTGTAGATGAACCAATTTTATTTTTTAAGCCAAGCTCAAACTCTGAGGTCGTGGTATTCGTTTAGCAGTTAATCTTTGGAGCCCAGGACCTTATCACTATCGGGACTATGGTCCCAAGGGTGTAATGATGAAGTTTGGCTTACCGTTAAAACCAGAATCTAATCGTAAGTTCAAACACGGACTTATGCACTTTTTACAATCTTACACAATTCTTTACAAACTCTTGGTCTATAAGCAACACTGTTAATATTTAGCTCAACTATTACTAAATTGACATGCTGCCTGCTGTTATTGACAGGTTCCAATCGCTCTTACCTAACCACAGCACTATGCCGTCCATCAATTAATTATTATCGGACACTATTTCCAAACTAAAACAACCACATGACAGTGTCACTTGACCCAAAGATCTCGTGGCCGTATGTATTATTTTATGTACTTAAAATGTACGAACTACCGGTGTCCCTACGATATTTTGTTTTCCATTTACCGTGCAGTGCTAACAAATAAAACTGACAAGCTTCTGAATTTTATACGCTTTTCACATGTTTTGTAACGATAACATGACACGTTCGTGACACAGCACGCGTTGTTGTAGTCATCGAAAAATTACGAAAACTAAAAACAAATGAAGTGTTGCCTGATGCTCGTATAGAGTTACCAATTGCATAGAACGTCACAGGAATAGTCACAGGCTTTTTAAATTGCAGTTATTGTGGAGCGGATGTATTTATTGTTTTACTTTATTTATCAGTCCACTCTGATGGGATATGATCAAACGTGAACAGGGTTTTCACAGTGACATATTCGGTATTTCTGATAGACTAATTAACTTAGTATCAACCCATTTACTGTTCCACTGCTAGGACGGAACTCCTCTCATTTGAGACTCACGCTATCCGGTCGGCAGACTTCACAAACCATCGAGAAAATCTTTCAAGTTTGCTGGTTTTCTCACGATGTTTGCCTTCACCGTTTGAACATGACCGTTTGAAATACGCATGTAACTCCGATAAGTCAGCGGCGCATGGGTTGGACTTCAACGTGTGACCTTTAACTTCGCAGTCCAGTAGTCACACTATGAGGCTATTACAATTACCTACGTAAACATGTCTATAACAGAAAATTACTTGTTGAAGAGCAACAACACTAAGAAAAAAAGTTATTTACAAAAATGTGCTTATTAAATAAAATGAAATATTTACCAGTTAGTAAGTACCTAGACTTATTTATTACGTTATAATTATATTTCCTTCATGGTAATGTTGATTGTGCTTTCTTTCTTTAAGTTTCAATATTGCACATTTCACAGATAAGAAAAAATCAATAATAATAGTACCCACAGACTATTTGAGTGAGCACGTGTACGATACACTAGAGATGGGTCATCTAATATTGAAGGCCCACGATGCACTGCACACGGCCGTGCCCTATTGACTGTGGACCGTATTTTGGGTTGCATGTGCAGTGTTGAAAACGAGAGGTATTTGGTTAAGTCAGTGTACCGTGGGCATAAGCTTTATGTACCACCTTCTCTTAGGTAAATTGGGAAGTCGTGTAAACGGCAGCGTATACCTACCTATCTTAATACCTTTATGCATGTAAAGGTATATTGTTGGTCCTAATTCGCGATCTATAAACGCACGGCTAAAGGTAATAAGTCTAGAATGATGAAATTTGGTATACATATTTTTTTTGACGTAAGCAGCTACAGCTACTAGGAAATTTCAATTTGAAGTGAGACTATAAGATGGGGGGGGGGGGGGTAGGAACCAAAGTTTTGTTAACCAAATTCTTAGTTAAATTATATCATGAAAAATAGGAGTTGATAGTTGAGAAGTATGTTAGTCAGACACGGTAGTCAACCACGAGGATTACTGGTAATGGCCAATTTAAGGGCTCGTAAATTTTCGTTTATGTACCCCTTGACATATTGTAAGGTTTATAGCTAATTAGAATTAACTTGACCAACTAACGGCCTAATACTTAAAATATACTGAGATTTGAATAGCCTTTAATAGTACTATCTCTTTTACTTTCCAGTCAACTGAAAGAGGCAGCACTTATGATGTGACTGAGTTATAATATGAAATATTCTATAACCCTGATAATCAAATAACAATAAAAAATTGAAGACAATCAGAAACATAAATTTCTGCAGTTACAGAATAATTCTTACAAAAATGTGCTTTAAAAACAATGAATCCATATTGTTCATGCAATTTTGGTCCCTACACAAACATAGATAATGTGTTATAACTTGTTCGCCGATGTAATATAAATTTACGACTTATTACCTTTGGGAATTGAACGCTGTCATACAGCGGGCTGTTATCAAGAGTACCATGTTCCGTTATTGATACGTACACGGCCAATGTATTGGGATACCACCTTTTGAAATTTGTGTAAAAAGAATTTTTTTTTTACATATTTTCGGCAATTTTTTGTGTTGTTTTTAGCTGTAACTATTTTACAATATTTTTTACTGTTTACGACCATCACATTACATTTTCCAACACGCATTATCTAGGTACCATACAATAAAATTGTAGTGTACCTTTTTGTCTAACCTGTCTCGATTCCATATATTCTATATTTAGATATTCTTTTTGTGAAAGAAACACTAAGTCTTATCAGTTATCTTGAATTTAAAACCTACGCTTTCCATGTCAATATGGATATCGGACCAATAAAAAGACCATATTTTCTTTGTGTGCAGATTTTAGCCTTTCAGCTACTGGCTGGAGAGGTTTCAGTTAACCAGAAATACCTATGTGTAACGTTCACTAAAGTCGGAGACCGATTGAACTATGAAAATATGAGCCTAGCCTTAGTTTAAATTTTAAACGCAGCTTAATGTCAGCTTTTAACCATTTTGTTATCCTACTAAAGACTATACCCATCTGCAGGTACATTTTCATTGAAGTTAATGTATGTAAATCAATTCGTTACTAAAATAGAATACACCGTTTAAAGCTGTGTTAAATGGGCTTTTAATACTTTCAGGATAGTTAATTTAATTGGACTATAGATAGTATACTTAAATACATAATTAATTAACTAGACTAACCCAATTATTTCTTAACACACGCGCTCACACACTCACTTGCTCATAAACTCACACACCCATTTATACACTCACACACAAACACACACTTATAATCACTATATTATAATGATAAATATAAAATACATATTTAAAATAATAACTAGTATCTAGTACTAGAATAGAATACAAAAAGAATCTTTAAATATATTCTATAGTATAAATGAAATATTTATATACATTGCCGTTTTCAATGCATATTATACCCGCGTAAATTACGGGAACGACAACGTAATGTTTATAATTATATGCAAATAAATTCACGTTTAGCTACCGAATACGTATCTACGTCAAAGCTGAGATGTGGGTCGTCTTTGCCTGCATATTCGCTAGCTACAAAACAGATTAAGTACCCTTATGAGAGAGATTTAATTAATAACAAATTAGTTTATGCGTACGAGATTATAAAACGTAAAATATAAAATATTTTGACTTAATCATGCCTACCTGTTATCCCCGATAGGTTAGGCAGAACTATCCTCAGAAAATGGGAGGTGAGCCTATTGAGCCTATTGACCTGCTGTTATTGAAAATTTCCTAATAAGATTTTCTCTAAAATCGACTGGGTATCTGTCTCATCATGCTCAGTAGCGGTACTTGCAACTAATGTATACAGTTAAATATTCATATTATTTATTTTATAATATAGAAAAATATTATTCGGAATTCTAGTAATAGACATAATAAGCCATATTCTACTAAAACATCAAGAACATTTTAAGCATATTATATTGTAACAAGGACCACAAAAAACAAAGCAAAGATATATAATTTATATGAAAAACCCTTTGCCTACGCGACGACAAAAACTTCTGTCTCATTTTATAAAGCAACTAACAAGCTAGAGACTCACAAGCTCATTTGCTGAGAGACATTTAGAAGAGCAAATGCAGGTATCAGTGCCAGTATTCAAACGAGATATTCAAAACGTTACGAATCCGCTGGTGTACAGCAGAAACTAACCCTCTCGTCCTGCAAACTGACCTACCCCTAACTTGATTATCTAGATAGATGACATACGATTCACTGGATACGACAGCACATGTATGACAAAGTGTAAGTATAAATGTGAATGAAAACTGGGAAACAAAATTTTTATAGATCGTAGTACGGTGGCCGGCACATCAAGCTACCACAATCTGCCAAATTTATTAAAATTTGATAGATTTTTAACTTTATGACAAACTAATAAGGTTCATGTTCAGTTGGGAAAATTTGACAGTTTCGGATAGGTTGACCTGCTAGCGACTGTACGTAGTATTATTTCAGCATAGTCTCATAGAAAACGTACAGTAAGTAAGAATGGAAAAGATGGATCTGATTTCTACTCCTGCATTTTTATATCATTCATTCCTACGGCGATAGGATTCGTCAAAATTACTAATTAAGGTATAAAACCAGTGACTTATCAATTATATTTCATCATCGACTCAATTGCCTATTGTATCTATAAATAGTGTTGACGCTTGTATTTCAAAATTTGAAAAAGTCCTAGATAAAACTTACTTTCTACTTACCATTTCTTCGTAATGTTAATTTATCAGAAAACCTAGCTTCTAACAGAATAAAGGCCAATCCCTGTGAATGAACCTCATCCACATCCGTCAACAAACCAGTTTCTAGTCTTCGCCGTGTCACATCTAGTACAACATTCCAGCCGTGTTGATGCAGAGACGTCGTATGTCGCACACTCATTCAATAATCTGATTCAATTTCGAGTGAAGGTACAGTTTCATGCTCAGTGACGTCTTATTTAATATTCCACTTCGGTGTTCACTCATCTATAAATCTGTATTTTAGGTAAATAATATATCAAAGGTTTTACTCGAGATTACTTATTTTAAGGTCGATGTTGGTTTTTCTTAGAAGTCGGGAGCTTACACGGGTCTTCTAGTTTATTTATAGCATGTATCTGTTTAAATACGGGAGATTTTGTTTCTTACCCAACGAATATTATTAATATACATCGGGATATAACTACTTTTAAACAGTCTGCCCATGAGCCATGGATGCTCATATGAAGAAACTTAAAAGTCGGAATGTAAACAATATACCACAAAAGAAGAAAGAGTTCGTAGAAAGAAGTTACTTCTTTTTATTTATTGTTTCTTCTTATTTTATTTAACATCTCATTCGTGTATTTATTTATTGTTCCAGCAATTATGTAAGCTGTCATTATAGTCACCAGATTTCATTACAGTCTACGAAGTTTATTGCCAGATTATTTTCCATAAAATTTATTTCTTGAAACCGTGCAACTAGATTTTTTACGTTTAAGATAAATAGATGGTTGAAAAAGTTTATTTGAAATAAAATCCTTTGGATATCATTTGATAACGAATGTCAATGGATCAAAAACTAAAATAAAATACTACATATAAGTAAAAAATATTGTAAATATTACATGAGTACTTCGTATATTCCTGCAGTAGGTGCGGTAAATGTTGGCATTACCGGCTGTGTGACGCTAATAATCTAGTAATGGAGTGACGCAGTTTCAACTAGTGTAATAGTGATTATGTAAAATACTGTCACAGGCACTGATATGTTATCGTTTATGATATTTTGTAGATAGGTTGAAACTTGACATAGGTAGGTAGTATTTTCTGCATTCTACGCTTCTTAGCATTTGGTTCGTGTATTAAATTCGTACTTTAATTCAGAATTTTGAAACTATTTTCTATGCCTTTTTTAACATGCAAACATGCTTACTGTCCACCTACTGGTAACCGCTTACCACAGCCTATGGACGTTTGAACATCTTCAAAAAAGGAAAGAGGTTCTCAATATGACTGAATTATTTTTTATGTTTGTTACCTCATAACCTTCGTCTGGGTGAACCGATTTTAATGATTCTTTTTTTATTTGAAAGCTGGTGTTTTTCGTGTGGTCCTATTTCAATTTGGTCCAGTTCTTACAATTGAAGTCAGAACCCCATACTGAAGTGTTGATATGATTGTACATAAATAAATTGGAATATGTATAGTTGATTCCTTCGAAAATGATTATTTTTTATGATGGGTAGGTACTAGCAAGTTAAATTTAAAATTAAGCATTGTGTATCGTGTGTGCTCTAGAGCTATATAGGCTTAAATAGGCGTGACAGTTGTATGTATTTAGCATGTTTAGTATTATTAGCAATGATGTTAGTATATGAGTCAATCATACGTGGATTAGTTTGACGTTAGATGGAAGGAATTTGGATTTTTAAACCGACTATTTACTAACAAATTTTAATAATTTTATTGCTGCCTTATATCAATAAAATTCAAATATGCCCCAGATTTAAGTTAACTAAAGAGAAGGTATATTGTGTAATAGCTATTGTAATATAATAATAAGCCTCAATAATTAAGGGTTTTCCGACATTTAACCTCAAAGGGTTAACAACTTAACGGCCTCAGGTAAAATACGTCTTTACAAACGATCGAGAGGCGATTTTGCGTAACTACAATTTATTTTTTGAAATAAACGTCGATATGTTTTATCATTTAACTGACTTTTTGACGTTAGTTATGACTGATGATCATAAAGCTCCTGGATTCTTTTCTTGTACTTAGTACAAGAAAAAGGTCTAAAGTGAAAAAAATGTGAAAGTCGCCCAGTGGTCGAAATTCGACCATATGTTTTATTGATTTAAAGTATTTTTATACATATTAAAAGATTGTATTGTGCACTCCTTCACTATTTTAAACAACTCGCGGCCCCTCCTGGCTTCACACGGGTGGACATTTATTTTTTAAACTTCATTTATGCTCCGCTCCTATTGGTCGTAGCGTGATGTTCTATAGCCTATAAACCTCCTTGATAAATGGACTATTCAATATAAGGTGGTAACTAGTAGGCAGCAAACGGAGCCTTAAGAATGGTAGCAACACCTGAAGTATTTTTCTTTTGATGCCAAACTGATGAGATCCAATATCGTAACAATACCGTTTACCACATGCTCAAACGGTGAAGGAAAATATCGTGAGGAAACCTGCATGCTTGAGAGATTTTCTCGATGGCATGTGATGTCTGCCAACCCGCAGTAGGCTAGCGTGGTGAACTGTAGCCTAATCCCTCTCTAATGAGAGGAGACCTGTGCCCAGCAGTGGGACAGTAATGGGTTGATGATGATGATGAACAATAGCGTGGCAAGACGAGTATAATCCCACAGCACCCAGGCTAGAGGGGCCCTACAACATCAAGTAATAATTAGATAATAATTATATATTTTTGCAGTCGATTAATTTATTTAAAATAACCTTTAACGTAAGTTGGGTGGTCCTTTACACAGAGATTGAGAAAGGGCCCTGCTAAGGAGGCCTCCGATGAGGGCCCCGGCCTATGAATTTGCCCCGGGCCAAATATTCTTTTTAACCCTGTCGATATACAAGTAGATTATTAGGCTATCAGGGGACGGGACACTTAATACGTGAAAAATACCAATTGAAAAGGTTGTAATGTCTCATGGCAATGAATATTTTTCCAAATAAAAAACTAAAGTTCACCGTCCCATACGAAATCAAAATTAATTAATCAATTTTTTAAACTTATTTAAGAAGGTGGTTGGTAGCGGATGGATGCGAGCTGCCCAAGACCGGGATGGTTGGCGCTCTTTGGGGGAGGCCTACGTTCAGCAGTGGACGGCTATAGGCTGATGATATATCGAATAAAACTTGATAGCAATATGATCGGTAATGAAACACGTTTAGGGATTGGTATACTAGAAAGATAATCTTTTATGAAATGTGATGTAATTCCGTGTATTGTACTGAAATGATCCAAACCATTGAGACTGAAAAAAATATACCTAGTTACTGCGGTTTTCTAACAGTGAAACTATAAAATATCTAATATATAAAATTCTCGTGTCACAGTTTTTGTTGCCATACTCCTCCGAAACGGCTTGACCGATTTTGATGAAATTGTGCTTATCCGGTATCTATGAGAATCGGCCAACATCTATTTTTCATCCCCCTAAAAGTTAGGGGTAGTCCACCAACCCCTATAATGTGGCAAAACAACGTTTGCTGGGTCAGCTAGTAATGTATAAAACCCACGTTTATTCTTGTTAACAGACACATAAATCAAGAATTATCTTGCGCACGTTAAATGAACGAAATATGTTTCTATTCTACATTTCTACGCTACCTCCGACATATGTTACGTCATAATAAATTGCCTCTTTATCACCGTGCTATGTTCAGATACGCTAGTACTACGATGAACGAACTGTATACCTATTTATATTTCATTCAGCTTTTAGACTTGCACTAACATATTTTTATTCTGTCTCTTTCTATCTATTTGCCTGATTATTGTGTTACCCTTATAAATTTCAAAGCTAAAATGAGATAGAAGAATAGCTAGGGATGTCTCATTATTACGCGTATTGTTTTAGTGGTTATTTGTGATACCTCGTTTTTCATTTCCAAGTCGAACAAATCAAGAAACAATATAAGATTTTTCTGAAACAAATACCAACAATAACTTAACGTACCATCACGTAAGTATCCATAAAAGGTTAGGTAGAAGTATACTTATCCATAATTTTACGAAATATTTTTATGTCACATTTTTTTACCTATATCAACCGTTGGTCGTCCACAGCTAGACATCTACAGATCATCTTAACAGATCTCTCTTAAGGATTACCACTATGACTGGACTTGCGCCACCCTCATCTGGCGGATCCCAGACCGAATTTAAGTCCTGCATGCACAAATCAAATTGAGTTTTCCCAATAACAAAAACCCAATACCACTGTTCACCCAGTCACACCAGTTGCTGTTGAGAAAAGATCTAGGACAATCTGCCAAACACTGGTTTTAGTTCAGCGATTTAGCCTAAAGGGCAGACATACTCCACAAACTTTCTTACGGCACCAAAGGCTCATAACCCCATTTTGTTCCCCGAAAATGTGCCATTCTTTATAATCAACCCTCCAAATCCTTTCCAAGGTATTAATTTAATGAATTTTACTTGTCATAAAATTTGCCGGTTTTGACTTAAGGGTACCGACATTAACTTTGGGGAATAAGCGTGTAAGTGGGGCTTAATGGTTAATAAACATCATTATGTAGTGGTGCTTGCAACCGGCGCTAAGTTTGTGACTTGCATTTAAATGACCGCGGTAAGTTACCCCGGCGACTTGTTCGGGTATGTTCACTTGTAATTCCAACGAAAATAACTAATTTGATTTGAATATATATGACATTAATTTAATTCATCATTTTAATTGTAGATTTACTTTTAATTTGTGATATGTTAGAAACTCTATTTCCAATTGTAATGTAAGAAGTAAAAAATACTTAATTCAAAAATGTTGATAGAATAAATTTTATGTGCAGGTATTATGTATCTTAAAATCAGTTTTATCTAAGGAACTGCTTTATTGGTCTAGTAAGCGGAAAGTTGAATATGAGGTTCTAACATCAATTCCCAGGTCTAGTAAGTATGTCGGTAATTATTTGATTTCTAGGGTGTACATCAATAACACACACTTGAAAGATATAGGCAAAATAATATATGTAAGGAAAATGCACGTTAAAATAACGTCACTTAAAAAATAACCAGCATTTATAAATATGAGGGCAACCCAGAAAATTCCATTTACACAAGGCAAAGTGCTCCGACGCGCAACGTCAAGATGCATCGTAGAAAATATGCACCGCACCAAGTACATACCAAAATATTGCCAGCAACAAATAGCAGAGTCAGTTCGCTGCCTTCCGCAGCATCGAGAATTTCACGGATTATTTCGCATAACGTATTCTTAACATAAATAATGTCTTACAGGAATTCCTGGAGCCCGATTCTCGGGGATCCTGCTTAAAATGTAAGCAAACGCTCAAAGAAAAATAGGGCCTGTGTCCGTTTGAAGTTATCGTTTTTATACTTAACAGAGAACCCGTCCGATTTTCTAATCTTGAAAAGCATAACTCTTTTCTGTAGATACATTTTAATAGCAAACAGCTTTTTAAGCGAAGATAAAAGTGTTTTTAAATTTTCTCTTTGGAATTATTTAAACTCAGAGTGGAGATATTTTGAGGCGATAGAATGAAGCCATAAAATGTCTGAACACTGGGGAATGTGCAGAATGTTCATGACGCAGCGCTGAAACCCAATCAAATTCTGTATGGTTGGGGCTTTTCCCTCACATATTGGTCTTTTAGGATAAAGACAAATGTGAAATCTTTGCAGTTTTCCTTCATAATATTCTATTAAAAAATATCACAAACCTTTGTTAATATGGAGGATTGTGTATGTTTAGCATATTATTGTTTTATTTTTTAATAAGATACATGTGATGTAACCATAAATAACGTATAGTTATTTTGTCATAAAACTATCTATCCAAAATATACTGTTAATTTAGTTACAAATCATCATCATCATCATTATCAACCCATTAATGTCCCACTGCTGGGCACGGGTCTCCTCTCAATTGAGAGGGATAAAGCTATAGTCCACCACGCAAGCCTACTGTGGGTTGGCTGACTTCACATGCCATCGAGAAATTCTCTCAAGCATGCAGGTTTCCTCACGATGTTTTCCTTCACAGTTTGAGCATAGGATAAATAAGCACATAACTTCCGAAAAGTCAGTAGTGCCTTGGGTTCGAACTCGAGACCTCTGCCATCTCAGTCCACTGGTCACACCGCTAGGCTACCAAAGCATCTCTTGACAAATTATTATGTAGTTATTATAATTATTGTCACTAGCCCTTCTACCCACCTAAGACTCCCCCTAAAACTGTAGTATAAGCAATACATGCACAAAATATCATTATCAAACTGAGCCCGGCTAGTAATTCACTCCTCCACCAGGTATTAGTGTAAGTTGTGCTCAGCTTAAGCCAGCTTCCAGCATTCGACGGTGTACCACCTTCCACTGAGCCTCCTCTGAGGCTAAGAAGAACTCTCGTAACGCGTATGAAGTCTGACTTAAAAAAGAAAATCCTCGCCCAGTCAATAAATTGATTTAGAACAAACTTGTTAATGAAATTAATTATTATCTTCATAACCCGTCAAACTCGAAAGGTATTCCAAGAATTTACTATTAGGTACTATTATTATTTTTAAACTTTAAACAACGTTGGAATTGAATAGAATTTTTATATCATAAAATCAAAGTAGGCTATGTCTATATAGGTACTAAGTAAGAGTACCCTGTAAGTAGCCACCCGAGTGAAGAAGTATTTGATAAATAAACATAGGTACCTTAAAGTTAAGTTAACATACGCGTCAGACCTCATAAATGTCAGTATTATATAAGAGGCAGCGACAAATTCAACGCATGAAAAAGCATTAAACTATAAGCGAGTCGCCTTACGCCACGTAGCCATTCAAGCGCGCCCTTTCAAAAGCCTGTGCACTCCGCTTTTCAATAAATGCTCAATGAATACCTCCAGTAACCTACCTGCTTTTCTCAAAATTAATAACCTTCTCGTTCCTGTGAATCTCGATTGTGTATGATAAAATGGTGATAAAAATACAGTGTGATAAATAGAGCCGTGGATAAAAAAAGCGCTTTAGGTAAAATAACCGTAAATCTCCTTTTCTTAAACAAGAGAGTATCATTAGTTTTTAGGATTTTAGAACTAATTTTGATAAAACTTTCAAGCTAGAAAATATAGAGACTTTATTTTGAAAATAAAAAGACTATGTCAGTTGTCATGGATATCAGTTATAATAATAAAATAATTCTTATTCATGATCCTTCACTGTCTAACGCGCATAAATTTTCAAAGACAAAAAGGCCAATTAATTAGTATCTTGAACACAATATACGAGTAGCTATAACAATAAAATAACAAAAGGGTATTCGTTGATGTTATTTCGAATAAGCTGGATGGAACAAAGGTTTGGGAGCCATAAGAATGGAATATTAATGGAATGAAGGGAGAAAAGCTCGCATGATGGGAAAACAATCAACTTGTTTGTGTTGGCATTTACAATATCAAATTCCAGCTCTGCTGCGGCTGTGAAGATTCAGTAAACTGTGAATGTTTTCAATTTTGTTGCCCTTATATTTTCAATATTTATATAAGCATTCCATTTAGATACCTGCCTAAGTATATGATTTGTTCCTTCAAAATGTACTAGTAAAAAAAGTTTAACGTAAGTAATGTCAGTCGATGAACAAGGTTTTATGAAATACAATTTGTTCACAATACTGCTTAAGCTGACTTAAACAGAATATACAACATGGCAACACGCTAAAACGAAGGCATATTACGCGTGTATAATATGTAAATACCAATTACACAAATACACTACACTTAATGTCTAGTTATACCTACTTGACATTGACAATAAAACAACAATTAGACGTAGCACGTTACAAATACGAAAAGCAATGAGCTAACATTATGCGGTGCGTCTCATTATTTCCTCTTCCACCCTAATAGTTGTTTTTCCCCAACGTTGGCTAAGTGCAATTTATATTAATGCCGTCATATTTTCACGTTGGTTACCCGCATTTTCATATTAACTGTGGACCGACCTCCCATGATAATGTGAAGGTCCCACCTTCGTCATTTGTTTGCAAGCTGATTAAATTTACACGGCTAACGCGGTTCACTGTAAAATTAATTCCCTTAATACGTGTGCTGTGTAAGATTTAAAAAAATAATCCAGTGGCAAATCCTCGTTGGTGGACCGATGACGTCACAGTTGCTACTTTTATTCTATGTGCACGGATTTGTAGTTTATAGACTTTTTAAGTAGAGTGTCTTTTTTTTTTTTTTTTTTTTTTTACTCTTTATTTTATTTAGGAACTTTTGAACGCAGTTCATGCCAGTTCCATCATAACTTAATCTATGACTAATACAAAGTAATCATTATGTCACTAATAATATTAAAGAAATTATACTAAGTACCACTATTGTTATTATTAACTAAAGTGTAAATCATTTTTGCCTCCTGTGACGAAGGTTGAGCCAATATGTTGGTGAATATGCCTACATTTAGTTTATTTAATTTTAATTTCCTTAATAATCTACATCTTTCGGGTTCATTCCTACCACACTCCAATAAGACGTGTTGCACATCCTCTGTTTTACCATCACAAAACTCGCAATTAGGTGAACTAACTGTTTTCATTAGAAATGCCAAACCTCTCAACGGCATGTGGCCGGAACGAACCCTGTGAGCTGTGACTATGTCATTTCGTGTCAACACACCGCTGTTAAACCATGGGATACGAGGAGGTTCTTTTTGTATGATTTTATACCAAATACCTTTAGATTTTGACCTCTCATCAAAGTGATTTTTCCACTCTTCATGGCAATAGTTTTTGAATTTCGATATGATTTCGGAATACATAGGTCTAATATAAATTTCTACCCCGGAGGTTCCTGCTACTTTAGCCAATCTATCTGCCTCCTCGTTTCCCGGCAGACCAATATGGGACGGAATCCATTGCAGCACTACATTGATGTTATCGTTCATAAATTGATAAATTTTACTTAACACGGTGTAGGCTATCGATACACCTCTGTGTCCAGAAGAGCATCGAGCCACATGCTGAAGAGCGCTCTTGCTATCTGTGAGAATAACAATATCTGTATGGAGCAGTGTTGCTGCATACGACAGTGCTTCAGAAATTGCCAATAACTCTACAGTCATAATGGACACCTTAGATACAATTTTATAACTACCACTATTTTTATTTATTGGATCATAATAAGCTGCTCCCATGTCTGTACTCTTTGAGCCATCAGTGAACAGCTTATGCCATCCCATATAGGTCTCATTTATTTCAAGTACGATGTCATTTCTTAAACAATTGATATCATACGATTTCTTAGGTCTATTTACACTTTGCAACTCAGTTTTAATTACATTTTGGATGGCAATGTAGCTACACCAAAAGCTAAATTTGAACATGTCCAATGGATTTGACGAATAAACTTTGTCTTCTTGAATTTCATTAAAAGTACTCATTAAAACAGGCTTCTTTTTATTTGACCAATATCTATTGCCACAGAGATTACCGAGATTGGACAATAACTTACTCGTCTTGCCACTGGTGCATGATTTTGATTTCAAACAATACTTAAAAGCCAAATATTTACGCCTAAGATGTAATGGGGGTAAGCACAATTCGCTTTCCATTACGTGAATGGGTGTGGTTCTAATGAAACCTCCAACTATCCTCATGGCTTGGTTCTGGATCTTTTCTATTTTAAATAAACGAGACTGTATACTACTATCATATAGAAAACCACCATAATCGATCCGGCTTCTAATTAGAGCCACATACAAACGTCTTAGATGTATTGGATGTATCCCCCAATCACGACCAGCTAGTACTTTAATGATGTTTAACATTTTCTGGCATTTTTCAGAAAGTTCATTGATGTGTTTTCCCCACCTGAGTGATGAGTCTAACCACATACCTAAATATTTTATATTTTGATTTGATGCCAAAGGAACTTCATTTATATATAATTGAATTTGTTGTCGTCTAAACCCCCTGCTAAATAAACATAATTGTGATTTTTTGGTTGATATTTCAAGCCCTATGTTCAATAAAATTTCAGTTATATTGTCAAGAGAAATCTGCAACTTACTGATACTATCATTCACTTTTTTACTAGAAATAAATATAACGAAATCATCCGCATATTGACATATTTGTACTAAATTCGTTTTACAAATATCCACAGTTACAATATTAAATAACAAAGGAGAGAGGGGGTCCCCTTGTGCCAAGCCTCGATTAGTCCATCTCACGATATCTCTCCCGTCCTCCGATTCATCTTTAATTACTAAATGCCGTTCCTTTAAAAATTCCCATAAATAATTGCATATCTGACTACCAACTTTCAATTTATCTAATGACTGAACAACACTCTCAATTAAAACATTATTGTATGCATTTTCGATGTCAAGAAAACATCCTAGAGTGGGATAATTTTTGGTAAATCCAATTTGAATATATGTTATCAGTTGAGTGAGAGAATCCAGGCAAGATTGACCTCTCCGAAAACCGGATGTACTCGGGGATAATATATTATTGTGTTCAATGTACCATTCTAAACGCTTACATATCATTAAATGAAATATTTTACATAGACATGAAATTAATGATATAGGTCTCAATTTATTATTATTACCAGCCTTTGGTATAGCAATTACTTTAATATTTCGCCATTCTTGTGGAATATAGCCTAAATTAAATATGCTATTATATATTCGAAGCAAATATAGTTTTGCTACAGGAGGGAGGTTATAAATCATGGAATAAGTAATCCCATCCTCTCCAGGAGCTGTATCTTTCTTTTTAATACAAACTTCAAGTTCTTGTAATTTAAAATCTGATTCTAACAATAAATTATTCGAGACAAATATAGGTTTCTGAGATAGAACTGCATCAGGGGTTAAACTACGCAAGAGGTCTATTTTTTTATCCATAGGTATATATTTTTTATTTATATAACCCTTGATCCATTTCATTCTTCGCCACATTTCAGACGCTGATACAGAACTATCAATCGCTGAACAAAACTCGTGACGATTAGTTGCTTTTGCCCTACGAATCTCTTCTTGAGCTATCAAGGTTTTTCTTTCCAGTACACCAAGGTTTTCAGGGCTCGGGTTACGTCTAAATTGACTTAGGGCAAGTCTTCTCTCTGCTACAAGCTTAGAGAGATTTTGGTTCCAATAAGGTTTGGGTTTAAAATTTCTTTGAGGAACGTTACAAATTTTATATAGTGGAATATTGTTATCTGCTGAATTATTAATGATATTGATGAAAGATGTGTACATATATTGTATATTAACTGAATAACGTAACTCTGCACAGGCATGTTCTATATCTTCACTATATTTAAACCAGTTAGCTTTTTTAAAATTTAGTTTTTTTATTATATTCATTTGATCTTGATAGTTTAATTTCATTTTAATGATTAAGTGATCGCTTCCTAAATTTTCACTTAAAACACTCCAAGAAAAATGAACGACTATATCGGAGGAAGTAAAAGAAATATCGGGAGATGTTTGCTGTAAGTTATTATTAACATATTTCAATCTCGTAATACTGCCATCATTTAAAGGTATATAACCAAATTCTATTGCAGAATCCATAATTTGATTACCTCTCGTATCATTTTTACACGACCAATTGGAATGATGGCCATTAAAATCCCCTGCTATAAGAGTTTTTTCTGTACATAACGAAAATAAATCATCCCAATCCTCTTGTCTAGTATGAACAGAGGAGGGGCAGTAAATACCTATAATGTTTTGAATGTACTTACAATTATAGATCCTTACTTGTAACATTTCTATCCCAATACAATTAATTCTAGATAATTGTAATTCAGACTTTATAGATTTGTGTATTATAATTGCTACTCCGCCGTAATTATCTGGTCGATCTTTCCTGTATATGTTGTACTGTGATATATTTAGCCAGCTATCTTCTTTCAGCCATGTTTCACATATGATTGCTATATGTATCTGGTCTCTATTCAAAATTGCATCCAGTTCTGTTATTTTTGGCCTTATACTTTGTGCATTCCACTGTATAATATTGATTGCACATTGTGTCGATCTGTTATCCATTATATATATTCAAGAAAAAGTTTTTTATTATATCTCCGTCTTTTATTGTATCTATTATATACGCATATATTTCCTCAAATATTATTTTTCCAAAGCACCTAATTTTTTCTTCGAGTCCTGTATCAGATAATACTACTGTCTTTAGCTTTTGAATCAATCTGGCAAAATTAAATTTTCTACATAACTCAGATCTCTCTTTTTCATTTTGACAATGTTCTGTATGTGGTGATTCTTGAACTATATTTTCACTAGTATAAGTTTCTACTATTTCTTTTTCTTTCTGCCATTTCGAAGTTTTATTCCTCTTACTTTCTTTCTCTTCTTTTTGCGTCCTTATCTCATTATTTGATCTGTCCCCTTCTTTCTGAAAGTTATGCTGTTCCTTACGTACTGTTTCATTTATCTGTAATACATCTCTATAGCTTCTTGTTTCCGAAGCTAATGTAGCACTGGGTGACACTATTGTGTCCTGTGAATTTTGAATATTTTGATTACTACTGTTATTTGATTCATGTTGATATTCTCTTTTTTGTAAATAAATCATTAACGCTTTTCTGAATGTACAGTTTTCTTCACTCATTATTTCACGAATTCGTTTTTCTTTAAGAAAAGTAGGACAATTCTTGTCAAAAGACATATGAGGGCCATTGCAGTTCAAACACTTAAACTCCCTTGTTTCACAATTTGTGTGATTTTGTCCACATTTTGGGCACAGGACTTTTTTCTTAGGGCAAAATTTTTTCACGTGTCCATACTTCCAGCAGTTTGAACATTGTGTGACTGGGAAGGTGTAGGGTTCCACTTTAAACCTACAACCGTATCCAAAAACATACGGAGGTAAAGTGGATCCTCTGAAACCAATACGAATTGTTTCGCTTTCTACCCACGCGCCTTCATTATTCAACCTATTGAGACGTATAATAGATATTATCTTGTTGGACTCACATTTTAAGACTTCTTCCAACTCTTTTATGTCAGTCTCTAAGTCCATTTGTTTTACTATTCCGTAACATACGTTTAATTCATAGGTAAGCTGGCATCTTAATCCCAGATCTGCAATTTCACTACAGTTCAATAAAACGTCTGCTTTTTCTTTAGAATCGAACATAATTAGTACTTTAAAATTACTTTTATATTTTATTCTCGTAATATTTTCTATCTTATTTCTTCTCATAAGCTTTGCCAGGGCTATTTGTTTAGGTAGTGGATCTTTAGAAGTAACGCAAACTTCAAATTTGGTATTTTCTTCGGTTATATCCTTACTAGACTGACTATTCGCTCCATCATTTTTGGAAGAACTACGGTTAAGTCTTTTTGGTCTCCGACTTACCGTTATAAAATCACCATCGTCTTCATCATATTCTGCTCCTTCCTCACTTTCATTCCTAAACCTCTTTACTCGCTGCGGCGCCTCGACTGCCACAGAGTGGCTTATGTTCCTCTCTTCCTCTTGTTCCATTGTTTCAGCTTCATCATCACTACAATCACTCAGCAACTTAGGTAAACTAGGTGATAAGCTTCTACTACTTTCATTACTCATTATTAAATAAAAAAAAATATAATATAATAAATGTGGGTATGCGGAATAAACGTAGATTCATTCATTCATTGCAATATACGGAGCGGTTAATCTGACGCGTGCGTATGATTCACCGATCCGCGCGCAACTGGAGAGTGTCTTTATAGTGGATGTCTCGTAAAGTATATAGGGTAGAAGTGGTCTGGTTATTATATAACACCCACCGTATATATTTTTTTCTGAATATTGTAATAAGGTCTTTTACTTATAGTTGTGGCAGCAAAAATATATTTTTAAATAAATGGACGCAGTATCCCTTATGGACTTTACGTAAGTAGGAGGATAAATGCGTAAATAAATTCTTTACGGGCAAAGCTTTTCCTTTTTTTCAGTTAAACAAATGTAACTTACATGACGAAAAAATATAAACAGAAACCTTCTATAATCTTTGCTCGGGTCCTCTCGGCCGGCTCAACAATCCCTGCCCGCATCACACTGGTAAACCGGATCCGCAAAGCGTATTTTCTTTGAGAACTGATCCCCTCAAATTCCCTACTCACACGGGTTGAGTAAGTGACGTCACTCTTTATTAAACAAACCTTTGACTTAGGTACGTAGAATTTTACCGTCGTGTTAGCCGCAACTACGTCATTGGTCAAGCCTAGCTGGTTATAGCGAGGTCTCTTGACTCGATTCTCAGGTTGAACAAAGAACTATTTATTAAAAAAAATTGCCTGTGACTTCATCTCCCTGGAAATTTATACCAAGGAGGTGGTTTGTTCTCTTAGAGGATATCCGAAATAAAAACCATTCTATATCCTGCCCTGGGACAAAATACCATTTTTTCCTAAATCGGTTCAGCGTTTTCAGTGTGAAGATGTAACAGGCAGACATACTTTCGCATTTACAATATTAGTATGAATATTCATACATAAATGTATGTTCATCAGTGTAAAGATCATGCTCAGCGATCTTCAATTTAGTAACACTTAACGTTTAATATATCGCAAAGCAGTTGAGCTATTTAAGACAGACTGAGATTATATTTTCTTTTGTAAGTAGGTACTAAGATCTGTCTAATTAATTGTTAAGTCGCAGCTAAGCTCTGATTATTACTGACTAAGAAAGTTTTCTTTTGGCGTACCTATCTATGTGTTCTGTAAGAGCTTAAATTGAGCTTTGTACTTAATTTATCCCTTTTCGAACACTCGATTCTTGAAACTTGTAATATGTTTAGAACATCTATGCGGTTTTAAACCAGTTATTTTTCGGGCTAGTGGTCGGGCGGTTAGTTGTCACCCAAAGTATCGGCAGAGCCCTTCACGTCAATGTAAACGTAAACTCGCGCAGATAATGACATAACACTGGTTGACGTAACTCCAGATGTAAATGTTAGCGGACCAACCCGTTAAATGAAGTGTTATTAAGTCCTTTCATCCAAATCCAATTTTGAATTTACGATTTGGTTCATCAAATCCAATAACAGTGCGGACTAAATGACGGAATTCTAAAGGTTCTAATTTATTTTAACACCGAATTTAAATAGGGATTTTTGACTGACAACGTTTGAATGGTGTTATTTTGAAAATCGAACTACGTATTTAAACATTGATTTGTTGGTAGCGTTCGGGCGCGGGCGACGCGCTCCTTGCTTATCCGAGGGGCACCCCTCTATTCCCCTGGGCGTCGTTAGGGTTGAGAAAGGGATTATACCAGTTGAATGGGCAGCAGCATCCGTCTATATATTAATGATACACTCTGATCACCAGTTTACACGCCATGTGATAGACGCGGTGATTACGTAGTTGGGACGTTACTCAACTTTACGACTTTCTCGTGTTAAAACCCTGTTTTTACTAACCCACTGTCTTAGTGGAATTTTGTATTCGAGTTTACACTAAATTCCAGATAAGCTAACGGTTTCTAATTTTAAATAAAAACATTTCAGATTCCGATGATAATGTCAAAAAATGAAAGGAAAATTTTACTATTATATTTTTTTAAGATGGCAAGCACAATTAGTAGGATTAAAAAAATACTATAGGTAAACCTTTATTCAATACAAGATGTGGTCTAGAAATAGATGTATATTACACACATTTAATTTAATTTCGACATTTGCCGTCTCGATATTCGAGATAAAAGCAATGTTATCATTGGATTAAAATAGGCAACACAGGTTACATTGAAATTAGCCTCCAATTGGAGTTGATTCCGATGCCTTGTTTGTCCTACAAACGCGAGGCAGGCGTTGTATTGCCGCCAATAGTCTGTGGTGGTCGCCACAAACCGCAAGCCGACCAAATATACATGTGTCCATGTACACAACAGATAATATTATTGTACAAACGCATTGATGTTTAGCTTATCGAGCCAAGCTATGTGATCCAATAACAACATAGCTATTGGCTATTACATTGAAAAAGTTTTTAATAGGATTCCCGAACGAAGTGTATAAATGAACATTGGAAATTGTTGATTTAAAAAAAATGCGGTATGGATCGCGTTTGATTATAAAGAATGTGATGAACGGAATATAAAAAAAATAGTACCTATTTTATAAACTGTTGAAAGATTATATTTCAAATTAATTAAACTACTGAATACGTGGAATTTATTACTTGAAAAATACTACAATAGTTATCCGTACGTAGTTTTATTTGTGAGCTTTCTAAGTTGTAGATTAAGCGCCTCAACTTTCCGTGACATCACTTCAGTTTATTCTACGTAAATAAATACAAGAAACAAAAGAATACCTACTTCACATGACTGCCTCAGTTCTAGAGCTTACTTAATAATTTCGAGCCGTATATTCCTTAATATCATGTAAAACAAACTAAGCACAGGGGTAACTTATGCATGCTTATCCTTATTTATTCACCCTTAGATGGTCGATGATACCTTGGAGCTCGAAAGACAAAGTCTTTGATGTAATCGTCTTCAACTTTTATCGTGTCTTAATAGAAAAGCTTTTATCAGAAATGCTGTTCTCTTTTTCCTTGTTATTATTTGTTTGAGATTAAAAGGCTGCCTCTGTAATCTGTGCGCCTTGTAAATGTGTCAAAGTACCTAAGTAGGTACCTATTTGTCTCACAACTGCTGTACTACGAATTTTAAGACAAGAAAGGAACATAATCTTTTGATAAGTCTTTAATGAGCCCTCATTTCGAAGTTGTTTGTTAAGGGCGCCCTAATTGGTTTTGTTGTAAGTACCACTGGCAAATGTTACATTTTTGGTCCGATATCTACTGTGTTATTTTTAATACTTTAATACTGACACATACATACTGGCTTTATCTTCAATTCTTATAAAAATGATGGTTATATTTTTTATGAATTAAAAGTATTGGAATGTACAAGTTGAAATAACCTTTTTAAATATTGTTCTTATTGCGATTAGGGGGCAAACGAGCAGGCGGCTCACCTGATGGTAAGTGATCACCGCCGCCCATGGACATTTGCAACACCTGAAGGCTTGCAAATGCGTTGCACACCCCTGCAGAAACCGTTTTGGTTTCTTAAAATAGGGAATTACTAAACTGACTGCAAATGGAATGCCCATGCTCATTGTGTTTCCGCCTATAGTCTTCGGAGTTTTTCGACCAGGAGTTAGACGGATTCCGCATCGCTAAATGGTTTTACTAATGTATTAAAAATAAACAAAAAAATATATTTAAGTATTACTTAATAGAAATATTTGTAATTTAAGATAGTAGTAGTAAATTGAACCTTGATCAGGAAAGGATTAAGAATAATTTCTGGTAATTTCAATGTTATATTAAAGTCCATTATTATGTTTTACTACACCTTTTACATCTACTCTATAAGAAAATATATCTGCTGAATATTACTTAGAAAAATTCTGATGTATTTTAAGTTATTATGTTTGCATCCCAAAGCGGATCCAAGCAATAAGGTCGAAATTCGACCGCGGCTTATAAAAGCCAATACAACATCGGCCTTGTATTAAATAACACGGGTAAGTTTAATAAGTACAGTAAACAACATAAGTTCGTGCCTACATTGAAGATCTTGGATACATTAGTAGACCCTTTTATTCTGTGGTTTATTTGTAATAATTAATTGTTGTGTTTTGTAAAGACTTGTAGTTTATTCAATCTGATCTTTTATACAAACTGCTGATTTCTTAGATTTGTATTATTTGACAACGATAAATGTTTGTACGTCTAACCGTGACCATAGATGCTGTAAAGGATCTTAAACGTTGGAATTAAATCAATGTCAATATATATATATATATACATATAAGTAGTCAAGACTCGTGTTACCTAGGTAGTCTACCTAAGTGTAAAAAATCACTTTGTTATTTCATCTGTTAGGAATACATTTAAAACAGTAGGTACACCAACTAAATATACATATATGTCCTATACATATGTTTAGTAGTAAGTATACTACATATACTAAAGCTTTTTTTTATATAGAGGTAGGCAGAAGCTACAGAACGCCATAGGTACGATCTCTGCGTATATTGTTTTGCTTCATCTACATTTATATTAGTCGTGAGGACTACACACCTGCCCATTTTTAATGAGTGCACCAAGTAGGTCAATATAATAACTATGTTTCTAAGGATCCGTCCCCTCCAAGCTTTTCTACTGACATCTGCGTTATACATTCCTTTTGTTGATCACCTATCGTTCACCTTTCATTCATTCGTTCTCTCTAAACCTTATTATTGAATCAATTTAGTAATTAATTAATTATATAATATGTAGGCCTGTAAATAACATAATTATCACGCGCGTTGTCAATTAAGTCGATATATTGGTGCCATGAAATGCCGGATAATGCAAAAATCAACATAGCATAAAACAAAATGTAAAGCAGTCGAAACAAGAACAGAAAGAATGAACGAATGATATGAGCGGGAATGAATGAAGTGAAAACAGACAACCGCTGTAATAAAAAAAGTGGTCACCTTTATTCCAAATTCAAAACTCAATCTGAATAATAAAATATTTAGATACTTGTCATTGTAACGACATAAACGGATCCCTACTCACTACACCGTCCCTTTACGCTAAAAAATGTATGTGAAATACCTTTGTTTTGCATACCCTAAAAGCGTAACTTACAAAATCAACTCAGTTCAATATTAAACATTGATATACGAGCTTATGTTGTATCTTATTACAAATAAACTACCTCTATTCAACTATCAATCATATTATTAGGATATACATAACATTATTTACCTTATATATAAAAATCTCGTGTCACAGTGTTTGACGCTGAACTCCTCCGAAGCAGCTAGACGGATTATTGTGTAATTTTGAATATATATTTGGTAGGTCTGAGAATCAGTCGTAGGCTATTGTTTACACCCCTAAGTGATAAGGATGTCCCTAACCAGACTTTTTATTTAATTTTTTTTGACAATACATTTTTTTTATGATTTAGCTTTAAAAATACTTATAAACCTAAACTCACTCTTCTACCACCAACCCCCATTTTGTGGCAAAACAACGTCTGCTGGGTAAGCTAGTTTTAATTATAAATATAATTAAATTATGTTCGAAACTAGAGAAGCATTTTTTTGTCGACACAAATTTTATAATGTGGAGTTAATTTGCTGGTTGTTTTACCTCCTTTTACACTATATTCGTGAACGTTTGACCTTCGTTTTGCTCGTAAGCACCGTTGAGCACGACCTGAGTCAAAAAATGGAATATGCAATTAAAATGACTACCCTTCCGAGCTCTGACGGGAACGGACAATACGTGACACGATATTAAGCTCAATTCCAATGTTTTACGTTGAGTTTGTGTTTGTGTCAAGTTGTTTCGGTGTGCCATCATATTTAATTATATACGTACTGAGTATAAAGCAATGGATGGTTGTACCTAAAGGGAAATATGATCATAATCTGTTACCTCCATATTTTTTAAGTGGTCCTGTTACACTTACGAGATGGAGTTAGGGTTGGCAACGCTCGAGCGACAACTCTGGTGTTTAAAACGTGAATAGGCAAGGATAACGGTTTACTGAAGGTGCCACCCTTGTCGCATAAACAAAACAAATCTATCAGATTTGTGACATTGATTACCAGTTCCTAAATTTTTTCGTTCTCTGCAATCTCTTAATGTTTATTGACACCAATAAGTTTAAGAAATGTATCTTATGAAAACGGAGTGTGTTTTAATTATAATTAAATATTCTTTAACGTTCTCTGTGACCGAAGGAAAATTGTTGATGATAGTTTCATTTCGATCTCATTAACTGCATACAAAATAATTATGATATTTGATATATTTGTTGAATAATCTAACCATTATTACTAATTTGGTCAACCGTAGATTTTAGCCCAGGAAATAATGCGGGGAGGATCACTTGATTACAAAAGAAAAATAACACAAGAATTCATTTCATCATTCAATTATGCTTGACGTCAGTGATTCTAGTTTTATCTGTTCTGTTCTGTGGTTTCCAAAATTGCATATTGTGTGTATGTAGGTACGTTTGTTTGTGTACCAATCACGTTTCGGCAGCCCGGCGGATGACGTCGAAACTTCGCACAAAAGAGGCTTACGCTACGGGTAACTACATAGCGTACTCCTCCGATTAGGTGGCCTGGATAATAGAATGAGCTCCCCAACTTTGGACAACTTTGACCTCGTGTTGTGGACGAAACACAATATTTTTTTTATTTCGCGTCTCGTCTACTAAGTTAGGATTTTTTCACGGAAGTTATAACTTAGTAAAAGGTATGCATACGTCGTTTGTTTTTAAAAATTGTTTTTTAAATAGAAAACGACGTGTTTTAGCTTCGTGACTTAGTTTTAAGTTATATACATACGTAATAGCGTATAATAAACTGTGGTACCTACATATTATAATTGTAATCAGTCATCAACTTACAGCAGCCTACAACTAGAGAATATTCTCAAGTCCAAACAAAGCCTAAACTAAAAAGTAAGTAGCTGTTAGGTATGCCTTATAAATTTATTAAGAAAAATAAACCAACGCCATTAGTAAACAGAACTACCTACAACAGCGTATAAAATAATAAACATCTCAAAGTCAGATTAAAATAGTCACTCAGTCAAGCAAATTACCAGTGCCTTTAGCACTAATAGCGCCACCCCTATTTCTCATTCACGAAAAGCTTCTACGAAATACCATGCGTCATACTAGTGACGTTTGTTCGGTGTAAACAGTTTAGCGCAATCAGTCGCCTGCAACACGTCCCAACATAGTACGTACGTACAAGTCTCTAAAGCCAGTGAAGTTCGGCTTTGAACAAGTTGTTTATGACAATATGTCGTGAAGTGTCGACTTGCGTGCCTACCCTGTTCTTTAAATTCGAACTGTCTTTTGTTGGTTTAAAGTTTTAATTCTGTTATGTTTTGTAATGGACTGTGGGTAGAAGAACATGACGTAATAACTATCACTGCGTTTTAGTCTACAGCTATTGTTTTCGGATTCGAGTCGAGTTTGAAGTTGGAAATATATTAATAAAAAAAAATTATAGTTTTCTTATTAGTTATTAAAAAAAACATATTTTGGGGATTTGTGTCAGTTTGTATAAAAAAGAAAACCTCAAACCTCTTAAATGGAATAATGTTCGGCTTTCGATTGGTAGGAGAGATCGGAACGAACCAATTGCAGTGCGGAACGCATAAGTTTACGTTTTAATTACAAAACTGAAGTTGCGCTACGGATAAATTACAGAACTAAAGTCGCACTAGGGACTCTGATTATAAAATTAGGTTATGATTGCATTTTTCGACTACAAATTGAGAAGGATAATTGCAATAGAACGATCTCAGACATTTTATATTCAATTATAAACAACTGAATTACAAGACTACAATTTTGTTATATAGAATGAAAACACAAACTAATGAACTATTTATTACGACAACGACTCTTTCTTGTTACAGCATGTTTTGTAATATAATAGGCACATAGCAGGCCTGAAACTTGGACTTTTCATAAGTTTTCGTTGTAGGGCGAATAGGATAAAAACTGCCCATTGCTGATTTTGGTGAAAGCTTTTGGGCAAAGCCCGGAATTAGTAAAGTTTTCAGGTAGATACCTATAATTTGAACGGTGGCCACAGTTTTAACAAGACGAGAAGTTAGCGCGAATAATATTGAGGTCACGTAATGTATGCAATGATGTCGAATTTAAATGTTAATACAAACACCTGTACAAGATCATATTTTTATGCGTAGATGTCATCACCACTATGTTATACATATATTTAATACTAAATATATATTATATGTACCTACTTAATGTTATTTTAAACAGTAGGAATCGTATAAAAAAGAAGAAGGCACCTTTTAAATGATGTAAGGATACTTTTTTAATAATATTCAGTATTCATTTATTAAGTTTTTTTAATGCAGATTACACGCAAGAAAATAACTATTTGTAAAATCTAATTAAAATATGAGGTCCCCAGCGACAAGTGTTAGTTTAGATAAATAAATGTATTATTTTGTATGTACAAATATCAAAATAATGATTTTACATTGATTACCTATAAAACCATATAAAACTGGTTTTTATGCGGTTACATAGGAACACAATTAGGTCTGGAACACATACCCACTACACAACATGTGATATGTTTAGTGGGTATGTGTTCCAGACTCGTCGACATCGTAGCGATTGAAAAAGATTATACGTAGGTACAACCAGCATAAGTCCTAACAAAACAATGATTACATTTGATTTAAAACGCATAATCAATCATTGTAAACAATAAAACGGCTATGCGATCATTGAACTGTAAAACCAAGCCACCTAAAAATGTTTTCCATTCAATTACTTATGCAAACAGAATCGTGAATTTTATGCAAAATCATAATACACGCAGCCACCGGAAAATTGGAAGATTTAATATTATTATGTACTGGTCAAATAACATTGAAATTGTTTCACAGAAGTGCTTGTATTTTTGTTAATTTAATCTTTTTTCTGCATTCTTGTGAATGCAGAAAAAAGATTAAATGTTTTAGTGAATGTTTTATTTATTTAGTAATAAATAAAACATCGATAAATCTTTTGGACATGCCTGGATAATTAACCCTGTACAATTACTTTAAATATTATTTTATAGTGAGTGTAAGGCTAAGTTTAAAACTATAAAGAATGGCGAAAAATTCTCTACGGAGTATCGGACCGCATTTTAGGAAAATTTAAATTGTCGATTTTTTACACTTACGTGGATATTAGAATTGAAATGAAACTACCTAATATTAACGGATTTTATCGCAATCTATTGATATTATTTCCCGACGTTTCGGATCCTTTACAGCACCCATAGTCATGAGACCATGAAGTATCAAATCTTATTTACTGACTCCAAAAAAAAGGAGGAGGTTCCATATTTCAACATTTAAAAAAAAATGTGAATCAACGTTAAATGAGCTCGAAGTATTAAAAGTGTACGATCTGTTTTCAATAATTAAACTCCACTCAAATGTGGCTAAGTGACTGTAAATTTTGTACACGACGAATATATTTAGTATGAACAAATTAGTCACCGCTACAAACGCATATAAATAGTTGAACTGTATTTTAGTGCTAACATCCAGTACAGCCGCGAATAGTTATTGCTACTGAAATAATGTATTACTTTTAGGTCGGCTACATACGAACGATACACGCAGAAAATACCAAATGATTTATTACGAATGAGAACCTTTTTACAGATTTTTTGTCAATTTATTGCCTTTGGAAAATATCCTAGTATGTATAACATAGCGCTTGTATTCTCGAAGAGGTAGGCTAAGGTTTAATGTTGGATGGCTAGGACTATCGCTGGGCCAAATGTGGAGATGCTACTGAAAATTTTCTAGAAATCTTCCCAATAAAAGTTTGCTTGACATGGTAATCGTACCGAGGATAGATGCAGTTTGGACATTGAATAGGAAATTTTAGATTTTTAGCGCGATTGCTTAGTCTATTTGCTTATAGAATAGATGCCTATTGGTCAGCCAAACAAACCAAACAAAATTAAAACCATAATTATGTGGTGTACATATGGTTTTGATTTTGTTTGGATGGTTTAATATAATTACGTCAATATAGGTAGTTGGAGCCTTCTAAGCCTTCGTGCCAGAGTGGCTGGGATAGCAGTATCATTATAAATAGTTTCAAAGGAGTTAAATTGCCAAAACTGTAACATAAACTTGGAAAAAATAAAAGCGCATCGTTGCAAGTTCAAGCGCGACAAAGACTTTGCATGGACTTATTACTGAAACTCCAGTTATGTGATGTCATGGGTAAGGAATACAGGGCGGTATAAACTATTTACAGATACATGTTTTTCCTTTTATTATAAAGTATCTTTGTATCTCTATATAGTTCCTCCTTTAGGACAGAAGAAAATTTCTTTGCTGATGCAAAAAATTTATTTAAAAAAAATTTCATTAATTCTTTAATGAAAAATCAGTAATTCATTAAAAATCTATACTAAATGCAGTGATCTCTCTGTTGCCTCATGTTGTCTACGCGAGAAGCTCATGGGACAAATGATAACGTTTAATAATACGTGTCTAATTCTGTAATAAGCCATAAAGAGAATTCTAAATGCGAATGCGAAGTCTCTGATCTTTAATTTACTTAACGTTCGAGTACTCGGAGATTAGACAATATTATTTTCATTAAATTATTTTCACAGGTGTTGTTTTTATGTGTTTAAATTTGACACAAAAAATCAAGATCCCTAGCGGTTATAGGGGAAACTAATATGATGGTACATTTTATGATCGAATTTGTAAATGGAGTATAGATTTGATTAAACCATTATGATAAAAAATCTCGCCATAATGCCTGTAACTGTACATATTTGAGAAAAAAAATTACCTAATTGTTTTTTGCTTGAGAATTCGTAGTTGCAGATTCTGTTTGACATACACACATATTTTATGTAGGTATCTTAAAACATATGTATTAACGCCCGCGCAGCTAGTGGTTTATCTTACTAATTATTTTATTGTTTGTATCTACTGATTATTTCTATAGTTCGATCTAAATTTTACTCGGCTCAGACTTACAAGAGGAGTCCTCTTATAGTACGTAATACCTATTGTTGAATTTTCACACGAATATTGTCTGGCAATCCAAACTAAACTTATGTTATAAACTAAACATATATTTAATCTTTCAATTGGCGATGGTAATGTCAAACAGTAATGAACAGAATTATTAAAATTAAGTATATTTTTGTGCTCAACTGACCACAAGAATATACTTAATTATTAAATCAATAATAAAATTACACTAGGGTATCGTCCGAGCGTAGGTAGGTAGGCTCGTTTTAAATAAACACTAAAATATTGCACTAGTTACTAAAGTTACTCGAAAGTAAACATACAATATTCATTATTAGAATCTGGTTAAGTTTCAGAACAACTAAAATTTCCCCCTACTCCACAGGGGCCACAAACTCTAGGTGAGTATTGAAACCAATCAAAAGTTTTCGCACAAAGAACTCCAATGCAGTCAAAGCAAGCAAGACATTGCTGTTTTATTGAACGAGTAGGAAAACTTATTGAATCGGTGTAACAGAAACTTTGAAGCGGTGTCGGGTTAAATATTGACCGAGACACGTCTCACAAACTGCAGATGAAAGTTTCAATACTGGTTTTATGTTTCAATTTACCTTTCAGGAATGTTTTGAATAGGTTGCCCTTTTTCATTCCAAAATACGCATTACTCGAACCCCTCTGCTTATTACAAACAAGAATAAAAACTAATTATTTATATGAGTCAACCAACTTATGTAACCATAAGCTGATGGTGGTACCATATAAAAATAATAAATTAGAGACGGTGAACGAAAAAGATTGTAAGAAAAACTTTTAAGTAAGGGTGTTTCTCAACGCCAGGCTGAAGGCGACCAACCCCCACTAGGCTAGTATAGTAGGTAATAAAGTCTAACCCTTTCTCAACCTGATAAGACCGATACCGAGCAGTAATGTAGGACAGTACCTAAATGGTGATTTAAAAAAATACAGATTTATTTACTGTACAATATTGAAATCTAAATATAAAATGCAAGAATCGGACATCGGTATTCAACAAAATAAATTGCTCCGATGTCAGTTCAACATTCCACTTCGATTAATCCAAAACAACTTCCTTGAAATTAGATATTTCGAACAAAATTGATAGTTGTCCATTTATTTCAACTAACAATTGCAATACGAGATTGTTCGAAATTCAAAACTAATTTCAAAGTTATCTTCGTCCCTCACTTGAAAATGGTTCTAAAGCTGGATTTACAACGACTTTCATTTCACACCTTGAGTGAGATCAGTGAGTCTTGCATCTCTAACTAGATCCAACTTATTAGCATGTCTATGGCCACTCGTGTGTACACGACCTATTGAGTTGTATTGGCTGGCTGTCACTGCTGTGTTCGATAGCAATTGATTATTAGGGTTCGCATTTAAGAGAATTTATACATTCAATGTTACGTCAAGCACTGACGTCTGAGCTTGAATTTTGAAATGCCTGTGATGCTAGGCTACTCTTTTACTTATCTTCCTGATGAACCGTAAGATTTTTCGCAAAAAATATTTTGCTTTTAGTAATTATCTCACGGATTGGGTCACTCTTAGTAATGATTTGTAGACACTATTTGTAGTGTGTTTGTAGCGACAATTTTTATGTAAATGTGTTTAGAAACTTACCCACGATAAGATTTAATTATCGTAGAGCGTTAGCAATTAGCTTTTAAACCTGACACTATGAAATGGTGTTTAAAAAATAGAAATTAATGAATTAGACACTAATAAGCCAATCGCATATCAAAACGTATTACCAGTTTATTTCAGTGACTCACGGCACTGTCGCTTAATTAGCCGCGTTTGTGGCTTGTTTGTACGTAACAGCGCGTCGCAGCACGGCGCGGCGCGGCGACGCGTCCTGCGCCCTGCCCACCTACTAGTTAATAACATTTGCAAAATTAAACAAGCGGTTACTCGGGGAAGCCGCATATGCACAATTACAACGGGCAAGCCAGCTTTTAACACCTAGCCACCGAATAACAATTACATAAACAAACCATGAAGCCAGTACAAATGTTATTAAATAACTACGCGAGACATATGAACTCGGAAAAGGTCTGATTTTGTCTGTATACTCATGTGGTTTTAGCCGAAGTTGTGTTCAGCATATTGGCAGAATTATCTTTGATAAAGTTTCTGTTGATGTCTGCCTCATTTGGTATAATGAAAACAATAATTTGGTATAATAAAGCATATACGTATAAGGGCACCGTAGTTGAATGCTCATCTTAGATGCACATTCCATTATCCTTTTACAACACCATTCGACAGTTTCAGATAGGTGTCAGTATCAATATGGGACTCTGTAGGAACTACAGTTGACGGCCGACGGGTAACAAAATCATGAAGATGATAACGACCTTAACAAAATTTTCCAAAATACGAATACACATCTGAAACGTTGGGTTTAATCACGTTATACCTATTGAACTCTCTCGGAACCCTCTCATCGATTTAATGAATAAAACGAAAATTGTAGAAAATTATCAACCGTCAATTTCACGAGTTGAAAATCATTACACGGTACACAAATTTCTAAGGAACGTCACAATGATAAAACAAATAAAAGTGAAAATACTAAAAAAGTATCATGTTTCACAGAGAGTTCAATTTTTGAATTCCGTAATTGCTTTTTTCGTAACATAAAATATTTTATATTCTAAGAATTCCAAATATAAACTACAGGTTCGTTAAACATTAAATTTAAAGAAAACTGTATCAACTGACCGTATGGTTAAACGAGTCAAGTATGGTAAATATGTTCTAAATAAATATCAATTGGGATATCACATTGAAGTTAAGTCAAGCACGAGAAAAATAATTGGCATGAAGAAACATATATTCCCTGTAAAGAGCCTTACAAAAGCTACAAACGGAATCTTCTGTAGTCAAAGCTTCAGAATATAGCTAGATTTTGACAATAAATATTGACAAATACCTATATTCACATTGACTACATGAATATCGAGCTGATATTTGACATAGTTTCAACTAAATTAAATGAGAATCTTATTTAATGATAATAAATATTTATTATTATATTTTACCCAGTGGGTTCAATATTATTGAATTCATAATCCATAGTAATATGCGAAAGTATGTCTGTCTGTCTGTTTGTCTGTTACTTCTTCACGCCTAAACCGCTGAAGGACTAAGGATAGTTTTTGTTTCTGAAATCATCCCTTAAAGTTGTGAAATGGGGTGTGCAAGTTAGTATGTGGAATCAATTAATTCATATACAAAAAATTAAGACCCTTGTTCAAATACTGATACAAATCGAACGCAGACGAAGTTACGGGCAAAAACTAGTTTGTCCATCAGGGACGATGCAAGGCAGCCCCACCACATAATATTAATGTAACATCAAATTACCTGTGGGTCGTCTCAAATTCTATCTTCAAATACTGATACAATAAAAATATACACACACGTACCATCTTTATATCTTACTGCTATTATAAATGTGAAAGATAGTTGTGATAAGAAAATTTCAAGATGTTTTAATGATATAATATAACCTACTGAACGGATTCTTAAAACGACTTTTCTTAAACCTTCTAAAATATTCGTATATTTAAGAATAATCAAGACCAACTTGTATTTCTTTCTCTCTAGCATATCTATTTTTGGTGCTCAAAGATGATTCGGCTAAAAAATAACTAGGTACAAGTAATAATCTTTGTATCTAATTGATATTTAGCTCAGGGCAATGAAAATCAGAGGAATTGAAAATTAACAATCAAGTATTGGACCAAGACACAAAATCAAGACTACATGACTCAAATTTATAAGGCATATTATATATTTTGCTCCGAAAATCATATAAACAAGACCCGTTTCAACTGCACCTAGCGTTGATACAGTATTTATTAACTTCGTGTGTGCCACATAATAATGACAAAGGTTTGTTTAGGCCCAAACTATGGTGACCGGTATAGGCAGGGCGACTTTAATATCATTACCCAGGCATGAATCCAAACTCAGAGCTGCAACTATAATTTGAATACAATAATCCACTCAACCGACCGGGCAATTGAACTTCAGGACCTATGAAGTGTATAATATTGCAACAAACAAATAATTTTCTTTTTATCTAGTAAAGTCAGAAAAATATTGATTCCCCTTTCCCTAAATATTTTATAGTTAGACTTAATTTACATAGTTTATTATCAACGTAGTTTTAATATAACCAAAATGATGCAAAAGCAGGCACTGTACAATAAAATTGTCATAAAAGTTGGTAAAAAATGTATGTTTCATGCTTTTACACCGTCGTAGGCTGTGATATCGAATGCATTCTATTGTTTTCCGATGGCAGCCGACAGGAGATGGATGCCAGTGCCATTCTCTACATACGGATCGAGCGCTATAGAATTACGCTAGGCGTATACCAATCGTGTAGCAACATTGTATGACATCCTGATTTAGATTGAACGGTACTATGTATTAGCTTTGGGAATAAACCATTCTCAGAATACAAGAATGGTTTCACAAATTACGATTTTAGCAATAGATTAGGGACAAATTCTAAACCTTTTTCGGGATTTTCAGATTGAACATAATACTTAATTTAATGACTATTTTTAGATACCTACATCTAAAAAAGTTTGTTTTCATTCAATGATCAGAAATTGAGCAGTAGATTTATATTATTTTTTCCTAGCGATGTTTTGAATCAATTGAGTTTTTTCGAGCCGAGGAAGCTTTGCTTGGCACAGGATTTGTTCGGATTTGTCGGCTGCCAATCTGTACCGCAACCGCTGGAGGCGGCCGAATTTTTCGACCGGATAAAAGGTCCTACTTATTCCTTGTTAACAGATTCTAAAAGGAAGTTTCTAACAAGAGAATAAAAAAATATATCCATTTCTTTTTGTTACGACAACAATGCGACAGGTGAATTTTCCCAGTACTTATTTTGTTACTTGCCTACCTACTTAGAGGTACAATCATTTACAAAATCTTAGATTTACACTCGACCGCTCGGAATATAAATTTCGCCACGAAAGCGAAAATTTAATTTGGCTCGTTTGCCTCCGACTTTTATTTTGTAATCTAAACAAGACAAAATAATGTTCACTAACAAAATATTGCGGGATTTTTCCTGCGCCTAACTTGTTTGGTGGGGGGTGGGGGGTTGGGATAAAACAACAAGGGCACAGGTGGCAGCACTCAGCAAATTATGCAGAACCATATGGGCGCTAATCCATCAAGCGATCGGGATCGTGTGCTGGCTTTCATTAATCATCTTTTATTGATTAATGTGTCTCCACACAAAGTAAGTAATTTACTCTGCATCATCAAATTGATGAACTGTACCTTGATTTTTTGGTATCATTCAGCTTTAATAGAGACGATTACTAGTACTTTTTGGCATCGTAAGTGGAAATTTTTGTTGTTGACGTATACATTTCATATTACATATTCGGCTTAAAAAAAAAATGCTTACACGTATACAGATCAATTTGAAGCCATGTGTAACTTAATAATATATACTTTTAAGATTTGGAACATCATTTATAGAAAATCTCTCGGAATCGCCCAGTTGTCACTACGGTTATAAGTGCCTACTTAATTACTTAGTGTATCTACCATAAAATGTCGTATTCACGCAAACAGGTATATCTAGCAAACATTGAGGTGAAAAAAAGGTTTGTTTACTTAAAAAATCTGGCATGTATCGTGAAACATTTTTTAGGTCAATACTGTGTGAAGGTCTCATTAAATAGTTACGGCGGACATATTGTTTAATCCCGATGCCATCCCGAATGGTCTGTTATTAACCCGGAACATCAGGCTGGCGGCTCGCATAATTAATATTGCAAATGTTGTTAGCAGTTAGGGTTTCAGATTGTGTGAGCGAGCGTACCTCTCTACATATGTATGCGGCGGCCGGTTGAAACGTACGTTTTAAGCGCACGCGCAGTTGTAGCCTGGCTATTGGATTATTCACGTTTCTGTATTAGATCATTGTTATTTTGGTTGATTTCGTTTACTTTCAAATATTTTAAAAAGAACCGGTTAATGCAATTTTAAACTAATAGCAAATTAACTAGGAATTGTGATACTCACAACACAGAGCCATGAAATTTGTTATTTCTTTCTTTGATAAACATTCGCTTCCAGCATATACCTATACCCGGAAATCTCCGTATAGGCAATAGAAAGATTTGTTCCATACAGGGATCAAACCCGTAACATATACAGCTTGGAAGCTAATCACTCATCAGCGACCGCGCCACACGCATCTTTTTGTCATCATTGTTTGTATAAGAATATAAGTAAATTATTTAGTTAAAAGTGTATAACCGTATAATATATATTTGTGAAAAAATTAATTTTATTATTATTATTATATTTAAATAATAAAATATAATAAATAAATAAAATAAGACAAATAAAGTATGCAATGAAATAGCATTAATTTAATTAATTAACGCTATATTTTACGGCGATTGTTTGACAAAATTATATCAACACAAGTTGTTAAAGAGGTCCCATTCAAAAAGGTCACATTCAAAAGTTCCCGGAGTTTATGGAGAAAAGTTTTTAATAGTTTCTGAATAATAGTCACAGTTAAAGCTTTCATTAACACACTAACAATGTCAGACTAAAGCTCCACAAGGAATTTAATTTAGGACCAACCTAATTTTATGTTTAATGTATTCTGTTTACCAAGGGCCATAGGTTCATTTGTAACTAATTAATTAATGACTTTGTATAATTATGTTTATGAAAACGTTTCTGTAACATTGGCATGGTTATTGTGAATGTATTTGTTTATTCGATTTATTTTGCTAATAAACACTTGCTTCATAAAAGGTGTTAATACCGTATTGATAACTATTTTTAGTGGTGAAAATACTGGAGTGATTTAGGCATATTAGTTGCTGAAAGTGCCATATAAAAAATATAAGTAAATCGCAATTGGGTTCTGACTTCTATATCAACATAATAGAACATGTTTTTTAATATACATAATAATGTCTATTAGAAAATTTAAACCGCTGACCCTTTCTTAGAAATACCCGACGAGAACAAGATTTGTATGCTATGGTCTCTGACCTTATATCGTATGTGACTTACTCTTTGTCAGAGATCCAGTAATTAAAACCAAGATATATAATAATAATAATATTTCCGGACATTATTAAACAGCGCCATCTAGTTCCGTGGTAAACAACGAGGCTTGTGTTACGGATACTAGATGGTTGATATACTACATATATACTTTTTTTTGTAAATATATACATATAAATACATCCATGACTCGGATACAAATGTTGATGCTCATCACACAAACATTTGTCCCTACCAGAATTCGAACTTGGGACCCATAGCACAGCAGGCAGCATTAACTACCGCTGAGCTACACGGGTCGTCAAATGGATATGTACGTACTATTTACATCGCCAACTACTCGTTTTTCCTCTCAACTCTTGTCCGTCCAATGGTTGTCTGGAAGAAATTGTTTTTAGCGATAAGACTGCCAATTGTACTCTTTTACTCTATAATTATATTTCGTATTGTTGTCTTTTTTGATTATGTACAATAAAGAATATTCTATCTGTTGTCTGTCTATTGGATCTACTGGCGGGGTCGTTGGGTATCTCGCATGACGTTGACGAGTGCCCATTATGTACGAACGGGTAGCAGGTACCATTAGTTATTCCGTATCGTCCTATAAAGCTACCATTATACCTGTACTTAGTTTAAATATTACACAAAATAATAATAATAACGTTACATATCATCACACACAATCACGTAGAAAATTAACATGTAGCTATTTATATCTAGATTAAACTTTGTTATTATGCTCACAGTGTAATAGGTAGTTTACTGTTAAAATCTAATTACATTATACTTACATTACTAATTTTTTTTACAATAGTTTTGATAGATATACTCTACATAGTGGTGAAGTCGTTTTTTGTTCTGTATAGTTAAGTATTTATGATTTGAATGAAAGCTCTAAAACAAGTTTTGAACGAAAGAAATTTTTCAATTTTCAATTATAGAAAATCAATTAACAAAATATTTTCTTTCAAATATCTATCATTTGATGACTTGTTTGACTTGTTATTCGATCATAAATCTTAAACAAACTAACATCCATTCAAATAACAAAGTGTCGACAAAAACAAACATCATTAAAAACAAAACAAAGTCGCGTTATCGCACAAAGATAAAAATTCCTTTGGCAAAGGAAAAAAAGTACCGTTTCTATTCCAGTGGCGGTATATCTTAGGCTTTGTGCTGACAGGTTGACGACCTATAAAAAGGCTTCATACGTACAGCGAAGCCAGGAACTCTCCCTCGGCTAGAGAGCGTCGTTAGTCAATGCAGGTAACTGGATAGTCGTGTACTTCATACTCGTCTAATATATATATGGCCTTATTGGTGCGTTGGCGCCTATTTTATGCGATAGAAAATGATGAGTTATGTATTTATGCTATTGGCTTGGTCTGTTATGTTGTACTACAGGATAAAGTTAGCGGTGCTATCAAAAAAATATCATTAAAATCTATCCCAAGACCTTACTGTCTTGGATTCGATTTTCAGGCAAAGCAAGGTGTTATTGATTTTTTCTATGAAATTCTCAGTAGCGTTAGAAATCCCAACTCAACTGATACAAGGCTAAGAAGTATCAATCCGCGCTAAAATCTACAATTTTACGAGAAACAAAGCACGCTAATTTACTTATAAAGGTACACATGAATATTATTTCCCATCCTTTTTCAATCATGTTTATAAGACACAGACAAGATATGTCTAAAAATAGTTAAGTACAATTACGTTATTATTTCAAATCAAATTTCCAATAATATAAAGCAAGGATTTCGAAGGTACTTCTAGCAGACCCATCGGTGCGTTAAAAATCAAGTAACCCTCTACATTCGCTCGTGGCAGCCCCCTTAGCAATCGCTCCTCCATACACGTTCAATAAAAAACCATGTTTACATCCACAGAGCAGTAAACAGACATATCTTATATACTAAGTATAATATTCTGGTACGGAGTTCGTAAGTAGCTCTTGAGCGACCTTGGAGTTTGAATAATCACTATAGCGCTAATGAAATTGCTGCCAGCTAGTACTTCGGCAAGTACTTGCGAGTCAGCTTGACACGCTGCGAGTCAATTGAGAAGCGTATTTGCTGTTTGTAGAACTTCTGAATGTTATCTGTATAGACTATAATGTGTTTATAAACTGTCAATGAGTATTATTTTCTAAAAATTCAATTATAATTTTATCAACACGATGTCTTGCTGATGAAATTACAGCTTTTATCCTGTTAATAATTACGCTTTGATTAAAATTGATATTTTTGTAATTTAAAAACACTACAATACACCTTACTGAAAAACACCTTAAATTTTTCAGTAGGGTGTATTGTTTGTTAAAACATCAAAATAAAAGAATTGGGTATTTTCTATCGAATAAATTCTTCGCGATAGGTTAAGTATTTTACCGCGCTCTACATTTATTCATACCCGCTCGCGACACCGCAATCTTCGATATGAACCCGGGAAGAGAAACGCCAACTCCATTGAACAGATTTTATTAGCCGAGGAGCACCACACAGGTCTCGTAATCCAATAACTGTCTACGATGGTGTACTGAGAGATCCATATTTCAAATAACAACAATATAAAAATATGCAGAAGGGCAATTCATCATCAACCAATTATTGTCCCACACCTGGGCACGGGTCTACTCTCATTTGAGAGAGATAAGGGCTATAGTCTACCATGCTAGCAAGCATCGCATGTCATCGATTTTTTTTAAGGCTTTTTAAGCTTTCCTCGCGATGGAATCCTAGTTTCGTTTCGCCGATTGGGCAAGTGATAAATATGCACGTAACTTTGAAAAGTCGGTGCGTGGCCTTAAATGAGAGGAGGCCCGTGCCCAACAGTGGGTAAATAATGGGTTTGATGATGATAAATGTGTAATGGCGAAGGATCGGTCGATGTAGAACTCCTTGGAGGAGGTCTGAGTTCGGCAGTGGACGTATTTTTACTGAAATCATGATGATAGTATATTTTCATCATAATGATATGACAGCAGTAAGCATAGAAACGCTTAACGCATTCCGTTAAGGTTACCAAGAGAAAAGAAAGAAAAGCTTCCCTGAAAGTTTAAAGCATCCTTTGTATATAATTTAAATTTCAGTATTATGAAGTCCCTGTTTACGCATTACATGGAGTGGAACTTCTGTGGCTATTCTGTATATGTATGCCCTAAATTGTATGAATGCGAGGGCTGTATGGAGTTATTATGTCGGGACTTATTAATGTTGCCTATCAAAACGTCCTACATAATTGAATCAAAATTAATATAGTTTCCTAATTTTATTCAGTAGCTTACTCATAATTCTAGCTGTTGTGATCAGTTGTGTAATTAAATTTAAGTTTGTTATGTAAGATGACGTCAATAAGAAAATTTAATAAGCGTTTGATATAAATGCGAGAGAGATAGATAGGTAGAAAGAGAAAGAGAGTGTGTAAATAAGTCCACGAACAAAAGAAACTCAAGCACTGAAATGTATAATGAATTTAAATTTAAATTATAGAACGTTGATAAATACATAGATACATGCTTCATTGTAGTATTACGTTAATACATAACACAGAATATTATTGTTCATGAAATAGCGATATCAACTAGACAATCTTTGGACGGACAAGAAATAAGTTAAAAAAACAGGAGCGTAGCGTTCAGCATACTAGAATAATTACTAAATCATTGTTAAAACACTAAAAATATAAATACACAAATACATACATAAGTAAAAAAACAAATGTATATTGAACGTAGAAGGTAAATAAACTATTAAACTTGGTTAAATATTAAATAACCATTGTTCAATTCAAACGTATATACTTATTTAAAAACCGCTTTCTTTATCATATCAACCGAATTAATTCAGTATATTATACGTCTTCATTACAATATTGGCTTAACTTTTGTTTTGTTAAATACTATCATTCAGTAATCATCATCATCAACTCAATTATGTCCCACTGCTGGGCACGGGACTTTTCTCTCACTTTTGAGAGGTATTACGCTTTAGTCCACCACGCTAGTCTACTTACCTACGACTTGGTTGAATTGACTTGCCACTGAGAAAATTTCTTAGGCACGCAGGTTTCCTCACAATATTTTCCTTCACTGTTTGTGCTTGTTATCAATACACGTGTAACTTCGAATGTCATCTTCGAGTCAGTGGTGCATGTCTTGGGATCGAATTCGAGTCTTCTGACTTCACAGTCCACAGGTCAATTTATATAGCACTAGGTATTCAAAATTAATAATAAAATCGCTCGCAACAAAAAATTCTCATAAATCGACGTCTGTCCCCTTTACATATAAAAATAAATCACAGAGAAAGAAGGAACTGAAGCAGAAACCTCTTTGTGTAACAAGACTACACAAAATCTACCTCCCGAGCAAAACAAAACACATATTTATACATGACTTATAACTTATGTTTTCTTTATAAACAAAACTTAAACGTCAAATGTCAGTTTCTTTTATCCATTACCTTCGTACAAACATTATTTTATTTACTCTATCTTTTATCAATTTATATATTGTAGGTAGGCATTATTCTCAGGGACAATAAAGATAAGTATTTACATTGGACAATTTGGATGTTCTGTTAAAAAACTTACGTAGTACATGAAAAGTTGGGTTTCATTAGATAATCTAAAACAAAGTCACTTTCTACGTACCCATGTCGTTTGTGCGCGTTTGTCTTTTAAATTAAGCAACTGATTTTGATACGTTTTTGTACTATTGTTTCGATATTTTTTCCATAAGTTTTGAATTTCAAATTGTACATTGCACAAATACAAAGCTGGGGTGAAACAGTAGGTCATTAATAATTAATATTTTGAAAAAAAAAAAACAATTTAAATTTAATTACTGTTGAGTTACAAGCTTCTATTGTGCAATACAATGCCGTATTGTAATGTTATTATTACTAACAAATTAGGTATATTTTATGCCTTTTTAAAAGGTTTTAATTATATTGAATAACAAATTCGCCTGATTATCGCTGCTTCTTTGAAATCATACGTATTTGTTTGCCACTAATTCAATATACCTACCGCTGCATTTAATAAAAACGTAGGTACTGGAATGTTCTACTGAATCGTGATACTTACAAATAAAATATTCGTATACATGAAAAAAAAACTGTCATAGGTCAAATAGGTCATATAAAAAAAAACCATGTGGGTATCAAACCTGCGCGATCTATATATAGAAGCCGATGGAATAGTCACTGCGCCAAACTTCAAATCCATAACTTTCATTGTAGAACATCAAGGATTTCAATCTCCGGGTGCCGTCATTGTATTTGTCGATTTATACTGGTTCAAACACTCGAAATGGAACCGGCTCTTGTCGTTCTACTCAAATCGGTCGGTTGATATCATAGAATGTGCTATATTGTTTTACAAGTCGCGAAGTATTGATTTGAGGATGGAGTTTTTATGTAGTTTGTTTATAGAGCCTATGTAATTTAAATATAAATGTAAGTAGGTATACCTATTAAAAATTATGTCTATTTTCATTCTAGTAGCCTGATAGAAATACTATTCGTAATACTTTTTTTTAAATAAAGTAGTTGAGACTTTTATGATTTTTTTTATGGTGATAAGGGGGCAAACGAGCAGGCGGCTCACCTGATGGTAAGTGATGACCGCCGCCCATGGACATTTGCAACACCAGAGGCTTGCAAATGCGTTGCCACCTTAAAAACCGTTCAGGTTTCTTAAAATAGGGAGTTACTGAACTGACAGCAATCGGAATTCCCATGCTGTCAGAATAGTCACACCCGAAATGAGCTCTGGTAACCTTACTTACTCGCAGAAAGACAACTATTGTTGATTCACTGCGGTCTTCTGTAAGGCGGAGGTACTTCTCTAGTCGGGCAGCTCAATTTGAGCGAGAAATCTCGCTATGCCCTACCTCCTACAAAAATTATTTACAAAATAGTTTGGTGTAGATTCTGTTGTTCTATTGTTCTCACTTTAAACCATGATTTTGTGTTTAACCCAACAAAACAACCTGCTGAATAAAATACTAAATACGAAAGTTCCGAATAAGTAAGTTACCCTAATTTGGAATAGGGTACGCCAACATAAAACTGTTACCCCTGCTTGTAGGTAAATGCTGTTAGAAAACAATGAAATCCACTCGAGGTCGCGACGCGGTCCCACATGCGGAAAGCGTCACTTACACTGACAGCTTGATATTGAATCGAATATTCGACTTTTTACCAAACCCTGACTGCAAAACTGCAAACGTATGTGTTTTTTACGTGTTATTTTTCTACTTATATAAATTTGCATTTTTACATCTCTTGCCAAACAATGATCGAATGGATTTAGAGTGTATGTAATAACAAATGAAGTTATGAAAATGTATGACTATTCTAAATAAAATTAAAATATTCTGTAATAATGTTTTTTACGATTGTTTTTTTATACACCACAATGGTGGTTATCGTTTACGCAACACTGGAGGTGTTACACGCATGTTGCTGACCCAGTATAAATTATTTCACTCCTTTTTTGAAGAACCCCAAGGCTTTCCCAAACGAATACATGCTGTATTCGTTTGGGCAGGTAGTTCATCCACAGCCTAATTGTGCGTACTGTTCTCTGATTTTCTTATAGGGTGCAGCAACTGGTATGAAAAATAGTATTACTTTGAAAAAAGAAATGGCGATGGTTATCCCAAATATACCATGTTTAGATAATAACATATTTTGGTACCCAATACCTATAAATAATGAAACTCACTCGAGCACACCTCGACTCCGAATCGACGTTCTAAAAGCGACGTCACTACTCACACTCGCAGATGCTCTTAGATATTGAGACGAACGTACACTCGCATATCGACACGAAATGCCATATCCCCTGCGCCGATAATAATGTGATCCGAATCGCATTGAATACCACTAACTTTTATACGAGTTTTAAATGGCAGGAAAGGAGGAGTACCTACTAATATGATCAGTATTTTGTGATATGTATGGGTGAATAGAAATATAAGGATTCATGGTTACTTCAATTCAGGTCAATCTATCTTAGCCCATTAGCAAAAAAGGTAAGAGTGAGTACTAATAGGCTATGTTTACTGCTAGCCCATATAGCAGTAATCAAAGAGCCAGTCTTTTTTCCCAGAATATCAAACAAGCTTACAAGACGGTTGTGACCTGATGGTTGTTGTTTCACTGCGGTCTTCTGTAAGGTGGAGGTACTTCCCCAGTGGTGCAGCTCAATTTGAGCGACAAATCTCGCTATCTAAGTCTTTTTTTTTTAAATCGTTGCCCCACACTATTTTCTCCTGTGTCGTGCGTTTACAAACACAAATTTTCACAAACACAAACGCCCAAACCCGGAACAACTACTTACCTGTAGAACGTACAAATATTTGCTCCGTGCGGGGATCGAATCCGCAACCCGTGATGCACAAACCGATCGCTCAGCCACTGCGCCACCGGGTCGTCAAGTAGTTTTGTCGTCTTTCTCAGTAGGTTGGTCATTATACAGCATAACTTTATTTTTCGTTTCGTCTTCAAGCGAGGATTTCTGGTAAAATTACGGACGGGCACTTGTTTTATTTTTGATGTGAATTTTTTTGATAATATTCAAGAAGACACTTGAGAATCGTCTTTGTCTTTGAGTAAAGTTTTCGTAATTTGTGAAACAAATAATTTAATATCTGTCTGTATACATACGACGAGAGATATAAAATTATAATGAATCTTAAGAAAACGTCATGAGTTATTACTTATTACTATTGTCAGAAATGAACCATAGTTGGAAGGAATAAGCAGTAAAAAATAACTGTTAATAGTTCATTATGTAAATATTACTAGTAATACTGACTATTTATGTCCCTATAAATAAATCGACTAATTCATTCACGTTTTACTCAAAAAATTAACAAAGTATATACTTTGGTTACAAACCTTACTTAACCTTTTTATGGCCAAGATTTATATGGCAAAAACATTATTTATTCTCACAATATTGTTTTAGACAAAAATCCAGTACAATCGTGAACCTAAGTAAATCTGTTTAGTAATTGTAAAGCTTATAAATAATAAGCGGCTGCTTATCTAAGTAGGTTTTATTACGGGCCCGAGATTTTCTATTTAATGAGAAAAACAATGGATTTATTTAATGTAAATTTTTTCACAAAGAAATGTTAAATGTTATGAGAATTTATATTCAGGTAGGTACCTATTTTATATGTTAATGGCAGGTAGTTTGTTTCACCATATTTTTTTGTAATGACACATTTACCATGACTCTGTTAGGCTGTAAAACAGGTTCTACAGGCATTACGGTCATAATAATTTAGTCATTAACACCACACCAGCTGAACGAAATAATTATTCATCATACAAACATTTCCACCACGCTAGTCAAATGTGGGTTAGCAGACTTCACATGTCATCGAGAGAATCTCTCAGACATGCAGGTTTCTTCACAATGTTTCCCTTCACTGTTTGAGCATGTGATAAATACGCACACAGCGAAATTAACAGTTTTAATTATATTCCAAAACCACTCGTAGTTACTATGTTTAATTAGAATTCCAGGTTTATAAACAAACTTCGTTCATTTGAGCGAGCAAATGCGGTAAATGTATGTTTATAGTCACATTGAGAATAGTACCTAATGAATATTCCGTTTGTTATGTTTTCTTTTGTTTTCCCCTAAGGTGGTATAAAAAATGTCCTCCCATCCAATCAGCAAATCAAATACTGTCGCTACTACCCTTTAATTTTTTCAACTTACGTGGATACTAGCCATTGAAATGAAAACTACTTTTAACCGACTTCAAAAAGGACGAGGTTGTCAATTCGGATGTGTCTATTTTTTTAACATGATATATTGCCGAAGTTTTTCCCTTTCACGCAAGCGTTGTAAAATAAAAAAAGAAAATATAAATAAACATGCAAACCTAATCATCAACGGAAGTTTATCGTGAAATCGTTTTTCCCTCTTGTTAATATCAATAGGAATGGCAGGTGATTTCTTTCTATATGAGTTTGTCGTCGTCGTAAAATTTGTATCCTTTGATCTTTCACCTCAAATCGTAACGCAAAGGACATGTAAGTAACATTTTTGCCGCTTCGTCTGTATTCAAATGTATATTTTATTTTTTTTATCCAAGAATCTGGAATGCTTAAACATAATTCGGGGAACGTCTTAAATTATTTGTTGTAACGTCTAATTTTTTGTCAGATGAGAAAAAAAATGTAATTTCTTATGTAGGGTACTTTTGCTATGACCAAGAAATGTAATTATTGTAATAATGATAGTGATCTGCCCAAGACCTTGGTTGTTGGAAGGTTGGCGCTCTTTAAAGGAGGTTTACGGTCAGCAGTAGATGGCAAAAGGATGATATATGTATGAATGAATATAAGTTGATATTTAGTTAAAGTCATCATTATCAACCCATTTGATGTACTTACTGCTGGACAGGGGTTTCTTCTAATTTAACAGAGTCTACCACGCTAGCCTAGTGCAGGTTACCATACTTCACATTCGATCTATAAATTCTTTCAGGTCTACATGTTTCCTTGGAATGTTTTCCTTCACCGTTTAAACATGTGATAAATACGCATGTAACTTCAAAAGGCCAGTGCATACCACAGTTTTGAGCTCGAGACCTTACATTTCACAGTCCACTGGTCAGACCAATAGACTATATACATTTCACAGTGCACAGGTCCAATAGGCTATAACAGCTGCTAGATGTCATGTAAAGTGACAGATATGTAAAAAATAAACCCATTTCTCTTAATTTACTCGCATATTAATGAATTGGAGAAACATATATTGATACAATACATTTGTCATCAATTCCATTATATCACTTTTCAGCTTAATACCTTTACAAATCAATCAACATAAAAGCGTTCTGATCGCACTCATCAGAAATTGTATAGTGTTTTGTTTTTTTTTTGTAGGAATTTCATCGCAACGGCAATAATCTCTTTATGTTAAAACATTTAGTGTTTGGTAATGGTATCTTATTTTGTAATAAACTAATTGATGTTGGTACTTGATAAAATAATTATTTTACTAGTTCCATAAGCATACCTAGTATAGTGCGGACTGTTCAATCATAGATTTCAATGTCAAATCTACAACACGTAAGTTCGACTATCCAAAACAATTATGAGCGTGCTAATAATAACTCACTGAAAGGTACATTTTAAGGAAATTTACATACTATTTTATTTGTAAAAATCGTATGTCGAACTTGTGCCAGCTAAAAACCGCATCGTCAGGGGACTCGTAAACACGTAATGACCCCAAAAGGATTTGGTCCAGCCTAATTTCTGGACCCGTACGAAACTTGCATGCCTCAGAGATTTTCAACAACGATGTTGGCGGGTGGAATCTACAAGTCTATACTGGCCCGGCATGGTGAAATTCATATATCTACTCATTCTGAGTTGAGACTCGTCACAGCGTCCTCATTAACCCGGCGTGGCTGACCCTATATTTATTTTCGAATCTTCTTAAAGTTCCACCTAAAAGAGAGGCTTCTTTTCGTTGTTTTGGGAATAACAATTTAATTATTCTATGAGAATTCAGAGTGACGTTAATTGAAACCTGCGCTACCGCGCAATGAGGGCTATTGTTGTACAAGTACAACGCTATTACTCTAAGAATAGTGACTAATTTAGATAATATAAAGTACCTTAATGGCGAATAGGGAAAAATCTATTCCCCGTTAAAAGTGCCGCGTCTGTAGAGATGAAGCGTATATACTAGAACAGATCCAGGGACTAGGTATTTATCGAGACTAGGTAGCACCTATTCCCAAGTTACAAAATACTCGATCCACCTAGTTTGACTGTTCTGCACACGGCGCGGCGGCGTGCGTCGTGACATGGCACCCGAAGCCCGCGGAATCTTGTTAGATTGCGAGCTTATATTATATTTATTATAAATAAACGTAAAAAAAACTAAAAAGTTCAAAAAAGTTGACAAAAATTAAAAATAGGCTAAAACTGATTAGTATAAAAAATGAATTGAAATCTCTTAAATACGCCAACAATCTACAATAAAGATAGATACTTCACGGTGACAGTCCTAAGCCTGTGTAATGTACCGTAACCGTACTTTCAGGTATCACTAGCAGACTTTAACCGAAACATACTATAAAGTACGCGTACTTCATGGACTAGGTGGAATAGGTAATTAGATCGAGTATTCAGGTATCACTAGCAGACTTTAACCGAAACATACCTACTATAAAGTACGCGTACTTCATGGACTAGGTGGAATAGGTAATTAGATCGAGTATTCAGGTATCACTAGCAGACTTTAACCGAAACATACTATAAAGTACGCGTACTTCATGGACTAGGTGGAATAGGTATTTAGATCGAGTATTTGTACGGAATCGGACTAGATGCACCTAGTATCAAATTTACCTAGTATGACTCATCTCTACGCGTCTGTTCTAAAAGCTATAGTTGATTAATAGTTAATAAAAAGTCCCGTGTGGCTGCGCTTGCTGCATAGTGCGTCCGCGTGAACTAGATAACGTGCTGGTAAAATATGCATTAGCCGTTTATCATAGCTATCTCGAGAACCCATGGGAGTGTCCAACAGACTATATTGAAGCAATAACATTCAAATAAACTGTTTTTTCACGGATTTTATCACGATTTGGCTTAAGATTGGTTACATATCCACGGTCACGAGATGGAAAATGTATAATTTGCCTTCTTTTAATTTTATGATTCATTACGTTGCGGGTTCCAGGTCAGTTTAAATAATTCCCCTTGTAGAAGTGGAGCTTCATTGTCTCGACCATTTTTTGGAACGTTGCTACTGTTGATTCTGGCTTTTCACAGCATTTGTAGTAGGGACTTAGGCTGGCGGCGCTAGTGGCAATGTTAAAATTCTACAATCACGGCCAGACTTGTATCACTTGACTTGACGTTCAATGCGTAAATGTAAGAAGTCAGTATTGAAATATTGCATTCAATTAATGTCAAATCTCCTAAATTGCATTAGGTACTACAAGGTGCTAGACGACCACCAAACAGAGTAACATCCGATGGTTAGACTATAGGGAATTAAACTTGCACAAAAATACCTTTTAAGTCCTCTTTACCTAGTGAAACGTCTAAACAGCTTCACAAACGTATCCTATAAGCTGATTTGATAGACTGTAACACTTTTGTTAGTTTGAAGGTTTTATTTCCTTTATGTGCCTTGTGATAAAGCCTCCGTTGTTTGCAAACATTATATCGAGTCTTTCTCTCTCTCTCTCTGAGTTTAAACACTTGAGTTTTACTGCTCGAGTCTTTAAACTGAGCCATTCTTAAAATATGTTAGCTAAAGATACATACCTACATTATTAGCATGTCTCAACCTAATATTCCTACGTAAATTACACTACAAAGGATGTTTATAATTTAAAATATACTTATGTGGTTTCTGTGGTTTTAGTTACTCCAATAATTTTATCACTTGATTTCGGCTTGACTGCAAAATAGGCAGCTTCCCGGTAGGTACCGGTTACTTGTTTCTAAAAATGATTTCAAAAGATGTTTGGCAACGTCTCTCAACGTTACTCAAAGATTTTAGTAATATAAAAGCTAGATTTAAATCCGATCGGAGACATCATATACTTCATTATACATAAATAGTAGGAGTGTTCCAGGAACATATGTATAATTTATAACTTTTGGTAGACATTAGCCAATTATCCCAATTAGCAATTATTATAACATGTACTATGCGTTCCAGAATTCTGCATAGAATCCTTACGACGATAGAATAGACAAATATTCATCCTCATCAAACAGGGGGGGGACACACATTCCATATACCCTTCGGTTTTGAATAAATATTTTAAGTATGTCTAGATTATATTATCTTGTAAAGCGTTGTGTTCCAGCTACGTTGGTACCATGTCCGACAAATTTGATCCCAAACTCCATTGGAAAAAAACGAAGCCAGTCACGCGTGGCAGATTGACAACTGACGAAAATACCGGCTAAGAGGCGAGGGACGTATCGACGGAAAACTCGTGGAAAAAATTCAGATTATGTCGACTGAACGAGGGAAGTTCAACTTCACTGAAATGGTTTTGAACAGAGGAACATGCCAACATGATCAGGAACAAGAAACATAATGAACCGATCTAAAGGGTCAAATATTCCAATGCTTGTACATACATATATATCGCAACACACTTCTCCAACATATTTATAGTGTTCCTGAAAGTAGCTACTGATGTCTATTGACTACCTACTCTGTATGCATTTTTGCATCTACTACAAAAACAAATTATAGTATAATTCGTCAATTAATCACGTGAGTATTCCTCAATACTTTTGAGATAGCTGTTTAGCTATTTTGTTTCTTGAAGCAGTTTTGCTTCAAGAACGAATCAACCACCTCAAAAAAATATGGTTTACCGATGAACTTAAACACTAGGCAGACGTATAAACGGCTTATTATACCTGTATAGAAAAGGAACTTTGAACGAGAAATAAAATGCAGTGACTTTATTTACGCTGCCAGATAAAAAATAAATTTTATCAAAGACGTGCACACTTTTCTACAGACTCGTTTGTAAAAAGAAATAATAAAAATCCTCAGTACTTAAAACAAATTTATTTTCATGTTCTTTGAATCCGTTTCGAATATTTAACGAATCACGACGGTCGGCATCAGACGACTGCATATTATATTATGATGTCTGCATATTGTGACAATTGTAATAAGCCTGTGAAACTTTGTACTCTCTATTTATTTGTACTCTATGAAGCACAGGGAACCGTGAATAATAAGTTTCGTCTATTTGAACAGTTTAAGAAGTTGCATAATTTACCTTACGCTTAATTAAGTAATTATACAATAATTTCAACAAAAGCCCCATAATCGTTTAGTAAAATAGAGAGACAGCCGTTTGGCAAATATTTTATTGTATGGCATGGTCCTATTTCCCCCTTTATGCAATTTCTCTGGTGGTTTGCAAAAAAAAGAATCTACATAGACGCGTATCGGACCCTGGATATTGCGGAATATTTAGTATATTCCTTTTAGTTCCCTATAGTACTAGAAAAATTCACGCCATAGATAGTGTTTGTGTAGATCCATAGTCATTCCATTGACTTTAATAATACTGTAAAGTTATTATGCCGCTTGACTACGAGCACCTCTCAGAGCAGTTCAAGAAACATGAACATCATACAGCAATCGAAATCAATACGAGATTAAAATCATAATTTAAAATTATTGGAGAAGGGGTATTAAATAAAATTTCTACTCAAAAGAATGAATGCCTTAGAAATAAATTTTGTGCATACATACTTCTCTACCTCTGCACTAAATAACTATAAAATGCCATTCCTTATCTATTCTAACTTGTAGCTGTATTATAACTACAACCAGGCACTTTAAATAGACTATCTCCAATAAAACGTCACCTGAATGTTCAGAAATCCAATTTAAATGGAAGTATTGATCCAAGAATTGTTAATTAATCTATCCAAGATTTTCGCGATCAAGTTAGGCTTAATGGATATTACACTACCAGACATCTGTCAAAAATTAAGCTATTAGATCAAAATTAGTATATTCATGCGGCAATTCTCCATTGTTTTAGCAGAGGTAAAATACAGACAACCTATTTAGGGCACTCCATTCGCCGATTAAACATTCATATAGTTATTGGCCTGTCTTTCAATGTTCTCAATAAAAGGAATAGATAACAAAACGGGACTCAAATGGTTGATAATAAAAGTATTAAAATAAATAAATTCCTTTCGTTATAGACTGGATTTCCATTCAGGAAAAGTAGACTTAATATAGGCTCTCTCGAGGACCTAAAATCCTGCGCGCTTTAGGCAAGTTCATTATTACGTGGCGCAGATATTGTGATAACTGCTTTACGAAAGCCTTGATGCTGATCTAATTGGTTGATGGACTGAGTCAACAGTTCATACATCATAGAGATCATATTTTTTATGTTAGGTCCTCAAATATACAGAATAAGTACATATAAGGACCCAAAGCTAATTCTGACGGAAACAAAGGGACGTCAAATGTGCAGTCTATTATAAATAATTTAAATGTCGTCTGTTCCAAGATAAACCAACGGCCCAGTGCCATTTAAATTTTAATGCCTTTTCTCACCGATGCACCCAAAAATAGTATTGCGAGATATACGACAAATCAATATCGGCTGCTGAGCCAAGCCCACTAAGTTATTTAAAATGCAGTTGACACGTCATTCGAGTGAAAATGCAATATTCGCCTTGCCCATGCGGAAACACAGTTATTTTCAATCGCGTTTTTGTCGGAAATATTCAGAACATTGATTTCGATGGCTTTTAAATAATTCTGAACATCTATTGAATTATTTCCATTTGTTTGTATTTTATTTTTCTTGTCGATAAAAATCGTTTTGTTGTTATATTTTCAGTCCCTATTATGAAATATGCTGAGTCAATCGATTGATTAATTTGTTGAAGAATATTCCCTCGTATTTATACAAGTTACAGTTTCTTTTCGTGGTCGAGTGCTTGAAATTTATCTGTTCTTAAATCTCTGTAATACCAGCGATGACATGTTTCCCTTCATAGTGGTAGATTACCGTCAACACACGGAAGCGGACGCGCGGTCGCGAGCGGTTGACGGCGCTCTGAGCCTTACAAATTATAGCTTTGGTGTTACCCTACACATGGTGACGTGCTTCAGTTGAAATCCAACATAAATGTTGCCCCTATGTTTCTCTTTGTAGTATGTCGGACTGAGAAGTAAGTACTTATGTACATATGTATGTACATAGAGAAAGAGAAGTTAAAAGCATGAGGCATAATTATAACGAAATTGCTGAAAATTTTCTTATTTCTATCTTAATATTATCTCATACTCATGATGATGAGAAAACAATCTCTTTAATGTTATTACTGTGGTTTTTTCGAATGATATCCTACTAATTAACTATATTATAAGAATCAGAGAACTTCTTTAAAAGCATTTTCTACTGTTTTTTAAAATGTCTATGGTGTTTTTTTTTCATAATTTGAAAGGTAGCTATTTTGTTCTTTACCAAACTATTTATTTAATTGATATACAAGTTTAAAAACTTGTATATCAATTAAATAATAGCCCTAAAGGGCATAATTGTAAAAATAAATTTACAGGATATATAATAATATAAAGGCTGAGTATTTTATAAATAAATTCTGAATAGAGACTGAATTGCCGTGAAATGTGAAATGTGTGTTTGCTTTTCATATCTGTGTTTGGTAAAAACTGTGAATTATTAATTGAAACAGCAACAAATGTAACTTGTATTTTATTCAATAGGTACCCCACATTAAATGAACAACTAATTCAAACACTAGTAGTTATTGACCCTTCGATACGCATTAAACAATGTTTGAATTTATGTTGAAACATTGTTATTTACGGCATTTCACGTAAATATTAAACTTGTTGTCCTATGTTATCCTGTGTGTAATATTATTCCTGTTAAATTAAATCGCGTTTAATTGAACTTTAACCAAATTTTATTCGACTCGTATTATCGAAACGAAGAGATGAACACGATTTAAAATTGTTTCCAATAAAAATAAAGACCTGTAGGTCTTTATTTTCTTTTCGCAAATTCACAGCTATTCTATGTATAGAATAGCTGTGAATTGGCGGGATTTAATAATATCAATATTTCACGATACAATCCGTAAAAAAGGATTTATGTTTTTAATATCTAGTACCTATTCACTTACATAAAATATGTATACCCAAGCAATTTTTCATCTATATATTTTAATAAAACGCGAGTGAAGCCACGTGTGTCAGCTAGTATTAAACAAATGCCCCAGTTTCTTACACTACTGCGCATCACTACCGTTACTATTAGGATTATGACAACGTTTGAACAACTAGAACAAACAAATACATGGTTTAATCTAATTACAGTCGCGAGCAATGTTATACCTCGATAGATAATTTAATTAGTTACATAAACATATTCATAGAAGGAATCAACACTTCAAGTTGTGCTAGAGACAGTGTTCCTACGCTTTCTCTGACTAGGCATCCTCAAATTAAATTACATTGGTATTGTCTGTTCAAGCCAAACGACAAGTAGACTTGTGAAGACATCGTTTTTAGGAGTTGTCCTTAATATTTTAGGTTCTATGTCATAGTGGGTGAGCTTATTTTAGCCTTAGTCTGCACATCTTACAGGCGATTTCATAAAAATATCACTAATAACACTTTCTGTTCGCTATGCGAATCGGTCTCAGGACTTTACACTGAAAAGTAATTGATCAAATATGAACAAAAATACTATAAGAATGCTTAGTTGATAGGGTTTTTTAATCGTAATAAACCAGTCACTTCATAAACTATAAAAAATAAATTTAAATAACGGCTGACAGAGCTGATGATCTACAAATGGCTGACTAGATGTTCTAGAACACTCTCAATAATGTCACTATTCAAACAAAATCAGTTCATCTCTTTACGAGCACCGATGCCACAGAGGGGCACCCAAATAAAAATATTAAACTTCTAATAGTTCTCATTTGTATTAGGAGAAATCTGATCGATAACCTAAACGAAATATATAAATAAGACAACAAACGATACAACCATTTGTGAGGGCAATGGCCATTCTGTACGTAACACAATCACTTATTCTGTGGTTTCAGTTAAGGTTGCGGTTAGACACGACATATAGACTCAGATATCTATTGCAATTCAAATAGTAATCAGTTAGTCTGTATTGGCATACATATGGACTTGTGACGCCACTAATTAATAGTACATATTTTGTACAATTCATCATGGAAGTATTGGAAGAAGTTCAATTTTATTTGCAAAAAGAAATTTCTATGCCGCCAAAGTTCATTTAAATAAAACTTCGAACATCCTGAAGTCGAATTTTGTGAAGTCCTGTTTTATACGAAAAAAAAACAAGAGAACATGAATTTTCGAAAGACGAAAATCTGGCGAATGCAGTGTTTGGTAGCAGTTCGTAGGAACGACTGGATTTTCTTCCGGAAATCAACACATTTTAGACTCAGAAATGCATTGATGTGATTTCTTCTTTTTATTTATTTCTTATACTATAAGGAAGTCATCTTTATATAAAATAATTAGCATCGACATAGTATAAATAACATGGTTTTCTGTAAATGTGTTATAATGTCAGCCATAATTTAATAATAATTTTAACGCGAATCGTCCGGATTCGCGTTAAAATTTGTCGCGTCACACGGTGACACTTGAAGTTCCAAAAGTAACAAAAGTTTTAGAGACGAATTTAAACGCAATAGCTTCCCTTATAGGTATCTGGATAAATATAACGTTTAACCCATAATATGTGCTTACATTTGATCATTGCAATATTTACACCATTGCTGGGCACGGGTCTCATTCCAGGAGGTTTACACTAGCTAAAGTACGACTAAGTAAAGTTCACAAATGACACACGATCGAGAAAATCTTTTAGATATACAGATTTCCTCATGATGTTTTTAAGCATAATATATGATAAAATACGAACATATTTTTAAAAGTCAGTGCTGCATTCTTTAGGATAACATCTGACATTTATGACTTAAGCACTAAGCTACCACTATGACTACTATACACTTAATTAAAAGGAAGTAAATCTGCTTAAGTATGAATAACTTTTAACTAGTTTTATTTCCTATAAAAATAAACAAAACACTACTTATACTATACTGGACTTATACAGAGAATACAGTAGGAATACAGAACTAATATGTCGTGAAGTGCATTAAACGTACATGACATTAAATGACATAAGCTCAGGGCTGTTCGCAAGGATTACTTGTCCTCGTGGAACCAGTTCAGGAAGAGTCCGCTAAGGCCTGTCAGGTTGTTGACACTATCGCGCACCTACGTAAGGCGCGCTACAGTTACATACGTACAGTCAGCAAAAACAATCACATTCGAATTAATGTTATTATTATTAAAATTAATTATTCTTCAACATGTTTATTAAAAAAAGTTTTAAATGCTTAGGAGTGTTTTTTTGAGAGATATTTGTAGGTGTAACACACGTGACTGATTATTTTAACTGAAAAATATTTTTGAATAATACCTATTTTAGAGCTATTTTTTAATGAACGTAAATATTCACCTAAAAGGTGTTAATAATTCCATAAATTCCAAGTATGTTAGGGTGGGCTTCCAATATACTCCTATGCTTTGTGTAAAATGCTGATATACTTAGGTACAGTATTATTTTATTCGAGACGACTGCCACCAGACGTGTGCAACCCGGTTATAGGACAACACTTATATATGCTAGGAACGATTGTAGCCTGGTCGTGTGACCAATGGAATTAGATGTCAAAGGTCTCGAATCTAAACCCAAAGCACGCATCACTGACAGTTATGTGCGTATTTATTATGCTCATACGGTAAAGCAAACATCGTGAGGAAACCTGCGAGATTTTCTGATGCGTGTGAAGTCTGTCAACCCGCGGTAGGCTAGGGTGGTGGACTGTACCTTAATCCCTGTCAAATGAGACGAGACCCGTACCCAGCAGTGGGAAAATGTTGGGTTGATGATGATGATGACTAATATTCAAAAGTACACTGATTTCAGGGTTTTTGGGATTTCTACTAGGTACTATTAACGATTGTTCAGTAACACAACCAGAATCTAGCATGCTCTACGAGGGGCAGATGGTTCTTGATTGGTTAAGAATAGTAGCCCATCCACTGACTGACCTCGGCATGCGCAGCTTAGCCGTTCAGCTCGATTGATCAGCGAGGTTACCAACTCTTCTCATTTAGCTATTGTAAGTATTATATTGTAAAAATAATGTTACGCGCTGAATGAAGTATTTTTTTAATGTTTCTATTCAAATTGTGAAGAATAGGAAATGGATTGCTATAGTGACTAAAGTGACTTAAAAATGAAGGGTCGTAATGTCGATAAGAACCAACCTTCCTTTAAGTATTTTTATTAGTACCATAACGTAGGAAGTCGGTACTTATCTAGGTACTTTCGATGCAAAAATGCGTTCGAGAGTTTATGATGTGAAAGCAATAAAATCGATTTTACAACAGCTTTTAAATTCCGAACGCAGGGATTTTTTTAAGATCTAATGTGATTCATTACGTTAATAGCTTTATCAAAAATAAAATCAATAATGCGATAATATGATAACCAAGCAGGAGTTTTATTGATTAAATGTTGCTTTATATTTCAAATAGTTAATTCAATACGGAAATGCCGGATGAAAATATTTTTTTATTTCTATTTTACTCTAAGCATTGTTAACAACATATTTTTATAGAAAACAGGTTTTAAAGGACGGTGATTGAGGGGTTACCCTCAATTCCCGTCCTCGATTATATAACACTTAGGATGGAGTTATTCTAATATCCGTAATACCATAAACCTCGTCCTATCAGTATGTGTTTTCCATAAAACCTTCTCGGGGTTTAAAAAAAAGCCTTATTTTCATGCTTAATTAATGCAATACTTCATAATTATGTATAAATATACTTTGATTATAAATTTTTGTAAATATCATGTACTAAATTTCATAAAATATTATGGTGATATCTAAAGTAGAGAATACGTGCAGCATTGAGTGAAAATCAATTATATACCGACTGGGTGGGCGGCGTAATAAATTGCCCTTAAAGAAATCAATTAGGAGACATTAGTTTAGCAGTAGCTGTCTCTATAAACTTCACCTTACTAGTTGCTTCTCTTTTACTCGCCTGCAAAGTGAAAGAGGCAACATTATATTTGAGGGCTACTGCCTACTTACATTTGAATAGTAGAAGAAGAGAGAACTTCACTGTGAAATACAGTCTTTGAAAACAGGTAGTATAAAAATCTTTTTTTAATATATTAACAAAATATTTAAAATTTATTTTTATAATAAAAATTTACTTTGATTTGTGTTTTTATGCTGACGATACAAGTGTATAGCGACACGGTGTTTAATAAAAACTAATCTAAGCATCCATTGCGGCTTTCGTTTCACAGTAGTGAGTTTCCCTAGCACACTGTACACCGTACCAGTAACTAGAGCCTTGACATTTTCCTACACAAGACCTTTAATAGAACAAGTTTTGTTAAAACACTACACAGATTAGTTATCTAGAAATGGATTAATTGAGTATTTCTATCAGGTATTACAAACAGCAATATTTCCAGTTAAATGATTTTGAACCTTATGCTGATATAAATATGCTAAAATAATAAGGGATGAAAAGTATAGTCTACCTGCAACTAACATTGTCGATTGTACCTATAAATAATCAATTTTTTGAGACATTAGAAAAATAAAACGATTTATCTGTTTAGCTGCTACGTTGCCACAGACAAACAAAGATTATTTATTAAATTAAGAATGTTTTTCTTCTATATTTTATCTCAAACTATATTCTGTCTGTCAATCATAATAATATATAATATAATTATATTCCCTGACGTGTTAATGTATCAATATCTTGACGTCGAATTCTCTAATGAATTCAAGTTTTTGTTTCCAACATTCGTCTTCGATCAGTCGTATTGTTTCTATTGAGAATTCATTTTGTTTTTTATTAAATATCTTATTTGTACCTTAGCTTTTTGGAATGACGGTAATCGTTCAAGCACCTAATTATAGAGACAATTAGTACTTTATCAATATTTGAAGCAGTGGGACAACTAATGGCTTGATGATTATTCTATTATATATTTATACTTAAGTATAAGCTTCAAATATTACGAAGATGTTAAGCTGTGAAACGGTATTTAGAACATAGTAGGTGTTTAGACCATTCTACTAGTAAATTTATTATAATTATGTTAACATCTTTGTAACATAATGATTTCTTACACTTGCGGGTCTCACGGGCAGAATAGATAGCCCAAAAAATCCGAAAAATTGGGATTAAATAATACATAGCGACAAAATCCGAAAAAATGACCTACTAGGTATGTACATATTATTTATATATGTGTGTATATAATGGTTCTACACGATTTAGAAACCAACAAATTGATCCTAAAACAGAAACCTTTTAAAAAAAGGTATTCATTCATCAGGCTAAACTAGGTTTGACTTTATATTCCACAAATATTGATATAAAATCTCCTTTTAGTCGTTGAACCGACTTAGCGTGGGAATAAAGCAACGTGTACACTTTCTGTTTTTCTTCTGTTCAAAGATCGACAAGAAAACATTCAGGAGTTCTATGTAAATAATAAACACACCAGTTTTTTAAAAGTTCCTTTATTATTATAACTCAGTTCTTCCATTCACTGGAGTGAGAGGGGAAACTGTGTATAACTACCACTAACTACTCTTTTAGAATATGGTATAAGTACCTTTACCTTAATCAATGTTACCTTCATAAATAATGTTGACAAAAAAAAACTTTTTTTTTATATTTGACGAACCGATTGGCCCAGCGGTAGTGAGTTGAAAATGTTTTTGTGATGAGCATCAACATTTGTATCCGACTCATGTATGTATCTATGCATTATAAGTATGTATTTACAAAAAAAGTATGTATTAAGTATATTAGTAAATTAAACTTCTAGTATCCGTAACACAAGCCTCGTTGCTTACCACATATAAATGTTAATTTGATTAAGAAGACAAACTCTTTCGTTTATACGTTTAGATGACTTGTCGGTTTTCTTTGTGGAGGGTATGAAAATTAAAGGAGTATTGTCCCAAAGGGGATGATGAGGGGCGTCAAAGCCACAATTCTTACTTAAAAGATAAGTTACAAATGTAAATGTTTATAACCGTATTACTTGAAATATATTTTTATCTATATAGTATATTTTGGTGTGGTATTGGTATCTACTGAATTATTTTGTGGAAGTACCATATTTTTGAAAACTATTCTTCTGTTACACAATCATATCAAAATTCTAGCAGTTTTTTTTATTTATTATCTATTTTTTGTAATTTATTATCTAATACTTGGTAGATCTGCTAAGAGCGGAAATCAAACTTGCGACCCATGATGTTAAAGCGGATTTCGAGCTGAGTTACGAGATTACGAAGTAGAAGGATTCTTTTAATAATAATAAAAAATCGTAACGTAAAACACAAATATAATATTAATTACCTGTTTAATTTGTTATTTGTTAATATATAGAAATTGCTAGAATAAAGAACCAAGTTCTTTATTCTAGCAATTTCTATCGATACCATCTTTTGTTTATAAATAGAAACATATTAAGAATAACGCAGAAAAATAAAACAAAAAGTATATTCCCATCTCGTCACACACACTCAAATAAACAAACAAATGACGCCCTCCACACTACTCAAACTAATCTACTAATACTGGACGTAAGTCCGGTAAGTAGCCGTTAACGTAAATACCGATATAACGTTCGTTATACATCACGGCTTTTCGTCGCGGGCCATTCCGCGTCGGAAAAACCTATGTCGCAAACATGTAATTTTTCTCCACAGACCTAACAGATTGTATCCGAGTACTTCTCGTAAAAAATTACGGTCACTACCTTTTGAATCATATACTTTATGCTTATAACAAATAGGTATAGTTAAATGTTCATCATCAACCCATTATTGTCCCACTGCACGGGTCTCCTCAAATTTGAGAGGCTATAATTATAATAGTCCACCACGCTAGCCTACTGCGGGTTGGTAGACTTCACATGCCATCGAGAAATCTCTCAAGCATGCAGGTATCCTCACGATGTTTCCCTTCACAATTTGAGCTTGTGATAAATACGCACATAACTTCCGAAAAGTCAGTGGTGTGTGGCTAAGTTCGAACTCGAGGCCTTTGACATGTCAGTCCACTGGTCACACCACTAGGCTACCACAGCTCGTAAATGTTAAATAAATGAAATTATGCAAATAAATAAGGTTAGATGTACGCACGCACCGGGCCTAGACTATTAAAAAAATCTGTAAATTGATTGTTGGATTTCGCTTTTAGCTACCACATATAACAACCGACCACAACAACCACAAGGCTTTCTGGTAAGCCTGTCACTATAATTTCGAAGTATATTCCGCATAAATTGCGGTCGCAGCCGCCTATTGAATAACGTACAGTTTCAATGTAATGGAATATAAAATATGAATAGAGGCAGTACTTTCTGGCCATGTAGGTCGGGTACAATAACTCTCAAGTCCCTACAGTGGTATTCGTCTCCATTTTTCCACCCCAGGCGTATATAATTTAGCCTCTAAAGAGCCGAAAAGGGGAAAGTTAGCGATGTATTTATTTTATTTGTTGAAATAAATAAAACTGTTGACGGTTGTGTTGTTTGCTCGACGCGACGTGCAGTTTATATGTTATTTAGTCATGTTTTGTCGACTTTTCGAAATGAGTAAATTAACTTTTGAGTTTGAAACATTTTTACAGGCGTTCTTTTGATTGAAGAAAAACATGAAAGCATCAAGATATTGAAGTTAATTTCCGGCATTCACGAACAAGATGGGTTCCAGTTTATGTGATGTTTGATACAAGTAATTGACATCAGAGTTGGGGAAACTAATTTTATGAAACAAAATAGCATTAGACCTGTCTAGATAGGATTTTATCGCGGTATATTGATATTATTTTATCCGACGTTTCAAATATACTTCGATAAAATCCGTAATACGGATTTTTATATAGTTATTTTTACATAAAAAAATAAATTAATACAATAGTAATAATTTTTAATTACGCCTTATTATCATATGAGACAAATAAGTTTTTTTTTATGTTACGCAACAATGTTATCTAGTCTCCAAATTTAGTGTTTAATTTAGCAATTTTTTTTTGTCACGAACAGTCACAAATAATATTAATATTATAAATGTAATACAAATATTCTAGACAGACAATCACACAGAGTATAATCTTTTTTATAAAATATATATTATAGGTTATTATCCTTGCAATATTGCTGACACCAAGATGCAGAGTATAATAGGGATTACTGAGACAAACAACACGCATTTAGAGATACGCGTATTAAGTTATTCTGTTAGTATGCTAACCTTTTATAATTTCTTTTTGAAAACGTCAATTCCAATAAATTCTTTATTATACCTATTTGATCACATAGCAAGAGAAAAAGCCACGATTTTTCAATATATTTTTACTTATTTTGTATAATACTTATACATAAAATAATGTGAATAATTTTATTCATTTGTATTCACTTATTTTATTTCTATATCTCAAATATGTCGTATTTTTTATCATTTGTTCTCATTTTTTTAAAAATAAAGACATCATATTTATAAGAAATGATTATGGCGTTTAATACGCCCGATATCTACACATTATTTACATTAAATAATAGATACCTAAAAATATTCGAAGATTCAACATTTTCCTTTAATGTGAGTCATTAAATAACTAACAGAAAAATAGTCATACTTGCTCTAACAGTTGAAAAAAATCAAAGTGTGAGCTTAATAACGGCTTACATGTAGGTACAATAAAATATCTGATCTTCGACAGAGGTGGTCTACGAAATAAAAGATTTGGAGAATTTCCTAGGGCTGTGCCGTATACGTCATGGATATTACAGAATAGGGTGTTCGCTGACCCGACTTAATACCGATATGGAAGAGATCAGTTTACTTCCATACATGTATGAAGCATGCGACCACACGGGACTACTACAGAGCTCCTTTTTATAGAAAACCTCTTCCGCAATCTAATATCTAACCGCAATCGTACGCGGATCGGATGACAAATAATAATTGTATGTATTCATGTATCTATAAAAATACTGGCAAACAATGTTCATAAAATAGAAGAATTTATTGCGACGACGAATTAATTTGACATTTCCAATCATTCGAATTATTAAATGTCGTCGCATAATTCCAAATTCAAATATTATTCGAACGTGATTTATAACGTTTCAATTAATAGTTACAAAAGACTAGTTTGTACCAATTTAGTCGCTAAAGTTTGAAACTTCTTCAATAATCAGATCCCTTCCCGCGCTTTTGCGTCATTTATCGGGCGTCATAGTAATTGGAAGTTGAAGTTTGCCATGTAACTAAGTATGTTTTAAATACTTATTCGATTTTTTTATTGTCTGAAGAAAGACGTCAGTGAAGTTATGCCAGACATTTTTCAATAAAAACATAATTACGTCTCTCTTATAGGCGTACAGTTCAGTTTAATATTAATTTTTTAGCTACGAATTGTTTCAACAGAGGAAAAAAGTTTATAAAAATACACACTTTACGTGTTTTGAAAATGTGTGTATTTTTACTTCCACAACAATGCAGTTAGTAACGCAGAACATTTGAACAATAGCTTAATTAAATGTTTTAAAAATAAATACAGAGCTATAAACTAGGTCATTAGTAAATATTTAAAAATAGGTAAAGAATTTACAACACTGACTATTTTAATATAAAAATATCTTCGTCGCTCACCACGAATAATAATTAGTACCTATGGCGAAATAATTAAAGCAACTACCCTCCGTTTGCGTAGCAATCACGCTGTGTCAAGATTAAAGCTATCCAAGAAAGACCCTCTACAAGGGCACTTAAAAAAACCAGAAGCATTTTATAAAGCAGACGCAGCAGGTACTTACCTAGTGCTTGACAGATGCAAATGAGACCGGGCGCCGCGCAGCCGGCCGCTTTTCTCTACGGACGCTTTTCCTTTGCCACAATCCAAACAATCCTTTAATTGCACCGACCTACAGTATTCTACAATGCCAACTAACCACGTGAAAAGTCTCAAATGTAACGGTCCGTAAATTCCACTACGAAAAGTCCAAAACAAAAAACTTAAATACCAAATTAAACTTTACTGACCGTAGTTCGGAGATCTGGATATCGGACTGTGGAGGGTAATTCAGAAGTAAGGGATATGTTTTTGATAAATGTCGCGTCAGATGTGGCACGCTCGATTTAGTACCGGTAGACTTCGGAGATCGTACGTCGCGGGTAGGAGAGGATCGGACACACGATCGGGGAGACCGAAACGATGTGAGTGACGCCGGGCCGGTGCGGTGCCTCCCGCCCGCCTAGCCGCGCGGCCGCGAGCAAGAGGGATGCAGCGAGCGAGCCCCCCAACTCGCGAATATCGCCACTCGGATCACCTCGCCAGAGTCTCAAGTGCTCTCCGCCGCCGGCAACGCTCTCTCCCAGAGGGAGGGCTCCCGCTGTCTCACATCCAAAACAACGCAACTACCACCCGCGTCCGCACTCCCGTTTGAAACTTAATTCTGTTGTTTTAAAATAGATTTTGATAACTAGGTCACGAGATGAACACCTGACGTTCGGCGTCATATCGAAAAACGTATGCCCCCGTTGGCTAGGTGTAGCAAATGCCATAACGAATACTTTGGATGAACACGCACCATATTATGCAACGCTACGTCTTGTATCCTTCGGCCAAGCTTTTCCAGAGTTTAGATACTTTGAAAGTAATTGGTGCGACTATTTTTTAAATACATCCCTGCCAAATGTATGTTTTCTAATAACAAAAGGAGGATTTTACCTATTGTGTAGTTGTTTTAAATGGCAATTCGTTGTAAAAATATTAGTTTAATAAATTCATTATTAACTAAATAATATTGCAAGATAACTCGTTTTAATTTGTTGTTTTATAAAAAAACCTGATATTTATTCATGCAAAACTAACTTATTTTCTGATAAAAATTAGTTTCCTTTACATAAGATTGGAATAATTGGAAAAACATTGGAACCAATAATATTTATGTAACTATAAATCAACGGATAATATTTTAAAAATATTATTCATATTTATTGGTTATAATTGAGGATAATAAATGGAATTTTAGATACCCCTATATGAGATAAAGTCCTAGAGTGGAAAAACATTTGTTTAAATATTAGCGGCCTGCCCCGGCTTCGCAAGGGATATATGTATATATAACAAGGAATATAATATTTTAAAAAGTATTTATACCTCAAATAACTAATTTAGACTCGTTGTCTATAATAATATGAATGAGATTCACATATTATATTTAGTAATTGGATGTTGCAGAAATCTGTACCATACATAAATTAGGGTAGCCTGTATCTTAAGTTTACCAAAACTAAATACAGAATTAATATGTAAGGTGTGTTTGCGTAGAAGGCAACAGACTAAGCAACAGAACAGTCATCCATTAATATCCATCAATCAATTACGTTGGGTTAACTGCTATTTATTGAACAACAACTTGTAATGTTATTTGTTGTTTGAGGAACTCGTGAAAAAGGGAAGTTTTCTTTGAATAATATTGCTGTTACTTGTGTCGAATCATAATTATTATTAGGTTTTTGGTATGATAACACCAAAGAGTTGACCATACAGTAGAACTTCAATCTTCCGAACTAACTGCGACCGAGATTAGTTCGGATAATCAAAAGTTCAGATTATCGAAATGTGATTTTTTAGGACTAGTTCAAACAATAACAACAACATTTTACATAATAAATACAGTGTATTATAATTTGACGTACTTACATGGCCTAGAGTGTGGCTAGTGGACTGAGATGTCAAAAGTCTCGAGTTCGAGCCCAAAGCACGCACCACTGGCTTTTCGGAAGTTATGTGCGTATTTATCACAAGCCACATACGACTCCTTTAAGAGTATTTAATTATTTTTTTTATTTAATTCACGTTCTTACACTTGGCATTCGTGCTTATCTAGTATCACTTGACCAATGAGCCAGGTGTTGAAGTAGGTATAGTCAATTTAAAACAAAGCATTGAAATGTAAATTAAAATGTTGTGGACGACCTACTAAATTAGATATGAAACTTAAATTGAAAATAGAAACTCCAAAAAGGTTTTAATCTGATTAAGTCGCGGATAAAATCAATAGTTTCCAATATGATATATTTTAGTTACAGAATTCAACTTTACTATTTACACAGAGCATAATAAATTGTGTACATATAAAAAAAAATAGTTATCATATTATTTTATTGTTGTGGTACTTTTAACAATGAAATTAGCCCAGTATTATTTACAAGTCGTCTATTTCTAGAGTGGTACCACCTTTTTACAGTTTGAACTTATACCAGCTTAATTTACTTTAAGAACATTTTTTAAAGTTCAACAAAACATATTTAATTTCAAAAACATCTCACACATCTTGAAGTTCTCTGCGAAATGGCTATCGAACTAGAGGTATTCACGTATGAAAACATTCGATAGACTTTTATAGTGTTATTTTTGTTTTGTTACCCGTTATTCGCATGATGTAAACGTTTAAAAGAGAAATGTTTGAGCGCGCATTGGCCGGAACTTACCGACAGAGCGGGTTGAGTGTAAACATGCGAGCTTCGCCGAAACATTTCCAGGCTTTTCTTTTAATTTTATTTCAATGGCCGTCGATATTTGCTTTGCTCGATATTAATGTTTATGAAATAAAATTACTATACCGGTGGTAGTACTATTTTTAGTAAATATTTTTATTACGTTTTGTTTTCTAGGTAACATAACATGTTGTAAAACATGTTTAAGGGCTCGAATATTATTGATGAATATCAAACAATTGTTATACAGCTTGTAAGATGTTTCACAACAATGCAACATTTTTAATAAACGGACCAAGGATAAGGTCATTGCTGTAGTAAACACGTGGTTATGATAACAAATAACGTATCAATTAAAGTAGATTAGTGACAAGAGTCTGTAGGCAATGCAAACCGGTTATGATCTACATCTTAGGTTTAGTAATACCGTACTGGTGCCTCCACCTACGAGTGTACTAGTATGCTATACATTTGTAGGAATTAAAATGAGTCCAACTTGGTCTTTGCCTCATCCTGGCTGGCTTCGATGTTGCTTTGCGAAATGAAAAATGCATACCTACTGGTAGACATTTTGGCCAGGCAGTCTGGGCTTGTCATGCTCTCTCAAATGTCCTGCTGATGGTGGCGTTGTGTGTCGGGTCCATTTATTCCCTATATCATGGTTGAGTAGCGACGCTGATACACACGTCATGCTCGTGAACGGGTGCTGTCGGTTGGGGCTGGTCGGCTTATACATGTCATGGCATCCGGATTTTATATTATAATCATTTTTTTTTTTTTTTGTGCTAGTGGACAACTCATGCGTTTCACATCAGACTGCATTATTCTCATATTAATATTAAAAACGAAAATTGAAAATATAACAAATTATTTAAAAGAGTATCTATGGAGTTTCTTGCCGGTTCTTCTCCATAAGACCTACTTTTTGGAACCGTGCAACTAGTGTTGACATTTCGAAAGAACCTGTAATATTGGTCTACTTGAAATAAAAATATTTGAATTTGAATTTGAATCCAGCTATAGAGAAACTACAGACGTAGTCTAAGATGAGCAGATAACTCATTTTTCAATTTAGACCTTGCGAGCTCTTATTGTATAAGTGAGATACACTGATACACAGCAGAAGACTAACAAAAATGCTTAAAAATATACAAACCAATATAAACCATAAGTGATAAGAACGACTATACAAGTTTAAAGAAGTTGTCGCTATCAGAGTGCAGAGGTTACCTCAGGTGTATTCTACAATCATTTGAATAAAAAAGTAAAGGGCATCAGCCAGTATCATTCCACCGACCCCAAAGGAGTTCTAACGTAAAATATAAATACAAATTTTATTATAATAATCTTCACGGTTATAATTCCCGAAGGGGTAAGCAAGAGCACATTATCGAATACCCGCAGTTTGCCGATGACGGTATTAAGTCCCGATGGGATAGGGGTCGGCTATTCATCGGAAACCATTCGAATCCTCTATAACCGGGATTTTCTTTTGTAACAGAAAACCCAATTATGATTTTACCCTACAAAGTCGAGAAATCACGTTTATAAGCGAATTGAGAAATATAAATATGTAAGGTTAATTAATATAGGTAGGTATACTTTATACAAAACAACAAATTCTAAGGAAATTAATTAGCCGAAGATATATAATAGCATCTACTTGAAACCGTTTAAATGTAAAATTTATGTTAGAAAGTTATGTTATTCAAACATTTCTATAACCCATGGAATATTTATTTTAAATTAAATTGAGGTTTTTTATCACTTTGAAGACGATTAGTAAACATACCTTATCATAAAGCAAGATACATTAAAATAATATTCCTACGTATCCAAATTAGCGTATCGAATATAAATTTCATGCCGAATAATTTAAGATACTGTACTCATAGAAAAACAAGAAAACTTATTGCAATGTCAAATTGTTCATCAGGTATAAGTTACCTGATGAACAATTTGACATTCCAATAAGTTTAAAGATCATATAAACAACTTTTATTTATTTATTATAGTATATTATTTAATTCCGACGCTTCGGATCCTTTACAGCATCCCTAGTCACGGAAACACTACGTCTGGTTTAGTAAATCACTATAGAATCCGTAATTAGTAGTTTTTCAATAACTAGTAGGTATTTGAGTTGGTGTGAAAGAAATCAAGCATATTACAATAAGTTTTCTATCTAACATAGGTACAATCGAGTTCAATAACTTCTGGAGTCCATCGTACATCAAAACATTGTTACACGCTGTAGGTACTGTTAAATTCATCACTCAAGCCTTTTGCTAAATTTTCGTTGGTTTCTAGTCTCCCCAAATATCACTATTTTATACAAAGTGGGTGCCATCAGACATCCATATCCATAACTATTGTTTACACGATTTATAGGTATAACGTCCGGGACTGACGGCTTTTTGTGCTCTCTGAGGTACAAAGGTTGACTTCAGCTGGCGCTTAACTCACAGATAGATTGATTGGCGTAGTTATTATTTAGCTACAAACCACTCGTAGGTACGGTTACAAGTATATGTATATAGTGATACTAGCTGCAATAAACTGTGTGTATGGTAAATGTCATGCAAATTTGTTAACCGGTTTTTGCGTGAAAGAGTAACAAACATCCATACAAACTTACAAATTTATAATATATATTATTAGGATTTGGTTACTCCAAACTAACTAACAAGTACATGTTTATATTTATAATATTTATTATTAGATAGAAAGATGAGTTTTTCGTTAGATAGGTATAATACGGTTAATAAGTATTAAATTGAGGATAATTTCTGTCTGTTTATAAGAAAGGTTTTTGAGAAAAGTCTGAATTTGTTTATGTAATTTTAATCGTCTTTATGTTATTGTTGGAGTAGTTACATTTGTTAATTAAATTACGACACAACACAATCAAGTTATTTTTTCTTAAGTTCTATGCTTGGATAAATTGACGTACAGAATTTAAACACTCTATTTTATAGGGTTAATAATTGACCATTAGTTTGTCAGCAATCGGCTTCTTCGTCCCAGATCATGGGATTTCGATACCTGCTTTGTTTTAGGACTGGCCGTTAGAGTGTCTTATAGTCTTAAAAGAAAATATTGTTTCTCGCTTGTTTTTACCTACAAAAATACGATCAAGTTGTATTTTTTTGTGTTTGTTTTCTCGCTCTCGCTCCTCCTATGTTTGTGCCTGCAGCCTTACAACAATACTGTCACGTATGTGTTACCAGCAGGCGTGACTTTGCATGACACACTCCAATATGTCTCCCGCCGATGTTCCACAAATCGATTCCGATACGGTTTGACACCTCTTTTGATGGATGGATTGCCATTTCATTTACTCAATTGCCTGTTTATACGTACTTTTCCTGTTATAGATAGACTTAGGTATAAAGCCCCGTCAAAATTATGAAGCTCAACTTCATTTATGTCTCTTAATTTCTTCCCCTGTCTCTTCAACTGTCTCCTTTCCTCGTTGTTCTTAAACATAAAGTATGTAAAAAAAACTTGTGGTCGCCTAGTGGTGTGACCAGTGGACTGGACAACCCAAAGCACGCACAGCTGACTTTTAGGAAGTTTTGTGCATATTTATCACATGCTCAAACGGTGAAGGAAACCTGCAAGTTTGAGAGACTTTCTCGTCGGCGTGTGAAGTCCGTCAATCTGCAGTTGGCTAGCGTGGTGGACTATAGCCTAATCCCTCTCAAAAATGAGAGGCGACCTGTGCCCAGCAGTGGGACACATTTTTAAAATCGGATTGGAAGTTCTTGAGATTAGCGCGTTCATACAAACTATTCCGCTTTATTATTAGTATATATTTATAGATGATAAATTGCATCAAATATAGTCTATCTAATATACTGCTAAATATTTACACAACTGTCATGTAGCTAACAGCTAGGTATACCTACATGGAAAATGATGTTAATGACGTATGGTATTCGAGCTATTCGGTACCTACTCTTGGCGGTTAATACTGTGAGTGTTGTTATAATAGTTTAATTTTATTACATCCATATATATATACTCATGCCTTTTTCCCATGGGGGTGGGCAGAAACTACAGAATGCCACACGTTACGGTCCCTGCATACAACTTTTGCCTCGTCCACATTGATACAACTCGTCATGCACGCGCGCCGGTTACAAGTACTGCGCACCTGACCATTTTGAAGGAGTTCACCAATTAGGTCGATGTATGTCCTTCTAGAGCGCCCCCTCCCGGCGTTCCCACTGGCATACGCCTTATAAATTCCTTTCGTCAATCGCCTATCATTCATCCTTTCAACAAACCCAAACCATCTCAGTACATTCTAGTTTAATTTCACATAAACATAATATACCGTCCCGCCTGTCGTCCCCGAAGGGTTAGGCAGAGGTGTACTAAATATACACCCACGTTTTGCCAGTGTGTATGGCCTATTGCCATCAACTAGACACGAATCCAAATACCAAGCTGCTACTGAGAATTTCATAGAGAAACTCATTCACACTGCTCGAACTGAACCCAAAAAGTTTTGCTTAGCAGTCGTGCTGACAACCACTAGACCAAAGTAAATGGTTTAATAACGGATACAAATCTACACTCCAAGCTACTACTAAGAATTTTATTACCAAAAATGTTTACATATATATATATATATATATATATATATATATTGTATATATATACCTCCACAGGACGTGCAAATCGCGGAACTACTAAAATTACTGTCAATCTTAGAGATATCTAACAATAATACTACGTAACCTATAGTGACACGACTATGCGCAATAATAACATGTCTATACGTACAACAAACACAGCCAGCCACAAATTGGCAGTCATATCAGCATACCTATATTATAGTCACTAACTAGGCATTCCACGCTCAAATTCAATAACAAAATGACCGTAACTAAACTGCAGGTATATCTACCTAACCTAAGTATATACCTAATAATAATATACCATCGTCTGGGTGGCACGGAGTAGTGGACAAATGAAAGGACAAGTATTATTTTAAATCTACATCAAGCTAGGCAAGTGTCAACTTAGTCATCTTCACTAATGAAAACATCTTAGGTACCCAAGCGATGGTCAATAATGTTTTCTAACAATCAATGCGTAAGAAACGTTTATTAAGTGAGTAAGAATCTTGTTTCATTTTCCGTTTCAGGAATTTTAAATAAACATAAAATGATATGCATACATAGTCTACTTATTTCAGTCAATTCATACTTCCATGCTTTACATAAATGCGAAAGTGTGTCTGTCTGTCTGCCTGTTACCTCTTCACGCTATAACCGCGGAACCGATTTAGATGAAATTTGATATAGAGATCAAGAGAGAGAATCATCCCTTAAAAAAGAGAAAAGAGGTTGTGGAAATAAAATTCTAATTTTAAGCAGACGAAGTCGCGGGCAAAACCTAGTATATTACAATATATCAAACATGCCTGAATCTGCAAAGTATCTAGTAATCTGTACTAGCCGCCGGTATGCGGTATGCGGTATTCTGCAAACGCAAATCAAAACTTCTACAGAAACCTACTACAGAAATACCCAACAGCACTGCTCAACCTGTACATTATCAGTTAATCACCACGCTCACAAGCCGCATCGGGTACTACTGAACAAAATATTAACTTCAGACAGGATTATGAATATTAAACCATAATACTAGGTGTGGTTACTATTTTATTTCAATTTACATGCAATTAGTCTTAAAGACAAAGACATTTTTATGGTTTTTTTTAATGGTTCACACAAATTACTTACTTGTTATTAGCACTCCATTTAATTACTTATCTGTGTTGTCTACATAATACGGATGTGCCCCGCGCTCAACTTAAACTAACTTCCGCTTCCGGTGTAATCGCATTTCCTTTGTTTCTGGTCGCACCGGTGAAAATTTATACGCAAAATGGTTATAGAAACTAAATTTGGTTGCTAATGTTGTCAACTTGATGTTATTAAATATATTAGAGTACTAGGTAGATGTAAAGCTAGGCTTTATCCTGTGTGTGGCACAATAATTTATTATGACGACCCAATTAGTCGGTGGCAACTAACACCGCCTTCTGTGCTTGGGCTCCCGATTTCAATTCCGAATATGTAGTATATCAACCAAATAGTCTCCGTAACACAAGCTTCGTTGCTTAGCTCGGAACTAGACGGCGCTGTGTCATATTGTCTAGGATTTTTTTTAATGGGTTGATGACGATGATGGGACTAAAACCGCGTGGCTTAAAAATGTGCGTGGCGGGCAAATATACCTATATTTTTTTTTCATTAACTTGCATGCGGACGAAGTTGCAGGATCCACCTAGTATTTTAATAACATTTAATTTAGTCTTTACTGCATCAAACTGGTGCAGTTGTCACCTGTTTGAGAGTAAAAGTTCTCATTAACTTGTGGTTGATAAACCCGTTTCAAAGCTCAACTGTTAATTACAGCCAATGATTAGTTTGTGACGTTGACGCATCTCATTTACCCGCCGATATCCCACCATAGACATAATTATAAGTACAAAATGTATAACATCTATTTATTTACAGCAATAACTATCATTTATCGTTAAAATTAAACTAATTTTAACTAAATTTATAGTTTCCTAGGTACTGTTAAGATATTTTAAAATCCTTTAAATCGTTTTTGCGTGAAAGGATGACAACCATTTTCAGATACAAACAAACTGTGACATTTATTTTGATCTATGATTTTCATAAACAATAATAAAACCTCATTACATATTCAAAAAGAATAAATAAACTACCTAGACTGAATAGACCGCCGAGGTCCATATGGGTCTTCAAGCCCTCTTCTATATTGCAGCTAGTAGATAAATATAATAATATGTTTTGCTTAAAAAGCCTTTAATAACAACTCGATACAAAAATCAACGCGTGCAGAGAAATTTAACAGGAGCGTTATCGTTGTACACCTGAATGTTCTGTGGCCCTACTACGGGAATTCATCGTATGCGATCAACTAACACAGAGCTTTTAGTTAAATATAAAATAATGGTTCTTTGAACAATAGAATTTGGAGGGAGAACTGTAATGTAGTTTGTTTGTTTGTTTTTCCAATTATATTTATTTAAAGATTGAAGGATAAACGTGAACGTACGTAAGTACACAAACCATTTTCAGATAAGCGTTCGCAATATATACAGGAGACGTGCTTGAGAAAGAGAAAGAAAATATAAAGTAAAATAAATACAATACTCTTTATGGCACACAAAATAAAACAATAACCACACACATTAATAAAAGTGAAGTCTTTAGCTCAGTATATCCTGAATATGCAACATATTATTCGCCAACAACATGACTAAAAAACTAAAAAAAAATCATAGAATCGAATTTAGCGAGGGATATCACCACAGTGTTTTAGGTGACATAAAATGTCAGTAGGTACTAGTAGTAGAGACATAGTAGTGGCTCATGTTTACATTTGAACGAGGCCCAATCACGCGTACGCTCCGCCACATCACGTTACAATAAGATAGCAACGCCATTGTCGAGTATTTTGTCCACATCGGCTCCAGCTATTTTGGTAAGCCTTCCGTGAACCAACAATGTTAACAGAATCATATTATCCGTCGTAATTATCTTACAAGATGATAGATAATATTGGTAACGAAAGCTATTGGAGTAAGGGAGTTGGATATTACGTATCCTATGTCTTTAAAACAGGGTCAGCAGACACTGGTCATAATAGCCACCTGATAATCGCTTCAAGCAACCGTTCCGTTCGGCTATTGTATGTTGTAAGCCCGGGATACGAGCTTAAGTTTTTCATTTTTTCAACTTGAGAATCGTAACCGAAGGGCCAAATTGACTTGCCACCTGCATCATTTGTTTTAGGACTATCCGTCCGTGGACAATAAATGTTCCTGCGTAAATACTTGACAATCTAGCGATCTTGTTTTGGAGGGTCTGCGAACAGCGATCGTAAGTGTTGAACCAAGATGGCATCGCGTAGGTGTCATCATCATTCCCCGAACACCTTTAAGATCATCTACACCAGAACAGGATTGTTATAGCTTCTGGTATCATCTGGTAGTTGTCTCCAAATCCACAGAACTATTGATAGTTTCTCATATACAAATATCTGTTTGGTGACCGCAGGTGGGGAAAGGAATAGGTAATGGCGAACGCAGATGGGCTTTCAGCTGAATAAAATATTGTAACATATCTTTAGATGTAGGTGTTTTTCATATTAAATGCTAGTAGGTATTTATATTGTAATTATATTGTTCATAATTAAAATAATTAAGATATAACTATGGTTTTTCTTTGTAAACTAAACATGGAAATAAAACGTAAATAAAACTAAAGTGAAAAAAAAAAACAAACCTTGTGTAATATCAAATGAAACGACGTGTTGTAAGATCACATTAATTTAATAATAATTTGAAATTAAATATTTTAATTTGTTTATAATTAAGTAAATTCACTATCCGTATGAATAGTGAATTATAACTTTAGAAAATGAATATTTTATTTCTATAGTTTACAGGAAAACCTTTAAGTCTGCAGTCTAAATATAACATAGAAAATGTCTCAATATTCTGCGTCCAAATGTATATTGGCTTCCCCGATTTGTGACTAGCGAATGTTTTAGTTGCAAGATATACGACCTCCTTATCGACTGCAGTACTTTGTAATCTACACAATGTAATGGCCCTACGTATTATGAGTTTTATCGTACAGACTTTCTTAAATAATATAACATAACTTGAATTTCAGGCAGTTACGAAGTTTCATGAAAACAGCTTAAGTAGTTAAGTCAAATTATACGATTTTATATAATGGACCAGAAGAGCCAAAGATCGTGCTCCGTGGCGTTCACAAGAGGAAGCCAACGTCCAGCACAGGACGAATATAGGCTGATGATGATGATGACTATTACCTGTATATAACACCTAATAGCCACCTGCAAATAACATCTGTTGATAAAAGGGTGAGGTGATGGTATATTTAATTTGTTGTTGAAAAAAGAAACAACTCACAAAACGTAGAACGCGATAAACAGTTGTCCCGACAAGAATAAACAGAACAAAAATATGCAGAGCTAAAACAGGTCCAGTACCCACTTAAATCGATTACTCGTCCGACCCTACAGTTTCCATTTACCCACACTGAAGTCACGTACGACGGCAGCTGCTATATTTTCATTTACAAACAAACGCAGTGTAAATGTACAAATAAGTCTGACCACGGTCCGGTGGATCTGGCGTCCTATGAATTTAGATTGCAAGTTTATTCCAAGTTCAAAATTCATCCAATACCGTCACTTCCATGTATAATTTGATGCGGGGAATATGATCCGGCGCATGCATCAGCTGTCTTCAGCCTATCGAGTGTAACTCACTAGGGGATTCACGCTTGGAGTGTATGAGCTTTTGGCATCTAGACTAGGCTGTGACGTCAATTTTGGAATAGGACATTTCTCTTTACAAAGCCCTTACCAACGGTTTTGTACTGAATCATAGGTGCATTTACATACATAACACAATAGGGTAATAAGACGAAAAAAATTCTACAGAAACCCGGCTAGAGCGGGTTCGGGATTGAAGCGGGTCCGAAACAACACCTAGTAACAATTAACATCTATTCGTCTGGTTGTTTGTATAAAAGTAATATTATAATAATATACAAAAATTAGAAGGTTGATTGAGTTTATTACTTTTTAGTAATATTACACTACTATGATACAATTACCAATTGATAATCTATTATTTTATATAAAACCGAAAACAGGTATTGTCAAATTTTTATAACTTAGCTTGACGACCATTACTCATTCAATATAAACTTTTGAACATGACAATATTAGTAATAGTTTATGTTAAACCTTATCTCTATCAGTAGAGCACCTTTGATCTCTCACATAGACGCACTAAGACGACTGTCTGGCATGACGGTTCGAACGCATCTCAGGAACTATGTATTATAGCATAAGCTATGCTAAAGTACAGCTACCTCGCCTTAGAGTATTAATTCGACAAACACGCTTGTAAAGAAAATATAATAATATTTTCTTCATTAATAGATTAATTTGATAGTAAAAAGTCTAATTGTTTAAATCGACTCAATATGATCATTCTATTCTCTAATATACATAGTCTATAATTTAATATATTTAAATATCTAACAGTTTCTAACCTCAAAAAAAATTCAAGTATGAATTGAAGAGGTGGCGTACTTTATTATTTGCATATTTTAGCAAAACTATAGTAAATAATTAACTTTACGACCACTAACATAAAGGTATTTTATGGTCTTAAATAAAATACAGGTTTTTTTAAATCTTCAATTATTTAATTAAAAATTTCATAAATATAAAAATAAATAAATCAAAACAAAACGAATTGAAATAAAGCTCTTTTTTCAATCATTATAATATAAATACATAATTATGTATAATAGGTTAAATGTAACGAATGAAAATAAATCATGGATATATTAAATATATATAAACTATATATATTAAAGTCATGAATTATTACATGGTTACCATGGCAGCGGTTCTATTATTATTAAATTAGGCTCTATATCTTATTCATACTTACAAGTTATAACTGTGTTGAGTTTCCCTCCAGTTTAATGCGATCTAATAGAGCATCTCAAGTGCCGACTCATAGATATTCAGTGTACGCTTTGACTCCTAAATCAAATAACAGATTCCAGACGGAATAACGTGTTTGTTTTAACGTTGCATACAATATTCCGTTGTATGAAATTGAAACATTATTTTATTTCTTCTGTGGGAACAATTTGACGTAGTTAGTTAGATTTATATATTTATTTTAATTTAATGGTATGGACCTTTTAATATACTATTATGTGAGAAGTGAGTACATTAAGTATCATATTTTATCTCTTGTTTTAACAACGGTTACACGCAACAACGGTGAAGGAAAACATCGTGAGGAAACCTGCATGCTTGAGAGATTTATCTCGATGGCATGTGAAGTCTGCCAACCCGCAGTACGCTAGCGTGGTGGACTATAGCCTAATCCCTCTCAAAATGAGAGGAGACTCGTGCCCAGCAGTGGGACGTTAATGGGTTGATGATGATGATGATGACACGCAACAAAATTACTTTTTTTTAAAGATTTATCGTGGTTTATAAAACTAGTTTTAGGCTCTATTTCACCACGGTAGTATGCTGCGGGTTAGCAGACTTCAAACGACATCCAGAAGACCTCTCAAGCATGCAGGTTTCCTAACAATGTTTTCTTCACTGTTTGAGCATGTGATAAATACGGGCTAATAACGGGCTAAATACGGGCTAATAACTTCCGAAAAGTCAGTCTCGTGTTCAAACTTAGGATTGAACTCGAGACGTATGACCAGTTTATGTATATTTGATTAATGGCAATACACTCGCCATCATTAACGAGTCTCAGAAAATATAGCGAACTGTAAACATACACAAGTTTATCTGCTTAACCCTTTTGGCAATAAGAGCGTGATAGCGTGTTTTGTTACGTGCTATGTTTCTTTATCCTATAAATGATACCCACTTCGAAATTTATCAGTCAGAATGCAATTTGTGCAACCCCTGTGCAATGATTCCATATTAACCAATTTTCGGTAATTACGTTGGTTATCAGATGTTCACGAACATTTCCGCGAATCGACTATTATGACTTAAACAATGCCAAATACAGATTCGGTATTGTATTGAATGCTTTTAAAAGCTAATTAGCATTGATGGCTTCTAAATACACTGGAGTAACTAGAATAATATCAATTATGCAAAGTTTAAGCATCATTGCTATATTCGAACTGCCTCGATGGTCTAGTAGTCGTACAGTGCGACTGCCGTGCAAGAGGTCTTGGGTTCGTTTTCCAGGTCGAGTAAAGTGTTGTTGGATTTTTCTATGAAATTCTCAGTCGCAGCTAGGAGTATGGATGCATGCCCGGTTAATGGCAATAGGCTCGCCCCCTATTATATGGGACCTAAAACATACCGGCAAAACGTAGGTGTATTAATGTATACCTCTGGCTAACCTTCCAGGGACGACAGGCGTGACGGTATGTATGTCGATGGTGTGATGGCAGTGCGACTGCTGAGCAAAATATCTTGAGTTCGATTGCTACGACGAACAAAGCGTTATTGGGTGTCTATAAATATGAATTTCTCAGAAGCATCTCGGAATTCAGACTTGATGTAGCTGAATACGCGCATATCTTTGAAAAGTCATGCCTTGGGATTGAAATGGAAACCTTTGACTTTATAATGCGTAGTAATTTTTTTTTTTAAATATTCTTCCGCTGCCCCCGGCTTTGGCTATCACCAGTGTAGGCTAAGAAATCTGTACATCAAAAATTTTATGTCGTATGTATGTAGTATGAAATCCTGTTACCCATATTGGGTCAGCGCAGAGGATGCAGCAAACTTATATTTACTTACAGCAAGTAAGTATATCTTACAGTTTCCGTTACCTTAACATCATAACAATATCTCTCGAGTAAACATGCTCTTCCGACTTTATTAAAAGTTTTCCACCTGATCTTTTTCTCGCATACTTAGTACCTGTTACTTAGTTGTAAAGTTACTACAATTTTTGCTTTGAAACTAAAACATCTACCTTTTAAATTATTACATACATATTTGATTTGCTACATTCACGCTTATATTTGATATTAAAATAAAAGATAATTATATTTTTTTATCACAAACTCAAAAGGTGAAGGAAGACATCGTGAGGAAATCTGCATGCTTGAGAGATTTGTCTTGATGGCATGTGAAGTCTGCCAACCCGCAGTAGACTAGCGTGGTGGACTATAGCCTAATACCTCTCAAATGAGAGGAGACCCGTGCCCAGCAGTGGGACGTTAATGGGTTGATGATGCTGATATTTTTTTTCAAATAAATGTAAAGTAGAGTAAATGATTCGAAACGCCGGGGATGAGTAATTTGAATATACTATGATAAAATTATAGCCCCATAAATTATGCGGATTACATTATAGTGATTTTTATGTCTGGTTCCATAATTATATTAGGGGCGAGCCTGTTGCTATTAACCGGGCACGAATCCAAACTGAGCTGCTACTGAGAATTTCATAAAAAAAAACCCAACTACACTTTGCTCGACATGGAAATCAACCTCTTGCTCAGCAGTCGCAATAACGCAATACTACCTATTGATACACTAGACCATTGAGGGAGTAAAGTTGTGCCAGACCCCGTGTCAATTTCCCGTTACCTCAAACTTTATATGTATAAAATAGAGGTATAAAATTAATAAACGTAGAGGTAAAACAATTTATCTTACACAAACACTTCCTTCCAACTGAGTTCGTAACAATATGTTATAAACACGCCTTTAGAAGTGATTTTGTGCATATTCGTACGTCGACCACTAAACTCACAGACTAAGTTCGTTCATAAACTTAATACCGCACCCCACTGCGTTCTCTGATCCGTAAGATTGTATAGTTTAAATAAACAATGCTACGGCATTTAATAAAAAGTTTCGCGTTTTTGACAATTATAACTTCATTTTGATTCAATAACTAATAATAGTATTGCCTAATACCTAATAAAAATTATAAAAAAGTATCAATACTAATATTATATGCGAAAGTATGTCTGTCTGTATATTACCTCGTTCTCATCTGAACCGATTTACACGAAATTTGGTAAGGAGATAGTTTTTGTCCTGGAAATCATCGAAAAGGGGGGTAGAAGTTTTGTATATGGAATCAATAATTTCTTAACAGGGGAGGGTAAGAAATAAATAAGCAGATTAATAAATAGCAAGATGAATAAAATTACTAATTCTAGGCAAACGAAATCACGGGCAAAAGCTAGTAACCTGTAAAAAAATAAATTAAGGATTAAATATTTCGTATCCAAAGCTGTCATTTACATGGTATGTATTTTTTTCATTAAACGTTACACAGAATTTCATATTTAGATTAAATTATAATTCTGAACTCATTGGTCTATGATTACATATTTTTTAATTAATTGTTTTGTTTGTACGACTTGTTTTTGTGTGGTCAACATTGGTCTTTGAAGATCTTAAACAATGTATGATAATATAGGCTGATGATGGTGATGATGATAGAGCTAAGTCGGAAATAAAAATCAAAGTAATATTTTCAATAAAAACATATTTTATAGTACTCTAGCCTAGGTACGATTTTTGCAATCATACTTAAAAGAGAGGAAAAATTCAATTAAACTTAGTTTGAACTAAAATCACACTCGAAATCCGGTCAAAGAGATTTTCAGCTCTCTTGCTCTAACAATGGACAGCGGTTTAAATGAACGAAAGATCAATCATGTAGAAACGTAACTATAGTCATAAAATGATAATACCATTTGAAAACTATAGTTACGTTACCATTATTAAAAACACGAAAGTTTGTATGGATGTTTGTCACTTTTTCACGCCTAAGGTCTATGGATTGAAATCAAATTTGGCATCCAGATAAATTGACAAAGCTGCGTTTGGAAGCTAGTGCCGATATCATTAAAAATAGATTGCAAAACATCTCCAGAAATAGAAAAATATAATAGGTACCTTCATTTTATTTCTATAACAACACAACAATCACAAACACAACATATACCCGCTCTCGCAAAAGGTCAGACATGTAGAACAGTGACTCAGATATGTAATCTTAGATCATGTTACTTTAATATTCTACCTTCGGAAGAAGGAGTTTGTTTGCAAGTGGAGTATTTGAAAAATATCAATTTGTTAGCTAACAGGACACGGTTAGGTCCCGCGGTACGTGACCGCGTTGCCAACGAACGCAGAACAGATTTGAAGAAACAACTTCGGCTCCACGTGACATTGATAGGGTTGAATTTTGCGGAAAACTACGTGAATTATTTATCATATTTATTTAGGAAGCGGGTCTGTTACTGGCGCCTTTTTCCACGGCCAGAACCAATCGATATGCTCTTGTTTTTTTTTTGTTCAGTTGAGTAAATATTCATAAAGAAGACCTTCTTTCTTTGTTAGATAGATTGTTTATATCTGTAAATAGATATTTTAAAGACACTTTTACAAGTCTTGTGTAATTATTTTATGACTAGATGGCCTCGGCATTTCCTAACTGACGAACTCTGAGAAGAAATGCCGAAACAAACTCAGAGAATCATGGTCTCTTTTAAAGTCCAAACATTTTTGTTTATAATAGTGTTAGGTAATCAAAGGAGGTTTTTGAACTATTTAATTATCAAGGTCGTATAAAGAGGGAGCTGTGATAGCCTATTGGAGTGACCAGTGGATCGTGAAAGTCAAAGGTATCGAGTTCGAACCCAAGGCACACACCACTGACTTTTCGGAACTTATGTGCATATTTATCACATATATTAGATAAGCTAACGTTGTAGACTATAGCCTAATCCTTCTCAAATGACATGAGACCCATGTCCCAGCAGTGGGACAATAATTGGCTGACGACGAAGACTCAAGAATTAATATGAAGAAAAAGGAAAAACGAAAATCAATTTGCCGTCCTTATCACTCAGAAATACAGCAGTTTTATTAAGTTCTTTGTAGGGAGAATTCTCAGTGGTGTAAATCGAAACTTGGATTTTGTCCGATGTAACGGCAATAGGGTGACCCTATTACATGAGACCTAAAACTTAGTAGGTTAACTTAGATTAAAACAAATAAAGTAGAAGAAATACTATAGTTTGAAAGCAATATTACTACTAGGTAAGTACTATAAGGACTAAATAAAAAAATAGTATTCCAACGAAAATATTGCTATACATTTTTTGTGACCAAAGTTTTCCAACAATATCTGTTAAACTATTGCTAATTCGCTTACAATAGAATAATCGTACCATTATTAATAGATAAGAGTAAATTAGTTACTGTATCTATTTTTATTTTCTAAGTGGTAAATTGGATGGTAAACGCAGCAGGGATTATGAAAGCGGGGAATAAAATTCTTCACCCAGCGGTGGGATGAGCATGGAGTAAAATAGGAAAACAGGCATATCAAAGTCAATCAAAATTGGTCTATCTGTTATGGGGCTATGATGACCGACAGACAGAGATAGAAACACAAACACTCAGACACACATTAAACAGAAACACGATTAATTAACGTTTCATCATTAATTTATATTACCTTGACGATTTGACCATCTACGACAAACTGACTTTGACCTCCCCTCCAACATTTATTATCAGAATACTATTATTGTGCAATGAAAATGCAAATATATTTTATTACGAAAAAAAAAAAGAAACTCCATAGACACTCTGTCTATGGAGTTTCTTTCATTATTGTTTTCCATAAGATCATCTTAACCAAACGTGCTACTAGAATCATGATATAAAAACTCACATCACCCCTATTTTTGTGCCAGGGGTTAAAATTAAACATCTGGCTGAGAAACTGTTTAGAAAAAAATACATAATTATATACCTACTGCACCAACCCCTAATAAAATGGGGATGGAGAGGATAATGATTTCGTTGCAGTCTAACATAACCCTTATTAGGAGAACATAGCGTACAAAATCCGTGCAGCACATTCTAATACTGATTTCCCATCGTATTTTCCCCATCAACGAAGTCAACGGGTCATACGAAACCATAAAACTATCCTAAACTCGATATTTAATTAGGCAGTAAGTATCTGCCAATAGAATAAATGATAGGGTATTACAGGCGAATAAGGAGAGTGAAGAAACTACATATATCGAGTAACTGAGAATGTATTATAATGGACTTGTTTTTCTAGTCTATTTGGTTATAAAGCTTTTTTTTGGGGTGAAAGAAATGAACTGTTATCGCAAGTATATTATTTTTTAATGGAAAATAAACACGAACCGCAATGGCTAAGCGATTGGCTTGGGTCGCCTGTTTTTTAGTCTAGAACTAATATCTGTATGACCTTCATATCGTTCTGAGAATAGACCTTTTATGACAAGTAGGTAGGTATGTGAAAATGTGAATGAAAACCCATTCAGTCTAAGAAAAATATTTTGGATTCTGAAAGTTTAAGGAGCTCAAAGTTTTATGTTTATAATTCATTTATTGTCAATTTTTGCGTTGGTTTCTGAGAGTGAAGTTATCTTACGTAATATTTCTTACGAAAGGTTAACTTCACTTCAATCTATATAATTACCAAAATGCTCACTCCATAAAGCAGAGAGCTGGTCTTCAGTGTTGCCAGCGGCGTCGTCATGAAGACATCAACAGGTCCTTTACATAAATCTATATATTTAAAAGGAGAAGCTGACTGACATATCAACGCACGGCCGAAACTAAAAGGGTTAGAAACTTGAATTTTTGCACAGGGGTTCCTTTTATAACGTAAGGGAGCACTGAGAAAGGATTTTTTATAATTCACCCCCTAAGGGGATAAAACGGGGGTGCAATTTCTTTTTTCGTTAAATTACGGTCGCGGGAATCAGCTAGTAAATAATAAATAAATAAATAGATCTGAATATTATGATACAGCGCCATCTAGTTCCACGGTAAGTAACGAGGCTTGTGTTACGGATACTAGAACTAACGCTGAAAACCAGCGCCGAGGTTTCGTGCCTGCGCGCACAAGCCACGGCTATAAGCTGCGTTGAGCCGTTTCGCGTGGGTTGTGGCGCATACATTTTATAAATTATTTTTTTGTTTTTATTTTTGTGTACTTGTTTTTTGTGTGCATATGTGCGTCACGTTTCATGCGAATAAACTGTTTTTCTTTCTTCTTTCTTTTCTTTCTAGAAGGTATACATACATACATCTACATCTATATAGTTATAGATACATCTATAACTCAGGTACAATCAGGTACAAGGTACAAGGTTGATGCTCATCACACAAACATTTGTCCCTACTGGGATTCAAACCCGGGACCCCTAGCACAGAAGGCACCGCTAACTACCGCAAGACTATTCGGGTCGTCGTAATTAAATAAATACTAAGTTGTATACATTTAAATCAAAATAATCGATCTACGTTTCTACTACTTAAACCAATATTTCTAAATAAAGTTATTATTTTCATTAGTGTCCCACTGCTGGGCACGGGTTTCCTCTCATTTGAGAGAGATTAGGCTGTAGTCCACCACGCTAGCCTACTGCGGGTTTGCAGACATTACATGCCATCGAGAAAATCTCTCAAGCAAGCAGGTTTCCTCACGATATTTTCCTTCACCGTTTGAACATGATGTGGTAAATACGCTCATAACTTTCGAAAAGTCAGTGGTTGGTAGACTTCTGACATCTCAGTCCACTGGTCACACCGCTAGGCTACCACAGCTCTATAAAGTATAAAGTTACATATTTAAAATTGTTGGTTTAGCTATAACTAAAACATAATTTTCCAGAACCGAACGCCTATATAAATTGCTTTAAGTATGCAAGAGAATACACTAGGCACTATATTAGCAACACCTCGTACACGGTACATGAACCCAAATATGTTACTGTTTACATTAACTATGTTATTCTATGATAATTAGTTAATAGCAGGTACTTGTTATTGGAGTACATTACCATTTACTTACGAGATCACGAGTAAAATAACTATTTACAGAATGTATAATAGGCCAATTAGGTACCGTATAATCATCTTAGGATCATACCTTATATTATGCTCTACTCGTTTATGTACAGATTTCATGGAATCTGAAGCCGCCCACTTTATATTAACCCGTTTACTGTTTTTCTTAGAATGGAATGGATAAATCAAATAAAATTATTTATTTCAATTAGACCAATACAGGTGATTTTGATTTGTCGAATTAATTGAATTTAGTTGCACGATTCCAAAAGGTAGGTCTTATGGAGAAGAACTGACAAGAAACTCCATAAATACTCTTTTTAAATTAAATACAAAATTACAAATGTGAATAGAACTTTAATAGTTTATCATGTCCTTGCCTAGTCTAATTTTCACGTGTTTTAGTGTGTATTTCTGACAAAAAGACATGTTTATCTTACACATCTTTTTTTGGGACGGAGATAAGAATAATTTTAAAATCTTCTGGATTTTAAAACTTTACATATACAACCATCAAATTCAATCCATTACTAATATTATACATGGACGTACACGTACAGATATATATTAACAAAGTAGGCCAAGTTTATGAGCATCAATTTGTTAAAACTGCACAACTAACACTTTACTACAGTTTAAATTTAAGAGCTACGACAATAAAACGCAACAAAGATGTTGACAAACGTAATGAAATGTTAAACAATTTAAAGCTTACAACAAAACATTTATGACGAACAAAAAATTGTTAAACTGTTACATCATAAAGTACTTGTAGTTATTAGTTCGTGCCATCTCTGAAGAGTAAAATACATAAATTCAATAGGAGTACTTTGATAAATGATAAATAAAAATAAATATATCAGAACATCATGACACAGCGCCATCTAGTTCCGATGTAAGCAACAAGCCTTGTATTATACAAGACGGTTAATACACTACATAGTTTTTTTAAATCTATACATAGAAACGTTCATAACTCAGGTACAAATGTCCATTTTCATCATGCAAACATTTACCCCTACCGGTTTCGAACCCGGAACTCTTACCACAGAAGACACCCTTTAACACCGTCATTCTTAAATATAAATCTATTTTTGTACGGAATTTATCTCGACATATTTATATTTTTATAATCTCGGTGTTTCATTTTCTTTACAGCATCCATGATCACGGGATCACCTTTTACACCTAAATTTGAGATTTCTGACTCCGCTCTCTAAACATTTTCAAGATAGCCTCAGTTTAATAAAATCATTAATATAATTACAGAGGTTGACGAAGTGGTTACGATGGATGATCATTATGTTCAGACCTTGATGCTTACGTGATCGTTCTACGGCTGGAAACGTGCAAGCATTCAGAGCATAAGCCTCACCGTTTCAGCCTGCGACTCGGAGATAAGTCACGTTTTCATTACACTAACTTTGGATTAACCAACACGCTTTATAGACGGTATGACTACTTACGTCTAAACATCGTACAGGACTATTAATCTTTATGTGGAAACCACTAAATCCCAATAGATTTACGTATTGGTTGGAAATAGCAAGAAAAGTGCGTGTTGGGATAAGCTTAAGGTCTATGCTTTATATAAGATTCCACACGCATATCTAAAAAGATCACCATATTAACAATTAATCTGTCGTGGTACTTTTGCAATTACCTAGAAATTGCTTTCATTCGGAAGTTACCTCTAGTAGGTACCTATTCAGTAACCCCAAAAAGTCTAGTATTGCATTTTAATACAATAGCTTGGTAACTAGAAATAATATAAACGATTATCATTCTGGTTATGATATCTATCATAACATAACCGACTAACTAACTTTGACGACTCGGTGGCGCAGTGGCTGAGCGATCTGCTTGTGTGTCACGGGTTGCGGGTTCGATCCCCGCACGGAGCAAATATTTGTACGTTCTGCAAGTAGTTGTTTCGGGTCTGGGCGTTTGTGTGAAAATATGTGTTTGTAAACACACCCACGACACAGGAGACAATCCTTGTCGGCAACGTTTTTTTAAAACAAAAATAAACAAAAAAATAAATAACCATAATGATAATCGTTTATATTATTTCTAGTTAACCTACAAAAATAGTATTATTCTTTAAAAATACCGATGTGTTTTATTATATATTATATCAGAACAACTCTGCCTAACCATTTAGGGCAAACTGGCGTAAAGGTAAGTTGTTAATACAAACTCTATGAACAACCTCTCTCAGGTTTGCAGATTTGATTCCTACACCTGGGACTTATATTTTTAAAGACTAGAGATATTTGTTCAGACTCAGTATGTTTGTGTAACGTAAGCCACGACAGAGGATTCCTGTGGGGCTATAAGCCACAGGCGCTCATTTATTTACACTCACGTTATTTTTCCCTCGGGGAAATAAGAGCTCATATCACAAAGTGCATTAGCATAGCTTGAAACCACACGTAAATAATAAACTACAGTGCAGTGGAAATACTTCGCTTAGAACTTACAACTTGAACAAGAGCATCCTTTGAAGTTCTGAGGCGTAACTGATTGAATGAATTTAATGCTCCCTGCAGACAGACATCACACAAGTACAAATATTTTGTACATGGTACCTTTAATTACATCACTAAGACAATTTTAATGTTTTTTGTAGGTTACAGATTTTTTTATTTAATTTTATTTTCTAAGTATATATGTATTTTTTATTCCTGAAAACATATGGGTTGAACAATTCATTGCATCTGGGTAGGCAACGCGCGAGTGATACCTCTGGTGTTGCAAACGTTCATAGGCTACGGTAACCGCTTACCATAAGGCGAGCCACATGGATGGCAAAGAAGCTTACGTTTGTCATCCGTGTGGTATAAAAAATATTGCTTAAAAGTCAATTGAGATTCCATCTTAAAAGAATAAAAAACGACGAATTTCTCGTTGTTTTTTTTGTCAAGCGGACAGAAGTCCATCCCAGGTATTTCAATATTTTCATATAAACAGAAGCGTAATTAGTAGTCTTTGGCAGCGTTACGCCAGCACGGGAATCTCTACTGAACATATTATATTATAACTACGTAACTCTGACTTGACTGAAACGTTATAGTCTTTTACTGTACAAAAAAATCTCATGGCTCTTCCATACTCGTACTGACTAAAGCCGCATTTATACTATGGTTGAGAGGTGAGGGCATAGAACTCGTTGAAACATTTATCAGGATAACATACGTAGCTTTACCCACCAACAGATTAGCTACTCTTGTTCTTACCTTAATTTAGTAGTTGAAGAATTTGGGTTATTTTATGATTTTACTAGCACTTATCCGTAACTGTATAAAAATACTTCAAACCCGTAAATTTAACTCGAATCATTCTGGTAACCTATATAATATCATAATATCATATAATACATCCGAAACATTTGCGAAAATCCAAAAACAAAAGCGTATCAAAATGAAGTAACTCTTCGTGAAGCACTAGAAACACATGTCGTTTTGATTATAATTGCTACTAAAACGGGCCGGGCGATCAGTCTCTGCCTCCGTTCCGGTCCTGACCCTATTACGGACACATATTAATTTTTCGCATCCGGCACCGGACACGAGCCTAATTGAGCTCTTTCACCTCCGAGCTCACATGACGGTGATTAGTAGACAGTGAATTATACTGGCAGAAATGCAAATGGGGATAAATTTTATCATATAATTCTACATGGAGAATTGATAGAGACATGTTTCACTTGACCTATGTCCAGCAGTGGACGTCTAACGGTTAATATGATGATGATGATGATGTTTCACTCAATGATCTGGCTAAAGGAATGAACTGAATGATATGTTGAGTGCCAGCAACTGATATTATCATACTAACGGAGACTAAATGGCGTCACATCACTTACCACTAGAAATGGTTCCAACCGTAACTGCTAAAGGGACGTAAGTACTAGTTTCTTATCCCAAAAAAAGGTGATCAAAATTCCGATTAAACTATGAGTGAACATTGGGACTCACTGGTCATCAACCCATATACTGTCACTCACTGATGGGTATAGGTCTCCTCTCATTTGATAGGGACATAGTCCACAACCTAGCGTAGTAGAGTATAGGTAGCTTAATCCCCCACAAAAGAGTGGGGCTTGACATAAGTCAGACGTCATCGTAAAATCTTTCAAGCGTACAGGTTTTCTAACGAAGTTGCCATCCACCGTTTGAGCAAATGATAAATTAGCGCATAACTATGAAGTGCTACTTGCCATACTTAACTTCCTCGTTAGAAACGAAAGTCGATCTTATCGGCGCGAAGCCTTTTATCGTCGCAGATATGATTGCTAAAAGGCAAAAAGTACGAAGAGAAAATACAAACATGAGCCAGGAAATATCCCGGGGAACAAAAGTAATTACTGCGATCGTAACTATCTCATGTTACGGGCCAGCGGAATGTAATTGCAAATCAACAGGCAATCACAGCTTACTGGATTACTAATCAGCTGCCAATACTATTACGAGTAATGGTATTCCCGGTATATGTACTCTTTGAATCCGACTGGATTTTAGATCAGACGTGAGGATTTTGGTAGGTATACCTTCACAAGAAAACTGTGAATACTGTAGGTACCTACATCCGTGTCGATTTTGATCTTCAAGGTAACAGTTGAATAATATGAAGTAATATAACAGACTATTACGCCGTTCATCCTCAAAGGGTCAAGCAGCGGCGTAGCTACTAATTAATATAAGTACACCCACATTTCGCCAGTATGTTTTAGGTCCTATATAATATAATGAGCGAGACTATTGTCATCAACCGGCCACGAATCCAAACTGCGCTGCTGCTGAGAATTTCATAGAAATATCCAATAACATTGCTCGACCTGAGTATCGAACCTAAGACTTCTGGTTCAGCAGTCGCACTTAGTTTCACTAGACTAACGAGGCAGTCTATACCTACATAATTATATTAATTTGTGTTATTTATAAGCAATCTCGTTTATGGTACATATGTACTATACATATGTAATAACTTTGTCATTTAGATACCAGGCAAACAAAACGATCGAAATCATTCCCTATTTTGTTTTAACTATACGGCGGTGTTTAATTACTTTTGTGCCGTTCGACCGCACAACCGCATTCAACAATTTTAATTTTCTTTTCTTGAACGTCGCGTCGTCAATAAAGTCAGCCACCAAAACACGCCCGCCGTTCAATAAGCAAACAAACTAAGCGTAGATACATTAAAACTCCGTATATGGCAACAGAAAATATACGTAAACTGGAATAGTTCAAACTCACTAAAACTTTGAATATTTCGAATTCACAGACTGTAAAATACTCCAAGCCTTACGTAGTTAGTATACCAGATTAAATTGTTACAAATTCGTAGGTAACAGTAATAATTACGTCTAATAGAAGCGCCGGTAACATAAAGCCACGGTTTAACTGCAACCAGCTGTGTCTCGGGAGTTGTAAACGTTCAGTTTATCGCTCAAGTGTTACTCTGAAGACAATTTGTTTTAACTGTTAGTTAACTTTGTATTAAAGATTGATTTAATCTACGTTCGAGGAATAGATTTAGAATGAATGATACATTAAATATTGCACCTAAATGCTCTTCTTTCTTTTTTGGGTTGATATTAATGTAAACTTGATATTTTTGCTGTTACAGAGACTGTGTTTTAATTTACAGTTCTTTTACATAACTATTGAGTATTTCAGGAGAGACGGGTAGTATATATCCATATCCTTTTCGTACGCTGAAAAAGAAACTGGTAGGTAAATTTTAAAATAAAAATTATTTAATTTGGCGTAAAATTATAACTATAAAGGTACAGGAGATGATTGTTGCTTTGTAGGGATAAATGTCGACGATATGTCTACTAGTATATCAAAAAGATAAATTTTTAATCAATAAACAATATGCACACATAGATTTTACTTTTCTTTCATACATATACATAATTGTCAGAAAACAGAACGTCTTTTTATGTCTTACGAAAAGTCAACGCCGAAAATATTTCCTTCGTGACTGAGAATTCAGTTTCTTGGTTACGATATTCAGTATGGTATATATTCCGATGACACACATCTCTATGAACCGAGAAATAGGCCCCATGATAGTAGATGTTGTTATGTTCTCGATAGCTCAATCATGAAATCTGAATTGCTAGTTGGAGAACATCTGTTGACTGTAGATAATTCAGAAATGGTGACTTTTTAAATGAATTATGATTAAAGTGGCAATCATCAAATATGTAAATTTGACAATCTTATATATTAACGATGGTCATAAAGATTCCTTTTCCGAGTATTGTAATACTCTTAAAGGGAAATTTCACATGCATTAATTATGTCAAAACTAACAAACATTTAAAATACTGAAAAGATCTATCTAATTTTTAAAAGCCAACTGTCGTCCTACTATGTATTAATTATTCCTAGCCGATTCAAAATCTCCTTTTATTTGTTAGAATATTGAACAGAGGATAATCATAGATTTTTCAACGTACCTGTCTGTCTTACAATACGTTATTTTGAAGTTTATTGTAAGTCGTGACCTGCACTTTAAATGCGTTATTTCCATCTAAAATCATCGTCCATTATCAAACGCCAAAGACTCCGCATTTGATAGCTGTTTTATCGTCACGAAGGACAACTTTTACTAGGTACTTCGTTGCTTCTTGAAGCGATGCAGCTAAATGCTCTGCCATAATTGTCCATCGAAATGATAGCCCAGAAAATGTCAAGCTATAAAGAAAGACATTTCAAGACATATTTACAGTCACACAAACTTTTTAGGTCTTGTCAATGACCTAAAAAGTTTTGGTTGAAACAAAGTTGAATTTTTGGACAGCTCAATTGGTGCTGTAGCTGAACGATCGGCTTACTTGGTATAGATCCCGAGTTCGTTCCCCGCATGTAGCAAATATTAGTATGTAATGATCTAGAAAATGCTTTTTAGTTTGAATGTTTTTCCAGTGTATGTGAGAATTTGTGTTTGTAAATGGAAACGTGGAGGCAACGCTTTTTTATACAGAATAAAAAACTTTACTTAAAATCATTCTTGAACAAAAAAGTTGTGACGGGACCTTTTATGTATTCGGTTTTAATTAAACTTTGTATGTCAAGCTGTTCACTAAAATGGCAACAAAGTGTAGGAAAGGTGTCTTTAATTAATACATACTTGTATCAAACGTGTACCCTTAAAAGCTTCCAAACACTTGATCTTTTCCCTGTGAATTGAAATTTATTGCCGTAAAGGGATTTTTTTATACATTATATCAGGATATTACTGAGCCCCATCTAGTTCCGAACTTAGCAATGAGGCTTGTGTTACGAATATAACATTATATAATATATAGGTACAAACATAGAAATATTCATGACTCAAGTACAAATGTCCGTATTCATCACTCAAACATTTGCCACTGGATTCGAATCCAGGACCGCAATTAAATACCGCTACTAAACGGGTCGTCATCATCTAAAGTCAAGTTCAATTACAAGAAAATGAAATAGCTCAATGAGCTATTGTTAAACGTAGCTGCCATCTACCATCAACACATCTACCATCCTGCGGACCTTAGGTTTGTAATTGACAACTATGTGGACTGAAATGATGCGTAATTTACCTTTTCAAACTCTTTGGCTATAAAGAAACTAATTTAAATAAAATACCTTTTAGCATTACCTTCTCCTCATTAGAATATACGACCGCGTACTAGAAGGCGCAGCGTGGGTAAGCCCCTAACAAGATGGACCGACGACCTGGTAAAGGTCGCTTGAATCCGCTGGATGGTGCAGGACCAGTCGTCGTAGATCTTTGGGTGAGTTTTATGTCCAGCAGTAGACGTTCTTTAGCTGGATTTACTGATGATGATAATTAAATAAATAAATATTTCCAGACACACAGCGCCATCTAGTTCTGTGGTAAGCCAAGAGGCTTGTGTTACAGATACTAGATGGTTAATATACCACGTATATATACCTTTTTTGTACATACATACATATTATACATAGATAACTAACTAACATAGATTCGAACCCGGGACCCATAGCACAGCAGGCAATGTTATCTACCGCTGAGCTAAACGGGTCGTCAATTGTTATTGTAGGTTCTAATCTTTACTTTTTTAAGTATTTCCATGGGCATGAGACCCTTTTACACTCTGTTGTACATATAATATCCTTAAATGGCCCCTTATTTTAATTATATCACCATTAATCTGGACAAGTGGGCTTTTTCACAATCACTTAGCCAACGACATTGCCCCGAGCGATAATACAGCAAATACACGGTTATTTGGCTCTCGGAATTACTAGCCAGAAAATATCGTACAGATAATAAAAGACAAGACATTTCTACTCAATTGAACTATCGTATAGCGTGGTGTATTCGCGTCGTATTCCGTATTTCTACGTCTATGTGAAATTAATTGTGTATATATATTTTATTTCAAATAATTATCTATTATATTCATTGTTAAAAAGCTGTCATAACCCAGTGGACTGTGAAGTCAAGTTAATGTCTCGAGTAAAATCCCAAATTCGAATTCAAATTTCCTTATTAATAACATGCGAAGTTGCTTATTTATCACTTGCTCAAATGGTGAAGGAAGTATCTTTCTCTCTCTCTATCTTTTTACTTGAGCACAAAATAATAATACAAATAAATTACAGTAAGGTTACTTGTGTACATATATACGACGATGTAAATAGATTCCGTAACACGTATATACAAGAATAAAATAAAATAATTTTTATTTTTCTTGTAAAAAAATTCAATCCTTAATAGCAATAACAATAGACATATAAATCTCCAATACTTAATTGGGCATCTACCTAACACAAGTTGATGCTAACATATATTCACAAATAGTCGTTACATGTAATCGCTGCAAAACTGATCGTCAAAATGTGGAATAAAATTAAAAGGTTTTACAACAAAGAAGATTGTGATTTTTCAACGGGATATATCGATCCCTTTGAGTTTCATAAAACATTTTACTATATACTTGTAGCGTTCAAAGTCACAGATATCGAAAACCCACATCCAACATCGTAAGTGTAGAATTACAATATTAATATATGTATAAATAAACTACTTTTTCCGCGACTTCGGCCGTGTAGAAACACCCTTTTCGCTCTCTCAAAGGAGCATTCAATTTCCGGGATAAAAACTAATATCCTAAATCCTTCCCTGGAACTCAAATTATATTCACATCAAAATCTAATTATATATTACGATAATTAATTCTGCAAATATAATTACGCACATTTAAAAATATAGAATGGCTTCATGTGCGTAGATAAATACTCAAAATATTTGTTGGTTCTTTTGGCTTTTTTTTCAATTTCTGTGTCTTTATTCTACGACTATCTTGGTTATTTTACTTACGTTAGTTTCAAGTTAGAGATTAATGAATTTTATTTTATTGTAATTAAAAAAATTAGTGCAAAATATATTTATTTTGTAACATTGTAATTTTCTTTCAGTTTAACTTTTGTAATAAGTATATTTGTAACAGAATTATTTATATTTTCCACTATGTATGAATTCCAGGTACCTAAATCAAAATGCGTTTATCTTTTTCTATGGATCCCTCGCTATACTTAATATGTTGCTGGCTGTATATCATGGCATTGATATTGACGACTTGCCTCTAATGACCGAAGCTGGGACATACACAATATTATTATTCTACGAATTGATTATAGTTTCTTGCACGTGGAGAAATCTGCCACAATATCATAACCTTTTGCGAGTTCTCAAGGAAGATTTTCATTACATTTGCACGGTGGGGGATAAATACCGGTAACTAAGTCGATTTACCTGTTATGTAATACGTGAACAGGTACAGTCGCTATCTATAAAATGTTTTTTTTTAAATATATTTCAGGGTACGGTTCTTTAAAAACCAGCTGCTAACTTGGAAGATCTGTGTAGTTTTATGTGTATTCAATGCAAGTGTCCCGGTCGGGATGCTTCTTATCGAGCTACTTGCACTATTTTACTTTCTGGCAACACACACACCTGGAGAAGAGGGAAGCAGGCCATTATTAGTTCCATTTTGGGCATTTGGTGTAGATTTTACAAAAACACCATACTATGAAATGGCATTCTTTTTTTCAAATTCTAGTTTTCTACTTTATGCTTATAATTATACCTGTAAGTACCCCTTATCTGACTAATACATAAAAGTTAAATTTTCAGTATTTATTTTATTAAGCTCTGGAAAATTAAACACTGAAAGGCCATTCAAAGCAATTTCAGCAACAAATTTAACTGAAAGTCACATACAATGCAAGTAATTTTTGCGTTAGTTCAGGGTTGTTAAAATACACCCCAATATTTTCTGTTTGTTTTTTGTTGAATAACAGTCGTTTAAATTCGGAGATAATACAATTAAAAATTGACACCTATGGGGTTATCGGCATTTCGATCTGTGGAGGCTTAAGGCCTACGCAGAAAGGGACGGCATGGCAAGAGATTTTGCCGTCAGTCGGCGCACACTAGTAGATACCGTGGCATTCCAGCATTTTGCCATGGCGTTGGCGTTTGCGGGCACAAATGTGTGCATCCCCCGCTTCTCTACCCCCGCCTCACCCCGCGATATGTCATAACGACCGCCGGAGTCCTTGCCGTTGCCTTTTTTTTACGTGGTGGAAATTCTCATGGATGTCCCCTACCCCGAGGAGGGCGAGGGGGTCTGTCGGGCTCCTACCGACTAAAAATTACCCCGGTGTTCCAGCTCGCACCTGCGCCGGGGGCCTCGAGAACTGAATATTCTTCCCGCTCCCTCTCCGCGGCTTCCTTCTGCAACATAACAGTTTCGCAGAAGGAAATCACTGATTTACAGGACTCTGCGCCGCCGACCATAGATCGTACGACGGCCGGCGGTGACAGGTCGCTAACTATCTCAGCGACGAGATCACGGCGCGGCTCCCCCCATGCTGCACACTCAGTGAGCGTGTGCAGCGCGGTGTCCTCCCGACATTGGACGCAGTGATGACACCGAGCGTCCGGCTCTTTGCCTATGCGCCACAGGTATCTCCTGAAGCAACCGCCGTGCCCCGAGGGCACCTGCGTCGCCCGAGACGTCAGGGAGCCGTGCCTTCTCCCAAGCCATTCGTCGAGTACCGGGCGGATAGCCTCGATGGTGGCCTTTCCCGCCATTCCGTCACCAAGACCTGTTGGAGCTGTTGACAGCGCTGGCGCAGCGATATAGTTGCTGCGCCACGCGTCCGCTCCTCCTCACACCACCGGTACAGTGACGCGAGAACCTTCGCCTCCAGAACCCACGGCGGAGATCCCCGTGTGACTCTGACGGCCATTGATCTCTGCGGTTTTTTTTTTTTTATTGAAATAAGCGGCAAACGAGCAGGAGGCTCACCTGATGGTAAGTGATCACCGCCGCCCATGGACATCTGCAACACCAGAGGACGTGCAAATGCGTTGCCGGCCTTTCAGAAAAGAATATGCTCTCCTCTTGAAGGTTCCCACGTCGTAACGGTTTGGAAAGACCGCCGGCGACAGCTGGTTCCACAAAGTAGTAGTACGAGGCAGAAAATGCCTCAAAAACCGTACTGTTGAGGAACTCTGGACATCGAGGTGATACGGATGGAACTTAGAGTTCTGGCGCGATGTCCGATGGTGAAATTCAGCTGCCGGGATCAAGCGGTTTTCGCAGAACGGCATGCTGTTGCCTACCGCAGCAAGCCACGGCATCCCGCCGCGGAAGCCCGTGGCGCATTCTTCAATGCCGTGCAATGAAATCCCTTGATGCTCCGGCATAATTTTAAGCATAGCAATTTATATCGTATTTCTATATCGATGCGTTTGAATACCCATCAGTTCCATATAAATCCCTTGCCATGCCGTCCCGGTCTGCGTAGACCTTTAGAGGCCGTAGATTGTAAAGAGCCAAGGTGAACCTAAGAGGAACCCTAAGGAGGGGCCGCTCCAATACGAGACGTGTCTCGTGATCGAAATCCCGTGTTTACGTTCGCAGGTCAGGAGTCCACGATTGTGATCGTGGAGTCCTGACCAGGTGGCTGCTAAGGTGGCTCCCGCAGGCCTCACAGCCTAAGCGGGTTGGTCACGGCTGAAGGTTTCCGATGCTAGCGGGAGAGGACCACCGCTCTTCCACATTCCGCGGTTTTGTCGGGGCCGCAACCGTGGAGATGTGAACACAGTGGAGCAGCAATGGAAGAGAAATGTCAGTATTTCGACGCGCCGCTCTTCCTGTCCTCTGCGACCGAAAAGCGGGCATCGGAATTGGCGCGTCTGTCACGGATTCCATTCATCGCCATTGCCATAGCTTTTTAGTCGGTAGGTCACGCAATCTGGTGAAATCTGACACTCCCCCTCGGGAGGCGCCCAGCGGGACACCCATGAGGCTTTTATGCAAATAAACAAAGGCTAATTTTTTGTAAATAACTTCGTAGTTATGGCTCAAACACAATTAGTATGGGTTCGGCAAATAACTTCAAAGGTGGATTTAGTGATATGGAGCATTGAAGACCTTCTGGTGGACATACGTCCAGCGACCAACGAAGAAGAACGAGTCTTATTTTCTCGGCTGATCCAAGCTCGCATGAGTGATATAATTATGCATCATCAGAGTTTGTACAGGTATAAATCATTTTAAGTTTAATAAAGTAAAAACGCTGCTAACACTGCTGCACGTCACCTTGCGGTATACCCGCTGTATAAAATATTAAATTATTTTCTTGTTTATGCGTTTTTGTTTAACCTATACAAAATGAATCTAAACAAAATAGTCATAATCGAATCGTACTCACAAAAAAACTGCTATAATAAAATTATCTAAAGAATTGGTCGGGTCAATAAATTTTCAGACTAAGTAAAAAAATATCAACCTTTTTTTGTATCACAAGGGGCTTACGGCCCAGGCGGGCCGTAAGCTGCCGTAGCCGATATACGTTTTCAACACCAGATGTTTCGCTTGCGCATTGCCGATCCTGTAGAAACCGTTCTGGTTTCTTAAATTAGGGGAGTTATTAGGCAGCAAACGGAGTTGGAAATCCCACGCTTTCAAAATACTCACTGTCCTGACGAGGTTTGGTAAGGCGGAGATATGAGTATTTCCCCGATCAGTCGGGCAGCTCAATATGAGCGAGGAATCTTGCTATGCCCAACCATTTTAAAACAATTAAATAAACATTTTACAAAAATTATCAAGAAAATTTGGAAGTGTTTATTTTGTTATTTAATATTTCAGGCTTTTGGACGACTTTGCAAAAGTACACAAGAAGTTCCTGATGTACGAAGAAAAATTTTGCAGTTATGTAATTTGTCTGTGTGCATACTGTGTAGCAAAGGTACTGTTTGCACTTTTTAAATTTGCAAGGCTCGCACAATAGGGGCCAACCACAATTTCTTAAAGAAGTAACTATTATTTTAATAGCTAGCTAGTTTTCGCCCGCAACTTTTTCTATTAAAACTAGTAATTTCACATAGACTTTGCCTTTTCATCAATCTGCTTATATATTTTTTACCGATTTCCAATCCCTCCCATATCCGATATCCGCGAATTTATCACATGCTCAAACGGTGTAGAAAAACATCGTGAGGAAACCTGCATGCCTGAGAGATTTTCTCTATGACAAGTTAAGACTGCCAACCCGCAGTAGACTAGCGTGGTGAACTATAGCCTAATCCCTCTCAAATAAGAGGAGACCCGTGCCCAGCAGTAGGAGAATAATGGGTTGATGGTAGTACAATTATAAATAATCATGGCCTTTTTATTAATCATGTGGATTTAGAAGTAGGGCAATGTCTGAAATGGTTTTTTGAAATAAGTAAAGTAACCTGTCTTTTTGTATTTTTTAGAAATTGGATGACGGCGAGTTTGAAGTTATACTGCTGATACTCTGCGTTTCGGTCATCGTTTTGCATTTTATTCCAAGTTATTTATGTACATATCTTGAGTATGAGGTAAGGAATATAACTAACCAGATTTTGTTTACAGCGCCATACACATCGATGGCCAATCCAGCTTTACCTCAGTTAGGGATTTTGTGCATTATTTATTTTCGCTTTTCCTCCAGTATTAATTTTTCTTAACCACTTAAAAAAAATCTGGACTTTTTTTGGTAAATTCTGTCCCTATTTACCTTCAGGTGAGCTCGATATGCGACGCGTGTTGGAGTTGCCCTTTCTGGAATGCAGGCCCCGTGATACGACCTTACATGATCCTTATGATGCAACGCTCCCTACGACCCTTGCCGCTGCAAACTCCTGGCTTTGAAAACGTGTCTATTGAAACATTCTCCAATGTTAACAACTACCAGATAGACATTCAGCGGGCGTGACGTATAATGGCATGATTATTAAATTGTTATGTTTCCGGATGTTGTTCATGCTTAGATAAACCATAATTATTAATCAATATTATATTACATCAATTATTAGTATTAATTTAGAACATTTAAATGTGTTTAATAAATATTTTACATTTGATTTGATAACTACGAAATATTATAAATAGGGTAGGACAACCATTATTGAATGTATTGTAACTGAGTGTTTGAACTAAGCTGTAACTCTGCTCAAATATAAACTAGTGTGTGGATAATTAGTGTTTTAATCTCCATAGTGCTTTACATCTCAGAAGTGGGATACTTTTTTTTTTTTTTCTTCTTCTATACTGTCCGGACCATACCTGAACGGATTGGGTGTACGCAAACGAAAATTTTGTGTTTCGAGTTCTGAACACGAGAATAGCGATTCCGTTACCGATGTCGACCCTCGGAAGAGCAGAAACAGTAAAAACAGGCACTTTGCTCCCAGTGACGCCGAGGTGATACCAAAGTTCCGACCTGACGATAATAATAACAACGTTGTCGGGTGGCTCCACAAATTAGATCAGTTGGGCGATGTCTACGGCTGGCATGATACTGATCGAACCTTTGTTATGCAATTGCGTCTACGAGACTCTGCTAGAAAGTGAAAATTTTCAACGAGTGGAGACGTATACTACGCGTGAATCTACTTGGAGACGAGGTGCTGCAAGCAATGTGCAAGATTCTACACCGATCTACCCGCTCCAGCTGAAGATATGCTACGTGTGTCGGCGGCCGGGTCACGAGGCGCGTGACTGCAGACAACAACAGCGCTGCGAAAACTGTCAGCGCAGCGGGCACACCACAGCGGCATGCTGGTTCACAGCTGGGACATCCCGCCAGCAACCACAAAAGGTTAGTCAAGTACTGCATAATATAACCTATGATGTATATGCCGATATGTATAAGAAAACTGTAATAGTGAATGGAAAGCGTCTCGTAGCTTACATAGACACTGGCAGCAATTAAATCTACTTTGTAAATCACAAGCCATAAACTTAGAGGTTAAAATCGAGCCTAGTACTACTGTCATGAGAGGGTTTGGCGGAGCATGTGTTAATTCACTCGGTTTATGTTGCTTACGTATTTTAATAGATAGTGTGATATTGGATGGAATATTCGAATCGACTAATTACATTACATCAGATGTCGATTTATTACGTGGACAAAGTATGATTAATAGTGAAGACGTTAGTCTAGTCACTTCAGCTTCTTCTATACGTTTCGTCAAAAGTAAAGTTGTACAGGATTTATTTTTGGACATGGATTTACACGCATCAGACTTTATTGAAACATTTTCAGTACGCTTAAAGCATAAGGTTAGAATACCAAAGCAAACTCAATTGTATGTTAAAGTATTTATTGACTGTTTTGAAAGTCATAGGGACTGTACATTCTTAACTCGTACAGTATGGATGCAGTTAGGAAAATTAACTTATTTAATACCTGCCGCTGTTATTAATTCGTGTCGTACCTATTTGAAGGTTATTAATTTAGGCTATACTGATGTAGTGTGGGAGGACTATAGACTAATAGCTAGGGCGGAATTAGTGTCAATACCAATAAGTGATGGGAATGAATCTAAAATACTAGCTATAGATAGCTCAGATACTAATTGTTCGCGAATTATTTTTTTAAATATCGATAAAGGTTTCCTTAGTCGTACGGAGAACGAACAAGTACTATGTCTCTTAAATAAGTATGCTCACTCGTTTGCCACAAGTACCAAGGACTGCTGAAGGTTGCACTGACCTCATAAAGATGCACATTTGCACTATAGATAACCGGCCAGTGCATTATAAGCCTTACAGATTGTCACATAAGGAAAATGAGATCGTGAAGGGTAAAGTCAAGGACTTGTTAGAGACAGGTATCATAAGGGAGTCTATGTCAGATTACGCGAGTCCTGTAGTACTAGTCAAGAAGAAGGGTGGGGACTATAGGCTATGTGTTGATTATAGGGCATTGAATGCTAATACCATCAAAGATCGATACCCATTACCGCATACTGAAGACCAAGTCAATAAGCTATCAGGCAAATTCTTCTTTACTACACTTGACCTCGCCCAAGGTTATTATTAGGTGAGTCTAGATGAGGAGTCTATACCAAAGACTGCATTCGTTACGCAATCAGGGTTTGGCAAATGCACCGGCTGTATTTTCTCGCTTAATACAAATGACAGGGAAAATCGATCAAGATATTGCACTATATCTTGATGACGTAATGTTACCTACAATATCAGTACAGGAAGGCCTATTACTCTTGGAAAAGGTTTTACAATTACTAGCATGGGCAAATTTAAAATTAAATTTGAGTAAATGTTCTTTTCTTAAAGCATAGTGCCACATACTTAGGCCATGAAATTTTAGCTGGCACCATACAACCAGGCCAAGCTAAAATAAATTGCGTTGCAAAATATAATAGGCCGCGTAATGTAGGTACACGAAATTAGGCAATTTATTGGATTGACGTCTTATTTTAGGAAATTTGTTAAAAGATTTGCAGAAAGAGGCGTTTAATACCCTTAAACAACGTTTAATTGAAAAACCTGTTAGCCATTTACAACTGCGATGCTAAAACTGAATTGCACACAGACGCTAGCAAATTAGGTTTAGGCGGAATTTTTATGCAATATCAAACTGATGGAGTTTTAAAACCAATCGCTTATTTTAGTAGGGTAACCAGCAAAGAAGAGAAACATTATCATAGCTATGAGCTTGAGACCCTCGCTATCGTTGAATCCCTTAAACAGTTTAGAATTTATTTGACAGGGATCAAAGTTAAGGTTAGACTGTGCCGCCATAAGGACGACTCTTGTAAAACTCGATTTAATTCCTCGAATCGTTCGTTGGTGGCTAACCATACAAGAGTTTGATTTGGAAATAGAATATAGGCCAGGCGAGCGTATGAAACACGTAGATGCTTTAAGTAGAAACCCTACTACAAATACAATACTCATAAGTGATTATTCGAATTGGCTAATCACTCTGCAATTAAAAGATGATAATTTACAAAATATTATTTCTAGACTTCATGATAAATCTGATTCAAATTTACCAGTCAACTACATTGTTGGCTGATAGTATATAGATATAGAACAAGATAATATACTCTTCCGAAAAACTGTTGCTGGTGAGCGCTTTGTCATCCCTAAATTAGCTAAATACGGCTTACTCCAAAAATCGATCAAATAGGTCACCCCGGTTTCGAAAAATGTGAAGGTGCTATTAAAGCTCAGTTTTGGTTTGAAGACATGACACGATTCATAAGGAAATTTATATAAAATCGTGTTTACAATGTGCGTATAACAAAGGCAATTATGGTAGGTTGGAAGGTGAATTATATCCAATTAACAAACTAGCCATACCTATGCATACCTTATACGTCGACCATCTTGGTCCTTTTGCTAAACACGTAAAGGAAATACATTCTTGTAGTAATTGATGTTTTCACAAAGTTTGTATTTGCTCGACCGGCTAAGAACTGTAGTTCTGTAGAAACTATTAGGTTACTTAAAGAAATTATTATACAGTTTGGTTATCCAGTAAGAATCATAACTGACAGAGCCAAAGCATTTACGAGTAGATATTTCGAACAGTTTTCTCAAGAAAACCAATTTAAACATATTTTGAACGCAATAGCCAGCCCTCGTTCTAATGGCCAAGTCGAACGCATAAACCGTACTTTATTAAATGGTCTTAATACTATGTCGGAAAGTGAATGCACATGGGACAATAAGTTAGATGATATAGTCTGGGGTATCAATAATACACCAAACGCAACTACCGGTTTTTCGCCGGTTAACCTCATGTTTGGTCACAAAAACTCTAGATATCTCTTTCTCTTCTGATGCACCCTCAACGTCTGAGACTCAACAAAATGAACTCCAGGCAACTAGGGAAACTGCTAAGCTCCGTATAGATAGAAACATGACTACCATGAAAGCGCGATTTGCCAGGAACCGTAAGATATGTACTAAGTATAAAATAGGCCAATTAGTTCTTTGGAATGGGGGTATAGCTAGAGACTCTGGTACTGGCGTTACTAGGAAGATGAATGGATTATACACGGGTCCATACAAAATATCTAAGGCCGAACACACGTTAGATCGATATACTATTTCAAGTATAAAGGGTATGAAAGGCTATAGGAAGTTCAGTGCTGTAGTTCGGGGTGAAACTCTACGTCCGTACAAAACAATGATATCTGAGGATGATAGCGCAGGCAGTGATCGAGAAGTAGATAGGGATGATTTGATTGATCTTCTTCAAAGCTAATAGATCTTTAAATACCAGTATTAGATCATACCATGTATAAAATAATACTAATTATATGACTACTGAATACTTTGTGATAAACTCTTAATAATCATTTAAGGACGGCTATGTGATCAAGTCCATATAACTACAGGTTGCTGTGTGATAAACATAAAAATAGGACGGCTATGTGATCAAGTCCATATAACTACAGGTTGCTGTGTGGTAAACTTAAAAATAGGACGGCTATGTGATCAAGTCCATATAACTACAGGTTGCTGTGTGGTAAACTTAAAAATAGGACGGCTATGTGATCAAGTCCATATAACTACAGGTTGCTGTGTGATAAACTTAAAAATAGGACGGCTATGTGATCATGTCCATATAACTACAGGTTGCTGTGTGATAGACTTAAAAATAGGACGGCTATGTGATCATGTCCATATAACTACAGGTTGCTGTGTGATAAACTTAAAAATAGGACGGCTATGTGATCATGTCCATATAACTACAGGTTGCTGTGTGATAAACTTAAAAGTAGGACGGCCATGTGATCATGTCCATATAACTATAGGTTGCTGTGTGATAGACTTAAAAGTAGGATGGCTATGTGATCATGGCCATACAACTGCAGGTCGCTGTGTGATAGACCTAAAAGTAGGATGACTATGTGATCAACTCCATATAAGTATAAGTAGCTGCGTGAACAAGTCTTAAAAACAGGACGGCTATGTGATTAAGTCCATTATATGTTTCGGTATCTTATTAATCTGTAAATAAATCTGTGTGTCATTAATAAGTAGCCGCTCCCCGTGTGAAAAGTATAAACAATGACACAACCATAAAATGTTTGTAGGTATAATAGTATACAAAGTACTGCTCTGCTTCCTTTTCTGTTTCAGAACCTCGGGTTCGCAACGGGAGGAGACAACGGTGGTCGTGGGACACTCCCAGTACAGGATGGCCGAGTGTTAACAACTACCAGATAGACATTCAGCGGGCGTGACGTATAATGGCATGATTATTAAATTGTTATGTTTCCGGATGTTGTTCATGCTTAGATAAACCATAATTATTAATCAATATTATATTACATCAATTATTAGTATTAATTTAGAACATTTAAATGTGTTTAATAAATATTTTACATTTGATTTGATAACTACGAAATATTATAAATAGGGTAGGACAACCATTATTGAATGTATTGTAACTGAGTGTTTGAACTAAGCTGTAACTCTGCTCAAATATAAACTAGTGTGTGGATAATTAGTGTTTTAATCTCCATAGTGCTTTACACCAAAGTAAGTCTGGTACGGTAAATACTTCCTTGGACAATAAACTTAACTACATATAAACTTTTTTTTTCAGGAAATGACGTCAGCTTATTCATTATTCAACATGCTGAGACAAGCTAATTAATAAGAGTTTCTTGACGCAAGTTATTAGCGAAAAATGCACCGTCTTAATTTATCAGATCTCACTGACGAACAGAAAAAACATAGCACTAAAAATTATTTAAATAGATCTTGTCAAATGTTTCTTATTTTACTATTCGACTTATTTCCTCTTTAAACTAAGTATACGGGCCATTTTGTACGAGTGGATTCGTAGATGTTGAAATTCACGTCACGTAAAACTGGCGCCCAGCATGGGACCAAACAAACACATCGGTGTTACCTGCCAATCTTATTATTTACCTCTTCAGTTGCTTTGTACCATTTCTAATACGAAGTTAAAACATTATATAAAACGTAGAACGTGTTAGTTGGAGGTGATTTATGACTTTAGTTTATTTCACAGTTAATAAATTGCTATAGCTACTTAATTATTAGGAAAGGAATAATGTTTACGGGTTTGCTCGTACATTTGATTTAAGTTATAAAAAGTTTATTTTATTTTAATAGCTAATAGAAAATCTTGTTACATAATATCTTCTTCATAATTATACCTAGTAATTTTTAAATCGGTGTTTAATTTTTTTAAATGTATTGAAATTACCAGCACTACTAAAAATCCAACAACCATATAGCCACGTTCACTTTACACAGAAACTGTAAGGCACTTTCGCGTACAGGACAACAATCTGCACGCCAACACCAGTAAAACAAAAATAATACAGTTTCTATGAACAGCAAACGTATGCAACTAGAAATAAAATACGCAAATGATAGATAGTGCCAATTTTTTTGGTATAACAATCGATAAACATTGCGACTGCAAAGCTTATAATTATAGACAAATTTGATAAACACAATGATATTGTAATTAGAAAAAGACGTAAAATTCCTAAAATTATATGCACCATTACAGATAATTTCACTGTTCTCTAACAATGTTTTTTGTATGGCAATTTATGTGTATGACAAACTTCCTGGTGTTTTCGAAAACCTTAATCTTATGATATTTAAAATCAAACTATTTAATTGTTTATTATACAATTAATGTTATTATTCAGTCGACGATTGCTTAAAGGTTACATTTTACGCAAAATTTAAATTAGGCCTCATTGGTAGCGAAAACTCGACAACTGTTCCTTTCTCCAGTACTTAGGAATTATTATTTATCGTAGAGATATTGTATTTCATTTTCCTTTTTTTATGTAATAATGTTTGTAAAGATTTGTGCACCGGAAACGGCAGTATATTTTGGATATTTAAAATAATCATAATCAATCAATCATATAACAATCAACCTGTAACAACAATATTCTTACCAATAAAAGATTCTATTCTTTTGTATTCTTTTATATAATGCGGATTACTTACAAGCTATAATTGGCTCTCGCTATTCGAGTGACTAAGAGAAAAACTCGGAGTAATTTCAAGCACCTCTTAAGTTCTTAGATAAAGGCAGCAATTTCTTTTTTTTTCTTTTTTTCTCCCCCTTTTTTAATTTGCTATCTGTGGTGATCGCAGTTTTGCGCAGTTTGTAAATTTTAGCGCGGTTATAACAGCGATAGGCGAAACAATTTGCGAATTTCATACGATTTTGATCTTGGAGGCGTTTAGTAAATAAACGGCGTAGGACAGCTACTTGCGGTGGAGAATCGACCAGATGAAGCAACTGACAAGCTGGTTTTTACCAGCTGCCGGGGTCTGGATGAGACGAGCTGAAGATTAAACTCTGTGGTAGTCTCTAGGAAAGCCTATGTCATCCTGTGGATGAATACGTAAACGATAATGATGAGTAGTGCTTAAGTGAGTATGAGTAAAACTTGTATGAGTAAAATCGTAAAAAATATAGCTGATCTTATATATAAAATTCTCGTGTCACAATGTTCGTTCCCGTACTCCTCCGAAACGGTTTGACCGATTCTCATGAAATTTTCTGAGCATATTGAGTTGGTCTGAGAATCGGCCAACATCTATTTTTCATACCCCTTAGTGATAAGGGTTGTCCACCAACCCCTATAATGTGGCAAAACAACGTTTGCTGTGTCAGCTAGTAATATGTAAATTCATCGTTCTTTATCAAACGCCAAAGCGAAATGTGAAGTTCATTTGATAGATGCTTTCCTAGTTACTTCGTTGCTTCTTGAAATGAAATGAAATGATTGTTTATTTCTGCAAATAGATCTTTTTAAAGACACTTTTACAAGTCATGTAATTTTCTTTTTTTTTTAATATCTAGTTGGCATCGGCATTTCCTAACTGACGACCTCTGAGAAGAAATGCCGAAACAAACTCAGAGAATCATGGTCTCTTTTAAAGTCCAAACATTTGTGTCTATAGTATGTGAGCCTGACTATGTAGGGTAAAGTCTGAGATGGCCTTTTGAAGAAAGCACCAGTGCAGTTTTGAGGTGACCTGTCCATACTGACAGCACGCATACGTCAGCCATCGTGTAGCTCAACCAACATTGAGGGAGCTCAACGACCCGACGCACGTCAATGCAAGATCAGTAGGACATTTGTGTAGGTCAATTTAAAATCCCAAAGCCGCCAGACATTAAAAGTTTATAAGTGTGTTTATCTAGGTACCTACAAAGTGCTCACATTCACATAATTATGTATAAAATTACAATAATGTATATTGAACATAACAATCAAAATAATGTCATTATATAAAATTAATGTAAAAAAAATATATTTAAAATCGATATATAGAATTCATGTCAAAGATAAAATGAATAATGTCAAAAAAAAATGAGATCTATGTATAAAAATCATGTCAAAAATGTAAAATATAAAATTATGTCAAAAGAAAAAAAATATTTATAAAAGTTAACCTCAATGTATGAGATTGATATATAAAAAATATGTCCAAATTATAATAAATAACATAATAAATGGTTTGATAGCCCGGTTCATTAGAACTATTCAATCCCAAGCAGTTTTATCATCCATGTAATCTTTTAATGTATAGTAGCCTTTAGCACAAAGTTTCTGTTTAATAAAGGATTTAAATCTGCTGAGACTTAATGTTTGTATATGGGTTGGGATTTTATTATACAATCGTATGCATTGACATTTAAACGATTTACTTATGTTCTGGAGCCTAGTTGCAGGAACAATAAATTTATTCTGATTCCTGGTATTAAGACTATGGATATCACATCGCTTTTCAAAAAGATTGATGTTCTTGTGAGCATATAATAGATTTTCGTAAATATACTGCGATGGCACAGTCAAGATATCAATCTCTTTAAATTTCTCCCTCAGTGAATATCTGGGACTTAAGGTTTAAATTGATCGAATAGCCCTTTTCTGCAACACAAAAATAGCTTGAAAAGATGCAACTAAATGTTTCGCCATAATATTGTCCATCAAAATAAAATCCCAGAATTTGTTAAACGACAAATTTTTCAAAGCTATAAAGAAGGATATTTCAAAGTCATATACATTTACTGTGACAAAAACTTTTGAGGTCTCGATAACGGCCTAATTTATTAAGAACATTTTTTAAGGTAGTATTTTGACGGTACAATTAGTGCTGTAAAACAAGGCTGTTTTCGACAGGACACCAGCATTGCCAAATTTAGGATCTAAGCATGCATCTTCGACAATGACTTTGATACTCCGATCTGCAAATAATCTTGTGACCCAGTTGCACAACTTCCCGGGAAGCTCAAAGGAAGGCAACTTCGACAGATGCGCTTTGTGCCGTACCCGATCAAAGGCATTCGCAACGTACAGACTAACTGCAAGCGCCTCTCCCTTGCTCTCAACTGCTTCCACCCATCTATGCGACAGGTAGACTAGAAGATCACCAGCTGAAGGACCCCGACGAAATCCGTACTAGCGGTCACTCATCAGCCGGTGCTCCTCTAGGTGCCGCAGGAGCTAGCAGTTGATAATGGACTTTATTATCATGGAGGACAAGGAAGTGATTGCTATAGGCCTGTAAATGCACGGATCCGAGCGATTGCCCATCTTAGGTATCAGGTGCACTAAAGCAGCCTTCCAGGATTTCGGGACTACGCCTAATTCGTAGGCGTGTCGGAAAAGACGCGTTAAAACCAGTGCCAACTTCCGAGCACATATCCGCAACACGATCGGGCCGACTCGACTTGTGAATATCCAAGGAAAAAAGTACCTTGCGAACTGCACTTTTCCGGAACTAAATCTCCGGCATCATGGTATCGCACCGCGGGAATGTCGGCGGTGAGTTTCCTTGGTCATTCAGGGTTGAGTTGAGAGAGAAAGCCCAGAAGGTCGGATTTCTCTTTCGCGGTAAGGGACAGCGAGTCATCTTCCGTGTGCAGGGGCGCAACCTTGGCGAGAGACGAAAACGCACGGGTTCCCGACAGTCTCTCGCTAATTTTGCCAATGTGTTCCAACTTCGCCTAAGCACTTTTGAAGGACCTAGAGGCAGAGTTATACTCCTTTTTAAGTGCGCTGGTATTTACATCACTAGACGCCGATACGGTAGTTCAGTCCTGGTAGCACTCCCGCTTTCGGCGTAGTGTTAGTTTTTGATCTATCCTTAAATGACCTCATATTTTAATTATGACGCCATTTATCTGAACAAGTGGGCTTTTTCACAATCACTTAGCCAACGACACTGCCCCGGGCGATAATACAGTAAATACACGGTTATTTGGCTCTCGGAATTACTAGCCAGAAAATATCGTACAGATAATAAAAGACCAGACATTTCTACTCAACTGAACTATCGTATAACGTGGTGTATTCGCGTCGTATTCCATATTTCTATGTCCATATGAAATTAATTGTGGTAGTTTATTTTATTTAAAATATTATCTCAAAAGGCTGTGATAGCCTAGCGGTGTCACCAATGGACTATGAACTCCACTGCTAATATTTGCAGAGAACAGAAAACCATTATAATGTTTGTTACACCATGCAACAACACTTAGCAATAGCAATAACAATAGACATAAAAAATCTCCAATACTTAATAGGGCATCTAGCTAACACAATCACCCTAATGAGTTGATACTAACACATTTTTACACAATAGCCGTTCGATGTAGTCGCTGCAAAACTGATCGCCACAATGTGGAATAAAATTAAAGCTTTTTACAACAAAGAAGATTGTGATCTTTCAACGGGATATATCGATCCTTTTGAGTTTCATAAAACATTTTATTATATACTTGGAGCGTTCAAAGTTACAGATATCGAAAACCCACATCCACCTTCGTAAGTGTAGAAATGCAATTTAAAAAAATATAGCTTTATATTAACTAGCTTTTGCCCGCGACCACGTTCTTTTTGCTCTTCAAGGATAATTTCCGAAGAAAAAGAAAGATGAAAATATCCTATATCCTTCCCAGATAGTTTAACTATCTCCATATCAAATATTATATAAATAAAACTGAATCACCAAATTGTATGTACGCACATAAGTTCCAAAGGACTGCACAAAATTGAATAATTCTTTTTTTTATTCGTTATTGTCAGGGGAATGTTAGTATAAAAGAAAATTTAAAATATCCAACTAAATAAAATATGTTAGAAAGTTTGCTGGGTCAGTCAGTTATAAATATATTAATAAATTATATTTAACAATATAGACTGGCTTCATTAATCGTGTAGAGCAACGCGTAGATATTTACTAAAATATTTGTTGGTAGTTTTTCTACTTCTTAGTTTTTTTAACAATTTCTCTGTCTTTATTCCACGACTATCTTAGTTATCTTACTTGCACTTGTATGAGGGTTCAAAAAAAATTAATTATTGATTTTACTGAAATTTCAAAATTAATAAAAAATATATTTATTATGTAGCTTTGTAATTTTCATTTCAGTTTGAATGTCATTTGGTAATTAGTCTTACTTTTTTATTGATTAATTATTTTTTTTGTAATACGTCCACTATTTAATACTGTCTACTATTTATGAATTCCAGATACCTAAATCAAAATGCGTTCATCGTTATGTATGGATCCCTAACTATGACATTTACGTTGCTGTCTGTATATCATGGTGTTGATATTCGCGACTTGCCTGTCATTACTGAAGCTGGAACATACACAATATTGTTAATTTACGAATTGATTATAGTTTCTTGCACGTGGAGAAATCTGCCGCAATATCATAACCTTTTGCGAGCTCTGAAGGAAGATTTTCTTTACATTTGCACGGTGGGGGAAAAATACCGGTAACTAAGTCGATTTACCTGTTATGTAATGTGTGAACAGGTACAGTCACTTACTATCTGGATATTGTTAAAAATGATTTTATTTATATTTCAGAGTACGGTTCTTTGAAAACCAACTGCTAACTTGGAAGATCTGTCTAGTTTTATGTGCATTTAATGTAAGTGTGCCGGTCGGGATGCTTATTTTCGAGCTACTGGCACTATTTTACTTCCTGGTGACACAGACACCTGGAGAAGAGGGAAGCAGGCCATTATTATTTCCATTTTGGGTGTTTGACGTAGATTTTACAAAAACTCCAATTTTCGAAGCGGCATTCCTTTTTTCAAATTCTAGTGCTCTACTTTACGCTTATAATTATACTTGTAAGTACCCATTATCTGATCAATACATACAAGTTTAGTTTTGGGTAAGGGAAAATAGCTATATTCATACATACATAATTATTATTATTGTATAAATCCTTAGGATAACACTTCTATTCTTAGTCCCTGTATACGAACAAACCGCCGATGTTACTGCTTAAATTAAAAAGTCGTGGTTGCTTTAGAAATATCTACACTCTTATATACTCGTACTTCTTACACGGAACCGTTAAACTGACACTTGGGCACCATTCTGTGTCGAAGGCACTGACTATGGGATGTCCTCAAGGTTCTGTAATCGGGCCGTACCTTTGGAATCTGGGATTTGATGATTTTCTCGCGATACCGCTCCCGCACGGCTGTTCATTGACTGGTTACGCGGACGATGGCCTTCTGCTCATTCAGTCAAATACGCGGTCTGGTCTCGAAAACTTAGCCCACTCGTGTTTACATTTAATATCCACGTGGGGCGAACGGAACCGCTTAACATTCGCGCCGCAAAAAACCTTTCAACTAATCTTGAAAGGTAGTCTTAAATCCTCGCCTAGCATCAAATTCGATAACGTCACCGTAAAAAGAAAGGAGTCAGTATGTTACCTCGGTCTCGTACTAGAATTTTTTTTTTCATTTATTGAACACATTAAAACTGTGGGTGAAAAAGCTAAACGTAACTTTTATGCTTTGACTAGAATATCTACGGCTACATGGGGTTTATCTTTTCATACATTAAAAACCATCTATGGGGCTACTTTCCTAGGCTGTATGTGCTACGGAGCACCTGTTTGGGCCGATAGGGTTACCATAGGTGCGGTACGACGTAAGTTACTTCAAAGTCAGCGTCTAGCATTGATATTTTTATGTAAAGCATATAGGACTGTTAGTACGGAAGCGCTACCAGTACTCGCGGGAGTGCTGCCGGTCGATCTCGAGGCACAACGACGTGCTGCAATGTATTTCGCTTCAAGAGTGCACTTGAAAAATGAATTCCTTTTAGAACGTGACCGGGCTAAGATTATTAGATTGTTTAAACCCCAGGCCGACGTGGTGGACCACTGTGTTGCCCAATTCCTTACAGGACACGGCAACTTTAAAAGTAAATTATTTTCATTTAAGCTTGTCTCCTCACCATTGTGCCCTTGTTCAACGTATAACTGTGAATACGAGCAATCTGCACATCATATCCTGTGGGAGTGTAGTCTATGGCAAAGTGAACGCAATATTATGCTCGATAGTTTGCAAATTATATCTGGGGTGATTTATTACTCGGACCTTGTTGCGACTAGGATGAATTTCCGTGCGTTTAAGCGTTTTTGCCATACCTATTATTGGAATCAGATATAATAGCTCACATTATTAGGACCCATAACTTATTAATTTATCATCCGTGGTGCCTGGCAACTGGGCTTAACTCAGTTGTAAACATCTGTTCTCATATCAATGACATGTAAATTCTATTCTGTCTCTCGCTTGATAAGGAGGGAAGTGAAAAAAACTGATATTTTTCTTACTCCTCCTATATAACTTCATGATTAATTTCGCTGCGGGTTCCAAGACAGTTAAAATCATTCCCCTGGGACACGTCGGACTTCATTGTCTCGACGATTTTCTGGATAGTTACTATTGTTGATCCTGGTTTACAGGAGTTGCAGTAGTAGGGATTTGGGTGGAGGGCAAGTCAATACGAACAAACCAGGCAGATTTAAAAAATCAAGCACTGAAAAATTACACCTGCTTTAAATGCTGAAAGGCCATTCAAAATATGTGTAAAAATACCTGTTTTAAAACAATTTCGCTAACAGATTTACTAAAAGTCACATACATTTTAATTAAAGTAATTTTAGCGTGTAAAGTTGAGGTTGTTAAATACACCCCAATATTTAATGTCTGTTTGTTTTTTGTTGAATAAGAGTCGTTTAAATTCAGAAAATTTATAATTATTTAAAATAACGGATACGGGGTTCTCAGCCTCAGTTGTTAAGTCTGGGAGGTTTAGTAGCCGTGGATTGTAGAGAGCGACGGTGAACCTAAGAGAGAACCTAAGGAGAGGCCTCTCCGATACGGGCTTGCGGTCACGAAATGTGGTGGTGGAGTCTTGGCTCCGGGACCCTTGATGCAAAGCTCCTGCAGGCCTTATGCCTGAGCAAGTTGCATCACCGTTGGTATAGGGTGGCCGCTGGGTCAGTTGGGGTGCTTACGATACAGCGCGCGGGCCGCTTGCCGCGGTGTTGTATGGGCGACATCGCGGCTGAAGGTTTGCAAGGCCGGCGCTCTTCCACTTTCCGTGGCCTTGGCGGGCTGCAACCGTGAAGGTGTGAATACAGTGGAGCCGCAGTGGAAGATCAGAGAAGTGTCAGTATTTCAAAGCGCCTTTCTTCCTGTCCTCTGCTACAAATAAGTGAGCCCTGAGCTTCGGACATGAGGTGTCTGGTCGCTCATTGTATCCATTGCCATTGCCATTGCCGGTTTTTAGTTGGTAGGTTAGGTGACCCACAGGGGGTGTATCGGACTCCACCCAGAGCAGGTACTCTAAGTGGAATACGATAGGTACACCCCCTCGTCTCCCCGGGGGCGAGGCGGCCCATGAGGCTTTTGTGCAAATAATATACATTATTTATTTGTGCTAGACTGTAACATTATAATCTGACGAGAGTCTTTGTAATTATTATTATTCTGGAAAAGCATGAGGCCATTATGATTTTGCCGTAAAACATACAACTTTACAATTCAATACGTAGAAAAGATGCAAAATAAAATTATAAATGATTTCCCTCGTGTCAGTAAAGATGTGATTCTTTACTAAAGACTCCCGCGGACTTCTATATACATATAACTAACAGACTAACTATTACCCGTTCAATAAAATTAGAACGTAAAGACGGACGAACCGTTTCATTGTATTAAAAAAAAAACAGTGAGCCGTCACGGGACGCCTGGCAGATGTGAAACATCGACATTATTTTGTAAAAGTAATATGCAGAAAAGAACATATTGTGATAGGAACTAAATATGTCATAATGATAAAATAAAATACTACGATTTTTTTCCACATAAAAAATATATGTGTTAAAAGAAACATATTAAAAATAAAGGTAAACTTGAAAATATAACTAAAATCAAATTTAAATTTCGTGGCGACGGCGCCACGCCAGAAATCGGTTTTACGTGCGGCTATAGATGTTTCACATTAAAAAAAAGTGAATCATGTAGGTGATAATTAATGTACGTATGATAATGATTGGATTAAAATGTACCTACCTACCTAATCTACTAGTAAATATCACAAAAGATTCTTTGAGTTAACTTGTTATAACTTTCTAGTTATGGCTCAAACACTAATAGTATGGGTTCGGCAAATAGCTTTGAAGGCGGATTTAGTGATATGGAGCATCCAAGATCTTCTGGTGGACATACGTCCAGCGACCAACGAAGAAGAACGAGTCCTCTTTTCTCGTGTGATCCAAGTTCGCATGAGGGATATTATTATGCATCATCAGAGTATGTACAGGTATAAACCATTTCTAAGTTTAATCATCGAAAAATGCTGCTAACACTGCTGTACATCGCACTAACTTATTATCTAATACATTATTGTTATTTCTTATTAAAATACAGCATACATACGAGTACATTCTATCACGCCTGTCATCCCCGAAGGGTTAGGCAGAGGTCTACTAACGTACAATCACATTTTGCAGTGTGTTTTTAGGTCCTATGGTAGATAGAGGTCGCGTGCCTCAAGGGACGAACTACTTACTTTTCGAAGCTACGTGCCTATATATCACATGCTCAAAACGGCGAAGGAAAACATCGTGAAGAAACCTGCATCATTAACAGGCTATCAATCAGCCCGAAAGTTTACCAACCAGCACTAGAATAGCAAGGTGGACTATACCATAATCCATCTCAAATAAGATGAGATCTGTACCTAGCAGTGAGACAGTAAATAGCATACTTAATATATATATATATATATATATATTATATTAAGTATGACTTAAGGTATCAATTTTATTTCGCAATAAACTCTCCAATGCATTAGGTCCCAGTTTATGCGTGTGCTTGATTTCATATTAAAACGGTATATCATTGTTCGTATTAACAGGTTCTTCATTCATGCCTATTGTATTCGCTAGAAAGCTTTCTTTTATCATATTTTAATACTTTAGTAATTGCTGTCCATATTAGCATAATATAATGAGCGTGCTATTGTTTTAATGACCAGGTAAAATAAAATAAATACTTGTTTCGTATGATTCTTGTTACATATCCGTAAAATATCAATAGCCAGTAATGCGTCTCGGCAAAATTATTCCATTATGACTTCTTTCTAGAAAAAATAAGTACGATATTTTTGTAAGTACATTAGAGTCGTTTACGGGAAAGATTACGATAATATTTGTCATAGATACGTTCAATGTGTCATATGATATGACTTTTTATACTTTGGTGTCACGTTGTTATTTCGCAATAAGATTTGAATGTAACTTAGCACTTGCGTGTTGTTTGGTCCTTAGTGTCATAGAAGATAAGATAGCTTTAATTTTATGCTTTAAGCAAACAAATTTGTCAGTACAGCAGATAGTATTATATTTTATTTAAAAACCCTGTCATATTTATTAGAAGAACCATGCATTTAAAATTGAGGAGAATTATTCGGAAAATTATATTAAACGAACGAATGAACAGTGAAAGGCGTACCGCACATGTCGCAAACAAAGTTTAAAATAAACTGCATATTTAATAATACAATATGCATATTACTCACAAAATATTTAGTTTGGTTGAAGAATACTTACTTACTATAATCAACCTTTTTTAAAATTAAAAACAAAAACAAATTCCTTTTTAAATAACAAATAGAGTTTTAGAGTAAGTGCCAGATAAAGTTGTTTATGTTTAAATACTTGGCACCAACGTGAAGACTCTAATTAAAATTTTATTATTATGAGAAATCTAGAAATACCTCAATCCCTACAAATTCCCTCTTGGTAGCTCCAAGGCGTCCAAAGCCAAGTACGTACTGAATTCAACGCAATAAGAATAATTAAAATCGGTCCACAATTTGCGAAAATATCGTGTTACATACACATCAGAAGTCGAATTAATAACCTCCTCCTTTTCGTGAAGTTGGCTAAAAATAAACAAAAAATGAACACGTAGCAGATGTTGCTTTACTTCACAAGAAACTTCTCGAACACCCTCGTTGGTCTAGTGTTCGTAGGTGCGACTGCTGGGCAAAAGGTCTTGGGTTCGGTTATCAGATTGAGCAGTGTTATTGGCTTTTTGTATTAAATTCTCAGTAGCTCGGAGCTTGGCTCGCACCCTAATACATGGGCATAAAACAAACCGACCAAATGTGGGTGATGTGATGGTATGATATGTTATTATTATAATACATATTGTGACCTAACCTAACAATAAACTATACCGAAAACAGTAGCACTAATACATTTTTCAACTAGGATAGTTTAGTGACTTAATTTCAACCAATTTAAAAAATAAGGCGTACACCGAAACATGTACCACATACAAGTTCTGTTTCAATTTTCTGGGTGTATTGATGAATTTGTTTATGACACAAACATGCCTAGACACAACAACACTCAGGAATGTGGCGGCTAATTCAATTCATATCATACCACCACTAATTAGGCCATGTTCAGTGGACATTTACGGGTACTCACGGCATGGTATGGACCAATAATTAATTATTGCTTTCTCGAGGTTATTATTGAAATTTCATTACAGAATACATACAGGGGCGTAGTCAGGAACCTATAGAGGGGGGTGGAGGGGAGTAGACACGGAAAAAATTGTGCTGTAGAGAATTTTGTCACACATCGGTCAAGTAAAGTAAATGCACTGGACTATACCTACAGTTTACCGTCAAGTTGTTAATATATGCTTCCGCAAAGAAGAAAATGCTAGTGTGTAGTCCTTTTAGAAAGGATTATTAGTTTTTTTTTGTTATGTTATGAAAATAAATGAAAAATCAAAAGAAGACATAAAAAATACAATGCCTTGCAGTGCCCCCGATTCGCTTTATATTAGATATAAAAGTAAAAAACGTTGTAAAAAAAATTGCCAAAAAAATTTTGGCAAGATCAAAAATGACAAAAAAATAAAGCACACTAAAATAAATAAACTTTTATGCATGATTAATGAAGAAAACTCATAAGTTTTAATTTTTTACTTAATCTTTCAGGCTTTTGGATGACTTTGCAAAAGTACACAAGAAATTCCTGATGTTCGAAGAAAAATCTTGCAGTTATATAGTTTGTCTGTGTACATACTGTATTGCAGAGGTACTGTTTGCACTTTTTAAATAGGCAATGCTCCCCAGGGGGTCAACCACATCTCTTAATGAAGTATTATTTTAATAGCTAGCTATTAAAATAATACCCACAACTTCGTCTACGTAAATTTAGTAATTTCACGTACTCTATATGCTTTTTTTACAAACTTCCAGTCCCCCCTTAATCCCCCTTAACGATGACCACCATCAGTTACAAACTATTTCGATATCATGTTTCATCTAAATTTGAGGTAACAGATCGTCAGACATACATACTTTTTAAATAATTATGATAAATAATTTAAATTAATTAGCATGGATATAAATATCTTAGTAGGTACGATCGTAACACGGCAAATGAATGCATGAATGATACAATAAACTAAAAACTTCTTCACTTTGAAACAAACATTTTCTTAGCATTTTTTGTTACTTCACTTCAAATCATTCAAATTATACGACAACCAACCAAAATCAACCAACATCATGTCGGTTTAAAATCTTCAAAGAAATGGTATTGATATTGTAAAATTAAAATTTGTATTTTTAGAAATTGGACGACGGTGAGTTTCAAGTTGTACTGCTGATACTCTGCGTTGCGGTCATCGTTTTGCATTTTATTCCAAGTTATTTATGTACATATCTTGAGTATAAGGTAAGAAATATATATACTTAACCTGATTTTGTTTACAGCGTTGAACACATCGATGGCCAATACAGCTTTTTCTCAGTTAGGGGTTTTGTTCATTCTATATGTATTTTCGCCCCCTTATTATAGATATATTCTTAACAACTGTTTATTTATATAATAATAATAGTTAAAATCACTGAGGAAGTAAAAAATCTGGTTAATTTTGCAAACAAGCGGATAAACCATTATTTTTACAGAGGTTTAAATATAAACTATGTATATCAGTGCGATTATGTAATATCTTACCATGAACATCTGTCGTATTTACAGACCAATTTTCTTGTATTATGGACAATATTTCTAAAATATGCATATTTTAATACTTAAAAAACATGTTTTCAAAGCAACAAATTGTGTAATTTGTACCAACAAGTTTCGAATACTATAAAAACTTTTTGACTTATTTTTGGTAAATTCTGTCCCTATTTACTGTCAGGTGAGTGCAATATGCGACGCGTGTTGGGGTTGCCCTTTCTGGAATGCAGGCCCCGTGATACGACCTTACATGGTCATTATGATGCAACGGTCGCTACGACCCTTGCCACTACAAACTCCTGGCTTTCAAAACGTGTCTATTGAAACATTCTCCAAAGTAAGTCTGGTACAGTAAATACTTCCTTGGACAATAAACTTAAGTACATATAAACTTTTTTTACAGGAAATGACATCAGCTTATTCTTTATTCAACATGCTAAGGCAAGCTAATTAATAAGACTTTCTTGAAGAAAGTTATTAGCGAAAAATGCACCGTCTTAAGTTATCTGATTGAAAATATTCTTTTATTTAATCTCACTGAAGAAAAGAAAAAATAAAGAAGTAGAAAATATTTAAATAGATCTTGTGAAATATTTCTTGTTTTACTATTTAACTTATTTCCTCTTCAAACTAAGTATACGGGCCATTTTGTACGAGTGAGTTCGAAAACGTTGAAATTCACGTCACGTAAAACTGGCGCCCAGCGTGGGACCAAACAAACACAACGGTGTTACCTGCTAATCTTATTATTTACCTCTTCAGTTGCTTTGTACCATTTCAAATACGAAGTTAAAACATTATACAAAACGTATAATGTGTCCAGTAGAACGTGTTAGTTGGAGGTGATTTATGACTTTAGTTTAATTCAGTTTGGTTTTGGTTAAAATAAGTAAATAGGTATAGCAGGTATACTGCTATACCTATCTACTTATTTTTTAAACCAATGTATTGATGTGTACGGGTTCGCTCTTACATTTAATTTAAGGTATAGTTATTTTATTTTATTTTAATAACTATTCATATTATAATAGATCTTTGTTTTATATTTTTTTCATAATTACCTAATTCTTCTTCTTCGTTTCGATGGAGTATGGAAAATACATATACATGTACATATTACCCAATTATACATTTTTAAATCGGTCTTTTTTATTTAATTAAAGGTAATGAAATTACCAACACTCCTAGAAATCAAACAACCATAAAGCCACGTTCACGTTACACAGATACTGTAGGGCACTTTCGCTGCGCGATATTCAATATAACACGTAAATTATCACGCTCCACCGGACACTGAAAATAGACAAGAAGGAAAGAGACGAGCTTTATCCAATAATAATTCTCACTTGAAACGCTCTATTTGCTCGCCGTCGCACGATCTGATATTGAATATGGATAAAGTGAATTATATTCCAAACGGCGAGCGTCGACTCGCAGAGTTTCAGTTAAGCGGATTACTTACAAGTTATAATTGGTTCTCGCTATTCGAGTGACTAAGAGAAAAACCCGGAGTCATTTCAAGCACCTCTTAAGTTCTTAGATAAAGGCAGCTATTTCTTTTTTTTTTCTTTTTTTCTCCCCCTTTTTTAATTTGCTATCTGTGGTGAACGCAGTTTTGCGCAGTTTGCAATTTATAGCGCGGTCATAACAGAGATAAACGAAACAATTTGCGAATTTCATACGATTTTGATCTTGGAGGCGTTAAGTAAATAAACGCAAAAGAAAAATTTATAAGGTTCATTTTAAGAAAGCAGAATACCAGGAAATTTAATTTTTAGAAATAATAAAACGGCCACGAACTCCGTTTCAGTACTAAATTGTTTTCATTCAATTTGTACACGTTTGTAGAATTAACTATTAGGAATCATTGAAGACATTTTGGTAAACTGTAAATCAAAATCATAGCACATTGCATTTAGGAATTTCTGTGTATGCAAATGGAAAACAATACACTACTTATTGTTAATTTTACTTTTTCTAGTTATTTAATTGTAACAATAACAAGTGCCCATCAACTCTAACACATTTTACAATATCGGAATCTCTAAATAAATCTTTTTGCAGGATAGGCCCAGCCTAGTGCAGAAAGTCTTGGAAACACCAGTTCCTTTTTGTAAAGAACTTGTATTACTTTGAGTCAGTAAAGAACATTATTATTATTATTATTTATTAGTTCATGCAAGTACAATACGTGACTAACTGACTAGTCCACTGTCCACTATGACAACTGACAACCGTGGTGACAAGAAGAGACTACGCCAGGGCAAACACGGCGTAGGATGACTGCTTGCGGCGGAGAATCGACCGGATGTAGTGATAGCGTGCGAAAACCAACTTGCAGGGTCGGGATGGGACGAGCTGATAATCAAACTCTGTGGTAGTCTGAGATACGATGGTGATGATGTTGAATGAAGTACAATAATCATAAAAAAATATAGCTTATCTCTTCTTAGACATAACGATATAAAAACATGTTGGACCTACAATGCCTACGTAAATTAGAACATCGAACATGATTTACACAGCTGTAGGTACTTCAGGGTCTAAGAAGGCTAGACGACGACTACCTTAAGATTTTCTGAGAGCCCCAACACTAACTCCGAGATTTGAAGTTTGAGCGTTGTTTAGAAGTTAAACAACGCTCAAACTTCAAATCTCGTTGTTCTCCTGAACTGTACTACAAGACTCAATTTTATTTGCACATCATATAAATAAATTGGCGATTTAGGTACGTATAGGACTACATGTAGTGTAAGAATCCGTAGAAGATATAATTATGGTAAAATTAAAGTTTTTAACTGCCTATCTATCCACAATACACAAAACGGGGCAGATGAGAAAATAAGACTATATTTAAAAAAAAATATAAACATTTTGATTGATACCACATTATTGGCGTATAATTCGGCATAGGAGCTTACGACGACGAATGCTTAGGAGGTATGCAGCGGAGAGACAGATAGACAGACAAACAAACAGACGCAAGGATATACGGAAGTATGATTGTGATGAGAGGGGTGATAAGGGTACCTTGTTGACTACGGAACCCTAAACATGGTCAGATTGTAGGTTGGACATGTTTGTCGCTAACGCAATTACCAGTGCTGCCAACAGCGTCCTGCAATCTGAAGCCGATTCAATTAACAGCGGCTTTTAAGTTCATTTATTGTTCTATATGTCTAGATATCTGTGTTGGCAATGCGTGGAAACTTTAATACTAGTTTACAATTGAATTATAATGCTGTTAGTTTCTGTACATGTAAAATTGTAAAAAGATATCAGCCATCGATTTACGCAAAGCAAGCGCACCGTATTTTTGATTTCGGAGTTTTAGGTTTGGTTAAGAAGGTTAGAATATTAAATATTGCGGCTTTTTTTTCATTTCCATAACCTCATACTTGCCGTGACCATAGATACTTTAAAAGGATTAAGAACTTCGAGATTTATATAATATGTTTTTGCTTTGCTTTCCAAAACAAAAAGGTTGACTTCATTTCACCAATGCTTATTGCCATTATCTGACAATATTCACCTAAGTATTTAAAAAAAATTACTATCAGTACTACTGCATATTTTTTAGCCAATAACAACTGCGTATTTGATACACTGAAAACAAAAAACAGTATCTAAAACTTTCAACTTCAGCTGCCTAACATACGTACCTAAACAATCACAGTATACTGCAAAACAGAGGTTCACAATGGAAAAATTGAATAAAAATCTGCATGTAGACGCGTCCAGCGGGCGCTCGGTGTTGCCAATATTTGATTGTTTCCGCGCTTCAGCGGTGCGAGCCGCACTCGCGTCACTCATGTATACTATGTACTCAACCCAGTTCGAACCACGTGTTAACTTTGCTTCGTAAAAACGATTTTACACTCACTTATTAGGCAATCTATGTATATTTGGGATTAACAATCACGAAGGAATATTATTAACTAGCTTTACACTATCTCATTAGTCTCGTGGTCGCAAGATGTCATAAATTCGATCCCAGGTCCAGCAGTATACATGTATGTAAGGTGTATTGAACTCATTGTTGTATGAAATCCTCAGAAGAGACTGAGGCCCTACTACTACATAGGATCTATAAACCTACCAGCGCAGTTTCATAGATCAGTAAGAAGACCTCTTCTTAACCCTCTCTTCTTAATCAAAACGGTTTCTGCAGGGGTGTGCAACGCATTTGCAAGCCATCAGGTGTTGCAAAAGTCCATGGGTGGCGGTGATCACTTACCATCAGGTGAGCTGCCTGCTCGTTTGCCCCCTTATCGCAATAGTAAAAACAAAAAACCCTTAGGATATTCAGGATCCCCTGAACATGCCATGATATAAAGCTTTATTTAATTCGTTTTAAAGCGATTTAACAACCACTGACATACTATAAAAGTTTATTAATAGACTGATAGAAAGGTATATGTTTATTGTAAATTTGTCTTCAGAGAGTTAATAAAAGAGAGAGTAAGCAAGAATAAGCTATTATTCCCTTTCGAGTAACAACACACACCGCAGTCATGAATTAAAGGTTGGACAATTAAGTACCTACATTACACGCAGGTTTAACAATCAATGTTGATACCCCATTAAGATCTAGAACCCAAAGACATTAATATAATCGTTGTGTCCACAATTACGTCAACCTTGCATTGGTATCTCAGATACATTACTTGGTGGTAAGATCTAATCAACCCTGGATAGCTACCCTCACGTATAAGATCGATTTCAAAACAATTTTATTGTCCTCCGTCATATGATAGTATATATATATATACTAGCTGACCCAGCAAACGGTGTTTTGCCACATTATAGGGGTTGGTGGACTACCCCTAACTTTTAGGGGGATGAAAAATAGATGTTGGCCGATTCTCATAGATACCGGATAAGCACAAAAAATTTCATCCAAATCGGTCAAGCCGTTTCGGAGGAGTATGGCAACGAAAACTGTGACACGAGAATTTTATATATTAGACTATACTCGTAAGAGTCTTTACTTGATTTGCATATTCCATCTTTGCTTCAATCCGAGCTTTTCAACAAGCAAACAAAAAATAAACACATTCAGGTCATTCAGTAAAATTTTTGCTATCCCTGTTTCAACCTAGAGAGATTGTCATTGAAGCGTACGTACCTAATAATACTGAAATGGTAGAAACAAGAAGAGGCGGCAGTAGAATTCGAGCTTTGAATTAAGATAACGTAGGAGGATAGAAAATTTTTCTTACCTACTATGAATTTAGATATCATATTGTTTAGTATTTATATATGTATTTTAATCCGTCTTTAAGAAATGTAAGTATTTGTCCAGTAGTAGACGTATTTTGGTTGATGAAGATCCCTTTGAACTTACCTCTAAGGTCGACCATCAAGAAAGTATTGACAGATAGAACTGCCACTTATAAGTGACTAAGTGACACTAATACGTAAGGTTTGGTCTTCATGGGACCGATTAGGACCAAATGTATTGAAAGAGTGATCTTGAGACGTTTGCGGTTCTAAAAGACGCCGTTTCTATACTGCAGGTCTTTAAAAGAGCAGAACACTTTAGCCTAATTACCATTTGACCATAAATAGGCAAATAAAAAAACAATAACACTCCTAAACTATTCAACAGTCATTTGTGCGATTTTACTTCGTTTTTATTTTTGTTTTTTACCGCTGTTACAATTGACTGAGGACACTTAATGAGCCAGTGGCCCACTTTTCCTAGTGACACAAACGGATCTTATTTATTTATTTATTGTAAGGAAAATTCACAGACAAATAATAAAAATTACTTAGAAAAAATACAAATAGTCCAGTGCCAATTACAAATCTTCACCAATAAATTGTAGATATAGGATACCATGAGAGCTTATTATTATTAATATAATGTAGGACAATAATGAACGAGAATTACAGTGCACAACAAAGTAAATGTTAACAATACAGTATTGCCAGATCTTATGTTAGATTAAATAGCGAATCGAAAATTTCGTTAATTCAATTTAGTTGATTCCAGTAGATTTAATTAATTCTCTCATTGGAAAATTTAGGTCACCAATGTTTGAATAGACACTGATATTTTAAGATTCTAATTTTAACGGATTTAATTTGGTTTGGATTAAATAAGAGAAATTTGCCAGTAATGTGAGTTTGTAGTCGAATTGACCAACAACAAATACATATATGTATCTAAGATAGACTAAAATATAAGAAAATATATTTTTAAATTATCTATTTAGGTTTACGAAATATTTTTACAATGATACGTAATTATTAATTAACAGGAGTCAATATTGAATGCTAACTGCACAATGTTAATAGGCAAACATCGTTTACACAATTTATTTATTTTCTTTGCCATTCTAAACGGCGATAAAAAATATTTTCCTTAAATATTCATTATTTTCTTAACACAAATGTCCCCAATTACAGACGTTTCTGGTGCGTTTGAGATAAAGAGGAGTATTACAAAATGTTCAGTTACATCTGCATTCACGAGATGTCGACCGCACTCGGCGGTCAGTTGTGCCACGGATCATAGAATACGCAAAAAAAATGAAATTATAATTTCTACGCTTATACTAGTCAATATTTTTAACTACTAGATGGCACTGATATTTCCCAACTAAGGACCTCTGGGAAGTAACACTAAAACAAACTCTGGGAATAATGGTCTCATTCAAAATTCGGGTGTATATTTCCTACATAGCAGACTAGTGTCTTGAAAGTCGAAATGCCTTAATTAGGCCTTTTGAACGAAGCACTATAACATGTTTAAAATTACCTGTCCTTGCTGACCGCACATAGCATAATATAGGGTATTAAAAAACCTATGTCACTTTCAATGCAATGTCTTTCATCATCCCATGTACCACCGTCCTACTACTGGGTACGGGATCGGATACTAGATGGCTTCAACCACCCAAACGTCCATTTGGTATAGGTCGATCACCGTCAAGAAAATTGTCAGTACAGTTTCTCACGAAGTTTTCCTTCATCGATTTCTTCAAAGATAACGATAGCACAATCTATAACACTAAGTTTTCATTGCAGCAGCTTTTAGGCTGGCATTATAGTCGAGAGCATTTTGGGCATATTGTGAAGATATTTGCCACGTCTGATCATTCTGCGATTCTTGTTGAACCTATTTGCTGGGCGACATTATCGGCGCGGCAAATTTCTACAATCTCTGTCCCTTTGTGACCGCTACTGGTCATGACATGTCAATTACGATATCCTGTAAGCTCGTGCTCTTGTTACATTATAACCACATTATATTATACTCTTTCAAAGGGAAACTCACTCGTGATTTGTGGTGCGTAATGGTTTTACCTCCTGCGGTCAAATATTATTAATTTGTAAATTGAATTGGTCTATCATAGTAAATACAAATTTGTATTTCCGAAAACGTTCGATAACATACATATAAATATACTTATATTAAAAATAAAATTACATAATAAAATAAAAAATATGAATAGTAAATATATCGAATTCATTATAAAAGTTATTCGCCGAAGATCGAGCTCTGTGGCTCACTACGCGTGGCCTACGTCCAGCGGTTGACGTATATATAATAAGCTAATAATGATGATATCAGTATTTCTAAACTTTATCAATAATAATCAATAAATTTGGGCTCTATAATGGCGTAATGACTAGGGTTATTCACCAACTGGACACAAAAGACTGGACACACGTGTGTCCAGTTGGTGAAACTCAAAATTAGTACCACTTATTATTTCGTCACCTGGACACCAAGATTTTCATTCGTGTCCACTTAGTGAAACTTAAATCGATTTAGCTACTCCTGTTTGAAAGCAATATTCTTCCTATTAATGCAAACATATATCATTCCTATTATGTCCGGTGTAAGTAGGTACATTTTTGAGATTAAGGTTTTTATATAATACATATTATAGTAAGAATAACTAGACACTCAATATTTGTGAATTTAGCCAGCTGAAAAATCTTGACAGCTGACAAAAATTACATCATAAACCCGTAAATATAGCCGTACCTTAGGACTGAAAGCAAAACCGGATAGTTTAAAATGGTTATTCAAACGCCCATGTAGAACGTCCCGTATACACAAATCACAGTTTAATGGCGTCGAATACTAGTTATTGGTGACGGCCCAATCCGGCGGGTGTCAGCGATGCAACGAACCCACTTAACGAATTCGGACGGCAATCCCGCCACTCACGTACATCCGATCCGATTAAAAGCATCACAATTTTCTGCTCATATTATGCGATCGTAGGTAGGTTTCGTAGTTCAGGGTTTTGGTGAAATTATCACATAATATTTATGTTGATGTATGGGATTAAATCAACCTATCATGCATTAAATTTAATGTCAGTATAAAGAGTTTTGGAGATGAACATGTCGAAAACCAAACTCATGATGCAGTATTTAGCGTAGGTTAGCAATTGATGCAATAGACATTTAATATGTAAATGAGTATCTGAGCCAATTAGTTTCTAGGCGCAACAAGATAATAAGATAACAAGACTAACTGATATCCGATATAAAATCCGTGAAAAGTAATTTTATTTCTAGTATTTCCTTGCTGATGTCCTCTGAGAAGAAATGCCAAAAAAAACTCAGAGTTTAGCGGTCTTTTCTTAAAGTATTATCTAAGGTCTTTTCTTAATACATTATCTACTATACCGACATGTTTGAATCACAATAAATCGCAAAGCAAAGCATCAAGTCCTGAGTTTGATTCCAAGTTGAGTAAAAATGTTACTTTGTTTTACTCAAAAATCTAGCTAAATAAATCAAGCTTGGCGTCGTACAATTTTGCCTGGTAAAATAATCCTGACGTGCTTTTAGATGTGCCAACCTTTTTTATTTATCAATTAAAAACCCTTTTAAATTTAACGAATGGATTCGATAATGGCCAATTACGGCAAATTTTGTATGTTGCGAAGTTTTTAATTACAGTATATTTTTCCATTAAATTTCTTTTAAAATCTGGTGACACGACTGTCGCAACGATACTAGGGCTGCCTTCCGCGACTAGGGTTCAAAACTTGGTAGTGGTTTTTTTTATTTAGGTAAAGGACATGGACATAAGTGCCCAGGTCATAAATATTTCAATGAATATTCATACATTTCTTCACACTTAAACTTAACTTAGTATGTAAAGAGTTTGAGCCCTGGGGAAGGACATAGGATAATTATTTTTGACCCGGAAATCATCAAAGCGAAAAGTTGTAACTTTTATGCAGTGTATGCACGTTTGTATGTCGAATCGATTTCTCAAAAGAGTGTAGAAATAAATAATCAGATTGGATACAATTACCTACTAATTTACGCAGACGAAGTCCCGGGCAAATGCTAGTGAACCTATATATTAACAAAAAAGACAGTGTTGATCATCTAGCATCATTAACACGAGTCTCGTTGCTTATTTCACAACTAGATGCCGCAGTGTTACAATTTCCGATATATTTGTACATTAATTTCAATCTTTATATAATTTAAACCATGCACAAAATCTCAAAACTAAAAAACATTAACCATAACTCCATAAGTGAAAATGTGTAGTGTCCCTGTTTGTTATTGTTAATTACTGTAGTAGTGCAATTGACAGATTGTCATCACAAATACCTACGGAGTAGAATGCAAATTATTGCGATAATTAGGCTGGAATTTGAGGTATGGCCATTGTGGCTAAGCTCACATTAGTCACCGTTGCCATTATTTTACACCCAATAATAAAGGAAATACATATAGAACAATATATATTTTCTCTATAAATTTCCTCGGAACCCAACTTTCCTAATTCCATCCACACATCATGTTCCCCCGTCATGTACACACACCGTCATTCCATTAAAATATTAACAATTCAGAATAACCGTAGCGACAGTAACACGCTTGACACGTCCGCTAGTCACCGCTGCCGAGTTTTGAGTGACGTCTTATTTCCTCGGCACACTAGCGCCACGTCCGTGTAATAGCCACGTGCTATTCTATTGAACGTTGCCGGAACTACCGTCCTACTTTGAATACTCCATAAATGTCATTGTTTTTGCCATTACGACTTGTATGAATATATCGAAACGGTTTGATTAGATTGATAAGGGTTAACTTTCACTTGTAAGAGTAAAATGGAGTGTGTAAAATACCTATTATATTTTTAAGTCCAAAAAGTTTACATTAAGTTAATATAGAATACGCTTTATTTGACGCCAAAATATTAAAATACAGTGTATATATTAATAGTGTAATTTTATAAAAATCATCTAAACATATTGTGGGAGACTGGTGCCTAAACTGGACACCTTGTCTCCACCCCTTCGGAAATGTTACAATTATGATAATTATTAGGTACCTGTGCACAGAACAAAGCGGTAATAATATAATGTTTTAATATAGTTAGTTGTTCATGAAATAAAGGGGATAAAATATTGAGTTTGAGCATAGCGTCCAATATTTTAATTAACTGACAGCAATCCGATCCTCAAGCAATCATATTATTTACAGACTTACAGTAGTCGATATTGCTTGTTATTGAAAATTATATGTATACTAGCCGTTGCCCGCAGCGTTGTCCACGCCCCAACCAGGTAAGTGGGGCCCTACCTGCATGTGATGCCTCTAATGTTGAAATGTCCAAAATTCCATTCTGTAGTAGGGAAACACATAAACTTATGTTACAAATCTAAGCTTAGTATTTTTGGTTTTACGTTAAAACAACAATCAACCAGGTTATGTCAAAACTATTTAATGTTTAAAATTATAAAATGGTTGTAGTAATAGCACTGAGCTAATAGTACCTAACTCCGTAATTATTTTAGTGTGTGCATACACATACAACCTATTCTAATATAAGAACAGATTTTGATAACACTGTTAAATTAATATATAGTTGACTGTTTGACTTAACTCTTAACTCGTCAATTGATTAATGTGGCATTCGTTATTCCACCTAATAATTGTACGGGTATCTTCTCGATTCTCAAATATTCAGTTATAGTAATTGAGTGCCTAATAGAAATTGAAATAGAAATAAGGACAAATAAATAAGGCGGTAATTAGATAATAAAAATACTAACTAGTGTTTCATACATTTCTATACACGTACATAAATCATAAATATGTTGAACTAACAACAGATTTATAAAACAAGAATTTAATAATAACGACACGATACTTTGAGCAAGTTTTCCGGATGAAACAATACATTTGCCTAATTCTGACGTAAAGCTGTTTCATCCAATTTTGTGTAACTTTACCTTCAATGGATATAATGGGTTGTAGGTAAGGTCGTCGGGCGCCCTGTCCGCCGTGGTCCCAGCTTTACTCGAACAAAGTTTAGGATCCTCACCTTTGTCCGGCTCAAAATAAACACAACTGGTGAGTTTGTTGTGTTAGACGGCATAGATACAGTTATATTTCGTCTACAGTGAAAATAATACCTCATTATTACTTATGCAAGTACCTAGGTATATTGTGAAATGTTCTCATGATATACCATCACGCTACTTTTCTCAAAGGGATAGGCAGAAGAGTACATTCTATATTGTATACCCATGTTTCGATGACACGTTCAGGTATTTAAGCGAGCGAGCCTATTATTGTCTATGTCACTATCCCGGGCGGAAAATTTCATAGACCCCCAAGTATCAATTTATAAAATGCTATAACTACTTACAGTGAGACTTTTTCTTTTTAAGGATGTGTGAAACCTGTTTTCTCCTGTTTGGTACACCGGTTGGTTAATACAACTACACTAATGAGGTCTTGAATTTGAAGCTAGTGATTTAGTGATATCGAATTTCTCGTCATACGTTACGATAAGTTATGACGTCAACAATATACCTATGTATTTGACGACTAGTTCAGCAGTGGTCCTAAAGGCTACCTAGGGGAATCTTATGACGTAGATACACAAAATATTTGACGACTCAATCAGCGGTATGAAGGCTTCCTCCCGTACTAAGGGTTACCTACGGGCTCAAATACAGGTTGGCGTATTTTTTTGTGATGAAAATTATGTATTCACGAACATGGACAAAATATTATGAATATATTTAAAATAGAAATAAAGTTTGGATGTCGAACTTTTATTCGTAAAACAACCTTCATTTCTTATCTCGGAACTAGACGGCCCTGTATAATAATGTTCAGAAACGTTTGTATTACATTTAAGGACGTCAATGAATTATGGAAGAAAAAAATTTAAATGAGTAAATTATACCGCGAGCTTACATAAGTTTACGAACTCTTTTGATCGACTACAAAAATATTGATTTTTAGTTCCAGTCTGTAAAAAGTTTTTAACAAATTGGACAATTCATTATTTTAGGCGATATGTCTCACTAGTTGGCTCTGGTCTACCCTGATTTGAAAGGGGTTACAGCAAACTTCACTGTTTGAGCATAAAATAAAATACTCACCACAATACTTCGTATTTAAACGAATAAATATTTAAGTTATGGGTTTAAGTCGGCAATAAACAATTTAAATAGCAAGATCGCTAGGTAATGTACAGCGATAGCCTTCGCTGTACTTCCAGGTACCTCGGAAGCGCTCGTAAGTAAGCAGTTATTGCGGAAGGAGGTTTAACGTTTGGAGAGAACGACTTCACAGACTGTTGAGTAACCAGTGCACTGGGGACCTACCTAATAAAGGGGCCGCCAATCTTTAGCATAAAATACATTTAATTGGCTGAATGTAATTCTCATTTCAACAACGATGAGACTACTGTTATGTGCATGTTCATTGATTATGTTGATGATAGGTATATGATAGGTATATGATAATTTTCCCCAAATATTTCGACAAATAATATTTTACATTATCACACAATGGATTGGTTTATTTAGATATTTTGACTTACAATGTGTAATATCATATTTTCTAGGCCTTGAACACCCCAGTTTTTCAACCGCAATTGGAAAAAGAGTAAGGCCTTTGCTCTAGAGGAAAACAAACATTGGTGAATATATAATAATAACTAAAACTTTTGTATTTATAAATTCAAATGTTTGCGATTCCTGCACTGAAGCTTTTCTTGTACCTGAAGGTGAAACTCAGAGTTATACAGAGGTACAAACGTCAAAGTGCCGTGCAACGGGTTGGGTTTATAGCTAAGACGTTAGCAATCATGACTACGACCTTTGCCTTCGGATACCTTTAAATAAATAAAATTATAAGATCTATTCGACATGACGACCCAATTAGTCTAGCGGTAGTTAGCACTGCCTTCTGTACTATGGGTTTCGGGTGCGAATCCCGGTAGGGACAAATGTTTGTGTGATGAGCATAAACATTTGTTTCCGAGTCATGGATGTATCTATGTATAATATGTATATATTTTAAAAAAACAATAGTATATAATTATGTAGTAAATCAACCAACTAGTATCCGTAACACAAGCCTCGTTGCTTAGCTCGGAGCTAGATGGCGCTGTGTCAGAATGTCCAGAAATATTTATTTTATTTATTTATTTTATTCCAAATTAAAAAAAAGTTCGTTTGTATTTTGAATTTAATTACTATTAAACTTTTGAATATTATTGGGATAATCAACATATGATTGTATAGTACATAGCTGGGAACAGGTCTCAATCATATAGCCACAATTTTAACCATCCATTTACTAAAAAAAATGATTTTTCTTATTTCGTTCGATCTGGGAATCTCTCGTCTGGGAATCCTCACGCTTAGGAGCCGCACTTGCGACCAATAGACTAACGAGACAGTTGGAATCCCTTCGACACTTACTTTAGCCTCCTAACCCATCCAAATCATACCTACTCCTCTTATTGAGATTCAATTCATTACAAAATTATTATTTTTCAACATTTCCTAAGATTTATAGGTTTAAGCTGTGAGCTGTGGTAGTCTAGCGGTGTGACTAGAGGACTAAGTCTCAGCTTCAGAGGTCTCGAGTTCGAACCCAAGGCACGCACCACTGACTTTTCGGAAGTTATGTGCGTATTTATCACATGCTCAAACGGTGAAGGAAAACATCGTGAGGAAACCTGCATGCTTGAGAGAATTCTCGATGGCATGTGAATTCTGCCAACCCGCAGTAGGCTAGTGTGGTGGACTATAGCCTAATCCCTCTCAATTGAGAGGAGACCCGTGCCCAGCAGTGGGACATTAATGGGTTGATGATGATGATGATGATAGGTTTAAAATATCGAAGATCGCAGAAAATTTCAAAGTTATACTAAGTTAGTAAATGTTACATTGTTTCTGGAAGATCCAAGGATTTACTGCGGATCGAGCTTTTACGGTAACATATAGAGATAAGGAAAATTATTTTACGCTTACCTTTGAATAAAACATAAGTAACCAATTTATTTTCTCAGTAATAAGGGCTAATTAAGAAATATTATTATTACAGCGAAACTCACATTTCCTGTTTCCGTACACTCCTATAGATACTTAGTATGAAATATGAGGGCCAATTATAGGGATTACACTACTTGAACATTTAGTAAACAATACCTATATTTTATTGCCTCATTGATATCGTGGTCCTACACGAGCTGACTGCTATTTGTGGATCTACGTTCGATTCCGCGATAGAGCAGTTTTGTTTATTGTAAGAGTACAATAAAAAAAACCATTACATTGAGGATACGCAGTCAGAAGAGTCAGATGACTGCGTAACCCCCATGTAATGGTATGAATATATACTAGGCAATAGGTACTAACTGTTACTCACAGCTTCGCTGGCGTAATTTTATACTAATTTCATCTCTCTATTTCTGCTGTCAGTGGTTCAATTTCCAAAAACTACAAAACACGTAGGTACATTTGCATTTTTTTTTTGCTGAGGAGCTTGAATATTAAATTTCATTCTTCTTACCTTCAAAATCTTAAAGACCTCAGCAATCGCACTTGCAACCACTATACTAACGAGGCAGTAAATGAATATAAAAAATATATATTACTAGTTGTTGCCCGCGTCTGCGTCTGCATAAAATTAGTATTTTTATACTATCTCACCCTTTTAAAGGGAGATGAGAAGGATGAAAACTATCCTAATGTTTTTTATAGTTATAGCGTGAAGAGGTAACAGACAGACAGACTCACTTTCGCATTTATAATATTAAAGTATGGAAGTACAGATTTCTCATAGTTATATAATTTTCTCCCCTTTCCGTATGCATCCCCGGTCATTAAAATACAATTTGCCACCCGAATTTGAGACAAAAAGATTGGAAACTCAGTCACCCCACTCAACTCAAAGCGATCTCAATAATAAAGGTGCATGCAGACTCATCGGCAGGCGGCCGTTAATAATTCATGAACATGCTTACCGTGGCTCTCGTCACGCCACACTTAACCTGGCGATCACTTACCTACACGCCCTTTATGTGGAGTTCACGGAATATTCTCTTTAATTCTTGCACGGTTGAAATCTTTGCTTGCTACGTGAACGCGTCAGATTGTTCGCAAATGTTTCGTGGAACTGTGACTTTAGTAAATGAGAGATGTTGGGTTATGAATATTTCTTTTTGGAAATATAAACCTCAAATAAAACTATTTTTATTTATATCACTGAAATGGAATCAAGCAAAATATTATATATATGATGTCCTATTAGGTATATAAGCGATGATAGCCTGGTGGTGTGGACGGTGGACTGTGAATGCAAAGGTCTAGAGTTCATTCTCAAGGCACTCACCACAACCTTGTTAAACTTACATATTACGTATTTAAGTATCACATGCTCAAACAGTGAAGGAAAACATCGTGAACTCTTCCCATCCGAACATCCCTCCCAAATGAGAGGCTAATTATGAAATAAAACGCATTATGTACCTATTATTATTACATTGTCCTTAATCACTACGCTAAAATAATAAATATTAGTTAATTAGATACATTAATTAATCAAGCATAAAGGTTATAACAAGAAATAGGAAAACGTTGGTAGACGTATTACTAAATACATGATATATTTATTATTAGGTCCTTCTATATAATGTAATTTACGTTTGCATTCTGTAGAATGCAAATGACTATATGAAACAAAGGTAGACTGATATATCAGTCAACCTTTGTTTCACATGCACAAAGCGACTTTCATACTTAAAGATATACCACATAATATCACACGAAATTATATAAGTATAACATTACATTGAAAAAATAAAAATATCCGGTGTGCAATCCAATTGCATAAAATTAATTAACACAATAACCTAATATCTGGTATTCGTAGAATCAATGTTTGCATAGAAATATAACAGAAAGTCAGAAACTTAACCTAGCAAAAGTTTAAAAAAATCAAGGCACTAAAATCGTTATGACATATTTCAATACGTATAGACAGACTAAAATACACTGAGAAGACAGAACAGTGTTAGAATGGAGTTTCCAGACGGACTAAGAAGAATCGTTCACCAGGTCGATGGATCGTCAACCAGATAGGTAGGTCATAAAAACAGTTGAATGAGATGGGCAACATTCAAACGAAAGTGTAATGCAAAGGAAAAGATCTACACACAACATGAGTGAACTGACGTCAAGAGAGAGGAGAAAAAAAGAGAGGTAGATACCTACCATAAACTCACGAATTCACCAACAAGGTTTTAATCTTTCTACAGAACCACAAATAAGGTCACCTTATGTGTGTTAGTAAGTCAACTTTAACTACGTTCCCTGTGTTGCCTGTTCACAGATAAGCTGGCTTCTTGCAAGGCCACTATTTAAAATTCATTGAAGGCAACAGATAAAAAATTTCATCACAGTTTAAAAAAAACATTGTGCAACTGTTTACTACTCACAGTTTATTTTTAGTGTGATTTGTTTGCCTTTTGCTTTTGACACTGATTAAGTAAATAAATGGAATCTAATACAAACACATTATTATGATAAATGATCTCATAGGTTCCAATAGACCGCAGGCTAGTTAGCTATTATTTATGTAATGTCAACACGAATATTTTTTTTGGAGATTGTTCACGCCAATCTATTGGTCGATTAATGCTTATTAATTATAGAGTTTCTTGAGGGCCCTATTCTACTACTTGTGTAACAGTTCCAAAATAAACAAAAATAAAAAAAACAAAACAATAATCAGGTATCAGAGTAGAGTCGTAGATATTAATATTATATAACTAATTATGTAGATATAAAGGACAAAAGACGCAAATTATGTAGAAACATCCCACTACTTTTGCATCTTCTGGACTGTGGATTTCAAATATAGATACATGTGCACTAAAAATATTCAATAAACAATCAAACGGATTTCCTACTAAAGTCGATGAAAAAAAAACAATTGAACTAAAAATATTCATACGCGACCTTTACTGAATCGCGTCGTAGTTTTATGATATAAAGCGGTTATCCGGCTGGGGAAAAGCTTTTAAAACAATTAGTTGTGTTGTTCCATAAAGGCTCGAAAGCACTTAATATAATTTATGTGGATATGTAGTGAAGTATCAATTAATAACATATACCTAGCGATGATATTTATTATAATGGGTTTTGGCGAATCATTTCGATCATGGCGAGACAGGTTACTGACCGGTTACAGAATATTTTGGCATTATAGACGAAGTCCTGTATCAGCAGAGTCCTACCATTTTATAAATTTGGCTGTAGGAATCTGAAAAGCGCCATTAAATAAAATATCAATCCAATGCTTAGGGCATTAGCTCATGCTTAAACTATTTTTTTTTGTTATTTCAACTTGTATATTGCTAGGCACAAAACTCGTTCAACACTCAACTAAATAATAATAGGAATTCTTAGTCAACATTTAACCAATTTAATCCTTTAACCGCAATCAAATTAATATTCCCCGTTTACAAATTCACACATCTACCAAATTACGTCTACATATCCCGTTCTTTGCCTTCCGGCAACATAGAGAACGCATAAACAAGAATAGTTGCCTATTTTACATAGATACCAGCGAATATAACACATGAATACACTGTGGTAATAGATAAACCAACGTTTTGAAACATATTAACCTAAATAATTTACTCCACTTAACACACCCGCTCGGCTAGCACCACCTTTAAATTTTATTTATACCTACCACTTTGAAGTGAGCTATTCCCCTGAAAGGGTTAATTAAGTGAAAGATTTTCACAGGCCGTGGACTGAATGATCATGTTAGACAAATTAGAACGTATTATTGAGCAAAGAATCCATTTATAACAGAACAAATATAATAATGCTGTCTATTTGTCACATACTAACCTTTAATATATAAGGTGTAGGGGGGAGAATGCAATAAACCTTCAGAATAAAATTCCTTTTCATATATTGTGGTGTGGAAGGGTACACATGATTAATAATAGCATATTGGTTTCGAACAGTAAACGATGTTACTACATTAGCATCTGGTACGGTATGTGCATACGATCATAGAGGCTCGATGGCATAATTTATTAGTTAGAACGGAACCCAGCGGAATTATATTGTGACACCAGGTATTATTTATATCAAATTATTCTGGTAGAACGGTTTTCGATAGGTAGAATTGTGTTACGCGAGATTTGTCTATGTATTTAAAATTCTGCGACTACTCTAAATCGAAAATAGGTAGTATATACTAATGTGTTAACACTTTTTTCATGCAATCTTATCAATTCTATTATTAACTACAAATTGTCCTCCATCTCTAAAATAACCTCCTATTTTTCGGTGTCACTGTTTACCATTTTCAAAAACTGCATACTCATTTTTCTGAAAAACATTCATAAAGTGTATACAACATACATGTTTTTAACGCTGACTGTGTGAACACAATATCGTTCAACTAGTTACATTACTGTAATACAATATTATTCCTGTTAATAGCCCGAAGTCATGGAGATTATTGTGTTGATTGGCTCATTGTGTACCTACCTACCTCTAACCCTACCTTCTCCCCTATCTCTACCCCTACCTCTACTCCTATTCCCGTTACCTTAGATCGGTGACGCCGACACTGTTCCACTAGATTGCGGTTTGGTATATCACAATATTGAATGTAATAATTATTCCAATTCAAATTAACAACAGAGCCTGTATATTTCAGTGATTGTAATGCGTCGTAAAACTATGATATTCTGGTTGTTTGTTTCAGTGGACTGTGAAGTAAATTTCTTAGACTTCATCTGCGTCGAATTAATAATTTAACCTAATCTGTTTTTTATCAAATTATGTATTTATTTTAAGAAATTATCAGTTTCTCATGCAAACTTCCACCGCCCTTTTAACCCTTTTATAGGATGATTTCCGGGACAAAATCTATCCCTTCTTCACCGGGATTCAAACTGTTTCTACACCAAATTTTATCTAAGTTGATTCAGCGGTTATAGCGTGATATTTCATCGGACAGACAGACAGATATACGCATTTATGATATTAGTATGGAATGAAATTGATTAAAAATCATCACCATTATTGGCATTAAAAAAATACAATCGATTAAATATAATATTATCAAATAGTAAAATTTAAATCACACATTATATTACTGGTATGAAGTGTACAAAACACTAAACTAATATTTACCCTCTAAAAAGTTTAAAAACTCATTGCAACTTTCAAATTGTTTGCTATATTTTTGTTTTTAACGTTTTATAGTTGACAGTGTGTTCGTTCGAAGCTGTTCTTTTTTTGAAAAGATGAAGTTTTAATATACAGCGCAAAGGCAACGCGTATTTTAACTGAAGCTTTATTTTGTTAATAACATAACGGCAAGGCACACTGCTTTGTATCATTATGAAATATTATTTTATAAATACGACTGTTTATGAAGCACCAATAATTTTCTATTATACAGACTCGTATACACATATGTAATAAATAATAAATAAATATTCCTGGACAATATGGCACACAGCGCCATCTAGTTCCGTGCTAAGCAACGAGGCTTGTGTTACGGATACTAGCTGGTTGATATACTACATATATACTTTGTTTTTTGTAAATACATACATAATATAGATAGATACATCCATGACTCGGATACAAATGTTCATGCTCATCACACAAACATTTGTCCCTACCGGGATTCGAACCCGGGACCCATAGCACAGAAGGCAGTGTTAACTACTGCTGGACTAACTGAGTCGTCATGTATATATAAGTATATATAAGACTCGTGGGTAAAAAATTATTAACAATTATGAAATATAGTAGGACTAGACGAGTATATTTAATAATTATTTATTAGAATAATTACTCAATAAATCAAGAATCACTTGACTCTCAAAAAAATTGAATAAAGGTGCCTACACGTGTATACATTTTAAAGGATTTTTATTACAAACTAGACAGTATTAAAAATACTTTCCTCTGTAGTTTATTCGACGCGAAATCCCAGCAAGTCTGTACAGGTGCCATGTTTCATAAGAAAACGAAGCTCCAAAGAACAGTGATCTATAATGCAGCCAAGTTTATTTTAGGGATTCCCGTACTGTAAGGAACTAAGTTTATTGTAAGCTGTTTGAGAAAATAGAGCGACAATTGTTAAAGAAAAAACGTGAATAGAAAATGTATGTACTTTAGCAGCACAGAGAATTTGAAAGTGTTGCCTAAAAGTCTGTTCTATCTTCAAAAATAACATAGAGAATCGTTGGAAAAGGGCATTTTGTTTAATATTGACTTTAACGTATGACCTTACCCTTGACCGTAGGTTTATATAGAGGTCAAACATGAAGCACGCAATTTGAAAACCTAAATACACTTTTAGACTCTAATTCTGAAATACTTGGTACATAGGAGTAAACGAAATAGTACAACTATCAAGCGCCGCGTGCGCCGCTCTGGTAATGAGTACCTCCTTACTTTTCCTGCTCTGCGGCCTCTATCTTATTATATTTTGACGACCCAATTAGTCCAACGGTAGTTAACACTGCCTTCTGTGCTATGGGTCCCGGGTTCGAATCCCGGTCGGGACAAATGTTTGTGTGATGAGCATGAACTTTTGTATCCGAGTCATGGATGTTTCTATGTATAATATCTATGTATTTACAAAAAAAAAGTATATATGTAGTATATCAACCAACTAGTATCCGTAACAGAAGCCTCGTTGCTTAGCTCGGAACTAGATGGCGCTGTGTCATAATGTCCAGAAATATTTATTTATTTATTATGTCTTATCTGTGGCCTTAATCTTATCTTATGTCTCTATTTAGTAAAAAATACTCTTTCAAAGGATACCCGGCCTCCGGGGAAGAGACTGGTTTGTGTGTGATTTCTACCTCACTAAAATCGGGTTGGTTGTTACCATCAGCACATAAATAGGTTGTCCCGGGTCCTCATAAGAAAATATCTCCGGAAACCTCTGTACAACGCCTAAATGGCATATCCCAGACTGTAAAGGTCTTCCCTAAGCAGCTGCGTGCAGTAGTACGCGACCATTGTGCCTCTGTGTTCTCTGTGGTCACTTAGTGGGCGGACAGAATCCCCAATCTGAACGTCCATGACCTCAAAGGCCCCGTTTGACCTTAATTAACTACATTAAGCAGGCGGGCTTTCCGCGTAGAGATCATTGCACCTACGACCTTTTTCGAAAACAGATCTGTAGCGGTTGCCAGCTTATTAAAACCTCTTTTCTCAATATAATATATTTACAGTCAGTAATATATTTACTTTGATTTTATAAAATAACAATGAATAAATCGATACTTGCAAGAATTCTTCGATAAAGTCGATAAAAATATAAAGGTATTGCTTTTGTAGAAAACTTACTTGCAGAATAATAACAAATTTAACATATTCCTCCACATAACTGTACGTGGTCTATTAAGAAAACGTGATGTCACTTGGCATGTATTTTCTTTTAAAGACTCGATATACTAATAGATACTTACGTATTGAACGTCAACCGTCAATGGTTAGCAGATTTTATTATTAAATAACCGGACAAGTGCGAGCTTAACTCGTCTGTAGAGGGTTCCGTGACGTGTGCCAATTCGGTACTGCAGTCGATGACGCTATCTTGGAACCAAAACATTCGCTTGTCACTAATCAGGGAAGGGCCCAAATTTGTCTTTAACCCTTTGACCGGCGGCCTCCGAATACCTAAGACGCCGAAAATGTTCACGAAATCTACGACCAATGCCGACCGGGCACTTATGAACCGATGAGGTTCATATGACAGTTCGAGCATTTTTTCTTATGAACCTATGCGGTATCATATGACATTTTAGACTTTAATCTAACTCTGTTGTTATTGCATTAACATAGTGAATACTCCAACAACCTAAACATGCTGTAACGATCAGAGTTCTCGGTATACTACATTGAAAGACGATCAGTAGGTACAATAATATTTTTATATAAATTCCTTAGATAACTAAATGACATACCAATAGTTTCGGACAATTAAAAATTGCAAAGATTGCGTATACCATATAAACATAAAAATAAAATAAACAGAATGCAAAAAGGATATCCTGCTATGGGGATCGAGCTTGCGAGTGTTGGCGTAGAGGTCGCGGTACAGCACCTCTCGACTTTCCGTCTTTTATATATAGAGATGAATATAATGACCGTAAGCTCGAACCAGCAATGTTTATTATTTTGGGACTCGATATCCTGGATAATGTCCAGGTAGGAGGGCGTTTCCACAAGCTAAGAACAATATCAAATGAGTCAGCAGTGTGGGAGGATGCCCAATTACGTCCGAAGCGTCCCGTCAGAAAAATGCCCTTACCCTGAAAAAGACTTACCCTGTTTCTTCCACAACTAGCACTCAAATATTAATACACTCAATACACATGAGAATGACACGTATTAACTTTTATTAAAAGTGTAATAATGGCTCAATTTCCAAGCTTATAAAATTATCTCAAGAGCGAGCAGCAACACGACCGTCACCTTGCTTTTTTTTCTTGCCCGGCTTTTTTTTTCTGCCACCGTCACTTGTCAAATCTCGAGTTTTAAAAGTTATCAAGTAAGTACATCGACGCCATCTATCTCAGGATTCTGGAAGTACTTCCTTGATCATTACAATGCTTGTATATAATATTGACACGTTCAAAACAATGCTGTTTATTGTTTCTGCAGGCGACCTTTAGAATAGCACCCAAACGCTAGTTTATTGACATCGGGGCACGAAGTTCCCGACGATTTTGATATGATCTATCATCAGACCTTCAGGAGTTTATCATTAGTGTTGTGCCTACCTACTCATCAGCTCGGTGTCAAATTTCAAGGGGATAAGGCTATGTATAGTCGTCCACCATGCTAGTCTAGTACGAGTAGGCAGGCTACACACGCCATGGAAAACATTGCTCAGGCATGTATATTTCATTTAACATTTGTGGATGCAATAAATACACATGTTACTTCAAAAATTCAGTAACCTTTGGCATAGAACTAAGGTTAACTACTACATTTAGTTTCAAAATCCACTGTCCCTTCTGTTTAATCTAATATTATATCTGGGAGAATGTGACTCTTTGAAAAGTTCAGTCCCACTACTTGGGAAATATCTATAAATATTATAAATTGTTTAAGAAACAATAATTATTAAGTAAAATTTTGATTTATATCATGCTGAAAACCCTGACAATGACTGCTACAAGCTTGCCTAAGGGCATCGTTACTGCCCAGTTATGGGTAGCTAAGGCCTGATAGCAGTCGCTGTGTGTAAATCATTCCAATCATTCCAACTGCAAATACAAGTTTAGTACAAAATACAAGTAGTATCGGAAATTAATAAAATTTAACTTTACAATAGTAATTCATGATATTTGTCATTTCCAAAAATCTTTAAAAATTGTTTTTTATTTCCCTCCCAAAAGGAATCCCCATTAATTAAAAACAGCTGAACTAACGGACGGACCGACAGACAGACACGGGTTTAATTTTTTCAAACATACTTATTGACCCCTAATAAAATAAAAGCTAAAATAAAACACGAACACACGCACCCAACTTTAGATGCAAAACAACGCAAATATGATATGGAAAAATTGTTTCCATGAAAATTTTGAATGAAATTCAATTAAAAACTGCGGTGTGTAACAGACGTCGTTCGCTTTTTTAACGTTTTCTATTTACCCAGTTCATTCTTTTGTTCTTTGTGGAATTTGACAGTTCAATTTTAGAGGGAGAGGTCGAATAATAATCGAGAGAGAACGATGGTTATTATGTATGTAGTTATACACATCGACGACCCGTTTAGCTCAGCGGTAGTTAATGCTGCCTGATGTGCTATGGGTCCCGGGTTCGAATCCCGGTAGGGACAAATGTTTGTGTGATGAGCATCAACATTTGTATCCGAGTCATCGATGTATCTATGCATAATATGTATGTATTTACAAAAAAAAAAGTATATATGTAGTATATCAACCATCTAGTATCCGTAACACAAGCCTCGTTGCTTACCACGGAACTAGATGGCGCTGTGTAATAATGTCCGGAAATATTTATTTATATATATATAAATAGAAGTATATTAAACTAAGTACGTATAAAGCTAACGAAGTATAATCTTCAAAAATAATAGTTTAATCCTGTTTCAGATTCTTTGTCACAGACTTACTTAATATACCGCAATTAAACCCGTAAAAAGTATTTATATTTATTTTACTAATTTAAAAAATCCAAATATTCGGCGGCAGCTCGCAGCCGCTGCGCCTTTATTTGGACACGTATCACAAACGCAGACGCCATGTTTCTATTCCGATTACTGAAATATTGGAAATAAAATATAACCGCTATCGTATTTCCACGCGACAGCCGGAAATAAAGCTTGCCGACAAATCGACGGCACACGGCAGCCGCATCGCGGTGGAAGAGCGTGACGTCACACAGCCTAGCACTGACGAAATTGTATAAATCCTGGATATTAACACCACACTGTGTACACATACAGAAGTTCAATACACGGAAATGTACGATTCAAAATAGATATCGAATTGCCTTACAACTGAAAGTCATCATGATTGTGTCTATTCGTAAAATTAGAAGATGGTTTTTAAATTCATTTTCTACCTGGTTTCTACCTTAAATATAAATAAATATAAATATAAATATTCCTGGACATTATGGCACACAGCGCCATCTAGTTCCGTGCTAAGCAACGAGGCTTGTGTTACGGATACTAGATGGTTGATATACTACATATATACTTTTTTTTTTGTAAATACATACATATTATAGATAGATACATCCATGACTCGGAAACAAATGTTGATGCTCATCACATAAACATTTGTCCCTACTGGGATTCGAACCCGGGACCCACAGCACAGAAGGCAGTGTTAACTACCGCTGGACTAACTGGGTCGTCAATTTATAATTTTATATATGTACATATATAAAATCTTTTATAAAAAGTCATGTTATCCATGATTGGAGATGTCATTTAATAGTAACAAGAAAATAATGGACATACTAATATGTGACGTTATTGTCACCCCACTGCATCCACAGTTGTCCTTTTATTATTCACGATATTATATCTAAATGGTTATTTTGATGGATTTTTTTATATAATATATGAAACAAATTCAAACGTTTATGATTCCTATTAGAAAATTAAATCTTCTCTTTAATCATTATAGTTAGTTAAACTTCTGCGTCATATTTACGAAGCGATATTCTCCCTACGTCCGCTTCATAATGAACTATTGTAAAAATATAATATTACCTACCCTCCGAGCTGTTGTTTATGGAATTCGTTGACGCCCCCCGTGCTTTAATATCCATTTATTAAAATGAAAAGGCAAAACCTTTATTTTACTTATGTTATTACTTGCTAAGACCAAAGCCGAGTTGTATCTAGCTGAGGCCGAACAAGAACAATAAAATTTCTATAGATGTTCTTTAAGCATAGGGAAACTTCACCACTGCAGCCGAAAGACGTCCGGTGTTGGACATAGGACTCCCAAAAGGATTGCCCCGACGACCGTTCCTGTGCCACCAACATTCAGCGGATTCCAGCGACCTTTACCAGATCGTCAGCCTACCTTGTTAGGTGTCTACCCACGATGTATCTTTCGGTACGCAGTCGCCACTCATTATTGTAGCCAGTGATTGAGATTAGACTGTACGCTTATTCACTTCCTTGGTGATGTAAAAAAATTGCTATGACTCCGCACTACTCAACCAGCGTTTTCAATTTAAGCCTCCTCATATTATTAGATTGAGACGGCAGTGTCTTCACTACCCTGGAAGGCAAATATATCTGAATACCTTGGCTAAATAGTAGTAGAATAGTTACCACGAAACATGGTTACAAGTTTTTATGCATATAACGGTTCAGTAATTAATGGTTCCGCAATAGATATGGCCTGCAAAAATAAAATTTGTATTACAATATTAAAGTCTAATAATACAAACAACAAAAGTAGTAACTAACTAATTTTATGTTTAACTTGGGATTGTATAAAACTTTGTCTTTCTTTACTACAAACATACATAAACTGGCGAATATTTTACGATACCTACCTAATTGATAAGTATAACTAAACATATTTACTTTTCTATTAGCACCTGACTGTCAGTTTTTATTTCCTTTTCCTGCTGTCAAATTAATAGTAATATTATTGGTAAACAAAGTCACGTCTTGTAAATATGCTTGTAACTATACCTAGTTAATTGTAATATTTTTGAGTACCTTATATCGATGTTCATACTTAGTACATAAATATGTAACATATATTGCCTTATATCACTACATATGAAATACCATATTTTCTCTCTTATGTAGGTACATAGGAAAACAGGTATCATAGGAATAGGTAGGTATCATAGGTAACCTACCTACGATAGCATAGAAAATGAAAACTTACCGAGAAGTTGACTTTTGATGTTTTTTTCTTTTTTTATTACTAAATTATAATATTTTAAAAGCTACTTAATAATGTTGCAGCTAAATTCAAAATAATCAATTTCAAAGCTCTAAATTATATCAATTAGTAAGTACGTACATGTATTAGTGGTTTAGTGCTCGACACTGTAGGTAGACACTTGGTTGGAAAAAGGTCTAAAAATATAACGGACGATTAATGGGACTGATAACCTACTTCAGTTACGTCATCTATCTTAATTAATTGCCAAAGTTAACAAGTGATTATAGTATAATTGCTTTATACCTATATAAAATAATTACAGTTTATTTTTACTTTTTTTGTAAATAGGTACATACATATTAAACATATGTATATAGATCCATGACTCGGATACAAATGTTGATGCTCATCAGACTAACATTTGTTTCTACGGGGATTAGAAACCGGGACCCGTAGCACAGAAGGCAGGATTAACTGCCGCTCGGCTAATTGGATCATTATAATTATTTAGAATCTAAGTACGAATAATTACCTACTAGATAAGACGTCTATTGAAATAAAACTACTTTCCACCGATTTTATCGCTGTATATTGAAATTTTAGAAAGGCATAGAGATATTTCTCGCTAAAATTGATCCCGACTGAGTAAGTACCTCCGCCTTACACAAGATCGCAGTAAAACAAGAATAGTTGTGTTTCTATGATTGAGTAAGGTTGCCAGAGCCCGTTAAAGGAGTTACGAGTCTGACAGCATGGGTATTCCGTTTGTTTTCAAGAAACATAAAGCGCTACTTATTTTTTTGGTACTTAAATTAAGGGAGACAAAAAAAGGTTTTTATAGTTTCGGCAACGCGCGAGCAACACCAGCTCTGGTGTTGCAAAAGTCCATAGACTACGATAACTATTTAAATCAGGCTGGCCGAAAAATCGCTTGCCACCTTCGTGGCAAAAAAAACCTAAGATACTTGTGTAAAAACAGTCTGTATAAGTAAAACCATAGCTTTGGTGTTGTTAATTTTTTTTAAATTACTTTATTATTCGCTTCGCTTATCAGTGTTTATTTCACGAGTACATTTATATAGCTGACAAAATTGTTTGTCTTTTAAAGAGAACCTGTTTAGATTAATTACTTTTTTTCAGCAACAGTGCAATTTAAACAATAGTTAGTAACTACTTAACTTTGATAGTGAAGCGACTTTGTGGCAGGAGAGTATTACTATTCCAGGTAGGTAAATTAAAACATCACTAGAATCATAGTTTGTCTACAAATTATTTATATCTTTAAATAGTCCCTATAATTATTTTAATAGAATTGGCATGCCAATGTGTAAATTATAATACATGGCAAATTAAAAACTCAGTCCAGGCTATTTTAGAGTAATGCAGATACAAAAAAAGCGTTTGGGAAATTAGGTACCTATTACACGGATAGGAAACGAAATTTCGATGCTGCTAGAATACTCACTCCCTTAATGAGCTCTGGCAACCTTACTCACACTGTTCACTGCGATCTTCTGTGAGGCGGAGGTACTTACCCAGTCGGGCACAGTTTAAGTGAGAAATGTCTCACTTGGATTGGGCGAGTGATTTCTCTTAAAAATATAAATAAAGCAACAAAATCAGTTAAAAGTAACTTAATTTCGATGTTGTATATTCACGTAGATGTAAGAAATCAATAAGGTGTATATCGATATTGCGATAGATCGATGTTTTTAAGCCTCGTTGCTTACCACGGAACTAGATGGCGCTGAGTAAAAATGTCCGGAATTAATTATTTTTATTATTTATTTTAAATAATAAAATGTTTTTATGATATACCTACATTTATTTCTGATATAATTGGTGTTTTAATGTAATGTACCTACATATCTAGGTCTTCTTAAAGCACAAAAAATACACCAATTAACTTCATACAAAATGTGTTTTTCCCTCATAATTACACAATAAGAGCTAGCCCCTCTATCCCCTTTTATCCCGTTCTTGTAATAGCACGTGGCACGTTGCCGTGCCATCCCCATCCTCCCCTGATGCGTTGCCGTTCTTCTACAAGCCTATGATGTATTTACAGATGAATGGCACACACATGTCGTTAGTCAATGAGGAACCAAAGTAGAAATGTCGCTAATTAGGGTAACGAAGTGTAGGTGCGGTGGGGCTCTTTGACTAATAACTGTTCAGTTCAATGATTGTTATTATTTTAAGGTGTATTATCAACTGGCAAACATTTATTGATACCTAAGGTTGTAATATTGTAATGGTTGCAGGCTTAAATTGTGATTCCCGCCGGGGTTGTGGTGCATGCTTTTGCGAATCCCATGGCCCCGGCAATAGGGTTAGTGGCGTTGGCGGGTGCGGTTTTTTAGTCGGTAAACGCTTAAGCGGAGTCCGACACACCCCGTCGCCTCCCCAGGCGATGGGACGGTCCGTAAAGGATAGGCTTAAATTGTGATAGACTGGTGATACTGTGAAGTCCGCCAGTGAGTGAAAATTACGGTCCTGAGCTCGATCCTAAGGCAACACTAAGTTTTCGAAGCTAGGTATTCACGCGCTCCACATGCCTGAGAGACCCTCTCAGTGGCAGCTTCCTGGCTACATGCACCAGTAAAAAAATAAATAAATCCTGCTATTATGACACAGCGCCATCTAGTTCTGAGTTAAGCCACGAGGCTTGTGTTACGGATACTAAATAGTTGATATACCTACTACATATAGGTACACTTTATTTTAAATACATACATCTTTATTATACATAGATACATCCATGACTCGGATATAAATGTTAATGCTCGTCACACAAACATTTGTCTCTACCGGGATTTGAGCCCGAAAACCCATAGCACAGAAGTAAACATTGACTGTGAAGCGGTACAAAGTTCAGCCGGGGTCATCTAGTATATATATAAAATTTACATAAAGATGTTATAATAGATACTATTTCGCAAGGAAAAGACCGTGATTCAAGGCTAGTCAGGCCGTAAATTATAAGCGTATGTAAATCTTCATGGGTAACATACTACCTATACTTTTATTTGCAACGGTTTTGTTATAATTAACAATTTAAATTTTAGCTATTTCTATCATTGGAGATCTATATTCTTTTATACGTAGTAGGTATATAAAATAGTTATGTATCAAATCTTAAACATTATTTATAATAATTGTTCTGCTACTAAACGGTTGGACCTACGCAAAATGGGGATAATGTAATAAAAAAAAATAGAGTATTGGAATCGGAAATATAATAACATTATTATTATACCAATACAAGCTGATAATTTGCCAGTACGTAAATATTTGATATTTGGCGCATTTTTTTAAATAAACCTTTTTTTTCCACAAGTAATCGCGGTATATTTGAGATAAAAAATACTTCAATATACCTACCGCAATAAAATCCTTTAAAAGTAATTTTATTTTAAACAAATCAATGCATATTTATTTTGTTTTTTTATTGAAATGTAATAAAGCAAAACATTTGGCCTTAATATTTTTTATAACAATTATTGATGGCTACTAAATAATATTACAACTAAACGAATGCTGGAAACGTGAAGAAAAATCTCAATGTCTTAAAAAATATTTTGAATTTTAAAATTATTCTCGAGTAAGAAAATAAACACTTTTCACGTATTTTATCGCGATATATAGCTAATATTTGGATCAGATCATAATATCTTAGATATCTATTACGTACACTATGATCAAAATAAAAAACCGGGCGTCTACCAGTTGTCAAAAATAACACCTATAACATGTCAATTTCTGAGTATGAGCCGTGGATTAGGTACTCAAGCTATGAACATTATGTACTTTAAAAATGTATCATCATCAGCCTTTATTTGTCCACTGCTGGACGTAGGCCTCCCCTAGTGAACGCCACAGAGCTCGATCATCAGCTCTTCTCATCCATTCAAAAGTGTATGGTTACTGCATAATATTATTTCAGTATCCCCAGACGCACCTACTAAATGGGAGGTCCTGGAGTAGATTCCCAGGCAGCAGCTTGGAATGTAGATACATATGTATGCCTGTATTCCCGGTTAATAATCTAGGCTCATCGGTACCTAAAAACATACTGTGGTAGTACACCAGTACTCTTCTACCTAGCCATTAACAGTTATAGGCGTGATGATAACTGTTGCATCCATCAAATCCTGTCAAATCCATATTTTCAAGTAGACATTTCTGAAAAATGCTACCATATTTTATAATGTAAGCAATATCTATACAAACATTTATAAATACGGTTTTTTAATCACAAATACTTAAGTACCTATTGGTCCAGTATTCGTGTTAATTGTGATTCGTTAATGAAGAGCTTGTTGACAGTCCCAGGCTCAGGTAGCCGTGTTCATTACCTAGACAATGCAGAGTGTTTTTCCCGATTAAATTGAGCGTAGAGAGGCAATTTGAACAGGGCACCTGTTCGTGACACCGTTTCGGACGAACTGAGTTTTTTAATTTTTCGTCCCTCCACTCGCTGCGTACCTGTCTGGTCTCTACGTTAGTTTGGGAGCTAGACCGTATTATAAGACAAGAAATTTATTGTTAGTACTTGCAGTGTCTTATGCACAGTAACATCTTACCATTTTTTTTTTATCTTTTTAATACAAATTGAAGTCACACAGCACAATTTTATTAAAAACTAGTGATCCGACCTGGCTTCGGATTCCATCCGAAGCCGGGTCGGATATAGGTATTAAATAAATATTTTTACAATTATAAACTTCGGGAGACATAACAGTAAGGAAAAAATACCGAGTTTATCAATATTTTTTTCACAGCCTGGGTTACATGATTACAGTTTGCATATGTAGCATTATAATGGTGATTGATTTAATCAGATCGGTTCAATTGGTTCGGCCTTTTTAAAACAAACAAACAAAACATCAAATCCTTCCTCTATATAACATGTTAACATACGTATTATAAACAAATCTGATAATTTGATTGTTAAATTAAAGCTCTTGTTTATCTGATTTAAAAAAGGGGCTGTTGCCTTTAAGAGCACGGTCTCTTGATTTTCATAAAATATCAGTTGTTGGAAGTTAGTAAATAATTGATAGTAACAACTCGGAAAGGCTGACAATCAGTTTATACTAGGTATGTATATTAGTATTTCTAGGTACCAGGGTTGCAGAGGTCAGATGGAAAGTTTTAAGACACAATCATGTTTCAGTTTACGTTAGTTTTTACAGGTTAATTGTGTTGTGTGCGACTTTACCTCTATTTAATTGTTCAGCATGCCTACAAGATATTCTCATTAATTTCACTGATATTGAACCAACGACTTATACATATACATAAGAATCATTTTTTTTGTACTTCTTGTATTCGGTTGTTCTATTTTAAGTACTTACATAACTATCCTTTAAATTATATAATTAACTTAAAATACAAGATCAAAAATCTAAATATATTTTTTGCACGCAGCTCTCGACCTATGCATGTACCTGCACACACACACATAATAGGTATGTATACACAATACGCACATCATGTTTCAGTTTACGTTAGTTTTGCAGAGGTGTGTGGTGTTGTGTGCGACTTTTCAATTATGTTCGACGTATTCGTCGATCTTTATTAAATGTTTTTTCAACGAACCGTTTTGAATATTTGTTTTTTTACGTCAAACAAATTATTTGTCGTTTATAGACACGTATGTAGTTATTGAATATGTGATTGTAGAATTTAGATAGGTATACCAACCTAAAAAAAATTGTAGCTGGTGTAACCAACAGTTCGAAGAAGTTTTATTTGAGTACCTATCTAGACTTTACTTGATGTCTTATTTGAACAAGTTACTACCTAGTTCTATAAATTTAAACAAATCAAAGATAGGTATCATATGATTTATTTTTCTCGAGCAATGTAGGTATCGTAAATATTATATTCAAATATAGGTGGTATAAAAATTACGTTACTTTAAATAAAACACTTACATTTACCATGAAACACTATTTACAGGACCCGTATGTAGCCCAGCCAGTAGACTAATGTTTCCAGTTAATTAAAATTAAGAAAAAAGAAGATTTTTTATTAAGACTTACATCATGTAATTTAATATTTCTATAAGTTTATATATTTCTAGGATTTAGTAAATAATGCCCAAGAAGACTTTATTCAGTTATGACAACAACTATGAAATAAGTTAATAGTGCAAATCATGCTAAGTCATATCACCTTCAATCTTAGGTCAACCTACATAATATTTAGATATAAGAACCAATATAATTATGTACATTATAATGATGTCATCGTAAGTCCTACACTATATTCGGTATAAAAAAAAAACCTTTCCCACTTTAGGAATTTCTCCTGTGTCATGAGTGCGTTTACAAACACAAATTAATGTTCATGAAACCATAATACAATACAGAAAAATCCAGTGTCAGTACTACCTATTAGGCCACTCGGCGTAAAAGCTAAAAAAAGTGCTTAGATACTCATTCAGCAGGTCTATTGAAAAAACAGTATAAAAACTTCGACTGGAAGTATTACAAACCAATTTATTAAACAAATTTAATAATGCCTAGCTCATATCATCATCATCAACCCATTTATTGCCCCACTGCTAGGCACGGGTGTCGTGTCTCTGGCTATAGTCCACCAAGCTAGCCTACCGCTGGTTAGCTGACTTCACATGCCATTGAGAAAACCTCTCAAGCATACAGGTTTCCTCACGATATTTTCTTTCACCGTTTTGAGCATGTGATAAATACGCACATAACTTCCGAAAAGTCAGTGGTGCGTGCCTTGGGTTTGAACTCGAGACATTTGACATCTCAGTTTACTGGTCACACCTCTAGGCTACCACAGCTCTTCTAGCTACCCTAGCTCATATCACCCTAGCCCATTGTTAACCTAACCTAATTGGTCATTAGATTTTTTGTATATTACGTTCATGAAAATCTGTCTTCTCGTGGATACTGTAAAGGATCTGAAATGTCGGGTTTTAAATAACATCAAATTACCGCGAAAACGTCCATGAAAAGTACTTTTATTCCAATGTCTGATATTCGCGTAGGTAAACGTAGTTTTATTTAAAATCGTTTAAAACTAGCAGATTACATAAGATGAACTCTTAAAAGTAAAACACACATGATTTTAAATACGGACATTTTATAATCTCTCGGATATAAGTGTAAGAAAATTAAAATAATAGGTAGTATCACAATAATGATATTAACAATATAACCTTAAAACAAAAATTAAAGTTGTTAATAGTAATTAAATCTACAGCCTTAGCCAAAAAGACCAGACTTCAAAGACAAAACATTTTGTACAGAGGCGAAAAAAAAATAAAAACTATTTCCATCTCTCTCTCTAAATAGAACTACTTTAAAATGGGCCAATGATTGCAGACCCTTTTATCCTCCTGTTGATAACAAAAGTAATGTTACCCATATAAATGTACCCTTTAGTCCCACGGATGAAAACCAAACGTGTTTATTTTATTCAACTTTCCACATACTTTTTTTACCCTTCTACCAACCCAGCTTACCAATATAGATTCCATTAATTTAGAAACTGCTATTCATATTTTATTTATGATACTTACTGTTACTAATAAGAAAAGAGGTCCGCATCGCCATTTACAAGATGAGATTATGACCAAAACCTAATTTATGTCAATATAAAACAATATCCGTTTATAATTTTTTTACTCCAGTAAAATCTTATTTCGACAATATTTTTATGAGTGATAAATCAGTCAGCTATAATAATAGTAAATTACTATCGAGCTAATCCTTAAACTATAGTATAATAACTGACTAGTAAGCTATCAAATGAAGATACATGCTAAATACACGATGGCTAATAATGATTCTTATAATCTAAATTAACTACAATTTACATAAATATTTTTAGTTTTTGAAGCCATCGGTAACATCTCTACGCGCTCATAAATTATATATTTTTATTATTAATTTGAGTATTAACATTTTTACTTATCTACATTACTTACAAGATTCTCTTGGTCTACGTACATAATATAGTATATGCATAGTATTTTAGACTGCATATAGTTCAAATGCAGTCCAATCTACTATGAAAAATACTTGATAATTTATTAAAACAATTTTCGTAGCATTCAAATTTGATATTTTACTATTTCGACAGAGATTATTTAAAACAACATAATACATTTAACTATTGAGGTCAATGTTAATGCACCCAGTTATAAATATCTACTCAATAGTTTTAATTAATGTTAGTTTATCAAATAACCATTTCTTCTAATGTTTATCTGACTCCATTAAGAATTTTCATAATATTTCTATTGACAATTTCGTTTACACGAGCACCATAAGCAAACTCCAAATGTGTGAAGTCCAAAGATTTATTCAAAACAACATTTTCGACTATATTCGGTAGAGCATTTGTGAGTCTTGCAACATCTACCGGCGTACTGTACCAATCAGACTCACTACTGAACATGTAAACTGGGGTAGATATCAATGATAAGTCGTAAACGGGAGGACTATTGGAGAAATATATCTCCTTATTCTTAGGACCATAGTCAAATCTTTGGAATCTCTTGCTACTATAACCTTGAATGTAATGAATAAAAGTCTTTACTGATACTCCAGAAGGTATATGACTAGCTAGCACTGGGAGCCTCTCTGAATACAGATTATTAATATTTCTAATACCATAACTAATGTAATATTCTAACTTACACAATATATTCTCTGGTACACCTTCTTGACACACTTTAGCGTGATATAAATTACTTAACACATTATTTGAGAATAAATCGTACACTCCAATTCTATCTAAAAATGGTACGAATGTGTCTAAATTGCCATTGAAGAAGTCTATGAATGGAAACTGGATACCGGTTAACCAGGCTATTGGCGCCAATAAAATTGCGCGCTTTATCTTCTTGTTGTATTCCGGTCTCATGCTACACATGACGAAAAAATTCGCTGTTCCTTGAGAAAACCCAATATAGGACAGGTCACGTTGAAATGTTGTTCGCAGAATATAATCAATCACCGCAGGCAAATCTTGCGTTCCCATCTCTTCATAGCTAAAATTCCAATAATCTTTATCGCGGAGGTTTTTGATGTGTCCCTGGCTGTATTTATTCCCCCGAGCGTTATATAACCATACGTCGTACCCTAAATTAGATAGCTGGAATGCCAGTGACTTTGGTGGTCCCAATACCAGCCACGAATCGGAACTGTCACCAATTCCATGCACCAATAACACTGGAGGTCCACTATTTGGTATTCTGTAACAGTTCAAAATATAACCGTCGCTTGTTATCACTGTCTGAATTTCAGGTGTGCGGCCATATTTAGAAATTAATTGCACGGAATTAAGATATATATCAGAGTTCCGATCATTGAAATCTACAGCACTATTAGATTTAATTTTCCTCCTATTCTGTACGTATCCGAAGCAAAATACGAGAATAACGCATCGGATACTGTTCGCGTCACCGAATCTCATTGCGATTGCAAAACGTCTTGCGGTCGCAAAAACAAAAATGTATCTGTAGTTTTACGCACACGGCCGGCGTTGTTATTTACTTGCTTGTTGTAAGTCAATGTCATGCTGTGGCTACCTGCCGCATGCCTGAGATCTGGTAGCATTAACCTCGACCACGAAGACGGCGGCCTACAGCCAAGCTTGCGAGGTAATGATCGGCATCAAACTATTACATGATAAACTCGATCGACTGGTTTCTGCTATTTACATTTTAACACCTTACAGACTATCACAAAAAAGGTTACAGTTGCTTCTTTATACTTACGCAATTCATTTCAATATTTAGTTACTTAACTGTTATTTTTATGTCATGTTAGTATATTTTTACTACTATGGTGTGAACCACCGCACCGTCGCGATTGAAACTGTGACCAAGTGATGGACTGTTTCGCCACTGACCGCGGGTTTATGCGGGGTTCGATGCTCGTACTGAACAAATATTTGTAAAGTTTACAGCTCATAGGTAATAATTGTATCGAGTCACGGCTTTGATCTTAAATACTAGTCTAAGATAAAAGAATGAAATAAATAAACCATATAACATACACGAAAAAATATACAAAATTAAATTATTGTACTTTTGCTTTAAGATTGAAAGCAAGTCCAATAATCCGTTGAGGTACAACCGAAAATCTATTTATTGGTAGAGCACCGGCAGATGTTTCCTATGTACCTTATTGACACTGCGCCCGCGAAGTACCAGAATGTTAGACTATTTCTAATTGTAAGCAGACACCATTCACATGGTAACTTAATACATTCATTATGGAACATGAGCTTCTATTACAGCTACAACTAACGGTCACAAGGAAATATTCCTCCATAAACGTCGTAATAGTTATGAATACAAAATTATGTAGTTTTTAAACAGGATGTATCATAGCCATTTCTGAAACCTACCCGAATATTAAACATTGAAAATAATATGATATGTATATTTTTTTACTTTATTTTTTATGAACTGCCTCGTTGGTCTAGTAGTCTTGGGTTTGATTCCAAGGTCGAGCAAAGTGTTATTGGTTTTCTGTTATAAAATTCTCAGTAGCAGCGGAGTTTGCTTTTGTGCCCGTTTAGTGACAATAGGCAGAGCTGTAATTAATGTGCCTGTACCCCCATATCGCCGGCATGTTTTGGGTCTCGTGTAATAGGGGGCAAGCCAGAGAATTTCAAAGAAAATCAATAACACTATGCTCAACCTGGGAATAGAATCCATGACCTCTTGCTCAGCAGTCACACTTACGACCATTAGACCAACGAAGCACTTATGAACAATAGGAAACAAAAATTAGAAGTTTTTTTATAACAAGTTTTCGATTAATGAACCGTGAACACATCATCATCATCATCCTCATCAGCGTATATTCATCTACTGCTGGACGTAGGCCTCTTCTAGTCAACGTCACAGAGCTCGATCTTCGGCTTCTTTCGGCCTTCTTCGGCGATCTTTTCGAATACACACGTAATTTCATAATAACATGTAGATATGTTAAATTTATTTTACCTAATTGCTACAATTACCTTTTTCAAACCACGTTAAGTAAAATTTTGTAACCTCCGGCCCATTGCCGACATTGCACTCTAACTAGTAGGAAGTTAAGTAAAGGCGAAGGTCGCGATACTAAAGGACCTTGTAACTAAGAAAGAGTCGAAAGAAACGTACATAATATTATTACATATCTATCTACAGTCTAACTCCCACGGCAATAAAAACTTTTTGCAACGTACCTACACAAAAAAATAAGTAGATTAAATGTTAAATATCGTCATCAACAATAGAATAGCACCGTATTTACTGTCCTGATGGGGACGCGTCTCCTCATCTGAGAGTGATTAGGCTCCATGCAGGTCTAGTGCCTATTGACACTTGGCAGACTTCACATGCCATCGAGAAAATCTCCCAGGCATGCAGGTTTCCTCACAATGTTTTCCTTCACCGTTATATCCATACGCATGTAACTTTTAAAAGCCAAAGGTGCGTGCCTTGGGATTGAACTCGAGACCTTGACTTCACAGTTCACTCACAGTACACTCCCACCACTCGGCTATTACAGCTGTTTCAAGTTCAAATAAGTATATTCGGACATTATTACACGACGTTCTGAATGAATGAATGATTGAATGATTGTTTAATGATTGTTTATTTCTGTAAATAGATCTTTTTTTCTCTGAGGCTAAACTACGAGGCTCTTATTACGGATATTAGATGTTTTATATACAGTATATAGTTTTAGATTATTTTGAATTCATACATAGAAACATGCACATCATTTTGAGGACCCAATTAGTCCAGACTAGTTAACACCGCCTTCTGTGCTACGGGTCAAAACCCGGTAGGGACAAATCGGTATCCAGATCATGGATGTATCTATGTATATTATGTTAATTACATAATATACATAGATAAATCCATTGTATTTACAAAAAAATATGTATTTATCAACCAAATTGTATTTAATATCATTTAACATAAATTCAAATAGCCTGCCAGTATCGTCAGGGTATTCAACAAATAAAATAGTACCCACGTCACTATGTCACAGATTTTGACAGTTCGACGTGAGAGGGATGGGTCGATTAAAGTACGTTTACGCGTGAAGTGTTCCTACCTCATCATCAACCCATTATTGTCCCACTACTGGGCACAGTTCTCCTCTCATTTGAAAGTGCTTTAGGGATTAGGCTTTAGGCCACCACGCTAGCCTACTGCGGATTGGCAGCAGGCTTGTGTGAAGTCACACGCCCTCGAGAATATCTCTCAAGGATACAGGTTTCCTCACTATGTTTTCCTTCACCGTTTGAGGTTCGTATATAAAATGATACTTTACTTAAATACAAATGATAAATAATTAGTTTGTGTAAGCTTAAAAACTTCTGCACTGATTGACCTCAAAGGTATCATCGCGTAAGTACTGTGCGCTTCAGCGATCCGTTTGTGCGTCACGGGTTGCGGGTTTGATTCTCGCACGGAGCAAATATTCAGACGATCTACAAGTAGTTGTACCGGATCCCCGTGTTCGTGATGTGAAACTTTATCATTGTAAACGCACCCATCACACAGGAGAAAATCCTAAAATCCTAATGTATTTTTTTTTTTCATAAACATAGCCAAGTAGGGTATTCAATACCTTTGGCCATTGGCTATACAATGAATTCAAATTAAAACTTATTTACAATATTTCCACCATTGAGTGTATTCTGTAAATTCAAGGGACTAAAATGCCTAACTATATTTACAACAAATAGGTTCTTGGAGCGAGCATAGGTATTAATAACTACCTATAACTTATTAATAGGTACTTATATTCTCTTATAAACAAGCCCTACCCGAAGAACAAAAACATTTCATTCATGTTATGTCATTTGAAACCGATGATGGCACGCGCCATAATGCGATGATTAATACAATATTTATTAATTATTTTATATTTGTAAACATGAAGGTTAGCGTTCGATGACATAAACAATTTTCATTCAGAGTGGGAACGCCTTGAGTGAAAGACTTTTTAGTCTATTGTTTGTGGACTGTGTCGGTTATGAAAACAATTGTGCCGTGTCAATCAAGGCTATAATATGAGGTGAGTGCAGTTAATGAACTCATTTGTCACTCGAACAAAATGAGATCAACCGGAGGTCGAAGTTAAAGGTTAGTGAGCATTTTTTTTTTCATTTTACGGTAGTATTAAAATATATGTAGGTAACTTAATGAGTGGTGTTACATGCCAATGTGTTTTTTTCTCATTTATTAAAAAATATATTAGTTTTCAATAAAGTACCCATAAACACCTCGGTGTGTAGGTGTGCTAGAAAATAATTTTACTAATAAATTATGTATACCGTAAAATTATAGACATTATTGTTTAATTGCTATATTATCTAATATTTTAAAAGGTAAGTAGTTCATAATTATAATTCAAACTATTCCTAAGTTCTTTATTTAAATATTTGTGTTGTTAATAGAATAAAATATGATTGGAAATAACCGAAATAATGAGATAGTAAATAGTAACAATAAAATTAAATACTTTGTAAAATCTCAGCTGTTCGAATACTCAATTGTGACTAAGTACCTATTTATTTATAAATAATATTATTTCACGTGATCTGTAAATAAATAATTAAACATTGTTACATGACAGGCGTAAAAGTCTTATAATTATTGCGTGAATGAACATTATAAAGATAGGTACATAAGTAATCGTAATTTTGCGTCGACGAATCTAAAGATGTGTTTGTGTGATGTTTCTTTACAACTGAAAACATGTTCATGAATAATACAAAGTGCTCTGACTCCCAAACTAGGTTGTAACCTAAGATACAGGTTACAACCTAGTTTAGAAGTCTCAGTAATTTAATTATTATTTTAATGTACGTGTATATGCTTTAATATAAAAGCTTATTAAAGGAGCAAAGTAGGGCGCCAAATTGTACCTACAGGTATTACCTAGTTATATACTTAGGTTACCTAGAATTAGCGTACCTACCTACGCTTTTATCTAATTTTGTTTTATTTTTTGGTTTTGTACCGAAAAGGTGCCAATGGAACCCTATTAATAAGGCCTCCGCTGTCCGTCCTTCTGTCTGTATGTCTGTCACTATGCTGGATCTCATGAACCGTGATAGCTAGACAGTCGAAATTATCTCAGATGATATATTTCCGTTGCCTCTGTCGGGGGTCTGTACCATACTAGAAACGTGATTTTCTTGCCATTTTTGCTCTGTATTAATTACGGCGACAGGTAGCTGGTAAATAGTACCTTCGTGTGCGAGTCCGACTCGCACTTGACCGGTTTATCAACATTGCCACATACTTATTCGTCAGTACGATGCCAGATAGCCCTTCCTTTTGAAAATATTAGCTTATTTTTAATGAGATAGTGTTACTTAACACGCTTAACCCTTTAACCGTCCAAATCGAATATTTCCGACAAGTATTTTTATAGGCATCTAATTCGCCAATATAATCATGTATCAACTACTTACATAAAAATATTTGTCGGATAAATCCGACTTGGGACACTACAGAACGTTTGTCTTCGTACCTATGCACAGTTCTGCCACCCAAGTTTCTTACTTGTCAGGATGTCCTCTAAGTAAGTGTACAGCAGTAAAGCAAATGTCCTCTGTCATGGCCGTCAATTCACTTAGGGGAAGTCGATCATGCCCCGCTTGATACTAAAAGCTACTAAAAGCCCTCCATAAAAGCAATAATTAAATTGGTGTAACTCAATTTAGTAAGGCGATGCCGTCGAAGGTGAACCTACCTATGTATGAGTGCTCTTTGTGCAATGGACTTAAACTATTAGTGCCTGTACCTTCTTTTCACTTATTTTATTATTTTACCTTACCACAATATAACTAAAATCTTAGCTTGTATAAAACTTTTTGTTAAAATTTATTTATAAACCGTTTTTTTTATTTGAGTATTATATGCTCACATACAGGAAATTTAAAATGTCTGAATGGTTTGCTATTCAAGTACGTGCCTACCTCCGTAGATAAATATTTGACAGCAGATCCCGGGGAGCACAACTTCACAACGCACTGCTCATAAATTGCTGCCTCGACTTGCTTCCATGTTATAGTGTCACAAACTCTCAAATAATAGGAAATTAAAATTTATAATATTAGGTATGTAGCTTTTGTACTAATTAAGTACGTAACGCAGTAATTACGGTTTCACTTAGAAACATTAAAAGATAGTTTTTTAATTCCGCTCTAAATATCTAGGTATTTTTTAGTTTTTACAGTATCTTGGAAAGTTCGTTTCTGTTAATCATCGTCATTATATCAGCTAGATGACGTCCACAGCTGGACATAAGCCTGAATATTGAAGCTATTTTACTGTTCATACCTACTTAGTTTTCCTAGTGCTTACTAGTAGAACCGCGGCTCCCGCACCACCCGCTCCCGCTTGTCAAAGTTTAAAATGGGGATTCTCACAAGTTTCTGTGGGTATCTACCGATAGCCTGAACCATTAATTTACTAGCTTTTTACCACCCCAAGGTCAATTTGAACCACATTCTAAAATGATGATGATTTATAAAACCCACGGTAAGGCAAAGTGGGGCAATTGCTCCACCGGCCTCTTTAACCCGAAGCACAGGTAGTTAGTTTTTAAAAATAAATTAAAACGAAATTGATAATAATAATAATTCAACCTCAAATATTTCAAATTATAATACTAATATAAAGAAGGTAATTATTGAAATAAGATGCAGAGCGTATCAGTCAGTAAATAAAAAGTCAGTAAATTTTTATAGCCCCATGTCTTAAAAAATGCTGACTACGCTCATGAGCCCACTATTATTATTAAATTAGTATTAAAACATTGCATCCATATTATTATCAAATAATTTCGAACGCAAATTAATTCAATAATAATTCCATAGTCTTAAACATTTTTGGCCTAATAATTTCGCTATAGGTCAAAGTTCGATTATAATATTTTTTTTATTCCTAAAATACGAGACGTAATTATAAATAATAGATTCACAGTTTTAGTTATTATCTCCAGAAATTATCAGTTGTTTCTAACTACAATTAAAAGCTCCATAATCAACATTTCGATAATCGCGTTTTCATTATTCAAGTAATAATAAATATCTTAGAATAAGGACTATAAAGCAAAGAAAGATGGTAAGTTTTTTGGCACTGTCAGCCATATATTTGTCAATGTCACTCATCTAACTTCATATGTCACTTATCAATTATCAGATGTTAAATGTCAGTAACTCAGTATTGTCAGTACAATAACAAAGTCACAGAGTGAAGTTGATATGTGTCCTTCACATAAATTATGATGCCTTTAATTACGAACATAATAACAGATAATAATTTATTATTACAGAAGTTGTTTGGAACATCAGTAGTACAAAAATGTGGATACATGAGGATTTTAAATTGTTTTAATCTTGCGGAGTTTAAGTTGTGAAATAGTACATAAACTTTTTATTTGTTTACGTTTATTATCAGTTGCTTAACTATGTCAGGTTCCTATGAAGAACCCCCCGAGATGAGCACATTGAGTCAAGTGATTGATCATGAGCATATGATCAAAATTACGTCGAATTTCTCAAGATTAGGAGGTAAGTTATTTATTGGTTTTATAAAACTCTAAAATAAAAACAGACTTAGTTTTAAAAAGTTCAGTAAAAGAGAAAGCTAATAAGTAACGCGTTTTATTATTTGACATTTTGTCTCAAAAAGTTTCAAAGTTTATAAGAGTAAGAGTTTTTTGGCAGTAAACCCTCAATATAATATATAAGTAGTGAAGGTTCAATCAATATGCCATCTTCATATCAGCCATCATATGGCTGCCTTCCACTGCTGAACAAAATAATTATGATGCAATTCTTTTATTGAATTTTTATTACTAATTGATTAATTAATTATATTATGATGCACCAATGTTTATTAAGATTTTTTTTATTAGTTTAAGCAATAGCAATAAATATATCCAATTAACTTAAAAAATATACTTTTATAGCTCCTATCCATGCTTACTCTCTTACACGGGAAATAAAACCCAAACTGGTGAAAAAATATAAGATATTATGTAGTCATAACAGACACCAATCAGGTATTTGTAATTAAAAATATTTTCCAGTTGACCAAACTCAGAGGGGGGAAAGGGCTGAGTGAGTTAGGTACATGATCCCCATAATCCAGCCTTGGATTCGCCCTTGATGCCATCTAGTTCCCAGCTAAGCAACAAGGCTTGTGTTATGGATACTAGATGATTGCTATGCTACGCTACATGAACAGCAGGGGTGTGCTAATGAACACCCACATTTTGTTGGTGTGCTTTAGTTCCCATGTAATAATTCCTTTTTACAGGGATAAAGCAGGCATAAAACTCTAAACTGCTACTGAGAATTTCATAAAAAATACACTAAAAGGATTGACATTTCATTAGTTTTTTTTTGATACAACTATCAATTACAATGATTTCTTTTTCCTTCCAATAATTCATTTTGTACTTAAAAATTCCAAGGCTACTTTAAAGAAGCTACAGTTGTATCAACACTTGGTTCTATTATATTAGCAAATGTATAATTTACATTAAATTACTGCTTGTTTACAGACAGATGTTATTTGGAAAATGCTGGAGCCACATTATACCCTCAATGTTTACTGTCCACTGTGCATGAAGACCTTGTAAATAATGTCTACATGAATCCCCACTCTGATAAATATACTAAAGATGTGATAGAACAAATTAGAAGCACAATCTTAAAACATTTCAACACAGATCCATCGACATACACTGTTGTATTCACTTCAGGAACAACTCAAGCCCTAAAATTAGTTGTTGAAGCATTTGAATTCGCTTCTGATGATACGGACTTATCAAATTGCGGGTCTTTTGTATATTTAAGAGATAACCACACATCAGTACTTGGTCTCAGAGAAATAGCTGCAGATAAAAATGCTAATGTGATCCATATATCTCACGATGACTTTTTATTGGCAACAAATAATAAGGAAAAGACTAAACTACAGAAAGAAAAATTTCGAAACAGTTGTGATGCCAATACATTACTGGTATACCCTGCACAGAGCAATTTCAATGGATTTAAATATCCACTTGGTTGCATGGAAAATATAAAAAATGGATGTCTCAATAGTCATTTGAAAAAACATCTATGTAAAGTTAATAACAACTGGTATGTGCTACTTGATGCAGCTTCATATGTATCAACAAATAGATTAGATTTAACACAAATTCAACCAGATTTTGTGTGTTTATCATTCTACAAAATATTTGGATACCCGACAGGATTAGGGGCATTGTTAATTAAACATAAAAGCGATGTTGCCCTTACTCAAAAGAAATATTTCGGAGGTGGCACAGTGGATGTTGTGTTAAGTACTGAAGACTTTCATGTGAAGAGAAAAGATCTGTGTGAAAGGTAAAGTATTTTTCCTGATATTTCGAGGTATTTATTATACAAAATATAGTTATTATTATTATTGTATAATTCTCAATATTTAAGGTGGACTATGTAAGGTGACTTTTTCATAGAAATAGACAATCAATGAAGTTATAGTATATGCACTTTGAGGGCTGTTTTATTGATTTAAATGATTATAATTCTGTAGCTAAATACATATTACAGGCGTAAATCATATTTTGTTTAATGTTCAGTCTGACAATGACCGGCAAATTGCAAAAAACTTACACCTTAATGTGTTACAATATAATGTATAATTCATATTTTACGATTATGAAAGTAACAGGAAAATGACTTAGCATCTTTTGAACAAAATATAAATAATATATAATATAAATTTGAACAGATGTTTTGTGATTAAAAAATAACTAGTAAGTAACTTAAGTAAACAATTTTTAAAATATATATTTTATTACAGCTTGGAGGATGGGACTTTATCGTTTTTATCGGTGATAGCACTAAAGCATTGTTTTGACACCATGTACAAATTGATTCCTAAAACTATTTATGATGATATAATGGAAACTATATCATACCACACATATTTTTTAGCTAAAGACTTATATACCCATCTCAATGAGTTACAGCATGCTAATGGTAATAGGGCAGCAGTAATGTACATGGATACTGACTTTAGTGATATAAGAAGACAAGGTGGAATTGTTACATTCAATCTTCTTAGAGAAGATGGGTCCTATATTGGGTATTCTGAGGTAAGAACTAGGACTTCTACTTGGCATGCACCTATCCTACACATACCTACAGAGAACTTTATAGTGATTGCTCAGCTACTTGAAACTACAAATAAAAACTTTAATTATTAATTAAAAAAAATAAAAAACCATCTAATACCTCCATACTCACAAGTCTTTGTTCTCTGTGGGAGTAGGCACAAACTATATCGGGGGTTGTGGTGCATACTTTTGCGAATCCCATGGCCCCGGCAATAGGGTTGGTGGCATCGACGGGTGCGGTTTTTTAGTCGGTAAACGCTCAAGCGGAGTCCGACACACCCCGTCGGCTCCCTAGGCGATGGGACGGTCCGTAAAGGATTATTCCGCAACTAAAAATATGTATAACACCACGCGCTATGATCCCTTGATGACACTATTGCTTCGTCCACATTCATACATCTTGTCTTACATGCGCGGATTGCGGGTGACCTGACCTTTTTAAAACAGCTTACCGACTAGTACTAGTATCTATTGCTTATACTTGGTCCTAGCGTTTGCACTGCCGTCCTAAAACTGTTCCTGCCGTTAATATAAACTATTCCGATCTATTATCGTCTTACAATTCATCTGCTGATAAATACAAGTAAAACTTGATCATCTACATACATAACCGCCCCCTTTTTGAAGTCGTTTAAATAGGCATTCATTCATTTATTTGAAGACCACAACCTTACCAAATCAATTAGCCATTGTATAGGTTGAACAGTCAAGGTGACGCCACAGATCCTTGTCAAACAATCCTGGAGATACCAAACCAGTTAGTTATGCGTCCGTCAACTCCTAGAAAGCGATGAAGACAATTAGACAATTCTTCACACCATTTCATACCTAGGTAGCATTAGGCACACTCACATCTACTGAGTGTCATCATAGGCCTTCCTCAAGTCAATGGAAACGTAATAGACCTTCTTTTGCTTTTATTTGTTTTATGTCACAAGCATTGGTACGGCCTGCCTTAGGTAAGCGGTTACGTGTATAGCGTATCGACGTTTGCAACACCAGATGTGTCGCTCGCGCGTATCCGACCCGTTAGTAACCGTCTAGTTTCTTAAAAATAGAGAGTTACAAAACTGAAAACAAACGGAATTCCCATGCCGTCAGAATAGTCACTCAACCCAACGAGCTCTGGTAACGTTACTCACTCGCAGAAACACAACTATTGTTGATTCACTGCGGTCTTCTGTAAGGCGGAAGTACTTCCCCAGTCGAGTAGCTCAATTTGAGCGAGGAATCCCACTATGCTCTATCTCTCGAAAGGTAGTCTCTTCTCAGGTGTTTTTGGGCAATGCACCTTAATGAGAAGATTTGGTCTATAACAAAACAAATGATTTAATTATATGATCCACCATGGGAAAAAGGCGTGAGGATATGTATGTATTTATGATCCCTTTTCTCTTACCCTGCATGAACATCTTTCATTTCCTCAACTGTTATATTTCACTCTTTAATTAAAACTTTGATATTGATACTCCAAATTGATTAATGTCAATACAAAATCTGTAAGCAACAATATCTTGTTTGATAAATGATATTCAGTTGAATTGTTTTGTAAACATCGGTATGACGAAATTTTGTCTTATCGCTAGTTGATGACGTAATTATTTACATCTCACATATTGTAATCATATTTCAGATACTTTAATAAATATTGCATACCATTGTTTGCAGATTTATTAAATTTACATTATGGATGCAGAATTATAGTTAACTCGTTAAAGGCATAAACGATTAATTCATTCTTATCTGCCCAGGAATTAAAATGCCAAAACATTACAGCCGTTTTGTTATATAATTATGCTCAGTGAATTTCTCCATTTCAGTTTCAACATATGGCGGATTTATTCGGCGTAAGCGTTCGAACAGGATGCTTTTGCAATTCCGGATCTTGCCAACGTCATTTAGTAGCTACTAATAGGGAGTTAAAAGATATGTACAAAGCTGGCCATGTTTGTGGGGATGAAGTGGACTTAGTCGATGGTAGACCAACGGGAGCAATTAGAGCTTCATTCGGTTTTTTCAACACATTCGATGACGTCGACAAACTACTGAACATGATACACCGATGTTTCGTTAAAACGAAAATGAAACCACGTAAACGATACCTCTCGTTAAATCATCGAACTGTAATAGATACAATAAAGACCAACAAATTGTATAACGGTGTAACACATGCCCATAAAATCTTAAACGAAGCAGAGTTTTTCAATAACGTACACGAAGCTGAAGATCTCCCACAATTGGATTCTGATATAATATTAAAAGAAATTGCTATTTTCCCCATAAAATCGTGTGGTGCTTTTAAAATTAAGACCCCGTGGAAAATAGGACCCAAAGGATTTGAATATGACAGAGAATGGATGGTTGTCAAGGATAACGGCGTTTGTTTAACACAGAAACAAAATTCAAGAATGTGTATGATCCGACCAAAAATAGACCTGAAAGAAAGAATAATGACATTACATTTTAAAGGTATGTGTGAAGTATAAATATAAAGAGGTGTTTTTTAAACTGTAACAATGAATTTTTTTCATTACATATTTTCAGGTATGAATCCAATAAGTATACCCTTGGATTCGACGGAAAAGAAACTGAAGGATACATCATTGTGCCGCAGCAAAGTGTGTACTGATTTGATCCAGGGTCACGATTGTGGTGACGAAGTGGCAGATTGGATTTCTGAAGCTTTGGAAGTCTCCTACCTTCGCCTGTTCAGACAATCAAGCGATGATCATCGAATCCAAAAGAAGAAGCATGATGGAGACCAGAAACTTCTTTCGCTAAGCAACCAAGCTCAATTCCTTCTGATAAACAAAGCAACAGTACGATGGTTAAGGGAAAAGATTCATGATCCTCTATTTGTAGACGATATAGACAGTTTAACAGATCGCTTTAGAGGGAACCTTATAATTGATATGCAAAACGAACTTGCTGAAAGGGATTGGCACAAAGTCATAATTGGAAATCAAGAGTTTAGGGTAAGTTTTGTAGATATAAACATATTCTGTTCCCATAATGGGTTATTTACATCAGTGGGTGGGTGAATGCGTCGACCGTAATTGAACATCGATTTTTTTATGATTTGTGAAGCCTGGCAACCAGCACTAGACTGGTGTGGTGGACTTTGGCCTTATCCCTCTCAAATAAGAGGAGACCTGTGCCCAGCAGTAAATGGGATGATGATGATGTATAATAATCTTCGACAAATGGACTGCGATTGAATGCAACCAAATTGACATCACATCATCTCTTTTGACTTTGACTTTAGCTTAGATATTAAAAAATAGTTGAAATTTACCTTAGACATTGTATGATTTCAGTCCGAAGGACACTGCCCGAGGTGCCAGATGGTGTGCATCGACCAGGAAACTGGTACAAAAACCGTGGAACCACTCAGGACTATTTCTGAACAGTTCGCCGGAAAATTACGATTTGGTATATATTTAAGTTACGTAGGTGCAGCCGATGGCTCGAAAGACCGGTCCCTTAAAATACAAGCACCTGTTAAACCAATAATCAATGATGACGATATAAGTAGGTGAAATACTTAGATAAATATGTGGTTCCACATTCTATTTTAAGAAATGTTATTTTTCTTATTGGGGTATATAAGTGGGTGGTGGGGTATAGATAATGGGGTTTCTATGATTTAAGTATATTTGATACCACGAAATAGGGGATTTAAGTGATAAATTATTTAAAATCTTGCCATCTGGGGCTATGATCCGTATCTCATCAAGTAGTCATTATTTTATGGTACCTAAAACGCTGCAACTTTGCCATAATTTACAGTAAAATACACATATCTCAAACAAATACATTCAAATTTTACTGTTGTGTGATTAGGAATAACGCTTAGATTAATGAGCATTAGATATGTACTTAAAACTATGTTTGGTCCATTTCTTTTTCGAAATATAACAGTTTTAATAACTAGGCAAAATTGGGCCTCAAACCTGCAACAATACCTGCCTCAATTTTCACAGATTAAATGACCCATATGCATCATTCCTGTGTACACTGAATTATTCCTTATTAGTAGCACAGAGCACTTAGGGATAAGAATTGTAAAACAACCTTTTTTTTACGTATAGCACTAGAAACAACGCAAGGCAATGTTGTATTCGACTTTGCTACTAGTTTCATACTTTATTTGAAATTGGGTAGGGTTGTCGCAAACACCATGCACTAAAACTACGTAAAATTTATTTAACGATAGAAGAATGATAGATTGAGGACTGATGTGATAAGAAAACGTGGTTTGAAAGACGACGTAGGTAGTGACAACAATTTAGAAGAATGTAAAAATAAAGTAGGTACCTATTTATTATAAGCCCCAGCGATTTTTTCCCTCGCGTAATCTCGAATACCAGACAGAAACCATTTTCGAATCGAATAATAACTGTAGTTATTCTATTTTAATTATGAACTTTATTCATGAAATAAAAAAATATATATATTTTGAGAGTAGCTACTATTTCAAACATTACCAAAACTCTTCAATCAATGTATTGCATGGCAGCTATTTTATCTGAGTATTGAATAAGTTAAACCATTTAGTATTAATTGTAGGTTCATTCACAAACCTCTTAGTAATATTGTTATAGGTATTGTACCTACATAAAACAGCAATGCAATATTTGTCATCAACAATTGAGAATTATTTCTTGCCTTATTTGGTTAATAACAAAACTATTTGAATAAGACCTTCATGAGATATGGACCTGTCCTAATATTTAAAACACTGATGTTCTATGTTTAAGTACGTAATTTTACTAACATACCTATTCCTATTTATATATATATATATAAATATATATATACTTTATAACACATTCGTGTATCATTTTAATTATATATAATGTGTGCAGGTTTTTGGCTGTGATTGTTTTTTAGAAATCAAAATAAAATACTAAAAAAATGTTTAAAGGATTATAGTTACTATTTTATGTAAAAAATATATCATGGTAGAAGCAGATTCACAAACAAAATGTTTTTGTGTGACACCATAAAAATATATTTTCGAATTTATTTAGTTACACTGCACTAAATTGTGAGTCTGTACTTCTACCTAATAAATATTATGTGTTTTTAGAATTTCAAAATTTTTATTCTACCTCTATGCTTTGAGGCTGACTAATATTTTAATTTCAAATAATTGAGTTACTAGTTTAACAAGACTGAAACATTCCATTTTCCTACTTGTATTAAAAAATATATATTTAAGTAATTCAAATGTGGAACAGATGAAATCACATTTTAAATCAATATAAATATTTAAGTAATAAATAAAAATGAATAATATTGTGATATTATTATAATGTATATCAGTCAAGCAAGTTAAACAAAAAATGTTTTAAAAAGAGTTTATTTTATATACAAAATAGATTGCTTATTTATGTTTATTATTCTATGACTAGTTTATATAACACTTGTTTTTTTTTATTTTTTAATATATATTTTTCTATGAGATTGCACAGTTGATTGGTTGTTCTCCTTTTATTAGCTGCGGCTCCTCCCCTTTTGAAACATTGTTAACTACATGAGCTACCTCATCATAGTCCGGTAGTGCCATTGTTTTTAGCTTTGAATATATTAACTTATCATTTACTTCAACCTCAAAAGCACCTGCAAGGGAAAATAATTCAAAATTATTTTATTTAATGAAACAAATCAATAAGTCGTACACTTAAGGTGGAAGCTCCACGCTAGCCCGCGATATTCAAATTTTCGTACGTCTTTTGCAATTTGCCGGTATTTGTCAGGACATTGAACAAAATATGATTCGCGCCTGTAATAGGTATTTAGTTACAGAATTATAATCATTAATATCATCAATACAACCCTCACATTGCATACAATTGGATTGAATGACTTTTTCATGAAATAGACAATCAATACAGTTATATGCAGTTTGAGGGCTGTTTTATTGATTTAAATGATTATAATTCTATAACTAAATACCTATTACAGGCGCGTATCATATTTTGTTCAATGTACAGCCTGACAATGACCGGCAAATTGCAAAAAAACATATGGTGGAGCTTCCACCTTAAGTCAGCAACATGGCCTAGTATTAGAATCAAACTAAAATATTTTAGCTACTTGAGCCCAGTGCTAACTAGAAAAAAAAGGTCACCTCACGTGAGAATTTCTAATTGGTAGCCAATCATCCTAGGCTGCTGTAGCACCTCTTTCTCAAAAATATGAGAAGGTATTTAAGCTGTTCTTGCAATTATATAGTAAACAAACACTAAAGAAAGATTTTTGGAAATTCAACACCAAATGGGAAAAAACAAGACATAAATGGAAAATTGTATGTATGTAACAAATACTGCTAAAAACATGGCAGTGAAAGGGTAAGGTAAGTTACTGAAATTGTATTATGATTAATAAAATATTCAGGCAACAAATTGATTAAGGTGGAAGCTCCGCGCTAGCCCGCGAAATTTAAATTTTCGTGTTTTTTGCAATTTGCCAGTCATTGTCAGGCTGTACATTAAACAAAATATGATTCGCGCCTGTAATAGGTATTTAGTTATAGAATTATAATCATTAATATCATCAACACTACCCTCACATTGCATACAATTGGATTGAATGACTTTTTCATGAAATAGACAATCAATACAGTTATATGCACTTTGAGGGCTGTTTCATTGATTTAAATGATTATAATTCTGTAACTAAATTAAGCTACAAGAACATAATATACAGTATGTCCTAAGTCTAAGAATGGTTATTAACTTTGGATAGAGATATTTGATAGTACCTTGTCTTCCACGAGAACAGTTAATTGTTGCATTAGGAGTTATCTTCTTTATAGTTTGTCCAAGTGCTAAGCAATGGCCACCATAATCACAGGCACCACTGAAAGAAAATATTCAGAATTTACTTTAATTGTAACTTCGAAAATGTTATGTAACAAGTAGGAACTTAGATTATTTTAAAGTAGGTATAATATTATTTTGATTAAAAGGTGATTTCGTTTCAATGTGTGACTGGTTGGTACTATAGTAGTAAGTATATATTATTCAATTATCAAGATACTTAATACTTCTTACTGAACTACTTCTATTGAATATTCAAATATTATTTGCTTGCATGTAGCAGGATATTTTGAGTATACAGTATAAGTATAACCTATTTATGATTCCGCCCCTAAAGCGACTCTCTAACAAAATTATTAGCTAATATTCTCCTCGATTTGCTTTAGTTCCAAATGTAACCTATCTACGAACACATTAAAATATTATTATACCTAAATGGATAAAGGAAACATGTTCTAAAACTACGCAGTTAAAAACTAAATTTCCAATGTCGATTAACCTATTACTTCATTAGAAATACAGATATACGAGTCAATATGTAACGCTACAATACAAATACGAAGTCATACCAATATTCAACTTTAACTCGTGGATTATTAACTGTTAGAGCATTGCTGTCCATTGTTATGAGAATTTTATTAATTTTAATTCCTTGATTCCTTACATCTAATAAACGAAAATGAAGGGAAATAAATCACTTGTTCATCTGGAATAATGAGAATGCACACATCTTAAATTATAGGCACATAGCTCTTTTAGTGACTTTTAATGACTTGACTTTGTAAACAAATACAGCTGATGGATATGACATAATAAATCCTTATTCTGAAGATCTATCGCTTTCTAGTTTCTATTTGGTTATCTACATAAAGAAAGAAAAGTTCTGCAGTTTTTAATATGTATTCCCAAATTATGTATGAACTATGAAGGCCATTTTTCAATTCCCACATAACTTGAATTTATAGCATTTATACTATGGTTTTGAACTTGTATAATCTGTTACACGAATGTCATATCTAGTCTATTAGCTGTCATTCATTACTGTAGTGCCTTTGTTTTATAACAGATGACACTGTGCTGTGACGTCATATAATTGAATCGCGCTATTAAGATTCTCCGACAATACATGACCCTCCGCCATACATTAAGCAATAAATTGTCTTACTCTGGAAGCACTAGTTTTATTTATACCTAACTGATATAATTTTTCGACTCTGTACAGAACTCTAGACCTAAACAGCCTTGCCTTTGAAACAATCGAAAAAAAATATTGATATGACTGTCAACGTCAAGCGTTCAAGTGTCACTCTCTTGTCAGAAATTAAAATATTGATTGTTTTTATGTTGGGTTATAATAGGAACAGTAATTTTATTTATATTAACTACCGAAACCTGTGTAATGTTGCACTATTATTAATAAAATTATAAGTTTCTGTGAACAAGCACAAGTAATCGCACTTAGTGCATGGTATACTGAAGAACCATTTCCAGAATAAAACTGTAGCAGTCCTTTTATAAATATGGACTACGACTATCTTATTAAACTCCTGTGTGTAGGTGATTCAGGCGTCGGGAAAACAAGCTTTCTATACAAGTATACTGATGGAGTCTTTCATACCCAATTCATTTCAACGGTCGGTATTGACTTCAGGGAGAAAAGTTTGGTGAGTTCATTATCATCTAATTACATTTTATCTGATTTACTTTATCTGCAATTGATTGATAAAATTTATGAACGTTGCCGGGTTCTGTAGTATCATGAAGCTCTACATAATAATAGTAATCATTTTGGACAAAAGTATTTTATATCGATGGCTTGATATTTTTTCAGGTTTATCAACAAAATGGAAGGCAACACCGTATTCATTTACAACTTTGGGATACGGCAGGACAAGAAAGGTACTTAATTATTTGTATTTTTAACTGACTCCAAAAAATGAGTCTCAATTTGACTGTATTATATAGTCAGAACTTGAGACCAGATGAACTGATTTATATGAATCTTTTTTATTTGTAAGCTGGTGTTCCTAATGTGGTCCCATTTCAATTTGGTCCAGTTCAGGCATTTGAAGTCGCGATTTTTTTAATAGATTTGTTCTTTCTAGTAAGTTGCTTATAATAATAATGATTATACATAAAGAGATACAACTTACATATTTTATATCCATAACACATCATCATCATTAACCTATTATTGTCCCACTGCTGGGCACGGGTCTCACGCTAGCCTACTGCGCGTTGGCAGACTTCACACGCCAACAAGAAAATCTCAAGTATGCAGGTTTCCTCACCGTTTGAGCATGTGATAAATATGCACATAACTTACGAAAAGTCAGTGGTGCGTGCCTTGGGTTTGAACTTGACAAAGGTCTCGCCTTTGTCATCTCAGTCTACTGGTCACACCGCTAGGCTACCACAGCTCATAACACATAAGCTCATAATAATTTTAATCACTAATACCCTACTATATGCTAATATTTGGCTTCAGCCAGTATTATCCTTAAATAAAAAATTGGACATTGTTATTTAAACTAGATTCATAATCTATGGTTCTAGTAATATCAGTCTAATATTGTTATTGTTACAGATTTCGCAGCCTGACAACTGCTTTCTACAGAGATGCAATGGGATTTCTCTTGTTGTTTGATTTGACCAATGAAGCTTCTTTCTTGGAAGTTAGAAATTGGATTGAACAGTTGAAGGTAACATATTCTTTATTAAGTAATAGACTGGTAACTCCCATAATTGAAACAATTGAGTGTATTACTGAGGGATAACAATATTATATAATGAGCTGTGGGACAAACTGGCTAAAAATTTGGTTTATAATGTTCTTTTTATCTAGACTGAGTTGAGTATCTAGAATTCAATTTCTATTATCATATTATGCCTGCATGCAGGTGGCTAAAACAATAGATTTTCAGTTGACTGTATTATGCTTGGATGTGTAATAATAAAAAAAAGAAGGATTTTAATTAAATATAATTAATTTGATTTGAAATATAATTATAAATATAAAATGTGTAGGATGTGTGTAGCTCCTAAATGAAAACAACAAACAAACAAATAAAACAAATACCTTATGGGTTCGGGCGCCTTGGAGCTTACACCTAAAAATTAGTTTGCCGGAATAGGTCTATCGGAAGGATTGAACCTTTAATCGTCCGGTGGGAGGCTAAATAAAGAAATCAAAACAAGAACTCCCTTTTGTTTCTTTAATTTTAAGCCCGTAGCTTTCAGCAAAATAACAAAGTTACACAAAAAAATATTAATAACTAGTTAAAATTAAAAACTAGTATAAATTATTAACTACAGGAAATTATTAAAGTACAGGAGATTATTGCATCTTGAGTATGATAACTAAATTAGTTAAATTAAATTGAAATTAAACATACCAGGGGGTAGTAAACCAGAAATAAACTAAAATAAAACCATGTGACGTGGTGAGCGTCGGGTGAGCGCTGGATGGGTCCCTCAGCAAAACGACCAAGTTAAGTTCATGGGAGAAGGCCAGAACTTAACACGGGAACAAACAAGTGGAAAATATCCTTAGACGAAACCTTTAGAAGAAACTATCAGAAGAAACCCTTCGAAGAAACGCCAACAGCGGGCTGTAACAAATTTTATAGATTAGATTACGGCAAGGCAAAGTGATCAATCCGAGACGCGGCACTTTAGCATTAAAAAGGTCTTACCGTTTCTTCCTCTTCGAAATACGAAGTAAGCTAAATGTTTCGGTACGAGATTCCGACCATAGGCTGTAACAAAATTTGCAGGTTAAGGCACGGTGAGGCAAAGTGAAAAATCCGTCAAACGACACTTTAAAAGTTGATGGATCTCACCGTTTAGTCCTCCTTCCTTCCTCAAACTATGAAATGCGCCATGCGGTCTCCTCACACCAAAGACATCAGGCCAAAACAAATTTATAGGGACGTCATCACGGCACCACTATAAAAACCTAATATATGCCGTACTATGGCATTAAAATTATGCGTAATCCAGCCGAGGATGGCTAAGATTCGCCTTGATAAAAAAACTTAAAGGCGAAGATTCATTTTTGAATCGTCAACCGGTAGATGCTGGTCGAAGAGTGAGCAGCCGTCCGATCTGTCACTTATGTCAAAACTCGAGAAAATACCACAGATAAAATAAAAATCAAATTAGTGACGCGAAACAGACTAAATAGGCCGAAGGCATGTAAGGAGCAAAAAGGCTCGTTACATTACATTCCTCCCCAAAAAAAAAAAAAAAAAAGAAAGTAATTTCTTTTATGCCAGAAAAAAACAAAAGAGAAAGCAAAATCCCTCTTTTAAAAAAATGGAACTAAACTAATACATTCCTATAACAAAAGAAACTAATACTATTCTTAAAAGAATACAAAAAAAAACAAGAGAATAGTTAAGCCACAAACATAACAGACTTACTATAAAATAAAACAATAAGAGTGCAGATAAGTCACTAACATAACCAACTTACTACAAAACAAAACAACAAGAACCAACATGAGTGCAGTTAAGTCACTAACATAACTGAACCATAGCACAACTTGAACCAACATGAGTGCAGTTAGGCACCTTCGCCACTGACTAACTAGTTACATCCAAGAGATACCACAAGTACAGTTAAGCGCAACCGTCGCTGACAAAAATGAAAAACTATTCATACCAATTTGAGTACGGTTAGGCACCATCGCCACCGACTAGCAAGAAACAAGGTTAAATAATTTCTTCTACAGTTAGGCGCAATAGCCGCTGCTTTACAAGAATAACCAACAAAAATGTCCATATGAGTACAGTTAGGCACCCTCGCCACTGACTAGCTAGAACAAAGGTAAAATATTTTCTTCTACAGTTAGGCGCAATAGCCGCTGCTTTACAAGAATAACCAAAAAATGTCTGTCCATATGAATACAGTTAGGCACCCTCGCCACTGACTAGCTGGAACAAAGGTATAACCGTGAAACACAGTTTAAAATCTCTACATCAACAAGGATGTAGGAAAATATAAAGGAAGAATGTTGTGATCGGCTCAACACCACCAATCTCCCGAGCACAAACATCTCCAAAACCAAACGCATATTGTGATCGGCTCAACACCACCAATCTCCCGAGCACAATAGCAAAAAAACTGCATCCTGTGAGCGGAACAACCTTCCGGTCACAGGTAGCAAAAACAAACGCATACTATGATCGGAACAACTCCACCGACCTTCCGGGCACAGGAGCAAAAAACAAATGCATATTGTGATCGGAACAACTCCACCGACTTTCCGGGCACAATAGCAAAAACAAATGCATATTGTGATCGGAACAACTCCACCGACTTTCCGGGCACAATAGCAAAAAACAAACTACGAAATCAAGGAAACAGTTATACCGAGATCCGTAAAACAAAATATATGGGAATGTCTACAAATGAGAACAAAAACTCAAGTATCCAAATCCATACAAACAAACTAAGGTTTTGCATCCTAACACAGAAAACAAGGCTGGCCAGAAGCAAATCCTAGGCACCAAAAGACAATACTTAAAGTGTATAAACATAAGTATGTATACAGATCTTGCATACAAGCATGAATAATAATTGTATACAAGATTATATAAAAACAAATAAAATATAAGATCTTTTGATATGAATAACATAAATGAGTGCGGGGAAAGTTATAGCCTTTAATTGTCCTAAGTTATATTTTAGAAAGGTAAGAAATGAATTCAACAAATTTATATGAGTTTACCTATCATACTTCCTCATTCAGTGCACTATAAACCAATCATTCATCCTATCATACTTCAAACTAGTATAAGTGCTCCTCAAACAAAATTATCAAACTCAAGACTAACGCTTGGAACCAAAAATTAGAATTTAATTATGTCTTTAACATGATAACGGCCAGTAGTACCCTTACTAAGATCTTTTAGAATATAAACGTTATCAGAAATCTTTTCAATAATTTTACATTTAATAAACTTAGGAGCAAGTTTTGCCGAAAAATAAGTAGGTGCATGAGATTGAACAAAACTCCTTCTCCACACTTCATCACCCAAATCAAAAGAAATGACTCTCCGACCTTTATTATAATAGCGAGCATTACGCTGATAAGCTTTTAACAAATGAGATTGAACTTTAACAAAAATATCACTAAGTGAATTAAGAGAAACAGCATAGTGAGTTCTATTGGAAACCTCCAGTTCACTCAAATTATCAATAGAATTACTCAAACGATGTAAAGAAGCATCAAAAATAAGTTCCCTTCCAAACATCAAAAAGTTAGGTGTGAAATCTGTAGCAAGATTAACACTATTATTTAAAGCTAATTGAACATGAGGTAAATATTTAGACCATGTTCTATGATCTTCATTAACATAACAAGATATACAAGTTTCAATAGTTTTGTTATATCTCTCAACAGGATTATTCTGAGGAGTATACAAAGTATTAAAGAATATTTTAGTAATATTATAACTTTTCAGAAATTCTACAAAATGTTTTGAAGTAAATTGTGTACCATTATCACAAACAATTATCTTAGGACAACCAAATTTAAGAAATATTTCTTTTTCAAAAAGTTTATTAATTACTCTAGTAGTAGCATTTATCATGGGAAAAATCCAGCAGTATTTAGTGAAAACATCAACAACTGAAAGAATATATTTATGACCTGAATAAGTTTTAGGTAATATACCTATAATATCTACTGAGAGCATTAGCATGGGTCGATCAACTTTTTTAGGGTTAACCATAATACCAAAAGGAGGATGAGTGGTATGTTTATAAGCTTTACAAGTATCACAAGCTAGAATATATTGTTGAACATCATTAAACATGCCTTTCCAAAAATAATGTTGTTTTAATTTATTTAAAGTTTTATGAATACCAAGATGACCAGAATTAACATCATCATGATTTGAACGAATTGTATCTATAATATGCTCTTTAGGAATAACTATTTTCCAATTAAGACGACTATTAGGGTCAAACTTACTTTTACAAAATTTATATAAAGTTTTATTTTCTACTCTAAAGTTTTTATATCTGCAAGGAGATTTCTGACATTTAATAAATAGTTTTTTATACCAAGGGTCATAAATATCATCATCAGGTAATACTAAATTAATTTGAGAGGTTCCTATAGCGTTAACTTCAATACGAGACAAAGCATCTGGGACTAAATGTAAAGATCCTTTTTTATAAACTATATCAAAAGTAAATTGAGAAATTCTAGCAGCCCAACGTGCTAAACGACCACTAGGGTTACTTAGACCTAAAAGCCACTTTAAACTAGCATGATCAGTTATTACGGTAAACTTCATTCCTTCAACATAAGGTCTGAAATGTTCTATTGAAACTAAAATAGCAAGTAACTCACGTTCTGTGGTACTATAATTACGTTCACATTTATTGAGTGATCTAGAATAGAACGCAATAGGATGTTGATCTCCATTATCATCCTCTTGACTCAAAACACTACCGATGCCAACCGAACTGGCATCACAATGCAAAAAGAAAGGTTTTTCAAAATTAGGACATTGCAAGACAGGAGCAGTAGTTAATGATAGTTTCAGCTCAGCAAATGCATTCTCAGCATCATCATTCCAACAAAGTAATTTTCTAGAGTTTTTACTACCAGCTGTTAATTTAGTTAAGGGAGAAGCAATATCAGCAAATTTACCAATGAATCTACGGTAATATGAGCATAAACCAAGAAAGCTACGAAGTTGTTTAACGGTTTCAGGACGAGGAAAACTTTCTATGGTGTCTAATTTAGAAGGATCAGTATGCAAGCCATTACTGTCAACTATATAACCAAGATAACGAAGTCTATCTTTACAAAAATTACACTTTTTTAAATTAACAGTCAATCCAGCATCTTTTAGAATTTTATAAATTTTATGTAAGTAATCTATATGTGTATTAAAATCCGAATTTACACAAATTAAATCATCTAAATAACAGAACACCGTATTGTCAAATTCAGGACCAAAAAGTTTATCTACTAGTCTCTGCAACTCAGCCGGTGCATTAGTGAGACCGAATGGCATGCGAACAAATTCAAAAAGTCCTTTTCCCGGAACAACAAAAGCAGTCCTCTCTCGAGAAGATTCTTCTAGAGCGATTTGTAAAAATGCTTTAGAAAGGTCAATGGTACTAATATATTTAGCTCCCCCAAGGTTATCTAATATCCTAGAGGTATAAGGAAGAGGGTAAGAATCTTTTATAGTGACTGAATTTAAACGTCTTGAATCTAAACATAATCTAGTACTACCATCCTTCTTTTCTACCGCTAAGACAGGTGAACACCAAGGTGATTTAGAAGGTTGAATGATACCCTCCTTCAATAAAACTTCCACTTCATCAAAAAGTTCTTTCTGCTTTGCAGGACTTAAAGGCCAATATCTTTGTTTGAAAGGTTCACTAGTGACATTAATTTTATGTTTAACAAGATGAGTAAGACCTAAGCCTTTCTTTTCATAAGAAATATTTTCAAAAAGTGAAATAGTATCTTTTAATTTTTGTTTCTCAGAAGGAGCAAGTTCACTAACAGAAGTAACAGTACAAACTTGAGCTTTATTGCTTTGAACATAAGTTATATTTTTCCATAAGTCTTTAGCTAAATCAAAAGTTAACCAAAAATCAAAACCCAAAATAAAATCAGGCTGAAAAGAAGGTATAATTAAAAAGTTAATATTTCTTGTTAAATCATCACAAGTAATAGGCAATTCCATAGTACCAATAATTCTTTGTGAAGAACCATCAGCTGTATAAGCAGCACCAGAATTAGAATTAATTTTATAACCTAAATGTAAAAACTTTTTATGCATATTAGAACCTAAAACACATCTATTAGAACCACTATCTAACAAACCGGAAAAAGTATGTTTACCTACAGAAAACTTTATAAATGGTCTAGTATCACTATGTTTAACAAATAGAACAGGAGCTGATTTATAAATTTTGAAAAATGTTTTTAAATAATCTAACCAACCTGCAAAGTCTTGGTTACGAGTAACATCATCAGGTTTGTGACATTTAGTAAAAGTTTTGTTCATCAAGGTACTCGCAGTTACATCAATAACAGGGGCTCGATGAAACCTAATCAGTTTTTTGACTCCTTAGAGTTCTTATTATCTAAATTACAAACATCACAACTTTTTGACGTGACTCCAACCTTTTGACACTTGAAACAAATGACTCCAGGAATTGACGTACACTGTCTAAAATGGTGTCCAGATTTCTTACATTTTAAACAAATTGAATCAGTTGAAACTGCATTAAACTTGGTTGTAAGTTTGTCAGTCTTAAGATCCTTAGAGGATTTCCTATTGACAAAAACCTCAAGTTCTTTAGCCAATTCAAGGAACTGATCTACTGAGTCAATACATTTACCAAAAAGAAATGGTGTATAAATAGACAACATATTGTGTTTGATAATACTAATTAAAACCGCTTCAAATAGTGGGGAAGAAAGACGACTGGCCATGTCCACAATTTCTGTAATAAAGTCTGGCAGAGATTCAGAATACTTCTGTTTCCTTGTACGAAGGTCATTCTCCAAAAAGTAATCAAAGTCCGGCCTGTCAAAACGTTTAAGTAAAGCAAGTTTAAGCTCATGCCATGATGGAATGCGAATACGTACTGTGCGAAACCATTTAAGAGCAATACCGCTAAGCAAGTCTGTAAAAGAACCAACCAATAACATTTCATCAAAATTCTTGTATAAAAAGTATTCTTCAACTCTAGTTATAAATTCTCTAACGCAAGAACTCCCATCGAATATAATTTTACTTCTTTTTAAGTCAGGCAACTTAATTGCAGAAGGCAAATTCTTTTTTATATGATCATTAACCAAAGCATTTCTCGAATTAAATGAAGGCAAAGCATGTACCGCAAAAGCTGAAGAAGAATGTGCAAACTTGTCATTCTGATCAAAAGAATGATGTACTTCTGTCAAATTAATCATGTCAGGAACATGTGCACTGGCATCAGGAATAGCGCAAGCACCATCAGATTCTAAATTATTTTCAGCAGCTGGAGGCGGAGAAAGCTGAAGTTCCTTATCCATGATGAATGAACAAAAAGTTGAGCAAAAAGCAAAGTTCAAAAGTTATAAAATATTTAAGGTTAAGTTGAAATAATATTAAAGTTGATAAGTTATTTTTATGAAAATATCAAAGTGTTTGGCAATGAGAAGATGCAATAATATCTTACAATATAAGTTTGAGCACAATAATCATTGATAACTAAGTTAAACTTAAGTTCACAATATAATTAAATATAACAAACAATAGTACACAATATTGTCAAAGAAAAATATTGTCTACACAAAATTAACAAAAGAGTTAGAGTATATTATGTTGTTTACAACAATAGTATTAAAATTTGTAAAGTTCAAACAAAGCAATGTGTTTTATAAATAACACTAGGTATTCAATTATAAGAATTGAATAAAATAGAATATAAGATGCAATAATAACCATAACAAGATAGAAAGCTACTCCAATGTCCCTGTTTATGGCGACAATTGTAATAATAAAAAAAAAGAGATTTTAAATAAAATATAATTAATTTGGTTTGATTTATAATTATAAATATAAAATGTGTAGGATGTGTGTAGCTCCTAAATGAAAACAACAAACAAACAAATAAAACAAATACCTTATGGGTTCGGGCGCCTTGGAGCTTACACCTAAAAATTAGTTTGCCGGAATAGGTCTATCGGAAGGATTGAACCTTTAATCGTCCGGTGGGAGGCTAAATAAAGAAATCAAAACAAGAACTCCCTTTTGTTTCTTTAATTTTAAGCCCGTAGCTTTCAGCAAAATAACAAAGTTACACAAAAAAATATTAATAACTAGTTAAAATTAAAAACTAGTATAAATTATTAACTACAGGAAATTATTAAAGTACAGGAGATTATTGCATCTTGAGTATGATAACTAAATTAGTTAAATTAAATTGAAATTAAACATACCAGGGGGTAGTAAACCAGAAATAAACTAAAATAAAACCATGTGACGTGGTGAGCGTCGGGTGAGCGCTGGATGGGTCCCTCAGCAAAACGACCAAGTTAAGTTCATGGGAGAAGGCCAGAACTTAACACGGGAACAAACAAGTGGAAAATATCCTTAGACGAAACCTTTAGAAGAAACTATCAGAAGAAACCCTTCTAAGAAACGCCAACAGCGGGCTGTAACAAATTTTATAGATTAGATTACGGCAAGGCAAAGTGATCAATCCGAGACGCGGCACTTTAGCATTAAAAAGGTCTTACCGTTTCTTCCTCTTCGAAATACGAAGTAAGCTAAATGTTTCGGTACGAGATTCCGACCATAGGCTGTAACAAAATTTGCAGGTTAAGGCACGGTGAGGCAAAGTGAAAAATCCGTCAAACGACACTTTAAAAGTTGATGGATCTCACCGTTTAGTCCTCCTTCCTTCCTCAAACTATGAAATGCGCCATGCGGTCTCCTCACACCAAAGACATCAGGCCAAAACAAATTTATAGGGACGTCATCACGGCACCACTATAAAAACCTAATATATGCCGTACTATGGCATTAAAATTATGCGTAATCCAGCCGAGGATGGCTAAGATTCGCCTTGATAAAAAAACTTAAAGGCGAAGATTCATTTTTGAATCGTCAACCGGTAGATGCTGGTCGAAGAGTGAGCAGCCGTCCGATCTGTCACTTATGTCAAAACTCGAGAAAATACCACAGATAAAATAAAAATCAAATTAGTGACGCGAAACAGACTAAATAGGCCGAAGGCATGTAAGGAGCAAAAAGGCTCGTTACAGATGGTAAAATCTGTCTAATTACAATTTCAGACTCACAGCCTAAGTGAAGATCCAGATATAGTGCTATGTGGCCACAAATGTGATCTACAAGAGAAGAGACTGGTCAACCAGAACAGGGCCAGGGAATTTGCCAAGAACTACAACCTGCCTTACTTAGAGACAAGTGCCAAATCAGGTCAAAATATTGACCGTGCCATTGAGATTTTATTAGACCGTATTATGAACAGGTAATATTGATGGACTTTATGTTTATTATGTTCAAAAGATATGTAGTAAGTTAATGTATTGATTTTGAAAAATTAACCTTATTTTCATAGCTTCAATCTTATTTGTTAAAGTTACTAATGTTGTTTTATTGTTCTATACTTCTTTCTAAAATATCTGTCAGTTCACTCAATCACAGCTGCTAATGGAAATTTAAAATAACTTTGTATAGCATTATTGTGAAAATTCCTTATTTGGTTATACCTATATTGAACCTTATACTGCTCAAAACAAAACTACAAATACGTTATTCTATTGTTCAATTACAGGATGGAATCTTCAGTGGAATACGCGATGCTGTGTGCATCGGGTCGCCGCCGACAGTCTCTCCAAAAGCTACAGGCGAATAAAGACAGGAAATTTTGTTCATGCTAAAGTTTTATAGTCTGTGATTTTATACTATCTTATACACTATCTTACCTTGAAACTGAAAGTATTTGCTATTATACACTTTATAAAATATTTTGTAAACATCACAAATGTTGGAACCTAACTTATTTATTCCAAAAGGTTCTATGGTTAATGAGACTGATTTTTATTTTCTAGTTCATGGAGCTACATGATAATTTTACATTCCATGGTATTTATACCCACTTAAAATATTTTTCTAATAATTTATTGCCATTATTTTTCATAATGTACTTAACATCTATTTATGTGGAAAAACGTATACTGTTGTAACATCTTATTCTGTCCCTTTTTATTCAGAACAAAATGGTATTCGAATGAAAGAATCAAAATTGATTACATATTTATCATATATTTACATACAATGTTTAATATACCAGAACTATTACAAACGGAAAGTTAGTGTGGGGAGATCATTATGTCGATAATCAATGCGCATACGCAGGATAAATCTGAATTCTAACATAATTGTTAAGATTATGACGACCCAATTAGTCCAGCAGTAGTTAACACTGTCTTCTGTGCTAAGGGTCCCAGGTTCGAATCCCGGTAGGGACTAATGTTTGTGTGATGAGTAAAAACATTGTAACACTCTGATACGAATGTTTATACTTATCTCATGGATGTATCTATGTATAATTTGTATATATTAAAAAAAAAAAAATGTATATATGTAGTATATCAATCAACTGGTATCCGTAACACAAGCCTCGTTGCTTAGCTTGGAACTAGATGGCGCTGTGTCATCATGTCCAGGAATATTTATTGTTATAGACCAGTGGACTGCGACCTCTCAAGTGCCATTTCATTTCCCAAATCAAGCACAATTGACCTTTCGGAGTTAGCTCATGCTCAAACATTCAGAGAATAAGTATCTTCTGAGAAAACCTGTATGTATGACATTTTTCTATGATTCAAATAACGTAGACTACAGCAAATTACATATTTTGTTCAACAATGGAATGGTATGACATGAAATGAAAGTGATAATACACGAACCACATTTACACTATATGCGGCGTAAGAGCGAGTGACAAGTCCGACAATGAAACTAACTTTTCGTTTGTAAATGCCTCTGGTAAAGTAAGAGCTGTAATGCTTTTGGAAACGTATTTCTTGAAGATACGGATTATTGGTGTCCGCTAGAATAGCATGGCTAAATGAAAACAATACTAATAAACACGACTCTCTAGGACCAACTAGGGCCCCCTCTGCCCACCCCCTTGGTATTTTCCCCATCCTCCTAAACTAGTTTTGCAACTAGCTATCAGGTAATCACTGTGTTTGATTTGCATGCTTTAAAAGATTGGTTCAGTTAGCCTTTATTAACGACCCGCCCCGTCTTCATCACTAAACACTCCTCATTCCTTCCTTTGAGTTGAAAATTCCACGTAAAATCGCTATAAAATAAACCTCATTTCAAGCTTTCTACACTTAGCAGTCTCGGCTGCGCGCCGATAGACAGTCAGGACGAATGATCTTTATCACTATGAGTTTAAAAGATTTTGATAATCTTCCTTATTTTTTGCGGTTGAATAATTTGCACAAGTGTGATATTTGCATAGCACAATATAATGATAAAGTACCATATACTTACTTGAAAGTTTTGTCCTGTAAAATGTTGAGAAAATCTTATGATATTTGATATTCATGACGTTAACCCTAGTCTATTGAAGTAAATATAATCTGAATGAATTGTTATACATTTTTAAATTTGAATAATATTTAGATTGTAAGCGACGATTTGTTTAAAGGAGCGTTTGGATTAAATGAACGAATCATATTCGTCGTTATCCATGATTAACATTCTCGGTTGATCTCATAATTAGTGCACATTAAAGTTTAGACAAATATTTATAGGTCTTTGATATATGCACCGTGCAATGGCAGCGGCCTACAAAAGTTTTGTAGGAATAGTCAACAGACCCTTGTGTTTTTAGTACTAAATATCACTGTTGTCGATTGTACTCGTAGAATCGACAAAACTCTTCTGGCGTAACATTATGGTTGTAACTTCATGTTACGCTGAATATATATATGTCCAATGTAACAAGGGCCCCAAAGAGAGGGATGTCGTTTGCCACGTTAAATAGCGCCATCTCTTTCTTACAACCTATAGATATCCTGCTTGAATTAAATATGTCTAGTTCTTAATGTCAGTTCGTTTGGTCCAAACTCCCTTTAAACGGTTTATTATAAGTATAATGTAATTATCTTATTGATCTCAAAATATATTTATCAACTTGTATACTGAACTAGCAACCCCAAAGAGGCTTCGTCCCCATATAAATATTGTAATTATTATTTGTTATGTGTATAATTGTTAGTCGCGGTCAAATCAGGGCACGTATTAATAAAATATTCAATGTATGTAATAATATCTCTTAACTTATCGTCTATTCCAGACGCTTCTATGATGTATTGTCTGAGAGACGAACGTTTTTGGTGGTCTGACATGAACCAGGTTCCCTCGCAATACTTGTGGCCCCGTCATAACACGCTTGCACCAATCAGATCTTATGTCAGCAAGCTTCTTCCAATTTTCAGGCACAGGGTGTGCCTATTATACGACATTGACTTGCGTCGGGACGTGGAGCTCCCTCAATAATGGTTGAGCTAAACGATGGCTGATGTATGCGTGCTATCAGTATAGACAGGTCCACTCAAAGCTGCACTAGTCTTCAAAGGGCCACCTCAGGCTCACATATTGTAAACAAAGATGTTTGGACTTCAAAAGAGACCATGATTCTCTAAGTTTGTTTTGGCATTTCTTCTCAGAGGTCGTCAGTTAGGAAATACCTATATCTTATACATGACTTGTAAAAGTATCTTTAAAAGATCTATTTACAGAAATAAATCGCACCGTTAGAATGAAAGTGACCGACGTAAAAAAATGCAATTTGTGGAATATGAGTAAGAAAGATTTAAAAAAGTATATAATCAAATATATTTAATTATATCTCTTCCGTTTTTCATAGAAAATGATTTTTTTGCTGGTTTATAGATTGATCTTTTATAAAGAGATTGGTAACATCATATTATAGCAAAATCAGAAATTCCTGGAATTTTGAGTTAGGTCACTTTCATTCTAAGGGTGCGAAATATCATTTACTCAATACGTCTGTTTTATTTTTGTGTGTACATAACGCTATATCTTCGCTGTCAGGGATAATTATTCTAATCGATTAGTGATTGTCGTTGAGTTTAATATAGCTTCAAAATGGTCCCTTGTAGATTTCATCGATATTGAACTATAGACGTGCAGCAGAATTAAATTAGAAATGAGTGTAATTTCGGGGTTTAAGTCTATGTATGAATTAACTTATTGAAATAACGTTCTTTAAATTTTTATAGTTTTATCTGATATCTTCTTTGGTATTTTATTAATATGTGCCTAAATAAGTCCAAACATATAATCACCAACGGAATATTTATTTTAAATAACTTATCGGTAATTTTATTATCTACATTGAAACTAAGTCATGCCATAATCATTAAGTTAATTATAATAATAATGAAATCTAGTCATATTTAATACTTCGCTCTAGCGCATGCGTATTGCAAACGAAAAATTTTGTAATTATTGTGATCGGCTTAAATATGGATTAAAATAATATTTTATAATGTATTATTATTAAAAAAATATTGAGATTTACCCTTGACCAAAATGCGATTTATATACATACCTATTATAAAGTGTCAATTTTGTGAACAATTATTGTCTATTTGATGTTTTCTGTGTCATTAATAAATTATTATGATAAAAATATATTTTATTACTTCAATTCTTGGAGCAACGGGCCTCCAGTACATGGATTTAATCTTCAAATTTTTCTTATAGGTACCTACCAAGGTAATTTTAAAAGAATATAAGACATTCTATGTACTAAAAAGGTTTATAGAGGGTCGGCAACGCGTAAAACACCTCTGGTGTTGCAAGCGTGAATATTACCGGAGTTGCAATACTAATCATACGTCTATGCAATTTGCGATGACCAAAGAGCATAATATTAATCACTGGGTACTTGGATTGATTCGAGAACTGGTGGATCTTATGGTCTATATATCTACGTGTCTTATGGTCAGTCTGCCTTCCCTAAACCCTGTCTGATGATGCAAGAATAAATCTTCATTCATACATGATAAAGTATACTAATTATCCTGTCTGAATGTGTGTTTATAATACTTTATCCTGTATCCATGAATTTAATATATTAAAATCCGACTTAATTTTTCTTTCTCTCATAAATCCAGTTACTCAGCTGGGCACGTTTTCCTCTCCTTTCGAAAGGGATTAGAGCATAGACCACCACGGCTATTAGAAAAACTTCTTGACTTCTGGCGAAAGGTTTCACTTCATCCAGCAAATCCTTTAAACATGCTGGTTTATCACGTTTTCCTTCACCGTTTGACCATGTGGTAAATGTGCACATAACTGTCAGTGGTCTTAGTGGATCGAACAGTCCACTGTTAACATCACAAGGCTATTGTTGCTTTGCTTTAAAAGAGACATTGATTCTCTGAGTTTGTTCCGGCATTTCTTCTCAGGGGTCGTCAGTTAGGAAATGATGCCATCTAGATCCTAAAATAATGTTACATAACTTGTAAAAGTGTCTTTAAAAGATCTATTTACAGAAATAAAAAGTCATTTACAATCAGCAACTTAGCCATATTATATTTCGCGAAATAAATATATTTTTTTAAATTAATTTGACAGAAGTTTGTCCTCCAAATTTTGACTATTCCAATCCCAACCTTTCCTGATGAAAAACATTTTAGATCTTCAGAGAAATAATAAACCAAGCACCAAGTAAGAATGCAATAAAAGAAATATAAACCCACTCTGGATCTTGTAAAATAACCGTTTTCTTAGTTTAATTTCATCCAATTGAATGTAATTGTTTTCTAAATTCCAATTTGTAACACATATTTTACCACTTATTCTTTTGGGTCGAATCCAAACCAAGCCGTGATAAAAGTGCGTTAATCCTTGTTTTCACGATTCGATTACTTAGACATATTTTGACGGCGGTATTACTTATGGCTGTTTTTCTATGAAGTCTTGCCGAATGTCGGTAGGAGCATATTATTGTGCGATGAGCATAGACAAGACCTGTAACTGAGTCGTGCGTAGCTATTTGTATCTGTAATATGTATGTAATATACATCACGTGATAAATTCCGTGAAAAATAACTGTTATCTCTACTTTTATAGAGACAGTAAGTTTAGTACATATTTGTTGGTTTATGTGGGTAGATACTGAGTTTTACAGTGCTCAAGAAATCAGTAAGTGGGTTAGTACCCACTTACTATTTGGCTAGTGCCAAATCAGTAATATATTCAGTTCAGTAACATATTTGTTAATGGAACGCAACCGACGTATTTATACTTAGTTATTCAATGGAACGTTCTTACAATATAGATAGTATTTGGTTAGCTTCAGTTTACAACCATACATTGAGGGGTCGCTGAGTTCACCCAACTGCAATCATCTGGCCCCCCTGCACGCACGTGATACGTCTGCCTGCAGTACTTTTACCACCCTTCACTCAAAACTGGACCGAATTTGTGTGCATACAAAGTTCAAAATAGACTGGTGGGTGGTAATAAGCTGCAATATAAAATGAGAATACCCCTTCACATGGACTCTGTTGTAAGGATATAGTGTCGAAATTGGCCCCGCTGAAGGACGCGACCCCAACACGCAGACGCGGAAGCTTTAGTACTACGTCACACTAGCGCTAATCTTGCTCTTCCTTAACGTTGTTTTCGTTGTTTCCACGATACCACACCATCATGTGACCTTTTGTTTTGATTTTCAAATAAATCTTTCTTCATTTTCGTTTCGGTATGTTTTCTATCTTGAAGTATTCGTGTCAGAAGCACGGTTTTCTTGTTCAGTCGGAAACGTGTGTGTTATAGTGCCGTTTCGCCCGCAGCTAGCTTCATTCCGTTTTCCAGTTTGTTTATGTGTTGAAAGACAACAGATTGGTGCACCCGGCTTCTGCGAGCTCCGTAATTCGAAGCACCGTGTGTTTTCAGTAAGACCCGAGTTATGAATGAAGCTGGCTGAATAGACAGTTTCGCGATCGAAGCGTGAGCTCTGTGTGAAAAATACATCCGTACTTATACTCGCACGGGAGTGAATATCGGAATTTACGCGGTCTCCAGTGAAGTGTTGACATTTGTATTATCGAACTGTGAAATGAAACGATAACGATATCAAGAATAACGAAAATAATCTTAATTATTTAATACTAAATAACCTAATTTAAGCAGTGATTAAAGGATACAATAAAAAGGTGAGTTCATTATTTTATAAATTCTAGATTATTAAATATTATTATGAACACGTGAATTACATTACAAATACAAATAATTAAGTACCTATTCCTTATTATTTGTAATAAAACATAGGTAGGTACAAAATACAAGTTATGGATAGTTTAATCTAGAATATCTACAATCAGTGTTTGTATATTTTTATCGGATTTTTGCTAGAAATCATAATTATAAGTAAAGTACCTGATTAACTCCCTATTAAAGATTCAGAGAGTTCCTGACCACTATCTAATTGTCAAATTTTCCACTACAATACTTTGCGAAATTATAAAGACGATTCCATTTACCCCTAAATTAGGAATAGTACGTAATTAAAATTCAGAAAAAAATAACGAAATAAAAACGTTAAAAAATTTAAAGGTTAATGTTATGGTGCATGACCTATGGCCTTGCTATGTGGTCAGGCAACTCTGAAGGTTACGACTAATGTTGATAGGTTTAATGTAAACAATCATTATGCTTGTATTTCATGATTTTCTACAGTTTTGTTTTAACAAATTATAGGTATGGCTGTTGCAAACATGGCTCCAATATTAAGTAACTAATATTTAAGCAAAATAATTATTTAATATTTAAACGATTTAGGAGATGGTTCTTTTGATTTTAAAAAAAAGAACAGTGGCAGATTAATAAATACAGATTAAATAATACAAAACATTTTATTAATGAGGTTGAGATAGAATTGGGTATTTCTAAACACGTGTCCTTACTGACGGCATATTACTACTAAGACTAATAAAACGAGGTTTGTGGTTTAATTTACCGTAAATAACAAAAATATTACTGAACAATAGAAGCTACATACTCGTACTTAAGTAAAGACGTAATAATAATAAATATTTACTTGCCACGAAAAACAGTTACCTACCATGACATAAGCTTAATCAATTGTATATGTCGGAGAAAGCTATAAGTCGGTTTGATTATTGTTTGCAAGAATAACGCAAATAATGATTTATTACATTTTTCCATAGCTTAAAACCTCCTTAGTCTAATAAAAAGTAAAAAATATTGTTATCAGTTATAGACCAATCAGAGCAGAGCATTTAGCTTGAGCGTGGTCGAGGCGCCATCTTTACTTTTGGAGGGACGCGGACAGTATTGGACATTATTGAGAAATAGCGACTGATCGAGTTGGATCATTGAGATTGAGAGTCTGAGAGACTGAAAGAGTATTAATTGTTGGTAAAAGTAAGACCGGTGCCCTGAACTCGCTGCTCGGTCTTAACTGTGCATTTTCTCTCGATATTATTGTGAAGTGATAAATTGTTATTTAATCCGAATTAAAATAATATGTAGTGCAAAACCATGATCATTATGTTTGTGCTTGTAATTAACCCTGATGATGCCCACGAAATTCTTAACCACTAATGACGATGTCAACAGAAATAATGTTTCTCCGACATCAGAAGTGGGATAACTACCTCCGCTTTCTGTCGTTTTTCAATTTATTTTCAGATTTTTCATACATACGGACACAAAGCAGATCGGCCTTTGTTAGTCGTGGTTCGAAATTCGAATACATCTGGAAGCGAGGTGCAGTCGCAATAATAAGGCATTGTAGATAAACAGAATATCGAGAAAAACTTGGTGATGTAAATACTGACGCTGGTTGGTAACGGTGGACTTCTGCTTTTGCGGATCGTGGTATACAGGAAAGTAAATTAATTCTAGTACTTATTGAGTCAAAAGTTACTTCGTTTTCAGTAAGTAATAACGTTTAAAAAAAAAAATACGAACGGAATCAAACGGATAACGATGATGGCAAAATCGTTGTACTGTTGTTGTATGTTGCTGCTGTTGTACTGTTGTTGTATTTTGTTTAAAAATGTTATGATATCGGAGTTTCTGCGTGTGTGATATACTGGTACAGGTATAAATACCCAATGTGAGCTTACCAGTACGCAGACTGGGCATGTATAGCAGAAACCCGGCCGTACCCGATTAGTAAAATTTTATTGTATTATCGAGTAAAACGCCGAACTAAATCGTATGACGGTACGGACCTACGCGGGTCTCTCGTCATATCCAGTACGGCGGCGCGGTCATTCATAATGCTCGCGCTCGCGGAGAGTACGAAGTTACCCGAATACTTACGGCGATTCCCGACACGCGTACGTGTAATATTTTAGGCATTTTCTAACAAATAATTCGGTGATACAAATCTGTTCCTTATACATATCGGAATTAAGAAGTTAATTGTGTAATGATGTTAAAGAGTATTTCATTTTGAATTACTAAAAAGAGTTATTTACTTTTAATAAAGATAGAGGTCATTTTAGAGTACCTATTTTAAAATATTGGAATTGGTCGACAATAGTAATATTATTAATTTCAATGTTAACTTTTTTTTACGTCAGTTTATTTGCCTGTGAATATTTTATGAAGTCAGATTGAATTTTTGGCGGGATTTAACTGTTATCGTGTTTCTGTATTGTTTTTGTTGTTTTGATTGTTGTGTTGTTATTTGTCTGTGTATAAAGTAATCGAGTTTCTAAAAGGCGACCGCTAAAGGTGATGATGATGATGATGACCGCTAAGGCCAGGTTTGGAAAACCTGTAGGTATTTTGATATAGGGTTTTAGTAAGTACAAAACACTGGAGTCCGCTGGAGTGGACACGTCGTACACATGGATGATAGTAGATTGCCAAAGTCTTTCTTCTACTCCGAACTCTCATGCGGAAAGCGCAAACAAAGAGTTCAATATCTGCGTTACAAATACGTGATGAAACGCAATCTCGCGGCCTGTAACATATCTACTGATGGTTGGGAGGACGGAATGAAGAGTACGGAATGGCATCATACCGTCTACACTAATGTGGTGAAGTATCGCTTTGCAAGTCACATCAGAGCCCATCACAATGACCAACTGATCATTTAGTAGTCGCCGTCACCGGATACGGTGTGGAGGACACATATTAGTACCTAGGTACTGGGTATACGGCCATACCCATACCTTTGAACCCGGGTACGTTGCAAGGTAATGTTGCATGGTATATCTCATGCCTATAAGATACCCTAGGAGCATGTTGGTTGTTAATGTTTAGGTAGTCTTTGTGAGAGGCGAGGCGGCGGATACAAGGCAAGGTGGCCATAACAAGATGAGGTAGCCATAGCATGGTAAGGTGGCCGTAGTAAGGCGAGGTGGCCATAGCAAGATGAGGTAGCCATAGCAAGGTGAGGTAGTCGTAGTAAGGCGAGGTGGCCGTAGTAGGGTGAGGTGGCCATAGCAAGGCGAGGTGGCCATAGCAAGGCGAGGTGGCCGTAGCAAGGCGAGGTGGCCATTGAAAAGTACCTAAAATCTGTTGGATAAAAGGCGAGGTGGCCAATTATCTAAAATGTGTAACGTGTATAACGGCGAGGTGGCTGTTTCGATACTATGAACTTGATTTCGTGTGTAGCGTCTGGGCTATAAGGAGTCAGATTCGATAGCAAAAGGCGTATAGCTAATTTAAGATAATATCTTATCATCGGTGTGCAGGAGATAAAATAATAATTCCTTTGGTCAGGAGTGGCCGAACGATAACAATATCTTTTTTGCAGTTAAGGACGATGCGCAACCTTCAACATCACACGAGGGCGTGTGGTATGTCAGGACGGCCGTGTCGGAGAAAGCTATAAGTCGGTTTGATTATTGTTTGCAAGAATAACGCAAATAATGATTTATTACATTTTTCCATAGCTTAAAACCTCCTTAGTCTAATAAAAAGTAAAAAATATTGTTATCAGTTATAGACCAATCAGAGCAGAGCATTTAGCTTGAGCGTGGTCGAGGCGCCATCTTTACTTTTGGAGGGACGCGGACAGTATTGGACATTATTGAGAAATAGCGACTGATCGAGTTGGATCATTGAGATTGAGAGTCTGAGAGACTGAAAGAGTATTAATTGTTGGTAAAAGTAAGACCGGTGCCCTGAACTCGCTGCTCGGTCTTAACTGTGCATTTTCTCTCGATATTATTGTGAAGTGATAAATTGTTATTTAATCCGAATTAAAATAATATGTAGTGCAAAACCATGATCATTATGTTTGTGCTTGTAATTAACCCTGATGATGCCCACGAAATTCTTAACCACTAATGACGATGTCAACAGAAATAATGTTTCTCCGACATATATATTATACCATTGGCAATATACTAAAAGGCACTGGTTTCCAAACTAGTCTGAAGCCTGTATTTTGGGAGACAGTTTGCAGTCAAAGATATGACACTGTAGACACTATAATGAACGTCGGTTATAAAGCTAGTTAGCTAAAGCGTACTGGACATTGCATAATTGGAATAGATCGAATAATTCACGAGATTGAATGCCCAGCATAACTGGGCTTCATAATTGGGATAGAGTGAAGATAAGTAAGTACCTAGGTATATGTATATATTTTTTAAATTAAGCCGTTTTATGTCATATTGCCTGTTGATTGTGAAGTCAAAGTTCGATGGCATGTTTCACTTATATATTACATTCCCAAGATCCAAGACACGCACCATTTTGCGTATTTATTAGATGCTCAATTGGTAAAACAGAATATTACATCCATGGCGTGTGAAGTCTGCCAACCCTAATCCCTCTGAAATGTGTCATACAGTAAACGCGTTGTTGACGAATACATTATTTGAGAAAACATCTGAAATGCTCTTTTGAATAAAGTCCTATAACAGCTTTAATTTCTACTGAAAACTGATATAACTGATCTGAGAACTGATAGAGATGTAAATGGACTGTGAAGTCAAAGGTCTCAAGTTCGATTCCAAGGCATTACTTATTTTTCGAAGGTATGAGCGTGTTCATCATATGTGCACCGTTTGAGCATATGATAAATCAAATATTGCGATCACGAAGGCAAACATCGTGAGGAATCTTGCATGCCAGAGAGATTTTCACGACAGGGTGTGAGGTTTGCAAATCACTACTAGGCTAGCGGGGACTATTACCTAATCCCTCTTAGGTATCTGAGAGGAATCCCATGATAACAGGGGATCAATAATTGCGCTGATGATGTTGCGATGAAATATCTGAAGAAGATTCTGTTTGCTCAGGATCAGTCACTATCGATAGAAAAAAGAGAAAGGGAGAGAGATAAAAGATTATTACATTATTACAAAGATTGTTTTCAGTTGCACAACGAAAGTTTGCAATCACAGCGCGGATTAGTTTCGTACAACCGTAAACTAACATTAAAAATTCAAGCTTTAATCTCGGGTTAGTGGAGTACCTGGTTTCTGAATTTAACTTTTGTAATGGAATTTTATTTAGTACATGTCTCACTCAGTTTTAATCTATAAATAAATTGTGCTCCTGCATTCGAAAGAAACGCGGGTTTTTTCTTATGCCACGGAGGTGGCAAACCGCAGCCTATGGACATCTGCAATATCAGAGCCATCAGAGGTGTCACCTGTAAACATTTTCCATATGCTATGGTCTTTTGGGAAATTCTCGACAGGTAGCTCATTCTACAGCCTAATTGTACGAGAACTGCAATGATAAAATTTGAATGAAATTACACAGACAGTGTTTAGGGAAGAACAACATAGAGCTACAAACATTAATGAATTACTATCTTAATGCTAATGCAGATTACCAAGACCGAAATAGATTGATACGTAACTTATAAAAGGGAGCTACAGATAGCCTACAGGTGTGACTAGTGGACTGACATGTTAAAGGTCTCGAGTTCAAACCCGGGCACGCGCCATTGACTTTTCGAAAGTTATGTGCGTAATTATCACATGCTCAAACGGTGAAAGAAAACATCATCAAACTGCATGCTTGAGAGATTTGTCTCGATGGCATGTGAAGTCGGCCAACCCGCAGTAGGACTATAGTTTAAGCCCTCTCAAATGAGAGGAGACCCGTGCCCAGCAGAAGGACGTTAATGGGTTGATGATGAGGATGATGTGAAGTCTACCAACCCGCAATAGGCTAGCGTGGTGGACTATAGGTGTACTATACCCTCTCAAATGAAAGGAGAACCGTGCCCAGCAGTGGGACAATAATGGGTTGATGATGTAAGGTAACGGGTTAAGGTGCAGTTTTGGCCCGTTTGGTGAGAATTGTAAAACCCACAATATTCATACTCTACTAGCTACCAATACTCGTGACCAATTTCCAGTTAAATTGTCTACAGTCAAAGTCCTACATTACATTACGTTATTTACACAAAGTTTCGGTCAAACTGTACTAATGAATGCGAGTATGCAAAGCTTATAGGAAGCCTGTCATAAAGAGATGTTTAAATATTGTTCCCTCAGGAAACAGGCGACAATTGTCCTTCATTAAATATTTGACTTGACTGACTATCTATCTTTGATCGAATTTAAACGTATGTATATCGTCTTTAGTTTAACATCTTTACTATGATAGCGAACAGCAAACCTTCTCTCAGCAAGTCTTAGTTGTTTTCTTCTAGCCATAGCAAGATATTTCTTGTTATGACTAGATAACTAACGAATGTGAATGTGACCATGGAACTTGATGGCCCAAGTCTCAGTGGCACATTACAAGTTGACTTTGGGAGCTAAAAAAAAGTCATCATTCCAACTTTTAAAATTGAAACTTGTTGACCTTTTTTAAGCCCTTTGATCATTCTAGATGACCGAGTCGCAAGTTAGATCCGCCACTGATAATTTACTAGATATCAAATAATTTCTTCGTTGGAAGGGCTCGGAATCTTGATAGACACGTGAGTTCTATGAGTACTAAAGTATATACAGTGAGTGTACTGTATATCAAGTCAAAGTGAAAGAAACCTTTCCCTAAAAGGAAGAAAATCTTCTGAAGAAGCCATTCTGTTCTCATTTCTATTGTTTGCAATTATAAGACCATCATTATTATTAGGCAACACAATACGTACGTAACAACATTAATATAGGGTGGGAGTTTTAAAGTAGCTACCTACTCATGTTCTATTACAGTCAATTAGTTTTAATTATTCTTAATAACTTGTTAATTTATACGCAGTGTTGCTGCCAAAACAAGCTAGAAACAAATGTAATGTCTAATGGAAATGTTTAACTGAACAAAAGAGCCACTTCAATTCATTGAAACATTATTTAGATCCAAGTGATTAACTGTTACCTACACACCTTGGATGTAAACACACTTAAGTTATAATACTAATTTCTTTTTAAGACTAAAATATAGGGTATAGCGGAATAATTGTTCCTTATGTCTATGTTTAGCGACTGTAAGTATAAGTGTGTCTCTCTTGGCATTTGAACTTCTAAAACGGATGAAAAAATCTTTATGGATAGATAGGCGATGTTGTTTATCGTTTAACTTTTACTCCGCAATATTTTTAAGGTTATCTCCACATGACAAGAAGGGTCAATAGATGTGTCGGTACCATTCGTTTGCCGTCATAAAACCTGTAACTAGGGAGTGGTTTTAGGTCCCATGTGACGGCTTGAGCCGATCACACTTTTATTCTCTGGAACTGCGAGAAAATTACATAAAAGGCATATTATAGAGAAGGGAGATAATAAAACTAGAATATTGTTATCATCAATAGCGCTGTCAATTTATTCGGGTATGAAGCTCAAAGTTCTTTTAGATATTGAGGCTTATGTATCCCTAGTACATAAGTCTTAGAGAGTTTCGTGACTTAGTAGTGTCTGAGCTATCTATCGGCTATCAAGGTAACACAATTCTTTTAGATAGATCTTAAGGCTTAGGTAGTAGAGTGCAAAGTTGTAGGTAGTAGTTATATAAGTTAGATTTTGACTTTGTTGCATTAAGCCGTTTTATGCCCTGCTGCTGGGCACGGGCCTCGTCTCAACTCAGGATTGGGTTTTCGCCACCACGTCAGTCTAATGTGAGATGGATGACATTTACATTTCTCTGGGTTGCTGGTTCCAGATTTTTTAATTTTCAGTTCACTAGTCACATAGTTAGGCCATTATAGCTTTTTTAAGTCAGATATTGTATTGCCCTATTTTGCTTTGGAGGAGAAAGGAGGTGAAACATGTGTGTGTTTCCAGTTTCTCCCTAATCATGCGGATTTATTTACACGCTTTTGGAATCTAGATCATTGATGCGGTAGATGATTGAAATATACACTGTTTGCATTCCACACGAAACCCAAATAATTTATAACATTCACGTGAATATTTAGGTCTATATTTATTTTGGCTTCTTCAACATCTACTGCCTAAAATATTTCGTGGGAGTATTTCGATAAGCAACGAAAGAGGCCCTGATTTTACTGTCCCTGTTTACGTAATTTGTATAAACCCTGAATATTTTCATAGAAAGTACTTCTTCCTAAAGACTTTTTTAAAACATGAAAGTGGCAAACTTTCTGTATATAATATATTCGGACATTAGACTCTTTCTATAGAAGAACTTTAATACCGCTGCGCTAATCGGGTAGTCTATGGACGTTTGCAACGTTAGAGGTGTCGCTCGCGCGTTGGCGACCCTGTAAAAACCTTTTCGCTCGTTTTTGAAGAACCCCATACTGTAGTTATGCTTGTCTGTGCCACATGATGTTTATATGTGTACTCGCAAATGTGTACGTGACGAATGTTTGTCAGACTAATTGGTTTTGTTTGCGTATGAGTGGGACATTCCATTCATCTTCAACTACACTCTAGTTTCTTGTCAGAACGCTTGGAGCACAGCGAGAAGAATGTTTGGTGGGTGCAGTATTCAACTATAATTGTAATAGTTACTTTTGTTTGTTTTGGGACCTATTTTAAATTCTATAAATATTTATCATCAACTCATCATCAACCCATTGTCCCACTGCTGGGCACGGGTCTCTCATAATTTTGAAAGAGATAGGCTACAGTCTACTACACTAGTCTAGTGTGGTTTGATAGACTTTGTCTGCCATTGTCATAATGCCTCAGGCGTTCCAGCTTGTGGTAAATACACACGTAACTCCGAAAGGTCTTGTAAATAATAATAAATCATAAATAAATCCTGTCTTTCGAACGCTAACATATCATTAGGATTTTCTCCTGTATTGTAGGCCATTAGAATATAAGTTGCGGAGGGGGATTAAACCCGTGACCTGCACTGGAGGGGCCAGTGTCTTGTGCCAAATTGTGTCGTCATCATTCGAAGTTAGTTTAACCTTTACGCTTTTACCTTGAAAGTAAGAATAATCAGTGTGTGCAACTGTTCTATTCATGTTGTGTATTTTTAGGTTGCCTATAATCTTCAGTAACGTCAGTAATGTTGGCAGTAACAACGTGGGTTGTCTTGTTAGATATTCCGCGATAACGTACGTAAACAAACGTATTTACATTTCAACTGTCATAGTTATTTCTGTAAAAATTATATGAAAATAATATATATAAATATGCAGAAGGCGAAAAAGGACTTTAAAGTTAAAGTCTCCCGGTTTTCTTGTGGAATTTAAATTAATTGTGTGACATAATATTCGGTCAAGATGATCTGAAAACAAAACTGTAGTCAATGATGAATGATGATGAATTTATATCTTCCACCCCCTGATTTAAGTCATCTAATTTGACTGCAGCTATGATAGGGTTGTTAAAATCTCCCCAAAGCAACTCCGATTTACAACTTGGCGGTGCACTACCGTACACCCAGATACGAACTTACAAATGTTTGCGTAGGACGCGTAACTTTGCACCGCGCCGTGGCGTAATTATAATTAATCTTACGTAAAACATGTCAAGCCGTGCCAACTAGCACATGAGGTAGCACCAGTATTAGTATTAACACATTCTCTACAAATTGTGGTTTTAACGTAATAGATAAATGACAAAAATTGATGCTTAAGTATTTCAGTTATTTCGTACTATACATTTAAGTCTCTCTTTGTGATCTTGGTACTACTATATTACTGTCATTCTAAAGTAGACTTTTTGACACATAGACTTATAAAAAAACTGCCTTTGTAGAAACAATTGAACAATTGACCTACTTCGGAATATTATATTTTTTACGCAAATGTCCCACCGATATTGCATTGCCGTGCGTCGGGTCGTTGAGTCTCAATATACACTACTCAATATACACTACTCAATATAACTATGACAGTTTGTAGCATGGTTTTATTTATCTTACTTTGCACCATCTAGTAGTGATCTAAACACAGCCAATGTCTATCAACAACAGGACAGGAATTCGCTGTCTGTATTTCCCGATGAGTACAATTTGAGAATCTTCATTCAAGTAACGAGTGAATAGGTTTCTTCGAGGTAAGCGTGATTTATCTTCGCTCACCTGATGGTAAGTGATGACCGCCGCCCATGGACATTTGCAACACCAGAGGCTTGCAAATGCGTTGCCAAACCCCTTAGAAACCGTTCAGGTTTCTCACACTTACCATAAAGTGAGATTATAGTCAAAGGCTTTTTATCTGTTATAGGTTATAACAGATAAAAAAACGCGAGGAATGATCAAGGTTTTTCCCAAGACAAGTCTGTTTATATAACAGAAGAAATTGCTATAATGGCAGTAAAAATGATAGTAAAAATAGATCACAACATTAATAACAGACTAAATAGTATCAGCAAATCTTAAAATATAATTTCAACAGCCATGTTCAATGCAATTACAAGTCGGTCCATTCAATAATTGTTGCCTTGCATCTGTAAAGCTTATTATACTGTCATTGCTAATTTAAGCATTCACTGTGCTCCAGTAGTTAATCAAATTGATAGACGTGGAATTCGTAGATAGATAAATGTTAAGTACCGACATTAATGTTCGTTTTAAAGGTTGTAACCATTTAAAACATGATTATATACATATATAAAATGCTATATTTTAATGATTGTTTTGTGTTGTGTTGAGGGGCTAGTGGCTCGTGACAGTCTATGGATAGGTGACCAGCCGTAAATGTCTCGAGACCCTTTCATAAAGTGTTACCAGATGGAAAATCGCATTCAATACAACATAATACTTGTAATAATACCAGAGCTCGTGACTATTCTGACAGCATGGGCATTCCATTTGATGTCAGTTTAGTATTTTAAGAAACCAAAACGGTTTTTGCAGGGGTGTGCTACGCATTTCCAAGCCTTCAGGTGCTGTAAATGACCATGGGTGGCGGTTATCACTTACCATCAGGTGAGCCGCCTGCTCGTTTGCACTCTTATCGCAATAAAAAAAAAACAGACACATTCCTCCGAATAATATAGGGGCAACGCCTCTAACAAATAGACAGTTAATACCCCTTAAACACAGTCTATCGTGTTACGTTGAAAAACAAACATAGATAAAGGTTATAAGTTCAATATAATAAATGATATAATAGATCGTTTCTAATTTCTCTCGCCCGTTCTCCCACGCAAGTTATAGAAGTCAAATAAGGGTCACTTCACATAAAGGACCGCTTTAGTAACTGAATTATAAGTGTGGGACTTAATAATGAAGGCGATGAATAATAGATTTTAATTCTAGAACTCTCTTTGGTGGTGTCTTCTGTTAGCGCTGAGCTGTCTGTTAGACTGCCATCAGGAAATAATTTTGATGGGAAGTTGTCAAAAATCGCTTACCTACTAAAAGTTGTAAAGGCAATTTTTTAATCTCTTCCAATATTTAAATAATTAAAATATTTCATTCAATTTATTTTTGGGACTGGAAAATCGCATTCCTAAATATATCGTTTTTCGTTTTTATTCATGGAAAAGTGCTTATATTTTTTTGCTGAAAGCTGGAAGCTCTTAATTTATCCAACCGACCCAAACCTTGGGAAGAAGCGTATTATATAAAATTACAATACCCATTCAAAATCAATGCCAACAGATTCTGCCTGAGTTTATGTACTTAATCAGGATCTATACTACTATCTTGTACCCCAGTTTTAAGCCAAACAGTATGATATGTACTATGTTTTCATATTATACCTGAGAGTATAGTAGAATGTGTTTCTTGAAGTTAGATCCGGCTTGTGCTTTCCTTCCAGCACGAATTGGGACTATTTAAACACCTTGAAGACAAAATATAACTCTATTTCTGCCGTAGATTGAACGCAATGATCTCTACTTGAACTAATAAACGTGACAAATGTTCATTCAATTAAGGTATTCGAACGATTACGTCAGGTTTGAGCATAAATTATGATATTTTCTATTGCGACTTAGTCATATGTTAATAATGCCTAGTTTAAAATGCATAATGAAGACGTGAAGTAGTAAGTCACAAATATTTTTGTTTTAATTTTAATATATCGATATGATTTGAATACCGGCGCAAACAAGAGCCGCTGATGGGAAAATAAACTCTAATTTCTATGTTCTAATTTATCGAATATAAACCATCATTCATAGGTATTTAAATTGGTTTATAAATATATCCGGACATTATGACACAGCGCCATCTAGTTCCAAGCTATGCACTAAGCCTTGTGTTACGGATACTATAGATAGTTGATGCTTTTTGTGGTTTAGTTTTTTGATATACATATTATAAGTAGAAACATCAATAACTCAGGAAAAAATACCCATGTTCATCACAGAAACATCGGCCCCTACCGGGATTCAAACCCGGGAGGCTTACCACAATACCGCTGCGCTAGTCGGATCGTTGAATATAAAAACAATATCTAATAGAAGATTCTGCAATAAATCATCAATTAGACGTCCACTGCTGGACATAAGCCTTCCCCAAGGATTTCCACAACGACCGGTCCTAGGCTACCCGCATTCAGTGACTCGAATCCGCTTTACCAGGTCGTCAGTCCACCTTTCCGCAGCCCTATTCACGCTAAGTATTCCAGTACGCAGTCGCCACTCGAGAACCTTCAAGCCCCAATGGCCATAAAATATTCTCATACAGTAAAGACAGTTAGAAACAAAAAAATATCACCGAAATAACCCGACGTATGTTTCGCCCCTCTTCGGAGCATCATCATACTCGTATTACATCGCCAGATGCTGGAACAGTGATAAGTGAGTCAGCTACATTCCAGCTTGATAGACTGAGGCGTAACAAAAATTAACACTACTTAGATATTATTTTCTGATTCTTTTTAAAAAGATTTCCGTGGATTGTATACTATACATATATATTTATGTATGTATACAAATAAAATTAAATATTAAGTTACAAACCAACTTAAACCAAGTAAACTCGAAAAGATCTGCACTGAACGAGCTCAAATGTTGACGGTAAAAAGATTGTGTTCATAAATCTATATTATATTTCGCATCAACTTAACCGTAGTGATACAGATAATAAAATCTTAAACAATAGAATACAATGTTGAAATGTAAGTCAATCAAAAACCATTTCTTTTTGTTTCCAATATTCATTTTTGTTTTACTTTCTCGTATTTTGCGAAATGTCTCTCCCCACAAATAAGGTCCGTCCCGCTTGCACATTCAATGCGCATCCACCGTTTACGTATGCACCCTCAGATACATATAATTACACAAATTAACATACAGACAGACATTCCTTGCACTACAGCGAATCATGTAATGGTTCAGAGACATTATTATTCCAAACTGTCCTAAAGATTCATGTAATGAGATATTTAACAGATGGTAATTCGTTAATTTGAATGCAGCACTGTTTTAAAACATTTATCTTTAAGATCAGCAGACTCTCACTAATTAGCGTTTCTGGTATTGTAACTATGGTATTGGTATTGTAAACTTGGTAGAGTTGTATGTAGTTATGTTTGTTTTTATAAACAAATAGCTGAACCCTGCCACGATTTGCATTGGCACATTGTAGTTGCATTGGCGCGAAATTATATACAATATAATTTCGAAACAAGTATTTTGCAGTAGGTATGTGGTGTACAGAAGCGTTAGCGTTTGTTTCTACGGGATTTCCTACGCCTAGCAGGGTTCAGATGGAATAAAAACTCCGAGAATCAGATAAAAACTATGAGTAGTGGCGGAGCGAACGTATAGCTGCGGGCGGCGGCCGGTGGGCAAGTGCACGAGCGTCGCCTCAAAAATGGCGGTGCTGCGCGATGGGAAAAGAGAACGAGACAACGATATTAGAGCGCGACACACCCGCGATGCTTACATCCGCCTCGCCACTATTCTGGGTAATATTTATTTACAAACTACAGATAATAAAAGATAACAAATTGAATACAAAATATAAAATTAATGTCGTGCACATTCTCCCGCCGGTGCACTCGTGCACATCAGCTGGTAAGCACGACTATTTTCTTTACCGCACGCTTCAGTCGTCCCGTTTTCGTCTGGACATCCACGACTCTCACGGTACCGTCTCTGCCTGGATACGTCTCGATAATCTGCCCTCGTATCCAGGCATTGCGTGGCAAGTTGTCGTCCACCAGTAGCACAACATCTCCTTTCTTAGGCACTCTTCCTTGGCCTTGTGGCTCCCGCCGGTGTTGTAACACCGGGAGATATTCTCTGATCCAACGTGTCCAAAAGATATCTGCCAGACGTTGAGCGTGCCGCCACCTCTGTTTGCTGTGGAAGTCGACGTTGCTGAAGGTCCCTGGTTGTGGCACTCTGGCAGGTCCTCCTAGTATGAAATGTAGAGGGGTGAGAGATTCGGGGTCGTCTGGCGATGCTGAAACAGGTGTCAATGGCCGGTTATTGACTGTATACTCCGCCTCTAGGAGTAGTGTGGTAAATACTTCTTCTGGGGGGTGTCGTTCATTTAGAGTTGCTGTTAGGGCTTTCTTGACGGACTGTACCAGCCTCTCCCAAGCACCGCCCATGAATGGTGCTCCCGGGGGGATATAGCGCCACCGGATCGTGCGTGACGCGGCCTCCTCTTCTGTTGCCTGTTAAGCAGCTCTTCTCAGCTCCGTATCTGCTCCTCGCAGGTTAGTGCCGTTGTCAGAGTGAATTTCGTTCGGGCACCCCCTGCGTGCCATCATCCGTCGTAGAGCCATGATTGCACTATCGGAGCTCAGCGATCCCGCTACTTCAAGATGGACCGCTCGTGTCGTGAGGCAGGTAAAAAGTGCAACGTACCTCTTTACGTGTTGTCGTCCCACAGTCACACTGCATGGGCCAAAGTAATCTAGTCCAACGTACGTAAATGGCCTCTGGTGATGTGCTAGCCTGGTGTGCGGGTGGTCGCCTGTCGCCGGTGATGCTGGTTTTGCACGCAGGATGCGACATTTGATACAGCTTCTCACGACGCCGCGCGTAGCAGGTCTAAGCCGCAGTATCCACAGGCGCGACCGGATCTCGTTGACAACTGTTTCAGTCCCGCCGTGGTGATTCTGTTTATGCACCCATGCGATGTATAGCTTGGTATAGGCGTTACCTCCATCCAAGACTGGGGGGCTGCGTTGTAGACTCGACAATTGTAAGGCTGAGTCTATACGTGATTTTAATCTTATGATTCCTTCGTCATCCAATACTAAGCTTAGTTTCCGCAACTTACTACTTCGCTCTAGGGGATTGCCTTTCCGTAGTCGGCACAAGTCTTCAAAAAAGTCTTTTTCTTGCACAGCTTTCCACCAGAGCTTTTCTGCTGCCTCCACATGTCGGCTCTCGAGGGTGACGTAGTTAACCTTATGCTTGTATGTTTGTGGAGTAGCTCCGGGTTTCGCTGCCGGTCGTGGTGTTGACTGCATCCATGGGCCGTCATCATCTGATCGACGCGCTCGTTTTGTAGCAACGCTGTGTCTTGTACGGCACATCTCAAGAAACTGAAGTACTCTGCCAGTCGTTCTCACAAGGCGCAACCAACTAGAAAATCTGGTGGTGTCGGGCAGGCTATTTATGAGGCGTGTCGCGTGATGTGCGGTGGTGGTCACACGCTCTTCTCCGGTAGTCAGCGTCTCCGTCGGTTCTGGCTCCCGCGGCCAGGACTCCTCGGCGTTATAAAGGAAGTCCGGCCCGCGGAACCAGCGGTGATTGCAACCAAAGTCGCTAGGTGTGCCGCGAGTGGCATCATCGGCGACATTGAGTGCAGTAGGCACCCAGCGCCACTCGCTGACTTTGGTTTCCTCTTCAATTTCCGCCACCCGATGGGCGACGAACGGTTTGTAGCTGCGTGGCCCGGCTCGCAGCCAGGCGAGCACAGTGCGCGAGTCTGTCCAAAAGACCCGGCGCGCCGGCTTCAGGTCGTGCTCGGCCTCGACCGTGCGGGCTAAGCGACAGCCCAGCAAGGCCGCCTGGAGCTCCAGGCGCGGTATCGATGTTGTCTTCAGCGGGGCCACCTTTCCCTTGGCCATGGCCAGGGACAGGTGGACGGTGGCGCGTGCGGTCACCGCACGCCAGTACACGGTGGCGACGCAAGCGGACTCGCTCGCGTCCACGAAGATGTGCATCTCTCGGTGCACAGCGGTAGCGTAGTGCGGGTAGCACCGCGCAACGCTGAGATGGCGCAGGTTCTTCATGTGGCCCAACCATTTGAGCCAGTCGCTGTGCAGATCATCGGGCAGTTCGTCATCCCACCCGACGCCTAGACGCCAGGTGTCTTGGAGGAGGCGCTTGGTGGGCGCTGTTACAGGGGTGATGAGACCTAAGGGATCAAACAAAGACATTATAGTTCGAAGCGCTTCTCGTTTAGTGGGTCTCTTTGTTCCATCGACGACAGTAGGGTGGACCCTCTTGAGGTCTAAATTGAAAGTCAACTGATCTTCACTTGGCTTCCACATAAGGCCAAGAGTTTTCTCTGAAGCAAGGCTGTCTTGAAGTTTTACTTCTATACTTTTATCGGTTTGCTTGGGCGCAATGACTTTAATTACTTCTGCTTGATTTGATGCCCATTTCTGTAAGTAGAAGCCTGCCTGACGATGGACATGATCAACATCTGCTGCTTGGATTGCTTTTTCTAATGTATTAAAACTTTGTAAATAATCATCCATATAATGGTTATTACATATCGCCTCTGCCGCTTCAGGGAATTCGTTTCGGTAATCTTCAGCATTTCGATTTTTGATATAAATTGCGGTGCACGGTGACGAAGCGGCACCGAAGATCACACTGCGCTTGCGATACTCTGTAGGGGGTCCCTCCCGCTGGTCACCTCGCCATAAGAAACGTAAAGCATCTCTATCTTCTTCTCTTATACCAATTCTAAGAAACATCTCCTGGATATCAGCAGTGACAGCGATGCCTCTCTGGCGGAAACGCATGAGGACTCCGGGTAAAGATTGTAATAAGTCTGGACCAGTAAGTAATAAATCGTTTAAACATATACCTTTGGTTCTAGCGGCAGCGTCCAGCACAATACGAGGTTTTGGTTTACTAGGATTCACAACTGCAAAATGAGGCAAATACCAAGTGCGTTCAGGTTGGGGTGAAGTTGTAGCCACCTCAGCATAGCCACTTTCTAACAGATGTGTCATTTGCTCAGAATACTGGCGTTTGAGATTGGCATTCTTATCCAGTTTCTTTTCGATTCCTTTAAGTCGATTCCATGCTGTATCTCTGTTATCAGGTAGTTTAACTTCGTCTTTATTCCACAGGAGCCCCGTCTCAAAACGACCATCTGGCAGCCGGCGACTCTTGCTATCTAATATTCTCAAAGCACGTTCGTTTGGATCATTCTTTGTGCATTTGGGTTCGATTCCTATTGCATCAAGATCAAAGAAGTTCTTCATGAGATCATCTAATTGTTCTTCTTCATGATTATGGACTGTAATTTTCGAAACTATATGTACTTTATGTGATTTACCTCTGTTAGGACCATGTAGTACCCATCCAAGCTCGGTAAGTGATGCTACAGGTTTGCCTGGCTCTCCACTCTTGACTGATTTCGAAATAATTAAATTCCAGTTGTCTTGGCCAATTAGTAAGGATGGTGTGCCGCAACAATACATTAGGTTCTCAGCGATTTCCTGTAAGTGTACACAATTATCTATTATGCTTTTGTCAACAGTTTGAGGCCAGAGACGGAGCTGGTCAATGGTGCGTGCCATTAAGTGATGCTCTGTGTCAGCATGTTGACCAATGATGTGAAGTGATACATGTCTCGATGAGCTAGCATTGACACGAGCTCCTGCTACGCCCTCAATGTCAAATGGTTCTATCGGGCCTGTGGCTCCAACTGCTTGTGCTACCTTGTCTTCGATTAATGTGACAGTTGAGCCTTCATCTAAAAGGGCGAAAGTATCTATGGTTGATGTGGGTCCACGTACTCTGACTGGTATTATTTTAAGGAATGCTCTCTCCATATTATGTGGCCGTGCTGAGGTAACTACTGCGGAGTCAGCAGGAGTTTCCTTTGTGTTAAATGCCTGCTTATTATGCAAAAGCGGGTGATGCGATCCACGGCACTCCTCAATGCCACAAGCTTTATAGGAACAGCTATGGCGATAGCCCCTCTTCTTCAAACACCGAAAGCATAAATTTAAAGATTTAGATTTTTCCCACCTGTCATTGATATCAAGCTCTTTGAAAACCATGCAATCACGGAGGCCATGCTTCCCGTTGCAGATGCTACATGCTGGTGTGGCAGGCGGAGATGTGGCTGCGTGTGCGGGCATGGCAGAGTAGGCCTGTTGTGGCTTCTTGTGCGGTGGTGGAGTGCGTTCCTGTATCTCGGCCTGGGCATACCGGCTGCAGAGGTCTGCTTCTCTAGATAGAAATGTAGAAAGATTAGCAAGATCAGGTTCATCTTCAGCTTTCCCTGCAGCATAGTCATACCATCGGTACCGCAAAGCTGGTGTCATGCGGTCAACCACAGATCGAACAGCCTCCGGGTTGTACAGGTAATGTATTTTATTTAATGCCTTTACCACTGCCACAATGTTAATAATGCGACTAGCAAATATGCAAATATCACGCGGATTATCAGTAAGCTTAGACAGTGCCTTTATTTTATCCATCTCTGCCATGACAAGTGTATCTGAGCGACCAAACCTTACCTCCAATAACCGCATAACCTCGTCCGGTTCGGTCTCAGCCACAAACAATGATATCGCTGCTTCTTTCGCCGCGCCTCGCAAGCATCTCCGTAGGCGCATCATATTTTCAATTTTGGTAAACCGGGCGCACGTATCTCGGTAGGCCGCTCGGAATGCCAGCCATTCACTACAAGCACCACTGAAAACAGGCAAGTCGTAAATATACTTTAAAGGCACGTGTGATGAGGACGCCCGCGCGGCCTCTGTAATGGCCGCGGCGAGCGACGCCATGTCAGGTATTTGTGTACCACTTCGTTGCACGTTTTCTTCGATAGGTCGGTTGGTGTGTGCCAACTCTTCATGCTCATTGGGTAAGTGAATAGTTTGAGTAGCAAGCCAGCTCTCAACAAGACCTGATTTATTTTCTTCGCCAGAGTCGATGTCCTCTTCAGTATATATGGACTCAGCGTCGATCCTGGCTAGCTCTGCCTCAGCTAGTGCCGTAGCCGCCTGGGCCTCATCCAGCTTTCTCTTAGCAATTCGTTCGAGAATTTGAGCACGTTTGACACTTTTATTGGATTTAGACTTAGCTGACTTTTGAGGCTCCACGCTGCCGTCATCCTTACATTTTACCGTAAGCCCTGGTGCTGGCAAAGACTTAGGTCTTGATACAGTGTCCGCACGTTTCAATGTAATTGACCTTGTCACTGGCATTTTACGTAATTATTATTAAAGTTCGATTCAAATATTTACTTAATTATTTACGATTATGTACTTGTTACAACAATTTAAACTCGATTAAAACTCTTCACTATATACTTTACTACATGCACTATGCACTTAAACTTGCTTATATACGTAACACTATTTAATTTACATCACGATTCACGTTAGGTATTTATTATACCACGAAACGACACAACGAAATGACCATATAAGGTAATTACGATTCCACAATAAACTTTTGATTTCGATATTGAAGCAATTTACGATACGATTTTTTACGATTAACTTTACTTCAAATCAATGATAATCTAAGTTATTTACTTTACCAAAATGACCACTTCGTTGTGCCGTGCACATGCTCCGCCGGACGCCGACCGCGTGCCGCAGGAATATCCAGATCCGGCTCGAATTGACCAATTTCTGTGGTGTACAGAAGCGTTAGCGTTTGTTTCTACGGGATTTCCTACGCCTAGCAGGGTTCAGATGGAATAAAAACTCCGAGAATCAGATAAAAACTATGAGTAGTGGCGGAGCGAACGTATAGCTGCGGGCGGCGGCCGGTGGGCAAGTGCACGAGCGTCGCCTCAAAAATGGCGGTGCTGCGCGATGGGAAAAGAGAACGAGACAACGATATTAGAGCGCGACACACCCGCGATGCTTACATCCGCCTCGCCACTATTCTGGGTAATATTTATTTACAAACTACAGATAATAAAAGATAACAAATTGAATACAAAATATAAAATTAATGTCGTGCACAAGGTATAACCTGCTATAAAATCAGTTTTTCATTCGACATAATTTTTTTCGAGTTTTTGAAACTGACACAATCTAATTTAATATTTTTTTATGTTTTTTTTTATATTATGGATAGAAAAGATATCGACCCAATTGAGTCGGGTTTAATGCGTTTTTTACATCGCGCAATCCAGCTACTGCGCAAATATGATATGGTAAAGATAAAATAATGGTTATCACGTTTATTGGGGTATGACTGCCAGTTCTGCTACGCGATTGTCATACGCGGCGCTCTCTTATGTCTTATAATATCTTTTCAGAAAATCGAAGTGTGCAGCCGGCATTGATCTATATCAACAAGAACCTCCATCAGAGACATTAAAAAGTTTTTAAATCATTTTTTTATCCAATTGCGGAAGCTGGTACCAGAGCGGACCCTTTAGACGGTTTTCCTTTTTAATATCCGTCCGTTTTGATGACTGGGCCAGTATCGTGGGCTGTCTTAAATAAAATATGTTTTAAAATTGAAATTTTCTATAAGATCTTGATAATACGGTACTATCTTTTAGGCTTTATGGGCTGACAATGACGTTGGCAACTGTCCGTCCTTATCTCTCGGTGACCCAACCCTTTTCACTGCCACTCTAAGCTTTCTGTGCCTATCTACTTACATTGACGCCCTCATGAAGTCGTGAGGCACGTATGTACTTAAGTGTTATGGTACGCAACGAGTCCAGTGAGAGAAATCAAGGATATTTTTTATACGAGACGAATTATTTTATGTAGTAATATGTAGTTTAGTAACTTGTAGGGTAGTAATTTGTGAACAAACAGAGACATGAAGCAATTTTATTTTGAACTGAATTAGTATCACAATATCTATAATAGTAAATTAAGTAGTTAGCGAGTCTGTAACTGGCTTAACCATACTTATATCTATCAGTGCCTATCCCCGTGAGAAAACAGATTTGATAGTACGTTGTTTTTATATTTTTACGTTTATTTCAAGGACATAAATTATTAAAAAAATACATTTTAAACGTTTTATAGTATGTAAGTTTGGACACATTGGAGAAATACGCCGATCCAAGATAATTTAAAAGATCATAGTCATTTTACGAGTTTCAACTCTACTAACGAGCGTATGACGTATAGTCCAAGATCCCAGGGACGCCAGACGTCACGTATTTTCTGACGAACCAAATGTGGATTATTGAGTAGTGCTAGTATGTACTAAGGACGCATGCCTACCAGCTATCTTGCCTAGTGAGCCAATTTTCAGGTTTCAGGTAATCAAGGTACACACAATAATTACTTACCTCACATAAATTCTCCGAGCTGATTTTTACGTATATTGTAGGCAATATCCTTAAAAATAAGGCGCCAATACTCCCAGGCACTTTCCGTCGGCCGTATTGCTTTGCAGACGCTTTAAAGCTCCCGAAGGAATTAATCAACTTCACGTAAATTATGATGTTCCATTCAGTAAAAGGTTTCAAAATAGTTGTGATAGATAACAGACCGATCATAGGAGCCAATCATCCCCCTTAATTCAATTTTAATGCCACTGTGGGTAGGAGCGTGAGGGTATTATCAACGCGCATGAGAGTGAGCCAGATTGCGAATATGCGGAAGTCTAGGGGATGATTGGCCCCTTGGATCGCTCTGTCTTCTCGTAAAAGGTTTCGAAATAGTTGTCTGGTGGAGATATAAACAATGGAGCATCATAATTTACGTGAAGTTAATTAATTCCTTCGGGAGCTCTAAAGCGTCTGCAAAGCAATACGGCCGACGGAAAGTGTCTGGGAGTATTGGCGACTTATTTTTAAGGATATTGCCTACAATATACGTAAAAATCAGCTTGGAGAATTTACGTGAGGTAAGTAATATTTGTATGTACCTTGATTACCTGATACCTGAAAATTGGCCCACTAGGCAAGTTAGCTAGTAGGCATGCGTTCTTAGTACATACTAGCACTACTCAATAACCCACATTTGGTTCGTCAGAAAATACGTGACGTCTGGCGGCCCTGGGATCTTACTCTAGTAGTTTTAGACATAAAACTGTCTGAATTAAAGTTTTATTGGTACTAACTTATGTTCAGAAATACCTTTGATAATTATACATAATATCTCTTGTTATACATTTGCCTAAGTCTTTCTCTCTTTAAATAGAATTGACTTATCTCAAAACTTGACAAAGAAAGACGGGAAAAATGCGAATTTTCTTTTCTTTGGTAACTGATATTTATGTATAGCTTTAAATAGATCTTTTGAGGATACTTTTACAATACATATATAAGTTTTTTAACGATCTAGATGTCAACGGAATTTCCTAACTACCGACCTTTAAGAAAAAATAGCGAAACGAACTCAGAGAATCATGGTGTACTTTAAGGTGCAGAGATTTTTGTTGACATTATGTCAGTCTAAAAATGTAAGTTAAATGGCTTTTTGAAGAAAGCACCATAGCAGTTTTTGTCGACCGGTCCATATCGACAGCACGCGTATATCAGCCATGGTGTAACTCAACCATTAAATAAGCGTGGAGAGAGTTCCCTAAGATAAAACGATAATGTCATCTATACCAAGGTACAACATTGTAGTTGAAATAGGTGTAGGTACTTATTATTTTTAAACTAAGCTTAAAGTTGTACGAATATTTTCTACGCGCGGGGATCGAACCTGCAACCCGTGACGCACAAGCCGATCGCTCAGCCACTGCGCTAAACAAGTCGTCAAATTTTCCAAAAATATTTAAATATTAAGTACTGTTAAATCGCTATTAGGTATACATCTCGTACGAAAAGTACGTAGCCATAAAATAAATATTTTTGGGCATTATGACACAGCGCCATCTACTTCCGAGCTAAGCAACGAGGCTTGTGTTACGGATACTAGTTGGTTGATATACATATATATATTTTTTTTGTAAATACATGACTAACATCCATGACTCGGAAACAAATGTTAATGCTCATCACACAAACGTTTGTCCCGGGATTTGAACCCGGTACCCATAGCTCAGAAGGCAGTGTTAACTACCAATGCGTACGAACGTCGCCATTATAGTAATCATATAGAGTTTTGTAATCCAGCACTGCACGGTGTCATAAATTACGAGATGGGTATAATACACTAACGATGTCCCGCGAGAGTACTACCCCACTTTAATTACATATCTTTGTGAAGCTGGAAAATAGGAACTTGTAGGTAAGCCACTGCTTACCTACAACGACAAACGATGGGTATTTGCCGCCCGGGGCCGTCTTGAAATTTGCCGCCCTCTTTTCTAGTAGAATAAAAATGACGTGGCACTTGATGCCGCCCCTTTTCATATGCCGCCCGGGGCCATGGCCCCCTTTGCCCCCCCCCCCCCCCACGCTACGCTACTGTTAAGGTAAGTAATAGCTATGCCAATTGAGCTAGAAAGTTAAGCTGCATCTGCCTCCAATCCAGACCTTGCACTACCTCAAAAAACATTATAAAGAACTTAATACCGGTGTTTTTTCAAATTGAAATATATTTCAATTGGATTTCTTTTTAATTAAAGAAAGAAAGAAACAAATTTATTTCTGACCTCGTCAGTAGTAACAGCGGTAACAGATAAAATAAAAATTAAAAAAAACAAAACAAGACATTATAAAATAAGACAAAATTTGGTTAACCCGAACGAGGCCAAAAACCGGACCCTATCTCAGCGTATTGATAAGCTAATTATAGGAATATTTTAGTGTACAAGTACTGTGCTTCTTACAAGAGCTACAATTTATTATTAAATATAAAAATAATATTATGACAGGACAAAGGAGTAGTATAGAAAATAATTGATATTAAAGTAATATTAAAATAAATACAGTAGAATTCTGTATTTTATTCTCGAAATTTAGCTTTTAACTTCTGCTTGTCAGTCTTGAATCGTGTTGCTGAATTTATAATTACGGTTTTAGTATGTAATTTTTAAATGGTTCTTTATTTAATTAGCGCCCTTACGCCTAATAATTTATACCTAAGTTAAATTACAAAGCCAGTACCTACACGTATAAGACCAATGAAAACGTTTAATAATTAGTCGTTACTGGTAGTGTGTCCCAAAGGATACTAACTCTTTTAAAACCCGCCACGAACTTAGTTAATCACACGATACTCTGAGGAACAGTAAGAGTACTTAGGTAATAATAATGGTGGTTTGTTTTCGTAACATTTGGAAATTAAATTTAAAATGCTTTAACATTTTTATCTAGTTTCAAATAATATTTACTCGTCGTTTCTTTATAGCTTGTACAGGATCTAAAGGATCCAATTGTTCTATTTCCATGTCCAATATTCGTATCGCTTAAGAATTAGTAGGTACCTATACAATTATCGTTGTTGCGACAAACATATTTAAGCATATTTTCTGGTACCCAATAGCAAGACGGATAACAAAAAATCTTATATAAAAATGAAATATTTTAAATTCTAATTTCTAATACGAAAATAAACCAACATTTTAACATATCAACTTTTGACGGATTTTGTCGATGAGGCGTGGGGACTATAAACCCGTGTCCAAACAGTATAACAGTAATCAATGGTTTGATGATATATTATTACTGACATATTATTATTGGAAAAAGTTTTATAACCCGGCTTTCGCCGGCGGTCTTTCTGAACCATCCGTAAAGAGACCATATTCGTTCATTAAAGACCGGCAACGCATTTGCAAGTCCTCTGGTCTTAAAGATGTCCATGGGTGGAGGTGATCACTTACGATCAGGTGAGCTTCCTACTCGTTTGCTCCCTGTATATCCATACTAATATTATAAATGCGAAGAGTGTCTTTCTGTCTGTCACCTCTTCACGCTATAACCGCTGAACCGATTTAGATGAAATTTGGTATAGAGATAGTTTGAGTCTCGGGAAAGGACATAGGATAGTTTAAATCCCGGAAATCATCCCTTAAAAGGTGGACAAGGGGGGTGGAATAAAATTACTAATTTTACGCAGATGAAGTCGCAGGCAAAAGCTAGTCATATAAAAATATAGGGATTCCGAAAATAGATTATAAAGTATTTTTCTATTTTGCCCTCCAATAAATCTGTTGACAGATGCGTCTCCAGTTATCAGCTGATCGTTCAACCCTCTGGCCCCACCCCTACGGCGCGGCGGCGTGCGACGGTTCGGTCCCGGTTTTGTTATCACCGGATTAACTTTTTTTATTGCTGGATCTAAGTTCCCTTGGCTTATCCTTCAATTTATTGCACTTGCCGATAGCTGTAGTAGTTTACATATAAATTATGGTAATTTAAACTTATTGATGATGAATTATTATTATTTAGCTAAAATATTTCTGTAATTTATAATCTTTGGGAGAAATTTTTGCAATATCAGATGAGGCTTTTCTGAACCAACGACCTCCGAGTATCAGGAACCGCCAAAGAAATTCAGATCTTATTACATCATCTAGTTTATATCACTAGGTATTTAATATTAAATATGTCAAAAATGTAGTTCGTTTATATCTTCGTAATAAATCGTCATCGCAATTTACAAAAAAAAAAAAACGTACTTCAGAATTCTAATAGAAGTAATCACTCATTAATTAATTCCACTCTGTTTTATTCAAACATTGTACCACATTAGTGATAGTCTAGCAAGAGAATAATTAATTCACTTATTATTCTTACCACACAGTTTACCGCAGATAAAGACTCTTTTGTTTAAACACTTTTCTACATTAGTGTTGGTCTAGTAATATAATCATTTTAAAATGCATTACGTCAATATTCATTCCACAAAGTTCAATCGCACTTAAAAACTCCATTTGTTTAATGGAGTTTTTGTGATAGTTTAGTGATAGAAACATTCATTAATTCAGTCACTGATTATTCATTCCATATAGTTCAAATGCAGATAAAGACTGTTTTGTTTCAATATTATTCCAGATTATTGATAATCTAGTAATAATATTGTGACCCAAAATCTACACGAGAAGCGACCTTTGTCTGAGGTGGCTACTTTTTACTCAGCCATTGTTTAGCCATTGACACGATAAGAAGAAGTAATAGAATCATTATTTAATTCATTCACTCATTATTCTTTTACTGCACAGAGTTCAATCGCAGATGAAGTTTCCAGAAAAAAAATAACAATTCTCTTTAAACTATACTCAGACAATAAGTACACAGACAGTCTCACGCCTCTAATAGTATTACCTTACCTTCCTTTGTCTTCCTGCTAGTTCCAAGACGGAGTTTTCTTTTTAAGGCTATGCAGCTGAAGCATTTTAAGTAAATTGTTTACGAAGTTTCCCAGTAAAGGTATACTTATTTTTTCAGTAGCCTTTTGCAGGAGTACCGTTTGTTTAAACAAACGGTACTCCTGCAAAATACGTATAAAACAAATAATTCTGTGCAAGTCTTGCTGTAGTTTTGCAAGTCGTTTATAACCCAACTCTGCTTGCAATGTTCAATGTAGTGTTACCACAAAAATCCATTAACTATGCAATGTTTTCAGGTGAATTAAAAACAACTGGGTTCAACTTTAGCGCGAAATATTCCGAGCGGCCACAGATAAAATATAAGCAAAGGCAAAGGAAATTTAATGACTTCCTACTTAAGCTTCCTACCTAGTATTTTACTTTTATTTTATTCTAACGTAAGCTACTTAAATGATCAGATAAATTTACTATCTTTTTCTGTTAATAAAACAAACAAATTTTTGTAATAATATCTGTCAGTGAAAGTTTAATTTAATTACGATAGGCCATAAAAATAATAAAATAACAATATTCTTCTTTTCTTTATGAAAATTTTGATAATAGACAATAACCTTTCTCTTGCTATATAAACATGAGTTAATAATTTTTCGGTCATAATTCGATTTTCATAACAAAAGAAAACCTTTATCCATTTTTGACGATATTATATTATATTGACCGCCTCGTTGGTCTAGTGGTCGTATAGTGCGACTGCCGAGCAATAGGTCTTGGGTTCGATTCCCAGGTCGAGCAGAGTGTTATTGGGTTTTCTGTGAAATTCTCAGTAGCAGCTCGGAGTCTGGATTTGTGCCCGGTTGATAGCAATAGGCTCGCCCCCTATTACATGGGACCTAAAATATACCGGCGAAACGTGGGTGTATATTAGTACACCTCTGCCTAACCCTTCAGGGACGACATGCGTGATGGTACGTATGTATGTATGTATTTAAATAAAAATATGTATTCAATAACGAATAAGTTTTTAGATGTTTATAAAGACCCGTTCTATATATATTAGGGACCCCAAGTGACCCAACTATCTCGTATATACGGATTCAGCATCCGATTGCTTGTCGTATACTGATTGTCATCTCCCTACGATTGTATTGCTATCTACAGTGACCCTTACTTGTGGGTCATAAAACGAAATGTGTGGAAGAAAGTTCTTATCGATAAATGATATGAGTTTTGTGTGAACTGTTGGATAGTCGTGCAATTAATCTATGCTATGCGATTTTGATCGTAGTTTCAATTTATATAAGATTGAAAATTAATGAAATAGGAAAATGATTTTCTGAATGCAAATATTTAACTTTCTGGAAGAGCTTTTATATCATTATGTAGGTACAGTCAATAGAGTTAAAAATAATTTGCATTTGACTGTATTTCATATAAGATAAACTCAATGAAACACCAAACACCAATCTATATATACACCGTGAAATTATAACTATTGCTGGGACGAAAATTTTGGACTCTATATCAATAATGGAATCCATTTATGTGAAATTTAAATGAAATAAAGATATTTTTTTTTATAAAAAATGTGACAGACATACAAAAAACTAGAACGAAACCAGGATACATGGTAACGCCACTAAATTTAACGTACTACGATTACTACGATCGATATCATTCAATGTTACTCACACATAGGTACACAACTAACACAACTAAGCAGTAAAGCATGCCGACAAAGACATAAAAGCCGCCCGCGCGCTGCCGCTAACTTACCTACACATTTGCCGACAATCCACTCGGACGCACTACCTATTATTACCTACCACGCTGAGCGGCGGCGGCGCCGCAGTGTCGCGCCCGCCGCAGTGTCGCCGCCGGCGGCGTGCGGGCCGGGCGCTAGTTCTACTGCAACTCGCGCGCGGTAAGATTTACGTTGTCACGCGAAAATGTGTCGTCAGTACGAATATACGAACGCGAACAACTTAGCAATTGTTCGGCTGTACTGTGCACATTAATGGACTCTCGTGAATCCATACTTAATACGGGAAGACCATCACCAAGTTCAGTTTAGTGCTAATGTGTAGGCAGTTATTATAACGGCCAATTAATAGTGACTATTTTCATTGAACGCTATCTAACAGCTCGTTTTTAGACATGTTATAAACGATAATATCGGGGCTGGCTGTTAGATGATATCCCTGTAGCGTACTTAGCAGGGATTTACTATCAGCATGATGGCTGCCCCGCTCATTATTCAAATGTAGTGCGTGCCTACCTAAACACTCAGTTCGGTGATAGGTGGATAGGCCACGGCGGCGGTCCCGTGGCTTGGCCGCCTAGGACCCGGACTGAACGCCTTTGGACTTTTTTTTGCTGTCGGAAATCAAAAGACTTGTTTATACCCGTGAACATGAAAATCGTGACGAGTTACACAGTGCGATAGTGGACGCCTTTGATAGAATGAAAAGTGACAGAGACACGTTAAGAAAGCTAAAAGACAATAGTATAAAACGGGCACGTTTTTGTATTGAACGCGGCGGACTCCACTTCGTCGTCGTAAATAAACTTTTAGCAGGTAACTTGTATGTAAAGTTGATTATTTTGTAAAAAGCTCCAACTTTTTAAATACGCCTGAAATACCTACCCAGTCTCTTGACTGTTTCAGCTATCTGTTTTTAATATTGATACAGTAAATACCTAAAACTATGTTCAAGTAAAGTATTTCTGGCGGTCCTAAGCTCGTGGAACGTATGAAGGAGAAATTGGAGTACAATTTATTCCGTGAAAATGTTGCCGCAATAATTGGCGCAGCGGCTGTACGAGTGACTGCTGCGCAAGGCGTCGCTAGTTCGATCCTTGCTCGGAAAAAAAATGTATGATCTGCAGGTAATTGTTCTAGGTCTGTGTGTGTGTGTGTGTGTGTTAAATCTTTGCTTGGGGCAAAGTTACAAAAAAAAGGTTTTTTTAAAGCTATGTACCTACTTAACCAAGGTACGTACTTAATTTTTAATCCCTTTTATTTAATTGGAGGTAATACGTAGATAGGTGTAAAGTAATACTTACCATCAATTTCGTCGCCATCTGCATCGTATTGCTAAATACAATTTATTTCAATAATAAAATGACATCAATAAAGTACTGACCTACTACTTTTAAATAACGCGTAAGTACTTATTAGTACTTTACTTATTCGCTCGGACAGCCGCTATCCGTTTAGTACCAGCTGACTGGCGGGCGTTCGGGTCATTGAACCCGCCGCCCGCGCCGCCCTCACGAGGCGGCTTCAGAGTAGCGAGCTAGCGACTGCGGCCGATTTTGAATGAAATATTGGTGCACTACTACTAGCAAACTCGATCAAGTGAAAATATTCTTTTCACTTGCCAACTTTTTTATTATAAACAGTAGAGTTAATCTAAGACTTTTTTTTGTTCTACTAATTATCATAAGTTTCCCACCTTTCGGTTCCACAACGACTACAATTTCACGGTGTATAAAAGGAGAAGCTGACTGACTGACTGACTGACATATCCACGCAGGGCCTAAACTATAAGGGTTAGAAACTTGAAATTTTGCACAGGGATTCCTTTTATAACGTAGGGGAGCACTAAGAAAGGAATTTTGAAAATTCACCCCCTAAGTGGGTAAAACGGGGGTGTAAAGTTAGTATGTAACTTGGCTGTTTTTGAAGTTATTCAATTGAAATTCGGTTTGAAGGTTTTTCATTGAAAGTTATGAAACACGTGTAAAATATTTTTTCAAAAATCATCCTTTAGAGGGGTAAAATGGGGGTGCAAAGTTAATATGAAATTTCTTTGATTTTCAATGAAACTTTGCGAGTGTAGTCCTTGTATGACGTAGGCATCCGATAAGAAAGGATTTTCCGAAACTTTGCCCAAAGGGGGGGGGTATAGGGAGACCAAGTTTGTACGAGACAACGTGATTCCTTGGTCCAAGGGCCTAAACTATAAGGGTTAGAAACTTGACATTTTGCACAGGGATTTCTTTTATAACGTAGGGGAGCACTAAGAAAGGAATTTTGAAAATTCACCCCCTAAGTGGGTAAAACGGGGGTATAAGGTTAGTATGTAACTTTGCTGTTTTTGAAGTTATTCAATTGAAATTCAGTTTGGTTGAAAGGTTTTTCATTGAAAGTTATGAAACACGTGTAAAATATTTTTTCATAAATCATCCTATAAAGGGGTAAAATGTAAAAATCTGTTTGTAATTTCATATATAAAAGTAATATATATATATACGGTAATTAAACAAAAAAATAATTTCTAAAATGTTTTTCTGTCTCTCTCTTTGTTCCTTCTAATTGCTGCAACAGCTGGACCGATTTTGTAGGGACTTTCACCATCGTTATAAGGTACTCCTTATAACGATGGTGAAAGTACGTAAGTTACTACTTAGGCTACCTTAATTAAAGAACAAGAAACGAATCAGAGTTCCGTATGACTTAAAAACGCGGGAGCTGACCAATGCATGAATATGAACATTAATTTCGTTAAATTTCACGCGGACGAAGTCGCGGGTAACAGCTAGTTGATTATATAAAAGTACATTTATGTCATAAAAAGCAATATATGAATAATCCTACAAATATTATAAACGTGAAAGTTTGTAAGTATGAATGTATGGATGGATGTTTGTTACCCTTTCACGCAAAAACCGCTAAACAGATTTGGGTGAATTTCAGCATACATATAATTTATTACCTGGATTAACACATAGACTACTTTGTATCTATATACTATGCGGACAAAGCCGCGGGATGCAGCTATTATAATATTTGCATTTATAATCAGGCAAACACAAAACGGTACTTCAGTACTTCTTCTCATCTGGTCGACGATCGATTCTCTAGCTATCAAAAATTCACAATTTTGATTTATTAGCGACCGCTACCTATATAAAGGCTGATGAATTTATGATCTATGTATTTTTTTAGGTTCGACCAAAAGTTTTCACTATAGTTTTTTTGAAATACCTACTGTATTCAGTTAAGGCATAAAACTAGACTCCAAATGTTTCTCAAAATGCGCGCATTATTGTATCGAGAAGTAACCAGGGACGTTTCAAAGACATTTCCAGATTTCCATAATCTCGGGGTACGGAGTAAGTGACGTAGTTTATATGTCGGCTATCTCGTGGAATGGGGGTCCAACATCCGCCCGATAGCGCGACTCGCACTGATTGTCATCTTTCTACGATTGTATTGGCTTCTACTAAGGTGGCCTTTCTTGTTATTGCACCTCAGTTAGGTATAATAACGAGAAAGATTGATTTTCTCACTAAGGATGGGAAAGAAATTATACAGATTTTTCAATATGGCGTCAGTTTCTACCGTTTTGCATTTGATGTTGTTCAATTTTATTGTATGTAATGGTTAAGGAAAACCATACTTTTATCCGGTTTTTTTATGTTTCACTTACGATCGTTTTTTTTTTTTTAACTTTAATCTTTGTGTTTTATTTGACTGTGAACATTATATTAAGGATTAATTATCGTAAAGGGAATAATTAGCCCTCTAGGGTACAGTTTTCTACTAATTTGCTGGTAATATGTTTAACAGTCCTAATAATATAGACGTAATGTCAATGCTGGACAAGTATCCCAGAATAGGCAAAGAATGGGCAAGTGGCATGGGTCCACCCATGACCTAGTGCCACTTGCCCATTGCCCACTTAATTTCAATTTCATCATGTTGTATTATCTGACCTCTATGGTCAGATGGGCCAAACTCCTATTTTTTATATATTAAATAGAATCGAATATTAGAAAATATAACTTAATATCTATTTATCTAAAGGTGAAATTAGAATGAGATATAATGAAAATGTCTTTGGTCCACATAAACGAGATGACCCTTATCACTCTGTTGACTTTTATGGCCATGATTAATACCTTTCGCTTTCATTAAATATAACAAAGTAATCTGGTTCATTTTATATTAGATATTTACTTACTTAATGTGTAATTAGGAGACCGTCAGCTTACACGTGGCCTAATATTTTATTTTTGGGAATGGGGAATATTTTATTTAGAAATCATTTGAGCAATGACGTTAAGAAAAATCTAGGTGAGATGAAAGATTGTCAAGAAAAAAAAACAAGTTATGACCTCAGGTACACTTTCACGTATGATTCGCTTTGGTCCGTTGACGAAAATTCTGATTCCTCACGTGATCATTTAAAAATCAATTTAGAATTGTCTATGTTGTAGCTAGTGTTGATATTCAAACGTAATGAACGTAACGATTTTAATAAAATAACATTGTTTCTTATATAGGTACATAAACTTCAACTTCGTCAAATGTGTGTGTACGTAAAATGTGCTTAAAAAGCTGAACCTGCCAAGTTGTTTCTTCAATGATAAATATAAAATATAGATAGGTACACCTACATACATACATATATTGCCGCTTAGGTATTCAAATTTCTCTCTTTGATGTCATAAATTACAGCCAGAATGTGATCTTTGTCATGTATGTTATCAAGTTAGTATTTCGAAAACTAGAGCAACCCTATGAAAATATACCCTTGGCAGGGCTAAATAGAAGTACTGGCTTGCTCTAGTTCGTACTACTTAGTTAAACTACAGATTAATAAATTATAGTTTTTTTAAATGTGTTGTATCGATTTATGAGAAATATCTCCCTATGAAAAGGTTGGAATACTTATTTATCTAAAAGGAAATTTGTTGCTGGCCGCCAAATGAGGAGTTGGCAAAATTCCAATGAAAATAAAATTCCAGTTTTAAAATACGTGGTACGTTACGGCCCCGATATCCTGGTGAAATATCTGGTACCCGGGGCCGGGTTATGTCGAAGCAGAGAATTCAGGGTAAATATATTAATGATAATATATTTATGTATAGGTACATACACTCACGCTTCTTTCCCGGGACCTTAACCTTATTTGGGGGCAATTTGTATGTATTCAAACCTGTTATTCCTTTTTTTTTGTTATTAGTTTAATAATGGCAATGAGAGCGGTGATAGTCCAGTGGTGTAATCAGACTCTGAAGTCAAGGATCACGATTTCGATTCCAAGAAACACGCCACTGACTTTTTGGAATTACGTACGTATTTATCAGATGCTTAAACGGCGAAGGAAAATATCGTGAGGAAACCTGAATGGTTGAGAGATTTTCTCGAAATCATGGGATATCTGCCAACTCGCACTAGGCGGACAAAAGCCTGCTCCCTTTCAAACTAGAGAAGACTAGTGCCCAGCAGTGTGAAAGTAAACGGGTTGATGATGAAGTTTTAATCAATTTATTTTAATTTTATTTTAATTCTTAAGACTATCACAATAACCCCCTTTGATCCATACATCAAACTTACGGTAAAGTCTCATAAACTTTCTTTACAACATGTCATGTAAACTAGGTCCCAAATTTTAAATTTATCAGTTGGTTATATAGATGAGCAATTTAGCTGTGAGACCGCAACATAAGTGATTTCATAACAGTTCCATTTTTTATTTCATTACAATTTCAAAACTCTTCAATTAGATACCTACTCACTTAAGCACGCGGAGTCCTTACTCAGTCTTTCTTAGCCACTACATAAAGTACATTATTTCCATTACAGTGGTCCATTGTTGTCAGTTAAAGTGCTAAGTTTCATATAATATACTGTACAAGGTAAGTAGGGGTCGTTGACTAATATTATCTTGCACCAACAAAGTGCTCTTTGATGCCGTGCAGCCGAGTGCAATCAAGACCACAAAAGCCCATAGTGTTGTGACTGTTGCTGTGTTCGTTAATGCATGCGATCATGCGTGTTCTTAGAAAGTTTATACATAACTAGCTCTTTACGCGTTTTCGTTTGTGTAGGATTTGTAATTTTATCAAATCTGCTTATTTATTTCTCGCCTCTATTAAGAAAATATCCATTCCGCATACAAACTTACACCCCCCTTTTCGGTGTTTTAAAATATGATTTCCTGGATAAAACTATCCTATTTTCTTCCCCGGGACTCAACCTATGTCCATACAAAAATTCATCTAAATTGGTGCAGCGTCAGAAGAAGCATGCAAAGAAGTAAACTTAGTGGATAATTTCGTATTGGCTTTTCAGGAAAACCATTTATTTGAAATAATGTAATAAAAAGGTCCCAATAAAGGGGATTTTTTAAATATCACCGACAGAGCTGATGATTTTCAAACGGTTGTACAGGTTTTATTGTAACCCAATATTATAGTTATCTCCTTATACATGTTTTGAAAAGCTTTCATTGTGACTAAGTATGAATAATATATGAACGCATAGCTGATGCTATGATAGCCTGGTGGTGTGACCAGTAGACTGCAACGTCAAAGGTCCTCAAACTACTGAGTTTTCGAAGTTACATGCATATTAATCACATGCTCAAACGGTGATAGAAAATATAACGAGGAAACCTAAATGCCTCAAAGGTTTTCTTCTCTCTCTCTCTTGGCAGACTTCATACATATGGAGAACTTCTTTGAGACATTCATGGATTTCTTCTGAAATTAGAGGAATATGGGTAGTTCCTAATTCCTCTCATTTGAGAAGAAATCCGTGCACAGCAATGGGACAAATGGGACAAACAATTGATGGATGATGATGATGATGCATACAGCCCATAAAGGTTTATAATTCCTATTTGTTTTTGAGAAGCAACTCTCAACATCCATATGTCATTACGTAAGGGAACGGGAATCCCTATCACAATATCTTATTTATAAAAGGTTAGACCCATTTCCCTTTAAGAAAACAACAGTTATTCAAATAAATCTTTATTAGGGTTGATACAATAAGAATTGTATCGTCAACAGGGAAATATGTCATGATAAATAAATTATGTAAACATGAATATATTTATTGGTAACTAAATTAAAAATGATGTATGTTGGGACGTATGTTTACAAATAAAGCAAGAGAACAATACCTGTAGAGTAATTCATCAACTCGTCCTACATGCCTATGGCCCACTTGGGACGACTTGCAGAAAATCTAAATAAATATTTTTTCTATTCTACAACTCGTCCCACGTTACTAAAAATAGTTAAAAGGTACAATCAGCAGCAAAAGTGTTATAAAAATTATTAAATAATATTTAATAATCACAAGTTCACAACATATAATCAGAAAATATTAAATAATGACAATTAGCACACGACACTAATTAACACACGAGGTATTCATGAACATTTAAACTTATATATTTATGAATATAGGTTTAATAATAACAAGGTTTTTATAATACCAAACGTAAAACTATAAAATATAATTTTTGGTTCTGTCTGGCTGGCAAACATGATCGTCTTCTCTTTTGACCTATTAGTACAAGTAGTTATTAAAATCGTTTGACAGAGGTGTCAACCGTTGCATGAAAATGCAACGCCAAACAGTTGATTTGTCTTTATTTTTAACCGACTTCAAAAAAAGAGGAGGTTCTTAATTGATCTCATGTTTATAACCTCTAAATTTTCCTCTTTGAGACGTAATTGTTTCAAAATTGTTTCTTGCGTGTCCATAACAGCACCTTGTAAACGTTAATCTAATTTTATATTTTAATATTCAGATAGGATACTCATTAAAAGCTTTCCAGGAATACAGTGAGTCTAAATTCAAGTTCAATATGCACAGCCAAAGTCACAAATTTCATAGGTTCATCGGAGTCCAAAATCAAACCCAAAAAGAATTGAAAATTTGGTTCCACATCCGCTAAATGATTCTGAAACATTTCTCCGACTTTCTTTTCGCCGTTAAACGGTTCACCGACAGAACGATTCACTTTTAATTTTTTCACAATAGCCTTTTCTGTCGGTAAGTATAAATCATACTAACTATATTTAACATAATAAAATCTATTAAATACTCCTTCGTGTCCCGTGTGTGTGCTAATATAAGTAGTTTTAATGCTATATTAATATTTGAACAAAAGATTCATAGGTATGTCCTGTCATCATTTACCAACTTCAAAAGTAACCGCCATCCATAACCATTGTTTACTTACTGATATAACCGGAGAAACATCACTGGTAAAAACTGATTTTAATTGTATCTCCATTAAAAATATTGTTATAACTTGTCTTACTAACTGTACCAAACGTTCATAAAGTTCAAAATTCAACACAAAAAGATACGTGGGACGAGATGCAGGATGAAAATATTAATTATTTTGATTTCCTGCAAGTTGTCCTAAATGGGCCATAGACATGGAGGACGAGTTGATGAATTACTCTACCTGTACATCGGTAACTTGTATACTTAACATACCATTACGCCTATATTCCCAAAAAAGTTAGGCAGTAGTATTTTATACATCTGCAGAATACTGCCGTCTTTTCAGGCTTTCATAACCTTCCCAGTCGCACTACAATAGCGAGGTAGTCGTATCAGCATCTTGAAGATGTACAATGTGACAAAATTACATTCTCGTTAATTTAACAGGAAATAATACTGCAAGATTTTTCTTAAATTTTCTTTTCGATAAATTTAAATAGAAACTTACCGATACTACCTCTTTGACTACATTTTCGAACTCTATAACATTTTTGTTTCAAGCCAATTTGAAGTAAGCAAACCACAGCATAAACATTAAAGTACGTGCTCAAAAATATATCAAGCATTTCCCGCATAGTAAATCCCGCCAAATGAAAAGTGTCGCGTTTTATATTTCCAACGGAAAGCCGTGCAATAAAGTATGTTAGCGATTTGAGTAGAATATGCATTTAGTGGGCCGACAGCTATAAATTCAGGGACAACGAACGAACGAACATCCGTTGGTGAAACATTTTGTGGGCTTTTGTTACTGGGTCGCGAGGACTTGAAATATGAAACAGCAGGAGATTTTTAAAGTATTATTTATTAAACAGGACAGAATACTATCATCGTCAAATTATATCATCGTTAGCCTACATTCGTCCACTGCTGGCCGTGAGCCTTCTCTCTTTTATCTTCGACTCTCTCTGCCAGCTGTTTCATTATCATCTCAAATTTGTTAAACTATGTAAGGCAGTTTGTATATAACTAATTTATTTAATGTCTGAAATGTTATATTTTAAGCATACTGCTATTTTTTCTGTATATATTTATTAAGAACTACCAGGCGCTGAGAGGTATAATAATGCAGCTTATTGCATGCCAAAATGTACCCAGTTGAACATTGGCTTTCCAAAATTGTGTAAACTGCCAAACCGCATTAGGCTAGGTCGCTGTCCTTACCATGGCCTTATCCCTCACAAAATAGAGAAGACCCATGCTCAGGAGTGAGACAGTAAAGTAGTCAATGGTGACGATCTGGAGAAAGTAAATTCTGAAATTAAAACACAACGAAAAATTTAATAAGATTCACCTTTTCGATGCACAGATAAACAAAATTACTACAAAGTCCCATACTTTTGCCCCCCAGCTTAAAAATATAAGTAGGTTATATTTTCGAACTTTGCAAAAGGTACTTTTTAAGTTGCACGACAATGTTGCGAAGTTTGTTTTATTTATTTGTTTTCGTAACGGTTTTAATGTTACCTCGCTACCGACAAAGAAGTCTGCTATAAATCAAAATGTTTCCACAAAACAACTTAGCATAAGTATTGAAAGTTTTACGTTTATTAATTATTACATTGACGCTGAGTACCGTTTTTTTTAAATTGTATATTTGTACCTTAAGTCCCAACTTTTTAAGGACAATTTAATAATTTTAAAAACCGCCGACACATTTTGTGGCGGTTATCTTGGACCGAATTATCTTCAAACATAACTATGTTTGAAGAAAAATCCGAGTCGGCAGTGTTCTTAGTTAAGAACCCGACTAACTCACCTTTCAAACAAAAAAAACAAAATCAAAATCGGTTCATCCGTTCTGCAGCTACGATGCCACGACACGACAAACTTACATCACCCCGTCGTTTTTGGGTCGCGGGTTAAAAAGAAAGAGGTTCTCAATTCTAGTTTTAAGTATGTCTACCAAATTGTTTGTTGTTTGTGTGTGTTCTTAATTCAGATTTAAATGTATTTAAAATGGATACTATTATGTCTGGAATTCATAGAAGACAATGATTATCCGAGTTTGTTCTCTTAGGTCATCAGTGAAGAAACACCACCAGCTATTAATTACGACATTTACTTATAAAATACTTACCTATAACTGAGATTTATTTACAGAAATAAAATATCATTTCATTTATACCATACTCCATTAGCACTTTGCCTAAGCTTAAACATTTCTGTGCTAAAATGTACCCATAAGTACATGCTGTAACTGATGATTCAAATTGTTCCATTACACAGAAGCTAACATTAGCTCGTTTCCATTATCGACAGACTATCCCACACTTTGATGGACGTCTAAAACAGAAATGGAGCAATCAATCGAAATCATACGTTTCTTGTTTACACACAGTAACTACGATTGCATATAACAATAGCATTGGATTCAAAACAATGTGGCTTGTATAACGTGGATGTTGTCGGTATATTTATTCCATCACCTACATTTATTTCTAGTAATAACTTTGTTCCCTTAAATGCAACTAAAAAAGGGAATTTTACGGATACATTATTTTAAGGGGAGAGCTGTTGTAGCCTAGCGGTGTGACCAGTGTACTGAGATGTCAGAGGTCTCGAGTTCGAACCCAAGGCACCACTGAATTTTCGGAAGTTATGTGCGTATTTATCACAAGCTCAAACGGTGAAGGAAAACATCGTGAGGAAACCTGCATGTTTGAGAGAATTCTCGATGGCATGTGAAGTCTGCCAACCCGCAGTAGGCTAGCGTGGTGGACTGTAGCCTAATCCTTCTCAATTGAGAGGAGACCCATGCCCAGCAGTGGGATATTAATGGGTTGATGATGATGATGATGATGATGATGATGATTATTTTAAGGATAGCCTCCTTAAAATTTACAGTTTTACTCAAGGATTTTACAGTTTATTTATTTCATGTCTTTCAATGAGTTTGCAGGCAGTGAATCTCAACAAGATTTCTAGATCCGGCAACCCTTAAATATTCAACGATAATTCTTCGATAAAAAAAATTGCTTACCTAACCTAGTTATCAATAGGTTTGACGTTTTTTAAGGACAAGCTTGTGAGGATAAATAACACAGCTTTTTTTTTCAAATGTCACCCATTTATGTATATCCATACTTAATATTATAAACGCGAAAGTGTGTCTGTCTATCTGTCACCTCTTCACGCATTAACTGCTGAACCGATTTAGATAAAATTTTGTATGAAGAAATACATAGGATATAGTTTTTGCTCCGGAAATTATCCCTAAAAAGGATAATTTCTTAAAAGAGGGTAGTAATAAATAAGCAACTTGATGAAAATGCAGATTAGATATTATCACAAATTTTACGCAGATGAAGTCGCGGGCTAGTAGATTATAAAAAGAAATATTAGCCTATATTTTTTTTTTGTTTATGGTGATATGGCGGCAAACGAGCAAGCAGCTCACCTGATGGTAAGTGATGACCGCCGCCCATCGACATGTGCAACACCAGAGGCTTGCAAATGCGTTGCACATCCCTGCAGAAACCGTTTTGGTTTCTTAAAATAGGGAATTACTAAACTGCAAATGGAATGTCCATGCTGTCAGAATAGTCACTCCCCAATGAGCTCTGGTAACCTTACTCACTCGCAGAAAGACAACTATTGTTGATTCACTGCAGTCTTCTGTAAGACGGAGGTACTTCCTCAGTCGGGCAGCTCAATTTGAGCGAGAAATCTCGCTATACCTCCTACAAATTCTAAATATTTCAAATAAAGTCTTTAAAACCAATTTAAAAGGCCTTTCATAAAAAGAAACATAAAGCGATTCCAAATGGTCCAAAACAAAGTTTTTTGCTGCGTTCTTTCTTCCCAAAGACTTAAGTCAATTACTAAAAGCACTTCTATTGGCGAACACAGGTTGGTAATTTTCTTAACGAGATCTTGTTTGTACTGTAATTACCTGACACTAATGATGATCAGGCATCATTACTGCCATTATTATGTTATTATACCAAATTGCTGACTCCAAATTGCATGGGTCACACGATGATTCAGTTCATCTAGAAATAATCAGTCTTTATGTCATTGAAGACTGGCCAATTATATCAATAGAAATGTCTCAACGGTGCACTGTTGTCGTGTTCAATAGGACTGGGTGTGCCCCATCAAAATTATGTTAATTGCGTAAAACAGTAGGTGAAGTTTATATTTAGATAACGTGTAATTCTTAGACGTTTGTACAATGATGCATGTGTTCATCAACTGCTGCAATTGTACTATTTGACTAATCGTTAGCTAAATGTTAATATCAGGCTAGCTTTTGATCGCGACTTATAATAATATAATATACCCGGAAATTATGACACAGCGCCATCTAGTTCCGAGTTAAGCAGCGAGGCTTGTGTTACAGATACTAGAAGGTTGATATACTACATATATACTTTTTTTTTGTAAATACATACATATTATACATAGATACATCCATGACTTGGATACAAATGTTGATGCTCATCACACAATAATTTGACCCTACCGGAATTCGAACCCAGGACCCGTAGCACAGAAGCCAGCGTTAACTACCGCTGGACTAATCAAGTCGTCAAATTATACTGCGCAGAATTAGTAAAATTATGCTTTTAAAAAAATATCGATTCCGCATACAAACTTGACCCTCCCTTTTGCCCTTTTAAAGGATGATTTCCGGGACAACATCTATCCTATGTCCTTTCCTGGGACTCAAACTATCTGTAGTTACATGAAATTTCATCTAATTTGGTTTAGTGGTTTAAACGCGAAGAGGTAACAAACAGAGCGAATGACAGATAGACGGACAGACACACTTTTGCATTTATAATATTAGTACGTTTTAAGTACGCTTTTATAAGTTTTGATTTGTATGTACGTAGGTATCTATGTAATACAATTTTTAATGTAATTTTTACTGACTTCAAGGTGTTTGATTAATTTGAATATTTGCACACGTATTAAGGACCGATGACATTAAAATATCTATATATTTGAGGGAAAAACCTGGTGGAAGAACAGGCTTTTATAGAAAACCTAACTATGTAATTTATTGAAATAAAACTACTTTTTACGGATTTTATCGCGGTATATTGATATTATTTTAATATAATGATAAAATCCGTAAAAAGTCGTTTTATTTCAATGTCTAATATTCGCGTAAGTGTGAGAAATCAATATGTAATTTATTTTTTGGCAAAACATTTAAACAAGCAATCGGATTTTTTTTAAACTATAATAATTGTAGGTATTCTATTTGTCTTGGTTATCTTTAATATTTATTTGTTTATGTGTGTATACATATGACGGCGCATGCGTGCGTCGTCGATAATGTCAAATTTAAGAGTGGCTGTTGTCAAAAAGTCGCTCTAGCGGAGCGTCGTGTGTATGGAAGCGGTGCTGGTATCTTGTTTTGGAGACGAGCTGAACGGGAACCGCAAGCGCACCACGTCTGCGACGAATCGCTTGTAATCTGCCCGAATAGTGTGCCCTAGTACCTATCTGATTATAATGAGAAGTCAGAAGCAATAATTATGATGCCTCCTGATCGAAAATACGCCCACAACAACTGAATACACGATGAATTCTGATGAAAGCCTTCCTGCGCCGACACATACATATAATTAACTTTCTTAAATGAGATGTAGGTAAATTTAAAACTTCGTTTTCAAATTATGAAACCTTTATAGAAATCGAACCTTCGGACATTCAATAGATTTTTAACTAAACTTCATGTGAAGCCATACTAAACATTCAGCTTGATACGAAAATGTGTTTAATTATATTATAAGCTCCCGCCTCCAAACTTTGGTATCGACGTCAGATATTTCCGAACTCTGCTAGCTTGTGAGATCGCATTGACCTAAATTGTGCGATCGGATATTACAGCCCAGCCACACGTGGTTTTAATGTAATTTATAAAACATTTACTTCTAAAAAGTATGGAAACATCTGTACTAACATATCAATCGAGATTAGCGTTATGGATTCTGTAGCAGACGAACATCGACGAGTTCAAACTGATCCCATTATAGAAACGAATGAAGCTGAAAATGATGTCAAACATACATAACATGAGAACTTACAGCAGTATTTAAGAGAAGTGGAAGTAAGCTGTAATTGGATTGTCGGGTTTCTTGAAAATCCATACTCATTCCTGTTAAAAGATTAACGTTCACACTTTACCCATATGGCAATAGTGAGGATGATAGTATTAATAGATGGTGAAAGAGATGTTACAATTTGACATTTATCAATCCTAATTTGTTTTATTAAGGGTGTGTGATCAGTAGATTTTGCAGTTAAACGTCTCGATCTCGATGTAATCTAAATGCCAATGATTTTCCGAAGTTACGTGCATATTTATCAGATGCTCAAACGGTGAAGGAAGCTAGATTTTTTTTAATTTCGTCCAATTCGAACTACGTTTTGAGACGGACTCCAGCCAAATCCCTCTTTCAAATTTAAGATTGGGGAGATCTGTATCCAGCGGTAGGACAATATGTAGATCGAGGATGTTTGTATTATATTATCATCGTCTCAACCGGTAGACATCCACTTCTGAACGTAGGCCTCTCCCGTCCCGTGCCTGCATCTAACAGCTCCCCGTAGCATTGACCAAGTCCTCTGTCCACCTGGTAAGAGGCCAGCCCGAGAGACTGAGTATCCAATCAAGAACCTTTCTTCACCGACGATTTATTAGTTCATCGAGCAACATGGTCTGTCCTGTGTCACTCCAACTTGCTAATCACGTCGGCTGTGTCGATGACCCTAGTTCTTCTGCGGATATCCTCATTTATTAAGTACTAGCTGCCCCGGCGAACTTCGTACCGCCTTACACCCTATTAATGTGGTGTTAACTTTTACTTAAACTTAATTTTTAAACTGATTTCTTACACTTAAGCGAATATTATACATTGAAATGAAATACTAAAAGTTCATCAATAGTTTATTAAGATAAAAAAAACAATAAAGTTACAAACATTATATTGTACCTATTACATGTATTTCAATGCTGTAGTAGTATCAACACATTTATTTTATTGAAGCTATATGTATGTATATATTTCCACATGGGTTGCTCTCGGGTCGATTCTCAACGTTAAAGCACCGAATGCGTGCCGTTGCACCTATTTGCTTGGTTTAGATTTCGAAGTATGATGACTACTCAGCCAACCTTTAGTTGTGAATTGTGCGGAAGTAAGCCAGGCACATCCATGGAGCTTAAAAACTCAATGGGGTAGTTGGTGGGTTTATCTTCGTTTGTTACACAATCAATAGATTTACACGAATGCAGAGTACCAACGATTCGATTCTGAATTACGAAGTTTAAGTTCATCCACAGCTTTGTTCTTAGCTGCTGAAGTTGCTCGCTCAGTTAACTATTTGTTATTTTTGTGGTTAACAATGAATACTTTGATGATCAGCTCACCTTTCTTTCTATAAGCAACAAAAACTCTATTATTTTCTGACTGCTGAAGTTTCTTCACATAGAACTTCAGACTTGATGATTTCAGGCATGCGTTTATTCCATCGGCAGCAGTCGATCTTTAAATGACTGGTATGTTTGGCGGAAATCGCGGACTCAAAATCATCATGAATTTTCAATGTTCAGTCAGTCATTGCAGTTCACGAATGTAACTTGATAGCGCGTAATTTCATAGATGGTTTTGTAGGTTTAGCTGCCGCTAACCGCCCAGATGTGTTTAATGGATTTTACCGTATTGCAGTAACTACTCAACGGTACATTGTGTCTTGAATGTTTTGGAAAGAAATAGCAAATATGGACGAATCTACGAGTTGTTGACCTCGAAATTGTTGCGATAGTTCGACTATTATCACTAAGTAATCAACGCTGATCTGACGACAGTTGACAACCATCGTTGCATCAGTGTTCGGGGATAACGTTTGCAACTGTTGTTGCCGTCCATGCACAGTATGTGGGAGTTGATGGCGCCACACGATTCATGAATCATATTCGTAGTAACAACATCAAGTCGGTCTGTATCGATATGGAATATTGGTACATATTATATTACCTTTTTGGTCTGGTCCAATTACTTCGACTTACCAAATAAAATTGTGTGCATTGCCGCATGCACACAATTTTAGCCTCGTTTTTGGCATTTAATTGTATATATCTAGCATAGATCGCCAAGGACACGTAGCTAAACAATGTAGTTCATCAGAGACTGGGTTTTTTGCTTGAAGACACTTGTGGTAATTTCGTACCTATTACTTGATGTTTGTTTCAACAATTTCTATCCATTTCGGATTCCACGCAAAGGTGTGAATAGATCAGGCCAACCGTAGTGACGAACGTACATCATAGCATCTTACGCATATTCATAAACATGAATGTCCATTGACTAACATAAGCTGCATCTCTCTCTATAGGTACTTATTGCAATGCGTAAATGGAGATATGTAATGTCAACGCAGTTCAGCTTGGTTCAATCGAATGCAAGTTAATCGATCCTTTTTGATCTTGACATACCTACATGTCGATCGACGCAATATAGTTAAATCCCAATCCAAATAATTTTCAGCATTTCATAATATGACATGCATATGGTATTCATCGAGTTAACTTCTTTAGTACTTTCCTCACCTAAAATAATAACAAAGAAATAAGTAACTTAGTAGTAAGACTCATATCAATTCCCTGAATGACAGAACCGTGTAATTACTGAATCTCTGAAGGTTCCTTTCATTATATATATTTCATATATATATATTCAAAACAGGTTAAGATAGATTATTTAAGATAGATTACCCGTTGCCTTTTTGCCGTATTCTCCAAACAAACAGGCCCTTATTCCTTCCTACGAATACCTGGGAAATAAGAAGAACCGTAAGATATCCACTGCTGGACTTAGGTCTCTCCCAAAGATCGTCACAACGGACGCGACAACCGGTCCTGCGCCACCCACATCCAGCATATTCCAGCAACGTTTACCAGGTCATCGGTCCACCTTGCCTAACTTCCAATACGTGGTCATCACTCGACAACCTTCAAGCCCCAACGACCGGCTGAGTGGCAAATCTATGTATGTTCTAAATAAAAACTATGATATTGATACTTAACTCACTATTCAATGGATTTTTCATTTTTATATTAAAGTGATAACCATAGTCTCCTTGCTAGAACATCAGTGGCTATTGCAACGGTTCATATAAATGGTTTGTTTCATTTATTTGCCCAGTATCGCATCGTATAAGTACAATATCTCGTGTTTCCAAGTTTTAACAACAGTCAGTATTGCAGGTATTCCAGCTTGTCGTGTTTCCGATCTGATAGATTATCACACTGATAGGCGCTCCAACGTAATCTTTTACAGTACCTAATGTAGTATTTTCTGCAGATCTTAAGATGAGATCATTTCTCGTCGCCAACCGAGCCGCTTCACGGTCTTTGCTAGAGAAGCATGAAATCTCTTTCTTCTTCATTGGCAATGTTCCGAGGCCTAATTGTATTATTATATTTTGTTGGGAAATATTAAATCTTCTAGGTCGCGGGAACTCAAATGTAAAGAAATATTCGGAAATATGGAACTATTACACGATATTTACAGCAGACAATCTGTCAATCGCACGAACTGTCGTAAAAAGACAGGTTTGTCAGTTTTCTTCTTTTTCTTTTCTAATGTAAACTGATAAGGTTAGATTAAAAGCGTTAATATATCTAGTCATTAAGTTTTTAATTTTTTTTTTATGTTCTGTGTAACTTTTTTTTTTTTTTCCCTATAAAAACCTTCTACAAAGTATTTGGAAACATTTAAAAAAAGATGAATGAATTCTGTGAAGCCGTTTTCAAGTTAAGTCATGACAAAGAGAAATAGGGGCTCATTTTTATATATATAGATTACAGTCTTAATAAAATCATTACTAAAGACAGAAGTTATTACGTCTTATATGGTTTGAAGTTGTGTTGTTGTATTTCTGGGGAAATGCACGAATATTTTGAAGTGTAAAGTGTGTAAAGGTTTTATTGAAAATATGTTGGCGGAGTAAGCCCGAACTATGCGGTGCTTTGTGATTGAAGTATCGAGTCAATATTGTACAAAATTGATGCAGTTTGCGTTTTAGTTTCGTTGGACATGAAATAACTAATGCAACACTATATATCATCAATAACTTTACTGTTCAAGGAGCCGTGCTAGAAAAATATTTTTAATATCATATCTTAGATTATCGAATTTGAATTTGATCGTTTAGCGTAAGTTTGAAGACCATTGCAAAAATAATATCTAACGATTGAAGATTATTGAGATAACTGAAGTTTTTCAAAGATGATGAAATAAAATATAAACTTAAACATGTAGTATATTTTTTTATAAAAACATAAATAAAGGCACTTTATAAATCTTAACAAGTTCCATTTAGTTCAGATGATGTTCAGTTATACAAAGTGTATAACTGAACATCATCTGAATTGGATATGTGGCAAAATATCATAATAAAATATTGTGAGAGAAACATATATTTTGTTGCATTATGTAATATAATATGTAGTATCTATGATTGGGAAACATTGCAGCTTGCAAAGCGATGGCTTAACTATGTATATTCAGAGTGATGTTTTGCAAACATAGTAACAATGTGCACTGTGCTCAGTTTTATGATTGGAAATCAGTCTATATTTATGTATGTAGCTTTCCAATAATAATTGAATGAGTTTGCGTTTAATGTTATTGGCGTTGTTGATAATGTTGGCGCATAATTGTCTGAAAATTTCATACAGATATGTGTTTTTAGGACACCTTAAACGTTCCCTATTTTGTTTGGGTTCTTTTCAAATGTTTTTAAAGGGTCGGCAACGCGCGAGCGATGTCTCTGGTGTTGCAAACGCCCATAGGCTACGGTCATTTTCTTTCTCTCAGACTTTCCATCAAGCACAGGCAGACTGTAAGCTTATTTTCCAACCTAAGTGGTGGGAAAAATACAATTTAAACTAACATTCGTTTATAGATGCTACTGACTGTTGAACGAGTAAAATCAAGACAGAGCGTCTGAAATAATACAATCTAGATAACGTATTCTATTGATGCCGAGACACCTGAAGTGGTCGTGAAACAACGCTGAAAACACAGGTGTAAGCAAGTTTACACATATCTTCAAATAGGTCCCTTACGAGCGCACAGTATAGTGTTGTGCCGTGGGAATAATAAAGTGGGATCGAGTGAGGCGCCTCGAATAAATCAAGGTCGCTATGGCGCCTCGCCACACTCCTCTGTCCTCACGTTTGTCGGATGCAGGACAAGTTTTATTTGTTAGATATGTGTTAAGTAAGGGCTATCTTATTATAGGAAAGTTGTTTATTTGTAAGTTAGTCTATTGACGTATAAATAACGGTATAACAACATTTTGAATTGTAAATAAGTTTAAGTTACTAGTAGTGATCATATACCTATGTCAGTTTAAAAGCTCTGACAACGGTAAACGGTAAATCTCTCAGAAAAATCTAAGATTTGCTAATGAAAATAATAAAAAAAATATCATAATGGCGTTTTCAATTAATCCGTAGGAGATATTTCCCTCCAAACCTTTAAATTATATCTTATTTTGTTCTAAACTGTGTTATTCTAATCATAATTTACTCAAATGAATATTTCTTCGTTCAAAAAGAACCAGAAATAGACAATAAATATTTCTTTAACGACAATTTAAACGGTGTAGGTTATATATATCAACTTATTATAAGGAACTACATACTTATATCTGGAAGACAGAAGATAATCTCTTATCTTAACCTTCGTATATATGTGCATACTTATGTGAATAAATACATTATTTGGAATACGGAGAAGGAGACGACACACTATTGATAGATTTATAATGTACAAGTCCTTGCACATTGTTATATTAAATAACACAGTACCGTCACATTTTTGAAATTTAAATAAGTTTTATCAAATTAAAATAATTAACGTCCCTTTGCCTGCCATATTTACCGGTTTAATACTCAGCTATCACAACACACAGCCAACGCACTGCGGGCCTCCCACGAAGTCACACTTCAACATTGTAAATTATTAAGTCGAAATGACTCACCTAATAATTTATTAAACGGCTTCCAAACTTTCACGACCCCTGGATTACTGAAATCGTAAAGTAAATATCACCACGTATTATAAAACTAAATATTTCACCCGATTCTGTACGTTTAAATGCGATAAACTCAAAAACTATCACACTGTTTTTATACGGTATGCATCAATAGACGGAGTGTTTCATGAAGAAGGTTTAATTGTATAATTTATTAAGGTTTTAGGCTTATATGCTCTGGCACCCTTGCAAAACCGTTGTGGCAAGCTAGTTAACGCCAAAATACGAAATGTTTCTGTGATAACCCTAAATATGTTGCTAGCGTCGAAAAAGGGGATAAATCCACTCCCTTAATAGCAGACCCTTTAGGAATCACTAGGTGAGCCATTGGAACTAATAAAATACGAAATTCTTGGACACACCTAATTCCAACACGATAAAATAGAAACAATATTTTAACGCCACGAATTAGGGTTCAAATTCGATTGTATATCAAGCTGTTTGGGTACTTTCTGTGGTCCAAGGGTAAGGGTCAATTTAATTAATTACAGCAACCACGACATGCGCCCTATTAAACCTTTGTTACGCGGTGGTATTATTTTACTTTCTACGATTGTAGCTAAAATATATTGTTGTTATTTTATTTTGAATCTAAAACCCTAGAACACTGTGACTATGTTAATAATACTACACCAGCTTCTAATTCTAAAGTGTAAATAATATTTTCATAAATAGATTTAACTTAGCAGCTTAAACTGTTTTACTTAGATAAGTTTGAAGGCCGACTTAAATCTGGTTGGTAAAATTAAAATGATTTTCACCGTGAAATTAAACTAGAATTAAACGTTAAGACTAATATTTACTAGAGTGTAATCTAAATTTTTGCGGTGCTCTTAATCTAAATTAATCCTCTCTTCTAATAAAATACGAAAATGAGTTTGTTTATTCCATTTTCATGGCTCGCCTTATAAACTCATCTCCATAAAATTTTGCATTAAATTAGCCTGTGTGGATTTGATAGATGATCTTGTCTAGTTTGAATCTAGCATCAGACACTAGCGAGTTAGAGAGAGAGAGCTATAGGTATAGCTCGCGAGATAGAATCAGAAATGAAGGAATTAGTAGGTAATACTAGTGGTAGCCCAGTGCATTCTGCACTCCTTCTTTATATAAACTACAAGTGTGGGAAAATTCATACTTCTCCGTGAGCGCAATTTTCGTAAAAAGGGGTACACAGTTTTTGCTTTATGTATTAATTTATAGGTAACTAAGATTGCCGATACAGTTGGATACTTAAGTTGTCGTCGGGCATATAGGCCGTAGAATTACCGCTTAGGCAGAAATGTTTTTGAGGAGATAATGTACTAGTAGTAGTGTGACCTTTCGCAGTAAATACGTTCAACCTATAAAATAGAACTTGGCTAAAGCCTGAAAATATGGGAAAACCTAGGTCGGAGAATTCGTGATAATTAAGCTGCCAAGTGAAAGCTTTTCGACTTTTAAAGTTATGTCTGATTTATCAGTTGTTTTTAGACCAACCCTATAAATTGAAAAATATAAGGCAGTCTGTTCTGCATATTTTTAAACAAATTACATTCACCGTCTGCGCAGGCGGACTGTTGTAAACATTGTGTAATGTTAATGTTATATTTAACCTTCGATTAACCAAATGTTGGATGAGTCAGATCGGTCAGCTATTAAAAGCTTGTGCAGACACTTGATGTGATCTATTTGTGTCAATACTGTCGTATCTGTCGATTGAACGGGTAGGGATGATTAAAAAAAAACCTTACCCCCAAATTGCACCCTAAATCTTTGTAGGATAAAATCTAAAACTACTGGAAGTGAAAAGTATTGTCACGGGCAGACTGAGACCATGGATGCTGTTTAAGGTCCGATATTTTTACATTTGATTATTATCTATATACCTACTGCGTACAAAATCCATAAAATGTAATTTTAATAATCACTGTATATTGAGTAGGTATATTGATATTATTTTAATCAGAAAGCATTTTGAGCGCGATAAAATCCATAACAAATCTTTTTATTTTACGTAGTATTAAGCTACATTTAAGCGAATATTTTATCAATCGCGGTACGTATATAAATAAAGGGAATATAGAACCACTGACGTAATGAAAGAATGCCATTGTTGTTTGGAGATGGCAGGTCTATTCCCATGTCATTAGCAGCAATGACGCATCTATGTACCCATTTAGCGTAGGAGAGCTCAATAGAGAACATTTTGTATTACAGACTCACTTTAACATTTACAAACAATGTATAAGAGGCAGGATAATCCTACTAAAGTAGGTTTCGTCTTATTCAATTTTGTTTGCAAAAGTTAAGCTTTTGTATAAAGACTTGGGTGAAAGCCTTCGCTTGGTAGTCATAGTCTTATTGTATGTTAGATTGCTGCCTTTTTATAATGTTGAGTTATATGCGTTTGGTCTTTGTTTTGCCTCATGTACCTAAAACACAATCAGGGTCAAGACAAAACAAAATAAATATACAATAGACAGAACACGAATTTTATATATATATTATGTAGCTTTTCAAGCTAGAGGTCCCACGTCACGTCAAGACACGAAACCATAATCGTATTTTGTAATAAAATATTGAGTACCTACTTTCTTTGATCTTAAGGTAATAGTATTTACTAATATTAGCAACAGTCAAAATCAGGCTTTCTCAACAGAGAAATGTAGGTAAAGCGCACATACATGATGGAATAATTAAAGCTACTAAAGTAAAGATTACGATTATCATTTTTAAGATGTTTTAAATTTTAGGGAACACTAATAAATAATTTATTTTACAAAGTGAGCGGTAGACGAAGTAAGTTTGTGAAGGACTGGTCTAAATGCTGTCTTAAACGTCCCAGCTTTCGTGGCTTTATGATGTGATGGAGTCATACGATTGATGTTGTAATGGAATGAAAATCTTTTACGCTAGATAATGCTGGCTCAATTCCTGTATCAGTTCTGCTTAAAAAAGGGTCAGATTATGACATAGATGGTCATACATTATTGCTAATATCTCATCGCTAGAAATTATGTAAGGTATCATTACACTACTTTTTTCATTATCTGTGTCTCTTTAGACTTCCATTGATATTGTCATATCCAATGTAGCTAAGCTTCAGGTTTACATAGGCAATTTTACTTTTCGACCGATATCTATTAATTTACAGTATCAATAAATTACCCTCACGCCATTCTATCTCTAAGATATTTGATGCATGACAGTTCAATTTTGATTTGCCACACAATATTCTATCATCGGACGAACAAATCGATACAATTGATTCAGGCATATCTGTGACACTCATGAAGTGACAGGCGGTTGGCAGATCTATTTAAACGTCAGTTATGTTAGAGACGTATAATGTGCCTTGTTTTCTATCGGGAAGATATTATATGGTAGATGAAAGCATTAATTCCTGAGCCTACAATGCCGAGTGTATGTACAAAATGTGTGTGTAATTTCTTATAAACTTGACAACAATAATTATGTTAATTTTATTAGAAACTTGCAGATAAAAATATTCAAATAATGAAGGTATAGTAAAAAAATGGGTAGACCTATTAAAATAGTAAGTAACAACATCTGTAGGTACGTTATAACTTAAATCTGCATCTTAAATTAGGGGATCTTAAGAGTCAGTTTAGATTATCATAAATAAGTAGGTACATACATAATTATATGACATAAAATGAGACTCGGTGTATAGAGAGAAATTTACAGGTGCTATGATACTGGTTAACAGTCTGATCTGGATCTGGGTTTAAGACTTTCTTAACTTGGCCTCTTTTGGTAACGTCTGTGATTTTATTGCGATGTTTATAGTCGCTCGTTAAAACTGTCAGATTTTTAAATCCTTCATAATTATACCTCAAACCAAAATGTTGACTGTGACGGTGTGATACGTGTTTTACTAATTATGTTGGGATCAGCACCTAGTCAGCGGAATCATCATCATCATCAACCCATTAATGTCCCACTGCTGGGCACAGGTCTCCTCTCAATTGAGAGGGATTAGGCTAAAGTCTATCACGCTAGCCTACTGCGGGTTGGCAGACCTCACATGCCATCGAGAAATTTTCTCAAGCATGCAGGTTTCCTCACGATGTTTTCCTTCACCGTTTGAGCATGTGATAAATACACACATAACTTCCGAAAAGTCAGTGGTGCTTGCCTTGGGTTCGAACTCGAAACCTCTGACATCTCAGTCCACTGGTCACACCGCTAGGCTACCACAGCTCTGTCAGTCAGCGGAATACCAGTATGTATTATTTTAAGAATAAACTGTTTGCATTTTTTGCCTGATGTCTGATAATAAGCACTTACGTCTGTTATACGAACAGTATTCGCATGAAACCTTGAATTAGAAATTAACGTGCCTTTTGCACGAGGTATAGTTCGAGAACATTCAGCTCTCATAAGGCTCAACTTACCCTAATAAAGAAGCAAACTCAGTTATGAGAACTCGATAAAATGGACATACATATTAACATTGAGTGGAAAGTATACCCACATAATGCTACTCGCAACAATTTACCAATTAGCGCCACGACAGTTCAGTTTCTATCACAATTTAATTTCGCCGAGTACCAACGGAACAAGCTCTGCGTGTCACCGCACTAGCGTACATGTTTACGCATTTGTCAAACGGCGAGCGGTTCACTTGCAGCAGACAAACCGCAGCGTTTCAGTTAGATCCCATTTGGAGCGGTGCGGTCGCATTCATAGTGCGGTTATCAGCGTCAGCATAACAGTTGTTGCGGGTATTTGAGCTGGTATTTGGGAAATTTCATTCATAAATATACCTAGAAATTAAATGAACGATAGAAGTGTAATTATACATATATTGTTCTAATCTTTTGTAACTGCCTCGTTGGTCTAGTGGTCGTACAGTGCGACTGCCAAGCAATAGGTTTTGGGTTCGATTCCCAGGTCGAGCAAAGTGTTATTGAGCTTTTCTATGAAATTCTCTGTAGGAGTTTGGATTTGAGCCCGGTTATTGGCAATAGACTCGCCCCCTATTACATGGGACCTAAACCATATCGGTGAAACGTAGGTGTACATTAGTACACATCTGCCTAACCTTTCGGGGATGACAGGCGTGATGGTATGTTATGTTATGTCTTTGATTCAAGTCTCGGCTCGGGCGAAGTAGCGTGCAGGTCCAAAATAATAAGGGTTTCTTAATAGATCTAACTTTAATTAAAGACCTCACAATTCAGCAAATGCATTTACGACTCATAACCCAATAAGGTAGCTTTTTGGTTTTCATTCTACTTACGAAACACTCCAACAATATATTGTATCGTTGCAGAACAAGTATTTAAGATACATTAAATCCCCGAACCTCACAATCGAATGATACAAACATATTATCTAAATCATTGATAAATTGGATCATGTGATTTTACCTTATAAGATCAAAGTATATGAGGAAGCAAAAACTATAGGCAACTTAATTAAAAGAGGATGCATTTCATTCAACCCACACCGGCTTTACACAGTGTAGATGAAAAGCAAATGCATGTACCTCTGCTGTTAATTTACGGTTGTTTTAACATTGTTATATCCTAGAAACAAAACCGTAAACCGGTGATTGGCATTTGCCTACCGCTGCGCCGGTTTTCGACCCATTTTTTTTACAGGGACGAAAATTAGGTTCGTGTTGGTCCCACTTATACCAAAGAGAGTTGTATATAATAAATAAATAAATATATTTTGCCTAAGTGTTAGCAATGCGTAGGGTTATATTAAGATAGATAGAATATGCTTTATTGTACGCCATATAACAAATTATACATTACATTAATTTCTTAAAGTTACTTAAGCTTTAAGAATACGAACTTAAAAAGCAACGTGCGGTACATATTTTTCTTTCTTTGGTATCAAATGTGTGTTAGACTAGATAACTTGATACAGACAGATGGAGGGATAGATTTGACAACGCTAAGTTCCATTCGCTTGCTAGATCTCCAACCAACTATTAAATATTTAAGAGTAAATTGAAAAATGATTCATGCGCCACGCAAGTTCGGCCTTCATTCTTCATGAAGTGTGCATCATACTCTGAAAATATATCCACTGTTATACAGTACTGACCTCGCCTCAAATTAAATTACATTTTGTTTACAACACTGCTGTTTACCTAGTTGCGCTTCAGAGCTTTATTAAGATCTAGGTAAGCTCTATTGTTGATTCTGTTGTATCTATGAAATTACATCTATGTTTGATCACTCGATATCTCTTTTTAATAATCGTGATTGAAAAAGGACAGACAATATTTGAAGCTGTCAAACTAGTGAATTAGTTGTACAACTAGTATTTTGATATTTATTTGATCATATTTGAACTTATCTTTTTAGAAAGGTAGTTGTGATTTAACACGTACCATCCAGTAATACGGTTGCAAACCAAATTATAAGGGTTCAAATAATAATTAATCAAATTGATTTAATTAAACCCATAATTCTATTCGATACTACAAAGCAACCAGCTATAAACAGGTTAATCGATTTCCATTCACATTTCGAGTTGCGCTCGACATCTGTCGACTAAGTATAGATTTATTTTACGTACTTCTTTATGGGGTATTTAAACGATGCCGAGAACTATTCATAAAACTATATATACCACCCAAACTGTTAGAAGTGATTAAGTAATGTTCGATACGCGTATCTTATTCCCCCTATTCCAATATCGGAAGCCCGTATTATAAAATAGTGATAATTTGGTTATTGATTGAGTTAATTTAGGTAACCAATTTCATTACTTTAATCTAATTTTTAGTACAAATAATACAAAATATAAATCATGTTTTAAAGAACATCTGTTGAATAGGTCAAGAACTATAAGAATCTTATAGATATGTACTAAATAAATCTCTCTAGAATTTTTGTATAACCTTTGTAATGAATTGTAAATTATAAAATAATTTGATGTGTTATTTTAGCATTAGTGGGTAGTTGGTTTGTTACACAGTATAAAAAGAGACGGAATCGGTAAATTTATTCAGTTTTGGTGTCCGGCTGTCGTAGTGAGCAGAGCTCTGTAATAAAAGTTAAGTATACCATATTATTATTGTAAGTATGTAAGTTAGTAAATACTATTATGTGATTATATTAATAAATGTTATTATTTAAACTTGTTCTGTGTTCATTTCCATATTAACCCAGTATATAGTATATGTAATATAGTATATGTTATATAATATATACTAACTATATACAATACGTCACTGAAATAACTTATGTAAACTTATTTATTTTCTTATTGCTAAAGAATCTTAGCAGTGTATAGCAATATATGATGTATGATTTATATTGCTGTATTATTTTACGTATTATATTTATATATTGTCATATAAGATTTCAGACATAATATATATATAATGAAATAAATCTAACATCAGAAGTGGGATAACGAATTCTTACACAATATTAATAGCAGTATATTTTCAGGTACCTACATAGAATGGATCAAACAATCCTCGAAGGGTTGCTCACCGCCATCCGGGACGCTCTCTCTAGCAATAAACGACAGGATGACGTGGCACTGCCAACGTTCGATCCCTCCACCAGCGACAACGGCGCAGCCGTGTGGTGTGACAACATTGACAAGATTGGAGAGGAGTTTAGATGGAGTGGTATAGCAAAAGTCGCAAAGGCAGGTAAGGCCCTTAAGGGCTCTGCGTTAACTTGGTACGAAACATGGGAGCCCCAAGAAGGACGCACTTGGGAGAACTTCCGGAATGAGATAATATCATTATACCCAGAAAAAAAGAACCTGTCTGAAAAACTGTATAAAGCCGTTACATATTCATCAGATTCAGCGGATTCCTATTGCGAGTACGCTAGGGAAAAAATCAGATTGTTAAAAAATACTAAAATTGTTTTTTCTGAATCTCAACTCATTGAAATAGTATGTGGAGGAATTCGAGAAGTAAATGTAAGAATGGCATCATTTAATAGTAACGTCACCACTACTTCAGAACTCATAGCTCTGTTTTCTGCCTATGTTAAAACCCGAAAACGACCAGCGGATCAAGTAACTGAAACTTTGCGTAGTACGAACTAGACAAATATTAGGGCCCAGGACGCTCAGAAATGAAGACAAGACACTCAATACTGTTATGAATATTTTATTTATACGACACGACAAGGTTTTTATTACAGAGCGACACACGGCAGAGATCATAAGGGAAAAAAGTAGATCTTTCGTAGCAGGTGGACGGATGTTAAAACCACAGATATAAACGTGATGTAAAATAATTAAAACTTACGTCAGCGACATCTTGTGACATATCAACATCAACATTTAACAAATCGAATTAGCTGACGAGAAGTTACTTTTAAGATATATAGATGGCAGTATTGTCCATACACCCGCCCGTTACAAAGTAACTTAATAAAATATTATCGTTACATAATGAATTTACATAATATAAGGCATATCTTATAAACTGAAAGAAAACAAACATCTACACAGATGTTATCTATATAAAATAAAGTGAACACAATGTTTTATACAAAGTTTTTAAACTTAACAACTAGTTTGACCACTAATTTTAGGTTTTCTGATACATACTTAATATTATATTAAATAACACTTACATTTTAATTGAAGCTTACAATTTCAGTATCTTACACTGGTTGCTAATATTTATTTAATTTTCTTGTGGCAAAGGTACAATTTTTGTTATAGGCCTTGTATAGTTTCCATTTTTAGTCTTCAACATAACAGATCTTACATTATTATCTTTACCATGAAACAACTTAATTATTCTACCTAAAGGCCATGACTGTGGAGGTACATTGTCATCTTTAATTAATACAATCATGTTTAACAACAAGTTAGGATTATGTTTGTACCATTTATATCTCATTTGGAGAGAGTGAAGATAATCATTTTTCCAAGCTTTCCAGAAAGATTGACGCATTTTACATAATTGGTTAAATATAGATAACTTATTATTTGATACATTAAAGAAATTACCTTCTGGAAGAGAAGTTAAGTTTTCACCTATAATGAAATGTGCAGGAGACAGAAATTGGTCATCAGCATCATCTGTAAGGGGAGTGATGGGCCGGCTATTCACTATGGCCTCTATTTGAATTAACAATGTATTTAAATGTTCATAAGTTAATATGTTGTTACCCATTACCCGCTTCAAGTGATGCTTGACACTTTTAACACTGTTTTCCCATATAGAACCCCAGTGAGGCGAGTAGGGAGGTATAAATACCCATTCAATACCTTCTGAATTGGTAAAGTTTGAAATGGAGTTAAAATCTACTTGAAACATTTTATGCAGTGCTACCAACTCATTTCTAGCACCCTTGAAGGTCGCACCGTTATCACTAAATATTTGTAGACACCTACCGCGCCTGGAAATTAATCGTTTAAGTGCATTCATAAACTCATTAGTTGTGAGATCAGAGGTAAGTTCTATGTGAATAGCTTTAGTGCACATGCATACAAAAATACAAATATATCCCTTAGTAATAAGTGGATTTCTAACACGGGCTACCTTCATTTGAAAAGGACCAGCAAAATCAATACCACACAACAAAAATGGTCTATTGGGGGTTACACGATACCTAGGCAGGTCTGCCATTATTTGCGAAGCTGTCTCACCTCTATATCTACAACATTTTACACATTGGTGTATTATGTGCCGCACAGTATTCCTACCATTTAAAGGCCATACAAATTTACGTAAGCTAGATAATGTCATTTGATTACCAGCATGAAGGAGCCTCTCATGTTCATACCTGATTATTAAAGAAGTAATATGGGTTTTAGAAGGTAATAACAAGGGATGTTTATGTTGTAAAGGGAGACTGGAATGACGCAAGCGACCACCAACCCGTATAAGCATATCTTTATCGATAAAGAGATTTAAATATTGCATTTGTTTAGAACAGTATTTTACATTTGCCTTATTTTGTTTTAACTCATTCAACTCTTTACTGAAGTGTTCATGTTGAACGATGCGAATGATATCGTCAGTTGCTTGTCTGATTTCCTTAGCTGTAAGAAATCCAACACTTTTACATTTATGATTTTTTAAATTAAATATGAAGCGACGAATATAGGCAAATACGCGACATAACCTACTCCAGGAAGAGAATTTTTCAAAAACTTCAGACCAATGCGAAGAAACAATTTGATTTGTGATAAGAGTGACAGTTTTTTCCTCAGGAACAATGACATCTAAATCATAAGAACTTATGTCCCAATGAGAGTCTGACAAGGATAACCAATGGGGGCCATAAAACCATAATTTACAACCAATAAGGTTTTGTGGTTCTAATCCCCTTGATACCAGGTCAGCTGGGTTATCACCTGAACGAACATGTCGCCAATTATCTTTCGGAGACATTTCTTGAATCTCTGTCACACGATTGGATACAAATAAATTCCAACGTGCAGGATCAGCCTTTATCCAACACAAGGTGATCATAGAGTCTGTCCAATAAAACATTTTATTTTTACTTACATGCATAGCCTTTGCAACTTTACTCATCAGCTTAGATAACAACAGCGCAGCACACAGCTCCAACCTGGGTAGAGTGACCAATTTCAATGGAGCAACACGAGATTTTGCAGCAATTAAGTGGACTGTATTTTGAGATTCTTCACAGCAACGAGCGTAAACAACACAACCATACGCTTTAGTAGAGCTGTCTGCAAACCCATGAAGCTCAAAGCTTGTAGCACCAGGTTTTATTAAGCAGCGAGGCACTGAAAGTATATTAAGAGATGCTAAGTTTCTGCAAAAGGATTTCCAGTCTTTTAATATATCTGGAGGAATTTCAGTATCCCAACCAATATTAGACTTCCAAATACGCTGCATAATGATTTTAGCATGAATGGTAACAGGAGCAATAAGACCCAGTGGGTCAAAAACTCTGGCAATATTGGATAAAACATTACGTTTCGTCGATTTTTCATCAATAAGCTTGTCAGGCACAACTATTTGGACAGCATCAGCGGCAGGATCCCATTTCAGCCCAAGCGTTTTAATAGATGTATTATTGTTGTTATTAAAGGAAAACGTGCATTTTTCACGTTTCTCTGGAGGCAGAGATTGAAGAATTTGAGCAGAGTTAGAGTGCCATTTATGCAATTCAAATTTCCCACAAGCTAAGCATTCCTCTAATTGACGTATAGTCTCAAGCGCCGTATTAATGTCGTTAGAACCGTGCAAGATGTCATCGACATAACAATTTTCAAGAAGAGCTTTAGCAGCAAGTGGAAAGCTATTACCTTTATCTTCCGCCAACTGAGTTAAGACACGAGTAGCTAAGTAACTAGCTGGAGCCATGCCATACGTGACGCGGGTCAACTGCAAACATTTGATTGGCTCTGCTGGTGTGTCACGCCACAGGATCCTCTGAAGAGGTTGGTGATTACTGGAAACAACAACCTGTCGATACATTTGTTTAATATCCGACACAAAGGCGTATATGAACATCCTAAACCGCAGAAGCACCGCAAGCATATCTGGCTGCACCACAGGCCCCACATAAAGAGCATCATTCAGACTTATACCAGTAGAAGAAGGCGCAGATGCGTTGAATACTACCCTAAGCTTAGTTGTAGTAGAAGCATCCTTTATGACAGCATGGTGAGGCATGTAAAACTCAACATGCTTACCTCTGTGAGGTTTAACATTTTCAACTAATTGAGCATGACCAAGATCAACAAACTCATTGATGAATGATTTGTAAGATTGGAAGAACTCAACATTGTTTTTAAACTTTAATTCAAGTGCTTGGAATTGTCTAAAAGCCAAATTAAAAGAGTTACCTAATTTGTTTAATGCATCTTGATTGACCGGCAAATCAACTTGATATCGGCCAGTACCATCACGACAAACAGACTCTTTAAATAACTGTTCACAGTACTTTTCCTGAAATGACAACACAGATTTATCAGAAACCTCCTCCAAACACCAAAATTTAACAATATTGTCTTGAAGTTCAGACAAATGAAAACTATTATCAATATGCATTGAATTGAATGGGACAGACCAATTACCACATAAAACCCATCCAAAAGCAGTATTAAATAGCCTAGGGCAACCCTGCCCTAAATCGATGTTCCCATCACAAAGTGCTACACCAAATATATCAGCCCCCAAAATAACATCAACTTGCTTCGAGAGGTTGTAGTTAGGGTCAGCCAGTTTCACAAAAGAAGGAAAGGTAAGATCTCCTTTCTTTATTGTAGTATTTGGCAACACATCTGTGATAACATCCAAGACACCAAATTCTGATTCTATTTTAAAATCAGAACATTGTGACATAACAGTAAGTTTAATTCTTTGTGATACCTTAGTAACATGACCTCCTACACCAGCTACCAATGAATCAGTGTAGTCAAAGTCTTTAGAAGTAAAATTCCTAGCCAATCTCTTAGTGATATAATTCTTCTGACTACCAACATCTAACAACATTCTACATTTAACATGATTACTATTTGAATCACAAAGATAGCCTTGAATTGTTGGCAGTAATGAAATAACATTAGAATCATAATTTTTAAGAGATGAATGGGCAGAAACTGTATTATTATTCTTCACAAAATTACATATTGAAGAAGACTCATCATCCATATGCAACAAAGTGTGATGTCTCTTTTGACATTTTTTGCAACTATAACTGTTTAGCTTTTGACACTGTGCTAAGTCATGTAGCTGTGACAAACACAAAGTGCAAATTTTTAATTTTTCAACATATTTAAGCCTGTCCAACGGAGAGAGTTTAATAAATTTAAAACACTTACTGGTGGCATGTGCCTTTTGACAAAACAAGCATGATACTTTGCTTACAGCCTGAGAAACATTGGTAGCAACATGAGAGACAGCCCGCTGTGGTAGCAGCTGCTTCCCTTGAACAGCAGGTACATCCCGTGACACCATTTCCAAAGCTTGACATCGTTGCTGTAAGAAATCCACAAAACTTTGTAGGGAGGGAAATTCATTTGTGCTACGCTGCAACTCATAGTCTCTAAGAGAACCATAGTCTATTTTAGTTGATAACAAATGTATCAAAATAACATCTGCTAAATTTTTTATGTCTAATGATAACAGAGAATGATAACACTGCATAAAATCATTAAGGAACCTTCTAAGGTTATAAGATTTGTTTACCTTACTAAGTGATATAATGGAATTTAGATGATGCTGAGCTATGAGTATTTTATTGTCATACCTTTGACTTAGTACCTCCCATGCTTTGATGTAGTTTTCATTAGTGCATTCTAATGTTGACACAAGAGATGCAGCTTCTCCCTTTAAGCAAGATTTTAAATAATAAAATTTTTGAACCGCACTTTCATTGCTATTGTGAACCAGTGACGTATACAAGTCCTTAAACGCCAGCCAGTTTCCATAATCTCCGTCAAACGTAGGCAACGCCACTTTAGGTAGATTCTTGCTCTTACGATCGTCATGCTGACCAGGCCGTGGGCCCTCAGACTGACTGCGCTCGTACCTCTGCAAGTCCATGATCCTACTGGTGATCCGCTTAGCCATGTCCATATATTTACTCTCGATTGTGAGGCCTTCGGCTGTCTCGGTTTCGTCAAGGTTCTCGATTTTCATGTTGATTTCGTCCAGACGAGAGAATATTTCTTTCAGACGGTCATAGGCAACCTGAAGTTCCGCAGCAGAATTGATGACATTTATCTCACCAAGGCTTCGCTCGATATGAGTAATTCGCCCCTTTAAATATCGCCGCGAATTTATCAGGGATTGAATCTCTTCACCCATTCTTAATTCGAGAAATCAGGCGAAAAACCACGACGATGCCACGCCACACACGTTTCACACAGACAAGACGTGTAACAATCTTCAATTATCTCAGTAATCCTCGGGTTTTCCTGCGATATCCGGCTCGGTGGACCAAATAGACAAATATTAGGGCCCAGGACGCTCAGAAATGAAGACAAGACACTCAATACTGTTATGAAATATGAATATTTTATTTATACGACACGACAAGGTTTTTATTACAGAGCGACACACGTCAAAGATCATAAGGGAAAAAAGTAGATCTTTCGTAGCAGGTGGACGGATGTTAAAACCACAGATATAAACGTGATGTAAAATAATTAAAACTTACGTCAGCGACATCTTGTGACATATCAACATCAACATTTAACAAATCGAATTAGCTGACGAGAAGTTACTTTTAAGATATATAGATGGCAGTATTGTCCACGAACGACTTAAAACGGTCTAAGCCAATATTTAGTACAGACGAGACCCTGCAATCAAAAACGTGTTTTTCTTGCGGGGATAAAGGACATTTAAGGTCTCATTGCCCCAATAAAACAAAAACCGATAAAGATCCTCAAGCTGGGCAAGGGGTCAAAAAATGCACCGTTTGTAAAAAGATTGGACATGATGAAACAACTTGTTTTTTTAAGAAAATTAACCTTGAAAAACAACAGTCGTCATCGATTAATACTAATCCTAAAATTTGACTATATACCTCTACTAATGCCTCGCCTAGTGATACTTATTTAAAATTTACGAAAGTATCGATTCATAATATTCCATTAAACTGTTTTATTGATACAGGGGCTAATTGTAGCATTGTGAAAGAATCCATTGCGAAACGACTTAATTGTCTCTTAGTTCCCTGTTCAAGGTATGCTAGTGGTATCGGCAATGGTAGGGTTCACATTTATGCAACTATCACTGTACCGGTTAGATTTGAAGATGTATGTATAGAATTGGATATTCAAGTAGTTAGGGATTCTGATTTTAAATATGATCTTTTGATAGGTAGAAATGCATTAAACCACCCTGATATAGAGCTAATCGTTGACTCAAACTGCTGTAAATTGACTCGCAAAAAGGAAGTACCCCAGGTTATTTTAAAAGTAAATTTAGTTAGTGACAGTCTGAAGGATGTGTTGGCTGAATTAAGTTGTTATATCCGACATCTAGATTTAAGTTTACAATCAAAGATTATGGGTATATTCGAAAAATATCCAAATGTATTACCAGCTTCTGAAAATACTAGCATCGTTCAGACTGGCGAACTTAACATAAAATTAAAAAATAATGAGGTTATTAATTATCGTCCTTATAGGTTAGCTCCTGTAGAAAGGGAAAAAGTAAACAATATTATTAAAGATTTACTTGACAGACAGATTATTCGCGAAAGTCATTCTCCGTACGCTAGTCCCGTGTTATTAGTCAAAAAGAAAGGCGGTGATGACAGGCTATGCATCGACTATAGGGCTTTGAACAAAATCATAGAAAAAGACCGTTATCCCTTACCCTTGATAGAAGATCAAATTGACAGGTTAGGCAAAGCTAAGTTTTTTATATCAATAGATATGAAAAATGGCTTCTATCAGATCCCTGTAGCCGAAGACTCGATAAGGTTTACTGCTTTTGTTACACCCGACGGCCATTTTGAATTTTTAAAAATGCCTTTTGGAATCTGCAACGGGCCATCTGTTTTCCAACGAGCAATAGCAAAAGCAGTACAACATTTAAAATTTTTGCTAATCTATATAGATGACTTACTTATACCATTTTCCGAAATAGACGAAGGGCTCTCATATTTAGATCAAACAGTATCGGCACTTTCTAGTGCTGGTTTTATCATAAATTTAAAGAAATGTAAATTTTTCGTTAAAGACATTGAATATCTGGGCCGACATATATCAGAAGAGGGAGTTAGACCTAGTAATGATAAAGTGTCAGCTCTTGTAAATGCCCCTATCCCAAAAACGGTCAAACAAGTACGCCAATTTATGGGCCTTGCCAGCTATTTTAGGAAATTCATACCGGAATTTGCCCCCCGTTCAGCTTGTATAACAAAACTGACTAAAAACGATCAAAAATGGGAGTGGGGGTCTGAACAGGAAACGGCTCGAAATTATATAATACAGTGCTTAGTATCAAAACCTTTGCTATCTATCTATGACCCTGATATGCCAACGGAATTATACACTGACGCTAGTTCACTGGGTTATGGCGCAATTTTAATACAAAAAGATCAAAATATAAGTAAAGTCATTGCTTATTACAGTAAACGTACCTCACAAACTGAATCGAAGTATAGTTCGTATGATTTAGAGACATTAGCCATTTACAATGCCCTAAAGCAGTTTAGAGTCTACCTTTTGGGAATAAATTTCAAAATTTTCACTGACTGTAACTCTATTAAGTCTACCGTTCATAAAAAGGACCTATCACCACGTGTAGCGCGTTGGTGGACGTATCTTCAAGACTTTAATTTTGAAATTATTTACAAAAAAGGAAAATACATAAGTCATGTAGACTTCCTAAGCCGTAATCCTCCTGAGACTCCCCCTTTTATTATAAACCAGACTGCAATTAATTATAAACCTCTGTCGGTTAACCTCACCTCTAATGATCCTCGCTCTTGGTTAGAAATTTCGCAACAAAATGATCCACTAATTTTATCATTAATTGAGAGGTTAGAGTCTGGAGATTTAGACGAAAATCAATATATCATAATAAATAACTTATTACATTACAAAATTAGCCCGGAAACCCCACCCAAATTATATGTCCCTAAGAACAACAGATTCACTATTTTAAGACTATATCATGATGAAAACTGCCACGTAGGTTTCTACAAGACCATAGCAAAGATACGGGAGAATTATTGGTTTCCTTCAATGGCCTCTTTTGTTAAAAAATACTTGTACCATTGCAAAACATGTATAGAAAGAAAGAATCATTCGGGTCCTAAAGAAGGATTTTTACATCCAATCATTAAATACGCAGTACCTTTTCACACTATCCATTTGGACTGCACTGGTCCTTTTCCACTTTCACCTGAAGGTTACAAATATATCTTACTTACAGTAGACGGTTTTACAAAATTTTGCATATTAAATAAACTCAAAAGTTTAGGTGCCTCCGAACTGGTCCCTATAATTCGCGACACGATCACAATGTTTGGTACTCCCTCATTAATAATTACGGATCGTGGGACAAATTTTAGTTCAAATCTAATACGTAATCTATTTGGAGAATTGGAGATAGAACACCATATGATTGCTACCGGAACTCCCCGCGGAAACGGTCAAGCAGAACGATACGTCTCCACAGTAATTAACATGCTAACAACAAAGTGCAATAATATGTCAGATTGGCCGAACGAATTATGTAATGTACAGTTATCTATAAATACTACGATTCAGAAGTCAACAGGGTTCTCTCCTCTTCGTTTATTGTTAGGTAGAAACTCTAACATTCCGTGTGTACAGGCGCGACTTAATGAGGTTATTGGTGAGGATGCTAATATTGGTCAAAATTTTGATGTACAAGCAGACCGTCAACTTGCCTTTGATCGCTTAAGAGAAATTGCACAAAGATTTAAACAACGTTTTGATGCTGTAAGACGTAACAAAAAAACTTACCATGTAGGTGACACTGTATACGTCTATCAAGACCATCGGCGGCATCACAAGCTTAGACCTAAGTTCAGGGGGCCATACGAAATAGTAGAAGTTTTAGAGAACGACCGTTATAACTTGCGAGGTTTAGGTCAACGAAATGTAGTAATATCTAAAGATAAGTTACGATATTGGCCGGGAGAATTGGTCGATGAGGACGCTGCTACTAATGATGCTATTTGAAGTTGACATTCTATTGTATTGTATTGTAATTATTGTTTTTCTATTACAAGTTTAATTGATGTTATTGTTGTAAACTGTGGCTGTGCCTGTGGTTCTACCAATGGCTGTGCTATTGATCACATGGCTGTGCCTGTGAACCTATGGCTGTGCTTTTCGTACTATAGCTGTGCCTTGGTTCTGTGGCTGTGCCTTTGAACTTGGGGCTGTGCGTTTGGTTTCACCTGTGGCTGTGCCTGTGTTTATAATATACCTACCTAAATGAAATGAAAAGAAAAATCCCAACCTTTATATTTGTGTTGTACTCCGAGAACGTAGTACATTTCAGAATGGCCGTATTATAAAATAGTGATAATTTGGTTATTGATTGAGTTAATTTAGGTAACCAATTTCATTACTTTAATCTAATTTTTAGTACAAATAATACAAAATATAAATCATGTTTTAAAGAACATCTGTTGAATAGGTCAAGAACTATAAGAATCTTATAGATATGTACTAAATAAATCTCTCTAGAATTTTTGTATAACCTTTGTAATGAATTGTAAATTATAAAATAATTTGATGTGTTATTTTAGCATTAGTGGGTAGTTGGTTTGTTACACAGTATAAAAAGAGACGGAATCGGTAAATTTATTCAGTTTTGGTGTCCGGCTGTCGTAGTGAGCAGAGCTCTGTAATAAAAGTTAAGTATACCATATTATTATTGTAAGTATGTAAGTTAGTAAATACTATTATGTGATTATATTAATAAATGTTATTATTTAAACTTGTTCTGTGTTCATTTCCATATTAACCCAGTATATAGTATATGTAATATAGTATATGTTATATAATATATACTAACTATATACAATACGTCACTGAAATAACTTATGTAAACTTATTTATTTTCTTATTGCTAAAGAATCTTAGCAGTGTATAGCAATATATGATGTATGATTTATATTGCTGTATTATTTTACGTATTATATTTATATATTGTCATATAAGATTTCAGACATAATATATATATAATGAAATAAATCTAACACCCGCAACTGCGCCCGCCGAACCGAACAACGTAATTACTCACTTTGTAACTACTAAACTGCTTCCAGTAATTACTCATGTCAGTCAACATGTTCCCCGTATTAAGTAAAGCCATATCACAGAATCTTGCCACATATTTAATAATAATAATATTTGTTACAGACTCAAATCCCAACGCTCAAGCTTCCAGCGCAAAATTGACTGAATATAACGAAATTGTGATATAAAATGACTACGGGCTTCCACTTTACGCTTTAATATTTTGTACGACATGAAGAGAAGTTGGTAATCCATTGACAGTTTATGTTGGAAGTGAAGTTGTGTATTGTGAATCTGTGAGGCAATGGAGTGAAAAGGAGACGATGACTGCGAGAGAGGTGGAGCTGACAGGCGGCGCACCGTGGGGCTTCCGCATGCATGGCGGCACCGATCAAAACCAACCACTCAGGATCTCGAGGGTACGTTCAAAATACCTTCTACATTTAATGCTATCTCCACGTACTTTCACGCGAGCGACCGCGACGCGACACTCCAAACCACACTCGCAAAATATTATTAAACGTTGTTGCGGCTTCGAGCTCGACTAAACCATAATACGGCTCCAGTTTCATAAATTGTTTCTAAATTCAGTGCTGATTCGTACTGTTCCATATAGTTTTTTACAACATCCGCTCAACCCTTTTCCTATGAATCAGATTACGTCATCGGTACTACTCTACAAAGAGTTAAGCGATAGATATTTTGGTGTGAAATAAGTCTTCGGTAATCAAGTTGGAACACAAACTGGAGTTCTTAATAAGTTCTTAGTGTTTCTTCAAACTTTACAGTATCAGATTACGCAATTAAAGTTCGTTGTAAATGGTGAAACAGCTCGTTCTCGTCGAAAGCACTTTGTTCGTGGGCAACTCGGCACAATTTATCAAGAGAATTGTATTGTTGAAAGGGAACTAGTTGTTATATTACTCTGGGTTTTGTCGGGAGTTACCAGTAGCTTTGTGTGATTGTTTAGTTATTTTTTCCTGAGAATATATTAAACGATACTACTGAATTAATGTTCGGTAAGTTTTAGCACCTGTTGAATAGTTCTTTGGTAACAATAGAAGATATTCCTCCTGTTGTTTATTTCGTAGTATTTGTGTGAATAATGTATGAGCTGACATAACGGATTAGGTTAGCTACTACTCCTTGATAACCTTTGAATGTTACTTTTTTATTTTGAAAAAGATAAAATAAATGTCAAATGATATTTATTTCTGTAAATAGATCTTTTGAAGACACTTTTACGTCATGGATAAGATAATTTTAGGGTCTAGATGACATCGGCATTTCCTAACTGACAACAGCTGAGAAAAAATGTCAAAACGAATTTAGATAATGTATGTATATTTGAAATGTAGTAAATTTATTTATTTACTTTATTAAAAAAAAAAACCGAAGAATTATATATTCTTCTTTGTTTCCATCTGAATGTTGATTCTATAAATCGTAGCTTATATCCATATCTATATATGGATATTAACTACTGGATAATTCAGTAGTAGTTCATCACCATTATTATTGATAATAATAATAACGAAGCTGGTATGTTACATACACATATTATCGTTTAATTAGATCCTTTGTGTACCAAGTATGTAATTTTCTGAATATACACAGAAAGCTTTCTTAACTAAAAATATCAATTTCAGTGTTGATATTTACGTTAATCCACTTATGCCGTGATTGTATTGCCTACATTCTTACATTTTTGTAATTTTTTCAGCGCCACAGCCACTCTCACGAACGCTCCCTTGACGTAAGTAAGATTGTGCACCGTTTGTTCACCAAACAATAATCAATCATTTCCTCTAACGAGACTGTTATCTTCTTTAATAAAATTTGTTTTGCTTTACTCTGATAACGAAAACTGTGACATTTTTCTCATTTGTCTTGCTTTTTGTTAACTTGGATGTCTAACCACTTTAATCAACGGAAGTTTGTAAAAGATTATGTCAATTGAGTTTTGAGTTTTGTAGGAATCAACATTAAAATAATAATTAATGGTAATTGCCTTATGTCCCTAAAATTCATAAACTTTTGATTTTATTTACGACGATCTTATGCCTAATATAAATAGGGACTAAGATGGAACATGCGATATATCTAACAGCTTTTATAAAATTTAGACTCATTTAGGTTTTTTAAATTAATGACTTGATGCATGTTTGAACTAACTCTGTATATGAATATATGTATGTGCTGGTATACAATATGCAAAAAAGAAGTTGGAAAGAGGCACATAAGCAGATAAAGTAAAAGATACATCGGATAATGAAGGTAAAAAAAAACTTTTTCAGTATAATTAGCAAATAAATCTATCCTCTTTTCTATGGATAAAAAGGCTGGGTAAGTTCTGATATTACCTTTAACATCATTTTCCTTAACGGAAATCCCTGCTGTATTATTTGTGTTGTTACCGAAGAGTTTCGCCGCGATATCAATAGATGTCGTTGACAGTGGGGTAAATCCCTCGCTTAATGGACAAGATACCGTAATCCCTTTGTATATGCCCAAAGATTATTGTTTGATGGCCCGATGAGTAAGATTAGACCTGAATTAAGAAGGTCTTTTCTTACGAAACTTTATTGTGCGTGGCAGATACGGAAATGGTTTTGTTGCGAAGCGAATCAAGGCTGATTCTTCGCTTAGTCCGCCAAACACAAATTTTATTTGGGGTTTTCCCAAATATAACATTGTATATTGTAGTATTAGATGACTTGCTTGGCGCCGTGGCTGAGCAATCAGGCCGTGGGTTCGTTCTCCGCACCGGGTAATAGTAAGCAAACCGAGTAATTAGAATAATACAATTTGATCATTCATTTCTTAAATGAAATGCGTCTCGGCAAACGTAGTGTAGGACGGCCGCCGGCCAGGTGGAGCGACGACTTGCGCAAGATAGCTGGCAGTGACTGGAGGAAAAGAGCCGAAGATCGAGCTATGTGGCGTTCACTAGGGGAGGCCTACGTCCAGCAGTGGACGAATATAGGCTGATGATGATGATGATGATGATTTCTTAAATGCAAAATAAGTATGTTGGCTATGAATTCTTTATGTATCTGTGTAACTAAGTATCATCTTGCTTCGATAGAGGTAAAGTTAAATAACAAAACTTGAGTCAACAAAGTTTAAAATTATTCACGTATAAAGTTTATTTTGCAAACAACGTGTAGACATAATATTTGGACGTGATCTGCACAATTACACATTCGAGTGTTTCTGGTTTACTACTAGCAGAAGTAATAAAATAAATAATAAATAAATATTTCTGGACATTATGACACAGCGCCATCTAGTTCCGAGCTAAGCAACGAGGCTTGTGTTACAGATACTAGTTGGTTGATATAATACACATAATACTTTCTTTTTTGTAAATAAATACATATTACACATAGATACTTCCGTGACTCGTATACAAATATTGATGCTCATCACACAAGCATTTGTCCCTACTGGGATTACAACCCGGGACCCATAGCATAGAAGGCAGTGTTAACCGCCTGGACTAATTGGGTCATAAGAAGCTCGGGGAATTGAAACCTTATTTCTATTATGACAAATTTAGTTCAATAGCAGGTTGTGAGTTCGTTAGGTGAGGCAATAACTGTCCCATTACTGGGTACGAGGCTCTTCTGATTATGAGATAAAGCTTTGGTCCACTATGCTAGTCTATTGCCAGTTAGCAGACTTTACGCCATCAAGAGAATATCTGAGGGTCTCTGCCTTTCTCTCGTTTCCTTTCACGTTTAAGCATGTGATAAATACATACGCACATAACTTCGAAAACGGATTGAAGTCGATGCATATGACTTAGCAGTCCACTTGTCACACCACTAGGCTACCCCAACATCAATAGTTTTGCTGTACGCAGTATAAAACCATTCGGTACTTTTGAACTCAATAATATATTAATCAGTTGAGAAAACAAACATTTTTGATTCTACACGACATTTATTATGCAATTATTCTCTTCTTTACAGTATTTTTTTATGTAAAGTTTATCTTTATGTAACTGCTATTTACGTTACGCAACAGGAACGTGGGTTGAAACGTCGAAAATTAACTGGGTCCAAATGCTACAGAATAATTTAAAACTTTCGGAATTCGGAGGTTTATAGAAAAGTTTCGTAATTAAATTAATAAGACGCGGAAAGTCAACTGGGTCTAATGGTATAGACTTATGTTTTAAGTGATAATGAGCTATTTACTTGAATACAACTGGTCTACTTAATATATATTTATACAAAAATAATTGGGCTAGTATTAATGTTGTGTTTGTAAGAGCCCAGTCGTTTGATTGTGACGTTAAAAGATTATATTTATTATAGGATATTAATTTCAATCTCAAGGCCTCACCCTACTGAGGTTTTGGAAGTTACATGCGTAGTTATCACGTGCTCAAACGGTAAATGAAAACGTCGTGAGGAAAACTTCTTGACTCAGAAATTTTCTAGATACCACTAGGCTAGCGTGGTAGACTATAGCTTAATCCATCTTAAATTATAAAAGTGCCGGGCTCAGCAATAGTACAGTGGGATGATTATGAATATTGACGATGAATACATATATTCAGGTTTTTGGCTGCTTGTAAATGTACAGTCGACGTTCGAGAAGATAAAATTTTTGGCGTACTTTAAATAAATTATATGTTGAGTTTGTTAATACAGCAAAGTTATCAAGTTAGGTAATTGTACATCGAAATAATTCCTGATAGGCCTTTAGCAGGTATTCATAAAATACTGTTAGCTTTGAAAACTTTGGTCAATACTCGCTCAATGTTTAAGTACTAACGTAGAGTTAGTGGGAAGTCAACACATTCAATATCACAAACATACACATGTGGAGTTCATGTTTTCAGAACTAAACGCGTACCTAATATTATTTTATGGGGCGCTGAATAGAAAATTGTGTTCAGGAAACAGGTTAAAAGCCATTGTTGCCTTGACCTGTATCGCCGGTCGTAGATTGTCTATGTACAATCACATAATATTTATATGTGTAGGTATATATGTATAATTATACATATTACATTTATAAATTAAGCAAACTATGTCGAATACCGAAATTCACTCGAAGGAGTTTGGAGTACGATTTTAATGTAAACTGAAAAACCAATGTTCCTAGTACCAGAAATCCCATTGATTATGAACAATAATTCTTCCGCGTGGTGCCGGCTTAGAATAGCACCACCCCATATCTTCCCGTGGGTGTCGTAAGAGGCGACTAAGGGATACCCGGAGGGGGGGCAGCAGCTCCCTCCGAGTATATGTATCACGCCCACCTTCTGCGATCGCCAACCCGCTTGCCAAGCGTGGCGATTATGGCAAATACCCCCCAAAATGATTGGACCAAGACGGCAACGGCCCCTAGTCCCCGGCGGCCCCGCTATCCCTCATGGCCATTGTGGTAGCGGTCGAGGTAACGGCGGGGCAGGGGGTGCGAAGAATCTCCGGCAGAGATCCGGCTACCACAGACGACGACGGATTGACCTGGCAACATACAACACGCGTACACTGCGGACGGACGATAAGATGGCGGAACTTGAGGAAGAGTTAAGCAAGGTTCGATGGGATATCGTGGGATTATCTGAAGTCCGAAGACAGGGGGAGGACACGATAATCCTGAAATCCGGTAACCTCTTATACTTCCGGGAGGGTCATCAACAGTCCCAGGGTGGTGTCGGGTTTATCGTCAACAAGTCTCTCGTCAACAACGTGTTGAAGATCGAGAGTGTGTCAACCAGGGTGGCGTACCTTATACTCAGAATCACCGAAAGGTATTCGTTGAAGGTCATACAGGTTTACGCCCCGACTTCGGCACATTCCGACGATGAGGTTGAGACTATGTATGAGGACATATCCAAAGCCATGCATAGTTCGAAATCTCACTTCACCGTTGTAATGGGAGACTTCAACGCGAAGTTGGGCAAGAGAAACGGTGATGAGCTGCGAGTGGGGCAATTTGGATTTGGGCGACGGAATCACCGGGGCCACCTATTGGCGGGTTTCATGGAGAAGGAAGGTCTCTTTATGATGAACTCCTTCTTCAGGAAGCGCGAACATAGGAAATGGACCTGGATGAGTCCCGATGGTACGACTAAAAATGAGATTGACTTCATTATGTCGACGAGGAAGCAGATATTCAATGACGTCTCAGTGATCAACTCTGTGAAAACAGGCAGTGATCACCGAATGGTCAGAGGCACATTGAATCTAAATGTGAAGCTGGAAAGACGTCGACTGATGAAGTCTACGCTCCGTCCATTACCAACCGAAATCCAAAACCTCGAAAACTTTCGGCTCCAACTACACAACCGTTTTGATTCCCTGGGAAGCGATGTTGACGATATCAGCGACAAGTTTGTGGAAGCTGTCCATACAGTCGGGTCAAACCACCTCAGACCCCGACGCACTGGTGGAACCAAAAAGATTTCCGACACAACTCTGCAGCTCATGGAGGATAGACGCAGGATGATTCTGCAGTCTTCGGCTGATCTAACTGAGTACCGGCGAGCAAACAGACAGATCTCAAAGTCTCTGAAGCGGGATATACGCCAATTTAATACAAACTGTATTAAAGAGGCGATAGACCGTAACAGAGGCTGTAAGGTTTTTGCCAGAGATCTGACTGTTGGCCGAAGCCAGTTGACGAAGCTGAAGACCGACGATGATAGAATCGTGTCATCCAAACCTGAGCTGCTGAGTGAAATCGAGCGGTTTTACGGGCAGCTATACACCTCGACACACGAACCTGTCGTGAATCTAGCGAACGACGAAAGAGCTAGATTAACCCGGCACTATACCGAAGATATCCCGGACGTCAGCCTGTATGAGATTCATATGGCTCTCAAACAGCTTAAGAACAACAAGGCACCGGGTGATGACGGAATTACAGCAGAGCTGCTGAAGGCGGGTGGTAAACCGATCCTTATGGCCCTTCAAAAGCTCTTTAATTCTGTCATCCTCGATGGGAAAACGCCGCAGGCATGGAGCAGAAGCGTGGTCGTATTGTTCTTCAAGAAAGGCGATAAGACTCTTTTGAAGAACTATCGTCCTATATCGCTCCTGAGCCATGTCTATAAGTTGTTTTCGAGAGTCATCACAAACAGAATCGCACGCAGGTTTGACGACTACCAGCCTCCCGAACAAGCCGGTTTCCGGAAAGGCTTTAGTACCATAGACCACATACATACGCTACGGCAGGTTATACAGAAGACTGAGGAGTATAACTTGCCCCTTTGTTTAGCGTTTGTGGACTATGAGAAGGCCTTCGATTCGATCGAAACTTGGGCGGTACTACAGGCCTTACAGCGGTGCCAAATTGACTATCGGTACATCGAAGCGTTGAAATGTTTGTACGAAAACGCCACTATGTCAGTCCGATTACAGGATCAGACCTCAAAACCTATCCTCTTGCAGCGCGGTGTGAGACAGGGTGATGTTATTTCCCCGAAACTGTTCACCGCTGCATTAGAGGATGTCTTTAAGGTTCTGGACTGGAAAGGGCTTGGCATCAACATAAACGGCGAGTACCTCACTCACCTTCGATTTGCCGACGATATAGTAGTCATGGCTGAGACCGCTGAACAGCTTAGTACTATGCTCAATGACCTCAGCAGAGCTTCTGAACGTGTCGGTCTTAAAATGAACATGGACAAGACGAAAGTCATGTCAAATGTCCATGTTGTGCCGACTCCGGTGAAGGTCGGAAGCTCTGTTCTCGAAGTTGTCGACGATTATGTTTACCTGGGACAAAATGTCCGGTTAGGTAAGTCCAACCTAGAGAAAGAGGTTAATCGTCGAATCCAACTCGGCTGGGCAGCGTTCGGGAAGCTACGCCAAATCTTTTCGTCCCAAATAGCGCAGTGTCTCAAGACGAAAGTCTTTGACCAGTGTGTGTTGCCAGTGATGACTTATGGCACCGAAACGTGGCCGCTTACAATGGGCCTTATAAGGAAGCTCACTGTCACTCAGAGAGCGATGGAGAGGGCTATGTTAGGAGTTTCACTACGTGATCGAATCAGAAATGAGGAGATCCGTAGAAGAACCCGGGTCGCTAACATAGCCCGAAGAATCGCCAAACTCAAGTGGCAGTGGGCAGGGCACATCGCTCGAAGAACGGATGGCCGATGGGGCTTGAAGGTTCTAGAGTGGCGACCACGTACTGGAAGACGCAGTGTGGGCAGGCCCCCGGCAAGGTGGACTGACGACCTGGTGAAGGTCGCTGGAATCCACTGGATGCGGGCGGCATATGACCGGTCGTCGTGGCGATCATTGGGGGAGACCTATGTCCAGCAGTGGACGTCTAACGGTTGAAATGATGATGAACAATAATAATTATAATAAGCTATGTATGTAGTATGTACCTAAGTAGTACGAAGACATAAGAATTAAAAACCTTTCAGGTTTTTAAACCCAAATCATATCCAACTATGACGAATACCGTTCAATAGTGTTGGTAGTAAGGATAGAATTCTTGGAAGTAATAACACACGGTAATCTTAAAATTATGAGGATTACCGAAAAGGTTTTGCCATCAAGGCTCACTTAAAAAAATCACCTTGTAACTAAGTATATCATGAAAAACTGTCTCATCGTATTATCACAATTCCATAGAGCGAATATTAGAAATCGTTTCTTTTTATCGCGATATATCGATGTAGTTTTAATCCCAAAGCTTCGGATATTTTACTGCATTCGTGGTCATTGGCAGACAGACTCAGATCACATTAGGATGCAGGACAATGGGACCGAAAGCTCGAGTTAATTCTAGTCAGCGGCAGAGAGAGCGACGAGACGCGAATGACATATACGGTCACTAACAACATTTAAATACATACATATGTATATGTTATATTATACCTTTCAACCATAGAAAATACATATAACTTATTTATTTAATATGATTATAATTTCATGCAGTTCTAGTTTACAGGAAACATACATACAACATAGAAATACATAGATAAGGATTAATTTATACTAGTGATCGAAATTCGACTATAATTTTTAATTGATTTAATTAATGTACTTTTTATGCATAATTATAAAAAAAAAACATTTTGATAACTTCTCGGCGTAATTTTACATGAAAATGTTTTTGGTGGGATAATTATTAAATTAAAAAGATAAGTCGATATGTCTGGAAATCATAGAAATAATAACATCAACATATCAGCTGAACAATAAAAAATCACCAAAAAAAACACCCATTCAATCTATTGTCATCAAGACTGGCAGCATCTACTATGCTCTCATTATCACTCGTAGTTTTCAAGCTGACTTTGTAGGCACCCTTGTAAGCCCCTGTTCCTCTGTCGCCGGGGTGACGCTGACGTCACAAGTCAGAGGGCAGGCGTCATTACGCAGAGATTGCGACGCTCACAACACTTTGTCGTTTGTTCACGCGTAAATTATACTTACGTTCAACAATTACGCGAGCTCATTTAGAAAATTATCATGTGGCTTTTATGTTTAAGCGCTTTATCGCGTACCTCGGGCGAAAACATAGCTTATATGGATTGTAATAAAAATAATTCTTCTATTTTCTTCTATTTTTTTGCTGGGCATAGGTCTCAGTCTCTCTCAGGTTGAAAGAGGTTAGGCTATAATCGATTTAATTGATATGGTGTGGGTGCAATAGTAGGTAAATCTAATTATAAGAGAGATGTGACAGTGTGATTTAAATGGTACGTAAATAATTGATAAATTTACCATTTACTAAATATAATATTTTAATGTACTTGTGATTATTACATTAAATTACTCAAAGAACGCCCATAGCCAGTTTTATTAAAACAATTCCTGCAACTTCTTACTCTAACTCGTTTAAAATTCTAAGAAAATACAATATATATTTTTGCCTTTGAATCAGGATGCCGTCCCAGTTACCGGGAATCCATTAGTTAGTATTGGTCTATCCCGTTTTTACTTGGAATACAAAGGTATAGATGGATAAACTGCACAAAATATACCGAAATAAGTAGGATAAATTGGGCTTAGAATTCGAGTAGATATGGTGAGTGTTGGAGGTTGGGAGGCGACGCACGTGCGTCGTGGAGTCACGAGGCGTACGTGCCTCGCATCTGACAGCCAGCGGGTTAAGTAACCGGCCAATAACGGTAGACCCTCGATAGTTTCCCGACTCATTGCCTTTTTGTGCACATCATCTCTTCTTTGAAGCGAGATAAAGGCTCAATTGAATTGGTTTCTCGACTATCCTTTCCTTGCTAAGCCAATAGCATATCTTAAAGGACGGTTAAACGGTGTATTGTCTAATAGCTAGTTCTGCTGCTAAAGTATTTTAAGATAAAGGGTTATGTTGTGTGTTATCCAAAGGTTGTCTGGAAGAAATCGCTCTTTAGCGATAAGACCGCCATTGTACCCTTATTTTATGAATAATAATATATTATTAATGTAATTCTTTTTGGTGTACAATAAAGTATATTCTTCTATCTATCTATGTCAATTTACCTATCACAATTTTGTTGTTTTCTGTATCTAGTTTGATATACCTACTCTTCCGTAATTCTCACTGCTTTACGTTGCTCTTAGTGTTATAAATTGTCACACAGAATGCCTGAGTTTACAACACTATTAGAGGAGGGGTATTATTCACGCGTACCTAGCTACCCTGAAACACAACATCTTTAATAAATCTAAAACAAAAATGTCTTTAGATTACCTATTCTCACGGTGTTGATGTTTTTATCTACAATATTGATACGGTATATTTAGGTACATGAATCGAAGAATTACCAAACTCCAGCGGCAGTGGGCAGGGCACATCGCTCGAAGAACGGACGGCTCTTAGGGTTCGAAGGTTCTCGAATGGCGACCGCGTGATGCAGCGTGGGTAGGTTCCCGGGACGACCTAGTAAAGGTCGCTAGAATCGAGTGGATGCAGGTGGCGGAGGACTGATTATTGTGACATCCATGGGGGAGGCCTATGTCCAATTGTCCATCAATGGACAATTGTCCATCAATGGACGTCATTTAGATGAAGTGATGATGATAATGACACGTCCAAAATCGAACGTCGCTATTTATATTCAATTCAAATTTCCAGACATTTCTTGCATGGAAGATGATATACTCGCATATTCCATACTATTATGTTTGAACTTCTAAAGAGACTGTGATTTGGATGGTTATTTCGTTGTTTCTTCTCAGAAGTTGTCAGTTCAGAATCACTGACGCCTTTTTCCTTAAGAAGATCTGCATATTTTACAGGAATAAAAGTATATTTATGTTATTGGCGAACTGATTTAAACTGCGTTAAAACGCATTAATAATCTCGAATACATTTAAATATGATATCCTCTACATCTGAATAATAAAGTTTTCACTCGTAGTGTTCGTACTTGATTTAATTGCACAACAAGAGGCCGCTTACAACTTGAGCATTCAATTATAACAATCGGAAAGATGAAACACTTCTGTTGAACAGTTTGCGCTGTAGCGTGCTCGCAACTGCTTCAAGTTTTGGAACATGCCTCGCCTCAAATCATTCATGTTCTGTAAAGATTAACATTAATTTGTTAGGATACAGTATACAGTATTATTGTGTATACAATCTTCTGAGACAATTATCTAAATTAAAACAGTAACACAATAAATAAGATTAAAAAAAAATAGAAATCAATGCTATAACTCGTGTTCATAAATAAAGGTCTGGAATTTATCACACAGCACAGTACAGTTTTCAGCTAAGTAACGAGGCTTGTGTTACGGATACTAGCTAGTTGATACACAACATAGATAATTTCTTGGAAATACATGAATACTATACATAATTTGATTCAGCTCACTAGATTGACGGCAGTAATCGTGTCTTCAAAATGAATAACTATAGTATTGATTGTGCTGGTTGGATGAAGATCGTGTAGTTTGTTTTTAATGTTAGTAATCGAAATGAATTAGATGCATAGGTTATGAAAAAAAACTATTGCATTACAATCTCCTTGACCAATTAGTATTTCAGAAAATTTTCGATGAACAGAAATGCCACATCTACGGCTAGATAAAGAACATATGAATACCACACACGAATAGCATACAATCTGTAACTAATCTGGGTAGGTTTCCAACATGGTTAAGCTCTTTGTTCGCGCACTTTCATGGGCTTCAAACAATGGGTAGTCCCTACTTGCAATTTGAATTTCCCCTATACGGGCGACCGCCTTTTCTTTTCCATATACATCGCTTAACTGCTAAGTGCAATGTGCAACTGTTTTTGGGGAAAGTGTAAGATTCCTTTTGTATTTTACGATACCTGTCTGTTCGTGTTTTGGGAAAATCGTATTGAGGATAACATTTCTGACATTATATTCAGAGATTTTGTAAGGAGTTTAAATAACAAACACATTTAACTTATGAATATATTACATTTATTGTATACTAGCTTTTGGCCGCGACTCCGTCTGCGTACAATTAGTATTTTAATTTCTGCCCCCTTTCTCCCTTTCAGGGGTGATTTCCGGGATGAAAACTATTCTATGTCCTTTCCCGGGACTCAAACTATCTCTATACCAAATTTCATCTAAATCGATCAGACAGACAGAGACACTTTCGCATTTATAATATTAAGTATGGATACCAAAACATATTTTGTGATAATTGTATCAAATCTAAAATCAAGATAAAACATGTGGTTCTTCAAAAAAGGGGTTATAAGGTGTTTACAGGGTCTGCAACGCCCAAGTGACATCTCTAGTATTGGAAACGTTATTATGCTACGGTAACCGCTTACCATCAGAATTATTTATTAAACTAAATACCTACTTACTAAAGCTGTGGTAGCCTAGTTGTGTGACCAGTGGACTGAAAAGTCAAAGGTCTCGAGTTCGGACCCAAGGCACCACTGACTTTTCGTAAGTTATGTGCGTATTTATCACAAGCTCAAATGGTGAAGGAAAACCTCTTGAGGAAACCTGCTTGAGAGAATTATCTCGATGGTATGTGAAGTCTGCCACCGTGTAGTAGGCTAGCGTGGTGGATTATAGCCTAATCCCTCTCAAATGAGAGGAGACCCGTGCCTAGCAGTGGGACGTTAATGGGTTGATGATGATGATATACCTACCTTCTTCTTTTTTTTCGTTATCGACGAATGACAAGCTTTAGTATTAAAACACTAAAGAGAATAATGGAAATATTTCAAATTTTTTCGAGCTCTCGTCATACTTTAGTGGTAGTTAGCAGCGAGAAAACCCTGAAAATCAGTTTACCCTTAAAATATCAGCATTCCTCAAAGTTTCGATATCAATGTGAGCCTATATTTCACCACCTAAACAGAGAAATTCTATCTTCAATGAAAATTACATTATTAGCTTGTAAACACGACCGGGCGAACTAATAGACCGGTGCAATTAGCGGGCGCGGGGCAATCTTGTTTTTCAATGACATTGGTAACCATGTTTGCGTTGTTATGCAAACACTGCATTAATGTCGGCGTATTTCTGCTGACATATGCATATGTATAGTGCTGCCATCTGTTGTTATCACCTGCAACAAACGAATACAATGTAACTATTTTTTTACGTAACTGCTATTTACAGGACTACTACTTACTTGTTCAGAGCTCTCGATGTCAAAAGAAAGAACTGTCATTAAGGTGTCTCTGCACCGCGCTGCTGCTCTTTGTCATACCACACAGGCTTCTCATGTCAAGCGTAATAAGGTTCGGTATCGCATTGGTTTATTTAGCCATCATAAACGTTATCTCTCAGACAGTATACTAAGAATTGTTTAGAATAGACAAAAATAATAATAATATATAAAAAAGGCCATGATGATTTACTAGACTTTTCTCTTATATCCGTAGTTATTTCTAATAGAAGAAACATTGAAAAATTGAATATTTTAATGAGTCTCTATATTGAGATAATTAAAACATCCCTACAGTATGCATATAATAACAACACTTTAATAAAACAGTAATTTAAAATATTCGCTTGTATCCTAATCTGGTGTTATTTCCATACAATGTTCCCAAGTTCATTGCCCTATTGAGTATCGGGGTCCTTTAGCGCGATTGCATGACTGGCCTCACGGCTTACTTGGTCGCGCCTTCGATGAGATTAATATTCGTGGCGGGTGATGGGCAACATAACAATGGCTGTGTGGCCAACGCGCATGCATTTTCTATAATGCCCATATAATGTTCCGATGGAATGGGTTAGTTCGCGCGCTCCCTTCTAAGCCTTTGTACACGTCTTTGGGCATGATCCGTGTGAAATAAGTGATTGCCCGAACTTGAAATAGGCAATTTAATTTAAAATTTAAGTTGTGAAATTTGTCAAGGTTTTTCTGATTAAAGGCCGATTTTTTTTTAATTCAAACGTAATTATTATTTGAGGAATAATTTAGAAATGTCATAAGATTTCTAATACCTTATGTCTTAGAAGTAATTGTCTTTTAAGATACCAGAAAAATGACTTTGAAAAATCTGCCCCTAATCAATTAAACTCAGATCAGATCTTCATGTGCTTAGAATTATATTCCCAGTGTTGTCAAATATAGTGTCAACGATGACCTTTCTCAACCTTGTGTCGCGTGTGTATTGAGTGTTTGTGTGTGTGTATGTGTGTAGGGTAGGTTCCCCCCGGAAATGTTGAAGTTTTGCTCGCCGGCGGCGAGGCGGAGGGAGCCCAATGCGGTTTGTAACTTTCATGTCGCCTTGTTATATACTAGATCTCTACGAACGAGGCACGTCATTGGAAAATACACTTTAATCCATGACAATACTGCATATACTGAAACTTCAGACAGGTCATAAAGTTTGGTTAGGACGTGCTGATATATTTGTAGGTACATAGATTTCTAATACTACAATCAAATAGGGTTATTTTTACTATATTTCATTTGTCTGCCATTTTCATAGATATAATAGTAAGGACATAAATATGACAGTTCTTTAAGCTTCCAAAATACGTTAAGCTCGTTTAGGTGCACGATGACTGCTTTTTGTAGAATCGGTTTAATACTTACCAACTATGTTGCTTTGTCTTCACAGATATCGTACATTGTGATAGATATATAAATAATTGAATATTTTCTAAATTTATTTCGGCTTTCTACTCATAGGACAGTCAGTTAAGAAATGCCGTAGACTTGATCTTAAAATCAAAACCTCCAAAAAGTGTCTTTAAAGTATACGTTTACACAAACAATCTTTTATAAATTCTAAAACAAAACTGTATTAATAATAAAAATAAAAATAATATCATAATGTTATTTTATTATTACTATGCATAAAAAAAGATTATAGGTATTTATAGTGTGTGTGTCTTATAGTGCCCAGTGAGCCCCAGTGATTCCCACAATCTGGCAGACTGGCACTTAGTGTTCTGTCTAGTGATAGCAATACTAATATCTTATGACCCCCTTTTGTGGAAAATAAACATTAAACAGTTTGATATTTTATAATAACATGGCTAAACAAAGTCATACTCATAAATTAGTTTAAATAATATTGTTTTAAAATATAAGATAAACTGTCATTATCATTGAACTCTAGGGCTGGTGGATAAAAGTTTAAAGCTTAAAGCTACATTAAAAGAATAATCGAGTTGACCTTCCATATCTCTTCATATAATAAAATAAAAATGGGCATAGCATGAAGTCCAACCTAATTATTGTAAATTATACAGATTACAAAATATTTTATTACGTATTCTGAATGACGAAACGCAAATCATTTTGCTTTGTTGCATACCTAATTCAAGCAGAATTCAGCTATAGGTACGGGACCTACTCATCATTATCATCATCATATCAATTGATAGACGTCCACTGCTGGAAATAGGTCTCCCCTAAGTATTGCCACGACAACCAGTCCTGCGCCACCCGCATCATCATCCCATCCAGGTCATCGTTCCACATCCCTCCCACAACATACTCATACTTCAATGACATATTCGAAATAAAGATATCAAGAACTATTTGCCAAATAATATTATGTAGGTAGTTAGGTACCTAAAAAGGCACAAAGAAATAAAAATTAAATAGTCCGCAATCAAAAAATATTGTTTATATTGCAGCAGTCGTTTTACGTTGAAGCTTTTGTATATAACTTAGTATATAGATACCAACGTAATATATTTATATACCAATTTATAATGTATATCGCTGGTTTTCTGTAGTGAAATGAAAAGTTTAAGCGAAAACTTAAGCATCTTTAACTTTTTATAATCCTTCACTAGCTCAGTATTCAATACATATAATCACCGCAACAAATAACAACATTCTAACCTAAAAAAAACAAAGTTAAAATCTTTTTGTTTTACACAATAACTTTTAATTTTTGCTTAACTTAAATAGTTTATAACAGTTACAGTACAACATGTTTTTCTATCTTTTCAGGTGAACCCCGGTCGCAAGGCTTCACTGAGTGGTATTCGGGAGGGGGATGTGATATCCTCGATCAACGGCCGCCCCACCAAGAGCATGAGCAATGCAGACGCTCATGCCATGCTCAGATCTGCTGGACCTGAGTTACGGCTAGGATTGAACGAGTAAGTAACCACAATTCCTATTTTATTTCTACTATAGGATAACGGTTGAAATGATGATGATGATAGGATAATGTCACTACAACTACACCAGAGGTTTTTGTTGGCAAACTGTTCGGGAGTTCTGTTATAACTAGATCAAAAGCTTAAAAAGAAAATGATATGTATTACTATCCAATATTCCTAGCCTTTATTCGGCAACACTTCCTGATACAAAAATGCCTAACCTATCTGAAAACATACACAAATGTTGAAATCACACTCACCCTCGACCTTAAGTAAATTGAAAGAGGAGTTGAAATTATGGTCATAAGATCAAACCCTATACCGAAGTAATACTCCAATGTAACTAATTAAAATACTGATTAAAGTGTAATTTATTGGACGGAAAAATTGAATTGAAATTGAACCTAGAGTAGGTATTTCAACCAAATTTAAAGCCGACATACTTCTTAATAGGTACCAAATTAAGTTCCGACGATATAAAATCTGAAAAATTCTATTCTACCAATAATCGAGCCGGTATTTTTTCATCACAAAATATTAACATTCTCGAAAAGGGTTTTTAATGTAATATGGTATTTTTCGTACCTACGCAACCCAATATTTTTTAGCCAACTGTTCAAGAAATTGTTATTAAAGTTCAAAATGGGAATGCTAGAATATTTTCATCAATACACAAAAATTCCACTAACTGGAATAGCTTGAAAATCCCAAAACATTCCTAAATATCCAGTTCCATAAACTAGTTTTCAAGCCTTATTAGTCCTATTCGAATTTCAGTATTTCCAAGTCTTACACGGTCGCATGCATTTCGATTCGGCACTCCATCTATAATCCTATCACTCTTCAACGTTTCACACGAGTCGAACAGAGGCCCGTCTACAGATTAGACATGACATAAATTGGTCCACTTAGGTTCTTATGACTCGCAAAATGGGTTTGGAGCCGTCGATTGAAGACCAGACTTCCTATCTCTAAAGACTTTAACAGGGTTAATCTGGTTTGAAATGTCTATAATGCATTTTAGAATTTGGAAATCACGTTAGAATTATTTTTCTTGTAGGTATAATTGTGATGTCAAAGGTTCTGAGTTCGATCTCAAGGCACGCACTGTTGACTTTTTGAAGTTACGTGCGTGTTTATCACATGCTCAATCGGTGATGGGAAATATCTTGACAACATAATTTTGTTGGAAAATTCGGATGAATGCTTATCGACGCGGTACGATACAAATCCAACAAAGTGCTATAAAATAATGTTGTGTGAAAAAACGCTTTGTGTATGCCAAATTTACTTTAATGTTTTATTCACGTGTTTATTTTTATCGCGCGTGTGTACGAAGGCTTACTTTGAGAACATGTCTGTTTGGTTAGTTGTACTTTTTTGTCTTTGGATAATGTGAGATCGTGAGTAAATGTGATATTGAGTGTTCATAGATGGCAGTAGAGTGACTGTATACTGACGATCTATTAGGCTTTCTATCACTCTGGCCGGCTTGTCTTTTGACTCTCTTTGTTAAGGGGACTTCTCTATCCTGTAATTTTTATCGATCTTGTGATATATCTGCTCTCATAACCTCGTTTATTCAAACTTTTTTTTTAATTTCTCCCACTACTAGGCAAAGGTCTCACTATATCTTTCTCAAACTCACCTGTCCTTTTTCCGAGTTCCTTGTCCAAGCCGTTTTCTCCGTCAAGTAGTCGATGCTCATTCTTAGTCGATGTTGACACCTTACTACGAAATAATCTTGGCCGACTTTATAACAACTGCGCTTTACTATTAACCCATTTAGTGCCACACTACTGGGTACCATATTCCTTTTATGATTGGTAGGATATTTAGCTATAGGGTTCTAGGTAGCACCTCACATATAGTCACATCACAAAGCTATCACTTCTTCGTATACCAACATTACCTTACATAAAATATTAAACAACACGTACGCAGTGTATACATACAATAAAACACCAATGTCTCATTAATTGTATGTCCGAATTCTTCTTTCCGGAAACTCGGAAAAGAACCCTAAAAAGGTTGGTTACCCCGAACAGTACCGCAAAAGTTGAAATTTAGCTCAACAGTTTTAGTATATATATTCTACAACTAAGTTTATTTTCTTAGATTTTCTAGGAAACCTTACAAGTATATAGTGCCGTTATTTGTGAAACTTTTCACCTTATTCTCTAGTTTTAATCTAAGTTTTCTTGTCACCAGAGACAGGGAGGTGTCACCGCGAAGAAGATCAATTGGGAAAGGCTCCGAGTTGAAAAGTAAGTTATAAAACGTATGACATGCTTAACTATGTACCGATGTGTAATATTTAGAGGTGTGTTGATTAACATAGGTAATTAATTTATATCGAATCTATCTAGTAGGTTAGGTAGTAGTCGTAAAGAATTGAGTAGTTTGAAAGTACTAAGCAACTACCTGACTTTTTTTGATGACTTGACTAATTAGACAATATGTAAAGTACCTAATAATGACATTAATTGACACATAAAACATACAGAAATCTGACATATAACATACATGAGTATTTTGAAAAGTTTTACTTGATCAAATCATATAAAAATGAGCTGAAAGGAGTGATGCTGTAAATGATCCGAGCGTCAGAATTTAATAATATCAATACACCACCATAAAATCCGTAAAAAAAGTATTATTTAATTGTCTAATATTCGTGTATGTGTATGAAATAAATAAAAAAAAATCATTAAAATTTTATGTTATATTAATTGAAATCCCATTTCAGCGTTTACATTATGTACTTGTGGTTAACGTCAACTCAGCGACTTACTTGAAACTAACGACTTTCTAACAGTAAGGAAAATCCATTTTCCACGAAAAATAACTAGCTTACGCAATGTAACAAATTTACACCGAGCTTGTATTTTCCAAAGTTTTAGTATTTTTACAATAGCTTTCATAAGGAATTTGAATTATTATAAACGATTATTTTGCTTTAGTTTAAGAGCTCGGCGCTTTTCAAAGGCATAATCGCCATTTTTCTCTATTCGTTCTGCCTTCCTCTTTAAAATGATATACCTATTCATTTAAATACATTTGGCGTGGTGTGGTCCAAAGGTGAGTTGAATCCCAAGGCGTACGTATCACTGATTTTTTGAAGTTACTTGCTTATTTAGCATTTAGTCAAACGGTGAAGGAGAACATCGCGCGGTAACCTGCATGCCTGAGAGATTTTCTCAATAGCGTGTGAAGTCTGCACACCCACACTAGCGAGGTGGATCCTATAGCCTAATCCTTCTCAAATGAGAGAAGACCCGTACCCAATGATGGAACAATATAGGTTGATGATGATGATATACATTTTGATAATATTTTGTAATAACACAAAATTTGGATGGTAGTTTAATAAACCCGTTGCATCCAAATAAATTAGGTCAGCTTATGATGGATAAGTAAAAGCATCCTTGCTATTTATAATATTTATGCAGATAATAATATCTTATGCTAGCGGCGATAGAGACTAGTTAGAAGAAATAATAAGTTCAGAAGGTTTGGTAAATAATGCATTTTAAAATTTTGCTGAAAAATATTAAAATTTGACGACATATTTATGTACCTTTCTGTAATAAAAAGTTGGAATTTGGATTTTCTGGGTTTATAATTATCTGATAAACTCCGCCGTTTTTTCACATCTAACGAAATTATCTACTACGCTTAATAACTTTATATACCTATAAAAAAACTCTTACCTCGCATTGGCAGAAAAATATTTTGGAGTCTATGAAATATTTAAATAATTATATAGTATGATCTTCAGTCAGTAAATAAGTAGTTTTGAGTTCAATCCGACGGCACACAACACATTTTTCGAAGATACCTGCAATTGCTTAAAAAAATCATCGTGAGGAAACCTATGTATGGGTCGTATAAATGTGTGAACAGCCTGCTAGCGTGATAGCTTATTCTCTCTTAAATGCAGCACCAGTAAGTAAGTACACCAAGAAATTTAAAAAGCCTGAAATGGCATTTTTAAATCCATTAGTCATAAAATATTATGCGTTTGCAGCAATCATCTTTCTCAGTATTTGTTACGTCTTGTTAAAAGAACAAAATTCCATTTATCTAGGAGGTCTGATCCTTCTGTCCATATACATTTATTAGCTAAACTAAACGGTGCATCAAAGCTTAGTTCGTTGACAGGATTAGTCGACGACATCGCCAGCTTAATGGGAAAACTCCGCGCTGCCATTTTAATGTTTCACCCTTCACTAGCGATTTGTATTTAGACCTCATATTGTTTATCTTTTTGGAGATTTTACTGACCAATGTCTATGTAGGGTTTGTCTGTGGGATAAGGCATGAAAAACTCTAGAGTCGAATGCTAACTGATCTGTTATAAATTTCATATTGCCGTCACATTACAATAGTGTGTGTGCGTGTGTATGTATGTCTGTGTCTATGTGCCCCCACATCTATCATGTTTTCTAAAAAGGTTTTTATTTAGGTACCTACATAATTATCATACAATTGAATCAGTAGCAATACTAAATTATCATCATCGACCTATGTACTGTCTCAATACTGTGCACGGTCTTCTTTCGTTTGAGAAGGCTTAAGCTAGCGTCCATCCCGCTAGTCTAGCGTGGACTGATATACTTCCTAACGATAGGTTACCTTACTATATCTTCCTTCACCGTAATAAATACGATAGTGTATGCCGTGGGTTTGAACTCGGGATTTTAAATTTCACAGTTCATGGGTTACACCATGCCATGACAGTTTCTATCAATATTAAATAGTAACTTAGAAAACATACAGCCGATGCGATCACCACCCTAAAATAGTCTTAGAACATCTATTTCAGAAATAACAATAATTTATCATTTATATCAAAAGCCTTTGATATGTCATTAGTCTGGTAAAACTTTCTTTTTAATAGTACATTCATTGCAAAAGTTTCATTCAAAACTACATCCACCAAAATATTCATGCCGTCACTGAAATTATTCAACGGTTCGTTAGTACTTTTACACACTGTTTTTGCAAAACCGCATGGCTTGTGTTTTATGAATAGTCAAATTTCATTTATTGAGAATCTAGGAGCATTTAAATAGAATTATCATAGTCTATAATTAATAAATAATAATTTAAAATACTGTTCTATTCACGGTCAAGCAGTCTTTCCGTGACCATAGATGCTGTAAAGGATCCAAAACGTCGGAATTAAATAATATCAATACACTGCGGTATTAGGAACACTTATATCTTAAAAGGTATTAATCATATATGGCGCCCTAGCAATTGTGCCCTCAGAGAGAAATACTTCAACCAACACTATCTTCTTTCGCCACTGAAAACTAGAGCAATAATTTTCACAACATAACTTGTATAAGGAGACAAAATATGAAGCTCTCGTGTATAAATCAGCGAAGGTAGAAATACTTCTCGCAGTCTGGAATATTCCTTTTGTGAAGTAGACATGTATTACTTTATCGCACGTCTGCATATGCAGGGCCCATTGCGAAGCGGACGACTTTATCGCTCCTCAGTTTGCGAGGAAATGTTGAAAGGCACAGCAACACTAACTCAACTCTATGTTTGCCCGGCTTAAGTTCAATATTGAATGACACAACTACGTTTAAATGTATCGACAGGCTGAACTTTATTCCGCGATGTTCGTTTTTAGTTCCGTATGTAGGATTTAGGTTTGTTTACTTGAAGAAATTTAACCTTTTGTATTGATCTTTCAGGGCCTTCACAACTGATAGCTGAAGTTCAAAGCGGGAGAGGAACATTGCAGGCGCCTGTATATGCTACAATTCGTCCGTCTCAGTCACCACAGAATCGACCTTCGCCTTCGTCCATTAGGGCTTCATTGAATTCTTTACCCGCGGCCCTTAACTCTATCCCACTTGTGAAATCAGTGGCACAGAATGAAGAACCACTTAGATTCCACCCAACGAATCCTTTTTTCACGACTTTGCCGTCGAATTATTCAAGTGCTTCTAAACTACCCATACCAAACGGCAGAGCGTCACTTTCCAGCTTAGATAGAAACAAATTCAAAGACAGCTCGTCAAATATTGACTACGGCTCCGACTTAAAGTCTCCTACATTTTTTACGAAAACGTTCGACTCTGGGCCTAGCAGTCTTCAGTATTCCTACGACAATGACAATACAAACGGATATCATTCGTTTACACCGACATCCACTGCCAATGAAAGATCTCACAATTTTTCTCAAAGGAATCATGTAGATAAATTTCAAAATCAAAGTCTTCCAAACAACGCACAGAATAATACAAAGAATCCTTTTGAAACAAAAAGGAATAGTGATCCCTTTGAAAAATATCTGCGACCAGACACCAAGTTGAATGGTAAATGTGAATACGATAGCAAGACTATGTCCAACTCCATCAGTGACAATAATTTCCATTCGAAAGAGGAAATTACGAAGCGTTCGACTATTTCTGAGCACAAGATAAGCGAAGTTGAAGAAGTAAAGACTATTAAGAAGATAGTGCTGAACGGATGTGATGACCAAATCGATTGTGGCTTTATTGAAACTTCATCATTAAACAAGAGTGCAATGAATGGATCGAAAACTCCTAGAAAGTATACACACAATATTGGTTTGTCTTCTCATCATTCACTGAAGAATGAACGAGATCGAAGCACTCCGATGAAAGAACGTAACGAATACAATAGTTCGTTCAATCTAGATGAAAGGGACTGCAACTCTGCCAGTAAGGCGTACGAGTCAGCTTACGAAGAAAACAGATCAGGTAAGAGCTTCTCACATACCCTAGCCCTACTTATTGTCATATTTTCAGCCGTTGAACATTTTTTTTACTCAAATTAATTAATTTGTGTTTAGACTCATTATGAATGAGTATGCATTAATCTATATGTAAAATGTTAAGGTGGAAGCTCCACGCTAGACCGCGAAATTCAAATTTTCGTACGTTTTTTGCAATTTGCCGGTATTTGTCAGGCTGTAAATTGAACAAAATATGATTCACGCCTGTAATAGGTATTTAGTTACAGAATTATAATCATTAATATCATCAATACAACCCTCACATACAATTGGATTGAATAACTTTTTCATGAAATAGACAATCAATACAGTTATATGCGCTTTGAGGGCTGTTTTATTGATTTAAATAATTATAATTCTGTAACTAAATACCTATTACAGGTGCTAACCATATTTTGTTTAATGTACAGCCTGACAATGACTGGAAAATTGCAAACAACGTACGAAAATTTGAATTTCGCGGGCTAGCGTGGAGCTTCCACCTTAAGTTGGTTTATGTAAGCTCCAAAATCTCAAAAATTCCTGCACCGATTGAGCACAAATTATAACACCATATACATCCCGCTTCAAAGATTGCTTCCATCTTTAACCATAAAATGTCACAATGAAGCGTGGGGGGGGGGGTACAGCTATTGTTATATTAAATGAGATGTTGTTCTGTTTTATGTCATATAAGGTGTAATTAAAGCAGAGCATATAATTATATTTTTTCTGTTACTTCCTACAACTAGTAGACTAGTAGTAGGTAGAGCTAGAGCTTCAGTAAAATTCAGTAAACTTAAATTTAATATTTTAAATAATTACGTTCTAAGTAATGACATATTAAAACTACGAGTACATCACATATTTAGATTAAAATATGGAATAGTTAACGTAAGTTTTACAGTATAAACTTGTGAATGTTTTCTCCCAGTGTTGTGCATTGTTGTGATATGCTTATGATCTCATTAAATAAGAAGCGAAACCGCGGATCATTGAGGAAGCTTGTTTTCAATACGGACGCATGTTTAAGGAGAAGATTTTCAGACGCACGTTCTCTATGCAAACTCCAACAAGTACTATGCTTTATGGATTATTTTATATGAAAAATGTGACCTTGTAAAGGTAATTTTGTTGACACCTACATTCACGCCGTCTTCCCATAAGGGTAGACAGTACAGAACGTCACTTCATACGATTCTGTCCTCGGGTTTAAAAATTCTGGTAAACTACCGGTGTCCATCTTTGCTTAACTCTCTACGAAAATGAAGGTGATAGTACGTTATTATTTTTAACCGACTTCAAAAAGATGGAGGTTCTCAATTCGGATGTCGCTATTTTTTTTTATGCTTGTTCACCGATTACTCGAAAACTAAATGCCTAACAACAACGCGATATAGGAATTTGGTACGCACGTTAAGTTCTTGAAGTTCAACACAATTTAGGTACAAACTTATCTTTATTTTAAAACAAAAGTTCGAGGTCAGCATTTTGGATTCAAAGTTCAGACTCTTAATTTATCACCCTGGTTATATCTCCGGTATGTTTTAGGTCCCATGTAATAGGGGGCGAGACATTAACCGGCCAGAAAACCAACCTCCGAGCTGCTACTAAGAATTTCATAGACAAAGACCAATAACATTTTGCTCGACCTGGGAATCGAAACCAAGACCACTCGCTCGACAGTCTGTACGACCATTAGACCAACGAGGCAGTCATAAAAGAAGCAGAGCTTAAAAATAGTCATAACATTTAGCCATCTACGTCAATGTAAATTCGCTAGACAGTATAAATTAGGTAATGTTAGGCGCAACGAAATTGGTTCTGCTTATCCCTGAAGTAATAAAGATTTACGGCTATTTCCATACCGACTCATATATTGCGAAAGGAAGCTTAATTTGAATGACAAAAACATGTTACTACGATATTAAACGGAATAATAATAAAGTTTACCGTCAAGAGGTTTTGTAGTGGATATTATAATATCGTGAAGCGAGAAAATAAGTTCTTTCTTTAACTGGAGTACATTTTGTACGCCCATATTAAAGAAATTGAAGGGATTTTTTCTCTTTATTTTGAAAAGTTGGAAATAATTTGTATAAACAATGATAATCCAAAAAATAAATATGACAAACGACGACCCAATTAGTCCAGCGGTAGATAACACTGCCTTCTTTGCTAAGGGTCCCGGCTTCGAATCCCGGTAGGGACAAATATTTGTTTGATGAGCATTAACATTTGTATGAACAGATGTATCTATGTATAACCAACTAGTATCCGTAACACAAGCCTCTTTGCTTAGCTCGGAACTAGATGACGCTATGTGTCATAATGTCCAGGAAAATATTTATATTAGTCATCTCACGAAGTAGATATTAGTGGTGTCGTAGATATCATATTATTATCCTACCTGTGTTCTCGTAAGGGTTATGCAGAGGTGTGGATGTAATCGTAGTTCTTTGGTAAGCCTATTGTCAGTAACTACTCATATAAAAAAATGATTTTTAAATTGTTCATTTATGATACCCTGGACTGATTTTTAGGCACCCTACTTATAAAGTATTTACTTATACAGGTATTTTTCAATATATTTATAAAAATATAGATGGAAAATATATACTATTTTATATTTGATATAAAATAGGTAAGTAGGTACTTTCCAACCAGTTCGGTGAAGGTCGTTTGTAAAGGGGTCTTAGACTATTAATATTCATTCAGAAAAATCGAAAAGCACGACCTAACCTCGGAACCACATCATCCTTGATCAGCAAGCAAGCTCTGCATTTTGCAGGAACTAGAACTGAAAGGAAGTAAAAGAATGTAATTAAAAAATGTTTATCAATAGCATTTAATAATTGTGAGAGCTGTGGTAGCCTAGCGGCGTGGCCAGTGGACTGAGACATCAAAGGTCTCGAGTACGAACCCAAGGCACGCACCACTGACTTTTCGGAAGTTATGTGCGTATTTATCACAAGCTCAAACGGTGAAGGAAAACATCGTGAGGAAACCTGCATGCTTGAGAGATTTGTCTCGATGACATGTGAAGTCTGCCAACCTGCAGTAGGCTAGCGTGGTGGACTATATAGCCCAGTGGGACGTTAATGGGTTGATGATGATTTAATAATTTATATACCATAAAAAATCCAAAACGTTGGTATTAAAATAAACTCGGTAGAATCGATAAAAAATTGTATTATTTCAATAAACTATTAATCATTTATTAAAACTTAGTACTTATACATTTAATATCTCAATGCGAAGTTCGTTCATCCAGTCACGATCGTACTCTCTAAATCCCAAACTTAGGACCATTAGGGAAAATGTCGATAACTTCACAGTTTAAGACTCGAAGTCGAACGACCTGCGTACTAGACTTGAAGTTGAAAGAACCTACGTGCGTACTTTGTGACTCCTCTAGTCTTTTCAAAGAGCCATTGAATTTTTGAAGCATTTCACTGGGACTTAACAGCTGCTCTATACATTTTTCTACGGGTAGTTAGGTATAGTTTGATTATTTTTGTGTGGGCACGATTGGCAAAGTAGTTGAGTCATATGGCCGTTTATGTATTCAAATTATTTGTGTTTTACGATACTGAGAAAATAGACACACACATCGGTCTTTGCCATCAGATTGTGGTCAAACGGTGACCTATATATGATATAAAAAAGGCAGGATTCACATGGTAATAAAATGAGGATTTACTTGGCAATAAGTACTAAGTACTCCACAGTTTTTTTTTTGGAGAATAAACTCCCTCAAACTTCCTCGTTGGTCTAGTGGTCGTAAGCGCGACTGCTTAGCAAGAGATCTTGGGTTCGATTCCCAGGTCGACCAAAGTGATATTGGTGTTTTAGAAATTCTCAATAAACAGCTTTGAGTTTGGATTCGTGCCCGATTGATGGTAATAGGCTCCTTCCTTCCTATATACACATACTAGCAAAATGTGGGGGTACCTACATTAGGACACCTCTGCTTCACCTTTCGGGATATATACTCACGCTACTAAATAGTAATTATTGTTGTAATACAAAGTTAAACTGCGTTTTCTACGGCCAATATGTAGATGGATTACTGTACGGTACTACAATCAACTTTTAACTTTTCAGTCTAGCTTATAGAAGAGACCGTTGATGACTACTAGCACGAGTAGGTAATCAGGAATCTAAAGTTTAAAGTCGGGTCTTATTTGATAACGTACCCCCGTCAAAGGCATAAGACATGTAAGGGCTTTGACCTTAAGTAGACTGTAGTAATACTTGAGATCCAAGGTATCTGACAAACAAAAGCCATGTAAAAAATAGAGACGACTTTCTTTCGCACTGTGCACTGCAAATTTGCATCTAAATATTTTCCTCTCCTATTTTGAGATACCCTTTTGTTTAGCTAAACTACAATAGAATGTGTTGGATCCTTTTTTTATTAAAATTAAAGGCCAACAAAGCTTAAAACAGGTATTATGTAACGGCAGAATATTTATTAAATGACTTGTACTTGCCTAATTAAAATATATCACGATGCTGATCACGTTGCCGGTTGCTTGTGCTAATAATTGTAAGAAAATAATTAAAAACAAAAGAGAAATTCAAATATAATGCTATGTTCTTGTATATTAATATTTTTAGTACGAATGAATATGCTGAATTAATTTGAACGCCTAAGCAAAATGTAATAGCAATATTCCCATGACGAGCTATATTGCCATTTTTTTCGGGTAGGCGTTGTGAGTTAAATATTTTTGGTATATCATCATTTTCTATACAGGTTCTTGGACAGTGTGACGGAAATAGACATTTGGCCTACTTTTTGACAGCCAAACGATTATCCCCTAGTTTCCTTAGTAGTCGTAGTTTTTTTAAGAACGTCTGCAATGTAACGGAAATTGGGTTTCCTATGAAGAGAAACGTTTATAGTGTGCTGGAAGAAATTTATCTTTGATCTCAGATATGTATCAAATTAAGTATTTTATGGCTGTAATTAGATGATCAATGATATCGCGTCATTTCTTTGAATGTTTTGATTGATTTAGAAAATGATGATATATTTTATTTATTTTATGAAATTTATTAGTTTTTGCATGCACTTAAAATAATAAGTGCAAAAATTAATTATTCATTAACACATTACTTACATATTACAATAAATTACAGCTTTTATTCAAGTTTTAAATTCATATGTTTAGCAGTTAGCAACTATAGTTCAAAGGCAGTTTGATACTTAATAGCAAAATATAATTATTTAAAATAATATGCGTAATTGGTTATTATTTCTATACCTACCGAATTAAGAATCATAGTTAATTAAGTGGACTTAATCTAAATCTAAAATGGTTAATTCAATAATGGATGAAGTCAGCAATATAAATCAAAGATCAGAGCAAAAAAAAGAATAAATCTTTGGTCCGAAGTCGAAGTTAGTAACAAAAGCGCTCATTAAAGTTTAACATTCAGCCATTTACAGTCGATTTACTTCAGTCTCAGTCTGATTGTGCAACGTTTCTATGCGATTTGTCATTGAACAGTCATACGAAGCCTAATTCAGATTAATTACGGCCGAGTAATAAGTCAGGCCAAGGTCCTAGGGGATCGTCTTAAGGAGCGGTGTCACGGTCTACGGCCTTCCTGGATAACACATTCTGAACCTCATACAGTACCGTCGCCGACATTGTCCAACGTTCTTCTAGATATCACTGCGAATAGTCGTTTTAAATAAGACATTTTTCATTTAAAAATAAAACATCTTATCACACGTAAAATGCTTCAGCTCACGTATCGTATCATTGTATATTTTCCTTAAATCAGTGAAGTTTCCAATACAATATGACCTCGCCTTGTTTTACGGGCAGCCCGTATATATTTCACCCCGTATCAGACACTTCGGGTACCGAATCTGAGGAGAGTGTTGACTCGGGACGCGAGAAAACTGTCGGTGATGGCCCACGAACGAGAAAGTACACCGATCCGAAGCTTAGGACGATTAACAAAGTCAGCATTAAGATACTGAAGGCTATAGAGAAGCTAACATGTAATATAAAGATTAATAAGAAGACGAAAAAAGCTGCGCCAACATTGGATAAGGGTTAGTATATTCACGCATACATTTACGGTAACCGATCCTATAGATTTTGTTGGCTCTAATATAAGGTTAGCCTATTCCCACCATACACTTGCAGGTTCAAGACCACCCTTACATCATAATTCATACATATGTATGTACATAAATACAAAAAAAAACCAATTATCTAAATTCCTAAAGTTAAATGTATCATTCATTAAATAAAAGGGTAACTAGTTACTATTCGTCGCGGTATTGTGTTAATTATTTATTTCGGATCCTTAACGGAAACAATAGTTACATACAAAATTGAATTTTAATATTTAGGTACTATATCAATTATACGTATAAGACACAGAAATCAGTAAACTGCTGCCGATTTCATGCTATGATTTGTTCATAAAACGGAAAAAAATATTTTAAATTAATAAAAATCATATATGCATGCATTAGGGTATTAATGCATTGCAGACAAACAATACTTAAAATAAATACTAATTTATTCTCAATAGCTCATTGACAAAACAAAATACTTTAATAAATAATTTGCGCTATACATATATAATGTTTATATCAGACCAAATTAATTTTCCATGCTACAAGGGCGTTTGTATGTAGAATATACAGCATTTTAGAAATAAAAAATATTATGAAACAAAACCAATGTTTAAAATCGGTCTTTTTGTTCCATAAAGTAAATTTCAGATAGCATGTACCTATATAATATGTAGGTAGGTATATAATAGGATAAAATAAGTATGTATACATAATAACTATAAAGTATTTGAAAAAAATAATATTCAGAAAGCTTAAAAGTACCATGTTTCCAACTAGTATTTAATAGTCTGCATGTTTCGTTTGTTTTGGTAAATTATTTAATCAGAAAGCTAAATTCCAACGACATAATAATTACGTAGCTAATATAATAGTGTAAATTTACCCAGAGGTCAATCACCTTACTGGCTCGTTGATTAAACTGTAATACTAATCAAACGATACACGACACCCTAACCAATCAGCATAAACTGTTCAACCGACTCTCACTTTCTCCGCACTTACATTAAAGCCCAAATTCGGTTGCCACAAATTTTAGTACGATGGCATTATTTAGATACGAGCTTGATAGGGCTTTTCCGTCAGATACGTGTATATGAACAACTAAACGTTTCCCTTTAAAATGTTGTTTAATTATGGGCGGATACGGTATAATACACTGATGATCATAAACCTCTCGAAGAGTTAGTTCGTACGAAACAACTGAGTTTAGTACGTGGTTAATGAGCGGATTCAGGAAGCTTGGAAGTTGTACACATAGTAATATAATATTATACATTACCAGTTTCAAGCTTAGTTTAACGATATAATACATACGAAGTAAGCCCACAGTTTGGTTATTTCGAGGAAGATCGGTTACCTAATTTGTAGACGTAGAATTTGTGTTGCTATATACATCAGGCTCATTTTAGTTGAAAGTTTTCTATTGGTATTATTTTATAATGACTAAAGATACTTTTGTTTATTTAATGGCAAATAACCAATACTATCTAAAACATAATAATTAGGTAATTTTAATTCTTTAACTTACTTAAGTATGAACTCATTTTCACTTTACGGCGGCCATAGTTTATTGTTTTATTTATCTTGTGAATCTTGTCGTTTTAAAAACAATCTTAAGCTCCTTCTTAGGTAAACCTAAAGACCGTATTGTAATATTCTAATGGCGTTTTCCTTCGTTGTAATTTTCCTTTCAATAATTAAAGTTGCATTATTGAGTCAATAGTATCTTGAACTTCACTGTAACTTGCTATGGCGCTTCCTCTATAATACTCCTTACTGGTCAATACAAAGCTGCTTATTTAAAAGGTGACGGTTATTTCAAAAGGCTTCGACAAAATGTTAACAGTTTAAATCTTTCAAACTAGTTAGTTACCTAGATAATAAGCGAATGATGTGGCCTCCTGTAATTGGAGGAGCACACTTGTGTATCTTCTGTCGGAGATCTAAATAAATAAATACATAAATCAGACTACAATTCTCTAAAAATATTCAGGAGATTTTCTTTTAAAATGACTAAAAAATTTTTCATACATAACAAAAGTCCACGAACTGCGAATCGTTCCCAGGACCTACCAATGCTCAACAATAAAATAAATATTTATACTTTATCTTCGTCTGTCTCTTGTTTTCACCACATTCATATTACGTACAGTTAACAGCTGATTTTTGGCAATGCATTCATTTGTTTTGGCGCAATATATTCTGAATAATTTGGCAAAGTATGAACTACAGATGGTATAAATTTTGTGTCAAGAATGCGTTGTTATGACATATTTGTTTACTTTGTTAAGGATTTTTGGAAAAACCTATTGTTTTAAATCCCCTTGTTATCTTTGAATTGCGTTTCATTTTCTTGTCTTATTTATTATTAAGTTACGCTTTATATTTAACCTCCGACGCAAAAACAGTTTATCCTGTGAATTTATGTATGTGCATTTGTGGTGTCTAAACAGTGAATCAATTATGATTAAGAGTTTTTTGTTCGTTAGTTGACTTGTTTGTTGTGTTGAATTTAATTCAGAGTGTTTTTACATTTAAGGAAATGTATTCAGCCGTTTGATGATGCCGGTCTTGGCTTTACAAATGTATGATTAATAAATAAAGATGATTTATTCGTAATTCTAACTAAAATGTAAACTATCATTACTAAACTTAATTATATTCTGTACAAAGAGAATAATATTTCATCTAAATTGAAATTCTACCAAGATTCAAACTAAAGACAGGTTTGAATCTCTTCATATTAGGACTTACCTACAACGATTCACTCGCTAGCTGAACTACCGAGCTCTCTGTTCTCTCCGTTTTAAAATGACGTCACTACACGACTACTACGAAAATGTATACCGTAGACGGATTACACGCTGCTGGACCAACGCTATTCGTCAAATACGCAGTTGGTCATTAGCGATCTGATTTAACTAGGTTTGTCATATTCGCGATTCGTCTATTAGACAAATACCTACGCTGTACGCCACGACCGCAATTCGTCTAATATGCTGTTTGCCATGATCGCCATTCGTCATATACGCGGTTTGTCTTAATCTAACTTGTCATTAACGCCGTTTGTCATGATCAACAAATTTTACACCTACGTACTACTACGATATTAATAAATAATTAATAATCGTTCTCCAATTACTCCGAACAGGGAATTAGCAATCATTTTATTAATATAACCAGATATATTATACAATGTAATGTTACCGTGAATGATCGGAAACATGCATTGGTGTATAGGGCCGGGTATTTATTTGTGTGGGGTCAATGCACTCGCACTATGTTGCACAGTTGCACAAGGCTCGCTCCCGGACATTCCCGGTCATTCCCGGCCTATTTGACCTGTTGCAGCTACAACTCGTGTTAGGTACGAATGCCTTGCTCGAAATACCCAACGACAGTAACATTTTGTAGCTATATTAGTCACATAACTCGACAACACAATTTTCAAACATTGTAAACAATATCTTTCAAACAATGTTTGACGACTCAGTGTCGCAGTGACTGAGCAATCGGCGTGTGTGTCACGGGTTGCGGTTTCAATCCCCACGCGGAGCAAATATTTGTATGATTTACAGGTTCCGGGTCTGGCTTTATGTATGTGATTTTTTTCTAATTTACAATTACTTTATTAACATATGTAAATGTTGTGATCTTCAATCTAAATTTGACCGAAGCTAAACGACCTGTAAAACAAACTTTTACATATTAAATATTTTTTTTAAATCACCAGATATAATTTAATCTCGGATACAGACTCAATTTACGTGTCACTTATTTATCAATGTACTAAGTACTTGCATTTAGTGTAAATAAAATAAGTTAGTTTACATTATTTGCAATTCCTTTATACGACTGTTTCATGACTGTGTTCAATAGAACATTACATTCCAACACAGTCCTTAATAAACGTAAAGCAGGAAGTTTGTTTCACTGACCCATAAAATGCAAAACAAATTTCGCTGTTTACATCGCGTGGTGTGGCAACATATGGTCCATATTAACTGCGAAGAACATATCTATTTGTGTAGCGTGTTGGCGAAGTGAATATGGAGTGATTACGTTGTTATAGTACATAGACACCGCCGTTGTTAGGTGTTAGGAAGAGTCAATGAAATTGGCCGTTTACATGAATTGCATCATATAGTTTTCTTTTAGGTGATATCCTGTAGCTTTAAAGAGTCTACACTAGTTACAAGATCGCTGAAATGAATACTCTCCGTGCACAACGTTAAATGATAAAGTCTCTAACTTTCTCGGCTTCATCATTATAGTAAACTGAACGAAAATGTACGGTCTTCAAAAGAGACCAAAATTATTCAAGTTTGGAATACCAAAATTTCTTCTTGGAAGTAAGAAAATTTCAACATCATGTGATACAAAAAAACATGATTTACAAAAGTGTGGCATTATTTTATATATTTACTTTCCCTCGCTTGTTCGCGGGCTAGTGAAAATTAACTGGTTTTATAAACCATCGAAAATGAGGGTTTACTTTTAGGGTTACGATGAAGAGCTTCTTGATGAATCCTGCCAGTAGGATCTAATACTATAATACTTAACAAAAGTACTTACTTGATAAGTAGGATGTAATACTTGACAAAATTCTCAGAAGCCTGTGTCTGTATATCGATCGAACGTTTAACCCCAATGCCTACAGCGTTATTAGGATGTTGAACTAACACTTAATTTTGTTAAGAAAAATCATACTTTATGGTTAGTAGCTATTGGATTTCTTTTTGTGTGCATACATAGCGTTTTCTTCGTCACTTTATATTTAAAAGATTACGAACATGTATTATGTAAACAAGACTAGCTATTGCCTAGATAATATTGTTACAGTATGTTATCTTCCTAGGTCAAGGTTCTAGCGATAATATGAAGAAGTGATTACTATAGACTGTATTATGATATTTGAGCATTCAACAATGATTAGATTCCCTTCAAGCAATCGAGATATTTAGTACCAGAACTACCAGATTTATTTTTATCTGTTACCTTGAACAATTTACTAAAATGACCTTTAAATGCACAAGCATTTAGTTCGGCAACAACTTTTTACATTGTTTAACCATTTACACGATAAGGAGAAGAACTAAACGTAAAATTAATCAATAAATTCAACAGACAGTTTCTTTGAATGGAATGATTCCATTTTCATTTCCATTGAAGTTCAGTTGTCAAATGGAGTTTGAGCTCAGAATGTTTCAGTATTGAGTACCGTGCTGTAAAGCTCAAACAGAAACGAATTGAGTTTTAAATTCTCATTCGCGTGCGCAGTGACAGGTTTCTGGCCCAATGCCTGTATACAACAAACCATTTCATCAGTTGATATACAACTATATTAGTTACGAAAACATAATACCAGTAAACTTGTAACCATGTAACCACCGGATGGAGTACAATACCTTTTGGTTCATCCTCAACATAAGGGTGCGCCCACGCATTGCGTTACCATGATGGCCATAGTTCCGCCCTTTTGATTGGCCGAACGGTTGACATCGCCACGCTCCAATGATACATTTACAATTACGCTTGCATAACTATGATGCTATTGAAGATTTTTCCCGCGCAAATAAGAACATCCAATCTATCGAGACCCCTGTAGAACTAATAGATTGATTGGTATAGTTGTTTCGCGCAGGTCAATTTATGTTGGTGCTTTAAACTGGATGAAAGCTTATCGAAAGGACGTTTCGGACGCGCCTTCCCACGGCAAATGAATTCATGTAATTGAAACTAGAATGTAGTATATTGAACGTTTACAATCTGTAATAATATACACAATTTTATGGCCGTCGCAGTAGCTTTGTTGAATTATTTGTAGGTCTACGTAAGCTTTGCAAAGTACACATATCATACAGTTGTGAGTTAATTTTCCTTTACCATGGTTCAAATAGTGTTGTATTAAAATAGACTCAATGAAATCTTTGTGAAAGTAGGTCGTGAACTCGTGGGATAAATTGTCTTTACTATAGAAATGGGACTCTACATATTATTGTCGCACATGTTATTATTTTATGTCGCGTATAATCCATACTGATAAAATCATTGTAAATGTCAAAAACTGTTTGTTTACAGTAAGTAAATAAGTAGATAGTAGGTAAACTAAATAAAGCGTCACGTTCTTTAAACAGTACCTAGCTTAATTTACAGAGACAGTTGTCTTAATTTGTCTGAACTAATTGATTTAGTATTGCTTAATTGAAGATTGGAACTCTGTTAATGGATTTACGTAATTTAATGTATAGTTATAAAAAAGACACGAGGCAAACTATAATTAACATAGTACACAAGAGTTTAAAATATCAAAAAGACCAAGATTTGAACCGCGCTGTTCTTTTTATTAAATAGGTACTTTTAATTAAATAGAACCTATTTTATATAAATAAAAATGATTCGCCGAAAAATACAATGTACGGGCATAACTTCCGAACAATTACACCCTAATACATAATTTTTTAGTATTTGGATAGTTCGCCGGGTTAGCTAGTTTTAAATATGAGTCAATAACGGGTTCAATTGAACCATTATGACTGGCACATTTGAACTGAGATTTAATTTGATAATACATTATGATTTCACAACTAACACACTAGGAATTGAAATAGACTTACATGACCATAGATGCTGTAAAGGATCCAAAACTTTACGACTCGATAATATCAATAATCTGCAAAATAGTACTTTTATTCCAATGTATAATATTCGAGTAAGCGTAAGAAATAATTATTATGTTAGATTTTAAACATAATATTTTAAAGTAAAATGTAAAATTAATAAAAACCCATTTTAAATATAAAATACACATGCTTTTATCACCTCATAAACTCATAACACGTGCCCTCGGGGGAATGTTGCCATAACCACCACAGGGTAAGTGATCGAAGTATGATTTTATGAGAGCAACACCGAGTATTTTATTAGGGGTAATCGGGAAACGATGATCTACTTGCTTTCATTCATGGCGGATATACGCACAATTTATGTTTGCACGTATCGCAATAATATATGTCTTAATTTCTTTATTTTATTTTGTGTCGAGGTGCTTGTTTCGGTGTTGCAAAAAACAAAATTAATTTATTGGAAGACGTTGTATTTTATCTATGGAGTATTTATTAATATTATTTTATTTACATACGTATTAAGGTACATTATTATGTACGTAAAAAGGTTTTCTGTTTAATAAATGTGTTGCACGCGTTGCTAACCCTAACATGGGGTACATCTATAACTACGACATAGGTACGGAAAAATAACTTTTAAAATTCTTGGCATTATTGAACTGGACCCTTTGCTCTCAGTTTGGTATACATGCTTTATTTGCCATCTCAGAAATTTTATTAAATCTTAAGCATGATTTTCCTTAAATAAGGAACAACATTTTTTTTGCCTCTTTTTATTTTTATCAATCAAACTGACGTGCCTAATCGTAGACGACCACAAAACAATTAATAAACAAGTGTACAATGACAAATTATTTTGAGTTTCCGCGACCCAGTTTTAGGTCGGCGTTGAATAGTCCAAACATGTATCAAAGTGATGGATGGTTTCGACTAAACTTTGGCTTCGGACAATTAGGCCCACAATCCACCACACCTCGGCATCGGACAATATATTGTATGTCAATCACGGCGAACACGCACGGAACTATGCATTCGATTTGTAGCTGATGGGTTTTAACACTATACGATACGGTAACGGTACGACGCACAAAGATAATGGGCTACTAAAATATGTATCAACTGTCACGTGCAAAGTGTGGAAAGCCTAGAAGCTTAGGATGCTTGTCGGATATACACAGAGGTCTAAGTCCAAGTTGAACAAGACACAATGCTTTATAATCCAGTATAAACAAAGGTTTACGTCAAAGACTTTAGAATATTATACACGTATTAGGTACTACTTTCGATCTCTTTGATATAAGGTGTTTGAAGTTTCTTAACAGAGCCAATGTTATGGAATAGGCTCTCATCCCAGTTACTTTATCATTTCTGTGTATTGTAGGGATAGTAAAAACTTGGTGAGATTTTTGAGTCACCTAATTCTTTTTACATGCGTGAGTAATTGAAAAGATGTACTCCTATTTTATGATATTCGCACCTGTTAATACATTGAAACCATCTTTAGTAGTTTCAAATTACGTTGAGCAACCCACCCTAGGGTCGCTTGGTTTGTAAGTAGTAGTCGAATGGTATAAATGATAAAAACGGCTTTTGCGTTACGCGTGCGTGTAGTTCCGATTGTTTTGAATCCGATGGTATCTCTTTTGCAAACTATCAGTTACATTTTGTAAGTTACGATTATGGACGTAATGACCTGATTTATATCTTTCTAGTGCTGCATTGCTAACTTCTTTTTATCTGTACTTTTCGAAAATGCAAGAATTGATCTAAAAAAAGCAGCCAACATAGCAAATTCTGTATTATTATCCAGTATCTAAAGTTCATATTTACTCTCCTAGTCCTGTTTACTTGGGTCTTTCTCACGTTTAGTAAATTCATGGAATCTGTTTCATTTTCAATTATCTGCTCTAATTTCTGTTTGCATCGTAATCCCCCTATCAATACCCACGTGTTGCCGTATCATGTACCAAATACAGTCCAATATTCGCTCATAAAAAACCAACTGTACCGTAGATGACGTTTTGTGTTTAGTTTACCGTGTCGCAATCAGAGTACAAAGCGGGTATTTTATTGTGATTTACATACAGAAAGTGTCCATTGTGGGAGCGCGCCCTGTCACAGTTGCCCTCTGGCCTCCGTAGGCCAGCGTGGTCTATTAGACCGGAGGTAAATTCAGCCTGTATGACCCTTTACATATGAGCCCGTATTTACCGTAGTCATCATACCTAGTGTTGTGAATAGTTCGTTTTGCACGTGCTTCTGTAGGTTTTGGTGACGTATTGTGAATGGAGTTTTAAATACGTAAGTTTCGTTGAGTGTTTTTAATTTATGTTTTAATTGAAAGCTTCTGCAGCAACGTGCGTAAATCCTGTGTGGGATGAACGGTTCTACGTCAGTGTTGCCGTCATAATGAGCGATGAGTTATATAAAAATCTCATTGTTTATTTCATGGAATCCAATTACGTAACTATAAATGATTAATACTTACGGGTGGTTTGATCGTAATTTTATACGGGTTTAATTAATGAAAAATATTGTAACATTTCCCTATTAAAATTTAGTCGTAGCAAGTAAAAATGCCCTCTTTATAGAAACCGCTCTTAATTGGTGGTCCAATAAATACTTTATCAAGAACAATTTATTGTAAAAAAAAGTATAAGTGTATAATTATCGGTCCTGTATAATTTATATAATAAAAGAAAGTCAAAACATTACTTCAAAATCTACATTGAGATCAACTCGACTAATATTTACAGATTACAAAACGGAGTATGATTGAATTGGAATTTCTTTCATTGAATCATCTCCCTCGATACACAATTCAAATTGATTGCGGTATCATTCAAAGATAATTTAATCTGTATTGAAAATTGAGAGTTTGCTTCTCTCTGCTTATTTTGAAAATTAAAGGCGGTTTGAAAACAACCCTAAATATAATAAATAAATATAAAACTCTAAAACATCAATTAGGGTTTGGCAAGCGTACAATCTTTAAACAAGTCTGTTACTAATTTTTTAAAGCTAATTTAATGCTAAAGCTTAGTGCTAACTCTTCCCAGTCACATGGAAAGAGTTAGAAGATCTCAAGTTCAATCCAAAGTCACACATGCCTTTCCGACGTTTGTATTTATAACATGCTACAACGGTAAAGCAAAAAACAATATGAGGAAACTTGTATGTCTAAGAGATTTTCTCGATGCCCATGATCAACTATCGCTTTTCAAAATTTGATAGGAAATTTCTATATCACTTTCTTTAAGTTTTTGAACACAGAATCAATCTCACACTCAGCAGTTGTATTTGGTATCGGTAGACCAGTGAAGCAGATTATGGGCAAGGGTCTATATTCATCACACAAACGTTTACCTCTATCGAAATCGGGCCATCGTCATTCACTTCCTCAAGTAAATTTGTGACGTCGAAAGAGCTGCTTACTCCTTTGGATTCCCAATCCTATAGATCGTATGAATACGAGTCAACAATAAAAATACAGAAATGTGTTTCAAAAATTGAATCTGCTAAACATCACGACAACACAGGACATAACGCAGTAAACAGTGATTTCACCAGCTTTCCTGTTAATAATATTTAATGATACTATTCTCATAATAGAACACGCATGCGTTCGAAAGATGTGATTTATTTAAAGTATCGCTTCAATAGGTTGTTGGAACACAACTCGGTGCCAAATGTGCCGAACGCATGCACTTCCTGGTACCAGCTTCAAAACAGGGGCGACTAGCATTGCATTTAGTTTTAACTCTGTAGTTAGTGGTCGCACTGCCGGGAAGTACTGTGATTTGATTACAACAACACCCCTTATAAATAACAGTGTGCCGTGCCTAATTTTAGAATTATCGGAACAGTTGCGAATATTAATCCAGCTGCTCTCGAGTGTTGGACTCCGATGCTGTTAAAGCAACAGTGTTTATAATACCAAAAAGTATTGTAACTGGTATTATTTACATTGGCCGAATGACATTTCCTAATCGTATCGTTTTACTTGTATCGATATTATGGTAAGTGGTTTTCTGTTTCTTGGAAGACGTTGGTGGCTGTTTACGTTATTGCATTTGCATTTATTATGTCATTCTTTTACATATTAAAATTAAGTACTCGTTTGTTGTGCCAAGATAATATAGTATTTTTTAATATGATTAAACATGATTACTAATGAACTATGTAACTACGTTTTGCAAGAGTTTTACAGTGACTATAAATTTTATTTAAATTGACGTTGAAATACGGATCATTTGTTAATTTCTGTGATATATTTACAAATAAAGACTTTCAGTTCGCACAAAAATAGTTTGTTTACCAAGGATTAAAAGCTTCCGAGAAATTTTATTCCCAAAGAAATATTTTCTCATTCCGTATGTTTAATGTTAACACAAATTTCCGTCGAAAAATCCTTTCCGTCCCCAATAGTGTGCGTTAATATTGGGACTTGACGTGGAGTTGTGAGGCAAATGTACACAATATGAGCGCAACCTTCCGTTTCCGAATAATTTATTGTTTTTAAAGACGCGTCCTCATATTTGTTTTTGTTTTTCCTTTTTCTTATTATATAGTGTAGTCCTTTGTGACGACGTTTGTGCAAACACTTTGTGCGATTACGAGTTTGCCTACTGATGCTTTTCTCGTTTAAATAAACATGACTAAACTCTTTTGATGCTTTGTCTGGAAATGTTTCTCGAATATTCCAAAATTAGTTTTTAAATCTGACTAGGTTGATCTGAATATGGGTTGAGTGTAGTATGTACAATGATTTCTTCATTTAAATAATAAATTACCGATATGTTTAAACGGAGATCTCAAATTAACTCTGTTAATTTTACCAACGTGCAACGGTTTGTTGTTAAAATGACTGAACTATTCGTAAATTGAAACGCGATGTAGCTGATTATAAAACAAAAAAATATTGACAAATTGTGGACGAAATTCGAAATTCAAATTGAAAATTTGAAATTGGTTAGTTAGCATGCCTAGTCGTTGTTGCAAAGAAAAGCGGTTGCGTTCTCTATTGTAAAACAGCACTTAAAGAAAAAAGTTGGAAATATTTCTAACGCAATAATATTTGTTTTTAACACAGCGGAGACGAAGGCGAGCGAGGTGGTCTCAAGCCAAGCTGTGAAGTCACCAAACACACCGACAACACCCAGCCCGACACCGAAACGTAAGTATAAGCCTTTTTTACCAAATAACCCGTTGTTTTGAACAAAAAGCCCCCATTGTTTTTACGTAACCTGAAACTTTGGAACAACACAAAACCTAAACATTGAGTTCTGTTTTGTTGAAACATAAAAAGTGTGAGGTCAATGTAGACAAAAGAGAAGTACATTTTCAGAAACAAATGTTTACATATTAAGACTTAGCTCCTAATTTAAATTTTATTAACTATACGAGGCTTTAAAAAAAATTAAATATATAATTAAAAATATCCTTCTATTGTAGGTAAATATGTATTATTTCTCTCCAAATGGAAAGAAATACTACATATATACTTACGTAAATACGCATACACTAAAGTATACTACAACTCATATTTTATTGTCCCATACTCAATACACTATTAAATTTTAAGGAGTATTTACATACCTATAATTTTATCTCTATCACTTGCTTTGCAATTGAAAGAGACAACGCTGAATCTATGTAATAACTAATTTAATTGGAATAGTTAAGATTCAGGCCATTGATCTATGAATCTGCAAATTACGATATATTTATATTCGACATTATACGGCTATTGTTTATTATCCCTTTTTTCCATCGTCTCCGTTTTTATTTGCATGTAGCTTTAAACACACAACAGTATGTTTTTAATAAATCGGTCGTTCTTAAAAGGTTGTTAGAGTTTTACTCCCACCCGTTGACTCATATTCTTCCCCTTATTAAGATAAAAAGTGACGATAATATGAGTGGAATTATACATTTGTTACGTTTATTACCAATTCACAGTCATACTTTAGACAACCTAGCTTTAGGGTGCAACTATGACTCATTCATTGTTCAAAACAGGAGTTAGGTTTTATCGAGATATAAAGCAAACATGGCCTGGACGAGATAACGAGACATATTATGCGGTGGTCAGTGGAATTAGCAAGTAAAATGGCACGATTGTCATGCGGCGACCTAACTTACTTACTCTGTTTGGGTCTCGTGCATCCCACAAATTCTGAATATTATTACACGTTATGTTACAAATGAAATGTTTCTTTTTTAAACGTAATGCTTGCATTGCAGTGTACGTTGTCAGTGTTCGCAATGATGTATAGAAAACGTGTTTTGTTTACTCGAAATTTGTTTGAGAGCTCTAGATAGATAGATAGATATACATAGACTATATTTTATTGTACCCTTTAAGATTGAAATAGAGTAAGGGTGCAATGGCGCTGGCGGTCTTATCACTAAACAGCGATGTCTTCCAGACAACTTCTGTTGGGCGTACTAAAATTGGATCTTAAACTTACTATTTTAGTAACTCTCCGTTGTAAGTACTGCGAGAATGACTATACTAAGACATTTGTTATGATAGTGAGCTGATCGAGTACTTCCTAATAAATATACACATACACCAGAGTTCCATTCTGCACTCTGCCAGTAGCCTCAAAATACGCTACACTGAAAGACAAGTTGCATACCCAAAATGTTTTCACAATACACAAGCGTAAACAAATGTTTATAACGTATTGCACAAACATATTTTAACCTTATTACCTTCAGACTTACAGTTCAGTTTGTACAACTTCTTCGCTCTCTCGTAAATACCGGTCTAATTAGAAATTGTTAGCGTGTAGCGGAGAGTCTGAATGTATTTTTAAAGTGTAACAATAAAACACGTTGGTTCAGTCGTCACATTCACCTTATAACCCTTTGACTTCGAGCCAAAAAAGCGGCGCCGGAGTTTGCGGCCGCGGCGTTTTGGCACACTGGCACGGATCTACGCGGCGATTATGTCATGCACCGCGATTCTGAACGCCTGTTTTTCATTTCGTTCGCACAAACAAAATATCGAAATGTAGTTTTATTGTGGAGAAAGTTGCAGAGGACGATCGTCGATATTTCTGGAAGTTGGAAGGTCGTTGCATCGCTGTTTTGTTGCCAATGCATCGTGCATATTTTGTCTCACCCACGGCGTCTATTATTGACTCCTCGATATTCGGTTAACGTTTGCTAGGACAACAAAATTCAGTACAGACGCGAAAATTAGATGTTGAAATGAAACTACTTTTTACGGATTCTGTCGCGGTATTATATGTACATATTATTATGTACTGATATTATTCCAACGTTTGGGATCCTTCTCAGTATCTATGATCTGCCCATGACCGTGATATGCTGCAATAAAATCCTTAAAAAGTAGTTTTAATTAGTTTCAATTTCCATTTCATTCTTGAAATTTGTAACTAAGACAATTGTTTTACGGTAGGTTTATTCTATGAAGTGACTCAGCTGCTCGATATTATCGCCTAAATCCACCAGAACATTCCTACATACCGAATTGATTGATAGAATTTGAGACACAACGCCAGCTGATCTACATCCGAAAATAATTGAGTATTTTGAATGAGAGTAAAATCCTGATTTAAACATGTTTAATACGAGAATGGACGTCTTGACCTATTTCTGCTGAAAGTATTTCTTCTTGATGACTTTGTTACACTGTAATATAATGTAATGTAAAAATATACGTGGATTTTACACTAGGAATATTTATTCATGATGTAACCAGTGGCAAAGACCAACTAACGGAATTCAAAATCTAGATATTCTGCTATGAAAATTTCATGCACCTACCACGTGGTTAAGTATTTATTACACACTTGTAGTTTACGAATTTGTTTAGGAGAGCATGTCTTTTAATATGTATGTTTATACTAACATGAAGTCGTACAATATTTTAGTATTATTACTTGATTTTGATAGACAAGAATAGTATGAGTTTTACATGTCATCGTAATTTAGACTGTATAATATCTTAGACATAATAAAGGCGCACTAGAAAGACAAAACAAATTAAGTACAAACATTGCCAAGCAATAACAGTTTCTATTATTACCGGCAATTATAATAATCAGCAAGGATATGCCTTAATTATTATGTTTGTACGTGACTTTGAGTATTCTATACAAGGTTATATGATAATTATATTGCATCTTATTCTTATGAAAGTATTCTAGTTTAATTTTCGCTATCGTACTAACCATTAAGGTCCATTTTCCGAGTGAATTTATTTGGCACGACTTAGTATCTTACAGATTCTCGTGCTACTGAATTTGTTATGAACTTGCGATTTATATTGCGATTATTGAATAACAATTGGATTAGAATTAAAAGCAAATCGATGATGTAATTTTGAAAAAGATTGCTTTACCATTAAATTAATGCCAATTCAAACATTTGTAAATTCTGATGTTGTCATGTTGAAGATATATATTTTTTGGAAATAGTATAATGGTAATGACCTAATGGCCTTTAAACTCTGCCACTGAACTGCATTATGTATTTGTTCCGTGCGGGGATCGAACCCGCGATACGAGGCGCAAGAGGCGATCGCTTAAGCTCTACACCAACCTTATCGTTAATATTATACAATAAATATTATTACAATATTTAAATACATAATATCATTTTTATCAATTTTGTTTCATAATTACTCCAAAATAATTCAATTTTTAAACCTTATGAAAGTAGTCTATACCTAATAATTCTGTCTAAAAACGCGAAACAAAGTTCTTGAAATGTTACATAAAAAATATTTCTTTTTCTGCTGATGATTCACACCAGTTAACGTAAATTCTTTCACGACACATTTCAGGATGATGTCATTATTATATGTTAAAATTAGTATCTAGCAAATAATATGTAATACCTAGATAAAGATGGCCGGTGGCTTCTATGTACCTATTATTAAAAACTATTAGAGGGTGTTACCTCATACCGGCCGCTAGTCGATTCCGTGACGAAAGATCGCTCGAAGCTCATTGGCACACATGGGAACTATTTTAAGAAAATTAAAATTTTACTTAGGTAACTTCTTAAGATAAATTTCATTTGCATAAACTTGTAAAGTTTGTAAAAGACAAACTCATTTGAAGACGAAGGTTTAAAGTTTAAGAATTTTCTTTCTCAAAAAACAACCAACAAAACACATTTATCTTATTTTTCAGATTTTTGTTAGTTTGATTGTGCATTTTCTAAAGTACTTTTATAAAGAAGCTACTATAGAGAAGTAGAATAACGAGTAGAGATAAACTAGACCAAATAAAAGGTATCTTAATAAAATAATCTTATAATCATTTAATTTTGTACCCACTATTTATTTATTTTATTTATTTATTTACGATGTTTTCCTGACATCTAGTTTGGGATCATATAGGTACAGAATTACATATCTTCAGCTCTTAAACACTGAGATTTAAAAATAAAGTTAAATTGTAGCAACAAAATTTATATTATTATTATAAAAATGAAATAACATATGTAATAATAATATGCAGCAAGAGATTATTTTTAAAATGTTGACGGTATTGGAAAAACATTTTCGTAGTACCTACTTATTTAAAACTCATTCATGACTTTGCTTTAAGGAGGACTGGCTGTTAATCTTTCGCCATATCGTAAATCAGTCTCTTTGGTAATAAAAATAATTACGTTCTTAATTGGCTATTATGGTTATGTTATTACTGACTAAAACTGAGGTTTAAAATAACTAAATATACAGTACATTAATTGCTTACGTTTATCTCTTTTAGGTACCTCTATGCACGTTATTTTATATGCATAATAATTAATCATCCGAGAATCATAAATATCAATTTCTGTATTCAATCAAGTCTAAGTGAATGTTAATGACAAGAAACAAGTATGTTTCCTCTATAATTAAATTTATTTAATAACTTTGCTTTATTTATTACTTCAATATAAGATCGAATTCAGTTTTATTTACTTCAGTTTAGTTTACCTTTTAAACAAGAAAAACATATGCGCAGTTGACATAGTACGTTAAACTGCCTCCTCTGCATATAGCCAACTTGAACATATGCATAAAAAACTAGATATTCTGCAGTCAATTATATGTACATATGTAAAAAGTGTATTATCTCTCTATGTATTAAAGTGACGTATTAAATCATAATACTCGTTATCTTTGAGTTTCAAACGATTAAAGTAAATAAAGTATTTACGTCAAGTGTCTGGTTGCATATTTACATAGCTCTCATTTATTACATATACATTTATGTATAATATTGTTGCATTGTACTTATATTATATCTTTACGTATACAATTTACATATCACGTTGTTTGTATGCGATAAACATCACAACTAATGAACCGATTTTGAAGAAACTTCACGTTGTATGTAGTTTGATCCAAGTTGAGAAATAGGATAATTTTCATCTCAGTTCATAATCATGATAATTTTAATTGCAAACCTATGAAGAACTTGACCACAGCGAGTGGATATAGCTCTTCTTCTATATCTATAACATAGTAGTCTGTATATTTTATACTTATTTTATCTGTACAAGCAATTTAATTATTTATCTACGTGCTTCTTTAAGTCGTTTCACATATGTATTTAGTTGAAGGTTTTATCCTGAAAGAGACAATATAAGCATATATTTCTGAGTAAAAATGAACAGAAATTTTTGCTTTGAGTATAATAGTTTGTGTAAATAAATGGTCTAGAAGAAAATGGTACTGTTACGGTACCCGGTTAAATAAAATTCTAGTACAAATTTTGTTCATACAAATGATACGAAAGTAAATTATAATTATTGTTCACAGTAAAGATACCTAATACCAATATACTAAGTACTTAGTTATGACTTTGACTAACTTCAACTTGAAATAATTATCCTTTTTTATTAGTTAACGGCATTACACAGTAGGTACACAATTCTATAAATTCCTTAGCGTATTGCCATTGATCTAATGTTTGTGGTTCTAACTTCAAGCCTAAGCCTTGATGCCTGAGAAGGAGACGTGAGCCAAGATTGCAAAGCAAATTGTTATTGATTTGGTTTTGACAACACGTATGCGGGTCACGGTGCAATGGTCGAGCGATTGGCTTCTGCGCCGCGTGTCGCTAGTTTGATCCCAGGTAGTTGTTGCCCACGACAGAGGACACATTAAGTATTGCGATTTGGCAATATTCTTAACGGCAATTTGGGATTATATATCTACAAACTGTGAGAATTAATCAATACCTTTATGCTTAGCCCTTTGAAAATAAAGACGTACATATCTTATAAAGTTAAGCTAATGCATTTGTAGGTATATGTATACAAATTTATTGAATTTTATTCATAGGTATAGTAATTTAATAATAAAAGTAAATACGCACATTGATTAATCGTAATAGCGTTGCGTCAGTGGAAGTAGTCTATCAGTCCACATGACCCGCCTAGATTCTAGATAGTCTAGAACTACTAGGCTAGTTAGCCCGTATCTAGACCACCTAACCTATTACCTAACTCGCAATATCCCGTCTCGGCTTGTTATGTCGTTACGTACACAGATTTTTATACAAAATTAGTTTTGTCGTTGTCTTTGCTCACGTAGGTAGCGGCCTAATGGAGTAAAATGGTCCATACCGTACCGAAAAATTGTATTGGATGAACTTATATGTGTATATGTATAGGTACTATAGGTATGTGTGTATGTAAATGTGTTTTTATCCGTTATTTAATGTATATACTCAAGACACTCAGATATAAGGTCTTGATTTCTGATAACAATGTGGTTATTTTATAGCTAGATGAATTTGTATAATATTAAGTTTTTGAAACAAATATGATTGAATGAATGGTGTGTGTCAGCCTGTTGCCCATTGTTTCTGTAAAGGATCTGAAACTTCGGAATAAAGTAATATCGATGAAGTTAAAACATAGTAATAGTACTTAACATTCGTTTGTATTACATATTTGTTTGACGACTAAACATATACTAATTAGGCTGACACATGTTACTTAAAGTAATTTTGTCTTCGCATATCCTATGCCCAAACAATGGCTAGAGACGATATAATGCAACGACAAAATGATATCCCTTTAAACACCTGATAATGACATAATACATGGGTTAGTGTAATGTAGTTTGAATCAAATGCCACATCAAACTTCATTGTCATTATAATATGCAGTCACACTATTAAAATTCTTACAAATTGCGTATAAAATTTCATTTAACAACTTAGTTCTTAGATTTGATCCGTTTCACTTGAGCGCATTTGTCATTATTTTTTTCTGCTGGTTTTTAAACGTACCTATAATTCTTCCGTCCACTGACATTGCAACCCATTGATCCGGTAAATGTCATTAAAACCGTTAATGTTCCAAGTAATCAAGCAATTATTTTTTTGTGATCATAAGTTAGAAGGTAGTAGGATTTATGGAAAACCTTTGAATTTTGAACTTTTCCCAGCATCGGGATATACCTAACTAAATATTAGTGCTCACAAATAATATTATTACCTATAGGTTCAGTTTTTATTAGTCAATTTTGTATTTGTTATTTCAACACTTGCAAATTGAAATAAAATCTTCGTTATCTCAAGGTTGAGAAGATAATATAAGTTTTATCAGCTACTTTTCATGTTCATCGATGCTTATCACATATGGAAACCATATTTTATTTTACGTCCATATGTATTACATACATGTATTTTACATTACATTACAGGCTTCATTTACAATACATAATACTTCAGAAACGCCGAAGGTCGTGATTTCCTCTTTAACATAATGTTTTTCCAAAGTAGTTTTATTGCACATTCGTATATTTTTAGATATGAAGCACTGTGATTCCATGAGTTGTTTCTCAAAGCTACTGTTTCTTCATGTCTTTGAATGAATACGCCTAGGTACAGCTGATTAAATATTATTTACGATATAAGTACACTTATTTTTCACTGCTCAGTACATAATACGGTCCATTACAATAACAAAAACCTACTTACTGAGAATTCACTGAATCACAAACAACAAATTCAAACTTACCTAAGAGTTTCATTGTTTAGTAAATTTAATTTAGAATTTTGTTTGCGTCTAATTCATATCCCAATAAGTATTAGAAGCCATTGTGTTTTCAAGTTCCTTCCCCGTTATTCCTCCCTAAAATGGTTAGCATGCGTGTGTGCAATATTAATTAGCAATATACGATTTAAAGTGCGCCCGATGATAATACGGTCGGACAGTGTTGGTAGCGGGCGGCGGCGAGCGGGCTCCCTTCGTTGTGTAGCGTCGCGCGCGCACCACTAGCGTACACGTCTCCGCGTAAAAATAAAGTCCACGGCCCGCGCTCTCGCACTTCAACCCATTTATAATTATCAGTAAATCGCTGCGCGAGTGCATGACTGCCGCGGCCGGCGACCGCTCGCCTAAAAGAAAATCACATTCGCTAACCTCGAACCCGAATCTCACGTCCCTGTGTACCGAACCCTTGTTCAATACATAAACGAACGACGCGAAATCCCTAAAATACGTTTAGACCAACCTCGACGAGATCGTCACTCCTACGCAATAGATACCGGTGCCGCGAGACGCGTGAAGCCGTCTGTGAATGGATCGTGTGTGTTGTGTGATAATGATTATGTTGTGCTAGTGATAACAGTGTAGCAATTTTTAAACATGCCTGAAAGGCCGAAGCGACGTAAAAATAATAAAAACAAACGTAAAAATAAAAACAATAGACCCGATCCAAATAAAAGTAATAGTGATGTAAAAACATTAGATAACAGTGAATCGTGCAACAGTCAAAATGACAATGGAGAGGATTTCGCGGAAAGTGAAGTGGCCGATACAAAAGAAAGCAAAAATGAAATTTTGTCACTTTCGACACAGAACTTAAATACGGCAAGTAGTACTTCCAGTGATGTAGTAAATTTGAATGGTGATTTAAATAATAACAGTAATCAAATTGATAATGTTGTTTTATCATCAACATTAGAGGAAAAAGTTCAAGATCTCGACACCGCTGAAACTGTGGCTTACGTTGTAGAACCTCCCGGTCAGTCACATCAAAATAAAGCTAAATTAACAAACAAAGTAAAAAGTAAGAGTTTGGATAATGATGAGGTTACAAAAATTATTGAAATTACTGAAGATATTATTTCCCAATCTGGAGATGAGACTGCATTGGCGTTAATAGAAACTCAAAATGTATTAGTTACTCATGTAGATTCTGACGTAGAATGGGAAAGTGCTTCTGATCTAAATGAAATAGTCTCAGTGCCAGAAGAGGTTGCTACTGGGACTTTGTCAGTTACCACGATCCCACTTAATGTAGCACTATGTGATCAAACAAAGTCATTGACCCCTGATGAAGAGAAATCCCTCAGAAATTATTTGAATACACTTAATTTGGCAACACAGCCGGAGAATTTAAACTCTATTGAAATAAAAACTGAAATTGAGCAAATAATAAATCAAGAAATTAAACAAAGACTGCGAAAAAAAGGATTAGCAGACGACTTTTTCATGCATCGACTTGGGCCTCCAAGGATATTAGATGTAATTGACGAAGAAGGTAGCAGTGAGTCTTCTATGACCTCTCGGCGTCAGTCCTATCTAAGCGATAAGAAAAGCGATATTGAAGACTTAGAAGACGATGTTTTTGAAGACAATAAGAGTAAATTAACTAAACAGAAAAAAATGATGTCTACTGCTGTCCACAAAAAAACTTATGGACAATTAGTACCCCAAGAATGTGTACTGGTAGGAGCAAAAATTAAGGAACCTGAGGTTTCTGAAGCTAGAGGTGATTGGACTATGAAAACTGTAGAAAAAATGACTGGTGCTGAGTTAGTATACTTAACGGACACATCAAGTAGCACAAGCTCTCTACATGAAATCGGAGATGAAGATGATGGTGTTGATACTGACGTATCAGTGCGTATGATTACACCTACCATTGAAGTTACTGATACTGAAAACTTTCTTAAAAAAACATTTATTTCAACTACTCAAGATTGTGAACAAAATTCAGTAATTGAAAACCAAAAGAATAAACAGGATGAATTAAAAGAAAAATTCAAAAAGGAAAACCAAGATAAAGTGCTTAGTAATGATAATAATAAGAGTAATGCTGAACATATAATAAAAGTGGAGCTAGAAAAAAACAAAAAAGTTAATATGGATCAAATTAAGACTAAAGATGTGGGTACTGAAAGAGTTGAAGACATTATACATGAAAAACAATCTAATGAAAACTTTAAAGACATAAAAGAACGTAATACTGAACGTATTGTAGAAATAAAACTTGAACAAGGCATAAAAGAAAATAATCTAAAAACTAATCGTCCTACGGGTAATGAGCATATAATAAATACAGAGCAAGATAGTAAAAAAGATATGGAAAGCACTTCTATTCAAAATTCCCATGAAATAGTGGTTTTATCGACAGAAAATATTAAAACCAATTTATACGTCAAGGACATCGACGAAACCTTGAATAAAGATCAAAATAAAACTCAAGCAAAACAAAATCAATACGATTTGGAATCAAAACTAATAAAATGTGAATTTAATGACGCTATTAATAACTTAATAAAGGAAGTTACCTCTGAGTCCGAAGAAGCGCAAGAAAATTTGAAAGAGGCATTCACACGCCAAGACTCTTCTAGCAGTGTGGGCTCCTCACAGTGCACAGCAAAATACAACCCTAATTATTCATCCCTAAATGATATATCTAATCTTACGCATGATGAAACTACTGTAAATAACAAAATAAATTCAGAACAATTGTCTTCAACCACAAGTCATGTCAAAGATGTGTTTGAATGTGTTACAGGAGGTACTTCACAGAGTAAAGCTAATGATGGTGAAGAAAAAGAACCTTTAAAATTGAGGGATATATGTGTCAGAAACATAGCGTCGTTGCCTTATGGAAAGAAGATACTAGAAGAATTGGCCTCTGTATCTGAAAGATTGCAAAGTATTGCACTTTACGGTACGACTGCAAAGACAGTCACTAAAAAGCAAGAAAACATTGAAAAAATGCCTCATTACCGTTTACCAGATTTGTCATCAATTGAAACTATAACCATACCCACAAAACCAAAGGATCCAATACCACCACCAATACAGCCTCGTCATTCTTCCTTAAGAAAGTCATCAATAGAAGATGAACACTGGACAGGCATACCAACCAAGTCTGAGCCGGTGTATGTTTGTCTATCACCTTCCCAAAAAATGCTAATGGAGAAAACTAACACTGTTTTAACAAAGGATGATGCCAGTCACCTTATTGATATGCATAGAAAATTTGTCGATCGCAGAGGCTATGCAGAGCACTTTAAAAATGGAAAAGAGAAACAAGAACAAGAGTCTAATAATCCCCCAGTTATACCGTTTAAATCACAGACTGGAAGCCGATTGCTTGCTTTAATTCGTGATCCAACTCTAACAAGCAATATCAATTCCCTGAACCAACGTTTGCATACTAGTTCAGATGAAATCCGAAAAAAGAACATCACGACAACATTTTCCAAGAGTAATCACGACCGGTTTCCGAGTCGAGACTTTTCATTTAAACCAATTCCACCACCAAGACCTAAGAAATATTCGTCTTCATTTTATGAGAGTGATGAAAGTTCTGACTTTACTGATAGCTCTATGCGTTCAATGAAAAGTGAGAGGAAATTCTTTCATTACTCTACTGGGAACCTAAACAAAGAAATAGAGAGTGATATTTCTTCGATACAAAACATGCATCGCTATTTTACGGACACTAGAGATGAAATTAATGACTTTAAACGTCCTAGAAGACCTTCCCTTCCGAAAGATTTGTGTGAACAACAAATGGAATATATTCGTAAAAAAGAAAAAGAAGTTGAAGCCGAAATTCAACGTCTTGAAGCATTAAAAAACAATATCCCTGAAGTACAAAAACAAAGTCCTAGAGCACCTTTAGTATCAGAAAAAGAGGTTATTGATGAAAGAATACAAGATGCCAATAATTATTTTATTCAACGCAAAAAGGATGTAGTGATGAGCTCAAGAGGGCCTGAGGCTAACAAAGGAAAGATGTCGTCCCTATTTAGCAGTAGCCAGGAAGAATTACTTCGTGAAAAAATGTATTCAGAATACGTGTCTCAAATGGCTGAACGTGAAGAAAGAAAGCAACACAAAGTTATTAAAATCACCAATGCTCCAGCTAAAACAAACAATATCACTGTTTCTAAAAGTATGCCAGCACTAGAACTTCTTGATTCAAAAGTCAACAATAGAATCGAGAAGGAGTTCATATTAAAAGCAAGGGAACGGTGGGATAAATTAGGTATTAACGATCCCGAAACTGAAGACGAACGAGACTCTGCTAATAATGTGTATAAAGAACCTAAAGTGATTGAACATAAAATTAAAGTGATAGAAGGTGGACAGGAGAAAGACGTTAAAAAGTTACCTAGTCATTTGCAAGAGTTCGTTCGGTTTACGGCTAAAGACAATGAGCAGGGAGCGAGCAGCTCCGGTGAGTCCAAATCTGGACCAGCATCCCCGCATCTTGTGATTATGTGTGCAGTGATTATTATTGTGATAGCTGTTGGCAAATATTTTTTGCGATTGTTGCGCAACAAATGATAACTAACCTAACAAATGTACATTGAGACTGATGCCCTAAACAATTTGAATGCTTTAGTGTGTAGTATTGTTGTGTTAGTTAGTGTTAGTAGTTATTGCATGAAATGTTGAACCTAAGTTACGAAGTATTTATTTTAGTTGTATAATTATGTATTCGAAAAAATACATACACTTCAACGACAAGATGTTAGAAATAAACAGGTAAGTTATTATCATAATTTATACTATGCATTTATAATATAACGACCTCTAAACTTTATTCATCATGTATCGTTTATATGTATGTTCCATTTGCTAAATGGAAATGTTCGGAATGAGTCAGAATATTTTATGAGCGCATGCGTATTGTGTTCTAAATGTATTCGATATATTTAAACTATTTACTTTACACAATCTTATATTTTTTGCCGTCAACTGAAGGGAAATTAATTATTAATAATATTTCGTTATACACAGAAATTGTACTATTGTAAAAAAATAAAAAATATTTACGAACTAATGTATCTCTCTCATGGTAGAAACGTGTATTTTTTATTAAAATAAATAAACAAACAATTCAATCAATCAACTCAGCCTATCTCAGTCTATTGCTGGATATATTAAGCCTCTCCTAAACTGCACCACGACACTGTCCTCCACTATCCTCATCCTGTCTATATCGGCTACCTTTTTTAGCAAACAATTATGGTAAAAGGAAATTAAAACTATTTACATCGACAAAATAACGCCACTAAACCAATTTGTGACATTACGTAAACATCCAATTATGCAACAGCTATAATTATCAGCACCAGAGCAAATTTAATGATTGCATGAATGAATTTTCATTTTGGATCAGTTTCAAATTACTCCAGTATTTTCATTTTACGATTCTAATAACGCTCTGGTCGGACTAGGTCTGACGCAGGTAACGTCAGCCATTACAGCTTCTAGTGTATATATTTAAATAGGTACACAATGGTTTTGTTGCTCACTGGCTAAATTAAATTAGTCTCATCATATCTCAGTCTAACCAAACAGTTTAGAAGAAGACAATAAAAATAAGGTCCTGTCAAGAAGTTTTAAACGTAAATATTATTTTTTCCCACTCAATCTACAAACGATCGCGATTAGAAGAAAATTGATTTATCAGCCTAGGTTGTAAAAACACTAGTAAGAAACTGAAAATCCTGGAATCGGGCTAAACGTAACCGGGTTTTTCTGTTGAGCGATTCTCAAAAACCGTTTACCGTTTCCGATTTGTGGTTGGTTAGCAAGAAAAGGCTCGTTCTCTTTTATATATCTAGCTTAAAAACACGCTGCCGAATATTCGGTTTTATTTTAAGCCTTTCTGAAATACTATCATACTTCCATACTATCCGTATCCAATATTATGAATGGGAAAGTGTATCTGTCTGTTACCTTTTCACGCTTTAACCATTGAAATGATTTAGATGAAATTTGGTATGGAGATAATTTGAGTCCCGGGGAAGGACATAGGAGAGTTTTCGTCCCGGTTTTCGTCCCTTAAAAGAGCGAAAAGCGGGGTAGAATTTAGAAGTTTGTATGCAGAATTGATAGTTTCTAAAAGGTTAAGAAATTAAATCGGATAAAAGTCGGAAAAATTATAAATCCTACAGATGAAGTCGCAAGCAAAAGCTGCTAGTGTATTTATTATATGTATTTGTGTATGTTCATGACATTGTTAGTGTAAACGTCTTGTTGTCGGAACGGTCCACATTTAATAATACAATTTCACGGTTCTGTAACAATAGGCTACAGGTGACAGACAGCTGTTGTTCTGCGGCACTGCGGTCTTCAGATAACGTCTTATCACTAATGCATACGCGATGTGATAATAAGATCGAAAACAAATAATATATCGGACGAGTTTGTAATTAATTGATAACTGTGTTTGTTGCTTAGATCCTATATAGTTTTATCAGTGTTTGAAACCGGAATGATTTTTTTTTTAAATAGGTAAGTACTGCTAAAGGCTTAACGCAAATATTCATATTTGAATGATTCGTACTTATGCAAGTTTTTAACGAAAATAAAACATTGACGTCAATTTTATTTTATATCATTTAGACTGCAGGCTTATTTTTTTTTTGGGTTAGTTTCTCAGATCGATCATTATTTTTGTTTTTCAATGAAAGTCTCAGTGTCTCCTCGTATTACGTGAGACCTAAAAACATACTGGCGAAATGTAAGTATACAGTATATAATAATATCTTTACATCAGTAGTCCTCTACCTAACTGCATACTTCCGCGCATATAGGCATATATTAGTATGTTTACGTTACAATATCAAATTGCTTTAGAAAAATTAGTATAAGCAAAAAAGGTATGTGTGCCGTATACAAATTTTGCTTCGCCGTACAAGAATAATTTGCCTGCCGAGTGAGGCAAGAGCGTCGTCCGTGAAAATATTTGGATCGTCTAAATTTGTGCTAAATGGCCTTTGGTGACTCAAAGTTGCAAACGCATACCTTGTTATTTTGCACAGCGTGCCTACAAGTATGAATGTAATTATCCATTAAAGAGTTTCTAACTAGAATGCGTAGAATACGTACGTTGGACTTTGTTATGGCAGTATGTAGTGATATTTTTCATAAGAAATATGTTTTGTGTATGAGAAGTTTCATTTGAATTTTTGGGCATGATTTAAACCTGAGTTTTCCTGCTTTGTGGTACTGCTGTAGCATTTAGTATACGTGCCGACTAATTTTAAGACTGTTCTAGACTTAAATACTATTCTAAGTCAAATTGTACCTAGGTACATATGTATGTACCTTTACAATATTTGCATTGAAATTTACAGAAATTATGTAATAATGAAAAGTGTATGTACACTTTAAATAGTACCAGAGGACATTTTAATTTAGTAATTAGAAGGGAATCATTTGACCTTAATACATATTGATATATACTATGTTCACATATTAGTATTCACAACAGTATGTCCTCGTTAAACTCCCCTGACTTTTCAACTTGAGGATCTGCTAGATACTGAATCACCTACATACAAACAAATGTATATTAGAATAAATATGAGTCAATCATTTTCGTTTAATAAAACCAATTGCCTTGCAATTGTAGGTACAGAAATATTCAGTGCTTGCGTCCTACTAGTTATGACCTACGGAGTTGAATAATGAGTATTCACTGTGAGACTAGTTCACAAGTTTAAAGCTGTAGGGAGCTACGTTTGAAGTCTCTCTAAGGAATAATATCAGGGACGAAGTTTCCCGACAGAAAACGAGAATTGCCGATACAGCTCAAATGATTAGCATGCTGAAGTAGCAGTGGTACAGTAGGTACCATCTCTTAGAGAACTGATAACCATTGGAATAAACGGATATCGTGGGAAGGGACCACGTCTAGGCAAACATATTGTATGACTATTTGGTAGTCGATACCTCGCATAAGCCAGTTGGATAGTCACTGCATTCGACGAGTATTGACTGATAATGGAATGGAATGGAGAAAAAGTTATCCCAGATGATTACTACCGTCATCATCAGTAGTCCAATTCTTGTGCCACTCGTGCTAGGTTCGGGTCTCCTCTTATTTGGGAGGGATTAGTCTAAAGTCCACCATGCTAGCCTAATGTGAAAATCTTTCAGGCATGCAGGCTTCCTCGCGACATTTACCTTCATCGTTTGATCATGTGATAAATACGGACATAACTTCCGAACCGGCAGAGTAGCGTGCCTTGGGTTTGAACTCGGGACCTTTGACATTCACAGTTTGCAGTCACACCACTAGGCTAGCTTAGGTATATACCAGATTCTAAATATTATCACAATGTAATTGTGTAACCCTATTTTCATTACATTAAGTCACCGTTTACTCCATTAAAACGTTTGTATTAGACTCAGTCGCTACCGACATCTGAAGTTTCATTGTCAACTTCAACCATAAAGCTTAAACTTAAAGCAACTTAATTAAATCATTTAACTGTACCTATCCGAGAATACTGTTAAAGTATTTTATAGCAGCCATTTACAATTCAATGCAACTGAATGAAACAATTATCGCCTCTACCGATGCCATTGCATTTTCTTTGTATGTGTGGGTAGTCACATAAAAAAATCATAAATCATACAACAACAACTTCTGTACATCGAAATAAACAACTTTTGTTGAACTTTTCTACAAGTTTGACATAATAACGCTGCGAAATTTCAGAGAGTCATTTAATAAAGTTTTTGTTATAATAATGGCCTTGTATTTAGAGTTGTTACCAATACCTCTATATTTCATTATTAGACTAGCAGTTGCCAGTGTGTATACACATTACGATACCCCTTATCCATTTTCAAAACCTGTCAAAACGGATGCGTTGTAAAAATCTTTCTCAAAATTTCACCTGTTTAGAATTAGTATGTAGTTTTGACAGTTCTATGACAGTTCTAGATAACGGACAAAAGATTCGATAAGTATAGATATATAGATACTATTACATTCATCATCATCATCATCATTTCAACCGTTAGACGTTCACTGCTGGACATAGGTCTCCCCCAAGGATCGCCACGACGACCGGTCATATGCCGCCCGCATCCAGTGGATTCCAGCGACCTTCACCAGGTCGTCAGTCCACCTATTACATTGATGGGATTATATTTTTACTTATATGCGTAATACGGATATAACAGAGCAAAATGGCTTATATTCATTTGATATACATATAAAGTCATATATAGAGGTGTTTAAACAAATAATTAACAGCTACGATGTTTGGGCAATGATATATATCTAAATTATCAATCGGTGTCAATTAAATTGTCCAATCACGAGAACTTCGGCGCGGCGGGGCGAGGGCAATAACGATGGCATTTATCCAATTACATTACTCGAATAATAATAATTCGATAAATCAATCTCAAACTGTATGTCGACTTCATCAAACACGAGAAAGTCGATTGACATTCTCGAGAATTTCAGCTATTAATTCGTACAGTTCTTTATCGATTTAGTAAGGAGAAATCTTGCAAAATTACCAGGTTTTTGAAGTGAAACTTCTTTATCGGGGTTGGAAAAAAATTTAGTGTAACATTTTTGCGTTACGCGCCATCTTTATTTGAATAGGTAACCATAGCAACATGATGTTTGTTTGACAACTAAAAACTATACCTTTTCCAATACACCAAGACCATTTGTTTTTCTATTGAGAACTTGCTATTGGTTGAGACATCGACGTTTTGATAAATAGAAGATTATGATTGGTTCCCACTATTATTTGGAACTGACAGAGCTACAAATTGAAGACTATTAATTCAAACGCTCTTTTTAAATTCAATGTTATTCGAGTAGATACCATCATTATATCAATAATCATAAAATACAGTTGGAAAACAATTAGTTTAACCAATGCATGTCTATGATAATAAAAGCCTTTTGCATAAACTTTATCTAATTTAGCTTTATTCAACCAATTTCTGTGAAGTTGTAAATAGTAAATCATTTTTGGATAAATGATGTCATAAAGCAGTTTCACTTCTTACGTGTATACACACAATTTTCTTTTTTTTTTAGATAAATGCTATATTTCTTTTAGTTCTCCCTAACGAGCACAAATGTATGGCTACAGTATGAGGTTATTCACAAGGAATGAAAAGGTTTATAGCGTTTCGGCAACCCGCGAGCAATACCTCTGATGCTGCAAATGTCTATAGGCTACGGTTACTGCTTACCATCAGGCTTTTTTGCTGGCCACATGTGGCAAAAAAAAAAATCTCATCATTCCGTTTTGTCTGATGCTGCACACTGGTCTCTTCTTAGCTTGAGAAATATGTTTATAGGCTAAAAAAAGCTAGAAACTTCACACGCCGTCGAAATAATCCCTCAGGCATGCAAGTTTCCTCACAATTTTTTCCTTCGCGCGTTCCAGTGACTGATTGTAAATACGCACATGATTTCGGAAAGTCGAAGGTGACCTTGTATTTCATTAAAGTCGAGACGAAAGATTTTTTAGTCCGTACTTATATCGATAGGTTGTCACTGAGAAAGATATTTAGCATTCAAAATAACGTCCCTCATATTCTGTTAGTATCTATAATAACTATTTGCTTAGAAATTTGCCTTTTTTGTTGTGCAAAGCGAAAAGGATTTTCTTTTATGGGAACTCTGCTATAATAGCCGTAGCTAATGAAAGGAAAGAGGGGAAGCAGTAGCCCAGTTGTGGGCCAGTATATAATGAATACAAAAAAAAGATAGGTTAAAGCGTTCGGAGTTAAAATAACTTTGGTCGCAATATGGTTGTTTTACGTTTGTTGGTGAAATAAAACTTCAGTCGCTATGAATTCGACTCGGTACTTCAACAAAATGTACCTATTGCAAAGACATAAGGACTAAAATAGTCGGCAATGTTTTTCGCAGTAACGGTGCACTCATACTTACACGTGAACGAATCGGGTATAATTTTGCATCTCACGTCAAACACATCACATTTTATTCATATCGCCAGATGTCTGCGTACTTTACTGGCATTTTTTAAACATACGCTTACATCATCCCACACTTTAGTCATTTTTTTTTTATTTATCTGGGGAAATATTTCCTCGTAAACCTAGACGTTGTCTAGGATATAAATTCTTTCAATTGATGCATAAATGTCATTACATATTGGTTATTTATATTCTTCTGGATAATTTTCTTATGATTTAAAGTTATGAAAACACACAACTCATACAGTACAAGACTGAAAACTATGTAAGTAATTTGTATTAACACTTCAAATAAAATAAATATAGTAATGAGAATAATAATAACTTATGTATTTACATATATGGACTACGGAACACTTGGCCACCTTTACCAAATTATGGTTTTAGTAAATGCTGTTTAAAAATGTAGTAGTTTTTGGTGATGGTGGAATTACAATATAGTAGATAACTTCTCGTCTTTAAAAGAACAAGAAAAAAGTTAAATAAGTAGCTGTTAGTTTTCTTTTAAGTCATTTTAGTTTGCAGAATTGACTAGTTAATAAACTACTTCATAATAATAACGATAGTCATAATTTAACGAAATATATCTTAACTGAAAATGTTATTCCTAGTCAACATAAAAAAAATCAATTACACTTTGAAAAAGAAACGGAACGTCAAAAACTCAAAACCTCGTTTACTTTCCAATCAGTTTCCGAATATATCTTTAACAAACAAACACGCAGTCCGCCTTCCATGTTATTTGAATGACGTTGGAAGCTGTACCTAATCACTCAATACTATTAGATCATTTTATCCCCCGATATTCACAAACCGTAGCTATTCTACAGCTTTTTTTTTATCTGGTTAATGGTTTGTATCACGATCTCACCTGATGGTAAGTATTGATAAGTGACGCTTACCTAAAAGATACCCATTCACTTATAATAATAATAATATTTCCGGACATTACACAGCGCCATCTAGTTCCGTGGCAAGCAACGAGGCTTGTGTTACGGTTACTAGTTGGTTGATATACGGATGTATCTATCCATGATTCGGAAACAAATACTGATGCTCATCACACAAATACTTGTCCCTACCGGGATTCGAACCCGGGACCCATAGCACAGCAGGCAGCGTTTACTACCGCTGAGCTAAACGGGTCGTCACTTGTGACTTGAAGACCCCCAAATTCTACTCGGGACTTGAAATACAGACTGAGGCAACTTATTCCATTCCCTCGCTGTGCGGACAGATTTTAATAAATAAAAATGCTAGCTCATTTGATAAATATTTTGTATGCAAAATACTGGAAAGCCCATGTTATCTTGTTCAATGGTCACGCAATATAATACATAGGCGTTCTATACACCAATATTGCGAAAATCTATGTATAACTTTGAAATATTACTAAATTTTATGGATTTTATCGCGATATATTTTACCCGACGACTCTTTATAGCATCCAGCCGTCACGGGCAGATAAATAAAAAGTAGTTTTATTTCAAAGTCTAATATTCGAGTAATTATGAGAAATCAATATTTCTGAATGACTGGTAAGCTGGTCAATACATTTGTAAGACAATTAAAGTAATAATTATGTTCTAAGATTTGCTCGTTGGTCTAGTGGTCGTTATCGCGACTGCTGAACGAGAGATGGGTGAGGTCGATGCCCAAGTCGAGAAAATGTTATTGGGTTTTTCTATGAAATTCTCAGTAGCAGCTTGGAGTATAAATTCTTGTTCGGGTGATGGCAGTAGGCTCGCCGCTAGGTACCTAAAACATAGACATGATGGTATGTTATGTTGTGTAATTATGTTCTAGAAAACGACAATTAATTCCAGTGGACTATCCAACAACTTTACAATAGGTATCAGTGTTAAATATTTTCTATACATTAGGTGTAGGTACTAATACTTCAATGTTTATGATCAAATTTATCTATATGTTTACGTACATGTCTGTTAATATATACAGATTAATGTTTCATCCAAAGATTTTTACTTCAACCGTTTAATAAAGCAGCAGGTATTTGAAAAACGTTTAATATAACCCAGAGTACTACCGGAAAACAAATTGTATCGACCTTACCTTGGCCTCATGGAGGTGTCAGTGACCTTTCGTTTTACGGAAAATTAAATAAATATTATAACATACTTTTATTGAAAACTTAATTTAATTTTCTCCTTAGTATAAGTACCTTTATTATGTAACCCCGCATGGTTAGGCAGAGGCAATACTGGCTCTATGTTTTTAAGTCGAGGGTAATAAATAGGGTATTAGCCTATTGCCTAGTATTTTAAAGAATAACCCAAAAACATTTGGTCGAATTAGGAAACGAACCTAAGACTGTAACTGTATCCGAGACCGTTATCTGTGGAATAAGTAAGAACAAAAAGACAAAAACATTTGGAATGACGACACTAAATGCAATCCTAATTAAATCATTAGCCCTATAATAAACTTTAAAAGGGAGTAAATACATATTACCTATGTAAAAAGTCTGGGCGGGCACTAAGTCAGCCTGGGTATATTTTCCAGTTGGTTAATCACACGAGTCATCCAGGAGATAATTTTACGTGTCAGGGTCCCAACAAAGAGAGAATGTCAAAGCGCCCGCAGGCGCGCCGGAAGCGATTTGACTGCGGATGTGACGTCACTGGGGGGCTCGCGACGCACCACATACATGAGTATACAGTATGCTTACAAAGTAAATGTCCTTTTTTTAATCTGATGTTCTATTGACTGGAAATTGTGTTATTTTCAAGATTAAAAATCAAAAGTATTTTATTTTTATTCATTATTAAATGAACAAATCAAATCCAAAATAAAATTATCACTTACTCTTCTAGGGCATTCGAATAAAAAAATATTTGATCTCTATCCGTCAAACCCATAATGTGGAAATTAATATGAATCTGATTAATATGAATTTCAGATAATCTGTAACCCACGATATAATTTGGTAGTCACCTAATTTTGTCAAAAGCCATAGTTTTAAATGTTTTGATATGTGATAAATTTCCAGCGAGTAAATCATAATAAACAATAAACTACACGTAATAAATAAACTCCGACATACCAAAGAAAAGTCAAACAGATACAACAAAAATATTTAAGTAACAAAAACAGTAAAAATATTTAAGTTAATTATGAAAAAACTGCTCAATCTGCATTAAATTACGGGACTATACTTACGCAGGGCAGTTCCATTTTAACTAAAAAATAATCAAATTGGAAACAGTTCAGAAATTTCTGAGATATGACGCAACTAAACCTAAATATTTGAGATAGAATTAATTAGTACATGCTCTAGCAGGGTCATGTATGAAACATTTATATTTATGTAACACCTTTTTACTACCTTAATGCAATAAATATATGATTATGATTATGAAAGAACAAACAAATTGAGTACCTACTTTAAATGACGAATTGCGGAACACACTGTAGATAAAGCGCTTGAGTTACTTTTATTGACATTGACTTTTGATTTGTTTGCGTATACCTAATGTTATAGGTCACACTTTGTTGACGATTGTACTCACAGTGTAACATTTACAAATTGAACTCTATTGCAGGGTCATTAGAACAGGGTTATTAATTATCAGAAAATTGTTTCGTTAATAGTTTTAGTGTCACAATGGATTTACAAAGTCACAAACACGACAGATCCTGGATTAAATTCCTAAATATTGATATTTGGTATTGCTTGTTATTTTTCTGGTTCTCAGCCTGTAGCTTAGATTTGAGTGTGCTTAAAGGCGACCGGTTCACCCCATTATGTCTAACATTAAATTGGTCCTGAAATATACTGGCGGAGTACAAGTTTACTGTTGTCATACTTCAGCCTGAATCTATTCACTATTCTAAAACAATTGTATAAAATAAACAAATAAAGAACTAATTTCAATACAGTTAGAAGTAAATTTTTAATGGCTTTGTCATTTTGATGGTAATAAAGTATAATAGCACTAGAGAAATAATGCCCGCTTTAGCTATTTCATTTCATAAGTTTTAGATGATATGGCTAGACATAGGTGAAATATATGTAGATATACCGGTCAGTAGTGATGTGGGCTTACATATCCACTTACGCAATATTATACCTAATTATATAGTACATAAGAGCTAAAAGGAATTTTTGGCACGCAAAGCGCAAACCTATATTTACTGTCCGTTACCAACTACCTATCTTGATTCTTTTTCTAAAAGTCTTTGCACTGAAATATTTTTTTTTGTCACGTCATGACGATGAAAGCTTCCTTCCCGTGGCGTCCGCTTAATTCTTTTTCATTATAAACTTTCTCGTAACAGCGCCATCTGTGTGTTATCCGAGAGATTAGAGTACTAAGTTCCACATTTCTCCGCGAGATGTCTGTTGAGTAACGATTTATAATATTAAACGTTTTCATTAGATCCGTAAAACTTATTTTGAAATAGGATAGTCATGTTATTTTTACTTCACCGTGATATTATTATGATATAAATTTGATGACTATCAACTTTAATATTATGATATAATTATACATTTTTGTCTCGGTGTAAGTGAAAGAAATATGACGAAACTATGATTCAATTCTTTTATTTAATTCCTTTTCTCCCTATAATCAATATTTGAACAAGAACAATCAATTTCAAAATCCAAATTATTTTTCAATGTAACCTTTTCAATGAAAAACTATTTCTAAAGATTGACACTATTAATCGACTATTCCGTATTTGCTGTCACAATAAAACAGACATTCGTGAACAGTGCAAAAAATCGTATTAAACAAACAAATTTTCTTAATGAAATGAATTTCCTCAATGAAATAACGACACTACGGCGCTTGCGCCGTAGATTATGTATTCACACATTTGTCTTTCTTTATTTTTGGCTTAGGACAATAATCCACATAATGTGTGGGCAAATGGGCAGTTAAAATGATGCCCATAAAAATAAAACGCAACACTTGCGCATGCGCATGTGTCTTATTATTACGGTATTAGTAATTATTTTCTTTAAAGCATCGGCCTATTTGGATAAATTTACTACTGGCTTCAGGACAAATTGGTTTCAAATCCTATAAGTTTGTTAGAATAATATTATGTGATCATTTTAAATGTAGACCTAACTTTAGGTCCGGTAGCGAAACAAACCTTGATAGGTAATTATGTACCTAGGTATTAAAATATTCAGGTCTTACGTCGTATGATACAATTAGAATTGAACCCTGAATATTGCGGTCAACATTCAAAGTAATTAAATAGACAATATAAAGAAGATTCTGGAGAAAATATCACACAGTTTTATGGATTGATAACTAATAACTAAAGAAAAAAATAGGCATACAATATATTATATGACTATGTATATTATTGTCGATGCGGATGCAAGATAACATTATCAAAGTAAAGAATGTTCCCAGATATTCATGCAGTATTAAGAGATTACGGGAACTGACGTAAAGCTTGTTATATTTATTATTCAAAAAATATTTGAATCTTTTGAATAATAAAAGAGATAATCTTTATCTTTTCCTCATTTTATTCGAAGATAAAATATTATTCGAAATGTCGGGTCAGAAGAATACGATAATTAAAATACATAAAATATTTTATTAAATATACTTTGCTGTTTTTGAAGCTTAATCAGTGATTATAAAAAGGGTATTAAACAGGGTTTTAGTAAAAAGAAACGAATATTACACCAAGTTTTTTAATTAAATTGCGAGATTTTATGACTTGATTTGGTCTTTCATTCCCCTCATGTTACTAGTGACGGGTTGAGAACCTGATAAAAATTAATCTTTAGAATAATAAGGTACTAACTCTAATCTAATTAGATTAGAGTTATTAAGAAAAAATATAGGATCCCCAAATTAAGGTCGGTATAATTGATATGATAGAACTATTTACCAAAGAAAACCAAAGTACAATGTATTTTTTTGTATTTAGTTCTCAAACGCTACTCAATTTTAAGTAGCCCTTTAAATAAAGAGCAGAGCATCTTTCACTTGCCTGTACCTTAATTTAACCAGTCTTAATAACTATAATATCTAGAGACTATTCGCATTTTCACATTTTGCGTCCTTAGAAGAATTGTAGGTACGAACTCATTTTTAAACAAATCTATCTATTTTTTAGATTTGCTTATGTAGTCACATAAACCGTATATTATTATTTATTGCAAAGTAATTTTCTGTAACCATATAATAGGAACGTCTCCGGTAGTTTAAAAAAGTAACACACATATACATACCATCACGTCTGTCGTTCCCGAAGGGTTAGGTTGTGTACTAATGTATGTAATGTACTAATGTACACCCACGGTTCGCACGTATGTTTTAGGTTCCATGTGATATGGGGCGAGCCTATCGCCATTAACCGGTTACAAATCCAAACTCCGAGCTACTACTGAGAATTTCATAGAAAAACCCAGTAACACTTTGCTCGACCAGGGAATCGAACCCAAGACCTCTTGCTCGGCAGTCCAACTGACCAACGAGGCAGAGCAAAAAAGTAACAAAAATAAGTAGGTAAATAAGAGCTTATACTCCGGGAACATTTACATAACCTTACACAATCACATACACTTACATCTATCTAGAATAGCAGTATCATCTCAAATCAGTTGAACAGACAGATTTATGTGATACGATAGCAAGCATTGCGTTTCAAGTCCTTTGTCTCCTAGACTATACCCTTGTGTGTGTGAGAAAGGTTGCACAGGTCATCGACTTCTGAGATTTACTGTTTTAAGTAACTATAAGCATTGCATATTGATGAATGTCCCTCATTCAAAGATCAAACGTAAATTCTTGCATGTATTGGATAGAACAAAACCACTTTAAATGAAAAACTGACACAATTTTTGTTATTCAAACTCCTCTCCTCTCATTTGAGAGGGATTAGGCTATAGTCCACCACGCTAGCCTGCTGCGGATTGGCAAACTTCATATGCCATCAAGACAAATCTCTTAAGCATGCAGGTTTCCTCACGATGTTTTCCTTCACCGTTTGAGCTTATGATAAATACGCATATAACTTCCGAAAAGTTAGTGGTTTTGAACCTTGGTTTAGCCTTGGGTTCGAACTTGAGACCTTTGACATATCAGTCCACTGGGCTACCACAGGGCTTTTCAACAGACAAATACGTAGCAGAAATACACAATGGCATTTAGCTCACTTCGAAATCGAGTCTGCAGTTTGCATTCACGTTAATAGGACTTACGAGGTTGGCATTATTAATGGTTAAATTAATTCGATTCGGTTTTGATTTCAAACAATATTCAAATTTCAGTTATTGTTTTAAATAGGTATTGATACTCGAATTGAAATGAACAGTGTTTATGAAATGAATCAAATAGGAGAGCTGCAAAAATACTGTATTGCATAAAACGGACCCAGCTAGATAGATAGATAATAGCTAGATTTTTAATGATATTACATGGCTTACATATTTATTGGCTGGACTAGTGATAGCAAGCACGACTGCTGAGAGTGTACTGTGCGACTAGGTTCGGTTCGACACCAGATCGAGCAATGTTTTGTTAGGTTTTTTAGGGAAAGACATTCTCGTTAGCAGCATGCATATGTATTTATACAAAACAACCTATCGACTATAGTTCGTAGATGCCATGATGATATTCTGAAGCGTAGCCAAATGTTGTTGAAACTCATCGAAAATGTTCAATGTTCCTTGAAGTTGAGTTTCACAACGGCTCCTTTTTCCGATTGATTGCCATTACTCATAAAACTAGTTATTATGACCGATCTTTGTTCAAATTTTGTTCTGTACTTTATCGAATCGAATCCTCTTGCTCAGCAGTTGCACTTACAACCAACAAACTAAAGAGGTAGTCATTCACTATCGCACATTGTCTTGTCGTAATGGATTGTCACAATTATCGCCTCTATATGCAATTGCTATTAGAGCATATACAAAAAATCCTTATTTTTCTTCCTCAACTAAGATATCAGTTTTACAATATACTGAATTATGTTTTTGATAATCAGTATATAAATCAATACTTAAATACTTTCTATTTATTAGCAAAAACCCCTCGTTATGAAGGTGAAAGCTTCCTCTAGATATTTCCATTTCTCTGTATTCTTTACTCTCTCCATCAAACTTTTCCCAGCTACTGGGCCACAGGTCTACCTCTCTTTCTAATGCCTGATGGCCCTGCCCAAGATGTTAATCTGTCATTCTAACTATATTTCCAGCTCATCGCCATTAAGCTTTAATAATTTTTTTTTACTTAACCCCATACACACCAGTATATCTTGTTCTAGAAAAACATCTTATAAAGACTATGCTGTTACACGTGTTGTTAGAGTTCCGCACGTTTATTCGATAGCTCATAAACTTTCTGCAGTTGGAAAGTTCCGACAAGTTAAGTCTCTATAGGCACTGGGCCCAGGGAATTGAGAATTACCCGCTCCGTGTAATCGATAGAAATATATTTCAAATGTAAAACACTTTTTATTTTGCTTCTACAGGTAATTTAGTAATGAAGTACCAAATGCTAGGCTTTCTATCTATCCTCTAATTCTATCCTCTACATATTCACTTAACATCACGCATGTATCCTTGAAAGAAAAGCAGGACTGATCTGCCGCTATCTATATTTCGCCCGTGTATTATTAGGGTCCATAAAGTCAGATTTGTTTGTCCTTTTCTAGGGTCAATTGGTTCAAACCTTTAGGTTGTAATATCCGAGCTCGACCTAGCAAATTAGCGGTTGCGCTAAGAACCTATAGCCCAATAAGACAGAAATATGTATATTATATATGAACGATCTTAGGCTTTGTGACTCCACTTGATTTATTCGGTTTTCTGTAATTTTCATTACAAAATCCGAAATCCCGGCGATTTTTTTAGATAAATGGTAAGTAACAATAATATGTATATAATCGTAATATATATTTATTTATTTACTTATTTATATAGCTATATATACATATATATCTATCTATCTATCTATTTGTTTACTCGTATGCTATATAGAATTTCTTTGTTATTATTGTACACGTTGTCTTTTTACCCTTCTTTTTAAAACTCTCTCACTCAAAGGTTTGCTGGAAGAAAATTCAATCTTGAATTAAGCTCGCCTTTGTGCACACCACTTTAAATGTATTGTTGATATATGTTATGTTTTATCTCTGTTGCGTACAATAAAGAATTAATAGATAAATTATTCATTTATAGTAAGTAGTCCAGTGTAGGCTTTAAGTTATAATTCTAGCCTGAGCAATAATCTACCTACAACATTAATCAAACGTACTCTGTCATCATTATAATACCATCAGCCACTTTAATATACTGCATCCTACTGTCCAGTAATATTCTAGCCTACAAAGAATCGTTAACACATTATTCTAGGCCAGTAGTTACTTATAAATCATGCTTTAAAGCTTTTAGTATATACCTTCATGAACCCATGAATAGTCTTACTTCTGGGCACAAGGGATCCAAACCCATCGCTTGCAATTCTGAACTCATTGAAGGGGATTAGGTCCATCACTCTGATCTAGTAGGTTGGATAGACTTCTCAAATCATAGGGAAAATATCTGAGCCAAGCAGATTTTATCAAAATGTTTTCCCTTAATTTACATACATACGTAGTATATGTACATACTTACCATCATTGTCGTTCCCGAATGGTTAGGCAGAGGTGTACGAATATGTACACCCACATTTCACCGGTATGTTTTTAGGTCCCATGTAATAGGGGGCGAGCCTATTGCCATCAACCGGGCACGAATCCAAACTCCGAGCTGCTGCTGAGTATTTCATAGAAATACCCAATAACACATTGCTCGACCTGGGAATCGAACCCAGGACCTCTTGCTCGGCAGTCGCACTGTACGACCACTCGACTAACGAGGCAGTTAATTTAACGTTTAAAAATATGCAACTAATTTCAAGAAGTCATCAACCTTTCACTGTTTGTTATATTAATATATGGATAGATAGTAATTAGTTTGGTATAAGTAAAGATCACGCCGTGTGTAAAAGGTTTTCCACGAATGTATTGAGTACATAGTAGTTTCTATGTGCTTTAACAGACGTACGTCGTAATTGTTGTCACAAATACGCGATGCTATATAAATCACCGTCAGAAGGTTCTAGAGGTAAATTATTGCTACTGCACACGCCATAAACATCTCACTAGAGTACGCTTTATGAACTGAATACGGGAAAATGAAATACGCACCAACATTTTGTTGGGTTCAAATTGATCAAACAAAGGTTATTTTGTATTAACAGATCGACATTTCTTGTTATTTATAAAACTTAAACAATCTTGTATTTTTTGGAATCGTGTATGTATTAATGTGAAGTTTTTTTTTATAATAATCACAAATGCAGCTGTGGCCAAGACTATTGCCAACAGGCAATAGTCTAGTACCTACCAAACTTCAAGCTGCTACTTAGAATTTAAAAGAAAATGTGTTGTTTTTAAACAATACATGTTTACTTTATTAAACACAAAACAACATGTCTCTTGAAATTCCTAGATTGTTACTAATGAATACATTGTAATTAATATAGAACCTACTTGAAGCCAGTTGAATCGGTAGCTACGGTAAGAATGATACTTAACCAAAAAACACAATCCTATTACCTAATTCAGTTCCTAAATGTTCCTAATGTACCTTTTTGAGAGAAATAAATGAAATATTATTATTATTATTATTATTCTTGAGAACCACCTCCTTTTTGTGATGTCAGTTAAAGAACCCAATAAGAATGTTCTGGACCTATGAATCATTGCTAGGGCTAGCGAGGCGAGCTTATTATTCAGTAAGTTAGAGTACGATGGCACTTGATCTTCCCCTTCCACGTGCTTCAGCGCTGAATCAATCATAGTGTACAATGTTCCGTGAAAGCGCTTTCCATAGTGGATGTGAGTGTAATATTTTTTTCATATTGCGAGAACTGATAGTTCAACGGCTTCAAGTACGCAATCCAAAGATAGACTCGCACGTGTGTGACGATATTATATTAATCTATTCCATATACATATATATAGGTACAATATGTTGGTATTTTGGGAATATTTGATTCAATTTTAAAGACGAAGAAATGGAATGAGGTTCTCAATTTCACGTATTGCATTAATAAGAAAAAAAAAATTAAATATTAATAAATAACGTATTTAATATTGAAAAATAGACTAAAAATATGAGTGGGCCCAGTTTCAGCTTCAGTTCAAATGAAAGGTGTATAACTATTTCATTTGTTTCTTCGGCGCCTACTCGAATTTATAATTCATAACAGAGTCATTGCGCATTAAAGTATTTTTGCTATTATAAACGCGATTAGGTAGGTATAATGTTTATATCTAAGGAATAAATATGAAATACAACAACGCAGAGCAAAATATTAAAATATACTGAACACAATAACTTACAAGAATGGAGTAAAGAGTTCTTTATGAGTCAATAAAATAAAAATAAAAATTATGCCTCAAGATCTGACAATAAACCAGTGCTTAATGGTAGCCGTTCTTAAGTAGGAACATTACACATAAAAATATGAATAAATTTTAAAAACAACTTTTGAATAATAAAACAAAGAACCTTTATGTTACTAATAAAGGTCACCGGGGCAGACAAACAATCAGTGACGTCGCTTTTACGGCGTCAACGTTTTGGGCTTGGGTGTCCATTGGACGGTATAGCAAATAAATTTAGGAGACGAATAATAATTTATACTTCATAATATTATACCAATATAGTTGAAAATTCTATGACTATATTAAAATAGCGTCTCATTGGTCATGTGATTCCCAAATACTGAAGGGTTATTGGGGCTTTTTTATAAAACGCTCAGTAGTATCAGCGTAACTATTCGTGCCGGGTTAATGGCAATAGGCTCGCTCCCTGAAAGATAAATTCACGATTAGCGAAGGATATAGGCGTATTATACCATGTTAAATTAAACTTTTTGTTCTATAGTAACTTGTTACTATAAAACAAAAAGTTTGCTAGCATTGTTTTTAAAATTTCAATGACTTAATATAACCTACTAACTACCTGCCCAGTAATAGTTATTATTGGGTTTTATCATCCATGAATACGTTGCCGCCTCGTCCCAACAGTGGGCACCAGAGCTGAGCCTGTCATTTGTACACAGACGATTAAACAGGTGACTGAAGACTCGAGGATCTACTTACCAATACGGCTGTATAAGAAAAGTGACAAAAAAATAGGCCGTTAAATCCATAAATTCGTGACATTTGGTCTCCTAACTGACTAGTACCTACTACCTGGCATTTTGTGTGAACCGATTAGGTTAATGACTATTTTATGCTCCTATACTAGAATATTGTGTCTCAGTCTCAGGTCATTGAACTGTCTGTTATAGAGATGACCTACATGATAACTGATTCGTAATGTGCCAGTTTTCGGGTCATTCCGTGGTCTTGACCAAACAGTTGCCTTTTTTTCATATTTCTTCTTCATTTGGGTAGACCCGAATAAAAAAGAATGTTCTTTGGAGAAAGTATAAATAAAAGAAATATAATAATAAATAAATAATAATAATTCATTCATTAAACTGTTTCTGACATAATCGAACTTTTAAAGTTAATAGCTGAACTTTAAATACTTCTATTTGTATATTGTTTATAATATATAACTCAGACATATCAAACGCACATTCATTAAATTATTATAGATCATTAAGCTGGCATATTGCAAGTTCAGAGACTTCACATGCCATTGAGAAAATGCCTCAGGCATGTAGGTTTTCTTAAAACATTTATTTTTCCCGAACATTTCAAAAACACCTAAACTTGCGTGCATGACATGACCGGCTGTGGTCACATGACTAGGGTATCACTAATATAATATCCATTAGCAGGATTTAATTTAACTTGTCAAATAGTCGGGGCTTATGTAATATAAGTCATGTCAGTGGGAATTTGGATGAAATGCGGCCACTTCGAACGGTAGTGCGCTGAGAATTCACAGCGGACAAGATTAATTAGAGTTGCGGTTAAATTAATAACAGGGTAAGCACGCACCCGTCCAGCCTTCGGACAGCCCTACACAATGGCTAATCAAATCGTATTATTGTTCATGAAAGTGCTTTGCGGATTATTCTAGTGATTACTTCAGGTTGCTATGATATTGAATACTCTCCTATACTATTATATTGTTTGGTAAATAGATACCATGAAAGCATACCAGTCGAATGTTACAATTCAGTTTCGATTTTACAATAACTTTATCGATAATATTTATTGAATAAGAAGGAAACTTTTGTATTTATTAATTAATTTTTGAGTGAAAACATTACGTCCATTCAATGTTTTCCGAACCCTAATTAGTTAGACTTCTTAGATACACTGATCTTAATTAAATTAATTGGCAATCTATATAAGGCCAAATTAAAAAAAAACTCCCTTAACCAAGACACCAAGACACACCTCATTCTGCCACAGACCATGGATCAGAAACGCCGGGATTCAATAATATAAATATACCGCGATAAAAACCGCGGTAAAAAGTAATTTTATTCGCGGAGGATAAAAACACGAGGTACCGATTTTTATAACACACTTTTCTACAACAAGAACACATTTTTTTTTAACACAGTATGCGCTACTATCAAAACTAGCTCTGCTGATATCAAAACGATGCTTCAACTTTTAACTGTCTCCCACACAAACATATGTTCCGTCTTCAACTTCTGAACTAATGAACCGATTTTAATTAAACTGTGTGTGGTTTGGTTTAACTTGAGAGATGGGATAGTTTTATTTATACTAGCGGTCGGCCAGTGGTCGAAATTTAACCATCATTATTTTAGTTACATACGATTTTTTTATGCATAATTCTATGAAATACTAGGTAATCCAGAAAATGTTATTTTGCCACATTAAAGGGGTTGGTGGTAGAAGAGTGAATATTTAGGGTTATACGTATTTTTTAATGCCAATTCATTAAAAAAATACAAAAAAATATTTGGTGAAAAAAACGATTTGAAAAAATCTGGTGAGTGACATCCTTAACATTTATGGATAAATAATGGAAAAATAGCCTACGATCGCTTCTCATACCTACCAAATATACATACAGAATTTCATAATAATCTATCAAGCCGTTTCGGAGGAGTTCAGCGACAAACACCGTGACACGAGATTTTTAATATGCATAAGATTAGCATTCTGCACTCCTTCTTTTTATAAACTACTAGCTTTTGCCCGCGATTTCGTCTGCATAGAATAAGTAATTTTTCCAATCTGCTTATATCTACCTCTTTTAAGAAATTGTCGATTCCGCATACACATTCAACCTTTTCAAGACCTTAAAACGGCGAAAGAGGTCTCGCCCTTTTAAAGGATGATTTCTGAGATATAATAAACTAAAAATACTATGTATTTTCCCGGGACTCAAACTATATCTATACCAAATTTGATTTTTTATATTGATTCAGTGGTTATAGCGTAAAGGGGTAACTGACAGACAGACAGATACATTTTCGCATTTATAATTAAATTATTTAGGAAATATTATATTAAAATTAGTAAGGATGAGGGTGGGGAATTTCATACTCCTGTAGGTCCGCGCAAATTTTGTAAAAAGGGGTACAACAAAGTTTTTGCTTCACCTATTAATATAGGTACCTATAGATTTATAATCACCGTATTTTGTTGTTGCAAATCAACAAATACTTTAGCTATAGCAACGTGTTGCTTAGGTCTACATATAATAGACATCCCGACAATAGACTGCTTCGTAAGACTAATAAAGTGCATAACGAATCAGCCTTGCATCTTACCTTGTAGGTGGTTGGAGTCAATTGGCAAATTGGATCATTTAAACTGTGGGTTCAGCTAATCTACCTCTAGTTGTGCAGTCTTGAAATCTTTCAATCAGGTCAATGGAAGTATGACACGAAGAAATTGTATTACTTCTAAACCCAAGGACCAGCCGTTCTGTTTAAATATATTATTGATACAATTTTATCAATTTGTTTTAGGAATCCTTTATAAAACAAAAGTGCTTTTTGAGTATTTATTCATGGATTGTCTGAAATTACCACACGATCATTATATAGCAGTAAAAAAATTAGAGACAGATATAATGAAAGTATGTAGGTATGTATATAGAGTACCTATCTAAATAAATTAAACTAGTTTGTGAAACGCGGAACCCTAGTCGAGTAGTAGGTGAGTTTAGAAGTAAAGTGTTAATTCAATATTCGTAGCTGCTCTAAACAAACTAAATTAATGATCTGTATACATTGAGAGTTTCCCTAATGACCGGTATTGCTTTCTCTTATATGGAATTTTCTTGTTCATCATAATTCTATGTACCGTTTTCTCTAGTATGTTGATGTTATAGACTAATGATTATTATCACTCAGAGCAATTGCAAGCCGACTTTGAAACCACTGCACCATCGAAAAAATTATAACCAAAATTTACCTACTGACACAGATTTATGGTTATTTTGATAATCTTTAGTTATCCTTATCTTTATATTTTGTCAAGAAATATAATAGTTTTTTTGTCTTATAATCTTAAATTAAAAATTTTGATAATTGTAAAATTTTGTGTAGGAAATAATTTGCTTTGATGTTTTGTTTTGAATTTAAAAACAATATTATTAATAAATATTCTCAAGCTATAGGAAATCAATCAAATAGAAAGACAAAATGAATGCCTCACTCGCTAAAATCCAGGTTATTAGGCAACACTGTAAAGATTAATAAAAAAACAGATGACTATAGAGACGCAAGAGACACATTACATACATTACAAGAAATAGTTTCATTGAATTTCCTCGTAAGAATATTAAATGTATTAAATGTGCTCTTTAATTTCCTGTCTATAGTTATAAGTGACACTACTAGTGCTTTAATAGAATCAGAGTTCGCTCGGTCGACGCATTGACATGCAAATTATATTATAACATTCAATGATTATGAATGAGTTCATGGTAGCGTGGCAATCACCCAAGGTCGAAGGAATTGACACTGTCTAGTTAATATTTTATATGTCGAATTATATTTTGAGGTGATGTAATTTTTTCTATGTGCATAGTACATATTTGTAATAGTATAAAAGAATTTACGTTAGGTAAATGATACATAATAAGTCAAAAATTTTAGATTAAAATTACTCTTAAAATTTGTTGAAGATCATTTCAAAACCGCCATGTCCATGAGCGGCGGTCATCACTTACCATCAGGTGAGCCGCATGCTCGTTTGCCCCCTTATCACAATAAAAAATAATTAAAAAAATGAGTTTTTTGCTACTTTCAATATTATGTGCATAGTAAATATTTGTAATACTATAAAAGAATTTACGTTAGGTAAATGATACATAATAAGTCAAAAATTTTAGATTAAAATTACTCTTAAAATTTGTTGAAGATCATTTCAAAATCGCCATGCCCATGAGCGGCGGTCATCACTTACCATCAGGTGAGCCGCATGCTCGTTTGCCCCCTTATCACAATAAAAAATAATTAAAAAAATGAGTTTTTTGCTACTTTCAATATTATGTTGTCTGTGCAAAGCTGGGTTTGTCTAGGTTTATACATTTACCTTTTTAATTTATGTAGATATTAATTTATATTTTTTACGTTAGTGTAATTGTCTGCATATAGTGCATAGATAGCAATCGAATAGTAGAAAATCATAAAGTTATCTTAATAACTGCTATCTCGAAATTACTTGATGATGTTTTGATTACTTTTAAATATAAAGGGATCATAACAGTGATGTGTGATTGACTGCGAGTGATGCGAGTTCAGCAGCTAGTATAAAAATAAGCACATAGATATAACCTCAAATGAAATGCACTCACGAAATGAGTTGTACCTAAATGGATTGGTTGAATATTGAGATTGCGTATCAAATACATAGTATTACGATAACGTGGTATTACATTACACTGTGTGCATCTATGTTAACGTTTGTGTATAGTGTGCTGTTTGATTAATAGGGAATATAAATGTAATTCAAATATAGGTTTTGATTACTACTTAATCATAATTATGTTAATTTGTTTTTCTTTGATCTAACCGTATAATTGTTGGTTAAAAAATGGTTTCCTAATAAAACAATTAAATTGACAAAGTAATAGATACATCAATAAAAAGCTTAAAGCAAATAGTTAAAAATCAAGGCATCTTCTTCTCTTAAAATGAGAATATAACGTATTATTAAAAAAGGTTTAGGTTAGGTTTAGGGGTAGGTTGTTTGATAGTTTTTGGCCGAGAACTAGTATCTACTACTACTACTATTACTACTACTCTTGATAATTTTTAATTTCGTGCAAAAATAAACAAATATTTTCATAATTATATAAATATTGTTGTAATTGAAACAAATATTACACTAAACACTTAATAAAACGTTTTTTTTTACAGAATAACTAGGAATTTTGTAAAATCTGACAATAGTACACACATTTATTCGACTTCCATTTTTGTTGCTTCGGACAACGATATTTTTGATCACCGCCGCCTTTGGAAATTAGCAGCACCAAAATGCTTGCATATGCGTTGCCATGCCCTGCAGAAACCGTTTAGGTTTCTTAAAATAGGGAATTACTAAACTGACTGCAAACGGAATTCCCATGCTATCAGAATAGTCACTCCCCTAACTCTGGCCACCTTACTCGCAGAAATACAACTAGGTAGTGTTGTTTTACAGCGGTCTTCCCCGTCCCCCGGTAGGGCGGCGGTACTTCCCCAGTCGGGCAGCACAATTTGACCTAGAAATCTCGTTTAGCCCTACGTCTCTCGATATATTATGTAAGAGAGTTTATTTAGCTGTGGCAGTCCCAGAAGACCAATTTATTTTAACCTACGTTGCATTTCTGGACATTTTGTGTACGCGTTTCGAATTTAATTAATACAGTACAGTATTCTAATTAGCTCGCTTTTCAGTTCGTTGGCAGTTCTTTTGGCAGGAGTCGTGACTGTCGCTAGCAGAAGGTCGATGGGAGAAATTTTTCGTTTGGCAAACTGGGTGGTTTTGGTGCTTACAAACACAAGTTCGATAATTCAACGTAGAAAACTTTAAACTCTCTACTCTCTTTTTTAACTCCCTCGTGTATGACGAGATGTATGAATGTGGACGAGGCAAAAGTGGTATGCAGCAATCACAGCGCGTAGCATTATGTATTTTCTACACGTGATTAATGGACAGCCCCTTTTGAATAACATAAAATTTTAATTAAATTCAGTAAGAAAAAATATAATTATTCCTGTATCTTATGATTTGGTATGCATTAAATTTTTAGGCGTTACGTTAACGGTTACGTTTTTATCGAGTTAAGGTTAGCGATTGAACACGATCTTACCTGATAGTTTAGGTTTTATGTAATAGTCAGCCTATTGCTATTAACTGGGTACAAATTTATATCTGAACTGCTATATAGAATTTCTTAGAAAGACTACAATGAGATTATATGATTATATAGCATTACAGTTTTGATGATAATTATGTATATCACCTGATGCAATGGAGGATGAGTTCGATTCCTAGGTCAAGCAAATTAAATATTTTTATAGGAATCGAACTTATAGCCTCACGCTCAGACCCGCTAAACCAATGACTCAAACAAAGGAATAACTACAAACATAATTAACAAAGGCTGAATACTTCTGATCTATGTGTAGAACGATTCTACAAAAAAAAACATTTCATTCATTGTATATGTGCTATTCCTCGAATAATTAAATTACGGAACAAAGAGCAAAAAGGAAACGTTTAAAGCAATTTTAATTAAAAAGCTAAAATATAATATAGTTATAGTTATTTACTTGTATCTATGCGAGATGAAGAACTACAGTTTTCCTAACTATCCAGAGCAAACGTTAGTGGAATGGAATCGGCCCGAGTTTATTTCCAGATATTTTTGTTCCACTTTATTTTTGGGCCTTCCTGTCGCGACCAACGACGTGCGAATATAAGGGCCAAACAATTCTAAACGGTTCGACATTTGAATAGTTCGAATATCGAATCGTGAATAATCGTTTATGAAGCACGTTTTAACCATTGAAAACAAAATAATTAGCTGAATTTCTTCATTAAGTTGTAATAACATGCATGTACTTAGTAATACAAAAATATTGAAATTAAATTAAATAAAAATAGTGATATCCATTAAAATATGAATTAATTGGAGCGATAGTGAACTCAATAAAAAAAGAATTACCAAAGTAATTCTAGTATTAGAATTCAAAGTAATCTAGCATTTGTAGGTACCGTCGCATTGAGAAATCTTTCCTTAATTTTATAATAATTCAAATAATTTATTTCAAGTAGACCAGTATAACAGGTGCTTTCGAATTGTCAAACTAGTTGCACGGTTCCAAAAAGTAGGTCTATGGAGAAGAACCGGCAAGAAACTCCATATATACTCTTTTAAATAAATACTAATTACGATATAGGAATTTAATTCCTTTACAATATTTATATGCAACATCGATATGAGAATAATGCAGTTTGATGTGAGATGTATGAACTATTTACCCAAGACAAAATGAAACGAATTCAGAATGCCATAGCATGTATGAGTCGACCAGCCTCCACCGACAGCAGCCGTTCACGAGAATGACGTGTGTATCAGCGTCGCTCTACTCAACCATGTTGTAGGGAATAAAAGGACACGACACACAACGCCACCATCGGCAATAATTTGAATTTAGCGTCTCTAGCATTTTTTTCGTAACTTATTTTAGATGCTTAATTAAGTAACTAAAATCAATATTCTGCTAGAGAAATTTCCAGTCAAAAAACAAAACAAATCATAATAATTTAGTTAGAGTTTTTCTTTAATTTAGTTAGTTTTTGAAGCACGTTTTAACCATTGAAAACAAAATAATTAGCTGAATTTCTTCATTAAGTTGTAATAACATGCATGTACTTAGTAATACAAAAATATTGAAATTAAATTAAATAAAAATAGTGATATCCATTAAAATATGAATTAATTGGAGCGATAGTGAACTCAATAAAAAAAGAATTACCAAAGTAATTCTAGTATTAGAATTCAAAGTAATCTAGCATTTGTAGGTACCGTCGCATTGAGAAATCTTTCCTTAATTTTATAATAATTCAAATAATTTATTTCAAGTAGACCAGTATAACAGGTGCTTTCGAATTGTCAAACTAGTTGCACGGTTCCAAAAAGTAGGTCTATGGAGAAGAACCGGCAAGAAACTCCATATATACTCTTTTAAATAAATACTAATTACGATATAGGAATTTAATTCCTTTACAATATTTATATGCAACATCGATATGAGAATAATGCAGTTTGATGTGAGATGTATGAACTATTTACCCAAGACAAAATGAAACGAATTCAGAATGCCATAGCATGTATGAGTCGACCAGCCTCCACCGACAGCAGCCGTTCACGAGAATGACGTGTGTATCAGCGTCGCTCTACTCAACCATGTTGTAGGGAATAAAAGGACACGACACACAACGCCACCATCGGCAATAATTTGAATTTAGCGTCTCTAGCATTTTTTTCGTAACTTATTTTAGATGCTTAATTAAGTAACTAAAATCAATATTCTGCTAGAGAAATTTCCAGTCAAAAAACAAAACAAATCATAATAATTTAGTTAGAGTTTTTCTTTAATTTAGTTAGTTTTTTCTTAATAGAGCTACAATGTAGAGTTAATAATTGTTTAACAATACCTTACCGCACTTAATTATTCTATCATAGGTCAAAAATAACATTGAAATCAATGGGTTTTCTTGCCGACTCTCCATAAAAACTAAATTTTGATAATTGTACCCTGTATTATTCGTCTAATCGAAATAAAACATTTCAGTTTGAGAATTAACTGATGGTGTAATAATACAATTATATTTAAATAAGAAGGTTGTATGTGGGAACTTATACTTACTGCCATGGGCGCTACTAATGATAAGATTGTACAAAAATCTTCTTGGCTTTCCTTATATCTCTAACCGTAGGTAGGCAAGTACACGTGTTTTATTTAACTCTATTGTGATACGTAGGTATAAGTACCATTAAGTTAACCTTGAATAAATTACTAAATAATACATTGATATATGTGATAAATAGCACATTGAAATAAAACTACTAATTTACAGATTGAAATAAAACTACCTACTTTTTACGGATTTTATCGCGGTATATTTGATATTATTTTAACCCGACGTTTCGAATCCTTTACAGCATCCATGGTCACGGGCAGACTGAGGTGTTGGTCGTCTTGAAGTTATAATTACTAACAGCTAGCTTACATTTTTAATTATTATACCGCGATAAAATCCGTAAAAAGTAGTTTTATTTCAATGTCTAATATAAGCGTAAGTGTACGAAATCAATACTAATTTACAGATTTCCTCCTGGTATATATGTATATACTTATTACAAAAATGTAGAGTAGCTATTAGTTAGGTTCTATACTATTAATATAACCAACAATACAGTCTACCAGTCGGGATAAATTAATGTCAATTTAAAATCTCCCATAAGGCGTTTCATTTCAATGTCTAATATTTGGGTAAAAAACCAGTACATATAAAAAAATATAGGTAATTTATAGCAAACACCATTTTAAAATTTTTCATTTATTTCATAATTCGTTCCGTGTAGGTAATAAAAATTGTATTAAACGTGACTCTACATAACATACTTATGAATATTTGATTTTTAACGCATTTAAATACATGAACAACTTTATAATTACACAACGTTGGAAACGAGTCAGTTGTTTGCGGATCGAATACTTACTAAAACACTATATTTTAATTTGTATGTAGCTCTTTTTTTCCAGCCCTTCAAAACAACAAAAGGAATCATATAATATTAAAACTAAATCAAACCACAAATATATTATATCTCGATACCGTTATCTCGCCAAATAACCATAACACGTCGCGTTTCCATTGTTTTCCATTTTCCGCCGAGTATCGTCGCGTTATCAATGTGTGGGTTTAGTTGGACGGCGGCCGCCAAGCTCGACGCACGCCCGCGCGCCGCCATTTTCACGTTTCCCGATTTTCCCGCGCGGCCGAACGTATCGAACCCGCTCCGTACCGCTCGCCGTGCCGTGTCGTGCCGCATCGGGATATGTCACCCTGATATCGAATTAACGGTGTGTATAAACAAGGAGTGTTTATTCCTACGGATAAGTTAATCGAGTTAATGATAAGTTAATGTGTGTCGGCCCCGTGTGTGTGGCACGTGATCGGATTACTGAATCGAGGGATAATATTGTTTTTATTGATGTAAGTAGGTATGTAGGGATTTGTTAATGAATTAGAGCGCGATTGTGTAAGATTTTGTGATAACAAGGACGCGTGTCGAAGGTCGTTCAGCGCAGATTGAGTTGTTTATCTTTTTACTGCTGTGTACTGTCACTCACGCTATCAGTTTGCCATTTTATCACATTATTTTTGTACCGTGTCATACAATTAACTTTGATTATATTGAGCTAGGTTTTACCTATTATTCCTGCGATTGGTCACTTGGATATTTGAAGAAATCTTAATAACATTTTCTATAAAAATTGTTCGAAAAATGCACACCTAATAAAATACATTTCTAAAATTAAGTAACTGAATAATATTATCTAGCGCAGATATATCGAAAAAAAAAAACAAAAGAACGACACTTATAACAATATAAAAAGTACGAGCAAAATAAACCGCACGAAATAGGTCCTCTTTTTACATTTCACCCTCCTCATATTGGTAACCCCACCTCACCCCACGCCCGCCCCCACAATGCGTATGCATATTTAGTTTATGGTATACTTATTGTCGTACACACATATATACTAACAATATATCTTCATACCAAAAGCCTTGCCGTCACCTCGGTAAATTTGAACGAATGACAGAGCTATAGGTCGTCTTTTACTATCCATTTCCTTATGATACAAAGGTATTATAGTAATGACGTTTATATATTTTTTCGTACACGTATATGGCTTTTATATTTATGTGTTCTATTATAGATTTAATTGGCATGAAACATGGTTTTGCAGGACCTAATAAAAATAAAAATAATTTCGTTCGGCCTCCTTGCCGGTTAGTCTTTTTATCTTATTTGTTTATCGAATTGATAACACTCATATCCGAATCAAAATTTTTCTTATTTAAATTTCTTATCACATCTTTAACTGTAACAGTGTACAGTATTCACATTAAAAACGAAATAAATTAATAATTATTCATTGTTTTTAACCTAGCTGGTAAAAACCCAGATAGGAATATATTAGAAGGAGTTGTCCTTTTAACCCTGTTTATCAGGTACTTCGATAAAGAGTTTAATGGCAATTTAATCAACTATTTTATAATTTCAAACTATTTAAAGCATGTATTATATTATTATATATTGAACCATGTTTAAAAAAAAATACTACTTTTTAATCAAATCATTTTATTGGCCCAACTCTACAACCACGTCCAAACATTTATCCAACTTTCATGCCAATTATTGTGCGATAAATAAATATTATAATTAAATATTAATATTATTTGAATATTTATTGCAATGGACTAATTGTATTTTATAACTATAGCAATCTAAAACAATTAGATCATTATATTTTCATCAAAACACAACAACGCTAACAATTAATATTTATTCATAATTTATGTATATAGATTAAAATCAAATTACATTGACATTCACCTACATAACTTGCATAATTATTGTAACAGAATAAAACAGCTATATAAATATTTATAAAGATGTTATACACAAGTACTTATTTAAATATTTACAATTATAAGGACAACGTGTTCTCAGAAGGGTAAATCAGAAAAAGCGTCATTAGTTCATTACAATTTAGCGCTATTTTAATTCATTTTATTTTTTGTTGTCCCAACAGAAAAAATGAATGCCCTTCAATCGAAACCAAATACATTAAAATATTATATTGAATCTCTTTGATCAAAATGGAAATATTTTCTTAAAATTTTGTCGGTACTATCCATTGACCTGTTTCTAATGGACATTCTATACCTATTAATAAAAAACGTACCCATTTTTGAAACATCAGATTTTGATAACTAAAATGGCCGTCTTTGGGAGGTCTGGTTTTAGTGTTTTTGATAGCATATATGCATAGGTACTATCAATTACCTAATAATATTAATAATAATATAATATATCTACATCATAAACATACAAGATTTATTGCATATTTTATCAATATTCATAAATACGTATAAGAAAATATTATTATAAATTATACATGATTTGTAAAATGAATGGAATACGTAATTAATTCAAAGAAGTATCTATAACATTCCAACACGCATACTGGTGGGTATTTAGCATTCCAATCTTTAAATCACACAGACTAAAAAGGAAAATAAAGTGGGCAAATTCTATTTAGTCTGTGGGCGATCAATTGCAGTGATGACAGTCACCGGGTCAGGGTCAAAACGCGCATCAAACAGAATCTACGATCTAAAAGAACAGCCCTATATCTTTTATAACATAACATACCATCACGCATGTCATCCCTGAGGGGTTAGGCAGAGGTATACTAATGTATGCCACATTTCACCGATATGTTTTAGGTCCCATGCAAAGGGGCGAGCCTATCCCCATCAACCGGGCAGGAATACAAACTTCGAGTTGCTACTGCGAATTTCACAGAAAAACCAAATAACATTTTGTTTGACCTGGGAATCGGACCCTACTACTACTAGACCAAGAAGGTCCATTATCTTTTACATATATTATGCCTTTTGGCCCCCTTGAACTGCCCACGTATAGACACGTGGGCTTATGTGGGTTAATAAGCTTGTGCCATCCGTATTAATTCTTCATTAAACAAAATTCCAATAAATGGTCAAAGTGATGTATATCACTAGGCATAGAGGTTTTAACGCGCAGGTCGATAATAGTGCAATTGGATTTTTCCATGAAATTCTCAGTAGCGGGTCGAAGCTTGGATTTGTGCCCGGTTAATGGTAATAAGCTGGCTCTGAATTACATGGTATAGATCTATAAGCATAAGGCGTCTCTCATTTCTCATTTTTACGGATTTAGTCGCGGTAGTTTTTACTGTAAAGAATTCGAAACGTTGGGATAAAATAATATTATTTTACCGCGATAAAATCCATAAAAAATAGTTTTACTTCTATGTCTAGTAGCGTAAGAAATCTCACGTTTGTCTTCCATATCGCGTAATACTTTATTGTACAAACAAGTAGCAAACCCTTTTTCTGAAAGGTATACCTATAATATTGTACCACTTTGTTACCAGACATTTCACTAGGGCCACACCTCACCAGACCCGACTTAGCGTTATGACAGTGTGTCCATATCTTTATAACTCCATCCAATCCAATCGGTCAACGTGAACGTCACGGTCTAGGGGGGTGTTCGTGCCATGCTTGTGGGGGTTAAAGGGTGGCTTACCAACTGAGAAATCAAACTGTAATCATGTACTGATTTTTATTATATCTATAGTATTTATGTATGTGCATTCGACTTTTAATAGGACAATACAGTATACTAAATATACTATCTGATGGTACCTTAGTGAAATTCATAGTCTATAATAATGCATGCTAGTAACACTAGGAGTACTAGAGTCCCCAAAGGCACGGCCAGACTTGCGCACGATTCTCTACACTCTACACGCCTGGAATGGCGAACATGTCCAAAAGTAGAACACCTTTGGACGTGTTCACGAACATTACGTATTACGTTACTGTTCGTGAACATGTTCATTATTATCCGTACTATGTTCCTGAGCAATACACGCACCACACTATTTGTGCACAATTGCACATGCGTACATTTGGACCCACCTTTAAGTCTCATTTTGCTCGAAATATTTTTCTCGAAATATTTTTCTCGCTTTTCGTTTAATTGTATTTGGCACTTTTACTCTTCATTTATTTTTGTCTAGCCGAAACTTTGACGGCTTAACGTGTAAGCTCAAAGGTCAATGCCCATTTTAAAGTCCAGACATTTCCAGACTCATTGGTGAGAACTATATAGTTTAGAACGTTCCTTAAAGGTGATTTGCTAAAGTATCTACTATTCACATGATATGGTTGTGTTTTTTATGAATGCTGTCGTTACTGGAATACTAAGTTTGTGAGTCATAGTTACCGAGACCTTATGTGTCATTACTTGATCTCAGAGCAAGGAAAACCTCAGATACATTTGTAATGAGGTTTACACGTAATAATACTTATTACGTGTAAAGGACATATTTCTTGCCTATTATGCCATAAGAACTCAAGGTCGTTATTGCAAAATAGTCATTGAAATTACCTATTATTTACTAGGTGTGCCAGATTCATTGTAATAAAATTCTGTTTCTGCCGAACGTTAGTATTAGTATTATTGGTTATCCCGTGAAACTTTGATATAAAAAATACAAGTCCACATTGGATATTTTGTGGACCAAAATTTCTAGTGGAAAAATATAATTTACATATTTAAGTATATTAGAAAGCTGTAGGTACTTCAATTGATGGCAATACATTAATCAAGGTATATCAATGTTACCAAATTGCAGATAAATATACTTTTATATTGAGTACATTAAATAACATTAAATGATAGAAAATCTTTCTCGTGCATTTGTAATACATATTATTTTGTTCGGGACATATTTTAGTTTGCGAGTACTTACTTAAATTATTATCATTGTCCGTATGAATACATTTTCAAATTTCAAACATAAATTATTAATTAATTATACATAAATTAACACTTTGATTCTAGGATCAAAAAATTATAACCTAAAATACGGGATTCAATTTTCTTTTACCTGTCATTGTAAAAGTCTGTGGTAGATGAATTTTCTATCTTATTAAATTATATATAACGTCCAAAAATGGTCCTACAACCACATACACATTATTACAGCTTCATTTGCCAGAATAATTGGGGCTATTCAATAAGTCCTGTCGGTCCACAAGTACCATTTAGAAATTATTAATGTCCAATTGTACAGCACTCATTAGTCCTTACAAACAATTAGTTGGACAATTAACAGAAATGTTCGCGAACATTTTGGAACTACAAACGATGACGAGTAGGTATTAGAGGGATAGACTAGTGGTGTGACCAGTGGACTGTGACGTCATAGGTCCCCAATTTAATCGACTTTTCGAAGCTATGCACGTATTTATCGTATCACATGCTCAAACGGTGAAGGAAAACATCGTGAGGAAACCTGCATGTCAGAGATTTTTCGATAGCGTGTGAAGTCTGCCAACCCGCAGTAGGCTAGCGTTGTGGACTATAGCCTAATCCCTCTCAAATGAAAAGAGACCCGTGTCCAGTATTAGGACATCACATGCCCGATGATGAGGTATTAACAAATATTGAAGTTCGTGATCGTGGTCAGCCGAACTAAATAAATATATGACGATCGTGTTTGGTGAAAACATAGGCACCAACAGTATCTCACAGTATTTAGGTCAGGCACGTGGACTGAGCTCATCTAGCCGTTAAGTTGGCACACTTGGATAATCCCCGTACACACTTAATCACTACCAACATTGTGTGACGCGTTCCTCATTCAATATAACATCACACCTGTCGTACCCGAAGGGTTAGGCAGAGGTGTTCTAATGAATGTGTGTTTTAATTCCCAAATAATATGGGGTCGAGTCTGCCAGCTAGGCACAAATGCAAACTGCGAGCTGCTACTGAGAATTTCATAGAAAAATTCAATAACATTTTGCTCGACATGAAAAATCGAACTCAAGACATCTTGCTCAGTAGTAGCACTAGTCGCACATACGTCCACTAGTCAAATATAGGTGGTACAAATGGGGTATTAAATAATAAATAAAAAGTCAATTAATACACAACCGCAAATAATAGTCTCTAATATTCGCGGTTGTGTATTAATTGACTCAGAAATTAAAAATCGATCGCGGCTACCACTATCATTGTTCGTGTTATTGATTGTGGTAACGTCAAAGCTAGGTTACGTGTGATTTTAGGTTTAGTTGCTATCCAGTTTAGGTCGATTTTAGATACTGAACATTAGGTGTGCTTTTGTTTTTCGTGAACATATGAGATCTATTTTACTGTGCTATGGACCTATTTGCTTATGTGTGGTTCGATAGATGCAGTGATTAAGTAATTACTTACACGCGGTTTTGATTCCCATAGGTATGAAAAAAATAATTTTTATGACCTATTTTATTCGAGGTTTTATTATGTGTACAAGACAACCAAGAAATTCCACAGGAAAAAATATAGAGGCTACAAATGCGCCTGTAAAAACACCCACACTAAAAAAAAATATTCTAATATTTATTTATTTTATATAGGAAAACCAATAGCTACACAGATAGTATTAATAAGGTATTTTTTGCTGCACTAAGCCAATTACAGGTTCTCACGGATATTGACAAAATAAATGATATGAGTTTTAACAATCACTAATTATAGCACAATTATTATAAAAACTTCGAAAGAATAAAGACTAGAATATTTATTGGAAAAAGTTAAGATTTAGTATAATATAGCTATAGCTTTTTGTAATAAATAATGTCGCTTTTTAAAAATAAAATGAATAATAAGTACATAATTGATATCATCCACGGTAGGACTAGATTATACATAGTCACAAATACAAAAGCCCTTATTTTACGGCAATAAAACCTAATGATTGGTTCACGGTGCCTTTGAACAGATGCCGTATAATCATAAATTAGCGGCGCAATCAATTTCCATGCTCGTTATGGTAAACTATAGGTCCACATACGGTTTCAACATACCTTTTATGGCGTTCAAGACTAAGCTTCAATCATAAATACTATAAGACTGCTATTAGTAGGTACATGGGTTACGTAAGTTGAAGTTAAGAACATAATTTGTACTTGGTCATCGGTAATTTATTTATCCTGATTTCTTACGGGTATAGGTATTATTTAATCCGTTTATCTAATATATAAAATTCTCGTGTCACAGTTTTCGTTGCCATACTCCTCCGAAACGGCTTGACCGATTTTGATGAAATTTTTTGTGCTTATCCGGTATCTATGAGAATCGGCCAACATCTATTTTTCATCCCCCTAAAAGTTAGGGGTAGTCCACCAACCCCTATAATGTGGCAAAACAACGTTTGCTGGGTCAGCTAGTTATATATATAATCAATGATATAAAAAACTATAGATACATTACCCGCTCTCTAAAATGGCAACAAGAAATCAAGGCAATTGCCGGGATCGCGCTTAGTGACGCACCAACCAGCGTTGCGAGGGTACGTCCCGAAAAAATAATTCGTGCTTTAATAGTTTTATACTTCCTGAGAACAAGATGCCTTCATGTGTTTACAAATTATACTACAACAGTGAAAGATAAAAATGTGTCTTTCCCTTTCTTTGCACAAATTAGTAGCTGTCGCCATTTTGCATAGCCGTAATGTTCGTGCATGACGTGTCTATATAATAACTAGCTGACCCAGCAAACGTTGTTTTGCCACATTATAGGGGTTGGTGGACTACCCCTAACTTTTAGGGGGATGAAAAATAGATGTTGGCCGATTCTCATAGATACCGGATAAGCACAAAAAATTTCATCAAAATCGGTCAAGTCGTTTCGGAGGAGTATGGCAACGAAAACTGTGACACGAGAATTTTATATATTAGATATGTCATTGTATATAATACATTATTTAATCCGTGCGAATTATCCGACGTTTCGGATCTATGATAATTCGCATACACCCAGAGACAACGGATGCTGGAAAAGTTTAAGTTAATATACATACCTACATACAAAGAAACAACACCTCTAACCAGGATCTTCTCTTATAGTAGGTCACTAGGAACAATGGTAGACTTATATCATACGATTATATCATGCCTCCGAGAATGGGTCCTGAGAAATGTGGCGCAGAAGCTGCCAAATACACACACAGACTTATACGTCATTTGGGGGATCATAGGATCCCCCCTGTAATGGCCGAAGGGTTAATCAAAGATACACTCTTGCACACTTAGTTAGCCATTGACGATGGTTAAATAGGTTCAAGTGAAAGGGGGCCCGTCTGTCTACCAGCCGGCCAGTGACATTGGGCCACTCTCAATTTCTATAGTAGGTTCTTATTTCAATATGTGCCAAAGTATAAGTGATATGTAAAGAGATCAGCTGAGCTATGGTACTTGCAACCGCCGTTTTTACTTTGACGCTATATAATAGTGAAATTTATTTATATATTTATTATAAGTAGAAAGAAAAGACCTTTAACTGTTGGTCACACCACTAAGCTTTTACAGCTTTTTCCCCATCAATTATATTTATCCATAATTTTTATAAAAGATATCGACATTATAATTGGCAGAATGCTTTTTTGACAGCCCTACAATATTGTATATTGTATATTTTACATAAATAGACTAATGCACTTTATATTTACTAATAACTCAAAACGTTAAAAGCAGTACACTTCAGAACACTTTATTGGTACTACTTCAGTAAAGTTAGGCAAATACTCTAGTATAAGAAAGATCAACAAAACCGGAGTGCTTCGATACATCACGTACGAACATAATACCGCCTAAATCTTTGAATGTAGCTACTCAAATTATAACAATAATCGATTACTGATTCGAATAGAATTTCCAGTTCTCGGTAATTACCCAACATTAACATAGCGCTGGTTTGTATGTGTTAAAACAAACAACACGTTCATACTAAATTGTGAAATTCTGTTACACTAAGTAACAGTAATGAGTGAATCATACTTCGAGCTTTCGTTGAAATAAGCGGAAGTTTTTATGTACAAGGTGTAAAATACCAATTAATGTCCCACCAATTAATGTTGGGCACGGGTCTTCTGTTATTTGTAAGAGTCTAGGCTATAGATATGCTTTTGTGCGGGTTAGCAGACTTCACATGTCATCGAAAAAATCTCTCAGGTGTGTCAATTTTCTCGCAATGTCTTCCTTCACCGTTTGAGCATGTGATAAATACGCACGTAACTTCGAAGTTGTCTGGGGGTTGCAGCCGTCTGGGATGTGAACTCGAGAACTAACTTCACAGTACACTGGTCACATCACTAGGCATCGCAGCTTCTACTTATATAAATATTATATATAATTTCAATTTATTATTATATATTTCATTAATAATTATTATATCACAAAATACAATCTATCTATGTAAATATTCTCTTTCGCTCCAAATAAGTTTTCTAATATAGAAAATGTAATTAATTAAATAAAACACTTTTTATTTTAATTACAAAATGAGCTACGCCTCAAGATATTCCGTTGAATACAGCTTTCTGAAACCTTAAAATGATTAATTACTCTAATTAGTCGTAGGAACATAAAATGGTAGTTAAGATTGCCTAGACCACTTCATAATTTATAGTACATTTACTTGACTATTTTTGGTATTTGGCTTTTAAGTCTATCTACTAATGGTGAGCTTCGATTTGAATAGAATATAAAACTAGTTGGCTAACTAATTACCTATATATAAGGGTAGGCTTGGATACCTACGTATTTTACGAAGGTTATAAGTAGTTTTGTTCTTTTCTTACGATGTTATTTAGGAAGCTCGACCTTTATAAGCTACCATGGTCTCAATAGAGATTTCAAACAAAAAATTATACTAGGTGTGCGTATGGTCCGCCAGGGTTGTGGTGCAAGCTTTTGCGATTCCCATGGCCCCGGCAATAGGGTTGGTGGCGTTGACGGGTGCGGTTTTTTAGTCGGTAAACGCTCATGCGGAGTCCGACACACCGTGTCGCGTCCCCAGGCGATGGGAAGGTCCGTAAAGGATGTTTCCTCACTTAAAAAAAAAAGATTATTGAACAAAGATTCAATCAATAGCAATGAATACTAAAAGTTGTTGAATATATTAGATTCATGGAAATAATCTATACAAAGCATAATCTGTAAAATTATTTTTCATATTCGACTGTCTTCATGGTTACAACAAAAATAAATGGAATAGAATCAGAAAGAAGACAATAGAGAGATTTTATAGCATACAGTTGTTAGGACACTATGGATATAATAAAATTTACGCCATATCTTCCATTCATATAGTATTCATTATGTCTATTCTATTCGATACATGGTATACTGTCAGAGACGGTTTTGTTGGTGTCTCAATAAACCGAAGCAAGAGCGGCAACACTGGCCGCACACAGGCCTAACACTGTATGATACACACAATTTTAAATAAATTTAAATCATATTATTTTTGTCAACTTCAATCTTCGCCATTTGATTATTGAATCTCAGACCTTAGGATTTTGATCTTTCTCTTCAATTTAATATGTTCATAGAATTGCGGGTAAAATAATTCAATAATAGTAATAGTAAACTGACCTAGTTCTTCACCTCGATCCTGTTGAGAATTATTTATCGAAGCGCTTTATTAATTCCGTTCTACTGCGGTTTACGTTCAGGTTATTGCAAAGTGTTCCATCCTATGCTGTTTCCTTAATTTAGCCCACTTGTGGTAATGATTCAGCTCATTCATTAGACCGCAATATTACGTCAACTGACGTAGTGTTGTGACTCAATTGTGTTGTAACAATTGTATTTTTAAAAACACGTGGCAGACAGATGTGTTTATGATTTGTTGTTTAAACTACGTCATTACCCTAGCGTTTTAATGAGCGGCCGCTAAGCCCGAGGATTTGATTTCCATTTCAAGCAAAGTGTGATTGTGGTTTGTTATGAAATTGGCAGTAGCAACTCGGTTAATTTCGTAATTCTTAATAATACTGGCTAAGGCGCCATATTAAGTTCAAAGGGTGGAGGGAAAATAATGATACGAAAACTTAAATTTGGCACTACGTAAGTATCTGGTTTGTATCAACAATACAATCTATTTGTTAATAACCTTTGACCAAAATAATACTGGGTTAGCAAAACAATAATTTAGATCCTATTAAATACTTGTTGGTGTGTTTTAGGTAATGTTATACACAACTAAAACTTATCTAAATCAAAAGTAAAGCCCTAAATTATAAAAAAAATTGGCAGTGGTTGGTACTATTCGATATGCTTTCTCATATCCCCTTATGAAAATATGTATATGGACGCAACAACGATGTCCTGGATTTATTTAAATAAATAAGTATTAGAGTTAAGTATTAGATTCTACTTTTATTTCAAATTGATTTAGACATTAAAAAAATGTTATCACACTGTGTGAAATATTACGAAAAAAAATTCGTTATATTCTTGTGAATTCATAGCTTATTCTAGATAATATGATAAAATTGGTAATTTATCTCTTTTAGATTTAAATAAGATTTAGCTGTCTCGTACGGCTTACATTGAATTGCCCGGGGAGAATTGTTGCTTTTTTACGTGCACAGAATCCAAAGAAAACGTATCAGACTTATCGTCTAGCTATATCTGGGTCCTAAGACAGGCCAGCTGAACATTATGTTCGAAGAAAATAGCTATTAGAGCCACCAACAAGTATGTATGATAATATTATTTTAAATTCTACCCTGTAAGATTCCTTCTAATTTTTGATCCTTGAAGAAAACCCGTAACCCATCAGCCACCGTAACGTCATGCAAAAAAACAAATCGAAGCTCAGTCAAATTACAAGTCTCTATTGATTAATACATCTTGTTGAGCAAATTATGCGTTTTTTAATTATTTGCGTGCACTGGCATAATATAGACTTAGTTTTAGGGTGCTATTCTAATAAAATCATTATCGATCATTCTTTACTACTTTAAAATGTTGAAGGACAAAAATTATGTCGGAAATCTCCGGACACCTCTAATTTTGAAAAAATCCCGTGTCTAGCGTATTTTGGGATAGTACATTGGGTTGATTTGACAGTGATAGAAAATCCAAAAATATAAATCAGCGTGAAATAATACATAATGTGTCCTGTACCCTTTAAATATTCCTCCGTATGATCATTCAAGCTTATCACAGCTAGTAATTTGGTTAGTATCGCCTGGCGCAGCACGGATCTACATTATAATCATACATAATTTGCAAACGCACGCTCACATACAAACACTCAAACATACAGACTTGTAAGCTGGACATAGGGATAGGACACGAGTCCCTTCCTTAGCTTGCGCATAAACGAGATATGGGTAAGTGTGCGTATATATTGGCTGTAGGAAGTTCAAAGTATATGTTTACGAGTATTATGTTTTTGATTGTGTGTGATGGGCGCGGCCGGTTCACACAGTGCACAGGATCTGGGCTCTATTAGCTGCGCCCGCGCCGATGGCGATCACTCGTGTGTGGAGACTCGCCCTGATTCATAAAAATAATTCCTATACTAGTGCCGTATGGTAAAACAAATGACGCGTTGAAATTTTTTTTCTTGCTACTTTGAAAGTTTCCAATACTGATTGGAAGTTTTCGATAGAGACTTGATAGGGTTTTTTTTTCGTATAATGCTCATTTTTCGTTGTTATTTCGTTAATAAAACTAAATGAATGTTATACTTTGAGATTCGTGGAATGTTTATACGGTTTTGATCCAGATCGTTTACAGCATCTATGATCTGCCATAGTATGTAAAGAATCCAAAAAGTAGCATTGTTATAATATTTTCTAATCTTGGTGGTAGTTAAAGAAATCAGTACCTACGATATATTTATATTAATTTGCTTCTTAGTAACCGAAAGATTTCATACAGCTGTAGGTATGTGTGCTTAGTTCTTCTATACTCCGAATATAATTTCTTATCGGGTTTCAATATGGTTTTCACTATCATGTTGAGAGAATCTGAAATACTGTTCTAGCTTCATGCGAAGCCGGATTGGGTCCCTAGGTGGAAAATTAGCCTTGAAGAAAATTGACCGTTTCTAATCATTGTTTTTCAAACCAATTTTGGGTGTCGCTTCGTTATTTAGATGATACTTTATCGCGTATCAGTCATTTACTGCCCAAGTCAATGCCTTTTGATATAAATTTGGGTTGAATATTATATAGAAACAGTAGCTAGTGTGATTATGCTCCGGAATTTGTAACCTTGATTTTAGATAGCTTAGTCTTAGCGTCAACAAACAGCGACTTAAGTAATATTTGATACATAATTTTTGCTGTTTATTTTAATAATCTGATTCGCATCTTAAGCTTTGTCGCCAGTTAGGTTACGACAAAGCAATATTTTTTTCAATATCTATATCTTAAAATTAAATTACATTCCAAGGATTTTTTCGTGGTATTTCGATGTTATTTAATTCCCACGTTACAGATCTTTTGAGCACCTTATAATATGGCTACGTCCATGCCATCTGTAAATGGGAGTTTTATTTCAATGTCTTATATTCGCAAGAGTGAATAAATTAGTATATAATATGGTATATTATGGTGGACTATAGATTAACCCCTCTCAAATGAGGGGACACCCGGGCCCAACAATGGGAGAGTAACTTCGCTAAAGACAAATAAAATAAAGATTAATTATTATCATCTCAATAAGCGTAGAAATATTTAATAATACCAAAAAATGTTAAGATTTTCCAGAGATATTTTAGTGAGTAATACCAAGTCAAACAATTTGCACAGGTGGTACATTCATACAGAACAATTCACAATATGTGTTGCTGTTATTACAGCTTTTTGTGATGTTAATAAGGCACATGGAGTACTGAAAATACAAAGATTTGTTTGTGATTCATCGCTTTATTGGTCTAGTGAACGAAATAGCGGTTGAAGGGTGTGAGTTTCTTGGGTGTAACTATAACTTATAGTGGTATTCATGCATAATTAAAAAAAAACAATTGGCATTCTGCACTCCTTCTCTATATTTAAACTATAAGTGTAGGAAATTTCATACTCCTCCATCCGCGCAATTTATTGTAGAAAGTGGTACAAACTTTTGCTTCACGTATAAATATAGGTATAGATAAATAACTGCCCAAGACCGGGATGGTTGGCGCTCTTTGGGGGAGGAAATACTTTGGTATTGCAAATCGGTCTTACTTCTAGTCCCTTATCTTAAACTAAATGCCATCTTGTGTGGCCAACCTAAATATCAGTATTTTACATAAAGCCTGACTGACTTTACAACCCGATTACTGACCAAACGATATACTGGTTGGCTAGCGTGGTAGACTACAGCCTAATCCCTCTCAATTGAGAGGAGACCCGTGCCCAGCAGTGGGACATTAATGGGTTGATGATGATGATGATGGTGATATACTGGTTGTCAGATTGTCGGCTTTCTGACTGCCATAAACGATTGTCATATGTGTTTAAATGACAGGAGGGACAGACGGCTTAACGATCTCGTCAAGCCACAAAGGAATCTCGATATGTTAAGAATCGTCTGCCACTGCTCCGTTATAAATGGTCGTCAACTACGCCTGCTAAGCAAGAGGTCTTGGTTTCGTTTCCCAAGTAAAGCAAAGTGTTATTGGGTTTTTCTATGAAATTCTCAGTAGCACCACGAAGTCTGAATTCGCGTCTGGTTGATCGCAATAGGCTCGTCCCCTATTACATGGGACTTAAAACATACCGGCGAAATGTGGATGTACATTAGTACACCTCTGCCTAACACTTCAGGGACCACAGGCGTGATGGTATATTATTTTATTGTCAGCCATAGCCACGTGGTTATTTAGCAACGCGTCCGAATGAAAGCGTGATTGCATGTTATGTAATTTATGATTCATTGTCACACCTGCCTAAAAGTATCGGATTTGCGTTTCACTGAACGAGATCATAATATGTATCTGCTTATATTTTCGTACCTGACAGTGAGCCAATTCGATTTCACGGACCAAGCGCTGCGAATAGCGACATTGGTGGGATGATTCGCCATTCCAAATCATATTTTGCTCGCCACCCCCGGTTTAGGTGCTTTATAGTCGATTTCACTTGTTTTACTCTCTGCAAATGAATAGAACGGACACAACTATGTTAAAGGTTATCGATTACTGAATTAATGATTAACCTCATTTTTTTTTAATTATGTTTAAAAGAGTTTTATTTGCTCACGTAGGTTTGAAGCAATGAGGCTTGTTGTTAGGGATACTAGAAGGTTAATATACTACATAAATATACTTTTTTTTTGTAAATACATACATATTATACAAGGATACATCCATGACTCGGATACATTATATAATACAGGCGGAAATCAGTTGTATATAAATCTTAAAGATAACTTTTATATCGTAAGCAAATAGTGATACCCATATGAGTTTAGTTAGACTGCGGGTCGACCTCCACGTTCTTGATAAAAGGCTATTCTGTTATCTTAAGTGAGTAATATCTATTTATAGGAAGGCGTAAGATGGTAATGGAAGCTGCAAATATTTTTGCACACATTCAAGAAAAAAATCATATGAGGAAGAGTTTGACCATTTGTGTTTTTTATTTTCAAGTTATACATTACTAAACTGCCTCGTTGGTCTAATGGTCGTACAGTGCGACTGCCGAGCAAGAGGTCTTGGGTTCGATTCCCAGGTCGAGCAAAGTGTTATTGGGTTTTTCTATGAAATTCTCAGTAGCAGCTCGGAGTTTCGATTTGTGCCCGGTTAATGGCAATAGGCTCGCCCCCTAATTAAATTGGACCTAAATCATACTGGCGAAACGTGGGTGTACATTAGTACACTTTTGCCTAGCATTTCGGGGACTAACAGGCGTAATAGTATGTATGTATGTACATTACTAAACCCGCGTTAAGATTTAAATTCTGGCATTGCTGAGATCTTTTGTTATAGAGGTTTTATAGCCCAAAAACAACGCCACCTACAGTTCTATTATAATACTCAACCATCCAACCATCACAAAATTATTTCATCAAAATCGGTTCCGGCTGAACCGATAGAAAAAAAATTGTGACATATGTACAGGTTGCGAATGTAAATAAAAAATCCTGTAAAAATAAATAAAATAGAATCTGTATATTATTTGTAAGTCGTAATTGTCATCTGACACTTGGGAAATTAGTAATAGTAACCTATGGACACTTCCATAGGTTACTATTACTAATTTCCCAAGTGTTGCTAGTGAGCAACACTTGGGAAATTACTCGCATCCACACTGAAACACCAGATGTTATTAATAGAAAGAAAGAAATACTTATTTGTACATTAATTTCACTAGCAACATTAGCCTCACACAACACCAAAGCGTACGAATTAAAAAACAAAAGGCTCTCTTTACCAAATCCTCCTTAATTTTTATTAAACATTAAAGCGTGCCGCCTTTATGAGAAATACAGATAAAAAAAGCGTACAGATAGTTGTGAGGTCCCGTACAGTTTGCTCACACCGTCCTAAATACATAAAGTGGTAGTAATGAACTGAACTTTAAACACTTGCTAGTCGCATCTGATAAACACTTTCTCTACAATTATTCTGTGCGCGTTAATTCAATATTGGTTTAGCACCGTTCTCGGTACGGCCCACATCTTTCGCCTTTACACCGATATTGTTAGTTAAATAGAGAAACGGTTTCAACCGGTCACCTGCGGTCCACAAAGCTTTTTTTAGTATGATTGTAAGAGGAGGATGACGCTATATAGGTTGGATAGTGCCATCCCTGTCTTAGTACTGAAATGAGACATTTTAATTTTAAGTAACGATTTTGGCTGACAAACCTGTCGACCGTCAATTTTTTTATGTAAATAAATTAAAACGTCACTGGAAACTGAATCTAATACAAACGTTATACTGGAATAAAATATATTTATTATTTCATTGTGATATCATTTCAATTCTGCTACTTAATATTTATGTATATATTTATATACCAAAAATGCATAAAAAGCCTAATTTTGAATAAATCCGAAATACTGTATTATTTGATTGATTCAATCAAATGTATTAGATGTATTTACATTAACTACCCCATGGAACCTTTTTCGTTGTACTAAAATTCAATTCTAAAAAATCATTCGAAAACAATTTTTCATTTAATTTTTTAAACATATTTATTACATTAAACCATTCAGATATACGTTACAATTCACATCGTATTTCAAATACTATAAGACTTAGGTAATTAGCCTTATAAAATTTATCTTTATTACTTACGTATTAAGTTCACATTCGTTCGCCTGTTCGCCTTTATCAATTACCATAATTTCTATTCAACTTGTTTTATTGAGAAGATAACCTCACATTGTTAAATTGAACGCACCAATGACATATGATAACGGACAAATTCCGAACTCGGATGGCCTTGCTCGTCGTGTGATAACGTCGGGCTGATAACGAGTGTGATATAATTAAGTTTATTTACATACACGTATACAAACACTTTCCCTCCTAAAGTCGTTACACGTACGCGCGTAAATTATATCTACATAAATATTGACGGGGATGGGCGTTCGTAATAAATCAATGTTCTCGCAATCTGCTTTTTTATTATCATTATTTCCAAGAAAATAGATACCAATAAAAAATATAGATTTGTAATAATTTTATTCGCTCTTTTTTAATATATAGAACAATTAATATGATTTCTAGATTCTTAGCAAAAATAAATTAGTGTACCTATACAATATTGCGGTGATTTTCATCGTACAGTCGCCAGCAAGTCAACCTATCCGAAACTGACAAATTTTACCAACTGAACATGAACCTTATTAGTTTGTTTTAAAGTTAAAAATCTATCAAAGAAATTTGACAGATTGTGGTAGCTTGATGTGCTGGCCACCGTACATTACTTTTGACGTTTAGATAGTTCTCCGGTATATTAAGTACACCTCTACGTAGACCTCCTCAGTATTCAGGCGTGATGGTAGTACTGTTAATATAACATACATAAGTACTGTATCCCACGAAGATTTTATACAAGGAAGAAATGAAGTTTAAAGATCAATTTTCTTCAGTTCAAAGGCACAATTGGCATTCCATACATACATACACTCACGCCTTTTCCCGTGGGGGTAGGCAGAAACTACAGAATGCCATACGCTACGGTCCCTGCATACCACTTTTGCCTCATCCACATTCATACATGTCGTCATGCACGCGCGCCGGTTACGAGTACTGCGCACCTGACCGTTTTGAAGGAGTTCACCAATTAGGTCGGTGTATATCCGTAAATCTAAAAATACTTAAAAGAACAAAGGACCTAGTACGCGTATCACAATCACCGCTATCAAATCTCGAATGATCTCAAAAAAGGCCAGGTTAGGAGCGCCCTAACCCAACGAGCATGCAAAAAGGTCGGATACATGGGGAAGAATAGTATTATCTAATTCGAGTCCTTGAGATCAAAAAATTAATACACGCAATACTACATCCAATATTTACGAATATAATCGCAGTATATATTGATATCCTTTGAATCCCCACGTTTCGTATCCGTTACAACATCCATAGTCACTAATAGGCGTGATATAAGTACATACAAAGATACTGGCGTTTTATGTATTTAGCTATCTCCTTTACAGTTTTCTTTCCGTTTGCGTGTTGGTATATAGTTTCCATTCTACATTGCATTGGTTTTATTCCCTTTTATCCTCCATTAGTGTTTGTGTCAAGTAGAATAGCATTGGTACCTTAGTACACAGCGTGTTTTGTTTTATTCAAACGTAAAGGAACACAGATTGTATATAAATAATATTCAGTTATTGTATTTTGTTTTTGTTTACAAATTGTTTTCAACAGAAATAGTGATATTTGAATTTTTATTTAGAATTCATCTGAAAAGCGAATGCGCTCACAATGGTACTTATTTTTTATTCTACATATTTTTGTTTTAGTTTATATATTTCTACAAAGAAAATAAATATGAATAATTTTATTCAGTTACTCAATTGATTAATTTATAAATGATTTCGGAATATAAAGGTATTAAGGTTTACACACGAAAAAATTTATTTGTTTATTATGAAACTGATGAATTCTTATTACCTTTTTTCGGGTTCGATCCCCAAACTAAGTAATATTCTTGGTCTCGCATTTAAGAAATACGTATAGTTTAAGATTTTTACTAGTTTTAAATCTTTATTTCATATATTTGATTGTGATTTACAGAGACCGTCATGATCGCACCAACGTTCAAGGCGCGCTCAACCTCCCCAGGTACCGAACAGTCCCCGGCGACTAACTGTCCTCCTTCGTCATACTAGAAACCTTCAATATTATTCATATGCTTTGAATAAAGAGAAAAATAATACATATAAACTTCTTGCAACATCCTTGTCATACGACATTTTTAAAACAAATTTATTTTCAAATAAAGAATGCAATAAAATGGTCAATACCATTAAAAAAATAATAAATAAATAAATTATTAAATAAAATTTAACCGTGTAACAAGGATATTATGGATTAGATTAGCATGTAGTCAGATGCGTCTATAAAATAGAACACTCTCTATATTTTTTTAAAAAAATGTACCTATATTTTTTGGAGTATGTTTTATGGATTTAGGTGACCAGAGAGGTTAGTTGGTACACTTTTTAATGTTTTTTAAGTTCTGTACGGATAAAATGATGAAGATTCTAATACAGATAATATAAATAAATTATAACTGTGATAGTTAGGTACTGTAAAGAAATAACCAGCCTCTTAGTAGAAGTCAGTTTCTAATAGTTTTACTTAGTTTTATTCTAACTTCGAAATACCAATGCTAAAGTGTAGTTTTCTTTGAATGGAGATTGAGAAAACTTCTATTAAGTAATATTAACACTGCCTATTGAAATAAGCTATAATACAACGAGCCGGGGAAGAACTTGGTATTTACGTTTAATAATCTGACTGGATTATCTTTTTTCTAAAATTCCATATAATTACAAATATGGAATTTTAGAAAAAAGGTATAAAATCGTCAATCATTTCTTAATTTGAAGAATTAAATATTATTAGATAAATATAGAGCTTTAGAAAGTTGATTTAATTTAGGTATTGTTTAATTATCAGGTTTATGTCGCTAAGGTCAAAAATGGCAAAGCAAACCTTGACCATTATCCGTCAACAAGAACATTTGTCAAGTATATTTTTTTTTAATCGTGAAACACTAAATCTTTGCAACTGTAGCTATAAAGAAATGATAAAATTCAAAGCATATGAATACATATACGTATGTGCGATGGTGTCAACTGTTCATAAATAATTCTACTATAAAAATTATCATAAGTATGGTTGAAATTGTCCTTGAAATAACTTTAATACCATTATTATGATGATTTTGGCCTCTAAATACCCGAATTCCGTGTGACGAAGTGTTTCGTATTGATTGGAACTTTTAACAGATGTTTTCGTAATTATAGTTGGTTTTACTTTAATTTCCCAATTTTGTGTTTTAATAGCTGAACAAAACGCTATTAATTGTATTTTTTTATGATCAAACATAATTATTAAATAAATAATGAATGAAAAAACTAATTACAACCTATTTAGCCTCCAACCTATTTGGTGCCTACCTCAAAAAAAAAACATTTTTGTCGCAACCCTGATTTTTGAGTGTAAGAAATCAGGACTTAATTCCTGGATCTGTTGTTTAGTTTTTCTATTTTCCTACGTATAAATTTGTGTAAGTTTGTATGTTATGTCATTTTATTTGCAATTTGCAATAGCAGAAACAATAACTATAATCGATTCGGAACTCGATAAATAAAAAGTGATTTAAAAAAACTGACGTACTCATGTGTTTGATCATTATTATTTATGCTATCAGGAAATTCAATAAAAACCAGCTATAATGTATTGTATTTGATGTGATATAATGACTACTAATTGGACAACGCAAAGAGTAACAAATCCACATTGACTAACTTTTCAAAACATAGAAAATTTAAAATTTTGAACGGAATTCTTCATAGACTCAAATTATTCGCCAAAAAAGTATTAGAAAATTATTTAAAAATATAAAAGAATTGCATTCTAAATTTAAACTATTTCAATGTGGATTAAATACTTTTTGCTTAACTACGTCCAATTCATGTTTGAATATTCTTGCGGTGTGTCTATTAGTATGTTTGACTTTCGTGTGTTTTTTTTTAATTAACCTCTTGTTGTTGTGCATAACTGATGTAATATCTTGTATATACATTTAAATATATATACATTACCTTTACTGGTGAACTTCTTCAAAAATATCGGGTACGTAATGTGAGTACTCGCAAAAGAGCGTAAGTTTGACATATTATGTAGGTACATAAAAATATGTGGACGAGTGTGAAGTGTTGTAGTTTCAGCCTACTCCCCCATGGTATAAGGTATATATAAACGTATTTTCCTCTTAAAGAATGTTATTGAATTTGAGCCAAATTAAATAAAAACTGTATACCTATCGTTTAGAAAGTCTGTGCTCTGCAGCAGGTCTCATAAGTTATAGTACCTAACTACGCTAGTAGGCAAATATTATACGCATAAATATCCTAAGTATACTATACTAAAGTTACTATACTAAAATAACTTGCCCCAGGATAAAACAAAACAAAAAAGAAACTTGAAATGAGAACGTAAACGCTGAGTCGTATGAAAACGTTTATAAGACAAGTTATTTTACGAGTGTCGACAATCATAGCGGGGATATCCATAAAAAGGGGGAAACCCGTAAAATGGGCATTAGCCCCTCCATGGTTATGCTGACGAAGCGAAATTTCCCTTGGTCAGACGAATAGAAATGTTATTTTGTTACCATTGAGGTACTATATCGAAATAACGCAGTGTGGCAAATTTTTGCTTGAAATGTAGACTCAGCGCCAACTTGCAATCAACTCATTTGCCGCCCCATTATTGGACATGGAGCTCCTATAATTTCGGAAAAAGTACGCTGTACTTAAGCTAGTACGGGTCTCCAGACTTCAATACTCAATTTTTTATTGTATTCCATGGTAATTTTACAGATGGACTTAAATTAAAAATCAAAAAGTCATCGCGAAAATCTCTCAGCCATACTGATTTCACGATGTTTTTCTTCACCGTTTGAGCTAGTAATGAACACATACAGCCATTGAATAACTCAGTTAGTCGATAATATTCACAATCGTCATAATCATATGAATATAAAAATTAATATTCTATTGCAACTAGATTCTAAAAACACATTCCAGGAAAATCAAAAGGGAATGCCAATGGGGACGCACACACAAAAAACGAAGTCTTATCTGTGTTTGAACTTTCCTGTGGCTATGTAGTAAATATTTGTATTAGGAACATCTAATATAATACCTCAATGCTCAACCCGCATATTTGCATAACGTTGCGATCCTTATTATGAAAGTAAGGTTTTTATGTCTGTCATATTTATTGGTACTTCAGTTTGAATGCTTCTATTGTTTTGTTTCGTTAAAACATCATAGAGGTTACTAGTTTGCTTATTATAGTTTATTTCAACAATATGTAGGTAACAAATTTTTATTAAGCAAATAAAACACCATATTAATTTCGGACCTGCTTTGCGTAATTTCATATACGAGACTTTTTTCGCAATTAATAATATTATGTAAAATTCAACAGCTCCATTGGTCTAGATTCCCAAGTCGAGCAGTGTTATTGGGGTTTTTTATGAAATCCTCAGTAGCAGCTTTGAGTGAATGGCATTAGGCTCGCCCCCTAACTACATGGGACCTAAAACATAATAGCGAAATGTGGGTTGCATTAGTATATCTCAGCCTAACCTTATTCGGTCTTTCTATTCCCATTAAGGGATGATTTACGGGATAAAAACTATACTATTTCCTTCCCTGATGTACAAACTATCTCCATACCAAATTTCATCAAATGCGGTTCAACAGTTTAAGTGTGAAGAGGTAAAGGATAGACGTACCCACACACTTTCGCGTTAATAATAATATATAATATCCTAGAGTATAAAATTAAAGTATAGATTACATTAGTAACAACATTAGCTTGCTAACCCTATTACGTTGCGGAGCCCGGCTGCGCTCGCGCCGCGTGTGGCCTTAGCGTAATATGTACATAAATATTACGTCACGATGTGATAACGATAAAATCATTAACTTCCTGCTAACTCGTTTAAGATTATAAATATTATTATATATAGCTCCTCGTCTCGGTATTCCACGAAGTATGGACGTGTATGAGTAGATTGCAGCTTTTGAGTTAAAACATCCGAAAACTTCTCATATATTAGCAGAGACTAGAAATTTTAAACGTGCCTTCGAATCGGATGGTTTTAGAATAATAGGACTAAAGTCTTTAAAACAAGGAGGTTGCGTTAAATGTAAATTTTATTTGTTAAATTCGATTAACAAAATGTACTACCTAATTTTTTAAATTAACGCGTATTTAGATGTTTCCAAAACTATTTTCAACGGATATGTAGATATTTGAATCCTGACTTATTATTTGTATCCTTTACAGCATCCATAGTTGTGGGATATGTAGCCTGCCAAGACCAATGATTTAATGAATTATTGGTAGTAAGTACACTCAAACAAGCTAATTGGTATATAATAGTTGCATGTATACCAATTACGTTGTTAGACTGTACGTATGTAGTCAATTAAAAAAACACTATATGATCTACACTTAACGGAAAATCAATTTGAATTTGGAGAACTCAACGCCATTAACGTCCGATAAGCGAATGCGCAGGCGGATATCGTATTCGTTATTATTATTTACTAAATTAATTCTTATGAGGAAACTCCAATACATTATGATACATCCACATATTATAATATGTAAAACAGCATAAATTAAATTAAAAACGGAATTTTCAAAGCAAATATTCCAATTAAAAATGTTATTCGACATGTCACATTGACAGATGTCACTCAAAAGGCAATAAACACACACACGTAGAGCTTCAACTGCCTTGAGCTCATGTAACCCTGGTACATATTACGGTTTATCGTTAGTTTTACGACATTCGACATTCTGGCGATGACAGACCTTACAACCGCCAACATGTAATCATCAATATACCTGACGTTTATTTGTTTGTTTGTTTGATGATAAATTTAAAGAACTATAAAGTTTATTTTTATTGCGAAGTCCCTCCTAAATGTATGTCCTTAAAATGTTGAGTGTCAGTTTTCGTGAATCATAAATGTTACGCTACGTATTTAAATAGTTTATTTGTTTATATCTAAAAAAAATTTACTGTTGGCCAACAACAATCAACCACTGGATCGCTTCACACTGGTTCTTCATCATCACATCAACCATTGCAAGACATAGGTCCACAGCTAGACATAGTTCTCCCCCAAGGACCGTTATGACAATCGGTCCAATGGTTCAAATTAACGTAAATATCCTATAATATAAAAAAAAACCTAATTGTTACATGTCGTTTATTCGATTCCAAAATGTTTTTCAAAACGTTTCCCACGAGAATCTTTATGAATTAGCTTACATACACACACCCACACAAAACACTATCTACTCAGCCGGAGTGCCAATCGTGACATCCAAGTTCAATCCATGTCGTTATAAATGTGATAAAATGTCGTCGCTAGTTTTAATTTAAGGAATGTTACATTCATGTCCCTTAACATTTATATTATAGATTTATGCATACATAAATATTTAAATACATAGTTTCCATGGAATAGATTATGCAGTACCTATCGATAAAGGAAACACTACAAGACGCTGTTGAATCAATTAACCTTCGCGGCGATAGATATTTTACCCGCAAGCTCAAGGCTTAATGTTGTATATTTTGTTAATGCTTTGTATAATCTACGACAAATTAACTTCAAGTTAACCGCTGTATTAATTACCAGGGTACTTGCTAAATGTCTAAATCCATTTAATTGCAAACTTAATTTAAAGTCCTTTTATGAGGCTCTATAGTCCAAATTACTTTCCGTTTATAAACAAGAGATAGTAATGCACTCATCATCATTATCATCAACCCAGTTTTTGTGCCACTGCTGGTCACGGGTCTCCACTCATTGGAAAGAGATCAGGCTATAGTCAACCACGCTAGCTTAGTGACCAACTTTCAGGCGTGGAGTTATCCTCACTATATTTTCCGTCACCGTTTAACCATGTGATAAATACGCACGTAAACATGGCTATAATAAAATAACAGTTTTAATCAAAAATTAATTCATTTAAACCGTGACCCTTAATCAGGAAATAAAGTTAACATTGTCAGTTAAAGAGAGATGGCGCTATATAAAATATAGAACGTTATCCTTCTCTTAAACATCATATTTTAAATAGAAGTAACTTGTTGTATAACGAGCCCATACTAATACACAATACTATTTTATGTATTAAATACATAATCATCGGGACTGTTCATGTAACTATTGAAATTGAACAAAGAGTTTGTATTTGGCCACTAACGTTCAGAGATTGTAAATTTCAGTTTTAATGCGTTTAAGTTTTCATTTAGTATCTAGTTCCTGTAATTATAAATGATATACTGAGTCAACATATTAAACAAAGTAATATAGACCCGGTACTTCTAATTAAAACGAAAGGCGAGAGCGAAGTCCTGGGCTTCATAATTTAGCGTTGTTTAGTATCTGCTAGTTACAGATAAAAAAATCTTAAGTTCTTGCAGTATTCATTACCATTAATACTCTCTTTTATGATCTTTTGTAAGGCAATGCTCAGCTACTAGGTATTTTATGAGACAAATAAAACCTGTGATAAATCCGTGCATTTTGTTGATTAGGTTGTTATTAGAGGGAATACAATTTATTTGCCGAATAGATATAACTTGAAGACAATATACTGATAATCAAATAAAAAGAAACTATTTTCAATTTAATATACATTCATTGCAATTTAGGGCATATATCGAACAGTGGACATTTATTGATTGATACATTAATGTATATAGGAATTCAGCATAATAAGGTCAACGACGCGCGAGTGACGCCTCACATTTTGCAAACGTCCTGAGGCTACGATAACCGCTTACCATCAAGCCAGCCGTATTTCTGCCACCTCATTGTGTAAAAATAAAATTATTATTATCCATTATCAATCAACTGCTACACCTGAAAAAAAGAGTTTCATTTCTATTTGTAATAACTAGATTATTTAAACTGAGAAATGATAAAAAGCCGACTTGACTTACTCAGTGATTCCTGTCGTTTTACATGTATTGTGTACAGACATATTTATTATCTTTAATAGTTAGCACGTATATGACAGACGTAAGTTCGACATGCGACAACAATTAACACTTACATCATTGCAATTTACGTCAGAATGATTAAAAAATATTTATTATTATCAAATCAATTACTTAATTGCCAAATTCGTCAAAAAAAATACGTTTCCAGACCTATTTCTAATACTAATGCGGAATGCCGAATAAATTGTTATCCGAAAATGCTAGACAAAGTTGTCAAATTTGTATTAATAATTTGATTTAAAACAGAACTTCCGTACAAATTACGTTATTACTTAATGTACAGAGTTAGCACAGAATATTTGATGAGGCATAGAGTAATGCACGCACCGCTAGGCCTTGACACATCAATGGTAACACATTAGTTATTTACCCATAGACGGCGAGTTTACAAATAAATCATAAATTCAAACAATTTAGACCTATTCGCAGTTAAGTGGTGAACGGAAAGGGCTTTTTGCTTCCCCCAAAAACATTTCCACGTCCTGTACAAACAATGAACTTCGCGCAGAGGAACGTTTCCATTTGTATGAAATCCTTTTTATATTTTCTTCACCACAAAAGGAGAAAAATTGCACCCCACCTTTTTCTAAATATAGCTCAGATCTTTTTGCGTATCTAGAGTTTGTTTACCTATGATTTTAAGAAGGAATCCGTTGGGTCAATATGTACATTGTATTTGAAATTAGCATACCATGTTTGCACAATTAACACAGCGAGTGAGCGATCGGTTTCTGTGCCACGGGTCACATTTTCAAAAAGTCAGAGTTCAACGCACGCAGCGTTATTATTACTGACAACGAAAACAAGCTTAGAAAGTTATCACTGTACATTTAAAGCTAGCTTAAATGGGTTAACATTACTTGTAAGGAGAAAAATCTCGATTGCGTGTAAAGTTTACCAATCCGCAATAACCAAGCGTGAACTATGGCCTAATCTTCAGGCTTCTAAGACCGCAATACAATAAACGACTAGACAATTTATTATAACGTGTTTATAATATGTAATATTTTAATTTATATTTTACAATATTTATATAGCGTATTTAGTACAAGTTTTGACCCCTATTATTAGATACTACAGTATGCCTCTGCTAAATCTAATGGATAAATATGTTCAATATAAAAATCACACAACAGCTGTGAATAAATTTATTATAATCAATACAAATAATAATTATAACAGTGAGAATAAGTTTAAAAAAAGAAATCAATGTTAATGTAGAAAAAAAATGATGTGGAACAAAGAGGTCATGGCTGCATTAACCTATTTTCTTTGTCTGTTAAGTTGTGCAGCCCTAGTGTAAAACTCACCCTGTCTATAAGTAACACGTGCATATGAAAATTATAAGCTACCGCTCCATGTTCGTTCATTGAACTTTTATAGAGTTGCCAACGTCGGCGACTCGTCAGAATATTAATGGTACATAATATGTTCGGAATACTTGTTACAACTTTTCCCATTATGCTGCTCAGATTTACACCAGGAAAAATGTTTTTGACGCGAAAAAGACGCTCAGTGAAACTCAATGAAAGTTAGGCGTGTTACAAGATGTAAGCGAAGATTACGGGACTGTCAATTTGTTTAATGACGTTATTCTACTTCTAATATGTATCATAACTTGAATATATTTTATAACTAGACTCTACCGGGTTCGCGCTATATAACTCGCGATGAAAAGTCAAAAGGGACTGATAAGTTTGGAAACATTCCTATTTCAAGTTGTCCTTGCTACCACAGAAGAACTAACAGAAGCAAAACTTAAAACTCCAGGGTTTTTAATTTATATGAAGTTTCTTTTAAATCAACCCAGTATGTATATTATTCTTGAAGAAATAGATATGAAACAGACGCATAGCTTTGTGCTGCGCTTTTTACTAATTGGAAATGCCTTACGTCGGTCGTACAGTGAAAAAATGGGTCACGAGAGATTAGTTCAAGGCGCCTAAAGGATTATATCAAGCCTTCCGCTAACAGTGTGGTATCGGTTTTCCCTATACACCAGCCAATTTGTAAAGGTCAGCTGAACATTTTACGAAACTTTATTCCAAAAATCGTAGGAAATCTTCATTACCTTATGACATTTTAAAGTATAATATATTTAATTTATATCATTTAATTTTTTATTAGTAAAAGACCTAAACTATTAGATTTCCAAGTAATTGTATTTTTTCCTAGACTAAATTTATTTTATGAAATTTACGTACGTGATACATTACTTTAAAAAAATAAAACTAATCCAAAGAGTCTTTTTGTATTTTTTAGCTTATTTCAAGCTAAGATTTTTTAAATTTTTATTAAGAAAGAAAAATTCAACCTCAGGCGGGACTCGAACCCGCGTCTTCTGGATTGGTACTCCAGACGCTCTGCCAACTGAGCCACCAAAAAAAAAAAAGAAAATCTAATCCAAAGAGGTTTCAGCGTATGGCTTATTTTGGAAATGGAAATATTCTCTATGGACTCAGTACTTTTTTTTTTTTTTTTTTTTTTTTTTTTTTTTTTTTTTTTTTTTTTTTTTTTTTTTTTTTTTTTTTTTTGGGACTTGCCCACCACCCAAATCCCTACTACTGCAACTCCTGTAAACCAGGATCAACAACAGTAACTATCCAGAAAATCGTCGAGACAATGAAGTCCGACGTGTCCCAGGGGAATGATTTTAACTGTCTTGGAACCCGCAGCGAAATTAATCATGAAGTTATATAGGAGGAGTAAGAAAAATATCAGTTTTTTCACTTCCCTCCTTATCAAGCGAGAGACAGAATAGAATTTACATGTCATTGATATGAGAACAGATGTTTACAACTGAGTTAAGCCCAGTTGCCAGGCACCACGGATGATAAATTAATAAGTTATGGGTCCTAATAATGTGAGCTATTATATCTGATTCCAATAATAGGTATGGCAAAAACGCTTAAACGCACGGAAATTCATCCTAGTCGCAACAAGGTCCGAGTAATAAATCACCCCAGATATAATTTGCAAACTATCGAGCATAATATTGCGTTCACTTTGCCATAGACTACACTCCCACAGGATATGATGTGCAGATTGCTCGTATTCACAGTTTGTTGAACAAGGGCACAATGGTGAGGAGACAAGCTTAAATGAAAACAATTTACTTTTAAAGTTGCCGTGTCCTGTAAGGAATTGGGCAACACAGTGGTCCACCTCCAACCAAGTCCTCTCCAGCCGCTCACGAACGGATGGAAAGAATTGGTGGAGATGGCGGCCCTTAGTAGAAGAATCCCACCTTATCTGCCATTCGTCTAAGAGTTCCTCCCAAACGTCGGCCTGGGGTTTAAACAATCTAATAATCTTAGCCCGGTCACGTTCTAAAAGGAATTCATTTTTCAAGTGCACTCTTGAAGCGAAATACATTGCAGCACGTCGTTGTGCCTCGAGATCGACTGGCAGCACTCCCGCGAGTACTGGTAGTGCTTCCGTACTAACAGTCCTATATGCTTTACATAAAAATATCAATGCTAGACGCTGACTTTGAAGTAACTTACGTCGTACCGCACCTATGGTGGCCCTATCGGCCCAAACAGGTGCTCCGTAGCACATACAGCCTAGGTAAGTAGCCCCATAGATGGTTTTTAATGTATGAAAAGATAAACCCCATGTAGCCGTAGATATTCTAGTCAAAGCATAAAAGTTACGTTTAGCTTTTTCACCCACAGTTTTAATGTGTTCAATAAATGAAAAATTTTTTTCAAGTACGAGACCGAGGTAACACACTGACTCCTTTCTTTTTACGGTGACGTTATCGAATTTGATGCTAGGCGAGGATTTAAGACTACCTTTCAAGATTAGTTGAAAGGTTTTTTGCGGCGCGAATGTTAAGCGGTTCCGTTCGCCCCACGCGGATATTAAATGTAAACACGAGTGGGCTAAGTTTTCGAGACCAGACCGCGTATTTGACTGAATGAGCAGAAGGCCATCGTCCGCGTAACCAGTCAATGAACAGCCGTGCGGGAGCGGTAACGCGAGAAAATCATCAAATCCCAGATTCCAAAGGTACGGCCCGATTACAGAACCTTGAGGACATCCCATAGTCAGTGCCTTCGACACAGAATGGTGCCCAAGTGTCAGTTTAACGGTTCCGTGTAAGAAGTACGAGTATATAAGAGTGTAGATATTTCTAAAGCAACCACGACTTTTTAATTTAAGCAGTAACATCGGCCACCAAGCGTTGTCGAAAGCACCAGAGATGTCAAGGAAAATGCCGACGACGTATTTACAATTCGAATTATTTACTATCGTTCTAACATAGAGTGCGGCGTCAGTTGTAGATTTGCCTATGGTAAACCCGAATTGGTTATTATGAAATTTAGGCCCGTCCGGTAACAAACGTGGAACAATTAAACGTTCGAGGAGTTTCCCCAATGAAGGCAGTAATGTTATGGGGCGGTAAGACTTAGGGTCGTCCGGGGGCTCAGTACTATGCAAATATCAGCTGGCAGCCTCTGCACTCAGTATGTTTTTACATTTTTTTATGCCCAAAACCCATTAATAAAAAAGGTTAACCCTTCGATTACCGTGCTTTTAGTGAGCTTGTGCCAAACAATAGTGGTACAATAGAGCTTTTAAGGTAAACTGACGCTTTTGTCTGCGTTCAGAGCGAGACAGACTGTTAGTTGGATGTTGCGTTATAGATTTATTTCACGTACAAAAATAGAGTAAAATGTGAAGTATATCAAAACATGTCTTTTGAAATAAAAAAATACACCTCATCATCAACTCAATTATTTCCCAGTGCTGGGTACATGTCTCCTCTCATTTGAGAAGGACTAGTCCATAGTCCAACATGCTAGCTTAATGTGGAATGTGCAGACTTCACACGCCACGAGAAAATCTCTCAAGCATACATTTCCTTCACCTTTTGGGCATGTGGTAAATTTGCAGGTAACTTCGAAAATTCAATAATTTGTCCTTTGAGATTGAACTCAAAACCTTTGACTTCACAGTCCACTGGTCACACCACTAGGCCACCGCAGCTTTTAAAATGTTACATAGATTAAAAGACCCTTTACTATGTTTTTTGGACATTAACCGCACATGTTACTCGGGGTACGGGTCGCATTTAAAAATAACAGGGTCTTCCCTGTTATGACAAAAGACTGCAACTCACAGTCACACCTTTTCATAGTAATATAGCGTCACATTAATAAACCTACGCGATGTTATCTCGGTATATGTTCGATCTCTAATACGATAATAGGTTCCATTAAAAATTTAATTAAAAAAAAATGTTTTATATTTTCTTATTTACGTACACTTTTTGATATACACTGTTTTTCAAATTGCATCAATAGTAACGACTGATTTGCCGTTCAAACGGCAGAGGAGATATGTACTACTTTATTTATATACCTATGTTTCATACTATTACGTCTAATCCCGATATTTCATACAATATACCGTAAAACAATCCAGAAAAAGTAGTTTATTATCTGTATCTTTCCTCTCTTGAAAAAAATCTCAAATATTTTTAGAAATACCGAACTTCTGGAACTGTACTATTTTTTTTATCTACAAATGTCATTATTAAAAATTACTATTGTCGCTAACAACTAGTTATTAAAATTAAATACAAAATTTCATATAACAGTTGATATTAATTATTACTGATGTGATAAAATATGTTCTTATCAACTGAATTGTAACACATTCCATCGTCTGTTTATTGTATTTTTACTTTTTGTTGGAGTAAACAATTTAGTGGGCGATATCAGAGCGGTGAATGGCGGCGATAAAAATAGCGAGCACATGTGTTCCGAGCCAGATGCCCTGCGACCTTACTGCCAGCCAGTTTTATAACTGAGGGTGACTGCACACGATCAAATTTATTGTTCCAGTTGTATGATAGTTTGTACTTTAATCAAATTCACAATGAGCATCACTCAAATCTTGATCTTGAAAATTAATATGCATAAAGGGTCTAGTTTGCCTTAATTAATTATTTTTTTGAGACAATTTTTTAATGTATATTCCTTAAATGAATGATCTTGAATCCTCGAATGATTCCACATTCGATATTTGTAGCTACAATTCATATTTCAATTTGATATTTTTGTACAATTTTACCAGCATTTTTTTACATATGGATCTTCCCCACATGGTACTGACTTTTGTGAGACAATAGGACACACAATGACTGTTGTAAGTACATACTATGGTCATAAACCATCTTTAAACACGAACTGAATCAAAATCAATTAATCAGTTTTAGACCGTATAACTGCAAATTGTATATGAAATGTTGCATATTTATGACTACTTACCTACTACTAGATAAGCCAAAAATTTGATATTGCACGACACGTTAGATTTGAGCCAAGCCCGTCAAACAGTTTACCAAATATACAGAGACACCACAACAATAAATGCACACAAAACACAAACTACCTATAATATTGGCGACACGAAACACGAACTATATAATATTGGCATCGTTTCCCAGTTTTTCACACTACGTTAACATTTATTACTGACCAACACGCCATTGTCTTCGTGACAGTGACGAGAGATAACCTTGGGTTGCGGCTGTACAAAAGATATGAATTATAAAGTGCTAATGTCAAACTGTAATTGATGGAGCGTTACCAGCTGTAATATTAATCTTTAGCTTAGTATCGGGTTCAAGTACTTACGTATTTTGAATATTGATTTTCAATTCAAATGTAACATGGAGTCAGTTTTGGTTTTTTCGATCGTTGTCTTATGTGATGTCTAGGGGACTGAGTATTCGAAGGTCGACTTCGACCCCAAGGCCCGAAAGCTGCATGTTGGAGAGATATTCTCGAGGGCGTGTGAAGTCTACCAACCCGCAGTAGGTTAGCGTTGAGAAAGATTAGGCCATAATCCACTATGGCTTAATCTTTCTCAAATGCGAGAAGACCCGTGCCGAGCAGTGGGACATAAAATAGATTGATAATGATGTTGTCTTTCGTGGAAGTTATTTCCTTTCATGTCCAATCAATTATCACAATAATATGAAGTTTTTGACATAAGCCAGCAGCTATTAGAAGCAGAAGTTATGTTATAATGATTATTTCTCCTAATTAATGTAGGTAATATGACCACTAAACCTTAAACCTAAAACCCATCACCTGATAGACACTAATAGACGCCGCCTGGTAGGGTGTTTTCGTCCAGTTAATTATTCATCACTACGGAATACTGAATGGGCGTTCGTTTGCGCGAAAATATTTTGGCATTATTCAAACGGTGAACAATGAAATGCTATTCCATACTCTTGAATATTCAATTTTTTTAATAATTTTTCGAAAATGCTTTAGGATTAACAAAACAAAACAAAACTATAACCAAGATGATTTAATTAAATTTTTGTAAGGAAAATTGATCGTATAACATTTTAAGTTACGGTATAGATTATTATAACAAACGAGAAGCACGCGATCAAAGCCTTGTAATTTATAATTGTTGTTAAATATCGTCAAAACAAGCGACCTCCTTTATCGATAAACTATTGTAAACTGCACAATTATCAATCTTTAACGGAATATTGACTCAATAGTTTCTCGAGAAACTATGCTACCAAATTTAAAAAGTAAAAGGAATTCTTAATAACTATGTCAGCTTAATACAACGCATAACATAACGAATTCACACGCAAATTTTAATATGGGAATTTAGGGATGCCACTAAAGTCAAGGTCAAAATATTATTTTTTCAAAGTACGCGAAATTTAATTAGCTTTTTTAAACGTTGATTATAACGACATCCCCCAAAAACGCCCCCCCTTTTCCGCTCCTTAATATTTTTACTGGGAAGAACTTACGCAACGAACTCAATTTCAAATATTAATGATCATGTGAACTAGCTACATCAAACCATTTTATCGAACTATTTACCTAACCTGTATATTGTGATGGGCGTGCTTTTTAGGGGGCTGTTTTTATGTCACCTTCAAAAATGATTGGCGACTAAACACTTAAAAATGAACACCAACACGTTGTAATACGAATCACCTAATCACCTAAGGACGATGTCTTGGCGGAACTGGCAACGTGGGTAAACTGTGGTAAACTTTGGCACACAGAAGCTTGGCAAACTTTCGCACTCCTCGCGAATGAGATCATCTTGCTAACCGTCAGTCCTATCTCTATATGAGTATATAACAATGCAATCAAGTTCTACAATTACTTTGCTATCAGCAGAAGAATTTTTGAACATGGAGCTTGAAGATAATTTAGATTACCCTAAATTATATGAATTAAAAATGACTCATATTTGCTATAATAACCGTTAAATATTCTACAATATATTAGCATTGACTTTATTCGAGAAAGGCGCAGTGCGGAGACACCGCGGTGCTGTGATAAAGCCGGGGAGCTAAAAAAAAACTTAGCACTAGGGCCGGGACCCCCCTGGAGGAAGAGTCTAGATACGCCCTTGAATACATCAGGCTATAGTTCACCAAGGTGCCACCTTCACCTTCAGGACCCAAGTTTAACAAGGCAATAAAAATAAAATAAACGATCGAGAGCCGTCTCTTTCTTACAACCCAAATAATCCAGTAAAGACGTACTGATTGAGGATAAAAAAGTACCTTATTTACGTTAAGTAATGTGGAAAAATATTCCGACTGTAGTATATCATAGAAAATATAGCTACGATTAAAGTGCTCACGACCGACATGATTATATTTATACGTTCATTCATCACCGTAGCAATATACGCCCAAGAAACGGTATTCATTCTTTTCCCAACATAATAAAGTTCAATTTCCTTATTAAATATGATGTTTCTAATAAGGAAATTGAACTGAATATAACTGTATTAATAATAATTTATTTCGTCTGGAGTAATTTATAAAACTCATATGAGTATAATATTTTTTTAGTATATCTAGTTGGTCTGTTATGTATGTGCTTTAATGATAAATCAATGTGTTCTTAATAAAACGAAAATAATTATTTCCATCCGACTTTCTATGTAGAGATAATTATGAAGCTTAGCCTGCTCAGATATTATTGAAGCGACACGGTGATCACATATTATTGCCTTACAGTTCCTTTATAAGTATATACATATTATTGAACCGTTCATATGAGGATATACTTTTGATCTATAGGTTCTATAGGATTTATTGAGCTTACCAGTGCTCACAATATTATGAATCCTTGACAATGCCGATACATATATTAATGATCTCGACTGTACCTACATGCGTAAATATCTAACATCTATTCAATATAAGCAAGATAAATATTACTCATTAACATTTTTAATATAGAGATTCCCTGTGACAGCTTTTAAAAACGGTGTAGCAACCAATTCATAATAAGAACATCAGTAAATATAAACTCAGTGGACCACACAGAAAAAGCCATAATATACTTCGTCACGAACAAACTGTAATGAGAACAATAAAACTAAATTATTAATGTCCACACAAGTTACATAATAAATATACAAAATATAACAGTGAATATGTCGCTTGTGTATCGTCTAATCCAGGGATTGTAAACAATTAGTTAAATTTACCAACACGACCAGATAGGTACAATATATACCATACCTATACATATACATTAGATATCTCATCGCCCATTTATTGTCTCACTGTTGGGCTCATTTGTGAAGGATTCTATTTAATTTTCCCATTTTACGCAAGTGCGGTGGCACTTCACAAGCCATCAAAAAGTCTCTTGAGCATAAAGGTTTCCTCACGATGTTTTCACAGTTTGATCATGAAATAACTTCAAAAACTTAACTCTCCTTCCCAAGACCTTTGGTTTCACAGTCCACTAGTCTCTGTGAATAGATAGATAGATAGATAGAATATTCTTTATTGTACATAACCAAAAAAGACAAAAGATAAGATCTGTATAAAATGTTTGCTGGTAGATAATTATCCGCCTTCCGACTAAGAGCCATAAGAGTTTATGGCAATGGCCTAAAGGTTTACTTTAATTGCGAACCGCATTTTATACCTATACGTGCTCTTTATGAGATCAGTCTAGGGTGAAACGCGTTTATTAAATAAATATTTTCAAAACTATATCTTTCAGAAAACCCAAAATGAATGTCAGGCACTTAAATAGTACAAGTTAATTTAACTTTGTTCTATGAAATGGTTTAGAGTCACGTCATAACCACACGAATTTTTTTTTAAATATTCTACATTATTGACATTATGGGCACATTGCTCGAAGAACGGATGGCCGTTGGGGCTTGAAGGTTCTCGAGTGGCGACCGCGAACTGGAAGACGCAGCGTGGGTAGGCCTCCGGCAAGGTGGACCGACGACCTGGTAAAGGTCGCTGGAACCAGCTGGATGCAGGTGGCCCGAGAGCGGTCGTTGTGGAAATCTTTGGGGGAGGCTTTTGCCCAGCAGTGGACGTCCTCCAGCTGATATGATGATGATGATGATGATGATTGACATAAACCTAAATGTCATGAATGCAGTATTACAAGATTGTCAGCACATGTATTACACCATACACCTATAACTATAATATGTATATATGTATATATTTTTTTTAGACGTATAATTATGTATAATGGTTGGTCATCCCTGGCCTAGTCATTATGAGCGCGACAGACAAAAATAGCGGTCTCTATTTGAGGGCCACAGATGTGTGTCAACACTCAAGTTATTTTAACCGGCTATATATTATTCATAACATAAAATTAAGGGCTCGGTGTGTTCATATAGATAAATAGGTTTCATTTCACGAAACTTTTGTATGAATGTTTTAATTATGTGTATGTAGTTTTGTGTGGGTCGTGGTGACGAGCTCAGTGCAGTTGTGATAGCCTAGTAGAGCAACCAGTGGACCTGTTAATCAAAGAACTCGAGTTCAATCTCACAAAGCCGTTGATCTTCAAACGGCTGAACAAATGTTCTTCAATCATAGCTAAGAAGCTCTCGATGAAGTCACCTTACTAAAATAATTAAAATCTGTTTAAGAACACAATTATTATTACAATACCACTACAGCAGACATATACGCAGATGTCAACCTTTTTACAAATAGCAATTATCGTTATAACATTAATAAAGATTCGGTGAATAAGGGTATGACAAATTTAATTAAATCAATTATATCACTGGTAATGTATTATTAAATACAGCTGCAAACCAATTCGTTATCTAAAAGCTTTATTCTAAAACAAGTTAATTATTTACACCCATCGAATATATCACACATTAACCACGGCTATCCAACCACTGATCAGTGAATACCCTAACAAATTGTTAAATGCCAAATTAGTTCACAGGAAACATGTCCATTTCAATTCAACCAATGTGGCAGAATACTTTGCGTGACATACCTATATGAAATTCTGACCGCGCCGCATCGCGCCGCACCGCGCAATATCGCGCCGCGCCGCGTTTCCCCGTGTTGTTCCCCGCAAATGATCGAAATAATGCGCATCTCTTTTATTACACATAATTATCTGTCCAGTTATTTTTCCATTAACGATTCCCTTAATGTTGCCAATAAATTTCATCTCCCGTCACAATTGTAAAACGAAACTTTGCCAGAGCCAGATAAATGATATCAATTATTTATCAAGTGCTACTCATATTTTATTAACCTTAACGAGATTCAAATACGATCACTTAACGAAAGCCGACAAAAAATTATACAAACATTTTCCGTGAGCCGGGATATCAAATTTTCGATTATTTCGTCACAAAGGAGATTGTATTTATTATCATATTAATTAGCATTTATTAATACGATGGGTTATAAAGCTATAATTTATTTTGTTAAAAATTCGTATACCGTTGTTTACCGAACCAGTGGACCCAGGCTGGCGCGATGTCAAATCTAACTAGACATCTCAGCATTACAATAAAAACTACTTTTGACTTTTGATATTACTGACAAAACGTTGGGCTTAAATAATATCAATATTAAAATCGATAATAATTCGATTTAAGGTATTCGCATAAGTCTAAGATATCAGAAAATAAAGTATTATCAATATAATAGTGTCACAGTTAAGGGACCTTAAAATATACCGTTGAGTATTTATAACCTCTCTGCCTAACTCTTTAGGGATAAGCATGGTGATATATTAAGTTAATATTTTATTTAAAAATCATAAGTTATATCATCAAAAAGATAAAAATAAGGTAGCTAACTTTTAAAGTAGGACAAGTACGTTATATGTGGAGCAACCTTAAGTGTACGTAGATGGAATAGATTCTCAGCAGCAAGATTGTCATCACGTAGGTACATGAGTCACGTCTCGTGTCAACAAATGAGCGTCACTCCTGAGGTCACAACACCTGAACACTTGGCATGCTGACAAGTTGCATAACCGACGAACGTTAGCGAAAACAGGAAACATCGACTATTTAAGTAACCATTATAAACTCTAACACAAATATACGACTGAATCCCTACAGCGAGAGACCGATTCTCGTGATGTAGACTTTTATCAGAATAGATAAATATCGCTCTCAAAATATCTATTCTACGTAATTTTTCGTACTTTCGAATGCGATACAAGCTTAAAGTAATACTGAAATGTCTCCACAGCTTAAATTTTACCAAAATCCGTTCTCAAGTGACGTCCATAAACTGACCGACCTATAAACTACATACTTGCAAAATTTTAGCTTCATAGGTCAAGTACATTTCGTGTTTAGTCGTCGAGTAAGAGACCTTTCAGTCTGGTATATATCGTATCGTATCGAATAGATATACCGATAAAAGCCCCGCAATTTATACAATAACTTTACTACGAATCTTCAGGAACAGAACACTTAATAGTAATTTTTAATAGATATCCATATCATGAATATGTCTATTGAATTGAGAATCGCTTACGTGCACTGTGACTAATTTTTGTGTGTTTATTTGTTTCAGGTAAGTTGAGTAAGTTGTTTGTTCTCACACAAAAAGTTAGAAGGATCAAAAGGTAAAACGCGGAACAGGGTAAGCTTAAAAGCTAATACAGAGAGTATTAAGAGTACATAAAAAGAGTTTATATGGTTGACGTTTTAATAATATTTCTTACTGTAGTAAAAAAGCTTTAGTATTTTAATGAAATTATCGGGTATAAATCAATTTACTCATACTCATTATAAGGACTAAAACACACATATTAAAGTAATAGGGAACCCTTTAGAAAAGCAGAGTGAAATATAATAAATTCGATTCAATTATGGCTTAGTATTTTACACGTAACTTAGTCTTAGTCGGTATTTGAAATGGAACAATTTGATTTTGAGAACAACTTCAGATATCATACGATCACAACTTTGTTAACCAAATATCGGATATAGAAAAAAGGTTCTAACGGCCATATTGAAATATCAAGTTTACCTTTGCATATGGAATTTGATACGTGTGATACGAACGGTACACCTCGTTTATTTTTCCGTCAAAAAAAAACTCGAATATTTTTCGAGGGAAATGTTGCTGTAGAGGAGCACTTTTGCACGTGCGGGGAAATAAAAGTTGTGTGAAATATCAAAAGTGCTATCTTTTTGTCCCACAGTGTTTGATTTATATTGAGCCCATTTATTGTCGTATATATTTGCATCTGTTTAATAATATCTTTTAGACGAGTATATTGGAACAACTGAAATGTTGTTCATCGGTTCGATTATGTAACCAGTAAAATCAATCCAATGATTGTCCCACTGCTGGGCACGGGTCTCCTCTCAGACGAGAGAAATAAGGCTATTGTCTACCACGATAGTCTAGTGCAGGTTGGCAGACGTCACACGCCATCATGAGTCACCACTCAGGACACCACACACTCACACCACTAGGATATCACCATATCCTAGTGGTGTGACCAGTGGACTGAGATGTCGAGGTGCCGAGTTCAAACCCAAGGCACGCACCGCTGACTTTTTGGAAGTAATGTGCGTATTTATGATTATTATGATTTGATTTGTGAGGAAACCTGCAAACTTGAGAGATATTCTCGATGGCTTGTGAAGTCTGCCAACTCGCAGTAGGCTAGCGTGGTAGATTATAGCCTAATTCCTCTCGAATGAGAGACCTGTGCCCAGCAGTGGGACGTTAATGGGTTGGTGATGATGATGATGACTCGCCATCAAAAAAATCTCTCTGGTGGCGTGCCGGTTTCCACGCAAAGTTTTAATTCACCGTTTAAGGATGTGATAAATACGCATGTAACTTTCAAAAGTCATTAGTCAAAAGCCACAGGGTGGAAATCGAGATTTTTGACTTCTTAGTCTATTAGTCACCCACTTAGGTTACCACAGCTTTTCAACAACTTTAACAAGCTATAATAAATCTATAAACGTTCAGAAAACCGTAGCTATTTGGAAATTAATAATGATTAATAATTAATTAAATAGACAACCCAATTAGTAGAGCGGTAGTTAACACTGCCTTCTGTGCAATGGGTCCCGGGTTCGAATCCCGGTCGGGACAAATGTTTCTGTGATGAGTATAAACATTTGTATCCGAGTATTGGATGTATCTATGTATAATATGTATATATTTACAAAAACCAGTATATATGACTACATATATACTGGTTTTTGTTACGGTTACTAGAAGGTTGATATACTAATATCAACCTACTTACACAAACCTCGTTGCTTAGCTTGGAACTAGATGGCGCTGTGTAAAATGTCCAGAAACATTTATTTATTATTTTAATACAAAAAAGCCGAGGTGTTAAAGTAAAATATTAATATAGGAAGAGCTAAAATAGCATACATGTTATAACGCCACGCTTTTATAAAATTCAGTGAACTGAAAACAAAACACTACTTACATAGTATGCTCAACTTAAACGCTATGCAACAATCTCGATGGTCTAGTGATCGTAAGAGCGACTGCTGAGCAAGAGGTCTTGGGTTCGTTTCCTAGGTCAACCAAAGTGTTATTGAGGTTCTATTAAATTCGTAGCAATTCGGAGTTTAGATAGGTTTTCGGTTGACGGCAATAAGCTCACCCTCTAATACATGGGACCTGAAACATACCGGCAAAATTGTAATCATTAATACACCTCTGCCTAACCCTTTATGAATGCTAAAAGTATTTTATTTAGTTCGAAACTATAAGTTTTTTTTTATTCAAATAACGTAATTTCATATACTTTGAGTACAATTGATTGATTTATATAAACACTTAATTGTGCATTAACGAAGTACAATACTACCAAAAATAACGAGGAGCCTTGAGAGGTATGAATTAACAGTACATGGTCTTACCACTAAGCCAGTATTACCATTTCCAATCTTACTATTAATTTTGCAAGTCAATGTTCATTTCAACCGTATTCATTTATATACAATTATCACCAAAACCACAGACTAGTAATCGGATAAAAGCTCTCACTCGCTTTCAGTAATTAATTAATGTAAGTAGTTATAGTGAACCTAATGTGAACCCCACTCACTATTTACCTAGCTACTTGAGGTACCTTTTGTTTGTAGGTGATAAATTTATACACTAGATCAAACCAAAAGTTATCTTGGAAGGTAGGTAATTAGGTCTATATTTGTTCAGTTTTAGACGTACATACTTCTAATTGAATTTCACAGAGACTAGTTTTCGACTCTCCTCATATAGTTTTCTTCAATCACCTCGAGATTTATTCATCATTGTCTTTTTCGGATCCCAATATATCCCAGGGGAGCTCTGTTAGGACTCCCCTCATCACTCTAAGAGTCTTTGCAATCGTATCGTCTTTCAGACAACCTCTATTTGGTCTTCTCTACCCTCCATTCTTTCCTTTTTTAGTCACATGCGTTCCATCTACCCTTATCACGCGCTGAAATGGAGACATATAACTCCTATCCAGTTCTACTAATACGGGCTCCATCCACATTCAAACTTCCTCTTATATATTTCTTCCTTATCTTAATGCCACTCCACACATCTACATCACTATTTTCAACTCCCGTGCATGTAATCTTCTATAATCCGTATACGTAATAGCTCGGCACTTCAAACAACAGGACAGACCCAATAATGCTAATCATCTATTTTTGAAGTTAATATACGTCTTTGCCGTTATTGGCATACCTACTTTGAGTACAGTACTCACTAAAATGAGAATAGGTTATTTAAAAAAAAATCACAGGTAAGTATATAATACAGGGCTGTGGCAAATGGCCCGACGCATAATAAAGATTTAGGCTACTGTTGAGTTTTTGTTCCATCTTTTAAGTAATGACCCTATTAGTATCCCTTAAACAATAATTTAATATCTTCTGGTTCTTTGGCAAAACGATTCGCGAACGCTTGTGACATCTTTCATCCTCTTTTAAGAATTATTCGTGACATTCCCATTTGTTTTTCGTTTTACTTCAACGTCATTTTTTAAGGCGATTAAAATTTGAGATTTGAATGCGAAAATTGATGAGACGGAATATGGCGTAGAGATTTCCGAAATATTGTGATGAAATATAGTCCGTTAATTATACGATATCTTAAATCCTATTCAGCATTTCTCCTGAACCTTTATCATGAAATCTCCTGGGTAACATATACATAATTATGTCTACGTATAATTAAACTATATAAACATAGAGTTACACTGAAAAGGCATAAATGTATGCTACGTGTATGTGTGAAATAAACCTCATCTATTGCTTTCCATTAGGCGGGCGAGATCGAGACCCATTCATAATTAAAAATCCCTTACCCAGTGAGCACTTAGGGTAAGCGTTTCCATGAAGTAAAAAGCTTAACCTTATTTGTACCACAAAACATAAAAGGTACACTGAAAAGTTTAACAATGGTCGTTATGAAAACAGATACAATTTTTGTAGATTAGGTAAGTCATTTTCATGGTCACAAACAAAGCTAATTAATTAAAAAAATACCTACATAAGTTGCGTGTTACCTATGACGAAATAATGACGCTTCACATTGGTACCTGTATGCTATTTAAAATACGTGAGTACATTTTATACGGAGTACTTATGTAGAGTACACATATTGGATTTTAATATCGGCCGGTCCGTTCGATAACTAGATTGTTATCGTATGAATACCCGCGCCGGGAAATGGGTGGGCCGGAATTTGGCGGCGAAAAACATGCCAGCATCCGACCCCGAGCTGATTTAATATCATGCACGATTGAATTACTTTAATGATATCGATAGACTCTCTGTAAACATCTGGTAATGATGCCTGAATTGAAAGTTGATTTTGGGTCAACTACGAGTGCTACAGTACGAACATATTTGGCCGGTGAACGCCGTAGGAAAGAACTTCTAACGTTAATAGAGTATACTGTTTCCATTTTCTATGTAAATGTTTGTCGTCACATAATGATGACAAAATTGCTCAGCAATGTAAGTTCATTTTAGCGTCGCGTGTATCCTTTTACATGCCTCAAAGAAGATTGTATCACGACCAAAGCGAAGTTAGTATTGAAAATCATATTCTTCACTAAATACTCCATAATAAGTATTGATACATTTATGTAGATTGTATCCGGAAATTATTTGGTACACTAGTTACTAAGCAATTTGGGTGATACTAGATGGTTAATACACTTCATAGTAATGAGAAATAGAAACCTACCAACCCGCAATAGGCTATCGTGATCCTCTCAAAGGAGAGGAGACCCGTGCCCAGGAGTGGCACAATAATTTTTTGGTACGCTAATCGAGTTGTCAAAATAATTTAATATATTATTTTAATAAACATAAGTATATACATATTTATAAAGACACTTATTCCTATCTCCTTTATTTCTGTATGAAATATGAGGATAGTTGAGATGAAAGCAAAGATCTTAAGTGATTTATTACACTATTCCAAAAGTATTCAATAATCGTCAAGCGGGCTTTAACGTGTCATTCTATGGAGAAGTCTTATTAATATTTGACATGTGTAAGCTCACATAAGCGTGCTTTGATCCGTCGTAATGCACGGTAAATCGCTAGTTTATGTTTAATCGGATAGTGAGTTTTGACGAAAATCGTAACACGAAAACAAAGAACATATGTATATATTGAAATACGGTTCAATGGAATATGTGAATTCTATGTATAGGTAAATAAATGTAATACAAAAAAAATATCATTTACAATAAATATAGGCATATTTTTCCACCTAAGCTGAAACAGTCCCTTTCCTCAGCAAAATTATAATTATATAATAATATTAACAAAGTTATTTGGTAAAAGTAAAGAAAAGTTAATAATTTAAACCACTTTTTTGTCAGAGTCAAGTGACATACAATACATACCCACAAACAAATAAGTAATAAACTCCATACCACTTCGTTCTGTAGAGAGTATAGAAAGAAGAAAAATGTATGTGTGGTATGGAGTTTATTGCTTGTTTGTGGGTATGTATTGTATGTGGGGTCACTTGACTCTGACAAAAATGTTACTTTAATAAATATCAAACTAAACCCCACAAAAGGTACAGACGAGAAAAAAAACCATCACTCACTGAAGTACCCTAAAAAAGTATTTTCTAGTTTTTATTTTACGGCGTGATAAATACGTATATTAAAATCAAATTAGGAGCTTATAGTACTTGAATTATACCAATAAACAGACACATAAACTGATGCGGCTTTATTATAAGTGTAGGTACCTTGTTGACCACGGAACCCTAAACATCGTTAAAAGTTAATGATAAAGAAGACGCTATTTTGAAATCATCCCCTCTTTTGCCCACCGCTTATTAAGTTGGATTTTAAGGTCAATGTTTTAAAAGTACTTGCTTGACATTTAAACTCACTGCGTGTATATTTTGTCTCCTTTTTCTCTATAATAATTTTAATTAAACCCTTTAAAGTCTAAAGGTAAATCATCATGGTTTGACGTGGGAACCTTCAAGAGGAGAGCATATTCTTTCCTGAAAGGCGGGCAACGCATTTGCGCGTCTTCTGGTGTTGCAGATGTCCATGGGCGGAGGTGATCACTTACCATCAGATGAGCCTCCTGCCCGTTTGCCCCTTATTTCCATAAAAAAAGAAATCCTAGTTTCAGTTTCTGATGGCTGTTTGTATTGATGATATCAATATAAATGAAAATATTAAGTTGGATTGTGGAGGAACCTTCAAAAACTCGAACAGTTCTCTGCTCTGATTGAGCCAAAATTTTGACATGACATACAACCCCCTTCAAAGATTGTGTTTACGTTTTTCGTGTTATTACAACCACAATGTGCACAGCATAGCGTGTTAGAAATAATTAATTAAAATTTTGCAAATATCTTCTTTAATTATGCCTGTATAAATTGTTATTGATTTCTGAACATTAAATATGGTAGCGTACCCTTCCCTTTATTATATACTAGCTTTTGCCCGCGACTTCGGCTGCGTAAGATTAGTAATTTTATTTTTTCTCCTTATAAGGGATGATTTAATATGAAATCATCATATCAAATCAGCCCGATGGGTTGAAAACGAATGTCCTCATGAAATTCTATGTCCTTCCTCGAGACTCAAACTATCTCTATACTAAATTTCATCAAAATCGGTTCAGCAGTTATAGATAGAGGTAACAGACAGACAGACAGAAACACTTATGCATTTATAATATTAGTAAGGATTGCTTGGGTTGCAGTTTGCAACAAATCAATAGTTCTAGAATCACGTAAATCTGCACTCATTCGAGCTTACATTCTGCAACGCTTTGTAAACTGAAGTACCTATTGCTTTAACAAACGTTTGTACCAAACATTTCTATTCTCCAACAATTACTTCTACATCGCCAATTAAGCTGGCCCGACATACTTCAGTGAATAATATAATTATTGCAAACTCAATTAGGTTGCTAAGTGCCAGATATCTCCTGGTTTAATCTCATTCTATTTTATAGGGTTCAGTTGCTAACTAGAAAATATGAATACCGTATTCTATGATGATGTTCACTCTTTGGTCTTGTTTACCAGAATATTTTAAATTCGCAATTAATTCCCAAATACCCTGCTCTGTGAATTTAGCATTTAGTAATACCGCTGTCTAATTCTAAGCGGATACTATGTATATGTTGCATACACTACTTATATGCTAGGTGTTTTACCCCAAAGGCCCATGTCTGATACTGTTTTCTAAATCAATACCATAATAATAGGGGTAGTACCCCCGTCTTACAGAAGACCGCAGTGAATCAACAATAGTTGTCTTTTCGCGAGTGAGTAAGGTCACCAGAGCTCATTGGGGGAGTGACTATTCTGACAGCATGGGAATTCCGTTTGCTTTCAGTTCAGTAACTCCCTATTTTAATAAACTTGAACGGTTTCTAAGGACATTATGAACGTTTTACTGCTTTACCGTCTCGCTGGTGTAATGCAAGTTGATACACTTAACACGCCTAGCAATAAAAATCTTATAGCCATACATATTTCATGCACCGTTTAAATGAGTATTATTAATACATACGCTCATAATATAGAAACGATATTAACTTGACAGTCCATAGGTATCATTTCTAGGTTATAAGTAAAATAAATAAATAAATGTTAATATATTAATACGGAACCAGAGACATCTTTATTTTCTTCCTCTGGCATTTGTGCCTTGACAATCTCTAACAATTAAGTCCCTGAGTGGATAATATGGGTACCGTAATACGAAGTAAAAGCCTTTCTTCTGTGTAGAAAAGTGTTGAGGTATTCAATGTTGGGGAAAATTAGGGTGGAAGTGGGGATTAAATTGGATTTTATTATGAAACTTATAGCTTTCAAGTGATCTTAGTAGATAGGGGCGGTTTAACATTGAATTTTCATGCTATGTTCGCTGTGATTTTGTTAATATCGCTACATTTTTTTTGTTTTTATATATCTTACGTACCATCACGTATCTATCATCACAGGGTTAGGCAGAGATGTACCTACTGATTTAGAACTAGGCATAGTTTTTTATACTTTTTCTGGCCTCATGTAATAGGGGTAGTGTGTCTAGGTTTTTCCATTAACTGGGCACAAATTCAAACTCCGAGATATTTCGTTAAACCTTGGAGTCGAACCCAGAAACTCTAGAATAACGTATTTCTTTAATACCCATATATATCTTTATCGAATATCGTATATTATCATATTTGTATATGTATCGTATATAATCATATTTGCAAACTTAAAGCCTGAATAAATAATCGATGGCAGGGTTGCCAACCAACATGGCAAGCCAGACTTGCCATATTACTCCCTAATGCCATTCTCATTTCGGCGGAGAAATACCACGCCCTTTGTGAATACCCTATTGAGGTTTCATAGCCTGTCTAGCCGACTGGAAATATACGAACAAAGTATTTTTTCTATATTTCCATCGTTTATGATTCGGTGTTGTGGCAAAAAGATTGACATATAAAGTAAGGTATCAAATTTGGCACTAACAATATTATTATAAACCCATTTTACTATGTTCAATCTTTCTTAAAACACTAAGGCTTTATAAGTAAAAATGTTACATATGTGTATTACAAAATAACTCTAGTTATTAATGTTGAAGGCTTGGGTTAATGAAATACAGCTCTAAAGCCGAGTTAAGGCAAAAATCTCCCACAATATTAATTGCGGTTAGAAATATTATTATATTACTAACTAAAAAATCATACATAAATCGGGTAGACAATTTTGTGAACAATCGAATAAACAAAATCAAGTATCAAAACATGCATCTATAACTCGTCAGTTTGACATTTAATTTTTATACAACTCGTTTCTCAAAGACATTCGCATTAACCACCTTTAATCGCATCACAGTGTCTCCTTGATATATAGGTGACAAAAATAAACAAAATGATCAATCAACTATCATATCTAGTCAGTCAGTCTGTGCTGGGAAAGCTGTGATATGCCTCGTGGCGTGACCAGTGAACTGCGAAGTCAAAGTTTCAATCCTAAGGCACGCACCTATTAAAATATATTTCGAAGTTATGTGCGTATTTATCACACGCTCAAACTGTAAAAGAAGATATCGTGAGGAATGCATATCTGATAAATTTCCTCGATGGCGCGTAAAGATTGCCAACTCGTAGCGCACTGGGCTACAGCCTAATTTCCCAGCAGTGGGCCAGACCAAAGTTCGAATTTGAATCAGTCGTGTAAAAAATCGTGGGAAAATGATACCTTACCTAAATTCCTTTTACTTTGTTCCATGTCTACACTTATCCTCGAAACTTTGAAACACCAGTATTTATAGGCTAAATACTTTGTCTTCATAATTTATTTATGGTAACATCGATCTAAATTAAATTGTAATGTTATAAATAATGTTGCCAACTTTGTAGATTCTACAGTATTAAAATATTAATTTATTCATTCGCAAACTTTACGCCGTAAATACGGAAGAACCTTGCTTGCTAAATGATCCAGTAAACAGACCACTCTTAACGAGAAAAGTTAAAAGAACTGCGGGCAGAAGATAGAAGTTACATTTGAAATATATTATAGTGCTAAGGTTTAAACAAGTAAAGTATTGTTATATCAAAATGAGCTTTTTGATAAAAATCCATGCCACAAATCTCAAATTGTTTGCATATTCTGGGCGATTGAATTTTAAAAAGGCCATTACAAATTTTACATAAAAGAAACTGTTTTAACATTAAATGCGTACAAATAACAATTTTTAGTTTAATTGACGATATACTCAATTTTCCAACATTATTAATATATTTTCATTTGGAAATAGTAACTACATTCAGTCTAATATATTTTCTCGAAAATTTCCCCTCTTTATAATAAATATACTCACAAAATAGAAAAACTCAAGTCATCCGATTGAATAGGGCTCTCAAAGCTACAAGTAAACAAACAATCCCTACAGCAACAAACAAAGAATCGACCCGCATAAAACAACAATCTGTTGGTCAAAATACGAGCGTAGTACCAGGAGTTCATAATGTAATTAGAGGGCAGGTTGTAAGTTAGCCGGTGGCACGAACACCTCTGTGATTTGAATCCCTAATGGTCAAACAGAAAAATAATACTATCTGTGAACCACGGCCCGATACGTGATATAGCGTTGAGTTTCGCCATTATTTTTTCAAACAAGAGGATAAAACGTATCATTGGTCGGATAGAGTAATTGGATTTGTTAGAAGGCTTTCCAGTTATAATCCTGGGTTGGAATTTTGCCCAGTTATTGTAGTCGCCGGGTACAAACGTGTAAGCACCTAATTGTATGAGCCTTAGCTGTTGGTTGTACGTGTATTATAGTCTAACAATTGTCACGGTACCTAGCTATTAATAAATAAATAAATAAGAATAATAAGCATCATAAGAAAATCAATACGTTCACGTCAATGCGGAATCTTGAAAACTCCCAATTAGAGGGAATAAAAGCCAAAGCTCCTAACGACTAAACGAATACATTTACAGTCTGTATTTTTAATACATATCTGTATCGCCTCAATCAACAAAAACTGGACAAAACTGCAAACAATGTGCAACCCTACCCTGTAACGTATAGACACAGTTCACAAAAAAAAAACTTGAGTCTCTCACGTACTCGCAAATCCTACACACACATTCCCTGTATCACCTGCAGGTGTTGTAAAAGACAGGGCGACACCAACACAGGCGCAAAAAGTGAATTTTTCTCCGTTGTGCCATAATTGAATTCGTTTTCAGCACACTTTTAATTTTATTTGCGCTCACTTTTTCACTTTGATGTCGGCACCCGCTTCCAGGGTTTTTAGATAAATAATCAATTATCCCGATACGATTTAATCCTCGTTGACTGTGGCGTGTGATTTGAAATTCAGAGCATATAATTGTGAAATTTTAATCCGTCTAATTATAGAAAGCGTTTTGTTTGAAAACAGTTTAATGTGAAATAACAACACGATTCGTAAACTGTTTTCATTGACGCTATTAAAGGCTTATTGACATTGACGCTCCGTCCGGAACAATTTCAATTTTGATTAGCAAGCGTGTGTACGAACCTATCAGTGCGTGAGTGAAGGTAAATATGTGAAGATTGGAGTCGGGGCGTGATCACATCATGGTCCTAACAGGTTAAGCGATTACGTCGACAGGGTGCGGTACCACTAACCCAATTTGTTCAAAACGACCGGGTAAACACACGTCGATTCTACGCCCCGCCGAGATTTATTGCAACATCGTAAAATGCAGCTCTCTTTGTGAAAATGCCGAAATTGAATAGAGTATGTATATCATTTTAGCTTTATTCGTAGACTAAGTTTTATGGGTGCCGTACTGTCATGGAAATAAAGGTTAATTATTTTTAGAACCGACAAAATTTCATTGAAAATAGTTTAATATAAGAATGTATCCAAAATTCTCATACTTGTATCAAATATTGTGCGATTATACCACTTAATGCAGTAACAATGTTGATAGGATATTTCCGATAGCAAAATCAAAATGGCGATTTTAATTTTCCATCATGCGGCGCACAGTTGCGAACTTGCGACCGACCAGCAGCGCACGGCGGCGGCGAAAAAGTAACGAGCTAGTAATTGCTTCCATATATTAGTATCTTTATTTAAAATTAATGAATTTTCACCTGATAGCTTTAACAGGTTGAAATTTTATTCTCCTAACTTGATTATAGAGTTCTCGTTCATTCTTTTATTTATATTGCAGTTGATAACAGTTCATTTGCTAAATAGCATGTTTTTCCTAGATTGAATAGAAACGGAAAATCATTTTAGCTTCGTGAATTGATACGTTTTATTGTGTCCGTATTCGTATTGTTTTAGTCAGTTTGATGAATGACAGGTTGGCAGCAAATCTTGGCACTGCTAGTGAGGCGAAACATGCAATAATATTTTATGAGCCCTACTTTATGATCGACTCGAAAATATATCTATTTTAATCGATATTTAATACGAGTATAGACTCAAATAAAACTAAAAACCATGAACTGGGACTGATTGCCTGTGGCCAAGGCTTTTTGGTTTTAATTCGTGCTTGTAAAGCTTCCTTAACGTCGGGGTTATATCAGCTCGGAGTCGAGATTTTTACCTGGTACTCAAGAGAGGTTAATAGACGCGTAACCTTTTACAAGAGATTCATGAATGAACTAGGCATGATTTTCACTACACTACTCAAATTATAGTTAAGCTTACTACTCAAAGGTGCTACCCAAACGACTTAAACAGGCGTTATCATACACCATCTGGATTTTAAAATAGACCTTAGAGACGTAAGGCTGTTTCTATATTTTTAGAGACCAGACAGATATTACTGACAAAACGTAACAAAGGGTACTTTGTAGACATATTGTTAAGTAGGTATACTTAACAATATGTCTTCTATTTACTTAAATTACTATATGTATATATACCTTTATCATCTATATACCCCTGCTTGGTCTTTTAATGTAACGCGTGATAGCATGCTTATGTATTTCTTTACTCTGGAGGCTTAACTTCCGTTCATTACGAACCGATGGACAACTAAATATAAAACATATATTTATTCACTTTCTTCTTTTCAATTTTCAAACGTTATGTCCGAATTAATCATTACCGACCTACGTATAATTATATTACCTACAAGCAATTCGATTTCAATTATATTACTGAAAATACACGAGATAAATTAATATTAAAAATTAAAACTCCATTCATTATTTAATTGCATTTCATGTTTATCGAATCATTTGTGTGAGACTTAATTCCATTTCAATGTTTAATGTCTGTTAATGATTTTCTTAATGATTTAAACTTAATCGTTTGTTTTATATCAATCTGAGCCATGATTCATTTATTAAACAAATAATATCTACTTAAAGTAAAATACTCTTATAATATCAGACTGCAATAACAGACAAAAATGTTTTTGTTTAATGCAAAAATTACAATTTATTTTGTTATTAAATTCTTGTATTTCCCCTACGTACTAAGATTAATTAGCCATATATTACCTGCAGTAGGATTAAGGACAATAAATCATTGATGCTTGTAGCTAGAAAAACAAAGTAAGAAAATTCTTGTCAATAAATGCCCCCAAAAAATATAGTCAGAAGTCTCCAAAAGCGTCATTATGACACTCAAAAGTGTAAAACATAATTCTCCAGCTGTCTCAACATCAGCTTCCTTAACAGACTGTCCAGATATTCCCCTCTACATCTCTATTAACGGTAAGGTCAAACGAAACATGAAACACAAGAGCGAAGATATACGATCGCAATAAAACTCTTTGCTCTCGGCCGGTCGAGAATTGACTCATTTCTAATTTAAGAACGCTGCTACTGCACCTGAGCCCAATTGCATCATGTAGATACATTATATACATCATTTAGGAGTATACTTTATACACAGCAAGTATTATTATTAATACGCATAAGAGGGTTTTAAAATAAACTGAAGAGGATTCAAGTTCAAGGCAAATGCTCTTATATTATAGAACCTTGAACTTCCTTTCATTTTTCTTCTGCCTATATTTTCACAACAAAAGCGTTATAATTCAAAACTTGCAGTCATAAAAAGCAAAACAATTACAGTCTAAAGCTTTTTGGTCGAAAGTAGAGTTGAATTGTAGAAATTATGACCTACAAAAGAAATATGCGACAAAGAAACATACAAACATTCTTAGGGCCAATAAAATTCTCAACTAAAGGTTACGATTATTCAAATACTAAGTATAACCGCGATAATATATTATATTTGATATATAATATAAGACGAAAAATCTTTTATCATATATCAAATATAATATTATATTTATGTTCATATTCATATCGTTTATTTGCATTCCACAATGTTAATAAAGATGGTAACAAACAGTCTTATGCTAGACCCAATTATGGACCAAATATTGGAACAAATATTAATATAAGACTTTTCGTCTTAAAGCGTATAATACCTATGAGTGCTAACTTTTTCATCACGTCGTAATATTTTGTCATATTCATTCAAGTCAATATTGTCTGTCCGTTGTAGACACCGTGTTTATCGTGAGCTTGGCACATGACACAAAACGGACATTGTGTAATTTCATGTCTAATGTTACAGCTATTTGGAGGCCAGGCGCGCCACCGACACCGGCCGCGGGCAACGCCGCGCGGAGCCCGGGCGCTCCGCCCCCGCCGCCGCCGCCCCCCGTGTGGACGCCGGGCAGCGCGGGCGCATCGCCGCAGACGCCGCGCAAGTCCTTCAGGCCAGTACACTTCGAGGAGACACCACCCGCCCGCCGTAAATTTGCGGTATGGCTCACCAAGTTATATTGTTTTGTTCGAAGACCCTAAACTAATCTGAAATATTAAGACTCTTTTACTACTAGTAGTAAAAGAGTCTTTACAGAAATAAATATAATTTATCATGTACCCTAAGGTTTTAGGGTGGATTTCGTAAGGTTTAAGAATTTTATTTATCAACAAGAATTACATTCACTTACATGAGGAGACAATATTTCTTAAACAGTATACAACTCGGCGATGAGACAGTTCATGCCGAAATTTTTTTTTTTATAAGTTTTACAATTTCACATCTTCCAAAACATATTTTTAGTGCCTTCCCTTCTGGTATTTTGCATTTTTAGGAAAATTTGTTTTAAAGCCCCCTTCATACAGGGTAGTACTTCATAGTTTAACTTATTTCTCGTTACATTGCGTTTTCTTTGCGGAAATTGGAGCCGTATATCAACAAGTCTCAATCTTGATAAGGTAGTAAGATATATAACACTATACAGGTTGAAAAGAACCATCCTGCTCTAACAACCTAAATAAAAACCAGAAGATGACAATGTCGGCCAGATGACTGTTAGTTCAAATGGATAGGGCACAGCATCACCATCACCGAGTTTTGATGCACGCATTTTGTGAGATCAAAACTTTTTTAATCATACATCATAGTGTATTGAAAGGTGTATTTACTATGATTCCCATATTGGGCGCATCGAGAGGACCAAATATGCCGACTTTAAGACAGACTTCTTTCGTTAAGCTCTAACCCTTTCTATTTTTATCAGTTTTATCTTTAGAGTAACAGAATTATAATCAAGCCAGTCAACGCATTGATAACAAGCCTAGAAAAGGCCAGACACCGAAACTATCTTTAATATGTTACCATTATACTTGTCTAGAAAGAAATTGTTTAGTTACCGCTTAGCTATGATTCTTATTCGTATGCGGCATATCTTATTCTACCTTACCTATGTAAATAAACCCATTACTGTTCAAACAAATCTATAGGTAGATATATCTTGTGATAAATTATATTCTACGTTTAGGCAGACGTAAATCTGGAGAGATGCTGAGTATTACGTTTGTAGTGCTCGTAAAATATACGTATATAGGGGCCATTAACTACGCGAATTCTCTGTACAGATAAGCTTCAGACGAAGCCTACAGAAAGTCTATTATTCCTAATTTTATTGTCTAAAGTGTCTTGGGAAATCATTGAATTTGCAATTTATTTTCTACTACGAAGCATAAATCAGGTTCATAATTTTATTATTATACGATATTAGGTAACATACAAGAAAAATGTGTATTAAAAAATATTAGGTAACTAGGAAAAAATTTTTTGTGAATTTAGAACATGGATTTTATAATTGAGCTTTAAAAATCTAGTATTTTTTATTATAATTATGTTCTACAAAATTATATACCAACGTTTGTATTGCTTATTAGTTAGTGATATATTGCATATTTATTTCTTGGGGTTTTCGTCTTATTACAACCTACTTAAAAAACCAGTTCCGATTTGCAGGCCAAAATTCAAATCGGTTTTGCTATAAAATGTAATCGAAAATTAAAGTAAATTATTATCACGCTAAGATCAATTTAAGTTATTTTCCTAGTAATGCGTATTTTTTTTTTCTAATATAAAACAATGAAGCAACGCACTACTCTCGCCTAGATTATTTTTTAGAATACCAAGAACCTTTTTTATCAATATTTATAAAGCAAATATAGTTATTTGAAGTTTTTTCAAGAAATTGAAAGCTGAAAAGGCATTAATTAGGTTGTTTTATAACTTTTTTTTTCTCAGAATTCCTTTACAGCAAGTCAATAAACACTTTTTCCAGAAATTAGGTATTTTTGCTCTCGTAAAATAGAGTTAACTAGATGAAATACCTATTGAGATGAAATTTAATTTTACTATTATTATATTAGATTTTATTATACGCCTTGTTGATCGCCTAGTCGTATGTGCAACTGTTAAAAGAGGTCTTAGGTTCGATTCCTCGGTAAAGCAAAGTAGCAGCTCGGAGTTTGGATTCGTGCCCGGTTCATGGCAATAGGCTCGCCCCCTTTTACATGAGACCAATAACATGCCAACGAAATGTCATTGTAGATTAGTATATCTCTGCCTAACCCTTCAGGGACAACAAGGGTGATGGAATATGTTTATAGTTGTAGGTATATTTAATCAAGTTTCATTTGTGAGACGACCGATGTTTCCTGCCATTTCATTACGATATTATTTAATCTTCGAAATTTGTTTGGGCACCATTGAGTAGAAAGTTAAATAATTGAATTTCAGTAAACAGGCCAACATTTTTATTTAACAAGTTTAATTTTTTGCCACAACTCTAAAAGAAAGTAACATCAAAGCCACAAACTTTCCTGAAATCTTCAAGGAATATTGAAAGCCGAGGAGTCGCCTCTTATAAATATTTCAACAACTTTGACATCTACTTTTTTTAGACACACGTATTAAATATTAAGTTGCTCATAAAATATTTTTAAACAAGCAAACTATTCTTCGTTCTATTCACACCTTGATTTGACCCACTGCGCATTAATCATGTATGTATGTTTCGAACATCGTATTAACTTGGGTCTTGGCTTCGATTGCCGGGCAAAGTGTTATTGGGTTTTTCTATAGATTCTCAGTAACAGCTTGAAGTTTGGATTCGGGCATGATTGATGACAATGGGCTTGCCCCATATTACATGGGACCTAAAAATATAGCAGCGAAATGTGGGTGAGGGTGTATACTTATTAGTACACCCCTGCCTATCCTTCGTGGACTACAGGGGCGATGATATGTTACTCCATACTAACCCACTCTTAACCAATTCACACATTAAACAAGACTAGTACCTTTTTCATCAATACCCACTAACGAGAACATTTTGTTATTAAACTTACGAGATTAATCCTTAGTAAATTGAATCTCTATTCCTCTCTTCAACCTAATTACTGTCCCACGGTTGGGCACAGGTCTCCTTTCAGGTTGAGAGGGGTTACCCTACAGTCTACCTAGTATGCCCGTAGAGCTAATCTCTACGTAAATATAATTAATTGAAAGCAGCATCTTGTTAGTCGAATTTGTTCTAATTTTAATTAAAAACACCCCCCTGGGCATCCATTTAATACGATTAGACCCCAATCTCCCACAAACCATTTCAATAGACACAATTACATAACGGATTTATAAGGAGCGCGGCATGGCTGCAGAAACAATATTAGTTTTTTTAGTAAACCATCAAACAGTACCTAATATCTAACATGCGACTATAGGCAGAAACGTGAATCATATCTGTTTTTATAAAAAAAACAAATCGAATTAGCTGACGAGAAGTTACTTTTAAGATATATAGATGGCAGTATTGTCCACAATTCTATTTTGTTTCTATTGTGCTTCAAAATTGCACCACCATCGTCATCTACAACTTCTGTCAGTCAATACATAAATCTCTTTTTTTTTTCACCATTGCACCATCTTAGTCTAAGTATCCCTCACCGACTTATCCTTCCATCAGTATTTATAAACTCATTTCTCTTGACTATTTTGTATTATACTAGAATTAGAAAAGGAAAAATAATGTTCCAGAAGTATTCTTCCTTCGAAACTACATTTTTCTAAGTATTTTTAATATTTGTTTGCAGAATTTAGAACAAAACGGTTGTACAAGTGGATCAGAGAGTGAGAGTCGACTGAGGACGTCACACAGCGCGCCTGTCACCGGTCTCAGCAACCTGGGTGGTTCCAACTTAAGTAGCCGCTTGCCTAAAGCGCAGAATCCTACCGTCACATTGCTGCAAAAAGCACGAGGTAAGACCTTAATTTACGTAAAGCTACAGTTAAATTGGAGCTGGCATTGGTACAGTAAATAGCAACCGCAGTTTTCAGAAATCAAGCCATTAACTGTTCCACTCATTTGAGAGTGTTTAGGATATAATCCAGGTTATTAGAGTTTACACGCCTTCGGGAAAGTCTCTCAGGCATGCGGGTTTCCTCGCGATGTTTTTCTTTACCGTTTGAGTATGCCTCTCTTTAAAAGGTATAAAGCTAAACATAGAAATGAAACAGATAATAAATACTCCGTCCGTATGTAACATACATAATATTTTATGCTCTATTCTACCAACATTTTCTGCAGTATTATTGCAATCAAGCAGAAAGTAAGAATCTTATTTCCACCATCTTGGAAAATGTTAAGCAAAAATATATAGTATAATTAACATTAACGTCCTCTATAAAAATATAATCATTGCATTTATTTTAAAACTATTCAAAGATTAGAATTCTCAAAAGGCCTTAAGCTGTGTGTTAATGAATCGCCAAGTACTCTTATGTAAGGCGGGCCCAAAATTATATTGCTCGTTTTATACCCCAAAAGTTCGCTGTAAGACTCACTCGAAGTTACTGATGTAAGCGTCTTAAGGCAATAATTAATCCAGCTTAAGCTTGGGAATATTTTAGTAAGGTGAAATAAAGGTATAATACTTATATAGATGATAACAGTTGTTTGACTTTGACTTTAACTATTGATTTTGTTGTTGAGGGTCTTTATTTTAATGATAATTATGATATGGTTAATTATAAATAACAACAATTAAAATAATTAATTAGAAAAAAAAACACCCTATTCATGACAACCTGTCAATAAAATGAAATTGGCGCCCGTCGGCAGCCATTTTCATAAATCGTACAACTTTATTGGACTTTAGTATGCTTAAACCCATTTCAAGTTTAGACCGTGCATACTATTCGTCATTATGAAGTTATAAGAAAATTTCTCGTTGCTTAAACTAGAAGGACTTTCAAGACAAAATGTACATTCATAATGTACCCATTTGGAACAAAAGTTCGCCATTAAAGACTTCTTTTCAAGAAGCACGTCTTATAAAGTGTGAAGTTTTCGTAACCTAGTGACCTACTGAACTGATTCAGACAGAGTTTTCATGATCCAAAATTCTTACATTCCTTAATCAGAGTTAACGTTGAAATCTTTAACTAAGTTGTTCACATTAAAATTTTTGTACAGTTTTGCGATCATAACTTATAAGACCAAACTTACGTAATTACCTATTTACCCTTTTTTGGTAACAATTAATTTATTTGATTTAAATTCAATGTTGAATAGTCGGAAGATGAAGATTTATAGATTTATATGTTGCAACCAACATTCCTCCAAATCCAAAATTTTCGTGTCACATAGTTCGTTCGTCATAAATTTCAGAACTAATGAACCCATTTTACTGAAACTTTGCACACTGTACGTGATTTGTTACACGAAGTAGCCAGCAAAGCAACTAATGCTATATTATAAACAGTGATTAACAACTGAACTTTTAAAATCAGCAACATTTTAATCATCATCATCAACCCATTATTGTCCCACTGCTTGGCACGGGACTTGGGTTTGAAATCGAGACCTTTGACATCTCAGTCCACTGGACTCAACACTAGGCTACCACAAAATTAATTTCACGGTAAAATACTTGTTAATATAGAACGAAGTAGCTATATCAAATGCCATAAATATTATAATTTATTCAGCGAGCACGTGGCTGAAGCGGAGCCTAATTGCTACAAAACTGTCATTAAAAGGCTTAAGTATATACCTACGACTTTGGAACAAAACGTTTTTCCAATCGAATCGATTTTATAATTCTCATTATATTTATTCAATTTAATAAATTAATTAAACAATACTTTCCGACAGCCGGTTGAGAGGATCTTAAGTTAAATTGTTCTATAAATAGACACCGAAAGATTTCTAAAAATAGATCCAATCGGCCGAAGTGAAAATTATACCAATTATTCGGAAAATTAAAGTCTTAAAATAAACGAGTTAGCGTTTTTTCATTAGTGATAGCTGCAGAGAGAATGTAATTATTCGGGCTGGCTTTCGTAGTAAGGGCCCCGTGTCCGATAGAGGCAAACGTCTGTGTGATGAGTTTGGACATACCTACGTACCTCTGAGTGATATGTAACTCATGGTCATGGCCTAGGAAGAAGGTTATTCGTTGACTAATAAGCTTATAATTATTATTAATAATTCATTCACATTAATAAAAAGCCGTCAGTACACTTAAGGATTGAGATTTCTTTAAAGTGTTAAGTGTAACATACATAGGTTATATAGACAGTGTAGCAACACTACAAAAACTAAGAAAAGAAAACGTCTCTCAAAGCATATGAAATTACAAGCAAAAAAAGGGCATTATTCTTTTAAAAAAACAAAGCACAAGTGCCTTGAACACTAGAAGATAGAACCTTGAATATTATGTTACCTCGCAAATCAGATAAATCCGCGCTGTCATAAGAGATACCTGACTCACCTTTCCAATATATGACACAACCTTTTTCTATTTATACGCAGCCAATGTATAAGGTCCGTAAAGATATGTGTCATCTGTAACGTCTGGTGAAGAGGGTCACGGCGTGTCATAAACTTTAATACAAGTGGGGATGACAATTTAAAGATCGCTATAATAACAGAGGGCACGAGAAAAAATATTGTACCTACCAATAGTTACGTGTAAGTTAATCTATATAAAATTCTCGTGTCACAGTTTTCGTTGCCATACTCCTCCGAAACGGCTTGACCGATATTGATGAAATTTTTTGTGCTTATCTGGTATCTATGAGAATCGGCCAACATCTATTTTTCATCCCCCTAAAAGTTAGGGGTAGTCCACCAACCCCTATAATGTGGCAAAACAACGTTTGCTGGGTCAGCTAGTAATATTGTATATTTATGGTGCGAAAAATGTGTCTCTGGGATTTTTTAAGTGAATTTATTCTAGAATGTTTATTGTATATTTCCGTTTACGCCCATTATGTTATTTTTTTTTCAAACATCCCGTAAATAGTTGACATTTCTTTGTTATAAACTAATTACCTTCCATTTTCCGTGGCTGACTTCTAGGATCAACATCAAGAGGTCACGTATTTTTTGAAATTCAAGTAGTGACTTTTTATATTAATTCAGGACGTATATTTAGAGAAATCGAATCAAAATTTTTTTAAATTTATAATCGGGGGAGTAGGTACATATCAAAGTCAAAATATCACATTCATCATATTCAAAGTAGGAAAAAATTTATTGGCTCTTGAATGTCTACAATAAAGACGGCCCATTACCATACATTTACTAATGAGCCACGTGCGAAGCTGGGCCGGGTAAAACTAGTTTTAAATCTATGGATGGACTGCTATAGCCAATACATATAAATTGGAAACCCAGAAACATTATAATACGACAACATTCTTCTTTTGATTGTGCGACTTGGAGAACATTATGAAGACTGATGTTTATATTGTTAGATAAACGACTTGATCAACGAATATGAGTAAATCAGAACCATCATGATATCTCTCCTACAAAATTCCCGATGTCAATATAAAACAATTTCTTACATATACACTCACGCCTTTTTGCGAATGCCACGCGCCACGATCCCTGCATACCACTTTTGCCTCGTCCACATTTCAATTTCTTTTTCTTTAATTTCCAGAAGGGCAAATTTCCCGTGGTGCCACTTATATCCAGCAGGAGCGAGACGCCGCGCGTCTGCCGCGCGACCGACCATCACCACCGAGAGGAGATCCAGGTATAAATATGGCAACCCAATAATAATAGTACAGTCGAACAAGCTAATTAGTATACATGCAACAGCACTAACGACCGATCTGTGTGGATGTAAACCAATTAGCTTGTTCGACTGTACCTACTTAATAGTACCTTTTTGACGACCCAGTGGTATTAATGGCTGCCTTCCGTGGTGAGGGCCTTGGGTTTGAATCCCGATAGGGGCAAATGTTTGTATGATGAATTTGGACATTTCAACCGAGTCATGGATGTTTCTATGTATGTATTTACAAAAAAATACATAATTTGAATTTTCCAAACTATATCTACGCCTATAAAATATCACTCGTTGAAACGGTGAAGGAAATCACCATGAGGAAACTTGCCTATGGATTTTTTTCAACAACATGTGAAGTCTGCTAGCCTGCCCTAGGCCAGCGTGGACTATAGCCTAACCTCTCGCAGCCTGATAGGAAGCCCGTGCGTTGCAGTAAAGTAGTTAATGGTTCAATGAGGTAGTTCTCAAATATTTGTTTTACTGGCCGTGTTAAGCCGTGCTCGATTACGTACAAAACAATTTATGTTTAATAAACATTGCCTCACATATACAAATGTCTAGGCCCGAAACATCTACCTATAGCACATATACAATAGGGCAAAGCTAGATCCACATAAAGATAGTTTAAAAGATTATATCTCTATTTCCTAAACATTCAATCATTTAATCACCAACTCCTTAGCAACAGTTTTCTGTCTTCGTTTAGAAGACAGAAAACTGTTGCTAAGGAGTTGGTTGCTCCGCTTCTTCTTCCCAACAAAACACTAGGATGCGGTGAAGGGCGGTCGTTTTTAGGCTTTATCGTCTCTGTTAAAAAAGAGCCAATTATTTTGGCTTCTTTGAGTAACATGCCATCATGCCTGTCGTCCCCGAAAAGTTAGGCAGAGGTGTACTAAATGTACACCCACGTTTCGCCGGTATGTTTTAAATCCCATGTAATAGGGGGCGAGCCTATTGCCATCAACCGGGCTCGAATCCAAACTCCGAGCTGCTACTGAGAATTTCATAGAAAAACCCAATGATATAAAAACTATAGATACGTTACCCGCACTCTAAAATGGCAACAAGAAATCAAGGCAATTGCCGGGATCGCGCTTAGTGACGCACCAACCAGCGTTGCGAGGGTACGTCCCGAAAAAATTATTCGTGTTTAATAGTTTTATACTTCCTGCAAACAAGATGCTTTCATGTGTTTACAAATTATTCTACAACAGTGAAAGATAAAAATGTGTCTTTCCCTTTCTTTGCACAAATTAGTAGCTGTCGCCATTTTGCATAGCCGTAATGTTCGTGCATGACGCGTCTATATAATAATATGTCATTGGAAAAACCCAATAAAACTTTGCTCGACCTGGGAATCGAACCCAAAACCTGTAGATCGGCAGTCGTACTCTACGACCACTAGACCAACTAGGCATTTCTTTGAATAAATTATATTTTGAATTACATTTTCCAATACACAACAAAAACATTAGCGCAGGAATTAATTATGATTAATTTGAACACATTATTAGAACCTATATACCGATGTTAACTTGGAAATATACTATTATAATGGAAACCTGCATGCTTGAGAGAATTCTCGATAGCATGTGAAGTCTGCCAACCCGCAGTAGGCTAGCGTGGTAGACTATATCCTAATCCCTCTCAGTTGAGAGGAGACCCGTGCCCAGCAGTGGGACATTAATGGGTTGATGATGATGATGAATGCTATGTCTATTTGATTTCAGTACATGCGCTTCGTAAAGAATACGCGAGTGAAGGCGAAGCGGACAGGAGCGACTACGAGCGCGGAGGTGTCCGCAAGATGGCGGATGCGCACAGGAAGGTTGAAGGAATTGGACCCATCACCAAAGACGGCATGCCGGTCGCACTTAGATCTGTAAGTTTACCTTGCCATACCATCACGCATCTAGCTCCAAAAGGGTAGGCAGAGTAGACGTAATTGGGGTGAGCCTATTGACCAATGAGGCAAAATATTTTTTCACTTGTCAAAATGTTGTTCATTTCTACTTTTTAACCCCCGACGCTAAAGTTATAAGTTTGACGTGTTTATGAGCCTGTCTATGGCATCGTGAACTCTAAACGAATGGGTTAATTTTAATGCTTTTCTTGGTTGAAAGCTGATTAGATCGAGATGGTTCCGATTGGTCCTGAAGGTCAGTTCCGGCGTTTCAAGGACATCGCCTCTTATTGTCAATGATTTCGGGAATTTTCCATGTGTTGGGGGTTACTTAAAATTTGATTTTTATATTATTGATTTCAATTTGAATTGTCTAAAATATTTAGTTATTTAATATCGTCTCTGTAATCGCAATTATTACTAACGTTCAAGATAATGTAATGCTTAAATATGTAACTATATTTCTATTTTTTTCTTTTATTACAGGAAGTCAAAGACCCCTCCAGGTGGTACAAAAAGATGTACGACACCATACATAAAAACAAATACGATGGTAAGTTCAAAAAAAGAATTCTATCATTAATATACTATATTCAAGGAACCACTCCACTTGCCATACGAAAATGATACCTAGCTAATGTAATCAGAATCTATTTTAAAATGAACCGATTGTAACATATGACTTTATTCAAAATATTGATAGTGAATATTTTAATTCCTTGAATATGATGTTTTTCTATTTCGTTCCATTTTCAAATAAAATCCCCAAATTTTTAATTTTTTTTTCAGACGATTATGTGACTATTCGATACAAAAGTCGTCGAGGTGATTATTAGTTCCTTTTCCAAATTTTATTTTTTTAAATATGCGGTGGCTGTAAACTTTGCATAACATGTGACGTAATCGCTTTTTTTTTCATTGCGTTTTTCCACCATTGTATATACGTCATTGCTTTTTAGAATAGGTGAATTAAATTTGTGACTACATTTTTACTAAAGTGCTTTACATTGGAGATGCCTGATTTCTGGCCCTAGCTGAATCCGCCATCATGAATAAGGCACCCCTAATACAATGTGCCTGTGAAACATTTCATAATTCTAAATATACTTATATCCTGCAACCAAATATTTAATTTCATGAATTCTTTAACATAAATTGTATATACATCAGAACATAGAATTCAGTAATAAACTATAATTTTCTAACAAACATCAGCTTTCAAGCTTTAATATTAACAAAATCAATTTTTAACTCAACTTAAACAATAATTTTATTTTATTAATTTAACGCCTACTTTTAATGAGCACTCGTCTGCTACTCATTGCCAAGAAAAAATTGGCAGGCTTGAATATTGTTTTTACTAGTACTGATACTCGTACAGACCATAAATAAATATTAAAGGACCCAGTAGAGTATTCCGTTTTTGAAAAGGTTTTTTTTTAGATAAATAGGGATATCACAAAATTACAAACAAAAAAATTGAGGCAATAAACTGTTTTCTCACAAAATTTTAACGCATCAACTGCAATAACTTTGTGCTTTTGATTTCGATGATTGATTTGATTGATGAATAACCCAATAAAAACATATTCACAAAAAATAAAAACAAAAAACGAGCAATAAATATAACGTTTATCAAAAAAATAAATTACATTACAATCAGTTTAGCAGCGCGTCCCTTCATTTGTTTGTTTCATTTTCATTTTTTGTGTTCTTTTTCTATTATTTACTAAAAATCATTAAACATATAAAGACATTATTTTGCAATAATAATAAAAAAATGAATAATAATAATATCATGTAATGAATAAACTTACCTTCATAATTTTTCTCTAGGGCAACCCCCCGAAAGGGTAATGAGCAACAAATCCCAGTACGCATACTTTGACCCCCGGTCCGGTTACCTGAGCGAACCGGAGGGAGGTCTCAGTAGACTGGGCGCCAGCACATGGAGTGACGCTTACGACAGTGATGTTACCACCGGACCTAGAAGAAGAACAGCGTCAGTACAGGAAGACAGAAGGTTCAATGACGCTAACTCCCCGTACATGCCTAATTCTAATAAGTAAGTATGTAACTACATAGAAAATCATATAAAGAAACCATCATGCCTGTTGTCCCCGAAGGGTTAAGCACAGGAGTACTAATGTGCGCCCACATTTCGCTGGTATGTTTTAGGTCCCATAAAATAGAGGGCGAGCAAATTAAACGTAAAATATTTGTGACCCAATCGTTTTAAAGCGAAAAAACAGTTTTATATGAAATTTGGCATACAGATAGTTTATGACCTTTATCACATATGCTACTATTTATCTGCGAGAAACTGGAAGCTACTTAAATAGTATTAGTTCTTTTAAATATAACCAACCCTTGAATATTACTAGAGTTACATTACCAAGTAATTATGTGTTACACAGTAGTTACACCGGTATGTTACACTGTACATAGGCAAAACATATAATTTTAAATGACTGTTATAAATTAAATAACTTAGATATTTAAGAACACTCTTAATGAAGTATTTATCTCTTCCCTAGGTACAGCACATTAGCATCCGCGAGAGCTAGTCAAGAAGTATACAAGACTCAACCGGGTAGAATAGAGAATTATATTCCAGGAAAGTCTTCTGTCGTAGACAAAGAAGCCAAGCAGGTAACTCTTCTTTCTTCTACAAACTTATCGCATCACATTGGGTTCATATAATAAGAAAAAAATATCATAAGCTTAAGGAAAATAATTGTTGTCACTTTCATGGTGCATTTAATTGTAATGGTAAATTTCTCAATAATTAATACTAAGTACTAGATGCGCATTAAAATAAAGCAATATTATTTCGAATTTTCTCGAAGATATTATTGGAAATTTAAACTTGCCAACATATGTATATTATTATCTAATCGTTAAGAAGATATTGTTTTTTCATAGCAAGTACTGGTTTTTATTATATTAAAACCAAATCACAAAATTTATCTATCTTGAAAGAACTTTTTAACACTACTTTTTAAAGATTTCATCTGACGTTTCAGATATTTTACAGCATCAATACCAGTAATCCATAAAAATAGTTTTATTTCAATGCCGTATTATTGAAGTTTAAGAAATTGATATTTATTCATAGGTAAGCGTAAAAAAGAGCTGTAAAAAATTCCGAAAGAAATTATAAAACAATATGGGAATATGAAACGGGTACAAATTAATAAAATCAAAAATATGATTAACAGATTCGATCTAGTACGTAGTTAATCAATGTCCATCATCCCCTTCATCAAGACTAACTGCTTGAAATCACATTTGACATTACACGAAAGAACAGCAACGAGATGTGGTTTTTTTTCTTTTCTAGTGGTGGGACGAGGTCATGGACATTTTTGACGGGGTACGATACCTTTTGCTATTTTTATTGTGTGTATTTGTTATAACCATTAATATTTATGAAATATTTTAAAAACTCTTTGCAATATCGAATTCATTTAAAAAAAAAAATCATTTTATCCATTGATATAAATTAAAAACAAATTATTCAATTCAATGTTTTCAATTTTCAAGGCTTATTCTAACAAATTGATAAATAAAATTACATATATTATGTGTAAATAATATGCCGTCAATTGTTGTCCCGATGCCTTTTGGAAATAATGCTGTAGGTACAATTGTGTCGTACCATGATCCACTAACGTATGTTTTCCATCGCTGTCTGGGTGCGTGTGGTGGTGGCACTAACAGTGGCTAGATGACAACTCTCCCCTCCCCCCCTACACAACATTGCTAGCTCGCGCGATACAGAAGAGTGTAAGGCCCTTAACATGAATGTCTGCCTGTGTATTGTAAGCCTCTGTGTTTGCTGCACGATAATGTACAATGTTTACAATTTGTACCTTTTAGTAAGGGTTGCCATACGTCCGTATTTCACTTTTTCTTGTTCAAATATTGAGGTGAACGAAATGCATGTCAAAGTTCATACTAACTTTTTAAAGATATTTTACCCCTGCATTGTTTGTGGGTTTGAGCACGATATATTGATATTATTCATTCTCGATGTTTCGGATACTTTATAGCTTACAGAATCGTAACCTACCGTGACAAAAAGTTATTTTAATTCAGTATCTACAATTTTCCTAAGAGAAATATATTTCCATTTTTAAATTTATTTCAAAAAGTTTTGAAGAATTTTACCGATGGCAATCCTTTTACATGTTATTGTACAATCCAATGTAAATGTATTTATTGTATATTTTTTATAAATATTTATTTAATATCTATTAATAATAATTTATTTCATATCTTTTGCGTGGATATTCAATTGAATTCTCTGGGTTTTCAAATCATGAATGAATTCATTTTCATTAACATTGGTGATGGGTGCAAAATCGTTTTACTTGCATGTTTTGTTTTATTGTGAAATATAACTTCATTTTAAATGAAATTATTAGGTGTATCTGTATATTCAGAAAAAAATGTAAATGTCTCTTTCTGATTCTTGTAAAGTTTTCAAACTCTAAGTGTTATCGTCGATTTAGCTTCGCATTAAAAGCATGTTATTACTAGAGAAATAATGACTTACTTCTCAATAAATATTAATTTATTATTTATGTTAAAACGTGAACGTAAAAGCTTTGTAGCATGTTTGAACAAATCTCACCAACAACTGTGAGTTCATTTTTGTCTTGTATAAGGTAGTATTTCCTTTACAATGATTTAAATGTATGTATTTCTTGCAGCAAAACATATCAAGTACAACATCACTGCCACAATCATCACCCAAAGATAAAAAGGATCTTACGTCGACAATCTTGTCGAAATCGAATATGGCCAGGTAAATATCTATTTTAAATATCAGTCTTTGGACTGTTTGACAGCTTCCGTAATAGCATCTAAAATATAATAATAATGGAAAATATTTTAAGGTTACACAGAGCCTATTCTTAAAATATAGAATTTTGACCTCCGCTTTAAAAATAGTCTCTCTGAAGTTCATACTCCTTAAACGTACATACAACCAGCTAATTAGTGCCATATGTATATTATAACGGTAACTGTTCTGTAGTACAGGCGACTGACGCTCATGTATCAGATGTATGTATGTATGTACAAGACGTAGGTATGAATGTAGACGAAGCTAAACAGGCAAGTAGGGATTGCTACGCATTCTGTAATTTCTGCCTTACCCCATGGGAGAAAGTCATGAGTATTAATGTATGTATATGTATAATATATGTAACTTCTCAAATGGGACCCGTACCCAGCAGTGGGACAATAAAGGGTTAATGATGATATCATCATCATAATCATCATGTCAGCTGGAGGACGTCCACTGCTGGACATAAGCCTCCCCCAAAGATTTCCACAACGACCGGTCTTGGGCCACCCGCATCCCCAGATGATATGTAACTTCAATATTCAATTGGTATTTGGAATAGGGCGCTAAAAGAATCTGGCTACGAATCCGACTCAACGCTGGTATTCCGTCGTCGTGAGGACACGGAGGCGCCTCTCTCACCAGCGGAGAGGCGCGCCGCCTACCGCGACCTCCAGGCGGGGGGGGAACCTCCCCTCCGAGGGTTCCGATCTCCAGCACCACCACGGCAAGGTCAGCATAGCATAAACAAACTATAGTATTTATGATACCTTAAGTATACAGTTATAACTTATTAGGTACTACATTTATGGCTAGATTAATTTAACAACTTGTAAAGTTCTGTAATTGTACCTCGATAATATCATAGTAATGAATATAATTAAGACCTGTTTTGCCTACTAGTTGACAATACCTTAAACATATAGTAGATACATTCTCTATTTACTATTCGTCTTAAACGAAAACATTGTATTAACATAAACAGAACTTATGTAGTATTTTTTTAGATACCTAACAGTATTTTATTAATACTATTTTGAATAGTACGTTTAGTTATACAATCAAGAATCCTTTTTATGTATTGAAGCGTATTAAAAGATACTAATCTAGATTAAATTCTCCACTGGTAAAGTTAAGATATATGTTTAAGCGTAGATAGATTTACTAACTACCTAATTATGGATTAAAAATATTCTAATATACAAAGAAACTAATAAAGCATGGTTTTATAAACATAACTCGGGAAATATTTCGGTGTATTAATGAAGTGCTTCTAAAAATCTCTTATCTTATTGTCTGGGTTATACACCGTTCACATAATATGTTGAACTCGGTAACTATGATCGAATTAAATATGAATCACAAATTTAACGGAAAGTCGCATTTTCCATAAACTTGGCCAAGGTCAGTGCAGATCCCATGTGTGACACACACATGCACAATGTCGGATGTGCCAACTCAAGGCCACGATACGATAACAATGGTGCTTTTCAATCGCGCGCATATTAGTCTATACGGTAACACACACGAGGTAAGTGAGATTTTTGCCTATGCATGTTCTACTCTATATAATAAGGTGCTGGGTCTTCAGGCTGCCGTATTACCAGGTAAACTACTTGCATGAGCACAAATTGACTCCAAAATTAAACGAGCACAGTAAATAGTGTTGAACACGATACAAGTTTTACTTGCGGCACCTACGTAGTACACAGTTAGAGCGCAAAAAACGCTTGCAAGAATCACATTTAGAACAGGAGCACGAGAATCACGTTTTTATCACATCTAATGTGTGCAAGCGAAGAAATTCTATTATTGAAAGTGGTTACATTTCGCAGACGAATCGGAAATCGAATACATTCCGATTTCTTCAACACTGACGAAGATACGAGTACATAAGAAAACTCCCAAGGTACACGAAGTGATTTGCTACCCAATAACCAGTATAGAAACTGGAGAGCAAGCGAAATTCAAAAGATACGCTCCATCTTTCCTGAGCATCGACGTACCTAGTAATATTTCTGACTATCCACCTGCTCCTCCAAGAAGGATTTCATCCAAAAACAGCCGAACTCTCAAATTAGTGACCTCAACTAGACCAGTATCCACATCACCAAAACGAAGTACAGCATCATACTCACAATCCAATGTAGATTTTCTCAAAGATAAAATAAACCACAAACTGTCTCGGCAGAATACTCACATAATCAATAAAACAGGTATTTCAACCGAAAGAAAATGTACAGTTGATCAAAAATCTTCAAAATCAAGAATTATGTCAACATCTGCCCCTCCTGCTATTAACAGGAAATATAATTCAACTCCTGCCTCAAAATCATCAATAAAAACGGTAGGTATTGAACCCAGAATACCATGTACAAGTAGCTTTGGATCTTCGCGTAGGATGATGCTACCTACGGAATATTCTAAATCTATGCACAGCAAGTATGGCGAACAACACTCTTCCGTAGTGATAGAGGGAGGAGCTGGAAGAAAGACGCCAATATCGAATATACTTGACAAAGTTACATCTTTAGATAAATTGTGGAGCGCAGAAAAAAGAAATGAACGTATTGACGTTACAAAAGTAAGAGCTAAATCATTGTCTAAGGATACCAGCAACAACACAAGTAAAGTTATAACTTCAAAATCGAACTCAATATCAAGTGCAAAGTCGTTATCTCCAACCAACACTCACAAGAGTAGAGATATGATTCGAACAGCTGAAAAATTACAAAAACTTAAAACATCAAAACTACATACCAAGTCCAATCCTTGCTTATCAACTAAAAATGAATCAAAAGTACCAAAGCCTAGTTCACTTCAATCGGCATCAAGTATTTCCAAATCATCTTCAAATATCTCTTCAGGATTAAAAAAATCAAATCAAGTAAAAACTGCAGTAGTAACCAACTTAAAAAAGAAAAAGTCTTTAGAAAATGTGACTATCAGACCTCGTAGTGTCCCATGTCATGAATCATGCAGTAAAAAAGTGAAAGATAACCCTAAAAATATTAAAAAACCGATAAAGGCTAAAACCAGTAAGAAGTCTCATATGAAACCTAGTGATGAATCTGAATCTGGCAGTCAATTTGGTGACAATTCAAATGAAACCTCTAATTTTGGCTCTTTTGAAAACCTAGGTGCGAAGCGAGTCAGCTCTAAAGAAATAAAACAATCTCACGATGCCATTATGTCAGATAAATTCTTCCAACACTTATTTCTTGGAAGAACTTCAACGCCAACTTTGGTTTATCCAAGTTTAGAGCAAAATTCGACCGTACTTCAGAAAGCCAAAATGTTTCAATCTCTCCCTCAAGATAGTATTTCTCCAAAATCACTTAATTCGTATTTGATACATAGGAAACCAGTCTCCTTATCCCGATTTAAAATGTGGGATAGATATCCAAGTCCCTCAAGAGCGCAAAGTCCTCGATCTGTATCATGGCCGGGAAGAATACATGATGAAATTCGAAAATTCGATAGTTTATCTAAATGTGATGAATTTGGATCAACTTTATCCTTGGCAACTGTCAGAAGTAAGAGTGAGCCTCCGTGTAATAAAATGTATTTTTCACAAACCTCTCGTCCTAAATCACCTACAGTTGTATTCTATAAAAAAGATAGATCCGGAGAATCGCCTATAAGAAGTCCAATATCACCATCAAGATTAATTTTCACTCAATCAAGAAGTCCAGTTTCACCTAAAGTTATCTATAAGCGAGATGAATCCCCTTCGCAAGGTAAACATAAATCCTTATCACCATCAAAGATTATATTTACTGAGACTGTTCGTCCAATTTCACCTGTAGTATCCAAACGTTTGGCAAATTCTAATGTAAAATTCGATAGTGAAAATTATACATCTACAATATTTTTTTCACAAACGTCTAGACCGGTATCCCCAAAAGTTACAAGGAAGAGTGTAAACACAAATATCAGCAGAAGTCATTCTACTTCGCCAGTTTCGATAAGATCACCCTCTTATAGACGTATACACAGCGCTCGTTTACAAAATAGTAAACAATATGCGGACACAGTACCAAAAAGCATGTTTCGTACCAGAAGTGCTGGGGATGCTGAGAAAAAAATAATTACAGAAAATATTCCAATCAAAACAAAAAGCGATTCTAATTTGCATGCGGGTGACCCCGATTATGATGAATATATTCATGACATGCAGAACACAAAAATGAGGTCCGAAAGGTTTAGGGAATTAAACAGGTACTACACTTATTTAGAAAGAGTAGCTGAATTAGAAAAAGCAACATCTACAAGTGATCTACGACATAGACGAAAAGATGAAGAAATAATAGATTTTGATCGCTGGAAAAAAATAAGAGCAATAGAAAGAGCTGAAGAGGAATTAAACCACCTGTATCGCAAGTTAAAAATAGCTCAAACCGAAAAAGATGTTTTATTTTATCCTCGAGACTTGAAAGATTTCCGTTGGAATCACGACACAGATCGGGGTCTTCGAATCAAAGAAAGATCTGTCGAAGACCTAAAAGATCATTTTCAACAAGCCCCTTATTATGATTCCATGGATTCAGATCAACCACATTCCAAAGATACATATAAACCTTTATGGAGAGGAACAAGTGTAGCGGAAACTGCATTTCACATAAATAAAAAAAGTGATACTGACAAACTAGAACGTCGAGTAACCGTCAAACCAACCGTAACTCTACAACAAGAAACTTCCTTGAATGATCTTCGTAAAAAGATTGGTCTTGGTAGTCGTTTATGGAGCAGTTTATCTATGGAGCAAGTAAATGCTCTCAAAAATCAACTAAATGCAATTTACAGTAAAGAACTAGAGTCAAAATCTCATAAAGGACCTGACAAATATACTATTGACGTAAAGCATGATAAAACAGAATCCATTCCATCTTTGCATGTTAGATGCAATTCTTTAATCACTTCAAACTATTCAGAAAGAGAAAAACCAGCGAAACTAACAAAATCTGACTCGATAGCGGCCATTTCCTGTCCCATCACGTCAGTAAAAGAACTGAAAAATAATGTTAATAAAATACAAATGACCCTTAGTGAGAACGAAAAACGAAAGATTTCACAAACACTAAGTAAAGAGATATTAAATAAAATTAATAAGTTTGATAATCAGGCGCCATTATCATTAAAGGAAGAAATTGAAAATACTGAAATTAAAGAACAAGGGAAAGCTGAAAGTAGAGACCCTGAAGTCCAAAAAAGTTCAATCGATACTGTTACCCAAGAAATATCCTGTAGTGTCGAAAATGATAACAAAAGACATATAGTTTATACTAACGAAAAGACTGAAACACCTTGTCAATCTTCGGCTAGTGAAACTGAGACTGCTAGTTCAGACGTATCAAATAAGACTGTTATTTACCGCGGCCCCAGCAAAGAAGTACTGAAAAAGGTGCAATATTTTGAATCTGTTAAAAATGTTGCCGACCAAACAAAAACTGTGTATCATGCTCGAGAGAACTCTGACGAAAAAGAAAATCAAGACAAAATTAATTCTAGCACAGCAGTAGCTATTAAAGAAATTATAACAAATGTAAACGAAACTAAACCAAGTGAGCCACAGAAAAATCAAATGGTGCAGTCACAATCTTGCACAAATTTCAAGGAACTTTTTGGCGAAAGTGAAAAGAATAAATTTTTGTCGCTTCCTTCGAAACCCGATCTACATTCTAGGTCAGCTTCACCTCATTCGGAATTGTATATTACCGATAGACGGACGCCCGACACGCTACGTTGTTCAAGCGACGAGACAATCTGGCGCAGTCGGAGCCCGTCACCCGACCCGGAGAGGTATTGGCGCGCGTACCTTAACCTGGCGCGAGCGGGGGAAGTGCGCCGGCTTGCCCGACGGTTTGACTCGCCGTCGGCTGCCGGTGCCGTGCTGCGCCGGTATCGCAGTGATCCTGAACTCGCACGAAATGCTTTTATGAGCAGCTGGTCGTCTTTTGAAAAACTTTCATCGCGTCGCAACAAAAGTAGAGCCGTACTACCTGTGGCAAGAGTACCATTGCGACCGACAAATCGTTTTATGCCCCATATAGATATTATATCAAAATTAGCAGCTCTTCGTAGGCGAACTACTCCTCGGTCTAGGTCTGCCGAAGAAGCGTCGGAATGTCGCCATGGAGAAGTGGATCGCATTCGGCGCCGATTCGAAACAATGTCATTGCTTGGACAGATATACGCTTCCGCTCCTGACGTGAGTGAGTTGCACGACATAGCCCCGTACCTAGCCGGCTCATGGATATCACATCGTTACCCAAAGCGTAGTGATAACAATAGATCTATTGAAGACCCAAATACTTTGGTTCGTGGTCGAACATCGCCTGTAAATAAAGAAAATAAACGTACAGTGCCAAAGGAATCTATTAAACTAAGCTCTATCTTGAAAAGCGATATGTTTGCAAAACAAGAATTTAATCCGGCGGCCCATCGCCCCGCCAGCCGATACGAGCCACCACGTGCTCCGCCCCGTCCACCGCCTGCTTCATGGCCCTACAGGCTTTCGCCCTACGTCACGCCATCACGACATACCGTCACATTCCAAGGTTAATTCTCTTTAATTTCTGAAGTTTTATAATAACTTAATTTTGTAGTCGTGTTTAATTTTGGAGTAAATTTGAATTCCAGTAAAGCTTGCATACCTCGTAAAAGATATATTGATCTTCGTTATGAGTTTGATTGTGTCGCGTTTTCGCTGTGCGTGTTTACTTTGCGTGACCTGTGCACAACGGATGATGTTTGCAATCTTGCATTAAATGTAACGAAGCCACTTGAATTATTTTCCCCTTTGACTGTATATTATGATAATATCTGGAAATTAACAGACCTACACAGAAATGAATGTAAATATATTGCGAAAGTTTTTGATGTCATAACGAATATCAATATATTTCGTTAGTTATTTTACGATTACGATCAACTTACAATGTTTTTCTGTTTCGAATCTTATAATGTTTTGTTATACACTATTAGAGAGCGACTCAGCACCGGAGCCTCCACGCAGAACGTCGCATGGGAGCTACTCAGACACAGGCAAGTAAATACTTATACACCGTGACTTTCCGTGATATTTATCGTAAATAACACGACAGAAAATCTTCGTCTCACAATAATAAGTTAAAAGTTATGTAACCCACTTTGTAATATTAGGTAACTCGTCTGCGCAGTTTGCTTCCAAAAATCATTCTGTTTAAGCATCATGAGAGCCAACACGCTCATGCACCATAATAATATGTGCGAATAAAAAAGAAACAATAGCCTTTGTTCAGTCGACGCCTTAACTTATTCTCCTGACCATCGTCGTCAACACACGTAGTCTGACTCGAATACAATATTAGTAAAGTTAAAGCTACAAATTAAAATAAATTACGAGATTTTTTCCGAACAAATAAAAAAAACATTCATTCTTTGCCATTATCAGTTGCCTCTCGCGGTTTACGTCATACGATTCGATTGGAGTTCCAAAACCTGTCGGTTGAGTTTTTTTCAATTGTAAATAGTTCGGCTAGCCGCTTGATCACATGCAGTGTGCTTGTTGTCCGTAAAATAATAAATTAAATTGTTTTGACGGATTGTCATGTTGGGTTTAAATAATATTGAACAGTATCGACAAGTGTTATCAAGTATTATTCACTGATATAATATTGTTATCTGTGTTATCGTGGCTTCAGTTTAGTGTGAACTATCTTGCTGTGCGGCAGTGCTAATATGATAAAGAAATTACTAGACTGTATACCGCCAAAATGAACGTAAACTCTACAATGAAGACAGGAAAAAACCGTAACACCAATATTACAAGCCGTGAAGAAGTAATATACGAAGATGATGGATTTTTTAGTGACGTGCCTGGCTCTGGTTCTTTATCTAGATCACTTATTGCATTAAATAAATACGTGAAGAAGAATTTACTTTACGACGAAACTGAAGAATATGAAAGTGATAGTGCTTACTTTTCGAAAGAAAGCAGCCCTAATGAATCTCGTAATAAATATGATTCCGACAGTTTGAAAAGCAATGAATCCGTTGAAGACAGGGCCTCGACAAAAACGACCACAGCTACTATTACGTACAGTGTCACAAATGTCACGCAACAAACAGATGACTACAAGTCTCTCAAGCTACAAGATAAATTGATCAACGACTCTGATACAAATTGTGATACAATTTCAGATAACGGTGATACACAAAGCATAACCATATCTGAAATAGTTTCAGAGCCTAGTGCCATTCAAAATGAACCAAAACACCGGAAAGAACACAATTCTGGTTCTATGAACGATTTATCAACAATTATAGAGTCTGGCATAGAAAAAAACATTGGAGATCAAGTAGTATATCGTCATAAACCAACGAATTTAAAAAAGGATGCATACCGTCATACTTTACACGAATTTTCTGAGTGGGGAAACAGGACAGATATATATCCGGACGTCTATGCTCCATTACCTTACAGTGAGTACAGAATTCTCATTCACAATATAGTGTCACTTTTGTATTGAAATTTTCTATGGCTGTCTCTACGGTCATAAATAATGCTATTGTATTTTTCTACTGATCTGTGTATAAAATGCGGCTTCACTCAAAATCAAATCATATTTACTGTTTATATCAATTTTTATATTACCGATACAGTATAAATATGTTATTTTCTTATCGTTTATCTTTTCCTTAGAAGTGCATATTTGCTGCAAAAGATAACTTTATCACTGCGAGACTCATAGTGGACAAAGGTGCATTCCTGACATTATTAACGTGACTTAATTAATTGAAATGTGTTATTAAGAACCGCCTGACCTTACTTTATAAATAAATCTTGACCTTTTAGTCGAATTAAAAATCAAAAAGTAGTAAACGTGTCGTAAGGGCTGGAGAACAGTAGTTTGTTAACGCCACACACTATCACCTCGATTACAGTTTTGACATTTCCATCTGCTATTAAGGCCATTCCGAAGTCAATTCTTGACGTTCTGTCGGATCTCCTTGATATTTTACGAGATTTATGTCGTACTTTAATCGTACGAATATTGCGAGATAAACGCGATTACTCATATACGTCATGTAATTTTGTCATCCTTACAAGATATTTTGGTCTATAATTTAACATCTACGTTTTGTACGAAAAAATATTAAAATAGTAGTAATCAAAACCGTAAATCTGGCGAGATCTTGAAATATTGCATTTCCTATGTTTCGCGTCGGTCATATTCTGTATGGTCCAGCCTTAATCGTTTTGATTACAATCTGAAATAGGTATGCTATTGTAAAAAATAAGTAGACTAGTAACACAACTGAATATATAGAACTATGGCTTCAGCAATTTAAAAATTACTCAATTCACTAATATTCGTGAGTTGAGTAATTTTTAAATTTTAGTCGTAAACTAGGTAGAGGATATCCACTACCTCTCTATGACTAAAATTCGTGATTACAAAAAAACTACATTTTTTACATATCCGAATGTAATTTGTAATATCCCGACAATTATATCAACAAAATTGGTTACATTAAATATGTCATTCGTCAAAATAAAATCTATTACTACAGACACATTAATGGACATACAAAAACCGGTTAATATTAACCTTGTTTCTCAAAAATAGACTCTACTCAAAATTATATAACCGCTGTTCTAACGACGCCGCTACGGTGGCGCATCCAAAACTGTTGAATAATGTCTGTGTTGACAACGCGTGCGTGAGAAGCGAAAGTATTAGAGTATTACAAGTCAGTGGGTTTGGCGGGAGATGAGGTTGAGGCGTCGATTGGAGTGGAAAGTGCATCTGATCTATCGCCACTGACAGCCGGCGACAGACGTCGGCGCATGCGCACGACGGACGTAGTGTTGTGTTGTGTTGTGACTTTACTATTTACTGTGATCGATCGCGCGTTTCTTCAAATACTGTACTATGGGTATACTAAAGCAAATCAAGAAAATGACCACCCATGGTTTGTTTATTAACATTTTTACCTATTTTAATCTACGCCATCAGTGTTAAACTAACCGAGTAATAAATGTTAATGTATGGCAATATTTTTACAAGTGTTTGCTTAACTGTAACCGTAATTACTGTGTTTACTTTCTTAATCTCTGGGGCATTTAATCTGCTTCACCTTTGATACGTGATAACTTGGTATGTGATCATTAATATTAATTAAATGTTAACAGAAATGTGATCTGTGACGATCACGCTTTAATTGAATACTTAAGTATTGATATCAAATGACCACTTGGGTACAGATGAAAAAATATAGAAAAACAAAATGTGTTTTTGGAATACAACCGCGAGGTTTTCGATTATATTGATTTATTAGCAAATAAGATAAAATAACCATTTCGACAAAGTTACGCTTCAGTGAAGACTTATGAAACTTTTCGAGAGGTCGATTCGAACTGTATTGAGATACTGACTTACCTAATTGTAACTTGAAACCGTAATTATACGCGAAGCTCGTTGCAAAATGTCACTTAGATATACAAGTACGCACCTACTTGACTCTAATGCAACTTAACGAAGTCCGGTATGTGAGAAATGCTATTTAAGAGATAATATAATACTATAATAATATCTTTATTGTTATATTTTTAATGACTTTCCTTGTCTTCTGCGCTAGTATATAATATACTATATTACAGGAACCAATGTCTCCCCTTATTAATAGGCTACAATATATTATAACAACAAGAGCACAAAAAAGATTAATACAATCATATAATACGACAATGTGCCTGGTCATAGGAATTAGGTCCATACAAATACTCGCGACCGAGCCCCAATTATCAAAACGATCGTGAAACTAAGAATGACAAGTGTAATTTACTACAAGAAAAAAAGTAATTATAAATCCATTAAAACATATTCGTGTGTGCAATTATGCGGAATCATAAAATAATAACACATTATTGGAATGATAATAATCTTAATGGTGAAGTATTGTTCGTGTTATTTGTTTAAACCATGATAATTTCGAACACTTAAGCAGTGTTTTCACTTTTCTTTGATAGAGTTTGTAAATAAATTACTACGCAAAAGAAAACTTTTCAATATGTATCATATGTTTTGTAAGATTTGGTAGTATTTATTTTCTTTCTAAATCTTACATTTGCTTTTTTATCGTCTTCGTATCCAATCCAATCATTTTTAAGTTTGGTATAGTTCATTTTATATAATATCTATTTTTTCTGTGATAATTTGTGTCCTTAATTAACTGGAGGGAAATTTAGAAAAAATATTGGGTCAATTATTACTAACGATTACTATTATTAAGTGGGATGTTTGCGAGTAATGAAAAAACATTAAAACAAATACCTAAATATTAATTGTATTAAATATCAATAGTTTAATGGATTTTTAATAAACTCAATAAAGACCACAAATACTGCAAAAAATATCAATTTTCATTTAATAAATTGAATGTAATTAATTCTATTGCGATATTCAACATTAATTAACATTGGCCTTCATCAATTCGAAAACGTACCAATTAGTTGACACAATTAAGTAAATTGTAAAACAATGATCTGGGTGGCAATGGGTCAAGCACTACCAAAAGCATTTGTGTGGTCTGAATTTCCACTAAGAATTTTCATACTATGTTTGTATGAATAGCGTCTCATATAAACATGGTTTGATTGAGTAGTATAATTATTAACTATGTACCATGATAGTTTACTGTCGGAACAAAACCTTCCTATTTTTTTCTATATAATCAATTTTGGTAAAGATTTTTCTCGTTCCGATACGTTTCCATTTGATAGTTTGTACGTATTTTTTGTCGGTAAAAATTGGGCCAGCCCTTAAACGTGTCGAAATTATTAACTTGTAGAACCTAGTTTTAAACTTTCCATCGGCTAAACTTCCATAATTACCGACAGTTACTATAATTGCTTTCAACAAATCGATCAATATCTTAACCTAGTTTTCATTAGTACTTAATCTCACAACCATCGATTTACACCTAATACTTGACGGTACTAAAAAGGCATAACTTGTAATGTTGTGCAAATGAAATTCCTTGGTTGTAACTGCGAAAGTCATTTGCGAACAAAGCCACAGGAATTTTGGTTTTCCACCATGGCATAAGGTACGGAATCCCGCAAATATTTACTTGTCCATTGTAATCTTATCTTTGCTACTCTGGGTGTGTCGTAAGTACGTGCAAAGCATGATTATCTGTAGAAAGTTGACGACAATTGTAAGTTATTCTGTCGAGAGTCCAATTCGACATATTTGATGGCTGTTCAACGTGTATTCGTTTGTGGCATAAAAATTGCTGTATTTTTAGAGTCCATGTGGATATTGAATGGAATATTAATATCGATAATACATTTTACTACTACGTACCTGGATATCTTTTGGAAAATCTTATTAAATATAATGCCTAAAGTCTCTAAGTATATGGTGTATTTTGGAGTACCTTCGTAGGAATAGTAAAACCAAAGATTACCATAAATTTGAATTTATTAAGCAGTTATTAGTGAAAATACTTCCTTACAAGGACTTAAATTATGTATTACGAATAACCTTGGTGGTAGACCAGTTTTCAACTTTATTAATATAAGCAAAAAGTATAGAGTAATATGTGGTGTACAACGTTACTAAAACCAAAAATGATGGTAATTTCCTTCTTTCAAAAAGTGTAATTTCTGCCTAACCCCTTGGATAAAAGGCGTGAGTGTATATCAGAATGAATGATGTATGGGTAAATGATAAAATATTCCTGAATGCCAGATGTCGCATTTTAATCCGGTGATTCCATGATTTATTTATAACGTAATACAAATTTGTTTGGGCAATAAATATACTCGTCCGGTCTAACCAGATACGGGTTTGCTCGTATTTTAATTACCTTTTAAAAAACTCGTTTCATAACAAATATTAATACCTAGGTATAAAATATTTTGAGTTCTTCCGTTATTAGGTCAACATGTTTTTACGAGTTTATTCAATATGTTCATTCATCCTAATGAAAAAAAAGATCATTTTTTTTAAACCACGTGATTAGGCTGATGGTTGGGTTCGTTTCCCAGGCCGTGCACTACTAAACAGGTTTATTATCTAGGTTTTTTACTACGAAACAACTTAAGTGGAGCATTTTTTTTATCGTTTTTTTAAACGTTTTCTAGTGAGTCCTGGGTGCGTTTAGTTTTTTTTTTTACATATACTATAAGCTGGAACAACTTCCTATAGATCATACAAAAGATTTACTTCGCGAGGACATCGAACCCGCAACCCGTGACACGCAATCGATTGCTCAGCCACTGTACCAATCGAGTTGTCAAAATTAATGGCAATAGCTCGCTAACTAATTGCCAACTGTTGGTGTACATTAGTACACCTATCTAACATCGTCTGTATCAGAGGTGTACCAATGTACCTACATCAATATGTGGCATGTTCTAACACCACCTCTTACTTCCGGAGATACGTTACTAAATACGCCTAGAACCGGTTCTTACGTGTGATCGCGTAATTATAACTTAAAGAAAATCGCCAATCACCGCATTACCGCATCGATGGCCCGCCATAAAATAGCGTGGATCGCTTTCACTTTTAGTGGAAAAAAATAGTTTATTTCATACAAAAGGTTGGCCACGCCTGACGGGCTACAATTGTAGGCGATGCCTGACGGGGTACAAAAGCATTGTACTCTTCACGCAGTTCGTGCATTTTTAATTACGATCCAATGAGATGGTATCTCTTATATATTTTTTATAGGCGTAATTATATTTACGGTATGCGTAAATGATTTTCTAAGTGAAGTAATTACGAAACCGAAACAATTTTTTTCTTTTATATCGGTAAATTATACGATCCTAAGTAAACTAGGTGTCTAAACTGTGAACATATATTCTTTTAATTGAAAAGATTAAGCAATTTTTTATTCTTTTTTATTTTTTCGTGAATACAAATAATATCAAGTTCTTTTTTATTTGTTTAGAAAATCATTTTCACTTAACCAAAAGAAAAAGTTTCTTCACTTAATGTCTACTTTTCTCGCAACAAACAACGTGTAAGCAACTATTTGCGTGTAGTCTTACTTACATAAGCCGTGCCCTTTCACAAGGGCCACACACAATATTTGAAAAGCTATTCACATAAGTAGATAAATATCTCGTATTATATTTACATTAAGTATATCAGTCCGTGTCATACGGATTTTACGAAATAATTTGATTCGGAAGGCATAAAAAAGTATATGGAGTATATATCCGTCCTTCACTGTATCCTTTTCCAGAAAACGATTTGCAATAACAACTGAATATTGTGGAAAATACTTTTAAAAACGTATGCATGTATTATTTATGTACATTAATTTTGTAGTTTTAAATTCTATGTAATAAGAAAATATTGTGAGGAAAAGGCAAACCCATTTCAAATAACTTAAAAATGTAGTCTGATTTCTTAACTTACCTCCCCAACGTATATACGTTTATCAACTTACCCATTCTCATATAACTGTAAATATAACTATAAATCCTATTAATATTATAAACGCGTAGTTTGTATGGATGTTCGTTACTCCTTTACGCAAAAATCGCTTAACTGATTTCCATATAATTTAGCGTACAGATAGTTTATTACCTGGATTAACACATAAGCTACTTTTTATATACCAAGCGGGCAAAGCCGCGGGAGGTAGCCAGTGTAACTATAAATGTCATTTTCCATACAGAATCCCCTCGTCGGTACGTGGAGAGCGACGTGAACATCCACTACAGATGCCCAGTGCGGCACGACCCACTGCCGCTCGTGCCTGAGCGGGAGCTGGCGCGGCAGCAAGCCGAGCATATGAAGAGGCTCTACCGGGAGCAGAAAAGAAACAAATACTTACAGGTAAATATTACTACGCGAACGACGACCTTTAGATTGCCATTATTCGGAGAGAAAAAGAATCCTTAAACTTACCATATAGTTAAATGGTTTTACAAGTGACGGCAACGTGTGGACGATACCTCTGGTGTTGCAAACGTCCATAGATTATAGTAACTGATAACCATCAAACGAGACGTAAGCTGGTTTGCTACCCCTATGGTATAAAATATGTATTCAATGGACTTAAATCGAAAGTAGGGAGAAATGTTAATTGTAGCTAAGGTCCAGCAATTATGGTTAACGAGAATTCGGATCCAGATTGTCTTATGGTCAGAACTGGTCTAGCACGACAAAGAAAAGCGTTGCGGTTTGTTTTCTTTGATGTGTTATTGGTGGTAAAAACATTTCATTACCTCTATTTAAATATAGATTCGGATTAATGGATGGTAATAGTTTAGATAAAAAAATAAATTACGAGAAAGCATTTTTAAAAACAAGCAGTAGAAGAAAATAAAGTAAATCGTAAAATTAAGTCAAATCCTTAAATTTATTACATTATACATTTTATACGATCTGTCTTAAGATTCATTTTAATAGGGTTGGTAAAAATATTAATATCATAGTATAGACCATAAAAACTACAACAAGGAAAATGAATAGTCAACTCCTAATCTATTTCCATCACAACATCAGCTCGTAACATTATTACGTCTCATGAAATCTCTGCAATCGATTTTAATCCGAGCATCGATTTTATGCGCAAAAACGTAAACGGTTAATCGAAATACGATTATCGTGTCAGCCAATGTTCTATGCGATTAACGATTAATCTTGTAAACTAGGCGCGAACACGCTACTGCAGTTCGATCGATATCATGTTATCCGTAGATTTGTTGAACTTCAGTTTTATGGTGGGTTTAATGAAGAGGGTAGAGACACTTATCGTTGCACTTAATTAAAACAACATTGTACATTATGTGAAAATATGTATGGCAAAATGTTACTGTCATGCATTAAAATACCTAATAAATAAATAAATTCTGAATTTTATCGAGTTTGTCTTTGTTTATTAATATTATTATATCCCGAGGTTTCGGATCATAGTAACGACTTGACTGTAGTCTGCCTGTGACCATATTTGTTTTATAAAATAGTTTTATTAGATGAAATCCATAAAAAATAGTTTCTATACTTAATTCAAAGACATCTTGGCTAGAAAGCGAATTACCTAGCAGACAGGCATGCTTTTTAATTATAAGTATTATGGGTTATTAACCTTTAAGTGTTCGTGAACGTGGGTGTTTTCAAATAAAACAAAACATTATAAACTTAAACTTGAAGAACTTTCTCAAGTACTCCGCGTGGAGTTCTCTCGTACCTACTACTACCTACTCGTACGTTTACCTTACTTGGTTTTTTAATCTAAAAAACTTTAAAGCAAATGATTGTATTATAATATTTTTCCCTGAGTCTCACTCTTAAATGGAATACATAAATTTGTTATACATATAACCTAATAGGTAGTCTAATATCTGCTATTTGGAATTTTTCATGGTCATGCAAAATTATTTAATGTTTTCTTTGTACAAAACAATAGCTATTCAACTTCTACATAAATGACAGGTTTTTATTAAGTTTTCAGAACAATCATAATTATGCATTTTAAATGTGATAATATATCTTTTATTTATCCTTATTCCTTGACTCCTGTGTTACCTACAAAAGTCAGGGTCTTCTCACAATGTATTAATGACGACCTCTGTGGTCTAGTGGTTCGAGTACCGACCTGCTGATCACAAGGTCGTGGGTTCGATTCCAACGGGACACAAATATTTATGTGATGAATATAAGTGTTTGTGTTCGTCTGGGTGTGTCCTATGTATTATAAGTATGTATTTACAAAAAAAAAGTATATATCCATTGTCTAGTACCCATAGTACAAGCTCTGCTTAGTTTGGGACTAGATGGTGCTGTGTTAAATGTCGCAGAATATTTATATTTATATTAATAAATACATTGTTTCGTTTTATATTATATTAGCTCTACCCTGCCACACTTTGTTTTGGCACATTGTGGTTGCATAGATGAGAAATGAGGATCAAAATAAGGTACCGCCGCGTAAAACAGATAGTATTTATATTATGTATATATAATTGTTTAATATTCTAAATCACAATGTTCAAATCTAAGTTAAGTGAACTGGAAATTTAGTTACATTCTATGAAAATTGATGTATTTTGTGCCAGTGAACTTTTTTTTCATGATGTAACTGCGGAAGTATTAAAATTGCCTGGATATAGCTAATTACCACTGAAGAAAAAATAAACGGAGAGGTGGAGTCTGTATTAATTTTCTTTCGTATGTCAAATTTTACTATGATGCCGATATCGCTGAATGTCATTGTAAATCAGAACTGTAACTCTGATACAAAGAAATCGAAGCTATACAAGAAAGCCTAAACACCGCTGTGTTAATCGTGTCGTCATATTTTACCGTATTTCCTTTTGTTTTACAATTTATTTTCATATCCATCAAACTCTCTTACTCCTTCTATTTCATTTTCATCATTAATTTCGCTGCGGGATCCAAGACAAGACAGTTTAAATCTGGGACCCGTTGGGCTTCATTGTCTCGATGGTTTTCTGACTTTTAGCTATTATTGATCCTGGCTTACAGGAGTTGCAAAAGATAGGGGCTAGCCGTGACAGAAATATAAAAAAAAAATAGGTATCCATCATATTTAATATGGTATTTGAATTATTATAAATGTAAGCTATAACTCTATAAATGCAATATATCTATTACTATAAAAGTCGGTTTTGGAGTCCACCCTCTTACGGACACATATTTCCTTTTTATTTTATTATCATCTTTTGATATTGATGATATTATTTATACCCATTGATGATGTGAAATAATATGCAGTATCTATGGGACCTATAATATCTAACAATAAACTCTATAAAAACACTTCTCAGGAGGCACTCAGTCGCTTTATATGTTTACTCGTAACACTATATAGCCCGTGCGATTGCGGTTTCTTTGCATGTTACTTATATAAGTTATACATACGTTACCTATGTAGGTACATAGATCCTGCTAGTATCTACCCAACTACATTAGGTTCGATGTCAAACTTACCCAGATGCGGCTGAAAATCAGTATTTTACTAAAAGCACTGAAAAATAGACTCGTATGTCAAAGGTCAAAGGTCTCGAATTTGAACCCAAGGACCACTGACTCTTCGGTAGTTAAGTGCGTATTTATCACATGCTCAAACGGTGAAGGAACACATCGTGAGGGATTTTTACGTTGGCGTATAAAGTCTGCCAACCCGCACTAGACTAACGTGGTGGAGTATATAACCTAATCCCTCTCCAATGAGAGGAGACCCGTGCCCAGTAGTGAGACAATAATTGGGTTGATGAAGAACCATCAAACACACGAGACGCTATCATTACTCAACGTAACCAATATCCTAAGGATAAACTGTCTGATCGGCAATAACAATTGTTGGTATGATAACCGAGACTAACCGCTTAACCAGCTCTCCGAATCACAAAGGGATCACCCATCCAAAGACTTACTTCGGCAAGCCACATGCACCTTAAGTACCCCCACCTTATTTATTTGTATAATTTTATATGGAGTTCCCGCCGTTTTCGAATATTTTTTACAGAATAACGGTACATTTTTATACTATTAACTATTAATAAGCGCGTAAAGTTCCAGTTAGAAGTGTGTAATTAACGAGCCGTTAAAAAGCGATTTAGGTTGTAAAACATCTAATTATCTTTTTAGTAGTTGATATGGAATACGCAATATATTCTAGCATAGAAAAAATAACTACGACTACGATTCCCTAAATATTCTCTTAGGAAACAGTTTAAATAATTTATGTAGATAGCTTATATTATTGGTAATTTAAGTAAGAATTAAAAGTCGTTTGCGAGGATACAAATTAGTAAAGTTTAACATATATACATATATGTCTTCACTCGAAAGTACAATATGCTATACACCTGTACGTAAAGCCCGTCTGCAAACAGGTTAATTAGTAGGTAAGCTAGGCTCTCAATAATGGCATGCTAGCGGACACAACAAACGTGCGGATCCCGAACAAACGCACCGCTACTCCGGATGCGTGCGCGCAGTTTGCATACGACCCACTTGGATCCACACAGATGCAAACATTTCACTGGTTTCACTCACAATACTCCAAGTGAAAATATCCGCAAATTATCAACGAGCCAGTGATCGAGCCCTTGAAGAGAAATCTCCCACTTTACCTTTATGTAATACGCGTTATTCAAGTTTTTATTCTATTTACATACAAGTAGCGCTGCTTTTACTTTAAACACGTGGTTTACCTCAGTTAATTATAAATTGTATAAAATATGAAATACCTCCGTTAGTGTTTGTCGTACGTACAAGCGGTTATGGTAATATCGACTGGTTTCATTAAATAATCAAAAATCCAAACGACCTTGTCTCCGCATACCAACGAAAAATCCGTTGTACAATTTGACCACACGTTGTGACTCCACCCTGCATATTTTAATTTCGACCTTAATGACTTTTAATAAGACTTGTTTTTATGGGCAAATGTTAATGTTAATGTTTTTGTTATATAGTGGTATTCTTGTATTGTTATGAACATGGCACGGTGGCACGGCCGGCCCAGTGTAAGCGAAACGTGCGCGGGAGACGATCATGATACGCGTGCAGATGATTTTCCAAAGCGGCTTAATTCAATGAGTGTGTAATTATGTTCAGAATGCCATGCAATGATTGTAATTATTCAGTGATGTTTGTGTTACCATAGATTTTCCCAAAATAAACTTATATAAACCGCGATGTAAAGTGTATTAAAAATGTATTCGACATCAGATAACAGTGTGTTTCACTATGTGATGGAGGTAAAGTTATCTATCAAAATTTAAACTTTTCAGGAAAACGAAATTCTACCCGCGGACATAGACGCATTCGATGCTTCAATTAAGGTGACGTGTTGAGAGAGTGTGTGGAAATTTAACCGACTCAGCTATTTTGAATTGATTCTGTACTCGTCAACTACCAAAGTCATACACGCGCTGTTTATCATTAATACTATTTGGCCTAACTCATTACAAAACTCTCCCTTGCACTCAGAGAAATGGGTCACTCGAGTGCAACGGACGTTTAATTGTGTTAAAAATATTCAAAATTGACCAGAACATGTTGAGCTTTGTATCATACGCAGTCATACTGAGACTAGTTAAAACACTTGGGTTCATGATGATTGGTTAATTACAGGAGCTTCAAGATATGCAGAGTCGTCGACATCAGGACAACTTCACGCCTTCGCAGAAGAATATCCTGCCTTTGAACAGATATGATGAGGCTGATAAAGTAATAGCTAAGGCTTTGTACACGTTTAACGGACAAACGCCTAGAGAGTTAAGCTTCAGGAAAGGTGAAATGATCCACGTGAGGAGGCAGATCGACAATAACTGGTACGAGGGAGAACTGCACGGCAGGATAGGACTGTTCCCTTACAATTATGTTGAGGTAACTATAAAACACCTGTGTCAAAATATGTGGTCATCATTCTGGGCTCGTCAGATTTAATGGCCATATTTATTAAGTAAATATGGGTATTAAATTTGAGGACATTCATGTCCCATGGACACGAAGAAAAAAAAATGTTTATATTTAAAGAATGGGCGCCAATTATTAAATTTAAAAAAATATACAAAAGCACCAATATTGTAGTGATAATATCAAAACCAATATGAACACAAAAAGAGACGTATCTGGTCTTTGGTGCTATCACTATCAACAAACCTTTTTTAACGCACTATTAAGCTACAGTTTCAGTCAGAATTAGAGGATAAGAATATAATAGCTCACTACGACTATAGCAGAACGAGGAAATACTTGGTCTACGAAGCGTTTTTTCCTCGTGAAGTTTTCATTAACCTTTTAAGTGGAGATAATTAATTAAGAAAGAACTTTTCCAAAACTCGATACAAGAAATTAATGCGCACTTACGACCTATTGCTAGGTAGTCAATATCACTTTGGCTTACTCATTACAGATACAGAAAGGTGATGCAGTCCAAACACCTAAAAAACCTGCAGTCGTCGAGGGCCGAGCTCGCGCGAAGTTCGACTTCACAGCTCAAACCAACCTCGAACTGCCTCTGAAGAAAGGAGAAGTGGTGGTACTGACGAGACGCATTGATCAGAACTGGTGGGAAGGAAGAAACGGCACTAAAACGGGGATATTCCCTGATAGTTATGTTACGATACTACAGGAACCAAGCCCAAGCAAACCTGGTAAGTTTAATTGGCTTTTTGAATAAAAAATCTTTAGCTAGGTTTGTAGTTCTGTCTGCAGACTGCAATTAGGTGTTTTAGGTTAAACTCTGATTTCATCCCAATAGCAAATAATGCTATTTTTTTTTAAACTACGTTGAAATCAGTTCAACGTTTTAAGTGGTATGTCGCTGGCAGACAACCATTTTTTTTTGCTATATTAAGTTAAGATAATTTTAAAGTTAAACTGAAGATCTAACTAGGAAGTGACCTTTATTTGATTTTTATAGTAAGACAGGTATGCTGAATACTTTTCTTTTCTGATACACCTATAAGTATTATATATTATATTGTTCGTTCCGTACATAACTAAAAATGTGTCATCGAAAGATACATATGAATAATACTAAATAACTTCCGTCTGATTCATACTTCACCGTTCTCCAAAAAAGAAAGAAATATCTTCTTCAGACCCACGTTCGACACGCCGTATTTTTGGTAAAATAAACCTACACTTGCCAAAAATGTATCCGGGTCGTGTACCTTGATTAAATATAAAAAATATGCAGTATTACTTCTATATTTTATTAAAGAATTATTATTCCTTAGTATTTTTTTATAATCGAGGAATAATTTTATCGGCCTGACCGTATTCGAAAATATTTAAGAAATTGTGACTTATATTTTTTTGATGAAGTAAATATCTTTGATACTTATCTATGCTTGATTATACATATACTGATTATTCCATAGTACATTATACATATAATATACAAATGTATAATAATGTATATCTTTTATAATCGACAAATACATTATTCGGCTTGACTGTACCTACTCAAAAATATTGAAGAAATTAATCTTAACTTTAACCAAATCACTTCTCAGTAACAACTGATCTTATGGGTCATTGCCCTCGAGTGTACCAAATTTCAACGGAACCAAATCTTACGTCATAAAGTTCGTATTATTACGTTAATTTGTAAACAATACGTTTAGCTAATGACCGTGACTAACTACACGCCTATGTGTGCCAGCAAATTCCATAATTTTATCTAATCTCAAGCATTATGAGTCATTTTATAGAATTTGAAATTTGTAAAGACCGGAGGCTCGATTCTCGCAAGTTCTAGATTGTATAGAGAAATATCCTTAAAACTGTCTGAATACCTTATATTCATTCCTTGACGAATTCTTCTTGACATATTGGAACGTTCCGAGGAAATGGTAATGCGTCATAGTAATTAATAGCGATATGATAACACCATATCATGTCTTTACCAATAACTACAAATAAAGAGGTTATTCATAGACTTGTGGCAAAATTGTGACTTTTAATATTCACGTACGAAATTGCTACAATAAATTTGCAGTACCAATCAGTAAGACAGATTTTATCCCACTTTCAGAATCCCAGCCGATCCTGAACCCGGACAAGCCAGTAGCGTCTCCAGCTGCCCACGGCCTGCTCAATGGCTCCGCTAAGAGAAGCATGGGTCCCCATAGTTACACACCCCAACAGAACAGCCCCGCGCTGTCAAATGCACCACCAGCTACCCAGCCGCTACCAGGTTCGTTACAAATCAACGTCAAATTATGTCTGTCTGACTTGTCAGTTAGTCCGTCACGCTTGAACCGCTGAACCGATTTAAATGAAATTTGGTATAGAGATAGTTTTAGTTCCAAGAAAGGACGTAAGAATTTTTATGCCGATTTAGAAGAATCGCACAAAACTTTTATATTTCTTTTTGATAAACTGTCGTACCTATAGATATATGCGTCATTATGACATAAATCTCAAGTTACGTCACAAAGAATGAACGTACGGAGCCGGGTCTTTGTTTTTAACATAGATATTTCATACTATAATCGTGTAACATAACACATTCCTATTGTGTTAAGGATAACGGTCCTCGCGCGTATTGTTTGTAGCGTTGTTTGCGCGTATTGTTGTATAGTGTGACGTGAGGTGACACCAGCTTTTGACTCAAGGAACTAAATAAAATCATCCCATTTAAATTAAAGTTTCTGCTGAAAAAGTTGGACTGGCCTTTTGTAGCCCCAAAGGTCACCTAGTAATGCGCCACTGATTTTGCCCATCATGGTCTCATTTGGCGGGTCACATTTGTCAGTTATATAGTCATAACACGGTATCTTCAATTAAGGATCTCACTTATTCAGCTGTATTCAGCTTATGTCCATAGAAATCAACTATTTTGTATGGGGACGTTCCGTTCAGCTTTCCGCTGCTGAACAGATGCGGACGCGTCTAAGACTATTTTCTAGTCGACTAGCCCAGCCCAGGGGCGGGTCATGTCCCCCATGCCCCCTCCCCCTGGGTCGCTGGTGACGTGTAGTGTGTTATGACAGGTTACGTGTCGCGGGCGGCGCCGGGCGCGCAGTCGGCGGCGGAGCGCGGGTACGGGCCGCCCGCGGGGCCGGGGGTGGACCTCAACAACACCGAGCCCTTGTACGTCGACACCAACGCGGAGGCCATTCCGTGAGTACATACATTACTTACTCGTTACTTAGCTCGGAAGTAGAATGCTGTGTCATCATCATCCCATTTTACTGTTTCACTGCTGAGCACGGGTCTCCTCTCAATTGAGAGGGAATAGGCTGTAATCTAAAACGCTAGTCAACTGCTGGTTGGCAGACTTCACACGCTATCGAGAGAATCTCTGAAGCATGTTGTGGTTTCCTCACGATGTTTTCTTCCGCAAAGCGCGCGCGCGCTTTAAATACGCACACTTCGAAAAGCCATTGATTGTGAACTGCAGACCTTTGACTCAACAGTATTATATACTCGTCATACTACTAAGACTATCACAGCTGTGTCATAATTTTCGATATCACATACTATAACATAAGATACTCTTACCTGTGGGATACTGTGGTTGTATATAAATACATATCTGCCTTACCCTTTAGAGTTATAAAATTGATGGTTTATTTATGTCCTCAAATTATGTACTAAAACACTGTTTGATTTACAGATACCGCGCAATGTACAAATACCGACCACAGAATCCGGACGAACTAGAACTGAACGAGGGTGACACGGTGTACGTGCTGGAGAAGTGTGACGACGGCTGGTACGTCGGCTCCAGCCAGCGCACCGGCCGCTTCGGCACCTTCCCAGGTACGATCCACGGCAAATATGTTGAAAGAACCTGACGTAATTTCTGTCTGAACACAGATAGTATGGGAAATGGAGCAATAACGTAGAGCTCCTTGGTGTTGACAATTCGTTAACCACGTTGACTTGAATGAATACTAGATATTATTATTCCTTAAGTTACGTTGAGCAAAAGAGTTATTATGAATTCAATAGGATGCAAAATATTTTTTAACATTAAATGTAGTTTGGATACATAACATTTATAATTCGCATTAGTATTGTGTTTTATAATAAACAAATGTGTGATAAAAGATGCAGCTAACATAAAACTATGTAAATTAAATAAGATAACACATAGTTTACATAGCAATACTATACTTTTTAGATTAAAAATAATCGGAAATGATGATAAATATAAATAAGTCTTTTAAATTTAAGTTGCCGACAAACCGTTACAATGTACCTATAAACATTAATGTTGTTCCGCAGGCAACTACGTGGAGCGCATCTGATAGCGCGCGCCGTCGCTGCTGCGCCGCCTGCGCCGCGCCACGCTCTGCGCGCGCCGCCCGCGGTAACACGCCCGCCCGACCGGCACACACACACACACACCATTGGATAGACAGAAAATACAGGCGTAAACAAATGGAATGCTAAACACGTAAACCATACAGAAAGTGAATAAACGCGTGAGTAGCCTTAAATCAAAGATAACGTATCTCACGCGAATTCGCTGAATTGGCACTCCATTTGTTTACTAATCCGTGAATCCCAACTTATGAACTTAGCCAGTGAATATGAAGTGTTACAACACATATGAAGTGTTACAACACACATTCTACTAAAGTGTATGTAGTTAATTGACCCTCAATTCTGTAACAATAGAATCTATATACTGAGCCTTTTATTTCTACATATTTATTATCCAAATAGTTGTCACATAAGTACATGAGTAATGGCGAAGGTCATGTGTTAGTGTAAGTACCGCTCCGAGTTGAGTATACCCGATATGTAACTTAGAGCCTATCGTCAAATGATACCAAAATTATGCCATGACTTTTTTATATAACAATATTTTGTACAAAGATGTAAGCTTAGCTGAGCTGGAGAGCCTTCGGTGGACCTCGAATGCCGACCAAAGTGTACCAATATTTACGGCATGCGTTAATCGAGATTCAACCCTAACATACTAACAGTTAAGTAGAAATATCAATGTATTATCGGTGTACCTATTTTCGCTTCTGTCATTCGTGGATAACCTAACCGCAACACGTCAATGTATTCTATCCAAAGTTGTTTTATGCGTCCCAAAGAGTATGTTTATCTGATAATTATGATGTTGTATAATTGTAAAAAAATAATAAAAATACTTATATACTTGTAAAATTGTAGAGTAGTATTTATTTATAACGTAGGAGTGAGTTGTTCCGGCTCGTCTTTTAAAAGTGATATTTTAAAAGAACGGAAGCTAGATTACTTATTCAAAAAAATACTAACCGATTTACATACATCAATACATAAAATATTATATATCGGCAAAAGTCAAACTTTGAATAAATAATTAATTAGATATTCTGGAGATAACAAAGTTTTGACATTTTGTGTGCATGGGCATAGTACCAATACACATAACGTAGGTACAATATAATTATATCTATGGGTATAAGTTACCACATTAATAAAAAATATACCAACATAATAATACTCAATAATATGCAATGGTTAGTATATAGGGCGAGTAATGATTTGAGAAAACTATTGACAATACAATACTGTACGCTTAATTTTAAATTAGTTGTATGATGTTAAGAAAAATAAGCGTGCTATTTTATATTCCGCGTTCGTGCTGCATCGTGTTTAAGAAACCTAAAGAAAGAGATGGCGCTTTACATGTTCAATAGCGCTATCCCACTCCAAACTAAATAAGACTTTTACAACGCGTTGTAGTACGAACACTTGTGTCTAAAGTTCAGGCACCTATTGATTCATTTTTATATAACCTTCTATCAAAAATAATATGGTTTTAAAGTAAATATCTAGTCAAGAATCAGATTTTGTAACAATATTTGTACAAAGATTTAATATGTCGTTTGCTTTCATTGTATTTTCTACTTTATATCGGTCGTGTATACAATCATATTATACACTATATACAATTAGTGGTAATTCAGCTGGAAATTTTGTATGTATACCTACCTTAAAGTTTGTACTTTATTGTGTATTAGGTTACCAAACTACGTACGTGTATCCTCGCCCTATACCAATGCTTCGTTAATGTAGTACCTACAGCAAAACCTTTCACTATTTTTAACCTATTGTATTGTTGTATTTACTTTTGTTAATTTATTTTTAGAGCACAAATGTTTCATTTTGTTGTTGACACCTCGACATACAATATAACATTAACTGCTATTGTTCGATATCATCACACCTAATAAAATAATCTTTGTATTTAAACTGTATCTTATTGGATTATCTTCATATTACCCTAGTTTCAGTGCATACTATAGGCACTGGAAGGCCGCCCAGTCGTCGCAGGAACACCCCATAATAACTTACTGATTTCTTAGACTTACGTTAATATAAAATATTGATAAAAACTACATTTTATAGACCCATTTAGTCCAGCGGTAGTTAAGACTGCCTTCTGTGCTATGGATGGGTTACGGGTTCGTTCTAAAAACAAATGTTTATGTGATGAGCATAAAAATGTTGTATACGAGGAATGTATGTATCTATGTATAATATGTATGCATTTACAATAAAAAGTATATATGTAGTATATCAACCAACGTGTCCGTAACAGAAGCTACGTTGCTTAGCTCGGAACTAGATGTGCTGTCACAGTGTCTAGAAATATTTATATATTTTAACTAAAAGCTATTAAAACTTAACTAGATGGAATTTAGTAGAAAATATCCATAGACTATGTATCCAGAGATTGCTTTGCTTCAAAAATTAAATACTTAGACTGAATAAAAGATCTATAATCAGTCATGCCGCGCTTTTGCTAAAATTTATTTCAATACAGATTAATATTGAAATTATATACAATAGATATTGCGGTAGTATTTATAATATTGATTATATGGTTAGTCTGCCCTTGACCATGAATCTCATAATTAGTCTGGGAATTATCTGAAACGGCAAGATTAAAATAATAATATAAGATTCGTTTTAAAAAATATATCATTTCAAAACTTCCAAACCTACTCAACTACCATCATTATCATACTATTAATATTGTGGCAACATTGGTTACATTAGGTTGCTAAGCAACGGCGCAGAATACAAACATTGTATTGCGGGAGTAAGGCACGCGCGTTTCTCCAATTACATAAATAAACATTTAAACTATAAAGAAAAACACTATCATCAAAAATGGTGGAAACAGACTGGAGAGAAATATTAAGTTTCTCACAGAAAGAGCTCACTCAATCAGATAAAGAGAAACTATGTGAAAGTTTGTGTTGGATGGAAGCCGACGATATTGAACTTAATTTCACCGATTTGAAAACTCTATTTAGACTTTCACAAGATATTTTAAAACTAAAGAGTGAACAGGTAAATATGTTCTTACATTTATTTATAAAACTAATAAGAATACACTGCGTACATAAATAAAAGATATAATGTGAACAAGGCAAAAGTGGTATGCAGGGACCGTAGCGCGTGGCCTTCTGTAGTTTCTGCCTACCTCCATGGGAAAAAGGCATGTATGTGTGTGTGTGTGTGTGTGTATTTAAAATGTATCTTTCATCTGAACATTGGGTTGTAAGCAGCTGTTGGTTGAAACCAACCCCAATATTACCATTCGATAAACGTAAATGAACCGTAAACACAAATAAAATGTTGAACAAATTAGAACGGGTCGCAACGCCAATTCATAACTGTAGAAAAATATTTGTACCAACGGATTGTATTTAAAATCATAATCCTGGAGGATTGGAAGGAGGACCTGGAATCTGCGGTAGACTTTACAAAGACAGTTAGGCTCTACATGTATATAGGTATATATGTACAGGCTATTAATAAAAATAGTTTTTCAAAGATTCTGAAAGCAAAGAAAGACTGAAAGCGAAATGTGAATAAGAGGCCTTGTTTACAAACACTAATTGTCACATACACAAACGCCCAAATCTAAAAAATACCTGAAAACTAGGAATCAATTCCGCAATCCGTGACGCAAAGACCGGACATTGAGACGCTGTACTAGGCGTGTCTCCAAATAAAGTCGCTATAATAAAACATTTACACTTTAGGTTAACAACTTAGTCGGCCAACTAAAGTCAACACAAAGAAAAAGCGGAATAACGAAAGTAGAGAGCACGTATGCAGGTAAACATTACTTATAATATTATACTTGACATTCATTTCTATACTAAACGACCACATTACCCGAGTCTGTGAAAATAGCTATGTTGTAGCATAATATTATAAAAGCACTTTCCCATTTTATAACTAAACCGCTGAGTATAATACTACAAGAATATTTTCACCGCCTTGTCACAACGATGCAATTTCATGGTCATGTCATTCAAATTATAGCGGCCACAAAATTTGGAATCGCATAGTGATTCGGAGCTGTTGATGACAAGCATTCCTTACAAAATGGATTTCAATTTTCTGGAATTTTCCTTCAAGTTTATGATTAAATTATATGTATCTTTTTGCGGTGTACAGCCGCGAAAAATACATAAAAACTAGTTAAAATTATTAAGCTAATTAATTAATTGGTTTAGCATCTCCAACCCAAAGCAATGATAGCGCACTTGAAACTATAACGCATCAAGAAGAAATAATAAAAGCAAACAAAGAGATATTGGAACAATTGTATGCCGATATTGCTGATTTGGAATCAAGGAAAAGTAAATTAGGAGAAAGCAGAAGTAACTTTGACATGGATAGTGATTCAAGTCGTGATGTATTATCTGAAATGAATGCCGTGGCTGAACTTGAACAAGAAGTTGCTATGAAGAATAAACATATAAGAAAACTACTAAGTGATGTTAAAGTAACTATCACACTTTACCGATACGTATCACTTAATAAGTATTAGAACAATTTGTACCTAATGTGCTATTTTTTAGATTTTAGAAGAAGAAAATACCAAGTTAAAAGAAAAAGTGTCAGTACTGAAAGATAAGTTAACCGAAGCGACTCAGCTGATTGGTAATTTAACAGAACAAATGATGGCTATTAATAATGAATGTAGTCATTTAAAAGGTACCAACAATGTTGTATATAGTTTTTTTTTTCGTAATTATTGAGTAACCCAAAAAACGGTTTAACAGAAAGTTAAAGAATAACTTTCTGTTAAACCGTTTTTTGGGTTACTCAACTAACTGGTTAACTTAAAGATTTGTCTAAACTTGTAGTGCGTGTAGTTTATAACTTTATCCAATTATTTTTTAGATATCTTGGGCAAATCAGAAAAAACAAAAGCACATTTGTCAATTGAAATTGAAGGATTAAAGAAGGAACTAGCTGAAAAAGACTCAAATAGAGAAAACATAAATGAAGAAATCAAAACTAAACTCCAACATTGGAAAGTAAGCACACAGCAAAAATACGTCAATAGTTACAAAAAAATATGCGGTGATATTTATAATAAAATATGCTATTATTATTTATTAAATTGACAGAGCGTTGCAAGATCGAAAAAAGCCGAGCTAGAAGCATTATCGAATGAAAATCTAAAATTGAAAGACGGTTTAAAGGAAGCTTCAAAAACTACTTCATCTCCAAAAGTGAGTATCTTTCTTAACTAAAAACTATCTAGAAAATCACAGATTACTTGATGCATTGATATTATTTCTACAGAAAAGTGAAATGGAAAAACGAAAAATAAAGGAATTGCAAGATAAACTACTTGAAGCTTCAAATGAAATAGAGCATACAGCAAATCTCATCACTTTATTACGGACAGAAAATAGACAACTTAAAACGGCTTTAGAGGAAGGACCAGATTATACTGTGTCTGATACTAAGAACATAAGCGATGATACTAAAGAACGATCGATTATCAACAAACTTAAGAAAAAAGTAAAAAGTTTAACTAGTAATCTACAAAGTGCAGAGGAACTAATTGGGGTTAGAGAAAAAGAGGTATTACTATAACTTCCATATACTTTATGCGTGTTATTTTGTGTTTAAAAGTGTTTTACTAAGTTGTTAATTATTACTTTTATAAATAAAGTTAGCAGAAATAACATCGCAACTACAACTTCTACAATCGGACGAAGGAATAAACACTTTGCTTGATGGCTTAAAAAACAAAAAACGCCAACTTAGATTTAAAGAAGAGGGCATCAAAACTTTAGTGCAAGAATCGAATACATTGAATAACTTAATCAACGACCTGCAACTCGAAAATGAAACGCTACGGTTAGTACGCATGCTCATAAACATTATAATTATTACGATGACGCGAGAGTTATTTGAATCTAAATCTTCTGTGAATATAATAAGCACGAAATAATCCAACCTCGAAATAAAGATATTAAGTATGTTGTGTCTTTCATTCTAATAAACAAACAACAAGCAAACTAAAAACTATATTCTATTATCATAGTTAGATAACTATGATTTTTATCATATAAATTAAAATATTTATTACAGACAAAGATTTAACGTACCTCCTGATGAAAAAGTACCCATAAATGGAATCATGAAGGAGTATCGCACTTTGCAAGAGACGAATTCACAAATAAGCAAGCAATTAAAGATACTTGAAAACAAACTTCTTGGGTTGGAATTAAATAATCATAATTTAAATTCTAAAATACAAAAATTGATAAATTGCCTAACCAAGGCAGGATATACGAAGAAAAGTATACATAATATTATTGAAGATAGTAACAGTGATGACAATGAACCTAACGAAAATGAAGAAGAATCTAAAAAGTAATAATTTCAAGTAATTTGTCTATTTTGGCAACGCCATATGTGTAACTATAACATTAAAGTTATTAACTAAATAAAATATTTTCAGAAATGTAACGAAAGAATGCGAAACCCAAGAAAACTCTACAGAAAATCAGGAGACTGTAGAAATGCAGGCAATCATTGAAGAAAACAAAGGTTTACGTAAAGGTCTCCAAGAAATACTGGATTTCTTAAAAGATAACAGTATGACAATGTTTTTATTATTATTTCTACATTTTCAATTACATTCTTACTCACTGTATAATAATAATAATATATTTTTATTATATAACTTTAGGTAAAACTTCTTCTGGAGTCCTGACATTAAAATGCCCGAGTTTAGAAGCAATATTAACATCAATGGAAGCCAGAAACTCAGCTGGATGGTTTGCTCCACATATGTCAACTGTAATGGAGTTAAGAGCTGCTTTAGGAGGCAAAGATGCACTTTTAACTGCTCTACATGATGCTAGGTATTTATCAACTATTCACAATTAGTGATGAGTTATCTATATAAATAAAAATACATTAGCGAAATGTATGTACGCGCATAAATTCCGAACGTTGTTTCGTTTATTGTTTACGTTATTGACATAACAATGTTTATAAAATAAAAAAAATCGAAAATATTCCCGAAAAAATAATAATGTTTATATAAAATGTAATTAGGTATTTGTTTTATTGTACAGAAAAGAAACGTTTGATGTAATGAGTCAATTATCGGATGCAACTAAAAAATCAACAGAACTTGAAAAAAGGTTAAATGAAATTGAAATTAAAAATAAACAAAAAGAAGCTGAAGAAGAACTATTTCAACAAAAAACTATAGATCTTTGCGAATTTGGTTCATGGATGTCAGAAAAAGAACAAACCAATGTTGACTTTTTTGACAGATCACAAATCGACAAACTTATAGAAAAGGGAAATTTTTTGTATGAAAGTCAGCTCAAAAGGGGCTTGGAATACTTCCACATGAAATTCAAGGAGTTATTTGATAAAATAACATCAATGGCAATAAAAGCTACTGATGATTCCAATAAATGGTCTATTCAAGAAGAACACTACAAGGCTGAAATTGAAACTTTGAAAAGCCAGCTGGAACAAGACAATGATGATAGCAGTGAACATTCTCCAGGAATTATTCCTATTCCCAACATAATTGGTTTGCAGAGAAAATGTTGTTATTTAGAAGAATCATACAAATATATAAGAACGTTAAACGAAACTATGAAAAATGAAATGTTGGAAAGTAAAAGAAACGCTATAGTTGCATCTTCGGAGTACGAGAATCAAATACAAAAGTTGTTACTATCGGTGACAAAATTAGCAGACAAACTACGTTGCTCAATATCACTTGAACTTTTCTGGAAACAAAATTGCGTTCTCAACGAAACTGTATCAAAATATAGAAAACTTGTCGAAGTCGGTGTCAGTAATCAAAACAGTACGATGAACTTGCTTAATCGTTTAGACGAAGATAAAATTAATATAGTTAACTATATCCGATTGGAGATTAACCAAAAGAGCGGTAATCTTTGTGTATTTTCACTATATTCTTTAATTCTTATTTCGTTCAAATTGTAACAGGCATAAATAACATACCATCAAGCCCTAGGTCTAGGTATCATCAAAGGGGTTAACCAGAAATATGATGTACAAACACATTTCGCTGATTTTAAAAATATAATTTATGTAAGCCTCTAACCAAATACGAACTAAACAGCACTACTAGGCTACTTGACCAGTGAACAAAATCCAAGATCCTTAAGTTCAGCAATTTGCGTCAACATCTCATTTTTTTTTACTTATCTTTATTTAACTAGTTACTTTTCCAAACGTAATATACACATCAAAAAATGATGGTTTGATCTGCGCATGCCTGCGGAGGTAACTGGCCCAAAAAAACAGTAGATTAAGTAAGTTACCCGGCCCAACTTTTCACGGGTACTAAACCCGTGAAAAGTTGGGCCGGGTAGGCTAGCTAAAAAAGATACATATCATGCATTTTCGTTCTCTTTAAGGGAGCACATCAGAAGAAATAGCAAAGAAAATTGAATCAAATGTCGAACAGATAGTCTTAACGAAACAAATAGAGCAAGTATGTTTTGAGCTAGAAGACAAAAACAAGAAAATTGAAAATTTAGAAATGAAAAATTCGGACCTACAAGAATCGCAAGTTAAATTAATGTATGAATATTTTAGCTGATCATTTTATGCGTATTTTAAATATATTGTATTAAATTTAAAATTATTATATTTATTTGATTATAGCGACCAATCTTTAGCGTCTGTAACAAAACAAGAAATTGATGTTATGAAAGAGCAAATAAATAAATTGACAGATGACAATGATTTACTCAAAGAACAATGTCGCCACACAACCAGCCAATTAGAAATCGCTCTCCTTCAGGTATTTTAGTTAATCAAAGATTCATCGTCAACCCAATTATAGACTCATTGCTGCGTAGGGTCTGCTTTCATTTGAAAAGGATTATGTCCATCACGCTAACATGTCATGTCATGGATTCAATCTCTCAGGCATACAGGTTTCCTAATGATTTCTGAAAAATATGCACGTCGTAAAAAAGCAAGTAAAAAATTTGCACGTAGCTTCGTAAAGACAATGGTGCATGCCTTGAGATCAAACTTAGGACCTTTGAGTTCACATTATACAATATATATATATCACTAAGCTATCACAGCTCTTTTAATATTTTTTATATTTGTTTCTAAGCAATGGTTAATTATTGGTTGTTATTAGCAAACATATTTTCTTAAATTTATTCTCCAATTCCAGCTTCAAGATAATCAACACAGACAATTACAAAATGACATGGAAATTAATATGATGCAGCATCAGATCTTAGATTTACAATCTACTAGTGACAATAAAGCGATCATAGCGAGGTGAACAGAATAACAATACAAAAATAAATCATAATATTTTCTAAAATGATTCATACAATACAATTTTAATTTACAGGTTAAGTGGCGAAATTCTCGTTGCCCATCTTCAAACTTCAGAAAGTCACAAACAAATTGAAAGACTCCACGCCGCTTTAAACAAGGAGAGGGAATTGAGAATGGAAGCTGAAGATATATTAAGAGTTCGTCAGAAAATCTTTGATGTTTATACCATGAGACATGAATCTAAGTTTAGGTAATTTATCTAATATATAAAATTCTCGTGTCACAGTTTTCGTTGCCATACTCCTCCGAAACGGCTTGACCGATTTTGATGAAATTTTTTGTGCTTATCCGGTATCTATGAGAATTGGCCAACATCTATTTTTCATCCCCCTAAAAGTTAGGGGTAGTCCACCAACCCCTATAATGTGGCAAAACAACGTTTGCTGGGTCAGCTAGTCATTATATAATTTATTATTAGTCTTCAAAAAAGGAGTATATTTTGTGTATATACTTACATACATACTACATATATTCTTTGAGTGAGTTCAAAGAATTTTCAATGTTTATTTTTATATAATCATTTTAGGTACATGTTTGAAATTATGCAAATATTACGACAACAATATCAGGGAAGTGTACCACTCACATCTATTGAGAAATATTTAAACGAAGTAGAGGAACTTTCACGCAAACATCAAGCTGTAGATGAAAAGCTTTACGAAATAGAAGATCTGAGGGCTAATCTGATTTCAAAACATAGCATTTTCGATCAAGTCCTTGATGTCTCTAAAGATAAATGTTTAATAGCAGAAGATAGTTGTCCACATAAACTAAAATATATTATGATGGTATGTCTTTAAACTTTTATTGACAAACATACATAAGAAATACATTATACTAATATTTATAAGTAATGAAATTATTTCAGCAATCAATGCATTCTCGGGAACTAGACCACATTAATAAAAAGCTGATGGCTATACAATTATCTAACGAAGACTTAATTAAACATTGTAATCATTTAGAAAAAACTCTAGTCCTGGTAAATCAAGGTTTCGAAAAAACTACAATAAACGTTCTACAGAAAAATACTGCCAGGGAAACAGATGATCAGCAAATTCAATTAGAATTAGAAGACATTCAATCTGACGATGAATCAAGCCCTAGAAGTAAGCTATGTTGATCTTTATTTTTACCTTATATTGAATTGTAAAAAATCTCGTGTTAATGTTATAATACATTTTTTTCACTTTCATTTCCTTTTAGGAAGTCTAACTATAACATTAACGAAACCTCAAATATTAAAAGAATCAAAAACTACACATCAACAAAATGAGGATATTGAACCCTTGGTCAAAATATATGAAACAAAAAAAAGCATAGAATTAATAGATGCATTTGTCCAAACTATATCCATAGAAAAATGTGAAAATCACCAATTGATACAAACGGATGAAAATAGCAACGCAGTTGATGAAATGCATAACTACATAGAAATTCTAAAAAATGAATTAGACAAAACTACTAAACAATTACATGAAGCGATGAATTTATCACAGAGTCGTGCAGAAGAAATTTTAGTTTTGAACAATGAAAAAATAACTTTGCAATCTACTCTGCAGAACTTAAAGGAATCCAACAGTCAAAAAGATATTTTAAATGAAAGACAACGACATAACATCGAAGATATTAAAATACGACTACAGGAATGCAAAATGAAACAGATTTCAGAAACTAATCTAATAAGGGATAGCGTTAATGAAGAAAACAAATCGTTGCTGTTATCTCTTAAACAATTAGAAGATGATAAAAACGCAATAATGGTAGAATGCAAAGAATTATTGAAAAATGAAAGAGAAGAATATGCTAAGTCTATGAAAGAAATGCAAGTAAAAATAATGGAATTGCAATCAAACTTAGACAGGTAATATACTTACTTGGTTTATATTCTAGTCCGCTTTAAACATCCGAATCAATCATCTTTAACAAGCAGATAACATGAATGACGTATTGTGCCACTAATAACGACATTGTTACAGACGAGGTAGTGAATCAAGTATTTCCAACGGAGAAGCATTAAAGGAAGCAGTTACAAAATACACTATGAAAATTACAGAACTAGAAGACCAGTGCTTCCGATTACAAAATGAACTGGACGAGTGTAAATCACAATTGTGAGTATTAATACTTAAGTGTCAAAACTGTAGAACAATATCTAATCTTGGCCGTGAAAACGTTTGCACACACATCTCATTATATGAACGTATTTTAGGACCACGTATCAGAATGAATCAGCGCGTTGGAAAGAGTTAGCATCAGAGAGACTAACTAAAATGGAGCAACTTAACTCTCAGCTTGAAGAACGTCACTGTCATGAGGTAATTTTTTAAATTCTCATTAAATTCTGAATAATGAGCAAGTCACCAATTTTATGTTTTCTTTATAGGTGAAATCATATAAGGCAGAAAATGAACACTGGCTCTCACAGCTTAATGAAATGCAAAGGGAACACATGGATTTGAGGACAAGACTTACTGAACAGAAAACTGTTTATTTGAAGCAATTGGCGGATAAAGATACACAAACTGAACAGCTACGTATTGTCATAAATAATCTCAAAGTAAGCTTATTATCAGATCTCATTCAAAATAAACTTTCAAGTTTTACCAAATATGTGTTAAAATACGTTTGGTTTTGTGAAATTATAAATTAAATATAAGAATTCTTATGCGCAATAAGATAGTTATTGACTAATAACCCTAAATGATAAAATATTTTCAGACTCAAATAATGAACATGCAAACTCTGATCTCTGTTAACGATCCTAGTTTTGACCTCTCCGCTATAGTAGAGGTAGACGAAACAAGTGACGCCATGTCCCAGCACGGGTCCGGCAGACTTGAGCTGAAATTTGAATCAACGGTTGACTTACACGAGTCGCATGAAGGTGTTATTAGGATACCGGCGTCTTCTTCGGCTATTTGGTGAGTTTTCATACGTACAAGATTATTCTTCTACAATTAAATCAAACATGTAAGTAACTAAAAGCAGTAGTCCGGTGTAATTATTATGAAATTTTTTATGTATACAGGGTTAGTTGGAAAACACAAACAACCTCGCAGGCCTAGATAGCTAACATCGTAAGCAACAACTTTTGTTCTACGAGTTCTGCCATAACTCAATACATGAAAAAAAAATGATATTTCAAGTTTCTGTTGTATGACACACGAATATTATAAGTCTGTAGTTTCATTCATAAAGAAGGACGACGTGACTCTCGCGCTATTTATAAAGGCTTCAACACACTACTGCTTAAAAATGTTTACAAGTATTAGTAAACAGTTGTTAAGAAACATACGATCATAATATTAGAAAAAGATTTCTTGTTAGATAATGTTAGTGAACATTTCTGAGCAAAATTGTTAGTTAACAAATTGCAAAATAAAACATTTGTTATCATTTGTTTGTAAATTTATACCCAGGCCACGGCAGGGGCAATCCAAACTGCAGGCAAACTGATTTTTCAAATGTTATAAACCTTTGTTAACAATTTCCTCCGGTGTAGGAGCACTTAAAACAGTTAACAATTCTTAATAGAATGTAGCAATGCCTAACATTTTTTAGTAAGTGTATTAGTGTAGCAGCACCTTAATAATACACAATATTCGCCAGTTAACTACCTATACCTATGTCAAATACTCGCCGCCTTTGTAGAAGCGGGACGCCTGTTGTGTCGATGTTTATACATATTATAAAATAGTAAAGAATGCAATATTATTACAAGATAAATATTAAATAATAAAAAAAAAATGGATATTTGTACTGAGACTAATTAATATTATAATTTTTTTTTTAAATAGATAATACAGCGACAGCGAGTCACTGTCGCTATCGTCACCTACGCTAATGACAAGGCTTTCTAAACCTAATTAACGATTATACAATTACCCTTGTAGTGTTATTTATTAAATTATTAATTTACGCACATTTCAATAAATAAACTAGGTACCACGCCAGCGCTCTCTGAGGGATCGATAAGTGAGGCACCGCACGCGGCTGTCCCGCGGCTGCCCCTCTCTGATTTTAGCTCGTACGACCACGAATGGGTTTGTGGGCAGGCAGTGAGTACATACCTACACTGAGTCCACAATCGCTTCATACTTTACCTGGCTCCATTTAACTATTAAAAGCAAATAAATCATGCGTAGGTATGTAGATTAGGTATCTTAACTTTCAAAGTATGTGAAGATGATTTACGTAATCGTTTGTTAACGCTTTCCACAGTTTAGTTAAACTACTTACTTAATATCAGCTGGGCGCTTACCTACCTACCTAACTGTCATGTGTGTTACGTTAAAACGAACCATTGAAAGACAAGCAAATATCTACTTACGTCTCTGAAACAACTGGTAGCCTAAAAAACGAGACTTCACTGTTTAATGTTGAATTTAAAGATCCGTCACTGAACACGTATTTTTTGTTGCTTCATTTTTGCACAAAATAGTTCTAACTTCAAATACGCAGTTGCACTGATGTGAGATATCGTGTCCCTTAGCGGTGTCGCGCACTTTTTATGTAGATAGGTTTCTGTAACTATCTGTTTTTTTTAATAACACTCAAGGTATAACCCAACAACACATCGATCGAAATGGCGACGGAAGGAAACATACAACGTGACGCGCGCGCATCTTGGCCGACGGCTGGCTGCTAACTAGGTCAATCGGACAATCGGTCAAGTTCAAAGCTAGCACTCGCAATGCGCCCCCCTTTCTCCGCGTCCCGCGGGGTTTTTACTATGTGCATAGAGTTAGGAAGCGCGTAAAGATATCATGAAATAAATATTTGGTTTTGTATGAAATAAAAAAAAATGAAATCAATGAAATTATTGAAAGTCGTAGAACAAAAGTTGTTGCTTATGATGTTAGCTATCTAGTCCTGCGAGGTTGTTTGTATTTTCCAACTAACCCTGTATTTGGTGGGTCTGAGAATCGGTCGTAGGCTATTCTTTACACCCCTAGGTGATAAACGGATGTCCCTGACCAGACATTTTTGTAAAAAAAAATGTTTTAAGATTCGGCATTAAAAATACTTATTACCATAATTTTTCACTTTTCTACCACCAACCCCTATAATGTGGCAAAGCAACGTTTGCTGGGTCAGCTAGTTTAGTTATAAGTATTACGTAAAAGTCTCATGTTTCTGCCAGTTACTCAATATTTGTTCATAGTAGTGAATATAGTATCAATCAATTAATCAGTAGAGTGAAAACAAGACCCAAATCTAAAGGTCACCGGACAACATATCAATCAACACATCACTCATCAGAGAGAGAAACTTGTATTTATGTCAACATACACGGTAGCAACAGTCAGTTTCTATCACTGGAATCACTGAAAGTTTACCTATGTTTAACTTCAAGGGATTTGACACTGTCTTTTTAAATAGTAAATTGGAGTCTTTTTCCATCGTCGTCATTCAGTAAAATGCTTTTAAAATACAAAACTGGATTAGAGAAATGTATAGTAAAGTCTTTTATTCAAATTTTCGATTTCCTTCCCAGGCAAGAACCGGTTATAGAACGACTTCGACGTGAAAAGCAGCTGGCTACAAAACAGAATGCAATCCTTCGCCGGCAAATCAAAGTACTAGCTTCTAGGGAGAGACGCTCCCGTTTGGATGCACAGAATCTCAAGAATCAAATATTTAGAATGTAAATTATATTTTTATCAATTGAAGTACATACAATGCTTTGAATATTTTTAGCCCATAATAGTTTCGTCTTAGGTGTTAGAAAACAGGTAGATCACGAGAAAAACCATCCTTGGATTTTTTTATAATTGACACAACAATAAATATTTCGCTGATGCTGTGATCTCCGTGCAGGGTGAGAAAGGTGCTAGCCCACATAAGGCATGCTATTTTCTGTAAAATTACAATAGATCTTATCAATGTGCTGATTGCAGAAGCACGACTGGCAATAAAGTGACTACGGCAGAAACAGCAGCGTTGCATAACAAGATCGCGTCGCTCCAAGCTCAGCTGTCGAGTGCACGGAGAGACACAAACTCAAGCATTGCACTCTGGGATAAATGGAAACGGTAACTACTCCTCCTCCTGAAGTAAAACTACTTGTTGCGGAATTAACAACCATGACCTCGGGTAGAGAAATAACGCCTTATGTTAATTGTCTTGAAATATCAAGTAATTATAATAATAATTACTGGCAGCTTCAACTTTTTGGCGCAGCTTTGTTTCACTTCAGCGATGTGTTCTTTCACGTGGGTCCCTATGAATCTTTGTTCTTCATTTTTATCCAACTTCCTTTATTTATAATAGGTAATATTAGCTCTATTATTAAATTTTATTAATGCTAAATTTTACTAATGCTAGCTCTATTATTCCATACGTTCCAGATTTGGTATTGGTAATAAATCTTTGGTAATTCCAGAGCACAACAAGCGACGGATCGTTGGCAATCACGCTACGAAGAGAAATGTCACGAAGTCACAAAACTGGAAGCCGGTCTGAATCTCGCCAAGTCGGCCGTGTCTCGGCTCGAAAGAGAGAAGCGTGTACTACTTGCCAGGCTAAATGAAGTCAAAAGTAAGAGGAAAATATATATCGTGTAATGCAACAAATTTTACTGCTTTAACTAAAATACAGTTAAACCAATTCTATTAAGTACAGTTTTATTTAAGAAACAATACATAGTACGTACAAGAACAAGAAATGACATAAATACATAAATAAATTATGAAATATTTATATACGAAAACCCCCTGATCCCTTAAAACTGAGGATTTTCTCAAAGATGAAGGTGCCTGAAATATTGGTATTTTAGGCACTTTTATCTTTGAGAAGAGAGTTTCTTATGCTATGAGATTATTTATACATACTATGAGAAGAAACAAAGAAGTCAGTTATGTTTCGCAATGTTTCGTATTCATAATTTTAATGATTCATAGGAATAATGCCAAAACTTTGATTACAGATAACAATCAACAGCTGGTAGCCTTCGAGAAGCAAGAAGCAGAAGCTCAAGAGAAGTCTGAACAGACTAGTCGTACGTTCCAATTTGCGGATGCGGCTGCTCTGCCGGTGTCCTCGCAGGCTCTGCTAGATCGAGTGGAAGCACAGCAGCGAAGGATAGCCGCGCTGGAAGTCGCTGAGAAGGTTATTTTTATATTATGTATTCCAGATTGTCTTCACATACCCTCAGGAGTCAGATACCATACTTATTTTGTCAAGTTCCTGAAAGTCTACTACTGAGCAAAACCCTCTATGTCACTGAATAATTATTAAAGCTTAAAAATATATCAAATTTAAGCATATTAAACTTAGTTATTTTTTTCAATATAGCCTCAATAATAATATGATTAATCTGCCTAAATGTATCGAGTGCCATCAAAATTGTAATGTAGGAATATATAAAATGTTTATTATCAGGGCAACGAACTTCTTGTGTCTGAGTACGAAAAATCGCTGGCTGAAATCACATCGTTGAAAGGTCAAGTGTTAAAACTGGAGTCTACATTGTTAGAATCACAAATACGCACGCCGATCAAATGCGCTGGCGATCCGCAACCGGAGCTCGACTACTGGAAGAGGTACGTTCGTTTTCTTTTATATATAACACAAATGGTGGCAAACAAGCTTACCGTAGCCTATGGACGTTTGCAACGCTAGAGGTATCACACGCGCGTTGCCGACCCTGAATCATTATAAAAAAATAATACTTAGTTTTATGTGAGTGGTATTTTTTGCATATATAAGGAGCATTGAATAATATTACCTCAAACTGGCAATATACTGAAAGACCAAACTCCACCTCTTAAGGTACGCAATCGACACCACTTCGTTGCGTGTTACCTGAATTAAATCTGTTCACATGTCCAATTTGTTGACAATATTGTAGTAGTAACAGAAAGTTTATATACGTAGACTAGTAGCTATTTGGCTTATAAATATTTCGCTGCTAAAATCTCGACACCGATAAATACAGGTATATAAGGTACAGTTTTAATAAAAAAAAAGATGTCTTCCTCTCTTCTCTATAGTTATTGCGAGATGTTGAAAGAAGAGAACGTCCAGTTGACCCAGAAGATTAACTCGTTGGAGACGCTACCCACTACTGCGCATCAGCACAGAGTCAACGATCTTGAGCAGACAGTGTTAACTCTGAGAGGTGTGTATACCTGTGGGATTTATTTTGCACTGTCAAACACGTAGAAACATCAATGTCATCACAGTGGATTCGAATTGTTATTCGCAACCATGGGGGAGGCAAGTGGATACAAGAGTATCCACGACAGCACGTTACGTTCGCAATAATCGTATTACTTTCTTGAGATCTCTCACCTACAAACTGGCAAAATAATCACACAAGCAACCACGAACTGTGTTCAATGCAGCACATCACACCTTAGACATGCTAAATATTAAGTACTTTTAATAAAAACAATAAAATCTGAACAAAAACCTTTCAAAGATTTCCATAAAAAATATTCTTATTCGAAACCACACATCTTCATTTCTTCATTTTATGTTTAAACACAAACAACGTTATAGCTTTTAGCATGAAAGATCTTATATATTAGCTGCACGTTGTATCTTCAACACGTGTTGTTTCAGGTGTTGTAAACAAATTGCAAGCCGAGCAGAAGTCAGGTGGTACGTACAAGAGAGCCGACTCGAGACCTAACAGTAGTCGCAGTTCTTGCACAGAGAAGGTAAACATTATAAAAAGACTACAATCTCAATATTGCAAGTTAGACCATATTTATATTTCTGTTAGGTAGTTAATGATTTACCATGTCTTCTACCTCAAAATATTTCTGAAGATATTTTAGTTATATTATATTTTTTGTGTCACTAACTTATCAATCAAGAGAGGTCCTTCTGAAAGGGCTGAGGATTTACCATCTGAGAGTACGGTTACTCTCAGATAGTAAATCAGTCCTATTGTAAGATTAATTGATCGAAAGTCTCAACACAGTAATCTAAATGCTTTAGACGTGTAATACGATAAGGTAGTGGTTGAAATAAAATTAGGTCAATGGCAATTGAACTGCATATATATTTATATTATAAAATTACACTTACAGGGTCGAAGTCAATTGGAATCTCTCCGCGTGGAGATAGTAAATCTTAAAAGGACTATACATGACAAAGATTTACTTCTCGAAAGATCCAAGGAAATGCTGAAAATCGCTGCCGAGAGGGAGGACGAGTTGTTGAGAGAAGTAATATGCTTATGAAATATTTTTCTTAGCTAAGAATTTTCTGGTAGGTACGGGTCGCCTTATATTCGATTGAGATGAGGCTGTAGTCCACTACGCTAGCCTAGTGTGACTTCAAATGCTATCGAGAGAATCTCTTAGGCATGCAGGTTTCCTCATGATGTCTCCCTTCGCCGTTTGAGTATGTGATAAATCCGTATGTAACTTCCTAAAGTCGATGGTGCGTCTCTTAGATCGAACTTAGGATTTTTGACTTTTGCATTAAAACGTAAAATGTTTCTTTTTACGCAATAACTGTCTTTACCACCTAAACGTAACGGATTAATTGTTATAAAAAGTATGAAAGAAACCATTTAAAGGTCTTGTTGTTGTTTTTCCAGAATGCGTACTTAAGCCAGCAGTTAGAAGACGTAGCGAGACCCAAAGGAGGATTCATGTCAGCTTAATATTTTTAAGTCCAAACTATTTCGTAATTAAAAAAATAAAAATGTTTTGTTGAAGTGGATTCGTCGATATAATACCTGCTTCAAATACACACATAAAACACATTATTATGGTTTTTTCATTAAAAACAAACATTTAATATCTAATTCGCTAGTAAAAGTCACAGATACTTGAGACCAGAACAGTAAATAACACATATTGAGATACAAAAGGCTAAAAGGATTAAGCATGTGCTATTAGCGCCCACATCAATATCGCTTTTTAGGTTATGAGAGAAGGGTGGCGATATATAATCTGTATATTGGCGTCTCTCTCTAATAACCTAGAAATTATTGCGTTTTCTTTGAAATTGTGTGATAACGTAACGTAACGCGATTAAAACTGTAACAATACCGATAATTGAGATCATGGATACTATCTACTACTTGGTTACTTCCTCGTTAAGCTTCTTCTCTTGTCGTGCTCTTAGCCTGTTGGCTAGGGGTGGTGTGAACAGTTCAGGGTCTGGATGAGTGCGTCCCGCACGTTCCCAAGGCTGCTGTTGCTTCCAAAGGTACGATATCGCTGTTCCCAATAAAAACACCCAGACGAAGCCGATCTGGAAACATTCAAGTGGATTTTCGAATCGTTTTATTGTATCCTGGGTGGACCTATGACCCAACACTAAAATTAATATTTAGTCGTATAGAAATCCGACATAACCAATGTTATGAGGTATGAAATTTCATAAAGGTACAAGCTTTTGGTTAGAAATAAATGTACCCCTTAAGGGGGTGAAATATTAGTTGAAAAGGTAAATGGAGGGTCCGCGAGCTAAGCCGTAGCGAACAGCCACAAATTCAAAAACATAAAATTGGAATATCCAAATCCAATCATAAAATGATACTGAATACTTATTGAACATCGGTAGTATTTATTGATACCCTATTTATCCAGACTAGAATATACACATGCATTTATGACTTGACTTAACATTACGCGAATAATACTACTATTAAAATAAATTTACTATTTATGGATTTTATCGCGGCTGTTAATCCGACCTTTCGGAGAAACGATATATGTACCTAATTCCTATCATCACATACATATATTAGCCGAATATGGATATCTATAAAATAATAAAATTATGTAGGTATATAAATACTTATAATAAATGATGCATGATAGGCTATAAAGATAAATACTTTAATTCATAAAATGTGCGTGATACGAGCAATACCGGTCATCATGCCAGATGTTCTTAGATATTGTTTGCTGATATGATTTTGTGATTTTAAAGTTCATATTCCTTGTTATCTTGATTCAGGGATCAAAGGAAATACAGTCATGTTAATCATGTACTAGTCAGATAGATAATTTTATTATCTAATTATTATTTAATTTAATTTCCAGTTTATTATCCGATTACAAAAAGGAGGAGGTTTTCAATTCGACTGTGTGCTTTTAAAATTTGTCTACTTTCGACTGAGAGAACCGATTTTAATAAAAAAAATATGTAAATTTCGGTTTTTTTGCATAAAATTATTTCTATTAGATAGGGGAAAAGGAAAATATTTCATTGAAATGGAATAGAATTATGAAACATTTATGGATATTAAAGATGTAGTTATCAATGTATATAAAATAGAAGACAACCTTTTCGCTTGTCTACTTTTTACCTACCTTAAAACTATTCAATCAGTCCAAACATGAAAGAACCTCGACATTAAATATCTACTTATAAAGCATAAATATCATCAAAAACACTCACTGCACTAGTCCACATATACGATATCCTGTAGAGATAGAAGTAATCACTGGGGTCAATGGGTGCTTGCTCCTCAATTGTGACATTGACGCTGCAACCTTCAACACTTAGTGGAAGTCTCGTGACTGGGGGCCGTGGACCCCCAAAACTTATCCAAAGAGTAAATGCCAACCCTGTTAGTAAGGATATAGAGGCTGCCTGAAATAAAGTGAAAGTGTGTTAAAGGCAAGATGGCAAGGCAATTGTCTGGCAAGGAAATGTTTCTCTTGAATCTTTTGCTTGCACAATTTCAGTAGGTTTTATATTACGATTACGATAAGCTTTGTGTATCATGCTTCACTCTTTCATCTATATGTTTCACCAATTGGACCCAATCTGAAGTGTCAATTTTGTAAGATGCCAGAATGCTGTCTGTAGTGGTAATTATGACTCAGTGACAGTCAGATATACTGATAACCAAAAAGGACCTGCTATTTGATCTGAGCAATGTTTTAAACTACATTCGCAAAATGGATTTATAATGATAATTATATGCTGCTAATGCAGTGCTGACCTTTTTGCACCAAGAAAGTAAAACATAAGTAAGTTAAATATTATCGCAAGAAACAATAGTGTTGGCACATACTCTTTCATTTGCGTATGTAGTAAACATTCCGAGCGTGAACACTCCCAGTAGTGGACCTCCTACAGCCCCGAATATCGTGAGGGCAGCCTGTAGCACTCCTCCCAAATTTTCAGCAATGAATGCTACAGCTAAGAATAACAAGCCGTACAAAAAGGTGGCTAGCTTCGTCAACCAGAGCACATAGGACTGGGGGATCTTGCACCATCTATAAAGAAATTGATATGTTCTGTTATATAATATTGCTAAATCTCACACTCCTTCGTGCGCGTAATGCTTAAAAATAGTCGTCGTCGTAACAGTCACCTGCCAATATAGTCGTGTATAGTAACAGCTGCTAGAGCATTGCAAGAAGATGAGATGGTCGACAAAGAAGCGCTAAAGATGCCCGCTACAAAGAGCCCCGCTAGTCCGGGGACCCCATTCATGGCGTTTACCACGTAGTAGGGCATCAATTGGTCTATCTGTTGGTAATATAATTAAAATTCAGTCAATTTAATTTCAAGTTAACAACATCAATGATTCGGGAAGGGGAAGAGAAAATAACGGAGAACAAGATGACATGATTCAGCAGAAAATAACAGATGAGCTAATAAAAGCGCTTAAACTTATATGAGCTCACAAATTAAATAGATTTAATCACCAAAAAGATAAGTATTTGTCGTAGCAAGAATGATAATAGAAGAATAAACAGAGTTACTGAAAAATATGTAGAACTACTATAGAAAAGGACTGTGCAGAGGATACAGAAGGAGAAGCCTATATAAAAACCGCTTAGAAAAATCCATTTAACATGCAAAGAGAACTTGCTTACCGCTGAAATACTGTTGCTGAGCAATGGATCGCAGTCCTTATAGACGGCGTAAATGGCAAGGCCACAGATACAAGTCACCAGACTCTGAATTACTAGGACTGGCCAGCTCCATATCAGGCACCATTGCGAACGATTCAGCGTGCTTACTGTTAGCAGACGTTGGATCTGGAAAGGAAATCAGTATACCATCAAATCAGACAAATACAACTTAGGCACACTGATTAATTTCCTTTCTAACTGAATTTAGTCCTAAAATAAATTATTTTGGTTATATTTTCTAGATTTTAAACCAATTCTTCTTCCTTTTGACCATTGCTACAGAGTTCTGCTCACAAATTTATTCAATGTGAAGTGTCTCTGAAAGTCATTTTATCCGCTATTAATATTTATGAATTCCTAATTTATATAATTATTTAAAACTCATTTATAAGATTGCGTACCTGTGTATGATTAACAGCATATAAAGACAGATACTGGAAGATACCACCGATCATAAGCGACCACCATGTGTGCCTCTCTGTAGGATCCACACTAAAACTAATGAAACAAACAATCTAAATACAGTCAAAATCTAAAACATAAAACCGCTTTTTCTCTAGCTTACTTACTTAGAAAAGTCTATACGGCCGCCTTGTTGTGCTATCACAAATATTTCGGTGAAGCCTCCCAATTCTATCGAGGCGAATATAACAACACTTAACACAGCGCCAAACATAAGGGCTGATTGTAGAATATCAGTAAATAATACTGCCTTCATCCCTCCCAGAGTAGAGTACACAGTACACACTAGACCAACAACTAATATTGAGATCAGTCTATCTAACCCAGTCACTGATTCTAGTACTATCGCTGGCGCATATAAAACTATTCCAGTGTAAAGCACCATTTGCAAAGTGTAGGTCAAAGACGCAAGCATTCGAATTTGTGGGCCAAATCTTAACTCCAAGTATTCATAAGTACTAGTTTTTCCAAGACCAAAGAAGACTGGTAAGTAAAGTTTGCTGGCGATAGGGGTGCCTAAACCATATGCCATATTGACTAGGAAAAATATCATGCCGTAGTAGTAGTTCTCAGATGACACCCCTAGCAGTGTAATGGCTGACAAGAATGAAGCCATTAGAGACACTGCCACAGGGAATATAGACATGTTGCGATCTGCCAAGAGATATTCCTGTAGAAAATAATATAAGGTTAATTAATTTGCTGTGTAGGTGCAACAAATTATAATTATGAATCGTATATGTTATTCAATGGTGTTTTATTATAGAGATTTATTGAAAGCTAATTTAAGTTATGTTAAACAAAAATGGTGTTTGGTTTTCCATATAGGGTGAGACGCGAATATATTGTCAAATACCACACTACGAAATATAAGGAAAAAGTAACTATGGAGATAACCAGTTCAGCATGAAACTGGAAAAAAATTACCTCATTTGTTGACTGTTTTCCTCCACTGAATCGGAAGTACAAACCGATTACTATGGAAAAAAACATCGTCGCCGCCATGATGACGTAGTCCCATACTCCAAACACCGACTGATCCATTTTTGCCTGTAGCATTAATATCCGAAATTAAATAAGTGTCAAAAAGAGTTCAAATCTCTTTCCTAGACCCAACTTCGCATGGCTTCGAGAGTTCCAAATTCGGACGTCGTAATTACGTTATCCAAACAAAAACTGGAACAGCTATATCTTAGTGACTATTTATTATGGACTGCTTGTGGTTCTCGGAGTGCAAAATCCAGGTGTACTCCAGATGTCTTGGGAAATTATGAGAGATAAGACGATAGACAGTCTACAATCATATATTAACCATCACTCACACTCATCGTGTATTAAAAGGAAACATGGTGAAAATACCTAAGAATTATTGAGAGTTATTTTCGACTACGGTCGTGTGAATTCTGCTTACTCAGAATAAGCTAGGTGTGGTAGAGTATTATTGACAGAACCCCCTCCCCCGAACTGCCCCTCGATAAATTAGGTGACATGGGCCTAATCCATCAAACGGTAAAGAAAAACATAGTCACAACATCTGCATATTGCAAGGTTTTTAAGATTTTTATTGTAACAAAGCTTAACCTAATTATCTATGTAACCTGACCTAGTTTTAAAAACCTTAAAAAATATACTTACGTGTCAGATCAATTTTCTTCCAAAGATAAAAAATCAAATTATTATCATAATATTTTTTTATTCAATAAATTCTCACACTCCCATATTTCTATTAACAATAAATTCCATCAGACACAGACAATGCACGTTGGCTAAGTAAATACGACACTAAATACGATTGTATAATTTTATATTATGATTATATTCGTAACTGATACCGTGAGATTACCGCTATCGTAAAATAAGACTTATATCTCAACATAAATAGATACTGGCAAGTGCAGTAAGTCATTGGGTCTTCATTCAGTTGACAAGCAAGGTCGTCGACGATTCCTGGAAGATCCTAAATCTCTAGACAACCCCGGTTTTTTTTTTTTTTACCAGGGCTGAAACTTTGTAGTGGTATCCTCTCTCCTGCATTTCATCGGCAACCCATTATTGTCTCACTACTTGGCACGGGTCTACTCTCATTTGAGGAGGATTAAGCTATAGTTCACCACGCTACTGCGGGCTGGCAGACTTCACGTGTTATCGCGAAAAAGCATGCAAGTTTCCCCACGATGTTTTCCCTCACCGTTTGAGCATGTGATTAATATGCACATAACTTCCAAAAGATCAGTGGCCTTGGGGTTGAACTCCAGACCTTTGACTTCTCCGTCCAGTGGTCCACTCCGTCAACACCACTAGGCTGCCTCAGCCATACCATCTCGAGCGTTTGAGATAAATTATTAAAAAAATCACAATATACATATTTCGTAAATGGGACCATAACTCTTTCTTAGAATAACTTTTTCATTTGTGTGGCGCGCTCATGTGTTCTATAACTTCTATACTCAATCATATTATATTAATAAGATTTGATATTATATTAAGTCTCTCCAGTTTGACTTAGGTATAAGACATTCAACACGCACAATAATTGGTTATACACAACTAAGAGTGGAAAATGGCCCCAATCATTATAAAAAATAGCACTCGTTAAGATTAAGTTGATTAACAGTGTGGATAAATACGAGCGCAATTGATGCCAATTATTTTATGGCTCATACCTGAGTACTACTGTGCCCGTACAATGATTCAAGCTATTAAAGAAAAGCTGTAAAAGATTTGCCTGTTCGCAGCTTGATAGTAATCACAAGGACATTCTTCTAAACGCCTTTTCAGACTTTGGTCTACATCATTAGGCTCATATATTCTAAAAAAAGATGTCTGTACCCTCAAAAAGACCATCATTCTCCGTGTTCGCTTCGGCAACATTATCATCATCCATCCCATAGTAATATGTATGTAAATAACATGAGTAGGTATGGTTGCCGTTGCCCATTCAGCCGCAAACTATTAGCAACCAGGTTCAACCAGATAATAAGTACTTTGTAGCATTGTTGCAACCATACCATTCATGTTATTTACATACGTATATTGCTATGATGGATGGTAGTTAATTTTATAGCAAGTGATTGTTTTTGGCAATATTCAAAAAAATACTCGCGGGCAATCTTTGATTGACCTTGGCAAAAAATGGATTTCCCCATTTTTTTATAGGTTCATTATACTTAAAAAATAAATTTTGAGTATGTACGCTATGAAAGTAGTGATTCTGCAGCCGGATCTTAGACTATTAGATGGAGGACCACTAGTATGATTTCTTTAAGGATTTAAGTAGTCTGTCATAATGTCACCAATTTATTAAAAAAAGAAACCTGAAAAACGTAACATCAATTTTAGTTTTACCTACATTCATTATGGGTCTTAGTTTTACAGGGTTTTGAAATTGCGAATTTGTTTTAATTTTTTATATTTGATAGGGATCCTGATCAAAAAGCATTGGACAGACAACTAACTAGTTTTTATCGTCATAATGTGTATGTTAACGGAAATGAATGTAATTCGTCATTGTATACATTTCCAAGGAAATGTATGTAATTCCTAAAATCGCACGGAAATGTGTGAAATAAATTATATTATACATTTCCTAGGAAATCTATACATTTCCTAAATAGCAATCGGAAATGTAAAAGGGAAATTTTTAACTGCACCTCAGTCCTATTCATAATTATTGGTTTAGGTTAGAACTGTGACCACAACGCCAGAACCGAATCGGTCCTATTAAGCTTTAAAGATGTAACAGTATAGTTTAATTGATTTATTTGATGAGCAAATTTAGTGTGTGCATTTACTTTATACATTTCCTAGTACGATATTGGAATTATTTACAATTCCGAGGAAATTTATACATTTCCTAGGATATCTATGCATTAAATAGTTTTTCAAACAATATTTTATACATTTCCTAAATAGTATCGGAATTGTACACATTTCCTAGGATTTGTATACAATTCCTTGATTTCATACATTTCCGGTAACATGTGTATGGATTAAGTGCTGTGACCAAGGAACTTAGATCCAACCTGGAATGCGCACAGGCTGCCAATGCCCGGTCCGAGCGAGATAGCTACGGAAGAGCCGTCTGTCCCTTTTATTAGGGTGACCAAAGAATATGATATAGGTAGATACTAATTAGGATATAATATATTAACCAATAATTTGATTTACCACCATCACGCCTGTGTTCCCCGAAAGGCTAGTCAGAGGTGTGCAGCGGTACACCAACATTTCTACTATTAGGCGGCGATTAATATGGGCGAGCCTATTGCCACTAACCGGGCACAAATCCAAACTCCGAACTGCTCTTGGGAAATTTCACAGAAAAACACAACAACACTTTGCTCGACCCGGGAATGGAACCCAGGACCTCTAGTGTAGCTATGCTTTAAGGATAGACTAAAGTAAAACACATTAAGGAGAATTTATAAATATTTATTTGGTAGATATTAACAGTTAGGTTCACACATTACTAAATAAAACAGTTTTATGCAATTTCTGTCTTAAAGTTGATTTGTGACCTATAATTTTCAATGTTTGAGTTTTACCGTGGCTCATCATACGTGCGGTAAGATTAAGATTTAAGTATTCGGTACATAATTCCTTGTAAAGTTACATGCGTGGCTTTACTACTGAACAGTCTCAACACACATATTATATTACTAAAATAAATGTTAAAATCAGCCTAGTATAAACATAAAATACCTAAAACAAACATGCGTAATTATGCTTATGTTGAAGACTACCTCCTATTTATATGCTGTATTGTGTAAATAATCTTACAATTTCGTTCATTATGGGCACCCTACATCAATATGGCTGACGGACTGCCAGTCTATCTCATATAAATATTCTACTAATAATCTTTTCTTTGTTAATTATATTTCAATACAGTGTCTAAATTATTGCTTAAAAATGTTCTCATTCTAACAGATATTAAAAAAATTATAAAAATAAATCGTAATATTCGTAATGTAAATTAATATTTTTTTATAAGACATGAGAATATTATTTTTTCCTACCACTCCTACTTAATTTGGGAATAATCCTCCTGGCAACACTTTAGAAAGAAACACACGGCTCTCGAAACGCTTTCTCTCTCAGACCGGATTTCTCTTTGACCAAGTGCTTGTCTATAATAGAACTTAGCCCAGTAATCATTAGGTTTATTTTCATATTGATATCAAATTGACAATACACATTCCAGGTTGGATCTAAGTTCCTTGGCTGTGACACGATCCGCGTCCACGGCACTCCTTCTCCGCGCTTCATACTAACTAACCCTAGTGATGACATATTACAAAATAAAACAAAATATACAACTTAATAGTCCATGTATTTCTTTCAATCTTTTTATATACGTACTTACACGATAAAACAATTTGTTAGAAAATATTCACAAACATCATATTATTCGAACGGTTTACGAACGTAAACCAATATTATTTTTGCAAGTAGAAACAGTAAATAAATAAATCAGTGGCTCGTACTATAAAAAATACATTTGAAAGTGTTGGTCCTTTATAAATGAGGTATTTTGCACTATATTAATTGAAGTTTCTGGATTGTGGAAATTTTATATATTTGATAGTATTATTAATCGTAACCATACTAGGGTAAACTACCCTAATGTTGGCACCCTACCAATTTATTGGCACCTTACACAATTTTAACTATATTAAGATTATCAGAACGCAAAACATATTTTTTCAAATAGGATAACATCGGTAGTTTTATACTCTATTGCCCTGCCAGCCTAGAAACAGATATATTTTCAATATGGTGCCTCAATATGAAATTAAGGGACGTGTCTGATCGTTTGTGGAAAAAAGAAATAAAATTTTGATTTTTTGCTAAGGTAAGACTAATTTTATTCTTGTGTATATTAGTTGATATTTTGAATTTTGACTACAAATGTTATTTCATGTGATTTAAGAGTACTTAATCTTATTTTAGCCGTAAATAAATTATTGTATTAATGGTGATTTTCATATTTTTTTACCGTGCTAACATTTGGTATCAAAAATATGCCATTAACCTTTTATTGGCCCCTGCCAATTATGTTACATCTATTTATTGGCATGTATCATTAATTGGTAATTTTGTTGTGTTCATGATTGGTAACATTTATATTCGTTTCAGTTAACTAACATGAAACCAAGGACGAGAAATGATGTAAACGTAAAATCAGTAATGGTGAGGCGTAAGGTGTATACAGAGGAAAATATGCTTTAAGTGTAAATCCTTAATGATATACTTGTGTTGAAAAACTTTTATCTGAAATGGAAGACTAATCGAAGATGAATGACTTAAAATTACCTAGTTACATGATTTATGACTTATTTTTTAGTACTAATTACTTAAGAAGAATAACTCTTTCAAATAAATGCCTATCTCTGACTTTGTTTCTAATATTTTTGAACTAATTAATGTTCCTACTCAAATATACCTATATCTATATATTATATTAATTAAAGCTCTAGAATTTAGAATAGCTGTAATATTGTCTTCTACTCATTTAAGTGTATACCCACAATATTAATGAGGGGCCAATAATAGGTAATTTTGACTGCCAGTAAAAGGGTTATCTATGCCAACATTTGGTTTTTTGAGACATTTCTTTATAACATAAAAACTATGCAATAATCTACTTTAAATTAAAATAAAAAGTACATATAATCAATCTTCTATGTGTATTTAACCAATATGGATTCTCATTACCTTGTTAAAATTAAAAAGACATGCCTAATTTTAATGTTTTATACAAGCTACTCCTTAAAGTGCCAATAAATGGGTGTTTTACCCTACTTACTGTATGTAATATGTCTTATGGCAATATTTACAAGTAGTTTTTTATGAATCATAAAAGCAAACATTATTAGGTCGTGGTACCAGGGTATCATATCTCGATAGATATCGTCATGTCATTTTCAGAGCGCTGATTATCACACAAAATTATGAATATCCCTATTCTTAAGTATAGTGAAAAAATAATTTTAACTTTATTTTTTTGTAGATAGATATTATGATTTCATGTCAATACAATTTAAGCCTTAAAGTGCTTTATATATAGTGAAAATTCAAGCGAAATACAAAATCCTACGTATTGATGTCGTGCACTCAATTTAAACAAGCTCTATATTTAACTATACATACTAAAATGCAACAGTTTATAACAATATACGATAATTAATTAACAATACATATTCGGTTTACCGAAAATGGAAGACAAGCTACATCACACACTTATATATAATATATAGTAATATTATAACCATACACACAACTACGCCTATAAATAAGTTCAAACATTAATATACATGTTTACGAACGTAATTGAAATAGAAATGAATTTTATTGGTAATTTATCGAAACATCGTAATTATCGAATCCATTTAAAAATATCCAATCTAATTCAATGTTTATTTCAAAATTAACACACCATACATAATTATTGTATGTACATTTCTATTTATTTATACCACAAGTGTTGCAAACTTACTTTAAGATGGTAACTGGTTATTGCAACCAATGTATAGGTCCCGTCACGAGTTTAGAGCTCTGGCCTTGAATGCGCAGATATCATTTTTTGGGTCCGTTTGGCGGGGTGTGCGGTGTGCGGCGGGTGAAGCGGCCAGTGCCGGCGCCGTATTGGTGTATCGCCCAAAATACATTCACGCACATATTGCTTTCGTATTTTTTCATCGTCTTGACCTTTTACCTTTCAACAAGTAGTTCCAGTCGCATCCATCTACTAACTTCAACTTCCTTAATTAACGACGATTTAGTGAAAGGAATAGGATTATGGCCAAATTATTAGAATTTAAGTTTTTTAAAAATATAATTGATTATAGATAGATAGATAGAATATACTTTATTGTACACCAATAATTAAAAAACACATTACATTAATTTTATTATTGATTATGTAATATTGATTCTATAGGTATCTACAAAAATAATAAATTATTATTTTTATAAAATAAACCGTGGTTATATTTTATTTTCCTCTTTTAAAATACCTATATAAAACTTCTATTTCTTTTCCATTAAAAGTAACAACTCAAGTTAATGTAACTTTTCTAAAAACTCTTCGTAATATATGTGAGCACGAGTGTACGACATGCGCAAGTCTCCCCACTACTTTCGTCGAGCGCTCTAAACTCGTGACGGCACCTATACCAGACGCCTAAATTATGTTCTCAATACACTTGGATTGTAGACAATCTGCTGCACAAACCCTAAGAATGATCTTAGATAGAAATCACTAAAATAAATATACAAATACACTTGTAGAAAAATAATAATAAACTTTATGCGCTTGAACTATTAAAAAAAGAATACAAAAATATTGATTCAACATAATTATTGTATAAAATATAACAGATCTTTGTTATTCGTATAAATAAACTAATAAGCGATACATATTACCACTTTTGCTAGAATAAATAATCTTAGGAATATAGTTTTTGCGTCTTACAAATGTTAATAATTTGACTGCATTGCAGTGACATTCATTTCATAACCACGTATTGTACATACGTATCTATACATACGTTCATTATTAAAAACGAAGTTTACAAATGAACTCACGACCTAAATCTTTTTCTAAGCCATTTTTTGTTAATATTCATACCGATATCTTGCATTTACGCGAATATATGAAAACACTTTTTTTATGGATTTCAGCAATGTATAGATATTATTTTAATCCTGATATTTTAGATTCATGGCAAAAACAAAATCGACTGATATAATCCTTAAAAGGTAGTTGAACTTTGAAATAAATATTCTTAATAAACTTAAGCATATTTGAAGCTTTATTCCACATAATATTTATGCTTTTAATAAATTGTGAATGTCTTGTAGATATTTATAGTACCTACCTGCATAATTTTCATTTAGTTTTTTCGTCAGGCTCCAAAGAGAGATTTTTGGTAACAATTTCATAATACTAGCGACAGCCAGGGGTCGAAATTCAACCATAATTTATTTAATTATAAAGTACTGAAATTATATTATTTGCTTCTCACTCAACAATGGAACATTTAAAATCACTCAAAACTCACAGAACAAAACTTTTATTCAGGAACTTCATTCGACTCAGCGATTTAAAGTTGGGATTTCTACTATTGAGTTCGTTCTGTGTATTGTTTAGATAGTTCATGCCATTGGCAGTACGAACGTAAGTCGTGTTCTATTGCATTTTTTTTTATTAATGTAATGGTAACATCGATAAAATCATTATAAACATTAGCATTCTGCACTTTTTCCCCAGATAAACTTTAATTATACAAAATAGCACACGCGTCGTGCGTGCAATGCATGAAAGGGGTACTCTTTCAGCTTTCGATATACTTTTGAATATGATGGATATAAATAAATAAATAACGAAAAGTACAGGTTGATACAAATCTCCATAGTCAATAAATATTTATTTGCTGTATGAGTAAGTTTCATATCTACAGCACCTTTAACATAATCTAAGTAATTAAGTATAATAATTATATAAATACTTAAAAACTATAACTTAATTTACAATATTTGTAAACTAGGAATGCAACAAAGCAATAATACAAAGTTACAGTAAAACAAATATCCCGAACATTAACTATTACATTACCTACTTATTTTAATAAAAATTCAATTGAAAACTAAAAAAGTATCTTCTTATAGTAAAACTAAGGTTAACTAATCTTGAACGCCGTTTGATATCAAGAGTTTACACTGAAAAATGTAATAAAATATAATTAGATATCTTAATGTAATTGTATATAATAATGTTTAATATACAAAAATCTCGTGTCACAATGTTTCTTTTCAAATTCCTACGAAATGGCTATACCAATTATTTTTTTTGTGTGTAATTGATTGGTCGTAGGTAATTTTTACACCCATAGGTGGCAAGCCTTCAAAATTTTTATTAATTTTTTGGATAAAATATTTATCTTTGTTTTTTTTTTATGATTTGGCATCAAAAAATACTTCATCATATCAACAGTTAGACCTTCACTGCTGGGCATCTGCTTCCCTCAAGGATGGCCAAAATATACTAATAAGCCTAAATTTTCACCCTTCCACCACCAACCCCATGTTTTTAATGGGTTAGCTAGAAATATATAATAATAATAAAAATATTTTTTTTAGTTATTTAGTAGGTAAATATAATAATAAAAAAAAGTGACAATAATCTCAGATTATTAAAATTATGAGTTAATCACTAAATAACAATACTTAATTTAATCTACTATTTAATTATAATGCTTTGGTTATAGTCAGTAAAATAACGGAAATCAATCTTAGATTTATAATAAAAATAATAAATAAATATTTCTGGACATTATGACGCAGCGCCATCTAGTTCCGAGCTAAGCAACACGACTCGTGTTACGGATACTAGTTGGTTGATATACTATACATATGTAAATACATACATATTATACATACAATACTTTACAAGTTCAGATTTTTTTACACTTACGCCAAATTATACATTGAAATAAAACTACTTTTTTACGGACCGTCACGCCACGGATCTTAGGATTCGATCCGGAACGGGCCAGATGATAAAATCGTAAAAAAGTTGGTTATTTCAAAAGTATCAATATTCCTGGACATAATGACACAGCACCATTTAGTTCCGAGCTAAGCAACGAGGCTTGTGCTACGGATACTAGTCGGTTGATATACTACATATATACTTTTTTTTTTGTAAATACATACATATTATACATACATCCATGACTCAGATACAAATGTTTATGCTCATCACATAAATATTTGTCTCTACCTAGTGTTAACTACCGTTGGACTAATCGGGTCGTCAAAAAAAATCAATGGTTCATCTATGGCACATAACTAACTCCTTCTCAACCGCATGCAAAAAAAAAGTATTTTTCATACTCATTAATCACAAAAAGGCTGTTAAATACTGATACTTTATTTAGGGGCCAATTTTATCACTAGCCAAAAAGACAGATAAGTTTCTTTCCATATTCAGATATATAGATAAATGTTTATACTAGATAATCTAGATACAATTTTTGAACTCTGTTAGTAAGATAAACACAGTTTTCAATGGCAGCTCGCGTTCCTTTTTTGTGAAAGTGATAAAAAGGTCCTAAAAAAGATCATTTTTAAGTACAGAAGAAATTAAAAAAAACCCAAAGCATATCATGCAAAGTGCAAAAAGGTTTTTGTCTAAATATATATAATTATAATAGATAGTTTGAGAATATTACAAACCTTGTTTATTCCACCCAAAGGATGCGCTAAGTGGAATTCAAAGCACAGACGGGAATCATCTAGAAAACAAACTAGCCATGAACTGATCACACTAAGCTGAAATGATCATGCAAAATAGTGATGGATTTACATTCTAAAGAAACATGATAGAAACATTTACATGTCAAGTGTTCTCATCTCTGCGCTCTACGTACCAACATGTTGCAATACAATGTTTTGGAACATCTGCATTTGTTTTTTCAAGGCATGCAGGATTGTTTATAAGAAGGACATCGTCAGCGCCCAAAAAATGTTTTGCCTTTCGAATTATAGTAATTTTGAAATTGAATTAATTGTTTTTAACAGCTATATATTTTTTTTAAATGCTTTGCAATTCTTGAGTATGTATAAGAAAGATTATAAAATAGGAAGCTATCAAATAAATAAGCAATATTATACATAAAAAAATAATATCGCTTCAACGACGCTGTGTATGAGAAGGCTTGATATGTATAATGTAATTACTGTGATTACAGGTTATAACGTAATACTTTCAAGAAAATCATAATGATTATAAATAATAATGTAATGTAAGTTGTACAGCAAATACAATATATATCATCATACATAATTATAAGTATGTACATAACTCTACGCCGTGTAGAAATAAAGAGATTTGAACAGAAATAAACATAATTTATCATATCATATATTATGTCGTGCGAGCTTTTATTATGAGTAACGCTGGCATTTATATACATATGTAGAATATTACAAGAATTACTTAATATATAGGTACTAACCTATATAATATGGTACATAAATTAAATTTTCTATATTATTAATGCATTGTTATATTGTTTGTCAACGCACCCACGTACAAATCAAAAGAAACCATGAAAACAATTATATCCCATAAAAGAAAAAATAACCTAATAGCAAGAAAGTAAAGTGATAATTATGAAATGACATACTTTTGAAGTTTAAGTGCAGGACCGCTTAAGAAATATTTGATAAAACTTTCTAAAGAAGGTTATATTTCTACATTCACTACATCCCCAAGCCCAATCCTGATACTATACACTTTTAGATAGGTAGATAAGCCCCGTATTCTAAATGTATCACTACAAGCAATCATACAATCCTTAGCTGCTAACAAGCAAAAACCGCCCTAAAAGACCGCTGTACAGGCTTCATGCATAGGATTTATTCTTTGGTTACCTGCACCGCGGGCTTCTCCCCTTGTCGTGCTCTTAGCCTGCTGGCTAGGGGCGGCGTGAATAGTTCAGGGTCTGGGTGTGTTCGTCCCTCACGTTCCCAAGGCTGCTGTTGCTTCCAAAGGTACGATATCGCCGTTCCCACAACCAATACCCAGATGAAACCGATCTGTGGGAATTTTACCAGTGGTGTTTTCAAAATATACAAGAAAAACTTTCAGAAAAACATTTATTTCTTGTTCATACGTACGTAATGTATATGTGTCTAGTAGCATTAAAGTATGTTTAGTAACTATGTATTATATACATACTAAGATAGAAATACTAGTATAAATATCCAATGGAATTCAATGCTATTTGGGTGGTATAAATCTTATAATAATGAAAAGAGTATCTTTGGAGTTTCTTGACTTTTCTTTCCTCCAAGACCCATTTGAGAATCGTGCAAGTAATTCTCGACAATTCAAAACTAGTACTTATCTCTTAATCAAATCAGTGAACTACCATCTAAGTTCACGTTGTGGAATGTAAATAAATGATTCAATGATTAAACTTTTAATACTGTATACACTCCCATCTCATTGATGTCATTCTTAAAGGCACCTTTCACGACATCAATGTGTTTGTATAAATTGGAAAAATTATTAAAAGAAGAATGCCTAATGACGTAACTAACAGGAAGACGCAGACGCTGTATTCATTACCTACATAAATACTACCGATAACGTCAAACTTGTAATCAGTTACACAATAATCACACATCTACAATGAACTTTAACCTAACGACCTTGAAATCATTCATGCGTCGAAACTGATAACATACCAAGTTTACTGTACATTGAGTAAAGACACCAATTTTGTTAGGTCTCCGAAATCAAATTAGTTACTGGTTATCTTCTATAAAGAAGATATATTATTTCCTCATTATATAGAGTCCTTCCGTAGTTCTTCTCTACCTTAAAAAGAAAGTTAAACGTTGGACGCCGTCCGTTTAACTTTTTTTCTAAGGAATGACCTAGTTTAAACCAAGAGTAATAGGACCAAAAACTGAAAGTATGAAAATTGGTCTTTTAGTGCTCTACCTAAAGGCCTTTTATTAAGCTATTATGTAAGGAAGATTACATTATAAAAATAAAATGGTGGCTTTTCCATGCACCGCGCTAAATTTTGTTTCCAAAAGAAGTTATCTTTAATAAGTAATTACACTGCTACCAACACTGAATTAAATTTCATGACGTAATTTTATCGATAATATAAATGAGATGTTAATTGAATACTGCATTAAAAAAGAGTTTATTTTTATTACCGCTATTGTTTGGGAAAATTATGAAATCGTCTTTTTATTAGTTTTTTAAGGAAAATAATTAAGATTACCAAAGGCTTTTTAGTGCAATAAATTTTCGTTGACCCCCACTTGCCTTACCCCGACTTAAGTCACCTGTAGTCACATGGACTTAATAAACACTACCTCGTAAATACAGATTAGGTTTCATTCACTTACCGGACTTGTCCACATATATGATATTCTGTACAAGTAGAAGTAGTCACTGGGGTTGGTGGGTGTAGACCAAGCAGCGGTTTCAGTCACGTTGAACCCACAGCCAGCCACGCTCAGCGGGAGCTTGGCAACGGGGGGGCGAGGACCACCAAAACTGATCCAAAGCGTCATCATCATACCAGTGATCAAGGATATAACAGCCGCCTGGAATACGGGATAAAAATAGACATTATAAAATCTGCATTCTTTCGTTTATTTACATACACTCACGCCTTTTTCCTATGGGGGTAGGCAAACTACAGAATGCCAAAATACACGCGCTACGATTCCTGCATACCATTTTTACCTCGTCCACATTCACGCGCGCCGGTTATGAGTATTCCGCACCTTTTTGAAGAAGTTCACCAATTAGATCAATGTATGTCTAGGGTCACTCCGGCGCGGCGTTTTTACTGACGTTTCGGTTAATTATTTTTTTTATGTTGTAATTTCATAAGTCGAATAAATTTTAAGTAAGTACCTAATTGTTAAGTAAATATTTGCACACTATTTAATACCGTATGTACTAGAACATATGCAGGTGTTCTACAGATAAAGATACTTGAATATTATTAAACCTTTTCAAGGAAATTTAGCATGATGAAGTTTTTAGCCTTAATTTTTATCCTGCTTTTTTTACCTGAATTCGCAGTAGCTCGAAGAGTACATTTCTGCTCGGTTAATAGCATTAGGCTCTCCCCTTAATTACATGGAACATGAGAACTAAAGAGCCGTAGCTGTCAATACAACACTGCCTAGTCCTTCGCGGATACTTGCGTCATATTTTATGCTGTTATAATATTTATTCGTACAAGTTATAGAGGTAGAAGTATTTAATGGCAAATAAGTGTGAATCAGCATTGGCACAGTTAACTACTCAACACCAATGTTATCAAAACACGAAACAATAGTGTTTGAGTAGGTGAAGTACCGTTGAATTTCAGGTAGTGATAGTACGTTGATCGATTGCTATATGTGTCCTCTATTGAAAAATAGAGCAATTGATCAGTTTTAATGTCTTATAAGTAAACCAAGCGTGAGCTAGCGCATTCCCGGGAGGATGTTCCGAAAATGGTACAAAGAATTACAAAAATATGTCATAGAACGCCAGCTAAAACGTTTTTAAACACAATTGACATCATACTGATTTAAAAAAAAAGTTAGCTGCATCATAGATTGTGCGTAAGCTACTCGAATAAAGTTGGAAAAAAATACGAAACTTATAACAAGCCCGATGAATATTTACTAGGTGATTGTCTGAATAAATAATTAGAAGTACGAAAACAGACTGACACTACATAATCCCCTCCCTCCTTCACCCTCACCACTACTTGAGTAGATGACGGTCAGTTTAATTAGAGATAAAAAATCTTCTATTGACATCAATATCAGCCAGAATACTATTACTATTTGTACTTACCATTTCATTTGCATACGTCGTGAACATTCCGAGGGTAAATACGCCCAAAAGTGGGCCTCCCACCGCTCCGAATATCGTGAGGGCAGCTTGCAGGACTCCTCCCAAATACTCAGCTATGAAGGCCAAGGCTAGAAACACCAGGCCGTATGCGCAAGCAGCTAGCTTCGTCAACCAGGGCGCGTAGGATGGAGTGACCTTGCACCATCTTTGGGGAAAGTGTCATTGATATTAGAAATCTATTCCTTATTATTGAGTGAACAGCTGCAAACAGTTTTTATTTTTCGTATTCTTCCCTGAGTAGATATAAAAGAACCAGTGCACGAAGCAAAAATTTACATGGATTCAAGTAAATAAAGAAAGACCAGACAGGTCATTAACTATATGCTTTCTGTGGAAAGCATATAGTATATGACCTGTCTGGTCTTAAACGTATTGGTCGTCCACGTATTGTGGATGAACTAATTTAAATGGTTATAAACTTGTAGATAACGTCTACACCACTATCACCTCCTTTTTCGAATATATACATTCACGCCTGTCGTCCCCGAAAGGTTAGGCGGAGGTGTACTATTGTACACCCACATTTCGCCGGTATGTTTTAGGTCCCATGTAATAGGGGGCGAGCCTATTGTCACTAACCGGGCACGAATCCAAGCTCCGAGCTGCTACTGAGAATTTTTACTTTACTTACTTACTTTTTCGAATAATAAAATTAATAAAACATATCTTACATTAATTGGCTTTTAAGAGCATTTGATATTAGAATAATACATAATATACCTATAAAATCATAACCTAAAATCTACAGACCAACTCCAAATAAATTTACTGAAAGAGAGAAAGCAAGATCTTTAAGAACTTTTAAGGTTTACTGAAGAAGATAGCTCACCTGCCAACATAATCGTGTAAGGTGACAGCTGCTAGTGCATTGCAAGACGCTGATATGGTGGACAAAGAAGCACTAAAGATGCCCGCGACGAAGAGCCCAGCTAGCCCAGGCACTCCCTTCATGGCATCCACCACATAGTACGGCATCAGCTGGTCTATCTGTTGGCAATAGGATACATGTCATAAGATATAACTGGCTGATGGCTCTTTCCCGAGATCACATGAACTATAATGTGTAACAATTTTTTATAAGACACATTGTACAATTGTTTGTTTCCCCAATAAAATTAAAAATTAAAAAAAAACTGTCAGACTCTGGTCTAAAACATCTAATTTTATCGCTGCTGATAGTCTGGTTTCGACCATGAATGCTATAATTCATCCAAAACATGGTGATTAAATATCAATGTAAATAACGATGTCTAGTATTCGCCTAAATGTAAGTCAGTATGTCATACTCTGAGTTATTTTAAGGAGTGTAATTTGATGATCTTCCTAGATATCAAGACCGTTTGAAAATGAAAACACTAAATCTATTTAAATATTCAATATGCATATATGCCCCCTGAAAACTATTAAATTGCTAGAACTTTTACGGTTATCAAACTGACTCTTAAGAGTATTTAAGTGCAGGTATTCAAAACTATAAACACAATTACTCAGGCATTCTAGTTCGGGAGGATTAGTCTCTTACCGCCGAAATACTTTTGCTAACGAAGGGGTCACAGTCCTTATAGACGGCGTAAATGCCGAGGCCACTGATGCAGGTCACTATGCTCAGGACTGAGAGAACCGGCCAGCTCCACCACAGGCACAACTGGGAGCGGTCCAGTGTGTTCACTGTCTGCAAGCGTTGTACCTACGAAGGAAAACCAGTAAACTATATATTAATAAATACATATACCGACATATAAAGATATAAAAATATAAGAATAATAGAATATAAAGAATATATACACATATATATATATATATAAGGTATAAATATATTTGACGACCCAATTAGTCCAGCGGTAGTTAACACTGCCTTCTGTGCTATGGGTCCCGGGTTCGAATCCCGGTAGGGACAAATGTTTGTGTGATGAGCATGAACATTTGTATCCGAGTCATGGATGTATCTATCTATTATATGTATGTATTTACAAAAAAAGTATATATCGCACATCCTCTAAAAAACCGTCATAACATAAAAAAAATAGTTATAAGTTTTTTATACCTTCTGCGTTTTAATTGTGAGAGTTTATAAATGAGGGATGTTGTTTTTAGTTTTTACACTACTGTAAAATATACTTAACAACAATTTCAACTAAAAAAAATAATGTATGATTATACAAATATTTTTCTATTTCTTCTAATAACTGAAAAAAGTCATATGTTATGACAGTTTTTCACGTTCTGATAGGGAGATTTATTTAAAATAATACCAATAAATAATGTAATTATTAATGTTTATTATCACAATAATCAACATTTGTGTTGTAAATCTAATACAAAATTATTTTCTTAAATCCTTTTGGAGTATAACTTAGTGTTATGAGATTCACGAAAGGCGGGTACAAAAAAAATGGCATTTTGCATTTATCTCCACAAGGTGGTTATAATGATCTTTCCCGAATATTTTTTTTTTGTTTTGATCTAGGCACTTTCCTGCCTTTCCTGAGTTTCTAAATTTTTTTGCTTTGTTTTCTACCTCTCTTCAATAAACTATTATCTTCTGCAGGCAATGAGTTATTTGGTAGATATCAACATCTTCTGGATCTTGATTTTCAGTTACATTTTCCTCCTCTTGCCCGATTTGAATAGAATTTCCTGCACCATTTTCTTCTACATCCCCACCAATTTCTTCTACTACAGTTGTATGGTCTGTTACCTTTATATTCGTCCTACGGCTTGAAGAGCTGGATGAACTTGGTGATGAACTTGAACTCGAATCCCTCGATCTATAGTTTGGGTCCTTCACCGAGTCATCATCTCAGAAAGTTCGGTTATAGTTGTGACACATAATGCATGATTGATAAATGTAAAAAAGGGACTCAATATACGATATGGCTATATTATACTGCAATAGAAACAAACAAAATTTGTGTATCACACTTTAAAACATAGGCATAACCTGTGATATGACTCTATTTTACATTTAGTATTAAAAAAACACAAATAAATCGTTGTACAAAATTGTCGTAATCCATCTTACGACTGTTTTGTACTAATGAAGTATATGATAAAGTTTGTGTACTTACCTGCAATAAAGTCGTATATCAACTTAAGACGGTTTTCACCCGCACCGGCACGCGTGTGCTCGTCGCAAACACTGTTAGGGCACTTTTGAGGATTGACGCTGTGTCAATGTCGCTCCGTAAAAAACCGTCACAAGTGCCCTCTGACCACGAATTTTTGAGTTCAGAATATGGCGTTTTTGTAGATTATAAAGAAAAAAAACGTGAACATTTTTGTATTATTAGGCAAAAATGTGGATTTTTTGTGTTACGACAGTTTTTTAGAGGAGGTGCGATATGTAGTATATCAACCAGCTAGTATCCGTTACACAATCCTCGTCGCTTAGCACGGAACTAGATGGCGCTGTGTGCCACAATGTCCAGGAATATTTATATTTATTATTCATATTTATAAGGAAGACTGCCTCCTTGGTCTAGTCGTCGTGCAGTGCGACTGCCAAGCAAGCAGCCTGAAACAGCCTGAAACACAGGTTTAACCTAGTTCAGGCATATCATAAGTAATCTTGTATTTTTAATTGTCAGATACCTACCTATTGTCAAATGTACACTGATGTGCACTTTTTTATTCAATAAACAAATTATTATTATTATTATTAAATTATAAGAGGTCTTGGGTTCGATTCCCAGGTCGAGCAGTGTTATTGAGATTTTCTATAAAATTCTGAGTAGCAACTGGGAATTCGGATTTGTGCCCATTTAATGACAACAGGCCCGCCCCATATTACATGGGACCTAAAAACATACCAGCCAAACGTGAGTGTACATTAGCACACCTCTCCCTAACCTTTCGGGGATGACAAGCGTGATGGTATGTATGTAATGTACCTATGTATAAGGTATAAAGGCGTAGCGACATTCGTCGCTCAAATTAAGCAGCCCAACTGTGGAAGCCTTACAGAGGACCACAATAGTTGCATTTCTGCCAGTGACAAAGGTTACCAGAGACGTTATTTGATCCGAGTGCGAATGAAACCCTCGGAAAATATTTTAGAACGTATCATGATTTAACAATCCGTATTGAACCTGGGTGATGCCGAAATAAATTGCAAATTAAAATAAGAAACATCTAGGACTGATTAGTTTTTTATTAAGTGTACTTTGGTGTAACAACAAAGTACACTTAGATATTTCTTATCAAAATAAAATAAATACATGTAATGCTATTCAATAATACCAAGCTCCTTTATCTTCTTCTTATATATAAAAATCTCATATCACCGTGTTTGTCACTGCACTGAACACCTCCGAAACGACTTGACGGATTATTATGATTTTTTTATGTATATGTGATACCTATGAGAATCGGTCGTAGGCTATTTTTATACCACTGGGTCATAAGGATAAACTAAATTAAAAAAAAAATACCAGACATTATTACACACCGTCATCTAGTTCCGTGGTAAGCAACGAGGCTTGTGTTACGGATACTAGATTGTTAATTGTTACTACATATAATTATACCTTTTTTTGTAAATACATACATATTATACCTACGTAGATACATCCATGACTGAGATACAAATGTTAATGCTCATCACACAAACATTTATCCCTACCGGGATTCGAAACAGGGACCCATAGAACAGCAGGTAACGTTAACTACCGCTGAGCTAAACAGGTCGTCAAAACACTCACTCTTCTAAGATTAACCTCTATAATGTGGCAAAAGAATGTTTGCTGGGTCAGCTAGTCTTTTTATAAAAATACCTTTGACTTTGACCACGTTCTTTCCACCATTCGACCTACTATATTCATGTCCTGAAGGACAAGCCAATGCCATTGTCTGAAGACAATGGCTTTGGGATTAAATGGTTCCCGCATATATTATCCAAAATTGCTCTCACGTAACACATTATAAAAGATTTGACGAGACTTTAAAAATAAACAAATCTCAACCTTGTGATAATTTCGGATAAAAACGACCTTTTCAGTAAATAAAGACATGTCTTTATTTACTGAAAAGGTCGTTATCAAAAACAAAAGTGAATTAAAATTATATTAAACCTTTTTCAATGTTATGTTAATGTTATTAGAGATATTTTATGGTGTACCTTGAAGACGAAAAAATTCCTCAGCGGAGTTAAGGGGACTTCAATGATAAATATTTTTGAATGCCAAAACAGAAAATAAACACACATAAAAGTACGTACGAGTGGGTTCGGTTCTCGCCGTGTGTTTATCCACCATAGTTTTTTGTTTATTAGAAGAAAGAAGAAAGAAGATATATCATTTATTTAAAAGATTATTAGATATAGATTAGACAGTGCTATTTAGTTCCGAGCTAGCCAAAGAGGCTCGTGTTATGTATACTGAATGGTAGATAGATTGACATGTATCCTTTTTGCCCCCATCAAGATTCGGACCCTTGAAAATCAGCCTTTATAACGATGCAGTAATCGGTTCGACAGTGCTGTGGTAGCCTACTGGTGTGACCAGTGGACTGCAATGTCAAAGGTCTCGATTTAAAACCCTCGCACGACTGATTTTTCGGAAGTTATACAGTGCGTATTTATCACAGGGAAACATTGTGAGGAAACCTGCATGCTTGAGAGATTTTTCTCGATAGCATGTGAAATCTGCCAACCCGCAGTAGGCTAGCGTGGTGGACTATAGCCTAATCCCTCTCAATTGAGAGGAGACCCGTGCCCAGCAGTGGGACGATAATGGGTTATTGATGAATCGGTTCGTCATCTCTATTGAATGATAGATAATAATAAACATATTAAAAAGCTAAATATTATTGATATTCAACATTATTGATATTACAAATTTACAATACAGTTAATAATATCGTACCATCAAATGATACCGTCACGACTCAAGCCACGTGCCGAGCCAGACTAGCGAAAGTTCCTTCACCTCAAACACGGTCATACACAAAAAACCACACATTATTAGAATTATAATTGCTATTCTTATTTTCTGCTGTTCATCATAAACTATAATTCAAAGAAACCGGTAAATTACTTACGTAATTCTCTATAATATAAAAGTACGTTTAAGTAGTTCTTCTTAAGGTTTGATACGGAACCCTTTTGCACTGCCAAATAGACCAACTTTTTTAAAACGTTAACAGGAGAAAATCCTAGTGTGGGGCACTAGGATTTTCTCCTGTATCGTGGGTGCGTTTACAAACACAAATGTACACATACACAAACGGACCCGGAACAACTATCAGTACAACGTACAAATATTTGCTCCGTGCGGGGATCGAACCCGCAACCCGTGACGCACAAGCCGATCGCTCAGCCACTGCGCCACCGAGTTGTCAAAATTTGTTTTGACACCAATAAACGTAATAGGTAAAATGAAAATAAATCGTTTTGAAACTAGAGTTTATAAGCGCATGTTTATTATTTTAATCGTTAGTACCTATTTGCGACTTGAACATGGAATTACAATCTTACTAATCTTAGCTTGAAATAAGCTAAAAAATACAAAAAGATTTTATGGAACTACAACTCAATTCGCCATTTATTGTCTCATATTTATATATTATTATGTATGTCAGTAATACGTCGTGAATGGGGTCATTGACTTAACATACATATGTATGTTTACTTAATACCTAATCGCAAAAAGCTGGGTTGTAGAAGCAAAAACTGTGAGACACGAAAATTGCACCGACTTGTTATTAAAAAGTTGATGATAATTGTTTTTAAACAACGCGATACGTTACTCAGTTCGTCTCAATATTACAAAATAACTTTTGCGTCTAATTACAGAAATATTATGGTAATATTATGATGTATTGTATATTGTTATCGCGCTATGTTGGGTACGGGTTTTTTGGGTGAGATTGGGCTATAGTCCACCACGCTAGCATAGTGCGGGTTGGTAGACTTCACATGCTAGCGAGAGAATCTCTCAAGAATGCAGGTTTCCTCTCAATGTTTCCCTTCACCGTTTGAGTATGTGATAAATATACGAGTAACTTCAAAAAAACAGTGGTGTTAAATGTGAAGTCAAAAGTTTTGAGTTCCATCCCGAGGTGAAAAACTTCACATTTAATTGGTCACATCACAATGCTGTCTATACTCACAGCTCCTCGTTTAAAGTCAGACCTCGTTTGAAGTGTCGAAATCGTCACGACCGTCGCTTTCTGTCTTTAGATCAGTCTATGTTCTTTACTTAACCCTAAAAATACACTTTGAGACTTTCACGTTTCTTATAATAATTAATCGTTATAGCTGGTCGTGTGAAACGCTATGATGTTTACATTTGATATGGCTGATGTTTATAAATACAAAAATCGCATTTAACGTCCGTTATAACGCGTTATAAACCGTAAATATTGAATGATTGCCCCTTAAAAAAGTACATACTCAAATAACGACAGCAATAGTGGCAAGGTTGTTTTTTTTTAACTGATATAGGTAGGTACATTGATTAGCGTTTGACTCACAAAATCTCATCTGATGATAAGTGACGATGTGGTCTAAGATGCAGCACGTCTACCTAGAAGATACCTATGGGATTTGTTTTCCTTTATGTTATTATATTAAAACAATAGGGAATGTATTGAATTATCTCCATTATATGAACGCCATCGACCCGTGGTAAGACAATACGAAGATGATGCTCTAATATGTATAAACTTTAACTATTATAGAAAGGACTGTGTTTTAGGATGTGATGCTGGTGGACTGTGTGGCGTGAATAGTGGGGTGTCAAAGGCAAAGGTTTCGAGTCCTTACCCAAGGCACGCACTGACTTTTCGGAAGTTATGTGCGTGTTTGTCACATGCGCAAACAGTAAAGGAATAACATCGTGAGGAAACTTGCATACCCGAGAAAATTTTCGTCAGATTGTGAAGTTTGTCAACTTGAGGCTAGCGTGGTAGACTATAGCCTAATCCCTCTCTAATCAAACAGATTATTGCATATTATGGCATCGTAGTACCCCCACGACACCATGGCAAATAGTGGGAACCATGGCAAATATGCCATGTAAATCGTAATAATGTACAAATTAGCTAACTATTGACTCCATTTTAAACTTTCTATGATGTAGTGTAATTTGTATGTTTGAATAAATGTATATTTTTTTTTCATTATTACATATTTCCTGTTACCGGTAGTTTTTAAACTCGCTAATCACTGGTTTTCTTTCTAAAAACGCATCGGTTAGCATTACCATTTTAGCAATTTGCGTAATTAATTATATTAAAATCAAAAGTGGTTTGTTGGTAGCTAATAAACTATGCATATTCCGCGATAGCAAAACATTAAATACAGCAAATAGAGCAAGATTCATTATCTGATAACAAATCCGAAGGAAACTTGTACTCTTGCCTAGCAAGGATATCAATGACACGATAAAATTATAAATCTTTTATCTATTTCCATTCTTCTATCTACATCTATTTGATTCCTATACGCAATTAGTTTTATTTCACAAATATAAAGCTGGGGTTAGGCAGAGGTGAAAAACCATAATCCGCATTTATATTTTCAGGATCCACATATTAGGAGTTATAAGAAAAAGCCTATTGCCATTAACTGAGCACAAATTAAAACTCCGAGCTCCTAGTAATAATTTCATAAACATAAGCTCAATAGTACTTTGCATCGGTGAAAAAATTCAATAGTATTACCCGAGACTGCGAGTCTCCTACTAGACGAACGAGACAGTGTTTTTAAACATTATGTAATTACCTGCGTGTGATTAACAGCATACAAAGACAGGTACGTAATCAGCCCTCCGATGATGAGTGACCACCACGTGTGCCTTTCCGTAGGATCCACGCTATAACTGAAAGTAATAAAGGGTCAAAATTAAACCTTACGAGGACGGCGTAGAGAGATTTTTTCATAAAATGTAATATGAACTCAAACAAATTCCTGACATTGTCTGATAGTTATCGGAAAAAAATTATCTAGTTTTAATTAAATAATTGTATTGATCTAGTCCTAGTCTCTAACTTAGTTACGTTTGTAGGGAATTCGGCACTGGGTCGGTGGTTTTGACCATCAACAAATCATATCTATGAGTTGAAGTACAAAAGTACAAAACGTGTATAAGTCAACAAAACCCAGCATGCTTGGTAGAAGGATTTAATGATCTTCCCAGTTAGCTACACTACATCTAAGACTAGAGCGGAGTAAATAGTTTCACTGTATTCCGACCGTTTATGTAGGAATCAGATCCTGGCTTTAACTTCCGTCGTTATCGTCTGCAAAGCGTCAAGACCATAAAAGATATAAATATTTATGTTTTTTTTACTTACTTAGAAAAGTCCAATCGGCCACCTTCTTTGGCGATCACGAAGATCTCAGTGAAGCCTCCCAATTGTACCGAAGCGAATATAACAACGCTGAACACAGCACCAAACATCAGCGCCGATTGTAAGAGATCAGTAAATAGCACCGCCTTCATCCCTCCCAACGTTGAATAGAAAGTACAAGCTAAACCTACCACTAATATTGAGATCAGTCTATCTAACCCTGTCACAGATTCTAGAACAATCGCCGGCGCATACAAAACTATCCCATTATAAAGCACCATTTGCAAAGTGTACGTCAAAGACGCTAGCAATCGGATATGCGGACCAAATCTTAATTCCAAGTATTCATAAGTACTAGTTTTCTGTAGCCCGAAGAAGACTGGTAAGTACAATTTGCTGGCGATAGGGGTGGCTATGCCGTACGATATGTTGATGACGACGAATTGCATGCCGTAGTAATAGTTCTCAGCTGACACCCCTAGCAGTGTGATGGCTGACATGAACGACGCCATTAGAGACACTGCCACGGGAAATATGGACATGTTGCGGTCAGCCAATAGGTATTCCTGTAGAAAAAAAAATCATTAAACACATGTATGTGATACTTGACAAAAAGAAAATGCTAGTGAAAACTGAAAAGCTAACATTATTCTTCAAAAGTTGATAAGGTTAAAATGTGTTAAAAAAAGTCCCTTCAGAAAATGTACAAATCAAAAAACAAATTAACAAACAGATCAAATTACATCTTCTACGAATTAAATTTACGAAAAATATTGAATTGCTTTTAATGTATCCCCATTTCCTTAATATGATCTCGAACGTGGTTGGTAGGTACTTACTCTATATTAAGTTAACAGCTTAAAAATTAGTTTTACCTCATTTGTCGCCTGTTTCCCTCCACTGAAGCGGAAGTATAAGCCAATGACGACGGATATAAGCATGGTCGCCGCCATGATGACGTAGTCCCACGCCCCAAACACAGACTGCACCATTTTAGTCTGAAGCAATCAATAAAAAAACATAATCAAATATCCGGATGTTATGAAACAGCGCCATCTAGTTCCGAGATAAGCAACGAGGCTTGTGTTACGGATGCTAGTACGTTGATACACCTTCAACAAAAACATTTTACTCACATCTTTATTTTCTAATTTATACATTCACAAATTTTGATTTCAGGGTGGAACCTGGGAAAATGACCACAGAATGCAGCATTAATTATCGCTGCGCTGATTGGGTTTGAACAAACAGTAAATAAAAACATTGTGATTATTTTACAAAACCCGTCTGACACAAGCATCACTAGATAATAAACTAATAGCTACTATGTAAAGTGACATATTACTAAAAGAGCAATAAAAATTTCATCTCAATCAGTTGAGGATAACTAGTTTAAAATTTAGTTGCAATATTTCACGAACATACATACATACACGCATAAATATATAGATACATACATTGCAAGTTAAATAAAAGCTTTTAAAAACCAAGCAACTCATTTCTTCTGATGAGTGTTTTTTTTAAAGACCTTATTTAGGTACCGCTATTTCATAAAACTAGCGGTATACCGGTACGCGGAACGTATGTTTTTTACATATTATACGTACCGGTACGGGGTATGTCGTGTTCTTTAAGAAGTTAAAGAACACGAATACTATTATGTAGGTATTCTTTATCACCGTGCAATGATTTATCGTTCGGTGACAAAATTTAATTTAATGAATAATAACATTATCAATATACTAAAACATACATTTTTATTTACTACCTGCGTCCCGCGGCTTTGCCCGTAATTAATCTAAATGCTAAATTTCATCTAAATCTGTTTACAGTTTTTTGCGTGAAGGAGTTATAAACATCCATACATTGGGTTTGACGACCCAATTAGTCCAACGGTAGTTAACACTGCCTGCTGTGCTATGGGTCCTGGGTTCGAATCCCGGTAGGGACAAATGTTTGTGTGATGAGCATAAACATTTGTATCCGAGTCATGGATGTATCTATGTATAATATGTATGTATTTACAAAAAAAAAGTATATATGTAGTATATCAACCGACTAGTATCCGTAACACAAGCCTCGTTGCTTAGCTCGGAACTAGATGGCGCTGTGTCATAATGTCCAGGAATACTTATTTATTATTATTTTTATTATTTATATACAAACTTTCATATTTATAATACTTACATAATTCATCCAAATATCTTTTCACGTAATGTATTTCTATTTACATTCACAATGCGCTTCTTCTAATACAAGAGCAACAAGTACAACTATGAATGCATCTATGACAGTTTCATTCATAGATCAAACACAAAAACAAGAATAATATTGATGTTAGATTCTAGCCGTTATGTAGATTCACGTAATCAGATAAATATTATGTTATCTTTATAGCAATATAATGCAGCTCTTACACTTATGAGGTCTCACTAATGAGACCTACAACAAATAATTATATTGTGTAATTACTATTATTGAAATGTATTATTATAAATGAAATTAAATATGCAGTATCGTATCGTACTTGAAGAAGGAATAAATATTGCTGTATTGCACACGTTGCTGTGACTAAGTTAAATAATATACCCCGATTTTTTGTATCTACTTGCCTATGAAGATACACCTAATCAAACTGTTTTTGATCTGATTATTTAAAAAATAATTGTATTCATAATAAATACCAACGAAATTAAGTAAAACAACTAAAACTAAGACAAAATATATTATTTTGGTCATAGGCTTTCGAGATGACTGCCTTTTCATCTGACACAAATGTTATAATTAAAAAAAAAAAAAATAACACGTTGGTAAATAATAAACGCTATCTTTATGCTTTATCGTGGCAGGACTCTACTACTTACTTCATCAGAGGAACTAACACTGCATTGCTAAATATTCTTCGGCTAAGTGGTGTGCTAACATTATTGTGGCGTAATGTAATGAAGAGTGAAATTACTGGGCAAATAAAACTTAACAACTGACGGTTCAAGGAGGCAATACGCGCGTAATATAACTGGTGTTGCCGTTCATCGTCAAGCGGGCAGTGTGCAAATTTACCAGCATGGTTTTTCTAGGGAATTGCTATACTGTCCCCTACTGCACTGACAGCAAAGGTGCTGTCAGTGCAGTAGCTCCCCTATTTTAATTAAAACCAAGGCTCGGAAACGATATTTAAAAACGTTTTTAAAACGTTTCTCACTGTTCTACTAGAAACACTAACTGAATGAATATAGACTAATATAGACTTTCGTATAAACCAACCTAAAAAATGGATTAAAACGGTTAAAATCGTTTAAACGATTTAAATTTTGTTATTCTTCAAAAACATTTTTTATTACGTTCCGTTCGAACATAACCGAAAATAAACGGTTTTTTACAGGGTTGGCAACGCACGAGCGACGCCTCTGGTATTGCAAACGTCCAAAAGCTAACTGCCTTCGATCAGGCGGGCCGTAAACCCCGCCAACCTTGTGGTATAACAAAACAACAGAATTTCGCTTTCGACTTACATAAAGTAAGTACTACGTATCTACTGACCTTAGATGTACAGAAGAATTTTATTGATTTATTCTGTGATAATTTGTAAGGTATCGTAACCTTTGCATTGAACTTGAGTTAACGAGTTTGGGTACACAGAATATAATGTCATATTATAATGTACATACGATTAGGTACATTTGATACAAGTATGTTCCAATATTGGATAGTATGTATACATTTTATGCGGGTATGCTCCATTAAGTAGTTTTTTTCATATAATTCAGACGCACTCTTATTCAATATATAAATATTAATAAATATTATTATGAAATATGATATATGATTTGAACATCAAATAAATCTTCTTATATATAAAAATCTCGTGTCACGGTGTTTGTCGCTGAACTCCTCCGAAATGGCTAGACGGATTATCATGAAATTTTGTGTGTACATTTGGTAGGTCTGAGAATCGGTCGTAGTTTATTTTTTACACCCCTAAACGATAAGGACTCTTCTACCAGCAACTCCTAAAATGTGGCAAAACAACGTTTGCTGGGTCAGCTAGTATTATATAATTTGTGCGTATTGCATATAGTATAGAAGCGTCGAGCGAAATATATTTTTTAAATTTTAACTTCTCATTATGATCTTATCATAATGAGAAGTTTAATCCTTCTTCCTCGTATACAAATAATTATATTATTTGTATATAACCATTCCATCAATCATCATAATAAATGTAGATATGAAAATAATCGATATCTTTTAATAAATGACAGCGCTGTTGCAACTCGGTCAGTGATATGTTCAGTAATTGAAACAAATCGTTGTGTTAATCGATTAAAATGATCGAGTCTTCGCAAATGCTTGTTCATGCGAGTAGTTCGTGTCGCAATTTGATAGTCATGGACTTTGACACACAAATACACATGTTACATGGTTGACAATTAATTGGATCTTTATTGCTATATAGATTTTGTTCTTATGTTAGAATTTCTTCATGATCATGCCATATCATAGATAGGTATTTCAAAGTTGGTTATACTCACGCCATTTTTATAGTATTTTTCTCAGATTCCCCTCCGTGGAAACAAACAACGTTTTTGGAACCGTGCAAACAGAGTTATAGTTGCAAAAAACATTTACAAAAATTAAAGGGTTGAAATCGCTTTGAATTTTTTTTATGTTTTTTATTTTAACATTTTCATAATCATTAACTAATTTAACGTCCCAATGACATCTGCTTCTTCTAATTTGGCACGGCTATCACCGCCTTTCAGCATTGGTTTTTCTTTATTATAGTATTCCCGATAAATTAAATGTTTAATTGATATAACTTTGTAAATAGCGTCTACCATTTAAAGTTATTTAATCATGTTTGTTTATGTTTTTGTTATTTGCTTGACCCAAAAAATATATACTAAATAAAATACCTAACCAAACATGCGCAGTCTTATCGTTTTCAATCACAGTTTTTATTGTCATCTTTAAAATATCTCGAGACTGATTGTGCCGAGACCACGTAATTTGTCTGCATGACAAGGCTAAACACACTGTTTTATATTTGGAGTAGATAACAATTATAATCTTTAAAACAGACGTGAATAATAATATCTGCAACAACAGACAAACCCGGAAATAAAATTATGTAAATACATAAAATCTGATTGAAGTACTTAAGATAAAACTGTTCTTGAAATGATCAGATGACGATTGATAAGGCTTTAGAAGAGCATTTATAAGTCAGAGCTTCTAGACTAGTGGCACACTCATAATGTACAAACATAAAACCTCGTTGGTCGTAAGTGGCAACTGTTGAGGCCTTGTGTTCAATTCTCAGGTAGAGTAAGGTGTCATTGGATTTTTCTATAAAATTCTCAGTAAATCTCGGGGTTTGGGTTCGTGCCCAGTAGATGGCAATAGAATCGCCCCATATTACGTGGGACCTAATAACATACCGGCGAAGTCTGCCTAACCCTTTGGGACCGATAGGCTTCATGGTATGTATGTTATGCTATACATAACGTAATATCACGTGACTAATGTCAATTGTATACATTTTTTAACTTCTGTTAAAGATTAATGTATGTACCTCTCAGGTTTAGTAGGAAATAATCAGTCACTGTCAAATTATGTCAGATAATCCTATCCCATATTCTCCTATGAAAAATTATTCAGGCATACCTTTAATTACCGTATAATTATATTTTTAACTATAAGGTCGACTTGCAGTCTTGACTTTGACCGTAAACTTAACCGTCAGATAGTAACAATAGATGTCTATCACTGACCTAGGTCAAACAGTACTAAATTATTAATATTTCATTTAATTCTCAGTTGCAATAGATTAATTATATTACATTTATAGGACCTTATAACCAACGAACAAAACGTGGGTTTATAATAATAATATTCCTGGCCATTATGACACAGCGCCATCTAGTTCCGAACTAAGCAACGAGGCTTGTATTACGGATACTAGAAAGTTGATATACTAAATATATACTTTTTTTGTAAATACATCATAGATATATCCATGACTCGGATACAAATGTTGATGCTCATCATACAAACATTTGTACCTACTGGGATTCCAACGCAGCATCCGTCGCACTAAAGGCAGCGTTAACGCTGGGCTATTCGGGTCGTCATATATATCAGTACTTCTCTGTCTGATCCTTCGAATACATGCGTGATATTATGTTCTGTAAGAATTAAGTAGAAAAAAAGACCGGGACCTCACGGGAAGCACCAGCTTTCAAATAAAAAAAAGAATCTCAAAATCGGTACACCCAATCCAAAGTTGAGGTAATAATAAATAAAATAAAAAAGTAAAGTCGAATTGATAACCTCCTCCTTTTTGAAGTCGGTTAAAAATTAACTATGGAGATACGTGAATATTTGACCTACTGATAAAGGTGCGTTCGTTCGGAGCATGCAACAGGCGTGCATACTCGACATTCAGTTACAAAAACAATAACACCACGAGATTTCATCTTCTGACCACGGCCTCGGTAATTAATTATTATTTATTTCTAGTGAACATCTGTGAATGAAATTAAAATTACTGATACCTCTATTAAAAATAGGGGTTGGTGGTAGAAGGGTGAAAACTAGGTTTATCTTTTGATACCATCAAAAACAATAAGAATATTTAAAATTCAATTCATTGTGAGGAAGGCCACTCTTAAAACGGGTGCTTTTATATGCATTTTTTTGGTTACTTCTCTCCCGCCTCTGAGTGCATTTGACTGACACCTGTGTTCATTCCTAACTCTATGGACACAGAACGGTCTACTGTAAGCTGACCAATCAGGGACAGCCTTCGGACAGTTGACAATTTGACAAATTGTAAGATTGTGATTTGACAGTTTCACTTCGATAGATTACAATCTGACGGACAATAATACGTTAAACTGCTGAAAGATTATCAAATGTAACATACTGCTTACGGTATATTGCATTTCGCAATTTTTCGACAGTTTACAATCTCGCGAGATAGATTATAATGTAAAGGACTGAAGGTATTTACAGTTTTACGGTGACATACCTATATGAGATTAGATGACTAAAAAAATACATACGGAAAAGGAAAAAAAAACGGTTTAAAAATATAGATATCATGAGTACAAATATCCGCATAAATAATTTTAATTGTATAAAAAAAATGCATTTTTATACCGTTAATAATGACAACGAACTTCACCAACTAAAAGTAGAATTTATAGTATAGTGTATTTATTATACGCGGCCGTAGGTTTAATGGTCTGACGACTAAACTCTGTAATTAATGTCGTAATGATTCAAAGATACAACTATGTATTTAATAAACGCTTTACAGATTAATATTATTCATCAATGTATTATTAGTGTATACTTACAGGAAACTATTATTTATCTGTTAAATACGTCAAATCTGAAAGTTACTGGCCACTTACATACAGTATAAAAATAAAAAGGTAATTACGGAGTTTAGAAATAGAAATGTCACTTTTTAATTTGCTAGACTGCCATTATCTTTTGATGTCGTTTCGTAATTGTCATATTTATTACGAGTATTTAGAATACAAACATTTTAAATTCAAGCTATGAAAAAATATAGCATTTGCCATGACTTGTTTCGTAGAACGCAACCGACAACGAAAGCTCGTTTATAGTGCCTGATCTAATCGTTTTTTTTTTTTTTTTAAGTGCGGAAAAATCCTTAAGGACCTTCCCGTCGCCTGGGGAGGCGACAGGGTGTGTCGGACTCCGCATGAGCGTTTACCGACTAAAAAACCGCACCCGTCAACGCCACCAACCCAATTGCCGGGGCCATGGGATTCGCAAAAGCATGCACTACAACCCCGGCGGGCTTCGGTCCAGCTCTGGTCGCTGGACCCCGGCTAGGAGCGAGGCATCGCTCGCCTCGCATCCTCCGCGCGGGCGCACGTGTGACGAACACGCGCGCCGCCTACTTGGGGCCATTTTCAGGTCGGGCGGCGGACTCCCCTAGTCGCGCCCACCCGCTGGCCACAGCTCATGGAGGTCGGAGGTCTGTTTGCGCCCTCCGGCGCCCGGTGCGTCTACTGCGGATCGGGAGAGAGGTTGTGATTTCTCTCTCCCTTTCCGCCGCCTCTTTTGCGCGCATAACTTGCTCGCAGTAAGAAGCGGCGGCATCCCACGCGTTCCCGCTCCCGACCATGGATAGGATCACGGCCGGAAGCGAGAGGTCACCGCCGACTGCCGCTATGAGTTCACGGCGCTGCTCTGCCCAAGCCGGGCGCCTGATCTAATCCTACTTAATTCAGATTTAGGTAGGATTAGATCATTTATTACATTTGATACCAAATATATAAAAAAATACGTATAATTTTAAATATTCACCCTTCTACCACCAACCCCTATAATGTGGTAAAACAGCGTTTGCTGGGTCAGCTAGTAGAACTATATGATGTTATGCCCACGACTTCGTCTGCACAGAATTAGTAATTTTATCCAATCGGATCATTCATTTCTACCTAACTTGCAACCCATTTTTCTCCCTTTGAAGGAAAGAGAGACGAGGACAAAAACTACATATCTTATGTCCTTTCCTAGAACTCAAACTATCTCCATACAAAATTTCATCAGCATATTAAGCGTGAAGAGGTAACAGACAGACATAAAAAAATACAGACAGACAGGCAGAAAGACAGACAGACATACTTTCGCGTAAATCGCGGAGGAACTTCCCCAGTCGGGCAGCTCAATTTGAGGGAGAAATGCTTATCCAAAACTATACAATGTCCTTTACCTCTCATAAGTATAGTTATATTACAATAGATAAACAATTTTAGTTATTTGCGAGAGGGAAACCCATGAATTGTGATGATTTTATCCTGCCACTGGCGCGCGGTGGTTTAATTATTAAATGAATTTACTATGAGGGCCCGCGCGTACACTACACTTGTACTCGTGTTACATTAAATACGAAAACTTCACATAATTTATTTCATTTAAATTAAGTAGGAAACAGTGTAATTAGCTACATTTTAATTTTACCAATAAAATGTTTAAGTAACGAGTGCTACGTATTCTGATAATAATCGTAAATACCAATTTTATGCTTCGCGCGTTGGACTTTGAAACAATGCAATTTCACGGGTTAAAAAAATGTAACTTCATTTAAATATCACACTCAATTACACTAATAATGTACACAAACATAATTAAACTATTCAATACAATTAAAAAATATATATTGTACTTACAATATTATAGTTTATTCTGGACAGCGAAAATAATCTTCTTTCTTGATGTTCACTAAGTTTATTAGTTACAAATAATATATTGTTAACAGCAACACATTACATAATAATTATATCTATTTATCAAATATTTAGTAAGGCTGTACAGGTTAAAACCTTTGCTTAGATATAAATTATTACGTTTGTTTACATCACTTTAAGCCCTGGTAACCATATTTCCCGGCGCGTAAATATACTTCGTAAGAGGAACGATAATCATAAATTACAGTCACAGTTCATTCAACGTCCGTTTTCGTAAAAAACACCTGGAAAATGAATATTCCGAACGGTTCAGGGTCATAAGTTATAAATGATGTAAAACCGTTCACTACGTTACGTTCCTCCGGCTCGCATAGAGTTGACTGTCGTCAGCAGTGAGGTTATGTTTTTTTAAGATCGTCTGATTTTTGTACTCCGCAAAATCAAGCGAAGTAAGCGCTGTATAACATTGCAACATATCACGTAACCTAATCATTAGGAATATGCTTTTATTATATTGTGAGATATTATATAAAGAACAACGGATAAAAAAAACATGATAAAATTTTATTTTTACTTATTTGTCGTTTTCAAGAATTTGAGGGCCTTTTACAGTACAGTATTACGTAATCTTATCAGTAGTCGTTCTATACATGTTTATCTTAATAAATCGGGTATTATTTATGTATTTATCTTAAATTTCATTTTAGACAATATTTCAAGCACTATAATTGACTCTACCTAATTTTACTTCGTTAACCTAAAATTAATCACGTGAGGAGAAGAGCGCTTCAGCGCTACATTGTATATAATGCGCGCGCACATTTTTTGCAGCAACAAGAATGCTTAGACTTTGATTCTATATTTTGTTGAGTAGGTAACGTCTTTTGAAATACCTACTGAGATCCTAATCCGACCGTTATTGTATACTTAACAATACAAGACCCTCTTTTTGTGCTGACTTTCTATTAGCGACATCTAGTGTCACAATTATGGAACTCATCATGGAATAAGAGCTTGCCAAGAATTTTTCAATGTCATTGCTAACAATGCGTCCTCCGTTATAGAAATATACTATTAGTTAGGAAATATTATTGTTTTATTTTAAATAGGTGAGGACTTACGAAATATGATGAAATGAGAAAGATAATTAACAATTTAGTTCTACATTAGTACAATAGCTAAGTTTGTAATCATATTGAGACGTTGGCGTTTATTAAATCAATGGACGTAGGACAATTTTCTTATACTTCTTCTATAAGTACTCGCTAGAGCCCTAGTATTTATAAACTTATTTGAACTCTCTGGAATCACTCACCTGTTTATGTCGCTGAAGTCTATGTACTCATCAAGGGGCTAAAGAAAACATTTTCCTGGCTAGATATGTAATTCATCAAAAGCATGATAGATGGCGCTGTATCAAGGCTGTAGACGTTACGCTGAAATATATTCAATTGTTTAATATACATAATAATACTCTTTATCCTCCAAACAAAGCCTGTTTTTTAGGTTTTGTCGTACTTTTAAAGCTCTATTATCTAAATAATATTTTATATATACTTGTATGAAATAAAAGCTACTTAGTATAAAAAATGTTTGTATTATGTTCAGTTCTTAAGGTTCCGTAGATACGTCTGAATATTGTACATATGATAATAATATGTCTAGTGTGGCTGTCTGCCATATACATATATCACAGCCAATTTGCTCCGAATCTACTGGACCGATTAAGATGAAATTTGTTATTATAGAAGAAAATTACGAATCCCCTTTTGTCTTAGAATCCACTCTACCCATTTTAAATACATGAATGTTATACCTAATTGTCACTTTTATAATTATTATGATTACTGTAATTGTTGTAAGACAATGGTTGAAATTTAATAAAATAATAAAAGAAAACTTTTTTAGCTATAATGTTATAGCTTTTTATTCTTAGAACATTTTCATGATCTCGTTCTTTATTCCATAGCAAAGATTCCTCTCGCCACAAGTTTAACTTGTACTGATGCGGTTAAAAAAAACCTATTCAACCTTTTAACCAATAAGTAAAAACCTCATCTGTTCCTACCTTCTTGTTAGAGTCAACTAAATGTACTAACAACATTTTCACTTAGCATAGTTAAACAGTTCTAAATAACAAACTGATATAAACTAGAAACGTGTTAATTTGAACTATAGGTAGGTCATAGGCCTTAAAAATGATTGCAATTCTTCTTGATTGCAATTTGCAATTTACCTAAAAACCTAATTGCTTTAAAACTTCTTTTAAATCATTTGAAATGATTATTTATATATTGCAATTAAATAATTAATTAAAATTAGACGATAAATTATTTCATAAATTATCCAAACGTCAGGATTGAGATAAATAATATCAATACACTGCAATAAAGTCCCTAAAAAGTTCTTTTATTGCAATAAATAAGTAAAAAGATCATTAAATAAGACATTAAATCCATGGACTTCACTTCGTAATAATAATGTTACTATAATACAATAATAATAAGGTGAAGTTCGTGATTGTGAAGAACATTTATAATTCAATAGAGATTAACACCTACATGGTGAAGACCACCAATTATGTTGCCTCAATTAAATAATAAAATCAACCAATCGTAAGTTTATGAATACTTAATACCTACGCTGAACATACGGGTGTATTTTATATACAGCTTGATTGTAAAAGTGTTTCAATTATCTTACAAGACTTTTTCCAAGTTCTGTAGGGTCACCAGATACACGATTATGCACGAAGAAATTACCGAACTACTGAGCAATCATCACCAACCCATGAGATAGATTAGGGTAACCACTGGGGTCCACGGGTCCACCACGCTAGCCTAGTACAGGTTGGCAGCGGGCTGACACTTCACACGCCATTGAGATAATCTCTCAAGCAAGAAGGTTTACTCACGATATTTTCCTTCACCGTTTGAGCATAGTATTTATCACAAATACGCACTTAACTTGGAAAAGTCAGTGGTGTGTGCCTAAGGGACTACTCACACTTATTCAGCTCTATTCAGCGACATAAGCTGAATAGCGAATAAGTGTAAGTAGTCCCTAAATCGGACTGTTGACATCACAGTGTGTGTGGTCAACGGTCACAACTGTCGGCTACCACAGCTTTATTACTATTCTAACTATTCAAACATTAGTTTTATACTTTACAAGTTATTTTTGAATTAATGTGGATAGTTCAAAAATAACTTGTAAACTTCAAAAGTATAAAACTGATGTTTGAATTGATGTTGCTTTTGTAATGTAAAAATGCCTGCTGATGTTGTGTTCCGAGTTTTTTTTTCCCTACAACATGGTTCAGTAGAGCGACGCCGATACACACGTCATGCTCTGGAACGAGTGCTGTCAGTTGAGGCTGGTCGGCTCATACATGATATGGCAACCTAAATTGGATTTTATTTTTTCTGTGGATCTACCAAATATATGTGTTTTTCATCACACTGCATTATTCCTCTGTTGGAATTACAATGGTAGTAAAGGAAGTCAGTTTAATTTGTAATTAGGTACTTCTAATATCGATAAAACATTTGATGAGTTTGAAACTAAGTTATCAAGCATTTCTAATTCCTGACCAGCACTTTTAAAGATCTTCATATGATAACCGGATCATGGGTTGACGTGATCGCTGGACGTGTTCAATGGTAGTGCGTCGAGGTGTTAAGAAATGGTCACCTATCCGTAAACTGGCCTTACCAGGTGCCGCTTAGCCTCCATCATCAACTTCATTTTAGCTAAATGACGTCCACTACTGGACATAAGCTTTCCACAGGATATCCACGACCACCCAGAGCTTGTGGTCCTGCGCCGCTCACATCCAGCGGATTCCAGCTCCAACTTATTGGAGGCCTACCCACGCTACGTCTTAGCCTTACAATACTTGAAGGATTTTACAAAGAAAACTTTACAACTATCTTCATCGTTGTAAACATACCACCACTATTGCCATCAACCGGGCACGAAGCCAACCTCTGAACTGCTATTGAGAAATTCATAGACGAACCATACAAGAGAAGAAACATTCAGTAGGCGCGCTTTACGGCCACTAGACCAAGGCAGTCAGTTCACCGTATTATATTCAGTGTTCTTAGCGCTGCTATCGCCTAAATTGCCGGAGCCGGATAAACCCAGCAAGAAACCTGGACTTTTGGGTGAAATATGTGTTTCTGACAACAAAAGTGTCTTATAAAAACCCCTGCCGGACGGCCCCCGGACGCCTTCAAACGGACCTTCAAACTAGAACAAATCCGGGGAAACCCGGACGGATGGCAGGCCTCTTTCTTTTTTTATTGCGGAAAAATCCTTTACGGACCTTCCCGTGGCCTGCGGAGGCGACAAGGTGTGTCGGACTCCGCTTGAGCGTTTACCGACTAAAAAACCGCACCCGTCAACGCCACCAACCCTACTGCCGGGGCCATGGGATTCGCAAAAGCACGCACAACCCCGGCGGGACGGATGGCAGGCCTAAGTATTCTAGTATGCATAATAAGTGAATTTTATTTAATTCCAGCGGCTAAGTAGCATCTTACCTCATACGTGACGACTCTCTTCGCCTGAAGGGTACGCGACGGCTCTACATTACCATATTTACCTAACGGTGTTAACTTCCTCTACACGTATTTCTGAGTTTTATCTACCTGCGCTACCCTATTGAATTATAACTCAAAAGTTATTTAAACAAAAATAGAATAGGGTGTGTAAAAAATAGTATTTGTTTAAGACTAAATTAATTATTCGTATTTGGGTAATTACAAATTAAATGTCATTTAATTATTATTTAATGGTATAAAAGGTTTTAAAAACGGTAAAAAGGTATACCTAAACCAGTTTAAAGGTATAAAAGAGTGTTCAACTTGAAGTTTATTGTCCTAAATTTTCATTTTCGAAAGAGATCTTATAATCATTTAGTTGTACAAACAGCTCATAGACAAGTTAATTAACGTAACATTAATGTAATATAACCTGAAAATTACATCTAATACCTATATGATTAGGTACCTAACTGTAAAATTAAAAAATATTTATAATAAATTACAAGTACTTAGTAGTGGCACCAATGACCGACAAGAACCAGTAACCGACACTTTTTTTTTAGTTCGAAAGAAAATAAGAGTAGGAAACCGATTTCTTAATAAAGCAATACTGTGCCTTAGACAAGACACTTTCGACTGTCATCTAGTGAAATTTTAGCGAAATCCGTCGTTTTGTTTGAAAATGGCCACGTGAGAACTGAATTAGGCTAGAGATCTGGTGAAAATGACAGAATTTCTTAAAGAAATACTTAAGGAGGTGAGTACATTTTTTTGCTAATTATCTTTATATGCTGTGATTTACTCGAAATAGATTTTTCTCATGGGTTATTATAAGAAATATAGGATTAATATTTGTTATAACCAAACTTCAAGATTATTTTGATTTTAATTAATTGTTGGTGTCGATCACTGGTATTCCCAAAATGACTTTTCCAATAATCGACACGTGTCGATAATATTTTTTTTTATTAATATTTAACAAGCAAGTACGGTGCTTTTTGCTATGCCTTTATGGTTGATATTTGAAACAGATTAATAGAAAAGTTGGACTACCAGTAATCGACACCTGTCGATTATTCGGTAATAATATGTGTCGATAATTGGTTCTTATAGATGGCTCCGAGAAAAAATTATACGTCCGTCCGACCAATTAAAGAAAGCCGTTGAGGCTGTAAAAATAGTGAAAAGATCGCATTTGCTGCGAAACGTTTCAGAGTACATACCTAGGATTACGCTGCATAATAAAATAAGTGTCGATTACTGGAGATACAGTGTCGATGACTGGAGATTTATTCACTTTTATTCTTTTTAGATTTTCTTCTAAGCTGTTTATAGTTAAGATAAATAATACACCTTTTTTTTATCTCAAGGATATACCTTACCATACTCAATCGTAACTTTTGGTTTAAATATGACTAAATGACTTTAATTTTATCAAGAAGCTCACTATCTCATAAAAGTGTCGATCATTGGTGCCACTACGTTAGTATATTTTTTTATATTTTGTTTTGTCTATTCTTTTCTCTAATATCGGTGGTACCTACCAATAGATATAATTGAGATTATAAAAGGTTTCATAAAACAATAACATACATAATTCACTCCGAAAAGCGACAAAATTATAAAAATATGGGTCAAAGGTGACTTAAAATAAATTAATATTCTAACCTATGTACCTACAAAAAGGGAGGTTATTTAAAAAATCTCATCATCTAAATGTCGAGTAGGTACTGCCCTTAATTGGTAATTACATGCGCGGCCACTTTTTCAGGCCAGTATCCAACCAACAGCCTCCGCAATATTTTATTTTCTGTATTAATGAAAATATGAGCTCTTTTTTACTGTGAAATTCACGAGAGTTTTCGCTAAAGTAACATAATTTACATTTTAAAGTAACATAATTTACTTTCAAACTTAAAATATTATACATATGCGTTCTCATTTTTCACGTCTGGTGTTTGTTGAAAGCAAGAATTCTTTCACCAAACACCAGGCGTTTAGAATCCATTGTATCAAAAACTCTACGGAGTCTCATTTTATATATAACAATACAGTACACATAATATATTTCACGTAACTAAATAATAATACTATTGTCGATGTTATTAATGTAGCGTTGTAAATAAAATGAAACGTATAAAACATAATACATATAAAGCTTTAAACATACTTTTAAAGATGCCTACTAAGTAATATTATAATTACAAATATACAGACAATTTTTTTTTTATTAAATAACCTAAAACGGTTTAATTTGAAGTTATGACGTTTCTCCTAAACAGTTTATTTTTTGCCACATAAAGATTGAATAGAAACACACAGTACCTACGTAAAATAACTACAGACTAAAAACTCACTCCGGTTAAAAAACATCCCTATCTGTGTAATCGTCAGTAGGTATGGAAAGTCCTAATCAAATCTGCTTGGGTTCCACCTCTGTTGATTTATAGTATGTTGTAAAATGCCAGTATTTTTCATCTGGCTAAGCACAAGCTACACTTCAAACGACAATCTCACAAAGTGCTGCAACTGCAACTCTATATGAACTTTTAAAAACACACAGGTTGGTAGGTAACCTACAAATAACAATAGTGCTGCCCAGTTTCTTTTGCAACTTCGCAAATAGAAAACTAGAATCCCAGAAGTGGCTTTCCGTTTAGTTTCGAACATTTTCAATACATTGTAATATCACAAGTACCGTATGAAGCCGTTTACACCACCGCATATTTATATACAAAATTTGCGTGGGAAAGAGATAGAGCTATACAGAACAAATAACACTGTTCCTTTTTCGATAAAATTAGTGTTTCTATTTTGTAGACTTCACTACTATAACGGCCTTGCTTTACCGTTGCTTTTGTACTTATATTTTTTTCTTTTAAATAATGATAAGAATATCAAAAGTTACATTTAAGTACTGTATTGAATGTGAGTTTTATTGCACTTTTTTATTGATTCCTAAATGTCGCGTGTCGAATTCTTATCACAGATTTTATCGATATTCGATCGCAGTTCATAACGGTTTGCTTAGTACCTTTCTAGAATACATAAAACAGTAGCGTGCAAAAATGAAGGCCTACAGCCTACATTCAGCAATACACGCCGAAGAAAAATATGAAGTAGATTTAATTATGGCTTGTTTATACACGAAAAACATCCTACGAGTTCAAAATAGAATAATGTCATAAAAAAAATCAACGACAGTAGTATCCACGATATGATTCACCAAAATAACGAATGTGTCAAATAATATACGAAACAGTTAGAGCATCCTGTATGTTTAAACTCAATTGGAAGTAGCATTTAAAACGTCAATCATGAGCCGAAGACATAAATCACAAAATATCATTCGGCAGTGTAAGTAACAAATTCACCATGGCCGACAATAGTCGTCCGAAGCGTTACTTCGGGTTTCATTTCATTCTCCTCAGATTTCTTGGTCTTGGGTGGTGGCATCATCCAGATGAAGGCAAAATCAACAATTTCCCCAGCTGGTATCTCTTCTATTCCATTGTCACTCAGGTTGTCTGGGTAGCAGGCTTCGTCGGCTTGGAAACAATTGACCCTTTCGTTGGCGAGAAAGATTTAGATCGTTTCATGTTCAGCCTCTCTTTCGTCATCACTCACAACCTAACCCTCATCAAACTATACATCTTCTTTTTCAAAAACGTTGAAATTCAAGAGATAGCGCGTACTTTAGAGATAGAAATGTACGATTACTATCAAAATGAGAATAGAAACCGAGCGACGGTTAGGTTATCTAGAATAATTACAGGTGCATTCATATTCTTTGGATGGGTGACTATTGGTAATGGAAATGTGTACGGTGCGATTCAGGATCTTCATTGGAAATCTATAGTGGCTAATTTGAACGATTCGTCTGTCCGACCGATTCGTACTCTACCGCAACCAATTTATATTCCATGGAATTATCAAAAGGACGCATCGTACATTCCGACGTTTATGTTAGAAACAGTTGGCTTGCTGTGGACTGGTCATATAGTGATGGTGATTGATACATTTATTGCATCTGTTATCTTGCATATGAGCTCGCAATTTGAAACGCTGAACGAAGCTATAACATCTGCATATGATCGCACTATGGCAACACTAAAGGAAGGTATTCATTCCGATACTAATACTGTTCAAGAATCTTCCACAGCAACTGTAGATGAAACCCATGAAAGAATTGTAGAGACATTTTTATCGAAAGAAGAAATAGATTCTGCACTACAAACTACTTTTAGAAATTGCTTTCGGCAACATCAGGTTCTTATCAAGTAAGTAAGACGTCATTTAATTTAGATTTTTGTTAATAACTTAAAAGACGTGATATACGACGTGTATATGAACGTTTTTTAATAGTTATACCAATTAAACACAGTTAATTCTACGGAACAGAAAAAAGAGGTTAATTCGTACCAGAATAAAATGCATTTGTAGATTATAAATCTAGGTGTCTTATTAGCTATCAATCCAATATCAAGCAAATTTTAAGTCTAAATATCCTATATAAAACAATACTTTTTCTTGTAAACGCAAAACAGATTGTCCTTTTGCCTTATCTTTGTAGAAATAAAACCTTATTCTTCACCGGTTCCCTTATAAATCTGAGCCTTCTATTATAATTCTACTCAGTGATAAACTTTGACATAAAAGGGGAACAGTATTAAACGGACAAAAGAAAATGCACCCTAAATCAAAGCAGTGAGCCTACAAATTTAATCATTGATTGCCTTTTACGATAAGCAATGGGACTACCTAAAGATATTACTAAGGAACAAGTATGATTTCTCGTGAGGCTGTGAAAAAATCGAATTTAAAATAACCATAATTTACACTTGTGCGAATATCAGACATTAAAACAAAAGTACGGAACTTATCGCGATATCCATACTTAATACTATAAATGCGAAAATGTGTCTGTCTGTTTGGTACCTTCACGCTTAAATCGCTAAACCGATGTAGATGAAATTTTGTATGGATAGTTTGAGTCTCGGGAAAGCACATAGGAAAGTTGTTCTCCCGGAAATCATGCCTTAAAAGGGCGAAAAGGAAACTTTTTAAAAGAGGAAAATAAATGAGCATATTGGATAAAGTAACTAGTTTTACGCAAACGAAGTCGCGGGCAAAAACTAGAATAATATAATTTTTGGTCCAAAAAATGGAGTTAAAAAAAATTATACACTTAACGAGATAAAATCAAACGTAGTTTTATTATTATAAAACAAATACCTACCTGTTCAAACAGATACAGTCGAATACCTACAAGGATCTCAGAGTCTGAGCATGTTAAATTCCGATGCCCGATAATAGGCATTAGAGATGTTGGAATGTAACGATAGGATTCAGAAATTCAACTGAATTCAGTTCTTTATTGCATTCCAGAAGGCATTGAGGCCACAAAGTGATGATCTTTTTTGGGCACAGTACAAGCTCAGTAAGAGAGAGGAAAATATGTATTGTAAAATATGATAATAATACATTATATTTTTTTAAATATGTTTTCAATTTGTTTAGTCAGTAAGTAGTCTGAAATAGCCTTAAGCTTACTTAGAGCATAATTATACAAACATTAGCATTCAAATTCACAACTTAAAAAGACCATAATTTGTGTTCAAACACACATGTAGGTTCTTAGCAGGTATGTCGAATGTAAGTATAAAATAATTTATCTTAAGTATAATCCACTGAGAAACTGAACAAACACATAGAAAAGTGGAAGCAGAATACAAAGTGGTTTTTATTACTTAGGTTACACGACATAATGTAGATATTTCCCTACTTTGAGAACACGCTTCTTGAATACAGAGAGCAATATTACATCTTTATTTACCTTTGACCTGTGTTACCGTTGCCATGTCGATATTATGTATTCCTTTTATCGATAGGAGGCCTGTTTTGTATGTTTATAATAAACAAATTATTTGGTGAGTCAAAGAGTCTGCTATTTAAATAAATTATAATTCAAAAATATTTTCGCTCTTTTAAAATTACATATATATCTGTTCTCACCCTGTCTTATTATCTACATTTTAGTACCTACAGTAAAATGAATTATACAGATACTGGTGCTCTTACAATGACGATAAGCTTTCAAATAGTTTATTTAGACCTTTTTAACTCCAGTTTTACATAATATTAACACAGAAAATCATTTCTGGATACATTACAGTCGCGTACGCTATCCTTAACCAAGTGCCGACTGCAAAGTTTTGGCAAGCAATCGACTTGGACCGGCCGAACGTCGTGAATTGCCATAAAGTGTAATGTGAAATTACTGCAAGGTTTGGCGGCGGCATCCCGAGCCAAACTCCACCATACTTTCACAAATAAGCCCACTAAATGTTACCAATTAAATTAAACGATAAATTCAAGGGACTTAGAACAAGGGATAGGTATAAGCCGAACCCAATAGTTTGAAATATACGAAACAAAGGATAACTACAGAAATATATTCAATGGTTGCGAGAAAGAGTAGTGAAGAAAATCCGATCAGTACTGATAGTAACAAATAATATTTAAGTCTTAAAATCTGATACATACATTTATTTTCATTTCCAATACCATGCGTAAGCGTCCCGTAGTTATTGAAAACGTGCCGTCAAGTACAAATAGAGATATTTGCGGGGTTAATAAAGGACAGTTCTGAAAAATCATCGGTATCCCGTTGCGTAAAAAACGTCAATTCACAGTCGATACGAAAGCAATAAGGGGACGGGGCTCTTGTGGATATGACGTGCTGCAATATCTCAGGATTACACCCTCAATATTGTCAGTTGGTTTGGCTTTTTTCCTCACTTAAATCAACATAATCTGTGCTTTATATTCACCTTTCTGCGCAGATATTAGAATAAAGTTTTCACTTATATAGATACTAGTATTACAAGGGTTAAATTTTTAACCTTTTTTTGCAGTTGTGTGGAGAAATTCTCCAAAACTTATTCGTACGGCTTCATGACTCAACTGCTCTCCAGTATGGCAGCTATTTGCGTGGTAATGGTCCAAGTTTCGGTAAGACTCAGAGATCTTTTGGCTTCATATTTTTGCATAAAATGTTCTTTTGATTGTGCTCCCTGTTACAATTTATTTCCTTGTTGTAATTTGATATGTTTGTATAAAAAGGGTGGCAGTTGAAAGTGTCAAAATTCAAAGTATTCCACTGTTAAATATGACTGAAACAAGACAAAATTTTCTAGTAAAAATCGCTCCGATTGGTCGAGTCAAACGGTACATACCTACAGAATTTGTTACCAACAAATGTTTAAAATCATAAATAAAATATCTCTCTGTATCAAATAAACATTCTTCTTTAATATGGAGAGGTACCTAATATGGAGGACAGGGTTTCAATAATATTGCACCTAGCGAAAGCCTTTTATTTCATGCAGATTGTAAACTATAAAGATTTTTTATCATAGAATCCACATCGAAATTGTCGAATGTGCCTAACAATGAAAGTTGGTAAAAAAGCTTGAAAGTTACTCAAACGTTGCATAAATGGCGAAGTTTGTATGATAATAACACCATAAGTAAGCACAGAAGTAATCTGAAACTTACGTGGAACATGAGTGGTGTCCCACAGCATGACAGTTTGATGTGTCTACTTTGGCAACGTGCCAAAAATAACGAGCCGCATGTTAGACTTCAAATAAACCTTCCATGATATTGTGCGCTTCAAATTAATTACTTGTACAGCCTTTGCACAGAACCGATGACGGATAGAATGTATCGGCTCTAGTATGATTTTCTTCTCAATATTATCTTATTTTTTTTAATTGTTTCCATCTTTAGTAATTGGTAATACATATTTATAGCTTAGTTATACTTCCTACTGTGCATGCTGTGTTCATTGATTTAAATTTATTTTATTTAACTTGTAAATATTTGTGCATATCGTTTAATTAATTATTAAGGATTTTCATTTCCTTAGTAATTAAATAAATAATATGATCGAGGAGGAAAATCTTTATCTATGAAAATTTTCAATATACTTCTATAATGAATTCATTTGATTTCATATTATGTAATAGAAATAAATAATGGAATTGTAATAAAATATGTAATTGATTCAACGATTCATAAATGTTGGAACGAATAAAGAATTTTGGAGTTGATCTACTGACTGATATAAGGCAATTTTATTGATTGATTGAAGGTATTTCCTTGCAGGAAGACGCTTCCAGCTTCAAATCAGTAAGATTGATCACATCTTTAGCTTTTTTTGTAGCTATGATAATTCAACTTGCCATACAATGCTTTACTGGAAATGAATTAACGTTACAAGTAAGTCCTAATTCACTCAAACATATTTTTTTATTTTTCCCAATCTGCTCACTTGTTATTGATTCCCATACAAATTTCCACCCACATTATCGCCCCTTTAATAAATGATTTCCGTAATAAAAACTATCCTATGTCATTTCCCGGGCCTTAAAGTTTCTCTATGCCAAATTTCATCAAAATTGGCCCTGCGCGGCTGCGGTTTAATTAAGCGTGACTGATAACGGTAACAGACAGACAATACTTTCGCTTTTATAATATTTGTACGGATAAGGGGTCTTAACAACAAACAGGTAAGCATGATAATAACATAACAACAAAAATCAGTGAAACACGGCCCAAGTATTTATTTATTGAGTTACCTAACATTTTACCAATAACGATCGAAATAACTTACTCAACTTATGTAGTCTTAATTGAAAGGCCTGAGGCATATGAATTTATTTTTGGAACCAATATTTTCAGACTTTGGGCAGAAGGGTCTTACTTTGAAATTACTTAGGTAATAATTGACTAATTTGAATGAGTTCTGCTCAACCTTTTAATTTGTTACCATTTGCACATTCGTGTCGTTTATATAAGTGTAAATACCTATTATACAGTATGTTTCCTGTACCTATTATACTTCCATACCAATCAATAATTGGTCCTCATGTACCGTACCTATGATCCCCATTTTTTTTTTGTTTTCGACTTAGATTTTTTTTTTCATAAATAAAATCTAAGTCGAAAAAAAATGCGGAACATACACGGGATCCAATCGATTGGTATGGAAGTCCCCTATCACCCCGCACCGGTTTGACACCTTACATAAAGCAGCCTGTATACTATACAGGGGTTAAAATATGACATTAAATATATTGATTAATTTCTAGTCAGAACGTATATCTGATGCGGTGATGCAATGCAAATGGGAGTGTATTCCACCGCGTCAACGTCGGCTTCTACTGATGATGATGATGCGGTCCCAACGGCCCCTGCGACTCACTGCCGCCGGTTTCTCCAACATGGATAACGCGTGCTTTCTGGCTGTAAGTGGTATTTTAATAAATAAAGTAATGGAAGAAATGTACTTCTGAATTGAATTCAATAATCAAATACATACAGGCTTGTGGTTTCTTCAAAAGGCCAATTTAGCCGAACTACATTATTAGACTTACATATTGAGACCACCACTAAAGTGAAAAAACCTTGAAAGAGACCATGAATCCTTGATTTTGTAACAGAGTTTCTTCTAAAAATCGTCAGTTAGGAGACACCACACCGACGCCATTTAGATCCAAAAAAATCTTATACATTTTTTTCTGTAGGTATGTTTTTGGAGGACACCTATATATCCTCCAAAAACCTATCTACAGAAAAAAAATATAAGACTTTCCAGTGGCATATGAACAGCAGAACAGGTCCTCGATGTATATGACCTAAAAGTCACAAGAAAGTTGTCGAACGCACTATCTCTCGATCGTAGTCATTGACCCCCGAGCAATTACTTCCACGGCAAAAATGCTGTCCATGGTTAATTATAACCAGTTGAAGTACTTTAAAAAAAAAGAACTAGAAAATTTCCCTCTTAGACTAATTTAAGGTCTTATAAGATGCTTAAATGATCGAAACGCAGCAATTGTGTAGAGTTACTGGTAATGCGAATAATGTGGAAGAGAAATTGGAAATTACAGCCAGGTCAACTTGGCAGCATTAATAATATAGTATAACTATAGTATTTTACTTCCAGAATAGTCACTTTCCACTGAATGAGAACTAATTAGTTTGTGTTTCCCTGTCTAGGCGATGGTTGATTGTGGATGGCCTAGCAGTGGGATAAATATACACTATACTATTCTATACTCGTAGGCCTCCCCTAGTAAAACTTTTGGTAAATTCAAATAATTTTTGCAGGAGTATTTGTAAGCTCAACAGACTCTAGGCCAGTCTAGAAACAGGTCAGATTACTCCATCTCCAGTTCAATGAACCAGTCTTATCCAGTTGCAGATTTCACAAAAATACAATTAATATAATACTTACTTCATCTCAATGGTTTCCTTAACCCTCATGAGTGAGCGAAGAATTCTTACAAACTCCATCAATTTACATGCATATCTCAGTTCATCTGCACGTTATTGAACAGAGGAATGACGTCAGAGCCACTGTTTAGTTCAAGGGAGTATTAATTGAATAGCGTACGCTTTATTTGCCGCTGTGAAGTATTACCATTCCATCATTTAAATTTTGAACAAAAAAAAATATTTTACACAGTGGTATATAGGACCCAGCTAAACAATGACTTTTGGGGTATATGTAATTATTTTTTTCATAGATTACTTTATTGATAGTAACATTCAAGGCCCAGGAAAAAATGCTCATCATACACACATTTACCCCTACCGAAATTCTAATCTGATCTGAGACCATACATAAAGCTTTAATACCGCGCTGGCCTAATCGGTAGCACATGAGGACATAATGTCAAGTAGGTAAGAAAGATTTATGTTTTATCTATAATATTATCGCTCGGCTGGATTCCCACTGCTGGGAAAAGTTACAAGGTGCAGTGAAAAAGATTAAGTAACTTAATATACCTACTTCAAACATTGTATCCATTAAACTGTGTAAGTGCTCCCAAAATCGTTGTGTAAGTAAGAACTGTTTGTCTTACATCTATTTTTAGATCGGAGGAAGCTCGAAAGTCGACTGAATAAATTAATTAATATTTCAACGGATATAACTTTGTTTGTTACAGATCATGAAAGCGGCCTATTCTTATTACGCCGTCCTGAGTCAGAAACAAGTTAATTGATAAAGAGTTTAAACGTCCTAAAGAAAATAATAGACAACATTTTAATTTTTAATATAATTTATTTAATTAGATTCTTCTTCTGAACGTCTCTGAACTTTGTCGCACATAACTACAATCTAAACTATCACAGTTTTTTCGTACGTATAAAAATTATAAAAGTTATAAATTAATTAGACGTAGTTTATTTATAACATCTATTTATACCTACCAACATTATAATTATTCCAAGCCAGCATCGACCAGATTAAATGAGACATTCAAATATCGTTGTATTTTTTTCTAGCAATTTGTCAGTTGCAAATTTAAACAAAGAACAAAGACTTTATTGTAAACGCGTTGACAGTTGCTCCAATTCGATGTTTAATTTTTGTAATTCTCGCGTACTACATTGCCACAGACAATAAATAATGTTGTTATCTAAAGGAGGTACTCTATTCTCTTAAAAACATATTTCACGAATCAAAGTTCAGGAGTGGCGGCTTCGGGGTCGTTGACCGCGATCTATCTGCAGTTGTCTTTATATCCAAAACTGTCATCTCTTCTGATCTGTAAATAAATATTTTTAAATAAAATACCATTCATCATCATTAATTTTAATATCAGAATCAGTTTAAAAGTCATTAAACGAGGCTGACGATATGTTACACACCTAATTCATTTAGCGTCACGGTAAAGCGTCACAGTAATGAGTTTCTACCTCGCACTGATTCTTAAATTGGCGGAAGTTCTAGAATAATACTGCTGCATATTCGTTAATATGTTCTTTTAGCGGATAACCGAACATAAGAGGATGGAATTAAATGAAGTAGGTGACGTAGTTTTTTCACCTAAAATTCCACGGAAGATTTATTTTTTCCATCAAGTAAAGAGAAGTATAACTGTATTTATTAATGGAAACAAGATTGCTATAGATTTTAATTTGATAAACACAAAACATGGCGTCCCTTTTTGTATAGTATGTGCTCAGGTCACGATAAATGTGAAAGAAAGAGCACACAATAGCCAATAGGGTAATCGTTGGTAGAGGAGTCAAATTGACCACACAATGCATACTCTACGTGTTTTGTTTTATAAAAACGTTGCTTCGACATGAAGTTTTCTCATCATGAATGCGTCTACAAACATTATCCCATATAAACAAACACCAATACTGGGAACAAATAAATTTCTTTAGGTCAAACAAACATTGGTTTTCATTTCATCTTGTGCGGAAGAAAGAAATCGAGTGCTCGGATATGCACATAAATAGCTACATAGAGATTTACATAAATAGCCACTGCGTTAGTTGTTAGGACCACAAGTACCAGGAGAACATAAGTGCCACAAACCTGTCTTCTTCGTTATGGGGATACTGCGTTTTTTCTTTATCTTATGAATTAATTATTAATTACGAGCTGCTTCCCGCGACTTTGCCCGCATGGTATATAGATCAAATGTAGCCTATGTGTTAATGTAATAAACTATATGTATGCTAAATTTCATTCAAATCTGTTAAACGGTTTTTGCGTGTAAGAGTACCTAACAAACATCCAAACATCCATACTTACAAACTTTCGCGTTTATAATATTAGTAGGATAGAAAAAACACTGCCAGTCGATTATTATAAGTGCGTTGGCACAAAGAAAAAAGCTTTACATAGCTACTGCGTTAGTTGTTAGGACCTCAAGTACCAGGAGAGCATAAGTGTCACGAACCTGTCTTCTTCGTTATGGGATGCGTTGAAAAACACGTCGGGTAGCGGCGAGTCATGCTGGCTCAGCAGCGAGCTGCCAGCCCTGGGGGAGTGGGGACCGTGCGTCGCGTACGGAGAAAACGGCACCGCCGCTCTTAGGGCCGCCAGTACTAATAACATGCCCCCTGATGACAAAATAGATACAGACATTATAACACGCGCTATCTAGTTTCGAGCTAAGCAACGACGCTTGTGGATGATGGTTGATACACTGCAGACCTCTTTTTTCAACCGACAAATCAATAAAACGGAGGGGATTCTCAAGTCTACGCGTATATTTTATTTTTTTATTGTAAATCCATTTATAATATTATACATAAAAACCTCCACATGATTAAGGTACAAATGTCCATGCTCATCACACACACAATTACCCCTACCGGGATCTGAACTCGGGATCCTTACCACAACAGGCAGCCTTTAATACCGCTGCGCTAATCGAGGCGTTAGATATTGTAGTATTAAGTCACTGTGAAACAGTACACCACCGTTCAAGAAATCCAGGTTGATAAAATTATGACTGACTTTACTGTTTGACATTAATTAGGCAAATCATACATCATTCTAGAATCCATAGATAAATTGCCACCTATTACATATCTGTAATACACGTGGTTGATATCGAAGGGTGGCAAGAGATTTACCGTCTCAAACCCACAAATCGTCAATGACTGTGTTACGTTCACGTGATTAAGGGCGGACTCAACGAAAGCTGTGAGTAAACTAACGGTTTGGAAACCTAATTTCGCCCGCGCAAACTCAAGGCTCCAAGAAATCGCACTTAGTGAGGCAATGAGGCGGCTACAAAGGGTAATGGAAGTAGAAATGCTTCCCTAAGAACCACGTAATAGTTAGCAGTAAAGTCTCTACTACAAAAACAAGCCGCGCAAACATCCCTCGGCTTGCACAAACAAAATTCGGGTCGCGCGGTAACTGACAAAGCTAAAAGATGTTCACAGACGTGTAAAAGGAGTTTATGTCCCAGAAATACTCAAAGAGATAAATGCTGGCATGCAAATGAAAACTTGCTAACTATTGTTGCTACCAAAATGCTTATTCATTTGGTTATGAAAGTAATATACATATTATTGTGATAATTACGCATATACTTGGCATTGAAATAAAACTACTTTTTACGGATTTCCTTAAGAAATACTTAGTTAGGTAAAACCCACAAGGTATAATGTGATTGTTTTTTAAAGTGTGTAAAACACCTAATTGTATGTAAGTACGAAATAAATATATTTTATTTGAATGGTGATGTTAACACTGTGCTATGTAGCTATGCAATGTTTATATGCAAATTGTAGAAGGGGAGGTTTCATCATCATCATCATTTCTACCGTTAGACGTCCACTGCTGGACATAGGTCTCCCCCAAGGATCGCCACACGGGGAGTTTTTGTTGGTTTAAAAGGTAATGCTTGTAACCACTAAAGAAACTGGGAATTTTATTTGACAGTTTAGTAAACTCCAGAATTTTAATTAAAGGCTTCCACAGGATCTGCAACGCGTAAGCGACATCTCTGCTATTGCAAGCGTCTATAGGTTACGATAACCGCTTACCATTGGGCAGGCCATAAACTTGTTTGCCACCTTTATGGTATAATAAAAATGCGGAGCTGTGGTAGCCTAGCGGTGTGACCAGTGGACTGAGATGTCAGAGGTCTCGAGTTCAAACTTCAAACCCAAGGTCCCAACCCACGCACCACTGACTTTTCGAAAGTTATGTGCGTATTTATCACATACTCAAACGGTGAAGGAAAACATCGTGAGGAAACCTGCATGCTTGAGAGATTTTCTCAATGGCATGTAATGTCTGCCAACCCGCAGAAGGCTAGCGTGGTGGACTATAGCCTAATCCCTCTCAAATGAGAGGAGACCCGAGCCCAGCAGTGGGATAGTAAAGGGTTGATGATGATGAAAAATGCGGGGCAGTCTTTGGGGACTGCCGGGAGCAGTGAAAACGCATGGAGGTATATCTATTTAATATATATACACAGTATACATATAGCTCATGGAAACATTGAAAATAATGCGAGTTCCATGATTTTTGTTCACTCAAAAAGTGCTCAACGCGCTTAAAGATGTTTTCACTTCAAAAAACTTACCTGAAACAGTGGCAAACAACGTGAGATGAGCAAAGAGCAGCGCGGTGGCACCGCACGCGTACATGGCGGCGCGAGCGCGGCCGCACGACCAGCGCGTGAAGTCCCAGCACCGCAGTGACAGCGTGTACTCCCCGCGCCGACACAGCAGGTCCACGAACAGCGCCGCCACCCACATCGTCTCCAGGATCAGGACTAATGCTGCACCGACTCTGCACAGAGATGAGATATTATTGTATCAGCTTATTGAAGGTGTGATTGCCTTGTGATGTGACTAGTGGACTGTGAAGTCAAAGGTCTCGAGATTAAGGTACCACACGTGCTCAAACACTAAAGGAAATCAAAGTGAGGAAACCTATCATCATTGTCAAGCCATTTACTGTCCCACTGAAAGGCACGGGTCTCCTCTCATTTAAGACGTCTGAGGTCTTCCAACCCGCACTACCGTGGTGAATGTCTATTCCTCTCAAATTGGAGAAGAGCTGGCTGTGACCAGCAGTGGGACTGCAAATATCCTCAAGTTACAACTAAATAATACGCCGACTGGCTACAATGCCACAGTATAATGCACTTGTAAGATTTATCTCTGCTTTGTAGAGAATAATAGGAAGACTAACCAAAAAGTTGGCAGAATAAATAAATAAGGATACAATTAGTTCTACTCAATAAACCTAAAACAAGGACGTAGTCGAGCAAAATGCTACTATGCAAAAATGCTGGCAAAGTTACACAGCTTACAGCCAAAAATATATAATAGTTACACGCCTACGTTATAGCTTAACCTACATTTAAGCGCAACTGATATTTACGAGCACACATGTAGCACAAACTAAAAGGAGATATCCGCTATAGATCACCACGGAGAAACGAATACTTAGGTCATACTGAAAGTTTCTGGCTTCTGATAAATAAGACCAATATTTAATTTGCAAATAAATGGAAACGTTTTTGCTAGAATGGATATTAAGTGAAATTAAATAAAGAAAATAATGTTAAACAAAAACTTCAATTAAAAATTATGCTGTTAATATAATATGTCTCCCTAAATATTATGCATGATAAATAAAAATTGCATACACTATTTTACGGCGGAATTGTATGCTCTCTATCGACCTATTTTTCTGTCCCACAGCTGGGCACTGGGTCTATTCTCAAGTTGAGAGAGGTTAGGTTAGAAGTCCATCAGTCCAGATCAGCGAGTATGTTTCTTCATAATAGTTTCTTTCACCATTTACTGAAGTGATAATACCCTAAATTTTTATGGTTTCTTACTAGAAATCTATCGGAACATACGAATATACAGATATTCTGACAACGTACTTGGAATACAAAGAGAATATAAGCCAAATCAAATGTGTTGACGTCCATTAGAAAAAGCAGTACTATTTTTTTTTAGTTCATGGAAAGTATATATAAAATTCCAGAAGGCAAAACTATTTCTATCATCTATATAAAAAGGAGAGGACATTCTTGATATGCATAGGTACGTGCACAATGCTTATGACAAACACATAACTTTACAAGAATTTCAATTTGCAATGGAAAGAGATACCACCCTTGCATACCACAGTAATTATGATTTGTTTTTTTAAAAGCTTACGTGGCAACGACACAGGGTACATTGTTTTTAATTTTTATGATAATATAAAAAAGGTTTTGCAACGTTATTTACGTTGAAAATCCTTTGTACTTTGCTCACCTTTTTGGTATTAAATTGAAAGCTGTAAAAGCGCTTACAACAGTTTTCGATCCTGTTATGTTTTGAGCAATAAATTATTCGAAGTTACCCTACATTTTTATAACAAGATTTCAAATAAAAGTAGGTTACCCTTTATGGTTAATGGAGTTAAAAATAAATTCAGTATAATCTCATAATTAATATTTGAGTATCTAATTATGGGATTACTTTCAAAAAGACCGAATAACAATTCGATATTTTAAAACTGCCACGTTGAGTAAGAGGTCTCCGATTCGATTCCCAGGTCGAGCAAAGTTGAATTCTTAGTAGCCCAAAGCCAGGATTCGTGCCCGGTTAATGGCAATAGACTCGCCCCCTAGGACGCCTACATAGGACATCAAAGATACCAGTGAAATATGGTACACCTGTGTCTAACCCTTCAGAGATGACAAGCGTGATGGTATTAATCGAGGACAGCAGTTTGGTAAAATAGGTGACGAGCTATTTGTGCAAGTTATAAAACGGAATGCAATATCCAATAGGTACACTGAAAATATGAGATACAGTCCAAAAATTTATAATAATACCTTTACTGTCTTAAATGCAAATAAATATTAACGAAGGTCAAACGACGGTCGTATTAGATATCTACTTATCAGCCTATTGCTGTCCACTGCTGAACATAGGCCTCTTCCAAAGAGCGCCAACCATCCAGGTCTTGGGCAGCTCGTATCCATCTTTTATTTGTATTGGATATAATATTCATTATTCAGCTAAGAACTACTTACTTACCATTTGAGAGACAAGTTTTTTTAAATTAATAATTTAAAACTATAATTGAGACATTTATAGTCGGTTATTTCAAAGATCTGAAGGTATTTGCTAGTCTTATTGCAGTTAATTTCAAAATCAGTTGTTTTTATTCCCGTAATTAGACTGCTCAACCTAACAGCATGCTCATAAAATTATAATTTATAAATCCACTTATAAAATCATGCTGGTAGCCAGTCATATCAATCTCTTAAATTGAAATATTAAGATATGAATAATAGTAAAACGCACTCACAGCAAACCCGGCGCTACGTCGTATCCTAGCACCAACAGTTCTGTGCCAGCGCCGCTCATTACTGCAGAAAAAAACAAAATATACTTCGCCATCCCCGGAGAATAAAATGATAACTGCCAATATCTTAGTTTTAATGTTATGTAATTTTTGGGATCGGTGGGTGGTAATACATCTTCTAAATTTTTTCGTAATTTTTATACAGTAATTTCACGAAGTTACAAAATTTTACAATAGTATTCAATGATTTCACACAGACCTTAAATTACTAGAATAAAGTGTTAATATATTATTATCAAAATTTATTCTCAGTTGTTATTATGACAAAGTCATGGAATTATGTTCTCGTGAAAAATATTCGACTAGATAATGATAAATGCACTTTATCATTTTATTCTAGTTCAAAACCAAGTAGTTTGTCAAACACTTGTAATTCATATCATAGTATTATTGGGAAACCAAATCCAAAGTTCTTAACAGAAAAAAATGATTTACAATATTTACGAGAATAAGCCGATATTCAAATATTATCATCGTTACTTGTACTCTAAAAGTCCGTAGAATAAAATGACAAGTAAATGATGCAATATTGGATTCTGATCAGTTTGTACGGAGAATAAAATGATAATCGACATTATACAACTTATACGATGATTGGTTTTGACTATATTCTTATTTTTTGGATAATATCTCTATTTTAATAATTAGGAGAGTTTTACTAAAACATTTCAAACATACAAAAAATAATTTTTTTCCAAATCTAAGATTCATCAGTGTACGTTCAGTATTTAAGGAGTAATCGACGAAAACATGTTTTTTATTTTTCCTGAAAAGTTGCGTTTTTGCAATTATCATTTTATTCTCCGGGGACGGCGACTTATTAATCCATTACTGCCTCGCTGGCCTCGTGCTCATACAGGGCTACTCATCATCATATCAGCCATTAGACGTCGACTGCTGGACATAGGTCTCCTCCTAGGATCGCCACGATGACCGGTCCTGCGCCATGGGTCTCCAGCAAGGTGGACCGACGACCCGATAAAAGTCGCTGGAATCCGCTGGATGCGGGTGGCGGGGGCGTTATTTTAAAGTAATTCATCACCATCAGCCTATATTCGTCCACTTACAACTGAACCAGATGTCTTGGCTTCGATTCCCAGGTCGAGTATTGGGTTTTTCTATGAAATTCTCAATAGCAAGTCGGAGTTTGAATTGGTTAATGCCAATAGGCTCGCCCCCTATTACATGGGACCTAAAACATACCGGTGAAACCTGGGTGGACATTAGTACACCTCTGCCTAATCTTTCGGAGACGACAGGCGTGATGGTACACCAGAACTCCCCACCTATTAAATTCTGAGTATTTCTACTTGAAATTATCCCTTGCCATGGCGTGCCAACTTGTTAGTAAAACAACAAGTAGGACATAATATTTTTTAAAACATGTTTGTCAACCTTTTATTGGTGTCAATTTTGTAAGTTGTCCTATATAAATAAATAAATTGTCTATGATATATCAACAGTTTATCATGCTTGGCCCTGTTTTACAACCATTAATTGTTGAACTGGAGTATGTGGAAGCATCGTAATATAAAATATATCCAGAAATTATCACAGCGCCATCTAGTTCTGAGTTCCGCAACAAGGCTTCTGTTACAGGTAGTTGGTAGACTACATCGATTTAAAATACATACATATGTATTCAATTTACTCAGACCAAACCATGCTCTTTACACAAACATTTACCCCCTACCGGGATTCGAACTCGACCCTTAACACACAAGGCAGCCGTTAATACCGCTGCGCATGTCAAATAAGTCCGGTTGCTACAGCTAAGAAGTAACTTCCTAATACCATATGGGTTAAACTGTGAATGTACAGTCGAACAAGCTAATTGGTTTGCATCAACACATAGATCGGTCTATGCATGTATACCAATAAGCTTGTTTGACTGTACATAAGTACTTAGCACTTTGTATTGAATAGTACAGTAGTTTTATGTTTTAGTTTGGTGCCTGCAAGGTATGTACGTTAAGATATATTTGTCATTTTGTTTTATTGATAACAAAAGAAAAGCTTGCCACAGAGAAAAGAGTCCTGAAGTGTTTTGTCTTTGCTTAATTATATATCTATGTATATATGTATGTATTTATCAGGATGATGCGTACTAAAAAACCCAAATGATCTGTGAACAGAATTTCAATCTTTATTCAGTACTTTGTTCTTCCGACGCGTTCAAGATTGAAACATTAATTATGTAGCGCCTTCTCACTCACAGGGGCATTCTTACGTTCTTTTATTATATCAAGACTAACACACCTACCAATTTGCTCGAAATCATGCAAATTTTGTACGTGTTTATTCGTAATTTTTCGTATATTTGTAACTTTGACGTATACATTTTAATTTTTTTCCATAACTTTGCGACAGTGTGCCGTATTCCAGTATTATGGTGCGAGCTCGAATTTTCACACATACACAAACAATCATTCATGACTAAAAAGATTTTTCACTTTTCACACAATTAATGATGAGCAATAATAGTTCCTTAATTATAGTGCTGTGCCGTCAGAGGTCTCGAGTTCAAACCCAAGCCGCGCACCACTGACTTTTCGAAAGTTAGGTGCGTATTTATATATATCACATGCTCTAACGGTGAAGGAAAACATCGTGAGGAAACCTGCATGCTTGAGAGATTTTCTCGATGGCATGTAATGTCTGCCAACCCGCAGTAGGCTAGCGTGGTGGACTAAAGCCTAATCTCAATAAATGAGAGGAGACCATAATGGGTTGATGATACTAATTAATTAGAGTTCAGTAGTTTAGTTAACAACAAAGCCGAAAACTAATATTATAAATACAAAAATAACTCTGGCATAAAACTAACTTACGCTTGTACGCCTAAACGACTGAATAAATTTCGATTACACTGGTAGATATTGTAGATTATATTCTATAGACAAGGAAACAAAGAGTCGCAAAAAAAAGCACACGAATTCGTTAGCACAAGTTAATACAATGTCTCTTTAAAAAGTCTTATTAGTCTCAAAACTTTTCATTTTCTATTAAACCTCCTTAAAATTTCCTTTATAGATTAAGAAGTAGATAATTAGAAATATATGTACTTAAATTACCTAGTTATAAGTAGATTTCTTCTTACTTATTTTTCTATAGGTCTAGAAAATTTGCCTTTTCCTTGATAAAAACTAATCTTATCGTGTCAGAAACAGGTGCCCAGTTACAAAAGTTCCGTTTCTTACAGGAGCTGAAAGTTAATAAGTATTTAAGGAACTACTATAATGAATCTAGGATAGTAAGGATAGGCAGGCCAGATAGGATAGGTAGGATAGGTTGGATTAGACGACATTAAATATGAAAACTGTGGCATCGGTATAGGCTGCTTTTTGTGGCAAGCATCCTGGGTTCGATTACCAGTAACGACAAATGTTTGTATGATAATAATAATATAATAATATTTCCGGACATTATTACACAGCGCCATCTAGTTCCGTGGTAAGCAACGAGGCTTGTGTTGTATATTTCCTACCATTATTATTTAATTTCAAATTCTATAACTGTTATCAAGTCCTATAATTACCTATAGGTATCTAAATTAAATTACTATTATTGTGCAAATATTTTTTTTTGTTACATAATTTTGTCCAAGGTGCACATAATAAAATTGACTACCTAGTTCTATTGTCTGTCTTCTTACTGACCATTTGAATAATTACCTACGCTATCCTTAACCTTATTCTATTATGTAAAAAGTACCAGTTATTTATTGCGATAGAATAGATTAAGGAATATTTAATGACGGTAGTAAAAAAAACTGTAAAATGAAAATTGCTAATACAATGCAAACTTTAATAATTTAACGAACGTCAATATAATGATTTCCTCGATTTAACAAATTCTTCGTAGAATTCCCCTAGAATTGACCCTTACGAGTCAATGTAAAACATACCTTTACATTGCGAACAACCTCTTTATAACATAGGTATTTTAAATTATCAAAAATGGACTCTATCTTATAACCTATAATTAACGATTTTTTTAACCCAAAACCTTTATATCATCATCAACATCATCAACCCATTATTGTCCCATTGCTGGGCACAGGTCTCCTCTTACTTGAGAGGGGTTAGGCCGTAGTCCACCAGGCTAGCCTAGCGGGTTGGTGGACTTCACATGCCATCGAGAAAATCTCTCAAGCATGCAGGTTTCCTCACGATGTTTTCCTTCACCGTTTGAGCATGTGATAAATACGTACATAACTTCCGAGAAGTCAGTGGTGCGTGCCTGAGTTTGAATTCGAGACCTTTGACACGTCAGTCCACTGGTCACACCACTAGGCTACCACAGCTGCTATAATATACAAAACCTTTATATAACGAAACAATATATTACCCTTAATCCCATAGATAATAAATTCGGGACTCCTGCAAGTACCTCTACAAAACAAATCTTAGACCAAACTAACCTCAATATAAAAAAACCTGAGTTTAACGAATTTGTTGATGTAACGAATATTTACTCGATCCCTTCCGACTTGTTATATCGAGGCTGCACTGAACTTATTATTCAAGCCACATAGTATTTGGAACTGTACAAATGATATCATACGCGATAAATCCATCACACAATGCCGCTAAATAAAATATAGGGACAACAATAGAAACGTGAGTCCGCCCTTAATCTCAGAATCCATTTGATGAATAAAGAGAATTACCATCAAAATTATGTGGAGACGTGACGGTTATACATAATAGAAAGTTTTTAATCACGACTATTCAAATAAAGAAAGAAAAGTTATGACTTTCTATAACAGTGTTACTTTGAAATAAAACTTCCTTTATCCATGGTCACGGGAAAAATCTAAAACATTGGGACTAAATAATGTCAATGTAAAGCAATAATATGCAAAAAAGTCTTTACCTTGATAAAATAAGTAGAAATTCATTAAGAACATAGGTTATCCGTACTTCGATACTAATATTATAAATGCGTAAGTATATCTGTCTGTCTGTTGAAAGTTTGAAACCGTCAAGGTTTGTATCTTCGGATCAATTTATATAAAATTTGGTACGGAGATAGTTTGAATCCCGGTGAAGGATATATGGGAGAAGAAAAAAGGTGTAGAAGTTTTTACGTAGTCAAAGTCGCGTGCAAAAAGTAGTTACGTATCATTTGTCGACACGGTTGTTGCGGAAGCTGAGCGATCCGCTCCTATCAGCCACAGGTTGTAGATTCAATCCAAGTTCAAAAGAAATATTTGTATCACAAGTTGTTGTTACGTATCAGAGCATTTTCATGTATAGATATGAGAAATTTCTAGTTTGGGTAAGCTTTTATAACAACAAAAATTATAAATACAATAGAAAACAGTGCTTATGTACTGACAATCAAACCAATTTAAAATACTAAAGTCCAATTCTTCTACAAACTCTTGCCAATATAATTTTGTTTATAAACAACGCAAGACATTTTGATTTAGACTGACTATCGGTAACATAGTGCGTCACTCCGACCAATTGAAACTATTAGCGGAATAGTTATAAATGATATGTATGTTGATATTACACTCAATAGGATCTACTCTTGTAGGTAACTAGGTAGGTAAACTGAATATTAGCACTTTCCTCTTTTGGTGTAAGGTTCAAAATCACATACATACTTACTTAACTTACGTATCCGAAATATGAAAATCATAAATAAAGAAAATCATTATATTCAATGTTAATTTTTTTCCGAATACTTAATGCAATTTTTCAAATAAAAAAATAATAGGTGCATTTCACTTTTTTTGGAAGTTCTCCGACAGTGTAAACATAATAAATTTAAATATTTCCGACAAAACTAAAGTTCAAATTTCCAAAACTAACTAGTTGCGCTATGGTACGTTACTCTAGCTGATTGAAAACGAATCCCGAAAACATCTCTTGCCATTGAGCTAATATGTTATAAAGACAAATAAAACTGAGTAGAGAGTTATAAAATAAGTAAGCGAAAGCATTCCAGGCCTGGTTTCTTAAGAGGACCCGGATCCCCATGCACGTGCTGATAATAACCCACAGATTGGTTTTAGTGAAGCAAAAATCCCAGACTCACCGGTCTCTTCCCCAGAGACCGCGTGCCTTTTGCAGATTTTTACACCGAAAACAAAAAAAATAAGTAAGAGCATAATAATCCAAAGCTGACAAAATAGTAACCAATGGATTCAACGAACTGGCTCAATGCAACTAGAAATTATACCTAAATTTGAAATTATACCTAATATGTACTTATTAGGTATAATTTCAAGTTTGATTTTTATACATGTATCTTTTTTTCTGTAGTATGTAACCCACCTCAATCTCTCCAATTTACTAAATCAACATTATGTATTTCTACTAGCAAATGAGGCATTTTCTATCACATAACTGCAACGTAGCCACTCTAAATAATGTTTTTTCTTTCTTTATTTTCTAAAAGCACCATTAATACCTCAATATATCTCGCGAAGATTTATCACACTTGGTTGTATAAATAGTGGCGCATTGGACGCTTCCCCGAACCGGATATTTATAGCTCCGTGTGATTTCTGAGACAGTGCATTGAATTACTAGCGTATTGAATGAATCCGCTCATCGGTTCCGTCCCTACCTGAATATATCTTGAAGGTATTGATCATGTTCACCAAATTATGGTGCTTAAGCTTTTTTGTTATTTCCTTTTCATTTATTTTTATAAAGAGTTGATTTGCTCGACAATAATAATAGCCTTAGTTTATTTTGGCGCTATTAATGGAACTTATTTTTAGTAGTCAATAAAACAAATTTGATTGTGGGTCGACAACGCGCCAGCAACATCTCTAGTATTGCAAACGCCTATAGACTATGGTAACCGGTTACCATCAGGCGGGCCGGAAGTTACCTTATTAGACCTTATTAGAAAAACAGCCAATGTTTATTTTAAAATTCACCTCCATCATTATATAACATAGTTGATTTTCAAAAAGCAAGTTTGTTCAAAAAGAATGGCTTGTACGTCAGCGGACTCAATGTCATATGCATTTCATACCAGTCAACAAACATTTGATGCAATCAATCCGTATCTCGCTAGATAACAGTTATTATTTGTTTAATAACTTGACAACACAATGAGATTGCATCACCAGTTATAGGCACTCGGTAGATCGAATCAAGATCAAGAAAATTGTGAGATCACGTAGAATGCAGTTTCCCTTGAGATGTGATAAAGTAAATATATCTACTTGTAGATAACAGGAAGATAAGATAGTCAGAATAGAAGATAAAAATGTTTTATCTGGTGAAATTTAATATATGTATATATAGCGTTATAACTATAAAATTATCAAGTCACGTTGTCAGTCACAAATCAATATCTGTGACTTACTTATTCTGTATCCATTCAGAGATTATTCCTTCCACAATGTTTTATGTAAGAAGTTTATGCATAGTTACATTAGTTGCGTTATCCGACAGCCGTTCATGAAACACTAACAGTCAGATTCCATTGTGACAACACAAACTTCGGAATTAATTTCGCTGTATTGTTTCATGCAGACAAACTATTCGTAGAGGTTTTATTGAAATTAATTATTATACAGGAATACAATAACTTTGTATTTTGGTTGTCTGTACTATCGATGGCACAGATTAAACACTCTTTAAAAAATGATTGACTGAATGAAGTTATTACTAGGTAGGTATACTTTAAAATCCTCCTATTGTTGATGAAACATTCCCGTAAGCTATAATACGTATTTCAACAAATAGACATAAAAATACATTTTTATAATTTTGGATAGGTTACCGTTTGACCATAATTTTATCTGATGGTAAGTGACGATGTGATCTAAGGTGTAACGCGGTAACCTATGTATGGTACAACCTATGGTTGTAAGGAGGTAGGGCACAGCGAGATTTCTCGCTCAAATTGAGCTGCCCGACTGGGGAAGTACCTCCGCCTTACAGAAGACCGCAGTGAATCAACAATAGTTGTCGTTCTGTGAGTGAGTAAGGTTACCAGAGCTCGTTGGAGAGTGACTATTCTGACAGCATGGGCATTCCATTTGCTGGCAGTTTAGTAATTCCCTATTTTAAGAAACCAAAACGGTGTCTGCAGGGGTGTGCAACGCATTTGCAAGCCTTCAGGTGATTCAAATGTCCATGGGCGGCGATGATCACTTACGATCAGGTGAGCCGCCTGCTTGTTTGCCCCCTAATCGCAATAAAAAAAACCTAGCAGATACCTATTCACTCGTGACTTGAAGACGCCCGGGAAATACAGACTCAGGCAGCTGATTCCATTCCCCAGTGTGTACGCCCATTTAATCATCACTGCCGGGCATCTCTAGAAGAAAAATGCCTTTATTCCTATGGTTTACGCTAGCCTAATGCAGGTTAGCAGACTTCACAAACCATCGAGGGAATCTTTCAGACATGTAGGTTTCCACACGATGTTTTCCATAACCGTTTGAGCATGAGTGATAAATACGCACATAAAATTCGAAAAGACAGTCGTGCGTGCCGCGGAATTGAATTCAAGACCTTTGACTTCACAGTCCACTTGCCACACCACTAGGCTATAACAGCTCATTAATATTGTCGCAGATTAAATTGTTTAATACAGTAAGTGTTTCTGTTAATAACTAATGTCTGTTCTCATGAATACGCACTCAATTTTAATTACTAATGGTATACAGCAGAGGGATATTAAACAGCCAATACTGTTGATATATGTATATGCGGGATTATCAATAATAATACATTCAAATATACATATATATATGACACTAGCTTTTGCCCGCGACTTCGTCTTCGTAAAATTAGTAATTTTATCCGCATACAAACTTCCAGCCCCCTTTTCTCCCTTTTAAGGGATGATTTCCGGAATTAAAACTATCCTATGTCCTTCCCCGGGACTCAAGCTATCTCTATACCAAATTTAATCTAAATTGGTTCAGCGGTTCTATCGTCAAGAGATAACAGACAGACTGACAAACATACTTTCGCATTTATAATATACAAATAAGTATCATTTGTACACCAAACATTACGAATCTCTATTCTATAATTTTGAACACCTTGTATAATGTTTGCATAAATAAAATATCTTGAACCTCTATGAAAGTATTCAAACCTGTTGCATAGTTTAGAAGAACTAAACAGAATACTTAGGTAGTATAAAATAAAATCATTATATTCTTATGTGCTTATTCATGTTAATGACTAATCATTAACGTGAATGAGCACATAAGAAACAAACATTTATCATTCTTATCTTATTTTCTATTACCTAGGTACATTGCATACTCATTATAATGCAGTTTTTTTTACATCTAAAAGTCCCAGACACTTGATTCTTCCTGATATTATTATCAGCCGTAATAACAAAGACGTAAAACCTCTAGACTTTATTTGGTGATCCCAAATCATCAAGAGGTCATTATTAGTTTGGTTGGTGTTTCCAAACACAAATGTTGAGCAGAAGATAGTTTAGATTTCGATTCCCAAGGCGATCAGTATTGTTCCGTTTTTATATGAAATTTGTTTAAAACTTGTAGCTCTTTGTCGAATTTGTGTTCAAGACATATAAACTATGTGGGTACAGTTTATATGTCTTGAAAACAAATTAGTACATCTCTGCCTAACTCTTTGAGGATAGAAGCGTGACGGTATTATTGCATATTCTATGGTGTTTATTGTTTATTTTCTCTACTTAAATTCTGGTACAAGATGCTCTACGGACAGCTAAATAATACCTCATTTCACTCTTAAAAGCTGTTCTCTTTTTAGTCCAACCATACTACTAGAATCACAACAGAATACACGGGTAGGACCTAGTTTTAACTTCGAATATTTCAGAACGACCCTCAAGCGAAGGATCTACTTGAGCACAGATTTATTATTTCAACAAATGTTCCACCTCAAAGGCTCAAACACTTCTCAAGTAGAGGTCGACGTTCGACTGAGAGCGCCTAAAGTAATGGACGTAAGATTCACATCAATGTTGTCAGTACATACTTACCTACATATTATGTCACTATTTTATATATTTGTTGAATTATTTGCATGTAAAATCAATAATGTCTACAGTCATAGAGATATATTTCTACCGTATCAGTTAGACCTATTATATATATATATTATATTATTGTAACCATTGGCTATTGCCAATGGCTACAAGCCTCGAAATAGCCCTAAATCTTCTGTGTCTTCTTCTTCATCTTACCTATTACCGACTAAACTCCAGGCTATTGTTTACATCTAAGTGTTTACTATCATAAAAATCTAATAATTATTTCCTTGACCTGAGAATCTAACTCAGGTTCAGTACAAAAGTTATTCCGCGCCGTACTTCGAGCTCAGTCAACAGCATCAACCTATAGTCATCCCACTGCTGTGCACGGGTCAATTCCTCTCCTTTGAGAGAGATTAGGCTATAGTTCTCTTCGCTAGCTTAGTAGGGTTTGGCAGACTACACACGCTTTCACATATCCTCACAATGTTTTCCTTCGCGGTTTGAGCATGTATTGAACACGCACGTAACTTGAAAAAGTCAGAAGTGTCAGCTTTTCGATCACACCATTACCTACTCTATCACATTTCCGACAACAAACAAGAATAAGACACTGTAATGTACCATTTAGTGGACATTAAGCTATCCAATGGACGGACAATCACTTAAGTATTTGTACGTAGGTACCTCTTACTAGCGTGGCAGAGAGGCTTGTTCACGTTGTATTACTCTCACGGCCATTCACAGATGATACCAAGTCTTCGCTATTGTTGTAAGAACGCACACGTGAAGATTGAGAATGGAAATTGTAAACATGTTTTGGCAATTGCATAATTATTGTCTTTGAAAAGTTTATTTAGAAATTACTCAATCACAATGTGGAGTGCGAAATTGTGAATGTTATAATATCTTTTATTAACCGGTTAATCTCGTTAACGAAAATTAAAATCGGTCATAGAACTGACTGCAGTTCTATCTATGTATCTATAAACCCAACCTGAAGTACTGACTTCAGGTTAGGTTTATGACAAGACGAGTATGTAGTACTGATTTATCACAATTACGTTACGTTAAAATTAGACATCTCAATTCGATAATATGAATATAATGAAACTACTTGTTACGGATTTTATCGTCATAATATATTTATTTAGTATTATTCCCCAATCTTCACGTAACCATGGATACTTCAAGAGTTCCGAAACGTCTTGATGTAAATATCAGTACCTATACCTACCTCGATGAAATGCATTAAAGGAACAAACCTACCTACATATAGTATATAGTTTTATTTAAATAAATCATTTGATAGATACTCTACTTCTGAATTTAATCTGGTTGATGTATAGCATCGTCAGGCATTCTGCTGATAAAAGTAACTGTACCTATTTGTGCCGTATGTGCAAATAAGTTTTTGATTGCATAAGGTAACTACTAAAAGTCTAGATTTCAACCTCAAGTTTGTTTTTTACATGTCAACGACCGCTACGCTTCCACACCAAGGAATAAAAAAACAAACTACCTCAATAACAACAACAATTATTTTTCATTCATTTTGTAAATAAAATTGGCTTACTGTCAACAAGATTTTTCTTTGACGTGACTGCATTACGAGCGTAAATTCTCAGATACACAAACACACAGACCCGAAACAACGGTAGTACAAATATTTTTCCAAGTAGGGGACGAAACTTCTCTCTAAAAGCTGAAGGCTAAGTCACTGCATCAATCATGTAATCTTAAATGAGTAATTCATCTGATAAGCGAGCTGATTAAAGAAAACATTTTCTTATTCCACGGTTACAAATGACAATCATAAATACGATTGCGTCTCGATATTTTTTTTCGAAATACACCTTTCTAATTAACGCGGAGCTCTATAACTGTGAGTGTACTCACCAACTGCCGTAATAAGGCCCCATAATCTCGCTAGAGGTTGCAATAAGTCCCATAGCTTTGATGCTAAAGACTTGTTTGGCGCACCAGTGCGTCTCCTCGGCTGCAGACGAGAGGTACTCTGCGTCTGGAGTTCCACTTCTGAATCCGTTTTAATCGTTGGCACATTCATAGCAAAGTCATTGCAGAACTATGTTTTATACAAAAGTTACAACTGTTTCACTTAACTAAGCATATTATGTGCGTGAAATTTATAACGCATAAAACATTCAAATTAGATCATTAGAATTCACTAATTAAATTAATTCTTGCCTAATTTAGATAATAGTTACACTTCACTGTTTTTTTCTTAATTGTTCTTTATTTAATTATTAAGTTCTTCGCAGTACTTTGTTTCTTACTGAATTTAAAATTGCTTCGTATCAATGTTTATTGAATCAATCACATGGTGATCGTCACAGAATTATATCAAACACCGTTTGGCGTACCGCCCGGGTACCAAAATATCTTACCGCCTTGAAATATATGTGTATGCAACGATCTTATTTTTGTTGTATTTTTTTATATAGCAATGCATATTAATTTAATTTAAATATCCATTATCACTGTATTAAAAACTTGAACGTAATTTCGTGTCGTACAGAGGAAGATGTTCGGGAAATGCTCCCGGATTTATGCCGCGAAAAGCGTTGAAATTCGTTTTGTGAAACACGACTGCGCGCGTCTATGTGTTACAAGTAACTGAGGCAGAAACTCGGAAAGCAAATATCTGCCCCGCTCATATCTACATGCCGTGCTCTCGAGTATTACAAGAGATGTTCAAGAATCCCGTCGCGTTTCATTTCGGAGCGATTATTTTCTTTTCGTTTGTACTTCGGTAACTTATCTATAGGTACATCTATCTACCTGAGATTAAGTGAGTAAACACTGGATGAATATTTGGGAATAGATTGAAATATACCGCAAATGCTGGTGATATATTTATCAACAGTATCTAATAATATTCTAGTTCTTAATAACATTGAATGCAATTAGGTCACCATAACAAATATATTTTCCATTTAAAAACAGAATTTCTGTAAAACTTGGAATTCGACTTGAAACATGTCTCAATCGACGGTATCAAGAAGATGATTGTAGAAAATGAGTGAGAAAACTTGAAAACGTCAGTCATGATAGATACAGTATTTAGAAACCAAACCTAACAGGTTAAAACTAGAATTAAATAGGTCCTATAGGTATACAATACACATAAATATAAGCAGGGCAGCCCGCATTCGTAATTATATCGATCATCAATAACTAATTTCAATTGGGAAAGGTCCCAATCTCAATTGAGAGGTTACTCAAGTAGCTATATAATTAAGAAAATGCAGAGTATGTCTAGGAAAAGAGACTACTAGTCATTCTTTACGATTACATGCTGATTTCTTACATTTATTAGAATATTTGATATTGAAATAAAGCTATTTAAATTTTGAAATAATATTATGTAGTTTCGAATCTTTTACAGAATCCACGGTTCTAAAAAACATAATACAATAATAACACTCAACTATTCAACGATAGGGTAAATCTGATTTAAAATTATATATTTAATTATAATACATTTTCTTTGGTTATTTTTGCTATCTATTATCACGTAAACGTAATTTTAAACCAAATAAAAAGATTTTTTTTTAAACTTCTGATTATACATATACGTTTTTTATATATGTCTCGCTTTCGACGAAAGAACCCCGCTGTTTTCACTCAAAAAGATCCCAAATCCCGACTTGGCAAAAAAAACTAGCAACGCTGCTGCCGTTCCAAGAAGTCAGCAGTTTGTGAACATGTCGAGAATGATTCGCGAAGAGTTAAAATTTCAATAAAAGTTGGTTGACCTGCGTGGGACCACTGGGACCCATAGATTCAATATAAATCTAGATAATGGATTAAAACAATATTAATACCTATACTACTAAACTACAAAATAAAAAACAGTAGTATCAACACCCTATTTTTGTTACTAACAAGATTGTGCTTCCAGCCCATTGACTCCGAAACTGGTTTTTCGTATATCAAATCAAATTATTTCGAATATCGGTATTTTGTATGAACCCTACAAAACAAGTATATCACTATGTTATATAATATATTAAATAGGTATAAGTACCTACTTAACTATTTTCTGTGTGATGTAAGCCTTTCGAATATTTCATATTATCATAAATATACCCAGACATTATGACACTGCGTCATCTAGTTGCGAGCTAAGCAACGATGCTTGTGTTACTGAGAAATGGTTGCTACACTGCATAGATTTTTTTATAAATACCTATATGTTATAGAAATATCCACGACTCAGGTCAATTATCCATGTTCATCACACAAACATTTGTCCCTACAGGGATTCTTCAAGACTCTTACCACTGAAGCCAGTTCTTAATACCATTGCACTAATTGGGTCGTCTCGAATATGAAGTATGTACATAATATGGAGCTCTAAAGTCCCGTATAAATATATCACCAGCTTTCCGAAGGCTAATATCAGTAGATATTAGCTTTAGGATTGCTCATCACACAAACATTTGTCCCTACCAGGATTTAAACCCGGGACCCATAGCACAGAAGGCAGTGTTAACTACCGCTGGACTAATTGGGTCGTTGTTAGTTGGTATTCGTATTACAACCGAAGTATGGTGAAGTCTGATGAGTTAAGGCCTCTACGTAGGCTGACCGTGTGATGTGCAACTTAGCTTTATATGCCTCTGAATTTCATATTTTCCTGAGCGCTCTTTTAAGCAATACCTGATCCCTAGTTTCAGAAAAGTATAGAACTAAGCAGGCAGCCATTGAAATAGTGACGTACGGGCAGGGGGGGTGACCAGTGGACAGGTCACCCCCCCTCAAAGGTCAAAGGTCTCTAGTTAAAGAACCAAAGAACCCACCCACGATTTATTCCAACAAATAGTCTTCAGAAAGTCATTAACAGCTACATGTACGTAATTCAGAATACCTAATTAGATACATACCCATCTAACTTTGTATATATTCATCAATGCGTTTGCGAAATTAACGCTGATTATAGGAATATTATCTTAAGAGCGTTAATTACCTAACACTGTTTAGAGAATGAGAGCGGTACGTATAGGTAATATCCGTAACACTGTGGGAGGCTACCGTAACTACACAAGCAAATTAAAAACCGCAGCGAGAGCGAGTTTCGGATCTTTTAAAAAATACACAAAAGATACTCGAATACATCCTAGTTAGTTATTATCTTTCAGAAGCATTATTATCATCTCTGCTAACAACTTAATGATCTTACAATTCAATATAAATAGATACAATACAATTAATAAAGACTGGGCCATTGGTAATTCAGACATTTACAATCATGACCGGGCTCAGCGTGGTCCTTCTTCACCACGACAACCCACCCGCGCACTCTGCGATCAAAACGAGGGACTTCACACCGGTCAGAGTCTTAGGACACCCTCCTGATTTGGCTGCGTTCCCTAAAATTTAAAATCAGCTCAAAGGGATACAGTTTTCATCGCCGGAAGACGCACTAACAGCGTTTGAGAAGAGGTGTCTGCGGAGGACTGGAAAAAATGTTTTGAAAATTGGTTCAGACGCATGAAACTTTGTATAGAGGCTGGTGGAGAGTTCTTTAAAAAGACTAAATAAAAATATTTTTTAGATAGAAGTTAGAAGAAGTAGAAGTTAGTTTTTTAGTTTCTCAAAACTTTCTGAGTGTCCCACATATTTCAGATTTCCTTTGTTGACAAATGCTGCCGAAACGACTATGCCCGCTGTGAGTAGCTACCAACGTAAATTTTACATTAAACCGCGAATGAATTTCGCCCAAATTTAATGTACAATGAACATGAAGTGAATGGAGTGTAAGTGGATACTAAACGAGTAAACAACCAAAAAGAAATCGTTTCGTTAATTTAATAACCGTAACAGTACTCTACCTAGCCGCTATTGTACAAACATAATAATATCTAGAACTTATATTAGGGTACCTACCTACATAAGTACCTTTTTTTTTTTTTTTTTTTAAAGTGCGGAAAAATCCTTTACGGACCTTCCCGTCGCCTGGGGAGGCGACAGGGTGTGTCGGACTCCGCATGAGCGTTTACCGACTAAAAAACCGCACCCGTCAACGCCACCAACCCAATTGCCGGGGCCATGGGATTCGCAAAAGCATGCACCACAACCCCGGCGGGCTTCGGTCCAGCTCTCTGGTCGCTGGACCCCGGCTAGGAGCGAGGCATCGCTCGCCTCGCATCCTCCGCGCGGGCGCACGTGTGACGAACACGCGCGCCGCCTACTTGGGGCCATTTTCAGGTCGGGCGGCGGACTCCCCTAGTCGCGCCCACCCGCTGGCCACAGCTCATGGAGGCCGGAGGTCTGTTTGCGCCCTCCGGCGCCCGGTGCGTCTACTGCGGATCGGGAGAGAGGTTGTGATTTCTCTCTCCCTTTCCGCCGCCTCTTTTGCGCGCATAACTTGCTCGCAGTAAGAGGCGGCGGCATTCCACGCGTTCCCGCTCCCGACCATGGATAGGATCACGGCCGGAAGCGAGAGGTCACCGCCGACTGCCGCTATGAGTTCACGGCGCTGCTCTGCCCAAGCCGGGCAGGCCTGGAGTGTGTGCTTCGCCGTGTCCTCAGGGCAACCCACGCAGTGGTGACAACCGGGCGATGGCTCCCGGCCTATGCGACACAGGTACTTGCCGAAGCACCCATGCCCCGACAAGACCTGCGTCAGCCGGAAGCTGAGGACGCCGTGGCGCCTCTCAAGCCAATCCTCCATGATGGGTCTTACCGCCACTATCGTGGCGTGCCCTACCTACATAAGTACCTAAGCAAGCCAAACTAAAAAAACCACCATCAATACGCTTGTACTGGTGGAAGTTTGCTGAGATTTCGCAAATGTGCAAACTTACCATCACATGATTACGTTTAGGGTTTAGTACCTAATGTTAGATCGTTACCCATGGACCTATATTTTTATACGTCCATGTCAATTCAATTCAATTTTTTTGTGTTATGGCTCCATCGACGAACATTCGATGATTTTGCCAATGTCAAGGTAAAATATAGGAATAGTCGATACTCAATAGCATGGGAAACTGTAATGACTATTGGTCAGTTTTTGCAGTGTTGCCATCCATTGTTTGCCATGCTAAAAAAAAACCAAACAAAACATTTGTTAAAACATATAAGACGGCACATAATATGAGAGTTAGACATCAAATACAATTATATACTTACAAAAAACAATAATTAATATAATTTAATATCATATATATAATTATCTAACGTATAAATTATAAATAGATTTTATTTATATTAATAAATTTATAAAGAATTTTAACAGCGGGAGTATGGGCTAAGGATAAAAGAAAAGGAATGTTAATTGGGCGAGGACAATCAGGAGGTAGTAAGTCGTAAAGGGGGATAGTTAGACGAGGACAGGAAAAAAACAAGTGCTCCAGAGTACCCTCCTCTAGACCGCATTCACATAGAGAGCTGTCTCTCACTCGAAGTTTTGCCAAAAAAACTGGAGTGCATACAAATCCAAGTCGGAGGCGGATTACAACAGAGGTTGCCAGTTTATTTGAGAGTTTTAATTTGCTAAACCAACATTTTGGAGGAATAAGTGGTTGGATGGAGCCATAAAATTTGCCCTTCTGTAAACGAGTTTTTTGCCACAGAGTATTCCAGCTTTTCATCATCTCTGGTTTGGCAAGACAGCGCAAATCTCGAGCATAACAACACGTATGAGAATCCATCCCATTCCGAGTAGCCGATTTGGCAATCGAATCAGCATTCTCGTTGCCTATGATACCAGAGTGGCTAGGGATCCAGGCCAAGGCGATATCTATGCCCAAACAATAGCATCTATAGAGATGTTCTTTGATCTGCAAGGTGAGAGGACAATTGTGTCGAGAACGGAAAGGTGATTTAACCAGGTCTTGAAGGCAGCTCAGAGAATCGGAGAAAATAATGGATTGGTTGAGACCATGAGACTCAACATAGGAGATCGCTTCCAAAAGAGCTATTGCTTCACCAGTATAAATGGAGCCAAATGCAGAACTGCGAAAATGAAGAATGATTTTGAATTTTGGAATCCATACCGCAGATCCGACATTGCTATTGTCTGACAGCTTCGAGGCATCTGTAAATATGGTAAGCCAGTCATGCCAATCTTTTGCTAAGATCTTGTTAAATTTATCATTAGCAGCAGGGTCATGTTTCGAGATACCAAAGTTAAATATAATTTTAGGTTGGAAGTGTAAAGAATTAAAATTTACTTCAAATAAGGGGTGCAGATTTGTTTGGCCTAAAGCAACGTTTATATTATTAAATTTGGTGAAGCTGTTAATAAGGAGAGGAGGATTTTTATGGGACCAATAGCGGGATGATGGGATTAACTCAAAAAGAGTACGAAGAAGAGGAAGAAGGGGGTGTGATTTGTTTTGAACTACTTTATAAAAAAATCTATCACAAAGATATTGTCTACGTAAATGAAGGGGGGGCTCCAAACACTCTACCTGAAGGGCATTAATAGGGGAGCATTTCATAGCACCCGTGATGATGCGCAAGCATTTAGATTGAATCCCCTCTAATTTAGCAAGGGCTATTTTGTTGCATGGTTCTAGGAGAAAGCTCCCATAGTCAAAGTGGCTGCGAACTATGGCATTGTAAAGTATTTTTTGGGAAGTGGGATGGGCTCCCCAGCGAACTCCAGAGAGAGCACGAAGTACATTGACACCTTTTTCACATTTCTTCGAAATATAATCCAAATGATGTAGACCAGACAACTTGGAGTCAAGAATGAGGCCGAGAAATTTAACCTTATCTCGTATTAATATAGGTTCATTTTCAACGGATAGGTTTATAGGGGGTATAGTACGTTTTCGGGAAAAGACGATTGCATTGCACTTGGGGACAGAAAGGTTTAGGCCATGATCGATAAGCCACTGATTTAAATATTGAAGAGCAGAGTTTAGGCGGGTTGAGGCCTCTGAAAAAGAAGCTGAGCTGAAGTAAAGTGCAATGTCATCGGCGTATTGTAAAATTTTGCAGAAACAGCTGACCGAAGACTCCAAGTCATAAGTGTATACGTTATACAGGATAGGGCTTAAGACCGAGCCCTGCGGTAAACCTTTCCACACAAGACGGGATGGAGAGAGGGTATTTTGATGGCGGACAGAAATAGAGCGGGACATAAGAAGATTACAGATGATGTTGACCATCCTCACAGGAATACTCAGCTGTAGCAGTTTTTGCCTGAGTAATGGAAGTTGGACATTATCGTAGGCTGAGGCTATATCTAGGAACACACCAAGAACACTTTTATTATTAGAAAAAGCAATGCGGACATCAGATAGAAAGATACTGAGGCTATCTAGAGTGCCCATACCTCTTCGAAAACCGAATTGGGACCTGGCTAGGATGCCTTTGGTTTCTAATAACCATTCAAGTCTGTTCTTGATGAGGTTTTCCATGATTTTAGCCAAGACAGAGGATAGAGCGATAGGACGATAGGAAGCAGAATCTTTTGGGTCTTTATTAGGTTTCAAAATGGGAATAATAATTTGGGATTTCCAGGAGTCTGGGACTTGACCAGAAGCGAAAAAGGAATTAATTAGGTCAAGGAAGATTAATTTGCAATTTGGAGAGGATTTGGAAATAAAGGAATAGGGTATTCCATCGCCACCCGGAGCAGAATCACGAAGATGTTCCAAGGCACATGTCAATTCTGAATACGAAAACAGGTCATCAAAGTTATCAGAGGTAGGGGGAGAAGGGGGATCTACAGTGGGAAGACATTCGTAACTAGGGACAAAAGGGGGGGCTAATTTTGTGATAAAGTCCTCTAACCAAGCACCAGGGTCATTGGTTATGACTTCATAAGACTGATTGACACTAGCTCTGCGGTAGGACTTAATTTTTTTCCAAACAAGGGTAACTGGAGAGCGAGGAGACAGAGATTCACAGAACTTTAGCCAGCCAGACCTTTTCTTTTTAGCTAATAACCTGCAAACACTTGCAGAAGTCTTTTTAAAATTTATATAATCAGGCAAGTCTAGAGTAGAGGCGAAAGTATTTTCTGCTTCTTTACGTTTTCGTACCCCATCAGTGCACTCAGCATCCCACCAAGGAGGGGAAGGTAATAGGCGGCGGGCAGAGTTTTTTAAGGGGATTGAGGAATCGGCCGCTCTTAACAAACATTCCACAAAATCATTGTAGATAATGAAGGAATTGTAGGAGTTTATAGGGGAGAGGTTTTTAAGTTCCGAATCCAATTGGGAAGAAAAATGGGACCAGTCAGCTTGCGAAAGAAGATATTTTTGTAAGGGTTGAATAGGGGTAGAACGAGGGTGAGTGCTTGGAAACGAAATCATTATGGGGAAATGATCACTCCCGTAGGAATTAGGGAGAACCGACCAGGAGAGTGATGACATTAAGGAAGGGGAAGAGAAAGTAAGGTCGGGAACGCTAATGTTTTGGGTAGGCGAAACCCTACGGGTAGCAGATCCATCATTAAGGACGCAAAGATTGCGGTCATCTAAGAGATCTAACAGAAAGCTGGAGCAGGGGTCATTACAGTGAAAGCCCCAGAGAGTGTGACGGCAATTGAAATCACCGAGCACAATCAAAGGGCTTGGAATAGAAGAAAGGATAGAGTTAAATTCAGATATAATATTGGCATTGGGGTGAGGGATGTAGGCAGATACATAGGATATACCTAAGGCTCTAACGGCTACAACATGTAGGCCAGGATCATGGTTGGGAATACGAATCTCGGAAAAAGTGATAGATCTGCTAACCAATAGAGCGCAGCCAGCCCAGCCGTCCTCTCGATCGTCCCGAAGACATGAAAAATCAGGAACCCTAAAAGAAGTTCCAGGCTTAAGCCATGTCTCCGACACGGCAAAGACAGCGGGGGTGAAACGATTGATGAGGTAAATTAGTTCGTGTTTTTTCCTGCGAATTGATCTACAGTTCCACTGAAGGATCTTTTCCATTTTGACGAGTCCAGGATTCTAGGAGCTGTTGAACTAGAGTTATGACATTGTCCGGTATTGCGTCACTAAATTTAGACAACATATTAATGAGTGAGCAAGCTAGGAGCTCTATTAAGTTGTCATTAGGGGTGGGAAGGGGAGTGGTTTCAACATGACGGGAGTTTAAAGTACAGCCATTAGGTTGAGAAGAACTAGGAGTATAAATCATTGACCGATGAGCTGGGATATCATATGTTTTTCCCAAGTCTGGACGTGGTTTTGGGGAACGATATACGGTCTTGACGTAAGAGGATTTAACAGGGGTTGCATATGGAGAGGAGTTAGTGCTATGAAAAGGGTCTGAGAAGAGATGGGGTTCAGAAGGAAAATATTGATGTGGTTTAGAAGCGGAGGGACCTGCCGTCACATTGGAGTACAACAATTTGGGGCGGGGAACCTAATAGAAGCCTCCCGGTAACTTAAATTTTCCTGAGACATAACCATTTTTATGGACTTCTGTCTTGTATGTTCAGGGCACTTGTCATCAGTAGCCTTATGGTTACTGCCATCACACCGCAGACATGTAGCTTGTGAATCAGGGACATTGCAGCTATCACCAGGGTGTGGTTGAGCACAGCGATAACAGCGGGGCTTAGATCTGCACTGGGTGCTAATATGGCCAAAACGAAGACAATTACGACATTGAATAGTGGGAAGATGATAGATAGAGACAGGGAGAGACGCATTATAACAATACACTTTTTCTGGGAGTATTTGACCAGAGAAAGTCAGCACTACAGTTCTTGATGGAGACCATGAAACTGAATCCTCATTTCTATTTTTAAAATTGAGCCTCCTCGCCCTGATAACTTCCCCACAGTTACGAGGGGTCTCAATACCTGCAACTAGATCCTCAAGAGTCCAGTCTGTGGGAATATCTCTGACTACTCCCATGCGTGTAACATGGAAGCGTGGGATGGTCGCAATATAATTGTTTTCCCCTAATACAGGACTGTTAACAAACTGGTTGGCATCATTAAAAGAGACAACATCTACAGACATCCTGTTACGGCCCATTGATTTTACACTGCCTTGAACAACACCTTTAAATCCTTTGTTGTATATAAATTGAGCAAACCTCAAGGGATTCAAGGATAGACCTTGCTTAGGGTCTGATTCCAGTTTAGAAATGAAGACAGAGAAAGGTGCTCTGTCGGACTCAGTATATAGGACTTTGGAGTCGCTCTCAAATCCGGGTTTAATAAAAACAGACTGGATTGAGTCAGATGGTGGCTTGTTTCTTTTTGCATCTATATACAAATCAGGTTCTCCGGTACGTTTTCTGCTTTCAGCTCTTACGCGACCAACATCGGATAGTTGCGAGCACTCCGAAATCTCTATATCAGGAGGTATCCCTCCTCCCCCGTCTGGGGGCTCTTCGGCACTCATTTCCAAGGAAATGAGCGTCAAAAAAGCTTAAAATACTAACCTTATAGCTAGATTCCTTCACCAGACAACACAAAACAATAGATATAACACCAAAAAAAAAGATTTTGATAATAATCAAACTCGGAGGTTAAGAAACGCGTGCTTAATCTACCAAGACAATAGCAAAATCCATACGTCCATGTCGTTACCTAACGAAATAAATCACTGATGTCATTGTCAATATGAATATTGTCATTTGACAAATTGACAAATGTTAATTATTGTCAAAGTCACATCATCACATGCGCATGTGTGGTCTGATGTTGTCTCTTCGTCTTCGACCCCTATAACCTACAATATATTTATCAAAGTCGTAGACAGTAAAAAATAGTTCTTTGGTAATCATATTACTGCACTCTATGACTATCTGTATTTTGAATTTTTGACATTGTTGACAGAAGTTAACACATTTTGGTTTTCTATTTTTCAGACTTATTTTCATGAGTTTTATTTTGGTTACCGGCTTACATTGTCTACACTTTTAAAATTGAACTGAGTATTTACCTACTTTTATACCCGTACTTGTCTATTAGTCTTGTTTACAGAAATAATTATGAGACTAAATCACGTACCTTTGTTTCGTTCAGCTCGTAATAGTATAGTTCTTTGTAATGTGCCTAAAATTATGTCATTCCGAAATTTCGGTACAATGGCTCCGTTTAAAGAGGCCTTGCAATCTGCAAAACATGTTGTGATTATCACTGGTGAAGGTATAAGTGCCGAGTCAGGTCTACCAGTTTATGGGTCAACTGGCTTCTGGAGAAAGTATCAAACATCTTCATTGGCTACCCCAGCAGCATTTCTGACATTTCCTAGCCTAGTTTGGGAATACTATCATTATAGAAGAGAAATAGCAGCTAAAGCACAACCAAATGCGGTCAGTGTTTTTCTAAAAATGCTACTATATGTTTGTGTTACTGCTAAATGGGTTTAGTATTAAATATTATCACACCCATTTATACAAGGAAACTTATTATTTTATATATAAGAGGCAGAGAGAGTGAATCACCTACATACATACTGATTTAAATAATTGAGTTTTTAATCATTACTGAACGATAGTTTAATTTGTCTAACATTTCTTCTAGGCCCACAAAGCAATAGCTGACTTTGAAGCCAAACATGGGAAAGACAAGTCAATAACTGTAATCACACAGAGTATAGATGGATTACATGCAAGAGCAGGCACCAAAAACTTAATTGAATTGCATGGTAGTCTTTATAAAACCAAGTGTATTAGATGTGATGATGTTTTGCCCAACAGTGACAACCCTATTTGTGAGGTACCTATGTTATCATATTGAATCTCTTTGATTGTGTCAAGTAGTGTAGATTATGCACTTACAATGCGGCAAGACCTCCCCCTCTCCATCATTGACCTAGGAAATAATTAATTTCTTTCTGGCCTACTGAAATAGACTGATAATTCCAGTTTGTTCACTTGTATAAAAGGACTTGCTTGTGCTGGCTAATTTGCTTGGTTTAAATATGTTTCAATGGTGTTGATTAATTTCAAAATATTACCATAAAAATCTATGGAATATACCTAGTATTAATCATAGAACTCTCAACATTTTCATTCCAGGCATTAGCAGGCAAAGGATCTCCTGATAAACCTGATTCAAATTCTGACATTCCTGAAGACGCCCTACCACACTGTAAAAAATCCAGTTGCAATGGCTTACTAAGACCAAATATAGCCTGGTTTGGAGAAAAGTTGGAACAGTCTGTAGTAGACAAAGCAGGTAAAACTCAAAAAGATTTATTTTTTGTTCTACCTTTTGGAGATATTAATAATAATATTAATCTTTCGTTTATTTTTTATTATTATACAATACACAAACAAGTCACAAGAAAAAGGTCCTCTTATCACTGTTCATGTTATCCTCACCTATATAATATGTTGATTTCACAGAAAGCTTTTCTTTACTGATTCATGTTTACTTTTACACATTTATTATTAAATTGTAATCTTACAGCATGACTAATAAAAACTATTCTGTTTTTAGAAGGGGCAATGGCAAATTGTGATTTATGCATGGTAGTAGGAACATCTTCACTGATGTTCCCAGCTGCTCTATATGGGCCTGAAGCTGTGGCCAGAGGGGCGATTGCTGCTGAGTTCATTGATGAACCATGTAGAAAGTCTGAATTCCATTACTTCTTTAGCGGCCCCTGCAGTATAACACTACCAGAGGCTCTGGCAATTTAGCACTAAAAACGTGACTTTAAAAAAAAATATTAGGTACTGTAAACTACTAGTCAAGATAATGGAGAGATTGTGTATAAATTAAGAACAATAAACCGAATGAAATAAATTATTGAAGGCAGCTTTTATTTTGAAAAAAAAAATTGGTGTTTGGTAATATTTTTCATTTCCGTACTTCTGTGCGAGAATCCCAAACCGATTCCACAGTACGGTCGCAGCCGCCTGTCATCTCGTATTGTGTGGTCTATTCATGATAATCCATGAAATAATTTTAGCTACATTTCCAAACGAAACTCATTCACTCATCCAGGCTTCACTTTACGACGTCTGTCAGACAAATGACACTTGACAGTGACAAAAACAACATGTCAATGACATACACTGTACTTTTTTACCAATTTTAATAAATATTTTTCTTGAAGTTTTCTCTTATATCTCATTATGAGCATTTTGTTAAGCTCAATACATCGAACAATATCAGTATACAGTGTTCCAAAAATTATGACTTCACGACAGTCGAGTGATATGTCTAAATTTAAAGAGTCCTTAAAATCAGCAAAACAAGTTGTGATTTTATCTGGTGCCGGTATTAGCGCTGAATCTGGTATTCCGACGTTTCGTGGCGCGGGGGGATACTGGAGGAGGTACCAAGCAGCTGCTTTAGCAAGTCCGGATGCGTTTAGGACCAGTCCAAGCTTAGTTTGGGAGTTTTATCATTACAGGCGAGAAGTCGCATCTAACGCGCAGCCTAACGCTGTAAGCATGAACGCTCATTCACGATACTGTTTGTTTAAGTAAATAAGACAATTATTGAAATAAAAATGAGCCACTTTGTCTCAGTTTTATTATCTATATATATATTACCTAAAACTTATTAGTTGTGCGGCAAATCAGATGAAGTTCAGATTTTACAGCTTGTATGGCAACAGTTGGGTGAGTGGTTGAGTGTAATATCTACTAAGAGTAAAAATGTCTGGGGCCTGGGTATTTTTTTGTGTGATCAACACCTTTACATAAATTTGGACCTAATTCTTACAATATATAAGGGAAAAAGTGTAATTATGTCTAGAGACTCGTCGACCCCACAGTCAAACCATTGCAATGGTTTTGTGGGGCTTAGCTTATAAGTTACTTACTTTTTTGGAATAATAAAATTATAAAAAAAAAAAAAAAAAAAAAAAAAAAACAGTTCATACTAGTAACTTTTATTCTTTAGTAACTCTTCATGGATACAGGCGAGGTGTTCTCAGGCAATCAGTCTCACCAACGATAAACAAAATATTGAAAGAAAACAAAAATTATTATTTATTTATTGTTTCTAGGGTCATATAGCTATTGCTGAGTATGAAACCAAGTATGGCAAGGACAAAACAATAACAGTGATCACACAGAATGTGGATGGACTACATTCAAGAGCTGGAACTAAGAACTTAATAGAACTTCATGGCAATCTGTACAGAACCTGGTGTACCAAATGTAAAGAGGTTTTAGTCAATAATGACAGTCCTATTTGTGAGGTATGACAACCCTAAATATATTTACATTGATTTGCTAATAAAATATTTTAATTTACATAACTTAATATAGAATAAAATGAGGTTTTGTAAAATGGTATTTAAAAAAAAAACATAATTTGGAGGATGTGAAATTGTAAAACTTATAAAAATGTCAATTTCCGCATGAAGTGTCTCACCACCCAAATGTATACTGATTTACAACTGTGTGAAATTACCCTCATCTATCATAAACGTGCTTCAGGCTTTAGGAGGCAGGGGAGCTCCTGATTCAAATGTAGCTGGTTCTGACATCCCAGTAAAATCACTGCCTCACTGCAAGAAATCTGGCTGTGGTGGTTTACTCAGACCACATATTGTCTGGTTTGGAGAGAATTTGGACCCTGATGTTTTGGAAAAAGCTGGTAAAGAATATTTTTTATGCTGCTGTATTATCTTGCAAATCCTGATATTTATCGACTTCAAAATAAGGAAGTTCTCAATTTGGATGTGGCTACTTTTTAACCTACGACGCAGAAACGACGGGGTGTTATAAGTTTGACGTGTATGTGTCTGTCTGTGGCATTGTAGCTCCCAAATGGATGAACCGATTTAGATTTTTTTGTTTGAAAGGTGTGATGGTCGGGAGTGTTCACCGTTCGTTCATTTAGCTAGAAAACCGGTCCAAGATAGCAGCTACAAAATGTGTCAGGGTTATTTTTAACAATTAATTTTTTGTTAACTTTAATTTTGTTTTTGACGTTGTGTACCCAGTGGTGCTAAAGTACATAATATACTTTTCTTAATTATTGCAGAAGCAGCAATGTCAACCTGTGATATATGTCTAGTGGTGGGAACATCATCAGTAGTTTATCCAGCCGGTATGTTCGCACCCGCAGCAGCAGAGAGGGGAGTGATTGTTGCAGAATTCAATATTGAGCCCACACCAGCTACATCTAAATTCCACTATTACTTTGAAGGACCTTGTGGCACTACCATACCTAAAGCTTTGGCTGATTAAAGCTGCAGAAATATTACTAGTACAGCAACAAGGTCAGTTTGAACTAGAGATGGTCGTTTTTACATTAACGATGCCAGGCATCGATGCCAGTTGCCGATGCCGATATCCGATGCCGAGTTACGTTGACAACGGATACCGATGCCATTTAGTTGCCGATGCTCAAAACCGAAAACTGAGTCATCGCATCGGGTATCGTGTCTCAATCCCCACTCCCAGGCATCGATGCCGATGCCGATCCCGATGCCGTTGACACATGACGATACAGATATCACAGTCGTCGTGTCATATCAGTAACGTTTAGGTTCACGTATTGTGCTACTAGATGTCACTGTTATTTAATCGATGAATGTAGGAATTTAGATTACAACTCATAATCTAAAGAAATTATTTAATAAATTGTTTTTTTTTAGTTAAAATCCTTAAACGTTAAATTAAGGCATTGCAAATCGTTCAAAATATTGTTTTGACATATTGGTACAAAAGTACTTAATGTTTTAATGTTTTTTTTCCTAGATGGCATTATTTTACGTATCTTAATATGAATTCGATTTCAGTACAGTTTTGAATGCGCTACTTGAACATTCATAATAATTTCCGTTTGAGTTTGATAAATAAATACTTTATAATGTAGTGGGTACAATTTTTATATAAACTTACGATTAACAAAATATGACAAAAAAATAAAAATATTTTTTGAGCCATATATAAGTATTATTATCTGTATTTTCTATTATATTGTTTTTCATAGATGGCGTTAACGCATCGTAATATAAATTCGCTTTCTTTCTTTATAATTTTTTTGAAGTTGTTCCATTTTCAGTACCTACCCTAACTAACTATTTGAATAAATTCAAATTGTCGAAACTTTACGATTAGATGCGTTTTTTGATATCAACAATGTATGTATTATGACTGAGCTAAAAAAAAAAAGGTCATCTCACGTAGAATCGGCTATATGGTAATGGTAAATACATATGTTTGGCATCGATGCCAAAAATAACGATGCCGATATCGGATGCCGCATCTCTGGTAACGATGCGCATCGATGACAAAAATATTCAAAAACGCCCATGTCTAGTTTGAACAGGGACCTCTAGACCACCCTTAATTAAATAACTGGAACAGTTTATGATTTATTTTAAATTAGTATTGCTGGTTGCACTCCTGCAACCAGGATTAACAATTAAGGGAATAGCGCATTGTAGTAATTGTTAATCCTAGTTGCAGGGGTGCAACCAGCAATACTAATTTAAAATAAATCATAAACTGTTCCAGTTATTTAATTAAGGGTGGTCTAGAGGTCCCTGTTCAAACTGACCTTGTTTCTGTACTATACTAGTCGGAAAAAAGGTGGCACATCGTAGTCCTGATGGTCTAGCTAAAATAAACGATAATAATTATGTCGAACAGGAAGTTGTGTATAGTGTGAAAAATATTCATTTGATGAATAGTGGCTACTAGTGGCACTTACGAACAACAACATTCATTAAGCATTGACTACTTAGTTTAATAATCCATTACTACAGGAATTCTTAAAACAAATTATTCCTCTAACAGTAAAGGCAATACCCCTGTCAAAAACTCGCCACGATTTATTTGTCTACTGCTGTACTACATTGTAGTCAATTACAGTCAGGGTGAATTAAAACTTAGTAGTTTCTTTATGTAAAAAGGAAGAGAGAAAATATTGTAATACGTAAAATGGAAAGGAAATGTTATAAAATATTATAAGCTTGTAAATATGTAAAAAATATGTATTAAAATGCTTTGCAATAAATAGAATGGTGTTAAATTAAATATACATATTGTTTCTTTATTTAAATTACACTTGCATCTTGTACTTTTTTGTGTCTTGTAAAAAACTTTGCTATATTACTTATTGTCATTCCGAAACTGCAATTTGATATCAATGATTTCTGGAAAAAATAACGCCACATAATTTATACCTGTATACTACTAAGTTTCCCAACAACAGAATAGGTTGTCTTATATCCAGTGTTATGTGTCTAATAATTTTAATTGAAATTGTTACCAATGACAACAGCAGCCACTTGCATATAACTTCAGAATCTAATGAACTGAATAATTACTTTACTATTAGGCGCTGTTAAATAAAAAATTAAATTTTTGTGAGAGTAGTCTGCACTTTGTTTTTAGATTTTCTTTTTACGACTTACCTGAACGAATGAAGGCAATGCAGATGTTGTCTGAGGTCTTGAATACCTTTCATCAACTAACAGCACACAAGCATAATCCTTGACATGTCTTACTGCTCTTCCTGGAATGTATTATAAATACAGGGTTTACAGTTATAATGCACTTCACACTGCTGAAAAACTTTGTTAAATTTAACAAGGACTACTAACATCTTGAGTAGGAGTAGGCATACCTTTTATCTAAAAAACAACCTTATACCCATGTATAAGGTTGTTTGTATCCGAGTCATGGATGTACCCATGTACATCCATGACTCGGATACAAAATATGTTGATGCTCATCCGAGACCCGTAGCACAGAAGGCAGCGTTAACTACCGCTGGACTAATGGGTCGAGTGTAATCGAGGGTAGTTATCGTAAGTATAATAGTAGGTACTCCGTATACACTTATTGCTGCGCGCGCGCAGTTAGTTTGGAAAATATAGTTATGTATTAAGCATACACGTACCGATACATTGATTGACAGCTTTCATACACAAGTTTTCATAATAAATGTTGCCAGCGCTACCGCCAGCGGTCTTGTTCAAGTAGTTCATCTTTTCCTGCAACTCTGGTGATTTTACATTCGGGTACGGCATTCCGATCACTACCACGCATCGACCGAGATCATCACTGTAAATTCCAAATATAAATATAATATAAACTACCTAAGAATCAATTTTGAACACAATGACTCCCACTGACGTGTGCGTTCGCGCAGCGGAATGTTGTTGAATTTAAAGATTTTAATTATGCAGATATTTAGTGTATGACGTCGTATAATTGTGCAAGGTAAAAAAAAATGTATGCACGCAGCCATTGTGGAGAAATTCACCAAAAACTGATTCCGCTGGGCGAACGTTGTCCTGGCGGAACTTTTTTTGATCCGTAGACTTTAGAAGAAAAGAGATGTGTCCAAAAATTAGTGTGTATTTGTGTGTAATTGTGTATGTATGAATAAAATTGGTGCATGCATAAACTTCGGAGAAATTCAAGTTTCGGCTACGCAAACGTTTGGCCATTAGCTAGTTTTCATATAAAACGCTTACATAGAGAGCTGTAGATTTTTACATACATTGTTTTGAATTTGTTTATATTTGTTTAAAAAACAGATTTAGAAAAAATCGTAGGGCTTAAAAGATAAAAATATAAACGTAAAATACGCTTATTAGGTCTTAGTTCTTAAAGTATGCACTTTGGGGTCTAGATTTTCAGGTTAATACAAACCTTGTAAGTGTCTGCAACATGTTGCCAAGTATCAATGATGTTCCGTTAGTAATTAAAGAGTTATAGGACAATTTACCATGAATAGATCACTGTTTACAAAGCAGTCAAATATCACGACGTTCTAAAGGAATTGCACGGTAAAATGTATGCCAATAATTAGTTTATTCATTCATCTATTCACATGCAAAATTTCATGTCATTAAATTCAGTAATTAAAGAAAAACAATTATAATATTGACGAAGCATCGAAAACCTACATAACCCGACCAAGTTCGGATGGCTACAAAAAAGCGGCTGCAAAAAAGGCGTTATTATTAAAAAAAAAATTCATTCAAGAAATGCAATTGTTTTATTTTTTGCCTAACGCTTGTGTACGCAACTGTACCATATTAATAAATACTATATTGGAAGGTTTAGAACGTTTCTTAGATATATGGCACGGCCGCTTTTTTGTAGCCATCCGAACTTGGTCGGGTTATGTAGGTTTTCGATGCTTCGTCAATATTATAATTGTTTTTCTTTAATTACTGAATTTAATGACATGAAATTTTGCATGTGAATAGATGAATGAATAAACTAATTATTGGCATACATTTTACCGTGCAATTCCTTTAGAACGTCGTGATATTTGACTGCTTTGTAAACAGTGATCTATTCATGGTAAATTGTCCTATAACTCTTTAATTACTAACGGAACATCATTGATACTTGGCAACATGTTGCAGACACTTACAAGGTTTGTATTAAGGACGCTGTTACATTTTCGACGAACTCAAATTTAGGTATTTAGAGTCGCACACAGCAACATTACGGACACGCACACATTGAAACCACTGAGCGCTCGATTTTATACATCGCTTAAATAATCTTGATCCTTGTTATTATTTCTTATTTTTATTTGAATTGATTCAGAATGTTTAGTGTTCGTACTATTTTCGTGATAATTAAGTTATTTGCTACCTGGTGACCTATTGTACAATCAATACGAATTACTTTACGTTTGGTCTGCAGATATCCCTAAGTAAAATATCTTAAAGTAATTTATTTCGTTATATGTGAATTCAATGCGCTGTAATGCATTCACAATAGACCGAGTCATTCATGACTCGGTCTATTTTGCTATATCTCATTAATTATGATTAATATGTATTTATGTTTTTAAAAATAAAATAAAACATAATGGAAAAATTTTCGCTTACCTTTATTAATGAAAACTAGAACTACAATAAGAAAACTAAATTTAGTTAAAAAGCCACGAAAAACTTAGTCCGCCATAATATTGGATTTAGAGTGATGTTACAATATTTTTAGAGTTATTCACAGCAAGCCTATAATTTGATATCCATATTGTAGGTTAGCATAAAAATGTAGAAATTGTATTTAGAGAGACGTCATTTTATTTTTTGAGTTATTTTTAGTAAGTTTTTGATCCCCATGTTGTAAAGTGCATCATAAATAACTAGTCCGCCATGGGTGTTCGAGAATGACGTCACACAACTAAACATCCAAACATGTCTATACAAAACTTCAGCTCAATCGGTTGAAGATTCAAAATTGACTTGCAAGGATCCACCCGAACAAACATAATTAAGTAGTTAAATATATACATTGCAAATTAATAAAAAGATTGTCAAAAGTTTACGGTCAGAGATAGGTTGTATAGTTCACGTACTAAGTACTAATAAGAATTAATCCCGACACTGACAAGAACAAACTATTCCTTTTCCTTATTATTACATCATTCTTTTAGTACTACGTCGTTCGTTCGAGATGTCAGTATTCTTAGTCTCTGGTTCTGAACGAGTAGTCGCACGCTACAAGCTAGAAATTTAAAATTTTATAATTTTAAACAACAGTCTGCGGTAAAAACTACACATACTTATACCAAAAAATACTTAACAATAAAATTTACAATAACATGATACCTATATTTCATTTTAAATTTCAATCAGAATATATTTTAAAATAAAAATAATAGCATTCTACAAGGCTTAATAAAATTGAAAATATCTAGATTATTATAATTTATAGTCTAAAAAAAATGAAAAAGTGCAATAAATAAAATAAAATAAAAATACATAAACATATCTAAAACAAATATAGAAATACTTATTATAAAATAATTATATTATACGATACTATAATGATACATATTTTAATGATACAATTTAATTTAATATACCTATATAGGTTTTATCTTATTTGACAAAGAGCGCCTTCATCCTCTCTCCTATTAAAAATATCTTTTGCTGTGCCCGACAGGGTCCATAATTGATCCAATGTTTAACATGCCTTCCAACTAATGTACACATTATGGAATGCAATAAAGAATTGAGTAATTGAGTAACTGTAGAACTGTAGATACTTGAAATACTCTAAACGCGACTAAATGAGCGGAAGCGATATAAAATCAGAGTATGAATAAATGGGATGCATGATAATATTTCATATAAAGAATAATCGGGTATTGTAAGAATTATACCCCCCACCCATCCATTTCTTCACCTGCCCAACAGCTGCTTAACCTCACCCATCTATTTGTTAACTTGCCCAACAGCAGCTTAACCCTACCCATCTACTTTCAGGCCTAATCTAAATCACAGTATTAATAAGACTTAACCCCACCCATCCATTTCTTCACCTGCCCAACAGCTGCTTAACCTCACCCATCTATTTTTTAACTTGCCCAACAGCAGCTTAACCCTACCCATCTACTTTCAGGCCTAATCTAAATCACAGGTTTAATATGACTTAACTCCACCCATCCATTTCTCAACCTTGTCAACAACTGCTGCTGCTGTTAGTATCCAAATCCCGATCTTATTCATCAATCCCTAAATAACATTCTGATAATAAATTTAATAATATTATTAAAGTCGTATTTACTTTTATTTAGGTTTGAAAAGTATCAACATCTTCCGGTCACGATAAACGACTATATGAGTGTATGACACAGACTTTATCGTAATTTATTTTTTGCGACAGAGCGATACGCACATGCTTCCACAAGCGCGTCTGAGCGCGGAATGAGTCCGCGAGTGAAAAATGTATGAAGAAATTTGCAAGCGTTCATATTTTTGCTGTTTATTGAAAAATGAAATGATTTAGGTACAAAATAATTAGTCGAACGTATAGAGGACTATATATGCCGTAATTTTATATAATTTTGATGATAAAATATGCTCTAAGTTTACTTTAAAATGGTACGTAATTAGACCCTATTTTTATACATTTTCTGTGATTATTGTGATGGTCAAAACGGATTTATAGGAAAAAATTGTATGATGTCATGCAATTTTTGTGATGCCAATCTGAAGATGAATAAATTACCTTTGAATTGAGACCATAATATATTCACATATATGATTGCTTATACATTAAAATTGTACCTGAAAAACACCGTTATTTGTAGAAAAATGTAATAGCGTCCTTAACGTGAAAATCTAGACCCCAAAGTGCATACTTTAAGAACTAAGACCTAATAAGCGTATTTTACGTTTATATTTTTATCTTTTAAGCCCTACGATTTTTTCTAAATCTGTTTTTTAAACAAATATAAACAAATTCAAAACAATGTATGTAAAAATCTACAGCTCTCTATGTAAGCGTTTTATATGAAAACTAGCTAATGGCCAAACGTTTGCGTAGCCGAAACATGAATTTCTCCGAAGTTTATGCATGCACCAATTTTATTCATACATACACAATTACACACAAATACACACTAATTTTTGGACACATCTCTTTTCTTCTAAAGTCTACGGATCAAAAAAAGTTCCGCCAGGACAACGTTCGCCCAGCGAAATCAGTTTTTAGTTAATTTCTCCACAATGGCTGCGTGCACAATTTTTTTTTACCTTACACAATTATACGACGTCATACACTAAATATCTGCATAATTAAAATCTTTAAATTCAACAACATTCCGCTGCGCGAACGCACACCCCACTGACGGTGAAAAATCATCCTTATACAATACACATAGAGTTGAAATAGAATGCATGTCGCTAAACCGGATTTGCTTGACTCTAAAAACTAAACTGAACTGTGAACATGGCGTTCAGTTTTCCATCTGACCATGTATTTGCTGTTTGACGAGATATTCAGTACTTATTTCCAGTATACTTTATAAATTATGACAATGAGTTTACTGTTAAAATAATTAAGTGAAAGTGAAGCTAATAAATGTTTGACCTACCTAAAATTTAATCCTTCACTAAGTTTACCACCAACAACACTCAACAATAGAGCGCCGTTTTTCTCACCATCTTTACTTTTAACAGCAGACGCAAATTTTTGTAACACCTGAAATAAAAAAAAAACGAGCTTTATATAATAATTACTTTGCTCAAGATGGAACTGAGCTCAAAGATAAGCTGTTTTTACAGTAAAAACACACTTGTGTCAATGGTTATAAGGTTCTAGAGGGGTATAAGGTTGTAATGGGTATAAGGAATTACATTTAAAAAGTCTGAAATACGGGATCCGGATTTAAATTTAGTGGAGGGCAACTCCAGAACAAAAAAACCACACCAAAGAGTATTCAAATCATCGTCTAGTAAAGAAGGTTCAGATAAATTTCATGATAATCTTTATCATAGTAACAGGTACAGTTTAAAAAACTCACTTGATCAACATCAGAAGCAGATTTTGGTTCACGGAATATACTTTTCTTCTTGGTTATGGCGTCAATAACCTTGTTGTTCTTCAGATGATCGTATACCGCTTGCTCGTAGGAATACGACGATAGAAAGCACACGACACCGCCCGGTACTACGCTACAGATGTTTCTTAGTATACGGCCTATTTCACTTAGCTAAAAAAATATCACAATAGTGATAATTATGCGAATATTAATTACGAATAATCGAATATACATAAATAAAAGATAAAGCACTGTATCTGTATCGTTAAAACTTTAAGCACACCGGAAATTTCCTGTAATGTGTGTCACATGCATTTATTGAACTACACATGCATCGGCTATAGTGCCGTTATGCAGTTCAATAGTTTTTAGTTTGTAGTTCAATAAAGAGCGAAGCTGTTTAAAAAAAAAATTAGCAAGCTAAAGCTAACTTTAGGAGTAAAGTAAATCAAGCAACACTTACCAATTCATTAGACATTCTGCGTTCGTATGAGAAATTGAGGCTAACATTGGTAGGTCCTCGAGACAAACAGACGCCTAATACATTTTCTGAAGGCACAACATGTTCACACCTTACTACATTTACCACATCATCGCTGGTTGAGTTACTAGTAAGAAGTGATTGAAATTCTGCTATAGGCTCCATTGTTCCACCAGCTACTATCACCTGGAACATTAAATATGTGTTTTGATAATAATCATGAACCTGACCTGTTCTGGATGTGAACTTCAAATTTCTTCCACCATTGCACACTGGCCTGGTGTTGTGGCTAGGCCAAAAATGTTAGTACTTAGCAATTTCAAGTAGAGATAGTGTACGTCGCCCCAGCAAGAAAGTAGCTCCTAGAGTGATATGAGTGGTACGTATAATTAGTGCGTAGTATGCTGTAAATGTGCGCCAAATAAAAAAATTGTGCGCCCTGTCGTTTTGGAAAAAAACGAAAAAAACCGTTTCTGCTGGGGGAACGCTGTTCCAGCAAGAAAATTCTAAACGAATGATCGGAGGGAGAAAATTTGCATGGGTAGAGAGATTATATTTGTGCATAAATGTGCGCCAAAAATAAAATTTGTGCGTCTTCAGGTTTCCGAGATATTGAGATTCCTGCTGGGGCGACGTTTTGCAAAATCGTGTATCTCGGAAACCATTATATGTGCGCCTGTAGAATAAAGACACACGAATAGCTCTTAATTTGTGCGAATTTGTGCCGGAGTTAGACTTAAGAAAATATTTATGATTTCGAAGTAATCGCGCTTTTTCGAAATACCTAAAACCTATCGCAGCGCCCAAACAAGAACACGTATACACTCGCTGAAAACGGTATTCGGTGCTCCTGGACGATTATATTTACCATACGGAGTTTCAAAAATGTGCATGCATGCGTTACTGAATAATATTCATATGAGTCGATACGACGGTGTCGTAACTTTGACGGCGAAATACGAGAAACCGGCTCAACCCAGGATGTGCAGGTGTAAAACAATAATTAGTGCGTTTAGTCAAGAATGTATGGTGAAAATATTCAGCTTGAAATGTTTCGCATTAAGTAGATATCAACAGAAAACAAAACAAATAAACAACGGCTGGCTATCCGACCAAATTCGAATGACTACAAAAAAGCGGCGGTTTCATACATATCGATGACCTTCTTCATTTGACGTATTAAACCTAAGCTGCTGTCCGTACAGTCGCGATCAAAAGCAAGTTGGACTAACTTTTAGGGGCTTATTAAAAATACTATTAGCCGCCTGTTGATCGAAATTTGAACATATTATGTTAAGAGTAATAACAGTTAGTCACTATGGAAATTAAACTGACAGTGAAAATCTTGTGTAAATTCAAACGTATGGTAGTAGGTTATATTACTATCTGCCTCCCGCGGTTTTGCTGCATAGTACATAGATAATATACGGCATGTATAATAACGCAATACTGTTGTGTCGATGTTTATACATCTTATGAAAAAGTAAAAAAGTAGTTGTATCAATAAGGTTATATGTATTTATAAGTTTTATAGGGATATATATATATTATGATTAATACGTGAAGCGAAAACTTGTACACCTATTTAATAATAATATAGCTCTGAGATACTAGAAGGTTGATATAATATAAAACTAATAGTAATCAAAATACTTTTCTAGTTCAGTGTACTTAGACACAACACGTTAACCAGGAAGGTTAAGAAGGTCATCGATATGTATGAAACCGCCGCTTTTTTGTAGTCATTCGAATTTGGTCGGATAGGCAGCCGTTGTTTATTTGTTTTGTTTTCTGTTGATATCTTGCTGGGGCGACGTACACGTAGAGATAGGGTGTGTAATGTAATTTAAAAAAAAAAAATAAAAAAAAAATATATATATATTTTCCGGACATTATGATACAGCGCCATCTAGTTCCGAGCTAAGCAACGAGGCTTGTGTTATGGATACTAGTTGGTTGATATACTACATAAATACTATTTTCTTTGTAAATATATACATATTATACATAGATACATCCATGACTCGGAAACAAATGTTTATGCTCATCACACAAACATTTGTCCCTACCGGAATTCGAACCCTGGACCCAAAACGCAGAAGGCAGTGCTGCTACTGGACTAATTGGGTCGTCAAATATCGTAAATAGTCTTTCTAATGTGATATACATAAACGAGATAGACCAGTAATTTATATTTGTACAATGTACAACAATGCAAGTCATTTTTTAAATTTTTTTATTAAGAAAGAAAAATTCAACCTCAGGCGGGACTCGAACCCGCGTCTTCTGGATTGGTACTCCAGACGCTCTGCCAACTGAGCCACCGAGGTATCCGCCTGATGTGTTGAATTTTGCTTTCTTTATGTTACTTATGTCTTACGGCGACATAGCAATATCGATTGGACAATTCTGCCCAACCCAGAATACTCCCTTTACAGCGAGTAGATTCCGGATGATATTGCATTACCTTTATACAATCTTTTTGTATTTTTTAGCAAATTTCAAGCTAAGATTTTAAATTTTTATTAAGAAAGAAAAATTCAACCTCAGGCGGGACTCGAACCCGCGTCTTCTGGATTGGTACTCCAGACGCTCTGCCAACTGAGCCACCGAGGTATCCGCCTGATGTGTTGAATTTTGCTTTTTTTATGTTACTTATGTCTTACAGCGACATAGCAATATCGATTGGACAATTGTGCCCAACCCAGAATACTCCCTTTACAGCGAGTAGATTCCGGATGATATTGCATTACCTTTATACAATCTTTTTGTATTTTATCGATATTTTATCGATATTGCTATGTCGCCGTAAGACATAAGTAACATAAAAAAAGCAAAATTCAACACATCAGGCGGATACCTCGGTGGCTCAGTTGGCAGAGCGTCTGGAGTACCAATCCAGAAGACGCGGGTTCGAGTCCCGCCTGAGGTTGAATTTTTCTTTCTTAATAAAAATTTAAAATCTTAGCTTGAAATTTGCTAAAAAATACAAAAAGATTGTAATGCAAGTCATTTAAATTTATTCTAGAAAGGTATTTTCATCAACACCTCTAAATACTTTAAAAATAATTCCAAAAAAACACTAGAAAATTATACTTACTGATCGACACTGCTTCACTACTTCGGCGAAATGTTCAGCTGGGTTTAGCAGCAGGTACTTTAGCTGCCCATTCTGTCCCTGTTGAGCCAATACTCGGCCGTTCTCGCTGCGATCACAGAGCATCTCTAGAAAATCTAGGATCGCATACAATCCGCTGCCTGCTGACGTTTCTGTTGGTACCTGGAAAATGATTTGTTTCCTATTCTCATCTTATCATCCCATTATTGTCCCAATGCTGGGCACGGGCCTCCTCTCATTTGAGAGGGATTAGGCCACCACACTAGCCTACTGCGGGTTGGCAGACTCCATATGCCATCGAGAAAATTTCTCAAGCATGCAGGCTTCCTCACGATGTTTTCCTTCACCATTTGAGCATGTGATAAATACGCACATAACTTCCGAAAAGACAGTGGTGCGTGCCTTGGATTTCAACTCAAGGCCTCTGACATCTCAGTCCACTGCTCACACCGCTAGGCTTTCACAGCTCAAAATCAAAAATGTTTCCTATTACAAAATGTAATAGGAAATTTGAAATCTTGAGTTACCAAAACTCAAGTTCTCTAATTGCCCTAAAAAACTGTTTAATATTTTCAAACCTTGATAAATGATTTTTCGATGAATACCATGCAGACCAATTACACAGTCAATTGTATGTATGATTGGTTTTACAAAAAGAACACTTGAACTAGCCATTGCGTCAAACAAACAGGACGAAATATCAATACTACAGTAAATATACATATGTATCCAGAAATTAATATTTATGTGACCTCTAACTTCCACTGAGAACATGCCCTAAATAATATTTTATCAAGCAATATTGTTTTGGATATAATGTATCAACCAAAAGAACAACTAAGATAAAGAAAAATGATGATGATGACTCACATGCACTTGCGGTGGAACATTTAGCTTAACTTCAGGTTTAGTCTCTACTACCGTCTCCCCACCTTTTGTCTTAGAAATATTATTCATGAACATTTCAAATGAACTTTTTTTGCTGACATTACTCTTCTTCATTTCTTCTTCGAGGGCTTGCTGACTGTACCTCATAGAAAAACCGTGTAACTTCGGTGCTAGTCGAGTGGTCCTACAGAATTCTACTAGGGGTCTCAGATTCATATGATCTATTTCAGCTTTTATAACAAAATCTTCGAGAGTAAATATTGTTGTTTCATCTTTTTTATTGTCATCTGGTGCTTTGTTTTTAATCATACCTGTATTGTATACAAACTATTTTAAAGATGAGATTTAAATGACATTAAAATAATTGATATGCATCCCAGAAACATGTATTATTGCAAATTCTGGTCAAAATTAAATAGGAAAAGAAATAACATTTAAAAAAAGGTGGTATCCAGATTTACCAGACATTACTTAAAAACAGATAAAATATACATAGAAAACAAAACTCATTGAAATAAAACAAACATCTTACCAAGCAACTTTCCCACAACAAAACTAATTTGATTCAACTTAAGCAGATTCTTGCTACTCAGCCTGCTTCTATACTTGTTGATATAGAACTGTAGGAATGTCTTCACTGAACACAGTTGTTTGATGGTTACCGGGGCTGAGTGTGCATTTTCTAATGCAGCTGTGAGACCGTGGGCCTCATCTAATATTAGTATGTTATTTTGTAGCTTAAGAGATACACCTGATCGGGCTCCTGAGCTCACTATACCGGCATGGCTAATGAGTACTACCTGTAAGAATAAAGAATTTGTTCCAGTAGCAATAGTGTTATAATATTCCTTCATCAATTTTTTTCCATTATACCAAGAAATTTGAAGGACTCCTGACTAAGCAATAACGTCGAACGAATCGATTTGTAAGGTGAAGCTGCGGCAGCCGAGGTATGTCAATGGATGGGTGACAATTAGTAAAACATTGAGACTGAACTGAGGGCAGACCCCATGTAAAACACTCACACTGACATTAAATTGCATCTAGGTGGACTAGAAGTAGCTTCCTACTCCCTTCTAGCTAGGAAAAAGACTAAATATTAAACAATTTTTCAGAAAACTTACAAACTCAACTCCTGAATGATTCAGGACCTGAGTAAGTAATACTAAGAGAATAACTTGGATATAATACATTAGTTGTAGATAAATATATCTTTTCAATGTATTTACCTCTGCATCATCCAGTGCCATTCTGGAAGCGTAATAAGGACAGGCTTTTAACTCTTTGCCACATTTGACGAGATCCTCCATATCCAAGATATCCACCAACATTCTCTCCTTCAAACGAGTGATATTCGTCTGATTATAGTATGGACAGGCGTTACATGATCTTGTCTTTGTTTTTTTAAGTACTTTGCCTTCCTCACCTACTGAAGTTGTTTTCGTTTTTGAGCTTTGCATGTCCAAGCATCTTAAAAAATATTTAGTTGTATACATTGATTTAATTCAATATTACAAAAGGTAGGTAAAGTAGGTAAATAATAATGTGGTTCAATTTGCAAGCCAAGCAAATTACACCTTAATGTTGATGAGTTGAAGAAACAGGAATGATTTCGACCAACTTTTTACCTTTCATTAATAAGATTAACATTCTTAAGTTTGTTGACATCAGTATTGATGCAGTAATGTTGCCTGGAAGCCAATGTAACTACTCTTGTGTTGTCTCTAAAGTCTGTCCTTTTTATTTCACCTATGAATTGGGACAGTTGACTGTGAGTCCTGCTGCTTATGTATATCTGGAATGTTGAAAGTCAATTACTGGTGTGCAGTACTCATGACCAGTGCACATGACCAAGATGTAGACAAAAAGAGATGGATGTAGACAAAAAAAGGTGGTATGCAGTTCTACTTGCCCCCATGGGAATCATGATCATCAGTATCAGTTTGTAAATGACTGTATCCTATTAGATTATCTAATAAAGACTGAATCATGATCATCTTGATAAATTATCATTTTGAAGACCTTTAGTAAAACCAAGCCCTTTATTATGAAATGTTATTTTTTCAGACTTGTATATGAAGTGCTTATTTAAAAATATATAGTCACTTTTTAATTTGAAGTGCTCCAAACTTTGTCCTCTCAATGTTACAAAACGGCTTAAAAGGCTGTTGGTGAACATTAAAGCTCCTATTACAGTAGTCTTACCTTTGTAATTTGATCATCAACCTCATCTACAGTTTCTTCGCCTTCGGAATCAGCATCCTCCTTATCTTCACACTCTTCCAGGATAAGATCTCTGTCTACTTCTAACTCTTCCTCCCCTGGAGTGTTCTCTTTATCAACTTCACTTTTGTTTTCATTTTTATCCTTCTTATTATAATAGAATTCAATCGTTTTATTCGCTAAATTACTTTTCTGTTTAGAAACTCGAACTCTCATTTGTTCAAATAGATTCTTTTGTTTTATGATTTTATCTAGCTTTAATTGGAGTTCTACTAATGTCTGGTTTTTCTTTATTTTTTCATACTCTTCTGTTAGCCAATCATCAGAAGCTGTTTTGAATTTAAAAATATGGTTATTATATTGTAGAATACTTTAAATCTACTTACAATATAATATTAAAAGTTCAGATCCTAGGAGTTAATATTCAATCAAGAATTTTAAATATTCAGTATTTATTTAAAAATTATATGTGTAATTATAATGTATACTGCCGAGTATAATTATAATGTATAACTTTAAAAATATTTAAATAGAAAAAACAAAACTACAGTAGATAAATACATTCAAAACATTACCATTACTATTAGAAATATCTGCTTTAAGTTCTGAGACTTCTTTTTCTAGATTTTTCAGTGTTTTCAGATTATTGACCCTCAACCATGTCAGGGCTCCGCAGCATATGCTTAGAGATTTCCCCTAAAATATGAGTGTTTGCTATAATAATATAATATTACTAATACTTATTTCACAAAAAAATAGTACAATATGTATGTGCTCACACATAATGTTGATGATGAAGGGTTGTGTATAGTATGTTCTAAGGTGTGTTTTATTCTATATTATTTTATTCTCCTCTCTGTAGGTATTTATGTGGTTAGACATAAAATATATTAAAAAAGCATCCTAAACACTGGGTACAAATTGAAGTCAGTATAAAGATATTTCTTAATATAACTTACTGTTCCAGTAGGGCTCTCAAAAATTCCAAGCTTTTGACTTTCTAAAGTTAGATAAAGTTCTTTCATAAACTTTTCTTGAATATCATATGGTTTAAAAGGAAATGGAAACTTTACATCCATATTGATTTCGTAGTCACTTATTATAATAACTGTGATTAAAACAAATAAAAACTTTCTTCTAACCTGAAAATTCGAGGGCAAATATTAAATTAAACTTTACAATAAATATCTTAAAAAATACTCCCGCCCTTTCAACTTGTCACCTGTCAGCAGTCAGCATGGACTAATATATACTATCGGAAACCTGTCAGTGACAGTGTCACAATTAGTCACAAATCGCAACACGGTGAACAACTGAACATCTGTTTAGTGAGCATGGTTCCCCGTTCAAGATAATTTTATAAATTCGTTAATGCTATGGAGTCTCCATTTAGATTTAAGCGTTTATATGAAACAATATAATTATATAAGCGTAGATTTTGTGATTGCCAAATTAAACAATACATTGAAATATAACTTTTCGTATATTAAGTCTACGGGTACTCAAGAGTTCTGCTTGAGGTTTCGGATAAGAGTACCTCACTAACCTCACCTTTATTAAAGCTTGCGAAAACCGTTTTGTCATCGATCATATTACAATTATGTCAATCATTCATCAAATTATAATAACTAAATAAAAAAATGTGGAACACTTGGATGAACTGAATTCTTTTGCCTTCTCCCTGAAAAAAGTGACGAGAAAAAAAAACAATTAATGTCAATGTCAGAGAACAGAATTTACTATAAAATTTTAATTTAATTATTATTTTGTATTTGTAGTTATTAGAATATTAAACACTTACTCTCATAAAGTATCATAAAAAAAGTTTATTAATCTTCCTGTTTTGCTGGTTCTCATTATTTCTGCGTGTCTTTTAACTTTAAAGTATGGCTCATAAGTAAGTACCTGCTGTTTTGCTTCAAGAAGTTTGCTATAGAAATTCGCTTGAAAACAAACAAAAACTATCGAATGACGTATATAATGATTGATTTACAGTATCAAAATTCTTCCTGGAGCTACAGTCTGCGAAGACTGTACGCTAGAAGGTGATATTACAATTGGTGGAGGTACAGTTATCCACCCAAGAGTGACAATCATAGCTGAAGGTGGCCCAATAATTATAGCCGAGTATTGTATTATCGAGGAATACTCTACTATTATTCATAAGTAAGCATTTTAGTGTTGTTTATGTGTTTTTGGTCTTAGAATTTAAAGTATTATAATAACAATACATATCATTAAGGTCCATGTTGATGAATCACCACTAATAGTAATATAAAGGCCAAAGCATTAGCTACTATAGAGTTGCAGCTGACAAATCAAAACGTTAAAACTTAGTGATTAATATCTATGAAGTTAGATTATCATCCTACCTTGTTGTTAAATATCCTAGTTAGATGAATAATTTAAATTATATTTTTTCAGAAAAAGTGATAAACAAGAGAATCCTCCAAAACCTCTGTTTATTGGAGCACATAATGTATTTGAGGTGGGCTGCAACCTAGAATCTCCATGTGGACATGTCGGAGAAAGCAATTTGTTTGAATGCAGGTCTTATGTTGGTGTAGATGTTAAAATAGGAAGTGGCTGTGTCATTGGTAATTAATATTTTGAATACATAAAGTAAAATTCAAAATTATTTACTTCTTCTTAACCTGCAAGCTAATTGTATAGGTAGTAGAGCATAGGCTCAAAAGTCAATGATCTTTGATTTAAAATCTTAATTATTTATTAATTATAGGTTTGTGCTCATATTCTTCACGTAAATTTTCTTTATAAAATGGAATTATTTACTGACAAAAACTGTATGTAAATCTGTTCAGGATTGAAAGCCCTTCTAAAGCATAGACTTTTATAATATGTAGTGAATTTTTCAGGTGCAGCATGTCGTTTGACAGCTCCTCAAACACTACCTGATAATACTGTGATATGGGGCTCTGACCATCACGTCAGAGAAGCTCTAGAGAAGCAACCATCACAACTTCTACAGTTAGATTTCTTGGGCAAAGTAATGCCCAATTACCACAGATTAAGGAAACCAAATGTTCACAAAAGACAACCTTCCACCAGACAATCTCAAGAACCATCCGTAAAAGCTTAAAACCTTACAGCTTATTTATTAAAACAACATTTTTGTTACATATTTTTTGCTTACTTATTGTTTGTAAGTTATTATAACTCCCATGTTAATTAAGGTATTATATTTATTTAATGCTTTAGTCTTATTAAGCATTATAGTTATTACTAATAATATTAATAAATATAATTTATGATTTGGTCTTAGCAGTTTTTATTTATGGACATTCTTAAAATATCACCACTATTAATCATGCATCCACTGATAAACTTCCTGCTGTAAGCTATTTATCAATATCCAATAAGAACTGACATGCCACATGCATCAGAAATTATTTTTTATTTACAGAAATAAAATATCCAATAATTTCCGACGACCTCTAACAACCTGTTCATCCATCTCATTCGAAACCCTATGGAGCTATGTGATTCATCCATTACCTCTTCAGCTTTGACTCTTAACTATTTCTGATACGATAGCGTTGAGAAAGGCGTAGTTCTATTCATAATTCACCCATTCAGGGCATTCGCTTGCGCTTTCATATGAGTTTATTACGAATACCCGAATTATAAAGGTAGATTATGAATTTGGGGTAAGCCAGTACGCCTCGCAGGTCTGTTTTAGACCATAGGCAGTGCTGACGTGTAAATCCAATAAACTGTAACGCGAGTTACATTGCCCTTATTTGATTATTTCGAGTTAGTTACATATCCCTTTATCAATATTTTTTTTATTTTATAGTATCTAGGAGATATGACCACATACAGAACTCTGTATTTTAGTTTTATTTAAGGTACATACATACACTCACGCCTTTCTCCCATGGGGGTAGGTAGAAACTACATAATGCCACGCGCTACATAGCACTTTTGCGGCTTCGTCCACATTCATACATCTCGTCATGCACGTGCGCCGGTTATGAATACTGCGTACCTGACCTTTTTGAAGAAGTTCATCAATTAGGTCGGTGTTTCCACTAAAATCCGCCTTATAATTCCTTTCATCCTTTCAACATGCCCTAACCATCTCAGTACATTCTTCTCAACTTTTGGTTGGAATACCAAAAAAAGTGCTAAAAGCTCAAAATATGAAGTTCTGAGATATATAATGTTTACAGTCACGTCAGAGTGGCATAAATCAACTATAATAATCAGGCCCTCACCCATTTATCTAGACTTTTCCTTCAGTGGCGGCTAGTCTCAATTTCTCATACGGTCGACTGTACAGTGTACCTACTCACTCCAGGACCAGGAGGGCCAAGCTCCCCCTCATCGAGCCATAGCGATAGTCAAGTTTTGAGAAACACTTATAGATAGATTAGTTTGGTCTATGATCTTGGCCCACTCCAGCCAAGCTATTATTTATAAAATCTTTGCCGTGCCCTATCCCAAATAAAAGCTAAGCCATGCAAAATTATTTCTTTTCTTTATCATTCAACAGCCGGTGCCTGGTTTGAAACCACCCCGCTCAAGATCACGCACGATGAGTGTACATACCTTTACGGCATGGCACCAACTTCATACCTTTAAAACTAAAAAAAAGATAAAAATGTATTGTTATTTTAATTATTTTTTGCCTTTTAGTTTTTGAAGTCGGAAGTAAAATGTTTATACGAATCTTATTAATGTAAGCTATGTCAAACATTTTACACTTTTAGTGTATGTTGTTTGATATAAGTTATCTATCTATTCGATGCAATGAGTGCCAAGCCTGGAACATTTCTCTTGCACCACCTCATCTTCCTAGTACTAGCTGCTCTAAGTTTTGGGAAACAGATAAATAGATCAGTTTGGTCATTGGTTCTTTGGAGGCAGCCAGGGCGAGGAGCTTAGAGTAAGGAAACTACTTTTCTTTGTCTAAGGCGAGGAGCTTAAACTCAAAAACCACGAAATGTCAGACGAATATATGAATGAACTAGAATGAGTTCTAATGAATGGCGTATCATATGCAGATAATATATTATATCACTAATCTGTGGGATGGCGAATGACTATTTCGGTCTTTTATGATAGTGTTGTATGATTAAATAATTCCATTCCGTGAATTTCCGTGTGGTGTTGTGCGGTCTGCGTTGCCTATTGCTTGCTAACAAAAAAAACCGAGAATAAAAAATAATAGGATGTCGTCTCGGTTGGAGCGTCATCGATTTCTTTAATTTTGAAGAATTTGTTTCTTAAAATACGCTTACCATTGGTTTATATTAGAAAATCGTTTGTATTTTTCCTGAATTTTCTGTTGTTTATTTTTTTCGCACAAGTTCGCTGGGTTATGTGTTGAAAAAGTTTTTGGGGCAACTGAAGATTTACATACTTTGCTTGTATTGTTATTGCTATGCAATAAACATACAGTTAATGTTATTTCAACGGCTGTGAGTAGATAGTTTTGTTCTAAATTGGGATAAACAATTTACATCGATATCCGCGTTTGTAGTATTCTATGGACGCCATGTTGTTATTTACTTTGTGATTTTACTACGGGGAGGTATTGCTATGGGTATAGTGTGTTGTGCTGCATCGCGTGTGTGAGAATGTTAGAGGATGTCCCCATCCACGGAAGTCGTAGCGACGTCCGAAACTCATCGAAAGCCACGGCGCATCAAAGAAACCTCAGCCTGGATTTCAGGTATGTAGACAATTACCATTCCGTTCACTATTTATTTTGATAGAGATGAATGTAGGCTGCAGTGACTGATTTAAGCGAAGGGAGGTGACAAGTTTAATACTTCCACTTGCTTTATTTACCCCGTGTTAATATGTAAATTAGGTTTAATCAGTGCTTTTATAACAAGAATATGTTGTTGTTTATCAGACTTTTACTTATCATCTGATGGTCACAAGTACGAACATTAAACTTTTCATACCGTTAAATGTGGTGTTAATACCAAAAAAACTTACTTATGAGCATAATATACTACAGTCGAGCTTCTAGAGATCATAACAATTACGTACATCTAGAGTATCTGTCTTTAAGTCTGTTGTTTGTTTTGATTGATTGTTCCAGTTGATGGATTCCTAATATTCCTATTCATACTCAGATACTTAAAAGACAAAAAATAACAATTACATGTTTATTAATAGTGTCTAATTATATGAAAATATATCGTGAGTAGTCCCAAATTAATTAATTATCAGGTATTATAGGAAGTCAACTGTTATACTATACAATTAATGATTATTAATCCCACAACACCTAAAGACTATTTACTTTTCGTTTCCCACTAAAAGGTATCCAATTTATGAACCTAGGATTATAATTATGGCTATAATAACTCATGGTAATTTATATTACCTACATTGTTTATAGTACTTAAACATAATTAACTAATTAATCTATATTTTAACTTTGTTTTATCATCAGTAAGTAGTTTGTTATAAACAAGGTTTATTTTTAGTACCAATAATCAAATAATAGGCATTGGAAAGTAATGATGACACTAACAAACATGTTTGTCTGAAAAACAGGAAAATGAAATAATTAAAAAGCTAAATTTGTTTGTAGAAGTAATATTGATAAATAAAATGAGTAAGTGTGAATAAATAATATGTGTGATAAATGAGTAAGTAATAGTGAACCCTTAGACTCATGTAGACCGCTCTTTAGAAAAACAAAAATATTAACACTAAGCTCTCTCTATATCTTCGAAATTGGACTCTTTGTGAGAAAGCACCCACAATTGTTTGAAAAGAAAAATGAGACAAAATTGTACAGCCAACGAGATCCTACAAGAATAATTGTGCCAAGTTGTAAAACAACCCTTCACCATAGAAATAGTACCTACTACAGTACTACATTTTTTAATAAATTACCTCAATCTATTAGGGAACTACCACTAAAACTGTTTCGTACAAAACTACAAAAATGGCTTTCCGAAAAGTGTTTCTATAATCTAAAGGAATTTTATGAACATAAAACTAAGTAACTGGCATGTATGTAAAAATTATAGTTGGTAAGACTAGATTTTAAATTATTGTATGCCCAAAAAGGGCTGATTGATGTTACACTTATTTGTATACCTAAGAACTTAAAATACTTGATCAAAAACAATAAAAACCACTTTACTTTTACTTTTGAATCTGTACTCCAACAATACCTATTAATACTTACGGAAATACATATTACATATTAAATACAGAATATAAAATTTATAATTTTTGGGTACCCATGGCTTAGCCCCTACAGTTCTTAATCTATCAATGTTTTAAAATTAGTAATATGATTTTGTAAATTTGAAAAAATATCAATAATATTGTGATATGGAATTATAATTAAAATACAGTTATCAAATACTGTAGTAGTTAAAGCTTTTCGAAAATGGCTGTAGATTTTTTGTATCTTTGAATCTTATCTAGGTATATTTAGTGTCACAGAATGAATAACAGTCCTTTTTAATATATATATATATATATATATATATATATAATCAGCCTATTGCCGTCCTTTTTAATGTGACAGATTAATTTTTACGTGTATAGTTAATTTCTTTTCTTGCTATCATGCTAGAAATAACTATCAAGTATACAAAGAATATAAAGCATTTTTTTAAGCATACATGTATTTACAAAGAAGTTTAATTTATTCCTTAATTATATTATAATTTATTATATTATCATAGTAGTTATTATATTTATTAGCATTGCATTTGAAGTCTAAAGCTAAATCTATACTAGACATCTTACCCTTCTAATAACATATTATAGAAGGTTTAAATTAGGAATACCTAGTTAATCAAAGTTTTGTCATTCTTGTTGATATAATTTCTGGCTTATTAAAACAATAATTTGACTACGGGGAGATTTTAAACTGTCAAATATTATGTTTGTGTCTTTGAAGTAACTCTTCAATTGTTATGCTATAGTTATATATTTACCTACTTTGTACAAGTGTTTCACTTCAAGGCTACGGCAGCTGTAAATTGACTTTTTTGTTGCTTTAAAAAAGTTGTGTATATAAATTGAGTTTTTAATATCTTATAATATTACCAAACACACACTTTAATTACTACGCAAACTATCTAAGAGAATGATAAGATCAATTTATTAACCTCTGGTGGTTAAAATATAAGATTAATTTTTTATAGTTTAGTCAGTAAGGTTGGTTACTCCCTCTTTACATATTATGATGCCATTAAGTTTTTTCCGGATGAAGTGACCACTCGCATTCTATCGCAGGCCAATAATAAATAAAATTGCATCTAATAAAATATAAACAAATGGATAATATGACTTAACAATTATTATAAAGTATGAAGCAAAGTAATGGCTAACGGATTCCAATAAAAAAAAATCAATATATTATCTGGACATATACAATTAGTATCATAGTGTACTATTTTACCTTTTGAAATCATAATAAAAAAAAAAAATATGTTCAAGGCACATCATTTTAATATTTAATTATAACACATTTTAGCATATTACAACATTTACTAGCCTTGGGATAATCCTCATTAGTTGTGCGTAGTAAGTATTTCCTTTTTATGTTTTTACCAACATTCCAATGCACACCACTGGCTTTATTCACACATAAGGTATGTTCTGCTCTGGTAAACTGTAGAACACCTGTTACTGACTTATTATTATGTAGCTATGCATAGTTGCCAGTACTGTGAATCAGTTTGGAAATGTTCATGTTCATATTTGAAATTGGCAGTGTTAATTATCAGTTACCCTGATGTTACATTGTGTGGTAAGGGTTTGACGATAGTTCACTAACACCCATGTTTGGACTGAGGATCCAACAGCTAGTTTTTTGAACTGGTTTGCTTGGCCCTGCCCAAAATTTCGGTCAAATGCAGTTTGAATAATTAATTCCTTTGTTGTGTATTTTGAATTGTTTATCAGACATAATATATCATAAATAAAACCATTAATTCAGCATATGTTGATATTCAGTAAGTAATATAACAATTCACTTCTTGAGTTTTTTATGTGTTATTGTGAAGTTTTTGTATTCTTGTAAATTCTGGTTCACAAAATCTACATACATATCTCATAACTTGTTTTTTGGTATTTGTTATGCTGATATCTGACATTCACAGTTGGAATCTGCAAAATACCTAATATATATTATATATTTATTTTTAATAGTAACAGTAGTAACCAGTTTTGTCTTTCTGTTCAAAATGTTGTTTAAAATTGAACATATATATTTCACTAGTTATTACTATAGGTTGTGGTAATTTAACTGCATAACAAATCATTAACACTTATCAGAAAGCTGCCTAAATCCGGAACAATTACCATGTTAATTTAACCTTCTTTGGCAGATAGATAAGTAATGACTTCACAGATTTTGTTGAAAAGATGATTAATAAACGATTCTCAATTTGGTGTTCCAATTTTATCATCAAAATAGTCCAGTGTTTGGTTGGTAAAGATACAGTAAACATCGACTGAGCGGTATGTAGGGCGTCTTTGACTGCAGCTCTCGGGCCAGGTGAATGTACGGGGCGAAAGTAAAAGTGGACAGCGTCTCAACGGAAAGCGGCCGCCTCAGTTTCCTGACGTTCTCACCTCACCACGCCATATTTTTCTCAGATACACTCATAAAACCCTTGAATTGTTTACATTAAAATAAGCGAACCGACATTAAACTGAAAAGATGTTTATCCATCGCCAGAATATTTAAATATCCATTCCATTTTTATATACTTACTGGAATTTTTATACATTTGGTAGGCAGTAATACTGCTCTACCAAAAGAATTGAACATGGAAACATTTTGTTGGTAATTCAAATTACTATTAGTATTTTTTTACTAGATGAAATAGTTCTGTACTAGTAGTGAAATTCTGAATGAAGAAAAATTTGCGTAATAAAGCTAATTTTAGATGAACGTGTTTTTTAGGTTTGCGTATTGAAAAGAGCTTTTCGGCGTAAATGAAAGTGATTATCGCTATAAGTAACTCGTGTGTAGATCTCGTGATCGGCTTACTAGCTAGTAATTTCTGTATTTCGCACACTGAACATGCTTGATATCATATCCGAGAAATATCAAACATACTAAATTGATGCTCTATATGTACGTACTTACTACAATAATTTTTATTTATTTCTATATAAGATTTCTCTATGGGTAATGACAATGATGTCATTACCCGATGATTCGCTTAATGCTCTCCCTTATAGTGGCACCATTCTTCTAAGTAGCGTGCTAGGATTCATAAAGTACTACTATTTCGTGATTGAAAAAAACAACACCCGAAGAGTGCTTAGTTTTTGAATCAATGTGTGCTTAGTTTTTGAATCAATGAAGAATCTTGGGATTTCTACTTCCTCTAAGTCAAGTCGGGGCCCTCTAACTGTTCCAAACTGCAGCCTGTATAAACTTTACAGAGCTTTGCTAGATTTGATTTCCCCTGGGTCACACGAAAGTCACTAAACAGACGTCTGATTCAAGCGGAAAGAGCTCGATATAAGCAACTTATTCTATTCTATTGAACATATTATGTACCTACTAATTTAAAATATTTTTGTCAGTAATGGAGCTGCAATGAGGCAATGCTCCATGTAAGTATATGCAGTTTATTTTCGTCATCTCTGTGACATTCGCAAGCAATATAACACAAGGTTAGCAAATTGTCGTCAATCTTCATGATCCGTAATTTATAAATGTAAATTCCTTTTGTGCAGCAATGAAGCCTCAACTTTTTGTCATGCTTGATGATTTCCTTGACTGCTTTTTTCGCTTCAAAGCCTCCTTAACTTTGCTGCTCATCCGTGTTACGGAATAACTTACCAGAATAAAACAAGTCAGCCCCTAATTTAATTTAAACAATGGAGTTTCAGCGTCGGCGTCGCGTTGTTTAATATTTCTCTTGGAGAAGCGTAAATTCACGAACAGCTAAAATTCAGTTAGCAATTTTGAAAGGATTAATTGCTTTTTGTGGATGTAACGTTTGAACAAAAGCGCTGAGTCGGTATATAATCAATCATTTAATTCAGAACAATTGATAGTAATATAAAAAATAAGGAATGTGGCCTTGTTTTGTTGCTTCAAAGTAACACGGTTTTTGTGTACCGAGTCAATTAGTCAGTGTTAGGACACTGTCACGCGACCCGCCCATCAAATCATTTCAAGGCTCTACAGGTTTGTGTAAATACGAGCAATGAGGGTTAGCCTTAGCCTAGGCTAACCCTCATTGTTTCGACTATAATCAGTACGGTCTGGCATACATTGCAGAAATCCTGCCTAAAATGGACAGCTATCAAAAATCCATATATCTTAAGTTAGTTATTTACTAACCTCTCTTTTAGTAGACTGCATTATGGCTCATAATTAATTTTTAACCGGTCATGAGCAACTTACGAAGGTATCACACTGTGAAAAGTTTTGATGGAAAAAGTAGATAAAAGTAGGTGAAAAAGTATTGCGTTCTATAGAGAAGCAAGATGTTATCTACTTGCCATATCGCCCATATCTAATCAGTGAACAAATTATATCTACGGCATCCCGACCATTATTATTCATCGAGGCAATCATATCTTCCTAATCTGAGAAAATTTTCGTCGTCGTAAAATGACAACACGAAGTGTGCTTAGCCAATTACGGCGTTAATTATGTTGACCCTTCATTGTTCCCAATCAACATCGGCACTCTTGGAATGCGACACGCTACTGGCCAAGACGCCCGCGATTATTAAACGAGCTAGTTTATTGTTATCGTCCAAATTAGCTAGACCCGTCCAGCATAACCCTAATGTGATGAAACACAATACTTTACCAACGATGCTAAGATTAAATATACCTTGACAGTTATGTGTCTTCAGAGGTCATAAAATTATGGTCCTGATTTATCATATACATTTTTTGTAGTCAATCCGTGACATGATTGCGTTCGTCAGTATATGATATGGGTACTGATTACTAGAACAGTATGCCTCATGCATTTTTCACCCGTATGTAATCGTACACGCCTCTGAATAAATTAAACTTGTGGAAATAGTGCTGGCGAAATTTAGAGATAAGATTGTGTGGTTTATACATTTATCTGGTTTGGTGTCTTACCAACTTTTAATTGTGGTGTTTATTATCAACTCGCGACGTTTTGCATTCGAAAGGCATACAAGCTGTTTCAACACTTAGTCTAGCCAATAGGGTAATTAGGTAGGTAGTAAGTTTGTTAAAAAAAATTATAACAACGTATGAAAATATTCTACAAATGCTTACAGCATTTGGACAGTGGTTTGGTTGTTTCTTTTTAAATAAATGTTTTGAACGATCTGATATTTTTTATCACACTCTTTATGTATGCCTTGGCGCTGCCTCTGAGTCAGAAGCATATCGTCGCGTCATAGCGTCCAATAACAAATATCACGAAAGAGTCTAATTCGGTCGTCTGATAAGTCCGTGCTCAGTACGCGTGCACCGACCGAGCGCTAGCGTCATCACGTGGCGACCAATGAGTTCCGATGGTTCTACCTCTATCATTATTATTCAGTCGTAAATCGTAATAGAATAATTAAGTTAATTAACATCATATATTTATGATATAAATGTATAGCTATATATGTAAAGAATAAACGTACAGATATAATTTAACTCGAAATTCCGACCGTCAGAGGTTTTTCTTATTATTATTCGTTGTTGATAATTTATGCTTGTGAAGTAAAATTAACTTGTTGTTGATATCTTATAAATACTTACAAATATTTTTAACCAGCCACAACAACAAATCAGTTTCCTGAGAAAGGTGATGAAAATATAACATAGCAGGGGAGTAAGTACTTTGATGTTGACAGTTCGATATGGTGTAGGTTCCATGACATCATGGGCTAACCTATTGTCATTAACCGGGTACAATTCTTAACTCTAAGCTGTTACTAAGAATTTCTTATCATAACTACCTAATAAAAAAATTCTTTGACTATCGAATTAAACTAAAGACTTGACGCTTCGTCATGGCGCCTATAACTTCTACATCAATGAGCAAGGCAGAAAAGTCTAATTAATACGAGGTTGTCAGAAAAGGTTGTATTACCAACATTCAGTAGAGCCTACCATAAAGACTTAAATTTCTCGCAAGTACTTTTACGGGAATGTTTAGGCACTTTTACACTTTCTGATAAGGACGTATTCTATACCCTTATCGTCATATCAGACTATTGCCGTCCACTTCTGGAAGTAGTCCCCCAAAGAGCGACAACCATCCCGGTTTTGGGCAGCTCTCTTCTATACCTTCATAAACGACATTATATCCTGTAGTAACGTTCATCTCGATGACAATACAATAACAAACGAATTGATATCGGTTGTACGGTATCGGTAATACGTAACCCAATTAATTCCATGAAATTAACTCGAGCGTAATTTAATACAACTGCACAATTGAAATCGTACACTCAACCTATTGTGTTATGTTTCCTCGAGTTTGACATGTCAAAAAATAAAGAATGTTTATTGATATGGTAGTGGAGTGGGTGAATGAAGTTCTAATGTGACACTGCTTACAATCTTTTATTACAGTGTTGAATGTCAAAGTCCAAGTTGAGCCTGGTAGACGGCTCCCTACGGTACGCATATAATGATTCATTGAATACTTGTTTACACTTATGAGTGTTTCATTTATGAGTAGTTAATTATTATCTGGCGAATTGAAGGAAAACTTCTTAATATAGCTTGGTGATGTCATTTCGGTCCAATTTTAATAAATTATGGAAGGAAGGTCCTATTCATTTTATTTACGGTATATTTTAGTTACTAATATGTAGGTACATAATTATGTGTTCTGAGAAATATCCTGCAAATATATGATGAAAAAAAAAATGCTATTTCAGGTAAAAATGTAATATATTGGTACGGAGAAAATAAGTACGACAACATTTTAATGTTTTAGAGAAAACAGTGCAATGTCTCTATGTTGATATCATGTCAACATTGATTTTGTAGGAATATTAAAATTATAATCGAACAACACTAAAACAAGTTATGGTTATTGCATGATTAATGATAAATTACCGATTTTTGTTCCACCGCAACTACTTGTGATGCAAAACAAATCAAATGTTTTGTCCAATAATTTACTTGAGCCGGTCCTTGAATAAAGCAAAAAACAGCTGTACTTACATAAAGTAACGATATATGTAATTGCAATAAATAAGAAGTGCAATATAAGTAATTTTTTAACACTGGAGGAATCTATTTTTACCAAGGTGCTAATCAAAATTTGGCTGCGAGTATTTATTTTTTTACATATTTATTGTCATTTGCCAAAAAAAAAAATCACTTGGAATAAACAATCCATCCCATAGCAATACATGTAAATAACATGAATAGGTATGTTTGCAATAACGCTACAAATTACTTATTACCTGTGTGAATCTGGCTGCGAATAGTTTGCGGCTGAATGGGCAACGGCATCTGTACCTATTCAAGTTATTTACATATATTGCTACGGAAAGGATTGCAGTTTATTTTCATAGCAAGTGTTTTTTTTTGACAAAAGTCAAATAATATAAACAAAAAATACTCGCGGGCAAATTTTGATAGAAAAATGGATTCCCCCAGTCTTAATTATATCTAAACATAGATTTTGACTATGTACGCTATGTATGTAGTGATTCTGTAGCTAGTAGCTACTACAACGAAAGCTTAATTTAAAAAAAGTTGAGGAACATGTCGTGTTGTCATCTGATTAAATATTTAGCGGCAAACATGATGCCGATAAAACGTTTTCGCCAGTCAAGGACTCCGTTAATATGGTTTGTGGAATGGAATAATTGTTTTACTTATGTTTCTTATCATCGTGTACGTACCTTATCTTATTTTTTAATTTAGCCGTAGCTATTAAGGATCGAATCTGTTCCCAGTGAGTGTCTAAAGTGTTTATTACAGGCAATCATAACGGATGGATTTGCATTAGCAATCTCATGGTATAACGGACTTAACGTTCAGAACTGAGATCCCATTGTGAGACAAAACTCCGGACCATAATGCGTCTTCCCACGGATTAATATCGAGGTCGGACTTAGGCTGCATCACACAATCGATTTAAGTTCTATGTGTAGTTGAGACACAGTCGAGAGTTTGTGACGTCACAAAACCGATATAAGTTCAAATAGTTCTCAAGAGACCGGCAATATGACATGTCTATATTCTTCAAATGTAGGTTTGTATGATACAACAGAACATGTACATCTTCCATTGTTTGCACTGATTTGTCACCAAGAATCATCAATTGTTTTCAAATGTACTGTTACACACGGTACCTCTATTGCATTACAATCTTAATACTTGCTGCATGTTTTTTTTCTACAATGTGCAAAAATCCTAATCCGCCCACGGTCAGGATATAAAGGCCGAGTAGCTTACCATTAGTCGTGATGATTAAAAATACAGTCGTTGGTTCTGGTTATAGTCAGATGACGCATATACAAGACGAAAGTAGATAAAGGACTTGTGAATATGTGTGCGAATTCATATATTACCAAAGATATTATTATAGAAATTACACGAAGGTCTCTCCTATGGATACTGCAGCTTATGAAAAAAATAAAAAACGCGAACTAAACGTAATAAGACTCATACTTATGTAACGCAGATTAACGTTCTTGAAGATCCCAAGTCTGACCTGATTTGAGTAACAGAGAAAAAGCATTAGAAACAATCGATCAAGCTTAAGACAAAATAATTCCTAAAAAATCTTAATCTGCGACAATATAAAGATACATACAGGGGTCCACAGACAGACATGTAGGTAGGATATTAAGATGACTGATTTTAGTTCATATGCTTGCTCGTGACCTGCTTACATTTCGACAGAAAGTCTTAATAAACGTGTAATATAAAACATATTTATTTTATATTGGTGTTTTGTCGGAACCCGATAGTGTAATTATGTGCACCATTTTAGACTCTCATGTCTTTATCAGGTCAGACAAGGATTGAAGGATCAAAGTGATTCAATTGAACATTAATAAATAAACGTTATTTATATTATTTAATGTTTTTTTTAAGTTTTCATCAATTGTCTCGTTTTTCACGCAAATCTTTCATTTCTTAAATTGCAATATTACGATTCTGCTGTTTATATTTTGTAAGTGAATCACGCGACCGTTTTTAAGCGGTACCAATAAGTTTTTATTTTATCCACTATTGCTCAGTGTCCGGGAGTACTCAGAAGATGACATCACAGAGACTAAAAATCTAAATAATGGTTTGATTTATCTTCTACAGTAACATTGCGGACATGATATTCCTTTGTCAAGACTACAATACACACGATGCGGGTAAATACCCTTGTCGTATGTATGGGAGGAACTGTACATTGACCCTGTAAAATGGGGACGCCCCAGAAACCCTCAAATAGGTTATTATACACATGATATTTAAACACACCCCTACATAATAACTAAGCCGATGCCACTAGTGTAGGTCGTAACACCACTTCGTATTGATTTCAATTTATTAACGTTTTACAATTAACTACTATGTATAATTTTAATTAATCATCGTGTAATGGTTTAAGCAATTTACATTTATTTTTATCCGAAACAATTCTCTAAACGCTAACAAGATGTCAGATATTTTTAGAACAAAGAACTTACGTCAGTTGATAGTCTATTTCGATGACATTCGTTACGGTGAGCGCTAAACGAGCTGGAGTATTATAGGCCTGTGGGGTGTATAAAAGGGAGTGACACAATGAACGGAAATGATCAATCAGGGGCCCTCACCCACGAGAGGGACACCGGCGTAATAGTCGCCCACAGTACAATGCAACTGCCCCCTTTAGTGTGTCTCAAGTATGATGATTTAATCTACGTAATCTCGCATGGGTCAAGGGACCTCATGCTATGTGCTTGTAAAGACAGTAATAATTCGTGTCTGTTACTAGTAGATAAGGAAACAATGCGTACGAAGGTCAAACGAATTCATAAAAATTAAGCGCTACTAATTCAGTTACCCACCCGTTAAGTGAAGGTTTTCTATAATGACCATATCTTCTAAAGAATATATCAAGGGAAACTATCAGTATACTAGTAGTTTTAATTAGATTGCAATTTATTTTCGATTCGAAGAAAATATAAAATCAGTCGTATGATGCACGAAAACGTAAATATATCCTATATGCTCGGGTGTAAGAAATTGGCAGACGATTTTTCTTAGTACTGGTAGTCGCAGTTGTTTTGGTAACGGACAAACAAAACATTGTCTGGGAAATCCTTGAACAACTGCTTTCAGCAGTAAATAAGCTAATAATTATTGTATTTAGGATGAATACTAATGAAGTGCAACTGTTTAGCGTTTCGGTGTTTTCAGTTAGAGTATGTTCGGATAATTCGGAGGATGACCTCGTTCACTTCGGGCTTCGGAAGTGGCAATTCATAGGTTCAACTCGCAAAGCACTCTACAAGGTCGATACTATCGTAAAAATTAAGCGGACCACTTGAGCGTGGGCTTTATTATCAAATTATTACTCGCTGTAACTGTTATACTATGTAATAAGTAAATCGATCTTCCTATTCCGTCTGAAGTTTCATATAGAAACTTTAACCACAACGGCATGGTTATATTGGTAATGTGGTTTTAATAAGATAGACTATGCAGTAATGAATCATAACAGTGACTAATTGTTGACTCAGTAAATAGTCCGTTACATAATGAACTTTTTTAGCAAATATTTGAAGTATATATTGATTATACATTACGGGAAGTGAGAGGAACGAATAAAGAAAAAAAATATACACAGTAGCTGTTTCGGTTTCAATGAATATAACAGTATATACTATTGTTGTGATTATTTAATGTATGGCATACCAGGCGTTTATTTACGATAGAACATGTAACAGTTTATTTCTGTAGAACTCTGATTACCTACATCGACCGAGTAAATGGCAGGCTTTTTGCAGGCAATAAATAACAATGAGGTCGCTAAGAAACGAGTAGATCGTAATAAATTACCACTTGACGTGAGTGTCTGCGAGACATCATGATGCGTGGTCCTAAATGTCCTAATGGATTTATTGTAAACGAATGAGCAGGTTTTGCAAACTATAACTGGAAATATTTGGTAAATTTTTCTAACATAATATATTAATTATATGTTAATTACTTGCGTGGGCGCGGTGGTGATTCTTGTTCAATATTTTTGGTCGTAGATATTTATCGTTACATAATAGCCGGTAGTGTGATTGAACTGGTGAATGTTGAATTCGAGTCTGGCTCCTCGAGAACATGACGTAGAACATAGTCACTCATTCCATGGCTCATTGGTACCAGTAGTATGATGTCACCGTCTACAGAACTAGAGGCTGTCCGACCGACCAAACTCTATTTCCAGCTAGTGGTACAATTTAACTTGAAGAATACTTCTCAGATATTTAATGATACCCATTTCTCATCTAACAGACCACACTTCAGCGTTTTATACTCTCCGACATTGACGCACCAATTTTATTTTCGTGTTATGGACATCATGCCTTTCTTTAGATTGTTGTAACCAACTCCAATAAATAGTTTCGATATGATTTGTATCCGTATTATAAACGATGGAATTTACGTCACTAATATATTTATGACTGGGATTTTGATAGCCGCTATCAAATATATTCAAGTCATTTTAGATGAAGTGTTTTAATCGCATTAGCAGGCTACTAGTAAATAATTAAAGCTTCACAAATACTCAAGCCATTTATTTCATAGGTAGAATATAATAAAAGTATTTTTTACTTTAAGAAATATTCTTATTCGTGTTGACTTTCTGGTACCCATCATCATCTATGTTTATGCTGGTCTTCCAAGTTATACTGGAAATTTATTCGTTTCGGTCATTTCAAACAGTAAAAATTATGTGAGTTGGATGAATTTGAGCATACTCACCATATTTACATAATTTCAAACTGTTAAACTCCATTATTTTAAGATACTGGTAGTATTGATAATGATGCAATGGACATTTGGTAGTTTTTGTCAAAGAATATAGTTGTGTCACCCTCCTTATAATTGTTGCTTCGTCACGGCAAGTGGGTTTTACATTCTATTGTGTTTAGAGGAAGCGGTATAATTGCCCTTGCAATGGAAGGAAGCAAACGTTTTTGAGTGTTTAGGAAACCACATTGTGTTGGGACGAAAGCGATGACTTCTCCGATCAATGTACTATGTATGAGGGTTCCATGATTTTTTGTGGGAAAAGAATAACGCAGCTGTATCTCCTACGTGTATCAATAAACACGAAAAGAAATAAAAGTATTTACAATTGGTTACGAAGCGTTGGTTGAACGAACGAAATTAATATTCGCAATAATTGCATAGCGTAACAAAATAGCAATGGTAACCTGTGTTTACCAATGCTTAATAACGTTTCTAATGTTATCAATAGATTTAGAAAAGCCTTTAACTAAAGGCTGGCTCAACACGTAAAGCAATTAAAACTTAGCAGACAAGATATACAGTATGATCCCAGACGGGGTGGATACTCCTTTCATTGAATCGTTTTACATGCCAAAGCTGACTTTATATTCCTTTCTTCTGCGTGCTGAAAGGGTTACAAAAGTAAAGGAAATGAGTCATACTTCATAAACCCAGGGTTATGCAGCACCACCCGCTGGGTGGTGTATTCATTTATTTAAGCAGTGTATAGCTGGCTAATAACAAACTAAATTAACTACTGGTAATATCAATTCCCAGCATAAGAATATTGATGTTTTGTCCAGTAACATCGCAGAAAAATAAATACAACCGACAGAAAATAATAAGATAAATACAAGCAATATGTGAGTCTTTCTCATCAATATGTAATCATCCAATATGTGTATTGAGGAAAATTGGTTTATTATTTTTAGGCATAAAGGCTAACTCCACCATGTTATTAATTTATTATGAATTAGTAATCCAGCAATACAGACTTGGTTAATTTCCGTACGGGTCTTGAGATCTCGCATTCATTGATTTATGAAATATGAGCATGATCGACGCATTTTATATCATATTCCAAGGAAAATTATTGCCATGCCAAGCGAGGAAGTAAGTGACATAAACGGGATAAGAACAGATGAGGATTTTTCATGATAATGTCCAATTTGTGAGCTTTATAATTCGTCCAATAAATAAAAGATTTTATTTTATTCTTTGGCATTATAGGTACTGCTTTCATGGTTTCACTCATTTTGAAACTATAACAAGCAGGAAGTTAGATACGTTGCAATCGGTAAAGCATCATAATAATATTACACATTATACATATATACATGGAATACTTAATGCAGTGAAGCAATACTATTGGCACCTATTGGTATAAGGGTTCCCTTGCTTGCCAGTACCACAAAAGAAATCGTTTTGAGTAGTAAGAAATTTGGCAAAGCTGCCAATACTTCTACCAGCCGTTCTATACTTATAGGCATAGTGGTATACGTCGTACACACGTTTAAAGTTTTTTGTTTGTTTTGATTGTAGAACGAAGTTTGTTTTCAATTATGAAGACTTGGTAAGTTAATACGTTCGAATCTACTTGCTTGTTTGTCGGACGAATGAGTAGCTAGAATATTAGGTCAAAAGGAAGGACGTAGCTCGATGATAGATGCACGGCAGAAATAGCCTGATCCGGCGGGGAATGGCCGGAAATTGCATCGGTCACTTTGTCTGGCACTAAGGAGAATATCTTGTTCTATTCTTACAGCTTAAAAGACAAGATAAAAGCTTATAGCATTCGAGAAGGGGGTATTGTTAGTGAGTTGTATTGCTAGTGTCTGTGCTCTTGTCTGGCGTATTTTACAATATATCATAAATTGGAAACATAAGTTAAATTTCAGCCACAATTACTTGTTATATCTCAGGACTTAGTTTATAATACAAGACAAGTTTCAACGGCGCGCATGCACACATAGCACTGTTTTCTTGGAATGCTTTGGAACTACCAATTTTAAAAGTTTCCAGGGAAACTGGCTCTATGAATAAGCCATCCCTATGGTCCAAATGGGACATTATATTTTTTTCTGGAAGAAAACTGGTAGTCCCTTTCCGCCTCTGGAGGGAATTAGTATTAGATTCCCTTAACCATTTTAAATTCATTAATACCGTTATACGGGTCACGTTAACACGATAAACGTGGTTGAACAGAGCTAACCCTTCGACAAATAACATACGGCACGATTGGATCCTCAATTGAATTTATTGAATTTCACATCACAATAGGGTCGCCACGCCTACAGTCCTTTCTGACCTTGTTAACATTCAAGGTTTATTTACTTTGAATATTTGATTCAATTTTTCTCACAATGCAGCTGTTGTTGAGTGGAATGTCTGAGGTATCATTTTATATAATAGACTTTATTGCTAGATTTGTAAGCTTTTACGGGATTCAATTTAACCAGGCAAGCTCCGTAAGCAATAACGAGTACTGAAGCAATCTCATTGGGCCGATTTTTCTTGTAACAAACCAAACCTAACATAAGTGTAAAATAAAAAAATCTATTTTTTTTATTGTTTTAATAACCCTCCTGACGCAGTCGGGTAATTAGTCATTGATTTTGTCGTTATCTAGTTTATATGACTAAAAAGCGATAAGAATTTGAATGCCATTCTCGATATAAGAAACGATATCGACTCGTAAAATTAATTCTAAGATGTGGTTACGCGAAGAAGCTATAAGGGAAATAATATAAACTACACTCACTGCACTGAACTTTCTACCCAAAACAATTAACTTCATGTTTAAGGCGTCTGCCTTGAAAATAGTAACAGTGAAAGTCTCATTGGAATACGCCCAGCACTTTTAATTGATATGCGTGTCAACATAGACACTTGAAGAGAACATTAAAATTTTACTTACGTAAGTGTTGACACTGATGACACACAATTTCGTACATTCATCTTGGTTTTAAGGCAAAAACTATAAACAAAGTGTACTCTTAGTCCGCGAGCACTGGTCGAGGCCAAACCTACATCTATCTACATAATGTAGATAGTAACAAGTTTCTCAATTACTGTTTTATTCCCTATTTACGAATAACATTAATTAAATCAATTTCGTGTACTAAAACACAGTTATTTTTCTTATCATGCACGTGTTGAGTTCGGTCGCATCGCGTGCGTTAATGCGTTTTGATACCACAATGGCATTCCTTTCTCGGTCTACAACATCAAACGCATGATTTATTTCATATAAAGTATATTGTGGTTATCCAACCAAACGGGAACATGTAGCCAACCGCAACAGTATTAGGTACTAGTAACTAGCGTCTTATTTATAGCGAGTTCAAAGTACGTTTTCTTATCATTGACGTTGGTTTATCTCTAAGTCAATTAATTTTGTGGCAAACGTAAATAATTTACTTGTAATTAAGAGTTCTTCGAATTGTTTAAGTAGTAATGGTACCTGCTTCTTGAATTTGAATGTGACTTTACACATTTGAGTTTTTTTTTTGTTTCTCCGTTGTTGCGTTTTATCTCTGTATGTGTTCACGTAGTTTAAGCAATATTAGTCCATTTTAGTAAAACTATTCGCCACTAGATGTCACTGTGCCTGTGACGTCATTTTCTAGATGGCGATGTTAAGATTCTCCGCCAATAGTATAAGTGTTCGCTATGTTTTTTTTATAAGTGGAGATCCAGAATACATTTGTGGGTTCTATCAGGTGGTTTAATGAATATCCTGTAGATACCTAGTTCCCGACCCCAGGTCCTTAGACAAAAGTGGTCCTGTCGGAGCCGGATGAAGTGCGCGAGTCAGTTTCTTTGACTGACTAGTGTCGTAGATTAGCGTCGACACAGTGGTGGATCGCCACTGATGGCGCTAGGGTGCAGTTCAGACACCCAAGTGAGGAGTGCAGTTGGAAGAAACTGGGGTCACAGTGTTGGCGGATCCAGTTGCGGAGCGGGTTCCTGAGCGGAGAGCGGAATCCAGTACATACTGAAGTTAGTGGTAAAGCCACGCAGCGAACGAGGTTACGAGCTGAAGCGGACTCATAAGCGGAAGCGGATAACAGGACTTAGCACCGGCAAGTGAATAGTGAGTGTAGTGATCAACTGTGAGTACTTTAATTTGTTTATATTAACTTTGAAGAATTCGAGACTTTCTATACAGTGACTTAGAATAAATTGCAAAATTTTGGACTTAGTAAATTTTGTAGATTTTAATTTTAGACTTAGAATAATTTTAAGAAAAGTGCACAGACGGGGAACCTATGCCCGATTTTTTCCAAGTTTCTGTAACTGTAAACACTTAGAAAAATTTTGAGGATTTTAATAACTTGTAAAAAAAAAAAACCTTCTCTTACCTTAAATTGTTATTTCTCGTGGGAATCGAAGATTTCTGTGTTGTTGTATGTGTATTGTTTTAGAGAAGTTTGCGTCAATTACTTATATTAATATATTTCCTAACATTATTGTTATCGTTAGTAGTGTCTTAAATAAAAATGGAGTCGTTCTTTAAATTACAAACAGATACAAGGAATATTATAGAAAAGGGGAGGGTTAATTTTAAAAAATCCCCTAAGGATAGAATTACTCAAGGATATTTAGAAACGAGATTAGAAAATTTAGACGATCAGTGGGCGAAATTTAAAGAAACTCACCGAAAAATAGTAGAGAACGCAACAGGAGAAGATTTAAAAGGTTCCTATTTTAGTTTAGATATGTACGAAACAACTGAAGAAACTTACATTACCTACAAATCTGAATTAAGAGATTGTAAATCAAAATTTGTGATTAAAGATAGCCATGAGCAGTCATCTCCGAGCAGTACTAAATCAGTAAATGTAAGATTGCCAAAAATAAATATTCCAAACTTTTCTGGGAATTATGCTGAGTGGACGAGTTTTAGAGATTTGTTTACATCACTTGTTCATAATAATAAAAATATAGACGACGTCCAAAAACTACATTACCTAAAGGGTTCATTAGCGGGTGAAGCTGAACAATTATTACGGCAAATACCTATTACTGCGTCAAACTATAAAGTATGTTGGGATCAGTTACAACATCGGTACAATAATAAAAAACATTTGGCAAATTGTATATTGAACCGTTTATTTAGCCAGAAGCGTGTTGGTTTCGAATCCGCAGTTACTCTAAAACATTTGTTGGATACCACTTCAGACTGTATGAGTGCATTAAGTAATTTAGGCATTAATGTGACTACGTGGGATATTATTGTTATACATGTAGTCTCATCTAAACTCGACCCAGAGACTCGCAAGCAGTGGGAGCTAAAGGTTGCATCGGACAATTCAACTGAGCTTCCTACTCTAGACCAATTCAAAATATTTATAGAAAGTCGTTTCAGGGCACTAGAATCTATTGAGCCTACCGCAAATAGGACAGGGCAATATCGTGGTCCCGCATCAGGTAGTCATAAAGTTATGCTAGCGACACACAAACCAGACGTTGCTTCTAAATTGCTTTGTGAATATTGCAAAGAAGAACATAAGTTGTGTTTCTGTAAAGGTTTCATTAAACTCAGTTCAGACCAGAAAAGACAATTTGTGTTACAAAACAAGATCTGTTTCAATTGTCTAGGCGGTAACCATTTGGTAGGACAATGTAAAATTTCAACTTCGTGTCGTCTTTGTAAAAAACGGCACCATACTTTTCTTCATGTAGATGGGACAAATTCTTCACGTGTAGGTCAGGAAGACAAGCAGGATACCCCTTCTGAAGATCCAAAGGCTTCAGAGGCGTGTGTGCCACTCGTATCTTGTCTCTCCACAAAGAAAGTCGCTCATCCAGGTCAGGTTTTACTAGCCACAGCGCTAGTAAAGGCGCAGACTTCAGTGCACGACTTTCAGATAGTTCGAGCCTTGTTAGACCAAGGCTCTCAAGCGTCATTTATAACAGAAGCAGCAGTTCAGTTCTTAAGATTAAAAAGGAGCCCAGTAAGGGGTGTTGTTTCTAGTCTTGGTAATGACAGGTCAATGGTGGCAAACTACATGGTCACATTAGTGTTGCGATCGCTAACAGAGTCCAGCTTCGAGATACGAGTTAAGGCTTATGTTTTGAAGAATATTACATCATATCTTCCACAGCGGCAAGTAAAACCGATGGGATGGCCAGACCTAGAACATCTGGTTTTAGCAGATCCGCATTTTAGTACACCTAACAAGATTGATGTCTTGTTAGGTGCTGATGTATATAGTGAGATATTGCGTGATGGTGTGAAGAAGAGTCCAAATGGGTCCTTTGTAGCTCAACAAACAAGTCTTGGCTGGATCCTTTCAGGTGGAGTCTATATAGCAAATAACATTAGTTCAAATAACATTACAACCATGCATGCGCAAATCGACCAAACCGATTTTCTGAAAAGATTTTGGGAGATTGAAGATCAATTGCCAGTCACTCAAAAATTATTCACTGAAGAAGAACAAAGGTGTGAAGACATATTTGCATCCACTACAACTAGAACAAAGGATGGCCGCTACGTAGTAAAGCTGCCATTCAAAGAACAGAAACCGAAATGCATAGGTGGTAATAACAGAGAGATAGCAGTAAAGAGATTTATGGCATTAGAAAGAAAATTTAGTCGAGACAAGGTCCTGAAAGAGAGATATACCGAGGTTATACAAGAATATTTACAATTAAATCACATGAGAAGAGTAGAAAAAAACGATGGTAAATTGAATGAAGCTGTATACTTACCACATCACGCAGTCACACGCGAGGACAAAACTACCACAAAGGTAAGGGTGGTATTCGATGCTTCCTGTAAAAACGAGAACGGTGTGTCACTTAATGACACCCTGATGGTAGGTCCTACTTTACAGCCAGATCTTCGTCATATAGTACTCAGATGGAGAACACATCCTATTGTGCTCGTGGCAGACATTGTTAAAATGTATCGCCAAGTGAAGGTCGCCGAAGAAGACATCGTGTACCAAAGAATTGTATGGAGAAATCATCCTCAGGAGGAAATACAAGACTATGAATTAACAACAGTGACGTTTGGTACAGCGTCGGCCCCATACTTGGCAGTAAAGGCATTAAATCAAGTCGCATTGGATGAAGGCAAGCAGTTCCCAGCAGCATCTGAAAAGGTTCTATTTAGTTATTACGTGGATGATCTAATGACAGGTTGTTCAACTATAGAAGAAGGAAAGAGAATATGTACAGATATGAAGGAATTGTTAGCAAAGGCAGGATTTGAACTACAGAAATGGAACAGCAATAGCAAGGAAATCCTAAGGGATTTAGAGCATGATCAGGAAAAGAAAAGGACAGACAACTATAAAGGAAATGATCAAAGGGATATATTTGATAGTACTAAAATATTAGGACTTACCTGGTGTCGCAGCGCAGATGAATTTAAGTACACCGTGCAGCTACCGCCAAAATCTGAAAAAATAAGCAAAAGGATTATTATATCGGATATTGCGCGCTTATTTGACCCATTAGGCTGGTTGGCGCCAAGCATCATATTAGCGAAGGTGTTAATTCAGAAGCTCTGGTTGGCTGGTGTGGATTGGGACGATGAAGTACCAAATATGTTGAAGGTAGAATGGGAGACTTACCGGTTTGAGTTGTTACAGCTCTCTAAGGTGCGCGTTCCTAGGTGGTTGGGGATAACTGGAAACGATAGTAGTGTCGAGTTGCATGGCTTTAGCGATGCTTCGAAGGTAGCGTATGCTGCAGTAGTGTATGTTAGAACTATCGATAGTACAGGAAATATTCATGTTTCCTTATTAGTTGCAAAGACCAAGGTCGCACCAATCAAACAGGTAAGTATCCCTCGCTTAGAACTCTGTGGAGCAGTACTATTGGCGCGATTACTGGCAGACGTAGCACAAGCGATGAATTTCCCTAAGGACAAGGTTCGGGCTTGGACCGACTCGACTGTAGTGCTTGGATGGCTAAATAGTCATCCTAGCAGATGGAAGACGTTTGTGGGCAACCGAGTGTCCGAGATATTAACAACCCTGGACGCAGATCAATGGGCACATGTGTCATCCAAGAACAATCCAGCAGATTGCGCGTCGAGAGGAGTCCCACCAGCGTTATTGGCTGACAACAAACTTTGGTTAGAGGGACCAGAGTTCTTATATAATCATAAAATTATTTTTAATCGACCAATGAATGAAGACATGTTTTTAGAAGAATCAATAAAATCTTATGTTGCTGTAGCTGAAGATGAATCACCCTGGTCGGAATTTAGTTCATTATGGCGTCTATTGAGAGTTTTATCGTATTGCAGAAGACTAATATATTTTAAAAATAGGAAGAATAGAACAAGATATTTAAAAGGAACTGAAATGGAAGAAGCTTTAAGGTGTTGTATACGACAATGTCAGAAAAAAGAATTTCAAGAAGAATACAAGCAAATAAAAGAAGGTCATATAAGGTTTAAGGGTAGTAAAATCAAATCTTTAAGCCCATTTATAGACAGCGAGGACATAATTCGTGTCGGAGGTAGACTAAATGAGGCATCTCTGACAGACGAAATTAAGCATCCTATTATTCTTCCACATCATGCACATATCACAAGGTTAATAGTTGCAGATGCTCATGAACGGACTTTACATGGCGGTCCTCAGCTCATGTTAACATTTTTAAGATCAGCATTCTGGATTATTGGGGTAAAGAGCCTAGTTAAACAGCATGTGCGTAAGTGTGTAATATGCGTGAAAACTAAAGCTAAGGTCAGCACACAGTTGATGGGATCACTGCCCTCTGTTAGATGTAATCCAACGAGGCCATTTCTACACAGTGGAGTGGATTATGCTGGACCAATCAATATTCGAACAGCTAAAGGTCGAGGACATCGTTCATATAAAGGCTATATTTGTGTCTTTGTATGTATGGCCACTCGTGCGGTGCATCTGGAGGCAGTGAGTGATCTTAGTACACAAGGTTTTTTAGCTGCTTTTAAGCGTTTTGTTTCTCGACGTGGACATTGTGCTCAGATCTGGAGTGACAACGGGACAAATTTCGTTGGAGCAGCTAAAGAACTCAAAGAAATGTCCGCTGTGCAACAAAATATTGCGGAGAACTTAGAGTCAAAGGGTACAGCTTGGCATTTCATACCGCCCCATGCTCCTAACTTTGGTGGGCTATGGGAGGCGGCTGTTAAATCTACAAAATTTCATCTTAAAAGAGTCTTAGGAGATTCAACTCTCACATATGAAGAGATGAGTACATTACTCAGCCAGATCGAGGCCTGTTTAAATTCTCGACCTATGACGGTCATCAATGGTGAAGATATTGATGAACCGTTGCCACTTACTCCGGGTCATTTTTTAGTGGGGGAACCTTTAGTGACTGTCCCTGACGCCAATTATGAAGTTTCGCAGATTAGTCCCTTGAATCGATGGCAACTCGTGCAAAAAATGGTCAGGGATTTTTGGCGTCGTTGGTCGACGGAATATCTGACCAACTTAGTTCATAGATACAAATGGTCTTTTCAAAACCCTGAACCACAGATCGGTGACGTAGTACTGGTTAAGGAAACTGACTTACCCCCTGCTCGTTGGTTACTTGGTCGAATAGTCGAAAAACACTCAGGTCCAGACAATATTACTCGCGTGGTCACATTGCGCACTAAAGGATCTCTTTTAAAACGACCGACCTCTAAATTGTGTATTTTGCCGGTCAATGAAACCTGATTATGTTGGTGTTAACTCAAATGATTTATAAATTTATATTGATCATATATTTTAAGTGAGATGATTTAGTTCTATTAAGTTTTAAGGCAGTTCAGAAGGCTTATTTTTTGTTTTAAAGAAAACAACTGTTGTTTGTTTAGATTAAGGTTGTTTAGTGACACCATGTTTATTAGAGCTCTTAATTAAACATGTTCTTGTGAGAGCAGCTCATCAATGTCATTTTCTAATTCATAGCACATAAGTTTAGAAATAAAATAGGTTAAGTTTAGTCTGAGAAGGACATTTTTGTCAATAATGTCCTTGGTGGGCGGTATGTTCACGTAGTTTAAGCAATATTAGTCCATTTTAGTAAAACTATTCGCCACTAGATGTCACTGTGCCTGTGACGTCATTTTCTAGATGGCGATGTTAAGATTCTCCGCCAATAGTATAAGTGTTCGCTATGTTTTTTTTATAAGTGGAGATCCAGAATACATTTGTGGGTTCTATCAGGTGGTTTAATGAATATCCTGTAGATACCTAGTTCCCGACCCCAGGTCCTTAGACAGTATGAAATCGAAACGAGTGAGCAGATGGTTTGCGAACTCTCGTAAACCAATCCGGGTGTGTGAATTCAACAGATGTATTCGACTAGCAGATGCAACCCTGTAAACATTGCCATTGGGTCGCCTGGAACCTTATTTTTTTGCTTCCATCCGACACACTTTAAATTCATTGTTAATGGTTTTGCCAAAATTTGTTGCAAATATTGCTTACAGTTTGGAAACTGAATCGATGTTGATTATTTAACTAGCATCATGTCGGGGAACATCTCTGTTTAAATAGAATTATGTATGAATACTGACTATACAACTTTAATTACAAAATACCTATTTAAATAACTTGCACTGTGCAATTCACTGCGCAAAAAGAATGAAGATATATTAATTACTTCTCACGGAATTTAATTCAGCTGTGTCATTTGTTGTTGCTTGGTAGTCTGTTATATAAAAAGACGTTTCTTAATATACGTTTAAAAAAAAATAACAAATCAGTGGATGCCTCCATGTTTATAAAGAAATACAACGCCCAAATTCAGCTAATATAAGTGAAAGAATACAGAAACTAAAAGAGAGTAACACGCTCGGAAAATGTGCGATTTAAATATAAGTCTATATTGAATTGATATAAGGATCGCTAAGATAATTAGTTTCTCGTTTCCTGGTGCCAGAAAACGAGATGTTTTTGAAAACCTGTTTATGTTTAACTACGACGCTGGTGACCTATGTTTTAATTATTGCAAATTCTTATACATCTTTATTTTAAAACAAATTAATTTGGTATTTACCGAAAACATATTTTCTGTTTTAATTTGTCAACAGAATGTGTTTCCCGTTATCCCCCCAGGACCGTCTGCCGTCCGTTGTAACGGTCTATGCGGGAGTCACTACTTTGAGATTTATACGTTACAGCTTTAGATACAGTCAAAAATATTTCACATATTATATTCCGTATATGATATTCATTATAATTACTTTAACATTTATTAAATAAAATCGCGTAAAACCAGTGTCAGGGAATCCTTACAAGCTCTCACTCAGGACGTTGGCGTTGGTTGTTTGAAGTCGTTGATTGGATTACTTAGTCCTTCACTTGCAGAGTTAATTGAGTAACACGTGGTATCGAACATTCACTTCTCGTGTTTTCTGCTAAATTATTTATCGGTTCGGTATAAGTCTCACGTGCATGTGTTGCGTGACGAACTGTACGACCCTTTTGAGACGATGCCGTCGATTCGGCGAGACACGTTTGATGTTCACAAATAAACATATATACAACTGTCGAACGTTCTTATAGCTACTGCTTTGAAGTGGTCAACAGACCGCTTTAATCCTTTCTCCGCTATTGTCTAGTCACCCCGTTTCATTTATGACATGATAGACTCAACGAGTACCTAGTACCCAACCGAGAATTCTCTTTACCGTTTTCATTTTTAGAGTATCTTAGATGTTAGATGAAGTCTGTAGACTGGATGATGTAAATACAGATAATATTAATACAGACATTATGTAGTTATCTTATCTCCTTGCTTAATAAAGATTGCTGATAAAAAGTTTGAAACGGGGCATTCAAAAAATCACAATAATCTTGCATAACGTCAATATTACGGTCCAGGTGCTATTGAGAATACATTCAGTTGTTTAAACTTATTTTTACATTAGTTTACGTTGTATTATGGCATGTATATAACATTATGTAATCCTTGCCGCGCATAATTCGTCTAATTAAGCTTAGGAAATTATAAAAGATTGTATAGAGTCTTTGGATAAAATTGAGTTTTGCAACAATCTCATTTTATTGAAGCGCAAAATTGGAAACAGGTTCTGGAACTATTTCCCAGTGTCACTGGGCTTTAAATACACTATTATCTTCAGTTTTACATTTTATTTCATGCTAGACTGGCTTGGTATCGACCAGACATAATTAAGTTTTGATTGGTCGACCGAATTCCGCACTGAACTAGTAATTAGGTCAACCCTGACAAAGGACATATTTACGTATAACATGCATAAACTACCAGCATTTTGAATGAATATTACCTTACAGTGACCTTATTTGTGTCTGTCACAATTGATTTTATTTACACATATGTTAGACTGTTGTACATGGCGCTTATGATATGTAGGTCTATAATAACCATAGTGGTTTATACACTAGGTATATCTAGATTAGTATGACATGCCTCTGTGTAACGGGAGGATTGTCATGGAATCAGACTACAAGGGGATTTAAACATGGGACAGATAATGGCTAGGTACTGTTCTGTAGACTGTACTGCCAGTCACTAGTGAGTAATCTGGCTTGATAAGCATGTTGTTTGCGAGAATGCCAGCTTATGTTTAGTTAATTCGTATGCCGATGTTTTCCTAGCCACTGCTGAGATTAGCTGTGTTTTGAGGAATTAATTGTAAGGAATGTTCCCTATTTTGCGTAGCTTTCATGTAATTGGTTGTATGTTTTAAAGATCAACTTCTATGATATTAATCTTAAAATTATGAGATTTTAACTTTTTGGAATTAAAGTTACTTATTCTAACAAACTTTTAAGTCCATAATAATATTGGGTTGCTTTTTTCCTTCCAATCTGTTTGTATCAGATCGGTGGTTTGATAATCATTTTTTAATAACACTTATAAATACAATGAATGAAGATATTATCAGAATGATTCAATGTAAATACGCCCTACTTAGAAACTATTACAAAGTCACAAACAACAGAACCAGTTGTTTGAAACTGTACAAGTAAATATGTATTTATGAAATAACACAGATTTTACTAGATATCTATTTTGTGTTCATGAAAAGTGATACATTAAATAAATAAATTCATTTTCGTAATAGTTTGTAGTATTGTATTATGAAAAAAAGTTAATACAGCGTTTTTTTTTTCTATTAACGTTATTATTTAAAAATTCTTAGCACTATTAATTCCCACAAGTTGAATCCCCCCTATAAACCTTTTCTTAATAACTACAAACGCAACAAGTATTTAATAAAATTATACTTACTACAAAGGCATCTTTCGCTTAAATGTCACAACCCAAATATTTATTTTCTATACATATAAATACGTTGTCTGTTAAACTGCAGTTAACTTGTCACAAAAGTAACTGTATTTCGTATTATCTTCGCGAAGATGTGTTTAGAGACTTGTACTTGTTTACACAACAATGAAAGCTTTACCTATTTTACGGTAAATATGTTTGATAACGTTTACCGGTCACTATTAATACAAACATAAATATTCATTTGTTAATTTCATGAATGGGCCAATTACATACAAGCAAAATGATTAAATAAGTATTGTATAGTAGTAAGTATGATAGACCAATTCTCATGCGCATCTTCCGTGAGGTAACTGCTTTGATTTCGTAAATCTTCAATACGCAATATATTTGAATATCGCTTCAAGATTTTTTCAAAGTAGCGGTTTCATAGTCTGGTGCGGTTTTTTTTTATAGAAAGAGTTTTTGTGTGTCTAGATACATGTGGCAGGCAGCGTATAAATACAAGGCCGAAGGAGGCGTTCACTTTCGCTACTACGATTTACTAAGAGCGCACAACACGATTTTCATGTCCCGCCGACACTGCGATCATTGCTTATAAAAGCAATTATACTTTAACGACTCCGACAACAGTTGCTCAAATTTTATTTTGCTCAAATTGCAGCATTTCTACAAAACTTTCTCCATCTTCCGAGCTTAATGATCACCTGCAGTTTATATTAGAGTAGTGTTTATGTGAATGGCGATTTAAGTTAATAATTAAACAACTGTTCGTTCGGAAATGGATTATACCGAAACAGGTGCTGGCAGCAGCGATAGATTAAATAGTCACAATGATCGATTGTGTACGAAATCAGTTTGCAGAAGCCAACATGACTGGCTTTCACCAATATTCATACAATACCGGCGCAGTATGGTGCCGAGTCGAATCAATCTGCTATTGTTTGATTATTGACGTCAATACGCGTCGTGAAATGTACGCGTATACTGTAGAGGCCTTCAAGTTTCTCGCTCGCCAATGCCTGCTAACATTCACCTGTTACAAACTTACTAAAATCGCGTGATTCAAAGAAAACTAACTGTTTAGATTATCATCGTAAGAGACTATTAAAAGTTTTTTACTTAAGTAACGAAATTATCAGTCAATAGCAAAAGCGAATTGCAAAAGCCTGTAAAAGTGATGTACTTTTACAGGCTTTTGCAATTCGCCAAGCTCGACAATGACGGCGTTCATATCTTTTGGACGCTCATAGGCTTTAATGTCAATTGTGTCATTGAAGGCTTAATAGTTCTAATTGAAATCAATATAGAAAGAGTTGTTGTTGTTGAAGTTTAAGTAGTGTGTCAATTAGTGTTTTTATTGGTGTTATAATCAGAAGTCTTTCAACCAATAATTGTTTTGTTGTGACGGTTGATTTTGTCTCTATTAAATCGCCATGATTGCTAATGAAGACTGTTTTGAAGTGATCTTAAAGCGTGATACAAAGTTGTTAGACAGTAATCGTATTGAATTTGTGGACTTGTTTCCTTACCTGTCGGGCACGCGAGGTCGTCGGGCGGTTATTTGAATAGTCCATCAGACGTTGTGGGTTGACCTACTTAAGTGATAACGTAAACAGATTGTCACATTACACCGAAACGGTTTCAGGTTAAGATCCGACCAGACACCGCACCTTGAGACATGTCAATCGTAAAGTAACAGTTATAGAGAAAATTTGTTTGTTAGCTGATTTGTCTATTGCCTGGATATATTCCTGGTAATGAATGATGAATAAGGTTAAAGGTAACATGATGATCATCAATCATGAAGAGTCTAACGGTGTACAGTTGAACAATGATGCCTTATACTGTCTTAATGTTTTAATGAAATCGTCATAATATTATAATTTGCATCTAAATAAGCTATTTTGTATCTGGATAGATTTCACTATTACCAAAAGAAAACCTTACAAACGTGTTGATTTAAATAGTTTCAATTATAAACCTTATATTATGTATTGTTAGCAAATGTAGAGCATGTAGAGTGCGTTAATATTAAAACGTCTTTAATTATAAACCTATCAAGTCGTATTTCTATTATAATATCCAAGAGGTTTAAATAAAACCTGTATTTAATTTTTCATTAACTATTAACGATGTAAATTGTTTACGGTGTGGGTTAATCCTATTAAATATTTTGGCTGTCCTCCATAAATTGATCGTAAAATCCTAACGTCATGTTATTATTGCCTTAAATATAGCATTACGTAGAAAGTGCACTCGCAACCAGACCTACAACGTCGTTTTCTAGTGCTTGTACTTGACTGAATGTGATAACATTTAAAATAATCTACACTCTAAAGCACGTTCTTTAGGGAAATCAAATTGAAATGAATGATATAATTATATAAATAATTATTTAATCACTTCTTATCATAGTGCAATCAAAGAAGCAACATTAATTACTAATGAAGGCCTGTTATTTCCATGAAGGTTTCCGTATCCCATTTAAGTAGACGCTTGTTCTACGTAACTAAAATAGAGTTAGATGAATGGCTCTTCTCTTTCGATGCCTCAACACTATTGAATGGCACATCTGTTGGCAGGACGTACAACATATGCACGAGTCCCGATAACGTTCCAAAAATAAACCAACGATAATTCGTTCACCACTCACGCACCACATGGAATGTTCACTCATTGAGTAGATAGTAGTATACACACTTCCACTTCCTCTACTTTCTTGTATGAATACGCGGCTGCATTAAGAACGCCGTTGCTACTTCAGACTGCACTGCGTTTTATGTATCTTCTGAGAATAATAGCTAAGACGGTGATAAACTTTTCGGGGTCATCGGCCGCTTTCTCCTACTTCGCGAGTTGGTATGCGTTCTTGAATCTCGGTTATGTCATGGTGTCTGCGGATAGTTGCAAAAAAGTACAAATATGTGTAGAATACAGAAGGCAATCTGTTTTTAAAAAGTCTAACTTGTTAACGATTGTAACTGTAACCATCTCATTGAAATTCATTACGACATTAGCAAATATGCCGCGCAGTCTCGTAAGGAACTGCTTTGCTAACCGCCCATTGAATACAAAATATGAGGCTTATGTTATCCTTTTATAATACTGTCGACTGCATCAATTGCTGCTATATATAGAATATTAAATCAATGGACTACCAAACTATTCCGTCAATAAATTTTACTCACTAACTGTCGTTTCAAGACTCGATTACGGAAATGAAGTTTGGCTATTTTGACCAAGTGTCTCATCAAATGTGTCTTTAATAGAATCAAAATTAGTTCCACGGTTCTGAGAACATAAACCCTACATCATAAACTCGGTCGGTGAAATCTTTGGCCTGCAAAGATCTTTGTTTATACTGTTTCGTAGTTGTTTAGTTGCGTTTCGGCTGCGTAATCGAGGTGATCCTTATTCGAATGGTATGCGGAGCGGCGCGTCTATTTTGTTGCGTAAAACAGTTTGCCATACGGCGGCCGCGGGGTAGGACGTGTGTGCTGCGTTTGCACAATGTTCAGTGTTTAATAACCTGCTATGATATATCGCAAGGTTGCTCGCATTGTTTTAACGCTACGCCAGTGCTTAATCGTAGATACTATGTTTATGTGAAGAGACTAATAGAATAATCGTGCTCTGTGTTCTAAATCAGTGTTGAGTTGGTTAAAGTGTAAATCGAGCAAATGGTTAGGAAGATTATTGTTATCGGCATACAGCATTACGAGGATCCTTTTTATAAGTACGTAATATAATTGAATACTTTGTGATAGGAATATATAAAATTATGGTGCCCCCAAAGAAATTGTTTTGAATGTTTTTGTATTTATATACTCTTTTTTTTGTTATAGACATGTGACCGGTGCGAGTGGACCGCCAGCAGGATGCGGTCACCAAAGAAACAGATCCCTAGATTCTGTACTCCAGCGGATACCCGAAGACATGACACCAACGTCACCGGAGGGTGCACCACTTCGAATCCCTATCGAAGTGCCCGCTCCGAGATTAGCGCTTCCACCGGAGGTGCCAACGGGTTCCGACGACTCCGGAATCCATACACCTCCTGATGGCAATGACGAAGAGCGACCGCAGCCACCGGCCGCTGCAAGATCAAGAGAAAGCCTTGACTCCGGCAACCCAGAAGACACAGATAAACCCCCTGACCCTCCTGATACAATAATTGATCCAGTTGTGCAAGATGTTTGTGCTGCTGAGACATCTAAAAACAAAGACTTTCTGCTCCGGTTATTCGAAAGTAAATTGTTCGATATGAGCATGGCGATCTCATATCTGTTCAACTCTAAAGAGCCGGGCGTACAAACCTATCTGGCGAACAAACTATTCTCATTCCCTTACGACGATGTGGACTTCTACCTGCCACAATTAGCGACAATGTACATAGAAATGAGCGATGTCGCGGACGTGTTGAAACCGTACTTGGTGCACAGGTGTAAACAAAGTGCTGAGTTTTCTCTTAAGCTCGCGTGGTTGTTGACTGCTTTCGGAGGTGACGTTAAGAGATCGAGGGCTACTAAACTTAGAGACTCAATACTGGCTGAGGAGATCAGGCCTGCGGCGAGGAGAGGGCACCACAGATCGCAGTCTGACGCGTCTGCGTTGAGGCTAGCGACTCCCTCGGGAAGACATCTCGGAGATCTTGCGTCCGGTCGAGCGTTCGACAATGGATGCTTATGTGGAGAGCAGTGTTCGTGTGGAGCTCCAAGATTAGCACCTCAAATACAGGTAAATAAACATATCTATTTTTACCGTCACGTAAAATTTTGTATTTATCGTTATTTAAATAAAACCTTAATATGACTTGCATGAAAAATATCATGCCTAGTAACTATGATAACGGCGATGTTATAGTGTACTTGACTTGTTTGTTGTTTTATGCAAAGCGATGCTTTTCCGCGTCACTTAGATTTCCTCATCCATTACCAAGGTTTCCTGTTCTAAAGGACATTTTGAGGATAGGCTTATTTCCCCATATTTTTAAGATAAAAGAAAACTATAAGCTGTCATTTTAACAATTGAAATAGACTCATGTTTCGAACTTATTCGGTATTATACTAGGAGTTCATTAAAAGAGCTTCAATCACTAACAAACGTTATACTTGTAAATACAAATTGCCGTCGCCCGAACGGCGCACTCAGGGTAAGCAATCTAATCAGCTGTGTTGCTAATCTTATTGCCAAAGCATGACCCATTGTTGTTTACTTCAAGTCGACACTACCTTTAGAAGAAGACATACCATTATAAATTAATCTTTCAAGGAATGATAGTCGGATTTCATAACCACGTACATTTCTGCTACAATACTAAGTAATTTCTTACGTTATGGTTTCGAAATGTTTCACAAAATCGCTAAGGCGATCGTATTCACGCTTGCATTCTTTAGCGCGTACCTACAGTCTGTTTTTGTTTAGGTCGCTTATATAGTAAACAATCTTGTGTGACAAGAAAATAAATGTTATATTGTCCATTAAATTTAGTATCATTACTTAGATTTTTTATAAAAATGCACTGTCAAACTGTTAACTAAATATGGCGTGTAAGGCAGTTCTGTATCCACACCGTGAGCCAATCACCGACCTACGTAGAACCTTGACTAAATAAGTACAGTGTTAAAATAATGTATTACGATATTAAGTCTAATTAACAAGAAGGCAAAGCTTCGGGCAATGAATTCTAGAGGTCGTGAGGCAGTCAAATTATGGTCACACTAGCCGCTTCGGTGAATATTAAAATATTTTCATGGATGGAAAATATTTTTGATCAGTTTAATATTATTAAGATTTGAGGCAATCAGGTGATAGCAAGGCTGTTGATCGGGAGGAGTGGGTTCGATTCTCAGGTCTAACAGTTATTGGGATTTTTATGAATTTGTCAGTAGCAAATCAATATGAATGAAAAAGTTTGACTTTTATTACTAGACATTATTTTAGTTAGTTATTCCTATTAATACTAGACTAGAAATAAGCTCGTAAGTGATTGGAACTTGCAGCGGTTTTTCAAAGCTCAGCAAGGTCTTACCAGTAACCTTCACTTTATCATCGAGCTAGCAAAAAGTGTGGGCATTGCTCTTGAAATGTAACTGACATTTAACGTGACATTACATACAAAACAAACAGCTGGTACAATACACACAGGCATTATTGTGAATACCGGATGTGCAGAAATATTAGTATTATTGACAGCAGAGATTCTTTGACAAACATTGTGGCTGGACCATCCTCCTATTATTATTATTGGTATTCATTTAAGAGCTCAGCTCTTGTTGGTGGAGCAATCGCGACTGTTTTGTATCTTCTGCTTTCTGTTTTACCTATTGATACGATTCAATCGCTACTTTTTCCTTCGTTCGTTCAACAATACTTCGTTTAGGTCTTCCCCTTCGTTGTTCAGTCCTGGCATGGAATAATTATTTCTGAGGTCTACGTAGCTTTATTTGTGTTGGTTTACTCGCAACCCAAACGATTAAAAACGTACGTAGTTTATTTAATACTCACAGCTAAAGAAAACAATCGACGAACTATAGTTCCGACAATTAAATTGCCCCCTCTGTAGTTATACGCATTGGTATATCTCTTTCATGCTATCTCTTTCACTCTCGTGCGTTCTACTATATTTTTTTTCAGCTTAACTTGGAAAAGCAAACTTTATAGGGGCCGAGTTGAAAAGGTCGGAACTATGTATAGTTGGGTTTCTGTGTTGTTGTCCTTTAACAAATCAAAGATCTTTATTATTCTCATTGTGCCACAACACAAAACATTGTTCTTATTCTTTACAAATGTACAAAAGAAAATCTCTTTACACCATTTTCTTATATACGTACCTAAAGACCAAAACAAACTTAAAATAATACCTTTAGAAACTATTCTTCAAAGTATGCCTTTTTATATTTCAAAATTGTTTCTTAATGTTATCGCCAAATCATTCATTACGTAATACATTTAAAAGGTATGTTTTTAATCTATTACGATGAATTTGAATATATTTAATGTCGAGCTTTATTAGATTAATAAGTTCAATAACTAGAAACCAAAATATGCGCGACCTTGGTTCATTGACCACTCACCAAATAATCTTATAACAACTCACTTATATTATAATCGCTTTTTGCACCTACGTCATTTGTGGCTTACCTTCTAATAAATTCAATATACATATTAATAATTATCTGGCTGTCTACTTTCTCCCGATTGTCACGTAAGATCTACAGCTTTCTTGAACAAGTCTAGAATTTCTAGACTTCTTAAGCATCTTCTTCTTTGCATGGTATTAGGCTAGAGTTAATCCTAACCCAAGATACTACAAATTCGGTAATTACTATCTAATCACTGTGATTTATTTCAAGTTGTATTATTGTCTACAAATTCATCAATAATTGAAGCCAGACAGATTGTGTTGATACTTTATGATTACTAAAGTGAATTTCATGACTCCGCGCTCTCGTGTTCAAAACAAACTGTTGAATAAAAATATTTGAGCATATATTACAACAAAGTAGTCGTAAACCTCTTTGCCAATAACAAAATTATAGAAAGCGTACATATTAATATTGATCAATCTATAGAAATTTTCATACAGCTTTATAATTCATATGATATTAAACTTATCATCACATGATTATAATTTTTACTATACCTGATCATACCTACCGCCAATTTTTTTATAATAATCAGAAATAAATAATGTATGCTTTCAAGATAACATTGGTGACACAGATTTCTTGTATTCAAAGTAAGCTAAGTATAATGAATGACATTTTAACTGAAATAAATATTTCCTGAAACACAACAACAAGATAACTAACGGCTTCTCTTTGTTGATAACAAAACGGCAGAAAGCGTTTTCTTTTGTATCGATAAATTGATGTTGATAGAATCATTAACAGATAGTACAACGCATACTGTAATTGATTTCCGATAGTTTAACTGAGTACACAGGATATGTGGATCTGTTTGCGGTAGCGATAACAATCCGAAGCTATTTAAAGCAATTAGTTTATTAACTGCTAAACACAAAGAAGTGTTACTACATACATACCATCGCGCTTGTCATCCCGGAAGGGTTAGGCAGAGGTGTAATGTACACCCACATTTCATCGGCATGTTTTTTAGGTCCCATGTGATAGGGCGCGAGCCTATTGCCGTCAACTGGGCACGAATCTAAACTCCGAGCTGCTGATGAGAATTTAGGCAGTAAAATAACAAGTTACTATTTACTAAGGCTTTATTTGTATCGTGTGCCATCGTAACTACAAAGTAATACGATTATTGAAAGAAGAAATACGACGGTTTTGATTAAAAACCTCGATCGATTTCAAAACGTATTTCGTAATCAATCGACGTTTATATTAAAGCAAAGATATATGAATACAAAATATTGAACAACCTAGCACGTGTAGCGTGAATGTAAAACAATTGCAAAATGTAATGACGTTGACGGACCACCTGTTCATTACTACAACTGGCTTGTGATGAAAAAACAGTTCAACAATGGTACATTTTCTACCAACACTCTTATCTTTTACTAACTGAGGCGCAATTTCGTCTGCTTTCCATAAGAGAAAATGGGTAAATTTTCTCCTCTATTTGCAACATTTTTAATTCATAACCTATATGAGCCCAGACGTATAGGTCATAGGGTGATTTTAAATAGCCTAAAACTTTTGCAAATGAATAGGCTTTATTATGAAGAAAGAATTTTTCAAATCGGACTGGTAGTTTTTGAGATTAGTGCGTTCGTACTTACTTTTGCATTTTATTATATTAGTTTAGATTAATGTGGACTGCAAGTAGGATGTGTGGAGTTTATTGGGGAAAGTCTAAAAGCGTTATTCGCGTTTGCCTTGGGTCCTTGTCATTGGGAATTTAAATAGAGATTGGCCCCCCTGCCCACTGTCCATTTGCCCCTGTTTTATAAATACGTGATGAAGAGAGTTGAATCGCACATTGCTTAAATAAACGTCAATGAATGGTCCACTCCATTCTCATTTAGCATTACCAGAGTTACACGAGAAAATACGGATGGGTTATGTGAAGGGCGATTTAATTGAATGAATAAACAGTTTTATTATATTGATAAATATCTAGGACAACGTTCTGCGTCTTCATCTCGTTATCATTGGCGAGTATGACCGGCGCCGTAGGTGTAAACTCACTGCGATCATGTATACGAACAAACGTTTTCTACTCTTGCTGAGAAAAAAGTCATGTTGGGATCAATTCAAATTCAGGACAATTCAAGTCCGTAATTTTTTACTCAGTAGCAGCTCGGAGTTTGGATTCGTGCCTGTTTGATAACAAAAGGCTCGCCCCCTATCACACGGGACCTAGAACTTACCGGCAAAATGTGCGTGTACGAGTACACTTCTGCCAAACCCTTCGGGAACGTGACACGTTAATGTAATTTTTTAATTGTATTATCTAATTTTGTTTTAATCGGTAGTGAAAGTAATTACGGGTTTTATTTTTTTTACTGGATTCGACACTACTTTTGTGCTGTACTTATCTTGTTTTTCTCTAAATATAGCAGGTTTGATCCCTATTGAAAATAAATATGATACTGCAAATCTTTATTAATGTTTTCCTCGAGGAAAATATTCTCTTGGATGGCGAACAAACAAGGTAAAGAGATAACCTAACCTGCGTATCTACGTCACTGCTATAGATACAGCTCGGCCAATCCATAGGAAATGTTCGTCAGTAATACGTCTCCTTACTACATACCCAAGATGTCGATTGTACACGCACATATACATATACACGTAAAGTAAATAAGCTTGTTCACGATATCACAGCTGTGTAGTTGATGACTGTCAGATTAATTTTTCGAGTCCAGGGGTCAGTTGGGTATCTGACGTTAGGAAGGTATTGGGGTGGCCATTCTGTACGGAGTACCAAGTATTATTAATTATTCTGGCATAACTGTAGATGCCGCGCCAAACGGACACTTAATCCATTCTCGCTCTCAGTACGCTTAGTATCTAGGTTTTACAATTAAATAAAAATGCTTTAACTGCGTTCCTAAAGTTGAAATGTCACGTATGAAACCCTGCCTTGGTTATCTAATTCAATTAACTTGTGCTGGTTTTGTTACATATTGATTTATTGTGGTACCGGGAAAGTCCTTAATAAAGGACGTTCCATTGTATATTGGCTCAAACTTTTCCTCTTGGATTGTTATTTCTAGTGTAGGTATACGTAGTGTGAATAATTTTTTATACTTGATGCCTACAATGTTGCAAAGTATGATTTCCGCTCGAAGTCTTACTTTATACGTCGAGAAAGTTTATGGTACCGGGAAAGTTATGGTTTGTTATCTTGAAGAGATGTTACATCGATAGTTGTAGCAGAGTTTTTACAAGATTTTTTCGGAAATTAATGTTTATTATCTTGTCGTGGAGGAAAACCGCCCCTGTCAACCTAGCCGAAAGTAGTGAGCCGAAAAAAAGCTGTGTAGTTTTAGTCAGTAGGTCACCCGTACTGGGTGGAGTCCGACACGCCCGGACTCCTTGCCCGAGGTGGGGATTGAATGAGGATTTTACACTATTCTGTTTCTTGGGTGACGTCAGTAATTCTCTAGTACGCTAATCTCGAAGCGTACCCGGCACGTGAGTAAAACTATCCTAAGTGAGAGCTTCATAAAACATCTGTCGGATTCATCTACTAATATAAACCTTACAAGTTTCCTTTTGCTTTGTAACCAGTATAGAAAATATAAAAACTATGCTATAAAAATGGTGGTTACAAGCGACGTAATTGAAGATAGTCAAAATTAAAAATCTAATCAAATGGACAAGAAATTTGACCCCATCAGCACGTGGTACTTTATAATCGGAAAGGAATATGGTAAAGGGGGTCTTGATACAGAGTTCACATTGTGGTAATAATATTAGTGAGAACATACCGAATGGCATTCATCTGCATATGATAGTATCGTCATTCCTGGATTACTTTTAAATGCATCTTTGTCTTTTAGGCAATTGGAGGTAGTTACTGAATGGGAGAATCAGTTCATTAGTTTGAATAATTCAGTTCACAGTGACACCTACCGCCACTGTTCTAATGAACTTTATGAACTATAATATAACTTTATTCTGACACGTGTTAATACGCATAGGTAAATAACACCGACAATCATATATTTTACATACACATTAGCAGTACACGTGACTTGTGGTGTGGGGCTGATTCACTAAATATTTACTGGTGAGGGTCCTTAGCTTATGGAGATTGTTTATGTGGCACCGCTGTTTGTTTGATTAATCTAAGGTTTCACTAACAATAAATTGTTTAAGTAATCTTAACCACTGGTCAACACCAGAGATAATGAGGCGCAGCTTCAAATCTTTACACGGATGTGTGTTTGAATTATTTCTCTGGGAAGAGAAACAATAATTTCCATTGTCAGTTATGTGCGAACTTTCCCTGAAGGCTGTACAATAGACCTCGCTTGCTTCTCGGACTAAAGACGTTCTAGTTACGTAAAATAAACATCACCTTTACACGTTCCAGTTTCTGACGTCACTGACTAGCATCGGTCGGCGGCTCGCCGGAGTCGCGGATAAGGAGCGTCGCAACGGCCGTCTCAGGGCCGAACTAGCGGCACTAGACCTCAACCTGCCCGCTAGGGTGTGGCTACCCTTACATCAGAGGCCTCACTATGTGCTGAGGATACCGCCCCACGCAGCAGCCGTGCTTAATAGCAAAGATAAGGTGAGACGGAAAATAATTTAATTGTCACTGTTTTTTTCGTAGTCTTAGGACTTTGGGAGGTCTTTACATAACATTACGTAAGAATATACCTACAACCGAAAGGTATACACTCACGCCTTTTTCCCATGGGGGAAGGCAGAAACTACAGAATGCCACGCGCTACGGTCCCTGCATACCACTTTTGCCTCGTCCACATACATACATCTCGTCATGCACGCGCGCCGGTCTATGTTTTTATGTCTACTGAAATATAGTCAGATATTCATTTTCTTAAGCAGGGTGCATTTTTCAAGTAAGATGAGAACTCTGATGGTTTCTATTAGTATAATAAAAGTATTGAGTCGTTTGGTGACCATGACTTCGGTAAGATAAATAAGTTATCAGATTGTACCATACAAAGCAGTCTGTTGAACTATTGTTAAAATTACTAATATTATTTGATTTGAGGGCGCAATAGCACTGCCAAGTTGTTGTGTAAGCAAAGCTAGGGTTTATATTTAATCGATTTACTTAATAAACTTAATTTATCAATCGTGTTTAATACACTTTGGTTGACTAGTCTGTACTGGATTAAGTTCTTCACAACTTTAAATGCAAATAAAATTGTCGTTGTTTCGTGTAATAAATAGAGGGATGAAAGTAATGAAGCCAAGCGCGAATTCAATTTATTGGATGTCGAGTCTAGACTTAATTGCTATTTATTTGTTTTTTTGTTGTTGCCAATCGTAGATGAAAAACACATAGTGGTTTTGTAACAAATTGATTTTTTTTTGGTTTGATATTTCAAACAAAAAAGATCCCCTTTGGGATTTGAAAAATTATTTTTACATTTAGTAATCTATTTCTTGACATAGGTCATTGGCTGGGATTTAACATCACGCTACGATGCTTAGGAGCTGAAAGAAACGGCGATTGAAACCATAACCGATTATTCTTCATCAAACAGTCTCGTGGCTTCTGTAGCCGGCAGAGTAAATGGCCAAATAATGTGTCACTGGATGGCGGCACACAGACTGTCACTCAGATATATTATGTATTTTTTTAAAATTTTATTTGTTTTCAACGTTTTAGTTCTAGGAAATGCCAATTAATGTTACTATATTATGGTCTGAAAATAAAGATTTATTATTATTATTATTATGATTAAACCTTAAGTCCTAAATTAAATATATTAAAGACATTGCATTGATTTCGAAATTAAAATCAATTGTAAAGCCACAACTAAAGTCACTTACTGGCCGGGTAAAACCTAACGCCGAGTACTGTAATCTAGAAGTCAGATCTATAAAATCAACGCCTGTTTGCGTATAAAAAACATCTAATTGTTACGCTAGAGAATTTTATTTATAGATTTTGATAACGTATTTAAGTATTGTATTAAAAACTATGAAGGTCTCTGATTGTGTTTGATACGATGCACGAAACCATTACAGCAATTGATTTTTGTTCTTATAACATTGCTCAGTGCCCACGGATTCGCAATAATACGTCATAACTGCTAATATTACTTTATAAAGTGTAGAGTCGAAGAATTATGAACGTGCTTTTTTTTGCATTCAGTGAAACGATTGTTGGTCAATTTTGGCTTGTGAAATATTGAAACGTTATATCGATTGAATCGAGTTATATCTCATTCGATGATCGGTTTAATGGAATAAAACTTGTTAGCACTAATCACCATTCGCAGATTTCGTTCGTCTTTGTTTTCGTAATCTATTTGAATCGAATTTGAAATTTTAAGTGTCGACTCAATTGCTGTTGATGTATCTTTTAAAGGCAAGTCGGAATGTCAATTGGTTTAAACTATATGGCGTCAATGTCCAATTAAAGCTTTGTTTTAGTCCAAACAAATATATTAAGAATGATAATATGATATGTACTGTCGTCTAAAACTTAGTATTTACGAGCGATAAATTAATCTTTATGAATCTAGCAATTCAACTCTCGTCACGTCACATAGCATTGTATCTTCTCTCTTAGATACAACGATAATATATAAAAACGTCATGCTATTAATCCACGACATAGATTGTAAAATAAGTATAATTATATCTACGTAAGATCTGATTATATGTCTGATGATTATATATTATAGGTTACTAAAACAGTTGTGTGTAATTTTCACAACAAAACAAACATAGATACTAGTTTAGGTATGAACGAAACTCGCTTCATTGTGCCGTACTGTTTACCCTTTCAATGAGATTATCATTGCGTAGGAGTTTCTGTACGGATGGTCAATGAGCGCGACGAATGGGTAACAATGCTCAAATTATACTGCTGGTAGGTCACCTTGGCGCGATGTATCCACACAAACTATGTTTTACGCCCAAAGGGTGGCCTCATTACCAAGGCAAGCTTTAAGGCATTGCATGTGGATTTCTTCATAGGATTTCCCTTCACCATTTGGTCAGTGATACACTTCAATTCATATTGTGTAATATACTCGCTCATAAAATGTTCTAACTTTAGGTTGTATTACATTCAAGTATGTTACAATGGGTAATTAACTACTTACAGAAGACCGCAGTGAAACAATAATAGTTGTGTTTCTGCGAGTTAGTGAGATTGCCAGTGCTTGTTTGAAGGGTGATTATTCTGACAGCATGGGAATTCCGTTTATCGTCAGTAGGTATCAGTAGCGTAGCGTGAGGGGGGGGGGTAAAGCGGGCCATAGCGCCGGGCGGCATAAGAAAGGGGGCGGCATCGAGTGCCACGTCGTTTTTATACTACTAGAAAAGGGGGTGACAAATTTCCAGACGGCCCCGGGCGGCAAATACCCACGCTACGCCTCTGGTAGCTATAGTAACTTCTATGGCTTCTTTGGCTTTAACTGCTTACCATCAGGCTAGCCGTACCTATATAATCTTATTTGCCACCATCTTGGTAAATAAAACATTTGAGACCTGTCACATTTGATTTCCGGTATTATTTACACTAGATAAATATTTCCGAGTTGTAATGTTTTAAATATCAGAGCAACAAATAAACAGGAAATCCTTGCTTGCTTGACTTTGGCAGTTAGACCGCGGTACTAACTACCAAATTAGCTAATAAAACCTTACCTTGCTTGTTATATCTAAAATAACTACGAAGGAAACAGAATACATGATAGCCCCTCAACACAACTATTACAATCCAATATGCTGTAGGTAACATTGATAAGACCGTTCCGCTGCTATTTAATATATCTGATAAGTTTAGATAAAGGTGTACATAAAACTGTATTTCCATATCGAATTGGCAATAAAAGGTATATTGGATACGAGTTTATTCAGGACGAGTACTAACAGTCAATCAAGGAAACCAATTTACTAGGCCATGGCTACACTGGCTAGATATTTGTGAATGTATTTGCAAACTTGCTTTAATTTGAAGGGGTTGAATTATTTAATTGCTTACCATGAATTTTGATTAATTTGTCAGACATAGGTAACTTCCGTAGATAATTGAATCCGGCAAAGACGGATATGTGCGTGCTCGTTCACAGATCATATTGATTATATAATTATCTGCAGTGATCTGTAATTCCACGTCTAGATTGGTACGGGTCCTATAGATTGATTAATCTGAAGAGCATTGGAATCATTGATGTAGAAATTTTCAAATGTCGGTAGAAGGCAGTGGTCCTCCACTCCCCTGTGTGTGGAAACAAACTCCCCAAGCAAGATTTAAGTGTAGCCATTTTTAATTACTTATTATATTTTTATACCCACATATATGCCATCTCAGTTTACTACTGAAGCATTGAGCTGAACATCAAATCATTACCCTATATTTCTTGTCCTACAGGCACCCTACATAATGTACGTGGAAGTCCTAGAAACGGACGGGCACGAGCCTCTGCCGCCGCGCCTGCTGCCCCCCGCGCCGCCCGCGCCGCACTCGCCGCCCATCCGCCACACCAAGAGCGAGGAGAACCTCGTGCCCGAGTGGCCGGCGCTGTCGCTGTACGCCGGGCTGGACGACGGCGACGCCGGCGACTGCTGGAGCCACGACGACGAGGAGCTGAGCACGCAGTACTCGCATAGAGCGCCCGCACCTGATAGCTTGTCGCAGGTACTTGTTGTTTTTTATATACTACCGACCCGCCCCGGCTTTTCACGTTCTGTGATTAAGGTAACTGGATGCCATAAGCAATTGCTTGAATAGCATAAAGGCAAATCCAGTACTGCACGTATTAGAAACTGAGAAACAATTATTGACAATTATCTCTAGTAATAAATATAGCCTATGTTACTCAGAGATAATGTAGCCTTGGAATGATGAAAACATTTTTTAAATTGGTCCAGTAATTCTTGAATTTATTCGTTACACAAATCTTTCCTCTTTATGATGTTATACAGGATCATATATTCTAAAATATTTGCGTCTTTATTCGTCGAAAAATGTGTTCGATGAAGCTTCAAATCGACTTGGTACACGATGCACGTTTTAGCTGGAGTTAATGTACGACAAATGAGGTCATGTACTTGTTGAAGAGACACACCGAAGTACATATCTGCAAGAGTTGTTTACCTTTCCGGCAATACACAATGCCAATATTATAAATTATGATTGCCACATAACCGTGGCTCTATATTTATGTCTATTACATGTCATTGCTTCGTGAATATCAGCTACACAAAACGCTGTATATTTTGCCTTAACTCTTATCAAAGGCTGATTAATTACCAACTCAATATGTTGCGGTTTTAGTGGTTCGACAATTCAAACAAATATTTGAATTATGTTAATACCGTTAACACACATTCTACATTGGAACCGGAACGGCCCGGAAGCTATTGACATATAAGTTACTTGTTTTTTTTTGCAATTTAAGCTTGCTAAAGTACTTAAATATTTTCATAATCATAACAGTACAGTAGTCGTTAGGTAAATATATTATATTCTGTGTAACTTATGAGTTTATAGGCCTACATAAAAAATGCGACCTTTCATAATGTGAGTGCGTAAGTATATGTATTCAGAGTAAGTTGCAAGTAGGGTATTATGTGCCATACAGTAAAATATTAAAATGTATTGTATAATATAGCTTTTGCAATAAGGAAAAATTTTGGTTTCTATATGTACCTAATATTAGTTGATGGATTTTGTGATTCAACTTTAAAGTCCACTTTTTTTCTGTATAAACATTTTTTAAGCCTTCGATTTTATTTTGACTATGATAAATAGTAACATTTGTGATTTTCATAATTATTTAGTTAAGGTAGTTTTTTTATTAAAACCCCCAAAAATGACGACTTCCGTTATGGCGCTAGAATTTAAAATTGAACGTAACTGTAATAAAATAGAAGCATAACGGAAACGCGTAAGGAGATGGCATTATTAGTTGTTAATTGAACTAGGAATTGAAGCAGGTGAGCCTCCTGCCCGTTTGTCCCCTTATCACAATAAAAAAAATAACAATGTTTAACAAAAATATCGTTTCATTTTCTTACGATATACGTATCGTTAACAGACAAGACGGAATGAATTACTGTTTCTACATTTGAGAGTTGTAAAGCATACAATCTAATGGTCCTTATACATATAATATGCGTATTTTCATGAAATTAAGAGGCAATTTGATAATGTCGGCGGTTATTTTAGTTTCATAGCGTTGATGCCAATTTGAGTTTCCTGTCAGACAAATGATTGCCCTTGAATATTACGAAATAATAGTAATACGCAAAGTAACGTAGCTATGCGCGCATGAAACCAAACAGTGTAGTTGTAAATTCGCACCAGTTAATTTACAATTTATTTGAATAAAGAATAAATGTTTTATTTATAAACGAAAAAGTAGGGTTCTCGGCTGCCACAAAGACCGTCAATCAGTTGTTTTATAATCTATGGTATCGGAACAGTACCTGCCACAGGAATATTTGTTAAGTATATTTATTTCTTTAGAGAAGAGTAAATAAGAGGTATATTGGCACATAATTACTTATGCTATCAGACTAGTACGTCCATACTTTAACGGTGGTTACGGTGGTTTGAGTAGTTGATACTATTATATAATTAAAATAAACTTAATCAATCTGTGAATAAATTTAAAGTACTTATCTTTTAAAATGGTAATTGTACTAAGAGATGTCTAAGTATGACGGCTATACCCAGTAGTATTTCGTGTTTTAATACATGATTTTGCAAACGGTTCAATTCTACTTATTTAGATTGAAATTGACTTTGTACAGGTGTACTATTAAATCGACCAAATTGTGTTACTATTCCAATTCCCAAACGTGTTCATTAGATTACAGTGTAACAACATGCTTACACTGATTTATTACAAATATCTAGTATACCAATCTAGGTTCAACCACAGTCTACGTCGAGTTCTTTGATCCAGTTTATCAGTTTATCGTTCGTCTTACTAATGGCGTTGACTTTAGCCGACGTGCGTGCTGTAAAAGTGTTTTAGGGTTCGTGTAGAAATGAATTAATACGGTATAGAAACCCAGAGGACAATGGATTTTTTTCTAATCTTTATATAACTAATTGTATTATAAGGGTCGTCTTCATAATATAAGTTTGTCAACCTAATTAGAATTGGTAATTATTCGTCTCTGAATTACGGGGCATAGGCTACATACTCGTGCCTTATAGACATTGTGCCATGATCAACCCATTACTGTCCCACTGCTGGGCAAGGGTTTTCTCTCATTTGAGAGGGATTAGGCTATAGTCACCACGCTAAGTGCAAGTTGTTGGACTTCACACGCCATTGGGAAAATCTTTCAAGCATGCCAGTTTATACCACTATTTGAGCATCTGATAAATACGCAAATATATAAATGTGTTATACTCCACCATAGTCCACTGGTGTAGCTATCAGAGCCTTGTTGGCTAACATAATTTGAACCCCATTGAGAAAATCTATCAGCTATGCAAGTTTTAGAATTATATTTCTCTATCCTGTTACATTTCAGCAACAAGTAAAACGGATGCCCGCCATTTTCATTTATAGCTTTCCAAAAATTCAACCATATCTATTACAATCTACGCTACTTCAGAGATTAGCAAAGGTCAATAAGTATGGTCAGGTTATAGATAGAAATAATGTACACACACTTAACAACCACATGCCTCCATTACAGGTCAAAACAAATCATTTATTTCAATTAGACCAATACAGGTGCTTTTGAATTGTCATATTTAATTGAATTTAGTTGCACGGTTCCAAAAGTAGGTCTTATAGAGAAGAACCGGCAAGAAACTCCATAGATACTCTTTTTAAATTAAATACAAAATTGTTGGTTTTGTTTTACAAAGATTGATGTATCAGGCACAGCTGGAAAGGCAGGGTAATGTTCACTTTTTTAAGGTTTGACGCATTTAAATAAAGTTATATACCCCTAGGAGTCGTACGTTATATTAGGTCATTGTTTTAGAAAGCAAAGCAAAGCTAGATTTCTCGCTCAAATTCAGTCGCCCGAGGGAGTAACTCCACCTTACAGAAGACCGCAGTGAAACAACAATAGTTGTGTTTCTGCGAGTGAGTAAGGTTGCTATAGCTTTAACTCGACTATTCTGAGAGCATGGGAATTCCGTTAGCTGTCTATTTTAAGAAACCAAAAACGCTCTTTATTTTTGGAGTTCTTCAAAAAAAGAGAGTAATAAGGTTTCTATAGGCTCGGCAACGCACGAGCAACAGCTCTTGTATGCGCTCATTTATAGTATTGCAAACGTTCATAGCCTACGGTAACCGCTTACCATAACACTGATCATAAGGTTGGCTGCTATCAGCGTTGTAAAAAAATATTACTAATATAATCTAAATACAGATGAGAGAGACCGAGTCGTTTTGAAATATCAAAACTGATCAAACTAAGCAGGTGGCACCAATCCAGTCTTATAAGAACCGTTTGGATTTAACAATTCTAAAATCTCCACACAATGATGCACAATAACCGCTCATTACATTTTTTTGTTCCAACTTTTTGTTTTTCCCGACTTTTTAACATAACTGGAAATATGATTGACGTTCCATAGAACCATGTTTTGACTTAGCGCTTTTGTGTTTAAAATCTTTTCGCGCTGTGATCAAAGTCCAAATAATTAGCCAAAGTAATAATGACTGTATGTATGTCATTATATTCTCTTTGTTGGTAACAAATTATGGTTCATTGTTTTTATTTCATGTCACGTTCACCTGTCACGTTGAATGTAGCTAACTGAACTCGTAGGTATTATATGAAAAATATATGTGTAATTTGCATTACAGGCATCTTTATCTTATGAATCTTATTATAAACATTTTTAGCTAAACCAAATGTAATTCTAATATTTCTAATACTCGAAACAGAACATGTGGCACTAATAGGCAAATACTTAAAGGCTCTATTTCAAATAACCCTCAAATAAGGGGGAGGGGTCTGTTTAAATTTAGTAGAGATCGATTATTTGGCCTCAAGCAATTTCTAAATAAATTATCTATCAATTGTATATAACTTCACCCCCAACTTCTTAACACGGACTTAATTTAGGCATGTAAAGTCTTAAGTAACCAGTCAGCACTCGCTTCAGTCATTTTATGTCTAAATCAAGCGATGTGGATCGAAATGTGGTGATTTGATCGTTTATTAGTTATTTTTAGCGTTGATCACCTTTTCAGGAACCGGTCGTTAGTATTTCAGCTTTCTTTTGAGCTAGTTGCATGCATATACCAACAATTAATTTCCTATCCCCTAGATAAGAGTTTAAATACGCTCTTACTGCGGAAACACGTAGGTAGCTGCATGATACAGGAAGTCTGTACTGTAATTCAAGCTGCTATCACATTAAGTGTATGTAATTTGTTCTCAATATCTTGCTGTACCCTTTCACCTAAGTATAGGTGTATAAGCGGAAAATTACTGAAGCAATTAATGTCTCCGTCTGTCCTGATAATGAACAGTATGTATGTACATATACATATAAAGCTGTTTATATCTGTTCAACGCAATATATCTAATATTGAAGCGGTCCGCTCGGGTGATATGTATTATTGTGCATCGTTTTCACATCGACTTTTCTTTACTTTCATTAATTTCATGTTCTTCACCTGGTGAAATTTTAAACCTGTTTCTAACCAGAAACTTGAAATGCTTCATACTTTGAAAATGATGTATTTTTATGCAACTGTCCACGAAGTTAACTTGCTTTAAAGATGCTCTCAGAGAAATAAATAACAAGAAGAGTTTTTTAAAACGAAAACCATAAACATACGTATTTAATGTTTTAATATATGGGTTAGGTTAGGTTATACGGAAAAAGTATTCGATTTCGTTCAAAAGATTGACACAGTAATAGTATTGTTACTTGATATCATAGATTACTGTCTGTCAAGACAAGGATAGAAAATACCCCCTCCCAAAGCTTTAAGAATTCTTGGCAATACCGATTATAATTATATCTATCTTATAATTATTTCTGTCATCATCATCATCATCAACCCATTATTGTCTCACTGCTGGGTGAGACCCGTAGGGACTTCTCATATTTGAGACTATCTTCTCATATTTGAGAATATCTCATACTAGCCTACTGCGGGTGACGGATTATGGCTATACGTGTCCTCAACTTGGTTGTGTGTTACAGGTGTCAGCGATATCAGCGCTGTCGACGTCGTCGTGCGGGTCGCGCGAGTCGGTGGCGGTGGGCGCGGGCGAGGTGCGGCGGCGGCTGGCGGACGCCACGGCCGCGCCGCCGCCCAACGCCTTCCGCCACGACCCCGCCGACCCCTCCGCCACGGCGCTCAAGGTATATACCACGAAGTTTCTACTACGGCACTATACAAAGGGCAACATTTGGACAATGACTTGGTCGCTGGAATTTGCTGGTTGTGGGTAGCGCAGGACCGGTCGTTGTTGCGATCTTTGTGGGAGGCTTATGGGCAGCAGTGGATGCCTATCGGTTAATATGATGAAGCTTAAGACGAGTGGCCGGAAATACCGCCAGCTTTAGGTACTCATATAGAGAGAGACTTCCTGAAATGGGCTTAACTTTCACATGAAATAAAAAAAAAGTTACTCAATAGTAAGACATTTAAAGATAATCAACAAAGCATAGGATAAGATCGCTCATAATTTGGATCTGTATATTCATATCTTCATGTATTGTTTATTTGTACTATTTCCAATCCTATTCAATGCCCGGTAACTGGCTGTTAGGCGATAGTTAAAGTCAATTACATGTAATAAGGCACATGCAGTCTGTTTTTGTTCCACTCTTATAACATAGTATAATATTCTTAAAGACGTAAATGGATTTTTCCTTTAGATATTGTACACATAAAATATCCAATTAAATCGTTTTGTTTTTATTCCAGGAATCATGGGAAAGCAAACTTGCTCGCATGCGATCCTCCTCCCCATACGGCGCGCTAAGCGGCTGGCGACTACTCGGCTGCATCGTCAAAGTAGGCGACGACTTGCGGCAAGAAATGTTAGCCGCGCAGCTGTTGAGGCGACTGCAGACCGCCTGGGTGGCTGAACGGGTTCCGTTGAAGCTCAGGCCTTATGAAATCCTCTGTCTGGATAAAGAATGTGGGCTGATACAACCTGTAAGTAGTTACTTTACACTATCTACTTATAGTACAGTCATCATGATGTAGTTTTACTTGGAAAGGTATACGGGAGTTTAGAAAAGAGTTTGCTTGAAATCGGTTTCCGAATTTCAACTTTGCCACCTCGTATCTTTGCTGCTCACCCACGAAGTGGCAAAAATTCGGAGAGAACACATCAAAATCTATAATATAAAATTACCGATTTCCAAGCAACCTCTACCCTTTTCAGGAAACCCTCTTTATTCTAACCAAACGACTATACTATTATCGTATGAGATAACTTGATAAGAATAAACATCTTTTTTTCTCTTTTTTTTTTCTCTCGTGGCAGTATGAGCAATATTGAAGTTATTATCAAATATATATCCAATGAAGTTGATTGTTACCAGATTTTTAACAATTGTTTATACTCGTCACTAACAGTCGCTCCTAAAACGTCTCTATTAAAACAATTTGATTGAAGTACGAGTTTGTTGTCAATTTAGGTAAATGCACAAATAAACACATTCTCTATATGCAACTCCTTTACCTTGATAAGATAAAGAAATCACGGCATATTCCTTATACAATCTCAAGTGCGCAATAAAAACGTGAGCTATTGAACTTTTCACATATTGTTCTTCATGTCAATATTGATGAGAGGCTACAATACCGTATCTTTTTATCTTATCAACACATTGTGATATTACAATTGGGAGTTAATGCCTATCGCGTCAATATTACTTGCGATTAGGTAACGGTGTTATTACCATACGGCACGGCTCACATTCATGTATATTGTTTAATTTAAAATAATAGCATTTTTGACTTATCTTCATGGAATTGATCCATTGTAAAGTAGAATAGGATATATCTGTACAGGTTCTAGATTTAGATAGAGATTTAGATTTCATCTGCAGATATAGCTTAACTCTACGTCATGCTACGTCTCCAAATTAGATTATATCCTGCGTAACATGACAATTTATAATGGGTTGGCCATGTTATTTTAAATTAAATAATTATCATATACATCGGTCCCTAGGCAACAAAACAAAATATGCATTTAAAATATAGTATTATCGATATTGATATGGATATAAATGGCAGTTTACGTAGTCATAATAGTAAGCCTATATATCTTACATCTAACTGGCTTCGTGTAAGATACTTCCATAGACTTTACACTCAAGTCACAAAAAAGATAAATTAATTATTATTATTTTATCTATTCGCAGGTACTAAATACAGTATCCCTACATCAAATAAAGAAGCAATCCGGCAAGAGTCTCCGCGCGTGGCTGGAGCTGGAGCACGGGCCGCCCAACAGCGAGGGCTTCCTGCGCGCGCAGAACAACTTCGTGGAGTCCGCCGCCGCATACGCGCTCACCAGCTATCTGTTGCAACTGAAGGATAGGTCAGTACCATTATTTTAATATAAAAATATCTACCAGAACCAACTGGATCCGCTTATGAGTCGCTGAGATTTCTTAGATGAGGTCAGCAACAGTCCAACATCCCATTCCAACAGACCATTCATCATGATGGTCAGCAACAGTCTAAGCCCATTCGCGGTACTGTTTGGTTAAGGTTTATTATGTGACGAAGCATAATATTATCCTAACCGTTAGCTATAATGTTGAAATTTCAATAATAATCGTCATAGCTCTAAAAATATGTTTGAAATATTAACTTTAACATTATATAATTATGATCTATTAAGTCACGTAACAATCTCTCACTATGGCTTGCGCTGCTGGGTGCATTCCGTAAGTGGTCTTTGGGGGAAGGTTTGTGTAAAAAATTGCCTCAGATAGTATGAAATTAATATATACGTCAGTCAATCTTAGATAGGACTGGGTATAATTTGGGTACCTACCTATTGTAAGATAGGGACATTGGGATCTTTAATATATAACCATTGTTAGAGAATCAATTAGTTTATTATTCTAAAACATCTTTTGTTACAGGCACAATGGGAATATTTTATTGGACAGCACAGGCCACATCATCCATATAGATTTTGGATTTATATTCTCAATATCACCCAAGAATCTTGGATTTGAGAGCTCACCCTTCAAGGTAAGGTCAATGCAACAACATGCTTTATTTTAGACAACATTTTGTAGTACTACAAATTATTTATTTAATCCATATGTTACTTTTTTCTAAACTTCATTCACTGATCACTAGATATTCTTTCTATATATTAATAACACGATGATTTGTCCACAGTTGACGCAAGAGTTCGTAGAAGTAATGGACGGTGAGAATTCCGATATGTTCCAATACTTCAAGATCCTCATCCTGCGAGGACTGATAGCGGCGCGCAAGCACTGTGATCAGATCATACACGTCGTTGAACTCATGCGCATGGGTATGTACCGGTCACAAACATCACCAGTTAATAAGAACTAGCCAGCAATCATCATTCATCATGATGATCAGTGGCTCTTATCCCAGGTCCAAAAAAATATATTTAACTTTATTTATTAATTGACGCTAAGGATTAACTTCTTTCCTAACTTTTTCGTTGTACATTCATTTTTATTGTAACATTCCCTCTACATTCAAATCAAACAGACGTTCAGTAATTATCTATTTTTCAACTAAATATACAAACAGCGTTTTATAGTCATTTAATAATTTACAACATTATTTTAATAAATAAGTAAATATATAAGTAAATAAGCTTTGACGTAGCTTGTTAAACTAAAAAAACATCGTCGAACTCTTTTTCCGTTTCTTCAGAAGTAGGAAGGAATAATTATAAAATAATATTTCGGTTTACAGGTGGTCAACTAGCGTGTTTACGCAGTAGCAGTGCGGTGTCATCATTCCGGGGTCGCTTCCACCTCGGCAGGACGGAGCCTCAGCTGCAGGCGTTAGTGGACAAACTGGTGCGAGACGCGCTCAACTCACTCTCCACACGACTCTACGACAACTATCAATACTACACCAACGGTATACTGTAATAATTGCCAATGTGACATACACTTTGGTTAGAGTACTTTACAGTTATTTCTTAAATCCTCTGTGGTGCGTTTCGTGTAGTTTTGTCTCATAATTTTTTCTTCGACTGCTCTGTGATGGGTTTGTGGTTATAAAGTGTACTATATGCGGCATTCGGTATGAAATTTTGCATGTCGGTCTTCGATAGAAAGTATGTTGGAGTTCCCAGTTTTTACTGAACATAGACATATACGAGCTATGCACCCTAAAAGGAACCCACAACCCTGTTACTTCTCGCAATGCCAGTCCAATATAAGGCATTATGATTTTTTTAGGACTAGCAAATTAGGACAATAAATTACATGTTTGAGATCCCACCCTCAGCAGTCATTGAAGTTTATTCTTTAAGTTTCGTTTTTAAAGCTTACAATATGAGCACCTACACTTTAGCTAATGACTTGTTAAATGAGACAATTCTCTAGTAATATTTGAATTGAATGTGTTATCTCTGCTCTTTTACGAAATATAATTCTCCCTCATAATACAGTGTTATATGAGAGATGACATTAAATCTTCAATCCATATATTGGTTTAGAAAATTCTTAATTCGCATACATTTAAAAATGTAATTCCTAGCTTACATCACGTAGATTTTGTAAATTTTAGTGCCATAACTCCTCAGACACGCTGTACCTTGGAACTTTAGTCTTATTTGCTCAAACATTAAAACTTGATCATTCACACAATATGTTCAACCCGTCCACATTAGAACCCATTAGTATGTTGTAAAAATAAACAGATTGACAGATTCATATTTTTCATGTATAAACGTAACTGTGCAAATAGAATGTTAAAAAAGTCTAAAAATAAAAATATGTAAATAATAAATGAAATTATGATAATTTTCGCAATGAGAAGACTGATTGTTCAGGCATGAAAAGTGGTTTAGATTTAGGTTTCTTAGCCGATTAAATTTAAGTTTTATCCTGTATGTACATTGGAAGAAATGAATGTGAAACAAATGATAAATTGCTGTTACTGACATGAATGAGAATGTAATGCCAAAAGGATGTGTATAAAGGCATTGTTCTAGATGTTAAATAATTTTAGGATAATATGAAAATCGAAAATCTTATTGTTAAATGTCCGCTAGATAGACTCGGAGACACCAATATAAATTTGGTGGCTCTATATAAAAATAATAGACATTTTATGAATTATATCAATGTATGTATGAATATGGGGTTATTGTTTATTCTGTGTTGTGGGCAGTGTTGCCGTTAGGTAGGTAATGGAACCAATATTACTGTACTATTAAATGAAAGAGTAAACATTGATTATAAAATATTATACATTGCATAATCGAACTTTCGTCATCTAAAAGATATAAAATTGAGTAAGAATGTTGCCAAATTTTAACTATAGATACATCAATATTAATTAATCTGTGAACTCTTTATTCAGATTTTCTCTCAATATAGAATCCACATACTTGGAATATAACGCAGTATAGCCTGTGGTTAACTGGATTACTCGGGATTTATTAAATCTAGTAAATACTAGTTGAGAAAATAGTAAATGAATACATTTATTAGTCTTTGATATCGTTGTTGACTTTTTAACGTATTTTTACTATAATAATCATAGCATATACTGCATTAGATTTACAAAAAAAACAGTTAAAGATATAAGTTCCATACTTATATCCAAATGAAATGAGATGTCTGATTATTAAATGGCAAGAACGTCTGTCGAGGCAGGAATGTATATACCAAGCATTTTATTTTACGACATCATATATTTTATATTTATATTCCTTGTATAATACTATATTAAACTAGATTACAGTGTCAAGTTTTAGTTGACACCTACAATATAATTAAGGCCAGTTTATATTGTTGCTGTAGTTTTGTTTAGTGTAAACGCTAGAAATGTATGTGCTGCCAACTAATGTAACGGTATGTGTAATCAAAAAAGTATGGAACATATCCACAAGCATAGCAGTAAGTGGAGTGTAAAGTACAAATCTACATACTACCATGATTTGAACAAATTCAGATTTTCCATTGAAACCCAGTCAATGTGAAATCTGCACAATTATGAATAATAATGTAGAAGTCACTCCATTTATTACCCTTTTGTGAATGTACTGGATTTGTATGATGTATCAAGCAATAATATGCCTTAAAATAGAACGTCTAAGTTTTGTTTGGCGCTTTATATGTACTTAGCTCTTCCGCTAGACGATTCATAATAATTATTCGATATAAACTGGCCTTTAACAACGCTACTCATAGTTTTGTATAAATTGCCTCTCAGCTTGAAGTCTAGCCTTAAATCCATATTTATTACCATTATATTTGTGTGTGGGTGACCTATTATAATGTCGCATTGGAAAAAATATATAGATAGTATATAATTGACGTACCATTTAAAATATTATATTCATTATAGTCTCATATTTGTTTCAAGTTGAAAATTATATCTGTATATAAACGTTTTCGCTTACGGTCAATAAATTAAATTATTACGTTTAAGAATATATTGCAAAATGTCCGAAACCAGATAACTTTCTCTTCGAAATTAATACGTTATTTATCATCATGTACAGGTAATTGTAAGTAGGTACTCTAACATCTATCGTTTATCTTAATTTTTTAAATATACATAATCATGATTTTTTATGTGACTTTTATTTTCCTGATTTTTCCTTCATCCATATTTATAAATATTTTAACAATTAGATGCATCCATTATGCTATGCAGTATGTAATCTATGTAAGCAATTCATCTTCCGAAGAAGTTAAAAAGTCCCGATTTTAGGTCACAGCTCATTAGAGCTTCCCGGAACTCGACCAGCACCACGTCGTCGCTTAGCGTGCACTGATCACAGAAAATGCACTGATGCACTCGTAAATGGAAGCTTAATCAACCAGTAAACGTTTAAAGTTCCGTTGTCGCAAGTGGACATTAGGTGCGTAGTCTACGAGCGTAATTTAATTCGAAATTACGTCAAAAAAAATAAAAAGATTTATTTCATTGTCTTGATTTTTTTGTAAACCATTAGTTTGGGAAACATCTCCCCGCCCCGCTTGATGATAAGCGGTTATCATGACATGGCGTCTCCAACATCAGAGGTGCCGCTCGTGCGCTGTAGACTTTTGAATACCTTTTCATTTCTATTGAAGCTCCCTGATCTGTACGTAAATTAAATATGAAAAATAAAACATACGTTTGTAACAATGAACATTACTTAAATAAAATTACTTTTTATTAAAATTACAGTATTTGTCGTAGTGTATGGAATGGTCAAGTCCACTCGTTTTCTAAAACGAGTTGACCAACAATCTTGACCTCAATATTTTTTTTATAATGGCAATCTTTGCCGATGTCTTGTCGACATTTTTCCACGGTACTGTCAACGTCAGCTTGACATATCAAATAAAAATGTAATTTAAATGTCAAAATAATAACATGCTTGATGGATGATGGTTTCACGTGCGTTAGTCATTGTTTAATTGTATAATAATGGTTTGATACTTTTAACGAACGAAAATGTTAAAGTCTAAAGATTTGGAAGATCATCTTCCTGGCTTTGATGCCCCAGATGAAGAAAATACGCAAGATGACACTCAAAACAATAAGAAGAAAAAGAAGGGTTCAGGAGGGTTTCAGACCATGGGATTGAGTTTCCCGATCATTAAAGGTATCACAAAACGAGGATATAAGCAACCAACACCCATTCAGCGCAAGGTAAGCTAATAATAAACATAGAATTAACCTAACCTCAAAGTTTGTAGGAAAGATTTTTTTGTTAGACATTTACTATTAATTTTATAGTATTGAACTAATATACATACTGAAACATTACTAAGTACATTATTCCTTATTTGCAGGACTTTCATAATACCTATTATTCTCATAATATTTATTATTACAGATATGTTTTAACCTTGTTTTATTTTAGACGATTCCTCTGGCATTAACTGGCAAAGATGTGGTGGCTATGGCTCGCACAGGGTCAGGCAAAACAGCGTGCTTTGTACTCCCGATATTGGAGAAACTGCTGGCTCCAAACAGTAAACCCATGCCTGGCAAAAATTTCAGAGCCCTAATACTGTCACCCACTAGAGAGTTAGCCTTACAAGTAAGTCAAACTTGTATATTAACATTGTTATACTTTTGGTAAACAACTGTCAACTGCCGGATAATTGGCACTCTTTGGGAGAAACCTACATTAAGCAGTAGATCACAATAAGCTAATATATGTATAAACAAATGTTAGTTCCAGATTTAACTGTGGTTAGTTTAACAAAAAGCTCAATTATTTTTATAGAAATCAACATTATGTTGGCATTCATAGTGTTTGTTGATTTTATGATACAAACCTTATTAACTATTGCAGTCTAGATGATGGACCCCTTATGTAACTTAATAACATATCTAATTTTATAAGATTATGGAGGGAAGGAGGTGGTAATCCCTCCACTGGTAAAGGAGGATCCTCCGACCAGGCGTGGTGTTGCGCCTGGCGGGCTACTGCCCAACGGTTGATGTTGGGTGGTTGTATATATACAATCTCGCGTGCAAATGTCACTTGCGCGATGTAGGATTACTTGCGTCATCGCACTGAGTTCGTAGTTCTTATGTGGCGAGATAGATGTCGCTACATCACTCCCCTCCGAGACCGGAGGTCGATATGCTTCTGATGAAGAGTCAGCGGTTGTTGCGTGTTGCCAGTGCCAGGTGTGATGTTCCAGTGAGTCGGAACAGGTTGCCGCGTAGTCCGCAGTGAGTCGGGACTGTGTTGCGGTGAGTCCACGGTGAGTCGGGACTGTGATGCTGCGAATGCCTCAGTGAGTCGAGGTGGTGCAGTGATGCGTAGTGGCTGGCTGCTGCGTCGACCAGGAGAGAGTGGCTCTGCTAGATGACCGGCCGAAGTGCAGTGTGCTGTGCCAAGTTGCTGATGCTGGCTGAAGGTCCTGACCAGGCATGTGCGTCCGCTACAGGCGTATGGTCAGGGTTGAAGCCGGAGGGTTGCTGGCTGGCAGGTTGATGCGCTGGAGAGTGCTGTGAGGAGTGATGATGGCGAAGCTGCTGGTCATCGAAGGTTGCGTTGATGTTCAGCTCGGGGTCACCAGTATGGAGGGAAGGAGGTGGTAATCCCTCCACTGGAAAAGGAGGATCCTCCGACCAGGCGAGAAGTTGTGCCTGGTGGGCAACTGCCCAACGGTTGATGTTGGGTGGTTGTATATATACAATCTCGCGTGCAAATGTCACTTGCGCGATGTAGGATTACTTGCGTCATCGCACTGAGTTCGTAGTTCTTATGTGGCGAGATAGATGTCGCTACAAGATAATAAATATAAATGAATTTTAAACTAGTTAAAAGTGGCTTAATTATAAGCCGCTTTTTATTATAATCATCAATCATAATTTTTTTATTATAATCATCTTCTAAAATGAAGTTTGATTTTCCAGACATTAAGGTTTGTAAGAGAGCTTGGCAAATTCACTGGCTTGTCATCAGCTGCTATCCTCGGAGGAGAGTCTATTGATCAGCAGTTCAGTGTGATGTCAGGAACAGCACCAGATATTGTGGTTGCAACACCTGGGCGATTCCTGCATATCTGCATTGAAATGAACTTAAAACTAGACAACATAAGTAAGATTTTTATATAAATTAAGATTCTAATAAACCTCATAATACTCATCCCCCTAACCATCTTATATCATCTTGTATTTTGCTAATATTCAGCAATTAGACACAAGGAGCAAATATTCTTCTTAATCAAAATTATTCTTGAAGCTCTTCATCACATCAACTGTTAGACATCCACTGCCAGACATAGGTCACCCACAAGGATCGCCACGACAACCGGTCATGCGCCACCCGCATCCAGCTTCCGTCTTGAAGCTGTTGAATATGCTCAATGCATGAAAGAAACAAATACATTTTATTTCATTACAAAAATTTGCTCAAAGTTATTTATTATTTATTTATACCACTTTTGCCTTGTCCTCATTCATACATTTTGTCATACATGCGCGCCAGTTTCTAGTACTGCACACCTGACCTTTATGAAAGAGTTCACCAATTAGGCGCCCCTTCCCGGTATTTCCACTAAGATATTTATGCAATTCTAGGCTGTCACTGCGATACTTAATTTATAATTTTTTTATAAATCTATATTACAGAGCTCATAGTATTCGACGAAGCTGACCGCCTATTCGAGTTGGGTTTTGGCGAACAACTGCGAGAATTAGTCGCGCGACTGCCGTCAACACGCCAAACGCTGCTATTCTCAGCGACATTACCAAAAATGCTTGTGGAATTCGCAAGGGCGGGTCTCACAGACCCGACTCTGGTTAGATTAGATGTTGACTGGAAGCTACCATCTACTTTATGGCTTGGTTGGATCGCAGTAAGGGCGGAGCTAAAGACAGCTGCGCTTTTGATATTGCTAGATAAAGTTTTGTCTTCAAAAACTCCGCAAGCAGTCGTTTTTGCAGCTACTAAGCATCATGTGGAGTATTTGCATCTGGTAAGTGAATTTACTATATGTTAACATATTTTTTCATTCAAATTTAGATTTTTTCCTACAATTAGTTGTTAATTACTTGATATTTCCTAATACTAAAAAAAGTAAAAAAAAAGCTGTTTGTACGACTTTTTTTTTAATTACCTAAATAATAATACCTGGAGTAAGCCAAAACCCTTTTAGTTTGGAGCTCTGTGTGAGTGTGACCCATGGCCAGCTAAGGCTGTGATTGTAAATATTCTAAATAAATCTATAAAAATCTTGTATTTGTAATCGAATTCCTCCGAAACGTCTTCATCATCATCATCATCATGACAGCTGGAGGACGTCCACTGCTGGACATAAGCCTCCCCCAAAGATTTCCGCAACGACCAGTCTTGGGCCACCCGCATTCGCAGCCCTACTATACATATAAAAATTGTCTTCCCCAGATCCTGCAACAAGCAGGCATATCATCAACATACGCATACTCTGGTCTTGACGCATCTGCGCGTAAGATCGCTCTTGGCCGTTTCACTAACAAGAAGTGCTCCGTACTGATCGTAACCGATGTTGCCGCGAGAGGTCTGGACCTCCCGGCTTTGGACACAGTCATCAACTATAACTTCCCAGCGAAACCCAAGCTTTTTGTGCATAGAGTTGGTAAGTTTTGATTATAAGTGAAAGATTTGTTTATGTAAATGTTCTCACTTCTATACATATAAAGAGACTTAAAGCTTACTATATTTCCTTACCATGAAATTACATATCCGAATATGTTTATTCTTGGTGTTATAGAATAATTGATAAAAGGTGCTAGTACAATATAATAATATTTTGTCGGAAATTTACTATGTATTTCAACGCCATTTATCGTCAGAGATAGCTATTGATAATGTACAAATATCTTCAATGAATAATTAAGGTATTAATAAAAAAATTATAACATCATAATTTATTCGGGTGTTTTGAGAATTCGCCCATACTAGTAAAATGATCTATCTATCTCATCTATCGCTTCACATACAGATTCATTTACTTAAATTCGTCGACAGGTCGCAGCGCCCGCGCCGGTCGTGCCGGTCGCGCGTTCTCGCTGGTGTCTCCAGACGACGTGGCGCACCTGTTAGACCTGCAGCTGTTCCTCGGAGCCGACCTGCTGTCGCCGTCGCAGGTGCAGGAGCGAGGCTCGGCCTGCCCCAGCGGCGTGTGGGGAACTATACCCACCTCACAGCTGGAACTGAGGCACCAAGATGTCATGGCGTGGGATAAGAATTATTCGGAAATTGTAAGTACTTGCATAAATTAATGGTTGTATCATCAAGAGTGCACAATTATCGATAGAGCAATTTTAAGAAGTCCTCGAATCTTAATGTGAAGTTGTTCATATTGAACAGTATAGGTCCCGTCACGAGTTTAGAGCTCTGGCCTTGAATGTGCAGATATCATTTTTTGGGTCCGTTTGGCTGGGTGTGCGGTGTGCGGCGGGTGAAGCGGCCAATGCCGGCGCCGTATTGGTGTATAGCCCAAAGTACATTTACGCACATATTGCTTTCGTATTTTTTCATCGTCTTGACCTTTTACCTCTCAATAAGTAGTTCCAGTCGCATCCATCTATAAACTTGACTTCCTTAATTAACGACGATTTGATGGAAGGAATAGGATTATTGCCAAACGATTAGAATTTAAGTTTTTAAAATATAATTTATTATTTGATTAAATGTAGATAGATAGATAGAATATACTTTATTGTACACCAATAATTAAAATACACATTACATTAATTTTATTATTGATTATGTAGTATTGATTCTATACGTATCTACAAAAAAATATAAATTATTATTTTTATAAAATAAACCGTGGTTATATTTTATTTTTCTCTTTTAAAATACCTACATAAAACTTATTTTTCTTTTCCATTACAAGTGACAACTCAAGTTAATTTAACTTTTCTAAAAACACTTCGTAATATATCGCAAGTCTCCCCACTACTTTCGTCGAGCGCTCTAAACTCGTGACGGCACCTATACCAATATAAATAAAATAAATGGGAATTTCCCAAAGATGCTAAGGAACTATACTATTAAATTAAACGTATGTATTTTTTGTAAAAATCTACCATTCTATTTTGATTAGGGATGGGAAAAATGTGCCATTCTTAAACTAATTCACAGCTTGTGAAGAAACTACGTCTTCGAGTTTATTCCATGCTCTGTCTATAGCACTTCTGAAGTACAATCGAATATCCCTTTGAACAGGAAGACGCAGCCCGCGTGTGCGGTCGCGGCTGGCAGCAGTACATCAAGTGGCGCGAGGCGGCCTCGGCCGAGGCCAACAAGCGCGCCAAGACCACGGCCTTCCCCGTGCTCACGCACCCCTTCCTCGTCGACGAGAACGACAGCGACGCCGTCGACATGATCGAGAAGATCAAGAACTATACGCCGAAAGGGGTGAGAATAAATGATTGAATGATATAATATTTCATTCACTCATTTATAATTTATATTATGAATGATAAATTTGTTAACAGTCAAATTATTCTATTAATCTGTTAATGATGCTTGCTTTAAAATTTGGTACGCAGTATTACGCTTTAACATTTGGCATTTTTGATTTCATATGCGAATGAATCTTATAAACATTTACGTAGAATGACGGAACACAACACTCAGTCAATGTATGAGTTTTAGGACAATTTAGCTTGAATAGTACGAGGCACCATAGAAAATGTATAAATAGACAGCGAATTGTTTCTCAGTATACATAACAAAATATTCGCTTGTTTGTCGCGATAAAATTCTGATTTAGCTTTTTGAGAATAGATTGCTTTCCTCTTTATTTATACAACAACTAAAGCTCTTGTTTTGTGGGTTGTTTCAGACTATTTTAGAATTATCAGCAAAGAACGACTCGCCGAGCTATCTAGCAATGAAAAGGAAAAAACAAGTGCATGGGAAAACGGTCCAAAAAGTTCGGGATATTAAAAAATTGAAGGTATGAACATAAATTACACGAATGAATGAATGAACGACCTACAACAGCACCCTAAATCATTCATTCATAAAAGTATTAATAGACCCTTCAAATATTTTGTTTATTAATTTTAGACCTTAAGTGGATATCAATTTAAATTGATTAGCCATCCAGCAAATTACCAACTTAACTTAAATTTAGTTTTTTGTTTCGTATTTCTATATTCAATAAACAACATCAGTATCTAACTATCTATTATCCCTTTCACTGCCCAGAACCCGAATTTGGGTCGATATTATATTAGGGCTCTGGACATTTAATTACTTTATTATATTTATGAAGACGTTTTGACATTCTTTTTATTTATGTCAAAAAGTCTTCATAAGTATATATACCTTAAATATTGACTTAATTATTGCCTTGCTGTAATATCGACCCAAATTCAGGTTCTGGGCAGTGAAAGGGTTATGTAGTTGTAAAAAATATTGAGATCTGATATTGCTAAGATAAGGTTTGTACACGTGTATATGTGTCTGTGTGTAACAAAGAAATGAGGGAACAGTGAAGTGTTTGACACTAGATAGGGACAGAATGTGGCCGTATTGTTTCTTTGTAGCTGTCTTTTTCACTTTGGAGGCGAGTGAAGGAGTTAGCACTATATTGGAGTGCTTTCACTTGCTAGGATTCGGTGGCCATATTATATAATTAATTAACCTATGTTTTTAGGCTGAAGGTGTTCTAGAATATACAAGCAATGTAAAACAAAGCAGGCCTCCAAACGAGCCGCCGAAGAAGAAGAAGAAAGAAATCGTTCGTGATGAGAACTACATATCTCATTACGCTAATGATCAGCACACGGAAATGGGGTGAGCAGAATTATTAATCCTGTGAATCGTATGAGGTATTAAGTAGAGTTAGAAGATGGGCCCTAAAATGAATAAAAAATATTATGCGAAATTTCAATCTGAAATAATTGTGCGTTATCAACCGTCAAGCGTTCGTTAAGGTCGTTCGTAACGAACAAAACGAAACACTGTAATTTTATTTGTGATAGGCATGTCAATAATGAAAATCTGTGTTCTGTACGCCAAGCTTCGATTGCTCGAAGACGCCAAGATACAAATTCCATGTTTAAATACTACCTACAAATTATCAATTACTAAATGGCTAAAGTATCATCGATAAAACATCGATTTATACTTTGGCCGTACCGATTTTCGATGTGCCATACCGTCGGTGCAGTGCAGTATCACGTTTTGAGCTGGTCCATAGACGTTCATGCCGTCAAAACGTTAAAGACCACGGACCAAAGGACCACGTCTTCAGTAAAACTCAAGGGGGTTGTGGGAAATAATTTATCAGCCTTCATGTGTAAATTTTTTAGTTATTATGATATTGATACCACTGCTTGTCCTAGGAATTAACCTCTCACGCTCAGTAGCCGCGCTGACGACCACTAGACTAACAAGCAGGGCTGCTAATAAAAAAGGGCGCGGCTATTCGGTTTACTTTCTGCAATTATATGAAATTTGATCGCATTGTACCATAATAACCATTCTTTTAAGTGGGTTGACCATTTTTTTGGGGCCTTTGATCCTATACAAAGTGTGTGTATTGTTTTGTATCGAATTATACCATATGATCATGGATACAATACATCGGCCAATTATACCTATTTGGTATCGAATTATACAACCTGGCAGCCCTTTTGTCCTTTACGGACCCGCCTGGGGAGGCGACGGGGTGTGTCGGACTCCACCCTATGTGAGCGTTTACCGGCTAAATAACCGCACCAGTCAACGCCACCAACCCTATTGCCGAACTTGGCAGCCCTACTAACGATACAGTTATATAAATAAATAAATAAATATTCCTGGACATTATGACACAGCGCCATCTAGTTCCGAGCTAAGCAACGAGGCTTGTGTTACGGATACTAGTTGGTTGATATAATACATATATACTTTTTTTTTGTTGTAAATACAGACATATTATACATAGATACATCCATGACTCGGATACAAATGTATATGCTCATCACACAATCATTTGTTCCTACCGGGATTCGAACCCGGGACCCATAGCACAGCAGGCAGTGTTAACTACCGATGGACTAATTGGGTCGTCGAGTTATTATCAATTTTATTATTTATGTGTATAGTATGGCGGTGAACTTCGCGGTGGGTGCGGCGGCGGCTCAGCTGGAGCTGGGCGCGGACAGCGGGGACGCCGTGCGGGCGCACAAGGCCATGATGCGCTGGGACCGCAAGCGAATGAAGATGGTGCATGTAGACCCGGTATGCACACTCTTATTTGTCTTTTATTTAGAACTAGCTGCCCCAGCGAACTTCATACCGCAATTTATATTATTCGTTCAATTAAATTAAATTTTTAACCGACTTCAAAAAAGACGAGATTCTCAATTCGTCGGAATCTTTTTTTAAATGTATGTTCACAAATTACTTAAAAACGTCTGGACCGATTTGCAAAATTCTTTTCTCAATATACAAATCTTGTCCTTACAATACCGAACACAACAAAAAAATAATTATTCAATTCCGTGCCGTCGTTCGAAAGTTTTGCGCATACATAAATTTCAGCGATTACTTTTATTTATATAGATAGATAAAATTAAATAAATATTTGATACTAGCTTCCACCAGCGGTTTTGCCTTTGGTTTATAGATAAAAAGTAGCATATGTGCTAATCCGACATTAGCCATTTGTAAGCAAAATTTAATCCAAATCTGTTAAGCGGTTTTTACGAAAAAGAGTATTAATATTTATTTGATAATTACTGTTTTTTGTATTTCCGTATAATATTCTATTTCATTCAGGATGGCGGTCGTAAAATGATTCGTACGGAGAGCGGAGGGCGCGTGCCTGCCTCCTACCGCAGTGGAAGATATGATGAGTGGCGGAAACGTAATGCCGCTGACGCCGGCTCTGATGATGAACAGCCCCACGACAATAACAGGAAAAAAGCAGGTAATGTACCATACCCGTGAGTGGGTAGTCAAATAAAATCCCTAAAAAAGCGTACGAGCATGCTTCCAAAAGTTAAACGTGACCTTATTTGAAGAGGTATGAGATATCATTTAAAAGTAACTTTTTGTATAAGGCGGCTAAATAGCGTCTACCTTACAAGTTTGCGTAATACTTGTCTGGATGATTACAGATTTATAAAACAACGAGAGACGTTTATCTCGTTGTTTTATAAGCTGTAAATGTCGTACAAGCTTTTCATGTTCAAATTATTGTAGCTTTTATTCGATTTAACGCCGGTGTGCTTTTTCTAAGTATGTGGTTGATAGTAATGATTTTGATTAGGTATTTCACAAACACAATAAGCAGATCTTAAATTAGTTAAAAACTACTATTTACAAAGTTAAAAATAAATAAATAATAAAGAAATATGTTAAGTTATAGAGCGTCAAAAAACTCTTGCCACGTTGAATGGCAATGCTAATTCTTTGTCCGAAAAATAGGCCAGCCTTAGGTATAATGTTTTATTGTAGTTTCCTTGCGGGGCTAGTGAATAGTCTAAATACAGAGAATGGACTAGACAAATGAATAACATTTTCTTTTTCAACATAACATAATTTTTAAAAGAGTATCTATGGAATATCTTGCTGGTTCTTCTCCATTAGACCTACTTTTTGGAACCGTGTTTAACATTTCAGAAGCACCTGTAATATTGGTCTACTTGAAATAAAAATATTTGAATTTGAATTGAATTTGAATAACGTCCGTTGTTCTCAACGACTTCGTATGCTTTTTTTATGTAAAATGCTTTAAGGTAACTGTTTTTCTTTACAGCATCTGAGTTCCGTCCCCATTGGATGAAGCACAACGAGCGTGTGGCCAAGAAGAGCGCGGAAGCCAAATCTAAAGAGTTCAAGAACAAACAACAGATCGTGAAGGAACGAATACGCAAGGAAAAGATCAAGCAGAAACTTAAATTTAAGAATAATAAGAATAAGAAAAAGAAGAAGAAATAAAATAAAATAATTATATTGAGTCAAATGTCATTTTATTTTGATCATTGATTAATGCACCTTTTCTTTGATATTAAATGCCTTTTTTAGGGTTTATTCTTTTACAACAACTAAGAGGTGTGCAGATGTTGTCATTCTGAAATTGATTTAGTTTTCACATAGTTAAAGTTAATATTTGGGTGCGTGCTAATAACATGTTTACAAAAGGATTTATGATAGAGTTCTTCGCAAATCTGTACCTACTAATAAAGAGAATTACAATGTCATTAGTTACTGTTTGAGACTTAAAAAAAAATTGCATTTGCTTTTTGTCTATCAGTTTATTTATTTCTACATGATGATTTCCGAAATACTATCCTATGTCTTAATCGGGACTCAAACTGTCTCTAACGAAATTCACCTAAATCGGTTCAGCAGTTATAGCGTCAAGAGGTAACAGATAGACACACACACTTTGTTATTTTTTATATTAGTATGCAACTATGGATAGGATTTTACTTTAGGATTATATTTTATTTTTATTAATTACTTAATTATATATTTTCGATCTTCGCCCGTCATTGTGCTATCATGATTTGATTGGCGATGGACCTTTGCATAAGCGACCTTGAACCATAAAAAACTCAATTACGATATAAATCTTTTATTGCATTATTTATGACAGCTATAGTTTATTTGTTTGTGAATCAACGTGGCCGTTATTAAACTTGAGAAATCGATTAGTTATGAAATCGTAAATTATTACCTCAAAGTCGTTGACCGATCGCGAGTCGGTAAACATCTCTTTAGCAAACGTAGATAAAACAATTCTAAACATGTATATATGTGTCTTTTTTTTAAAGTACACTGTTTATGCGCGATAAAGATTCTTAATAGCATAGAGTATAATATAATCACTACTGGGTCACTAGTGGCGCATGTATTTGTAACCTACCAACAAAATCGAAGATGAAAATCCTTAAAAGTCCTTATCGCCTGGTTGCAATAAAATACGAGATTTTATAAAATACTTTTTACTGTAAACGAACTAGTTAGCGTCAGCATTTCCTTGACGATCTCTGATGTAAAACGCCGATCAAATGACATGGACTCAGGTTCAGTTATTTTGATTTACAATAGGTATGCATGTGCGTATAGACGTTTCCTTCAGGGAGAGCTTGGCCCCTTCTGGGGTGGCCACAGTCCACCGTATGAGAGTTTCTAACCGGCAGCCCAACATCCTAGGGTGGGCATTGGATCATTTTAGAGTGGGCACGGCCCACCCGGCCCCCCCTCTACGTACGCCCATGACAATATGTGAGTCCAACAACGTAGATAGATGTTGATCTACGTTGTTGGAAATGCCCGTTTGGAGAAATCGCCAAATTATCCTTGAGGCGATCTGTCCCTCGCCGTACGTATCAGCCATTGTGTAACTCAAACTATTATTTGGGGAGCTGAACGACCTGGGAACTGTGAAACTGGTGTAGGATTAAACGCCACGTCTACTTGTAGAAGAATGTGGAGCTTGGTTATGCAACCACAGTATAATCTGCAATATTTATTAGGTAAAAGTAGGTACACAAAAGTAAGTACAGCCATTTTAGGATAAAATAAGAGAGATAAGCTAAGCGAAATGTGTGGCGAGCTGTACCTAATCTACAATAAAGCTGGACTCGGTCAACATAATATAACCGCAACAAGAAAATAAGGTTCTGGATCTTCGTTCGTCTAAACCGACCTCAATTTTGGAGCGGCTGTAATTTCCTGCTTCCGGTACTTATGGCTAAAGCTTTAAAAAAGCGTTTTGCATTTTGCCTTGCCAATCACGTAAAATAAAACCCATAAAATTCTAACTGGTCTAAGTTTTAATGCGATTTTTATTTGATCATGATTTGATCTGGTCGCTTCCGTTTGCATATACTTACTACCAAGCAATGTCAAGATCACTAACAGCATTTTAAAGAGGATGTATCAAATTAAATAGTGAGGTTATACTTATAGGTACATATAATGTAAAGTAACTTGAAATCACGAAGTGGATTTAACCAAATCGATTAGGAACCGGATATAGGTATGTATGTATATGCCGCATAGCATCGTCAAAACGATAATGATTTAATTAGAATTCACATTACAATATGGGCATAAAATACATCATTTTATATCTGCTACTGCGTACTATGTACATTTAATACCCAATGTCTATAAGACCATCAGTGTCTACTTATATTATGAGGTCGCTCGTAATAGTGATTTTACCTATTGCAATATTTATACTTACTTTGGGCCAGTGGCTGTGGCGGATTTACGTTAGCGTAGTAAAATCCTCCGTCCCAACTAACAATATAATATATTAAAGTTACAGGGATTTTTCTATTCCAATAAATCCATTGCGTGATTAAGGAATCGTACCTATCTGTGGTAAACTAGTGAATTTTGGCCATACCTACCAGTAAAATGGAGGTAATTTTGAAACAATGAATGAAAATGGTGCGAGTCTCATTAGTAGGTATTACACTACATCTAGCTACACTGTAGATACGCTACATCATTCAAAATTAATACAAAATATATAATAGTTCTCCTTTGTAAAATAAAACCAAATAATTTGTTATTAATAACACAGTTTAAATGAATTATTAAACATAAAATGTTTATGAACTATTAATAGTAGGTACCTATTTAATGAACGTAGGATATTCGTAAGCATACCTATTAATTCTTAAAGGCCTGCGCAGACGACGGATTTTTGTCCGCGGACATTTTTGTCCGCTAAAATAGATCGCTTACAACTGTATGGAGTAATGCAAACGAGGGAATAAAATTAACGCGTACAAAAAGTAAACCTAACCTAACCGAGGACATGCAGAGCGGACTGGAGAAAAATACGGACGAGTCCCCGAAAAATATAGAACTTGTGTGATTAGGCGAAGCAACGCACATGGCGGACTTTAGTCCGCGTTCACAGTCTAAGCATTCATCTATAAAATTACATAGCATGATAACAATAATGCTATATTGAAAACAAAGTAGGTACACAGTAACATAAGACACATTTATCACATACTCAAACGGTGAAGGAAAACATCGTGAGGAAACCTGCATGCTTGAGAGAATTCTCGATTGCATGTGAAGTCTGCCAACCCGCAGTTGGCTAGCGTGGTGGACTATAGCCTAATCCCTCTCAATTGAGAGGAGACCCGTGCCCAGCAGTGGGACATTAATGGGTTGATGATGATGAACATAAGACACTGTCTATGAATGTGCTGCCTAATGACTTCTATCTATCTATCGAGATCTTCACAAAGCGATAAAAAAATGCCAGATTAGTTTAGAATGAGCATCCAAGCCGACATGACTGGGCCGGACAAAGGCCCAGTGGTGACTGGCTTTTACTGATCTTAATTTATTTTGTGTCTCTGACTATAGATATTACAGGATAATTATTGCATTGGCTGAATATAGGTAGCTCGCCTGAGGAGGTTTATAGGTAGGTTGAGAACAATTAAGTATTTTAAAAAGGTAGCTAATAAAACTGCTCCGTCGCCGTCGGTCTAGAGGTCGTAAATGCGACTGAGCAAGAGGCCTTGGGTTGGGAGGCCAGGACAAATAAAATGTTATGGGGGGTTTCTATGACATTCTCAGTAGCAGCTTGGAGTCGAGTCTGGATTAGTGTTCCTTTGATGGCAATAGGCTCGTTTATTTTTACATGGGACCTAAAACATACCGGCGAAAAGTGGGTGTACATTAGTACACCTACCTCTAACCCCTCAAGGGACGATATGCATGATGTTATGTTATGTCACCTAATAAAGTAGTGCAATAAAGCATTGAGTAGGTATTGAGAATCTAAGTACCTATATAGTCAGTCTGATGGTTCGTTTTCGAAACTCTGTGACTGCTTTATCATTCTCCACGTTCATAGAGTAAATTGATTAGTGCCCGCAGCCCATAACCTCATAATTATCAACTACCTACATATAATTAAGTAACATTTAACGCCTCAGCCAAGCGTTTGACCCGAGACCGGAGAACTCAATTAGGTAAACCCCGCACGTTGCAATAATGAATATGTTGCTAGTGAACCAACGCGTCTAATTAATCTGTAATCGTGCTCAATCTGTTGATAATACGTGTTTATTGAGTTACTGGCAACAATGGATAAATTAATTAAACGATACGAATACAATCTAAAGGGGTATTTCTTGAAGTTTTGGTACGTACAGAGTTCAAAGTTAGGGAAAGCTTTGAGAGCGTAGTGGACGGATAAGTGGACTGGGAAGTATGGCGACTCAATTAGTACAGCGGTAGTTAACACTGCCTTCTGTTCTATGGGTCCCGGGTTGGAATCCCGGTAGGGACAAATGTTTGTGTGATTAGTATTATACATAGATACATAGTAGGTAGGTATACAATCAAAAAAATCAAATAAAGCGCGGACATCATTTAGATTTGTAGAATTAGCTTGTTCGATTACACATCGGATTTTCCATTTTATGTAATAATGATGCTAACCACTATTTCTTTGTTTAATTGACACATCATTACTAACTAATCCTTGTGGGTTGAGATTTGTGTGATGAGCATAAACAGTGATAACTCAACAGTCTCGTGGCTTCTGTAGCCGGCAGAGTAGATGGCCAAATAATGTGGAAAGGATAGAGGCACACAGACCGTCACTCAGATATATTATGTAATTATTATTATTATTATTATAAACATTTGTATTCGAGTCATAGATGTATATAATATGTATGTATTTGCAAAAAAAGTATATATATATGTACTATGTAGTATATCAACCAACTAGTATCCGTAACAGAAACCTGGTTGCTTAGCTCAGAACTAAATGGCGCTGTGTCATAATGTCACTTCTGAGGCACCCACCAATGACTTTGTGAAGTTACATGCGGATTTCATTACCAGCTCCAACGGTGAAGGAAAACATAGCGAGGAAACCTGCATTCCTGAGACATTTTCTAGATGGCGTTTGAAGTCTGCCAATCCGAACTAGGCTAGCGTAATGGATTATAGCCTAATCGTTCTCTAATGAGAGTAGATCTGTGCCCAGCAGTTAGACTGTAAATGGGTTGAAGATTATGACTTTCGACTTAGTCGTGGTAGTGGTACGGAGTACTAGGCATGAATCCTGAAATCTAAACTGCTAGTACGGTGAGGAATTGAGGATTTTTAAAACTCAATCACCACTAGAACTAGATCAACAAACGACTTAGTTTATTTTCTTTGAAATCTCTGGCAGCAACTGGATAAGAAGAGCTGAAGATCGAGCTCTGTGGCGTTCACTAGGGGAGGTCTACGTCCAGCAGTGGACGAATATAGGCTGATGATGATGAATACTATTTCTTACGGATTTTATATACGGAGTATATTGATATCCATGGTCATATGAAGACAATGGTTAAGTATTTCAATGTAAGAAATAGGTAAGTACGTACTATAATTTTCTATTGTTTGATAATAAACAGAGTATTTCTTCAAGACAACATTTTCATATTCATTTAATATACATAGTTCCTTATTGCCTAAGATGACCAAAACGATAAATATCAAGGTGTTTTCCTGTGACCAGCCAGTTAGGTAGTGATAGGCTAATATATTATTTTAACCTAACTACCAGTTTTTAATCCGCCATTTGCATTCTCATATCAATTAACACTTCCTTTTTTTACAAATGCAAAATTTAAAATCGACTTTAATTAAGTAGGTATATCATACTATGCTATGCATTCTAATATTATAAATTATAATTAATGTCATGCTCAAACGGTAAGGGAAACATCGTGAGGAATCCTGCATGCTTGCATGCTTGAAAATCTTGCACGACTTGACAGCAATGATCCCGCCAAAAACCTTGATTTTGACACTAAACTTTTTTATTACTTATTTGAAGTTTAGAACATCGTTCTTACGACTTCTTCTGTTTTGTGCAATCTTCAAAATTTCAGCACTAGGTACAAAACATAATTTTGCTTCAAGGATTGTGTTTATTTATAGGTAAGTAGTTATTATTGTTTCAAAGTTTGCAAAACTTTATTATAATTTTATCACGTGCAATGGCTGCACGTAACTAAGTTCTCCTCATGTTCACCTTGCGTCCTCATGTTAGAATTTCCTCCTTCGTACACGATTTACATCAATAGTTAATTAATTCACCAAAACAATATTATGCAGCTGTTTTTATTATCGCTTCCTAAACTTGATCTATTTATAGATATTCGCTAGTTCCTTGATCGTGCGTTATGTTTTAATAATTTTTGCACTGACAGCTTTTTATACTTGAATCTTATGGTTCGCCATTAGGATCGTAGTGCAGGGCCGTGGCTAATCTTTTCACAGTTTTAAAGCCATGATAGTATGGAATAATTGTAGTATTTATGTGTGGTTGGAACCCTGCCATTTGTGAATATATAAATTTAATAGATTTTGTGGGCAATACGCGGGCTTCCATCAGTATCATTTTTCAGGAAAACTAGGATCTAGTATCTACTTCATAAGCTGTTAACTAAATCATCTCAGATGACCCGGGGAGACCATTATTGGTCTAGAACTAGACATCATAGATATGTTTTTTAAGTAGACAATATCCAGTCAACCAACGATAATTATTAATTTATTCAATTAATTACGCTAATCGTGTTTGTCTCGTGACATCAGATGATAAAGTTGAAGTCACAGAAGAACAGCAATATTCACCGTATCATTAAACAGTTAAGTGGTCATCGGCATTAATCAATGGCGATGCAAGTTTCGGACAGTTCAAAGATGGTGGTTGTTGCAATAACTTTAATAGAATTCATTAGTTTCGTTAAATTTGATTATAATATAGGTACCGATACGTTAGGATGTCAATTTTCAGAACTAATTAGGTCCGAGATTAGTTCGGATAATACCAAAATATCCGATAATCTAAATGTTGGTTTTAGGATGAGATCAAACAAAAACAATACCTTTTTACATATAAAATTAGTACAGTGAGTTAGAATTTGACGTACATTTGAAAGTTGAAATATAAAACACCTGAAAAGAGTCGTATACTTTATTTACACTATTATTTTTGCGGAAATCGTTTGAAAAGGAGAAATTGCGATGGACAACTTCTTGACTAAATTCACGCCAATGTTCGAATGAGTGTGCGTTTGGACAAACTAAGTCAGCGTTCGGATAATTGATGCTTCGAATAATCGAGGTTCGGGTAATGGAAGTTCTACTGTAATCACATATTTTTTAATGCAAACCAACTAATACCTTAGTCTTCGTTAGCCGGATTTAGGTACTAGTAGGCATAGGTACTATACTCAAATCGCGTTAGATTGGCAATACAGGATAATGACCCCAACCTGTACCAAAAGTCGCAATTGAAAACGATAATTATCGTTTGCGTATCGCCCCCCATACTAACTGTTGCTGAAGGTCATATCGCAAGCGTATCATAATACATCGCCGGTGATCGCCGTGCAACAAACGAGGGACACCTTAACAATTTACGAAATGGAGTTAGTGACTGAGTGAAATTTATTGATGAAATACACGTATAATATTATAACAAAAAATTATACTGCACTCTAATTACTGTTTCATTATTGATACATGACTATTATAAAGCTTTACGTCAATATTTCCCAAATAAAAATGATCGTAGTGTTTAAAAAATGCTCTCAACGTAATAATAATCAACTGAATTAATTGAAAACCAAAATCAATAATTGTAAAACAAGTTTGGCTCAGCTCAAGAATATAATATATTTGTGTGCATGTAAAATAAAAAATGGAACGTAGCCCATTCGCCATTTTTTTGTCAGGAGTGCGCAACCTAACGACACATTTATGATGCCGGACCGATTTTATTATATTTATTTATAATACGGGAAAGAGAACCTACTTTATACGATTTTTATTTATTTATATATATATATTGTATTGTATAGCTTATTAGTACAGCTACTATACCTATTGTCAGCTAAAATGTTTAAACTATTAAGTCAATTAATATGCTAAAATCATTAGCAAATAATATACTAAACAGTTTCAAGTACTGTAGTATATATAGTTATGTTTATAATTTTAGTTGTACTCACTTGGCGTGTTTGTCCAAATATTCGCGTTATTTGAGCAATTAGCAATTTAGCACTAAAGGTACATACACAAACTTACTCTTACTCCGTCAAAACCTTGCCAAGTTACGTGCCAGCAACTAACAAACGTGTAAAACTTGTTACGTTAATATATGTACCTATCTACCCAGTAGATATAGTAGTATAGTAATAGTATTTAACGGTTATTAAAAATACACACATACCTATTTTCTACCCTGTTAGTATTTCTCTTTTACAAAATATGTATGTTAACATCATGAAATAAAAAACAAATAAGTTCGAAAAAGCAATTAGGTTTAGCCTCCCTGCGACGACCTTGACGACGAACGTGTCGTTTATCCCCACCTACCACAAAATAGCGAGCGACAGTAAATTTGGTCGATACGTAGAACAATGTTAGGTATCGCTTCCGCAAACACGAGTAACATGGTAGGGAGGGTTCAATAATTTGTATTGCCAATCTAACGCGATTTGAGTATATGATGATGCAGGTTTATGTGGTAGATTCTAGCGAGGTATTACCTAAGCTACTAGTGACTCGTATTAATTACTTAGAGTGAGTAATTAATACTGGTAGCTGTAAGACATTTACTGACAAAACTCGACTGGAAGAGACGACATGAAAGGTGCAGTGACAGGGGATTCGCTTCGGTTCCATTGGTCTATTCAGAATTTGTTTATTCTGGGCAGAAGGAAATATAAGCGGAGCCAATATTAAGAAAATTAATCTTAAAAAAACTCCTTACAAATCTAATTTCTTTTGCATATTTGTGCTATTTAGTTTGTTTGAAAAAAACTTTTTTTAATATCGATGTTACGACTTATTTAATAGAGTCAAAATACTCTCTTGAACTACTATGGCTTGTCTTTTCATTTATTGTCGTGTTATCATTTCCACATTGTATAATATAGTTTACACGCCATATTTCTAGGTACTAGTTTTCTCTTGAGCGGGATGTATTTCGCCATCTCCAACGAATAATATCGTAATCGACTATTGCGACACTTTTGCTTTTAGTGGGGATTATTGTTCTAGAGGTGAGATTACACCTTGTGAATTTTTTTCACGTGATTCATCCGGTTAATTTTCGAGTTAACAAATTTTCGAAATTTTATAATGGATTTAACTGTATTATTCTTCTCAACATAAAAACTTTTTTTATGACGAATATAGTCATAATGCATTAATACTGATCCCTCAATGTTTTTCTTTTCCCAGTAAACTGTAATTACGATCTTATTAGGACAGAAAAATAAAAACTTATTTCGGTAAAGTATATTACCATATTATTCGCGTAAAAATACCATTATTATCTTACACAATCTCTAGTATGGGAGGAGATTCCTTTTTTATAGATAAAATAATCCATTCGAGCAACATGCGTAGTCCGTCAACAATTTCTAACTTATCTTTAGTTTTCGATAATGTAGATTTTGTAGCATCACCATCTGCCATTTACAAGATGAAGAACAAAGACCGATCTCAGTCAGTCTTTTGAGCCTATATTTCTAGAAGACCATTCTAAGAATTTTCCTACAATTACTGACCAAGCCAATATTTTGGTAGAAAATAAAACATTAACTCCAGAAAAAATCGACATTACTCTGGAGTATTCTAAGAATTTTTCTAGTAGTTTTGATCAAGCCAACATTTTAGCAGAAAATAAAACATTAACTCCAGATAAAATTGGTATTAATCTGGAGCCAAATGGATCAAATATAGAGTTTAATGAGATTATCAATGGTTTATCTAGTCGGGCAAGTAGCAATAATGAAGTTATACATGAGGACAATCTAAACAATCAGAACACTCCTCAAGAAATAGTATCAGAAAGTTTAAATCATACAGTATTAGTTCAAGCTCTTCAATTATCGTCGTCTCTTTTAAATAATAATTATACCAGAATCTGATCTGACTGAACAACACGACCCTAAAGGTGTTGAAACTTTAATGAATCAGAATGGAAGTAGAAAACGAAAGAGCAAAAATGAATGGAAAGATATTAAAAACAAGATACTGAAAAACTCCGGCGAAGCTTGAGAAATTATATGCAGCGAAAACGATTGGCCCGGTATGTTATGCTATTTATAATTTCACGGTTTTTGATACAATAAATAAGGCAGGATATTGCTATGTGTGGCACCTTTCTATTGCAAAAAGAGGGGCAAACGAAATAGGAAGCTGCTTATTGCAATTTATACGACAAGAAGCTCAAAAAGGTACTAAGAATATATCGATTTACTCAGATGGCTGCACCGGCCAGAATAAAAATAGATATATTTTTGCAATGTATCTTAACGCTATAAAAACTTACGACCTAGAAAATATAACACACCGATTCTTTGAGACTGGGCATAGCCAGACTGAGGGTGACAGAATGCATTCCTGTGTGGAACGCGCAATGAAGAACAAGACTTTATATACTCCTGACCAAGTATACAGTGTTATATTAAATGCAAAAATAAGAGGTGAAACATATAAATTAAAAGAAATGGAGCAAAGCGCGTTCTATGATTCAAAAGTCTCATCTCTGAAAAAAACTGGCTAAATGATACACAAGGCAGAAAAATTGCATGGTCGAAGATTATGGAAATAAAAGTATCTCATTTAAGACCTCATGTATTGCAATTCAAATATGATTTTGGGGAAGACTATTTGGATTTGGACACTGAACAGGGTACAGGAAAACGAAAGCGTGGACGAAAACTGAAAAATCCTGTGGAACGTTTAGTCGACGAGAGCCTAAAACAGGTTTATCATCAACCTATCCCTATACCTAAACCACTATACGATGATTTACTTGGGTTGTGCGTCACCGAAGCTATACCCAAACATTATCACGGTTTCTACGAATCTCTGACAAGCGCTGGTACTCCAGAAACACAAAACTTAGTCGAGCGCAACGAATCGGATGAAAATGATGAAAAAATTTGAATATAAAATATGTGTATGAGTGCTAAAAATTAAAATTATGTAAGTTTTAAAGCTGTACCTGATTAATTTGATTAAATTTCTTTTTAACCCCCTTTCCAGTACTGTTTTATTGATAATACGGTCATTATTACTTAATTTTTGCAATATAATATTATCGGTAATAGATTTTTACAATAGCAGCACGTCTGCCTTTTGCTATGGAATATTAACGTTACTCAATTTACTGTTACCACAATAGATTGATTTGAGCAAGGAATAATATGGTAATAATAAGTAACCATTACAATCTAAATCGCTACTCTATACTCAAGACGATCGCTATTAACTATTGCTGTATAGGTCACTGTCAACAATTTACACGAATAAAATCGTATTGTTGTATTACAGTTGAAAATTGTATTTCAATTCTGGTAATATACATTTTTGGTTATAACTTTAAGGGAACAAAACCAATATTTTGTTAAACGACAATTCATTAGTTTATAAAAAATGAGCTATCTTTTGATATGCCAACGATCTTCCTATGTAAACCTGTTACGAAGTTATAACCAAAAAACAGTTTTTTATTTTTCCTGTAAAATTTGATTTTTGCGGATACGATATTATTCGTTGGAGACGGCGATTTATATCGTAAGTTTATTTTTGCTTATACAAAGGGGATTAGTGATGTAAAAAGAACACATACGCACCGACTGATATCAATATCGGCTTTATAGCACTATATCTTTAAGTCCCCAATATAAATGGAAAATGAAGCAAATATTTGCTCCGAGCGTCAGTGGAACCCGCAACCCGTGGATGGAGTGGAACGCACAAGCCGATCGCGCTCAGCCACTGTGGTGATCGAGTCGTCAATAGTTGTCTTTAGTGTATGTTCGCTGTATCCTATGCCTGTTCGTAACTAACATTACATATACATAAGAATCGTAGAATAGTAAACCTACTACAATAGAACTGATGACGGTTGATTTCGCTCAATTTCTAACATAATCAGTTAGTCTTCTTTGTCCCCTTACATTTTGTTGCCTGAAAACGTTATAGAATATAAAGGCCCATCAAGAAATGAAGGACTAATAAGAATGAATAGTCTTGCCAACGTAAATATAGCTCGAAATGCCGAAATGTCGACTTGGCCTTATAGAAAGCAGTGGGCTGTAAAAAATATAACAGTTGAATGATTTGTCTCTTTCCTAAAATACTTCAGTTGTCAACCAAGTGTTTTATTTTTAGTTTCATATTGAGTAAATGCAGTACTTTTTGCGGTTTGTTTCCGCCTTCAATAAATAAAATTACACAATTCATGTCACGTGACCTTTTGACAGTTACCTTGCCAAACATTTACGATCATATTTGCAACTCTTCGTTGAAACTTCAACCTTGATTCTGAGACTGGTACGGTTGAAATTTGTTTGCAGTCATTTGACATGCATACGCGATAGGTGTTGCCAGTTTCCTGTTTTCCGGTGTCAGTACACTTTAACGGATAAATGTTTATAGTTTTGCGTTCAAGGATGAAACGTGTCGTGTATGTAAGATTAAAAAAAAACCTATATACAATTCTGTGTGATTTATAAAGGTGCATATAATTGTCAATTTGCATTAATATGTATAACCTAATATAATTTATCGCTGTATTTTTCTTTTTACATTGTGTAAATGAGTGATTGTGCCATTGTTCATACCATGGCAATACATTGTGATAAATCTTTGGAAAGGTAGTTTTTTTTTGCATTTGCAATTACAATAAACAAGGATGATTTGATCTGATTATAGGTATCTACATACAAAGCAACTGTAGGTATAAGAAGTAATGTATTGTAAAATACTTAGGATTAAAAATTTTAATACTGACATTTTAAAAGTATTTTTACATAAGTTGTAAACTAATATTATTAACATGAGAAAAAATAATTATATTATCAGAAAACGAGTTTACATTACAAATGACATGGACTGCACCATATAAAGAGCGATAAGTTTTAGTCGATTCTAGTCCACTATACAACGAGCACTTATAAAGGATTTTTACTACATCATATGTACTTAGGTCTAAGCAAATACGATGTAGTAAAAACCTACCACCAGCAATAATGATATAATGTTTCATAGCTTCTGTTGTGTTGCAGTCATCGAAGCACTTTAATATTACTTTTAGACTCGTTATGGAAAATGATTAGTGACTAGCGGCCCGCCCCAGCATCGCACGGGTAGATATTTTAGTTATTTTTTTTAAAATAAAATCTAGCATATGTTCAACACGGATAACGTAGCTATATAGATTATAATCTATCTATAGTATTCCGGAAAATAAATAAATAATAAATATTCCTGGATACTATGACACAGAGCCATCTAGTTCCGAGCTAAGCAACTGCTTGTGTTACGGATACTAGTTGGTTAATAAACTACAATATATACTTTTTTTTTTGTAAATAAATACATATTATACATAGATACATCCATGACTCGGATACAAATGTTCATGCTCATCACACAAACATTTGTACCTACCGGGATACGAACCCGGGACCCATAGCACAGAAGGCAGTGTTAACTACCGCTGGACTAACTGGGTCGTATGGAAATATATACATACTTTTTTTTACAGCTTCTGTGAAAGAGAAAGTCTTCTATATAATAGTTTATCTTAATGAACATATTATACCTTCACGCCTATTTCCCCGAAAGGAACACCCACATATCCATTCTATTGCCATCAATCGGGTACGAACCCACGCTCCGAGCTGCTACTGAGAATTTTATAGAAAACCCCAATAACAACAGTTTGCTCCACCTGGGAGTCGAACCTAAGACCTTTTGTACAGCAGTCGCATTTACGACCACTAGACCAACGCGGTTGTTGTATTTAAATTATTTTATTACACTACAGGTTTCTATATTTTGTATATATTATCCTGAGTAGACACCGATTGTTCTATTGAATTCTAATATATAAAAAAAACAAGAATTTGAACGTTTATTTGTATTATAGAAGTGTATAATCATAAATTACGTAAGCCAACATTATAAGCTTGATACAGTGATACAGGATCTGATGCAAAAAACCCTAATCAGAGAATGTGATTAATATTGTTTACAAATTCGCAATCCCAAAAACAACTAGAACCTTCCATTCGAAATTTAAATAGCACTACAAAAATAACATACTTGTCCGGAGGTAAAGGTAATGCGTCAATGATAATGGAATTTATTTTTTCACAGTAATGTGACAATGATCTTGAAAATATTCCATTGAATTAATCGAGTATGAGGCGGGAAAACCCGCTGTTTATGGTCGTGTGTTGTTTTTTTTTATGCACCGTTAACCTTCTATTCAGCCAAGTTGCGGTTTGTTGCACTACTCTGTAGTATGTACAGATAAGTAATATGTGTTTCTAGGCCATGCCGCAGTACCTTACAGTTATTTATAGCATAGAAAGTTTTAATGACTACCTAAAGTGCTGGATTTTGAATGGCTTAAAATTAAAATGGTGAAAAAATTAACATACTTAGGCCAAAATAATTAACCGATATTAAAAGGATTAAAAAAATCGACCATGTCAAATGTGACCAACATTATTTGATGATCGATTTCTTTTATTTAAAAAAATGTGACAATACTAGTTGTCAATACTAGCTGGGTAGGCCAGCTACTGAGAAGAGGTTCTTCGCAGAATGAGAAGACCAAATTCATCATCCTGGTACGGCTTTGGCAGACACTTGCATAAATATGATTAATTTTATAGAATCCTCACGCGATATTTTTCTGCACAGCAGCGCTAAAACCTAAATTGCGGATAACTGTATACCAACTACTTCTTTGTATCTGCGAACTGACCTAATGAACTGTACCTGTGACCTAGAGTATTGACTCGAATATATATTTTGTTGAATTACTATCTGTTGAACTCGCAACTTCGTCGGCGTAAAGCCTTAAATGTCAGTGTGGAAAATTTTAAATCGGTTCAGAAGTTCATCGTGGGTAAACTGGTGCTGGGACATTAGTTCCACCACTTTCTCTAGTAAACACTAGAAAGCGGCAAAACATTGGATGAAGACTGGATTGTAAAATTGATGTGGAAAGAGTTCCTACTTACCTAGCCTAGCTTTTGGTACTTAGTGCTTTGAAAATTCTTACTAGCACATAAATGCTTCTTAAAACTGAAAAGGTTTTTCAAACGTTAGCAGAAGGCTGTGGTAAAGATTTACGTTATTTTTACAATAAAAGTATTTTTGCTACGTTTAGATTTGCTGAAAGAAGTTATGCGTTCTTAGCCATTCTCCACGTGATTACGAAGCAAGAAGTAGTAAAACTTACATAGATGATTGAAATGTGTACTGGTTTTTAATTCCGTTTAATTTCGTTGGATATCTGTGAAGTTATTCAAGTGTGAAAGTTTGTATCAGGAATGCATTTTCAACTTTAATACTAACTTGAATATAACTGAATCGTATTATATTTTTTGACAACTACGTTCACATTCCTGATTTAATTGGGCTAGTTCTTTGCTCTCTAAAGCCAACTGAATGACGTCAATGACTTTGAGGTTAAATTAATCTTGTCATAATGATATATACGAGCAAAAAACTGCAGACTGACTGCTTAATACCATCTCGTGTACTTATCAGAGAATAAGTTTTTATAAGATTCTTAATACCTAGCAATCTAGATCGAAAAAATCCTGTCAAGCGTGAGAGGGAATACTTTTGGATTTTAAACAAGCATTTTTTGTTGTTACTTTAATACAAAGATTATAAAATCACGTTGCTTTAACATAACAATCGTAAAACGTTATTAGAACTTTATTTTTTAAGAAGAATCTAGCATGATAAGTTGTAATAGATTTTTTCGTTAAATTTACCCACCAATATGTTTTTTTTTATCATATCATATCATAGTGGCATAGAAGATGTACACTCAGACAGTGTCAATTATAGCAGACAATATGCTTTCTATGGCACACCAATCAAAACGCTATATTATATATTAACACTACTCAATACTCAATACTTTATTGCATTCCATAGTGTGGTTTACAGCTGATGTTAGGCTTAAATTAGGAACATAATTATATGGACCCTGTTGGACACAGCATAGTAAATTAAATTAAATACATTAGGTACAATATTTTATTATTGCCTACGAGGGAGGAGGAATTTATACAGTACATTATTGTTATTTATTTAATTATATTGCACTTAAATAAATAGTATATAAAATATATTTAAGAGAATATAATTATAGTGGATAAATAAATGATTTAACACTGACCTATTTTTATTACATAAATATTATATTATTAGTTTAGTTTAATTTATCTTTTAGATATTCATTTATGCTGTAGGAGCTTTTTTGTATTAAAAAGGATTTTAATTTGTTTAAAACTATTGGATTTATTTTCATTTCTTATTAATTTTGGTAACTTATTGTAAATTTTTATCGACATGACAAAAGGGCCGGAGCATGCATTGATAAGCAGGAAGTTGGCAAGTTTAAACGATTTTTAGGTCTAAATGAAAATTGTGTTTGTATGTTTTCTCTTGTAGTATAGAAATCTGGATATTTACGTAGGTACGAATTTGCATATTTCTAATATATACACACATGGTAAGGTTAATATTTTAAGGTTTTGGAAATGAGGTTTGCATCTCTCGGTTTTTTTTTGTATTTATGAGGATTCTAATTCGTTTTTTCTGTAGGGTGAACAATTACAAATTATATAAAAGGAATAATTCAGTCAAATTACCCCGGGTCAATCGTAAGTGGCGCCATTAGTTCCTCAGTCACCGTCCACATTAAGTTATACTCATAAAAAGCTTATATGTCATACCCGTAGACAATCATTGGAATAAATATGAAATACAACTACATTTTACGGATTAATCCAGTAATAAATGAATAATCCCCACGTTTCGGAACCTTTATAGCATCCACATGTAAAGGCAGACACAGGTTTTGGTTCGTTCGTTAGTCAGGATTGAATAATATATGTACCTATCTATAATATATCGCGATGTATCTATGTATAATATGTATGTATTTACAAAAAAAAAAGAGACGGCAACGTGTCAGCGTGTTGCAAACGTCCACAGGCCGTAGGCAGGAGTCGTAAGTTTATTTGGCACCCTTGTGGTATAAAAATCCCCTACTCAATTACTCTACGAAAATAAAATTTAAAACGTGGAACCCTATATCTGCTAAGTCTCTAAAATTCTATTGACGTCATATCGTAAAAAAGACTATCTTATAATTAATGTATTGCCAAAATGCTGTTTTTTTTTGTGGCTAGTAATATAATTTTTGATTTATGGGCACCGGATCGTACTAGTTCTAGCCGGGTAGAACTAGTAACTGAATCAAAACAAAGTATAACTATATTTGTGTGCGTTCTTATTTCATCAAAAATTTTGGATGTTTTTTTACACCTATATTTATTTAAAGATAGTCGATTAAAAAGAATAATCATCAACTCAGTTATTGTCTCACTTATTTTTAAGAAAGGTTATGCTATAGTCCGCATTCACATCCCACTGAGAGAATCTCTTAGGCATGCAGGTTTCCTCCGTATGATATCCTTCACCGTTTGAGCATATTATAAATACTGATAATAATTGGAAAAGACAGTGATGTATGCCTTGGAATCGAACTCAGGACCTTTGACTTCGCAGTCCATTGGACACATAACTAGGCTAGCTTTGAAAAAAAAACAATAGGCGTTAATAAATCATTGAATAAGTGTCCCACTTTTTTCTAGAATATTTCTTTCAATGAAATGATGCCTAAGAAATCTCAACCCACAAGGATTAGTTAGTAATTATGTGTCAATTAAACAAAGAAATAGTGGTCAACATCATTTATTACATAAAATGGAAAATCCGATGTGTAATCAAAAAGCTAAATCTACAAGTCTAAATGATGTCCGCGCTTTATTTGATTTTTTTTAATCATTTTTTAAGATAATTCTAAGTCTATTATTCACCCGACTGCAACAAATTAAAGAATCGCTCCTTAATTTTTTACACTTACTTTCTAAGGTGTTGAGAATTACATAAAAAGTCCAGTAATATTTTGTTTCATATTGACTAAATCTAGTGTATAATTATTAATTTGACACTAGTATAAACACTTACGTGCGAAAATAATAATATAATACAACCTATGTACCTCAACCTCTTTCTTGTTAAAATGTCACTGTGCGTGTACAACTTATTTCCTTTTAAAATAGTCTTTCTTTAGTTACAAGTGTTATTCATTTCGTCAACGATTTTAGCAACGTGAAAAAATATCTTGAATTTTTTTTAAGAACGCACGCTCGGTCGAATACAATATTTTCAGAGGATCTTTAGTCTGTAGTGAGCGGTTATTCAACCGCCTTTTTTTTATTAAAAAATGAGGCAGTGATAATTAATTAAACAATGTAGGTAATGTCGAGTAATTACATATGATGCACGTTTATATGCAGCATACGCTTCGCCACGTGCTACGCGATGGGCGTATTTCACCTATAACCTTGTGATTATACTGTAATCTCATATCACCTTTGCTTCACTATCCGTCAATTTCGATGTAATAAGGATTATTGAAAAAAACGTGCTTGTCATTCAGGTTCTGAAAAAAGAAATAGTAGAAATAGTACCTACCAGTCAAAATATAAACTAAAGTATCGCAATTCGTTGACGAGTTTGATGTCTTGTCGGCGCAGAAGAAAGAAACACGAATGGTACAGAAGCTCAACCAATTATGCATGTAGTAGTCATGGTTTAAATTTCGAACACATTAAACATACAGAAAAGCAGCACCGTATTCCACAGATCCACAGCTTTATGTTATTTCTCCAATTGGCCAGTTACGTTATAAAAGTTTTACCTCGAATCAACAACAAAAGACTGAATTAGAAAAAAAATGTAATTCTTAAAAATCTGAATAGATAAAGATTTACTAAAATTAGTGACTTATTAGTCAACTCGCGAGTTGGCACCTTCCAATTTTACCTACTTTTTTCGTCGTCAATTCGCGCGCACTGTTGAAGTACAGTCAAATAAAAATGGATTAAAACCAAAAATCTTTAAATAACTTATTATACCCGCGGCTTTGCCCACAGTGGCTGATTCGGTGAAGTACGGTATAGATGAACACGTTACCTTCACCATTAACAATAGTTTAAAAAAAAATTACAACAAACCCTGATCTGAGATTTTTACAGTTCAGTTAATTTTAATAGTAAGTAATCATTATCCAAATTCCATACTTGTTGTTCATTACAATTTTTAGATTTAATATTTCACTCACATTATATGTATTGATTTTATTTTTTGTTTTATTTGCTTACTTTAGAAATGTTTACTTATAATATTTTTATTTACCTTGTGATTTTTTAGGGAAATAAGCAGTTTTATACTTTTTTGTATTGTTTTATTTTATACAACTAGGTATCACAAAAACTATTATCATCAACCATATTAGCTTACTGCAGATTAGTAGACTGTATATACCTTTGAGAAAATCTCACCACTAGCCTACTACAACTCTTCTCACAAAAACAAGTTTTATTTTAAACTCAAATCGTATAAAGTGTCTTATTCATATAATTTTTTTGAAACGTTTGTAGCTGACTGTCCATAAATACATACGTAAATTTTTATGAGCAAGCGAGTTGACGACAAGAAAAAAGGGAGGTGCCAACTCGCGCGCGAGTTGACGAAATAAGTCAAATTAGTTCATTATGTTATTTTTTCAAACATCGGCAAAGATAAAAGCTGTAAGTGCAACGGGTGAGTATACCACAAGGGACTGATCACACGGGCGTCCAAAGAGACTAATTAAAATCGCGGACTTAACATCAAGCAGAAACAGGACAGAGTAACCAGGGCTTTTGCAAACTTATTTCCGACCTTATTGCCAGTAACAGTACAAGAAGAAAATACTACGTAATTGTTTATCGTGTAGGTTTAATTTCAATTTCTAGATCGAAAAGCATTATTGTGTTTTCTCTTTAAAAATTGATATTATTAGGCGCTGATTGGTTGCGCCCGGGCCGCCATCTTATGTGATGCAGACGGTCCACAATTTAGAGGACTATAATCGGACTGGGATGTATTCCTTAGAATTTTCTTAGTGGTTAATTAGGACAGTAAACTCACTAAAAGAATAACAAGGAAACTTCCGTTTTCTGCCAACCCTTACAAGCCTAACGTTGTGGATTACAGCCTAATCCCTCTTAAAATGAAAGGAGACATGGGTCTCCTTTCATCAGTTTTCCAATTACTGTCCACTGGGCATGGGCCCAGTGGACAGTAATTGGAAAACTGTTAATTAGATTACAATATCTCCCATGGTATATAGATCCCATGTAATTAAGCTATTACCACTTTTATTTAATAAGAAATATCACAATAACTTTGACGACCTGATCAGCCCAGGTATAGTTAACGCTGCCTTCTGTCACAGTATAAAAATTATACTGTGCTTCTGTGCTATGGGTCCCGGATGCGAATCCCGGTAGGGACATTAAACAAATTAATGTTAATGCTCATCACACAAACATTTGTCCGAGTCATGGATGTACCTATGTATAATATGAATATATTTCCAAAAAAAGAGTATATACATTTAGTATATCAACCATCTAGTATCCGTAACACAAGTCTCGTTGCTTAGCTCGGAACTAGATGGCGCTGTGTCATAATGTCCGGACATAATTAATTTAATTTAACTTACTTAAGCTGCAAATCGAAACTTTACCATTAGAAAGCTGCAGAAAAAAACAAAAATACTATCCATTTATTTCCAGCTAAAAATCAATAAGGGTCATTTTCTAATAAAGCATAATACGCAATTGGATCACAATTAATACTTGACGAGGCCGTATATAGGGATATACGCAGTGGGATTTCTGTCTTTGTGTGTAGTTAGTAATGGGCGAATGCAATCAGATGATTCCTGCTAGTTGATTAGGTTGGTAGTCCGAGGTTATATAAGTGCTATAGGAATTATCTTGAACATTGATTGCCTACAGTAAATTACCGGTGTGGCCGACTATCCTGCGAAGTGTGTCCTAAGGTCTCGAACTCAAGGCTTCACTGATCTTGCGAAGCTATGTGCGTATTTATCACGTACTCAAACGGTGAAGGAAATCAACGTGAGAAACCGGCCTGAGAAATTTTCTCTATGGCGTGTGGGGTCTTATTTCAGATAACAGTTACTTAATTAGTCTGCCGAGTTATGTAGGCTAAATTATAAGCGCCATACCTAATATTTATTAATATTTGAACCAAGATAAGCTATCAACTATGTTAATGCTTTAATTTCATAAATAAGGTCCAAAATATATATCTATATGGTTACGTGTGTAGTAATCTTTATCTATGAGAGGGACACAGTATACTGTTAGAAACTGAAAAAAACAACATATATGTATTTGTATTTATCAAGGTTACTAGCAGTGATGTCCAAGTGTTGTGACTAGTGGGCTTTGAAGTCAACAATCTCGAGTTCAATCCTAAGGCCATAGACTTTTTAAGGTTATATTCACCATTCTTCACCGTTTAAGAATGTGATAATTTCGCATATTAGTCACATGCTTTTTGACGCCACATGACGTCTGCCAACCCGCACTAGGCTGGCGCGGTGGACAGTAAATAGTTGATAAAGTATAAAATAAGGTACAGAGAAAATAAAAAGGGCATATTTATAAGCCTATTTAAAATCACCTAAGATATATCGATTAGATTTTATAATTATACAAAATCGATTAGACTAATGGTCCGTAATATAAACTGCTTCAATTGCTGCTCACCTCGCTGGAGATAGGGCGTGAAGATAAACAGTAAATATGTAACAACAACAATTTCCTGCTTGTTACTACGATACGACACACGTTTTAATAAATCATCATAAAGTGTGACGTATTACAGAATTGCGTATATTATAACATAATTATGCGCTGGATGTCGTTTTGTTTACCAACAAAACGTTGTTATTAATACTGCTAAGTTGGTCCAGTGTTAAATACGAATGCTTGGCAACAAGACTTGGAATCGATTCCCAGTTAGAGCAAAGTATTATTACGTTTTGCTATGAAATTGTCAGTGTGTGTGTAGCTCGGTGTTTGGATTTGTGTACGGTTTATAGCCATATATTCACTTCCTATTACATGGAACCTAAAACATACCGGTGAAATGTGAGTGTACATTTGTACACCTTTACCTAACCCTTCGGGAACGATAGGCGTAATAGTATATTATGATATTATTAATACGTTATATATTGTTTTTTTTTGCCACGTATCGTGTGAGTGCGTTAATAAACACGAGTTCTCGCATACACCTATAAACTCAATCGTGACGTAAGATTTTCCTATCGATAGTTATTTACTTGTTATCTTTCAAACGTATTTAAATCTGGCACTGCGTTTTCCGTGCGAGAAAAGGTTTAGCCGGTTAAGTATGTGGAAACTGCATTCGCGTCTTATGATGGGTTCTTGACCTGGTTCTTGAACCTTGTTTTTATTGTTCTTCATCTAAAATAGCCATTCAATTAATTTCATGTCTATAGAATAGGAATAATCAGGGTGACTAGAAAATTAAAGAAAAGAAGAAACGCTTCTGCCCAATTGAGGGACGATGATGGCTGAAAAATAATATTAAAATATTATATTCCTTGATGTTTTTCTTATATTTTACGTATGTAAATTATGTTATGCTTGTATAAAATTACATTAGATTAATTTCCTAATTACAATCTTAATAACATAATAAGATGTAATGATATGAAATGTACTGTTGACGTATTACATTGTCATTAAGTAGGTAAGTACGCGATGTTATGAACTTGTACGGACGTAATAATGTTTTTAACCTTTGACATACATATTTTCATTATTATGTTTGTTGAATATTCATTACTACGTACCTACTGTAATACTTTTATTTGTCACTTAAACCACTAAAACAATGTTTGTTTCCTTTTAACTCATCTAGCTGACGTAGTTTATGCATCTACGTATGTCATACGCACTGTTATATTCTTTTTAAAAGGGGAGTTACTACATTAACAGCAAATTGATTTTCCACGCTGCCCTAACGAGCTACTGGCAACCTTATTCACTCGCAGATACACAACTATTGTTATTGCACTGCCGCCTTTTCTTCTGTAAGGTATCCCAGACGGGCAGGTCAATTTGACCAAGAAAAACCTAACTACAAAATATACAAACATACTATTGCGCATGTCGCCCCCGAAAGGTTAGGCAGAGGTTTACTAATGTACACTCACGTTTCACTGGTATGTTTTAGGTCCCATGTAATAGGGGGCGAGCTTATTGCTATTAACCGGGCATGAATACAACTTCTGAGATGCAACAGAAAAACCCAATAAATAACATAATAATACCCAATAATAACACTTTGCTCGATATGGGAATCGAACTCAAGACCTCTTGCTCGGCAGCCGCACTGTACGCCCACTAGACCAACGAGGCAGTTTGAAATTGAAAGCAGTCAGCAAGATTTGAAAGGTTGGGGTATATATGTACAATACACTATACCCTACCCTTTTTAAAAGTGTAGGTATGTATAACGTTGCACCGTTGCGACCGGCAGACTGTAAAGTCAAAGGTATCGAGTTCAATCCTAAATGACGTGCCATTTCGCAGCTATTGTAATGATTAAACATCAAAAGCGCAAACATATCAGAATTTACTTTGTGCGTTTGTTTGTTCGCTCGCTCTGAAATGTCAAGTCAGTCAACTGCAATTACATATATGAACTGCGGGGGTGCTAAGGTAAACGACTTTGGTGGGTAGCGGGACTGACTATTCTGTACCTAGTACTTTCAGTTATTCAGTGGCAAAGGAGGATGACACCAAAATATATTAAGAAATTGAAATTTTATACATGATGCCCGAGACGTTATGGGAGATACTAATAATAAAACGTAGAAGTTTGTTTGTATAAACGCGCTAATCGTAAGAACTATCAGTCGGATTTGGAAAATTCTGTCACCATTAGAATGCTACATTATTACTGAGTAATTAAGACTGGCTGTATTTAATGCGAGAAAGTTTATCCCAAATGTTTTAAAAATAAATGCCCACCAGTGCGAGGCCGAGACGGGCCTCTAGTTAGTTGAATGGAATAACGAGCTGCCTACTTCAACCACACGACTATATTAGTACTGGTTTTACTCTTGTGACTATATTTACCACTTATTATCTGTCCTTGTCTGGGGCCCGCCAAGATTGGGGCCTGGCGGGCCCCACGCACAGGCAGGGTCAAGTTTCTAGTCATAACAAACTAAATTAGATAATTCCAGTTAAAAAGAGCATTATGTGTTGGACCTAGGACGGACAGGGACATGGGGTGGGGTCATCACGGTGGGGGGGGGACCCCCCTCTGGATCTGCCTCTGGCTCCAGGATGGGAGCTCCCACACTCGCCGTCAGCAGGGATTATTCTTTAATTGTGTGCTCGACCTTCCTATGTATAGATAGACCTTCCACTTATGGTAGCTTCATCCTCCCACGCATAGTGCCATGTTTAACATCACAGTAGGTACTCATCTAGAAAATCTATACCTGTTTGGAATCCAATCTTATATTTAATTAAATCTAAGTCCAAATTAAAAATTGCACGATTAAAGTAAACGGGAGCTCGTTCTGTGAAAATCGGATTGTCAATAATTTGCAAGAATGTAGGGTATTAGTAAATTATAACATCAATACAACCAACACCTCAGTCTACCCTTGACGATGGATTCTGTATCATGACATGCTGCGATAAAATTCATAAAAGTAGTTTTATTTCAATCAACTTATACATTAAATATTTAAATAACATAACTTATATGTATATGTATATTTAATAACTACATTAATACATAGAATTATGGACATATATATTAATTCGGTTATTAATAAAGTGCGAGCTTAAGCACTCATGGTGTTATTTGGCTAAATTCGTCAAATACATTATAATAATAATGACAATACATAGCCAGTTTCTATGAAACTTATTTATGACTTCACATAATGTCTTACATGACAACATAATAACAAGGAAATATAGTCCTTTTATCGCAAATATATTCGGACAGGAGAGAAATTTATTTTCATACGGAAATAATATTTTTCTATCCGCTTTTACTGGCCCTATATAATGTAATACGTAGGTATTACATTATATTCGTAAAAATATAATGTTGTAAATATATTATAGTATGTTATAATATTCTTTGTTCAAATATATTATTATAAAGCAACAATAACGGGGTAGTCCATCTAGAGCACCCGGCTGAATAGCACCCGCGCGAATAGCACCTCGCCTAGTCCACGAAGAGCACCTATCAATATTTTTGGCAGGTGCTCTTCGTGGACTAAAATTTATTTTTATATACGTGTCCACGAAGAGTACCTATGACACAGTAGCCTAGTGCTGGGACGTATTTGTTAATAGGACGTTTAAAAAAAGATATCGATAACAACACTTCAACGTTTATTAATTTCAATATCAAAATTATGAGTATTTTTGGCGTGGTATCGGGGAAACGGGGCGGTCGCACTCTCTAGGTAATGACGGTTGTAAGTGGTTTTATAGTAGTTTTTAAATATTTATAGAAAAATAAAGCTAAGCTAATAAAGCTAATAAAGCATTCTTTTAATCGACTTCAAGGTGGACGTTATCAATTCGACTGTGTGTTTTTTTTATGTTTGTTACCTCATAACTTTTGACTTGGTGACACGATTTTGATGATTCTTTTTTTATTTGAAAGCTGGTGCTTCCCGTGTGGTCCCATAAAAATGGTGAGGATCTGATGAGTGGATCCTTGAGAAATCGAGAGAAACCCTCAAAATTTCTACTTAGATGACGCGTTAATTAAAAAAAACTGCGTTTAAAAAAAACGATTTCGAAACTAAAAAGTTAAAAATAACTTAATAGAGTTTTAACTTAAACACTCATCGCGCATGATTTTGAGCGGGGTGGCTTCAAACCAGGCACCGGCACCGACTTCATATCTTTAAAACTAAAAAGAAGTTAAAACTCTATCAAGTTATTTTTAACTTTTTAGTTTTGAAGTCGTTTTTTTTTAAACGCAATTTTTCCGGCCTTCCTTTTCTGCCACTTACAACCGTCATTACCTAGAGAGTGCGACCGCCCCGTTTCCCCGATACCACGCCAAAAATACTCATAATTTTGATATTGAAATTAATAAACGTTGAAGTGTTGTTATCGATATCTTTTTTTAAACGTCCTATTAACAAATACGTCCCAGCACTAGGCTACTGTGTTGTAGGTGCTCTTCGTGGACACGTATATAAAAATAAATTTTAGTCCACGAAGAGCACCTGCCAAAAATATTGATAGGTGCTCTTCGTGGACTAGGCGAGGTGCTATTCGCGCGGGTGCTATTCAGCCGGGTGCTCTAGATGGACTACCCCACAATAACTTTATTACTTAGGATAATACTTAAGTATAGGCACAAGTCGTGAGCACAAACTTCACTTGCGCATTCCATAAATTTTCGGTCTCTTTGGCGGAATGACGATGGCGAGGGGCGCCGAGGCTGCACACGATAGTTTCTGACCGGTAAACCGATACTGAACAAATTTGTCCGAAAGCGTACATACGCAAGATGGCTTTTACTTCCAACATCTGTGCTCACGACTCGTGCCGACAGTTATACGTACATAATTGTTTCATTTTTATCTTTGCTATTACTATACACATATCATTAGATGATCTAATAATATACCCATCATTATCATTAGCCTAATTATTGTCCTACTGCTGGGCATCCTCTCATTTGAGAGGGATGAGGCTATAGTGGACTATAGCCTAACCACGCTAGCCTACTGGGAGGTTGTAAAGAAGCTTACGCCCGCCTGATGGTACGCAGTTATTATAGCCTTGACGACCCAATTAGTCCAGCGGTAGTTGAAACTGCCTTCTGTGCTACTCTGCCGTCCTTATCTTAAACAACGCACTTGCTTGTCGGTAACTTTCGAGTAAATCGCGTTTAAAGTTTTTTTTCTTTTTTTTGTTGTCTCTATGAAAGTTACAGTAATATTTCAATTTTTTTTGTTTTGTTTGATATCTTTAAATGTGAACTTTGCATGTGCGGTACTATATTTAAATAATAAGTTAATTTAAATATTTTAAAATACGAAAAATTGTTTATGACTACTAAACATGGACTGCAATATATTAATGTACTAAGCATAATCAACGCATGTGTGTCTGTTGCGTGGTTTATGTCTAGGAAATATATTTTGTGATGTTTATGACTAGCAAAAATAATGGAATTACTCATACGTCAGTATACATTTAGAACGTATATGTTGCAAATATGTTTATTATGACTAGCTAATAATGGTAAGAGGAGCTCACATGCGCTTAGTTTTATGTAGATTATATCAAATCTTTTGTTCTGAATGACTTTAGGATCAGCGCACAGCCTAAACCACTGATCGTAGAGACCTGAAAGTCTATAGGTAGTTGTTCCGGGTCTGGGTGTTTGTGAAAAATTGTGTTTGTAAACGCACCACGACACGGGAGAAAATCCTAGTGTGGGGCAACCTATTTTTTTTTTTAAAGTTTAGATCTGAAAAGCTTTTGATTAAAATAACATTTTAGTTTGACACTTGTTTGAAATCTGAATCCGATTTTATTAAAAAAAGGTTAAACAGAAGAGGTTTTAAAAGCTGGTGCAGTCCAAATACTGTTTAAAATTGGCACAGACAGAACTCTCTCAATCAATTAAAACTATAATTTTATCATATACTTAAATTTAATTTTAGTTTATGTTTCTAATTTGAAATTAATATACTTATAGGTACGTTACCTACTTACATCAAAAAGTCATTTTTTAATTTTTGTATTATCAAAATATTGCAGCTAATTTCTGAAACGACGGGACTTTCACTCGCAATAAGCAATATCTTACCTTAATTAAAGAAAAAGATTGTGGGCGGATTGGGGTTCCACGGGACTAAAACCCCGTGACTTAATAACACAGGAGCGGGCGAATTTTTTCGTCGTCAATACTAATATAGTAATATTATAAATGCGAAAGTATGTCTGTATTTCTGTATGACTGTCCTCTTCACGCTTTAATCGCTAAACCGAATTAGATGAAATTTAGTATGGATATAGTTTGAGACCTGAGGATGGACATAGGATATAGTTTTTGGCCCGAAAAAGCAAAAAAGGGCAAAAAAAAACGCGTTTGTTGTATCGGAGCCCCTCTTAAATATTTATTTTGTTTTTGGTATTTGTTGTCATAGTGGCAACAGAAATACATAATTTGTGAAAATTTCAACTGTCTAGCCATCGCGGTTCTTGAGAAACAGCCTGGTGTCGGATAGACGGACGGACGGACAGACAGCGAAGTCTTAGTAAACCCTAAAAATCTGTCATTTCGAGTTAAATATTTGACATCAGTAACAAATAAATTATACCAAAAATGTTTTCTGTTTTCTGGCATAATTCACGTTGCTAATTATAAACGCCAATAGTACCAAATGCGTTACTTATGCTTAGTATTATCATCGATCTTAATTCTGAGTAAAAATAGTCATAAAAAACGCATGTTTGTTTACGATGCTTCTTACTGGTATATATAGAATATTAGATTATGATTTTTCACCGCAAAGTCACATTACGATGCTTTTGACTAGTAATAAGTTTGGAATGGATCAAATGCGCTGTTAATGAATAACAAAATAATTAAAACTATAACAGATACTAAAAATTAAGTGATTGATCCTGGTAGATCTCGTTTTGGTGATTCCGAATATACTTCTAACTCAATTTCGACAAAAATGTCGATTGCGTTGTTTATGATAAGGGCGGCAGTACGGGTCCCGGGTTATAATCCCGGTGGGGACAAATGTTTGTGTGATGAGCAAAAACATTTGTATCCGAGTCATGGATGTATCTATGTATAATATGTATGTATTAACAAAAAAAAGTATATATGTAGTATATCAACCAACAAGTATCCGTAACACAAGCCTCGTTGCTTATCTCGGAACTAGATGGCGGTGTGTCATAATGTCCAGAAATATTTATTGCTTATTTATTATATTTATTATTATTTATTATATAGCCTACAGACGTTAGCAACACCAGAGGCGTCACTTATGCGTTGACAACCCCAACTATTTTGCAATAAATGGTTATTAAAAAAGGGTACTAAAGTCTACAGACACAAAAGATATATTGCAATGAAAAAAAATAGAGTTTTATTTACAAATGATTAAGTAACAAATCATGTAACAATTAACTTAACTTCAAAGCAATTTAAGCTCAATGTCCATTTAACAAGAGTGTAAAATTAAATATAAATAAACAATATAATACAAAATCTTTGGTTTTAAAAACATCAAAGTAACAATAAATAATAATCTTTGTGGAAAAACAGCCCAGCTATTTGGTTTTCTATAGAAACACGCTTTATCTTGTATTTTTCTAAAAAATATAGTATAACCAGCATTTGTCCGCGACTTCTTCTGCGTAAAATTAGTCATTTTATTTCCACCCCCGTTTTCCCCCTTTTAAACGATGGTTTCCAGGAAGAAACTATTCTATGTCCTTTTCCGGGACTCAAACTAGCTCTATCCCAAATTTCATCTAAATCGGTTCAGCGGCTATAGCGTGAAGAGGTAACAAACGGACAGACAGACACACTTTCGCATTTATAATAATAAAAGTATTAAAACTATGGATAAAAAAATTTAACTATAGAGAGAGAATCTTCCTTCTCAATTCAGCAGTTCTTTAGCATTGTTCAGCCAGTGGGGCCACAGTTCCACCTGCTTCCGCAGCATCTCCCCAGGACTGTAGGTTTTGGATAGCTGGCTGTGGGCTAGCAGGTGGTAGTCTTCAGCTAGGTACTGGTTCACGACGCCGCATGCTATAATGCCTCGAAGAGCTTTCAGAGCCAACGGCGACGGTATCTTTGCTGTTGAATAAATAAAATCATGACATTATCCCTTTATCCTTAAAGCGTACAACAAAGATATAACTAGAGACTAATTAACACCTACCTATAGTTGGTTCATTATGTTTTTTTGGTTTTTGTCATGTATAGGGAAAGAATGCCAATTCCGAGATGCTAAGAATTACATATTCGTAAAGTTTGTAAAAGTTTGTACGGTGAAGTTCAAGTTCGAGCCTTAAAAATAGGTATGTAGATATATCCAGGCATTATTACACAGCGCCATTTAGCTCCGAGCCAAGTAACGAGGCTTGTATTACGGGTACTAGATGTTTATTTTTTTGTAACCATATTATACATCCATGACTTAGATACAAATGTTGATGCATCACACACACACAAACATTGGGATTCGACTCCGGGACCCATTCCACTAAAGGCAGTCTTGACTACAGCTGCGGTAATCTGGCTTTCAAGTCTTTGCATCCAAAAACTTGTCACTAAGTTCCCAGTCTCCAATTATCGTACAAAATAACATAACTGACTTCGAAAATCTCCAATGAAAGAGATGCCAACAGCTCTGGTGTTATAGCCCCGAGTGTGAGCACCGACATGGTGCCATCCTGCTCCCTCATACACCCGTCCATTACCGCCAATCACGAACCTAAGGATACATCAAAACATTAGACAAACTCAAACAAACTGAAGGTCTTGTGGGAAATCACCAAATAGACAAGAGTATGAGAACTAATTTGACCACTTAGGAGACTATAGGAGACTGGATTCCAAACAAACATTGAAATGGAATAAAATTTTATTTTTTCTTACTTAATATCTAGGTACCTATACCTCTTCTATATAAAACGTGAACCGGCTAATATTGAAAAAAATCTAATATATTCTTTATTAGAGAAACGAAGCCAAAACATTTTAGTCTCTCTGTCGGTGTATTTATACACCCATCACGCAAAATCTGCTGTATGGAATTGAATGCAGTTTTGTAGTTTTTTCCACCGATGTATTTATTGGTGGAACTCTAACTTAAAGTATAGGCCTATTTTACAGCAGGAAACTCTCTTATCTATAAATATAACTAGCTGACCCAGTAAACGTTGCCACATTATAGGGATTGGTGGACTACCCCTAACTTTTAGGGGGATGAAAAATAGATATTGTCCGATTCTCATAAATACCGGATAAGCACAAAAAATTTCATCAAAATCGGTCAAGCCGTTTCGGAGGAGTATGGCAACGAAAACTGTGACACGAGAATTTTATATATTAGATAAAAAATTTACACACCGATGTCTGTACTTTATAAGAAGGAATTGAGAATTGAATTGATTTTTTATTAAAGCTAGTTATTAATAAAAATATAGAAATATGTAGCTGAGTTTGATCGGGGCAACAAACTTCTTCCCAGTAAAACACTAGGATACGGTGATGAGGTGCCATTTTTAAGGGACATGTCTTCATTGTCGACGTTCAAAAAGATCTTATATATTATCAATGTATTATTATTCTTTGAAAAAGTTTGTTAATTCACGAACAAGCAACTAGTTTTGAAGTAACTTTACAGTACATAGGAAATACATCAGAATAATATAAACGCAATAATTTACCAACCAACATGCATAAGCGAGGCCTCGGGCGTTATCTAGTCAAACATATCTTCATTAGATTGTGTTAATCATAAATAACTATCGCAGGCATAACAATAAGTGATTTAACTGTCTGTAATAGAAAATATTTATATCCTTGTAAATGTACGTCAAATTGGTAAACTATATTTTGTTCTTACGATTATTACTATATACTTTGTGTAAATAGAAATAGAAAATAGAAAAGAAATAGAAGAAGTACAAACACTCACACACACGCACTCACATACAAACTCACACACACACACACACAAACAAACACACAAAATCGCATTACCTCTATCTCCACCATCACACAAATTTAACATATTTAATAATTATAAAATAAAACAGTTTTTTCTGCTTTAAGTAAGTTAAGTACCTATATAGCTTTTTAAAACAAATGTATTATATATTAAAGTAACCTTGGAACGCTATCACCTCTTTTCACTGGAGGTGGGCGTTAGTGACTGCGACACAGTTTTTAACTAATGCGGTCATTATCGTACACAAAAACTGTAAATTTGTTTTCTGTTTCAATAAAATTTCTATTTCTAACATCGCAAAACAAAATAGATACCTATCTGAAATGTTAGCTAAATAAAAAATAATGCGTCTGCTGTTAGAGAGGTAAAAAAATGGACCAAAGTTGGTCGGAATTCTTAATGGACGAGCTATTCTAAGCAACCTCTTATCTCTTTCCCTCCATTCTAAACAAGCTCTTCGAGACAACCTCCAGCGTCTGCAATTCTGCATTGAATAAAATAAAGAAAATGAAAATATGATTTATTTGACATTAATTTACGATTACATTCGTATGGGCCATCAAGTCTGGGCACACTACTCAACTGCCAAGTAGAATACTAATCAGTTTGTATAACTACTTCCAAAGGTGTTCGGCCTCAGTAATCATGTTTGAATTCTTTTTCTCTTTATTTATTCTATTTTTAAACAAAATGGCTTATTCAGCCGGCCAACGTCATTGCTGCTATTAACTCTGCTCATAACATTCCTTCCAGACTATAAAAGTATCTAGAAATAAACTTGTAGTAATCAAACCTTCTTTTTTAAGATAAGTATTGGCCGTAAATTCTTTTGCAAGCTTTTAAAGCATTCTTAAAAAAATATATATTATTATTCTAAATTTAAATAACAATTTAGGCGTTGGGTTGTTTAAATAAGATTTCTAGTTTCGAACGTTCGGATTTTTTACAGTTAATAAAATTACCTTTAAGGTGGAAGCTCCACGCTAGCCCACGAAATTCAAATTTTCGTACGTTTTTTGCAATTTGCCGGTATATGTCAGGCTGTACATTGAACAAAGTATGATTCGCGCCTGTAATAGGTATTTAGTTACGGAATTATAATCATTAATCTCATCAATACAACCCTCACATTGCATACAATTGGATTGAATGACTTTTTCATGAAATAGACAATCAATACAGTTATATGCACTTTGAGGGCTCTTTTATTGATTTAAATGATTTTAATTGACAGTGACAAAAGAAAGCCTTGGGTACGAGGCTTTCTTTTGTCACTAAGCAGATAAACTGAACAACTACACGCTTGAAACATATCAAATGACAGACGTGTGTATGTATGCTTGTCTTAGTTTACTTTGAGTTCTAAATGATATTTCTGACGCAATTTTTTTGGTTGTAGAATATTTTTTTTATACCCATTAAGGTGGCAAACTAGCTTATGTCCTGCCTGATGCTGAACAATTGCCGTAGCCTATATACGTTTGCAACACCAGAGGTGTCGCTCGCGCGTTGCCAACTCTGAAAAACTCTTAGGATTTCTACACTACGAATACTTACGATTGTGCTATGTCCGAAAATCCACGAGCAATATGGGCTTGTCTTATGCTATTCATGATTTTGTCACATTCTTCATCACTGATACATTCAGGAGTCGCAGTGTGTTGTATGACAGCAATTTTGACAGGATTTGGCAGGACATCCTGCCGCTGGAGTGGAGAACCACCCCATTTTGTAATTGGAATTACGCCACAGTCTCCATCTAGAAATTGTTAAGTTTATGATAAGCATGTAGCATGATTAAGCTATTAAATTGCGTATCATGTACACATACATGACTACTCGGTGGCGCAGTGGTTGAGCGATCGGCTTGTGCGTCACGGGTTGCGGGTTTGATCCCCGCACGGAGCAAATATTTGTACGATCTACAGGTAGTTGTTCCGGGTCTGGGCATTTGTGTATGTGAAAATATGTGTTTGTAAACGCACCCACGACACAGGAGAAAATCCTAGTGTTGGGCAATGTTTAATAAAAAAAACACATAAATATCGGCTAACGATATTTATTCAATCTTATTATTCAATCCACTGACTACAAAGATAAAACATGCTATTTGATTTTAGGTCCGATATCATATTAAATGATTGATATATTTTCATTATTGGCGGGGATAGACTGGATGAGGAGGGCTGCTTACCCCCATGGGAAAAAGGCGTAAGTGTATGTGTATGTAAAAACTAAATACACTAGAGACAAAGACAAAGAGACTAGACGACATTCAGGTGACTTCATTTAACCTTTCGATTTTAATACCTACTAAATAAATAAATATCGTATTGTCTTATATTTGTACTTGTACATACATAAGACAATAGCTATGACTTAAAAAATACTTGTAAACAAAAATACATAACATCTAACAAAAATGACAAAGAACATACCTTTCGCATCAACCATAAACTGAATAGTTAGCACAAAGAATATAATTGACTTCATTTTGTCAAAGAAATAAAAATAAAAAAATATTATTCAATTAAACTCAAAACTTTTCAATTAAATATCTCAAGCTGTTTCACACTTGAATGCTGAATATGACTATACAATCACAGGCTCTTGAATTCCTTTATATATAAGCAAAAAACAATGTAAATGGTAAAGTACCTTTATCTTTAGGAAAATCCAATGTTTTCATAGGATAAATCCAGTTATTCCCTTATTTCAGTCTCTTCACAATTGCATTGATAAATACATATGATTCAATATTATTCTCATCGTAAACCAATTAATACTTAGGTATTTATAATTAGTTACCGAGGGACCGGAAAAATTTATCTAATAAATAACGATTAATTATTTATATTTCAAAAAACTATTGGCTATGAGTTGTATTTAGGTATAAGTTTATGTGTCATAAATGGTTCTGCTTTCCAAGACCGACGTGAGTTCGATAAGTATATTTAATGTACATAATAAGATATACATACATAACATTTTAAGGTACTTACGATACCAACCTTATGAATTCTATTTACTGTACTAATTTCTCATAGTTTCGGGTTCAACTATACACTCTCAACTCAAAAACTCAACGTATTCGTAGATGGAAGTGTAGCTATTATATTGCGTCACACCTCTCACGTATTATGGTCGCTATAATAAATAATATGTATATAATTATACTGATAAGGGGTGACGTAAATGAAGAAACGCTAATATGGGAGAGGGAAATGACAGGAGCATATAATATTATTCTATTGTTATTACTCATATAGAATCTATATTAGAATTACGTAATAATTAATAGTTAGTAAGTTAATTAGGATTAGCCAGCTGAAGTGGCAATGGGTGGTTCACATCTCTCAGAGAACCGATAACCGTTGCGTTGGAGCAAACGAGTTCTTGAGTGGAGACCGCATCTCGGCAAATTTAGTGTAGGACGGCCGTCGCGGCTGGCCAGACTTGCGCAACGCAGTTGGCAGATGATGATGATGATGAAGCTAATTACTTCAGTGGTATTACTCACAGACCGGCCGGGACCCCTCTATTGCTTAAAAAATCTCAATACCACTTTGCCCAGGTCTACGATGTAGGGTTAGTTGTCACGGAATTGAACATTAATATATTAATGCATGTTATGACACTCTTTAAAAATATTATACCAACTATTATTATAAATTATATAGAAACTAGAAATGTTTTTTCTAAAATTCCCGTCTGCATCTAGTCTAAAAGTGCTGTCAAAGAAATCGATATAAAATACCATTCAAATGCAAGTACTTTAAGCTGTCTTCAGTGATAAATCTCTGACATATGTATTCATATAAGATCACGGGTAAAGGGTTTATGCGAAGTAGGAAAAATGATACTCACTTTACTAAATGACCCCACATTTGTTTAAATAAAAATATAGTAAAAGGCAATAAATTTAGACATTACCTGCAAGAAAATATACATCTATATTATTAAGGTTAAATTGACTCCGTTGCTAACGGTAGCTATTCTTTAGTGAACTTTGGACTAACATTTACAGGATATAATTAAACGACACAAACAAGCTCTCGTAATAGCTCGTAGATTTTCAAGCTGTATTTATAATATGGAACAGTCAATATCCTCAGGGAAATTACATCGCAATTGAAGTTTCTCAAACGACCGAATAAACATTGGATGTGTCAACATATCTGCGTTGTAATTAAGGGTTATGTCGCATGTATGCATTGAGCTGTTCGAAGCGCAATGTTGCATCGATGCCGCGGTCTGATGGATGGTAATATTACAAAGGTTGAATCAAAAAGCAAAGGCCAGTTCAATTCTGTATCTTGCTTGTCAGTTAAATCACTGATAATCATGTCAGTCTTCTGATATGATTAACAGTGGAGAATTCTATCTCTTTTCTGTACAAAGTAATGATTATATAATTAGTGAATTATATATGGTATGATAGGTGTGGTAGCCTGGTGGTGTGACCAGTGGATTGAGATGTCAAAGGTCTTGAGTTCAAACCCACGGCACACACCACTAACTTTTCAGATGTTATGTGGGCATTTAACAAAGGTTCAAACGTTGAAAGAAAACATTATGAGGAAACCTGCATGCTTGAGAGATGTTCTCGTTGGCATGTGATGTCTGCAAACCCGCTAGCAAGCGTGGAGGACTATAGCTTAATCCCTCTCAAATGAAAGGAGATCCGTGCGGCAGCAGTGGGACAATAATGGATTGATGATGATGATATGTTATGACGTAATATATTATAATTGCATTTAACGACGCTTATAATTAAGGGACACGTTTATTGAATCGTGTCTTTGTGTTTAAAAGCGTGATAGAAGATCAGCTGCTCCGTATGTGATCATTTGATCAACAGATCACGTGCCATCAGTACGTACGCGCTTTCATGATTAATTATATTCTCTGCGAAAACTATTATGAAGCATTTGAGCCTTTTAAATATGTTGAATATTACTCGATGATTTTCATATTTTTTAATATTAATTTCTTTGTATAGTGTATATCTGTACATAACCTAGTTAAGCAACGATGGTGGATACACTACGTAGATTTTTTTTATATTAATATGACCTATGACTGATTACAAATGCCCATGCTTATAATACAAACATTTGCCCCGCGATTAGAACCCGAGAAGAACCCTTCTCTTGCCGCTTAAGGCAACTGGTTACCGCTGCACTAATGGAATCGTCATATTTTATCCTGTCGTATATATAGTAAACAAGAAACATACATTTATAATAAAATTAAACAGAGGCTAATAATTTGTTTACACAATAACACCTTCCTTATATAATTATCCGCATGAGTAGTCTACACTCCTCACATGTTTCGATAATTTGTTGTAAAGACTACAGAGTAATTATTTCTGCGAATTGCGTGCTCCATCTGCTATCATATTTGCTTTCCAATTAGAACCAAATTCATTAATTTTCATGGTGCCGTGACCAGTTGATTGTAAAAGTCAAAAGTCTCAAGTACCCAAGGCACGTACCACTGACTTTTCGGAAGTTATGTACGTATTACTACATGCTCAAACGGTGTAGGTAAACATCGTGAAGAAACCTGCATGCTTGAGTGATCTTCTCGATGGCGTGTCCAGTGTATCGGTTCGCACTAGCGTGATGGCCTATATCTTAACCCCTCTCAAATGAGAGGAGACTCGTCCCCGTGTGGAACAATATTTTTTATTAGACAGCGTTACCGCTGAGCTAAACGGGTCGTCCGTTTAGCTCAGCGGTAGGTAGCTATTATTATTTATTTGAGTAGAAGTACTTAACTCTTCTGTGATATGTAGTTACAATTATTTAACAACGTCCTATCAGTTCCCATATATACCATATTTCTATGATATCAAGTTCAAAGCATTTATCTACTAGTTGCGAGTGATCATGACATACAGTTCTTATTATGTCAAGCGATACATTTCTATGAGCACGACATAAATTACGATGACAGAAACTAGTCTGCCTCGTGACACATTTTTTATACCATCATTGAGTTATTCTCATGGTGATCCGGTAATGGAAACAGGTCAGATGTAAGAAAAGATTACTTAATTAAATTTATTGTATAGGAAAATATTTGATTTATTGCACTTAAAACTACTTCTTACGGATTTTAGCGCAGTATTATTCTATAGTCTGATATTTTGTATACATGTCTGTGACTTTAACTACTGTAAAGATTCCGGAACGTCAGGTTTATCTAATATATAAAATTCTCGTGTCACAGTTTTCGTTGCCGTATGGCAACGAAAACTCCTCCGAAACGGCTTGACCGATTTAGATGAAATTTTTTGTGCTTATCCGGTATCTATGAGAATCGGCCAACATCTATTTTTCATCCCCCTAAAAGCTAGGGGTAGTCCACCAACCCCTATAATGTGGCAAAACAACGTTTGCTGGGTCAGATAGTCTAATATATACAATTCTCGTGTCACAGTTTTCGTTGCCATACTCCTCCGAAACGGCTTGACCGATTCTCATGAAATTTTGTCAGCATATTGAGTAGGTCTGAGAATCGGCCAACATCTATTTTTCATCCCCCTAAAAGTTAGGGGTAGTCCACCAACCCCTATAATGTGGCAAAACAACGTTTGCTGGGTCAGCTAGTTTCACTATAAATTTATAATAAAGGTCAATGAGGAATCAAGGACACATGACTGAACAGTGATATCGTTTGCTGCACTTACTGCCAAATGTACACTCACTCACATTCAAATACATACATATTTTATATTCCTACCTCTTTCCGTCGTCTGCAAAGTGAAACAGGCAGCACAATATTCGAGGGCTAGTTAAAATTGAACAGTGTTTAAGTAATTACTTGGCAATGAGGATTATGTTAACGAATGTTTAAGCAGACGTTTAAACGCTACGGTTTGTGAGCGATATTTCGCTTTATATTTATCGATGAAGGAGCTTATAATAGTAAAGTAAGCTGTAAGCTGCTGTAGCTGTTAGCAGTAAAGCTGTATAGTCTGCCAAGGTCTAGAATCCAAGTTCGATAGCCTCGCCGATAGGACGAGTAGGTAGAGAAATACGGTTTTATAACACCACTTTCCCACGTGCCTCCTGTTCCATGTGGATTATCCGCATTTAAAAATAAACTTTATAGATAAAGGATAAGATATGTTATAGTAAATATCTATTATGTTAGTTAAGTCATACATGATATTCACTCATAAGGCGAATGATACTAATATTATCTGTTCATTAATACTATAATATTTTCATGTATGTGTATTGTGTAACTGATTACGAATTTAGTTCAAGGGAGACTATTGAAGCATAGAAATATCTTATATTAGTTTTGGTTCAAAGGTTATGACGATTTGATAACAATTATTTATCGATATTATCAATATTATTTTGGTTAGTTTATTATTATCTTTTGATCTTACTTAAGTCTCGACCTGTCTATCCGAATCCGTATTTTATGAACAACGAGGTTAAGATGCGAAAATTTCAACGAAGTGGGATAATTGACAGATGTTTCTTTGATCATTTCAATAGTCATTATTAAGGTCAAAGCGGAGGGGAGACGAGAATATGATTGTGTTTTGAATAACCAATCAGATTTCGTTATTTCCAAGTCTCCGCAACAATATCTGATTGGTTCTCACGATGTTTTCCTTCACCGTTTGAACATCTAATAAATACGCAGGTAACTTTGAAAAGTCAGTGACGTTTGCCTTATGATTACATTCGAGATGATTGCAGTACCAGTCAACTGGTTTCTAGTAGCTTCATTATTATCGAAAATGAAAGAAAATGGAACAATAATGATGATTTAAACTTCACAATCTAAATTGTAAACATAGACTCCATATAAATGTATGTATTTAGCAAGCTTGAACTGGTTCTTTGCTACCCTGTGTCAGTTGGCACCACTTTATACAGTATACTACAGTATGTTTGAAGGATTTTTTTGTGACTTTAAGGGCTGAGTTGACATTAAACTTTTTAGGCGTAATTGTAACTTATATACAATGTATAAACTCCGATAGCGCAGCGGTATAACCTGCCTTCTGTGGGTTTTTTGAGTCCCGATAGGGGCAAATGTGTTTATCTATGTTATATAATATGTAGTGTATCGATCATATGGTATCCGTAACCTAATCCTCGTTGATTAGCTTGGAACTAGATGGCGCTGTGTCATAGTCTCCGGTTATATGTGAATTTTTATTTGTGTAAATAGATCAAGTTATAAGTCATATTTACCATATTGTTTTAATATTAGGTGGCATTTTATCACTGACTACCATCGAGAAGGAATACCGAAACATACTTAGATAATATGAATTATGGTCTCTTTTGAAGTCCAGACGTTTTGGTTTGTAAAACGTTGTGTGTCGGGTCCCTTTATTCCCTATATCATGGTTGAGTAGAGCGACGCTGATACACACGTCATGCTCGTGAACGGGTGCTGTCAGTTGGGGCTGGTCGGCTTATACATGTCATGGCATCCGGGTTTTATATTATAATTATTTTATTTTATTTTTTTAGTGCTAGTGAATAACTCATGCGTTTCACATCAGACTGCATTATTCTCATATTAATATTAAAAACGAAAATTGAAAATATAACGAATTATTTAAAAGAGTATCTATGGAGTTTCTTGCCGGTTCTTCTCCATAAGACCTACTTTTTGGAACCGTGCAACTAGTGTTGACATTTCGAAAGAACCTGTAATATTGGTCTACTTGAAATAAAAATATTTGAATTTGAATATGTGAGTATTAATGTCTGAAATAAACTTTAGCATAATAGCGACATAGCAGCTTTAAGTTGGCTTCTTTGACGGTTCGATTAATAAAAACGATTACATTTATAACAGTAAAAGAAAGTTAATCGGTCATCATTATTTATTCTTACTTGAATTAAGATACACCTTGTATTTTCAACAATTGAGTGCATTAAATCGTTCTACAATATAAATTGGCTGACAATTGATATTCATTGGCAATCAATATAGCGTTTTGTGTATGAGACGAGTCCAATGATTGTTTCTACACGAGACAGAACTGGTTTTTATCGAACAACCGGATAAATTGATAATGTATGTTTACTTAATAGAGTTAAACTTCCTTTTGAATATATAAATATTTGTTGATAAAAATTTGATGAGAAAAATAGGTATCTACTTTCTATTCCTATGGGGTTTCTATTCGTATCAGGACTGCCCTTGCTTTCTATCGAATTATACCAAATGATCATGGATACGATACATCGTCCAATTATACCAATTTGGTATCAAAAGATACAATCTGGCAGCCCTGATTCGTTGATGGTCGTAAGGATTTGAAATTCGTGTGTTAGTATTTAGTAGTTTCTGTTTACCATGGGAAAAAAGCGTTAGTGTATGTCTATGTAAACCAATATGTACTGTATAGTGCATTGTCATGATTAGCACGTCACTCGTGTGCAACCGAGGTGGGTCATCAGTGACTAATAATAAATAAATAAATAAATATTTCCGGACATTATTACACAGCGCCATCTAGTTCCGTGGTAAGCAACGAGGCTTGTGTTACGGATAATAGATGGTTGATATACTACATGTATACTTTTTTTTGTAAACACATACATATTATACATAGAAAACATCCATGACTCGGATACAAATGTTGATGCTCATCACTCAAACATTTGACCCTACCGGGATTCGAACCTGGGACCCATAGCACAGCAGGCAGCGTTAACAACCGCTGAGCTAAACGGGTCGTCAAATAATAACTAATAAATTGTCACTAACCTTACTTTATTCAAATTCAAATAATTTATTTCAAGTAGACCAGTATAACAGGTGCTTTAGTTGCACGGTTCCAAAAAGTAGGTCTATGGAGATGAAATATAATATTGAACTTGTAAACATCAACAACAAATTTTATCTTACAATCAAACAAGCTGTTGTTCGCGACCTGCACAATCTGCCTACCCTATTTCGCCCATGAAAGTTGGAATTCTGATAAATAAACTAGGTACCAAACTGCCGCATATCAGCTGAATTTTACAAAAAAAAAACGTAGTAAATGTCCAACAAACTCATCACCATCAGCCTATAATCGTACACTGCTGGACGTAGGCCTCCCCTAGTGAACGCTACAGGGCTTGATTTTCAGCTCTTTTCATCCAGTTGCTGCCAGCTGCCTTCCGCAAATCGTCGTTACACCTAGCCAGCGGTCGTCCAATACTACGTTTGCCAAAAACTACTACAATCAAATTTATATATAAATAATAATAATAAACTAGTATTTAGGTACTACTTACATATTTGAGAGTTAGTACCTCTGTCTTATAGAAGACAGCAGTGAATCAACAATAGTTGTATTTCTGTGAGTGAGTAAGGTTACCAGAGCTTGTTGGGGAAGTGACTATTCTGACAGCATAGGCATTCCGTTTGCTGTCAGTTTAGTAATTCCCTATTTTTAGAAACCTAAACGGTTTCTGCAGGGGTTGGCAACGCATATGAAAGCCTTCTGGTATTGCAAATGTCTATGGGCGGCGGCGGTGAACTGCCTGGCGTTGAATTACTGAAATTATTTATTAGATTTTGCATTTATTAGTGAGTGAGTTCATCATCTTTCGCTTTTATATATAAATATAAAGATAAGTAGATAATATTGTCATTTATATCTACAGTATTATTATTAGCTAATGCTCTGATTTGTGAATTGTAAACAAACTGTAGATACAATTTGTGTAATCTAGTTAAAAAATAATTGTAATTAATATTGTATAACAAATAATAAACATCCAAACATGCGTCCAGTCACGTAAGCAACAATGTATTATTATTTTTAGTAACTTGTAGTTAGTATACCTACACTGAGGCTTATTTTACGGATAGTTACTAAATGGTTGATATATTACCTAAGTAGATTTTTATACAAAAAAAAATATAGGTATCCGGACAGAATAAAAATCCGGTCTAAATATAATAACTACCTCGTTGGTCTAGTGGTCATTGGTTCATTCATTGCCCAAGAGGTCTTGGGTTCGATTATCGGGTCGAGCAAAGTGTTTTTCTATAATATTCCCAGTAGCAGCTCGGAGTTTGGATTCGTGCCCGGTTAATGGCAATAGGCTAATACATGGGACCTAAAACATACCGGCGAAACGTGGGTGTAAATTAGTACACCTCTGCCTAACTCTGTTTTGCAAATATGTACCTACATACATATTATACATAGAAACATCCATGATTGATGATTCAAGTCAATGTCCACGCTCATCACACAAACACCCCTACCTTGATTGGAACCCGGGATCCTTCCCACAGAAATCAGCCTTCACTACCGCCTTTCGGGTCGTCATAATATCCGTATATAACTGTTTATTTATTAAATATCAGTCTAATTGCCTAGCTAATTATTACTAAGGTTCTTTCCCGGATACCAAGCACTAATTGGGTTTTTATGTTATGACTGAAAATCGGCATTCGGCCTTGTGGTTAATAAACGGTTGTCCCCCCTTACAAGGATCTAAATACTACAATCGCAAATACCATAATTGTTTTGGACAACTCAAATACCACAGTGACGTGTTTTACACAATTTTCTTGACCGCAAACTTGAACGTAAACATTGTAGTTTAACGTAAACTGCGTTAGTGACTCACGCCATAATTGATTCATACGTTTCTCGAATTTCCAAATTGTAATTGCGTTGACAAACTCGCCGAAGACCGCAAGAATTTTTTTAAAGAGAATACTTCTTTAGGCCTGGTTAACACATTTTGAGTGAACAAAAATCATGGAACTCGCGTCATCGTCACCGAATGCTTTCCAGAAGCTATATGAATACTTTATCTTCATATATATAAAAATGGTGTTTGTCGCTGAACTCCTCCGAAACGGCAGAACGGATTATTATGAAATTTTGTATGTATATTTGGTAGGTCTGAGAATCGGTCGTAGACTATTTTTTATACCCCTAGGTGATATGGATGTCCCTCACCAGTTTTTTTTGACAAAATATTTTTTGTATTTTTTATGATTTGGAATTAAAAAATACTTATAACCCTAAATTTTCAGTTATCTACCTCCAACCCCTATAACATGGCATTGCTGGGTCAGCTAGTATACATATATTATGTGTACTTTTTGGGTGAACAAAAGGCGTAAAACTCGCTTCATTATTACTGCTATTCGCTTCTATTAGCTATATGTATACCGTGTATATATGATAGACATGTATACCTCTGTGTTTTTTCACTTTTATCGGCAGTCCCCAAAGACTGTCCCGAATGTTTTTTTTTATACCGGTGCAGGTAGCAAACAAGCTTAAGGCAGTAACCGTAGCCTATAGATGTTTGCAACACTAGAGGTGCTACCCTGCCGTTTAAATTTTTTTTACGGTTTCTTAAAATAGGGGAGTTGACACTGACAGCAAACAGAATTCCCATACTGTCAGACTTGTCACTCCCCTAATGAGTTCATGAACATGTTCACGAAACCCATCGACCCAGGTTACGATAGGACACTTCTTTGGTTTTTCCTGCCTCATGAGACTTTTTACGACTCGATTAGCGAAGCAGTATTAAAGTGTGCCTTCTGTGCTAAGTACCCTTAGTTCGAATCCCGGTAGAACCAAATGTTAGTGTGATGAGCATAAACATGTATACATATGTATTTATAAACAATGTATTGTATAAACTATTCGTAACACATGCCTCGTTACCTAACTTGGAGCTGTAATTATAGTGCCGTGTCATAATGTGTGGATACACAAATTTTAATTTGAACGGAGTCCTTGAAAGATCTTGCTGTGTGGTGCCGGCCCAGAATAGTACCACCCCATATCTTCTCGTGGGTGTCGTATGAGGCGACTAAGGGATACACTGGAGGGGGGGCGGCAGCTCCCTCCGAGTATAACTAAACATTCCCGCTGCGATCGCCAACCCCTGCCAAGCGTGGCGATTACGGCAAACACCCCCCCAATGATTAGACCAAGACAACAACGGCCCCTAGTCCACTTGAAAGATAATTATTTAACTTAAAAAAAAAAGTTGGAAGTCGTTGAAGAAAAAAAGCTCATTAAAATAGATTTATGTCATTTTAATTAGGATTAGGATTAAGATTGACAGTTGTAGAATAATTATTCAAAATCAAGTAAGCATTATAGGCACATTTTTTCTGTTCTGTGCACATACAGTATCTAAATGTAAAATAATATAAATGAGGTCCAATAAAAAATGCATTAAAATTATTTCTGTCTATGTTATGTAATATTTTTTTAGTCCAATCTCTGCCTAATAGGTACTAGATTAATTATGCATGCACAAAAAAAAACAATTTAACTATAATTTACACTCAACATAAAGCCAAAACAAACTACTGAATTACAAAGAAACAATTTATAACATTTTGGTCGACCTGATCGAATTTTAAAATTCATGCTCACGTACGCACGTACGCGAGCCAGAATTGATTGAAGCATTGATGCATTTAAATACGTATATTATATACGTATATTAAGATATAATTTTGGACCGAGAATTCATAGGTACCTAGACCAACTCTAGTAAATCTTAATTATCAGAAATCATCCATAGATGATAAACGGAAGGTAAACAAAAACGAATGTATCATTGTGGTTTTTACAGAAAAAAAAATACTTGTAATACTTTTTACCCAGTACCTTCTTAGTATTTTATGATGCTTGTGGTTCAAGGTGTAAAGTCGTAGTCACGAGTTCATATACATTTACTCAGGTATTTTATTATGAATAACGCTGTGTCCTCATTACTATAGTCGTCATAAAAGTGATTGCTAAGGGTTTGATTCCTACGTTGAAGAAAGGTACCGCTTACATTATTGGATTTTTCGAAAATTGCTTTAATTTGGTATCTGGTACTCACGTACGCGTAAAAAGTCAGAACGATAATTATCATTAAAAATATTGTGATGAAACATTATCAAATCTAAAATGTTTACTTATTAGTTTCTTTAATTTCTGCTACATTATTGATTTCTTACACTTACGCGAATATTGGACATTGAAATAAAACTACTTTTTACGGATTTTATCGCGGTATATTGATATTATTTTAACCCGACGTTTCGGATTGTCAATAATAATTGAAAATGTAAGGTAGCTGTAAGTAATTATAACTTGAAGACGACCAACACCTCAGTCGGCCCGTGACCATGGATGCTGTAAAGGATCCGAAACGTTGGGTTAAAACAATATCAATATACCGCGATAAAATCCGTAAAAAGTAGTTTTATTTCAATGTTCTGCTACATTATTAAAAACTGTAGGTAGTAGGAAGTCATATATTATGTGCACGCATGTTTACGCCCCAGGCTTTATAATATAACTTATACATTATAAGATAAGAATAATGTAGCTCCGATATATCTCTAATCCATAAAAATATTATAACTGGGCAAGTATCTTTGTATGTTTGATTGTCTCGTCTGTTTTTGCTTAAAACGCTAAACCGATTTAGATAACTTTTGGCACGGAGATAGCTTGAGTTCCGACGAGGGAATATAGGACCCAGGAATCATCCCTTAAAAGCGACCGGAGTCAAAACGGGAGATGTTTAGATGGGAGTTCAATAAATTCTTAAATAATACTTTTTATAAGGAATAAATAAGCATGAATTACTTTATTATTCATAATTATTAATTAGTGCTTATTATTCATTATTATTAATAATAAGCACTAATTTTACGCAGAAAAACACGCGGACAAAAGCTAATAAATCATGTATCAATAATCACGTGAAAATCTGGTGTTGATAATTATATTATTATCACATAATAACGATAAGTTAACGCCATAATAAATGTCTGATAACTCGCTGTGTATATAATTATAAACATTAAGTTTTTTATGATGTAATTTACCCGCATCTTAGAGATTTCGTATTACTCATTCACTGGATATGGCGAAAGCCAAGCCAATGACTATGAATTTTTTAAAGCATTTAGATGTTTGAAAGAATCCGTGGATTTGGGATTAAAAATAATATCAATGAACCTCGATAATTGTATTCTAAATTCTAAATTCTAAATAAATGATCATCCAACCTATTACTGTTCTCAAATTACACGAGACATGTGCCGTGGTGGACTATAGCCTAATCACCTCATATAGCTATAGTCTACCACGATAGCCGGCTACGGGTCGGCAGACTTTACACGCCATCGAGAAAATCTCTCAAGCGTTCAGGTTTCCTCACGATGTTTTCCTTCACCGTTTGGGCATAAGGCCGAAAAGCCTGGGGTTTGAAATCGAGACCTTTGACTTTTATAGTCTACTACTACGCCACTAGGCTATCACCGCTACCACTAAATATGTGAATAAGACTATTTCATGAATCCAAGCACTTCTCTGTTTACTACGCATAGGTTGTTGCCGTGATCCGCGCTACTATGCCATAATACCAAATCAACAAAACGAACATACTGCATGAAAATTATATTTCACGCCTGTTCCTGACGTCACATCGAGCCGCGCCAACGGGTCAACGGGGACCGACCCCTACCAACAGAATCAACCGAGACCCCCACCTTCGGGTGACTCAGAAGACTCGCTTCGACGCTAACGCACCGCGCACACGCATACGGTCGTCTTCACTTTTTTGCACTTAGCGCCTACAATAAATTACAGTCTTATCGAATATCTTTTATTACGAGCCGAGACCCCCAGCGACACAACTGGAACTTGGCATTCAAACAGTGGTCCTTCGAAAAAAGAAGATCGCCGTCTTTTTGCTGTGCGTGCCGCCCGTCGACCTTCAACTGACCCGCCCGTCCGCCGACGCCGTTGAGGACACTTGGAGGACACGTAGAGGACAGTTTACCCGGTGGATACTGAAGTGGTTCCAGCGGTCTTTTGCATGAAGAAGATCGCTGTCTTTTACTGCGCGTGCCGCCCGTGGACTTTGGACTGACCTGCCCGTTCGCCTGCGCGTAGAGGACACTTGGAGGACAGTTCACCCGGTGGATACTGACGTGGTTCTGAGTGAGTCCATTCCAATCCTTATATTCCTGTCTTGTTTTTCTATCTTTCCGGGAATTTAAAGTAGTGCTATACGGATCAGGCATATTGATCTCTTCATCATAGCTTATTCATTTTAGTTACACATCTGTTCATTCCCTTTTTGCCTAATCTTTATCATCAATCTTATAAAAACTGTACAAAATCTTTAAAACAATATTACTTTTTATTATAATCGTAAGCCGCAACAGTGCATTCCTTTGTTCGCTAATCCCATTGTTCTCGTTTTTTATATACGATTAATAATAACAAGTCACACCTCATTAGTAATTGTTCATATTTTATTGCTACCTGAACCGGTTTGCTACTGGGTCATTAGCTTCATACCAGCTGATTTGTAGTTTCTTTAATAAAAATCACGCTTTTATAATTACTTACGCATTCATATTTCTTATTTCTTTCGCCTTGTTTGCACTTTAGACTCTTTAATCTTGCTGAATTATGTCTGAGGCAAAGCTGAGAGAACTTGTAAAGAGGCGTGGTGGCTTCAAAGCTAAGCTTACACTATTTAATAACTTTATAAGGTTAATACCTAGCACAGGCTTAGATACATTCCAACAATTAGAATTGCAATGCCGTATTAATATAATAGAAGCGCTGTATAAGGAATTCGACGTGTTACAGACGGAGCTGGAGTTGTTGTCGGAGAATACGGACGAGATGTATGCCGAGAGGGAACAGTTCGAGATGCAGTATTATGGGCTGGTGGCTCATGCGAAAGCTATGCTTGCCCCCGTACGCGATTCATCGCCTGCGCTCATATCTGCAACTTCCGATGACGACGGCCCCCGTCACAGCTCTGGCTGCAGGCACGACTTTGTCCGGCTGCCCAAGATAGACTTGCCTCACTTCAATGGGGACTATCAGCACTGGCTTGAATTTCGACATACGTATATTTCACTCATACACAATAATAATAGTATACAGGACATTAATAAATTCCACTAACTTCGCGCGGCCCTAACAGGCAGCGCATCTTTAGTTATTAAAAGTATAGAATTTAATTCCAACAATTACACTGTTGCTTGGCAGTTATTGTGTGAAAGATACAACAATGAAAGGCTACTTATTAACAATCATGTACAATCTTTATTTAACTTTCAAAACATTCAAAAGGAAACTTGCAGCTCATTACGTAACATGATTGACGTTACAAAGAAAAATTTAAGAGCACTTGACACTCTCGGACAACCCACAGAACACTGGGACATTCTAATTATTTACATGATGTCCAAAAAATTAGATGCCGTGACAAACCGAGAGTGGGAAGAATTTAAAAATAATTTAGATATGTATCCAATATTAAAATGTATGTATGAATTGCTTAAGAACAGGTAAATACTGCAAAGATAGGCATAATACTCTCCTGCACAAGGAATATACAGAACCTCAGATAAACGACAACAAGGCATCGTCAAAATATAATATTATTACGTCGTGTTGTTCAAATAATCAGGCCAACGTTCTTCTATCCACAGCCTTGGCGAAGGTGGCAGATGTCAATGGAAAGCTTCACACTGCTAGGCTTCTGCTAGACAACGGAAGCACTTCCAACTTCGTCACACAAGACCTTTGTGAAAAACTTGGCCTGGTAAAACAGAACACTAGCTCCACCGTCTCAGGTATTAACGGTCTAGTTTCAAAATCTTCAGAAAGCTGCACTCTTACCTTGCAGTCTTGTTATGGTGGTTATCGGGCGAAGGTAAATTGTCTCGTCTTACCGATGATCACACACTCGCAACCTGGCACTTATATTGGTAAACATCAAGTTGCTATCCCGCCAGGCCTTCAGTTAGCAGACCCAACATTCAATATACCCTCAGCCATTACCATTCTTGTTGGTACTGAGGTGTTCTGGGACGTCTTAGGTTCCAATACAATTAATTTGGGTAAAAATCAACCTAGATTACAATCTTCAAAACTAGGTTGGCTTATTTCTGGTCGCATAAATCAGTCTCATCCTCATACACAACCTTCTGTCTGTCACTTTCTCTCACAGGAGGAGTCTGATCAGTTCACTCATTTTTCAAACTTATATTACAATAGCTGTGGCTACTCAAATGTAATTAGGATGAAGAAGTACCCACAGAAATAGTTTCTTGTCATCAACATTTAATCACAGTTTCATGAATTTACACATTCACTTCCACACACACATTTATACATACAACTATCTTCGGATTCCTCGTTGTGTTTCATGTAGTAATCCTTCTAAAATTGAATTACATACATTCACAGACGCTTCTGAACGTGCTTACGGAGCGTGTGTTTATGTGAGAACGGTAGCAGTAGACGGGACAGTTTGCGTTCGCCTTTTAGCTTCCAAAAACAGGGTCGCCCCAATCAAACCGACAACCATACCACGCTTGGAGTTGTGCGGTGCCTTACTTGAGACACGACTCTTTCTGAAGGTACGTAAGTCTCTTACTCTTGATTTCCATCACTGCTTCTTTTGGTGTGACTCGACAATCGTGCTCGGCTGGCTCACTACACTGCCAAGTCGACTCGATCAGTTCGTACGCAACAGAGTAAGTGAAATACAAGAAACTACGACCGGCCAGACGTGGAGCTATGTGCCTTCCAAAAGCAACCCGGCTGATCTCACTTCCCGGGGGGTGAAGGCCGATTGCATCAGCGATTCCACTCTTTGGTGGTCCGGTCCCGACTTTATTAACAGTAGAGAGATACTCTTTCCCACATCACCCAACACACAAGTACATTCATTATCAGAAACCACTTTACATACAAATACAAACATTGACATCAACACTGACAATAACAATTCAATTTTAATCTTAATACACAAATTATCTTCATTTATAAAATTAATTAGAGTAACAGCATATATGCAGAGATTTATATACAATTGCAGAAATACATATAATAGAAAATCATTTTATTTAACATATACAGAATTACAATCATCACAGAACTTTATTTTACAGATTGCTCAGCAGGAAATGTTCCCTGAGGAATATACATGTCTTAAAAATAATCACATATTACATAAAAAGAATAGATTAATAAGTCTTTCTCCATTTATTCATTCAGAAAACTTAATACGTGTAGGTGGACGTCTTAATAATTCATTCTACAGTTATGACGTCAAGCACCCAATATTATTATGTAGCAAACATCACATTACAAAACTCATCTTTGAAAGAGAGCACAAAGCACTTTGTCATGCAGGGCCTCAATTACTTTTAGCGCACATTAGACTCACATACTGGCCTTTAGCAGGAAAGAACCTAGCTAAACAAACGGTGCGTAACTGTGTTCGTTGTACTCGCTTAAAAGCTCAGCCTGTCCAGGTCATCATGGGAAACCTGCCTAGCGACAGGACGCATCTTGAGTTCCCCTTTTTGAATACAGGTCTTGATTACGCCGGGCCAGTGCTGATAGCCGACCGTAAGGGTAGAGGTTGCAGATTGACAAAATCTTATATTTGTGTTTTTGTATGCTTCGCAGTCAGAGCCGTGCATCTGGAACTAGTCTCCGACCTCACCAAGGAGGCGTTTCTCTCGGCTTTCAACAGATTTATCAGTCGCCGGGGTAAACCCCAGCGCGTGTACTCCGACAACGGCACCACATTCGTAGGAGCTTTCAATGAGCTTTCACGCCTCTTGCAAGCTTCATCTAGCAACATACAGTCTGACATTGCAAATCAGGGCATAGAATTTAAATTTATACCTGCCTATACCCCCCATTTCGGTGGCCTTTGGGAGGCAGCTGTAAAGGCAACAAAACATTTATTGAAACGAGTCATGAGCCTAACTCATTTAACATATGAAGAGCTTTCAACTTGTCTGATTCAGATAGAGGCTATTTTAAATTCCAGACCCTTAACGCCTCTATCCACTGATCCTTCAGATCTTTCATATCTTTCCCCTTCACACTTCCTTATCGGACGACCTCTCACGTCAGTTCCTCGTCCTCAAATCACTGATGCCAACATGCAGCGGCTTCATCGTTTCGACCGCATCGAGAAACTCAGGCAACATTTTTGGCAGCGTTACTCACACGAATATGTGTCTCTTCTGCAGCAAAAGACCAAATGGCAGACAGCTGAACAGGACCTTAATATCGGTGCCATGGTCTTAGTGAGAGACGCCAATCTTCCTCCTCTCCTGTGGCTGCTGGGCAGAGTGACCGCTGTCAAGTCTGGACCTGACGGGCACAGCAGAGTCGCCGACATCCTGACGAAGAAGGGCATCATCACACGGGCGTACAACAATATATGCCCTCTTCCCGTCACATGAACTTCTTGAAGCCTTCAATACTTCAACCCGGGGAGTCTGTTCCTGACGTCACATCGAGCCGCCCCAACGGGTCGACGGGGATCGACCCCTACCAACAGAATCAACCGAGACCCCCACCTTCGGGTGACTCAGAAGACTCGCTTCGACGCTAACGCACCGCGCACACGCATACGGTCGTCTTCACTTTTTTGCACTTAGCGCCTACAATAAATTACAGTCTAATCGAATATCTTTTATTACGAGCCGAGACCCCCAGCGACACAACTGGAACTTGGCATTCAAACAACGCCTAAATTCAGTACGTCTTCATACATTAATTACAAGCTTTATATTATGATAAGCTAAATTAAGAAGTTTATTAATAGAATAGATGTAAGTGGGCCATTTGAATTTACGACTTTACGCGATGTGAATAATTTAATCAATATTTACTCTCATATTTACGCACTGTGTGGGATTTAACACCTATCTGCCAATAGTCTATTTGCTTCCATGAGATCAGCGCGGAATTTTTAGAGTTATTCTTAGCTTAAAATAACATCACTATTCCGTTAATATAGTATCGATGGAAAATCTAAGAATACATGGAAACTATTCATAGAAATATCCTCTTCTTCTGATTATTTTCCCGACAATGTCGTTAATGAAAATAAATATAACCGTCGTCTCCGAAGGCGTAGGCCGATTTGTACTAATGTACACCCATATGCCACCGGTATGTTTTCTTCTTCTTCGAAGTGCCGCTCCAATTACTGGAGGCTGGCCGTCAGTTGGCCGACCTGTTCCGCCTTGCGAAGGACAGACTGAAGTTTTCCGAACTGACGGAATTTTTTACGTGTCATGTAATAGGGTGAACCTCTTGCCATCAACGGGTGCGAATCCAAACTTCGAGCTATTATTGAGATTGTTATAAAAACAACCCTCCTTTTGATGCAGTCGAGAAAAAAGGACACTTTTACAAGTTAATTTCGTCGTCGGTGTTTAGGAAAGAACAAAAACCGAAACAAACTCAGAGATTATGGTGTCTTTTAAAGCGCTGACATATAGTTCCCAATAAACGATTGAAAAAGGGGGAGAAGAGCCGAAGATTGAACTCGGTGGCGTTCACTAGGACAGGCCTAAGTTCAGCAGTGGACGAATATAGACTGATGATACAACCATTTTTTTACGATTCGCAACCTAATTATTGGGTAATAACGATAACATTAGGACAAACTGTAGTATCTAGGTATCTGATAATTATTAATTTAGTAAAGATAGGTAATAAATAATGATAACAAATTTCAGTATCTACAAAGCATGCAGTGTTATTACATAACTGAAAGGATTTTTGTAGCAGACGATGTACTTGTTTACTCGTTAATCGGTTTTCCGGTTGATTAAAATAATGAAAATATAAATTATTTGATATTCTGCTTTACAGCGCTTAGTTCGGAGATAAGTAACGAGGCTTTTGTTACGGGTATATATATACGTCAAAATCTATGAGAATCAGTCCGAAATACGGTTCTATATTTACTTTTTTTGCCTTGAAGCTTGAATTCTTAATTTTGTTCTATAAAATTATTGTGTAATAATTGAACCGTAGAAGTCCGTACCCAAGGCACTGACTTCTCGGAAGTTATGTGCGTATTTATCACAAATTCAAACGGTGAAGGAAAACATCGTAAGGAAACCTGAATGCTTGAGAGATTTGTTTCGATGCCATGTGAAGTCTGCCAACCCGCAGCAGGCTTAGCGTGGTGGACTATAGCCTAATCCCTCTCAAATGAGAGGAGAGGAGACCAGTGGGACGTTAATGGGTTGATGATGATAACCATCAACATCATCATCAGCCTATTAACGATAGAATATCATCATATTCTAAGGTTGTTTATAAAAATAAAATTTTATTAATTATATTTTTCAAACATTATGATTATTTTAGAGAAATTTGCCATGTCATTATGTATAAATCCGGGAAGCGCCGCAGAAATCAGCTAGTAAAATATATTATGGCTAACGATGATTCTCGACAGATAAGAATTGATATTGAAGATTTGAAAATACTTCAAAATGCCTATTATCGTTAATTTAGACGTAGTCGCGATGAGTAGCGTTTTCAATATCAGTTTATAGTATTTAGCATTCTTATATAAAGTATTTTTTTAGTTGTAATTAATAAGTCTAAACAATATTGTCAAGCTAGTGCAAGATTAAGTAATAAGATGTCATCATTCTGGTATTTAGTGGCGTGTTTTTTCCTAACTTTAAGTCAAATTAAAGCAGCAAGGATACTATTTGTTGTTCCAACTCCATCGATAAGTCATCAAGTAGTATTTCGTCCTCTATCCCAAGCTCTGGCCAGTCGAGGTCATGAAGTCACTGTCGTCACAACAGATCCTGCCTTCCCTAAAGGAGAAGCACCGGCAAATTTGACAGAGATCGATCTTCACGATATATCATACGGATTTTGGAAGAACGATTTAATGGAAGAATATAGAAGCAAAATGGCCGATAACGTAGAAGAAAATATGTACCTGATGTTGCAAGGGATCAATCAAATGCTCGAAATTCAATTAAAAGATGAAAACATACAAAAATTGATTAAAGACAAGAGTAGACAGTTTGATTTGCTAATACTAGAATCCTTTTTGGGTTCAAACCTAGCATATTCTCATACTTTTAAAGTGCCAGTAATCCAAATGAGCTCTTTTGGGGGTATCCCAGATAACTTCGAAACAATTGGCGCTCCCTTGCACCCCCTGATATATCCAACTTCGCTGCAACAAAAGCTGAACAACCTTACTATATGCGACAAGATCCACGAATTATATAATTACTATATAACAAGGAAATTGTTCAAAAATAATCAGGAGACTGAATTAAAGATACTAAGACCACACTTTGGACAGGACTTGCCACCTTTTGCGGAATTGTATAAGAATGTTGACATTTTTGAATGTTCATCCAATATTTGAAGGCATTCGACCTGTTCCTCCTGCAGTTATTTACACGGGTGGCTTACATCAAAATCCAACAAAACAATTACCCAAGGTAGGTGAACTGTAATTGAAAATAAATTTTAGTCACGCTGTTTTGGCTCTTTTATAGAGTCCATGGGCAGACTTGGATATGGACAGGATACTGTAATGGATCCGTTTTACTATTTATTTATTTTAGTGTTTATTTTCTGTTTTAGGATCTCCAACAATACTTAGACTCATCCAAAAATGGTGTAATCTACGTCAGCTTCGGCACCAATGTGGAGCCTTCTCTTTTCGCACCGGAGAAATTGCAAGCACTGATCCAAGTGTTTTCACAGTTGCCATATGATGTTTTGTGGAAGTGGAACAAAGATGAATTGCCTGGACGTCCAGCCAATGTCAAAATAGCCAAGTGGCTGCCGCAATCAGACCTACTTAGTGAGTTATAAATATTGTCGAGTCCACAAAAATCTATATTGATTAAATAATTCACCAGAGCTGTCCTCATGCATGGAGGGTTCCTACAAAATTGTGTTAAGAGCATTTTAAATTTAAAAAAAAAATGGATTTTTGGATTTTTTTATTCTGTCCGAGAATGTTGCTTTCTTCAATACTCTATAGGTTTATAATATCCGATTAATTTATGTTTTACCAAGTGTAGTACTCATGAGGTTTCTTTATAATTTACAGAGCATCCCAAAATTAAACTGTTCGTCACTCAAGGAGGTCTGCAGTCTACAGACGAGGCTATCACAGCGGGAGTACCTCTGGTTGGCATACCGATATTAGGTGACCAATGGTTCAATGTGGAGAAATATGTGCAACACAAAATTGGACTGGGACTCGATATTCAAACAATTACCAAGGAAAAGTTCGAAAATGCAGTAAAAACAGTGATTGGAGACGAGAGGTTAGCATTCTATTATAAGATATTAGATAACAAGATCTTCAATTCAATTTTCAATCTTAAAAAGACTTATTTTGGTCAAATCTCATTACTAAAGGACATGATTAACGATACTAATTTCCTATAGTTAGATTTGACATGGAAATATTTTATCATATTATATCTCACGAATATTATTTGAAGTCCAATATTTTGATCCTTTACAGCATTAATTGTTACGGGCAGACTGGATCCGAAGCGTCTGTTGGGATGAAAATTACACTTAATTAATAAAGTTTAACATATTATGCGATCATTAACTTGGCCTAATGTCCCTCGCATTATTAAGATTATTAAAAGTACTTTATTTTACTAAATTTTTCACTTAAATCCTTGTTGGTAAAGAGTACGGGTATAATATTTTAAGCTGTAGTATTACTAAGAGTAAAAGCAGAAAATATAATTGTAATGGCTTTCGATCTCCAACTATTACACTAAGAAGTACATCCATACGAGTAGTATGTGTATCTGTTACCTCTTAACACTTAAACTTCTGAATCGATTTCGAGAAAATGGTATGGTGATAGTTTGAGTCTTGGGGAAGAATATAGAATAGTTTATTTCCCGGAAAACATCCTCTAAGAAATTTCTACTTAGACGGAGTTTTTTAAAAGCTGGTAAATTATAAGGACCATTTCTGTTTTCCAGCTATCGACGCAACATAGTGCGCCTACGCTCCTTAATACGAGATCAGCCGCAGACTCCGCTGGATCGCGCCGTGTGGTGGACAGAGTACGTGTGGCGGAATGGCGGAGCGAAACACCTCCGCTCACCCACCGCCAACATGTCCTGGTGGCAGTTCCTGGAACTTGATCTAGTGTTAACAGTACTTGCAGTTCTATTGGCTGCCATATTAGCAATCATTGTTACACTTCGCCTAATCTTCAAATATGTCTGCAGAAAATGTTTTTGCAATGTTAAAGTAAAACGAAGTTAATTAATGTAATTCTGTCCTTTAATATATCTCATGTCTAATACGGGATGGCCGTTGTAACTAGGCCGTATGTCATTGTTGATTTTACTCACGACGGGAGTGACACGGTGTATGCGTTGAAAGGGTGAAAGGTTGTTTGTTTGTATGTTCAAATGAATGTTTCCATTTATCTTCCAAACGGTTTGACCAATTTAGATACGGTTTTCTGTAAAAGGTTTGTGATTCATCAGCGATGGCCTTTTTGGGTAGGTGTTGCATTATCGGGATTCGGACCCGGTAATGCAACACCTTTTTTACAATTACTCGGGACCCATAGTTATAGATGGATGTTACTGTTTTAATAAAAAAAGGATCAAGTATTTTTTTTAACCAAAATTAATAAAAATATTTTGCAAAGGGTTCACATCCATCGTAGGGTTTTTCAAAATGATATGTTAGTATTTTGGAAATCAAGCTACGATAGAGATGGTGGACTTAAAACGGGTGTACTGTATGTAATAACCATTAATCACTTTAGCATAGCTATATCTAGTATCACGAATTTATTGTATTTAAAGATCTTTGTATTTTATTTTTGCCTTTCTGAATGTGTAATTACACATTTAATATATACGTGCGAAATGTTCGGTCTCGTTTTCTTGACCTCTACTATCATCATCAACCCATGATCGTCCCACTACTGTTCACGGGTCTCCTTCCACTCATTTGAGATGGGTTAGGCTATAGTCAGCTAGCTACCTGACTATAGCCTAACCTATCTCAAATAAGCCTACTGCGGGTTGGCTAGCTAGCTACTAATATAGCCTGCTACATCGAAAAATTGTTTTTTCAGTGTCATTTTATTTTATAAAAGTTGTTTTAAGTTTGAAAAAAACCCATAATCTAATTACTTAGTGAGTTAATATGTTATTATGATAACTTTAAATAAATTAATAATGTAAATACAGATTAAAAATATAAACCATTTTTTGCAATTACTCGGTGAAATTACAATATCAGATCCAACTGTTCGCATTTCATCGTATAATCTTCTTATCGAAGTAAACTTGACTGGTATTCTACCTATTCCTTCTAAGTCTCTTATCATCAACCACCATTGAGAAAATATCTCAGGCGTGCAGGTTTCCTCACGATTTGAGCATGTGATAACTACTTGGTATTCCTTCTAAGTCTGTTCATACGTCTGAATGCTTCCAATTATAGCAAATCTCTGATAAAAATACATTACAGGCCTTTAATAAAATTGTAACTCTGTTATCTTAAATGTTCCAATAATTATCTTGATAAATTGAGTTTTCTTATATCAGTATATTGGTAATAAGTATTCATATAAATAGTCAAATTATCAGTTCTTATTCATTTTTCTCAATGTTACAAACCAGTGGGTGCAGGTGTTAAAATGTCACCATTTCAGTATTCGGTTGTTTTTTTGGTTATATGTGCAAGTTTTATTGAAGCAGCAAGGATACTGGTGGTCGTACCAACACCATCAATTAGCCATCAAGTAGTGTTTCGACCTTTGACTCAAGCACTAGCCAATCGAGGTCATGAGGTCACCGTCATCACAACAGATCCTGCTTTTCCGAATGGAGGAGGACCACCAAATTTGAAAGAAATAGATCTCCACGATATAACATATGCATTATGGCAACAAGACTCAATAGACGACGTTAGAAGAAATCCAGAGCCCAATTTGTTAATGCAAATGTACGAAATGGTTATAGGATTTAATATAATGCTGGAAATTCAACTAAGTCATAAACAAATACAAGAATTAATTAATGATAAAAGCCAACATTTTGATTTGCTGATTGTGGAAGCTTATGTGCGATCGACCCTGGCATATTCACATATTTTTAAAGCACCCGTGATCCAAATGAGTTCATTTGGAGGAATTCCTGCTAATTACGTGGCAATTGGAGCTCCAGTAAATCCACTGATATTCCCATCTACATTTCAAGAAAGGCTGAACAATCTAACTATGTGTGAAAAGATCAAAGAAATATATACATACTATACGTTAGAAAAAATGTTTGCCGACAACGAAGAAACTGAAACTAATATATTACGAAAATATTTTGGACAAGACCTACCTCTTATTACTGAATTGTATAAAAATGTGGACATGTTATTCCTAAATATACATCCAGTATTTGCTGGCATTCGACCAGTTCCTCCAGCTGTGGTTTTCACGGGCGGCCTACACCAAAATCCTTCAAAAGAATTACCAGCAGTACGTATTATATTGACGATTAGAATAAAAATTACAATATTTTCAGCAACTATTAAAAAAATATTTAATGAAATTTGAATTGTCTATAGAAAAATTAACAAAATTTCGTAGAAGTACCTATTCTTTGCGAATGAAATTAAGTTCATAAAATTAATTTGTAGTCCGTATAAAAGAGAAAGATTTAAAAGTATACTCAATTTTCAATTCGAGGAATATCCTCGTAACTTCATTTCATTCGAATTCCATTTCGAAGATAAAAATAAATATTCTCGTAACTGTAAAATTGTATCATGTTGAGTGTTTTTCTAACATACTGTTTATAATGAGAGTGCTACTTCAAAAATCATTATGTTGATTGGTATAAATGCTTAGGTTGAAAACAAAATAAAATTGAATATACATAAATAAATAAAATGGTTAATAAACCGAATAATTAAAATGATTCGTGCAGAATTGTCTTGAGCTACGAAAGTTAACTAAAGTGTTTTAATTTTATTTCAGGATCTCAAATCGTATTTAGACTCATCCAAAAATGGTGTGATCTATGTAAGCTTCGGTACAAATGTGCAACCTTCTCTTTTGGCCCAGGAGAAATTACAAGCACTAAAAACTGTGTTCTCTCAGTTGCCCTATGATGTTTTGTGGAAGTGGAACAAAGATGAGATGGATGAACGTCCTGCAAATATTAGAATATCCAAGTGGCTACCACAATCAGATCTGCTCAGTGAGTCCTTATAATTCGGCAATTTTAGCCTTCGCTATTAGTTGGGTTTATAGTCCAGTTCATGCGATCGACAACATTTCTATTTGAGTTTTGAAGGAAAGCTAAAAAAGACTAAACTATTTCCATATTGCATTTTTTAGAGCATCCTAAAGTCAAGTTGTTTATCACCCAAGGAGGTTTGCAATCTACAGACGAAGCTATCTCAGCGGGAGTACCTCTGGTTGGGATACCTATGTTAGGTGACCAGTGGTTCAATGTGGAAAAATATGTGGAGCATAACATTGGAGTCGGCCTCGATATAAAAACATTTACTGCGGAACAATTGAAGAATGCAATTGAGACAGTCATTGGAGACGAAAGGTTAGAATTCGAAGATTATAAGATAAGACAAGTGCTTTCATTAATAATGATAGTGCAGGAAAAAGATCAATCAAGAATATGCAACACTTTATATCTAGTAGTTTTACTATTTAATCATGTATAATTTTTGGTCTCTAAATATTTCTGTATATAAAGATGCAGAACCACTTGGGTACTCTTCATCTTTTGGTTCTAGTTGACCTTTTTAATATATCTAGCTTTTGTATCAAATGATGTTGGTCCCTCCTTTTGCAATCATCAAGGTGGAGAGAATGCCTAATTTCTTTTACTTCGACTGAAAAAAATATAGTTCTCATCTTCGGAGTCTTATTTCCAACTATGCTAAGGACGGCTATGGCGATAGGACTGACATTATAACAACTACTTCCTCTTTGCAGCTACCGCCGCAACATAGTGCGCCTGAGCAAGTTAATGCAAGATCAACCGGAAAGTCCATTGGATCGTGCTGTGTGGTGGACAGAGTACGTGTTACGGAATGGCGGAGCCAAACACCTCCGCTCACCCACCGCCAACATGTCCTGGTGGCAGTTCCTGGAACTTGATCTAGTGTTAACAGTACTTTCAGTACTATTGGTCGCCATATTTGTAATCATTCTGACTCTCCGCCTAATCTTCAAATACGTGTCAAGAAAATATTTTGGCAGTGCGAAAGTTAAGCGGAGTTGATGAATGCAATGCAGTGGATTAATTTAATTAAGTATGAGTATAAGTATTACAAAATATCTAATTTTAATTTAGTGATTTTAGTCATTCATCATTATATGTAATTTGACTTTTATCATTTAATTTCTGTATACCTGTATATGTATATTGGGATTTCTGATTATATTCAATACATATAAAATATGTCAGTTCTTTTTAATGATGTCCCGTGTATGCCTTCATACTGCCAGGGTGAACATGCAGTAAAGGTTTTTATAATAAGTACCTACATTTTGAAAAATCGCTTGCGATTATTATACCTGTTCTTGACAATAGACACTCGTCTTTGTCTTGCCAGCTCTTCAACGTCTTAATCTTTTAAAAAGTCAGTCTCAACGTTTTAATTTATATTTAATAGTTCGTTCTAATTTATTTTAAAATTTTATGTCAGACATTGACAAGTTCAATTGATCGTAAAACAGTTAATGACTAATCCGGGATAAATATATCGTTTTATTAAAACTGATTAGGTATCATTCTGTGTTAGGTTTGCGCGTGATTAGAACATCACGCAGCGTGTCGTTATATGCGATATGCATGAAATTGATATATAGATTACACATACAAATGGTGTAAAGACTTTAAATTATTCAGTAAGTTATCCCGCTATGTCACGCTCGGTATTTGTGCGGCATTTTTTCTTATTTAAAATTAGCAACTTTGATATCAGTGCTTAAGTATGGGAATAAATGCATTTACTTATGATATATTCGGCGGTATATCGATATTACTTAATCTCGAAGTTACAGATCCTTTACAGCATCCATGGTCACGGGCAAACTAAGATGTTGGTTGTCTTGATGTTATAATTACTATAGCCACCAATACTACTATATTTTTGTTAATTATTTACTAATTTACACAAAACGAGTCAAGTGCATCTTTGTAAAATTAAAAAGTAGGTTCATTATTATTTTTTTATACCATAAACTTACGGCCCTCTTGATGGTAAGCGGATACGGTAGCCTATGGTCGCTCGCACATTGCCCTCAAAAAGGCGTATTAGGTTTCTTAAAATGGGACAAATACTAAACTGAAACTGGAAACGGAATACCTACGTCTGCATTCGCGCCGGTAACGAGTACTGCGCACCTGACCTTTGTATACATATTCGATAATATTTCTAATCGAATTTCAATATTTAATTAACTAGCTCTAATGTTTGATAAGCGTGTAAACACGTATCTTCAGTATCCTATCACGTGACACGCAATTTGCTGCATGTGAGGCACATGATACAGGGGTAAAGATTGACAGCTAGATAAATAATATACCTGCTATTTGCAGGTGTATATACATCAATGATAATGTTACCTTACCGGGTATTATTATGATAAATATTATCGTTACACATATCAATTGAACATGCTAATTAAGGTAAATATAATTTTGATGGTTCTGTATCGTTAAAATAAAACACATCAATCATAATTTATGTTTTTATGCCGCAATAAATAATATAACCAATATCTGCGTCATGCTTTAAAACAAAATGGCCAGAAAACGAAATCACCTTATAATGATGTATTAATTGCACATACAAACAGTATTTTTTTTACCTTTTTTAATATTTTGCCATTAAGGCCTTTATGATTATTTATGCCACTAGGATGCCTGTGGTCCCGTATATTTTAGTAATTTATTTCGATGTAATTAGCGGTTTCGTAGAAAAAATATCTAATCTACTAAAATCTAACTGGCAAAGAATATGTGTAGCGGTTTTTTCATTTTTAGATTTAAGTACGGAATCCTCATACCTAATGACATGATTGTTTTGCTTTTCCATCAATCATTGGGAAAAGAAACGTCAAGACAATTAATTGATAGGTAGGAATTTAAAGTGCTTGACAACAACGAAACTATCCAATGCGTAAAGAGAACTGGGTGTGGGGGCGAAATATGCGATATAACAACAGTTGTATAACTATAATCGAATTTGCTTAGAACTCATGCATACATGCAAAATGAAAAATAAATAAAAAAAAACATTATCACAGATGGTGATCGCGTCATTTGTCGCTTTCAACGCTGCCAGCATTAGCCCGAATGTGTGGTCAATTCATAAGTCTACGCTTGTAAAAAATGTTCGAAGTAGTATGAACCCCATGACCCTCAGAGGGCACAGACTAGCCATCAAATTTTGTGGTGACCCCACATTGGGAGCACTGGACTGTTAACGTTTTAAATTCATGACCTTTGTGGCGTATGATGACCTTTTATGGGATAGGAGGAGCATATAAATTTCAACATTTAAATTGCCATGGATCTGCTAGACAAAATGGTATGTTATTAATTATAGACAGGACAAAAACATATGGACTAAATATTATACTTAGGTATTCGTGATATAACATGTCACACACAATACACACATAGTCAAAGAGCCCACTTAATGTCTGTCAATGTCAATTCAATTGCGAGTTCAATTAATTTTGTGAAGTCGACCATGTGTGTCACACTAGCGGGATAGTCACGCGTAATGGAAGCAGAGATTTGAAACTACCAGGTTCTTGCTCCTTGAAATTACTCCGCTAAGCTCCCAAAAGTCAAATGTGCATTTTGTGGTGTTCTTATGTCTGGGCTATCAATGTTAAGCATAAAAGTCAATAGCCAGCGACCTTTACTAGGTCGACGGTCTACTTTGCCGAGGGTCTATCTTCCAGCCACTCGAAAACCTTCGAGCCACATTGAGCATCCGGTCTTCGAGCGATGAGCCAATGCCACTTGAGTTTGACAATTCTTCAGCTTATTCTAATCTTCATTAATCTTTTCAGCTATGATAGAAGATGTCGTTGTTCTACGGATCTCCTTAACGGTATTATTATTTTCGAATTCGACAACTTATTTTTTATTAATTCAACTCTACCAGTTCACATTACCTGCTCGCCAAAACCTGTAATACTCAAGTAAAAAACACGCCATTGACGTCATTTGCTTGTCAACAACTTATGATATGTAATTGGGTTAGACATTTAAATGTCCGTCTCATGATTTATTTGTTCCCAGTCACGTGTGAGGGGAAAACTTTGTACCCTTTTAATGGGTATTAATTATATTATTGATACATTTACCTTTGGCAGAGGTGAGTCCTGAAACTAATATAAAATATATTACCCCAGAATAAACGGTATTCCCCTTTAGGGTTCAAAAAGTTTGTACCCCTTTTTAACTACATCATTCACTCAAGGGTGAGAGGGAATTGTCATAGGAAATGTATATACGAAGTTGAGGGCAGAAAGAATAAAACAAAAAAGGTTTAATAATTATATCATTAATACGTAATTAATTATATTAATACGGTCGTTTTTCGACTACTGGGCGACTAATAGAACTAGCTGATTGAATAAATTAAACGGCTATTTCATAATCATTCCTTATTTGTGAAACAAAGTTTAGTAGGTATATAGTTGTCACGGCTATGTTATAAGTACGTGCCGCAGGACACAACGTACTTGTACATACATATTTAATCAACTAGTCTAGATCTTGTTTAAGTATTCAAATGATATAAAGGCCATGACACACAACGCTTCTTGTCGAGCCGCGATTTAGGAAATGTAATTCTATTGTTATCCGAATATGCGGTGTGAAAGTATAAATTAGCTAAAGTGGTCTCAGTAATCAGTTTGATGGCTGATTACCTCTATATAATACCGCTATCAAATACTCATTTTTTATTCGTACTGAGTAACGGAACGAGTTGACGTGACAGTGTACCCGGGCACTACTAATTTGAACTTTTTTGTCACTATATTAAGGTCTGTTAAGTTAAACGAACGAAATGAAATGGAACAATCCACAACATTTGTTATAGACCTTTTTTCACCCTTATTGTTATAAGTGTAAGGTTCAAAAGTATTTATACGATAGTATTGCGGTTGCATGATTGTTGTGCGTTAAGTTGCAACGTACGGTGTGATGACAGCTTAAAATCTTATTAGGTAAATACAAGTAGTCAATTCATAAAAAAAAACTGTAATGTGAGCGGGTACATACACAAATAAATGATGTTCTATTTTCTTATTTAATTTCTGTATTGGTAAATACATAATATGTATGCATTACATGTTTAAACGGTGACGTAAAACTTCGTAAGGTATCATCACCTGAGTACCTGAAAGATTTTCTCAATAACGTGTGGAGTCTGTCAACCCGCACTAGGTCAAGAGAGTAGACTCTTGCCCAGCAGTGAGACAGAAAATTTGATGATGTTGTTTTTTGGATTGATAAACTGGTTTGATGAGTGCTAGCTGACATTATCGTATTACCTAATATCGAATGGAACCACTATAATATATTATTATATAGGATAATTTATTTAGAGTTTGTTCCGCCGCTTTTTCTTTGCAGCGTACAATACCAGGAAGCAATAAAGGCCTTTTGGGAGATGCCTTTGTCGTCGACATTCAAAAAGAGCCAATCAAATTTGGCTTACTTTGAATAAATTATATTTTGACTTTGAGTATAAGTAATATAAATATAGCGTAACCTCTAGACCCTGTCTGTCTGTTTCAATAGACGATTGCGATTTGTCATGTGATTGTTTGACGGATATAGGAATGTTTTTTGAAACTGTAGATTTGTTATTGCTTTGAGAGTCCCTTTATATATTTATGATTTCTTAAGTTATGCTGATCATCATTATCATCATCATCAATCCATTACTGACCCACTGCTGGGCACGGGTCTCCTCTCATACAAGAGGGATTAGGCTATAGTCCACCAAGCTAGCCAACTGCAGATTGGCAGACTTCACACACCACCGAGAAAGTTTCTCAAGCATGCAGGTTACCTCACGATGTCTTCCTTCATTGTGTTATCATGTGATAAGTACAACGTAACTTCCAAAAAGTCTATGGGATCAAAACAATTTTTAATAATTATATAACATTTATTAATAATTATATTAAATACAACTATACCTACTTTATGTTAAAAATATAATACATTTGTCTAGTAGGTACAAACTGTTTTTATTTTCTTTTTTTCCCTGGAACCCCTCTCAGGTGAAGGTCTCCTCCAATATGAGCTATGTTTTGCCACTGTGGGCCGGCAATTTTTTTTAGTCATCTTCCCATTTAGTAATTGGTTTTGGCATTTGACCCCTACTGCGGTCAAATGCCAAATGCTAAATTTAACCAATTATTCCACTCAAACGGTGAAAAGATAAACATCGTGAGGAAACCTACATGCCTTAGAGATTTCCTCGATGTTGTGTGAAGTCTGCCAGGGAGTAGGCTAGCATAGTGGACTATAGCCCTCCGTAATCCGTCTCAAACGAGAGGAGATATTTGCGTACCAGTACAATAATCCAGGGACGATAATCGGATTGATGATGAAATTGTTTTAGCCTTGAAATAATAGTCGGAAACCCAATTCTATGTAACAACAGTTTGATTTTATTATAAAGACTGTGGGAATTCGCAAAACCCGTGAAAACATGTATTATTTAATTTATGTAATTTATTCATCATCTTGTTTACCAGCGAATCTTATGCCTACATTCAATATAAATATAGCGTAACCTCTAGACCCTGTCTGTCTGTTTCAATAGACGATTGCGATTTGTCATGTGATTGTTTGACGGATATAGGAATGTTTTTTGAAACTGTAGATTTGTTATTGCTTTGAGAGTCCCTTTATATATTTATGATTTCTTAAGTTATGCTGATCATCATTATCATCATCATCAATCCATTACTGACCCACTGCTGGGCACGGGTCTCCTCTCATACAAGAGGGATTAGGCTATAGTCCACCAAGCTAGCCAACTGCAGATTGGCAGACTTCACACACCACCGAGAAAGTTTCTCAAGCATGCAGGTTACCTCACGATGTCTTCCTTCATTGTGTTATCATGTGATAAGTACAACGTAACTTCCAAAAAGTCTATGGGATCGAACTATCATAAGCCTAGACTCTTGTAATATGCAGGTGTACCAAAGTTGTTTAGTTCAACAATAAATCCCCAAGATCCGCGTGTCGTCATCTGTTATTAGAAAATAATAAAAAAAACATTAAACAGCTGTGATCATCAACCAAAATCCGTATAACTAAAGTTATTATTGAAAAAAAAAAAACATATTTAAAAAGTTAATCTCTAATTCGCAGAACGAAATCAATAAATTGCAATTAATCATTTATGTTAATTTGAAAAAAAAGACACCGCATAATACAGGTGTCATAAACGTTTTCACGTAAACGCTTCTTCGAACAAAAAATTAAGCTGTTGAATGTAGGCATAAGATTCGCTGGTAAACAAGATGATGAATAAATTACATAAATTAAATAATACATGTTTTCACGGGTTTTGCGAATTCCCACAGTCTTTATAATAAAATCAAACTGTTGTTACATAGAATTGGGTTTCCGACTATTATTTCAAGGCTAAAACAATTTCATCATCAATCCGATTATCGTCCCTGGATTATTGTACTGGTAGGCAAATATCTCCTCTCGTTTGAGACGGATTACGGAGGGCTATAGTCCACTATGCTAGCCTACTCCCTGGCAGACTTCACACAACATCGAGGAAATCTCTAAGGCATGTAGGTTTCCTCACGATGTTTATCTTTTCACCGTTTGAGTGGAATAATTGGTTAAATTTAGCATTTGGCATTTGACCGCAGTAGGGGTCAAATGCCAAAACCAATTACTAAATGGGAAGATGACTAAAAAAAATTGCCGGCCCACAGTGGCAAAACATAGCTCATATTGGAGGAGACCTTCACCTGAGAGGGGTTCCAGGGAAAAAAAGAAAATAAAAACAGTTTGTACCTACTAGACAAATGTATTATATTTTTAACATAAAGTAGGTATAGTTGTATTTAATATAATTATTAATAAATGTTATATAATTATTAAAAATTGTTTATCACATGCTCAAACGGTGAAGGAAAACATCGTGAGGAAACCTGCATGCTTGAGAGAATTCTCGATGGCATGTGAAGTCTGCCAACCCGAAGTAGGTGTGGACTATAGCCTAATTCTTCTCAATTGAGAGGAGACCCGTGCCCAGCAGTGGGACATTAATGGGTTGATGATGATGATTAATAAATGTAAGTAAAAGGCGTTGTAAGTTAGTTAACTACCAGTCAAACATTTTCTTTTGTTTATGTTTTTATTGTACTGGAAATAAAAGGCTTTTATACTATTATTTTATGAGATAAATAAACACGTAACTTTGAAAAGTCAGTAGCACGTGCCTTAGGTGACTTCACAGTCCACTGATTTAGGGCTAAACTATCACAGTTTATATAGTTAACTATTTAATAGAGATTTATTCCTGTCAATTTTTTATGAGTATTTTACTACTAAATAGTTGACCATCTCTGGGAAGAAACACACAAACAAACTCGGAGAATCATGGTAAGCGAGAGGTGTTTGTTTGAGTCTAACATGACATCACTATACGAATATGACCATACTCATCGCTATTGTACGATAGATTCTATTCTTATATATTAGACAATGGAGTCTGATATGGAACCTTCTATCCAATATTAATCTTGAGAAGTTGAGTTATTTGAAAAATATTACAAGACTATATAGGCTTGAAATCGAAAATGTTATTTGTGTATATGGTATAGTGTAATAGGTATATATATATGTGTGTATTATACCTAGTGTATGTTAAAACATATATTTACTATGTACATCGCCAACTACTCTCCGATGGTTGTCTGGAAGAAATGGATCTTAGCGATATGACCGCAAATTGTACTCTTTTACTCTGTATATTTCATATTGTTGTATTTTCTGATTATGTACAATAAACAATATTCTATCTATCTAATTATTACAGATACCACCCTTCTCTGGAAGTGCTTGAATGATCTTATAGCACATCTTGTTCAATCAAATCAAATTACAAGGTTTTATTTCAAATAAACTTTTTCACGCACTTTTAAAACGTTATGATTCTAGTTGCACGGTTCCAGGAAGTTGATCTTATGGAGAAGAACCTGCAAGAAAAAGGAGAAACTTCTTAAAATCCCATCATGTTTATAAGAAGGTCTAGGCCTTATTAGGCAATACCGATAAAGATGGCTTAATGTACTCTTCAAGATGTATACGGGTTTCCGATATATTGACGAGTCCCGGGTTCGTATCCCGATAGGGACAAATGTTTGTGTGATGAGCATAAACATTTGTAGTCATGGATGTATATATGTATAATATGTATGTATTAACAAAAAAAAGTATATATGTAGTATATCAACCAACTAGTATCCGTAACACAAGCCTCGTTGCTGAGTTCGGAACTAGATGGTGCTGTGTCATATTGTCCAGGTATATTTATTTATAAATCGATCGAAATCTCATCATATTCATGTTATTTATTATATTTACGAGTAGTGATATAAAGGAATAGGCTGAAGTACCTACCCTGACAGTCGACGTCACTATCGACCAACTGACTTTTTCCTGTAGCAGGCACAAATGGTCATATTTCATGCTTCGCTTGTACACCACCATTTTGGCCACCTTTGGGCAATTTGACTACCACCACCATATATAAAACTCACCATTTTAGGCTGTCTGAACATGTCGTGGTCAATTCACACAGCGTCATCATCAGCAGGACATTTTTCCCCTTATAGTGACGTCGCCTCTTAGTTCTACCTACTGCTTCGTTAGTCTAGTGGTCGTGCAGTGCGACTGCCGAGTAAGAGGTCTTTGATTCGACTCCCAGGTACAGCATAGTGTTATTGGGTTTTTCTATGAAATTCTCATTAGTAGCTCGGAGTTTGGATTCGTGATTGATGGCAATAGGCTCGCCCCCTGTTACATAGGATCTAAATACCATACCGGTGAAACGTGGGTGTGCATTAGTACACCCCTGCCTAACCTTTTGGGGACGACAGGCGTGATGGTTGGTATGTATGGTGACGTCGCGTGTCTCATCGGGTTGTTTTTATCCTCACAATATGGTTGAGAAGAACGTTGCTGTGATACGCATTGCATGCTTGTAAACAGGTACTGTTGGTTGAGACTGGTCGGCTGATGCATATAGTGACTATAGTAATATGAATTTATATCGGTTTTTATTTATCCTTTTCTGGAAGGCACGTCATGAGAGACAGAATAATGTTTGAACTTCCTAATAAATCTTCGGATGCTCCTAGCTTTTGACGTACCCACTGTTACTGCAGGACATAGATGATGTAAAATTTCGGATATTATTTATCAAGAGCTTATAAAATGCTTTAACGGATATAAAAAGGATTACCTTTAGTAGTTGATGTTTATTGGTCGAATAGCACAGGCGAAAGATGATGTAAAATTTCGGATATTATTTATCAAGAGCTTATAAAATGCTTTAACGGATATAAAAAGGATTACCTTTAGTAGTTGATGTTTATTGGTCGAATAGCACAGGCGAAAGGATTTAATTAAAAACAAAATCGAAATATATATTTGTGTTATTAAAAATTTCACACATTGCTATTTTTATAAAATTTCTATAAAATTGATTAGGGCACGTACTGTGCAACATAGCTACATATTATTGATAATGTAAGAAGATTTTCTATTGAAAATATAATGGACACAACGCAAATCTTTGGTATCTAGTTCTAGAGAGAGAACTAGGTTCCAGTGATGAAACGAGGACTATCTTTTCTATCAGCAAACAAAATAGAGCTTTATTTTTAACATGAAACTGCATTATTACCATATTTGTGTATACAAACTTGTAAACGACACCAATTATGAAATTATTATTAAACGAGTTATGTATGAAGTTTCAGCTGGCTCTTCTTCATAAGCGCTTCTTTTTGGATCCGTGTAAATTTGTTGTTTTAGTCCATTTTAAAGTACACATAATATACGTCTTATCGAAATAAAACATTGAAATTCGATGTTATTTAGTAAGCTACATAATTTCTTCTAGAACCTTCTAGATAGATATCTTAAATTCCAGAATACGGCTATAAATAATCTAGGGTATCTACCATTACTTAAGAAAATGTAGATCGAGCAATCTATTTATAACCGAAACAACAATATATTAATTTACTTCGTTGAAAACTGTAATATAAAGTTTATAGGTTATCATACATATTCTTAAATTAAACTTATTGACTAATAAGAAAAATTTGGTCAGTGAGTGTATATGTAATACACATATAAGTACATACACTCTCATTATATTTCTGGTCGAAAGGGTCACATTGCGATATTTTACTGTATCTATTTCCTAATTTATTGACATACATAGATAAATTTTATCTATTTGTGCAAAACATTACTTTGATTTACCTAATAAAAACTGTGCTCAATTTATTGTGTTGAAATGTTGGATTAAGTAAAATATATCACCAAAGTAATGACAAACACGTGCTAAAAACCCTACATCACACATTTGGAATTAGTCAAAACAATGCCAATGAATTGTTTAAATAAACCATGGGTTTTCTAGTAGAGAGGCTACTACGCAAAAGCTATAAAAATAAATCATAAAAACAAAATTGAACAACAAGGATGTAAACATCCTTATTTTGATATAATTTACGCCCTAAATACGTTATATAAACCAAACCAATACAACTTTTACGAAGAAACAAAAAAACGGACGTGTATGCCACGCCCGTTCATGATCGTAACGATGCCTGCAATTATTGAGTATCAAAACAAAAAGCCGCTATGACGTCTGTCGGCGACCAGTATTTGAACTCCGGTTGACCTACGCGCACGCGCATACTTTATATAAACGGAGTGGGAGGTGCAGCGCTTCAGAACTGATCAGACGCTCATAGCGAACAGACGTGTTTAACAATAAATCATATCCTACAAAAATGTACACAAATCCTTTCGAGAGAAAACACTCTTCGTTGAGGCAGGCCCTCGACCGCTTCATCAGAGGCGAGACTCAGCTGAGCTTCAGAAAGAAGACTGATTTATCAAAGTCTTCGAGCAGTAGTACTTCATCGATGGCTTCATCTACAATGGAGTACAAACCTAAGTTTAATGAGAAGAGATGAGGAGACAGTGCGTGTGTGTTGTGATAGTGAAATAATGTGGCTAGTTCCACTCTCAAAACAAGGTTGGTATTTGTGATTTTTGTATTTAACTCTACACCTAGTATAAATTTCATTCATAATCACTCCCGTTTACTATATGTAAACCCAAATCAAAATTTCATATAAATAGTTTAATTCAGTTCCCTCAATAGGTTATTTATTATTTATTCCAATTGATAATAAAAATATGAGTTAAGAAACACCATTTCTCAATATTTCCAAATCAATATTGCTATATGTTTGTTTAATAGAGAAGGTTGCTAAGTAATTCCACGCGGTCGTATGAATGAACATATTCAGATGAAAATCGCAGAATCATAAAATTTAAAGAGTCCATATTATTCCAACCCTTCCTATAGTAATTACCTAGTGTAAAAGTATAATTGGTATTTCACTGACATACAACGTTCACAAGAAAATAAGCATAGTTAAGAGCAATATTCTCTGTAACAATTTAGTCCAACTGCACTGCAAACAAACGTGAATATTTGTAACGAGAATCATTTCAACAATGCAATAGGAAATCAGATCATTTTGTTATCAATTAGAACCTTTTGTTAAATATTTGAATGCATTCTTACCACGATTGTAATTATCATATCAATTAATGGTTCGCCGGCGGCGCCCAAACCAATTGTTTGTAAATGTGTCTGCTAATTGTTTCATAAAAAAATATTTATTCGTTGAATTTGTATGAAGGACGCTATAGTAGTTATAATTTGAACTATCTCTATAAATAACTTGATAGAGTTCTATTATAACGAATATACAACTTTCAATACATTAAACAAAAACGCATTGATCAGAAACGCAGCAAAGATACATATTTAATAATGTTCTAACTTTTAAAATAGGCAGCATTACTATTTACTATGTATACAATATAAAACTAAAAACTTATATCCAAAAGTTGCACATCTCCTCAATGTTTATCTAATTTTGTTTGTCCTTTTATCAATGCATCTGTCATCTTTTACATTGTAAGATTGATAAGGACTTGACATCTGTTGTGGTTAATTATGAAGTTTAACTTTTAGTTTATCAAAATATTCAAAGCAATTTAAACTTTTATTGCTTTTGTGACTGGAAATATTTGACAATAGTTAGTACTTGTAGTTCCTTCGAAGTTAAATGCATCGCTTAGTTTATTGAGCTTATTGCAGGGATTATTTATTTATTTATTTATTTATAAAGAGTACAATTTTCCCGAGTTTTCTTAACCATAATGCATATGATAGTTTTTTTCATGCAAAATTCCTGCGTACACGCGTACTATCTCCATCAATAATTGCCAATCCAAGCTTTCTCATACCGTCTTTAGAACATTTAACGGGAATACCAATTTTAAAATAGAAAGTATAAAGTTGTTTTTCTGTTGTCCCCAGGTCGAGTGTTCGAGACCGGTTGAATGACGTCAGCCGCACGTAGCCCGATGGACAAGGGGATTTACCTGTCAAATTGATTGAATAAAGATATTTATTTTTATTTAAATTAGCTGGTTTTTTTCTCTCTCATTTATATAAGACAAAACAAACAAATTAGCATCAGGTAACCTTAATAAACTGTAGCATCGAATTAATTTTAATTAATATAATTTAAAAAATCTGTCATTGAAGAAGATTCTGTGTTCTTGTTACGTTTTTTATTTGAATTTGACAGTTATTTACACATCCACACACACGAAACAATGAAAACTTAGAATGGATCCGATTATACACACATCAACAGTCTAGGGATATTTTATATTTCATAAATATCTCAAAATCTATGAAGAATTTTGTGATGTAGTAAATGGAAGAATTGTAGGTTATTTTGAAGCCTTTTCTAAAAAATAAAAATTATTTCGTATTTTTTTTTGTTTTAAATAAAAATGATATTTTTTTAATCGCTGTAGAATATGAGCATGGTAAAAAACTTTATTTATTTTATAAAAATACTAATTTTAATTAAAATGAAAATAAACTTATAAAATCTAATGATTAATAACCAGTGTTGCGACCTCTTATATTAATTACACATCGACATTGATTTTTCATACTTAAAATTAGATTGTCAATGTCTTGCTGTGGTATGAGGTCCCATCTTCTTTGCAAAAACCTATCTGGTTGATCTAATATCATCTCTCTTATCAATCTAAGGTCTCTATATCAAGTATACATTGCAGTAATGGGTTTAAAAACCGTGAAAAGTAGTGTTCAAGCGAAGTTGATAAGTACTCAGTAGATAGTCATTTTAAATAAATATTTAGTTCAATCTGGAAAGATAATGAAAAGATAATAAGGAAACTTAAAACTTGCACACGCGCCTTGCTAGTTGTGCAAACAGCCTCAGCTTTTGTAAGCGCGGGACAACAAACCTTATATTCTTAAGATAAGAAAACAAAACAAGCATTACATGCAACATGATAATGTTATATTTACATGGCAATATGTCACTAAATGTTACATTTGACGACCCAGTTAGTCCAGCGGTAGTTAACACTGCTTTCTGTGCTATGGGTCCCGGGTTCGAATCCCGGTAGGGTCAAATGTTTGTGTGATGAGCATGAACATTTGTATCCGAGTCATGGATGTATCTATGTATAATATGTATGTATTTACAAAAAAAAAAAGTATATATGTAGTATATCAACCAACTAGTATCCGTAACACAAGCCTCGTTGCTTAGCACGGAACTAGATGGCGCTGTGTGCCATAATGTCCAGGAATATTTATTTTATTATTTATTTATCAATACATAAGTTAACGCAGGTATAGGATTGTATCTGCTACTAAAAAATGCTGCTAATAAACACGGGCAGCACGCCGCCAACTGCAGCCGTCGATCAGGTCTGCCGAATTGTATCGTTGGATACCAAATTGGTATAATTGGACGATGTATTGTATCCATGTGGTATTTATGATCATTTGGTATAATTCGATACAAAGCAATTCGCTCCCAAAAATGTCATGCCAAGAAGTTAGACTGACGCTCTATAGGATCATCGAGGGATTTGAGCTAAAAAAAACTACTCAAATTGATATTGTTTTCATCCACCATGCCATTCAGTCAGCAGTCACCGAAAGCTAGTTTAACTAGGTTGGCTCTAAGTTAGCTTGGTTCAGCACGTGTCACATTAGTGTTCCACTTCTAGCTGGACTTAATCTGGACGCAGAACTCAGCTGGATTCATGTTATTCGTCTTTTCATTTGGTGGATGTTCTCTACTGTGTTTGCAAATATGACACATTAAGTCCTGAATATGTATGTAAGAGTATTAAGAAAACTAAGAAGATTAACTTCTTCTGGATATTGTTGCATGGGGTCACATGTCATGGTCCACTCAACCACACTTATATTCAAGAAAAACTGATACAAAGTTTCTCGTAGAAATAACTACTAAAACTTATCGAGAAAAATTGAAAAATTGCGATCAATGTAGATGGTTAACTGTGCTTTGTGAAAATAGGATTCTATATGCTATACTTTTTTATAGTTTCTACGTACTTTGTGCCAGCATACATTGATCATTGCACAACATGTAAACTAAACCCGCTTTAAAAACGACCTCACAATGTGTACAAAACGGGTATAGATCTCCTTCCCATTATTTATAAATCCAGAGAAGCTAAAAAAATCGTATTCAATTATGGTACCAGACCGACAGTCATATAAATATTATAATTGATCGTTACCGCAAGACCGTACGGTAGTCGGGATAAAGATATATTAGCCCTGCTATCAAGTTCTGTAGATAACCTTATTACTGATAAGAGAAAAGTCAGGCGACACAAGCCTCCGTTCACGAGAACACTGCATGCGCTGTCATGGTCATTATCAACCTGATTTACATTAAAAAAATTGCTTTGAATAAAGTTCCAATTCCAAAACGGTTCAATAACCGCGATAAAAACGTCGCGACGTAATAATTACCGAGTTATATACAAAGGTTATCATTTACTATTTAAATGGAGAGGAAAGAAAAAATGTTTACTACTTTTTCATTCAACGGTCATATATCACAATATGCGTATATAATATGTATTAAAGATATAATATATGCTTATTGCAGCTACTTGCTCACTCGTTTAGTCAGCGGATTACTCAAAACCACAGTATTCTGATACCATTAATTTGTGGCTCAGCGTTTACCTAATATAAACGTAGCCTAAGGCTATTTTTGAATAGACTCAACTGCCGCTCTATCTATTTTCTATTTTGCAAACAGTGCCGACCGCATTGAAAATTGGCAATCAAATTCCGCCGATATCTGACGCGAATAAAAATAAAACTGAGATTCCAGATCGACTATCGGATAAGGGCCGAGTAGATCTCTTTTATTTATTTAGGTAAGAACATTCTCGACCAAGTGACCTTTCAAATAAAACGAATAAATAAATGAATATCACATACCTGAGATATTCACGTAAAACTTTTGGAAGACCTTATTTTTGGGAATTAGCAGTTTTGTGCAAAGCATTATCGACATTATAACTTCAAAATACTCCACTGATGCACAAACGTCATCTTGTTCTCATGTAGTCAGAGTAGGTACTTTGACTACATGAGAACAAGAAGACGTTTGTGCAACACTTTTAAGTGTATGTGTGCGTGAAGGCTCATAACCTGGTTTACGAGACAACTTAACAACGAATAGCCAAATGTTAATATATCTGAGACGGTCGGAGGGTAGTCGTTTTATATGTAGAACTATAACTTAGAGTTCGAAAAAAAAACTCTTTCCAACTTTAATTAATTATTGCAAGGGTCGTAGACTAACCGTTTTATACCTAGGTAAATAATAAATTACTAGTGGTCGGAAAGTTGTCAATATAAAAAAAAACGGTTTGCAATTTAAGTTATTAATCATCATCATCAGCCCATATGAAATCATTTAAATGATTGAAAACACTAAACTTTAACCTCGTCAATGTTCAAAAAGCAAAAAAAAAACGCCGATTGATGAACAAAAGAGTATTGAACTGTTTTGTCCTTGTATATCTATAATTCTATATACATATATTTAGATACTGTGATTTTATACCAGGTTACCAGTGAGGGCTATAACTCGCTATAATAAATTTCTTTAGTTTTACAACTTTTCAAAATACATACTAACAAAATATCTAATCTTTTTGACATCTGAAAAGTTGAATGGGCTGTATTCTTTTGTTTCAAATTTCCCATGCCAAATCTCACAGGCATGCAGGTTTCTTGACCGCTTAACTAATTTGTGTTAATTTTGAAAAGTCAGCGGCGTTGGGATCAGAATCGAGACCTTTGTCTTCTCAGTCCATGAACATCACAGTTCATCAAAACTAATCTCATCATTGATGGAGAAAACCCCTTCTTTAACATCGTAGAAAATTGTAACTGATAGTGGGTATGTGAAAGCGATGGAGCTTGTTGAACGAAAACAGCACTTTTCTACCTAAATCCGGTCGTCGTGGAAAAATTTACCACGATCCTTCGGGTTTTCAAAAAACCCAGTGGATGCTTGAACAACATTCCAGACTGCCTATTATAAAAAGGTTTGTTAATGCGTCATACTTCTTTGGAGGCTTTTCTCAACCAGTCTACCCCGATGGAGGTTAATATTTGAAGGTTCTACACGAAGCGATTCTTAGACCTACCAAATATACATACAAAATTTCATAATAATCTCTAGCCGATTCGGAGGAGTTCATTGACAAACACCGTGACACGAGATTTTTATTTATAAGATTTAGTTGTACCTACTTAAGTTCCAAAATTTTCCTAATATACCTTTTTGAGTGAAATAAAGGAGTTATTATTATTATATACTGACGTCGGCCAGCTCAGTTTAACCTTACGGATCAGCTCAACCGTACACTATGGGATTTTTTTTAGTTCCCCCTCGAGCTATCACTATAGATCCTAGAAGTTTCCTACGGGTTTCGATCTCCCTTGGCCCACATGAAAGTAACTAAACTGACTCCGGACTCAAGTGGCTAGAAGCAAATATGATATGAACAGGTTGGTCTACATCGACGAACAAGAACGGTCTCTCATGGTATTAGCCCCCAAACCATGTCGCATGTAGATGCAATAGTAGAATTGTGCTCCTCGTGCACCTGCACCTCGAGAGACCTTTGGTCTGCCACTGAAAATGCCGTAATTGTGGCAATATCCTGTGATTGTCAAATTTCATGCCTATGTTCCATCGACACGAAGAACAAGAAAAAGCTCAGTCAGCCACAAGTTTCTCAAGTGGAGTTTTACTTCTCTTATCAATCCTAAGACAAATACAAGCAGTTTGCATGGTATACATTCTTTTTACATCACGCCATGACTACGAAAGGTAGGAAACGAAACACGTTTTCAACCTGTTTATTTTATCTTTTCGTGTGAAATTATAATAATGTTAATGCGTTCATAAACAGGTTTTTAAGTTCTGAATTGATCAAGAGCTCCGATTCGAAGGTTGAGGGGGAGAAACTGGTTGTCGTGGGCCCCGGAGGTGGTTAGGGGACAGGCTAGTGACTAGACGATGCATGTTTGTTGATATTAACAAAAATTAAATATACTATTCATTAAAGAACGATCTCACGTGACTAGATGAAATCTGTTTGATTCAATTTGTCATCTGTTAGTTAGTTACATTATTAGTATTTATATCATTACTATCGCTGATTTTTAAATGGCTTGTTACTAAAATAAAGAATTCATATACCGTATGAAGTTTTACCCCATTTCTTATGGGGGTCGGCAGCAACTACAGAACGCCACAGTGTACGATCCCTGCATGCCTATAACTTTTGCTTTACCAGTTTTTTCATTAAATAGAAGTACGATATTTTATATTTTCCTTATTTTAATGTTACCTACAAGTTCACACTAAGTGTCACATAGAGTTATTATTGATGTCTGATTAAGCATTGAGGATTTATTTTTAAACGCTGTCAAGCTTAACAAAAAATTAACCTTTCCCCTTAGCCATAGTAAACACCCAAAAAAAAACAAGCATTACAACTTACCTACTGGTCTTGAAATGAATATGTTTGCCGTATTTACGTCAGTACGGTAAACAGTTTTTGCGATATAAGTATTTAAGCTCAAATTCATTTCGAGTGTATATAATGGACAGTAACTATTATTCGCGTATTTATCACTTGCTCAAACGGTGAAGGAAAACATCGTGAGGAAACTGCATGCTTGAGAGATTTTCGCGGTGGCGTGTGATGTCTGCCTAGGCTAGCGTGGTGGACTATAACCTCATCCCTCTGAAATGAGAGGAGGTCCATGCTCAGTTAATTAATACTCGTTTTATACTGCATAGTTCTGATTGGGATTTTTTGAGCTATTGACGATGCGTGTTGCGGAAACTAAAAACACATTTGGTTTATTTCCAATAACACTAACAATATAACCCCAGAACAATATATTTTTTATGTTGTAGAGATTTTTGTCATTGATTGTGGCTTATAAATACAAATTATCACACGCCCAGGCTTAGAACAACTATACGATACGGTCATATAAATTAGGCTCTGATCGGGATTTCAACTCGAATGTACGGTGGCCAGGACATTAAGTTACCACAATTTGTCAAATTTCTTTGATAGATTTTCAACTTTACGACAAACCAATAAGGTTCATGTTCAGTTGGGAAAACTTGACCGTTTTGGGTAGGTTGACCTGCTGGCGACTGTACCAGCCGTTTGCACGACTGCTGCACTAATAAAGCCATCAAAACCGTTATTGTATGGTACATTATGTTGCGTTTCTTAGTATGATTCGAGAAAAAACATATTTAAAAAACATGTTAGTATTCGTTAATGGGTGAATAAACAAATCGTTTCACATTCACTCATCAGATTTTGACTCCTCCTGACTAAGATCAAACGCCCTTTCTCTTTTTAACAAGTATTAATTAATGTAAACGAAAGTTAACTTTCATAATATCAGATATTTTCGAGTTGACTGTAATCTTATTACATCGGTTATTTTGTATTCATTAAGGTTATTTTTAAGATTTTAATTAACGCTCGTGTTTAAGTAATAAGTCCTGACCAATAGATCCGTGTGGTTAAGCTTCGCTTACCGAGGTCAGTTTATAAATGGGTTTGTTCTTAGCTCATCGAAACCTTTCGTCCTTTCGACCAATACGATGTGAACTAATACACCCACGGATTGTCAATATGTTTTTTGGTTATCTTGGTACATTAGACAAACCTACAGTCCCATTTTATCAAAAAATCAAATATTAAATTGTGTTAGTTACACATAAATATATCAGTTAGTAATAAATGAATAATACCCTACAAATTTGTATACGTTATCGAAATATAGCTACAAAAATTCATACATACATCACGCCTGTTGTCCTTTAAGGGTTGGGCGGAGGTATACTAATGTACACCCGCATTTCACCGGTTTGTTATAGGTCCCATATGATAGGGAGCGAGCCTATTGCCATCAACCGTGCACGGATGCAAATGCCGAGCTGCTACTGAGAATTTCATAGAAAAACCCAATAACAGTTAGCTTGACCTGGGATTGTACCCAAGACTTACTCAAAGACCACTCGACCAAGGAGGAAATATGGCTATTATATTTAAATTGTCAAAGTTCCGAGATATTCCATTAAAGTATGTCACATTTATTATCATGCGAGTTGTTTACATCATATAAAATCATTACGGCAATTAAATCTTAATAATCTGTGCCTTAATAGACTATGAATACGTCACAATAAAGCCTTTATGGCTGACGTCAATTGTTTGGAAAATGCCACGATACTAGAAAACCTAATTACACATTGATTTGAAAATTAACCAAGCTAATGTACGAACGCATTTAAAATACATAAATCAACGTAAATTGTTTATTATATTTACGAACATTGTTTTGATATGGTAACTATTGAAATAAATTGTTTGTTACGGATTTTATCACGGTGAATTCATATAAGTTTTATCCCGACGTTTCAGATCCTTTGCAGCATCCATGGTTACGAGCAAGTATTGATTGTCGTCGGATAGATAGATAGATAGAGTACCTATTCTTTATTGTACATACACATGTCGGAATAAAATAATATTTTATTACATTGTCTAATATACGTGTAAATGGAAGAAATCAATTAAGTAGCCATATTTTGTTTTGTAATACGGTTGACTAATATTCATATTTAGGTAGATTTTCTTGTACTAAGGTCGTGTTTTGTCTTTTATGCCTTCTATTGCAAGTCTACAAGGTTAGATCGAATTAGAATTAAAAGGTACAACGCAACAGCTATACATCATCAACCGATTTTTTTTCCAGATGCCAGGCATAGGTCTCCTTTCGTTTTATTAGGCTGTAGTCCAAAATGTCTTAGCCATGAACCTGTATGACTAAGATTTTTTTATAGCACAATATTTAAGAACCTAAATGCTCTTTTTGCAATACAATGTGTTAATATGTTGTAGTGCTCTTCCTCGATTTTATATTGAAACTATGTATAAATAATGAGCATCTTAACTAAATGTACACATTAACACAATAACAGTTTTCAGTTTGTGTTTGAATTATCTTTCTGCAATAAAGATAATATTGATTTACCGCAGCCAGTATCTTCTATATCTTAACATTATACATAAGTAGCTGGTTTTTTGTTTTACTTTTAAAACAGGCTTTCTTTTTTTCAGCGTTCGGTGAGTTTTACGCTTTTTTAACATTGGATTAAAAAGGAGCTGTTTCTTAATAAGCCAGCGCGTATTTTTTCTTATAAGACGACGAGAAAATATTTGTAGAGTACTTCAATGAACAAAGAGGGGACATTTTACAATACAAATTACCATTCCCCACGGTAGAAAAATATACCTATAGGTAAATTATATTTACTTAAAGTTACATACATACATACCATCACGCCTGTCGTCCCCGGAGGGTTAGGCCGAGGTGTACTAATGTACACCCACAATTCGCTGGTTTGTTTTAGGTCCCATGTAATAGGGGCGAGCCTATTGCCATTAACCGGGCACGAATCCAAACTCCGAGCTGCTACTGAGAATTTCATAGAAAAACCCAATAACACTTTGCTCGACCTGGGAATCGAACCCAGGACCTCTTGCTCGGTAGTCACTCTGTACGCCCACTCGAACAATGAGGTAGTAAACGTTAAAAGTTACTTAAAATTGTTAATACATTTGTACTTATTTATGTAGGTACAATACTTTTATCTACATATCTTAATAGTGAAATCATTATGAAATGAAACAAATTGATTTTTAATATGAATTTAAATAGGTCAGGTTTATTAATTGCCTCTTTGTTTATTATTATTGGTGTAAATATTGAACATCGTTGTAATTATTCAATTTAATTATAGCAAGTTATTTGGTTTTCCATATTCACACTTATTAATTATTTATTTGTTGGTTTCTCGTACGATTGTTGTATTAGTATTAGATTGTCAGATAAATTATAATTGAAAAATACAACATGGCATAGTGTTCGGGCCTGCTGAGCAAGCGGTCTCAGGTTCGATTTACAGGTCGTGTAAAGGTTTATTGGGGTTTTTATTGGCCCAGTTGATGGCATTAAACTCGCTCTCGCTTGCCCTCTATATGGGACCTAAAACTTAGCGGTCAAATGTGGGTCTACACTGGTACAATGGTAGCTGTCAAAACATGCAGGATGGACTGGGGTCCATCCTGCCTACCATAAATTATGTTCCTGGTCTTAGAATCTGGTGGAATAGCTAATAAATCACTAAGAAATTATAAATTTATAAAGTATTTTTGATAATATTACAATCGGTTTGTTCTGTAGAAGTATGCAATTCAATTTATCAGTATTTTTTTATTACCAATAAGTTTCATTTTCATACATACATACCTACATAGTTCCTCTTTTGTTTTCTGCCTCTGTTTCACATATCGTTTGTCTGTTTAATAACTGTGTGTTTACTAGCACACACGCGATGTATAGAATTATTAACCCTTTCGTTGCGGATGACGAGCTAAATCGTTTTTAATTATTTAATACCAAATAAATATGTATATACGGACATCATGACACAGTGTATTAAATTGCGAGCTAAGCTACGAGGCTTGAGTTACGGATACTAGATGGTTGAAACACTATGTATGTGTTTTTTTTTTAATTTATTTATAGATATATCTGTGAATCAGGTACAAATGATAATGCCCATCATACAAACACTTGTCCTCACCACAAAAAACCGGTTTATACCACTTGCTGCGCTAATTTGGTCGTCATAACTATTGAATAGTTATGATATATATAAACACACAATTAAAACGACAAAACTATCAATGTTTGATACTCATTCTGGCAGCCACGGCAAAAAGTGGCAACATTTACCCTCATTTTAGGGTAAATGTTGCTAGTTAAATTTAAATATTACTCACCTCTCGAGAGTGTAAGTTGGGATTTGTGTACAACCTTGCCGCAGTCAAAGGCTACAATATATATTGGCCGCAGTGAAAGGGTTAAAGTACATCACTTAGTATGTATGTCGATGGATTTATAAGAACAAAAGAGGCTTTATAACATTGGCACGATTCATTGACTCGTAGGCCAATGTACTAGGAGATCAGTACTTAATGGCAAGGCCAGTTACTGCAGTTACAAAAAGAACACTGAACAATGTAGACTATGGGATCAGCCAGTTTCGCCTCTTACCGCCGCACTGAGTGGCGTTAATAGACGTTCATCATAAAATCAATTAATGTTTTACTGCCGGGAGCCTGGGGACGGGTTTCTTCTCATTTAGGAGGGATTAGGCTATAGTCCACCACGCTAGCTTAGTGTGGGTTGGCAGACTTCATACGCTAAAACATGTAGGTTTTCACGATGCTTTTCTTCACCATTTGAGCATGTAATAACGATAGTATGTAGTAGCATGTAGTAACGAGTTTACGAGAGGTGAGGCATAGCTATATTTCTCTCTCAAATTGAGCTGCCCGACTGGGGAAGTACTTTCGCCTTACAGAAGACCGCAGTGAATCAGCAATAGTTGTATCTCTGCGAGTGAGTAAGGTTACCAAAGTTCGTTGGAAGAGTGACTATTCTGAGAGCATGGGAATTCCGTTTGCTGTCAGTTTAGTAACTCCTTATTTTAAGAAACCTAAACAGCTGTCAGTTAGTTGCACCCTTGTTTCCAGCAAAACTAACTACTACTATGGAGAAATATGGAGATTTTTGTAGGTATTTAATAAAAACGCGGACGATACGACTCAAATAGAGGTCATTAATGAAATTTGGTTTACTTTGAATAAATTATATTTAGCTTATGACCGATAAGTACTAATTTATTGAATAATGTTTAATTAAAGTTTAGCAATATCTCTGGGTATGGTGGTTATACCAATAATGTTTCTTTTTTAAATTCTATTGCAATTATTTTATTCACCAGTATCTCAATTTAGCTGGGGCCAGCTTTAAGTCCTTGCCTATAAACTTGTTTTTGTATTTTTTACTAATTTCCATATATATTTATATCATGAATGCGAAAGTATTTTTGTTTGTAATCTTTCCACGTTTAAATCATACGCTCGTTCGCGATATAGTTAACATAAATAAATATTTTCTTGACATTATGACACAGTGCCATCTAGTTCCGGACTAAGCAACGAGGCCTGTGTGACGGCTTAGTTGGTTGATATACTACATAATTATCTACTTTTTTTTTGTATATAAATACATATTATACATAGGTAGATACATCCATGACTCGGATATAAATGTTGATGCTCATCACACAAACATTTGTCTCTACATACTATTGGGACCAGCGACCCATATAGCACAGAAGGCAGTGTTAACTACCGCTGGACTAATTGGGTCGTCAAATTGGACGTCGCTGGACTAGTTTGAATCCTATGGATGGTTTTTATTCCAGAAATCGTCCCTTACAAATGCGAAAAGGAGGGTGGAAGTTTCTATAGGGAATCAATTATTTCTTTACAAAGAACTATATAACTTGAGAAAAGATAAACTACCCATATTACTTACGCGGATAAAGTCGCGGGCAAAAGCTCGTTTTGTATTAATGCGACATAACATTTAATTATTATTACAGAATGCCAGTTGTTCCACATATAAAACTACATTTTATTAATATGATAAGCTTCGTAGTGATGACATTAAGAATGTTGTCTGCCAGGTTTAAAGTCATTAACGGCGCTAATTCATTTATTTATTAACCATTAAATTATTTGGTGTTAAAATTAAACTGTTTGCAGATATCATTATGGTAATTCTGTGAAAACAACGTAGAATAAAAGATTTTAATGGATATTAATAGAGTCGTTAATAGATTTATATGTTGTTGTTCGATCATTATTTATTCTTGTATTTTCCCAAGGACGTGGGATTCCCCTAATGCTTTAATAAATAACATTTCTTAAAAATAGAAAAGATGCAACGGTTTTCTTCTTTAAAAAAAAACGTTGACCCATACTACGATTTGCAGCCTGTGTTCAGAGTGCATTTACAAACATAAATTTTCACACAAGCAGTGGGACCTGGAACAACTACCTGTAGATCATACAAATATTTGTGGACTATAGCCTAATCCCTCTCATATGAGAGGAGACCGAGCCCAGCAGTGTGACAATAATGGGTTGATGATGATGATGATGATGAGACCAGTATTACAGGTGTTTTTGAATGTCTAGTTGCAAAATAGTAGGTATCTAGACTCAAAAAAGTTAAGTTAGTGACGCCTTTTATGACAATCTTTCTTTTTAACGCAAAAATAATGGTGCTATGTGTGTCTGTGGCATCGTTAGAGCTCTTAAACAAACGAATCGATTTTGATGCGGTGTTTTTTGTTTGAATACTGATTCGATTTTTATTGGATATCTATGATACCGATGATGATTTAAATAAAAATAAAACTAAAATAATGGATTGTAGGTACAACATGTCAAGCCATCATAATGACAATTAAAAAAATATTTCGAAAAAAAAAGAAAATGTTGAGCAAACACTATATGAAAGAATTAATCAAATTGAAAGTCAATCACTTGAGTTTTAACCTTGTAATATTATAGGCACATAATATTCAATGCAATCAATTGGATCTTTTTATGCTTATTTTTCTGTGCATTTTTTTAGACTCATGCATATTATTAATAAGTTCAACTAATAACTACCTAATTAGAAGGGAAATTCCCGACCAGTTACAACTTTAAGAATGGGATGACCTTTTAAGATTTTTAAATTGGGACCAAATTGTCCCAATCCCTTATTCGCCGGGACTCCGGGTCAGTATGCTTCAAACCGGGGACATATCCTGATGTACCGGGACGTATGGAAACCCTAGTTTAGTGGTTCAGAGCGGCAACTGAGCGTAAGGTCCGATTAATTCTGAGTTTGTTTTCCAGGTCTAAAAAAGTTCATTGAGTATATCTAAGAAATTAAGAAGCATCTCGTTTGTCGAATTATAATTAGGTTGCTAAACTGCCTCGTTGACCGACGTGAAGCTCAGCAAGATATCTTGGGATCGATGAAAAAAAGTACTTAAAGTAAAATAATTTTCAGTAGCAGTTCGGAGTTTGAATTCGTACCCAATTGATGGCAATAATATCCCATGTAATAGGCTCGCGTATTACATGGACCCTAGAACATACCGGTGTAATGTGGGTGTACATTAGTGCACCTCTGCCTAACCCTTCGGTGACGTAGGCGTAATGGTACGTATACAAGGTGACTACGGTTATTTTTTGATACCCTGTCACTTCTCTCCTAAGTAATTAATTTTAACTTCATTTAGAACCAGTATGTGGATACAAAAAACCGAAGGTTGAATAATGACGCTTTTGAAGACAATCTTTCTTTTACGTTTTTTCCTATAAGTAATTTATAATTCGATGATATAATATAAAACGTAAAACCAAGTACCTAGTGGCTTCTAGAATGTTCTAACCCATAATTTGCATGATTTTATTGTCGTTTCTATGTTGATGTCATAGTTGGCATAATTATGTGTGATAGCCCAGTAGCGTGACCAGTGGACTGTAAAAGTTTTAGGTCTCGACTTCGAATCCAAGGCATACACCACTGACTTTTCGGAAGTTATTTGCGTGATGGAAAAAATATCAGCGACACAAGGAAACCTGAGAATGCCTGAGAGATCTTCTCAATGGCGTACCAAATCCTCATTAATAAAGTACCTAATTATGTAATTGATTTTAAATATAATTAGGTAAGGATATACGTGAACATTTACGCAGTTTTGGAGAAGCCTATGTCCAGCAGTGGACTGCAATAGGCCGAGTTGATTGATACGTGAACATTCGGTAATATTAATTGGGCTTTTATTAAAATCAGCCCCCGGCTGAGGAAATCCGGGTTTGTTGGTGTAGATTTTGGCGCGGAAATTCGAAGGTCATGGTCATATATCTTGACCTTGACCTTGGAAAGAAAGAGAAAGATAGCGATTACTGATAGATATTTCGTATTAAGTGACACCACAAACACCCTGTCGCTCGCTGTAAAGTTAATTAAAGGTAAATATTAAGCCGCCAAACTAATTATTTTGGTACCGAAATAAAACTACTTTTACGAATCATACATACATACATACACTCACGCCTTTTTCCCATGGGGGTAGGCAGAAACTACAGAATGCCACGCGCTACGGTCCCTGCATACCACTTTTGCCTAGTCCACATTCATGCATCTCATCATGCACGCGCGCCGGTTACGAGTACTGCGTACCTGACCTTTTTGAAGGAGTTCACCAATATATTACATATTATATATGTGCAAAGTGTGTGGCGGGGATCAGATCGATTCCCCCAGTCCTAATTATACCTAAAAATAGATTTTGAACACTATGTACACTATGAACGTAGTGTTACTGCAGCCGGATCTCGTACTATTAAGTATTTTTAAGAAAATTTGTTATAATTCGCTATCAAGAGTAGAAAGAAACTATGGGAAAAACAGTTCGTGCAAGTTTGAGGTTGGTTATATCATGTTGTATCGATTCAAATCCCGTACGTCTTATAACACTCATATTTTAGTTCAAGTAAGAAAATCACTTAATCTTATATATAATCTAAAAAATCTATAAATAACTTTTGCGATATATTCATTTAATTTCGCTAAAAAACAGTCCGACAATCATTCTCCCGGAAATAATCCCTAAAAAGGGAGAAACAGAGGGTTTAATTTAAATCACTAATTTTACGCAGACGAACGCGGGCAAAAGCTAGTGTCTGATATTTCTGTAAGTTTAAGTATTGTATAGCATAGCATATTGTTTTCGGAAAGGCCGCAATGCATTTGAAAGTCCTCTGGTGTTGCAGATGTCCATGGGCGGCAGTGTTCACTTAGCATCAGGTGAGCCTCCTGCCCGTTTGCTCCCTTATTACCATAATAAAATGGCGTGTTTTAAAATTGCAGTTTTATTCAGTAAAATTGAACTGGTTTTATGTATTTTTCGAAAGTCTGAAACACCTGTGTTCATTAATTACTCAAGTCCAGGCTTAATTTTTTTTTACTTTCGTTACTTTGAGCTTCGCATCGTATGTTGAGTGAGTTCATAGAAAAAACAGTATGGTGGTTTCAGGTTTCGCTGCAGGCTTCAAAGAGATAAGTAAAAATACTATTAGGTATATTGTAATAAATACTCATTTTAATTGCTAAAAAAAGAACTAATTGGCCCTTCATAACACAAGCGTGTTATGAAGGGTCGTAATCTTGCGATGAAGCTTGGTTCAGAGTACTCGATGTACAAAGACAGAATCGTTATGAGTGTGTCTTGACACCAGTCACTACAAACTTCCCATATCAGGCCTAGTTGTAGTGTGTGCCGCTCTCGTATCGGTTTATTTAGACACCAAAAACGTTGTTTCTCAGCCAATACCATGAAGCGCCTGGAATAGATGAAATGGCTATATGCATTTATTATAGTACATTTTCATCATGATATTTCTTACAAATTCTTCTCAATAGGACCTACTTTTAGGTAGCTTTTTTTTATTATAACTTAAGTAGGTACTTATCTAATGTTTTGTAATAATTGAAAATATGTACATTAGATTTTAATATCTTGTTGTTTTTTTAAAGATGATTCGATAATTATCGAGCAGAAATTCAAGCATCACGTGCTACGAAATATTGTCAACACATTAATTATAAATATATTTAGGTACCTACCCATCTATTTTTATCGAGCTACGCAAATAACTTATGAAACGTGATAAAAATAAACGATTAAATTTATTATTATTGAGGGCTATTTACTGATAACCTATGAATAACTGTTCTAATGGAGGATGTTATATAATAAATCTATTTATACGTGAATACGAACAAAAAGTTTAAGACAGCAATTTTTTTCCTGTATCGTCTGTGCCAAAGCAATTTCGTATGGAGGATTGCAAAAAGCGTTGCCATTCAATTTTGACAGCTAACACATTTTTTTTTGTCAATTGACGTTAGTTGGAATTTTCCATTCGATGTATGGATCCGTGTACCTACACTGGTACATGTTATTGACATTACTTATTAGATGTGTTGATTATTCTGTTATTACGATGCCCATATATGAGCTAAAAGAGACTAGTGGTACTGTTACAATTATGCTGTTGTGTCTTGTTAAGCTGGATCTAGGTGACCATAAATCATCAGTCCTGTGTCATCACATCATCATGAACCGATTTACTGTCACACTGCGGAAAACGGATCTCCTTGCATTTACCAGGGATTAGACTATAGTCAATCATACTTCCCTGGTGCGAATTGGCGGACTGCACACGCCGTCAAGAAAATCTCTCAGGGATGCAGGTTTCTTCACAATGTTTTCTTTGGCGTTTGAGCATAATTATGATAAATGCGCATGAAATTTTGAATAGTCTAGACTTTTGACTAGTTTTGACTTTATCATACGAATGCATCTAAAAAATTGATAATCAGATTAATGTTATGATATCTGTATCGCTCCAAATAATCAGATACGTCGCAAAAAGACTCATAAAATAACTCGTCAGAGTCTCAGTAATCACTTTCGACGATTCAATAATAATAAAACAAAAGAAATCTATTTTTGCAAAAATGGAAACTTTTGCTCTTTTCGTATAACGTATAATTTTAAAAGCTTTTGTCAGAGTCGCTTTACTTTTGTTTTTTATATAATGTCTAAATGTCTATTATAATAAAGTGATGTACTTACTTCAGACTCTTTTGACAGAAATTGGCGGTGTCAGATAGACACTGAATTATTAGTAGTAACTGAGAAACGTTTCGATATGTATTAATACATATAATAATGGCATGTAGAAAACGTTATTAGTCATGTTATGACTAATGATGTTTTATGTTTATAGGATTTATTTTGACTCAGTTTGAAACGTTTTATTTTATTTATAAATAAAAGAAATTCTTATAATATTTAATATTAATATTATCCGGACATTATGACACAACGCAATTTAGCAATGAGGCTAGTGTTATGGATTCCAGATGGTTTATACACACAAACATTTGCCTCTACCGGGGTTCGTACCCAGGGCCCTTACAGAAGGCAGCTTTTAATGCCGCTGCACTAAACGAGTCATAATGTGTTGTTAGCCTTTAAGTAGGTAATAATACTTAAACCTATTATGTAGAATAATATGTATGTACATTTTAGCTGTAAAGCAATAATGTTGTAAATTGTCGGCTGGCTTACAGAAATAGCCCAAGTCAGTCAATATTACATAGGTACATATGATTCTAATTGCCTAAAACCAGATGCATAATATACCATAAATATAATCACGCCTTTATCCCGAAGGGTTAAGTATAGAAGTAGTGAAGAATACCTCATTTGTTGATCTGAAACCCAAGCAATTGAGCTGCTATTAAAAATTTAATAGAAAACAACCTAGTACACTCTAACAAGCTAATTGGTTTACATCCACACATGGATCGGTCGATAGTTGCCTGTATACCAATTAGGTTGTTAGACTGTACGACCTAGGAATAAATACCAGGATGGCATGCCGAGGACCTCCAGAGTTATAAAATGTACCTACACTAAAATGCCTGGGCTTAAAAAAGAGCCCATGGTTCTCTTATGCGTTATACGAATGTTGCACGAAGGCGCGTCAGGTCATTGAACTTTTAAAATGGCTGAGCCATTGAGCTGAACCTAGCTGTGAAGTAGTCAGGTCAGCTCAACTCAAAACTACGAAGGCGTTTCCATCAAAAGGCAATTCCAGACATTGAAAAACCTATTTTGAATTTTTTCGGCAATCTGAGAAGTCGTTAATCAGGAAATGCCGTTGAACATCATCTGGTTACAAAAAAAAAAACTATAACTAACATCAGTTGTGATCAAATATCAAAAGGCAGTCATCACAGCCTTATTATTAACATATCGATGATTTTACTCAAACAGACAATTATAGTGAACAGGTAGACAAACAAACAGACTTACTTCAATAAGGGAAATCCCTCTTCAATGATCGTGATGATACTAGTATGAGGTCAGTCAACTACAGTGTTTATGACTGTAGCACAAGGTCTAAAGTCCTTGTGCTTTAGTATTATTCTAATCACGCGTGAGCTTGTCTATAGAAAATTAATGCGGAATTTGTGAAAAGAAAAAATATAACCTAAACGTACGTAAATTGGGTTTATATTTATTTGTATTTGTTCCTTGAACTTTGACCGATTTCGTTATAAAGTATTTTTAATGGTATAAAATAAGTTGTAGATGACTTAATTGAGCAAAAAGTGTTCAATGAATTTTGTTTTATTTTTATATTATTGACTTTTTAAATTAAGAATGCAATTCCTGTTAGAAATAATAGTTAAAACAAATAATGAATTAAGTAAGTTCTAAATTTGAAAATTTAATAAGTAATCAATACTAAGTCAATGTGAATTGGATCCTTTTTGCTTAACTAAGTTCAACTCTGTACAGTGTATGTTTAGCGTCGCAACTCGCCTAGACAGGTATTTGTATGGTTGATGAACCATTTCCAGCCACTTAAGTGACTAGAGGAGCTACTCAAAGCAAAAACAGGTTCCTTATAGTTAATATAATCACGCATGTATCTGTAAACGCATAAGCCGATTTTGGCTTAGGATTTTTGTGTTGGAAATGTGACTTTGTTGACAGTTTTTTTAGTTGTGATTCCAGAAAATCGGTTCAACCGTTTGAATACCACTAATATATATTGATTACTTAAACTTACGTAAATAATAGACATAGAAATAAATCTACTTTTTACGGATTTTATCGCGGTATGTTGGTAAGGCAGCCAAGACCTCGGTCTGCCTGTTACGTAGTAAGTAGTAGGTACAGTTCGTGTATTGTATTCATTAGATAAAGTCCTTGCTACTGCTTCTTAGTGTTTTTCCTGTATCACCCATAATGCCCAGTCATGGCACATTAAATAAATAACTAATATTAAATCACTATGTTGTTACTCTGCGGATCTGTGGTAGCCTAGCGGTGTGACCAGTGGACTGAGATGTCAGAGATCTCGAATTCAAACCCAAAGCCACTGACTTTTCGAAAGTTTTTTCATATTTATAACATGCTCAAACGGTGTAGGAAAACATCGTGAGGTAACCTGCATGCTTGAGAGATTTTCTCGATGGCATGTGAAGTAGGCTAGCGCGGTAGACTATAGCCTAATCCCTCTCAAATGAGAGGAGACCCGTGCCCAGCAGTGGGACAATAATGGGTTGATGATGATGATGATGATGTTGTTATTCAGCGCCACCTAATTCCAAACTAAGCGATATGTCTATATTATTATTACCGGATCGTTAATACACTACTAACTACACCTATTTCCGTTCCTATAATTCTTGCAGACGCAAAAGCAATTTCTTCCAGACAACCATTGCATCCATCCAATGGTTGTCTGGAAGAAATTGCTTCCAACGATAAGACCGCTAACTGTTCTTTTTACCATCTGATACAATAATGTTGTCCCTTTGGTGTACAATAAATACTATACTTATCTCTCTAAATTACATAAATATAAAAATAAAAATACTTTTTACGAATTTTACGGTGGTATATACAGTTAGTCTGCAGTGACCGTCTGCACTGCTGGGCACGGGTCTTCTCTCAATTGAGAGGTATTAACTATAAATAGTCCACCACGCTGGCCTACTGCGGCTTGGCAGACTTCACACGCCATCGAAAATTCTCTCAAGTAAAGGTATTCTAATCTATGCTCTCAAGCATGCAGGTTTCCTCACGATGTTTTCCTTCACCGTTTGAGCATGTGATAAATAAATCCGAACCATCGGAATTAAAATACTGTCAATATACAGTGATAAAATCTGCAGAAATTATACCTAATAGTTGTACCTATAAGTTGAAGGATCTGACATGCCGCCCGCGAAGCGTGACGTGCATTCTAGAAGTACTTTTGCTAATTATGGCTGACTGTAGGGGCATTCCTTGCTGATTCATTGTCGCATATAATTTTATTACATTGTAGTATTCCACTAGTTATTTAACAAAGTCAAGGTTGATGTCGATACACCAACCTTGATTTTTTTTTAATATATCCATACATTATGAGTTCTGACACAACTGCAACTAGGTCCGAGCTAAGCAACGAGGTTTTTGTTACAAATACTAGAAGGTTGATATTCTACATAAATCCTTTTTTTTTTGTTTTTTAAATATATGGGTACATCATACAGATTATACATAGAAATATCCATGACACATTTTTTTTCTTTTTTAATAGTCTTAATATTGAATTTGATGCGATTAATTAGAAAAGATACGAACATCGATCTCCTATATTATGGGGAGCCATATTAAAAATATCCCCACATTAAGTGTAAGGGATGACTATCCTATCTCCATTTGTTGGAGTTTAACGATTTTCACACTCTATATAATATTTTTCATCTAAATCGGCTCAGCGGTTTAAGCGTGAAGAAGCAACAGAAAGACAGACAAATACACTACATTTATAATATTAGTATGGTTACCCGTTCGCACGGGTACATATAGGTATTTTAATCCAATTCTGATATTTAATAAAAAAAAAACAGATTATTTTAAGATCATTAAGAATCTCAAACGTTATAGACTAATTATTATAATTCAATCGTTTTAAGCATCTAAATTAATATATCAGATTTTTTGGATTGTTCTAGAATTTTTTTAAACATTCTTGAACGTTCTGGACTGTTCTCTAAAATTATTTTTAACCCCCGACGCAAAAACGATGGCGTGTTATAAGATTAACGTGTCTGTGTGCGTGTGTGTGTGTGTGTGTGTGTGTGTGTGTGTGTGTGTGTGTATGTATGTCTGTCTGTGTTCCGAACGAATTTGGATACATTGCAGAATTTCCCATTTAATTTTTGAAATTTCGAGAACAATTAAAAATATTCTAGTCATTATCGCAGTCATCATTTTAAAAATGAAAAATATCCTATATTCAGTATTCTAAAAAAAAGAAGTTTGTAGAATATTCTAGGAAATCTGGAATAATATATCAAATCAAAATATCATTTATTCAAAGTAGGCCAAATTTAAAAACGTCGACAATAAAGACAGCTCCCAAAAACGCCTATATAGATTTAAAGATTTTATTTTTGCATATTGGGGTCGTGATTAATAAGTATACATACCGCACCCGTACCCGAGGCAAATCATGCTGTTCTAGTAGTAGGAACCTCTTTGCTAAGCCGCGGAATTACAGACAGACAGACTGACGAGGGTTTTTTATTGACTAAGGAACGTTGCCGAAACTACTATTTACCGATGGAACATTCTAGAAAAAAGATAATTTATGCGACCGGATTGTGAATATGTTACAAAAAAAGTCCCATTGTTTTGTATTTTACATTGCATAATTTGGATTTCTTTCGTATTTTTATTTGTGTAAGTTGTTTACTTCATACATACGTTAGATAGATACTAAAGATTTCCATATGTAAAGGCCTGACCTTTATTGAGTAATTTGTGATTTAATAGCAGCCTTATACAAGTCTCCCATCCAGTAATCGCTTTGTTTACTTGTTTCATGACTCACCTTACATCCATTTCTTTATGTATACATTTTGCGTTTACATCATGATGCTTCTTTGCCACACTCTTCCTCACTCTATTTCTCTACACATCATCATCATCAACCAAGTTATTGTCTTACTGCTTTGCATGGGCCTCCTTTTATTTGCGAGAAATAAGGTTATAGTCCACCACTACCTAGCGTAGCGCGGGTTGGTAGACTACACATGCCATCGAGAGAATCTACCAGTCATGTGGATTACCTCACGATGTTTTCCTTTACCGCGTGAGCATGTGATAATTAAGCATGTAACTTTGAAAAGTCAGTGTTGTATGCCTTTGGATCAAACTAAGGACTTTTCACGTCACATTCGACTGGTCTCACCGCTAGGGTACGTATGTATACTGGAAATGATATTAGATAGTCAAAGCAATGATTGTCAAAGATTGATTAATCAAAATTTAATAAGTCAGCTTTTTTAGTGAAGAGTTTAATCAATTCTTGTCTCGTAACCCTTTTTAGGGATTTTTTTTTGTTTTTTTCCTTAAATACTCTCATTATCATTATTATTATTAATAATCTCATTGTTTTTCCAAGCAGTGCGATTAGGTTACATTCGAGCTATAAATACTTGTACAAAGGATTATTGTTTTACTAACTTTATTCTAGTGCATGAAATTATGCACTTAAAGAATTTCTGCCAAAGAGACAATAAGAAGAGCTTCTCTTATTGGGAAGAGAACGTTAGAGACCCAATAATGTTGTTCAAAATCAGTATAAACAGAGTATTTTCATGACTAAATGAAACTGTTGACAAAGATTTAGATACATTTGACAAACATTAGTTGATGTAAATAAATATTTATTACATTAATATGAAAATAAAATATTCTATAGTCATCAAAAGACAGTACAAACAATGTCAAGATACTTACTTTAATTATTATTTGACAGGATAAACCATATTTAGGAAAATTCCCCCGAGATCACGGTACCTGCCAACGCGGGTAAAACCGCAAGGCCCAGCTAATAAATAATGAAGTAGCCAGCGCCAGTATTTATTGTACAAGGTTTTATAGCATTCTAATTTCCCATAAGGACTTAAATATTTTAATAGTAAAGTTGTTTAATAGTAAAGTTGTTTAATAGTAAAGTTGTTCATATCAATTGAAACCTTATTGCAGGCCTTGTAAAATCTGAAATAACCATTCTGTTGTAGTAATTTTTTAATTCGACGACAACTGCCTCGTTGGTCTAGTGGTCGAACAGTGCGATTGCCGAGCAAGAGGTCTTGGGTTCGATTCCCAGGTCGAGCTATAGTGTTATTGGGTTTCAGTAGCAGCTCGGAGTTTGGAATTGAGTCCGGTTAATGGCAATAGGCTCGCCCTCTATTACATGTGACCTAAAACTTACCTGCGAAACGTGGGTGTACATTAGTACACCTCTGCCTAACCCTTCGGGGACGACAGGTGTGATGGTATGTTATTTTTTTAAATCACCAATAACAATCCGGGTAACCCAATTTCGTATATAAGTATGATATAATTATGCTATATGTATAGATTTTAATGTCACACACAACTACTCATAGACGCAAGCGCAAACACACACACATGCAGATATTTAAAACATTATTGTACGTTAGTTACCGCGTTATTTGATATTCTAACATTCGTTTAAATTACCATAGTTAAAGACAGTTATAATTTTAATAGCTTTAATGAAATAAAAATGTCTTAGTTGAAAAACATTTCAAAGTGTTGTGCGAAAATAATTAGTGAATGGAATTTATAACCATTTTTAAAACTGTATTTATCTTTACATACGCTCGATTATTTAATTTAATACTAAATATGAATTAATTATTATGAACCTTGAATCATACTAAAATCCTAATTTTGATTTACCTATAGGTTGGTTGTAACTGAAACTCAAAATACAGTAGGCCTATAACTGACTGTCACTTTTTGAACGGCTTTCAGTCGGAATTGACTTACAAAAGAAGTATGTTTATAAATTTACTAATACCTAAGTGATTATGTGGACTAGCACATACCAACCGACTTTAACAAACAGGTATACGACCTGAATGCATTTTATATAAGAAGTGAGCTGAGGTTCAACAGCGTTTGCCGTGATATGAATATAGATATTGTGATTTTGTGAAATTTTGTGAAATTGTGATTCATGTACGTAGGTTCTAGAGAGTACGGAGACACGACAGAGTGTGTCGCTTCTCCGCCTAGAGTGGATGACCTATAGGCTGAAATCCGCACTTAGGTTCGTCTAGATGGGACCTATAACATACCCATATTGAATAGATTCATTATAATTTTACTTGTCTGCAGAAATGTGTTGCTGGGGAGTTTGTTGCGCTGTATGTGTGTGTGTGTTCTTCTTCCCAGCAAAAACACTAGGAAGCGGTGAAGGGCGGGCGTTTTCGCAGCTGAATTTATTGTCGACTATCAATACACTTTGAATATATAAATTATATTTTGACTTTGACTTTGATACCTGCAAAATATTGTCGCTGTACATCATTGCACCTCTATCTATCCCTTCGGGGCTTTGAATGCTTGAGGATATGCTAAGTATTTTTATAATCCAGCAATATTATATTATACGATTCTCAGTTTTTTTTATCTTTAAGTAAATGAGTCTATTATTAGCTGATACTATTATGAACTCAGTTATCATTATTATTTGTTGTACAAATGTTGTAAATCTAAGAATAAAGTAATATTGACTGTAGCGCTATGATGCAATATAATATATTATTTATATACCTAAGTGATGGCCACTTTATGTGTTTATTTTTATTTTACCTACTGCGCAGCTAATTATAGTGGCTGTTAAACTTTATTTGTGCACAAAGGGAAACATAGGTCCTTACTGTCCACTGCTGGGCACGGGATTCCTTTCTTTTGAGAGTCCACTTGGATTAGTCCACCAAACTAGCCTAATGTAGGTTGATAGACTGCACATGTCATCGAGAACAACTTTTTTCTACTTTCCTCACGATGTTTCCCTTTACCGTTTGAGTTTTTGACATATCTACATAGTCAATTTTAATATTGACATATTTATGTAATATACACAAGAAAACAGTTGACATTTGACATTTCTTTTGCTTCTTTAAATAACAACTTCAGGGCATTGTCAATATAATTTCTATGTTACGCTCAATCGGATGGTGTCCATTAAAAACGTGCCAATTTCAAATCATTTGCATAAGAAAGTGTTTTATTCAAGGTAGGTTTGCATTTGCAAAATAATGATAGGCCCAAATCTCCTTCAACATGCTATAAATCATTATAGACAATTAATTTAGGCAGTTTACTTCACTGGATTTTTGAAAAATCAATGTATGTACTGGTAAAATAATCGAAATTGGTTCCATATTTGTTATCTGCGAATTTACCTTATATAAAAGAATAATACGATAGTAAAATCGTACCCAGGTGTACGTATTGTAAATAGAGCATTGTCTCTCCTAAGAAGGATTTACAAAACATGTACAGAGTCGGTTGGGCGGTTGATCACTTTTCAACCTTACGCTCTTAGCTATAAGGGGGAAATGTGCAAATACTGAGATTGTTGAGTTTACAAAGGCCCGATGTCAATCCTCCTGTAATCTTATAATCCGACACTTGTACGTCTTCACACGTGTATTTTGAGCATATTATTCTGTATTACAAGGTTTTGTTTCAATGGACTTAGGGGGTTCGGCTGCGAGGCTCAAATCCTGGAGATGGCAAAGAAGCTTAAGGTCCACCTGATGGTAAGCAGCAATTTTATGGAATAATGGGAGCAACTATGTAGGAGGTATCACCGTCACCCATGAACATCTGCAAAAAATGGGTTGTCAACCTTTCAGGAGCGAATATGCTCTCTTCTTGAAGGTTCCTAGGTACTAACGGTCTGGAAAGACCGCCGGCAACAGCCATAGCTTATTGCCGTCTGAAAAACCAAAGGATTGCCCGCCCAAAGTGTTATTAGGTTAATCTTTAGGACCTTAGGCAAATGCCTATAAACTCTCTCTCTCTCCCTTTGAGTCATTGTCCACGTTTCACAGCCACACAATGCTATGCTTCAGACAAAAATTAAGTGTAAGCAACAAAAGTCAACAGCGACAGATTATACTCAATGAAGACATCTATACATCGCAATCGTTTCATAAGTCACTAAAAGCCGCCCCTTCAACAGTCAATAAAAATTTCATAACATTTAGTCAAGATTGTAGACAAGTCTTGAACTTGACCTCTGGGCTTGCAAAACGCCCCCCACTTCGAGCAACTGCAATATTGACTGACAATAACGAAACACGAGCCGCGGTGAACGCACGAGCCCACCATGTACCCGAATCCGTTCGACAGAAAACATTCGACGATCAGACAAGTTCTCGACCGAATATTTAAAGATTCGAGAAGTGTTCGAAAAAATGCGCTATCGAGACAGAACAGTAATACGTCGGCGTCGTCGTGTTCGAGTGCTTCTAGTTCGGAAAGTCGAAAGATGATGTTCGGTTTTAGTTTGCGCTGATCCGCCTGTGTGATTTGTAACCGTGTTTGTTTCGTTGCAGCCCGCTAGTCAGCTTGCTTTCACTACTTGACACTTTAGTAAGTACGTTTTTATAAGCATTTATGTTAGCAACCAGTGTGTTATAACGTGTATAAATAGTTTATTCCTGTCTAGACCGAAAATTGAATTATTTTCGCCACACCAAGATAGTAAAATGTTCGGTCTAGAGGTCTAGAGTACCTGGATTCGATTCTGAGCCCGACCAAGGTGATGTGAAGGATATTGAGTGTTTTCATAAAATTCTCAGAGCTAGTTTTGGATTTTGGACTTGTTACTGCTAAATGGAATCAAGCTGGCACCCATTTATGCTTGCACTCGCAACCATCTCTGCTTAGCCTCCAGGTGATGTTATTGTGGTGCGTTTTTCTTTTTTAATATACAAAGATTACTACAAAGATTTACTCCAATTGCATACTTAATAATATACCTACTAATAAAAAATATTAAGTGAAAAAGTGAAAATAACGGTAGTTACATTACAGCAAACTCAACAAACTCTAAGTTTTTAAAACCCGAGTGAAGATGATAAATTGTTCAATGTTCTAATGTATAGTATTTTCTAGAATGCTCGTTTCTGTACAGTATTGGCAAACGGCTTGATATTGCAAAAGTAGATTCTCAGGCTGTCGAACCGAGGAACAGCGCTGACCTAAATCTCTGCGTGCCTTTTCTAATTGCGAAGGAAAACGATATTGTTTTTTTACTGTTGGTTTTAAAAATCTATATGCCTTTAATAATCGCCAGTATCGCTAAAAATATAGGCAAAGAGTACATATATCTACAGTTTCATAGGTAGGTTTCATACTTCTTTAATTGATCCTAAGACTCATCTGAAGTTAATATAGTATCTAAAAGGGCTAGGATTTGATAATACATATTAATATATTGCAGACTGATTTTTTACACTAACGTGAATAATTATAAGACATTGAAATGTAACGACTTATGTCAGATTTTATCGCGGTATGTGAAATAATTAATATCATATATCATATTTATCACATGCTCAAACGGTGAAGGAAAACATCGTGAGGAAACCTGCATGCTTGAGAGAATTCTCGATATAATGTGAAGTCTGCCAATCCGCAGTAGGCTAGCGTGGTAGACTATAGCCCAATCCCTCTCAATTGAGAGGAGACCCGTGCCCAGCAGTGGGACATTAATGGGTTGATGATGATGTAAAATAAATAAATATATTATATATAGGGTTATTATATGATGGGTTATATAATAAAACTAACACCTTTTTCCACCTGAGAGCAGATCCATTCCCAGCTGTGGGACAAGAAATAAGTGGATGATATTAAGAGAAAGATCGCTTTAATATGGGTTGCTTTGAAAACTAACCAAATATTATGTAGGTAGGTACTACCCTTACATGAAAAAAAAATCCTACGAATTGAGAACCTCCTCATTTTCGAAGTCGGTTAAAATATAAGTATATTATAACATATACTTTTCTAATCGATAAAGACATATCAAATATAGACTAGATGTTGGATAGCCAGGTTTATTGTTCGACGTGATCCCAATGATCACTTATAAATATTGTCACCCTATTGTGCGCCATGAAGTTCCCGTTTCGTTTTTCATTGTTTTAGTTAAGCCTTTTAATTAAACTCTCAGGAAAATATTCATAGGCGTGAGTTTTGCTAGCAGTTTTCTATTAGTAGTCTTGCAAGAAAAAGAAAACTAAAAAGTTCTTAACTATAGTTGAGTTTATTAAGGTACAATAAAAAACGACGCAAAAAAGTTTGGAACACAAACAATTAAAAAGTTTCTCATTAAACACAGATCAACTATTGGATAGTTAGTAAGTGGTTAAAAAACAAGATACTGATATATTTTTATTTATGTAGTTTTTAAAATGTCCCACAATAATTAATTCTTAGTGTTCAACGGTTTTGTTAAATTAACGGACTTCATTTCACTTTGAAGTCAACTTTTAAATAGTTCTAAATCTACATACATATCTTTAAGGTTTTTTTGATCTGTAAACTTTGAAAAGAACCGCCGAACCAAACTTAGATAATTATTATGGTCCATACTTAATGTAAGTCAGACCAAGATAAAGAAAATTTGGCTTTTAATCACTCAACTCAGCCTATCGCAGTCCACTGTTGGGCATAGGCCTTACTCAAACCGCTCCACAACACTCCGTCCTACGCCTTGCTCATTCAGTCTAACCCTTTTTGTTATTCATTTGGATTTAAACAAATTGAATACATATAAATGTGGATGAAGAAAACGTGATATGCAGAGATCGTAGCGCGTGGCGGTTCTGTAGTTTCTACCTACCTCTACAGGAAAAAGGCGTGAATGTACCTAATTATATTTACGTACGTATTAATTAACAAATTATTTTTCTTAATACATACCTACATAAATATGCAGGTATTTATTAAGCAAATTAATTTGTATCACGTGCCAAATCATTCTTAAGATTGTTCAAGCAAAACAAAAAAAATGTGCTTCTTCCTTAACGACTGAATTTTTTTTTGTTATAAAAGAGGCTGTAGGTACCTAATAAATTGTGTTGAAATAATTGGCGGTGTTTGCGATTTCATAATTCGGTTGGTTTTAAGGCTTATTATCCAGTTAATACAGATAAATTATGTATAATGCTATTGAGCTGTTATTTATTGTATCTTTTAAAAGTTTCGGCACATTGCCATAACAACACAATATATAATGTTCGGATATAGGTACATATATCTATATAGTATCACTCAAATTTAACTTTATATATGTAGTTTGTTATTATATTCTAATATGTCTATATTCTAAATATTCTAGTTATGTACCCAAACGGACAGACATAGCTACGCCTACTTCTGAATCTAAACTATCTTGGACCATATACAATTATACACACACAATTTCGTGAATTGTCGTTGCCGTTTGGGAGTTCAATGATATATATATACATACATAAGAAATGCAGATATTTATATCTAGATAGTAAAAATTTTTTTCGCGTTGCCAGTCTAATATTCTTGCACCGATATACTCTAATTAATATTATTTACCTTTTGGCTAGGTGTTTATTTTGTAGGTATCATTATTTATTTAGCCACATAATATTTTGTTTTCCTTAGACATAAGGAAAACAGTATTGTATTATAGCGGGATGTTGTTGGTTAACTTGCCAATTTATTCGATTTTTTGCAAATTACCTAAAGATTAAATACGCCACGTGGGGTTACTGTAATAGTAATCGCATATTCTAAAAGCAAAGTTATAGTCCTAGGGCATTATAGTTATGTTTGAATCCTATTGGTACAGACCTTTAAATAGATAACATTTGGTTAACATTTTCAAATCATGTGTGTATTAATACATAATTAATTAATCATCACTGCCATGGACGTTGAAGGACGCATTCGTCGGGAAACCTACACACTTTTGAGTTTTTTTCGACGGTGTGTGAAATCCACATACTGGTACTAGGCTCACAGTAAATTATTATTATAAAGTTAAGCCTATAAGCAACCATATCCCTGTGTAGGTTAGGGTCTTCATCCATGGCTCGGATTGGAATATTTTTTCTAAATATTATTTAGAAAAAATATTCCCAGACCTCAATTTGTATAATAGCTGCAGCTAATTTATTATGTTTGTGTGATGAGCACTATATTTTGTATCCGAGCCATGGATGTATTTATGTAAAATAAGTACATATGTATTTACAAAACAATACGTATATAGTACACAAGTCTCGTTGCTAACCACGAAACCAGATGGCGCTGTGTCATAATGTCCCGATACATTTATTTGTTTACTAGCTATAAACAAAATAATCAGTTTTCATTTATTTAAGACTGGTAAGAAGAGGCGGATTGTACGTTACACCATTATAACTTGAGCAATATTATATTATAAAGAAGAAGTTTCGGTAACTTTCGCAATAAACCAGTTCGTTGTCTGAGTGACCTTGATACTAATAATGTATGCAATAATATATATACCTAGTCCATTGAAAAGTTACATGTCTCAGAGGACGCCATTTTTTTGAGATATCAAGTAGGGGTCATTTTAAACTTATATTCAAATTTGTGGGGTCCCAGCTCGTAACCCCCGGCCGCCATCTTGGAAAATGGGGTGCAAATGTTTTTACAGTTTATCGCACAAACAATAAAATTATGGACGTATTTTTGGTTGCAAATATTTCTTTTTAATTTCTCTACTTACATTGAATTAATTCGTTAAAATGGCTTCAATGATTAAAATAGCTATTAAAACGCAGCTGAATGATAAAATTTCAACATCTTTCGATCGATCCACGTTAAGTTAATTGATTTGTTTTTGAGGTTATGTATAGTTAATGTTGATGTGCCAAAACGTATTATTTAAAGCTTATAAAGTTCTGCAAAAAAATATATAAAGAAATTAAACTAAGTACAAAGAGAACGCGTCCTCTCGAATTCTTTTCAAATAAAAAATACATGCCTATCGAGATAAATAATGGTAATAATAAAATGGCGTACTTACATTTATTTTTGATGATAATACATAAGCACGACAAAACTTGAAGGGCCAATTAAGCGGAACAAAGAGGTTTATACACAAACGTATTTATAACTTTTGCCCGCGACTTTGTCTTCATAAAATTAGTAATTGTGTCCAATAATCTTTTTAATAAAATATTTGACGACCTGTTTAGCTCAGCGGTAGTTAACACTGCCTGCTGTGCTATGGGTCCCGGGTTCGAATCCCGGTAGGGACAAATGTTTGTGTGATGAGCATCAACATTTGTATCCGAGTCATGGATGTATCTATGTATAATATGTATGTATTTACGAAAAAAAAAAAGTATATATGTATTATATCAACCATCTAGTATTCGTAACACAAGCCTCGTTGCTTACCACGGAACTAGATGGCGCTGTGTAATAATGTCCGGAAATATTTATTTATTTATTATTTATTTGCTTATTTATTTCTGCCGTCCGTTGAAAAAATATAAATTCTAACTACCTGTTAATAAAAGCTGTGGTAGCCGAGCGGTGCGACCAATGGACTGAGATGTCAGAGGTCTCGAGTTCGAACCCAAGGCACGCACCACTGACTTTACGGAAGCTATGTGCGCATTTATCACATGCTCAAACGGTTAAGGAAAACATCGTGAGGAAACCTCGGTGGCATGTGAAGTATGCCAACCCGCAGTAGTCTAGCGTGGTGGACTATAGCCTAATCCCTCTCAATTGAGAGGAGACCTGTGCCCAGCAGTGGGACATTAATGGGTTGATGATGATACTAATAACCACATACCTTTTCGCCCCTTTAAAGGCTGATTTTGGAGACAAAAGCTAACCCATGTCCTTCCTAGGACTCAATCTATATCTATGCCAAATTTTGTCTAAATTGGTTCAGCAGTTATAGCGTAAAGAGGGAACAGACAGATTGAAAGACAGTCAGACAAGCACACTTTTGCATTTATAATATTAAAGTAGGAAAGTAGGGATATGGAAGTATGGATTTTTCCTCTTATTACCTACTTGCTAGCTAACAAAAGATCCTCGTATTTTGTTTACGTTTGAAAGATATCATACTGTTTTATTTCGGGTAGCTTGTCAGTTGACGAAACGTTCTGATATTGGGGATTAGGGATTATTAACACGTTCTAACAAGGCTGGCTTTAAATCTGTGTTCTCAGGCTTGCTCTGACCAACCATCGCGTCGCATAACTCTGATATTAAATATTTATCTTCAATGGAAGTCTTGACATTGTCAGTAAATAACTTTAATTAGTCACTTAACTTGATATATCACACACGTCGTCTTATGGACCGGCAGATTATAAATCCCATAGAATTATTATCACAATAATTACAAGTGTCACCACTTTTGAAGGAATGGTGAAGATAAACCTACATGCCTGAGAAAATTTCTCGTTGGCGTTTGAAGTCGGCCATCCTGCACTATGCTACCATGGCGGATTGCAGCCCAATACCTATCAAGTGATAGGAAACCTGTGTCAAGCAGTTGGTCAGTAAATAGGTTGATAATGATAGGTTTAAAATAGTGGTTTTTATGATTTCCTAAAATAAAGCTATGTATTTCAGAGGCATTACAATTTATTTCAGACGCAGGCAAAAATTATACATACTTAAATTTAGCTTCGCATGTGTTAATAGGTACAAAATAAACGGTCTCTCGGAAAAATGGCATTCATTCAAATCAAATCAAATACATACAAATATATATATATAATACATACAAAAGTTAATGAAAAATAAAACATATTTATAGGTTGCAAAAGTATGCCTGTCTGTTACGTCTTTACGCTTTAACCGCTGTACGAATTTAAATGAAACTTCATTCGGATATAATTTGAAGTTTAATATTATCTTTAAAAGATGGAACATGGTATAAGCGGAATCGATAATTTCCTTGAAGAGGGTTGAAATAAATAAGCAATTTGAAGAATAAGCATATTGGATAAAATTAATGACATACCATCACGCCTGTCGTCCCCCCGGCAGAGGTGTACTAATGTACACCCACGTTTCTCCGGTATGTTTCAGGTTCCATGTAATAGGGGGCGAGCCTATTGCCATTAACCGGGCACGAATCTAAACTCCGAGCTGCTACTGAGGATTTCACAGAAAAACCCAATGACATTTTGCTCGACCTGGGAATCGAACCCAGGACCTCTTGCTCGGCAGTCGCACTGTACAACCACTAGACCAACGAAGCAGTTAAATAAATAAGTCCACATCGCACACCACATTCAAGTCGCGGGCATAAGGTAGTTGTTTGTATGTGCCGCGTCAGTCGTGACTTATTTCTCATGTGCCCACTCGCTTGAAAGTTAATTCAGAACGATAAACAATGACAATAATAATTCGATAAGCTTTCAGTAGACTCTACGAAGGCCATATCAATTTAATATTCCGAAACTGGTATTTAATTTTATTGTATAAATTATTCTTGAATTTAATGCAACTGCCTCATACATTTAGTAAGTATAGTAATAATAAAAAATATATTCGAACATTATGGCACACTGCACTCTAATTCCAAGCTAAGCAACGAGGCTTGTGTACCTATCTAAATATATATATAGGTGACTGACTGACTGACATAGTGATCTATCAACGCACAGCCCAAACCACTGTACGGATTGGGCTGAAATTTGGCATGCAGGTAGATGTTATGACGTAGGCATCCGCTAAGAAAGGATTTTTGAAATCCTTATTAAATGTGAATATGAAACTTTTATTTTTTTAGTTAAATTGCACGCGGACGAAGTCGCGGGAATCAGCTAGTTCAATATAATTTTATAGCAATAGTATTTTACTTATGGAGCAAGACTCATTATTTTAAGGAAATTCTTCTTTTCTTTCATTCATACAGGAGATTAGAATACATTTTAATTAACACAAGTAATCCGATGACCGTTGCAGTAGCTTCGAAACTAAAATGTATCATGTACTTATTGGCCGACGTTATATAACACTGAAAATGTTACTTAAGAAATAGTAGGCTAAGCCGATATTGCCAAGAAAATGATGTAAGATATCGTGGAACATTTTCCGAGTCGACTCTATGTAGTCATGTTTAAGTAACTAAATCGATTAAGTAATCTCTCGATACTCGATACTCGATGAACTATGGGTTGACGTTATACACCATTTGCAGAAATAGATTGCAGAGGTCTGGCAGAAGGGTGAGGAGGCCTATGCCCAGCAGTGGGTTGATACGGGCTGATGATGATGATGAAGATGATCACGATGAACTATTCATTCATAGTTACATTTTTTTAATCTTCTTTCATGATCGCCTTGTTGTTTTATTGGTTGCAAGCGCGGGTGCATGATGTGTTGTTCTGTTGGCATAAAAATCTTTTCGTATTTTATTCTGGTTGATAATGTTTTAATACCGATCCGAAAGATCCTTTACAGCAAACATAGTTACAAACCGTGACTCGTGATTTTTTTGTTGATAAACCTGCAATGCCTAACTAACTAACTAACTTCTTCTTCGTGTCGATGGAACATGAATGTCGTCAAATTTAATACCCACATTTAAGTAAATATGGCCATTAAATCGGACGAGCCCAGAATGATGCCACATTTACGGCACCTTCAGTGGCAAACTAAAGGTCTCTCGACGTGCAGGTCAACACCTGCACGTCGAGCACGAAGCGCATGAAAGTAGGTGCGACATGGTTTGGGGGCCAATACCACATCGACAGGCCATCCCTGTTTCGTCAATGTAACCCCACCTGTTCATGTCATATTTACTTCTACCCACTTGAGTCCGGAGTCGGTTTAGTGACTTCCATGTGGGCCAGGGAAGATCGAAACCAGAGGGAAGCTTTTCTTCAGGATGTATGGTATTAGCTGGAGGGGGCTATCTATTGCAGTTATAAGTGAAGTGGAGTTATTGATACCATTTTATCGTCAGCCCACATATTTATTGCTTTATTGTCCCACTGCAGGGCGTGGGTCTCCTCTCCTTTCATTTGAGATACTAGCCTAGCCTAGTTCATGTAGGCAGACTTCACACTCCGTAGAAAACATCTGTGACACAATCAGGTTTCCTAACAATGCTTTCATGTGTTAAATACCGACACGACTTCTAAAAGTCACTGGTGTGTGTCTTAGATTTGAAGGTTTATAGTTTATTATACTATTCTTATAATAGACGACCTCTGTGGTCTAGTGGTTCGAGTGCCGCGGACTGCTGATCCCGAGGAGGGTTCTATTTCCACGGGACACAAATATTTATGTAATGAATATAAGTGTTTGTGTTCATCTGGGTATTTCCTATGTATTATAAGTATGTATTTACAAAAAAAAGTATTATATCCATTATCTAGTACCCGTAGTACAAGCTCTGCTTAGTTTGGGACTAGATGGTGCTGTTTAAAATGTGGCAGATTTTTTTTTTATATTGATATTCAGCGCCATCTTGATAGACTTTAAAGTAGTGGGGAAAGTTGAAAGTAAAAAATTGAGCTAGGATGTCAAGCACAGGACTTTATCACAATGCATGGTGACAATTAATTAAATTCGCGCCGAAGGCGACATTATTCACTTTTAAAAATGTGTGCTAAATTTATATCAATAAATAAAAAACTAAATTTGACAGTTACACAGATAATGGATGTGTGTACAGACAACTAATTTCTTTATAACTAGGTTAGAAGTAAAGTAAATAAAACAAAAAATATCCACCGTTTAGAACTGGCGAATTAAAAGTGTTTTTTTTGTAGACTACGATGTTTTTTTTCGTATCTTAATATGCTGCTTAGTAAATTTTGCTGGCGGGTTTAAACTGACAAAAATACTGTAAAACGTGCAGATCAGATTGTCAACAATAATTAACGAATATGTAGGGTTGCTCTTGTAACCAACACCTGAGCCCGTAAACATGAATGCCATAAATAGGATCTGAAACATTGGAAGTAAAACTACTTAAAATTACTTATGAATAAAATCCGTAAAAAGTAGTTTTACTTCACTCACTAATACTTCTAGCTCCGAACTAAGTATCAGTCACAGAGGAACCGTTAAGTATTTAAATGCTATACTAGCCAAAACCGAATTAAGTATTAATGAACCGTATGTGCGTGTTCGATAATTGCCGGTGTTTAGTTAAGGGAAACTTTGCTGCAACACCTTATGTAAATAAATACTTAATGATGTCCTTGGAAGGTTGTAATTGCTATGTATTTACCAGAATAAATAATAGGCTGTTATTAAATATGATATTGGATGCAGTAAGTCGTCTATAGCCGATAATTTTAAACTGACAATGAATGAATGCTGTAAACTCAACCTAAATACAAAAACATTTTGTATGTCCTGAAACTTGAGTCATATTTATTTAATTGTCTGTACAAATAATGTTTTGTAATTTGTGTTTTATGTGTGATTGAATGCTAATAAATTATTATTATTATATTATTATAATTAAATTCTATATGCATATACATATATGTATAGTAGGGCTGTGTTTTAAGAATATAGGCAAAGTGACTTTGTATTTATAGTGTTATGAGTTCAGAACACTTAATGTGATGACAAAGAGAGTGTGAATTTGAAGCAAAGTGAGTTTCAAGTTACAGTCTTGTTTTTACAGAATAATAGTAACGAACTATCGTTATAACTTTTATAACGATTTTTTTCTTAAGAATATGGTTTATTATAATTTTGTCCTGTGCTGTATACGTATACCTACGTCAGAGTAAACGTTATTTCTTTATTTCTTTCTATTTTTTTGCAATAGGACGATGGGCCCTTTGCAATCTAACTACAAGTATTTTCATAGTTTTTTTTTCTGGCCATCACCTCCAACCACAACCAAGTATTAAACCATTACACATTAACGTTTACGCAAATTACAAAACGAATGCCGTATTTTTCCTTAATCCAACCATAAAAATAGCAGCACGTATTAAAAATAGTAACAATTACATATTACGAGAGCATTAACGTGTATAAAACGGGCACACACTTTCATGGAGATTGCGACGCGCGCGCGCGCACCGCTCGCCTGCGCACACGCATTGCGTGATCCGAAAACACTTTCCACACATTTGTACGATATATTTCTTACACTGACTTACTGATTTAAGCATTCATTAGTTATTGTTGGGCTTGAAATATAATGTATCTTAAATTTAGTTGAGTTCAAAAAGTAAAATGTGTAGGTAAGACATAATTATTTTAGTTGGCAGATAAAAATCGTAGTATTTTTTTTTATTTTGGTATATATTCAGACGTTATATAAACATTGCCATTTATTTTACTCCCAAGCTAAGCAATGAAGCTTGTGTGACGGATACTACGTTTTTACTTTCATCGAAAAGCCATTGGAAATAGGCTTCCCCCAATCCAGTGGATTCCAGCGACCTTTATACCAGGTCGGTAAACTTTGGTATGAATACACACAAAGAAGTATCCGTGATTATTATAATGCCGGTAGGTTTTGTTATGAAAAAGAATAGTTAATCAGGAGATAGTTGATTGCTCAACGTATACCGGATGGTCATACAAAGTGACTCTGAACATTTATTTATTTATTTTATTGGGTCTCCAACAAGAAATGCACCTTACATTGTAAAGAATTACAGTTGTAGTTTTATGTTAGTATGCTTTCTTACTTTTAGGAGTCCACATCGTGCACAATTTGTCTGACAAAATTAATGGTTTAATTTGACTATAATTCATTTTTTAAAAAGTAAGCCTACTACAAAAATTTTAAAAAAATGGACTTTGATAGCTTGATACAGTGGTGTAAAACCAATAAAATTTATATAAATTCATATAAAATACACGTAAGAAAAAAGTCATAAATTCGGTATACCGTATATAAGGTAACACACTTATTGAGTCAATCAGTGATCTGCGATTTGGGTGTCCATTTGGATAGTCAGCTACGATTTACAGAAGCCTTCGACAAAACCATATATAATATCATTAGGTATACTGGGTTTAATTTATTGTCGTGTTATCATCTCCATATAGTATAATAACACTAGGTCATAAGCACATCAATCAAAACAACATTGAGTTTTATGGACACTAAAATGTTATTGTGTATTAACGTTTTAGTATCAATTTGTAACCCTCTAAAACTGATTGACATTGGTGTATATTATTATTAAGCGTATAGGTATCTAATACTATAAATCTACTACTTCAAAAACAAAGGTTTGTTATCTCTGATAAGCTTTGACAAGCATTTAAGTTCTAGTTTGCATCTAGATACTAATAACGTGACATGACTTGTAAAATAATCTTAAAAAAAAAATCAATTTAAATTAATGAATATTAGTTTAATCATCAATTACGCCAACACCCAGACCTGGAACAACTATCTGTAGATCGTACAAATATTTGCTCCGTGCAAGGATCGATCCCGCAACACGTGACGCTCAAGCCGATCCAGCCACTGCGCGAATCAGATCAATCAAAATCAATTCGAAAAGGTTTTTATTTCAAATAAACTTTTTCAAGCACTTTTAAAACGTTATGGTTCTAGTTGCACGATTCCAAGAAGTTGATCTTATAGAGAAGAACCGGCAAGAAACTCCACAAAGATCGTGGAATTAATGCAATACATAGTATAAATATACCTACTAAGTACTTACTGTACCGGGTATAGCTAGTAAGTTTATTTACCACGTTTTCCTGTGGCATTTTATTTAAGATATAAACAATTTTCCAATCGCGTTGTATATCGTGTCAAAATTTAGAATTATAAAGATTTGTGTATATAATTTAATATATTTTGAATAATATACGTATTAAAATTTTATAATTAATTTACGCCTTAGCTTTGTCATGGGTAAGTAGGTAAATGTAGCAACCGGATCCATTATAACAAACCAACGATAACAAGTAACAATAGCTAATTATGTGCTGGGTGGCGTAAAATCCCATACAAACACTAATTAAACAAAAACACAATAGATTCGCCAGTATTTATGCCAGTATTTTTTTAATAATGACTTGATGGAGTATGCGAAGAACCTCTAACACGCAAACATTATCCAATTTAAGACGTTTTAACGTTGCGTTTCCTCCCATTTTGACGAGTATATAATATTACTAACTGAATCAGCGAACGATGTTTTACCACACAATAGGGATTGGTGATAGAAGAGTGAAAATTTAGGGTTATAAGTATTTATTAATGCCAAATCATAAAAAAAATACAAAAAAATGTTTTGTCAAAATTAAAAAAAAATGTCTGGTGAGGGATCCTTATCACCTAAAAAATAGCCTACATAAGATTCTCGGATCGGAAAATTTCATAGTAATCCGTCTAGCCGTTTCGGAGGATTTCAGCGATAAACACTGTGACACGAGATTTTTATATATAAGAAGATAATCTTCCTCCCACGAATGAAAAAAAAGTTAAAACAGTTAAAATTCGAGTGGTTAGCGGATTGTACTAAAACAATTCGTAAGATTTTCCGCAATTTTCCGCAATTTACGGTCAAATGGTACTCAAATTTCAACAATATATCTTATTGTATAATTTAAGTACCTCTATGTATTATTTCGTCCTTTATTTATAAAGCCAGTAAAAGAGGCAACATTATATTGTTAAGTAGGTACTTCGCATTCATTTCGTGTCATGTTAAAATCATAATTTTCTTTTAATTTTATCAAACTTCAATAAACATTATCGGTATCTAATGAATACTTCGCATCTGTCTCTTTTCTCTTCTCTCCCTTCACGCACAAACACAAACGTCATCTTACTTATGTAGTTGTGGTAGTGATATCGAAGTCAGAAGGTGTCAATGGAGTAACCGAGGTGTAGTACAAGATAAGCGATACACTCAAATATCTATTGTTCGAGAGGCAGAGCATAGTGAGATTTCTCGCTCAAACTGAGCTGCCCGACTGCGGAAGTACCTGCGCCTTACAGAATACCGCACTTAATCAACAATAGTTGTTTATCTGCGAGTGACTAAGGTTACCAGAGCACGTTGGGGTAGTGACTATTCTGACAGAATTCCGTTTGCAGTCAGTTTAATGACTACAAACCATCCATATAATATGATATGATATTATGATATTATATGGATGGTCCATAATGATCTAAGTTATCAATAGTCCACCTTTATAAAACATTATGGAACGCAATAAATTATTGAGTATTGAGTATTTCGGATCTGGATACGGATATGGATATAGGAAAAAAATTATATCGGTTTCGGATACGGTTACGGATATGTAATTATTTCGGATTATCCTTTAGTTTCGGATAGTTTCAGTTACGGATATTAGATGAAGTTTCAGTGAAGTAGTGCTACCTCGTTTTCGAACATTTTTTTTTACACTTTACATTACGCAGAATTTAAAAATATATGTTTACTTCGGATATTCGATAGTTTCGGTTACGGTTACGGAGCTCCATAACATCCCTGCTCTGGTGTTGCAAACGTCTATAGGCTACGGTACCCGTTTATCACCAGGCGTGCCGTAAGCAGTTTTGCCACCCTTGTGGCATAAAAAATATGCGTCTACTTAAAGTTACAATGGTTTTGACATAGTTTCGTATTGTACCGTTCATCTTGAAACCAGTAAAAAGTGTTTATTATCCCATCCATACCATGTTGGTTCACAAAAAAGGGTATCATTACCGGCCATTTATTTGAAAGTAATCTGTGTTATTGTTTCCTGTTATTGTATCTGCGAACGTCTTTTGAGTTGTGATTATGGATATTAGTGCAAAAAATATTAGGACATGTTACGAACTATTTTAGAAATCTGGGGGCACAGTTGTGGCCCGGCCAAGACGTGCCAAGCGAAGCGCAAGGGCATTACCTACATTTTCTCGAAGCGCTTCGTCGTTTTTTTTAACCTTCCTGCTGGGACCAAACCCGCGACAGGCGGACCATTAGCCAATCACTTGACCATTGCACAAATTTGTGATTAATCAATTCTATGTCGGTATGATATAATCGGCATCAGAGTGATGGTTCTCACTTAAATACTGATAAAGATAAATATCAATTTATTTGTAAACATGTGTATGCATGCATGACCTTAAACGAAATCAAATAACCACATAATATATGTATGTATGCAAGATGTAAAATGAAATGAAATAATCAGTCATATTTAGCCTCTACGGCATACAAATATATAAAAATACAGAGAGAGCTTGATAGGGAATAAAGACTGCTTGATATAAGCAGAGTTTAACATTTTGTTTCTTTTTAAAGTTTAGCCTAAATGCTAATATTTTCTTCTGTGTCTGTTTACAAACAAAAATTTTCACAAACACATACACACAGATCCGAAACACCTGTAGATCGTGCAAATATTTGCTCCGCCTGTGCATCGAACCCGCAACCCGTGACTCACAAGTCGATCGTTCTGCCATTACACCAAATTAGGTCGTCAAAGAAATTTAATTATAAATCTCGGCAAGAGATTAACAATAAAGCAATCATAGCAGAATATTTTATAGCAATCATTCGCAATTGTGATAATATATAGAAATAAAATATAATAAGTCCTCAAAAGCCTCTCTTATTTAATATTTACTTAGGACTTATAATTGTAGGATCCAGCTAGTATTTAATTTACTTGTAAGTAAAGTATAATTTAATATTACGTTTTATTGTACTTGATGTTTGTTTGTCCTTCAAAATGTAAATTGTTATATAACCTTTGAACGTTTTTTTGTTCCAATGACGTTTCAAGAGAGACGGACGTGACTTAATTTTTGTTTTGTCTGTTGTTGATAATTATTGTACCTATCGTAATAAATTAAATACGAAATAGATGGATAGAATTAATAGTGATTTATTTATGCACATACTGTTAATACTAACATGGCGTGAAAATTAAAGCTATATGGAAAGGTAGGTTATAAAACCTAAATTTAAAGCATGTCCTGTCTGTCTGTCGGTTCTCTCCACGCTTAATCCGCTGAACCTATTTAGATGAAATTAGGTATTGCGATAGTTTGAGTTTCGGAAATTATATTTTTTTTGTTTCGGAAAGCATTCGTAAACTTGTGGAATCAATAATGTTTTACTAAAGGACTATAACACTTTTATTATTTAACTTTTCGTAAGAAATTTATAAACAGATGTGATAAAATATCAGCTACTTAACTTACTACTTAAACTACTTCTACGTAAGCCCAGTCGTGGACAAAGATAGGAACAAGTGATATAAACATCTGCTGGAATTAAAAAAATGATACCTTTGGATCCAAATATACGCCCTCGAGGCTTAATTAATGAATGAAACTCTAGAAAAAAAATCTTGGCCTTGTTCTAATTGCATCATGCAGATTTCCATACGAAAGAAAATCGTGCATATTCATATCACGTGTGTTCAATCATAATCAAACATTTCTGTACTTAGCACGTCCGTTACTGCGCAAAATGAAATAAAATTAATTACTAAATTTGTGCACTTGGGCGCGCTCATTATTGCCAACTACAGTCCGAGTGGCAATCCCTATACTAAATCCACAATATTGCCAACTAAATTATGTACTAAACTATGTTTAAACCTTATTATCAAGACTATAAGGTCGAAAAATTGTCAATGGTATAAGTTATACAATTCATTTCCGTTCATAAAAAATGTGTATGGGCTTCCTATTACGCGTCTATTGATAAATAACTGGCGGATTTACGCATTGGTTTAGCTATCGGATGGTGTCATGTATAACATGGGTTGCAGATTTGTTTTTGTAATGTAACCTTCGTACTAAAACGACTATGGCACCGGCCATCGTTTCTTCCTTCCTCACTTAGTTTTTTATCATATATTTTATTAAATTTCTCATAAGAAACACACCCACAATTACATACATAGGCAAACATTCCTTTCTGTTTGCATAACTATGATTCTTTGAGTGTGTTTTGGTTTCTTTTTTCGGAAGTCGTCAAAGAGTTAGGAAGAGTTTAAGATTTAGTTCTAAAAAATTCTCACGTAGGTACCTATTCTTACAAATATATGGTATATATTGCAGGTATTATATGGCGTAACTGATTGAGTTGCGATTTAAAGGAGCTGTGTAAATAATATACTGTTAATTTGCCAATTACTGTTGAGTGTTAAGTGAGCTGTGGTAGCCTAGCGGTGTGACCAGTGGACTGAGACGTCGAAGGTTTTGAGTTCGAACCCAAAGCACGCACCACTAACTTTTCGAAAGTTGTGTGCGTATTTATCACAAGCTCAGACGGTGAAGGAAAACATCGTGAGGAAACCTGCATGCTTGAGAGATGTGTCTTGATGGCATGTGAAGTCTGCCAACCCGCAGTAGTCTAGCGTGTCGGACTATAGCCTAATCCCTCTCAAATGAGAGGAGACCCATGCCCAGCAGTGGGACGTTAATGGGTTAATGATAATGATAATCACCAATTACTTACGTGCTTTTTGTCAAGTCGGTTAAAATAATAATAATAAATGTTTTTAAAATGTTTCTGGACAATATGACACAGCACCATATCTAGTTCCGAGCTAAGCAACGAGGTTAAAGGGTAAAAATATAGTTACTAAAATTATTCTTTTTCTATTGTTACAGGTACGTGAAGGCATGGATTACAAACAAAATGATTGTACTTCAAACATTATGCTGAGAAGTGATAGAATTAAGGACAATTAAATGAGTAATTTCTAGTGAAAAAAGTCATACAGTTAAGACACAATTGAGCAGATACACGTAAAATTGGTGTAAAAAATATATAACTATAATTATAATAAGTAACTCGTTCGTGTTTTGATTATTAAAACAAATATGATAAAATAATAGTAAATTGATACTTATTTCTGTTAATGGACGTTTATAGACAAAACATTTTTTTTGTGAATGTACCAATTGGACAAAATAAAAATCTGATAGCAAAGGGTAGTGATCTTTCAAGCTTAGTTGGCTGTAACAAATGGAAAGACGCAAATTCAATTCTAAATCAATTTATTTCTTTTACAAACATTGTAAATAATTGTAACTATTATTTTATTAGCATAAGTTACACGGTTAAAGGGACATTTTAAATTACTTTTGAATCTGTGAAAAGTAAGATAACTGCCAATAAAAAGAAACTGTCGTGGACGGATTGGTAGCCTATCAATTTTATTAGGTTTTATGAGAAATTATGCAAATTTCCTGTTATCCATGTTAAAGAAAATCTAAAACTTGCTTATGTATTGTGGTCACAGCTATAGATTCAAAAAGTCTGTGTAAATGTCAGAATAATGAAAGGTTATGACAAAAAGTCCCCATCGGCCAATAACGATTTGATGTATTATAGGTACCTATATGTTTTTTTAAAGGACAACCATTTTTTATTTGTTACTGTGGCGGTCAGTTTTCTGGTAGAGAAAAATTACAACAAATTAATATTGTATATATATTTAATACTACGCCTTTTATTACTGTTATAAGCGGGTACTTGTACTTTAATTGAGTTTGACCTTGACCTTAGCAATGCCAGAATAGAATAGCAAAAATATTGCTAAATAAATGAAATTTGAATTTGGCGGCAAGCGATTATTACCTTAAACTTTCTAGTTGTAATGATTATTATTCAATACGTTATATAGGTATATATATAAATACATATAATACATACTATTTTATGGGATTATCACTACGGAAAAATAACTAAAGAGAGCCTATTTTGTAAATAAGATGGGATAGGAATTAAGTTTTGTTATGTAATTATTTTAGAATAATGAATTTAGTAGATAATACTATTAATACATAGGTCATATTATTTTAAAATTATTGGGATATGTATAAATATAAAATTTTGGAGTTTAGGTGACAGTAAAATTTAAAGATAATATTGAAAGAAATATTATTTAGTATTGCTGTATGTACAAAATGCAGAAGTTTCTTGATGGAAAGAATCTTTTTGACATTTTGTAATAGATGATTTTGTTGTTAAGTTGTTGAAAGGTAAGTGTATATTTTTAATAAAAATGATTATGCATACCTATTAAAATAATCAAAGGAAGGAGGATAAATAGATATTTTTTTAATGTAAGTACTGTTTACTAGGATGACTTTGGTACAGTTCGTTAAATTAAAATTAAGATATGCGAACTATGCACTCTTTCTTGTAATATAGATAATATAATTATTAATTATACCTATATGTATAATATTAATATTCCTTAATATATTCTTAGTATAAGTAAATATTTTCCCGGTTTTTGAACGCAAATATCTGTCAAACGTCACGCGCTGTGATTGGTCAACCGAAAATGTAACAACCAATTACGTTCCTTTAAATAAGATAAGTTCGAATATAATTTCATATACCGGGAATAAATTGTCATTTTCTACCAAATCTTTCACATGTTACCTTGTTTATCCAAATATGTTTCTTTTTAAGTATTAATGCCATTAAAAGCTTTAATAATATTGTATAGTAATTAACACTTTATACGGTTTTTATTTATAAATAAATATTTTTTATACTTTAATGATGTTTTTGTTGAGCTACCTCATTAGGCGATCCTCATTTAAAAATATATTTTTTGGTTTTTAATTGTGTGGTTTCTACCTCATTTTATTTACAATGTTTATATGCATTGGATTAAATGTATGTTTGCAAGTTGCGAACAAGCTGTGGTAGCCTAGTGGTGTGACAGTGGACTGAGATGTCAGAGGTCTCGAGTTCGAACCCAAGGCACGTACCACTGACTTTTCGGAAGTTATGTGCGTATTTATCACATGCTCAAACGGTGAAGGAAAAACATTGTTAGGAAACCTGCATGCTTGAGAGAATTCTCGATGGCATGTGAAGTCTGCCAATTTTTATTAAAGTTTAAGAAAAAAAAATTAACTTTGGGATATAGCTATACATATTTCGCCCAAATGTCCGGGATTTTTGCGTTATTTATCCGACGTTGGCAATTAAGATGATGGCAGCCCTACCCCAAGGCATCATATGTATCAGTTATATTAAACATATTTTAACATAACATAACATACCATCACGCCTGTCGTCCCCGAAGGGTAAGGCAGAGGTGTACTAATGCACACCCACATTTAGCCGGTATGTTTTAGGTCCCATGTAATAGGGGGCGAGCCTATTGCCATTAAGCAGGCACTAATCCAAACTCCGAGCTGCTACTGAATTTCTTAGAAAAACCCAATAAAACATTGCTCGACCTGGGAATCGACGAGTAATAGACGAGACACATATTGTATATAGTATTATTATTTGTCACGTAGCTACGACTATAATAATGAACATTATTTCCATTCTATATGCAGGCTTACCTTGACTTGACCATGTGATATATCACAGAAACGGGTCTATAAAATTATTAATACATAATTAACTAGATTTGCATTTAAACTGATTATGAATCAAAATTTTACTTTTTTCTACAATTCATAGAATATTAATTGCCAACCCGCAGTAGGCTAGCGTGGTGGACTATAGCCTAATCCCTCTCAAATGAGAGGAGACCCGTGCCCAGCAGTGGGACGTTAATTGGTTGATGATGAATAGAATATTAATTGAATATTTATTACTTAGGTATACTTATTCCTATACATTTACGGATTTTATCGCGGTATATTGATATTGGTTGCCATGGTAACCAGACTTGGAGTTTACCTACCCGTGACTATGGATATGAAGTATCCGTCGGGAATTTTCTTCGCCCTTCTTTGAACGATTTTTTTAAATTTTAATTTGTTTGGCCAAAACGTCGCCAGCGCACTTCCACAGCGTACTGACGACGCCGTGGAAGTGCATGCACAGAGGTCGCTGTACGGTCCCTGTAGGTTTTTGGGGACAGACGACCGGATAAGAGGTGAACTATGGTTTAGAATATTATGAGAGTATTATGTTATTGTTAAATAAGATTATTTTTTATTGGTAAAATGGATTTGTGTACGCTAGCTCACATAATAATAGCTATTTGATAAACCGACTATTGATTAGAGTCATTGTAATATTGTATAGAATCATTTAATTAATACACAGACAGAAATGTGCGGCTGGGGAGTTTATTGCGCCGCTTCTTCTTCCCAGAAAAAACACTAGGAAGCGGTGAAGGGCGGGCGTTTTTGGGGGCTGTCTCTATTGTCGGCGTTCAAAAAGAGCCAATTAAATTTGGCCTACTTTGAATAAACGATATTTTGATTTTGAGTATAGTTCTACATCCGCACCGAGAAGCCATGTTTGTGGAGATTAAAGGTCTGGATTCATCATCATCATATCAACCGTTAGACATCCACTGCTAAACAAAGGTCTCCCCCAAGGATCGCCACGACGACCGGTCCTGCGCCACCGGAAGAGGATGCCCACGACCGTCTGGATGAAACCACGTTAAAAATAAAAGCAAAAAAGTATTTTTATTTCAAGACATATCAAGGTAATATTTAGAGTTCATTCTTAGTAATATTGAACTAGTTTTAGCTCGTTTCTTAGTACAGCTGTTTTCCTTAAACCTTGTAAATATGTATTTCCTTTCGAATCTTGAACGAAGATTTCTTTACAAGATAATAAAAACATACATATTAGGACATTATAACTACAAATGTTGAATACTTTTTTATTATTTTATGATGTTAAATATAAAACAAAATAAAATTTAAACTCCGAACTTACTAAGTTGTAAAATCTTTTATTATTTACTTTTAATGGAATTGAATGACATTCGAATATGAACGTGTTTACCTTACAACATAATATATACAGTACATTGAACTGAACTTAAATTATACACGAGTTTAGTAAAACTGTGCCAGTTAATTTTTATTTAGTTAGTAGAAGTAACAGGTCAAGGTGTATAGTTGTATATACCTTTATGGGTCCTAACATACTACGTTGTTTAACTGACAGTTAAATCTGAAAGTTAAGGGTTTTAACAATTAACAGGTAGGTATATTCCTGGAAGGAAAAGAGTCTAATATTATTACGATTTTATTTTACAAGAAAAATCTAAAGTTAATTTATAAATCGAAGTCGGCAGGATTAAGTTAATTCATAACTGCTATAGTACTTTTTTCAATAGAGAAAGTGAGAGAAATTATAAATAAATAAATATTCCTGGACATTATGACACAGCGCCATCTAGTTCCGTGGTAAGCAACTAGGCTTGTGTTACGGATACTAGTCGGTTGGTATACTGCATATATACTTTTATTTTGTAAATACATAAATTTTATACATAGATACATCGATGACTCGGATACAAATGTTCATGCTCATCACACAAACATTTGTCCCTACCGGGATTCGAACCCGAGACCCATAGCACAGAAGGCAGAGTTAACTATCGCTGGACTAATTGGGTCGTCAAATGTCAAAATAATTGACTTTAAAAATCGATTTCATCACTAACCCAATTATTGTCCTGCACAGGTCTCCTCTCATTAGAGAGAGATACAGTCCACCACGCTAGCCTACTGCGGATTAGCAGACTTCACACCCCAGCGAGAAAATCCCTCAGGCATGCAGGTTTCCTCACGATGTTTTCCTTCACCGTTTGAGCATGTGATAAATACGCACATAACTTCCGAAAAGACAGTGACCGTTAACTTTTAATCTCACAGTCCACAATCTATCACTGACTTCAAAATCTATTTACGTTAATAAAAATAATGTATTCTGATTCTGTTGAATTGTATCATAGAACACAACATTAAACACGCTAATGCGATTTTAATTTGAAAGATTTGTTAGTCTGCCGCCAGTCTTTTCTAATAAGCAATATTCTTATAAAACTGCGCAATTTAATCTACGCAGTATACATATAGTATAATTTTAATAATATTATGACTGCCGCCAAACTTGTTTGTGTCCGATTCGTGTAAATCATCATTTATTGTAATTTAATACGACTTAATAAAATTTATGAGATGAGATTATAAGTCGACGAACCAAAAAAACTATGCAAAGATCATTGCATGAGGCGTGTTTAAGATTCTGATTATGCAGCGAGAGGAAAAAATACCACGAGTACCACGTGTACACTGAATATAAATACTCAATATATCAAAACTGAGTATACATATACCAAGTGTGGTATATGTATACTCAGTTTTGTACCTAAAATTAAAGGAAATTAACATGTGATAAATAAAACCCCTTCCAAATAATTTATCCCTTCAAGACATCACTCACGGATACAGGAATCACACATTGTCCTGCAAAATTACTGCTCAGCTCGAATTTGCAGGACATTTTAAACAACATGACAAATTATTAAAAGTACATAATTAAAAATTTAACGGTAAATTTAATATAAATAATTTAATTATACATATCTACAATACTAAAAATCTAAAAGTAATTTAAGAACTTAATGCGCTTTAACGCCATGAAAGTCGAGATTTAAAAATAAATATTGTAATTTTGTATTAAAATTATTTTATCACTTAATTAATTTAAATGAGCAATAATAATTTAATTGGTAAAACATTCAGCATATTAAATTATGCAAGTGTTTAAAGAAAACGTTCATTAAAATAAGGCATGGCTGACTTTAAAAAATTGGAATGTACTGCTTAATTATAATGAAAAAATTATGTCATGCACAAAAAATGACATTAAAGACACATAATTATACGGTTGGTTTTGCTCACTTAGATCTTTAAAAAAGTATTCATAGAGTCGAAAATTTCTTGAGGTTGTTAATGAATTAACGTATTTTAATAGTCGTTTTTTAATGTGACTTAGCAACCTACCGTTTTTACTTTGTTCTTAGTTTGAAATATTTGAATGGTAATTGCCGGTAAAATGTCAAGGCTGGTCAAGGTGAAGCAAGTTGTTGCATAAGATGGGTTACCTCATATGTGTCGCCATATGTGGACATACAAGTTTTCTTCACTGGTTATCAAGTTACGAGAGCTTTTAATAAAATGCTGAAAACTGATGCTCTCAAAATAACACACCTTCAAATTCAATTTTATTCACTAATAAATAATAATTGTCATGATCATAATTTATAAATTATTTATTTATACGAAAAGTTTTATAACATTAAACCGACCACAATATTAGTCAGGTTTTTACAGGGTCGGCAACGTGTGAGCGACGCCTCTGGCGTTGCAAACTTCCATAGGCTACAATAACCGGTTACCATCAGACAAACCTTAAGCTTGTTTGCCACTCTTATATAAATACCTATAAAAATGTTTCAATACAAAATACTAGTCAGTCAGCATTAAAGAACAGACTTCTTTATGATGACGACCCAATTAGTCCAGAGGTAGTTAACACTGTCTTCTTCGAATCCCAGTAGGGACAAATGTTTGTGTGATGAGCATAAACATTTGTATCCGAGTCATGGATGTATCAATGTATATATATTTACAAAAAATATATATAATTATGTAGTATATGAACTAAAATATACACTAATATCCGTTACACTAGCCTCGTTGCTTAGCTTGGAACTAGATGGCGTTGTGTAATAATGTCCAGAAAAACATATTTATTTATTTTGACAAGACTTGTAAAGAAAACTACTTAATAAAAGGCATATCGCCTATCTTGAGCTTGATTTTAGCAGTACCTACCTTCCGCCAACTCTACACACAAGGTCAAATTTTTCTCACAGGAATTAGAACTGCTCTAAAACCAGTAGCCCGTCTCACATTCAGGTTTTTTCGAAAAAACAGTATGTGGTTTTACACGTGCTAAGACGGTGTTAGTTTCAAAGTACGTTAACACTAAGCCGTTCCGTCGGCTTAGGCATTTGTGAGTCGTACTATGTGTTCAGTTGTATAGTGTTTTAATAATTGTATTTTCTTTTATATCTTGAAGACTGCCACGTTGGTCTACTGGTCGTAAATACGAGCTGCTGCATACATACATACACTCCCTCATTCATGGTCCGTAGACCAACAGTTACATGCGTTTCGTGGCATAATTTTGTCGTGTTCATCTCGTCCCTGGCTTTAGTTTCGGGACGTGATATTCGATGACAAAATAATAAACGAGGCGCGTATCACAGCTGTTGCCATATAACAACTAATAACAATCCCCTACACAGTTATTAGTTGTGTAGTGTTATTAGGTAAGTTGTGAATTATTCCAAATAAATATATTTTCTCAGAAAATGTTATTTTATACAATTAACTGGTATCCATTACATGTTAAATGAAAAAACTAATTAATAAGATCGAACATTCGGGTTGAGCTGTCTCAAGGTTTCGAGTTCAAAAGCCTCGTAAAGCAAGAATCACAAAAATTTCAAGTCATGCGCGTATTTTTCACATGCTCGAACGGTGAAGGAAAACATCGATGTTTTCCTTCACTAGCTATTGAGAAAACCTCTCAGACATACAGATGTTTACGGTTTTCTCAATCGTTTTGAATACTGCCAACCCCCACTAGCGTGGACTATTATAGCCTAATCTCTCTCTTAAATGGGAGAAGTGCCGACAAGTGGTTCAGTACATGGTTTGATGAAAGACAGCACAGTTTGGAACAGTATGTTATTTAATTATAGTATTTTTTATTTTTTTATAAGTGTCAGGCAAAGACTCTTTCGTTAATAATGTTTTCTTAGTAGAGAGTCATTAAATTGTTTTTCTTTTTTTTGCTTTGTTCTAAATGAATTACGTCAGGTGCAGCTTCATTGTGAAGCCGTTTATGCACCAGTTCGCGTTCATATTTTATGCTTTGTATGTTTAATATTCGAATCTAATCTTGTATTTATAGGGTTCAATAATAGTTAGCTGATGATTATTTGCATTTCACAAATATATTGAGGAAAGGTGTCCTCACGATGTTATCCTTCTCTATTGCATGCTCAAAAGATTTTCTCCATGGCATGTAAAGTCTGCCCCAACCCGCAGTAGGCTATCGTGGTGGACTTTAGTCTAATCCCTCTCAAATGTGAGGAGACCCATGCCCAGCAGTGGGACAATCTTGGGTTTATGTTGAATGTATTTTACGGTACATGTAATATCGGGCAAGTATATAAACCATCTGAGAGTTTTTCTCGTGGTGGACTACAATCTAATATTGCTCAAATGACAGGACACCCGTGCCCAGCACTAGTTCAATAATTGGGTTGATGGTTATGATATTAACCACCATTATTCGGCCATAAATCCAAAGTATGAATAGCTACTGAGAATTTGATATACCTACTTTATTTTATAGATAATCCCAATAATAATATATATTTTAGCATTTAAAATAAACCAGTTTTATCATTAATAATTATATAATAAGATATAATTCGTTCATAGACGTATCTTAGTAGATCGTAGGGTATCTTGAAGGTCAAGGTCAGATTTATATAAGACAAAAAGAACAACGAACTGAAATACTAAAAATACAAAATAATAATGAATGAATAATTAATAAATTACATTTATAAGTGATTGATTTATTATTTAGACAGTAGTAAGCGAAAATAACAACGAACTAAAATACTAAGATTTCAGCAATAATAAATAATTAATGAATAATTAATAAATGGCATTTATAATTGATTTATCATTTGACAAGACATAAAGGAAAACATCGTGTGCTGACACATCTATGACTTGTTTATGTTAAAATTATACAGATATTATTTAAAGTAAATACAATAAATTATTCTACATTTTGCCATGCAATTTTAATTATAGCTACTTATTGATTAAAAATAATATAATCATCATCAACCCATTACTGTTCCACTGCTGGGCACGGATTTCCTCTAAATTGAGAGGGATTAGGCTATAGTCTACCACGCTAGCCTACTGCGGGTTGGCAGACTTCACATGCCATCGAGAATTCTCTCAAGCATGCAAGTTTCCTCACGATGTTTTCCTTCACCGTTTGAGCACGTGATAAATACGCACATAACTTCCGAAAAGTTACTGGTGCGTGCCTTGGGTTCGAACTCAAGACCTCGGACATCTCGGTCCACTGGTCACACCGCTCGGCTACCACAGCTCTTTTACATACAATTGTGTACATATAAGTGTCTACTATTTATGAAGCATATTATTACCTAAAGGATGTATTAATGAACTTTTTCCGGTAATTACTCCTCTATGTCGATTATTATGTTAGGAATGTCGATATTCAAGACGGGTTTTATTATGTAACTCCTCTTAATAATGTTAAGACGAGGCGGTAAATTTGTTTGTTATATTTCGTTGCTATATTAATATAAAAAAATCAGCATCGGTCAAGCCGATCAAACAGGTTTTAATGACATACATTCCTACACATACCGTAAATGAAATGAAATAATAATTTATTTGCTTTGAATGTAGGTACAAAAAGGTGTTAGTAATAGAAAGGGGTCCAATACATTCTACCGTGAGTAGAACATTTTAATAGTAGAGTTTATTAATAATAATTTGTATACAAACCAAATATTAAATTTATGTCAAATGATTAAAATAGTCAATAATACAATGTCAATAATAAGTTAATAATTAATAAGTCAAAAATATAATGTCAGTAATAAGTTATATTATTAATTAGTTAAATAATACATATGTAAAATTATCGATTCGTAAGACTAGCTTCCATTTGTGCTTGCTTTGCCTGCATGGTATATACATATACCTGGATAAAAAGTTGCGTTTGTGTTAATCTATATGCATAAAAATTTGTAGGAGGTAGGGCATAGCGAGATTTCTCGCTCAAATTGAGCTGCCCGACTGGGGTAGTTTCCGCCTTACAGAAGACCGCAGTGAATCAACAATAGTTGTCTTTCTGCGAATGAGTAAGGTTACCAGTGCTCTTTGGGGAAGTGACTATTCTGACAGCATGGGAATTCCGTTTGCTGTCAGTTCAGTAACTCTTCATTTAAGAAACCTGAACGGTTTCTAAAGGGTTTCGCAACGCATTTGCAAGCCTCTAGTGTTGCAAATGTCCCTGGGCGGCGGTCATCTATTACCATCAGGTGAGCCGCTTGATCGTTTGCCCCCTTATCACCCCTTATCAAAAAAAAAATACCTGCAGTAAAAACATTATACCTGTTTTTACGAAAATTGCGCGGATGGAGGAGTATGAAATTTCCCACACTTATTTTCTTATACATAAACATCTCGTATCACGGTGTTTGTCGCTGAACACCTCCGAAACGGCTTGATGGATTATTATGAAATTGTTTATGTATATTTAGTAGGTATGAGAATCGATCGTAGACTATTTTTTACACCCCTAGATGTTAAGGATGTCCCTCACCAGAATTTTTTTCTTTTTTTTTTGACAATTATTTTTTTATATACCCTAAATTTTTCTCATCTACCACCAACTCCTATAATTTGGCAAAACAACGTCTGTTGGGTCAGCTAGTAGTTTATATAGAGAAGGAGTGCAGAATGCTAATATATTTTTTTAATTATTTTAGTAATTTAAATTTATTATGGTCGAATTGCCAAATTCCAGCCAAAACCGTTAGGCCGTTTTCGCGTTGAATAATAACGAACATCCACATATACAAACTTTCGCGTTTATACGTAAAAACTAAAACTTATTTTATTAGTATGTTACACCCATGTGAACCGGGGCAGATTATTTAGTTATCATTAGTATACAAGTAAGGATTATTACAAAATAACTTATACTTAATGACATGGGTGTTGTCAATAAGGGGTTTTACCAACTTATTTCTGTAATTCTACATGATACGTTATCTGCTGATATGCGATGGTCGTTCAAGGGTAAGACCGTGAGCTATTTCTGTCTACCTTGTCGTTATAAATACATTATTAGTAATATAACATGTTAGGTAAATTTGATTTTATAAATTAGTCAATAATTGTATCTAAAAATAAATATAAATGGATGTATTGACAAGGCGTGTAACAATGTTATGTGAAGTTGCATTTTGAACGGAGCTTGGTTGGATTTTGTTGACTGATTTTTGGTCATGGAATGTTAGTTTTCTCCTGTTTTTTTTTTATTGTTGTTTTGTATTAGTCTTTTCTTTATTAAGGATACTAATGATCACACACAGTAATCGACGTGTGTCTAGTATAGTGATCGTAAGGTACGACTACTGAGCAAGGGTTCTTGGATTCAATTCTGTTGATTGGGTTCAGATTTTCTATGAAATTATCAATAGCAGCTTGGAGTTTGGATTTTTGCCTGGTTGATGGTAATTGGTTCACTCCCTATGGGACATAACATGGGGCCTAATACATACTGGCGAAATGTAGGAGTACATTCGTACACCTCTGCATAACACTTCGGGGACATTCAAGATGGTATGTTAGACTTATAAAAAAACAACTCAGGGGATCAACTAACACGTCGATGTATCTGGTTTAGGGGTGGAATATTTATCTTTTATTATATACGTTATTTTTCTGGGTAATGTCGAAACAAGACTCAGATGGAGAGTCCATGGATAATATTATTTAACTTAATCAGAAAGAGGAAGCAAAGACAGTTATAGTTTATATGATAAATTCACCAGAACTTTTGATTAATACAAAATACCTTATTAACATTTATAGGATATGTATCACAAAATATTAGATGACTGATTTATATCTTCCGCGAATGATAATTCTGCAGAACTATTTTGTCCAAGGATAATGTAGGTATCAAAATTGTAAGGTAAAAATACATATTCTTACCTACATAATAATACTTTTAAGTATTACCTAATTTTGCCTGTGTTTCACCAAATATACTGAATGTGCACTAAAATATGTTCATTAAAAGTATTGTTATTACTTATATAAATAAATATTCCTGGACATTATGGCACACAGCGCCATCTAGTTCCGTGCTAAGCAACGAGGCTTGTGTTACGGATACTAGCGGGTTGATATACTACATATATACTTTTTTTTTGTAAATACCTTTCTTGGTATTCAGATTTGGTTCTGGCACTCGCCGGCCGCTCCCGCGGCACCGCTCGCTTCGCTCGCTCGGCTCGGGTCGTGCATTGTGTGGTCACAGTTCTAACCTAACCTAACCGATATCTGTATTTTGCTGCTCAATCAGTAATTTTGTCGCACAATCAGTATTTTTGATGCGCGGTTTATTATATTCCTTTTTTTAATTCATTTTTTTAAAATAAATCTTTTTTTTAAGGAAGTATATCTTCTAAGTAAGCGTTTCTTAAACCACATCACTTATGTAGGTGAGATTGTGTGAAACATTTAACCTATATGCAATAAAAAAGCGGCCATTTTAGTTTGAAACCCATTACTCAGGAGTTGCCAGGTCCTGAGTAATAATCAAGTATAAATAAGTTGCCTCACACTAGAATTTTCTCTTCTGTGTTGATGGTGCGTTTAAAAACACAAATTGTCACTTATACAAGCGCCCAGACCCGGAACAACTACCTGTATAATAGTACAAACATTAGAACCAACTGTGGGAAAAATAAGGGTCCGTAACGATATTGCGAATGTCAAATGGTCGATTAACGGAACGTCGACTGAACGTTTGTTCGAATGCACTTTATTTCGAAGCAACCTTACATCGACAAACGCTACTTCGAACCTAGTAATTCAAACAAAATAATAATCACTAAGTTATCATCTAATTTAGACAAAAATAAAAGCTTGCTCAGTTAAATTTGATTACTTAGTGATTTTTATTTTTATACTGGGAAAACATAGGTACATACTATATCTAAAAAGGATTTGATTTCCTCGATTATGTATGAAATAATATGACTATGTGACGAAAAATATGTTTTCCATAATTTTATTTAAATTATTAAACTCGATATAATAATTAAAACACATTCGAAAGGACAGTCCTTCGATTATTAAATATTCGATGAAACGTTCATTCGAAGTAGCGTTTGTCGATGGAAGGTTGCTTCGAAATAAAGTGCATTCGAATAAACGTTCAGTCGACGTTCCGTTAATCGACCATTTGACATTCGCAATATCGTTACGGACCCGAAAAATAAATATAGGTATTATTTGACGGTGCCGTATTTGGTAGTTTACTATAACTACCAAATGCCGTTGTTAACAGCGATAGCTTTAATATTTTTTTAAATAAATTACACAAATATTGTATTATTCTCACTATAAGTGAACGCACCGAATATTTGCTCCGTGCGGAGATCGAGCCCGCAACCCGTGACGTACGAGCCGACCGCTCAGCCACGCAAATCTGGTCGTCCTTGATGCTTGTTTACCATGATTATTGATATAAGAATAATGGTTTTCCACAATCACAAGTGGAAAAGTCCTAAGAATGAATTGAGTCATCTAAACTAGTGTTTAACCATAATTTTCAATGCTAACGTGTGGTTGAGGAATGTAAATAAGACGCGTTTTATGTGTTTTCTTAAGAAATGAGAACACGTTTTTTCCGCTCGTAAAAATCGACTTGATATTCTAAGTAAACGTTTCCGGAAATAAAACGGAGACCTTGGTTATAGCACGAGTAGACTTCGATTTTATCACTTCATTCATTTTAACTGATCATAATACTAAATCTGATTTTTTACACTTACGGGAATATAATAAAAGGAGAAGGTGACTGACTGACTGATATATCAACGCAGGATCTAAACTATAACGGTTAGAAACTTGAAATTTTGCACAAAAGTTGCTCCTATAACGTAAGGGAGTACTAAGAAATCATTTTTGAAAAGTCATCAACCCCCTAAGGGGGTAAAACGGGGGAGCAATTTTTATTGTACGCGAACGAAGTCGCGGGAATCAGCTGGTTAGACAGGAATAAATAATAATAAAACTAGTTTTTTACGGATTTTCGATCGCGGTTTAATGATATGGTCGAGTGGTCAGATCCCAAGCGTTATTGCTGTTCACAGAATCTTGGGATGGACGCCTAGATGTAGCAAAGTGTCCATGTCATTTCAGCAAAGAAAGAATAGTAAAGTAAAATACTGTTATTATATTATATTATTATCTTACCGGGTGCTCCATAATGCCTCCTTAAACTTATACATTTATTCCAATTTCTAAAATTTTTTAAACCCAGTAATTTTAATTTTGCGATAACGTCAATCGGAATAAACGGGATTTTAAAAGCATATTTATTAGATATAGCTTTAAAGATGCCAATGAAAAGAAACCAAAACAAAAAGATTCTTTAAAAATCCCTTCACATTGTATAAAAAACCATTTAACTCTACCGTGGAAATATGTACTTTCTTTGTTTAAACTTCATACGTTTTCTCTATGACAGCGTTTCTGTTTTCTTAAAAGTTTCCTTTATAACATGTAATAAGCTTGTTCATAAACACACCCACTGTAAAAATGAATAGCATGTCTTACAATGATATGTCTGTCACAATATGATAGAATTACAAAAGACTTTCATATTGTAGGGAAAGACACTGACAAGAAGTTATTATTATAATATATACTTAGGCTATTATTTAAACTTTATTTCGTACTAGCTTTTGCCCGCGGCTTCGCTCGCGTTTAGAAGTATTATTATTAATTAGGTATAGTTTTCATACAAACTTTCATCCCCTATTTTATCCCCCTGGGGGTAGAATTAATTAAAATCCTTTCTTAGCGGATGCCTACGTAATAACATCTACCTGCATGCCAAATTTCAGCCCGATCCGTCCAGTGGTTTGGGCTGTGCGTTGATAGATCACTATGTCAGTCAGTTATATATATTTAGATTACAGGAGTTATAATAAACGTTGTGATTATTGAATTCTTCATTTTTTAAAATAAGTATTGACACATTCGCAAATATCTAACTACTGTCGGAAATCGATAAAATCACCCGTGACACAGATGCCGATAACTGTGCCACTGCACCAGTCGTACCTTCTATCTTTTATCTTAGTTTTAAAAAAAGGACACGGTGAGCTCGTTCTGTGTTAATCGGATTGTTAATAATAATTAAAAATGTAAGGTTGCTGTTAGTAATTATAACTTCAAGACGACCACCAAAGTCTGCCCTTGACCATGGATGCTGTAAAGGATCCGAAAAAAAGTCGGGTTAAAATAATATCAATATACCGTGATAAAATCCGTAAAAAGTAATTTTATTTCAATGTTTTTGTCTATGGATCTATTGTCCGAAATAAAAATATAATAATTATTATAATCACCAAAGACATGACATGACATGTTACACGTCACCCGCATACCCTTAATATCAGTACCCTTTATCCGTAAATCTTATTGGAGACCATCCCACGCTTCTATTCACGTTTTTCGGTACGAAATACCCACTCAAGAATAAAGTGGAACCAATCTAATTATTACATTTGGAAATAATAACTGGATTATTTTATTATTGTACCAATTTCAGTTATTTCCTTCCTCTGTTTTTCACCAATTAGGCACAAATGCTCATTATAAAAACATTGTAGGTACATGTTTCTATCTCCGGGACTTCTGACTTGGTAAACAGCGTTAATAGACAGCTTACGGAAGGTGAGCAACAAATGGATGAGAAGAGCCGAATACCAAGTACCGTGTAGTTCATTAGGCTTAGCCTATGTTGACATGGACCACGCGTAATGAACACAACACACAATACATATACCTACGAAAAATAAGGTTGAATATGAAAATGATTAATTATATTCAACAACAACTCATTTACTACCTGACTAACCTCCTCTGATCTTGCATGTTGCCGGACTTGAAAGCCACTGAGAAGAGCTATTACATAATGTTTTCACCGCTTCAACATGACTGTGATAAAGACAGAAAGTAAATAAAGAAAGTGGCGGGTACTTTTTTATTATTGCATGTATTATAGGTACGCTGAAAAACAGGTCTAACCTAATTCAGAAATATTTCTAGTAAGAAAAATTATAACATAAATTTAATTGTATTGTTAAATGTATTGCACTTTTATTTAATAGACGATTATTATTATTATTTATCAGACAAACCACTTTTTTTAAGAGAATGTGCAAGTTTCGCAAAGATCTCCCACTGTTTCTTCCACTGACTTCTTAGTAATTTAGTTTATCTGGAAAACAACTTGCTTTAGTAGATTTTTTTTACTGTTCCCGTAATTTTAAAGTACCCACAAGAAAAGAAAGTATTCTATAAACGTATAAAATCTTTTATTCGAAGTACCCGTACACCATTATTGATTTATTTAAATTGAATGCGAGACAGTTTTGTTCGCGACAATCTAAATCACGTAGAGCTTCACTCAAAGTGTATGTGTGCATCATCTGTATGCATAACAAGAATACTTAGAAGCACTATATAGTATACTAATAATACCTAGAAACAAGAAAACGTGAAGAGTGTCTTTAAAGTATTCTACGTTTCCACGTAGTAAGTAGTGCATGGTTTGTTGTGAGAACCGCTATTATAATATATTTTATTGGTGTCTGCAGCTGCAACAACGGGTTTTTCTATGAAATTCTCAGTAGCAGCTCGGAGTTTGGTTTCGTGCCCGGTTAATGGCAATAGCCTCGCCCCCTATTACATGGTACCTAAAGCATACCGGTGAAATGTGAGTATACATATTAGTATACCTCTGCCTAATCTTTCTAGAATAGTTTAGAATCTAGATTCTAAACGTTGACGCTCCGATTAGCGCAGCGGATTAGGGCAACGTTTACGCTTCTGTGGTAAGGGTCCTGAGGTTGAATCCCGGGCTAAAGCTTGTGCGATTTTTTATGTAGTGTATCAACAAAGTAGGTAGGTTCAGATTAAAATCCGAAATCTGACAAAAATCCGTATATTTCAGATTTTTACAGATTTATTTTATATTGTTGTTATTGCGTAAAGTTGTGTTTTGTTAAAATTAGAATTACGCAAAAATTGCTACAAAATTTTTTGGGCCTCATTTGTCATGAATAAACAAAATAATCATACTTAATATAATGATTTCACGAGCTTGAGAACTTGCAACAATGCCATAACTATGCCAACTCTGAGTTTTTAGCGCACGCTGCGCGTAATTAATATTACAATTGGTAGCCCAGTGGCCGAAATTCGAACACTTTTTTATTTTTATTTTTTTCTTCATTTGATCTCCAAATATCACGTTAGTGTCTTACCAGTCATCCTGTATGTACGAGGAGCAAGAAATATTGTTCATACTCTATAGGTATTCACTTAACCAAAATTAACTTACGAATATAAATTAAGTGCGTGATCAATTTCCTACAGGCGACAAGCTGGAAGTAATTCAATGGTGTCAACCTCCCATTAATCTTTCTCCACCATAATATATTTCCTGGTCATTCTGAATTTGTCTGTAACTACCTAAGTATATTAAGTATTGTTTTAGAAACATAGTTCTTATTAGGTCTATTTAGAGTTCAAAACGAATTGAATATTTTTATTACTGCCCGGTAGGCCATCCCGGGGTTGTGGTGCATGCTTTTGCGAATTCCATAGCCCCGGCAATAGGGTTGGTGGCTTGGACGTGTGCGGTTTTTTAGTCGGTAAACGCTAAAGCGGAGTCCGACACACCTCGTCACCTCCCCAGGCGGTGGGAAGGCCCGTAAAGGATTTTCCGCACTAATAAAAAAGCTCATCCCCTATTACACGGAACCTATTACAGGCGTCTTACGTAACCATTTGTAATATAATATTGTATGGCCGAAGGACAGGCTCTAGTTACTGTATGTGCGACAAGCCAGAGGTCTACGGTTCAGGTCGAGCAGTGTCATTGGGTTTTTCTATGAAATTCTCAGTAGCAGCTCGGAGTACTAATTCATGCCCGGTTGACGGCGATAGGGTCGCTCCCTATTTTGTGGGACCTAAAACACATACCCGCAAAATATGAGTGTACAATAGTACACCCGTTTATCACTTCAGGGACGATAGACGTGACAATATCTATGTATTATGAAAAGAAAATTTTCCAAGCATATCAATACAACTTTTAATTCTTAGGATTGATAAATATTTTAGAATATAAGTATCCAAAAGCTGCGATTGCGGTAAGAAAACTAAATGAGAAAACTGAATTAGACACGTTTACAATATTGTAGCACAATGAAGACTGAAATTACAACTCTATTAACAGAGATATAAAACTGAGTTTGGATATTTGTATTGTGTTTAGACGTTTTGGTTAGTTTGGATTTAGTAGGATTACTCTCCGCTTGAATAATTATACCTACGAGTATTCTATGCGATTGAATGATGATGTACAGATGTAATACAATAGTTACTTATTTTATTATAGTGTTGATTCATTGTTAAAGGGAGAGCGAAGGTCTTGTTACCTTAAAGGCTACTAAAATAAAACTTATTTATTTTGTCGCTTATTTTTATTGCGACATTGAAGGATACAAAGAGTATTCTTTATTCTAAATAAATGGGGTACATACAGATAGTAAAAGTACAAAAGTACACGGCTGTTTTATTCTAAAAGCAATATCTTTCAGCGGAATATATTGATAGTATTGAATGCCGATGTTTTTCTTCTTTTACAGGATCCATGGTTACGGGCAGACCGATCGTGACTAATTGACTATGGATGCTGTATGAACTTAGAAACCGCAATAAAACTCGTAAACAGTAATTTTATTTCAATTATTGTAAAGCAATTATAAGCGTAAGTGTAAAAAACAATATCGATTTAAAATTTCATACTTTTTGCAATTTACTTCGTCACTTTACGTTTTAAATTGCATTTTATTTTGACACCTGTTTATATAATATGAAATTATCCTAAAATCTACTGAATATTAAGGCAATCACGGGTCGATCGAACGAAATGTCTACGCGAGCTATTTATAATCTCCCTTGAGACAAACACAAAATAAACTATGATACCCTCTCGATAATGTCTCTAAGGTAAAAACTAGGAAAATAGACTAGGAATTTATACTATATTATTTTATTGAGGAATGGACGACTTTTGGTAATAGCAAATTGGAACATTTAAAATAAAACAATATAATTAATTTAAGCTAAATTATTTTTAAGCTAAAGCTATGTAGTTTATCAACAATCAGTATCCATAAATAAAGAAATTTGAGTCAGTGTCAATTAAATAAGCTAATTAAGTCAATTATAACGACCAGGTAGAGCGACAACCTGCGAAAGGCAGCTGGCAGCAACTGGATGAGAAGAGCTGATGATCGAGCTCTGTGGCGTTCACTAGGGGAGGCCTACGTCCAGCAGTGGACGAATACAGGCTGATAATGATGAAGTCAATTAAACGTAATTAATTTACTTAAATAACTTTTATTATTTTAGAATATAATTATTAAATATCCTATACTGATTGACCTGTATTTAGTTCAATGAGTTATTTGTTTGTTGAGCACCTATCCAAATTTAGATTTTATTTTTCGATGTTTAGTTACGTTTTTCATTAGTTTTATTTTGTATATAATATTTTTCTTTAAAACTGCACTAATTGTAGTCAGATGCGGTGGTACGTCCATTGTTTCAGAACGTCTATTGACACAGTTTGGAGAGAGAGAAGCGAGTCGCGGGTTTGTTAAAAAGGTCTACTGGTTTCTACACAAAAAATGTAGCTTAACTAAATATATGAAACATTGTTTACTTTAACATTTCCGCGAGGGCCCTGAAGCAATTTTTAAAGAGACATTTTTCTCTACATTCATTTGTATTTATAAGACAATTGTTTTTTGAACTGACATTTTCTGCCTCGCACAACCACTCTGTGGAGCCAGCTGCCGCCGGCGGTCTTTCCGAACAGTTACGTCCTGTAAAAGACCGGCAACGCACGTCCTCTGGTGTTGCAGATGTCCATGGGCGGCAGTGATCAATTGCCATCAGGTGAGCTTCCTGCCCGTTTGTCCCCTAATTTCCATAAAAAAGTATGATAACAACTTTTGCTTAGCGCATTTTGTAATTAGGTATGCTGTATTCGATTTTTTTTTCCCAAAGTAGGTTTAACTTAATTTAAAAAAACTTAAGCAGGTACCATAAAAATTATGATATTACTGGTAAAAAACTAAGCAAGTTTTCATGAAGCTTGGTGAAGTATATTTTAGAGTAAGTTTCCTAATTAGTCAGCCAGACATTTTTAATAAAACTACTGTATTCTTTGATGTTTCCTTAAAGAATATAGTAAAATAAATCTAAAATAAAATATTTATTTAATTGATTGAATCTACTTCAACGAAGAATTACGAATTTGACCTAATAAATGAATAAAAAATAATTTGACAACGAAAGAGCACAGTAGGTACAGCGACTGTTTTATTAGGTTAAGCATTGAAATATTTAAGTTGATCTAATAAAGTTTGAAAGAACAGTATTCATGTTAAGAAAAACGAAACGTTGAAAAAATAAAATGAATTTGAACTAAGTAGGTATTTTAATATTCCTCATTCATATTTTATTTAAGAAAAACAGATGTGACTTTTTCTTTCAAACTAGATTTAAGTGTTTTTTTTAACACATTGAGTTTATACACTAAATTAAAAAAAAACTATTACACCAAGCGTGATAAAACCTGTATAAAGTTTTGTTGTTTTCTATATTGCGCCTGTTGCTTTTGTCAATCGATTTACTTTGAGAGGGAAAGTCCAACAATACTCAGGCGTCAGCTTTTGTAATCATTTCACTTTAAAGGGATGCCTGGACTTGTAGTCTTCCCGGGCAAGATCTATTTATTATGATCTGAGAAGGCTATTAGGCATATGTTATCTACTAATGCAAGATCTACCTTCAGCTCAAAGCGTGTTCTCTGACCATTTTATCAATCACTAAAACTAAAATATTATCTTGATATCAGAACACACCATACAAGAATACAATTTGTTTTCATAATTATTATATTAATAAAACAGATGCGAAAGCAAAAATAGATCAAATAATATTTATTCAGCACAGGGATCGGACGAGCGAACCGTGACGCAGGAGCCGTCAGTCAGGAGTCAGTTACTGTGCTTATTAAATCGTCAAACTGTTTCGTGGTTGCCCCTAGGCTTAAAAGTCCTGTTTAAATTGAATAAGTTGTATTTACGTCACAATTTGCGCGGTATTTTGTAAAAAATATTTGTTACAAATATCAAAATATCACCTGGTAACTAAAATTGTATTGGCTTTTCTTGAGTGTCGACAATTCAAAAAAAAATTCAAAATTCAAATATTTTTATTTCAAGTAGACCAATATTACAGGTTCTTTCGAAATGTCAACACTAGTTGCACGGTTCCAAAAAGTAGGTCTTATGGAGAAGAACCGGCAAGAAACTCCATAGATACTCTTTTAAATAATTCGTTATATTTACAATTTTCGTTTTTAATATTAATATGAGAATAATGCAGTCTGATGTGAAACGCATGAGTTATTCACTAGCACTAAAAAAAAAAAAAAAAATTATAATATAAAACCCGGATGCCATGACATGTATAAGCCGACCAGCCCCAACTGACAGCACCCGTTCACGAGCATGACGTGTGTATCAGCGTCGCTCTACTCAATAAAAACAGTTTTCAAAAACCGGCTGCCCTTTACCGATTTTTAGGGTTTTGCTGGGAAGAAGAATAAGAATAAACTCTCCAGGATCACATTACTGTCTGATTATTAAATAAATTATTCCATTCAATATTACAATAATTATGTAATGTATGTATGTATTCAGTATTACAGTACTACGATTATGTGAGCTAATCACGAACCAGTTCAGTTTACCGAGCAGAGAAATAAAGTCAGACATTATTATATTACTAGCTATTGCCCGCGATTTTGTCCGCGTAGAATTATAATTGCATCCAATCTAATTATTTATATCCACCGTCTTTAAAGAAATTATCGATACCGCATACTATTTACATCCCCTATTTTCGCCCTTTTAGAGGATGATTTCCGGGACAAAAACTATCTTATGTCCTTCTCCGGGACTTAAACTATCTCTATACCAAATTTCATCTAAATGGGTTAAGTGGTTATAGTGTGAAGAGGTAAGAGACAGACAGACAGAAAGACAGTAAGACAGAGAATCCAATATTAGTATGGTTAGTATGGATATGGATTACAAAAGCTTTTTATAATATATAGTATAAGCTTTTTAGTACAATAAATTTCCGTAATAGAAAGGATAGGCACAAAATCTCTAGAACCTGAAATATGTGGCGGCTTCATAAATTTATTTTCATTAATGTCGCGTTCGGGGTTTGGGTTAACCGTAGACTTTATCGTAACACCCGTAAGGGTCGTTATGTGCCTGCAAACCGGACGTTGTTAACCAAAGCATCCTAATATCTATACTCGTTGTTAACAGACTTTGAAAACCTACATAATTATGTTTATTAAATTGTTTTCGAAGAAAAGCTATGTGTGTAGAAATAAAACAAAAATATGTGTTTTACCTTGTGCATCGTTGAAATGTGGAATGCACTGTACGATTTGTTTTTTTTTTCGATATATTAATAATCTGAGGGTCATTTAATAATGAGTTTTCGGTTTCTTATAGGTAATCGCGTTCTGTTGTAGATTACAGTGTCACTTAACATCAGACAAACTGGCGGTTCAGTGTAAACCAATCAATAATATATAAATAGATTCAGACCGAGAAATAGATGGATGATAAACGTTCAACATAGTACTCGTATTCTATCAAATTCAATTTATCAATAAATATGAAATAAATATTATAAGCGCCTACTCAAATGTCATTAGCAAGCTGTGTTATAAATACGTTCGACCACTCTCGCCTCACAAACAGGAGCCAATATATGATTAATATTTTATTGATAAATTGCTCGATTTTGATATTTGATATATTTTGATGAATGGTGATGTACAACACGATTAGGTTTGATATGGATTAGTGTGTACATTTGGTTATTGATTTAAAAAAAAGTAATAATTGGCATGGGCACATCGAACGAACAGCCGATGGGGCTTGAAGGTTCTAGAGTGGCGACCACGTACTGAAAGACGCAGTGTGGGCAGGCCCCCGGCAAGGTGGACTCACTTGTGTACTCACTTGCAAGGTGGACTTGGTAAAGGTCGCTGGAATCCACTGGATGCGCGCGGCATATGACCGGTCGCCGTGGCGATCCTTGGGGGAGACCTATGTCCAGCAGTGGACGTCTAACGGTTGAAATGATGAATAATGGGCGTTCTCTTAGCATTATTATACTTATTATAAAAGTAGGTACCTAGTATAATTATGTTGACGTAGGTCCTATCACTAGTATCTTCAAGAAACTAGAAGTATTGTATTTTATTATCACCAATCTATTCACTGTCCCATTGCTAGGCATGCGCCACTTCTCATTCGAGCGGGATTAGGTTATAATATAATAATGTAGTACACTATGCTAATGCGCGTTGGGTACCAATGGCCAAGAATCAATCTTAAACTTGTGATAAACGTGACAGATTTCTGTGGTACCTACTCTAAAACCTTTCAAAGCCGATATTATAAATCAAAACTACGTTCCATTGCGTAGGTACTGATATCTAATCCCGGTCAATAAAAAACTACCATCCCTCAGTACGATATCGGTTTCCAATCTACCAAGCAGGCTATAATCCACCGTTTTAACACGGAGTAAGAATAAATAGAGTACCAATGTATTCAATTCGGAAAACGTAATAATATGTTCTTGCGATTTAAGACAAATGTACGTTCACGTCATATACTTGTTACGAGATTATTGTATTGTATTTGCAACACCTTTTATTTTAAAATAAATTTTCTGAAGTTTCTTGTCGTAGTCTTCTCCAGAAAACCAACTTCTTGAATCCGTTGCATGGTTAATATATGTTAGACATAGACGCTAGTCTATGATCGCGGACGATATAATGGATCCTGCAATTAGAGGTTTGAAACAAAAATATAAAGCGCTATAAAAGTTTTATTTCAATGTCTAACACACGCGTCAGTTTATAGTACCTAGACACTTTGTTGTTGTTCTCAATTTAATAACTACATTACTTGATCTTCATCTAACATCTAACGTGTTTCTGACTCACAATATGCTCAATATTCCATTTGCGGTCTTCAGCAAATTATTTCGGGGAACAACACCGCACTTAATTCGAATCATATTTTACAGAATTTTCTGTGCGTCTACGAATACCTATTGCTTTATTTTCACTCCATCAGTTTATTACTCTGTGTGCATCTGGGATTTATACTCATCGTTCATTCATCGAATTTTTTAACACGGGTGCCTTTCCCAACGGATTTGTGGGTAAGCTTTTAATAGTAGGAATTAATAAAATAGTAATAATATATAGATTGTTGGGAGCCTGGGCAACTGGCGTTACCAGTGGATAGTGAATTCAAAGGTCAAGGTATGTACTTTGAATTTACAATTCAATGGTTTGATCTCAAGGCACTTACCACTGACATCTCGAAGTAACGTGCGTGCTTGTCACATGCGCAAACGGTGAAGGAAAATATTAATAACTGTGAGATGGCGTGTAAAGTCCCACTTAATCCTATCAATTGCGAGGAGACCCATTCCAAGCAATGTGTCAGTAAATGGGCTAATGATGACGGATATTGGTGTTACAAATGAGTGTTTGATGTTATATGAAGGGGTAACAAGTTTTCTGTGTAATTTATATTTTTAAACCTTTAACCACCCAAGTTGGATATATCCGACAAATATTTTTGTGTTCTTTTATATTTTCCATGTGTCTATACATGATTATACTGTCGAAATGGATATAAAAATACTTGTCGGATATATCTGACTCGGGCGGTTGAAGGGTTAAAAAAGTAAATTGTTACAATTATACTTACATAGTGGGATCTTCTTTGTCTCATTAGATGAGCCTTTTGAGTGCGATTTTCAGTGGCGGCCGTATCACGTGTTTCAGCTGTATTATAAAAATTTAGCTACATATTCTACGTTTGATATACAGAGTGTTTTTTGGAAGGTGTCAAGCTGGTGCAGGGTAGGCAATAGTGGACAACCACACCTATCGATTGGGCCCGTATATACCGGGATTATTTGTAGTTTACGAGTTAGAATTTTATTTAGTTTTTTTGAAAAAAATCCGAATAAACGATTGATCCCTCGCTTGACACCTTACAAGAAATATCCTGCATATTTACGATGTAATATTGATTGCAGCATTTTATGGGAGCTGGATGGACTGTATGTAAAGTGATATGTAAAACCTTAAAATAAAAATGAGCTGTAGGTACCTCATTTTACCTCACTACAGCCCCTGATTCTCAATAAATTCAAGAACTTCAAAAGTCATACCTATCTAAATTAATAAGTTATAGGTATTAGGATATCATAGATCTAACACAAGTCCGAAGAAAGGGCGAGTACAATGATGACCATCGCATTAAGCAATCTGGACTACCTACTATTTTCCATTATCCTGCTAATAACCCGATTACAGTATAATAGTTCTATGAATTGTGTAGCGACATCTATCTCGCTACATTCTAACTACGTCCACAGGAGGAAGGTAAAATCCTACATCGCGCAAGCGAAATTTGCACGCGAGATAGCATATATACAAAATGCACACCTCACCTGGTCGGAGGATCCCCCTTTTCAAATAGACGGATTCACACCTCCTTCCCTCCATAATAGTATTTTCTTAACACTAACAATCTCTGGTTCTTAAATCCCTTAGAGATACATGTAAGTACTAAGCCTTAGTCTAAAGCTACACAGCCTTCAACTCGTATGTGAGGAGACAATTTATTATAAGGATTTATGAAGGCATTGTGTTAAATAATACATAAGAGCTTTCATGGAACAGGGTGAGTACTGAATCCTGTATTCCTCCTATACAAAGCGACATAGATGACGCAATACTGAATGAAATATAATAAATATGTTACCGGCAATCTGTATAATTCAGGTTTTGTATACATTACCTAGGCAATGTATAGAATACCTGGGGCGTCCAGCCAATGTATGAAATTTCGTGAATGTTATTACCCATTACATACTTAACCTCGGTAATGGAAACAATTCCAAGGGATTGGATATAGTCTTCTAGCTATAAGTACATATTATTACCGGCTGCACATTCGGTATTGTATATTTTTTTACAATACAATTCAATTTCTATGTTTACCTGCGATTATATTCATAATATAGATAAAGAGTTTCTTTCTTCAAAAACACAAATAGAATCAAATACTTGGTAAACAAATAAAACAATTCAATAAAAAAAAATATTGGCCCCAAATAGCCAACCGAAATATGTAATTACAAGGAGATAGACAGAAGCTGTGGCAGTAGTGTGCCTACAGTTGGTTGTAGCCTAGCGGTGTGACCAGTGGACTGAGATGTCAAAAGTCTCGAGTTCGAACTCAAGGCACATACCACTGACTTTTCGCGGCAGTTATGTGCGTATTTATCACATGCTCAAAGATGAAGGAAAACATAGTGAGGAAACCTGCATGTGCCATGCGTAGTCTGCCAACCCGCAGTAGGTGGTGGTAGGTCGCTAGCGTGGTGGACTATAGTCTAATCCCTCTCAAATGAGAGGAGACTCTTGTCCAGCAGTGGGGCAATAATGGGTTGATGATGATGGTATTTTCACAGATACATTAAAAACAAATGGTATTTTATAATACTAAAATCAAATTTAACGTAAGGTAAATAATAAAGTGTTATTTTTTAACGTAGCTGAAAATGGAATTTCACTGAAATTTCCTAACAAGATACATATTTTTTTAGTATTTCTAGGTATATTATTATAATTTTCAAAGAATAAATGGAATTTATAATACGTAACAGAATATTAATATTTTTGAAGAACCTACTTTTATTCCTTGAGTATTAACTTAGTAGTCTAGAGTGAGACTCGGCCCCTATTAAACAGGACCTAAAACATACGAAATGTGGGTGTACATTAGTACACCTCTGCCTAACCCTTCGGGAACTACTAACAGGCGTAATGGCATATAGCGTCTATTTTAGTGTACGCGTGTTTTCGATCTCCTTCATCTGAAATTATCATTCTAAGGTTAGTTTTGTTTTCAGGCCCGTCTTTGAAATCGAGTTTGTATTTATTTTGTTTGATCAAAGGAACAGAGATCACTTTAAGCACTTTTTAGTGGCGTCTCAGGCTATTTTACGCAGTTGAAGGTTGTAGAGAAACGCAATTATCGTACTAGGGGATCATAAAGCAAACGAAATGACGTACCATTGAATACATTTTTATACCCACCTGGAATTTTTATTTTCTTTGTAATATTAGCAAATGTTCCCTCGTTGGCGACGTAAGTAGGTGTTAAAATGATTGGTAGTGTTAATATTGTTCAGTTATTACTTGGGCAGAGTTAGTTGTAATATTAAACATAGGTTGTGTATACACACATATTTTATATTGTTTAGCTCGCGTTCGAGGGAAATTATTCGATAAAGTTTTTAAGGAAGAAGAATCTCCCTGCATAGGTATTTGATATTTTTACTAACAAATTAGACGTTACCGTTTTGCAAGTTAGCTACGGGATAGTTAAGTAATTATGCTTATTAAATTAGTAACATTTAATCTTAGGTAAAGCTTAAAAAAGGCTCCCAAATAATATTTTTCTCGGTTTGCCTCTGCTAACCAAGTATATGAATTAATCAAGAAGTGTAGTTGCACCCACAGATCTTACCTATATTTCCATTATAAAGGTATAATGGAAGAAGGTAATAATGTTTTTATTTTTGTTTTGATCTACTAAAAGGTTTTGGCAAAAATGGCAAAATTCTCTTAAACTAACATTAAAGTAAGTTAAGAATATTTATTGTTCAAAGTAGTACACATAAAGGACACGTGAATGCATAATTGATGTACTCTAATCCTTGCTACGGTGATTTTTTTCAGGTGACTTGTTTATTGAATTGATAATGGATGGCCCTTCAAGCAATATTGGCTTTAATGCGCGCAAAACAGAGAAGTTTGAGGAAACAAAACAAAGAGCGGTGAAGGCATTTTTCGGCCAAACTTTTCCCTCCGGCCTCCTGGCCTATGCCCAACAGTGGGGCAATACGGGCTGATGATGATAACAATGCAAGCAATTTTCGGTAGTATGGGTAACTAATTATTGTAGAGAGAGAGAGAGAGAGAGAGATAGAGTATTCTTTATTGTAAACACACAAAAAAAATGGAATACATATAGTAAAAGTACAATCTGCGCTCTTAGCTAAGGTACACTCTAACAAGCTAATTGGTTTTCATCCACACATGGATCTATAGTTGCATGTATACCAATCAGGTTGTTAGAGTGTACATACAGATTAACTACCTCGTTGGTTCAGTGGTTGTAAAGTGCGACTTCACGAGAATGTTCTTATCGGGATTCGAACCCTTACAACGGAAAACAGCCTAAATATCGCTAAACTAATCCTTTCGTCAATTCTTTAATCAGTAATATCTAGAGAGAGACAAGTAATAACAATTTAAACGTTTACACCCTCGCCATTTCAGAATTTAGATAATAGCTTAGTTTGAATGCAAATTAAAATTGAAAGCCAGTGTTTGAACATTGAATTTTAACTAGAAATTTTACTTACAACTGAAACGTGTCAAATCTCTGCTAAATTAAAAATAATACGGACAAGAAATATCTGTGTACTTATCTAAAATATAAACAGCAAAGTTACTTTAAAAATGTCTGCTATTGAATCCTCATGGCCACTTTTGCAAATGCTGTTAGCAGAATATGCCACCACGCCTGTCGTATCGGAAGGGTTAGGTAGAGGTGTGCTAATGTTATCACCCACGTTTCGCCGGTATGTTTTAGGTCCCACGTAATAGGGAGCGAGCCCCATTAACCGAGCACGAATTCAAACTCGGAACTGCAACTGAGAATGTCATATAAAAACCCAATAACACTGCTTGACCTGGGAATCGAACCCAAGACCTCTTGCTCGGCACTCGCACTGTACGACCACTAGACCAACAAGGCAGTATATAAAAAATATGATATAAAAAAATATCATGGTCGCTTATCTTTAAAAATAATTTTAACGTCAATAATAATTAATAAGGTATTAATTGAGGCTTCAAGATGATAGAGCTCCGCTATACTTAGAACCCAACATCTTTATTACGTTTTTATTAGCTCTTTACTTGCTATTTTAAGGAGATTTCTCAGAGATAGAATAGTTCCTATACCCACTGCAGGTACCTCGGGTCTTAGGTCAGATTGAGAGGCGAAGGCTTGTGGGTTGGCAGATTTCATCTTATTGAGAATCTCTGAATATCTCACACGCATGAAAGTTTTCTCACAATATTCTTCTCATTAAACATCGAGTGATTTATGTATTTATAATTAAGACACACATGATTTTTTTTAATTCAGAGGCATTTGGAACTCCTCCAAGGCCCTTTTTTTTTCATCGCACCAGGTCAATGTGAACTACCCTCTGTTGGTTTTATTGTTATTTAACTTAACCCTTAAACTTATATCAGGAGTAACTACGACATTGCCAAACTATTCGTAACACTTGAACTGCGACACTGTTTACCCGTTACGGTTAACGGCTGCTAATATTGAATAAGTTTATTCATATAAACTCACAACGGTACATTAAATTGTTGAAATTCACGGTGGGCGTCTCATTTTCCCACACTTCCGTATGATGGGGAAGCACATAAACCTGTGTGTTTCATTTGAAATGAGTATTTAATCAATGCTCACACAATATGTTAAAACTTCGCTAAACGTACAATATGTTATACTATAATAAAGTCATGATCATACAATTGTCGGCACGAGTCGTGAGCACAGATTTTAGTAATAAAAGCCATTTTATGCATGTACAAATTCAAATTCAAATTATTTATTTGCGTGAATATGGGTGATACATAAGGTGTCACATGTAACAAATTGTTCTTGATACCATATCCTACCTTTACAGGTGTGCAAATATGTACTTAGTTGGTAGTAAGCTAGACTATTACATTAATGATTATAAATTATAAACTTTTACATTATAGATATTAAAGCTAGATATTAGTATAACCATTATTATAATTATTATTTAATTAACATTATTATGAAATTATTACTATTTATACAATTTTAGTACGTTTTCGGACAAATTTGTTCAGTATCGGTTTACCGGTCAGAAACTATCGTGTGCAGCCTCGGCGCCCCTCGCCATCGTTATTCATCCGAAAGAGACCGAAAATTTATGGAATGCGCAAGTGAAGTTTGTGCTCACGACTCGTGCCGGTACCTATACTTGATTATTATTAATAGTTCTTCCAATTACGCGAATATTTGACGTTGAAATCAAACTACTTTTATCGCGGTAAGTTGATATCTACGCCGCCGGTCGTCGTGGCCATCCTTGGGGGAGACCTATGTCTGCAGTGGACGACTAGCGGTTGATATAATGATGAAGATGATGATGTTGATATTATTTTATCGAGATAAAATCATTCTTCTAAGTTGTTTTTCCTTATGTAAGGACAGATGTTTCTTGTCTATATCAGGAGAGTTCGTCCATGAATATGCCTTTACCAAAGTATTTATATTTTTATTATCGTATTTAGGTTTGTATATTTCAATTTAATTAATTGAGCACTAATTTCACTTTACAGAAAAGTGAGAGAGGCTGCAATAAATATGAAGTCTACTTTTGATTGGGTAGCGTTTGAGTATTTTTTTATTCTAATAAAATTGTGACAATGATTGGAATGGAATAAAATATCCAATGAATGAACATTACATCTTTGTGGGGTTCCACACTATGTACCTAATCTAATGATCCATCGGCTGGCATATGCCCACGGTCAGTCTATTAATAGGTTATTATTTTAAATTTCCCGTATAAAGTACCTATTGTTGGATATTTGTATTTATAGCAACACCAACATTAAAATGTATAGAATATTGTATACTGTGGCAACACGCCCCTTCTAACTGTGACAGTGGTACATTCAACTCTGAATTTATTTCCTCTGCCGTATTTTCTTTATTCTTCCTTGGCATCAGCGTACCATCACCTCATTATCACCATATCATCACTACAACATTACACACCTACTTATATATCATCATCAACCCATTATTGTCCCACTGCTGGGCACGGGTCTTCTCTCACCTGAGAGGGATTAGGCTATAGTCCACCACGCTACTGCGGGTTGGCAGACCTCACATGCCGTCGAGAAATCTCTTATGCATGCAGGTTTCCTCACGATGTTTTCCTTCACCGTTTAAGCATGTGATAAATACGCACATAACTTCCGAAGAGTCAGTGGTGCGTGCCCGGGTTTGAACTCGAGTCCTTTAACATCTCAATCTACTGGTCTCACCACTAGGCTACCACAGCGCTCTCTACAGCTCTCTCTACACTACTTACATAAACGTTTATTTAATTATAGTCAGAAAAGTCTTGTTTTGCGTTTCTCATCCCCATTCACAAACCAAGATTAAATTGGTTGTGTTTGTAGAAAAACCCTAGATACAGGATAAAAGATTGAAAACAGTAAGAAAACTTGCGGGACCTCCATTTCATTAATTGTCAGGATTTTAACTCAACAATTACGTGGCAAAAAAAACATCTGGCTACCTTAACTACTGGAAGCTGATGCTTGTGTAATACCTCCAAATATAACGCTGCTTTTTTCACTCGCCCGTACAGTGATAAGGACGGCAACATATTTAAGGACTAGTACTACTACTATTCAAAATTGAGTAGTTTTTACTGGCCACACAGATATAAAATACATAGATGAAGCGATTTGTTTTTAACTGAGTTAAAAAAAGGACGAGGTTCTCAATTCAACTGTATTTTTTATATTTGTTACCTCAGAGTTTTCGACTGGGTGAACCGATATTGATGATTCTTTTTATATTAGAATGCTGGTCCATTTCAATTTGGTCCAATTCTGATATTTAAAGTAGTTTTTTTTACAGAATTCCTTATTATAAATGAATTATTGACTGAGCCGTCAGTTGCGCCTGGCAGAGCTATGATTTATGATATTATGTACAAAAAAAAGGGGACTTTTAATGTGACCCTTTATATCCCTTAATCAATCATCTCGGCACGTGCTTAACAACTGGATACAGGTTTTACCTAGGAAATGCTGCATCACTCAATTATTAGATACATACCATCACGCTTGCCGTCTCCGAAGGCTTAAGCAGAGGCGTACTACAGTAATATACACCCACTATGTTTTAGGCTCTATGAAATAGGGGCGAGCTTATTGCTAACAACTGGTCACGGATTCAAACTCAGAGCTGCTACTGAGAATGTCATAGAAAACCCCAATAATACCTGGGAATCGAACCCAAGACCTCTTGCTGTCGTAGTCGTAGTTAGGACCACTAGGCCAATGAGGCAGTCACTCAAATATTGTTTGGTAATTGCTGGATGATATGGCTATATTCTTGGTAGAGTTGATGATTGCTGAAGCAGAAGGATCCTTGAGTGGAAATGGCACGGCCTCAACAAAATGGATGTACAAAAGTACGTAACTAGATGGTTAAGTTCGGACGTACTTAGGTGCAAGCGGCATACAAGTTCAGTAGTAGACTTTCATTCATCATCTGCTGGAAACGGGTCTCTTCTCATTTTTAGAGGGATTATGCTATAGTTCTCTACGCTAGCCTACTGCGGGTTCGCAGACTTCACATGCTATCGACAAAATCTCTCAAGCATGCAGGTTTCTTCACGATGTTTTCCTTCACCGTTTCAGCATGTTTGTCACATGCTCAAACGGTGAAGGAAACTTAACACCCACATAACTTCCGAAAAGACAGTCAGTGTTCCAAAAAATCATTGCTTGGGTTAGAACTCGAGACCTTTGACATCTCATTATACTGGTCACACCTCTAGGCTACCACAGCTGTTCATTTATTGGTAGATATGATTAATGATGTACCGTTGATAATCGCATATCAATTACATGTACAGTTTGAAATAAGACATAGGAAGCTAGTAAAATTCGATTAAAACATTTTTTTCAGGAATTCGGATTTAATTGGTCGAAAAATACCATTTCTTTGAAATTAAAGCGAACACTGTTTTTACCTTACGGATTAATTAAATTTATTTACAAAAATACATATTTTGAAATTTCATCGAATAGAGTAACAAGGGCAAAAGTGGACCATTATTTTAAAATTACTTAAGTTCATTATTTCGAATTTATTTTGTGATAAGTAAGATTAATTGAAAATTAAATAATGTAAAATTTTCTGCAAATAATTTCAAAATAGCAAGTTTCATTAAAATATTGACGATATTACTTTAAAAACGAAAATAAATAATAAAAATACATATTATGACGTAACGTAAAATTATCGTTTGTTATCACCAATGAACATGAATGAACTACATATTTTAATTTTATAATTTTATTTATTCAATTATTTCACGTTAGTTTTAAATGTTTCTCATCCAGCATACGTAAATTTAAAACAGAATTCTAAACTAATAGTCCAATTAGGTCAAATTTGCCCATGTTACCCTTCGCATAAAATTCCATTCACACAGTCAGACATCAAAATAATTAAGCCACTTTCATACGACCTACGTGTGTTACATATTTTAAATATTTTAGTAGTTTACGAGTTTTGCATCACTTTTGTTCTATTTAATGATTAATTTGAACTTAGCTTTATTTCTGAATATCTGATAAAGGTATAGTTTATTTTCAAAAAACAAATTGTCTTCAATATTCACTGTAAATACTTACAGTGAATATTGAAGACAATTTGTTTTTTTTTCTGAATAATTCCTTTGATATAAAGTGATACTTACACAAGTCAAAAGATGAAAACGATAAAATACTTTTATTTATTATAAATATAAATATTTTTTATCATAATATAATAATTGAACATTCAAATTATTAATACTGAGCTCATATTTACTTAGAATTATTTTATACATAATTTTCCTTAATCATGATAAATTTTTTGAGTACTATCTAATTATTTGGTATTCTGGTAACAATGATACAATATTATTTTAATGAATTATTAACATTAGTGCCTATTTTGTATTAATGTAAACGTAACTAAAATTACATTTGTATATAATTGGGTTTATTTCCATAAAATTGAGGATTGCTATTTAAAATGAGGCCTAAATCGATAAATCATGAAATAAAAATGAAAAAATAAAATGATTCACAAATATAATCTGTACACAAAAAGAAACTTGAGCGTGACATTTAATAATGATGCGGATTATAAAATTATGCTTTACACACCTACATCATACATTTATTTAGTAAGTAAATATATAATTTATATAAATAATTATAACGTGCTTTATATACACAACAAGTGTCAGTAAGAACCTATGTACCCACGTCCATCGTTGAATAATATTCGTTTCTTTTTAGTAGTTCATAAATGCCATATCTGGTTTTAACAAGACTGACAGCTACTTTATAACATTTCAGACTTCAAAAGACATTGTAAATAAGACTTACGAGAAGTTCCAAGCATTTTTATAATATGCTTTGTAAAATAAGGAGCTTAAAATATCGAAAAACGAAACTCAAGACAACACAACATAACTAATATGATATTTTTAATCCGATAAAACTTGAGCACTATAAATAATGCAATTTTACTTTGAGAATATTTTGAGAAATGATTAAGTGAAACTGATTACGTTACTGAAACAAACCTTACTCAAATTAGCTATAATTAAGTGATAGTTGAGTTTCGTGTAAAGAAATTGTATGGTTAGATTTTTAAATCGACCAATGATATTCAGTTTCAGTTACAATTTTAGGAGATCGGAATACAACTTATGTTCCTACCTACTGACGGTAATATATTTAACTAGCTGATTCCCGCGACTTCGTCCGCGTGCAATTTAAACAAAAAATAAGTTTCATATGAACTTTAACTTTGCACCCCCGTTTTACCCCCTTAGGGGGTGAATTTTCAAAAATCCTTTCTTAGCGGATGCCTACGTCATAACATCTACCTGCATGCCAAATTTCAGCACCGATCCGTTCAGTGGTTTGGGCTGTGCGTTGATAGATCACTATGGCAGTCAGTCAGTCACCTTTGAGTTATATATATTTAGATTCCTATGTGGGATCTATTAAAGACCTAATGAGACCCAATATATAGAAACAAATATGGAATTTGCTCTTAAAAAATAACAATAATGTATGTATTACCGTAATTTCATAAAAGCACTTAGCCTGATAGTCTAATTAGAACAATCTTTTAGTTTGTTTATTTATGTCTGAGCTTGAAAGTGAATAAGGGCTAATAGTCAGAAATCTTAAATGTCTTTGAATTTAAACCAGCCTATCACTGTTTAAAAATAGCCTTATTGATAAAAGCTTATATTTAAAAGGAACCTAATCACTTTTGTAAATAGAGTCGAGTTTTACAACAATGTTCGTGAATCACCTTAAAGTGAGCAGTTTTGGAAGTGAGCAAACAAAAGGTTCACTTAACCAACAAACCGATTATATTACGTAGATTCCTTTGAATTTGAAGTACGTGAGCATCTCTTCACATTTATCGACTCGTGATTCGTTTGGGTCGGTTGTAAAAACCTTTATGTCTATGTAAATAAGGGTGTAAACGACATAATTCGCATCCTATCAGCAGACACAATAGCCAAACGGATTACATTCTTACGGCGTGGTCATAAAGCTTTTATTAGCTTTTTCTGAGTGACTCCAACCGAGTCACCACTCGGGTGATGCTATTTTTTCATAAGACTTAATTAAGAGTCGAGGAGATTTAATTCCGTAAATAAGTGTATTATTATTTATTATTATTCTATTTATTAATTAAGTAATAAATAATAAATCATACATATTTTCATAACATTGGTATATTCTATGTATTCAGATAAATATTTATGGGTTTAGGTAAGCACGAGAGAGCTTTTAATTAATAATTTTGGAAAAATACCGAAATAATGAATTGATAGCCATCATTTATATTGAAATAATATCAATGCCGCGATAACAGCTAGTTTAATTTCAAAGCCAATTTATTTATTATAATAAATTTAATTGTATCAGTTAGATTAAATTTTTTTGGTACAGTATTTCGGTAAGCTCGTGCAAACTTAAATAAAAAATATGCAATTGTGTATATTATTATCAATTTGATAAAACTATGATTTATTGAGCATTTATTACAAGAAAGTGAGTATCCATCGATTGATAAAATAGCTAATAACTTATAAATTATTTACACTAAACATTCATTTAAATGTATATAAAGTTAATATCAGTGTCCTGCCACCGGCACCAAATGTTTCTGAATAAAATGTAATATTGTCAATTTCATATCAAACATTTACACTTTCCGTCCGTGAATGTAGGCTGAAACAAAGAGAATATTGGTTTTGATGATATTACTGAAAATTATAATTACTGTTTAATATATGAAATTATATGATATGGTGGAATAATATTAAAAGAACTAAGAGAAAATATGTATTTAGTAGGTCTGAGGATAGGCCGTAGGCTATTATTTACACCCCTAGGTGATAAGGATGGCCCTGGGTAACTTTTCGCCCTTCTACCAACCCCTAATTTGTAATAGGGATTTTTCATCCACAGACATTAACTAGAAATAATTTATGGTATATGCTGGCTGGTATACAAAATTATAAAACAATGGCGTAGTAGGTAGTGTAGCACGTAGACCGTAGCAGATTTATTCGTAGCAGTGCCGTAGCAAAAAATCACTAACATAATTCCAAAACAAAGTCATCTTGAAAATCGTATAGAAACCCGTTTGGTCCCGAATAAGGGAAGTTTTATACGTGACCGCGCCGTGCCCGGGGCATACCGGGCATGGTCCGGACGGGGCAAGGATTTGAAACGTTACATACATTTAGTATGAAGCAGTTTATATTGCACAGTGCATGATCTGTATCCCCTGTTCCCGGGCCCGCAGAACGCTAGTCTATACCGCTCCTCTCCGGCCTCACCCCCGCCTCGGCCCATCCCGGACACGGACCGGTCTAATATAACGGGTTTCCATACGATTTTCATCATTGGACGTAGTGATTTATGAAGAAGGTTTAGGTAAAGAATCCATAGGTGAAGGGTGGGTGTTTTTGGGGGCTGTCTTTATTGTCGACGTTCAAAAAGAACCAATTTAATTTGGCCTACTTTGAAGAAATTATACTTTGACTTTGACATTAAAATTTCGGGCATATGTATATAGGACGCTACCCATACGAAACCGGGAAGGGCCGCTGATATCAAACAAAATGCTTATACATCGCTAGTTTTATAGAAACAAGCGACTTTTGAACGTGAGGTCCTGAGTTCGGTGTCCAGGTAAAGCAATCGCTATTGAATTCTACTATAACTCTTACTAGCAGTTCAGAGTTTCCATATGTGGCCGTATGGTAATGGAAACAAGCAAGTCTTATATGGGACTAGATGATTCTCTCAACGTCGACCGCGTGCAATTTAACGAAAAATGGCAAAATTTCATACTAACTTTGCACCCCCTTTTTACCTCCTTAGGGGGTGAATTTTCAAAAATCCTTTCTTGGTGCTCCTTACCAAGAAGCAGGAACCCCTGTGCAAAATATTAAGTTTCTAACCTGCGTTAATATGTTGAAAATTGACACCTTGTCTTAGAACCGTGATAAATTAATCTTACTAATACTTGTGCCGCCGACCGTAATAATGAATGAGTGAAGAATTAATTAAAGGTTCCATTATCATCTAACACTTAGATGAATCGCTTGCTTCATCATGATTTTGATCGTTACATTTGTCTTTGTTTAAGTGCGTATTTTAGGCTGTGTTTAATTTAGCGGAGCGAGCAAGTGTATGTGATAGTAGAAGGTATTATATACGATAATAATTGATAAACATTGCAAAAACACTCGAATTAAATAAAAATGAATCTTAAAGGTCACAAAGTTAAATAGAAATTTGAATGTATCGCCATCGCATCAAATGCAGTATCATCAGTACTATCAGAAAATGGTTAAATCATGTTTTTTGTATAGTTAATTTTATGTATCGAGTGTTTTTTTTTGTTTATCATTTTGTAATTATTATATTGGTTAGTGTTTATAGTGCACCGCGCTTATTTAGTACGGGTTGAAAGACTTTGCTTGCCATTAAGAGAATATTTTAGAGATTCAGATTTCTTCACGATGTTGAAGTACAAAACATATTATACCTTCGTATAATTTTAAATATTCTGGTGCAAATGTTGAATAAAATGGAGGCGACAGTCCATTTAATATCATGTCGGATATTTGCGGTGTCCATATATTTTCTACCCTTGTATATATAAATCATTTAAGCACGAGTTAATGCTTTAGAGAATTTTACTGTATGTCTACTTAATGAAGGTTTATTTTATTGTCACAAATGGATGCTAATAAGTTTGTATGAAATAAGTCTTTCCTTTTGTGTATATCATTTGTTATAACTATAACAACGATATTTCTTTTCATTTATCTTGAGGGTCAATTCACAGATCGACAATAGGTATCGTTTTTTATGAGTTTTCAGTAAATAATCAAAAGTGTAATAATAATATATCCGGACAATATGACACAGCGTCATTAAGTTGCGAGCTAAGCAAGGAATCATGTGCTACGGATACTAAATAGTTGAGACACTACATAGTTGTTCTGTTTTTGTAATTACGTAGTTACGCGAGATTTTGTATTCAGGAAGGATTATTTAGGGGAAATGATACGTCACGATTCTACAGTGTGGGGAAATGATATAAGAGTGAATTATACCAGCATATATAGTTGTAGAACCATCCACAGATACACTTTATAGTAGCAGTCGCTTCAATGTGAACTTATTTATTTATTTATTTATCACTTAAATGTTTTATGGTAAGAATATCAACTGATAATTTGTCGGCCTTAAATAAGGACAAAATTTGGAAGATGGCCGCTTATGTATACCATATAATAGTACTAAATATATTTTTATATGATGTATTAAACATATTATATATTACAACAAAGATCTCGTTCGTAGTAATTTTATTAAACTAACGGTTATAGATAGTATAGATAGTATATATAGTATAGATAGTACAGATAGTACAGACAGTATAGATAGTATAGATAGTACAGATAGTACAGATAGTACAGATAGTACAGATAGTACAGATAGTACAGATAGTACAGATAGTACAGATAGTACAGATAGTACAGATAGTACAGATAGTACAGATAGTACAGATAGTACAGATAGTACAGATAGTACAGATAGTACAGATAGTACAGATAGTACAGATAGTACAGATAGTACAGATAGTACAGATAGTACAGATAGTACAGATAGTACAGATAGTACAGATAGTACAGATAGTACAGATAGTACAGATAGTACAGATAGTATAGATTAACGTATCTCACCATCATAGTACATGCCATGCGGACATTTAGGGCAGCTAGCAAGCAAATGCTGTCTCTGCAACGGGAGGCCGCTGTACGTTTGACACGACGACCGCTGCCATTCGTTTACTGCATTTCCTCTTGAATTTCTGTGTTCCTCTATACCTGTAGAGACGAATACTTCAAGGGAATTATATTGGAAGTTCAAATTACACGTGATTATTATGGATTGCGCGCTATTGGTCTGTGCAGGTTACATTAAATATAACGATTTGGAGACACGATTTCTAACTGGCTGGTAGCTATTGTTACATGTCTCGGGGGCTTGATGCCTGTACAGAGCAAATACTTACTGTTAAACGATAGAAAATTGTGTTGGGAAACGCACCCTTTACAGGTGAAAATTTTAGTGATGGGTGTTAATAATAATAACATGTAATATTATTATTATTCATTTCACCGTAATATTTTTCTAATTGACGACGTAGAAACATCGGTCGTTGTAATGTCTTAAAAGTTTAAATGGTTTGAAAACGTAGAGGCTTGTCATTCGCAAATAAACGCGGAGAAACCTGGTTTGTTTCACAGCTTTGTGTTGTCTTGTCCCTCAAGATAAATGCAGTGAATTCTGACTGTAAAGTAAGTAATATTAAAAGTGAATTGTTCTTTTTTGGTAAATTTTAATTTATTGTTTTGTATTGCACAGTCATCTTCTTACAATACATGCAGTGTTTACCTATAAGTGGTTATACGATCAGCTCGTAAGTCTTATTATGTTATTTTATTCTAAGAACATTGTAATAAAAAACAATTCAAAATAAATGAGACAACACCCATACATCAGTTATACTTCAAGTATTATTTAGAAAGTTTAACGACCCGTCGTACAACGATATCAGATCGGTTTTATAATTTTACTAGCTGATTCCCGTGACCTCGTCCGCGTGCAAACGAAAAAAAAATTCATTCGAGTAACTTCAAAAATGGCAAAGTTTCATGTCACTTTGCATCCCCGTTTTACCCCCTTAGGGGGTGAATTTTCAAAAGTCCTTTTTTAATGCTCACCTACGTTCTATAGGGAACCTCTGTGCAACATTTCAAATTTTTAACCCTTATATTTTGGGCCCTGCGATGATATGCCAATCAGTCAGTCAGCTTCTCCTTTTATATACATATGTATATATATATATATATATATATATATATATATATATATAGATTGATCACCTGAATTTAAATAAATAAATAATGTTATTATAATATTATATTGAAATAAATAATGCACCTGTTGGTAAACCGCTTTTATTAATTTTTTTTCAAGCAATGTAGATAAAACTAATCTCAGAGGATTACTGCAGACGCAGACTCTTTAAGATTTTTATTATATTTTACTTTTTGCTTTAGTCCGCCACAGAAGCCTTTAAAAGAAACTGAAATACAGCAATTAAGCATTTTTTTCAGTTTCTTTTCAAACGCTGGCAACTTATTATATTTTTCACACAAACACACACCATATGTTTTGACTTACAATATCATGTACCTACTGTTATTTTTTTAAATAACGTCCAAAAATTAAGGTTCTATAAATTGTTTTTCTACCCCAGGCTCAAGAATTTTATATCAATTTCAACATGAATCTTTCTGAGAGAGGGTTTTGATTAATCCGATGGAACGTAGAGTATCTTATAAAGCTGCCAGCATTTTTTTATCGTACGGAAATTTAAAAAACAAATACTTCAGTAGTCATTTTCGTTGCCCCTAAAGTAGATGTTGTTTTGAATATTTTGTTATTTTGAAAGGTGATTCGATCGCCTGTGTTTTAAGCTATATTAAAGTTTTAATAGAAGCCGTTTGAAGATTTTCCAGATAAAGTTCTATCTTTTATCTTGGGCGTGAAGTAATTTCCGATGTTACCTTGGAAGTAGTAATAGATTTAATATTCCTAAAAATATCAATATATATGCAACCAACCAACAGCAATGAGCGCTAAAATGATACCAAAGATCACTTTAATAATTACGTTAACGAGTAAAAACCTGATCGGGATCGACTGCCGGACTGCGAGGCACAGTCCGGCGGCGATTCGGGCAGCGGCCGCTTGCGCCGGCGCAGGATGTCCCGCCACCGGCACAAGATCGCCGTCCGGAAATATGTTCGGAATCTGAGGAGAGAAAAATATGGTGAATATACATTCGTCATCATCATCATCACTTCAACCGTTAGACGTCCACTGCTGGACATAGGTTTCCCCCAAGGATCCGTCCGTCCGCATCCAGCGGATTCCAGTGACCTTTATCAGGTCCTCAATCCACCTTGCCGGGGGCCTGCTCACGCTGCGTAATATACATTAACAATTATTACATAACATACGTATCACCACGCCTGTATCTCTAGGGGGTTGTCAGAAGAGTACTAATGTACTCCCACATTTACCGGTATCTTCATCATCATCAGTTGTACTAGACGTTCACTGTTGGACATAGGTGTGCCATATTTTATCGGTACAGTTTAGATTAATATAAAAGGGGGCTGAACAATAATGTAATCTCCGTGCTGCTACTATGAATGTTTTAGAAATATTCAATTACACCTACGAATCGAACAAAACACCGGGCTCTGGCAACTTCAGTCGTGAATGGATTAATTATGCATTATCATTTATCACATAATAATATCTTTATTGTATATAAGAGATTATAAGGTAGCCGTCGATATCCGTGGGTAGCCGTAATAATGATATTTGAATTGATAATAATAATAACACGTAGCATTTAGCACACGTCGACCCAATTAGTCCAGCGGTAGTTAACACTGCCTGCTGTGCTATGGGTCCTGGGTTCGAATCCCGGTAGGAGCAAATGTTTGTGTGATGAGCATAAACATTTGTATCCGAGTCATGGATGTATCTATGTATAATATGTATGTATGTATAAATAAAATGAGATTCATTTTAAATATTCACCAAGCTATCGTATATCTATCTTTTTTAATTAATTACTATTGATAAAAAGCTAAATACTCTGGGAGATATTTCAGATAATTAAGTTCAGATTTTTTGTGTACGAATAAATTGAATTGAATTTACATAAACAAATAAAATGTTAGATACAAAATACAATGTTAGATACAAAATGTTGTTAAATGATTTACAAGCTACTTAATTGATATTTAATTTATTGATTTCGTACACTTACGCCAGTCTGCCCGTGACCATGGATGCTGTAAAGGATCCGAAACGTCGGGTTAAAATAATATCAAATATACGGCGATAAAATCCGTAAAAAGTAGTTTTATTTCAATGATATTTAATTATTTATATTGAGGCGTCCCAATTCGGTTAGATTAATTTATTCTTTTTTAATCGAGAATGGAGCCCAAGATGTATAAAGCCGCGGTGTGATCAGTAGACCAACGAGGACCTAATTATGGAGGTTTTAAATATATTTTTTCTCATTACCACGATAATGTCCCTTGCACGTGCGGTCGGTATAATTTATGGCGGAAACGCTTGGCATCACAAAACCTTAATTACTTCGTGCAAGCGGGTAATCACAGAGTGTTGTAATTTGACTTAAGTAGAAACATGGGGTTTTTGGCTTTGTAAAAACCTGCTGTTATGAGATAGCCTACTGGTATGACCAGTAGATTGTGAAGTCCAAAGGTATTGAGTTCAAACCCAAGGCACGCACCACAGACTTTTTAAAATTACCTGCGTATTTAACACAGGCTCGAATGGCGAAGGAAAATATCGTGACAGACGTATATACTTTACTTTGCCTTGATGGCGTGCGAAGTCTGCCAGCCAGCACTAGGCTAGTGGTGAACTATAGCTTAATCCTTCTGAAAGGACCCGCAAGCCCAGCAGTGGGATAGTCAATGGATAGGCGATGATGATGAGAAACTTTATAAGGTTCTAAATGACAGCCATGTTGACGAATTGATCCGTTCGGTTAATCAGATAAGTCTGCTTCGGCCTAGGTCAGTCTCTGGATGGGTTACCGTTCTTAAAATAGAAAGAAGCGTGACTAAGATTGCATGTGAAGCCGTTGGGCTTGGGTATTGATTGAGATTTTCAATGAAATTCTCAGCAGCATCTTGGATTATTGATTTGTGCTTGGTAAATGGCAATAGGCTCGCTTCTGAAGAGAGAGAAGTGGCATACATCAATTCACTTCTGTTTCACCCTTCGTAGGCGTAATAGTCCTTACATTATGTTTTGAGTTATGTAAGTAGTAAATGTAGGTATCGACCTCCTTTCTAAAATGCTTCCAATTTGTTGTTTATTTGTTTTAGGTTTCCTAACAGAAACACTTTTCTCTGAACTCTATTCAGCAAATATAATTATTCGTAATTTTATGACACTTTGTGTATTGTATACATTTATATACTTAGGCGAAAGAAAAATAAAACTTTTTATGAAGCCCAACAGTTTATTTTGTCTTGTTCAAACTACAAAGTGTTATTAAAATCAGTTCTTTAAAAACAATGACTCACATTAAGGTGTATTTCGTATTGTAAATGGATTTATATATACAATATATCACATAGCTAAATAGCTAGTGTGCTTAGACCATACAAAATATATTTGTTCCATGCCGGTACGTTAATTGTGTCGTCACTGAGGTGGCAAATAAGGCATGAGGGGCACCTGATAGAAGCGAAAACCGTCCTTTTTACGCAACTTTCTGGGCAAAACCGGTATTCTAAGAATAAACAAATTGTCAGGTTTCTTGGACTTATGTCTATCACTAGCGAGTGTCACCACGTTTTATCACATGCTCAAACGTTGAAGGAAAACATCGTTAGAAATTCTCGGTCTGCCTCTACTCAACCTGCACTAGGCTACTGGGGCAGACTATAGCCTAATCTTTTTTAAATGAAAGGAGACCCCTGTGTCCAGCAGTGGTACAATCATTGAGTTGATTGTTTTATTTATTTAATACAGCATGGAAGGCTAACAGCTAAATACAATTTAATAAAAACAGTTCGGGCAACATTGAGCCAATTACAAGCCTTCGCTTATAAGAGATTGCATAGCAAATAATGTTAATGTGAGCACATACATATATGTAGGAAAAAGTAATATGGTATGGTAAGGAAAAAAACTAAACTTACTAACTAAACTAATCTTGATTAAAGAATTTTTGGCTTATACATCGTTTTGCCACTGACACACTTATAACAAATGGATCAAAATCGTGCTGATCTAATAACTTATTAAAGGTTCTACTTGCTCGTACAACAAAGCTGATAATGATTTGTTAGAGAACTGAAACCGACGGCTTAATGTGAAATTAGAAGTTATTAGAGCTCAATAGTAGTCACATATCTGCGGTAGGTAAATTTTCATCTTGTTGTTGGATATTATTCAGCGTTGTTATTACATATTTAACTAAGAACCCAGTACAATAATTAACATTACAATAGGTAGTATCAGATTTCCACATCACTTGTTTTCACACCATTAAGAGTCATTCAAGCAGAGTGTTTAATAATATTGTCAATGATTTATATGTAACCAACCTTTTTGGGGTCCATTTTAGCCTTGATGTGGGCAAAATGAACCCTTTATCATCCCACATACAAACATAATGAATTAATGATCTTGCCTCATCCATCAAACGTTGTTAATTAACTTTTGACATTTGCATGTTTACAATTGAGTTAACATCGAACAATGAAACTGTATATAATTCTTTGGTATTATATCCTTTGGAAAGGCCTTGAACAAATGTAAAAATTCCATAATATAATATAAATATTATAAATTCGAAAGTGTCTGTCTATCTGTACCTCTTCACGTGAAACCGATTTAATTTAAATTTGTTATGCAGAGAGTTTGAGTCCTAGGGAAGGATATGTGATATTTTTTGTTCCGGAAATGTTTCCCTGAAAAGGTGAACAGGGTTCGTATACGGATGGTAGGTTTTTGCGCGCGCAGAAAAGATTTGGAATGGAAGATTTGAATTGGAAGATTTAAAATTTAAATGGAGAGAAAAAATATGGAGAAAAATACACAAATCACATCTTGGACTACATCGTCGCTTACCATCAGTTTAGATTGTGGTCAAACGTTAATCTATACTTATAACTGCCTTGTCGGTTTAGTAGTTATATGTGAGCGACTGAGCAAAGCGGTTTTGCCTTTTCCATATTTAAATTCTCAGTAACAACTTGGAGTTTGAATTCGTGCCCGGTTAATGGCAATAGCCTCCCCCGTACAACATGAGACCTAAAACATACCAGTAAAATGTGGGTGTACATTAATACACCTCTGCATACACCTTGGTGGACGACAGCGTGATGGACTTACTTGGCATTCATCCAGTAGTAGATGATGGGGTTGACCATAGCATTGGCCATGGCTAACCAGTAGAAGCCCAGATACATGTGTTGAACGTACTTCATGTACAGGATCGAAGGATGGAAGTGGGTGTAGATGAAGTACGAGTGATAGGGCAACCAGCAGATACCGAAGATCACGATAACCAGGATGAACATCTTCACAACCTGCGAACAAAGACACTTGATATATACGTGCACATATAAAAGAGCGACGGTAGCCTAGCGGTGTGACCAGTGGACTGAGAATATGTCAAAGGTCTCGAGCTCAAACCCAAGTTCCGTACCACTGACGTTTCGAAAGTTATGTGCGTATTCATCACATGTTCAAATGGTGAAGGAAACCTTCGTGGGGAAACCTGTATGCCTGTATGTGAAGTCTTTTAGTCCGCAGTAGGGTATCGTGGTGGGCTATAGCCTTATCCCTCTCAAATGAGAGAAGACCCGCGCCAAGCAGTGAGACAATAATGGGTTGATGATGATTTATAAGTACTTCTTCGTTTTATAGTTTTTCAGAGTATATTTGTATCCGGTTAATGGCAATAAGCTCGCCCCATCATATAAGTACATATAATAATACCTAAACCTCTGCTTAACGCTGCGGAAGAACAGGCGTGATAGTATGTCAGGTTACTAATACGTCACATTTTTCTAAACTTCTCACCAAAACAACAGTAACAAAAATATTGTAGCATTAAAACTATGAACGATGCGAAAATGTAAAACAAATTTTACTACAAAATATTTTTAAACGAAACTATTTTGCAAAATATATTTTTTATCAAACACTTTTAAATCACAAAGGTTTTGCGAAATCAATCGAGAATGCAGTGGTGTGACAATAATAACATTCCATTTGCATGGGCATGCCTCTGCCGGTATCCTATGTATAAATAAGCGTGTTGTTATTTCAAGCCTCCAAATATTTCACTCGATGTATTTTAATTACAACTAGCTGATTCCCGCGACTTCGTCCGCGTGCAATTTAACTAAAAAAGTAAAAGTTTCATATTAACTTTGCACCCCCGTTTTACCCCTTAGGGGCTGAATTTTCAAACCTACTTCACTACGTCATAACATCTACCCGCATGCCAAATTTCAGCCCGATCCGTCCAGTGGTTTGGGCTGTGCGTTGATAGATCACTATGTCAGTCAGTCAGTCAGCCACCTTTGAGTTATATATATTTAGATGTTTGTGTAGGACTTCATCGTAATAAGGATTTTGAAATATTATGTTACGTTTTCAAAATATTTGCTCTATAATTATTATAATAGTTTTTATATAATAGAACCGTCCAGGGCTTAACGTATAGTATATTAAGAGGTAAAATAAATAAAAATATCGGTAATAGGTACATGACGCAAATTATAGTCGTATAATTATACGACTATAATCATATTATACTAATTAATTAGGCTTCCAATAGTGGTATTTTTGTACATAACGAACGATAATTAATAATTATCGTTCGTTATGGCCAAAAATAACGAATAAATCAATATATTCATTCGGATCAGAGTAGTCCCCTTAAAACAAGCTTAGATTTTTAGGAACGACTCTCAGCTTACTCAATAGCTTGAAAATAACTTGAATTATCTCATTTGACAGCACCCTACACGTGATTATGTACCAACAATATACCGCATTACAATTTGAACAAAGTAGTCTTATTTTAGTCACTCTTTATTCAATGTACCCACTGATACAATTATGCTAGTTCTTAAATCTTAGCATAGTTCTCGTAACATCCAAGTATTCTATAGACTATAGGTACAAAACAATTACATAAAAAGCATTTTCTCATTCCAAAAACAATTTCAAATTTTCCTTTGCATCAATTTAAAAATAATAACTTGTACAAGGGGATGCATTTTGGAACATGTTCCAAATTTGAAGTTGTTGGCGTGGTTCCAACGCAGCCTCACTGTCTTCGCTCCACAGAATGAGGTTTACAAACACCGCATGCGACGATCAAATTGAATAAAACATCGGCTCGGCAACAATGTCGCTTCGTAAACACGTGATGTATTTGAGGACTGGGAATTGGAGTTCCGTTTCTAAGATATATTCAGCGCCTGGTAAAACAATGTGTTGCTATTTTTAAAAGAAAATAAAACGAGGAGAGAGGGAGAAAAAACAATATCAATTGAAATTATTATTGATCCATTTACTATTCCCACTGGGCCTGAGCCTCTTCTCGAAGCAAATAGGGTTGGGATATATAAGTTATCATGCCTAATACTGATTTCAATGCAAGAAGTATAACTAATATTGGTTTGCAACTAGTGACAATATCGCGTAACGTAGGTACAAAAAATACAGAAAAAATCAGCACCTGCTTTTTTGTGTGAACTTGAGCTTTTTGTCGATAGCAGAAACGTTTTTTACAATTAAAGCGTTCAGCGCTCTGATTGGTCGAGGAGTAAGGAGCGGGCCAATGGTAGGGCTGGACGTGACAATCGCGATAGATGCGTTTAGCATCTCCCTTTTGAATTGTGAAAAGTGGAAAAATGATTATGCCTTACCTTCCGTTTAGATCGTATGGAGTCCACTTGCCGCTGTGTCAGTTCTCCGATTGAACCAGATCCCCACAACACCTTTCCCATTGCTGAGTAGAAGAATGTCATTCCTAGCATTGGGATAGCGTACGTCACTACGAAGAACAGTACCTGGTATCTGTAACAAAATAATTGTGTTAATATTGCTCATAATATATTTGATTGAAAAACTAGATCTAGGAATCTTGTTTGCGACCAGTAGTGCAAAAGCTAGTTGATCGATTATATTGCTGACTGATCACCTATTTGAACCAATTTGAAAACTATTGAATCATCACATTAAATTACAAACTGAATCACTTTCCATTTGAATGAAAAAAGAAATGTATATAAACCGATTTCTTACGAGAATAATAGACATTAAAATGGATACACTACTTTTTACATTTCACTTTTATATTTCGATTATTTTCAAGTTAAAAAATAATAATAACAATATAACACGATAAAAATCTTAATATTGTTATGTAGTTTTATTTAATAAAGAGTTGATAATAATAGAAAATGTATATACAGCGATATAGGTAAGATTTTATAGAGAAAAGTTTGAATTCTTGAATTCATATAAAGACTGCTTGCTTTAACGGTGAATTGAACGGTACAGAATTTCATAAAGTTTTTGATATTCTGCGATAAATATTATAAGGAAGAGGAATGAAACAGCGTGGGTACGTCGCATATCTACTACGTATGGTTCAGAAAAGGTAAAACAAAAATTCTTAACCGAAAATTAAAAATTCCACAATTATACAGTCAAGGGCCGATGGAGTGGGGGGCTGGGGGTTGGGGATCAATGGGATCATGACCCCTTTGGATTGGGTCTAGGACAACGATAAAATATTTTATTACTCGAATTGGAGCCTGAGTAACTAGACCGTAAGACTATGTGACCCAAGATGTGATAAAGGGGAATACATATAAGCGATCTCGTTTAATATAAGACAAGAACCACAATCTTATTATTATAATTAAAATCTCTTGAAAGTCTCTCAAAATAGCATACTTTGTTAGCAACAAGCGACGAAGTAACTAATTAATTTGTTTAGAGACACAATTGAAAATTTACAACAATTTCATTTTGTAAATGATATATTCAAACGATGTGATCATAGAACTGTGATTTCAAAGCTTTGGTTTTCAGACTTCAAGCTATGCTCCACTGACTTTTTGAATTTATGTGCGTATTTATCAAATGCTCAAACGGTGAACGAAAACAAAGTGAGTAAACCTGCATGCTTGAGAGATTTTCTCGATGGCGTGTGAAGTCTGCCTTCTTGCAGTAGGCTAGCGTGGTGGACTAGTATCTAATACCTCTTAAATGAGAGTAGATCCGAGCCCAGCAGTGGGACTATAATGGGTTGATGATTATGATGATATGTAAATCTATCTACAATACGGAAGATACCTTAATATGGGCCATTGTTTTAATAGAACTGATTTTAATAATACTTTGTGATTTGAACAGGACAAAATAAACCGTTTAGGTTAGTAAAAGGTTTATTTTTCTTCACCAAAAGGACGCAGTATATACAAACTGTCATAACATGATCTAATTAATAAAATGAATATTCTTCTTAGTGATCAGTAAATCTTCAAGTACACCACCTGTTGTTACTGACTTAGACTAATATCCAATATCTAAATTATATTAGATTCGAACGCTAAATTTGACAGCTGTAGTTGCTCAATTTCTTCTTATAGATGTTGCTAAGGTAGCTCTCAAGTATGCAATTTGACAAAAGGACTTAAGACTTCACGCTCGAGAGCTATTATGACTGTTTTATGGTAATGAGTTTAGTTGTTATCCGATCATTACATCTTTCATTCAAAGATAAACTAAATTAATATCCCTGAGGAAATTATTAAAACATAAAAAAATTGTAGATTCTTCTATTACGATACCTTTTTCCTTGTAAGATAAACAACAGTGTCTGAAGCAAATAATACGCCAATTATAATAACACGAACGAACGAAACGCCAAATAAAATCGCAGAAATGGACATCATGGACAATAAAATCGTTCAAATGATTAATTCATATGCTTGGCGCAGTAAAACAAACGAATCTTGGAATGCGATGTCAGAATATCCCATTTTCTGTCCTTATATTCTATACTTACTTTTAACTTACACTTACGATTTTTTCCCATGAGGATATGCAGAGGCCACGCTCTGCGATCCCTGCATATCTCTTTTGCTTCGTTTACATTCATACATCTTGTCATGCATTAAAAAGTGTAATATTAATTGGTGCGCCCAATTAATATTATACTTTTTAATGTCCCCTAGGATTTAATCCTGTAACGTGGGTAGGGAAAATCACAAACTGAAACACACATAGGTGCTCATCGCACTGGCTTGACTTCACACTACTATCACCACTATGTTATCACAACTATACATATATATATGTATATGTGATAGCCATACGTATATACGTATGGCTATCACATTGGTCAGGATAAAATAACATAAATGTACCGCAAGAAAATCTATTCTATTCTACTATATATATTTAACTTTTAACTGTCAAAATGATTCGTCAAAATGTCAAAAGCATATGATCAAAGTTTTTCAATATTAAAAACTAATTCCATTAAAGGTTTTTACGGTTCACCGCGTACTTCTCAGTTCTAGTCTATTGTTATATTTGGTGCAGTAAAAATAAACGAAGAGAACAGCTAGGGACGTGATGCCAGAATAGTTTTGCTGCAATGTCTGTGAATCGCCCACCAAATTTAATTTTACGCGGTGGAAAATATTTCTGGAACATACCGACTTTTATAAGCGTTGGCAAATTTGCTCTCTTTACGAACGTAGCTAGAATTTGTAGTGTTAATGTAGTAATTAACACCATTAATGTTTAAAACAAAAAAAGCAGTTATGCTTTACCTGATTTGATAACTAACGGGATTTTGCGTTCCACAATAACGTTTTATGTGTATTGTTGATAATGTCCGTTTGTCCCAGTGACGATCGTCGTCCGTTTCACAAGAGTACGATACATATTAGTATCGTCGATTTGTATAGATTTTCCGCGTCCGTTTGTGTGTGTGTATATAGTATGTATGTACATACATGCAATAGAAGAAAGTTACGCTGTTTGTCGTTAATGGCTACTGGTGGTCAGTTTTAAGGGTTGTTCACGATTGATCGCAATAGGCTCACCACCTATTACATGGGACCTGAAACATACCGGCGAAATGTGTGTGTACATTAATAGTACACTTCTGCCTAACTCTTTGGAGACAACAGAGTGATGGTGTCTAATTCATTTTCAAAATGTTAGGTACTTTTATTAATATTCACCGAGCTTTGGTTTTCTTGAATGAAAGCAATGCTTGCGTAAATTGAAAATAAATTGTTATCGCTCTAAATAAATAATACATTCTTCTAGATACATTGTTCACGTAAAATGTCGTTGAAATAAATGAAAGGTCAGTTGTTCATTATGCCATTAATATCGTCAAACAACGCTCTGTTGTTCGCAGACTAAATGACTTAAATTGATAGGTTGAGTCATGTCAGTTTTATAAGCGAACTATTTTATACGGGTCAATAACCGCGAAAGTGAATCTAAATTATAGCAAAAAAAGGTTCTATTTCGAATGAAAATTGGTTTATCTGTTGTAACCCCCAATGCCATTTGCCCGTATCTACAAGGTCTACTTTCGTAATAAAAGGATCAATATAACAATAAAAGGTCCGAAAAATGGCAATAAAAGACTGAAAGATGCTTAAGTAAAAAAGTTATAATATCGGAAGACCTATAAAGAAGTTTTTAAGTAGAATTTGTTACATGGTAAGCGTAGCCTATAGATACTGGCAACACTAAAGACTTAACGCGTGTTCCGGCATTATATCTTAGAAAGCTAATTGGGAATTCTTATTTCCATTTCTTCAAACCAGAAAATAAAAATGTAAGCACAGTTGTACGTTTATGGAAAGACATTGCCAAATCGGTGAAACTCGACAAATGTACTTAGTCTATTTCACTGAAGTGTCGAAAGTAAGGTGGTCAGTTATTATAGTTCCTAGTTTGTAGTACTTGGATACATACACCATTTTCTCATCGGGTAGGCAGACACTATCTACTAGGCAGAATGCCACGCGATAAAATCTCTGTATACCTACCACATTTGCTTGGTCTATATATTTTCATGCATGCGCACCGGAATTCACCACCATAAATATATGTTATTCAAACAATTACACCAATATAATTCAATAAAGGAAGAATAACAGAACTAAAATCGCGGTATATTGATATTATTTTAATACGATGGACCCTGTAATATTTTGATTGAAATAAACTCGCAACCCGCTGTTTGAAAATGCTGATGCAAACTTCCCAAACGGACGTAACATTCAATAATATGTTCATGTTAGCACAAAAATATGCAGATAAAAATGGTAGAGCTAATTCCCTAGGGCATCGAGGTATGAAAAGGATCTCATTTCCATCAGAATCGACATGAAAAAGTATTAGGTCGTGAGCTGCAAAGGAAATTATAGGGTTTGGTATCACGTGGGACGATTGTGAACGGAATAGTAATAATTTTAATGAAAAAAAAAACTGCTACTGTTTGAAATCTCCTGTGTATAGTAGAAAAATCTCGGAAATGCGAATCATGAATATTCTATCAAGTATTTTAAATATGTTTTTTGTATGTATCATAATTCATCATCCATAGTATATTATCATACAAAGATAAATTCTAGTCTATTATTTCAATTAGACCTTTGTATCTACTTGTACTTTGGACTTGGCACAAAACTAGTGGTAAAAACGAATAGAGATAGGGTAAAATTATTTTAGTTTTATTTGTGGAACCACTGTATATATTACGTAGTACATCAACCTTCTAGTGACAAAAGCCTCGTTGTTTAGGACGCAACTAGATGGCGCTATGGCTTAATGTATATTAATTATTATAGTTCTTAATAGATATTAAATATTACTGTAATGTAAGAAGAATACAAAAGTATATGAAGCCTAAAAACCTATTCAAAATTATACTAATATTTACATTAATTAAATTTTTTGTTTTAAAACCTTGCCTTTGGTTTTATTTTTCTTTCCCAACAACGACTAACAAATTTACTACGTCGCGCGTCGCCGAGTCGTCGTGGATGCGTTTATCACTATTATCTCTTGGGAGACTGCGGCAAAGAGTTTATATAGTGACACCGTTTTGCAGTGGACACGAGTTTTCTCTCTTTTAAAAGAAATCAGCTTATAGCCCACTACAATAGCCTAGCGAGAACATTTCTTAGACGTTACATGCAGGTTTCAGAATGTTCATATAATTTTGAAAATTCAGAGATTAGGCATTAAACCGGATAACTTTGACCACATCTACAGATTTCTTAGTAGGTACGAGTATGTATATCTTACTAATATTATAAACGCGAAAATTTGTGTATATGTTTGTAACTCTTTCACGCAAAAACTAGTCAACGGATTTGAACGGAATTTAGCGTACAGTTGATTACCTGGATTAATTTTCATCTTTATATCATGCGGGCAAACCCGCGGATGGAAGCTAATACATATGACATAATATCAAAGGCTATACTCGTTGCATAATATTAACATATCCAATTGCTGTACAATTTCACATGTATGTCACGCTTAATCTCATTTAAGGTTTATAATCACACAGTATTGTTTGAATTGTCATCTCATGAAAAGGGTGTACCTATGTAAACGTGATATGTCTAGATTAGTATATTTATGTACATACTTTATATATATATATATATATATATATATATATATATATATATATATATATATATATATATAAATTATGTACATAAGATTATATAAGTACAGTCAGCATAAAAAATCTGTATACATATTTTAAAGTAATAGTAGTAGTGTCATTTTATTTTAATCTTTTTTTTTGTTGTTTGCCTCATCACGGCTGATTGGCATGAGATTCAATTCCCAGTGGTTTTTAGTTTAGTGTTCCAAAAGTGGATTTTAGTTTTTCTTATGAAAAAATCGGGGCAGCTTAGAGCTAATGGCAACACCTTATTTTTATTAATTTAACAATTGACGCACATATTATATTAAAAAGAAATAATAGACAGATAGGAACATTAAGTACCAGAATACCTACTGCTTTATTCTAATGAAATCTCTTTCAGCAGAACCGAACAGCTATCACATCTTGTATCTTATAGTCCACCATGCTAGCCTACTGCGGGTTGGCAGACTTCACATGACATCGAAAAAACTCTTAAGCATTCAAGTTTCCACTCGATGTTTTCCTTCACCGTTTGAGCATGTGATAAATACGCACATAACTTCCGAAAAGTCAGTGGTATGTGCCTTGAGTTTGAACTCGAGACCTTTGACATCTCAGTCCACTGGTCATACCATTAAACTACCACAGCTCACGTATATACATATGTATATATAAAGATAACGTTTTAACTTATACAAATACAAATTCCGGATTTATAGATAACGTATGATTCAAAATAGGAATTCACTGAATAGTTCCAAACTATTCTCAATTGAATGAACCATTAAATGTTGAATACTGATATAATTGAAGATAGTGGAGTTATGTTCTTTACCAATACCTACTAGATTAGGATGAAATAGATTTTATGGAGAATATAATAGGGTGGATATTGATGAATCATTAAACACAGAACAATGGCGTGTATTGTTTGAATACCGTTCATGAGATAAACGATGAATGTGTCCTCTAACTCTGGATAATGTTTTGACGTTGATGAAGGTAATGTATTGATTATAACTCAGAGATGGAACAGTAGAAGACGTCAATTAAAACCTTCCACTATGATATCCATACTTAATCCATATTTAATACTAATATTATAAATGTGAAAGTGTGTCTGTCTTTCTGTTACCACTTCACGCCATAACCGCTTAACCGATTTAGATGAAATTTGGTATACGAAGTTTGAGCCCCGGGGAAGGACATAGGATAGTTTTGTCCCGGCAATCATCCCTTTAAAGGGAGAAAAGGGGGTGGAAGTTTGAATGCGGATAAAGCTACTAATTTTACGCAGACAAAGTCGCGAGCAAAGGCTATCATTACATATGCGAAAGTGTTTCTGTCTGTTTTTCTCTCTGTCTATAACCTGTCACGCTTAAACCGCTGAACCGGTTTAGTTGAAATTTTGTATGGAGATAGTTCGATTTCCGGTGAAGTACCTAGGTATATAGGACAGCTTTTGTCTCGAAAATCTTTTCTTAAAAGGGCGAAAACGGTGCAAGTTTGTATAAGGAATCGATATCTTTTTAGAAGAATAAATTAAATGCAGATTGTATACAATTACTTAATCTACGCTGACGACATTCCTGGCAAAAGCTAGTAAAATATACAATTCAAATAAAATGATAGGCGTTATTAATGTAATGAAAACAAAACAAAGTCTAGTTTTTAATACTTACACAAAATCCATGTAGGACACGTCGGGTAAACCATCGGGCCAGGATAGCAGGCATGCAGTTTTCAGGGTTCCTTTGGACCTGCACAGAGGGACCACACAAAATTAATTAAACTTTTGTACCAAAAAATGACAATGAACTTTCGAAAAATTCAAATCCCTCTAAACTTTTACAAAAAGTAAAAATGTTTTGCACACCTGCAATAATTCAATGAAGCCATTAGGTACATGGAATTCTGTTACAGTGCACGTTATAAATGTGTTATTTAATTTAAATTTGGTAACGGAATAAACGTGGGAAGGCCAGAATAAAATTTTGGCAGAATGCAAGTTCATAATGATTTACATATGTACGTATTTGAAACTATGTGGTATTTGAAACTGATACTGAGGACTTATGCATGCTTCACCATCATCATTATCGGCCAAAGGTCGTTCAGAGCTGAATAAAGGCCACATTGTCACAAGTTCACAGCTGCCTCATCTGTTATTACATAGTGCCGAAATATGTTGCGAGGTATTTAAGCGATCAGCTTTTGGACCCCGTCCTTATAACAAGCACCGTGTAAAATGGTTTGCCGCAAAGTTTGCTCCTTGTACATCGATGTATCCTTGCGTAATCTCTTGAATACAGGAAGAGTCGTGTCTTTGAGCTACTTTGCTCAAGGTTTTGACCGCAAGTGGGTGAGAACCTATTATTATTACCAGCAAGTGTAGGTGAAGCTTAATGTAGTTATGAGAATGATAGACAAATATTACTTGGTAATAAAGTTTCGGTATCATAATACTGTTTGTTTTGAAAGTGGATTAATGTTATCTTAGATGCTACGTTAGTTTATATTTATCTAATTGATTAGTTACTTGCGTGATGTAATTGGAATTTGACGATATTTATTTTTGGCTTTATTTGAATAAAATATTGATATGAGACAAATCTATAGATATACATTTCATAGATATGAATTTTCCATAGAAACCCATAGAACCGTGAGCTTGGAAGAAATTGAGTATACTACAAACTTATTATATCACCAAGCTCACGTTAATATTTAGTTATGTAACTTTTTATAAGTTTAATATACTGAATTATAAAAGTATTAATATACCTATGTCATTTAATGTTTGCTGTACTTTTAGGTAGGTACTTTGGTCTTTTTTGGGGAATTTTCTACTAATTTTAATATTTAATATAATTAATTTTGAAATGTTGTAAGTAATACCTACTGAAACACTTTTTAAGCAAGTTAACGATCTGAACATAATGGGTCATGAAAAGATTAGCCGTGCTTAAAAACCTGAGCTAATCTGCCTTTTATGAGAGGTTCTATTAATATGTAGATTTTTGCTCTTTTCTGCTAGATTTTATTTCGCGTAGATGTTTTTTCAATCGAAGAGAACTTTAATCATTATGAACGTGACTTTTTTGTGAACCAAAATTTTTAATAAAAATTGAGCATTCTATCATTTGATCTTCGAGCGCAGGTGTATTTAGAGATTTGCTAGATACTCAAAAAGCTGTAAATAATTAGGTACTTAGTTATATTATTGAAAAACATATTTACTAAAATCCCGTTTAGTTATCAATCAAATAGTTAATTAGTTAATCGATATCTAACATAAGCTTAGTGCATTATTTTATGCCATAGTTAATCCTCTATTTAAATATTTACGTTAGATATCATATCTTATTTGGAGAGGATCGTAGTTAAAAATAATCTAACGAATAAATCGATCAGTGACGTTAAGCTGCACTCATCGAGGTACGTCTCTGGATGGGTAACTATTTTTAATATATTATTGAGACCGCACCGTGCTTCAGAAAGTACGTTAAGACGTCGGTCCTAATATTTATGCGAATATGTGTGAGAATTGATGACGACCCGTTTAGCTCAGCGGTAGTTAACGCTGCCTGCTGTGCTATGGGTCCCGGGTTCGAATCCCGGTAGGGACAAATGTTTGTGTGATGAGCATTAACATTTGTATCCGAGTCATGGTTGTATCTATGTATAATATGTATGTATTTACAAAAAAAAAGTATAAAATATACACAAGCCTTGTTGCATACCACGGAACTAGATGGCGCTGTGTAATAATGTCCGGAAATATTTATTTATTTTATTTATTTATTTTATTATTAATGTTTCTGACATGTAATTCAAGATGTCTGACATCTTTGATTTCCATGTCCTGGATGGACCTATTCTGATATTTCATGTAAATATATTATAGAGAGGTAGGACTCAATATATAGAGATTTCTCGCTATATTGAGCTGCCAACTGGGGAAGTACCTCCGACTTATTGTTGTGTTTCTGCCAGTGAGTACGGTTGCCAGAGCTTGTTAGGGACTTAACGAGTTCTGGCAAACTAACTCACTAACGGTATTCCGGAACTCCTTTTGCTGTCCCTGTAGTGACTACTATTTCAATTAATCTAAGAAGTTCCATATCTTTTGGAGTTTTCAAAATAAGGATGTGAAAATGTCTCTATAGAAATGGCAACACCCGAGCTTCTGGTGTTGCACACGTATATAGGCTACGGCTATATAATATACGACTGTTTGCCATCAGGTGAAACGTAAGCTTGTTTTCCTTTCCACTGTAAGGGTATAAAAAAATATATACCTAGCCACTACCCGACCCGTTTAGCTCTGCGGTAGTTAACGCTGCCTGCTGTGCTATTGGTCCTGGTTAGAATCCCGGTAGGGACAAAATGTTTGTGTGATGAGCATCAATATTTAATTTTGTATTCGAGTCATGGATGTATCTATGTCTAATATGTATGTATTTACAAAAAAAAGTATATATGTAGTATATCAACCATCTAGTATCCGTAACACAAGCCTCGTTGCTTACCACGGAACTAGATGGCGCTGTGTAATAATGTCCGGAAATATTTATTTATTTATTATTTTTTAACCCAAATTTGTAGATGAGTGTGTAATTTTGTACGTCTTCAACTCACCTATACTCCTTAGTAGTTGAATACAATAAGCATGGTATAGCCAGAAGCATTCCACTTATCCAGATGCAGGCAATCATGATCAGGGAACAGGTCTTGGACATCCTCGGCCGCATTGGTCTCACGATGGCTTGGTATCTTCAAGAAAATAACAATGGTTTCATATGACAAACAAATCAAGGACATTAAAATACTATAAGCTAATAACAATTAAATGCAAGTGAAATAAAACTACTTGTAAAGGATTTTATCGCGTTAAATTGATATTATTCAATCCTGACGCTTCGAGTCCTTTACAGAATTAATTATCGCGGGCAGATTAAGGTATTGGGAGTATTTTAATGTTATAATTACCACTTGACTTGACTTGGTATTACATGGATCTCACAACTTTTTACGGTAGAAGAACTGAGTTGCGCGACTTGGGGTTTTTACAAGTATGTTTTTGATGGCATGTCCTTTACCGGGACTCAAACTATCTATAAACAAAATTCATCAAAATTCCGCGGTTATAGAGTGAAAAGGTAACAGACAGACAGACAGATAGACATATAGACTCACTGTCGCATTTATAATATTAAGTATGAATGGATATAGTATTTATAGTACAGAGTATGGATGGCTGGTGGTGAAGCTAATGTTCAATTTCAACTAGCTCTTTTTTATGTCAAAAACTTTAGACTTTATACAGTATATATTATAAGAGTTATAAGCTTCGGAACCTAATTGAAAGTTGGTTAACACTAAAAGGTATCTGTAATAAAATACCTACAATATAATACTTCAAGTTCAACGTGTATTAGATCACAGTACGTAGTAATATTTTTTTCTCATCTCCAAAGCTCTGTCGCAATGCGATATCGTATTATTGACCGTACTATTAAGTAAATAGGGTATTATTTTCCAGAAATCGTATTTAATAAAACCCAGCTGACGGCTTAATATGTCTTTGTGATTACACGGTTGACTAAAATCAATATTGGGAGTAAAAGTCGATTTTTAGGGTTCCGTATCCAAAGGGTGCCAACAGGACCCTATTACAAAGCCTCCGCTGTCTGTGCGTGTGTCTGTCTGTCATCAGGCTGTATCTCATGAAATGTGATAGCTAGACAGTCGAGAGACAGTCACAGTTTATCCATTGCTTTTGTCGCTATAACAACAAATATTAAAAAAATGAATAAAATGTATATTTAAGGGTGCTTTAATACAATAAACGTGTATTGTAGTTTATTGCTCTATACATATTAATAACGGCAACGGCTAGCCAGTAAACGGTACGGAACCCTTCGTGCGCGAGTCCGACTATACTATTGAAAAGGTTTAATAATATGGGTGTAAGTTCGTTGGTAGAGAATGATTCTATATGACTTTATTTTATAGAAATACCGTGAATATAATCTTTTATCAATCTATTCACTATGCCACGAATGGGCGCGGGTCTCTTATGAGAGAGATTAGGCTATAGTCCACCACGCTAGCAAAGTAGTAGAAAAATCTTTTACGGACCGTCACGCCGCCTGGGGAGGCGACGGGGTGTGTCGGGCTCCGCTTAAGCGTTTACCGACTAAAAAAACTGCACCCGTCAACGCCACCAACCCGATTGCCGAGGCCATGGGATTCGCAAAAGCATGGACCACAACCCCGGCGGGCTTCGGCCCAGCTCTTATCGCTGGACCCCGGCTAGGGTTGGCGTAGCTTAGTGTGATAGATAGTGATGACCTATGTAGTCTAGTAGTTCCAGTACCAGACTGCGGATCACGGGGTTCGATTCCCACGGGACACAAATATGTGATGAATATAAATCAGTTTTTGTTCGTCTGGGTGTTTCCGATGTATTGTATGTATGTATTTACAACAAAAAAAAACTTGAGAGGTGTTAAGGGACACCCGGATGGAACGAAGTTCCTTTCGATTAAATAGTGAAGGAATTGTAATAAAATTGTATATTTATTTTTACAATGGCTTACTATAGCAAAAAGTATCGTTACAACTTCTCGTCTTAATTTTTTTCCGTCTAGCCCCCTTTCGCAATAAGGAACTTCTTTCCACATTAACACTACTCCACTTCAAATTCTCGATCGAACATGATGGTTATAAGATAATTCGAAGTAATCAATCAACCTGGATACTCAACTACCCTCCCTCTGTCTTCGTTGATAAAGGCGTAATGGTATGTTATATGAACTAATAAAAGAATCATTGACTCTTTAAGATTAGGTTTGTTGATTTTTACGTGCATACAAACCAAAATAGTTATATTTCCTACAAGAATATAAGCCGCAATGATGTTTACACTTACACAAAAATTCATTAAAAAAATTATATTCGTTGAAATGAAACTTGTTTACATTAAAATGGTTTCATTTCAATTTACAATATTTTGTTCGCTTGTTATGCAAAACCTTATATAAATAAACAAAACCCGTCAGTTACCCTCGTTGTAGCTCTAATCTGTGGCAAAACTGGGATTCAAAAGGGTATTTATTTAAGCTGGGTAGTTCAATTTAGAACATTTATGTTAGTTTAGGCATAATGAAGGGTAAATTAAGTTCAGATCATAAAAAAAGCAAAAATCAACTAACAGAATATCTACTTTTCATAATATCCTTGTATGATAAGAACACATATGCGATACTTTCGAAATTAACACAGAATTGAAAATTATTATACTTTATACCCTGTATACAAAACTAGCTGATTTTCATAACTTAATCTGCGTGCAAGTTAACGAAAAACTAATAACTCATTCGCATGACTTCAAAAACAGTAAAGTTTCATCCTAACTTTGCATCCCCGTTTTACCCAATTAGAGTGTGAATTTTCAAAGGTCCTTTTTTAGTGCTCCCCATGAAAAAAATCAAGTGTAGTCTAACCCTTATAGTTTAGGCCATGCGTTGATGTCAATCAGTCAGTGAGCTTCTCCTTTTATATTTGACGGCGCATGCGTGCGTCTTCGATAATGTCAATGTCAAATTTGAGAGCGGCGGTTGTAAAAAAGTCGCTCTAGCGGAGCGTCGTGTGAATGGAAGCGGTGCTGGTATCTTGTTTTGGAGACGAGCTGAACGGGAACCGCAAGCGCACCACGTCTGCGACGAATCGCTTGTAATCTGCCCGAATAATGTGCCCTAGTATCTGCATGATTATAATGAGAAGTCAGAAGCGATAATTATGATGCCTCCTGATTGAAAATACGCCCACAACAACTGAATACACGATGAATTCTGATGAAGGCCTTCCTGCGCCGACATATTTATATAGATTGTAAACATTCAAAACAACAGAACAGGAAAAATTATTTAGGGAACAAAATGACGCTTAGTTTCAAGTTCAAGTAGTTCTTACAAGATTCAGTATTTATTAGAAAGACGATTCTTTAAACAAAGAGATATATATCTTGAGGAGGTGTTTCGTTTCCTTAGTTAAGTAATTGTTTGTTTGAAATTTCTTATAAAACGGTTAAAAATATTAACAACCGTAATGATAAGTGCTTTGCGCCATTTATTTTTAAGTATATACGCTTTTTGACGCCGGCCAAAATGTACGGAGTTCCACGTGCCTACAATCTTTGTTTAAACACTTTTGCTTTATGCACATTTATACATTTTTTTATTGTGAAAACGGGGACAAGCAGTCAGATGTCTCATCTGATAGTGATTATCATCGCCCATAAACATCTGCATGAAATCAAGAAGAAAATAATATTATCTCATATTAGAAAATAATATTATTATCTCTTGTAGAATGTTCCCAAGTCGTAACGGTTCGGAAAAACCGGCGGCGAGTGGAATTTTAAATATAGTGAGTATGAGACAAGAGTAGACGAATATAGGCTGATGATGATGAGACAGGAGAAGGTTCTTTAAATCGATAGACAGTATTCGGATAATACAACTCTCTCAATATTTCCTTATTTCGGTCGGTTTAATTCTCCTAAAGATCTAAAAGAGACCGTTCAGCTAAAAAGGTTTATTGCCCCCAATTCGCTGCTACCGAGAGTGGCAATACATTCCTTCGCAGCCCAGTCTAGCGAAATCGAGTTCCCAAAATCTTAGATTTAACGACCTACTATCTCACTCAATCATTACTCATCATGCCTGTCGCCCTAGAAGGGTTAGGCACATGTGTGCTAATGTACACTCACATTTTGTCAGTATGTTATAGGTCTCATATGAGAACGAACTTATTGTCTTCAACCTGGCACAAATCGAATCTCCGAGCTGCTACTGAGAATTTAATAACCGGGGGGGTTATTAAATTCTCAGTAATACTTTAATAATACTTTAGTCGACTTGGAAATCGAACTCTAGACCTCTTGCTCAGCAGTGGCACATACGACCACTAGACCAACTAGGCAGTTACACATCTATTAATTAATTATTGTATTTAATTAATAGATAATCCAAATCTCGGATGTCTGAGAGACGTGTTAATCTAAACCTTTTAGATAGATAATTATGGGCCTAAATCGGATTACCTTTTGTGAGATTTCTCCTACTTAATTTTCTCTCATTACATCATGTCACAACGTCCTGTAAACATGAGTAATTAAGGAATGTTGAGAGCTTTCTGTAGAAAAGCGATGTTTTCAATGCTTGACACCCCAGGCAAAAATAATATGTTTGCTTTGATATTTTCTAAATAACAAATTGCTTTAATTAAGCCAGAAATAACATCATTTTGAGGAAGTATAAATTAGATTGTTTAAGTAAGAGGTATTGAAGCCTCTAGCAATTTTCACTGATTTAAATATTTACGAAGGAATTATCATAACAAAAACGTGTTATTGTTTTCAAAGAAATTGAATTGCAATTGTATACTTAAGCTTGTTTTTTTATTGTCCGATATAATTTATTTTAGAATTTTATACGATGTTAAACCAAATCTACAATAAAACATGACGGTCATAAGAACCAGTAACTTAATTTGTCATTAATGAGTTTATGGAGGGAAGGAGCTGTGAATCCCTCCATTTTGAAAAGGAGTATCCTCCTACCAGGCGAAGTGTTATGCCTGGCGGGCTACTGCCCAGCGGTTGATGTTGGGTGGTTGTATAAATATATGCTATCTCGCGTGCATATTTCACTTGCGCGATGTAGGATTAGTTGCGTCATCGCGCTGAGAGCGTAGTGCTTATGTGGCGAGATAGATGTCGCTACAAGTTCAATATTAAACATAAAACGATTCATGGATTGAAAAGATTTTACAGGGTCTACAACGCGCAAACGATACATATGGTTTTGTAGACGTCCAAAGGCTACAGTAATTGTTTACCATCACGCAGACGTAACTTTATTTACCTTCATTGTATGAAAATAAAAATATAAATAGGACAGATTTTAGTAACTTATTAGTTGACGAAAACTTCCTACATTCACACATATAACTTTGCATCTAAATCGATGTCGAAAAATTTTCATTATCACCAATTTTTGTCTTAAGTAGGTATGCGACGTTACAAGGATGAAAAATTAATATTTTACGGAAGGTAATAAAAACCTTACGCAGCATAAGGAATCACAAAGCCTACATCTTATTACTGCTGTAGAGATTCCCCGAAATTGTCAAGGTTAATAGCTAGTACATAGAAGTGAGGACATTTATTCATCAAATTATTCAGGATTGAAGTAATCTGGTAGACCACTTTAAGAAATCAGCTTGACCCTTCAGAGCAAATAAAATAATGCGAAGTGAAGGTCTAGTTGAGTGGACGGTATATTCTGCTGGGAATATAAATATACGGGTAAACTAGGGAAAGTCCTTGATGTTTAGTACCAGCGTAAAAGCGAAGATATAATGCTAATGTAATGAATTCGGAAGAAATAGATGGTTTGTCATAAAGTTGTCATAAATGGGCTAGTTCATACAGTACTTTTTATATAACTGTTGACATTGATGGTGTAAATCGAACTACGCAAAGGTCATTTAATGACCTTTGAAACAACTAATTTCAATGAGTAGTTCGATTGGAATAGTAAATTATTGCAAATGACCTTTAATATAACTCCTTTTAATAGTACTATTCAGCCTGTCAACCTTTAAACCGGTATTATTGAATATTAGGTAGACTTAAACGCTATGACATTTTTTATTTAAATCTCATCAAAATAAATATAAAAGAACAAACTCAACAGTTGTAGTATAATCTCTTTTAATCTTAAATTTTCGTCGTTTCATGTTTTTCCCCTTTTACCATATTATTTCAAGAAAAGGTTTTATTCTTTTTAAAAGGATTGATTAAAAAAACAAAGCATAATGTAAATTGTTCCTTTATGTGTCTTTTGTTTCGTGACTGACTTTGATAAAGACTTTCACTATCAGTCAGCTGTTGTGACTCAAGCAAAAATCAAAGTAGAGTATAGTTACTTTTGAAAATAAAATGAAATCAGACATTCGTCTAGACTAAAAAAATACAACTTTATTTGCTAAATTCCAGACAGACAAAGTTGCAGGTAACAGCTAGTAGGTATATAAGAGCGGACGTTCCCACAGTTATAAACCTCTAAACCACTAAATGTATGCAAATAGAAAAACAAATCGCGAATTTACCAATTTCGTAGGGTAAAAATCAATTTGTACGATAGTTTTACCATAGAATACACTCCTTCTTAAATCTAAAATTCAGTGTATTTGTCGTGTCTTTGAAGTTCGACGTATGTTATATTGTAGCTTTTGAATTATAGATATAATTTCAAGACTCAAATTCCATTTCGAGTGACGTTGATTAACATGATTTTCAATATTCTAACGAATGTGATTGATTCTGTCCTCGTAATAAAGTTCAAATGTCAGATTTGACCGTAACAAGGTCAATGTTATTTTGTATAATTTATAAAAATGACTTGATTTTACCCGCGAATTAATCTGTGTTGAATTACGTAGTAATTTGGTAGTAGCAAATTTATTCAATCTATTTTTTTTTCTTACGAAAAGTTAAATCTTTATTTTTTTTAAGGAATACATTTTCGCTCCCTTTAAGGATTATTTCTAAGATAAAAATTATCCTATGTCCTTCCCTGAAACTCAAAGTATGTATCTCCATACCAAGTAGCATCTAAATTTGTTCAGCGGTTTGAGCGTGAAGAGATAACAGACAGGCAGGCATACTGAGCTGGTACTGGTAGGTCCCTGACATCGTCTGCATTCCCTCGGCTTCCATTCAATTATTACTTTGGCCTATCTAAAATCACCGTGACGAGTGGACTATATTTAGTGAATGGTAAGTTCTTTTAGTAAATTAAATGGAAAAAGAACCTTCAGAGTACTAATTACATTGATATATTGAATATGTATGAAACAATATCGTAAATAATATCCACGGTACGGTCTATAATACATAAAAATATTGTTCTTTATTATATTTTACATAACCTTTCAATTTTATCACAAGATTTCCCGGATTTCATCTACATAATATTTTTTCGGGGTGTACTCATAAAATTCTTTATAACAGGATAGAAAGGCCTAGGTCTAAAAATATATAAGGCAAATTAGGCTTAGCGTTTTTAGACTTCTAGATATTTTATGCTGACCTTTTTATATTTAGGACCGGCAAAAAATAACGCTCTTGAGTGATTTTTCAGCGGGGTCTATTTCCATTCATAAATAGCCAATTCTAGAATTTTGAATAGTTTGTAACGATGATATTTTGTTTAATAATGAAGAAGCTACTTTTCTTTTTTCAAACTGATTTATGCCAATAAATTAAGTGTTACTGTCATAATCATAACATCGTTTTAGTAGAAATGTTTCAATGAGTTTTATTGTTTAAAAAAATATAGTGGAGCATATAAAAAATATAGTGGTGCATCATTTCGCAAATCCCATGGCCCCGGCAATAGGGTTGGCGGCGATGACAGGTGCGGGAACGCTCACGGTGGGTGGAGTTCTACACACTTTGTCGTCTCCCCAAGCAGGACGGTCCGTAAAGGATTTATTATTAATTCATATTGATATTACATACATAAAGCATTGTAAAACAAAACCAACAATTTTGTATTTAATTTAAAAAGAGTATATATGAGTATATTAAAAAGACTATCTATATATAATTTCTTGCCAGTTCTTCTCCATAAGACCTACCTTTTGGAAATTAAATTTAATTTGACAATTCAAAAGTACCTGTATTGATCTAATTGAAATAAATGATTGGATTTGATTTATTTCAGCACACAAAAAAAAGGCAACGGACATCCCATTAAAATTTCGCGCACATAAAAATGTAACGATGACTGTAATGTCTAAAACTTCTTTCTATTTCAAGATTTGCAGCAGTTACCTGTCAAATGATATTCCAGTGAGAGTAAACACGCTGGCGGCGACAGTCACATTGGCGATAAAGTTGCTCAGTTGACAGTAGCGCACTCCGAACACCCAGTCACTGCAACAAATAGAAAATTGCTTTAACGATTTATGTGTAATATAAAACACATTTTACATTGTACGGTCGTGTATAGTTCGACAGAATTCAAAAATGCGTGTTTAAATTCTAGACGTAGAGTTGTTTCACTTTCACAAAATATTTAAAGGTCTATAACTTTATAAAGTTATAGACAACTGTCTACATCATAAAATTATACTTATTAACTATTTAGTCTAACTATTCCATACTAATATTGTAAATGCAAAAGTATGTCTGCTTGTTGAGTCTTCACGCTAAATCGATTTAGATGAAATTAAGTATGGAATATTGTTTAACAGAGCCGTGCTAGCCTAGTGTTGTGACCAGTGGACTGAGATGTCAAAGGTCTCGAGTTCGAACCCAAGGCACGCACCACTGACTTTTCAGAAGTTATGTGCGTATTTATCACAAGCTCAAACGGTGAAGGAAAACATCGTGAGGAAACCTGCATGCTTGAGAGATTTGTCTCGATGGCATGTGAAGTCTGCCAACCCGCAGTAGGCTAGCGTGGTGGACTATAGCCTTATCCCTCTCAAATGAGAGGAGACCCGTGCCCAGCAGTGGGACGTTAATGGGTTGATGATGATGATGAATATCGTTTGAGTCCCAGAGAAGGACAAAGGAAAGTTTTTACTTCGGAAGTATTCTGTTTAGAAAGCGAAAAGGGAGAGTAGAAGATAGGAAAATAAAAGCTTGAAAAAGGCTTTACAAGTTTTAATTATTTTTTTGTAAGAAATAAATAATGTTGGTGTATTTTTGACCATTAATAATATAATATAAGCTACCCAACTTACTAATTTCATGCAAAGTTGCGGAAAAGCTAAATTACGAGCAACTTTTATCGCAGGGTAGTGCTAATTAACTATGTTTTATTTTGTTATCGGGGCTACTAGGGACCATTTATAGCAATTAGTCTACTGTTTTTATAATCTTAAAAGATTTTTTATAAAACAATTAGCGACAAATCTTGATATGCATTTTATCTAACTTGAATTTATATTCGTACTTTTGTACCTGTTTAGCGTAGCGCGTGGTATTCTATAGTTTTTGCCTATCCCCGGGGAAAAACGCGTGACTGTATGTATGTACATATTTAAATAAAATTAACTTAACACTTAACGCTTTGCTATGTAGTGTATTACCGCGAAGAATAGGTAGAAAACAATCTTTGAACCGGGTTGTACATCGTATAATTTAAATAAATAAATATTTCCGGACATTATTAGACAGCGCCATCTAGTTCCGTGTAAGCACGAGGCTTGTGTTTCGGATACTAGATAGTTGATACTACATATATACTTTTTTTTACATCCATGACTCGTATACAAATGTTGATGCTCATCACACAAACATTTGTCTCTACCGGGATTCGAACCCGGGATCCATAGCACAGTAGGCAGCGTTAACTACCGCTAAGCTAAACGGGTCGTCTCATTTGAGCTCAATTAGTGAAGAACTTTTTGAGTTTTTGAAACTTACACAAAGCTAACTAAGTGACTCATTGTTACTTGTATAAATTAAATAAATAAAGCAACTTTACATTTTTAAATATATAGATTGTTAGGCTAGGTTATAATTTATGTGGTCTATCTAACAACTTCTGTTTTAGGAATAAGGAAAAGTCAAGATATTTTTAAAAAATTTGCATACCGACCGATCCATAGTCGGTAACCTACCGGCAAAGTACATTCAGTATAAAAAAAGTTCGCGAACATTCCAAACTCGTAGAACAAAAGTTACCATTCTCGATTATATACTGAATAGCCTGTATATTACTTTCAACCTGACATTGTTAATTACGGTAGGAAAACGGTGTATTTATGTAAAGCTTTTACAACTAATTAATTTGGTGCAAATACGACCCATGCCTTTGTTGTGTTGATATTATGAAGAACCCTTTTTTATGAGAGCTTCTCTTTAAGTATGCTTTCGGCTTAGGATGAAGTAAAGCTAGGATTTGATATACGTTACGATATGCAAAAACAGGGGAAAATATTTTGTGGTCGCCTCGAGCGAAAGGGTGTTTTCATAACCTTTTTCACAATTTGCCAACTACTGAATTGCAAGTAAGCTTATTTTTTATATCGATATCTTATACTTACGCGAATATTAGACATTGGAATAAAACTATTTTTTACTGATTTTATCGCGGTAATATTTCATGTGCAAATATTCATTTAAGTAGGTACCTAATCCTACTTACTATTGCCATAAGGGGGGGCCTGGTGACCTGTGGCACAGGTACAATGAACCTATTTCAGGCACCAGTCCTTCACAAATGAATGTAGTATTTACTCACTCAATTTGTTGTATAGATTTAAGTTCCATTTGTGTAACGAAAATAAACGTTTTTTTATTATTATTATTATTATTATTACTCCACCGCTGGACAATTCTTGTCTTAGATTAAGAGGGGTTACCATCGCGTTAGTTTAGTGCTTGTTGACATCACATTCCTACAAAAAATCTCTTAGGTCAATGAGATGTTTTTATTTCAATGTTCAACCTAATATAAGTGTGTAGAAACATTTATATAACCACGCATTATATTGTGTATCTCATTACAAATATACGCACCAATATCAAACGTAATTTTATTCAATATACATAAAATTATATGTATATTTTTGTATACGTGTCGAAGATAACACCCCTCATTTTATATACACATGTAAAACATGTGACACAATATAATATACACGAACACTCATTATACACCCTATGATTACGTCAATATGGAGACATAGACAGCAAATCGATACAGCTACTTTTGTGTAGATGACACGTTATTTAATATTCAAGCTTCAATAAATAAAAGATCGACTCGTTGCTGTCAATCTTATGATGTGATTGTATCTTTGATAATATGGAAAGTTAATTTATCTTTCGAAAATGTGAGCACAACTGTAGAAACACCAAAAATCATCATCATCATATTATATCTTAGACGTCCACTGCTAGACAAAGGTCTCCACCAAGAATTGCCACGACGACTGGTCATGCGTCACCCGCATTAAGCGGATTCCAGCGACCTCTACCAGGTCTTCAGTCCACCTTGCCGGGGGCCTACCCACGCAGCGTCTTCCAGTACGTGATCGCACTCTAGAACCTTCAGGCCCCATCGGCCATCCGTTCTTCGAGCGATCATCATCATCAACCCATTATTGTCCAACTGCTGGGCACGAGTTTCCTCTCATTTCAGAGGGCTATAGTCCACCACGCTAGCCTATTGCGGGTTGGCAGACTTCACATGCCATCGAGAAAATCTCTCAAGCATGCAGGTTTTCTCACGATGTTTTCCTTCACTGTTTGAGCATGTGATAAATACGCACATAACTTCCGAAACATCAGTGGTGCGTGCCTTGGGTTATATAAGGCATCCGACAGACTAAAACCACACCACAGTTTTTAGTCGGATTTTAATCAGCTCTTTTTTATCTTACTTGTATTAAGACTAATTCAAGAATGGTGGCAAAAAAAAGAAACAAAGGATATCATGTCGGTTGAATCTTATCTGGGCTTGTTATATATTAAGTATATTATTCGCCTAGGGACGCAATATTGAGGTTAGTAATCTGTCACGTATATCTATTTTCTAAGAAAAGTTTGCTTAAGTCTTCTCAACTTTTTATAGAGCGGAAAATTCTCATAGATCGACCGATGTATCATGAATATGTCAGACACGTGCCGCGTAAAACCCGTACTCGTCAGAAATTTAGCACTCGTGAACTAGTCCCTAACTATTCACCGCAAGAAATAATATTGCACTTAGGTTTTGACCTTTCTGCCGTTCGAACAAGGAACATATTTAAATACGCCTCATATTTAAGTAACCCTTCTTTAAAGTCTACTTCAAGTTAATTATTATATGGCAAGGCAAATACTGTTTCAGTGAAAACTATATACTATTTATTATAAAAATGGCGGCTTGTCAGATTCTGCATCACGCCTTTTCAAAACTGTGTAATTTGTAACACTGTAATATTTAAAGAAAGTAGAAAACTTTTAATTTAATTTGAACACTATATTATATGTATATTAAAACTAAAACTTTTAATTAATATTAAAACATTAAATCTTATATATCAATGTATGCATCTGACACAGTAGATTATGCACTCTTCGAGGTCGTCAGATCAGTTTAGTTAATCCCGATCGATAGCCGTATTCGAAGTGAACCAAAACTTTTATGAACAAGTCAGATATCTCAAAGTATAGCAGGAGTTCGAAATATTCGGTATTTGGTACAGAAAGTTTAAAATAGATTTGCCACCCACTTTTATATCATCTTATATTTAAAATTCTCGTGTCACAATGTTCGTTCCCGTACTCCTCCGAAACGGCTTGACCGATTCTCATGAAATTTTGTGAGCATATTGAGTAGGTCTGAGAATCGGCCAACATCTATTTTTCATACCCCTTAGTGATAAGGGTTGTCCACCAACCCCTGTAATGTGGCAAAACAACGTTTGCTCGGTCAGCTAGTGTGGTAATCGACCTAGATACACATTTCATCTTGTACATTGTTCGCCTAGGGATGAAAGTGTCAGATTTCTAACTTCAATTACCCGCTCTTGAGTAGTCTGTCACTTTCGTCCCTTGGCGAACAATGAAACCATATCAAAGACGATTGGACCAATTTACGATTTTCAAATCACCTTTCCAGTCTTTTTGTCAATCTCGAGAGTAGCTGATAAGCTTACGGCCTGCCTGAAGGTAAGCAGTTACCGTAGCCATGATGGACGTTGCAATCCGAGAGGTTTTACTCGCGCGTTTGCGACCCATGAGACGGAGTTCCCATGTCATGCTGCCATGCTGAGCATAAACTGTCAGAATAGTTTCTCCTCTAATAAGCATTATTGTTTCACTGCAGTCTTTTGTAACGCAAGGAAAGAAAGAAGGCCGCAGTTAAATTAGTTACCCAGTCGGGTAGCTCAATTTGAGCGAGAAGTCCCGCTATGCCCTACTTCTCAAAATAATCTTTAGAAAGGAACGAATTGATAACGAATTGTAAAATAAATAAAAAAATGTTCGATTTAAATCCGGCTAAAAGCCAAGCTGAGGCTTTAATCGGGAGAAGGTAGATATAACCCTCCACAGTATTTCTATAGGTACGTCAGATATCAAGAGAAAAATACCAAGATATACAATAACACATGGAGGTACTATAAAATGTTCGTGTATTATAAAGAAACTTGTTTAATTATTCCGATGAAAGCACTCGCAGAGCCCAATGGACCAAACAATCCGCTTTTGATTATTATTCGATTAATATAACCCGACTATGAATATTGTATTGTACTTAGTGAGCAACATGAAAGTAGCATTAAGTGCAAGTGTTTAGTTTCAGATTTTATATATAATCTGCCGTTATCTAAATTGCCGTGGTGATGGAGCGAATCCAATAAATTTCCATACAATCCAGTCTTGAATTTTAAATCCAACGTACATACGTCTGTCTGAAGTGATGTGTGTATTTATATTTATCTCGCGTTGTCTCGGAAATCAGATTTCCTCATGATGCTTTCGCGAAGCCATATCTACATAACCGAGTGATGTTAAGAGGGTGAATGTGGGGTGAAATTTTACATGACAAGAAATTAGAATAAAGAAGCAATAGATTGTAACATTTCTAGGTAAAAATAAACACATCCTACGTGATTTGTTGATTTTAGAAAATTTACCCTTAACGGAAATAATTGGGCGTGAAAACATTTGTATAGGTACAAATGTTGTTGTGATAATTGAATTATAGAAATATAATGAATACATATATAAAACGCACGCATATATAAAATCATTAGCTGAAGTTATGAAAGAAAATATTACGAGCGAACGCGGATGTCTGGAGGATTTTTCCGACGGTATGTGAAGTTTAGCAAAACCAACGAGGTGAATTATAGCCTAAGCTGAAACTTTAAGCAAGCTAACTTAGTCTGCCAAAACCCTGAATAGGTTTTTCTATAGAAGAAATAAATACTTTCTAGACAGTAAAAATATGTTTCTCTGTTTTACTTAAGAATAATTACATTTCGCTTGAGAGCAAGTTGAGAGCTTGAGAGACAATTCGTGCCCTGCAGTGGGATATGAAACGAGTCAGTGATAAATGAATGTAATACATGATGAAGACGTATATGCAAGCCTATAAAGTTGTTTAGGTACATACATCTAACTGCACTAAAAACATTGGGGGTCCTAAAATATAAGCCGAGGAATATTTAGAAATTTCAATAATTTATAAATATGGTATGTTAAGCCGCTTTCTGTGCATGTGGTGTTGACCCGTAACTGATTGTTGCACTTGTAAATGTTACTCTAGTAATTAAATCAAAAATGTATGTGTATAGTGTTAACAATTGTTGGTCAACCTTAATAAATAAATAAATAAATAATTATGCGACTGTAGTTATTAATTATGTAAATGTAAAGAGTTATTTTGTGTTGATAACGTCAGTCATTAAGTTCATTAATCCTACCGGTGTACTCCTAAACTCTTTATATATTTTTCATCATTCAAAGTCAAATGATACATAGTTTATTATTACAATCAGTTTAAGGTCATAAGGTAATTCGCTTCACCGACCTTTATGTAAAGGACAAACGCGAAGTAAAAAGACAAACTTTCTGTAATCTGCCATTTATAGACATTAAATAGTATACCATTAGACATTGCTTTGATACATGCCGTGACTCACGAATGCAAGACTTTGATACGTATTATTAAAGTTCATAAATTCTTTACTTTGATATCTATAGGTACTAATATTATAAATGCGAAACTAGGTCTATGTGTGACCTGTTTATGTTCATACTGTTGAATCGATTTTGATTTAATTTTATGTGAACAATGGACATACATAGTTTAAGTCCCAAGAAAGGACGAAGACGAAGGAATCGAACCGGTTACATAAGAAAAATAATCATCCTGTAGATTTATCATACCGATCGAAAGGCTTGATCATAAGGATTATTTTTTGCTAAATGAGGTTATTAGGGTAATCTGCCCATGACCATGAATGCTGTAAAGGATCCGAAACGTAGGGTTAAAATAATATCAATATACCTACTGCGAAAAAAAACCGCTTAAAGAAGGTAATTTTATTTCAATAGTTTCTGTGTAACATTAACGATTATCTAAGGTTATCGTACGATAAATGGGACTTATGGTTAAACGGGTATAAAAGAGTGAGTAAAAGGTAAAAGGGGAAATGATCACCCATCTATAAACTGACCTCGGCAGTCACTGCTTAACTTTACAGATTCATTACATCACGAGAGGTTATAAGAAACAGCATAAGTACACAAATGATCTTAAGTTATCGAAACACATACATATATTAAGTATACTACTTTATGAAGAACAAAGAAATACTTTTAGGTGTAGTTAGACTAAATAATAATAAACTATAGACTTACTTTTTCACTACAATAAAAGTTAGGGCATGGTTGTATTTAACTTTCTTCTTAAAAATAAAGTAAGCTTAAATAACGACTGGTAGACAATAAAAATGGCTAAACTGTACGGCAGTTAAGGTTTAAAATAATCTTGTTATTACGCCAGATTGCTCTTTTTCTTTGTTAGACAGGACCATAGTTTTTGTCCTAACATTGAAACTACCAACAGAAATGAAATTCTGTTTTTGAATTGCAAAGGAAACATAAAAGTAATATATATTGCACGACCTCTTTGACACTCGTCATAGAAATGACAGGCTTTAGAGCGCGCGTGGATTTTGACAGCTCCGTGCCGCAGTTCCAAATTTAAAATTATTTGTACTACGCGCGTCATACAGGAGCGTGCCATTTTGTATATTGTCAAAGACATTTTTTTGTATCTTTTTGTATTATTTGTTTTTTTTTTCTTTGATTATTTTGAATATTGCTACTAAAGGCGTGTAGCAGCTCGAAGTTTAAATTTGTCTAATTAATGGCAAACAACGCCACAACTATTACATGGGACCAAAAACTTCCCAGCGAATTACTGAGAGTGTGCAGCGATATTTACGTTTCTACCTGACCCTTTGGTGTTACTAACTCGATGGGTACATCGGCGGAGTGACTGGCTTATGCATCATGGGTTGCGGGTTCGATTTTCGCACGGAGCAAATACTTGTACGTAGTTTATCGAATCTGTGTAAACCAACTCAAGACACAGGAAAAAAAACCGTTTAAAAAAAGTACCTTTAATTTATGTTTAAAAGTATCTTATATCAACCAATCTGAATCAAATTTAGTAGCAAGCCAACTGCTTGTATAAATGGTTGACAAATTAATTATATCGTTAAGTAAAACAAATCGTTTTTCGATAACAACTGTGATAAAGATAGTGAAAATAAAACAGTCTGAATAAACCTAGGCATTAACGTAGGCATTCTAAAAAGGCTGTTAACTAAACTAGATACTATTTCGGTTTCTGTTAGTGGTCTAGTAAAACGAATGTTTATGTCTTGTAATTAAAATGTTGAATTAATTGAAGAGGTAGTCAAGTTTTGTGACAAGATTAAAAGGGATATAAATAAATTAGTCGGATTCAGTTGTAAGTAGTTTATTATTAGACATTATTAATTTGACAATGGAAATGAAGCTATTTCAAAACGCTGCTAGGTGGGTACAGTGGAAGTACTACTTATATTACCCGTGTGGCTAGTTTCATACGGCTGACTGATTTTTAATCATAGAAAGAAACATTCTCAATCACTTTTCATATAAAAATGCTGGATCCAAGTCAGTTTTGTATTTTTTTAATTTGGGCATGTGGAAAGGATGAATGATAGGCGATTGACGAAAGGAATTTATAAGGCGGATGTCAGTGGAAACGCCGGGAGGGGGCGCCCTAGACGGACATACACCGACCTAATGAGTGAACTCCTTCAAAAAGGCTCCTTTACTGCGCAGTACTCGTAACCGGCGCGCGTGCATGACGAGATGTATGAATGTGGACGAGGCAAAAGTGGTATGCAGGGACCGTAGCGCGAGGCATTCTGTAGGTTCTGCCTGCCCCCATGGGAAAACGGCGTGTGTGTATGTATAATCTATTTTCTGTCCCACTTCTGGGCAACTTTCACTGAAAAAAATGTAGATAGTTGGCTTATAGTCCACAACACTAACACTCCACAAAACTTCACACATCCTCCAGAAAATGTCTTAGGTGTGTAGATTTCCTTAAGTTTCTGTTCTGCAATGCTTTAGGTGATTGAATAATTGGAGTTATTTATTAACATGTATGATTACTAAAACTTAGAAGTGCACTCGGTTCGAAGATGGAACTTATTGTGCAGGTACCAAAATAACATAATAGGTCTTAATATTATGTTGTGATCGGTTCCTCAGAGAGTTTGTTGACATTTAACCGCATTACCATAATTGTTTATGTGCATGAACTTATAATGTACTGATCAACATATTTGAAGAGTTCACTAAACTGTGTTATTGTTGTTGTGATCTAGTAAATTTCCCAACATATGCATATTTATTACTTTCAATGCTGAAGGAAAATTACAAATGGAATGGCAAACTCTGTAGTTTGCCATTCCATTTGCCACTATCGATATAGCTGTCTATATCGATAGCAGCTACGATAGTGGCATCCGAAGTAGGTCTTTAAGGCTAGTTCTGTAGCATAATAGGGATTGTCACACCAAGTTAGACGTATATGTATATTACATACGTATTTCAGGGTTTTTAAAAATTCACCTTAAATGGGTGAAATAAGAGTAGAAAGTTTGAATAGGAAGTCCGAAACTTTTTAAGTAAGAAGAAAGAATTCAAGCTTCTCAGCTAAAATAAATGCAAACTTGTTTCGTAATTTTGGGTAATTCAACTTCATAAAACATACATCTTGGTCAAAAGTATTAGGCACCCTATAATTTGTTGACTTTTTCATGTCTAAGGTAAAAAATAAAACTAGTTTTGGTTTCTACATTCATATATTAACATAATATGACTTAAGTAACTAACATTTAGTTGGGCCACCCTTGGCTTTGATCACAGCAGCGATTCTTTAGGGTATGGTGCTTACAAGCCTTGTGCATTCGGCTGCAGTTATATCACCCCATTTTCTAATCAAAGCATTTTTTAAGGTGGTTTCTGATGTAATGCTGTTCTCATGGATCCTGCGCTTCAGAATACCCCAAAGATGCTCGATGGGGTTTAGATCTGGGGACTGCGCCGGCCAATCTAACAAGTCAATGTTGTTTTTTCTAAACCAATGCATTGTCGTCGCTGATTTATGGCAAGGAGCATTGTCTTGTTGGAATTTGATGCCATCCAAGTTTGTGTCACCGAAAATGAGTGTAAGCGAAGGCAATAGTGCAGATTCCAGCAATTTTCGTACTTTTCACTATTCATACGGCCTTCGCAAACGAATATTTCGCCGACACCATCGGCTGCCATGCAGCCCCAGATCATAGGAATATTTTAATGGGTTGATGATTATAATAATTAAAACATAAAAGAAAACACCATCGTACCTGTATCCCTTAGAGTGTAAAAAATAACAGTTTTTCCACACAGACGTCACAAATGTTATACACACTGGAACACTAAAAGGTTAGAATGATAATGATAATATGTATAATATAGGTTTTTGGTGTGGTACTTGAAGTTATGTAGCAAAAGAATATTTATGTACCGCAGTGTCGAGAAAAATATTAAACATGGTTGTTTTTTACGTAAACATTTGCTTAGGTCTATGATTCAAGAGAAAGTTATTCTAAGTTAGAATAAAAACAATATTCATAACTTTCAGGTAACCTTAAAAAGATATGCATTTATTTGTGTTTAATATTTTCGACTTAAGCTTGATATGCTTGGTCGAAAAGTAAATAATAATATATTATACAGTAAAAAAATACTATTGGAATGGTTTATTTTAAAATTCATATTTTAAGTAGTATTTTAGCATTCAATTTATATAAAATATGCTGCCATTACAACTAGATATATATTTGGTACTTAGGTACCTACTGTAATATTTAGGTACATACTATCTACACTATAATCATAGATAATCCGATTGTGATCTGACGTAACCAAATTGTTAAATATTTTTCACTTTTAATATTGAAAAATCATGCAGAAACACATTTGTTATCTATAACACTTTTAACAAATAAATAGCCACGATGATAAATGGAATTTTGTAATATGTGACGTCATGATTCGTTTCACCCGATGATGATGCGTTCTAAGGTTCGACCGAGACGGGTTTTTTGTTCTCGGCCGAGACCGAGACCGAGACCGAGAATATAATAATATCTCGGCCGAGACCGAGAACCGAGACCGAGAATAGAAAAGGCGTGAAAAAAATGCTGTTAAATTTTTAATACAATAGTTACTGTTTGACAAAACTAACTTTTTTAATAATCAAAATTGAATAACATTATATTATAAAAAAAAAGCGTTAAAAAAACCGACTTCAAAACTAAAAAGTTAATAAAAAAAAGAAAACCAACTTCAAAAACTAAAAAGCAAAAAATAACTTCATACAGTTTTACCTTTTTTTTAGTTTTAAAGGTATAAAGTCGGTGCTAAGCCAAACGTAACAGTAAGTACACTCACCGCGAGTGACCTTGAGCGGGGTGGTTCAAACCACTACATCATCGGCACCGACTTCATACCTTTAAAACTAAAAAAAAGGTAAAACTGTATGAAGTTATTTTTTGCTCCTAACCGTTGAGGAGTTGTACCTTCCATCATCAGATCATTACATGAGATGGTGATTTTCAAATGCAAATACTTGAACAGCTTTAGAGGATATATGTAAATGTAATAAATGCCTATAACTGAAAGAATTTTCTTTTAACTCTTAACTGTTAAGGAGTTCTACCTTCCACCATCAGCTCATCAACATAAAATGATGATTATCAGACGCAAATACTGGAACAATTTTAGGAAATATATTAAAAACGTGATAAGTGCCTATAAAATTTGAGGGTTGCCCTCGAATTTCCTAGGATCCCATCGATCCACCAGATCGTGATATGGTCACAATGGGACCATCTGTGAAGTGTACCCTTTGAAACAAAAGAAGAATTTTGCAAATCGGTCCAGGCGTTTTTAAGTAATTCGTGAAAATACATAAAAAAAAATCCGATGAATTGAGAACCTCCTTCTTTTTGAAGTCGGTTAAAAAGAAGTTAAAACTGTTAACTTTTTAGTTTTGAAGTCGGTTTTTTTAACGCAGTTTTTATTTTATTTTTTACTTTTTAGTGTCTGTAATACGTTCGTTGTAATAGGTCTCGTTGGTCTAGTGGTTGTACAGTCCGACTGCCGAGCAAGAGGTTCGAATCCCAGGTCGAGCAAAGTATTATTGGGTTTTTATGTGAAATTCTCAGTAGCAGCTCGGAGTTTGGATTCGTGCCCGGTTATTGGCAATAGGCTCGCCCCCTATTACATGGGACCTAAAACATACCGGCAAAACGTGGGTGTACATGAGTATACCTCTGCCTAACCTTTCGGGGACGACAGGCGTGATGGTATGTAATAGATTGAACAATAAACGCGTCATCTACGTAGAAAATTTTGAGGGTTTCTCTCGATTTTCCAAGAATCCACTCATCAGATCCTCACCATTTTGTCGACCATTTAAGATCGGTTCACCCAATCGAGAGTTCTGAGGTAACAAAAAAATAAAAAATACAGTCGAATTGATAACCTCCTCCTTTTGGAAGTCGGTTAATAAATAAGAATTATTAGAAGAAATTTAAATAAAGTTTCATCCATTAGTAAACATAATAATACCCTAACAACTACTATTGCACGAACGGAACGAAGGCGGCCGGCCGCAGTTCGCCATCCGGGACTTCAACCAATCCCATACAGCTCTCTCACGCACTTACACCAATCAACTTCGCACTGGCGGCGGGTGGCCGAGCGCGGTAAAATTTGAATGCCGTTCCGAACAAAGTTACAATCTCGGCCATGACCGAGAATCTCGGCTATTATTAGCCGAGAACCGAGACAAATTTCTCGGCTGGATTTGTAGCCGAGAATGCCGAGACCGAGACCGAGACCGAGATCTCGGTCGAGCCTTAATGCGTTCTGTAAATTTGAATTTTCCTCGGTTATTGTTTAATTTTTTACTAATATTTTATGCAATTAAGAAGCAATTAAATACAAAAATTATGTTGTAGGTAAAAAAAAACGAGACTAAAATTGGACACAAAAACATTTGTAACAAGATTTAAACTTCATTAAAGGTACTATCTCCCCTTACAGGGAAGACCGATTAAATTATCTGACATGTTTTCGTGAAAATGAGTTACTTAAACGAATTTATAGAAAATCAAATTTCCTATGGTGTAGACTCATTTTAATGAATACGTTTAAGATTTCCCCTACAATACAACAATATATTTATGTGCACCAAATAGTTTGTTCTCTAGTCAGAATGGAAATTATCAATTCAAAGGTGGTCATAATTATATTTTCTTTTACGAAGCAGTTTACAGCCAGCCTGATGGTAAGCTGTAACCGTAGCCTATAAACTTGTTCAACAACTGAAAGATATCCCTTGCATGTTGCCGACATTGTACAAACTTTTTCATTCCTTTTTTAATGAGTATTAAGAAATATAGAATAAAGAAAAATGAATTGTCGATATTGATAATTATAATATTGTGTTATAATCTGTTACGGAATTGCTTTGCGGATATCATCAGCTACCAGTATCCAACTTTTTTCTCATATAAACTATCTTCAGCTGTATTCAATGAGCCTTAACAACCATTACCAACCGAAAAAGTAAAATCAAATTCGGAATACATTCCACTTGTTTGTTTCTAAGCGATAACAATGATATTAATAGGACTTACTCAGAATACTCAATTTTATTACTAAACCTATTACTGTAACAGCCTGAATGCCATTAAGAGGCCGAATATTAGCACACATTGGTGACGTAAGCTATTAAGTACATTGAATATTACGTAACCGTATGATCAGCAATTTCCAGGGGTACTAAATCTTGTCTCATTGAGACACTTGTAGTAAAGCCCTTCCAAATTTAGATAATAATTGAGTTCCATGAAAATTAATGAGCAAGATCGCTCTGCGAGTTGAACTGTTACACTTACGTTAAAATTTAATATTTTGACGATTAATTTCTCCTGGCGCAGAGTTACAAGTAGTTGTTCTGGATTTGAGCGTTTGTAAATATGAACATTTTTGTTTGTGGCGCGGCGCACCCACGACACACGAAAACATCTTAAACTTAAAATGTTAATAATCTGTAAATTTTGATGGAGGCATGGATATGGATGGCAAAGTTTGAGTCGTGCTCTGCCAACCACGAGACCCAATGTTTAACAACGCGCAATAAACGAGAAACACCGAGTGGATATTATATAACATTTGTTATTGTGTTATAATTTGACTTAATTACGATCCCTGTAAGAAGTTTTTAACAAATAAATAAATATCAAGGGGTAGTTCTTTTCATTACTTACCGAATTTGTTTATTTTTACTTTTAGTTACGTCTTCAGATAACATGAAAAAATACATACATACATACACTCACGCCTTTTTCCCATGGGGGTAGGCAGAAACTACAGAATGCCATGCGCTACGGTCCCTGCATACCACTTTTGCCTCGTCCACATTCATACATTTCGTCATGCACGCGCGCCGGTTATGAGTACTGCGTACCTGACCTTTTTGAAGGAGTGCACCAATTAGGTCGGTGTATGTCTTTCTAGGGCGCCCCCTCCCGGCGTTTCCACTGACATCCGCCTTATAAATTCCTGTCAATCGCCTATCATTCATCCTTTTAACATGGCCAAACCATCTCAGTACATTCTTCTCAACTTTTGTCACTACGTCCTCTTTCAAACCACAACGTTTTCTTATCACCTCAACATGAAAAAAATAAGTCACTAATCCATACTCAAAATATACATAGCTCTAGTAGAGAATTAAGGTTGATATTATACTTCAGACGAAAATTCCTATACAGCCGGAAAATGAAATATGTGTGTAAGCACTATTTGAAATCCAATAGTGCACAAGATGTATTGAAGAGAAGATTTAGATAATACATAGCTCCAAGTCCTTTGAAGTTCCTTTAGTGCAAGCTACTCGGTTAGCTGTGTTTCCTCAAAGGCCATCGTTTGCTTTGGATCTGAAGTACGTTCACAGAGAGCTTCGACTAGTATAGTAGCACATATAATATTGTGAAATTGTATCGTTTCGTTTCCGCGGAGCATTTTTGTCTATTTGCTGCATTTAATATTTTTGTTTAGCCATGTGTGCAATTTAACGCGTACTTGTGGCCAGTGATGGCTTATAACTGTAACACAAGAATGTGGTTTCGTTTTTTTTTCGTATATAAGCTCAATTTCAACCCAAATGCTATGGAAAGACTAGAAGAAAGGCTTGGCGCTATGCTTCGTGTTAATCTGTGTGATCATTTCCGTAAAAAGAAATTTTACAAAAATATAAAATAAATTACTAATGTAGAAGCAGAAGGGGAAGGCCTATGTTCAGCAATGGAAATATGAGATTGAGACGATGATTAGTATTTGCAGAAAAGTGGAATATTCTATAATATAATTAATTATTATTTATATAATGCCTATTAATAATTAATGACAGCTCATCTCGAATACTCTATTCTGAGGGTAAAACGTGTCGAGACTCCACCTATAGTTATTTTACAAAGTAAGTACATTATTATAATCATGAATTACTCACCTATGTAACATGTAGATGAAGTTGAAGAGACAGTTTAGCGAAGCCATCATCAGGTCGGCGAAGGAGAGGTTCACGAGGAAGTAGTTTGTGACAGTTCTCATACGCCGATGTGCTGTAAAAGAAATATTTTTTAAACACAATGTCTTATTAACCCATCCAGCCAGAATTCCGATCAGGAATTGAACCCCCTAACGACACGTGAAACTAAAAGAATCTCACTGCCACTTCACCTATTGTTACCGTCAGATTGATTGAATAGTATTCTGTAATAACGATCAACAAAGGTTGTATTGTTATCCTTGTATTTTATTTTCGGACGAGTTACTAAACACAATTGGAATATAAAGCTTTATAAAATCCGGTGTAATAAGGAAAAATCCACAAAAATGGCCGACCAGCTTTGATCCGATATTTGTTTGCATACATTGGGCACAAAAGCGCCTAAAATAGATCCTTGGGACAGACCATGTGTAGCTTAATTGACCACATCTTATATCTATTGTTCTGTAAGATAATATTTAATTTAACCAACATCTGCCCGTGACGTTGAAATCCGTGAATGCTGTGAAAAATCTGAAAAGTCGGTATTAAATAATATCTATTCTATATACGGCTATAAAATCCGTAAAAAATAATTTAATTTTGATAAATATGAATATATCCAGACATTAGGACACAGCGCCATCTAGGTTTGAGCTAAGCACAACTTACATATACTAGATGGTTGATAAACTACATTGATATTTTTTTGGAAATTCGTACATGATTGTGTGTTCATGTCCGTGACACAAACATTTACCCCATCTTTGAACCACAGAAGGCAGAATTAATACCGCTACGCAAAAATATCATTAGTATCAATCTATTTATTCCCACTGTTAATATAATACAAGTTTAATAAGCAATTCTTTAACCTAGGAATACGAAAATTCCTAGGTTAAAAACACAGAGTACCTACTCAGGAGTAATTCGTCACCCAATTAGTTTAACGACCACATTTAAGTTAAATTCTTTTGCGTGGTTGAGCGTAGTTTTACTAACGATGCGTCAGTTATTTGAGTAAACGAGTGTAATTGAACATTAATAGAGCGTGAAATTGGTAACAAAGTGCTTATTATACATTAAGCTGTGGTAAGAATAAAAAGAAAAAGATTAATACATAAATTTGATTTGTTTAGATTTCTTGTATGGCTATACATTAGTGTATAAATTATTTATTTGTTATCGTATTATTAGTGTATTATTGCTTATGGTGTTTCATAGTTATTATTTGTAAATCTATAACAATATTTTTGTTTTTTTTTAAAACGTTCCCCACACTAGTATTTTCTCCTGTATCGTGGGTGCGTTTACAAACACAAATTTGCACAAAAACGCCCAGACCCGGAACAACTACCTGTAGAACGTACAAATATTTGTGACGCACAAGCCGATCGCTCAGCCGCTGCGCCAATCAGGTCGTCAAGTATTTCATAAATATTAGTCCTAAAACGATTATATAGAAAATTTTAAATATGTATGTCACATAACATAAAAATGAAAATTAAAACAACAAACTCGAACTAAAAAAGTTTCTAAAAATGTTATTTAATATTTCTAATTAGGTACAACTATTAAAATATGTGGACCGTCAGTTTAGAGTTTAATTTGAAATAATCATCTATATATAATTGAATTACTTAAATTCAAAGGGCTTATACATATAATATCTATTTATTCAAGTACCTACTCGTAATATTCTGAAGTAAAATTTTAGAAATAATTATAAATCCAGATATTATATATTGTTTTTATTTTTAGAATTTTATCCATTTGTTGGTTGATTTATCTATAATTATTTATTTTAAGAGATCAGTTAATTAGTTTTTCAAGAAAATTTGAAAATAATTAATTTTGATGAAAAGCCTTAAACAACATACTAAAATTAAGTTTTGATCTCAATTTATATTTTTTTTCTGGGATTCTAATGAAACTGATGTATAACGAACAAGTATTTGTAAAATACGATCCTTTGCAGTTTAAAAATAACTTTAGTAACATTTTGGTGTAAAATGCTGGCTCAAGAATATTTTAATAAAAATGTTGTAGTCCGTCAAAACTGTTTTTTTATTACACACTAGCAGATGCCCGTGACTCCGTCTGCGTGCAATTTAACGAAAAACAAAAGTTTCATACTAACTTTGCACCCCCCGTCTTACCCCCGTAGGGGGTGAATTTTCAAAAAATATTTTTTTGGTGCTTCCCTACTTTACAAAAGGAACCCCTGTGCAAAACTTCAAGTTTCTAACCCTTATAGTTTAGGCCCTGCGTTGATATGTCAATCAGTCAGTTAGCTTCTCCTTTTGATTTATAAGATTTTGTTAAGCAAATGATAACTTAAGGGCTTAAAATAGTGTGTTTATAACAGGAATCAACCAAATCCCTTACACATCTAGTGTTCGGTTCCAAAGAAACTTAATACCATGAATAATCAGGTTGCGGAATGAACTAACGGCCAAGGTTTTTTCGAAGACATGGAACTGCTCTTGAAAAATGAGTAAATAGTCTTATACTGGTACGGCAACGCTCGAGCGATCTTTTGATGCTAACCTACTGAGCTCTGATGTTGCAAACGTCTATAGGTTACACATTTTTGTTATAAAAAAGTAATCATAGATCATTAACGGACTTTGTCAAGTCACAAAACACGTCCAGAAACTTTTATTTCTCCTTTCAACCAAATTTTCAGCCATTATTTTACTGCAATCTTCACAATCATTTTCTCGTATTACTAGCTCGGGAATTCCGACTTAGTGAAAGGCAAAATAAATTCTATCGTCGGGTTATCTTGCCAAGTTTATGGACGGGATTTTCTGTGAGCTAAAGCTGAAATCCTGTTGTTTTTCTAGGTTAACTTCGTTTGTTTTGTTTATTGTTTTTGCTTAGTGACGTGATAGTAATTTACGTCTCAGATATCATAAAGACACATTGTTATGTATGCCCGAGCTAAGATAAAACATATTTTAGCTTCTGCCCATGCTTCTTTTTAACAATCTGCTTATTTATCATCCTATGTCGTCCCCGTATTGTATGTAAACCTCTGTGTTCCTCGGAACTCAAACTATCTATCTTCATACTTTCGCGACAAGGCCCGTAAAAAGAAGTTTTACGAGTATTCCTGTAATTTATATTTGTCTTTTTTTTAATTTTTTTTAGTCAAGCCCGCCGCCCTATGTCCCTACTACTGCAACTTCTGTAACCCATTATCAACAATAGTAACAGTTTTCTACTTCCCACCTTGTCAAGCGAGAGACAGAATAGAGTTTAAATATCATTAATATAAGAACTTGATGATGCTTACTGCTTACTTACATACAACTGGGTTAAGCCCAGTTGCCAAGCACCACGGATGACAAATTAATAAGTTATGGCTCCTAACAACGTGAGCGACCTCTGATTCCAATAATAGGCAAAATTGCTTAAACGTACGAACATGACTTGTTATGTTACCTGTAACTATCCAAATGACGATAACATTCCCTCCTATGGCGACTGCGAGCATGGCGGTGAAGAGGCACACCCACGAGTTGTGCGCCCAGGTTGGCATGGTGCTCGATGATGGAGAGGCCGTGGTCTTCGGGACCAGGATGGTGGCCGCGCCCAGTATGCTGCGGTTCAAGTCCATGTTCCACGTGTATACGACCTGTATGGACATAAAGCATCAATTTAATAGTAATAGTAAAGACATAAAGCATCAATTTAATAGTAATAAAAAAAATAGTAAGTATAAACGCAAAATAAATTGATGTCTTGATGGGCGCAGTGAGCTGATGCTTCGAGCTTCACACGAAATAATACAGGATGCCTTTAAGACTTCCACCGAACTGGTTAATGCAAAGTATTTTTTTGTATCTAATTAAATATATTGTAAGTGGGTTGTCTAAATTTGAAAATCTTTTTTTTTATAATTTCACCGATTTGTTTAATAGATAAATTACATACGAATTAAAAGTAAAAAGCTATGCATGCACAAAAAAAAAATATACGCGTCGACTTGAGAACCTACTTCGTTTTAACTTCGTCGGTTGAAAAAATATATTATATGTGATGCAAGCTTTTTGAATGGGTGATCGAGACTTTTTTTTAACTCAAAATTTATAAGCACTTTTCATTCATACAACTGACATCTTTCTTCAACAATTTGAACCTAATATTTCACACGAGAGACGATTAATATTACTCTCTCAGTCTCAACATAATATATGTTTTTTTTTTTGGACTTTTTGTATACCTACCGACATTCAGTAATACTGATTAAAGGTAGCAGCAAAAATAATAAATATACATCATCGCCGAGGATTTTTGAAACATGGTGGGATTATGAACCGGCAAGAAGCGCCCCTACTTTATGGCTCTTACCTCTGTAGTTTTAATTTTTTCATCATCATCATCAATCTATTATCGTCCCACTGCTGGGCACGGAACTCTTCTCATTTTGAGAGGGATTAGGCTAAAGAAAAAAACTAAGTAGGTACCAGGACATAATATAAAACCAAATGACTAAAGGCCGCCTGAAAACAAAGGTCTACCACATTTGAGTCCAGCAGTATATTTTAGGTCTCCTTCTAGTCCTAGCGATCCACAAAATAAATGTTTTCATGTCGTAATTGTGATTTCTAAAGCCCCTGATAAGGTAAGGGATCTATGTAACATTTTCTTTGAAATCACTACATCGTAAAGTTAAAAGGAATATTATGTTTGTACCTTGATGTATCTGCTATAACTCATTTGGTTAAAATCTCAAAGGATACCAAGAATGCCTTGAATACAAATACGTGTAAGAGTGTAGCTCCAAATATGCAGTGATGGAAGATGAATATGTATATGTTGAGTATCTTTTAAGAAAACAAATGTAAAAGTTTTGTGACCTTTTGTGTGAAGTGAGATAGCTATAGAATAATAATGTACATAACAAGATGCATATGTAGGTACTTCTTTGTTAGTATAATGACTGTAAGTGCAACTAAAAAGTCTTGGTTGCGACAGGGTCAGTAGTCTTATTGGGGTTTACTATACAATTCTCAGTAGCAGCTCTGAGTTTGGATTCGTGCCTGGTTATGGCAATTGGCTCGCCCCACTGACAGGATTGATGGTATGTTATGTGCATAAGTAGTTGAAGCAATAAACCGTTCGATCGATGATAGAAGCAGTACCTAGAACAATATAACTTTACAGTGAAGCCATATAAACTTTCCAATAACAATGCTACAATTGTGTTCCTACACGAGCAGGAATGCTTGTGTACATTTGTGAACCCGTACAACATTATAAAATAAAAGTAAAACCTGTATATTAAAAGCCTTTTACCATGCTAGCATAGTGCAAATTGACAGACTTCATTCGCCTAAGAATTTCATAGCCCATCATCGCAGCTTTTTTTAAAACAATTCTCTTACTTTTCATAAAAACACACAAAAAAAAAAACAACGATCAACCTCTCTCGCCAAAGATAGTGCAGTGGTATTGTTCAAAGAGATTTCACGATATTTTTAAAACGCTTGAGCTGCACTGTGAAAAGCGAATTGGTGTTGGCACCAGAGGCTACTGTGTCATGGTAAATTTACTACGACATTTTAGAAACTGCGCGATACTCTGTAAAAATCTAGAAAGGGCGGCTTTTATACGACGAGATATATTGGGTCACTCAAGACTACACTACTGTACGTGCCTAGAATAATTTTATGTGTTTTTTTTACTTATATGGAGATGGTAATTAAGCTTACTGGCCGTTTGGTGGTTACTGCAGTTTTATGTTTGCAACACTACGAGTTATTGACCTCGTAAAACATGACTCCACACTCCACTCCATTTTTTGAAAATCTCTATGCTACAAACATTTGACGACCTAATTAGTCCAACGGTAGTTAACACTGCCTGCTGTGCTATGGGTCCTGGGTTCAAATCCCGGTAGGGACAAATGTTTGTGTGATGAGCATAAACATTTGTATCCGAGTCATGGATGTATCTATGTATAATATGTATGTATTTACAAAAAAAAGTATGTGTGTAGTATATCAACCGACTAGTATCCGTAACACAAGCCTCGTTGCTTAGCTCGGAACTAGATGGCGCTGTGTCATAATGTCCAGGGATATTTAAAAAAAAAAAAAAAAAAAAAAAATTGGGAAAACCTCGGCAGGAAGCTCATCCTACAACCTGATTTACGTGGAATGAAGTTCCTCTGAAACCGTACAATATGCGATGATATTGGTTCTAAGGTGTGAGAAAGTTGCTGCCGATGGCGGGACGGAATTGAAAACAGGGATGTACCTACGTCAACAATAATTATGTTTGAAGTAATAGAAGTCTAACTTCTTTAATAAGATGGCGTTTATATACACGCAAATTTCTGTTCATAAACAAAATAAACGTATCCAGTAAATTAGGGTTTAGTGAGAAATTGTAATTTAACAAGTCCAAGTGGATGTTTATTAAATTTGTATTTCTTTAAGCGTTTATTATATTGGTAATGTTTTAGTTCAAAATATTACTCGTAATTTAAGAAGGTTATTTATTAATATGTTAACTTTGTATTAATTTATATTTCTTTCTTAAACTGACATTTATTGTTTCAATTCTTATGATTTACGGTACATGCTTCCATGCATATCATAAAAGTAAAAATAACGTATGTTATAAAAAAGCTAGCTATGCTCTTTTAAAATGAAACGAACCGTAAAGAAAACTATGCATAAAAATATTCTTAAACGTCGTTTTAGCTCTTAAATTTCTATATTAAACATTTAGGTTTTTTAAACATACGTATTTAACGCTAGGAAGTTATTTGAAGTGAAAATCGTGGTCGTATGTATGTATATGTAGATAATAATACTTATACTTATTCTGTGCAGTCAAGTAATTTAATTTAATGTTAACTATTCTTATATACTTATATTAGAGCCACAAATAGCGCAGTGAATAAATTATTATTAATGATTTAAGCATTTGTTGCGGGACAAAACTTTTTTTATGATGATAAGGGGGCAAACGAGCAGGCGGCTCACCTGATGGTAAGTGATCACCGCCCATAGACATTTGCAACACCAGAGGCTTGCAAATGCGTTGAACGAACCAAACACCAAACCCCTTAGAAACCGTTCAGGTTTCTTAAAATAGGGAGTTACTGAACTGACAGTAAATGGAATTCCCATGCTGTCAGAATAGTCACACACAGTAATGAGCTCTGGTAACCTTACTCACTCGCAGAAAGACAACTATTGTTGATTCACTGCGGTCTTCTGTAAATATTTGTAAGGTTATCACCATAGGTCGATTATGTAGTGATTTGTGTTGGTATAATATATGTATATATCCATGATACCTACAGGTAAAATACCTGGTGTAGGTCAATGTAATAAAAAAACTTTCGAGTACGACTGTACGTGGGTACACGTTTCGTTTTACGCAACTTCTATGTGTGAGCGAACGTTAGATTAGATTACAAATTGACTTTGTGCGTTGTAATTTTAGATGAAATTACGAAAAATTACCATTTTGTTGGAAAATACGCAATATTTTGTTTATTTTTAATACTTTTAGTAATAAGGGTAAAAGTAGAGGCGTGAGTCCCCGCGGTGGGAATGTAGCTGGTATTAATTGAGATACACTTTTGAAGCATCTCTAATTATACAGTTGTTTTTTTTTACATAGCCTCGTTGGTCTGATGGTTGTAAGAGTGCGACTGCTGAGCAAGAGGTTTGATTCCCAGGCAAAGTATTATTGGGGTTTTCTATTAAATTTGCGACTGAGAATTTCATAGATAACTGAATCAGGGTTTGGATCTGTGCCTGGTCGATGGCAATAGGCTTACGTATAAAACATATGGCCGAAAGGTGAGCGTACATTAATACACCTCTGCCTTACCCTTCGGTAACGACGGGCGTGATAGTATATAGAAATACATATTTTTTAATTTATTCAAAGTAAACCTTATTGCTGTTTTCAATTTCAAACGGCCGACAGAAAAACCTAGCCTAAATTATTTCTGTAAATCAGATTTGCTAAAGTTTGTATACATCAAAACGGGTTTATTATTGTCCTTCCAGACATCCCGTATAATATCAAGAGCCTTTAGCCATCTAATAAGGCTGACAGCTGACACATCTGCCCGTGTACTCAAGAGCCGTATCAAAATGGGAGTAAGACCTTTATAAGAGAGTGATGGCGCTATTCAGCCTACGAAGCGCAATCTCTGACTTACAATTTCAAATAACACACAATAGGCGAATATTTGTCGACTCGGTGGCGCATTGGCTGAGTGATCGGCTTGTGCGTCACGGGTTGCGGGTTATCCCCGCACGGAACAAATATTTGTACGTTCTACAGGTAGTTGTTCCGGTTCTGCGCGTTTGTGTTTGTAAGTGAAAATATGTGTTTGTAAACGCACCCGCGACACAGGAGAAAATCCTAGTGTAATGTTTTTTTTTTAAATGTTACCCGCGAATATTTGTGCTTTTTGGGATAATGACAGACGTCTTTATTAAATAAATATATAATCGACTAACGGCGGCGCCCCTTTTTACTTTCTACGGTGCACCAAGGCGCCGCGGCGCACAGTTTGGGAACCCCTGTCTTAGACCACATCATCAAATACCTTCAGGTGAGATTGTGGTCAAATACTAACTTATCTAATACCTACAAAAAAACCTAGACCGAATATACTAGACTAGCTATATTTGTATACACTAGCTACATTTAATGACTACTACGAAAATAGTTTTACGATGTTGCCATAAACTCTCGTGAAAGGTATTCTTTATTAAGAATTTTGTTATCCTTAATAACAAAATTCTTAATAAAGAATACCTCTATAGATTGCACTAGATTTTCTCGTGTAAGAGGATAGGCATTCGAAAGAAACAATATGTGGGTTTGGGTGGTCAGTTGAGATAGATAGAGAGAGATAGAGTATTTTGTTATTAATTGAAATAAATTATTTGAATTTTTATTGGCCTATTTGACCAGTCATGAAATCCTTCTAAAAAAATTACGTGACATTGGTATTATAGACAGAGCCTATGACATATATAAATCATACCTTACAAACAGGCGTCAAATTGTCAAAATTGAGAATCAGCACAGTTGCTCTCAATTGGTCACGTGTGGCATTCCACAAGGATCAATTTTGGGCCCTTTGTTGTTTCTCATATATATTAACAATATACATGAGATAGGATTAACGGGAGATATTACTTTGTACGCGGATGATACAAGCATATTCTACTCTGGCAACTCTATAGATACAATCGTAAACCGAGCTCAACGAGACCTAGATATCCTCAATAGATGGATGCAATCTAACTTACTTACAATTAATGCTTCAAAGACGAATTACATCATATTTTCGGCTAAAAACAAAAAAATTGGACATTATAACCCACTCACAATCAATAGTAAAATAATAAATCGAGTTAATGAAGAGAAATACCTAGGTTTAGTTCTCGACAATCACCTTACTTGGAAACTACATATTGAAAAAATTCGTGCAAAACTATCTTCACTAACGGGTGCATTACGAAATGCGGCACACTGCCTTCCAAAACATGTCCGTTACACAATCTACAATTCTCTGGTAAAATCGCGCGTAGACTACTTAATTGAAGTTTGGGGAACAGCAGCAAAAACCAATTTACAAAAACTCCAAGTGGCACAAAATAAAATAGTAAAAACTCTGTTCCGATACAATTATTTAACACCTACTGTTGAAATCTACAAAAAAACAAATTTAATGAATCTAGCTCAGACACATAAATACAATACATGCCTACTAATACGAAAAATTATAACTAAAGATATTCACACGCAAATAATTTTCACTACAAATATAGAACATAGTAAACGCATTACTAGGCAAGCTAAAAATATTTATTTACAAAATCCAAGAACGAACTATGGAAAAAAATGTATCTTAAATGAAGGAGCTAAATATTATAATAAATTACCCAAGCATATAAAGGAAGCCAAATCTCTATATACGTTTAAAAAACTATTAAGAAAACACATTTTAGGGGATCTTTCACTATTGGACCGTATAATTAATTAACTAACTAGACTAACCCAACCATTTCTGAACACACGCGCTCACACGCTTATGCGTTCATAAACTCATACATACGCACTTATACACTTACACACAAACACACACACACAACATAACATTATATACAACATTATAATATTTAAAATAATATCTACTGTCCTTAAATTCACAAATAACGATTATACTTATCTAAAAACATAATATACAAAATATAAATAATATATATGTATACTTAAGATAAGAAACAATTTTCGCATATCTATCTAGTATAAAGTACAAGCAACTAATAACATTTTTTCTAAGTAAGCAACTAGCTATACCTACAAATATAACTTAAATAATAATACATTACACAGACTTTAAATAAACTATAAAATTATACTTAAGTATATTCTTCTACAAAAAAATACTCTTCTAATGAGAAACTTAAAAAGTCACCAAACAGTCACTATGTCAGAGGCCTTAATAAACATCTATTGTAATTTTACTGAATCACAACTTTTTGCGTCTACCCTCTGACACACTATAAAACTAGGTACTAATCTTGTTACTAATGCTGCGCTAATCGGCTATAATGTAATACGTACACACAAAAAAAAAAATGTATTTTCTCTATAAGTGATTGTTTTATAATCTTTTGGGAAAATAAATATCTTAAACCGTAAACCGTATTTTTATTGTTAATTACTTAGCTTTATGCTTGACCGCCAGTTCGCCTTATGTTAAGTGGCATACACCCAAAAAGACAAATAATATAGATTATATAGAAAGTGAAGAAAATGAAGTACAATATATATACATATTTAATGACATGATTTTTCTCTCAATATTAAGAAATAAACTTGACTGTCCAACACTATTGCAATAATTCCAATGCACATTTGCTGCTTGAACTGCACCAGCCCCGAGTGAGAATCGAACAGAGACGTTGATTTTTTTAGTGACATCTTTAACAAATTAAAAACTGTTGTTTTAAACTTGTTAGAGTTGTTGACACTGATAAAAAAAGAAAGGAAACCGTGTTTCTTTTAATTTAGTTTTAATCTTGAGTTGTTTATTTTATTTTTTATACGTATATTTTATTCTTTTATAGCACAAAATTGACAATTTTTATCATTACTACTTCTTTTTTTTCAGTATTTAAGTTAAGTTACAATTACAGTTTCATACGATAATAAACAAAAATAAATTATTGTCATCATATATTATTAATTTTCGCCTAAATGGTTGCTTTCTAAGTGTTGTGCATGTTGTGACACCTTTATAAGTTTGAGTATTTGACATACTAGTTATTATTATAAATTAGAATTAAGAAAAAAATTAACAACTGCCGGATGTCTTAATAATAAACATTGTTTTAGTATTACCATTTACAAAATACTTACTTAATTCCTTAATTGTCATTGTTAATGCCTCAAACGTTAATCAGACACCATTACTGAAAAATGTCTTGCAACTGTGTGAATGAGTTCTAACATACACTGATCTTATTCGCTTGACATAAAACCTTCTTTTATAACACCTACCAGGCAGGATTGAGGCAAAATCAAAGAACATAACATGCCATGTTTCGTCTACGTCAAATATAAATGGGATGTGTGACTATGCGTAAAAACAACATGTCAGCTGTAAAAATCCATATACCCCAACAATATCATAGTCCCTGTTTTGTGTGTTACAACATAACGGATGTTTTCATTGGTGTTTTCGTTTTATTTTCACGGTTTTTGTATCGTTTCAATACCCCTTTTGAGCGTAATTCTAGTGTGAAGTATTGTGAAACGCGTGTTGTCAGCTTTGTAATATTGAGTGGCGCTTTTCTATGTGTGACCTGTGTACCGTTACATTCGTAATTTGGTTAAACATAAATAATATGGAACAGTGTACAAAAATATTACTTCTGAATTTGTTATTACAAAATAGGTACTCAAAAATATTAATAATAAAAGCATGCGTAAAAAAGATATAATATAGTCTCAATCAAGAGCTGCAATCTCTAATCCGCTCTTATCTCTTATTCGTACGTACACAGTAAAATCTCGAACAACTCTGTTTTTAACACTTGAAGTTTGCCAGGTACCTTTAGGAGGTAGTAGGGCATAGCGAGATTTCTCGTTCAAATTGAGCTGCCCGACTGGCGAAGTACCTCCGCCTTACAGAATACCGCAGTGAATCAACAATAGTTGTCTTTCTGCGAGTGAGTAAGGTTCAGAGCTCGTTGAGGAGTGACTATTCTGACAGCATGGGCATTCCATTTGCTGTCAGTTTAGTAATTCCCTATTTTAAGGAACCAAAACGGTTTCTGCAGGGTGTGCAACACAATTGCAAGCCTTCAGGTGTTGCAAATGTCCACGGGCGGCGGTGATCACTTACCATCAGGTGAGCCGACTGCTCGTTTGCCCCGTATCGCAATAAAAAAAAGAAACCTATCGGGATACCTTCGTCAGAGACTTACCAAATTTTATGCGATTGCGAAGACAGGATTTCAAGAAACTCCAAGTAAAAATAATGTACACAAAACTATGGATTCTAGTATATTTATTTTTAATTTGTTAAATATAAATAAACAGAACCTTGAATGATATATAATACAAAACTTCAGATGTTTTTTTCACTCAATTGAATAATGTAATCAAGCTCAAAACCAAAAGGTGGTTGTGACTATTCAAATTGAAAAATAAAAGAAAATAAATAAGTATTTATGCAAATTAAAAGTTTGAGAAAAGTCTGATACTTTTATTTTGATCAAACAGCAATCCTATTTGAATAGATGCCGAATTCACTGAGCCGTTTTATTGAAAGAAATCATTTGTGAAAATAAATAAGCTATCGTTTGTAACACATCACAGTATTTTAAATGTTAAAGCTAATTAAACACACTAATTTAAAATTAAATTCACACTAGGATTTTTTCCTGTGTCGTGGGTGCGTTTACAAACACAAATTTTCACATACACAAACGACCAGACCCGGAACAACTACCTGTAGAATGTACAAATATTTGCTCCGTGCGGGGATCGAACCCACAACCCGTGTCGCACAAGCCGATCGCTCAGCCGCTACGCCAATCAGGTCGTCATTATTATCATTATATGATTTATTATGTATCAAGCAAAGGACTGATATGTTAGAGGTCTCGAGTTCGAACCCAAGGCACGCACTACTGACTTTTCGGAATTTATGTGCGTATTTATCACATGGTCAAACGGTGATGGAAAACATCGTGAGGAAACCTGCATGCTTGAGAGATTTTCTCGATGGCATGTAATGTCTGCCAACCCGCAGCAGGCTAGCGTGGTGGACTATAGCCTAATCCCTCTCAACTGAGAGGAGACCCGTGTCCAGCAGTGGGACAATAATGGGTTGATGATGAGGCAAAGGATGCTCAATGTTGAATAAAAATCTTTCCCATAGATTTCCGCAAAGAATGGTTACAAACCACCCACAGACAACAACTTCAATCATAGCTGGGTCATCCAACCTCATGCAGTAAAATACTGTACATGGTTTCCAATTAAGGCTTTTTGCTGTCAGAAATTCAGTTCTACGAGTTATATGTCCAACCCACTGCCACTTCAGTATAACTCTACTTATTCTTTAGCACGCGCAGTGAGTTTTCTTCATCAATCCATCAACTATCGTCTATCCCACTCAGCACGGGTTTCGTTTTATAATTACAGCGTTGCAGTTAGTCACACTTGGTAATACTCCAGCGGTTGGAAAAATCTCTCATATACGTTCATGATTTTGAAAACTGTGATGTATGAGCCTTATATTTGAATTCAATACATACTCGATTAGGCGTCTCAGGTCATAGCATGTGTGACTATCACTGCTATCTCACTTTCAGCTTTCTTGTTTAAAAAAAGGGAGCAAAATTTTGTGCTTCTTTTCTTATCTTATCTGTGGCACAGGTCTTCCTGGCTTTCCTAGTAGGATACCTACATATATTTTAACTCTAAAACTATAACCACTCGCAATTAGTCTCAGAAATGTCACAAGAAAGAAACAAAAAGAACAGTGACTACATAAATATACAAAAATAAGTAGTGGGATTAAGTTGTGCGTCGTATGTGCGCGAAGAAAAATAAGTCATTGCTCAGCTGAGTTGCTGTTACTTCAGAAGGACCTAAGTCACCAGCGCCAATTTTCAGCAATAACCTCTAATAAGCTTTATATCTAATGAGCTTTCTATAGAATACGTCATATACATATTTCTGTATGACGCAGTATGGCACACCGGGTAACAGTTTTAAGTTATGTGGTTTGGTCCTACGTATCTAAATATTAACATTTTCAAAATTACCTATTTATATATGTATGAATGTAAAACCCCAAAACTACGAATATTGACATAGAACTAATAGCAATATTAATGTGGTACCGCTAGTCAATTAAAAGTTTTAACAGCTCTCATAACAAGCGTAGAATTATAAAGGTCAAATTTGCGAATGGCAGTGCCAACGTCATACAAACGATTGCAGCGGAAATTGTGCCTGGAACTGATTTGAAAATAAAGTTAAATAAATAAATAAATATTTCTGGACATTATTACACAGCGCCATCTAGTTCCGAGCTAAGCAACGAGGCTTGTGTTACGGATACTAGTCGGTTGATATCCTACATAAAGATATAAATTTTTTTAAAATACATAATACATATTATACATATAAACATCCATGACTCGGATACAGATGTTTATGCTCATCATACAAACATTTGTCCCTACCGGGATTCGAACCCGGGACCCATAGCGCAGAAGGCAGTGTTAACTACCGCTGGACTAATTGGGTCGTCATAAATTCGTCAAAGTTGTCAACATAATTGAGATTTTATTGCGTTGTTTTTACAGCAAGCGAGTAATTCATTCAAATTTCCTTTGAATTTCAATGATCCTTACACTAACATACGAAGTAAATATCTAACAACTTCAAAATAACTGTCTGTATAATTTTCTCTGACGACCCGTTTAGCTCAGCGGTAGTTAACGCTGCCTGCTGTGCTATGGGTCCCGGGTTCGAATCCCGGTAGGGACAAATGTTTGCAATGCCTCGTTGCTTAGCACGGAACTAGATGGCGCTGTGTGTCATAATGTCCAAGAATATTTATTATTTTCTTAATCGCGTGTGATAGGCATGAAGGCTAGCGTTGAATTTGAGTTTATGATGACTAACTGGAGGCATTGTCTTGCCAATTGGTCCGTTAAATACCTTGTTAAAGTGACGTCAAACTAACAACTAAACACCACATATAAAAAACTAGATCATATGCTATATCTTTGATGTTAATTAAATCATACTGATTGAAGAGCATGGATTCTACACAAAGCGCTCTCATTATTAGCGATTAGAGTAATTAATAGGTACAGACGGTTCTTACTGGATTAGGTGTTTGAGTATGTATAGATCATTTGTGTTTATAAATACAATCATGTTATACAGAAAATTACACTATGTATCTAATTATCTTCCCCACTGCTGGGCACGGGTTCCCAAGAGAATCTCTCAGTCATGCAGGATTTTTTATGATGTTTTATTTTACCGTTTGAGCATACGATAAATATTCCTGGATATTCCTGGACATTATGACACACAGCGCCACCTAGTTCCGAGCTAAGCAACGAGGCTTGTGTTACGGATACTAGTTGGTTGATATACTACATATATACTTTTTTTTGTAAATACATACATATTATACATTGATACATCCATGACTCGGATACAAATGTTTATGCTCATCACACAAATATTTGTCCCTACCGGGATTCCTACCCGGGACCCTTAGCACAGAAGGCAGTGTTAACTACCGCTGGACTAATCGGGTCGTCTAACGCACTTAGCTTCGAAAAGTCGTCTCTAGGTTATGTATGACCTTCGCTTAGCTTAGCTCCCGGAGCTAAACGAGGGTCGAACAAACAAATAAACAGTCGAATGTTACTTTCAAATAAACTAAGTAAGGAAGAAATAGGTAGATACATCACGCGAAAATACTTAAATAACTTAAAAAAAAAAACGTTGCCCCACACTAGGATTTTCTCTTGTGTCGTGGGTGCGTTCACAAACACAATTTTTCACATACACTAACGCCCAGACCAGGAACAATTGCCTGTAGAACGTACAAATATTTGCTCCGTGCGGGGATCGTACCCGTGACGCACAAGCCGATCGCTCAGCCGCTGCGCCGGTCATCGAAACGAAACGAACGTCAAAACTTACGGTCGAATTCTCAAACGCGACTCAATTTTAAGTAGCGCTTATAGGAAAGATAGCTATATATTTAAAGGCTACTAAAAATTAATTAGTAAGTATAAGTATTTGCTTGTTAGTTAAATAAAGCCTTCGCAGAACGAGACTACACCATAGAGGAAAATGTTCGTTTAAACTAAATTAAAAAAGGTTTTTCATCCACCAAGTTATAGTTAACTATTCTATTAAGATACAATAAGTTTATTAGGTGTACTAAATACAAGGTAAAACGTGCCTGTTCTCATTGCCTAATAAATTTGAAATAAGGAGTGGTCAACATTATACCTACCTACATCATAATAACGTGAAAAAAACACGCACGAATATATATCAAACTGAAGGAATGAGATCACGTAGCTACTTTAATAGCTGGCTAACTTGATAGACATTTATATATGGCCTATTCCTTAATTCTAGACGATTCGTAGTGTATTAACTGAGAGACGTTTTTGGCGGCTGAATAAAACGATGCGAATGCGACAGACCCGTTTTTTATTTAATTTTTTAAGTGCAGAAACAGCCTTCACTGACTGACCTGCCGCCTGGGGAGGCGACGGCGTGTGTCGGACTCGTCCTAATGTGAGCGTTTACCGACTAAAAAACCGCACCCGTCAACGCCATCAGCCCTATTGCCGGGGCCATGGGGTTCGCAAAATCATCACAACCCTGACGGGAGTGCGACACACCCTGCCACAGGTCTGACATGGGAAGTTTGTGGATGGGAAGTGAGAAATGATATTTATTTCTGTCAATAGATTTTTTAAAGACACTTTTACAAGTCCTGTATAAGATATATTTTAGGATTTAGATGGCATCGGCATTTCCTATTGGTGACCTCTGAGAAGAAATGCCGAAACAAACTCAGAGAATCATGGTTTCTTTTTGAAGTCCAAACATCTTTGTTTACAATATGTGAGCCTGACGATGTAGGTCAAAGTCTGAGATGGGCTTTTGAAGAAAGCACCAGTGCAGCTTTGAGTTGACCTTACCTTTTGAAGTTTGTGGTGACTGGTACTGAGACACCTTCACCTTCAATTTTTCTTTTATTCCGATCGACATTTGTTACTTATTAATAATTAAAATATCTATATATCTTATGAATATACGTTAAGACAAATGTGCTTCTTGTTAAGTTTTATTTAGAAGTGTGAGATTCGGGATAGCAAGATTATACGATGAAACATTAATTACATTTATACTGATAATGACGTCATATTATGTCGATGACTTAAACTGTCAAAACAAATAAAAAACGTCAGTTCGAACTTATAAAAAGAAGTTCCTATTTTTAGTCGCAGAGTTGAATGAAGTTCTCGAATAAAAGTTTTATTTTGTGAGCTGGAGTGATTTCTGCGAGTGAGTACGGTTGCCAGCGCTCGTTAGGGTAGTGATTGTTCTGGTGGCACGAGAAATTCCGTTTGCTGTTCGTGTAGTAGCTTCCCTATTTTAAGAGACATAAAACGGTCCATATATTTTTAGATTCTTAAGAAAAGCGAGTGAGAATAAGTTTCTATAAGGTCGGCAATGCACGCCGAACGTCTGGTGTTGCAAACAGTATTGGCTGCGGTAACCGTTTACCCTCAGGCGAGCTTGTTTGCTATTCTGGCGGTAAAACAAAAAACTCCAAAAGTATATCCATTATCAAAAGATACCTAATACCAGAATGTATATTGAATTCCGTGAATAATTCGTGCAAACAGTAGCTGTCGATATTAAAAGCACGGTGACCTTTGACCCTACAGCCAATTCACACGAGTGTCATTAAAAAAATGCGACAGAGGAAAATATACACAAAAACAGTGGCAATAAAGATCGGCTTATAATTCACTTAGTCGTTAACATCGTCGTGAATGACGTCATTGAGAAAATTACAGGTTTTTGTTGTGTGGAACAATCATGTAGAACATTTAATAATATATATACCAACCAGCTGTAAAAATACATCAGTGTATCTTTGCCCTACCTGTCAGCGATAAAGGCGTTATTTTCAGTAATTCTAGGCGTTTTCCTTCAGTGACTAAGATTAAGATATCAGATGATTAAAAAAATATAACCAATTGTGATAAATCATTTTCCTTTCTGTAAATATTTTTTATGACCCTTGGAATAAATCCAAGATTTATATTTAATTAGTAAAAGATTATAGCGATCTTTCGTAAGTATTCCTTAGTGACGACCTCTGACATATAATCTAATAAGTAGGTACCTAGGTACGTCTTGTTGACCTACATTGGTTTCTTACTTTCGTGTCACGATGTTTTGTTTTCTGAGCTAATTAAACGAAAATAAGACTAGTAACAAACCTAGACCAAACTACAACTGATAAGCACACTATGTGTTATTGCAATTTAACCAAACAACGTCGTCACAGCAACGCGTAGTCACATCTGAAGATAAATGTTTTAAACGTTGCAGTATCTAAGATTTTTCAAGAATATTCGTATATTAATTATATTATATTAATTATCCGTATTTCCATTGGTTTCTGTAGTTGATTATTCACATATTGTGTTTGTTCTAAATGTCTCGTAATGTGTACAAATAATAATAGAACGCTTATCGATCCATCGAACGATGGCAGCGCATGCAATTTTAAACAGGTGAGGTTCTTCAAAACCTATTTATAAGTTAGTGCACTAAGTTCTAATGTTCGACAGTTAGGTAATGTTGTGTTTGCATGGCGTGTTAAAAGTTTGGAAGTTTGTGTTTGGAACAAGTTTAATATAACATTATTTTGAACTTCAAGCTCGGTTAGGTAAACAGAGTTGGGTAAAAATCAATGGTTTTATGAATATTCAATTAATATGTAGGTATGTAGACATTGTATCTTTGGGGGAGGCTTATGTCCAGCAGTGGACGTCATGTAACTGATATGATGATGATAATGATGTAGATATTAATAGGTAGGTACATAGCTCGGTCTAGTCCCGGGCCACCAACAAGGCTTGCGTTACAGATACTAGATGGCTATCAACCATTGTTTATGTTTTCTAGAAATAAAATCTCACAAGTCTGCCAACCCGCAGTAGGCTAGCGTGGTAGAGTATAGCCTAATCCCTCTCAATTTAGAGGAGACCCGTGCCCAGCAGTGGGACATTAATGGGTTGATGATGATGATGAAGTTCAATAAGTAAATTTAAGTTCAATAAACTTTGTACCTTTTGTGTCCTCCGACTAGAGCCTGTATTATTTACGTAGTATAATTTTAGAGTATACTAGCTGACCCAGCAAACGTTGTTTTGCCACATTATAGGGGTTGGTGGACTACCCCTAACTTTTAGGGGGATGAAAAATAGATGTTGGCCGATTCTCATAGATACCGGATAAGCACAAAAAATTTCATAAAAATCGGTCAAGCCGTTTCGGAGGAGTATGGCAACGAAAACTGTGACACGAGAATTTTATATATTAGACTAGCTGACCCAGCAAACGTTGTTCTGCCACATTTTAGGGGTTGGTGGTAGAAGGATGAAAATTTAGGGTAGTATGTACTTTTTAATGCCAAATCTAAAAAAAAATACAAAAAAATATTTTGTCTAATATATAAAAATAAACATTTAGGGGTGGACTACCCCTAACATTTAAGGGGATGAAAAATAGATGTTGGCCGATTCTCATAGATACCGGATAAGCACAAAAAATTTCATCAAAATCGGTCAAGCCGTTTCGGAGGAGTTCGATTACGCACCCCGTGACAGAAGAATTTTATATATTAGAAGATTATTATTGTTCCGTTAGATAATATAACCGGATATTATGACTCAGCACCATTTAGTTCCGAGCTAAGCCACGAGGCTTGTGTTTCGGTAATTAAATGGTTGATACACTACTTAGACATTAGAAACATCCATGGCTCAAGAGCCGTCATCTGCTTCTTGCTCATCACATCCTTTCCAAAGAAAGCAGTCTTTAATGTCCTCAAAATTCAAAGTATGTCAGTACAACATAAAGACGGTCGGATATTATAAATGTTATGTTATGTCACTTACATCAACGTTCTCAGATTCTGGTAACTTCTTGAAGTCGTGAGTGGCGTAGAACTTCTGCCTTTCTAAACTTATGTTATACATGACGTCCATTTTGCACTACTTTGTTAAACTCCATAGTCATATCAAACAATTTAATACACAATTTAAGTCCACGCCTACGTTATAAATCCATTGAAGAAGATCCACATTTTACCTGGAACAAAATGAATACATACTCTTTAGTATAATGTGTTTAGATATTAAATAGGTACATTAAACATTAACCTAATGACTGGGTACGGGTCTAGCCTAGTGCAAGAGAAAATCTTTCAGGCATAAAAGAAAAAAAAACCAAGAGTGAATCGGTGTCTTGTAAGTAAGCGCGCTCAATCGTAGATCGCAGTGTCGCTTAACAGGCAAACAGGCCGTCAAGCGTAAATTATCAACAATATAAATCAGGTTTCCTCACATTGCTGCTTTCTTTTACCGTTTGTGCATGTGGCGGCACGAAACGTAATATGATACCTAACCACTTAGAAAAGGGAATATAACGTTCCTGCCTTAAGTCACACAGTCGTTCGCCTCCCGCTGTAGAGTAAACCCGTATTAAATATTATACCTATAATGTAAACAAATACATCAAGTATTATATTCGAATAGTTTCACTTATAACTGAATACCCTTTCTGATCTGGACGTAACACTAAGTGCTGTAGTACAATATACATACAAAATAAATTCCTTCAAATTAACAATATTATCTTAAAAAAAGCCTAAAGTGCATGTGATAAATACGCATATAACTTCGAGAAATCGTAGTTAAGAAGTCGAGAACTTTGACTTCACAGTCAACTATAACATGGTAAGAGCACTCTACATAAACGACCATGCAAGAGGAGGTAATTAGCTTTTGAAACGAAAGGTCAAGTGCGTATCTCAGTGGTAGACGGGCATGATAGTGCGGATATAAATGGTATGTAAAGGCATTATAGAACAAATATAGACTAGTACGCACTACAGATTATAATAAGCTATGCTTGTAAAAAACAATCTGTATAAAGGTTACATATAGTGACTTTGAGGTAGGTTTATGACTAACCTAACTGACTAACCACCTAAAACCTTCTGACCCGGTCTGGACAGACAGCACGAACGTGTAGATTGATTTATTGTAGATATTATGTCAATTCTGTATGCGATAACGATAAAATTAAGAAGAAACTTATAGAAACTCTGATCCAAAATAAAAGAAAAATTTACTTCAAAATGACTTGAAAAGAAAGAAACGTTTTGTACAATACATAATATGATTTTGAAGTCTCGAGAAAATATCGAAGTTGAACAACTTAACTTAGGTAACACCACCAGTCATACAAATATTAGATCCATCAGGGAATCTCAACCCCGCAACATATGTATAGCGCTTAGGCCAGTCGCTACCGTGCGTAAAATTAGGAACTACTAATTTAATTTGGAGTACTCTTAAATGAGGGGAGAAGCGTGTCAAGCAGTGGGACAATGATTGATGATGATGATGAAACGTTTTATACAACACATATAATTTTTAAGACCCAAGTAAATACGAGAAAACATCCAAGTAACTAAGCTAAGAATAACTTTACTTGACAATACCACCGGGCATACAAATATTTGTTCCGCCAGGGAATCTCAGGCCCGCAAACATGGCGCTAAGGCCGGTCGCTATCGTGCGTAAAATTAGGAAATACAAATTTAATTTCGACTTACTAGCCTCATATTTTATATAATTCTATTCAAAATTGGAGCTAAATTTTGCGCGAGTTCCCTCGAAATGGGATATATTGTGTCTATTAGCTCTATTTATACGTCAGTTAACATGTAGGACGCGCCGTGATCATATTTCATCATTATTTTATAGTAAATAGCTTACAATTTGCTCTAGCAGTATTTTGGAACAAAGAGCTTTTGCGAAAATAGATAATTATTATTTGAATTAATGATGATAATATGTTAAATTTACCATTAATTAATAAAGTTTATTCGTGGTTCATGTTATAATACTGAAACGCTATTCAAAATTAAATAGCTTTCAAATATAGCTCTGATTCTTTACGGTTACATAAAATTCTGTTGCTGGGCCGGGGGTTTCCTCTCATTTGATTGGGGAAATAGGTTTATAGACCACGCTAATTTACTGCGTGTTGGCAGACGACATCGAGAATTTTTTTCAACATGCAGGTTCCCTCACGAGGTTTTCCTTCACCGTTTAAGCATGTGATGAATACGCATATACTTTCTGAAAAGTCTGGTGTGTTGGGTTCGACAACGAGATAGAGAGATTTCACAGTACTCTCCTCTTTCCAGCCTCTAAGTTACCACAGTTCTTATACCCGATTAGTACACAATTCTGATATCATAAGGATAAACTTTACTAGTTGGTAAGGTTTTCCCCCACCAACCCCTCCATCTTATTATGAAATTGTTGCTGTTAATGTGTACAATAACTTTTGATTAATGCCGCGATCGCCGTTATGCCGTTAACCTTCATTCCTTACTTACACACGTCATTTTAATAATAATATGTTCTTTAGTTTATTTGTTAAAAAAATATGGATCAAAAAGATATAAATTTACCAACCTAATTTAGGTCTGTATTGTTTCAATCTAAAACTTATACATATTATATACCTACTAATAACTAAATTCAAACCAAATAGTGGATATTTTCTTGTGCTAAGATTGAATTTAGGAAAATATGGGCTGGAGACTTTATGTAACATCTGAGCATTTATTTTGTCGTGAATCGATATTTAGCTTGCCTAGTGAAATAGTAATTTTGATTTTGCTTCGTCAAACGATAGCTATAACATTTTTATTATAAGTATACAAATATTTCAAGACTATGGCCCAATTATTTCAAATAATATAACAGGGTGTAGTTTTTAACCTTAACTTTTTAAATCTTCCATTGTCAACTCGTAGCGGAAGATTTAAAAGTTAACGAATAAATTAGCCATTCTTTTGTTTTAAACTTGGTTGTTCGTACCAAAATTAATGGTTGTTTCGAAAGACAAAGTATTTGCAGCTTTTAAGAGCCCTTTTAAAAGGTACTATGAAATGACCTTGACCGTACCAAAGTCCTCGTAAATAGAACTCCTTTGAAATTAAAGTCAGTTCTATATCAGTCTTGTGGAAAGTACCGCGAAACACGCCATTTGAGGTCCAAATAAAAATATTTTGTTTATGATTATCTTAGAGTATTTACCAAAGGCAGCTACGATGTTAAGTAGCTCATATTTCCTTTTTTTATCGAGCGATTTTGTAGCTATTGATTTCGTTTTCATTAAATTTTTATTTATGAGTCCATTGAAGTTAAAGGTCTATTCCAAGGCACGCACCGAATTTATGTGTTTTCGAAGTTATGTGCCAGGAAACCTGCATCCTGAGAGATTTTCTTGATGGCATGTGAAGTTTGTCATCTCCCCCTAGGTTAGCGTGGTGGACTTTAGACTAATTACGTTACCACCAGCTTTCAAATAAAACAAAAAAAATCATCAAAATCGGTTCACCCAGTCGAAAGTTATAAGGTAATAAAATTAAAACAAAAATATCTGTCGAATTGATAACCTCCTCCTTTTTGAAGTCGGTTAAAAATACATGTTATCATTTAAGTATACGTCATATGACTTGAAATCTTTTTTAATTATTAATAATAATAATAATGTTTATTTCACCAAAGATATACATAGATACATGGAAATAACAAGTTCATATACTATGTAACTTAACTCCAAAGGATATATCTATGCGCAGACAATGTAGACCCTGCCACTTATACTAGGAAAACCTGTATTATTGACTGAATTACAGGTAAATAAATAAATAAATAAATATTCCTGGACATTATGACACACAGCGCCATCTAGTTCCGTGCTAAGCAACGAGGCTTGTGTTACGGATACTAGCTAGTTGATATACTACATATATACTTTTTTTTTGTAAATACATCATATTATAGATAGATACATCCATGACTCGGATACAAATGTTCATGCTCATCACACAAACATTTGTTCCTACCGGGATTCGAACCCGGGACCCATAGCACAGAAGGTAGTATTAACTACCGCTGGACTAACTGGGTCGTCAAAGGTAGAAGCAGGGATGATAGTACTGTGGTTTGACTTCAAACATAATATAGAGATCTATCGCGGCAGTTACTACCTATGATTTCTTGAAGTTTCGTGTGCACACATCAGTCATACATATGCTCAAACGGTGAAGGAAAACATGATGACCTACATGCCTGTGAAATCTGCCAACCCTCACAAGGCTACCGTGATGGACTTAATCACTTACTTAAAGTCATGCCCGGCAATGAGACGGTAAATTGATTGACAAGAAGCCAGAAAGTAATATCTTATGACGGTAACTGTCGCAATTTATATTGCTATGAGCTTACGTTGTTATTTGATGCTGGGATTAAACTTGAACACTTAAAGCTAAGTTTGTTCCTCCCCTAGCAATTTCATAGTGACTTATTATAATATGTTAAGTAACAATCCAATCAACACCACTTAAAACTTTTTTAACTTCTTTTTTATTACTGTTGTTATTCAGTTCAAGGTTATTCCTCGTAAAATCTTTTAGCTACGTAATATTTTTGCCAAACATATTTTTTTAATGGGCTCATTAATAAAAAAAATTGAGCGTTAGTGTTTTATGTAGGAAACATTAATTATTAGTTAATAAACATAGTTTACAAAAAACTTTAAGTTGGCTCATTAAATTCAAATTAAACTTAAATGCTACTCAATTTTATTTTTTTTCAAATATTACTATATACTTGACTTGATTATGTAATCATACTAATAGTGTGTTAGACACTTAATTTTGGCATGTGACATGGCAATCGCAATTGCGCTATATAAAATACATTTAAAGCGAAAAAATTGTTCATAATCGTATCAATTGATCTGTGACCGACCTACTTGACAAATTTCAGCTTTATAGTGCCATAGAGGTAACTTGTCAGCTAAGGTTTCAGTATACACATTTTTGGATATGTTACAGCTGAAATAAAACTCTTTTTCAGAACTTGTTGCGGCATATTGATATTATTTTAAGACAGATGTTTTTGGTGTAAAAAGTGATTGTATACCAATATCTAAAACTAGCTGTTACCCGCGACTTCGTTCGCGTGAAATTTAACAAAAAATTTAATGTTCATATTCATGCATTGGTCAGCTCCCGCGTTTTTAAGTCATGCGGAACTCTAATTCGTTTCTTGTTCTTAAATTAAGGTAGCCTAAGTTACTCCTTATAACGATGGTGAAAGTCCCCACAAAATCGGTCCAGCTGTTGCAGCAATTAGAAGGAACGAAGAGAGAGACAGACGAACATTTTAGAATTTTTTTTTTTTGTGTAATTACCGTATATATACTTTTATATATGAAATTACAAACAGAAATTCCAATTTTAAGGAGTATAAAATATTTACATTGCATCAAGATTTTATGTGAGTTCAACCTCTTTTGAATAAAATCGGATTGAGTTTTCAAGCATGTGTCAAAATAAAAAGTAATTTAAATCAAAAGCACTAAGGAGTATTGATATCACCTCCAACATAATTCTCTATCTCTTTTTGATCCCGTCAGGGATTGAATTTCGATAAAATACGAAATACGTCTTCCATCAATTCTGTTAAAAAATGTTTATGCAAAATTTGAAGTAGATTGGACCAAGGAATCACGTTGTCTCGTACAACTCGACGTGGTCCTATCCCCCCCCCCCTTATGGGCAAAATTCCGGAAAATCCTTTCTTATTGGATGCCTACATCATACAAAGACTACACTCGCCAAGTTTCATTGAAAATCAAAGAAATTTCATACTAACTTTGCACCCCCATTTTACCCCTTTAAAGGATGATTTTTGAAAAAATACTTTACACGTGTTTCATAACTTTCTATGAAAAACCTTCAGACCGAATTTCAATTGAATATCTTCAAAAACAGCAAAGTTACATACTAACCTTACACCCCCGTTTTACCCCCTTAGGGGGTGAATTTTCAAAATTCCTTTCTAACCCTTATAGTTTAGGCCCTGCGTTGATATGTCAGTCAGTCAGTCATTCAGTCAGTCAGCTTCTCCTTTTATATATATAGATATTCTCTAAGTGTAAAATGTAAATACAGTACCTACGTATGAAGGTACTGTAGTTTTTAAGTAAATAACTATAAAGTTATTTGCATGATATTTTATAGTTGGCTCCGCCCATAACTTATAGCATAAAACTACAATATTCATTTGGCGAAATATTCAAAAACTTCAGCCTAAAGTAAGTGTTAATTCGACTTGGGACTTTTTAGGCAAATTTTATTGCCTTCTACTTTCTCAACTACTTTTAACTGAATTATTCAGCACCAAATTGTTTCTAATATTTATGAAGATTAAATTTTGTTGAGATAGCCAACTAGTGCCAACTACTAATTAAAGCATTAAAGAGAGCTAATAAAAAATATTGTTTCTTCGCCGCAGACTAAAAATCTACTCCCAAAATTATAAAAAAAGGCCTTCCTTGTTGCAAGTAAGGAACCTGAAAATCCTTAGCAATCAAATTACAAATACGGAGATCTCATTAAACCTCTGTAATACGAGGTCTAACTAAAGTCACTTCGTGAAAAATACTCATATTCACCGGTTCAGATTGAAACCTGAGTGCCTAAGGATAAGGGTAGGATAATATATATAATTTGCATGGCGCAAGTCTTAATATGGCGATAAATTTTGTATTTGTTTTTAACACCATTTGTACCCATATTATGCCAAAAATGTGTTGTAATGAAAGCTGGAACACAATATAAATGTGCGGAACCAATGCGGAACAACATCAGTTACTCAATCTGAATATGAATTCAGCCTCAATTGCCTGCTGCTTTATTAGGAAAAGGTTAGTATTATTATGATACAAAATGTTTTTGTAATCAAAGCTGCAGAAAACACAAAATACATCTGCGGAACTAATGCGGAACAGTATCAGTTGTACGTTAGTTAAGTTATAAGACACTCATATTCAGCCTCAACGATGTAGACTGGAACCTATTTAGCAAAAAAGTAACGATAATTGTGATAAAATAAAGATTTTGTAATAACAGCTGGAATAAAATATACAAGTACATGTGTGGAACCAATGCGGAACAGCATCCGTTATAATGTATGAAACTATATATAAGGTAAATAATCACAGATGGTTCATTCTAGAATGAAGTTCATTATTGTTATAAAATTGTTTCATTTGTGACAAACAAATGAACCGGTGTATCTTAAATAAACCCGGTTGTACAGTACAATTACTGCGTATGTAAACAACACACATGAACTGTCAAATTATGTTTGAATTATATTTCGTATTTGTATTATATCCTGGAATATAAATTATGACGTAAGTTATATGAATTTGAATATCCTTTATTCTCGAATATAAATTACCGTGTTTGTAATTTATCATTTTGTCGTGTACTATGATTTCAATAGAAGTTAATTATGTGTATTCATTTAGTAATTGAGTAGTTACATTTATTTATATTCAATTTAAATTAAATGAATTTATTCCATATGCGTAGACACGTGTCTTACGTGATGTGAATATGATAGTAATACATATTTTATGTATATAATTATAATAAGGTTTACGAATCTCAACATAATCTAATTACAGTTTATATTACTAAAACCAACATAATAACAAAGAATTTAATGAATAGTGCCAAAGCAATCTTGAAACTTCAATGATAAATTATTAATCTTAGCTAAAAGTTAAGGTGCCAACTATTAAGAACTCAAACACCTACGAAAGCTAAAAAAATAGTTTTAATTAAAGTTATCCAGCCGTTATGATATTGTTTGTGAACCATCGAGCCGTTAACCATTAGTTTATTATTCGATTATGTTATTCAAGTCTTAACTTATTGTTTTCAATTAATCCTGTGAAGTTATCTTTTAAGCTGTGGTAGCCTAGAAACGTGACAATGAAACTGTGAAAGTCAAAGCCATCGAGTTCGTACCCAAGGCACCACTGAGTATTTGCGTAGTTTCACTCGCTAAAATGGTGAGTGAACTTAAGAAAACGTAGTGGACCGAGAGAGCTCTAGAAAATTAGAATAGCGTAGGGCTGTTTAAAGTAGAAGTAAAACCAGTCAAAAGGGCGTGCGGGGCCGCCCGGAAGGTTTTTTTTAAAGTGGACACTTGTCAGGGAAAATCAATTTATTTTTATAGATAAGCGATTAATTGAAATAAATCTTGGTTAAAAATGTATTTCTAATCACCCGTTTCAAGAAGGCACGGCAAAATAACGTTCGAAAATTATAATTATGTTTTATATTTGTTGCAAAAAAATATTTTTATAAAGGTGTCCGGGGGAAAACCATATTTCGCCCAAAAGTCCGTATTTTTGCTGTGTTTATTCGGCTTCGGCAATTTAGGTGATAGCAGCCCTAGCTAACGTAATGTACTTTAGGCTTATCCCTTTTGAATGAGAGGAGACCTGTTGCCCAGCAGTGGGACAATAATTAATTGGGTTGATGATGATAAAGTATCGTATGATAAAGATCTTTTAATAATAATAAAAAATATCGTTATTTATTCAATCTAAATATATATAGAGTTGCTTGAGTAACGTGAGATACTTAGTTTTCCCTCTAAATGTTTTTGTCTATCTTCTCGTCTAAGCTATTTAATGTCATTACATCATTTGTTATCAAATTTGTCATTAACCGATCACTACTCCAAGCTCACTTATTAATAATTCAATAAAGTAAAAAAGGTCCGTTTAAAAGGAGCCGGGCATCCTGGAAAAATAAATCAGGTAAAAGTAGTCCAAGTACATCAATCAATCATGATAAAAAGCTCGACGAAATCAATATTACAATTGAGTCAGTCAGTTTCCGGGTAAATATTGGAGCTTTTAATTTAATTTCTTTCCCAGAAAAATAAGTAACTTTTCTTTATAAAGGTTCATTATTGCATTATAGTGAGTGGATAAAATCCCGAATCTGAACGTCCATTCAGATTTGGAATCTTACTAAGTGATCCCAGATAATACAGCAACACAGAGGTCCCCTGTTCATAGCGAGTCAAAGTCTAAGTTTTGTATTGCTTCATGTGTAAATAAGTACATACATCTTTAAATTTGGTAGGTAGCAACGTTAGGGCTAGTCTGTTAGGGCGAGTCTGTAGTGCTAGTCTTTGAGGAAACACGTTTATCTATCCTCAGGGTTGTCTCTTTCAATGCTGTACAGATCTTCCATTTTATTGCTGATGGTAAGCACTCGGGTGGTTTGAATGAGCCTCAGTCTCAATCCGGGATTGAAGATTTCCCAAACTAACCATCAAGTACATAATATATTTTTTTGTCAGCCTTTTGATGGGATTATTGGTTTTCTTAGAAATTACTAAATCAATCACATCCATTCAAATTTTAAATTCAATTAAACTGCCAAGTTTCAGGTGTAAACGTTTCCAAAGTTACGTTATACATACATTCACGAATCAATCACGAAACGATTTTAAAAACGTCAAAGTTTTTACAGTTTCATTTTACTGATTTAAAACAAGTTTTTTTTTCTTCTTTAATTCGAGTGTCAAAAACTTAAATACTGCACAGATTATCAACAACTAGTTAGTTAATTTTCTGTCCACGGAGGCTAGTCTAGTTAAGAGTGAGTCAATAACATCGTGAGGAAACCTGCATGCCTGAGAAATTTTCTCGATGGCATGTGAAGTCTGCCAACCCGCAGTAGGCTAGCGCGTGGTTTACAATAGGTAGCTTAAAATAGCATACCATCAGTGGGACCGATAAGTGGGGTTGATAATGATGATAAAATTGGTTTTCTCACAACGATTACCTTCACCAAGTGAAAATCCCAATAAGAGCCAAAGTTTTCATCTAGTGTAAAAATAACTCCTTATCTGAATCAGTCTAATTACGCTGAGTTCTTTAAATTACGCGACCGATTTTGATACAGTTTTCATTATCCATTAGAAAACTTGTCCCGGAAGGCTTATATTAGTAAGTATATTTTATCCGTGGAACGCCCGAACGGGTTAAGTTGTTGCGAGTCAAGTTACCGTCTAATAAATAAACTAAAAAATGGGTCCAATATCTGGATATTGTATTTATTTATATTATGTTAGCGTTCCTTTAGCAATTAATTCAACAATGTTATCTCTAAAAGTTTCAACTCCAGTAGATCGTGTTTCTAATTACTACACCTCGCATTAATTTCAACTGCTGCCGCAAACATTTGGTACATTAATTGTTTGAACAAAACTCTTGTACGATAAAGGTTTCAATTGGGGGTCGTCAAATTATATCCTGCGGGTACTATGCGACCTGAATGAAGATTTATTTAGTCCGTGACTGCTAGGTTTATTTACAAGATAATTTATTTACACTAGGTTGGATATCTGAAGCAATTATTTTATAGAGGTGATACATTTACGTTAAAGCCTATTTTTTGGCCGGTTCAAATTGATTAACAATTATTGTACACTATAGGCAGAGATCCCCGAATCATAATTATAGCAGTGCTTTGGTGCATTTGTTGACCTTTTGGGCCCTTTCTCGTCAAGTTTGACGTCATGTTTAAGTCTTCAATATATTGGGACTCCCAAGGTCAGCAGTAGCAACTTGGAACTATATAAATATTTGTTTCATGCGAAGATTCAACCCGCAATCCGTGACGTAGAAGCTGATTACTTGGCAAAATGTCAACAGAAGTTTCTGATTGATTAAAAAAAATACCACTGAAGTGAATCTTGAGTAGATTACTACTTATATACCTACATTATAAGAAATACATTACCTCTTCTTAGTGAGGCAAGTACTAATGGCTTGTATACCGTCTGGTCAGCTGGCGGGGTACGGTAATCTCGTCTTTATTGCTGGGGTCATCATGAAAGACATAAAAACTTTAGCTTTTATAGAAAAAAAACGTTGCCTTAATCTAAAACGTTTTTTCTATGTAGGATGCGTTTAAAATCACAATGTTTTCGCATAGAACAGACGCCCAGAACCGGAAAAACTATAGTACGGAAAAATATTTGCTCCATGCAGGGATCGAGCTCACCACGCCAAAACCCAATTCCTTCATACCTTTGCGCCACCAATTAAACCACCACATGATTTCGAAGGGACGTATACCCATACCTTACTGTAAAACACATACCTTTGCATTTAAGTTTGGGGGAAGCGCTACCCAAGTTTGTTAATATTGGCCCTTGATCAAAGAAGTTTGATAAGTTTTAAGTTTGCTTTAAAAGATCACATTTCCACTCCTGCTGATAAAAAGATTCGAAAACTTTTGAACATCGCAATGCTTGAACGAAATTGCAGTGAGCTATTGTTCATTCAGTTCATTCACTTTATGTTCCAACAACCACAACTGATTTCTGTTCAGTCTTTGGAAATCCAAATCGGTTTACTTTCTATTCTAGATTCCTTCTAAGACTTCACCCATATGGTACGTCACTAAATGGTATCTTATATGTCCAGGTATACAATGAATTAAACTCCTTTCTTAGTGAATGGTTTTGACATGTATTTTATGTCAAAACCATCACCTGTTTTAAATTTAAAGTTTTTCTCTACGTTGATGAATCAGTCAGGACCAGTAAGCATATTAATATGAATTTTAAATAAACTTTCTGATGAACTGACTAACATTATTCAATTTATATTTAGATGGCAATGCAAAAATGTACGAAAAACGAAGTTGTGTGCTATTAACAATTTCAATTTATCAATAAAGTTATTATTTAAAAACAAAACAGAGACGATGTTGTAAAGGTTACAAACGAACAACTATTCTATGTACCTTTAAAACTTAGGTATTTAAATGTAGGTACCTGGGGTTCAAAGGTACCTTAGCAATTAGAATTCCTAACTTGTGATGTGCCGGACATTTAATTACAATGTAAATATTATACCTGCCAGACAAGTTCGACAACCTTCCAGAATTATTGTCACAAAGTTAACGAGTTTTCAAACCAAACGTGTCATTTGTTTCTACAATACAGAGTATTAATTACTTTCCAAGTAAATACATTGTTTTCATGTGATGTTGTGGAGACTGTTTCAGAAGTTTAGTGGAAGATAACACGGTTGCAGTGTCAAGTCAAAGGCCTGAGCATTGATATTGGGTTTTTGAAAATTCAATTATTGGAAAAATATCTTAATAAATTACTAGTAAGTATGAAGGTTACCTCACGATGTTTTCCTTAACCGTTTTAGCATAATGTAATAAATTCTAATACACTATGGTTTGAGCATGTGATGAATACGCACATAACTTCCGAAAAATCAGTGGTGCGTGCCCTGGGCTCGAACCTTTGAACCTTTGAATTCACAGTCCAGAGTTTACGCCGCTAAGCTACAATGATAAGAAATATAATAAATTAGAAACATACATTCTATTGGTATAATTATGGTAGGATCGGTGTAAACCTGTCTCTATTTTGTCGTCTGATAACGTATTAAGAAACTTCCTAATACGTTATCAGACGACAAAATAATAATAATAATTCCATCATAGATCAAGATTCTTAAAAGACCAGTTCTCAAATATAAAAGTAATTTGAAATATAAATCTTAATCCCAAGAGAGTATAATTTCGGATTAACTATTATAAAACTATGCGATACCGTGTCGTTTAACGTTTGAACACACTCGATGCCCCGAAGACTTGTTATCAGTTCCAAGTACTGTTACACACTCGGATTACTTGTCTCCGTTGTCACGAAGTATAAACACACTGTGGCTTTAGGCAATTAAATACTACTTGGTTCAATAGTGAAGCACTCACTGAATTGTTAATCCATATTATTATACTATTACGCTATCCTTACTAATCCTTACTTAATATTATAAATGTGAAAGTGTGTCCGTCTGTCTGTCTATTACCTCTTCACGGCTAAAACGCTGAACCGATTCAGATGAAATTAGGTGAAGAGATAGTTTGTGTCCCGGGGGAGGACCGTCCAAGGATAGTTTTCATCCCGGAAACCATACCTTAAAAGGGAGAAAAGGGGATTGAAAATTTGAATGCGGATAAAACTACTAATTTTGCGCAGACGAAGTGGCGAGCAAAACCTAGTAAATATTTAAATATTTCCGGAAGATCCCTGATTTCCAAAATACAGGTCCTTCTACCTAGTTTGGAAGTCAGGAGTCATTAAGTTTTATCAGCAAACGTTGATTAATTTTCTTCGTAAGGACTCTTATACAAGACTTACAGAAGACCGCAGTGAATCAACAATAGTTGTCTTTCTGCGAGTGAGTAAGGTTACCAGAGCTCATTGGGGGAGTGACTATTCTGACAGCATGGGAATTCCGTTTGCAGTCAGTTCAGTAACTGCCTATTTTAAGAAACCTGAACGGTTTCTAAGGGGTTTGGGGGTGAGGCATTTGCAAGCCTCTGGTGTTGCAAATGTCCATGGGCGGCGGTCATCACTTACCATTACGTGAGCCGGCTGCTCGTTTGTCCCCTTATCACAAAAAAAAAACTATTATAATAATATATTTAATCCATATAGGTCGTTATTATTGTTAATTTCCGTCCGAGTTTCAAGCTAGCCACTCAAATTCGGCTACCATTGTATGAATACTAGGAACTCAATTTGTTCAAAGTGTATAAAATTGGCGGCGTCCAGAACAAGTATTTGGAGACAATAGGTTTTAACGAGTTGAAATAGTGTGGTCCAAATGCCACAAAGGTTTTGAGGTAAATCTGCTAAATGTTAGGTCATGTTAGTGTTATTTAGTGACTCTAAAATCCTCAGTAGCCACCCGGAAACTGGATTTAAATATAAATAAATAAGTATTTTCCGGACATTATTACACAGCGCCATTTAGTTCCGTGGTAAGCAACGAGGCTTGTGTTACGGATTCTAGATCGTTGATATACTGCCTATATAAACATTTTTTTTGAAGATACATATATATTATACATAGATACATCCATGACTCGGATACAAATGTTGATGCTCATCACACAAACATTTGTCCCTACCGGGATTCGAACCCGGGACCCATAGCACAGCAGGCAGCGTTAACAACCGCTTAGCTATACGGGTCGTCAAACGACGGAGGATTTAGACTGATTTGGGGCCAATAAGTTTGTATCTTATTGCATAAGAGCTGCGTCTGCGAATGCAGATTAACATACCTCTGCCTTGTTTAGTAGGTATAAGGCGTGATGGTATGCTATTATTAGGTATATCGGCCGAAAGAAATATTTGTATAGCTTGAAGATTTTTTTCGGTTTGGATGTCTGGGGGCATAAGGGGATTTGTGTTTGTAAACGAAATTGATCACGATTCACGAGGAAGTAAAACCTCCATACACCTCTCGTGTGGAGTTTTTGTCAACTTCAAAGAAAAATATTTTTGGTCCCGTATAAAGGACGACTTATATACCTATGTATAAAGCTGATTTATATTATTTGAGTTTGGATTTTATTACGGATTGAGACTAAAACTTTGCTTTTGAGTAAATATAGCAACAGCTTCCCAATAGGGTTTAAAGTCCCGTCATCGTTAGACTCAATAAACGTACAGGGAATAACTTAAGATAAGTTATTCCCTGTACGTTTATTGAGTCTGAGTACTGTTTTTCAGATGAAAAGACGACTAAAATAAATGAAATTTGAAATTTCGAAGACTCGATTGTCGCAATAGCTGGATGATCGGCTTGTGCAACACGAGTCGCCGGTTTGATCCCCGTACGGAGCAAACATTTGTATAATCTACAGACAGCTAACCATAGGTATAAATTAATTGTGTAACTACTCAAAAACTGAAAATTCAACTGATCTAATCGACATAGTTCAAAGAAGAGTAGAATTTTTAAGACACGCATCGACTAGTTGAAAATAGTGAAGCTAGAAACTCCTAGACCATTAAAGATAAGTTAAGAGTTTTTACAAAAAAATATTACATTTACTGAAAGATTTTTTAAATACAATTATTTTAAACAATGTATTTTATTAGTATCCAAATATCGAGTATCTATAAAAATACATATTATTGTAATTTATTTTCTAAATCTTTTACTAATATTTTGAAATACTAAAATCTAAAATTATAATGTTAATACAATCTTAATTACTCCGTAATCTTTCGTAGAAGAAACATACGTCCAGTAGTGAACAAAAGTATTCTAATAGATGTTCTATAATATTAAACAATTTATCTTCTTTTTCTTTCAAATTTCTTAGCCACTCCACGACCATTATTTCAAGTCAAGATCTTGAAGACGATTTACATAAAACATAGCTTAAGCCACCCAAAAACCCTCTGACACCCATTGATTTATTCAGGAGTTGATCATGCCGCTGATAAAAGCTTTCAAACTTAAAGCAATTTCTTTCGTTCTTCCGTATAGAGGCTAAAAGTAAAATCAGTGTTTATCTTCATAGAAATGTATGGGCAACCATTTGAATAATGGCTGGTTCCTTTTTCCTACATTGTTATCATAATATAATATATTGTTGGCTATTTTCTAACCTACTATATAGCATTTATGGGAGTAAAAGAAGAAGAATTGACTGATAAAGGCTGTTTAAGTGACCGCTATTCGTCTTCAGTAATTGTTTCAGAAACGAGCGGTTCACATGACATCATGTAACTAGCCTTTTATACGTAATAACTATATAATAATTCTCATAAATATAAGTATATAATACTTAGTTTTAAAATAGTCTCATGGTGTTGTTCAGCTAATAATTGGAAGCACTTTAGCTTGATTACAATTTATTTGCGGTGTATAAAATCTATTTAGTCAGGAAAAGTAAAATTATTTAAATTGTGTATGAAATCATTTAATTTTCACTATTAAATATACTTACGCGAAAGGTAAACATTTAAATAAAATCTCTAGCTCAACTATTTACTTATAGCAAAACTGATTTAAAACTATACAATTTTATGACGGACCATTTTTTAATTGACTATTCATATTTGCATATAAATACTTTATATTTATTTCATTTTAATTTAATAATCAGGTAAACTATTTGAATTATTGTTATACACTGATGTTAATAATAAAAAAAAAAAAACAATTATTATTCATTTAATTTATTTATTGTATTTGACAAATCTACATAAAAACTATTCTAAATTAACAATCCGTAGAAATATACTTACTTTATTCCGATGTTTTTAAACTTTTACTATGTAATAAAACTTTAAGTTTAAAACAAATTATATATTTGTAATGAGCTTATTTCACAAACACCACACAAAAACAATTGTTTAGATTTTTCGAAAGCACAACTTTACTTTTTATAATTTTTGTGAAGTTCGAAAGTTATCGCAGGTTGTGTGGGGAAGGCGCGCGCGGAGACGACCGTACCTTCCATGCTCTACGCACAGACTGGCTGGTAAGAGCTTTTCCTGTCGAACCTTTGCCGTTCCTATTTCAAATAACCCACCATGTTAGCCTATAAACAAGCGTATTAAAAACTTTTTTAGGAAATTGTGAACGGTATTGAGCGTTTTTTGTAGTGTATTGCTATTTGTGAGTGATTTTCTAGTGGTCGCCCAGTGATCGAAATTCTACCGTAATTAATTTAAATTATAATTTATATTTTTTAAGCATATTTAAAAAAATATATTAGCATTTTGCACTCTTTCTCGTGTGGGAAATTTCCTACTCCTCCGTCCGTACAATTTTCGTAAAAAGGTACAAAGTTTTTGCTTCATATATGATACTTATATAGATTAGTTTGTTGTGGATTATTTGTATACAGTTCTGATTGGGAGGCTACGTTCCATTTTTAGTAACGACTTTTAAGTTAAATAGGATGATTAAGCTAGATGGCAATCGCAAACTGTGGCGACTCCACCGACAAGAGCTAACCTCTTCAACTAATAATATTAATTGGCTAGATGGCTTTTGCATTTATATTTTAGTGTAATTGCATTAGGTCAGGATGCCTGACAAGATGTATGAATGTGGATAAAGCGAAAGTGATATACAGGGTTTATATGTTTTTATTTTTCTTACTCCTCCTATATAACTTCATGATTAAATTCGCTGCGGGTTCCAAGACAGTTAAAATCACTCCCCTGGGACACGTCGGACTTCATTGTCTCGACGATTCTGGATAGTTACTATTGTTGATCCTGGTTTACAGGAGTTGCAGTAGTAGGGATTCGGGTGGTGGGCAAGTCCCAATTAAAATACAGGGTTTAAAGCACGTGGCGTTCTGTAGTTTCTGCCTACCACTAGCGGTCAAGGGCGGGTGTTTTTGGGGTGTCTTTAAATTTGGCCTACTTTGAATTGACATTGGCTATCCGCATGGGAAAATATCAATTTGGATTCACGAAAAATGGTTCAAATCCAGTTCTTTTTAAATATATTCGGCTATGCTTTATGTACTTAATATTCTTCATAATATTGAATGTCACTTGAAATGTATTTAATATAAGTAATATTTTTTTTTGAGTTTACCTAGCATTCGTCAATAAACTTTGTACTGTGTTTTTGAACTTTTGTAGATCAAAACATTTGGCATAATGCTAGTCCAGCTCCACAGGCTCACTAGCCTCATGAAAATTATATAATTATATACATTTTTTTTCTCTTTTTTATATTGACATTTTCACTAATTATACACGTTTACAATTTGACATGTTTGATTATACACTTTTACAAACTGACATGTATTAAATTAAAACAATAGTTACTAAATTAATTAAATTAGTTTGTAAAATATGAGACTGATGTTGGCTCTGATGGTGTCTTCGTAAAATGTATAAATGCCCACTCATTGCCAGGCAGTCTGACCTTGTCATGCTCACTCAAATGTCCTGCTGATGGTGGCGTTGTGTGTCGGGTCTTTTATTCCCTACAACATGGTTGAGTAGAGCGACGCCGATACACACGTCATGCTCGTGAATGGGTGCTGTCAGTTGGGGCTGGTCGGCTCATACATGTTATGGCAATCTAAAGTGGTTATTATTAGTCTAATTGCCTTTGTATGTAATACTTACGTTTCACATCAATCTGCATAATTCTCATATTGTTATTATGTATATCCATACCTAAGCCAATGTAAACGAAAGCAAACAATTTTGTAATTTTTATATTGTTTAAAAGAGTATCTATGGAGTTTCTTGTCGTTTCTTCTCCATAAGACCTACCTTTTGGAACCGTGCAACTAAATTCAATTAAATTCGGCAATTCAAAAGCACCTGTATTGGTCTAATTGAAATAAATGATTTGACTTTGACTTTGACTTTGAACCATTGGATTGAATTTGATTTACTTTGATGTGAGTGAATGTATTTTTTTTACCTTACTGGTTCAAAGAAAATTCTAATAAATTTATTTATGCCAATTAATGTTTCAAACAAAGCACGATCTCCTCCTATTTTACATTTTGTATAAAAACATTATTTCCGTAAAAAAATATGATAGTCCCAAGTTGGGCGCCACTTTTATTACTTAGATCCAGTTCATACTAATATAACAAGAAAATTGTAATTCTTCGACTGCGTATAATACACAAACAAAGAGTCATAGGTTCCGGGTTCTACGGAACTACATAATATTGGTAGAAAGAACAACATGTTTATGTATTGTTATTTTATTAAATAGTGGAATTGTACTATCTCTTTCTTTCAAGCTAGATTAACCAGTTTTTACCGGGTGTGTTTTTGAAAAATCACGCGCAATTTTGTGAGGCTAGGTTTTAAAAGAACTTATTATGCACCAGGCAAGCATGAACATTTGGCTTACGAACTGGCTCAGATTAGTTAGACGAGAAGATTATTATGAAAAGCGCAGCGAATTTTCCAAGATCTCAAAGATTACATACACAACAGCAAAATTCATTTATAAAAAGTTTGGATAAACCTCTTTAACAGCGACCTTTGCGGTAAGATCTTATAATAAAAGCATTGTGCGCAGCAAAAATAACTTCTATTTTAGTGCTTTGGCTTTAAGTAATTTGATGACCTGATTGGCGCAGAGGCTGAGCGACCGGCTTGTGCGTCACGGGTTGCGGGTTCAACCCCGCACGGAGCAAATATTTGTACGTTCTACAGGTAGTTGTTCCGGGTTTGGGCGTTTGTGTATGGGAAAATTTGTGTTTGTAAACGCACCCACGACGCAGGAGAAAATACAAGGTTTTTTTAAGAAAAAAGAGAAAAAAAAAATTACTGCAAACAGCTAAGCGAAAGGTTACGTGTTCATTTTTGATAACTGGATGATTGCAAAGATACATTCTGTGAAACCGCTACCGAGTTTGAATACCGGCGTTTCTGTGATGACAGTAGACATTTTTATCTGAGTCATGGATGTTTAATATATAACTAGTTGACCCAGCAACCGTCGTTTTGCCACATTTTAGAACACGTCCAAAATGAAATGACCGTATGAAGGACATAACAACATGCTTGTATTGTCCACACTGAAAAAAGTTTCAATTTGACAGCACAATCCCCATCTGAAAAAACTTTCGATTTGACAGCAAAATCCCCATTAATAAATTGATCCGCCATTATTGAATTCATTTGTTACAAAGAATGTGATAAATGAATAATCGCTCTACCTATTTTCTGCAAACTTCACATAGATCGTCTACTAAATAGTCCGAACAAAGCTTAAATATTTGGTTTGGATTAAATATTTGAGCTCGTTCTTGAAAAATTACAACGAAAAGTGGCTTTGATTTTTATATATATTGATTAGAAAGAAATAACTAGATATTCTATCAACCATCTAGTTACCATCAAGTGAGGAAAACTATATTTTTAAAATGTCTTAAATAGCAGTCGCAAATACAAGTGAGTTGATAAAAAAGTAAAATTTTCCAAGTTAAGAGCCCTTTTACATTTCGGCGCTGCGCTGATTTAGGTATTTTCTATGCATCGAGCGGGCGGCTAGTTACGCGACCTCTACCTTCTCTCATATCTTCTCACTCGCTCGCACTATGATGTTGCGAGTGTGGCGACCAAACTATCTTGATCCGCAAATTTTACATTTTTGTAATATAGTAGTTATGAAAGGTTTTTAAATTTGATTTATATTATTCATGACACAATGTTCATTTCTTTATTTATTACTTATAGGTATTTAATAAGTACATAAATATTTATGGTTTGAAAATCATGTTTCATTTAATTTTCTTACATAATTATTTAGGATAATTTATTTTTTATTCGTATTTTAATATGTACACTGATTTAACAATGAAATTCTTTGATTTAACGATTCCGCATTCCTAAAACCATGCAAATAATTTAATACATTATTTTCTTACACTCGTTAAAATCATACCACGCGTTTTACAACCAAACAGACACGGTAACATAGTTTAATAGATTTAATAATATCAATAATAGATAAATAAACTTTTCGGCTTTTACTATCTGCTAGTAACCACCTGTTATGGATTATCAATAAGCGCTCATTATTCAAATTATATTTTATGACCTCAGCCCAGGTGTTACATCTAAAGAAAAGGTACTAAAAATTCATTATAAGAATGCAAAATACAACCTCGTTAAATTCAGTTGTGCTGGAAATGGGAATATATTTCTATGCAGCAGAAACAATAACATTTAAATGATTCTAAAATACTTGTTTGCATATTATATTTGATGTATAAAACTTGACTTGTGGGACTAAACTTTAAATAAAACACACAGATGTAGGAAAATAACTCAATATTATTTAAAAAAATATTTCCCGCAGCGGCATTGATCGAGCTTTTCTCGTCGTCTAGGTCGTAGTATACGATGATCCTACGCACACAATAGCAGCGTTGACACGGCTAGCAAAGCACACAACGATAGCATCGACACCCGAAAAAACTGACATAGACCCATCCTTGACAAGCGCTCGCGCGATACTGAGCGCACATTGCCGTTGCAGTGAAATTTATAGTAATTTCATTTTATTCATAAAAGGCAAAATTATTTATAAAAAAATCTAAAAAAAATATACTGTCTTAAACAAATATTGTAGATTATTTAGATATAAATATTATTACAAAATGATATAGAACTTCGGCAATATTTGGACTTGTTTCGGACCGTTTTCATTAGAAAATTGAATTACGTCAAGTTGGTTTTTTTATATTTTAAAAGCGTAATTATGAAAATATATTCTATTATTATTAAAGGGTACGATATTACTATTACGGGAAAAAAATAATTATGTATGAATAATAGACAGAATTTGCAAATTTGAGCTCCCAAAACAGCTCTCCGTGAGATTTTGCCTAAACATACTTCGGGAGAATGATTATCCCTGAATAAATAAATAAATTATCAATATTTCGCTTTATTATTATTGTAGAAGAGAAAACTCGCTATTTTTAACAATTAATTGTTATTTATATAAAGCATCGATAAGTGTTCAATTTCACCGATCAAAGTATACAGTAACGCGTATTTTTGTAAAAGGCCTCTTAAAAGTCTCTGACCTCTTTAGTTTCTGCGGCGTACTCATTTATTCGTTTAATTATAACAAAGATGTTTGCAAGTAAACAAAGAGCCTTTTGTGTGAAAAATTGAGAATAATTTATTCACTGCGTAATAAGTTGAGTGAATCTTTTTCTCATTTGTTATTATTAAATCAACAATCGTTATAATTTTGGGGAGGTGGGGCATAGTGAGATTTTCCGCCTCATAGAAAATAAGAAAAGTTGTGTTTCTGCGAGTGAGTAAGGTTAACTTTCGAGAGATGAAGAGAGGGACATAACGAAATTCCACGTAAAAATTGAGCTGCCGATTGGGGAAGTAACTGTACCTTATAGAAGACCGTAGTAAAACAACAATAGTTGTGTTACCAGAACTCGTTGGGGGAGTGAATATTCTCTTCATCATCAACCCATTATTGTCCCACTGCTGAGCACGGGTCTCTTCTCACTTTAGAGGAATTAGGCTATAGTCCACCACACTAGTCTACTGCGGGTTGGAAGACTTCACATGCCATCGAGAAAATCTCTCAAGCACTGCAGGTTTCCTCATGATGTTTTCCTTCACCGTTTGAGCATGTGATAAATACGCACATAACTTCCAAAAAGTCAGTGGTGCCTGCCTTGGGTTTGAACACTAGACTAGTGCCGTTACTAATTAACCACTTACCATCAGTCTGGACGAATGCGTGTTTGCCGACATGCGTATTTATCATAACCTCAAACGATGACTGATTAAAAATTGAGATAAACTGCATGCCTGTGAAAATCTCTTAAAGAAGATTGCCAACTCATACTAGGCTTGCCTGGTGGAATATAGCCTAATCTCTACTACTACCTTACATCAGAAAATAGCTTTGTAATGTTAATTAAAATAATATATAAAAGCTTTAAGAGAACGTTTTAAAAGCAAATTTTGAAATAATTTAATTCAAATGTACCATGAGTGAATTATTCGTTTTATTGTAGCAATTTAATTTTAAAATCTATTTTATAAATGTAACCTACCTATATTGTACGACGTAATTTTATATATTTTTTTTATATTCTGTGGAAAATGTCGTTGTTTATACATTTAATGCATCCTGTATTTTTACTTTTTTGTATTGTATTACTATAATGTACAACAGCTAATTTTCCCAAATAAATAAAATAAAGGAACACTTAAGTGGCTCACAGACAATTAATGTTTTTATAAAATAACCGCAGAACCGATTTAGATTTTGGTATAGCGGAATTGGTAGTTTCCCTCTTAAGTTTTCGATTGAGAATCAATAATTTCTCAAAATAGGACTATAATATAACTCTTCGTAAAAAAAATTAGGAGATTGAATAATTCTCTTGAAAAAAAACTGACTTCAAATGTCAGAACTGTAGCAAATTCAAATAAGAGGCAAGAGCAACATCTCACACGAGAGGCACCAGCTTTCAAATAAAAAAAGAATGATCAAAATTGATTCACACAGTCGAACTAATGGTAGGTAGAAACATAAAAAAAATACAGTCGGATTGACAACCAATTTTTTGAAGTCGTTTAAAAAGAACATTGTGCCTATAAAAAAAACCGGCCAAGTGTGAGTCAGACTCACGTACGAAGGGCAAAATTGGGCAAAAAATGGCGTTTTTTGTATGGGAGCCCCCTTTAAATATTTATTTGATTTCGTTTTTAGTTTGTTGTTATAGCAGCAACAGAAATACATAATTTATGAAAATTTAAACAGACAGAAGGACGGACGGACAGACAGACGGACAGACGAACGGACGGACGGACGGATAGACAGCGAAGTCTTAGAAATAAGGTCCCGCTTTTACCATTTGGGTACGGAACCCTAAAAATAAACTGCCCAAATTACTAATTCTACGCAGAAGAAGTCGAGGGTGAAAACTGGTATCTCATAAATAGAAACAGCAATACCACGTGATGCATCACGTGACACGGAAATAATTAATGGCCCATTGTAACAACCAGCATAATTAGTGGCTATTACAATGGATCTTTTGTTGGATTAATACTACACTACTAATCCAAGTTTAAAGAAACCTCACAGTACTTAGTTGGTCTTTAAGCAGCGATCGAAAGTAGTCCGCAGAAATTTCAACTTTGTTCTCAATCTATTAAGCGTCATGATTGTTTATAACAATTGCCGTTCTATTTATTTTTTATTTATTTATATTTATTTATATTTATGGTACTTCAACGACTTACTCACTAGAACATTCATAAACAAAAAATTTCAAACAGTTTTAGGCATAGTGAGTTGGTCACTTACAGAAGTACACAACACTCTCAGAAAGATAAAGGGACAAGTAAGTTAGCATTCTTGAATTAAACTTACACAAATTAGATTATAAATTACATGGTAAATTAATTAAAAGAAATGTTAAATTAAAATTTTTGAAGTAAATCAATCAAAAAAATTTTAATGAATTTCAATATGTCAAATTAAATCAGATTAAAAAAATATAAATTTAAAAAATACATCGATGAGAAAATAGGAGTGGATGCAATTCATTACCCGGTGATTGATGTCGCACAGACGTCATGAGACTCCGAGGTGGTTAAAAGTCTCCTACGGTATTGACGGAAGGGGTTAGAGTAGATGTCGATGCTATTCGTTCGAGCGGCGATTTTATTATAATTCTTCATAAGACGGTTCATAGGTGCTGTGGCGCCAAGGTTAGTACGACTAGCTGTTGTGGCGAAAGTTATAGTTTCGCGTCCAGATCTAATGACTCTTTGACGAGGTACAGCTATTCTTATTTCCGCCTAAAGAGCAGGAGCGTTCACTAAGCCGTTTATTATCTTATAAAGTAGGATTTGGTCAGTTACGTGTCTTCGGTGTTCGAGTGAGTACATTTTGAAATGGCTGAGTCTTTGGTCATAAAAGGAATCTCGTGGACAACTAGAACTTTTGAAACGGAAATATCTGGTGAAGCTTTTCTGGATACGTTCAATCCTGTTTACGTGGACACGATACGTGGGGTTCCAAACTGGGGATGCATATTCCAATAGGCTTCTCACAAGAGTATTGAAGAGCACTTTTAGGGTTGCGATGGCCTGGAAATCTCGGCATATTCTCTTTATGAAGCCAGACATTTTTGCAGCTTTAGCAGTGATGATGTCGATGTGGTTGGTGAATGAGAGTTTAGAGTCGAGTTGAACTCCCAGGTCACGTATCGTGTCCGTTTTTTGCAGTGCTACCCCATTTATAGAGTAGGACGTTGGTAATGGTCTCCGTTTCATAGTAAATGTTATGTGGTAGCACTTTTTCACATTAAGGGTCATCCTGTTTTGAAGGCACCAATTGTGAACTTCATCGAGGTCAGTCGGGAGTAGTTGGACGTCATAAGGTGTGCTTATTTCTTTGAAGATTTTTAAGTCATCAGCGAAAATAGAGCATTGGCTATGTTTAATTGCTAGAACTATGTCATTGACAAACATTAAGAAGAGGATTGGTCCCAGGTGTGAACCTTGGGGAACTCCAGATGTAGAGAAATAGATTGGTGACTCATATCCCTTTACAACCACTCTTTGTTGTCTTTCAGTAAGATAGGATTTAAACCAAAGGAGTAACTGGCCAAATATGCCGAAATTTTCCAGCTTCTTAAGGAGGATTTCGTGGTCCACCTTGTCGAACGCACTGCTGAAATCAGTGTAAATTGAGTCGATTGATGCGTGCGAGAGTCCATTGATGCGCCAATTTGATTCACGTACTGGACCAAATTAGTAGTAGTTGATTTACGAGCGGAGAAACCATGTTGTTGGACCACTAGTTGTGCATTAATGTGTGATGTAAGTACAGGACATAGCAAAGCTTCAAAAATCTTCGCGAAGACTGAGAGTAGTGAAATGGGGCGGTAGTTCTGCACGTCACCAGAATCTCCTTTTTTGTAAACCGGTACCACATTAGCCTTCTTCCATTCAGTAGGAAACTGTGATTAATCGAGTAATTGAATATTAGTTCTAAAGCATATAAGAGAGAGATGACAACATGCAACATGTAGAGCGCCATTCCTCTCGTACAACTACGTTATACGCGTTGTGGTACGGCCCCTATGGTACCTACTTATCAAGTACACGTGACTTTCAAATAACTTTTATATTAAAAAGTCACCGATAGTTAACATTACAGAGGTTTTCTTTGTAACTAAGTTACAATAAAAGCAAATTCAAAGGGCTCACAAATTAATTTGTTTACAGAGAGGTTAAATTTATTACCATTTTACGGTATGATTATAATATTTTACGGCCTTAAATAAATTACAATAAATATAATATTATGTATACATGCCTACATACCATCGCGCCTATATCTTCTAACGCGTAGGCAGAGGAATACTAAAGTACTCTCGACACCGTAGTTTATTAGGTCTCATATAAAATGGATGGAGCTATGATAGCCTAGTAGTGAGGCCAGTCGACTGAGATGTCAAAAGTCTTGAGTTCAAACACGAGGCACGCCGCACCACTGACTTTCCGGTCAGTTTATGCGTTCACAGTTATGTGCATATTTATCACATGCTCAAACGGTGAAGGAAAACATCGTGAAGAAACCTGCATGCTTGAGAGATTTTCTCGATGGCATGTGAAGTTTGCCAACCTGTAGGGTAGCGTGGTAAACTATAGCCTAATCCCTCTCAAATGAGAGGAGACCCGTGCCCAGCAGTGGGACAACAATGGGTTGATGATGATGATGAAAAATAGAATGGATTTAAAAATCTTAGTAGATAGTTTGACGGATATACGAAACTCTTAGCAATTAAGTACAGGGTTTTTAAAAAAGGATTAAAAAGGTTTGGTGTTACAAACGTCGTTATGCTACGGTTACCGCTTACCAACCGACGTGAAAGAAAACAAAATTAATTTGAAATAAAAAACGAAACCATTTCACATTCCTGGAATGAAGAATCGCCTCACGTCTCTCATCATATTGCTTTATTTCAATATCGAAATAGTTTTAAACTGAATAGGGGTTCTGTTTTATTATTTAAGGTATTACATTCCTGGGGACAAAATGGAGACGTGTTTGATCGCTAATCTACCGTTTTGCGCTATCTCTGACAGAATAGAAAAAAACATTTTTCTATTCTCTTTTTGACATTTAAATAAAACCTTTTTATGTGTAACATTTTCGCAACCATATACGTAACAAAAGAATATTACAATGACATCGTTGCAAAACTTGACAGTTATCAAAAATGATGCGTCAAATATTGTAACAAAAAAATTTTAGAAATTACAAAACTAAAAATTATTTTAAATTACCAGTGAAATGCCCAACACGAGGCGTCGGAGGTTCTCTGTTCAAAATGAAATCGCCGGTAGAGACAATAAAATGCAAAACGGCTTGCAACCCAGGTACCTTAAATTGACAAAACAAAACTTCAAAGTGAGGCTATCGAAGTAACATCAGCAAAAAATGTTTCTCATAATAGTATAAGGTCCTATCGTCCTATCTACCATTTCAGTGTGTTGTCGACCTAACTAACGTTGAATAGTTCCAAATTACGCGAAAATTTCCATGTCCTTGATTTATTCCATTTAGCCCATGGTTCTTCATTAGCCTCACTTTATACATATGTAAATTTGTTAAGCTTGTAATACATATGTGGTTAGATTAGACTTGTGAAGGTTTTGATCGAATGGTAGTAAACAAACAGTAGTTAGCTAAGCTAAATCAGACCGGTTCAAGTAAAATGTACTGTCCTGTAAAAACCTATACAGCAACACCTCGTTCGACCGAGAGACGAGCACAACCACTTGGAAAACAACGGGGATAATAATGACAGTATCAGACTTTTTGAACTGGATCAACGATTTGAGGTATGTCGAATTGAAAATCACCATTGAAACCATGGCCTCCAAACCGTCGACAATAATAATAATAATGGTTTATTTCGTAACAAACTTAGTACAATTGTCAAATTTTAAAGGCTTACATTATTTATCTTAGGATAAATGAAATGCTGCATATTCTTTCTTGATAAACAAATGACAGTTGATAATAAATTATGTGCCCGTAGTCATTGCTTACATAAGGTACGTACATATTAAATTCGAGGGGATTGGTATATATTTATAAAAGAATAACCTCCGACCTTCGCCGACTGACGCATTCAGCAAATTAAAAAAAATACCTTATCAAGAAGAAGTAAATTAATTCGAATTATTTTGATTCAGCTAGTTATCCAGTTCGAGTGAGCGGGCAAAATGGATGTGTGTATGCTAGTTCATATAATCATACATACATACACTCACGGCTTTTTCCCATGGGAGTAGGTAGAAACTACAGAATACCACGCGCTACGATCCCTGCATACCTTTTGCCTCGTCCACATAGTACTTAATATTTAGTGAAATCTTTATGATATTAGATAGATTCATTTATTTAATAATCCATGTTGAATAAGAGTCCACCAGAAACAGGAAGCGAAAGGGCGGGCTTTTTTGTAGGTTGCCTTTGACGTTCAAAAAGATCCAATTAAATTGGCCTTTTTTTTAATGATATTTAAGGTCGAGTTTTAAATTAGGGATTACTGCTCATGGTCGTCCAAAAGATCATTTGCGTACATTTCAGCTGGTTAGAGATCAATTATTAGTTTCAAATATAATTAATGATATCGCCACGATAAGAAAACATAGGAGCGTATTCCGAACACTATATTATGAACACCGTCAGGATCATGATCTACGAGTCCTATGGCTATAACATAAATGGCAAAGGTAGCCAAAAGTAGTTTTCAATCTGCGCAAGTCCAACATACCACCTTCTAATGTTATTAAAAACGCCTATGTTCAATAGTTAACTGCCAAATTTAAATAAGAATGAAAGCTATATGAAGAAAAATAGTTGTTTGGGGTGATATCATTGAGGGCCTGCCGGCGTTCCAAAGGGTTTGAAATAGGAAACGAAACTTTATGGGGATACCTCATCGAAATATTCACATTCTACGAAATCAATGATTGTCCTTTTCGTGCAATAGCCCCTACTATTATTTTTGTCCCACAAAATTATATATATTTGAATATCATTTTATGTATTACAAATTTTGTTTGTATGTACCAGATACTTTGTATCAGGTATTCTTTTAAATGGTAGTAGAGCGTTGTCATGTAGACGCAGTATTTTCAAGATGCTTTCACAAAATGTAATTAATACGATAAAATATTCCTATGTAAAATTTTCATGTATAAGCGTGGGAAGGTTTTAATTATGGCTCTAAAATATCAGAACTTGAATATGAAACAGATTTATGATAGATACGGGCGTCGGGCAGGAGCTAGTTAAAATATACATTAAATGTATGTGACACGTAATTTATCATTTCAGCTGTAGTACAACATACCATATGTCGCGTTAGGTACAATTTTTATTCTGTGTTCAATTTGATGATTGGTTCTGCTCGTAGTTTCAGACTCATAAATATCATTTTTTCAGCCACTCCGACCCCGATCCAGAAGTAAAAATGGTCAGTACCGGCATAGTCGCTACAAAATCCAAATCAAAGAGCAAAATGTACGCAAATAGCTCAAAGAACTCATCCACTCTAGAGATCGTCGCTGAATGTGAAAGTGCTTCATCACTAATGACGATCAAGAAGCGTTCATTTACAACTGTGGACAAAGATGTTACAGCGAGTTCAAGCAGCATTGATCTTTTTAACATTGTACATCCCAATGAAGATTTATTATACGTTGATCGATCAAAAGTAGCAATTACAGCGACTGAAACACAAAAGAAAAGAGATGACAGACCAATGAACAGGGAGAGGGCACCGATGAGAAGAGACAAATATCCACGTCAACATCGCATTAAAGTTAGAAGTCCTAAGCGCCGTATGGCAATTTTGGAACAACAGAACAAAGCTGTTGGTAATAATAGACGGACAACTGGTACCATTGCAATTAATTGGGACCTAGAGTTTGACTTGTATAATGAAGAACATTTGAGTAATGAAGCAGATGAGGATGAAGAAAGAAGGAGTACTCATTCCTTAGACGATATGTGTCGCATTTGTCATGGTGGAGAAGCGTTGTCGCCCGAACTCGGGCGCTTGATATCAGCGTGTTCTTGTCGCGGAACCGTTGGTAGGGTCCATGTGAAATGTTTGGAGCGATGGTTGACAGAATCGGGGAAATCTCGGTGCGAATTGTGCGGGACCCGGTATGCGACGAGACGCGTGCATAGATACGGCGTCCCGAGGGCGTTGATCATGTGGGTTATGAGCCAAAATGCGAAACAGGTATGCTCCATTATTATTTTAATTACAGCACTGTATATAAAGCGAAATGAGTATAAAAGCGTTTACATTAAATGGCAGTTGAATGTCAACGAATATTACCTACAGGAAATTTGTTTTACTTAAAAGTCGTGGCTCATGCTACATAAATGTTACATGTTATTTTAAAAATGTGTGTAGTGACAAAATACATTTAGATCTCCACAAACAATTGAATTTGATAATTCTGTAACACAAAAAATATATTTACTACCTTTGAAATTTGGGTTATATTGCGAATGTGACAGGTCACAAATTGTATACAAAATTGTGTAATTGTGTACATTTCTAGCTCATAATTATAAGTCGTGCTCATAAAGTAGAACTGGGCTTTATAGTTATTGACCACGCCATGTTGTTTGCTTTAACATGTCATTAGCAATGTTCCAAATTACTTCGGTAAATAATACACGACACCCTCACAGCCATTCGTACTTTAAAATTAGTACCTATTTGTTTACTTCCGCACCTACTTTTTCTATTTATTTTTTTTATTTTCGAACTACTTTTCTTTGATTAAAATTTCGAAAAAATTAACAAATTTAAAGGTATAATTTTCTATTGTTAATAAGAGAATGAATAGTGGCGTTCAAATTCAAATTCAAATTCAAATATTTTTATTTCAAGTAGACCAATATTACAGGTTCTTTCGAAATGTCAACACTAGTTGCACGGTTCCAAAAAGTAGGTCTTAGTAGGTTATTTTTTACACTAAGAAAATTAGATTGGAAAAGTTAATCTTCTCCAAGAATTTTGTAAAGATCAAATTCAGACGAAAAGATAATATAATTGAGATATATCTGAAAATCAGTCTTTGTGACTTTCAAATGCAGAGTAGTGGACGATAATTACAAGTTCATAATGACGATCGCGTTCTATATAACTTTTATAAACACTATTTTTATAAAAAACACAGTAGTTCGTGGGTGCATTTAAAATACAAATTGAACACAACAAAACGAAAGTTACAAATCAATATTGTTTAACAATTGTAATAGGAATCAAAACCTGTCAGGTCGTACTCATATAATATATTGACAAACTAGCTACCTCCCGCGGCTTTGCCCGCATGATATATAGATAAAAAGTAGCCTGTGTTAAACCCGGTAATAAACTATATGTATGCTAAATTTCATTCAAATCTGTTAAACGTTTTTTGCGTGAAAGAGTAACAAACATCCATCCATACTCGTTTATAATAGTAGTAGGATATTGAGAGCTGAGAGCCATGTGTCCAATAGCCCTATTATAAACGCGAATGTTTAGTTATTATAGTATCTTATGTCATTTTCTAGCTGATGGTGGACAGTCTTGGAATCATGTTGATGTCGCCGCTCGCTGTGCTGGCTGCGTGGCTATCAGGTCGCACGCTGGCTGGTCTCATGACACAAGAGAGCCATGTGACGCCGTGGCCCCTAGCTTCCACCTTCGTACTGGCTTGTATGACGCTAGTAAGTTATTTTTGGCATATGAAAAATATTAATAATTCTATAATAATTCCAGAGATCAAAAACCCCGGTGTGGGGTATTGTAATAGAAATGTAGTGTAACGATTAATTAATGTAGTATACCCACGAGAATGCTGCCGACAAACTGCAATGCAGTTTGGCAGGTGATTAGTTTTAGATTTGTCTGTATTTTATGAGAATAAATAAATAATAAAAAAAAACATAAATCCATATGCATTCCCTCCCTTAATAATAACAACAATGTATAGTATGGAAATAATACTATACATTCTTGTTATTATTAAGGACATTATGATAGTTTCTGTCCTGAAAATCATCCCTTAAAAGAGTGAAAAGGAGGTTGAAAGTTTGCATGCGAAATCGATAATTTCTGACAGGGAGGGTATTCTACACAGAGGAGGTCGCGGCCAGAAGCTAGTGCTTGAATAAGGTTTATTTGTTTCTTGACCAGGTATGTTACTACTGTTGGATAGTGTCGGCAGCAACACGCCATGCTCTCGGCTGGTGGATTTGGTACCGATCGCAGTACGAAGTCAGACTTCAGTTACAAGAAAACGAAGATTGAAAGCAAAAATTAAATTATTTACAACAGTCAATACGTACGCGAAATAATGTTTAACTCAAAAATATTGTGACTCAAGAAATTAATTTCTATTTATTGTTCGTTTAAAAAATCCGTAGTCAAACTTTTGGTACTTATACTGATACTTATAAAATAAAATCAAATGGTTTTTATTTTAAACATATTATGGTACGCCCCGATTTCGCAAGTTTTCCTGAACTGTTGAGGGGAGGACATAGCGAGATTCCTTGCTCAAATTAATTGCTGAGAAAGTCCTATCCCTCCGCCTTACAGAAGATCGCAATGAAACAACAATAGTTGTGTTTCTGCTAGTCTGGTTACCAGAGATATTTGGGGGAGTGACTATTCTGACAGCATGGGCATTCCGTATGCTGTCAGTTTAGTACCACCCATTTTTAAAGAAACCTAAACGGTTTTTACCGGCTTTGGCACCACATTTGTAAGTCTTTTAGGTATTGCAGATGTCTATGGGCAGCGGTGATCACTTACCGTCAGGTGAGCCTCCTGCCCGTTTGCTCCATTATCACCATTAAGAAAACTGCTGTAATATTAAGTAGCAGGGATACCCTAGTGATGAGACGAGTTTTTGCTTTAAGGTGGGAACTGGATGATGTCCAATAGCCGAACGTTATTTCATCATCATCGACCCATTAACGTTGGGACGTTCAATCTCAAATGAGAGGGATTAGGCTATAGTCCACGCTAGCCTACTACGTGTTGGTAGACTCCACATGCCAACGAGAATATCATTCAAGCATGCAGGTTTCCGCACGATGTTTTACTTTACCATTTGAGCATACATGTGATAAATACGCACTATTTTTTTAACATATACTATTGCTTTCTTCCGTTAGTCGTTGGCAGAAATATAATATGTCCTTTACAAATTCTAAAATCAAGTTCTACAATAATTTTCAAATGCCAAAACCTGAGATAGTTTTCGTAAATTTTTACTTACATATGCCCCCATATCCACACGCAAAAATCTTTCATTATGCTGTATTTATAATGAATTTAACTATTTGATTGAAGTATAAAGTACGTATTGATTGCATTTATACGATACATGTTAAGCTCTTTTTCTTAATTCTCAGAAATGTCTTTCAATATTTCTGAAAACTAATACGATTAACGATATAGATGTAGATATAAGTACATTGAATATATTGTTATGCAATTATGTAGAACTTGTTAAGAATTTTGAAGTCTGGATCTTTCTACATTAAATCCATTATATCCACAAATGTGATCGACTAAATTGTAGACAAAGACTTGAAAATTGACTTAGACATGTATTAATATTAAAGTAATGTTACTTCAAGATAATTGCACAACTTTTTTTTTATAATGAAAACTTCGCCGAAATAGAAACCGCTTAAGTCATTTTTGTTCACCGCCAACAAGTCGCTAATAAGCTGTGGTAGCCGAGTGGGGTGTGACCAGTGGACTGAGATGTCAAAGCTCTCTCGAGTCTAAGCCCAAAGCACGCACCGTTGACTTTTCGGGAGATATAAATAAATAAAATAAATAAATAAATATTCCTGGACATTATGACACAGCGCCATCTAGTTCCGTGCTAAGCAACGAGGCTTGTGTTACGGATACCGACTAGTTAGTTGATATACTACATATATATTTCTTTTTTTGTAAATATATACATATTATATATAAATACATCCATGACTCGGATACAAATGTTTATGCTCATCACACAAACATTTGTCCCTACCACCAAATAGCACAGAAGGCAGTGTTAACTACCGCTGGACTAGTTAGGTCGTTAGGTAGATATGCGCGTATTTATCACATGCTCGAACGGTGAAGACGAAGATCGTGGAAAAACCTATAAACTTGAGAGATTTTCTCAATGGCTTGTGAAGTCTGCCAATCTGCAGTAGGTTAGCGTGGTGGACTATAGCCTAATCTCACTCAAATGAGACCCGAGTGTAGCAGTGGGACAGTAATGGGTTGATGATGATGAAATCGCTAAAGTAGTGTTCCAAAGGCTTATAAGTACTCACGCTCCAATATTATAATATTATCGATGAGTTCTACGACTGTTTTAGAAATTCTACTAAAACCTGAAATACTTTTTGTTCATTTCTGAGTTGGTGGCCCTCACTTCACACGCAGACGATATTTACTGTGGCACTGCCTCGTTGGCCTAATGGTCATTAGTGCGATAGCTGCGCAAGCGGTCTTTGGTTGGACCTGGGAGTCCAGCATAGTGTTATTAGGTTTTTCAATAAAATTCTCAGTAGTTTGGGTTCGTGCTCGGTTGATGGCAAGTGCTCTATTAAAAGGGAACTAAAACACCGCAAAATGTAGGTGCACATAAGTATAACTCTGCCAAAGCCATCGGGAAGAACAAGCATATATCACTTGTTTTGTCTTATGAGTATACAAAGATATTATGCAAGTTGCTTATGTAAAACATTGATAAATTATTTTATCTTGAACATAGATAATTTACTTCTGAATTTTAGTAGTTATAGGCTTGTGGCGACATCTATCTCGCCACATTAGGACTACGTACTCAGTGCGATGACGCAGTTAATCCTACATTCCCTCCATAGGCTATTCGATAAAGATATAACCATGCAATCAATTAAAAAAGGGACAACGCTCAATAAACTCCTTAAGCCACAAGTTATAAACTCTTTTCTCTCGTTTGGAATTCTTCTCTTATCTCCAATCTTTTATCTTTTACTGTTTTCTTTAAAAATAAATTTACTTTATTCGTAATATAATTTAAAATAAATAATGTGACTCGATAGTTCATCGTCAAGAACACTTCATTAAAAGTAAGTAAGTTTTATATTAAAAGAAAACTAAAGATTTTTTTTAAAGTTACTCCTATCTTAGTATTTACTTTGTGTCTATTATATTTAAATAGAACCTTTGATTTTCATCATTTAATTATATTTTCAAATAAGTCTTGTTAAAAATTCTATATAAGTCATCATAATCTTACAATCGTCAGTAAGTATTGACAATACGATTTTGCAGCTTTAACAATTCTGCCTTCCGTATAATTCCATAATATTTTTGAAGTATATAATAAATAATTGTTCGGAAATATTTATAAAAAAAATATTTCAATTAAAAAGAGTATATAAAATTGACCAAATTCACACGAGAAAATATTTGACGTAGGTAAAGCAGTTTTAAGGTATTTAAAACTCAGTTCTTAATAGAACTGACATCCTCGAGCCAATTAGGCCACCTCCTAATCTCGTTATAAAGTTTTCTGCCCGGACTTTCGGTGGGAATCAGTTGTCTATGGCCGACGATGTGGTAGTTAGAAGTTAGGTGACCGCGTTCAACGCCGCATTGGAGCAACGCCTTCAATGCGTTTAGCGATGCTTGGGTTGGTGTGTCATCTGAAAATAAAATTTATATATCAATACGTGAAGCAAAAATTTTGTACCCCTTTTAGCGAAAGTTTTAGTTAGAAAATTTCCCACACTCATAGTTTATATGGAGGAGTGTATTATCGTAGTACATAATTATTATATTATATTATACTTATGATTAGAGAGTAAGCCTTAATAGCGCATAATTCACCGTTCACCAATTGTCTGAGTTTATTATATCTTGAAATTGTCAGCATCAAATTCATCAAAAAAGGATCTCTATGGCTAAGCTTAGACGGCTGTTTAAATTTATAATTTATTGTTATATAAATAAAACTCACTATTGTAATTCCCAATAAAAGTGATGCCAATGGACTTTTTGTTGTACCCGTATGTATGTGCGCCGACGTGCAGCCAGCCTGTTCCTTCGTATACTTTGCCGTTACCTCCTATCACGAACCTGAAATGAAATAATAATTTAATTACGTCGCTAGTAAAAATATTAAAGGTCAAAATATTAAGAAAAACGGACTTTAACTAGACATTTAATTGACCACAACATTTATTTTTCAAATCGTGTTTCTATTTATTTTATTTGCTTTATGCCGAATGTTTTAAGATTATTTGATCCGTTGTATTGGTAGATAGCAACTCCCACATTCTTTGGGCAGCAGTACAATATGCGACATATTAGGTCGCAAGAGAGAGATGGCTCTATTCAACCTGGAAAATACCATCTTTGTCAACCCAAAACTGTTTCAATACGTCATCGTAAGTCATAAGTATAGACTTATGATAGAGACTAGACTACTAATAGTAGTAGTCTAGTCTATATTATGTGGTCGTCTCAAGTCTTGCAGCTGAAGTTTCCTAACTTGATTTCTCCACTACCCTATAACCTGTCAGCCATAGTCAACTTTGTTTATAATGTTATTTTGCCATCCACTGTCTACTTACAGGAATTTTTTTCATGGATATTCAAACTTATTTCCTGATCAATACGGTTTTAAATTCAAGTAGCAGTAGCGCCAATAAAATGCTAATCGAACATTAGATTATGGTTCCTATCATTGCTTTGGTGTGTCTTTGGAGATGGGCTTAGCGAGATCTAACTCAAATTGAGCTGCCTGGCTGGGGAAGTACATCTGCCTTACAGAAGATAGCAGTGAAACAATAATTGTGTTTCTGCGCGTGAGTAAGGAGAGAGAGCTTTTTATTGGAATGACTGTTCTAACAGCATGGGAATTCCATTTAACTCACGCAGTTTTTGGATTAAATAAGCAACTTAAAAGGATTTTACAGGGTCATGTTTGTTTTTCATTTTACGCTATTGAAGTGGCCTCTTATTACTTAAACATTCTGAGAACAGGCCATTGACACGATGAGGAAAAGAAGAAGGCTGCGTCGGCAACGTGCAAGCGACGCCTTGTGTGTTGCAAACGTCCACAGGCTACGGTAACTGCTGGCTACGGGCCCTAAGCCTGTTTGACACACTAGAAGGATAAAAAAAAGCTTAAAAACTTACGATGATGCAATGTCCCAATAGTTCAAGTTGTCCATATGATTAGTCTGTATGTTCCTGACAATCTCCGCACATCTCTTGTCTGTGTTGCATGTAGACGTGACTGTGTGTTGTATGATAACTAGGTCCACGGGCCTCGGTAGGTACTCCACGTGGACTGGAGTGAGACCGTCCCATTCCCGCTTGGTGACCACACCGCAGTCTTAAATAAATGGACAAGTCCACATAATTTAATTTTCATTGACAGATTGTCATTCTTCTTAATCCTAATTTATTACGACTCTATTAGCGTAGTGGTATCGAATGCTACCTTCTGTGGTAAGAGTCCTGGATTCGAATCCCGGTATGGACAAATATTTGAGTGATTGGCATGGACATTTCTACCTAAGTCTGTGTACTGTATCAATCATATAGTATTCGAAAGAAAAGCTTTGTTGCTTAACTCGGAACTAGATGGCGCTGTCATTATGTCTGGATATTCATGCTAACCGTCACCTCGCCACTCAGGCTATTTCCTCTAATACACTCTACCCCTTTATCCACAATAAGTGACATCTTTCCTCATCACGTGCCATGATTGATTTCTAACCGAGAAATTTGGTGAACCCTAATTAAGTTACAAATAGCTATGCTTTTAATGCCCAAAACAAGTCTTTATTAATATTATTTAATTCGTCATTTATTTGCTTCAAAAAAGTTCGTTATATTTTGATGCTCCTATATTATTTTAATTTACAATTAAATTATAATCAAAAAATATACTTTGAAGTAAAAGATGTCTCTTTAAAATATTGGTCTAAGATTATCTATAAAAATAATTTACACGATGTTGTAAAACAAACACAAAAAATATAAACAAGTTTTAAACGTGCATCGACTCTTTGACCTACGCTTGTCTAAAAAAACAAGTTATTATATTTTAAACCTTAACACATCAAACATAAGTTCCACTAAAAAAACTTACCTCCATTTACAGCTGCAACAATAAATAACAGCGCAAAAATATTATATAACATTTTAATTTTTGCTAAATGCATCTTTATGCTTCAACCTTCAAATAAACACTAAAGCACTACAGTTATAAGACTTGTGCAATGAACGTAGTTAAACTAAGAAATCTCATTCCATTCATTTCTGTTTATATAGTGAACAAAAGAGATAAGAATATGAAAACTTGTTGTCCATTTAGTGATTCACAGATAGCGAAGGTTGTTCTTAATTTAACATGCGGGTTCCAGACGCATTACCTAAATATAATAATAATATGTCAAAATTTACGTCTTTAAGTAACAAATATTTAAATAAATTAATTAATTATAATAAATGTAAAAAAATACACCGAAACCAATATTCTTCTTCTTAAACATGAATTCTTTTTAAACATGGTTTATATTTTTTTGATAAATTGCGATTGGTTATTTTAATCATCATCCGCAATTCATTCACTGGCCCATTGCTGACATCGGATCTCCTCTCATTTGAAAGCGGTTACTATTTTTATAATGTATTATATTTTATTATTTAATCCTGAATGCTTGGTTTAAATAAAATAGAAAATATTAATATTCATTTATTTACATAGATAAATAATATATATCTTCTTATACACTTATTTTTCTTCACAAATCCATTGGCTATAGTCACTCAATCTCTCTCGGATCATTGTCAAATCTTTCTTAAGTCCATTTCAGTGTCGGTTTTGTCCAAATGGCCGCCAATAACCGCCTTAGATCCTCATTTTATTCGCATCGATTGCCTTTTTGAGAGAATCTTCAGTATTATATATTCCCACAGTCAAACAAAATGACCTAAATCTGAACTGTTTATTTTGGTGCATGCCATAACTGATCCTTAAATCGATTACGAAAATATGACAAAATATAATCGAATCTCGCAAAAAAAAAATACGTTCATAGATTAATCGGGGTTTACACAAGCTTGATGTATTAGCGGAACCCTAATACCGCGAACTGGTATTGGATACGACATATTCATACGGAATCGGGGATTTCTCCACAAATATAAACATCACATTATCTTTAATTATTATTTAGTCTTCTCATCAATTTTTTTCGGTAAAATTAATAATGGGTATTATAGTAAGCAAAATCAGTTCGTAATGTACTTATGTACATATATACTATTATATATTTATTTTTTTATTTGATGATTATGTTTAATCGTAATAAGTAGTCTGATTACGATTATATAATCTAAATATAACAATTGACTTTATAGAAAGATGACACATAAATCTATTGAAGTATTTATGTATAACCAACCCTTTAAAAGACTACTCACAATAATAGCCGTACCTATATTATATTATTATCATCTATTTCAATTACCAATTTTTTTTCTCTCTATCATTTTTCTTTTCTGTAAGGTACTCAGCAATTAATGTTTTATGATTTTTCACAGTGCCTAATTTATGTAAAATATATTTTATAAATTAACTTTTTAAAAAAAGAAAAACTAACTTCAAAAACTAAAAAGCAAAAAATAACTTCATACAGTTTGACCTTTTTATTAGTTTTAAAGGCATGAAGTCGGTGCCAAGCCAAAGTAAGTACACTCACCGCGAGTGACCTTGAGCGGGGTGGTTAAAACCACCACATCATCGGCACCGACTTCACACCTTTAAAACTAATAAAAAGGTCAAACTGTATGAAGTTATTTTTTGCTTTTTAGTTTTTGAAGTTGGTTTTTCTTTTTTTTTAAAGTTAATTTATTTTTTTCTTTTTAGTGTTGTATATATTAAACTTTTCATATCAGGTCAATCTAACAGCCTGAAAGAATACAACTATCGATCCATATATACTTATAATTATGAAAGATTTTTCCTTCAACTCCTAGCCGTTGAGGAGTTGTACCTTCCATCATCAGATCATTACATGAGATGGTGATTTTCAAATGCAAATACTTGAACAGCTTTGGAGAATACATGTAAATGTAATAAATGCCTATAACTGAAAGATTTTTCTTTTAACTCTTAACTGTTGAGGAGTTCTACCTTCTACCATCAGCTCATCAACATCAAATGATGATTATCAGACGTAAATACTGGAACAATTTCAGTAAATATATTCAAAACGTGATAATTGCCTATAAAATTTGAGGGTTGCCCTCGATTTTCCTGGGATCCCATCATCAGATCATGATGTGGTCACAATGGGACCAACTGTGAAGTTTACCCTTTTAAACAAAAAAAGAATTTTGCAAATCAGTCCAGGCGTTTTTAAGTAATTCGTGAGCATACATAAAAAAAAAAAAAAAAAAAAGATTCCGACGAATTGAGAACCTCCTCCTTTTTGAAGTCGGTTAAAAAGAGGTAAAATCTCTTTCAAGATAAGCTCGTTAAATGGGGCTGCCCAATTGGGGAAGTACTTCCACCTAATAGACGACCGCAGTGAAACAATACACATTGTGTTTTTGCAAGTGAATAATTCACTACCGAAGCTTCGAGCGATCGGACCTCCACACCTACATAATTATGTAAGTATTTTATGCACGTAACACGCAGCTTTCGGTGTTTCTTGCTATTTTGTATGTTTATAAGTGTTTTTATTATTAAAACACGTAGTCTTGACGGCTAGAGCTTCTTAGAGGAGGGCCTATTCTGATAGCACGTAAGTCCCGTTTGCTATCAGTGTAGTAATTCCCCTATTTTAAGAAAAAAAAAGATAATAGTCCTTAGAACTTTAGATAGAAAATATACTTACAAACGGCCCACCCAGCGCAGCGTTATCTTCATTCCAATAAAATGTTGTATTGATAAATAAAATAAGCGCATTTAGTGTAAGTACCTACAACACATGATTAACTTGGAGCTGTGTGATATCATACGCTTTCCGGGCAGAAGGTCATTCAACAGCATATTATCGTATAATGTAAACAATTTGGTGCAATTAATTTCACTGTACCTACTGTAAACACTGAAATAGGCTACAACAGTTGCCAAAATAAATAATAAATCAATGAACTTAAAAAAACGTAATACATACATACACACCTTTTTTCTCCGGGAGAACCACATAGAAAAAAGGTGTGTGTGCAAAAACTACAGAACCCCACGAAGCAAAATTGGTATGTGTACGATATCTGTACACCATTGTCCACATTCATAGATCTTGTCATGCATGAACCCGGTTACAAGTACTATACAGCTGCCCTTTTGAAGGATAAAAAAAAGAAAACTTAACTATTATGTCAGTAGAAATCCTTAACACCAAAGAATATTCAAAACAAACCCACATTAACCTCGAACACTTGTTATCAGAATATTTTATTGAACGCTGTACAATATCTAATAATAGTACAATAATAGTGAAATAGTAATATTACAAAAATGGAAGTCTGTACATTTCATTAACGAAGAGTTTCCATGACTCCATAAGCACTCTTTAAAAAGAAATCTTGCTGGATTGGTCTCCATAAGATCAACTTCTTAGAACCATGCAACTAGAATCTTAATGTTTCAGTCTGGTAACCTAACAACTCGCAGATATACAACTTTTGTTATTTCACTGCGGTCCTACGTACGACGGAGGTACTTCCCCAGTCCGGTTATTCGATTTCATCGATCTCTCTATACATAATAAACATAATATTATGTCTTATCAAGGAATCGATACAACATGTGTATATAAATGGACTGCTTACATGTTATAAGGATTGTATTTGATTTGTTATTCGTAATAGTTTTTGTTATTGTATCATTAAAGGTCACATTTATCTGACTAGCATTGAGTTGAGCCAGCTGTCAGAAAAATATGCATGTTTAGCTGTCTGTTTCGTGGAATTGATATCGTTTCGCGTTAAATTTATAGAACTTTAGAGGCCTGGTTTAATAGTACTTCACTAGCTCAATAAACTAATTAGACAGGGATAGTGCTTTATAGATTCTATAGCGCCTTCCTTCTCTTACCGTCAAAATAAGACTTGCTGAATGTGATGGTCCGTAGCTATAGAACATGATTGTATTATTATTTACACCTTTTACTTGAATAATAAAGATTTATAAATACTATAAATATTAACTGATAATTTTATAAAGGTATCGACTTTGATCCAAGGCACGAACCTCAGGATTTATTGAAATTATGTACCTACGTAAGAATAAATAATTAGGTGAAGGAAAATATCGTAAGATTAAGAGAAGTTTCGGTGACGCTAAGCCATGCAAATAGACTAGGGATAGACGATAAACCAACCAACCCATATTCATAGTGACCAGTATCCAGCAGTGTGGTTGGCATCGAGAAACACTTTTGCTGTTTCAATTGTCTATAGGCGGTAACCGCTTACTATCAGGTCGTAAGCTTGTTTCTCCGTGGTATATGTGATGATACAGTAATTTTTAGACTAGATAGGTGTAGGATAGACACATAAAACCCTGTAGTAAATAAAATATAATTTATTTTATTATATTTACAATTGCATTTTGTAATAAATGTATTTTCATTTCATTTATTTCTTACATACACGATTACAGTAATTTTGAGATTAATTAAGTCTACACTAATCACTATGAATAGTCCTGTAATTCCTCTTCAAACTTAGTTAGGAAATGGACTCGTAACTTCAAGATTCATCAGCCGTTTGATTCGTTGATCCGGATTTAACTCTCGTTCATTTAGAAGTCGATAATTAACCAACTAAGCTTCTATAATTGACGAAACTATGAAGTTTTCAACCCTTCAATGTCTTTTTGTACTATGTATTTAAATCCGTTCATCATTTTCGTATTTCTCCTGCAAAGAAAAATATACATTAATTAAACTGTCAAGTAATAAAAAAGGACCGCTTGAAAAAATATAATAAAATTTAAAAAAAAATAGTTCATTGATAGAAAATATGTCGCAAACAAAATTAAAGGATCAGTGAATTGGTTTGGGCATGTTGAGAGAACTTCAAATGATAAGCGTTTAACAATAGGAATTTATACGTCGCAAACGCCTTAGAAGAACATACATCAGCCAGCAAAATTGGTCCTTGAAAAAGTTCAGGTGCGTAGTACTCAACCAGAGTACACACACAAGACGTATGAATGTGGACGAAGCATAAGTTGTATGTAGGAATTGTAGAGCGTTACAATCCGTTGCATTCAAGTTTCTGCCTATCCCCAGAGAAAAATGGAATGTGTGTAAAAATATATAATTATAAAAGACAGTCATAATAAATAATAATATTAAATAGTACACATGTAGTTATACAACTAAATACGATACTAATTAACCAACCACGTCATACCAGCCCAAAGAGGTTCCTGCTGTATTATTTACTTTTATTATTTTATTAATCTATCTAAAAAACAACTGACACAGGATTGATTGATATCAAAAATTTATAGAAAAAACACTTTTTTTACTTCCTTTTATAATTATGTATGTAGACAAAATAATCATCATCGACCCATTAATGTCCCACTGCTGGGCACGGGTCTCCTCTAAATTGAGAGGGATTAGGCTATAGTCCACCACGCTAGCCTACTGCGGGTTGGCAGACTTCACATGCCATCGAGACAAATCTCTCAAGCATACAGGTTTCCTCACGATGTTTTCCTTCACCATTTGAACATGTGATAAATTCGCACATAACTTCCGAAAAGTTAGTGGTGCGTGCCTTGGGTTCGAACTCGAGACCTCTGACATCTCAGTCCACTGGTCACACCGCTAGGCTACCACTGCTTACAGTTACTTACTGCTTACTTGACAAAATAATATCTACTTTAAAAGACGTTTAAACTCACAAAGCCGCCACTAATTTAGACCGTTACGTTCAGAGGCTTACAGTGAACCGTTATCCCTAAAAGGTCTTCCGTTTGTGGTTCCATGTGTGAAACATAGGGTTTATCTTCAAAAGTGGCTTAGACAGCGGAGCTTAAACATGAAGGCCCCTAATCTAAAACATGTCAGTCACAAAAGTTATGTTATATCCGTGAAAAGCAGAATTTATATCTATCAGTGTACTTTGAGAAAAATAACTGATCGCATATCTTTTTCATCCAGTGGTATAGGTGGCATAGGTGGAATTTGAAACGTATATTGTAGGTGTCACCCCCAAAACAACCCAAAAAGGTATATCACAATTTACGTTTTATTAAAATACTAGGTATTGCCCGCGACTTCGTTTGCTTGAAATTAGTTGATTTAATTTCCACCCCCCTTTTAAGGGATGACTTCCGGGATGCAAACTATCTTTTGTCCTTTCCCGGGACTCAAGCTATCTCTACACCAAATTTCATCTAAATCGGTTCAGCGGTTATAGCGTGAAGAGGTAACAGACAGATAGACACACTTTCACATTTATAATATTAGTAACCTATTAATTAATTTAATCAGCGATGTGGGAAACAAATTTCTAGCTTTAATTTATAACTTTAACGCACCGGGTGTCCCTCCCCTCCCGCTTTACTACGCCACTGCATTCATCCAATTACTAAAGGCGCAAAAAAAGTAACTTGGATTCGTGCCCTGTAAATGGCAATAGGCTCGTTCTTTACTACATAAGATCTTAAACATATGGACGAAATGTTGAAGTACAGCATTAGTACTCCTCTGTCTACACTTTCAGGGATACAGGCGTGACGATAAGATGGATTGTTAGTACTTAATAACTTTTTATTGCGTATTAATACTTAAATTTGTTACAATAGTTTATTATATCGATAAGATATGTATTAGTATTAGGTAATAACGTTATGAGAATCATCAAAACTGGACAATAAACCTACTTCTTCCCAAACGAACGAAAAAAAAATCGAACTATATTTAATTTAATTTAAAACACCTCTATTGGTTAAAAGGCGGTCTTATATCATTGATATGTATTTTGACATTATAAACAATAAATTCAATAGTAAAAGAAATAAATATGTGTATACATACCAGTTAGAAAAAATAGAAGCAATTAATTCGATCAACCAAGTTTCCTCTTTCTCCTGCACCGCAGATCTTTCAAAAACAACTTCTCAATCATTTGCCAGACAATAGAGTGTCTCCTCTCAAACGGATTTGGAAACATGGTCAACAAAATTATGTATAAAAATAATCAGCAAGCGACTTTATTCACACGAGTTTTAAGCAACAATAAAGAAAGGGCATATGTCAGTCAACCCCGTTTGTTGATAAGAGGCGAGATAGATAATGCATGTAATATTGGTTCGCGAGCACGTCGATGTCGATAAATAAGTATGTCGGGAGAAAAAGTATAACATTAATGATGCCGCCTGAATGGTTTTGTTTTTGTCTGTTGTTTATTGGTTACATTACAATATGTGGTAATACTATAACTTGCACATACACAGTTAGATACATAATAATATTTTCCGGACATTATTACACAGCGCCATCTAGTTCCGTGGTAAGCAACGAGGCTTGTGTTACGGAAACTCGTTGGTTGATATACTACATATATACTTTTTTTGTAAATACATACATTATATACATAGATACATCCATGACTCGTAAACAAATATTGATGCTCATCACACAAATATTTGTCCTTACCGGGATTCTAACCCGGGACCCATAGCACACCGGGCAGCGTTAACTACCGCTGAGCTAAATGGGTCGTCATACATTTACCTTATATTTTCTTTTTATATATTTTGTGTGCTTATACATGACCAAGTAAATATGACAAACGATCATTATTTCTAACAAATAGATCACTAAGCAACTTTGCCATATTATGTTTTGTGATAATTATTTAGAGTTCTTTTTTGTTGTAGCACCTCTGAGAATAAACGCATTAAAACAAATTAAGAGTCATGGTTTCTTTTAGTCAGGTTAATTTTGTCCATCTGAGATGGCCTTTTAAAACACATATAAATATTATTTTTTTACATTATGACACAGCGCCGTCTAGTTCTGAGCTAAGCAACAAGGCTTGTGTTACAGATACTAGTTGGTTGATATACTAAACATATACTTTTTTTTTAAATATGTACATATTATACATAGATACGTCGATGACTTGGAAACAAATACTGATGCTCATCACACATACATTTCTCCCTACTGGGATTCGAGCCCGGGACCCATAGCACACCAGCCAGCGTTACCTACCGCTGGACTAATTGGGTCGTCAAAACGATGATTTTAAACAATACAAACAAATTACTCGACCATCTCATTGATAGAATTTATTATAAGTTAGACGTTGTCATTAGTGTCGATGGCGTCTGCATATTCAGTTCTTGTCGGCGTTGAATCCTTTTATATCTTAAAATAGCTTCCTTGTTTTAGGAACGTGTTACTCTATTGAATTACAAATAATCAATTTAAGATAAGACAATCTCTTGTTACTTATTATGTAATACTCGTCTGGGTCACTTTTATGTCTATAAACTTGATCATCTAATGATGAAACAAAATAAAAATATGAAGGTAACAAAAAAAATAATATTAAACGGTATATTTATAAACATTAATCAAACTGATAATAATTTGACTAGGTATTGTGTAATATCAACTAAAGTATAAGCATAAAATACTCTGATCAATTGATCTGTAAGGTTAAGCTGCGTTTGTTAAGGTCAGTCTATAGATGGGTGAACATTTGAGACGAGGCACTTCCAGATGTAGTATACCCTTATCATATCGGTACTGCTCAGTAATGGGTTGATAATATGGTAAATTCATCTAGGTACACTAGAAGCCATTTTTTTAAGAGCTCTTGCACGTTTATTAGTTACATTGCCAAGCCTTAAAGACGTGACCAGACCCTTATGAGGTCAAATTTGAATAATGATCAGTACCATTCATTTTGTGGAGTATTCCAGTGGATACTCCACAAAATTCAATCAATTTATGCCTGCTTATAGCGGATTGGCTAAGGCCAATCGAGTTCGAGATTAGGACCCATGTAAGCATGGGTCCTAATCTTACCAAGGAAATGTGGACGTAGCTACATTGCTACACCTCTGCCTAACCATTCATGATACACGTGATGTATCATCATATCAATTGTTAGACGTCCACTGCTGGACATATGTAGGTCTCCCCCAAGGATCGCCACGACGACCGGTCCTGCGCCATCCGCATCCAGCGGTTTCCAGTGACCTTAACCAGGTCGTGATGTATGCTACATTATAATTACATTTATTTTAAAAGATTTGTATCGTAATATTCTATCATCTCAACACATAGATAGATAGAGATAAATAGAATATGCTTTATTGAACACCAAAGTATAAAAACAAACATGACATTAATATAATTATCTAAGAAATGAGGGTACAAAGGCGGCACATACGATAAATTGACGTCAGAATCTTCACAGATGTCAGCAGCAGCTGAATCAACCATTACCGTGGAGTTGAGCGACATAAACACGATCCAGCTTTTAGACACGACCTCGGATTTTTTCCCGAATTTTTCGTAAAATGCAACTCGTCTATCAAGAGCAGTGATGAATGTTTCGAAATAAATGACTCCGCAGGACGTCGTGTCGCTAGGGAGCGCCACAAGTTCCATTCACGTAGGTGCCTAGTTTTTTTTTTACCACGAGGCTAGCAAATTAGCCTGAAGGGGCTCAGGCAACCCACTACAAAAAAAAAGTTTTCAACAACGTTATATAACATTTGCTTAGAAATAATATATAATTATATTTCTTACATAAGTATCGCGAAACCGTTTATTTTTCAGAGCCTTCCTCACTGCCATCATAATAAGAACACGTTAAAAAAGATATCAAGTACATTTTCTTAGTTTGCTATTATGTCCTTGGTGGATCAAATTAAGTTTATTTTCTTTTGTTGTTTTTTTTTAAGTTGCAAGCTGACGACGCTTTAGTAAAATATATTGTATTTGAAAAACTTGTTCAAAGATTATTACAACACTTTTAATAGGTACGTAGATAAATACGTGCTCATTGGCGGTCACAAGCACGGCAGCTAAGCGTGAAATGCTTGGTTTGTTTCTCTGGAGGAGAAGTGTTTTTAGAGTTGTACTCAGTTAATGGGATTAGGTTTGCCTCCTTTTACAAGGTACTTCAAAATACCCTAAGTGTGAGAGAAGAATGGTACATCTCTACCTAACCCTTCAGAAACAGCGTGTTAGTCTGCTCATAACCTGTTTTTTATATAATGATAAAATATTTATAGTTACTATATTAAAGAAAAATATATTATCCACATGTTCCAAGTACTGAACCGAGTAAAATATTGTGACACCAATTTCCGAAAATATTTGGGAGAAACTCAGTGTATTGGAAATGATATGGAGATATTTTATCGGAGCAGGCAGATGGAATAAAATTTTCCTCAGTGTTACATTGATATAAATATTCTTTTTAAACTAAACACTCAATGGAACTTTCACTTGACTGGTTTTGTGTTTATAAAAATGGCTTCTCAAGAATCTGAAACAGGATGTACAATTTTTTTTTCAGTAAATAAATGCGGAGTCTTCTATTACTTGGAACTTTAAAATAAGAATCTTAATTACTTATTCAAAGTTAATGCCTAGAGTAGACTCGATAAGTGCAGTGACTGAGCGATCAGCTTGGGCGTCCTTCGTCAGGAGTTAAGGGTCCGATTTCTGTAGAAAGCAAATATTTGTAGGATCAATCGGTTCTTATACCAGGCGTCTGTGCGTAAAAAATGGTAAATGAAAACGAAAAATACAGAGGAAAATATCTTTATTCCAATCCAACGTTTATAAAAAAGAAAAATAAAGCAAGAAAAGAAAGGAAAATAAAATAAGAGTTTTATATGGAGTACAGGTGCCTAACGTACTGATATTAAAAATAAATAAAAAAAACACTACGACAAGGTGATATTTATTATTACACACCTGCCAAATTGCTTTTATGCTTAGTTCGATAAGTAATTACTGTCACTGTCAACGTCAAAGTCAATTCTTATCGCGCAGAAATATATCAAGCTTCAGAAAATAAAATAAAAAAATCCTGACAAATAGTCCTTGTAAAATACCTATAAACAGATTTGAGCGAGAATCCTGACACTATGCCGAATAAGTTTAAAGAAAAATAAAACGATATCGCGTATTTGCATAAATCGTTTCTTTTTTTATCTGTGACACTTAAAAGTGACGCATTCGATTTTCCTGTTTCAGACAGTTGAAAGGAATTAGCGGGGTGTTTTATGCAGTCACTAGTTTTTTTTTCTAGAATAATTTATAAGGGTTTTTATTATCTTTCTGTTTGTGGACGCTGTTTGATAAGGAGGAAAATAAATGGCGCATTTATAATGCAAATTACTATTGCATGGCTTTTTTATGGAATAATTTAGTTTCATGTTTTATTGTACGTTTCTGACGTTAACATTGACAGTGACGTTGACGTTGATATAAACCGAACTAAGAGTTTTCATTTTAATGTGACAAAATCTCATAATGTTGCAATATTTACTTTTAATATTTTTACCAATTAAGTTATTTTCTACTGGTCCCATATTAATGTCGCTAGTTATGAGACCATCAAGTTTGAAGGTACGTGTTGTTTTGTGTTTTTAGAAGTAGGTTAATTTACGCAGCCGTTCAGATTCAAGAATATTATTGTTCATAGATTCTCAGACCTAACAATAGGTGCTCTACTTCGCACAAGAAGCTATCAACCAAAGTTCTTTTTATGTCACGTTATCTTTATTCCGAACGTTGAGTTAAATCATTTCAAATCTCTCAATGAAAGGCAGAAGAAAATAAAGGACATCCCGCCAAAGGTTTTTCGTCAGCTTAACAACGTGCCACTGTAAGATATTGTTAGATTTGGGTGTTTGATGTGACAGCCGTAAGAAAAACGGAAATAGGTCTCTATATTTTCCCAACGTTATTTCGTGTCTAAATATTTGACCTATTATTTATAACTAGTCCTACCTGTAAAAAAAAAATATCGGTTTTTTGGACTAATATCAGTTTTTCTTAAAATAAGGGAGTCACTAAAACTGACAACAAACGGAATTCCGCTAATACCTACCGCGTTAAAATTCGTAGCAATTAACACACTTAAATAATTATTTTTAAAACCTAAATTATTTGAGGATCATAAGAGACTACATGATGATTATTATTACACGATCTAACCACTATAAAGTATCTTATTTCAAATGGAAATATTCCATAGCCATTTGTGTGACATTACGTGCTAGTGAATAATGAACATAATCAATTAAACTACAAGAGTCCGCCCAAAAATTGCAATTCAAGAACTTGTCCTACAAGAACCTGCATACTATGAAACTTGCAAGAAAACTAGGACGGCAAACTTTTCTCGTTAACCGTTAATGATGATGACTTAATTACTTGACGGCAGGTCGGACGAACGTTCGCAAAATTGCTAGCAGATGCAATAGAGGAGACAAAATTGACTAAATGTGAAACAGGACTGATTAACTACTTAGTTAGTTATTTTAGTAGTTAAATATGAAACTAGATACAAATTTAACAGTTACGAACACTTTATTGGATTTTAAATGGATGCCCGTCAAAATATGGTTATAGAAAATGTCGAGTAAATGTAGAATATATTCCATTAAGAAATATTTTTGTGATTAAATGTGTTTTTTGACTTATTTTGTTTTTACAGAAATATGAAATTATTATATCATATGAATTTATTAATTTGTTATTATCAACAAAATTATGAATTTAGTTGTGTCATGATTATATTCAGGTAGGTTCCATTCACAAGATTATGAATGGAACCCCCCAACCAAGCCAAGGAAAATCTTTTCATTTTCTTTCAAATTACCTAAAGAAGAGAGATCACGGATTTTCTTCAGTCCTTTTATTTGCATCCTTCGTTGAAATGACTTCACAGTCGTCCTTTTTTATCAGTACCAGACAATCGTAGCGAAATTCTGAATTAAAAACAGGTAGTTAGATTTAGGTAATAAATGTATTTTGTTTGTAGTTGAATATGATTAATTATACATAGACTATAACTCCTCCCTCCACTCCTCACTCCCACTGTCAAATTTTCACATGTTAAAATCCACCATGCCGTTCATTCTGTAGGGCGTACTAAAGAAACAGACATACATACATACATACACTCGAAAAAAAAAAAAAACCCTCCTTCTGACGCTATCGGGTAAAAGTAACAAGATTTTGCTAACCAATACGAGGTTAGCGTGGTAGAGTGTATCCTAATCCCATTCAAATGAGATAAGAAACATCCCAAGAAGTGGGATAATAATTTGGTTGCAAATGACGATGAAACAGTAATATGAAAAAATAGGTTGGTAAGTCTAGGTTTTATTTTTCAGACCATAGAGATGTCAAACTAGCCTACATCCCTACTAGTAAACAGTTACCGTAGCCCATAGACACCTCAATATCAAAGGTCAATAATGAAATCATCAAAGGTATCAAAAACTCATGCGATTCTAATCCTAAAAAAGACTGATACAAATGATATTTTTCAACACAACTGCTGCAGTATAGGTTGCTGCTGACTGATAGGTTTATATGCCACATTTTGATTCATAATATAACATACCACCACGCCTGTCGGCTCCGAAAGGTTAGGCAGAGGTGTATTAATGTTCACCCACGTTTTGCCGGAGCCTATTGCCATTAAACACCACATTTTCTTACCTTACTAAAATGCCTACAGGTAATTACCGGGTAACCACAGACGACAGCCAACCATTACAGAGGAGAAACACAGAAAACTTCACTGCAAAGAAAAATAATTGAAGTACTAGACGCAATGATATAAAAAACTATAGATACGTTACCCGCTCTCTAAAATGGCAACAAGAAATCAAGGCAATTGCCGGGATCACGCTTAGTGACGCACCAACTAGCGTTGCGAGGGTACGTTCCGTAAAAATAATTAGTGCTTAATAGTTTTATACTTCCTGAGAACAAGATGCCTTCGTATGTTTACAAATTATACTATAACAGTGAAAGATAAAAATGTGCCTTTCCCTTTCTTTGAACAAATTAGTCGCTGTCGCCATTTTGCATAGCTGTAATGTTCGTGCATGACGTGTCTATATAATAATATGTCATTGACTAGACGCCATTTCGTTTGAAATTTCGCAACGTCGTCGTTAATTGTTAATCATAATTTTGGGTAACCAAATTAATATTAATTTGAATGATTGTTATAGTTAACCAATATTTTAGTGTGACACGTTGTGTTATTTTATATTTTCGTTCAGTTATATCAGTCAATTAAGCACTTACATGGCAGCAGCTTCTCACAACATTGCCAATTTTCTGGTTTCACATTGAACATAAATTATTGCCACAAAAAACTCTGTAGAAAACCATTTATTAGCTTTCCTTTTTCTTCCAAATTCTACGAAACGGTAGCTAAGAAGCCAATATATCCTCGAAATTAAATCGATACGAGCGTTCAGTCTATACGGATACAATACAATACTCCATTCAATTTAGCTTCGATGCGAGGGTATGTCGATATTAGCACACATTGGAAATTGCCACTTCATCTTATAAGTAGGTACTTATAAGCTACTACTAGAAAGATAGGTATCAAAAGTAGAAGATTTGTCCTTTCCAAAATTACAAGTCTTCGAAAAATTTAAACATCTATGTATTTGAAGACAACGCCATCTATTGGTGCAATGCCAAAGAAAATAACAGTCAGTACTATGCAGTTGCAATGAATGGTGGCGCTTGCGCACTTGAAGCATGAAGTGTATCAACAAATCACTAGATGGCAGAGTTTTAAACCTTTTTAGAAAGATGACGCCTATCAATTATTAATCTATTGTCTCGTTTAATCTTTTAATAAATTATAATGGTGACATTTTATGGCAAAATTACAGTCGTCTGACTGTATATTCACGATATCTATATAAAAAAGTGAATCCCTATTTCCCTTGGTCACGGCATAACGCATGAACGACTGAACCGATTTTGATAGATTTTATTATTAATAAAGACTGAAAATTGGAAAAGGATATAAGTTACTTTTTATCAACCTACCACGTGGGAGGAGCCGCAAGCGGAAGCTAGTTAATGATACAATAATTAAGGTAAAAACTATTAATTTATACAGTATTGTACAGTTTGAAGTAGATATATAAGTACTTTTATAGTTAATCAAAAATTATTACAGATATTATGTAATAAAAATAAAAATTGAATTGAAAATTAATAGACAATTCAGAAAGTATTATTCGATTTTTTTTAAGTTTACTAGCTACTTTAATGGCAGGTTAAAAATCCTCAAGGAAGTACAATGCTAAGATCTGTCGAAAGAGGTTATTTGCAGTTCAAAGAGTAATAAAATAGAGAATGTGAAAACTTTGGATTGGGCCATGAAATTAATGGTTGGTTCCAACAACAAAACGCGCAGAAAGTTGTTATACGACTCTTGTAACTAGACTTTTATAGGTTTATAGCTGGAAAATCTGTACAAAGACACGGTACGTCAATTTGTTACCATCCGCATACCATTTGCCTAGTCTTTAGACACAATTAGTTTAACCAGGCCACCATTTACACCAACACAGCATTTTTTTTAAGTCAGGGTTTTGTAAACTGCTCGGTAAAAGCATTTTTACGTATTTTTTACCGACTAGTCAATAAAAATTTTGTTCTCTCTATTACTTACTTTATTTATTGATATTTATGATGGAAAGCCCTGAAACACGCACTAGATAGATAGATAGATAGAATATGCTTTATTGTACACCAAAATTAAATTATACATTATACATCAATGTTTATGAAAATGTGGGTACAATGGCGGTCTTATTGCTGGATAGCAATTTCTTCCAGACAACCTATGAATGGATAAGAAATACCTAAGTCAAATTAAACGGGTGTGGCATACTAGACTAGCTAACCTAGAATTATTAATAAATTAAAGCTACAAAACAAGAATACAATAATACTCAAACAGACTATACATACAATAATATAACATATATAACACATAATAATTATATAAATATATATATATATATATATATATATATATAGCAACATATGACGAGACACTAGTATAAACGTACATTATTGTGACAGAAAGTGTTCTTTTACCAGAGCATTAAAAGAAGTAAGTGATGGAGCACGCTTTATCGATACAGGCAAAGCATTCCACAACCGGATAGCCTGGACAGTGAAAGACATGTCGTACACTCTTGTGGAATGCATTGGCATTTGGAGTATTAAGTTTTCCGATGACCTTAAGTTTCTATCATGTGTGTCATTGAGGAACTTAAATCGTTCTTTGAGATAATTGGGGGCGAAGGGATTAAATATGATATTATATAGCAGAGATAAAATATGAGCATTCCGGCGAAGACGGATTGGGAGCCACTTGAGCTTGAGACGAAATTCTGAAACATGATCATATTTGCGCAGGCCAAATATGAATCTAATGCAATAATTTTGGAGACGCTCAAGTTTATTAAATTGTTCCTCGGTAAGGTCAGGATAGCTGGTATCTGCATAGTCAAGGATAGGAAGAAGAAGGGAATTTGCAAGGGCAATTTTGGTAGCAGTTGGGAGAAAATTTCGCAGCCTATATAGAGACCCTCCAGAAGTGAATAATTTCCGACTTAACATCTGGAGCTGGGGACCCCAAGATAAATTTTTGTCTATATAAATCCCCAAATCTTTGACGGTTTCGCTAAAAGGGATAGCAGTACCATCAAGAATTATCTGAGGAAGTGTAGTCCAGTCGATCCTTGATACCGCACTAGAGCTACCAACAACAATGACCTGAGTCTTTACAGGATTTATTCTCAAACCGTAATCGGCACCCCACTGCGCAATTTGTGCCAAATCTTTGTTGACCATTTTAATGGCCTCCGCCAAATCGTCCAACGGGGCCTGGGAGTAGATCTGCAGGTCATCTGCATATAGGTGGTAGGATGACAGAAGTTTATTGGAGATAGAATTAATAAATAAAGAGAATAGTAGTGGTGAGAGAACGCCGCCCTGTGGTACGCCAGCAGAGGTGTTACACCAAGAGGAAGAGCTCCCATCAATGCAAATACGCTGCCGACGGCCACACAGGTAACTACGAAACCAATCAACTGCTGTTGGAGATATGTTTAAAGAGCAGAGTATGCCAAGTAGCACGTCGAAATCGACAGTATTAAAAGCATTGCTAAAATCAAGTAAGGACAGAACAGTCAGATTACCATTTTCCACACCCATTCTGATATCATCCGTAATGTTTACCAATGCCGTAGTTGTACTATGTCCTGGGCGAAACCCGGATTGGAGAGGATTAAGGAGATTATTTTTACGTAGGAAAGAGGTGAGTTGGTTATGGACAAGGCGTTCTAGTACTTTAGAAAGGAAGGGTAATATAGAGATGGGACGAAAATCTGTAAAAGATAAAGGATTTGCATTTTTAGGTAAAGGAGTAACATGAGCGTCTTTCCACATAGATGGAAAGACGCCACAGGACAATGAATAAGAAAGGATGTGACAAATCACAGGGAGGATCTCATCCAGGACAGGGAGTATCATCTTACGGCTGATGCAGTCACTTCCAACCGCATTGGATGTGACAGATACAATGCTCTTCTTAACATCACAAGCAGACAGTTGATTAAACACGAACGGTGAATAATCAGGAATTGGAAGAGATGAAAGATAGTTGATTGTATTAGCTTTTTGAGCCCCACTATACTGAGGCGCAGATGAGAACTGTTGATTTAATAAATCAAGATTAATATCTTTAGGGACAGCATCTTGGTGTGATTTTCCAACTCCCATTGACTTAAGAAATTTCCATACTTTGGCTGGATCTCCGTTTTCAACAGAGTTGTGAATATGACGGCGTTGAGCATCCCTACACACCTTGTTGCAGTGATTGCGAATAGCCACAAACCTCTCCCGGTTAGAGGGGCTGGGCCTACATTTATACTTGGTCTTCGCAGCCGCTTTTTTATTTATAATGGCTTTAATGTCATCTGTGAGCCATGGGGCAGGGAGGTGTTTAACTTTGACTGGACGAATTGGGGCGTGAATATCGTACAGCTGATTGAGGCAGTCCGTGAGTAGATGGACCTTCTCATCCATTGACTCAATGGATAAAAGGTTTGTCCAATCAATGCTTCCGGCATCGTGCCTGAGGTTATCAAGATTTATGCCACCAAAATTGCGTTGCAGGAGAATTTTAGGTTTAGGTTTAGGTGGACGGACTTTGTACGAGAGAAAAATGAGGTCATGGTAGGAAAAGGCATCGGCTGAGCACTGACCATACTTAATAACATGACACTCAGAAGATACCAGCATAAGATCAAGAAGCGAGGGGGCACAGTTTGGAAAATGATGAGTAGCATTTAAAGGGAGAAGAGTTAAATTGCAGGATTGTATAATGGATTTGAATGTAGAGGAACGATAATCATTTTTCAGTAAACATGTATTGAAGTCCCCCATTATGATGGTATGACTGTAAGAAGAAGACAGGTCTACAAGGATATTTTCAAAGGAGGAGAAAAAATCGATACGCATCGATGGACAGTAATAGACACCAAGCAGTACCTTTGAATGACAAAGGTTAACTTCCAAAAACAAATGCTCACCAGCATGTGACGGTGGTGGCTGTGAAGACATATCGATAATTGAGAAAGGTATGTTAGCCCGGAGATATATGGCAACACCGCCACCACCACCACCTGTGCGATCATTTCTTATTAGTTGGTATCCGGGTAGCGAGTAAGAAGTCGAAGGGAGACATGGTTTCATCCAAGATTCAGAAATAAGGATTGCATGGACATTCTTACAGTCAAACGTAGCATTTCATTGAAATGAGCCGGAATACTTTGTGCGTTTATATGGACTACATTAAGACTCTTAGGAACATCGGAAAAATTAGATTTAATTGTATCAGAGAGACACGGTATACTAGTAAAGCTGTCAGTATCACTTAAAGCTGACACGAAACTACCTGTTTCCGATTCTGCATCAAAGTCCGTCATTATGCCTGAATAGAATTATATAATAAATATAAAATAAATATATAAAAGTTACAAAAACAATATAAATATGCTCAGTATAGACAATATTTGTAATAAACAGAAGTTGTCTACCTGCTAATTACGTGTAACAAAGAATTTCTAAATAAGCTACTAAGTATTACTTTACTACAAACGTTCGGGTAATAAATTATACGCATTTTAGATGACGTGGTTTTGGAACGCACAAAGTATAGACAGTGACAGTTTTGACAGATGACAGTTGTATTGAAACGAAATAAAGTGAGAGATTTTGAAGGTAAACAAACTAATAAGTATAACAGAGGCAAGATATCAAAAAAGTTATCTAGATGTGAACTCATTACCCGAACGCTGGAGTATACACACAAAGAAATCACTTCCTCACCACCGCACGCTTCTTCTTCGGTGCCGGCTTGTCGGTATCCAACTCAGGCACAGCAATCGCAATCTTCTTTATATCAGCAAAGTCATAAATACGATGACGCGCACCATCCGGCGTCAGGACATATACATGACCCTGAGCAGTCCAGCAGTTGGTGATGCCGAACTTTTCCCGTGACGCCATAAACATTTGATGCCGTGACCGAGTCAAGAACTCAGATAATGTAATACCCGAGCCCTTAAGCTTAGTTTTGGCAAACCAGACCTTATCACGAACATCCCTGTCATGAAACTTCACTAGGATAGCCCGAGGTTTGCCGGCAACTTGGTGGCGACCCAATCTGTGGCACCTTTTGATGGCAGCAGTGGAAATATCCTTCAACTGCAGATTATCCCGAACTACTACAGATACTGCCCGAGCTGTGTCTTCTTTTGATTGCTCTGGCACACCATGAAGAAGTAGCATCTTTCTACGTCCACGCATCTCAAGTGCATCCATCCCATGTGCGAGGGCCTCCAACTGCCGCTGAAGACTACCCACCGCCTCTAGCATGCCACACTTGAACATAGTGAATTCTGCAGCAATCCCTGAAGTGCTGCTAGCTGGAGCACTTGAACTCTTCTGTAGGTCTGCTTCAAACTTAGACATACGTTCTTGAAACTGTGCCATAAGTTCAAACATTGAACCCTTCAGTGATTCCATGGTGTGGTTTTCAGTGTAGTGAAGAAAAATTAGAAGGAGATTACACACTTACTAGCAGGTGATTTAAGTTAGCATGTAATTTTCATTAATATTTATTGTTAAAATTAAGTAATTAAATTAAAATTGAATATTTTTGTAGACTAAAACTTTTTTACACCTACTGCCACAGCTACCCTCATTTAAGTGTCTCTGTCTCTGCACTACGCGTTTACTTTCATCGTTTTTTATCCGCACAGCGAGGGAATGGAATTTACGGACTGAATCTGTGTTTCCTGAATCTGTATTTCAGCCCACGATGCTAGCCTACTGCCGCTACTACTAGCCTACTGCTACTACTCTGGTGGCCACAGTTCACACGTCATCAAGAAAATCCCTAAGTCATGCAAGTTACCTCACGATATTTTCCTTCACCGTTTGAGCATGCGATAAATAGGCAAACTCAGCGATGCGTGCCTTGACTCGACTTTTGACTTTGAAGTCTGCATAAATAAGTCTTCACTTTCTATCACATTTTTCGTATTACAAAAAAAAATACGAAACCCAATTAAGTAATAATGTAGTTTCTCTTTACTATTAATTCTTTTCAGTTTAAAAAATAATACAGATAATAATTGTTTTTATAGATACATTAATAAAAAACAAATCTTTCAACATAATACACTTTTTCTAGAACAGTAAGGAAAAAATCATACTTACAGTAAAAATATTTTTCAAAGTAAAAGTCTTTCGAGAGAATACGTGAGGAGAAGTAGTAAATCTTGTAAAACTACTCCAAACCTTCTGAAAGGTGTCGTTGACCTCAGCAATACTTTTCTTCGTGCAAAAAATTTCCTGTTTTATCATATAAATATTCCGACTGCGTACATTTTCTGTATATTTTTGCGGAATAAATTTTTAAAGTAATATTGAAAGGAAGTTCGAATAAATAATCACGCAAAAAAGAACTTGTATAATTTAGTACTTAAAGTGCTGGAAATGCTAGCAGCAGGATCCGTTTTGTAATCCTTGATCACGTATTACTTTGCAAAAAATAACCTTATAAAAGTTCATGCACCTAGGACGATTTTAATTTTATTATAATACTAGCTGTCTCCCGCGACTTTGCCCGCATTGTGTATAGATAAAAAAGCCTATGTCTTAATCCGGGTAATAAACTATGTGTGCTAAATTTAATTCAAATCTGTTAAGCGGTTTTTGCATGAAAGAGTAACAAACATCCATCCATCCATCCATACTTACAAAATTTCGCTTTTATATGTATAATATTAGTAGGATAATATAGGTAAATATAATATATGTACCTAATTACATTTTGTATATTTACATGTAATCTTTTTTCAATGACTAATACAATTTTTTTTCTTGAATAATCTCAAATAAACACTATACCTATAAAAACACGCTAACACAATACTGGCACCCAACTTGGGACCTTCAATATATTTCCTAACTTTGTTTTAATCCATGTTTTTGTTTCAAGTCTCTCCCGTAATAAAAAACGTAACCAGCTGTCGGCACACGGTATTCAGATCACGTTCGACGTTTTATTATTTTCAAATTTTACGTAATCGAAACAGCCCCTTTCATTTACAAGGTTACTAATTCTCCCGTTTAATTCATTGAGCTATAACAATACTTTAACAAGATATGGCTACAATGAATAATGCGCTTGTAGACGTCACAATGAGTCATATTTTTAAAGATTTATTTTACAAATGGTAAGTTTTATCTTGTTCCCAATAAATAAATAATAAATATTCTTGGACATTATGACACAGCGTCACCTAGTTACGAGATAAGCAACGTGGCTTGTGTTACGGATAGCAGTTGGTCGAATACTAACTGTATTTTTGTAAATAAATAAATAAATAAAATAAATAAATAAATAAATATTTTTTGTAAATTCATACATATTATCCATAGACGCATCCATGACTCGGATACAAATGTTTATGCTCATCACGCAAACATTTGTACCTACCGGGACCCATAGCAAAGAAGGCAGTGTTAACTACCATTGGACTAATTGGGTCGTCAATATCCCTCTCGCTCCGATAGAAAAATCTAAAGAATCTTAACAACTGAAACTGGACCAAAAACACTGTATTATCAAAATGACATAATAAGTCGCAATTTGAAATAAGTTGTTGAGTAGTCAACAACTAGATGCAGTAAAAAGTGGCGTGCAGTTACTCTCTCGCTAATATTAACTCAATGGTTTAATTTTGTGAACAGCCACAGTTACATTACATTTCTGTCACGTAGCAAATGTTTTTTTCTCAAGGTCTTTTAGGAATGGGGATGTTTTCATGGCGTACTGACCCACTAAATCCTTAATTTGTCCTCGAGTATTCGCCACCAAATTGATAATGCGATTAGTATTTTTCCTCTCTCCCATTTTTTCCCTTCCGCGTGCAGAATTTGAAGCGGGTAAACTTAATTGGTCGTATCATAATTTTTGGTTAAAGCCGTTTTTGTTTTTGAATTTTAAATTAGAATTATTTAATAATCTATTTTTTTGTCTTGGTGTTCTGTTAGTACGAAAGCATTGTATGGAATTGATAGTTTGTGCTTGTATCTACGGACAATTTTATGTACCACTGATGGAATGATATGCGTATTATTTATGTCTCTTAAAATGAAGCAGAATGATAACAATTTATAGTATGAATTAATTTATTTTTTCGACCAAAAGTTAAGTTTACCTAACACAAGCATATTAGGTTATAGTAATTTTATTTTATGTATAAAGAGATTTCTATATTGATAAAATAAAGTTACAATTACAATAATACCGTACCAGTAGTGGATTAGTAAATAAGCTGATGATGACTGTGTCTTTTGTGATATCCTATTTTCGCCAAACAAACTACATACTAAATTAGTAACTACGTATATTTTTCCTTGTGCAAACATTTTGAATCAGAACCACGGCACTAAATTGAATCGATAAGTTAAAATTAAAATAACACAACAAATTTGTTTTTTTGAATATTGCCAACGTTATATAAAATCAAGTGCAATCGATTAACCTTTCACACCGATTAATCGATTCACGAAATCGATTTCATTTACTGCTATTTTGCGGTCGCGTATTCGGTAAGCTCAGCAATAGGTACTAAGAAAAACTTCTTGTAAAACTGTAGGTAACATTGTTGCAGTTTCTAAGCCAATATTTTATGAGCTGTTAGATGTGAGACTTACGATTGATGTTTTATGATGTACCATGGTAACAACAAAGTCTGTTTTCAACAAAGCACATTGTGTCCTGTTCAAGTATTTTATCTAGGTACATAAATAGGATAGAATGGAAAGATAGCCTTTTCAAAATCTTCATATATCTACATATGCTGAGGTCGGCTTACAGTGTACCCTGATAAGTTAACATATTAGTATTTTCATCATTTCATCATCAACCCATTATAGTCCCACTGCTGGGCACGGGTCTCCTCTCACTTGAGAGGGATTAGGCTACCACCACGCTAACCTACTGCCGGTTGGCAAACTTCAGACGCCATCGAAAAATTCTTTTAAGCATATGCAGGTTTCCTCACGATGTTTTCCTTCACCGTTTTTAGCATGTGATAAATCCGCACATAACTTCCGAAACGTCAGTGGTGCGTGCCTTGGGTTTGAACTCGAGACCTGTGACATCTAAGTCCACCGGTCACACCATTAGGCTACCACAGCTTATAAGTATTTTACCCAAAGCGATTCGCCTTAAATTCCCTAAATCTACTGAGCATAACTGATATCCTAAAGATAAACTGGTTTGCAGGTTGCAGACTACAAGTTAACCCCATACTTTCATACTAAAATTATAAAAAAATATATGTCTGTTATTTATCTACTCACGTTTTAACCGCTAAACGGATTAAGCAACGAGGCTTGTGTTACGGATACTAGTTGGTTGATGTACTACATATATACTTCTTTTTTGTAAATAAATACATATTATACATAGCTACATCCATGACTCGGATACAAATGTTTATGCTCATCACACAAACATTTGTCCCTACCGGGATTCCAACCCGGGACCCTTAGCATAGAAGGCAGTGTTAACTACCGCTGGACTAACTGGGTCGTCAAATCCTATGGTAGCCATAGGATTCCGCAAGTCATCATCTTAAAGTGCTAAAAGGGGAGTCGGAAGTTTGTATGCGCCACTTATATTTTATAAATTTACAAAAAAAAATGTTCTACACGAACGAAGTCACAGACATATACTAGTTTATTACATGTACTCATATAGGTACTAATCGTGACCAACTTTGAACCTAACCTAGTTGCCTTATCTAAGTAAATCCAGCACCAAAGTCGACTGTATAGGCTGAATTTACAGCCCTAAATCCCTGTTCAGGCTACTTTAAATCCCTATTCAGAGTTTGTTAGGATTTCGTATGTTTGTTGTGCTCCTATAACATGGGATTTATAAAATATACCGGCAAAGTGTGGGTGTTAATGTACACCACGCTGTCTTCTGAGCTATATGTCCCGGGTTCGGGTTCCCGGTAGGGACGAATGTTTGTGTGAAGAGCATCAACATTTGTATCCGAGTTATAGATGTATCTATGTATCATATGAATGTAATTACAAAAAAAGTATATATATGTAGTATTTCAACCTTCTACTATTCGTAACACAAAGCTCGTTACTTACCACGGAACTAGATGGCGCTGTTTTATAATGTTCAGATTTATTATTATTATTACCTCTGCTTAACCCTTCGGGGCCGGCAGGCGTGATGGTATGTGCATGTAGTTTGTTTGTCAATAAATTATAAGGAACATAATGCATTATACTTGTAAGTTTACTAAATTGTAGTATAGAGATAAAACATTTACTGTTTCCTTGGGTGGAAGCACCCAAGAAGCATGAGCTTGAAGCGTTCGTAAAATCCGATGACCTTTTGTTTTCTGCCAGTTGATGTAGTTGTGCTCTATAAAGATTCAGGGATATAAGTCAAACTGCTCTTACAATAATTGGCATGTGTTTATCTATACGATAAGATTATGTAACCAAACGGCTTGCGTTTTGTTCAATAATACCGTGAAATCTAATTAGAACTAGAAGCATGTTATTTTACGTTTTAAGACGTTGTTTTCTAAAAGAAAAGCTTACGACTAATGCATATATTATTAGGCACTGTCGTTACATTTGTTTTGAGAAATCACAACAAAATAACGTTTAAACTAAGGTTTTCATTGTTTCAACTGCTAATATAAAGTAAAATCTAAAGACACAAAAATAAACAAAACTATATTTACTTTGTACACACGTAAATTAGTGCATAAAAGAGTCATAAGATAAAACAAAATGATGTTCTCCTGGAAATCAATCAAACAATGGATTTGCGGATGAATGGAAGGTAATCTTGAGAGAATGCGTGGAGGACTGTGAGAAGAATACCTGATAATGTATCTTGTGTTTAATCTGCACTTTCTATTTTTGTTATATCTTTATTATTGCATCATTATTTACTGTAACTGGTAGACAACCAACTAAATAGCTATTTGGCTGGCGGCCTAGAGGTATCAAACTCAAAGTGGCTGCGTTTTGAACTATATTATTTATTCTGTGAACAAATGTACCAAGTGTATGTGGTTTGTTAGGCTTGTAGGATAAACAATGACGTAACGAAACAAACCCAAACAACACACAAACATGTTGATTTTCTAAATAAATGGTGAGGATAGCAAGTTTAGAAAACTAATTTAGAAACCTCAATCTTATTTTGTGGGAGGTCAGTAGGTATAACTTTGTGTTTGTGGTAATGAAGATTTTTATCTTGCAGATATAAAAAAATACAAATTTCTGAAAACGAAAAATAATTGTCGCTCACATACCTACCTATATAGAAAAAATTAAATCGAAAAATCTGTTTACACCGACCTGAAATAATGCATACTAAACGTATTGTAAACATGCAGTACCGCATGTTGCTATAATATCAACAAATTTTTGTTATTCCTACTGATACCGTTAGCTTTTAGATATCTAAGAAGGAGAAACATATTGATTTCTTACACTTACGCGAATATTAGATATTGAAATAAAACTACTTTTTACGGATTTTATCGCGGTATATTGATATTATTTCAACCCGACGTTTCGGATTCTTTACAGCATCCACGGTGATGGGCCGACTGAGGTGTTGGTCGTCTTGAAGTTATAATTACTAACAGCTACCTTACATTTTTAATTGTAAGGTAGCTGTTAGTAATGATAACTTCAAGACGACCAACCACGATAAAATCCGTAAAAACTAGTTTTATTTCAAGAAGAAACATGTTAACTTTATTAAGGAGTATCCTTAGTATCTATGTATGTATTTTTAGGTAACTACTACCTGACCATACCTCGATTACGAAAAAATATCCGTGCCAGGGTTGTGTTTGGTTATAGTTAAAGTGAAGTACGGGTCAATCGAATCTTCTTGACATACTTACGTAATTTAGAAGTATTATTACATACATACATACACTCACGCCTTTTGCCCATGGGGGTAGGCAAAAACTACAGAATGCCACGTATTATTATTTATTGAATTTGTACAGTTTGTTCTTAAATCAAGAATTCAAGTAACTTACGATCATCACCATCATCCACAGCCTTTCTGATCCCACTGCTGGGTATAGGCCTCTATCAATTCATGCCATTCGCTTCGTTCCTGCGCCAATCTCGTCCAGGTTCGACCCGAAAACTGAGCGATATCGTCGACCCATCTCACTGCCGGACGTCCAACAGTACGTTCATGGCCTCTTGGCCACCACTCAGCGAGCGCTTTGCTCCACCTATCATCTCTTCTCCTCGCCATGCGTCCTGCCCAATTCCATTTGAGCCCTTTAATGAATTTTCCACCGTCTCGGACCTTTGTCTTTCGTTTGATTTCTTTATTGGGAACTCGATCTTGTAGTTTGATGCCGAGCATGGTTCGCTCCATGGCTCTCTGTGCAACTCTGATCTTATACACAGTCTCATGTATTTGCGTCCATGTCTCAGGACTAAAGTCATGGTGGGCAGGACACATTGGTTGAAAACGCGAGTTTTTAGGCATTGAGGAATCTAGCATGACTTTAAAACGTCTCCTAACTTTTCGAATGCCGCTCAGCCAAGCTGTATTCTCCTAGATATCTCCTCTTCTCCTCCTAGATATATCCTCATTTCCTCTTAGATATTTCCTCTACTCCTAGATATTACGATAGTAATTATTATTATATATATTAGTAGCTTAAAATACATGTTATATAGGATATATATACCAATGTTTTTCATACCGGTTTTGATTGAATAGAAACAACCCATAAAAAATCGAGTAGATGAATAATAATACACCTCAAAATAAATAAAACCTCATTTTCCTTTTTGTTATTCCTCTTTTGTTTCTATTAATTGTAATAACATATTTATTGTTACGGAAAGGAAATAAGGATAATTTACTTCTTTCTGTGTCGTGTTTAGCAGACAATGTACATAATTTCAAATTTAAGGAAAAATAAACGTATTTGCAAATGTACCTTTTTATATCTAGTTAAGAAATTTCCTTTTATACGTATAAATGTCGCTTTGCCTAAATAGTTTATAGCCTTTGTATTACTCTTTGAGCACAATGAAAAGTTTACGGTTAAACAGAATTATATCTGAGGCTGTTACGCTTATTTGGGAAAATACGTATGGTTTTATTGAAATAGGAAAATGTAGCACAATTTCTGTATATAATTTGTGTTTTTTTTGTAGCTTCATATTATGAAGATGTCATTATGTACATATGTTTTTTATCACAGTTCGGAATGTACGTATAACTCCTTGAAGGGTAAATAAACGTTTGATTCATGCGAGTATCAAAATCAGAATTGTGACAATTACCATTATTATGTTACAGGGTGCACATCATATTTTAATATCGCTATTTTTTTCGTGGGCTAAGTGGGAAGGTATTGCCGAGGTATTGTATAGAATACCTGTTTATATGGATTACTTGTTACATATACATAATATGTTATAGGATATTTAATTTTTGAGGCTGAATATTCTTATACATATTTATAGCCACTCAAATATTTTTGGGGCAAAAAATTCATTCGTCAACCCATTCAGGGAGTCGGAAACAGATTTATAACGAACTCGACATCGTAAGATTACTCGAACCCTTTAAATGCCTGAACAATAATTAATTTATAAAGCCATATATAAAATCTCACATAATTAAGATTAATTTCTTACTTCGTGAGTGCTTAGCAACTTGGATTAACCCAATTATAAACATCTGTTCTCGTGCCAATGGCCGTTAAACTTTATTATGTCTCTCGCTTGATAAGATGGAAAGGGGAAAGTGATATTTTTCATATCTTCCAATTTAATTTTATGATGTATTTCGTTTCGGGTTGCGAGACAACTTAAATAATTCCTCTGGGGCACGTTGGGTTTCGTGATCTCGACCAATCTTGATCAAATCGTTTGGTTGAATCTTACTACTGTTACTTATGTTATTTTGCAGGATTAATTGTGGCGAGATCTTCCTCAAAAAACTTTTCCGGTTCATGCGTTCGAATCTCGAAACCTTTTTCTCTAGCTTGATAAAAAAATAAAGTGTCTCTTATTAACATAAAATAATAATACTAATAATAATAATTAATATTTCTGGACATCATTACTCAGCGCCATCTAGTTCCGAGCTAAGCAACGGGGCTTGTGTTACGGATACTAGAAGGTTGATATACCTACTACATATATATTTTTTGTAAATACCTACATACATATTATACATATTTTTCTAATATAGGTAAAAATTCTAATATATCTAATATTAGAAAAGAAAGAAAACTATAACAAAATAAGTATTTTATATGTTTTACAAGTAGGCACCTACGTATAGTTTTATAAAAGTATTGATATTATTTACAAATAATTTTGGTTTTCAAATGATATGAGAATGACCTTCAATACAATTTAAAATCCTGGGTTCACGATAACTACAAAAAAAAACTTATATACAATTCTCAAAGCACTCGAACACGTATCAACAAAGCATTTTTGGATAGCCACAAAAGCTACCTGACAATTAAGTGTGGATGATAATCCCATTATAACTCCAAAAAGCGTAGATAGAAGTGAATACTTTGCATGAACTTTGTAGTTTTTCCATCGGGTCAACGTTCTTAGAATACATAGAGTAAATAAATTTGCTATTCGGTCAAAACGGTCATTTATGACTGCAAAGTATAAAAAGCGCTGTGGTTTTCAGATGACAAATGAATGTATTTGTTTTTGAATGTTTATTTTTATTATACATATCGTCGCGGCTGTGTACCGCAAAACTAAGTGGACAGAGATCTATTGTTAATCAAAAGGTCAATTACCGTGAGTAACCGATCATAAATCCAAACTTTAAGCTTGGGGCTTAGATTTGTGAATGGAAAATCTTAAGTCCTATTTGCTTTTAAATCCAATTCACATTAATTATACTAGGGAGCACCATAAATTATACTTGTAACCAGTTTAGACCGATGAGACAATCCGTTGTAGCTTTATAACTGCTGAGTGCAGCACTCTGAGTGTAGCACTGCGTGCCGGCTTATCTCATTACGTTCGCTAGCCAAAGCTGCTACTGTTTGAGCTTTGAAAAAGTTAACTTGCCCAATACTAGTACTTTGTCCTATGTCGTAGGTCCATTTTCAACCATTCATTATCATATGCGCAACACACAGCTGGGCACATCTGTAAAAACGATGTTTAGCAAAAAATAAATACCACAAGTAAGGCGGAGATATTTCCCCAGTCGGGCAGGTCTATTTGAGCTAAGAATCTCGCTATACTTCTCTAAAGAATATAATAATCCATACTTAATAAATATTATAAATGCAAAAGTGTGTCTGTTTGTCCGTTACCTCTTCACGCTATAACCGCTAATCCGATTTAGATGAAATTTGGTGTGAATATAGTTTGAGTACCGGAAATCATCCCCATAAAATGTGGAAATGGGGGGTGGAAATAAAATTACTAATTTTACGCAGCCGAAGTCGCGGGTAAAAGCTATTCGACTATTATAGCGATTATTATATTCGACGACCCACTTAGTCCAGCGGTAGTTAACACTGCCTTCTGTGCTATGGGTCCCGGGTTCGAATCCCGGTAGGGACAAATGTTTGTGTGATGAGCATGAACATTTGTATCCGAGTCATGGATGTTTCTATGTATAATATGTATGTATTTACAAAAAAAAAAAAGCATATATGTAGTATATCAACCAACTAGTATCCGTAACACAAGCCTCGTTGCTTAGCTCGGAACTAGATGGCGCTGTGTCATAATGTCCAGAAATATTTATTTATTTATTTATTTATTTATTATTATTATGTACGAAAATCGTTCCTGTGACCCGGAAGATCCCGTCGCAGATGTTCAGCCACTGTAACAATAATTTTATTAAAACGTTCAGTCGCTCAGTCAAGTTCTTTGACACTCGTGTTGTATTTTAGGATTCAAAGCGAATGAACTTCTAGGTGTTAAAGTTCTTATTACCTTAAAACGGAACTTTACTTTCTTAATATAATATTCCATGTACTTTGTTTCGAAGTGTACCTTGATGTAGATATAATTTGCCAAGTTGCTTTAGGTTATGAGCAAAGGTCAGTAGTTCAGGACAACAGATACTCTATGACCTCAAGTGTCACAGGCAGATGGGTAGATGCATGAATCGACACGGCCAGCTGATGCCGTCCTAACAGTATCAAAAGGGTAGATCGGAAATCATGCTTGAGACTTGAATACATTCGATTGACCAAAAACCTTTGTAAAAGACAAATATCGTATGACAAATATATATGGCTTCTTGGGTTAAATTATGAAAAACACTGAAGATATATTGAAAATTATACAATAATAAAGATTACAAGTATACCACACAAGCACACATACTCACTCACAGGCACATACTCACCCACACCAACGTACACACTCAAACACACATTGTGCTATTATTACCTACTATTGTTTTGTTTACACGTTTTTTGTTTTTTATTTTTACTTGTGTCTGTTAAGCATCGAAAGAGACTAGACCCCACGACAAAGGGAATCCTAGTGTAGAGCCTAGGGAATAACCAATGTAATACGTGCTTTTTTGAGACAATCAAGATTTATTCCGCCCTTAAAGCGACTCTGATACCAATTAATTATTTATTATTAGTTATTATTTAATGGTACTTGGAACTAAAGTCAGTTTTGGACTTTTGGCAATTATTTGTTGCATTTGGTGACATCCAACAGTTGTTTAGTGTCAAAAAAGCAGGAGCTTAAGTCAACTAAATTGAATAATCAATTTAGCTCCCATAGCTCCCGCAGATAAGTCGTACATGTTTTAAGTTTTATTCTCAGTGTTAAGATCTCAAAGATTATAATTATTATGATTACTCTCAGTTCATTTGTTCTTCCGGTCGCTGATTGTTTAGGTCAATGGTTTGACACTGAATAATTACTTTGTATCTAATAATACATTTCGATGTTATTAGAGTATTTTGATAAGCTGTAATATCCTGGCAATACTGATGTGATCAGTAGACTGTGAATTAAATGGTCTCGGATGAAAGCATGGCAATCACCGCTGACAATTTAAAGTTACTTCGAATTATCATTGGTAGAAGATATTGCCATTGCCATTCGTAATTATCCCGCTGGGCATTTGTAAAGGAAATATTTTAAGGAACTCGTACCTACGCTTGAGAGAATTCTTGATAGCATGTAAAGTCTGGTGACTTACTCTAGGCTGGTGTGATAGACTAGAGTCATAAACCTCCTATATGAGTGGACACTCATTCCCAGCTGTGGGACATTGTGCATTTAATGATAGAGTTTTTTCAATTTGTATTCTAATGTAACGGCAAAGTTGGACTCACGAGAACAAAATCGCCTATTTAAAGTCAGTGTAGTTTTGTTTTTTTGAAATTCAGTAAATTGATCGTATCAGCAGATAAATCTAAAGATACGTGAGACAAATCCAACAAAGAGACGGCGTGCAGCAATTTAAATTTATAGATTGTTTTTCATTTTTGTAAATTGCATCGAGATGGTACAATCAACTTAGAAAAAAACCTCTACACGACAGATTTTCAAAATGCAAGATTCTTTTTTTTAGACATTTTGAACTGCCTCGATGGTGGTGCATTCCCAGGTCGAGCAGAGTGTTATTGGGTTTTTCTATGAAATTCACGGAAGCAGCTCGGAGTGTGGATTCGTGCCCGGTTATATAGCAATAAGCTCACCCCCTATTACATGGGACCTAAAACATACCGGCGAAACGGGGTGTGTTGGTATACATATGCCTAACCTTTCCGAGACGACAGGCGTGATGGTATGTATGTATATATAGACTTAAGATGTATATCTATATATATACAATTTTTGTCCAGCAGTGAACGTCAATCAGTTGATATGATGATGATAATATGTTTGATGAACTGTGCTCGGCAGATATGCACTCATTGATGTGTTGGAGAGAGGTAGAGATTAGATGTTCTTAAATTAATTATTGAATTTGTAAATCAACTTCAATTGTAATTGTTATTAAAAGGTTGGTCACACTTTGAATGCATTTTCGAGTAAAGTTTCAAGAAAGTAGGTCTTCTTAACTCGATAAAACTCTTTTACACCATTTGTTTATGATTTCTCAGCAAGTAGGTACTTATAAAATAATATTATCTTAACTTTATATTTGGTTAACAACGAGTCCATGTAAAAACTTAGTTCTAAATATTATTATGTAAGTATTAAACAGAATGTTCTATTGTGTATCTTTAACAAAACTGGGGTGAAAATGTTTCGAAGGTACTGAAGGTATTGAAAGTAATTGAGGAATATCAATAAAGGAGGTTTTAACTAAGGATCAAAACTTCTATGAATCTTAATAATACCCTCCGCTTTGGGCAATATTCTGTCGTCTTGTGGCTTTTAAAAAAGTAGAATTATTTATTTTATCTTCAGAGATTTATCAAAATTACTCAACATAAAATTTAGGCTTGACTTTTAATGCGGAGAATGCGAGGCGAGTGATGCATCGCTCCTAGCCGGGGTCCAGCGATGAGAGCTGGACCGAAGCCCGTCGGGGTTGTGGTGCATGCTTTTGCGAATCCCATGGCCCCGGCAATCGGGTTGGTGGCGTTGACGGATGCGGTTTTTTAGTCGGTAAACGCTCACATTGGGCGGAGTCCGTCACACCTCGTCGCTTCCCCAGGCGTTGGGAGGGTCCGTAAAGGATTTTTCGGCACTTAAAAAAAAATAGGCTTGACTTTTAAACTTCTGCTTTTTAAAATTTTAAATATATTCTTAACTGATCAGAATCATAATTAACTTTTATCTGGCAGTCGGTAATATTCATAATCCCCGCAAGACTCTTAATGACGCAGAGCATAATAATTATAAAGTAATTAGTACTTTCGATAATATAATTTATGTGTTGTAAATACACATGTATGAAAGTAACATAATCGTTTATAATTCTTATGTCATAATAACTTTTACCCACGACTTTGTCAGCGGAGAACTAGTATTTTTATCCAATTTACTTCTAAGCTATTATTTCTTCCCTAAACAAAATTCCACCCCTCTTCTCGCCCCCTTAAAAGATGATTTGCGGACGATAAAAACTATCCTATATTCTTCTTCGGGATTCAAAGTGTGCCTTGACGACCTCTGTGGTCTAGTGGTTCGAGTACCGGACTGCTGATCACGAGGCCGTGGGTTCGATTCCCACGGGACACAAATATTTATGTGATGAACATAAGTGTTTGTGTTCGTCTGGGTGTTTCCTATGTATTATAAGTATGTATTTACAACAAAAAAAGTATACAAGTATTATATCCATTGTCTAGTACCCATAGTACAAGCTCTGCTTGGGACTAGACGGTGTTGTGTAAAAAATGTCGCAGAATGTCGCAGAATATTTATTTACAGTATCTCCATACCAAATGTCATCAAAATCGGTTTAAGCGTGAAGACGTTACGCACAGACAGACATACTTTTGAATTTATAATATTCGTGGGGACTGATTAATTCTAACTATATATACTATATAGGATAAGATCAATCGTGGTATTGAATGCATAGCTTACTTTACTAACAGAAAAATAGATAAAAGTTGGTTTGCCGATAGTCGAAATAGAGGAGAGGTGAGTTTTTTTAGGAAAAACGTATTTAAATCGCCTTTCTTTTGTATTTCGATTTCAATACTTTGACTGATCTGCTACAAACTCTTTCACAAATTTGAAAGTCTAACGTTTTTAAAGAGATACAAAAGATTTTTCAATTGGTAATAAATCTCATATAGCCTAGAGTCTGGTAAAAATCCTATCTATTAATGCTGAAAATTATTATACTATTCACATTACATAAAATACCGCCACGCCCATATCCCCGAAGGGTATGTAGGAATACTTATGTATTTCCCACACAGTGGCGTAGCGTGGGTATTTGCCGCCCGGGGCCGTCGGGATATTTGCCGCCCCCTTTTCTAGTAGTATAAAAATGACGTGGCACTAGATGCCGCCCCCTTTCATATGCCGCCCGGGGCCATGGGGCCATGGGGGCATGGTCCCCTTTGCCCCCCCGAACGATACGCTACTCCCACACTTCATAATTCAAGACCAAACTTATCCCAATACCGAAAAAGAAAAAAAACCTGTAATAACGAATCAAATTTTACTTTCCTATCGTGTTTGTGACCATTAAACCATTGAAGCAGGCACTGCTATTCATTTGTTCGATAAATTAACGCTGAATACACTGCAAAAAGTCAAATCATTGAATTGCAGTAAAACTTGAACTAAAGCGAACTATGCATAGGAGTTTTGAAACCGTTTTAGAATTCAATGGAACAAATGAGTGCGGTCTAACTTCGCCCGTCATAGTAGAATTCTAATGAAAACTCAGCGTATATAGAGATCAGATTCCTTTGCACTATGTGTGGGTGGATTTCTAATGACAGTCGCGATCAAATAATATCTTGAAATAGGCTGCTACTAAGTACGTCCTGTTTTTTAACACTACTTTGTGGGAATGAAAAGATAAATAAAACGGATTGAAGGTCCATTTACCTAATCATTTTATTTATGTTTGGTTTGGTAGAAGCCATCTGAGATGATTTAAAATAATCTCAAAAGATCTATTAATAGAAATCATTTATATTCCATCGTCCCCATTCGATCTGTTTGAGGAAAAAAATAATCACTTCAAAGATTTGATAGTCTTATGAATAAAAAAAATGAATTCTGTACATTTCAGTTTCAATATTGTAGGAAAAGAAACACAAATGAAAGAAAAGCGCAGTGGACTACAAACAACGCGATGATATTGCTGTATTCCGTATAACTTTTAAAGCGAAGACATTATATAATTTTTCTAAACTCAAAAACTCTCAAAAGAATTATGTAGGTGTTATTATAACAAAGTTTAGAATGACAAGGGATCTGTCGACAGTAACTTTTTAATCAAGTCTAAAGGATTAGCCACAATTTCCTAAAGTTAGATTATCCCGTCACCTTCAACCCAAATGGGATATCTTATTGAAACTGTGATGAAGTAATATGACGCTTTGTATTCTGGTTTTCAATCTCAGGCTTTATTCCAGCCGTAAGGCTCTGTGTCGTAGTGTTAGACCTAACTTTTGAAACCCTGATTTGAAAGGCCAGTTTCAATGTGTCGCCAAGTTTGTTTTACATTAGGACCTAATAGTATTGATTCCATATAAGAAATAATGTCTAGCTATGACTAAGGCTTCATTTGTTCAGGAGTTATTGAATCGAAAGCGAAAATGTTGTCTGAGATGAGGAATGTTTTATTTCATGCCTTCTGCTTTAGGGCCCTTGGACCCATGGAATGGTTTGTTTTTAATCGGTCACTGAGATGTTAAAAATATAGTTAAGTACCTATTATATTTTGTCTGCGTAGGATTTGTAATTTTATCCAATCTACTTACTTCAAATTCAACCTTTTAAGAAATTATAGAAACTAAGCCGCTTTCAAACTTCCACCTCTCTTTTCAGCCTGTCAAGTGATGTTTTCCGAAAAAAAACTATTCAATTCCGTACTTAGTACGTAAAAGTCATTTCCGTACTTAAGCGGTTAAAGCGTGATGAACAGACAAATATACTTTTGCATTCATAATATTTAGTGTAGATTTATATTTCACACTTATTTGCTCAGTATTTTGTATGATAACATTACTCTTAAAAGTAGAATATTAAAGTTCTACTAAAGAAAACCTTTTAATAATACAGCATTCGGCTGTTATTTTTATCTTGAAATTAAATTATAAAACGAAAATTTCTTGTTCCTTAAAGTTTATCGCTTAAACTTTTTCGAACACCTTAAGCCTACGATTAAATTATTTTTATAAATTTAGTCTACACAAATCAACTTTGACTGTGGTTTAATTAAATGTCCGCAAAATTTAGACTGTCAACTCATTTGTTTTCAATTTTAGATAAGAGAGTTTTTATCATATTCTTTTCTAAAAAATGTATTTGAACTAATGAAGCTCCTGGAAGAAATGTTATAGCAAGAACACGGATGGTATACTGTGGTACGCAGGGCTTATTTGAGGCATTCAGTATTTATGTATTAAAAAACTACATGTCATTGTATGATAAATATTGAAATAAAACAAAAAACTGCACACACTCAAATACTGATCAAAACCTGTTTATCTACTAGGAACTTAATTATGATCTGTTAGGTATATAAGTTTTTCGTTTTAGTTTAATCCGTTTAAGCCAATTATTATTACCTCGCGTTATTTTATCTAGATACATTAGACGACCCGCTTAGCCCAGCGGTAGTTAAAGCTGCCTTCTGTGCTACGGTTCCTGGGTTCGGATCCCGGTAGGGACAAATGTTTGTGTGATGAGCATCAACATTTGTATCCGAGTTATGGATGTATCTATGTATAATATGTAGATATGTATTTACAAAAAAAAAGTATATTTGTAGTATATCAACCTTCTAGTATCCGCAACACAAGCCTCGTTGCTTACCACGGAACTAGAGGGAGCTGTGTTATAATGTCCATGTATATTATTATATTGTAATTGATAAAATATACCAAGATATAAATATATATATCAAAAAAAGGACATTGTGAAATGTCAAAAGGACATTGGGGTTCACAAATAAATGAAAACTAATCATAAACATAACACATCACACGTAAGTTGGTATGTATGCAGGGAAAGTAAACATTAATATCTGATCTACAACTGTAACTGTATTATTTCGGATAACATAACTGATTTGCATACAAGGCAAATATCCGAACCCGCGAATTAATTCAGTGCATACGGAAGCGGATTGCTATCCTGTAATATGTAATATCTCTCTTACACAAGATGAAAGCGGATTATTTCGAATGTACGTAGTAAGCCCTTGTGTGAAAAAATCTGTAATTTCAAGGATTTCATTAAGCAATGTGACGGTCTGCAGCGCTTTTTTAGTCTCTTTGATCCCACATGTGATGATGAATATACGAAAAAAAATGCAAAATTTGGTGCATATATTTATGGGTAGTTATTTTTGTTTATAGTTTCTGAACGTAGCCTTTATTTTATCATTGGTTACGCCCCCGGCAAGGTGGACCGATGACCTGGTAAAGGTCACTGGAATTAACTGGATGAGGTTGTCCCAGGACCAGTCGTTATGGAAATGTTTGGAAGAGACTTATATTCAACAGTGGACGTCATTTAGCTGAATTATGATGATGATACAGTGCAAGGTCGGCAACGCGCGAGTGACGCCTCTATTATTGCAAACGGGTTACCATCAGGAGACGCGTAAAATTGTTTGCCAACCTTGCGGTATTAAAAATCAGTCTTCATATTTCAAATACCACCTACAGCAAGTCGTAAGTATTCAATAATATAATTAAATTACAAAGGTAGTGAAGAAAATTTTCTCAGAAAACACCCATAAAAAGCCATATGAAAACATCTTTACCGGTAAAACGGTCGACCCAGCTACTCGTAGTCCCAATTTAATTGACACTTACTTTTAGGCCGACGGTACACGAACACGAGAGGCCACAGAATTCAATTAGCGCATTTCTATTGGATTTGTTAGTGTCTACCGGGCTTGTAAGCCCTCTAATTGAGAGACTGTAATTTAGGAGGGGAGGGAAAGGTGCGAATTCAGCACGTAAATATAAAGAGTTAGAGTAGCTATTTACTTTTCCTATTTAAATATCATGAAAAGAAAATACATTTAAACATACTCAGTTGAAGCATGATTGGCATCGTTGAGCGATTGGTTTATATGGATGGTAGACTCAATTGCTGCAAAGAAATAATCTATAGCCTAATAATTTAAATAATAAAAGTTATGTATGTATTATTAAAATATAGTTTACAGAATATATAGGTAACTACTTTATAAAATAAAAAAGCATTATTAAAATAAGATATGGGCTTTTTTTTAAATTGGACTGAAAAGATTTTTACAGGTACGGTCACTGCTTACTATTAGGCGGACCGTATTCGTTGTTTAGCACCTCAGTACTAAAAATATATGCAGGTATCTAATTAATTATACCATATTAAACTTGAGTAGACTTAAGTATGGCATATATATGTATAGTCGATTGTTTATACAGCAAGAGAAACGCTTAAAATAAAAATAAAATCCTAATGAAACAGATTTAAGAACTAGGTAAAGTCATCTTGGGTCTTGTCTACTGCTTCTTCTGTACCTTATTATCTCTTCGAATCATCATACGCATTTAAACAGTCTTCTTTATATTCATCAGCAACCCTATTAATCATCACCGTTCTTTCCGTTGTGTCTGTAATTCTGTCTGTTACTCAAGCAGTCTGGTTTACAATTTGTGTTTGTATATAATAAATGTATAATTATAATTATATTCTGAGGGGCGCTGTGGTAGCCTAGTGGTGTGACCAGTGGATTGACATGTCAAAGCTCAAACCCGGGCACGGAAGTTATTTTCGTATATATATTCGTGTGCGTATTTATCACATGCTTAAACGGTGAAGGAAAACATCGTGAGTAAACCTGCATGCTTGATAGATATTCTCGATGGCATGTGGAGTCTGCCAACCCGAAACCACCAGTCAGCGAAGTCGTGAGACGCATCTCGAATATATGTCTGAAGATTTTGAAATTGTCACGACATCGTGTCGATACAACGATTAGAAGACACACATAAACAAACGACAGATGTTTCTCACGGATCTCAGTAACTAACGTGCTTATGATCTCCTTGAATCCATAATATGGATTTTCCATTATAGGGACTTAAAATTTTTTAACCCTGCACTTGTATTTTATATGCTATGTCGTGGTTGCATTTACAAACACAAATATTCACAACACACAAATATCTAGACCTGGAACAACAACCTTTATGCCATTCTAAGTCCAAATATTTGATCCGAGCGGGGATCGAACCCTCGGCACGCGAGGCAGAAGCCAATCGTATTCGAACCGAACATATATATTCTTAGTAATTCACCCACAGTAGTATTTTCTATAGTTTTCATTGTTACATCTGAATGACGCAATAGGGCGCTTTTGTAAGTAAAGGCTAGTTTCCTATCAAAAGCGTCGACAAATGAATGATAGACGCAACACTGTCCGCGTACTCAATGACGTCATGAGATGTTAGAATTACATAAAAGCAGAAATAACGTTTCCGGGAAATATGTCTGTCAAAATCAATATATTTCGATGAGGACTGTGAAAATGTTTACACAGAGAATTGTACTCATGTTATAGGAATAACACTAATAGTGTTGTTTATTGAAAATTATAAGAATATTGATTGAACAAAGCTCTTAATGTATACAATAGAGATGTAGGGACACTTAAATATAGATAACTAATCCTAGAAGTAACAGGTGGCCCGCAACAAACCCTTGGCCAGCAGTGAGACAGTAAATGGTGTGATAACAGATCAAGTTTATGATTGATCAAATTAATTTACTTCAACATCTAGTTGAAATATAGCGTATAATAAAAGGAAGCTGTGTAAGCCTAGGTGTGACGTCAAAGGTCTTGAGTTGGATCGGGAAAATCTCCTAGGTATGCAGGTGTAGGACAATAGTGTGCATATTGCTTATTCCAAGGCATGAACTTAACTTTGCAAAATTATGTGCGTATTAATGTGTCGGAAGGAAACATCGCGAGTGAAGCATGCCAGGGAGATTTCTGGATGGCTTGTGAATTCTACTAGAATTAGCAAGGTTGTTATAGGCTTATAGCTCTCTCAAATGAGAGGAGATTCATACTCAATATATTCTATGCAATCTTTTTGTATTTTTTAGCTTATTTCAAGCTAAGATTATTAAATTTTATTAAGAAAGAAAAATTCAACCTCAGGCGGGACTCGAACCCGCGTCTTCTGGATTGGTACTCCAGAAGACGCGGGTTCGAGTCCCGCCTGAGGTTGAATTTTTCTTTCTTAATAAAATTTTATATTCTATGCAGTTGAAGTAAGATAAGAATATAAAGCTGAAGAAATAAATGTAATCATAAAACGAATATGACAGTTGTGATGTTCAATCGATAAATAATCATTACTAAATTAGTTCTCAATACAGTGAAACGTATTTGCATGAGTTTCAGTTTCTTACTGATAGATTATATTATACTTATCCATAATGAAAATCAGAACGAAATCGTGACTGTATTGCCAAATGTGCTGGTGAGTGTTAATGCTTATAATAATATTTAATGCAATAAATTTCACTTTATTTTGTACTTTAGTTTTTTGGCTGTCTGTTAAATGCCTCACCAATGTTGCACTATGCACCGCTAAACCTAATTATTAGCTGCACAGTCTAGATATTTGAAGTTCCTGTAAAGAAGCAAATTTAGGTAGGTACAGGCTGTCCCTTGCTGTACTTGCTGTCAACTCCAAAAAAAGATTTTATGAATAGGTATATAACTTTCAGCTCATAGGTATAAGTTACACTTACAACAAACACTAGTTTATAAGTATTAAAATTTGTTTAGTTATCGATAATAAGATTCAAACAAATCAATCGTCACCACTGCGCACCGTAAATATACATGTTTATACATAATCCGATCTTGGTTGCTAGCCTTTACGCGCAAGGTCGACATAAAACCACTCTCCAGGGTTTTTCCCACGAACTCGATGATTCAATAGAGACAAAATATAAACCTGTATATTATATAACCATTCTGATACAATTCTATTTGAGACTTTAATACAAATTATATAACTTTTAGATAATCCAGTCAATGAGGAAGAAAATCTAATAGACATGCAAGCACAAACACATTACCGACCATAAGAATTTATATCAAAATACGAGTCACTTAGTCCGATTGGTCCATTAAAAATTAAACTCTATGCTATAGTTATACAGAAAGTTTTAGATCAAGCGGATCTTGTTGTGATTTCTAAGAGGGGGAATTGAGGCTCTTGCGCCAGTGCAGCCAGTGTGACGCGAGCGTTGGCGCGTTGCGCCCGAGCAGTTTTAACGGTTTGCGAACTACGCCAAATCGATACAGAACTGCTATTAAAGTGAAAGTGTTGGATGTGATGCACGTGCTGTGTTTAAGTGTACAATCGATTAGAATCGTGTGATAACCAATATCGATTAACAAGTTGGCACAGTGATTGAGAACACCATCGGATGACGCTACGGTAGGTCAAATGGTTCCGTACAACTATCTTTTTATGTACATTCGCAGAGAGAAAACGTCGTTCGTCAGTCTGTCAAGTGATTTTTTTACGGTGATTATTGTAGGAATGTTGGTTTGCGAAACTGATCAACTGTTCATCGTATAAATAAAGTATAATAAACATGTGCACGCTAATTTGATCTTTCTATAAAAGGAATACGGTTGACGTTTGTTTCGTCTAAGTTTTGTTTTGAATTCGGTTCGGTTTATCTACGTGCCAGGAGATTGTTTTTTTAAAGACAACTTTTGGGTACGTCATTAACTTTGAGGGTCAGTTTGTCTGTTACCAACCTTTACAAGAAGATTTTATTCTCAATCCAACCTTCTCCACTCTATGTCACAGGCTTCATTTACATAACTTAATACAAACATCAGAACATCTAGTACTTAGGACTAATATCTGAAGGCCCTTTAAAAGTACGTTTGAATTATGAAATTATTACGACTTCAAAAATGGTAAAAAGGTTATCTACATCAATGCCAAACTCTTTTGTTACAACGTCTTTAACGAAACTTGCAGTATTGTGAGAAAATATTATCAACAAATGCTAATTTAATACTTCCTCAATGGTAGTAATGTTTTGTAAAAACTACAAAGTTCCAAAGTAAAATTTTTGTCATGTATAGGTTAGCGTTTGAACACCATCTCACTTGACGATGTAGTCTAATATTAAACACACTTACGTAGAAGATGCAAAATCAAATTATAAATATTAAAAGAAAGCTGAAAGGTTATATTATTATACATATTAAATTATGTTGCGCACAATAAAATATGTGACATTTGGATAAGTTAAACATTGAATAGAGCAGTGCAGTTTTTTTTTAAGAATTTATTATTTTTATTGCGATTGAGTGTCTATCATTGTAAACATAAATACATATATACTTGAAAAAAATACCAAAGTATACATTTATTTAATTTATTGAAACAAAATTAATGACTTTAAAAGTTATTGTAAACAGTTGCTTTATGCAGATGAAAGGTTTTTAATGGAATCCTTGAAACTCCGTACCTACTCGTACTACAGTTAATGAATAGCAGTTGTTTCTCATTGAAATGGGTATTCTGGGGAAGGGTTCATCTCCTCAAACTTTAACAGGATGACCAGTTGTATTTATTTTGTTCCCTTGATATTTCCGAGGTTCTACATATTATTAGAATGGACCTATTGATTTCTTACACTTACGCGAATATTAGACATTGAAATAAAACTACTTTTTACCTCATCCTCAACCAACACCTCAGTCGGCCCGTCACCATAAATGTTGTAAAGGATCCGAAACGTCGGGTTAAAATAATATCAATATACCGCGATAAAATCCGTAAAAAGTAGTTTTATTTCAATAGTTGCGCACATATAAAACCAGATTTCTTTAGATTCTTTTACACCATTAAATGTAATTTGATGCTTATTTCATTATAAAACTAACGTTGTTATAACTTAAATATATCTCAGTGGAAAAGCCGGTAGGGGACGCCCTTGAAGGTCCGTCATCGACCTAGTTGGTGACTTTTTCAAAAAGGTTCATATGCGTAGTACTCGCAACCGGCACGCATGTATGACAAGATGTATGAATGTGAAAGAAGCAAAAAAGGTATGCAGAAATAATTGTAGGTACCACTTTGCGTTTTGTAGTTTTTTACCCCCATGCATAGGAAAAGGACGTATCTATATTATATCGTATATTTTTTATTTGTTTTCGGTAATTGATAATAAACAGTAAAGTCATCATTATTTCCTGTAACTCATGAGATATTTTTCTCAAACAATGCGAGTATTATACCTACCTACTGCACTGGTTCCGTTGTAGGAGTTAATAACAATAGTTCCACTAATTCATTAAAAATAACTATATTATTCTTTAAAAACACGGTAATTCTTAGGCAAAAAGTTATATTGACAAATCGTCCCTGGTTGAAAGTTGGCAATCAATACTATCTAGACATGAATATCGGAGTACCGTTTCAAAATCAAGATGTATATAATCCACCGTTCCATGAAGTCAGCTGTTTGTAATCATATCATAGAAAATCTCCTGCAGAAGATCAGATTAGATAGACCATAAAAAGGAAACCGATTCCTTACTAGGTTTATGCGCGAGGCTATTGAAATTTTAATAAAGATAATAGCTTAGATCCACTATCTGTTTAGAACCCCGCCATAGATTCTATTAAATCTAAATCCAAAATGTGTTAAAATGTAACTAAAATTATAGATTCAAAAGTTGTCTGTAGCAAGTTCACGATTTAGCAGATTGGATATAAATAAATACCAATTCTACGCAGTCGTCGTCGCGAACTAAAGCTAGTTGTGAATAAAATTAGCAAAAAATGAGGGTAGTTATAACTTAGATACCCAAGACCTCACACTGTCAGTGATGCTGAAGGCGTTATAATTATTACCATAGAAACTGAAAAGTATCCAAATCGTCAGGGTCCAAATAACCAAATAATATCATTTCAGCCCATTATTTTCCTACTGCTGGGAACGGGTCTCCTCTCATTTGAGAGGGATTAGGCTATAGACCACAAAACATATCATGTGTAATCATTCTATTTAAAATACCAATCAAAACACTTTTGCTAGTACCTACCTAGACCTTAAAAACCGGCTTCGAAACAAAACACATTATAGGTACTGTAAATGAGTTTAGTATGCAAATCAACATAAATTACAATCAACAGGTATAATTGAAATAATCGTAAATAATATTTTTTTTTTGGAGATTCCATTTAGAAACCTGACATCCAATTTAACATCACTGGATTATTATTCTATTAACTATTGTCAGAGGTATTTCTATGATAACCTTGACCGACAGTCTAACGTACTCTTAGAGGTACGAACACGTTTCGAAATACCATCGATAGTCACCAACTCATATAATGCCCTTGGCAGCTTAAAGTTACAGATTTTAGACTTAACCGTGAGCCCCGCTCGTCTGAGTTCAGAAAATGGAACATAATATAAAATATGTGATGTAAGAAAATAAATTAATAAAGAACCTCCGAGAGTCGGCACAGCGAGATTCATCGCTCAAATTGAGTTGCCCGACGGAGTACCTCCGCCTTGCAGAAAACCGCAGTGAAACAACAATATTTGTGTTTCTGCGAGTTTATAAAACATCTATAAGTTATAGTAACCGTAGGCAGGCCATTGCGTTGGCTTGTTTGCCAACCTTGTGACAAAAAAAAATCCGGAAATTATGACACAGCGCCATCTAGTTCTGAGCTAATATTATACGAGGCTGGAATGTGTAGTCTTTAACATCGGCCAGTACATTGATGATATCATAGCACAAAAACTGGTTTACAAAATATTGGCAATGTATGACAGCTGGCGGTAGCTGGTAAAATCTGCTACTCACTAAAATGTGAATTTGAATACTGAATGATGACCAAACAATGACTTGCAGTTCATTATAGCGGTAGTCAGTAAAATTGGCAGAATTAAGTTATTTTTAATCTACTTCAAAAATGGAAGAAGTTTTCAATTTAACAATTTTTTTATGTTTATTACTTAAGAACTTGGAACTGATTTTGATGATTCTTTTTTTATTTGAAAGCTGGTGCTTCCCGTGTTTTCTTGTGCTTCTCCATTTCAATTTGGTCCAGCTCTGAAGCCATTTGAATTAGTTTTTTTAATAATTTTATATTAGCCTTTCCCCGGATCATCGTCTGTGTAGCATTAGTAATCATATCCCATCTGCTTTTTCATCTATCTGATTATATATTTATTATTCCCCTTTTAAAAAAAATATCGATCCAGCATATAATCCATTTTTAGCCTTTTAAGAGATGCTTTCGGTAAGAAAAGCATAGGCTTTTCCCTAAGACTCAAACTAATTCCCATATATTTAATCTAAATCGGTTCAGCAGTTTAAGCGTGAAGAAGTACCGATAGATAGGAGGTACATAACATAAACGTCTTGTTTTTGACATACGTCTCATAAACTCAACAGATGTTGTGTAAGACGTCATAAGACGATGAAATCCGTTTCCAAAATGAGAATGCTCACGGTCACATTCATGCTGTAGATCCGTTGTTGCGCTGTGGAGTGGATTTCAATCGATAGGTCTATCCGGGATCATCAATCAACTTGAAAAATCATTGATTTGTATTGTATTATAATTATCATATATTGTATTTCTACAGTGTGTAATTTAGCTTGTGATAGCCTGGTGTGACGACTGGACTGTAAAGTCAAAATTCTTGAGTTAAGGCACATAATTTGACAACCCGAATAGCCCAGCGGTAGTTAACGCTTTCTATGCTACAGGGACAAATGTTTGTGTGATGAGCATTAACATTTGCATCCGTTGTATGTAGTTACAAAAAAAAATTAGTATATTAACCTTCTAGTATCCGTAACACAAGTCTCGTGGCTTAGCTAGAAACTAGATGGCGCTGTGTCTTAAAGTCTGGGTATATTATTATTACTATACGATTTTTTTGTCGTAATTAAGTGCATAGTTACCACATAATCAAATAGTGGAAAACAAGAAAACCTGCATATTTAGGAGATGTCTGCTAACTGAGTAAAATACGTTGATGATTATGCTTTACATATTTCACTCTTAAAAAAAAAAAAAAATTAAGAGCTGTGGTGGCCTAGTGGTGTGGCCAGTGCACTGACATGTCAATGGTTTCAAGTTCAAACCACACGCACCACTGACTTTTCGGAAGTTATATGTGCGTAATTATTGCATGCTCAAACGGTGATGAAAAACATCGTGAGGAAACTTGCATGCTTGAGAGATTTTCTCGATAGCATGTGAAGTCTACCAACCCGCAGTAGGCTAGCGTGGTGGACTATCTCCCACCCTCTCAAATGAGCAACGGTGTCCAGCAGTGGGACAATAATGTGTTGATGACTCGATTCGTCATTAAATATACGTGGAAAAAAATTGTAATAAAAAATAGCAAGGACATGGATATTACAACCAAGTTCTTGGGTAAATTGCCTTTTCTAACAAACCTAGCAAAATTCGGACAACTAACTTAACTATTTGAATTTGACTGTAGATAAAACAAAAAGTGTATTGAGTACGTTGGACTTATCTTCCGCGTATGATGAAGGTTAAATCCGGATAGAAGGGATTACAGTACAACTTTTGTTTATACAAGGTCGTTTAGATACGTTTAAATTTACTATCGGACGACCGGTGTTAGGCCAAGCACAGACGACGGATTATTAAACGGTTTTATTTAGCTTGCCCTATTTATTGTTCATGGTAACAAGAACAAAACTGCAAGACCAAAAGACACAGTGTGCTCGTTCTGTGTAAATCGGATTGTCAATAATAATTAAAAATGTAAAGTAGCTGTTAGTAATTATAACTTCAAGACGACCAACACCTCAGTCTGCCCGTGGCCATGGATGCTGTAAAGGATCCAAAACGTTGGGTTAAAATAACATCAATATACCGCAATAAACTCCGTAAAAAGTAGTTTTATTTCAACAGGAATATGTATTCCTGTTGATTAACGTAGATGATTAACGCGGATTAACGTAGATGGCATACATATGCCATCTACGTTAATCCGCGTTCAAAAATGAAATACTGGTAAACGGACACAAATCCAAATCTCAAGCTGCTACTGAAAATTTCCGATTAACGTTCATTAACACTTTACTGACATGAAAATTTAACTCCAGCATACATACATAATATGTAGTTAGGAAAATTTATAGGTACCTATATATATAGTTGGGAAAATTTAGAAAGGATGTTAAATTGGAGTGGTCAAATACCACTTATATAAACAAAAGAAACAATCAATTCTTCGGGTGACCGAGACGGATATATAGAATGCTTTCTTCCTTTATACACGTAGTGGTCACGATCAGCATTGAGGGGCCGACAAGATGGATGGATGGATGGCTTGCAAACTTGTAACAAATGTCTCTGAAAGATTATCGTATATATTGTTTTTATCACCATTTCCTCAGCTAATATTTGAATGATGACAGTGCAAACATTGGTCGTAGCGAGAAATACAAATCTGTTAGGCTATCTACAATTTCATATACATCAAATATTGACGGTTAATAACTTTAAATTAATGTTGTAAACGACCATTTTGCGGCAAATAGTTCACACAGTGTGTATTCACACATTTGCGCAAAATTGACTATTTAATCTGCAAATTGTATAATTATTTGCGCAAACTCAAATCAAACCTGATATAGTTAAAATGTTGGTTTTGAAAATCTATATAAATTTGTTATTTACGCAAAGGAAGCTACGATAGAATTAATTAATGTTTTAAGGTAAAAAAAACATATAATTTATTTCTGGCACACACAAGTATTCTACATTAATATGAAACTTAACTCTATTTATTTATTTATAAAAGCACAGACACATCGCATGCATTAATGCTGAGATCATTTTTAATTAAAACAGGACCAATGCACATGACCATTGAGGCGTATACAGCATTCGCAAGAATAATGCAGCCTCTTCACCACGTCACAGGAAAACTGTCTGCAATAGGATAGATCCTACAGTAAAACGAAAATGTTAAGATTAAAATGATATCAATATATCGCGCCGAAATCCGTATCATAAAGTATCTACATTTCAAAACTAAACATTTCGATATAATAAAGCTAGTTCATTCGACAAAAGCGATAAAATCTAATTTTAAACCACCATATCGATCTTGGAGTCGATTCTTGTGGTAGTAGACAAAATATATCGTGTAATAATGACAACAAATTCAATTAAATATGAATTTTCGTAATTTAGAAAAATCACAGTTGATATAATTACCATATCAAATAAAATCCATCAATTGGTTAGGAGCGTTCAATATACTATGTAATTATGTATGCCTCTCCCAAAGAGCGCCAACCATTCTAGTCTCGGGCAGCTCGCATCCATACGCGACCTTCTTAAAAATCGTCAGTCCATCGTATCGCAACGCGTCCCACAGTACATTTGCCCAAAACAAAACATTATAATAATAGCATTAATATTTATCACAAACTTAAAGAGTGAAACGATATCATATCATTGAAATGTCGCGGGAATACAAAATCGGGCACCTAATTCGTTAAATGTAATACCGAAATTAATGACTAATAAATTAATAAGTGGCTGTTAAAGTACTGTAAAACCTTCCTTCTCTTTGCTTTACACTTAATAGCTCTATATAAATTGCACGTATTTATCCTGAAATTATTCCATTTCTGTGGAGAGTTCTACGATTTATTTTAAAATATCCTATTTGGGAGGGAGATTTTGATGTCGGAGATTTTGAGCCTTATGGCTTGCGTTTGCGAATGTGGTTTTTAGTCGGTGATTCACCCACTGAGGATTAAATCCGAGTCTCATGATCGCCTCCTTGAGCAGCTGGTCCTTTCCAAAATTGCATGGTCCTTCCATGCAATTCTTCCGCATCAAAAAAAAAGTTGATTTTGTTCAGTAGAATATTAAGTTATGATCACTCTTCAGTCTTTCTTGACAGACATCCACGCAAATATTCCTATTCAAACGTTTTTAAACCTGTGCACGTGTTTGAACATTGCATTTTTTTTGCATCTCAGGAATATAGTATGAAATCCTTTAGAAATGGCTGCGAGCAGTTAGAGAGTAGCTTGCGTGCAAGTAATAATTATGTCCTCTCGCAAACACAAACAATGCGTTACAAGATTTACAAGTAGGTAGTGTAGTTGTGCTACATACACGTGCGCATATAGTGTCATGCGTCCATACCCGTTCAAGGCGTGCAGAGTTTTCTGCACGTGCTATGGACATGCATGCACGTTCGTTTTTATTTGACGAAATATCTGGACATTATGACACAGTGCCATCTAGTTCCGTGGTAAGTAACGAGGCTTGTATTACGGAAACTAGAAGGTTGTTATACTACATGTTATAGACTTTTTTTAACATACTTATTACATGACTCAGATACAAATGTTGATGACCATCACGCAAACATTAATTTGTCCCTACCGAGATTAAAACTCGGGAGCCGTAGCACAGCAGGCAGTTTTAACCACCGTGTGGCTAATGGGGTCAGTAAGTCGAAGCTCAAATAATTATAAAATGGAGGCTCAATGCTTTATTGATCGAGCTTTATCATCGATCGAGATTACCAGGTCAATCAAAATTATAAATTACAACATATTATATTATTTAATGGATTTTACTATAAACATGTCCAGTGGCTGCTGAAGTAACTTTGGTTCATAATTTTAATAAATTTAACTCGCATGTGCCTATCGGTAATACCGGTTAAAATAATATTGCGTGGTACCAGAGCTAATTACGCTATAATTTGTTTATTTTTGATGAAATTTTACGCCAGAATTTGAATGAAGTTACTTCGTTTATTTTTGGAAACGCATAATTTAAAGTTAATAAAATATGTACATTGTACTATCATGCTTTATTCAAGGGTAAAACAGAAGTGTAGTAGCTACCGAAATCAAAAGTTTGCTGAAGTCCCGTTTCAAAGCAAGGCAAGCCTATTTGAAAGCTCGCTTAAGAGAAAAAAGTTTGGCAGAAGCCAGCAGTAGTTTGATTCGGGCTGATGATGATGATGATGATGATGATGAAACCTCACTGAAATCCGAGTCAAGCTCCGAGCTTGAACTGACAATTTCATAGAAAAACCATTTAACACTGCTTGACTAGATATCGAATTCACTACACTAATTCAGCAGCTACCGTATCACTTTTCATTCTAATATAAAAAAAATAACGCGTTAACATAAAAAAGAGTAAAAAAAGATAAGCAAGCGATAAAAATATTAGGAACACTTTGATAGGAAATTTCGAAAAATAAGAAGAGGCACGTCTGAAGTGAAAAATACTGTAGCAGGTTATAATGGATGTTCTTTTAATTTATCGTGTTATTAGGTTCTTTTTCAACTGTATACTATTGGTATTTTTTTTTTCGTGGATTGATCATGGAAATCAAATCAACAGTATCTAAAATATTCTATCACACGTAACACAGGGAATTTCGTCGTTGTTCTAGTGATCGTAACTGTAACTACTGAGCATCTTTGCCCAGTAGTTGCAGTTACCACCAATAGTTCGATCCACTAGCTCTCTGGTTCGATTCCGAGGTCGAGTAAAGTGTTACTGTGTTTTCTATGTTTTATAGAAAACACAGTAGCAGTTCGGAGTTTGGATTCGTGCCCGGTTGGTGGACTCGCCCTCTATAACATGGAACTTAAAGGTACCAGCAAAACGTAGGTGTAAATTAGTACACCTCTGCCTAACCCTTCGGGGACGACAGGTGTCATGATATGACACATGAAGTAAAAAAAATGGGTCTAACCTTCAAATTGTTCAACATATCAACAAAATACAAACAGGATTTATCAAAATGAAGTAATGTGTAATATAAAAAAAATCTAAAAAATATATACTTAAAAACCTGAGAACTTACCGTCTACTTGAGAACTTCCTTATTTTTTCGTCGGTTAAAACTTATCTTCGTTACAGATATTATGGTTCGATGGAGAAATGTCTAATTTCACAGTCGGGAAGTCACGTTTCAATTTGTACCAGCGAGAACTGAGATTCCAATCAAATGTTAAAACTTGATGTTTGTTTGTTATCGACTTGTTTGTTTGGAAGCGTGAATGAATGTAAAGAGATGATTTTAATGATAAGCCTATTCAATGGATCCAAACTTAGTTAATGCTTCCAACCATCGCATCGCCGTAGACTTTAAACTTTAGTCCACACTTGGAATTTCTACTGGAAATTTCTGGCGTGCCTGCGTTTATAAACACATATTACACACATTAATACAGGTATATTAGAGAGTCTTCTATATCACCTAAACTATCTAATAAAAAAGTTATCAAAATCTTAATGCTTTCTGGTATATGAGTATTTAAACCCTCGTTTCCCTGTTGATTGACTTCAACCTTCTGTTTTGATTTGTTGCAAATGACGTCGTTTACACTCTTTTTTTATGAACATTTAAGTCCATAGGTATCATCATCATCAATAATATATTTGCTGTACACTGCTCACTAGAGGTATTAAGTAGACCTATTGAGTCTCTAGGCTCTAGGCTCTAGTCTCTAGGCTCTAGCTTAGCCCTATAGGTTCAATAGGTCCACTGCGCTAACCTTATGAGAATGGCTGCCTTTACAAATTAGTTTTCACCAATACTTGAATGAAATGAATCTTAAAACTAACCAATACATTTTAAAAAGTGAATCATCCGCAGGGCAAAAAAGGTATTAAACCCAAGTACTAGATCCTCATTCTTTATGCCAGGAACTCGTCACAACACCTGTATCACTGCAGTGACCCAGAAAAACCTGAATCTGACATTTGAATGGCTACTTTTTTCCATACATACGAGTACATAAACGTCGTACGGTATTGAAGGGACCGGTGTGCGGTTACGCTTTGTACTGGGCAGATAATAAATTACATGTCGTCAACTTTTGCCGCGGGCTGTGGAGCGAATCAAAACAAGTTGAGGACTTTAAAAATAATTGGAAAAAATAAAACATTACGCCTGCATCCCTGAAAGGGGCAGGAGTCCGAATGTCCTTTTATATTTTTGGTTTTGGGTGGTTTAGCTGTAATGCAATAGGGGATTACCAAGTTAATACTAAGGATTTATTAGCTTGGCTACATATTGTGGTGGCCAAGTTATTTGTTAGTTTCCAACAAAAAATATTGTGTTGTTGAACAAAATTACACACGGTGAGCGGTCTAAATAATACCGTGTAAACAAGTTTGCTAACTCAAAACTTCACCTTGTTATTATGTAGATAGAGTAGATATTACTTCAAACATATTTATGAAGTGTTCACTGCTTAAAGGTGACACTATGTATAGGCAACTAGCTTTTGCACGCGACTTCGTTTGATGATTTTCGGGACGAGATCTATTCTATCTCCTTCCCCGAAACTCCAACTATCTCCAAACTAAATTTTATCTAAATAGGTTCAGCGGTTATTTATCGTGAAAAGGTAACCGACTGACAGATGGACAGATAGGCATACTTTCGCATAAGTATGGATACTAATATTATGTGTCTAAAGAATACCAAAAAATGTGAATACTATCATACTATTTTTTTATAAATCACACAATCATTTTATCAATAGTCAAATAAACTTAAAACATTCTTTCGATTAATGTTTAAATTCTCAATTCTATTCGAGCTTATCTCAGAATTGGTGCTATTTAGTGCGTAACTAATGTTTCCCAATCAGCATTCGAGATATCGGAACATTGCATTGATAAACATAGCTGTTTTAATTTAAATCTACTCCGCTTATTCGCGTTTCACATTTGTAAATGGAAATTAAGATAATATTCAACGTTTCATTCACTAATTATCGCCTCCTTTTAGAATTAGACGCGTTAGGCTATGCTTTCCTGGTATCGCATACACTAACCTAATTATACATATAATTTGACGACCCGTTTAGCTCAGCGGTAGTTAACGCTGCCTGCTGTGCTATGGGTCCTGGGTTCGAATCCCTGTCCCTACCGGGATTCGAACCCGGGACAATGAGATGAGAAACTACAGAATGCCACGCGCTACGGTCCCTGCGTACCACTTTTGCCTCGTCCACATTCATACATCTCGTCATGCACGCGCGCCGGCGAAACTACATATTAAGGCAAATTAATTCCTACACAATTCCCACGAAGGATACGGGAATATAAGACACTGAAATAGAATAACAAAATTAAAAGGTCAGGTGCGTAGTACTCGTAACCGGCGCGCGTGCATGACGAGATGTGTGAATGTGGACGAGGCAAAAGTGGTATGCAGGGACCGTAGCGCGTCGCATTCTGTTGTTTCTGCCTACCCCCATGGGAAAAAGGAGTGAGTGCGTGTATGTAATTAATGTAAAAGGTCCGGAACATCGGTGTTAAAATAATATCAGTACTCCGCGATTAAATTAACTAATTAAGTACTCAGTAGCAGCTCGGAGTTTAGATTGTGCTCTGTTGATGACAATAGGCTCGCCACCTATTACATGGGACCTAAAACGTACCGGCGACATGTGGGCGTACATTTAGTACACCTCTGCCTAACCCTTCCGGGACGACAGGTGTGATGTAATAATTAGTAATAAAGCAGGGCACATTGCTCGAAGAACGGATGGTCGATGGGGCTTGAAGGTTCTAGAGTGGCGACCACGTACTGGAAGACGCAGCGTGGGCAGGCCCCCGGCAAGGTGGACTGACGACTTGGTAAAGGTCGCTGGAATCCACTGGATGCGGGCGGCATATAACCGGTCGTCGTGGCGATCCTTGGGGGAGACCTATGTCCAGCAGTGGACGTCAAACGGTTGAAATGATGATGATGATGTAGCATGACTTGTATCCCCCTACAATCGCGTGGAAGCGCCAGTCAATGAATACATTATCTGCCTGCCCCGCTGACTCTCAATACTCTACTCTTATTAACGGATGTTTAATTCCCACGATATTTCCCATTAATAGCGCGTCGTAGTCAGAGAAAAAAATACCTCCCATTAATGTGGAATTTCACACCATTACACTGTGAACGGTTGTTTGCATAGGTACACGTTTTATACTATTTTTGAGACAGTATTTTTGTAGACAATTATCGCAGTATAATAATTATTTCTGAGGCTACAGGGAATGCCTTTTTTTATATTCACGTGCAAACATTGATTATACATACTTCTTTGACTTGTATAATGGTAGCAGTGATGTCAGTGCTGGTATATTTTAGATCTAGTCCATGCTAATATTATAAAGAGGAAAGATTAAATTTATGTTTTCTTTGTTTGTATTGAGTAGATTTCAAAACTACTGAATCGACCAGAATAATTATTTCACCGTAAGAAATATATATTATCAATGATAAACATAAAGCATTCATTTACAAAACAATTAGGCTGTGGTAGCCTAGCGTTGTGACCAGTGGACTGAGATGTCAGAAGTCTCGAATTCGAGCCCAAGGCTGACTACTGATTTTTCGGAAGTTATGTGCGTATTTATCATAATATGCTCAAACAGGTGAAGGAAAACTTCGCGAGGAAACCTGCATGCTTGAGAGAATTCTCGATGGCATGTGAAGTCTGCAAACCCGCAGTAGGCTAGCGTGGTGGACTATAGCCTAATCCCTCTCAATTGAGAGGAGACCCGTGCCCAGCAGTGGGACATTAATGGATTGATGACGACGAAAACTTTAATAATGTAACCCAAGCTGTGAAAAAATAACTATTACGGTTACTAGGTACTCTCTCGAAGTTTATAATTTTTAGAATATTTATTGGATACCTATGTATTACATATACCCGTGCAAATCTGGGGCGGGCCGTTGATCCCTAATAAACTTGAATAATTATAATAATAAATCATTTATTTCTCAGAATTGCTACTTATGAAGATGATTTTTTTTTTTTTTTTTAATTTTTTTTTATTTATTTATTTATTCTTTATTTAAAAACTTAAACTATCATTACAGGTTTAGAAACCTAATGCGATAACTAAGTCTACTTATAATATTAACTATTTTAAATAAAACTATTACTAACAATTACAAATAACTACACAATATATTAACAGAAAATTACTGTATTATGTAGATACATTAAAAAAAAAACAATAAAAGAAACAATAAATATAAATTAAACAACAACATCTAAATTACACTAATTGTTGCTTTCGTAGCATATTCTATATAAACTTACTTTTGCAAGTTCACTAAAGCAACACGAAAAAATGTCCAACCTATTCTGAATTTCATTAACGTGGTTTGGCCAGCAGGTTGGTTCTGGCAGTTGGCACGGCCAGCAGTGGCGGGCGCCTCCGCCTCCACACGTAGCGGTCTGGAACAGCAAACCGCGAGCACAGAAGCACTCTCTTGTCTTTCTCTACAAAATAAAAAATTAAAGCCGCCTTAAGGTTATTTTTATTGTATTCTATTGAAAGCAAATTTCTCTGTTTAAATGTACATTATCATTGTAATTTTGTTTCACGAGTTTTCTGTAATTCTATTTCATAGCGCTATTACCTACTATGTGGTGGGGTTGGCACATAGCTTTTATGTAAAGCCCCGTTATGTCTGCGATAAAATTTTGTTCATGGGGTATTTACGAGGCATTTGCGATATAAAAAGCAATGACAAATTATGAAAAAAATTGCAGTAAATGGTTTAGATTAAAACCGTTAAACGGCACATTTGAGAATGCGATTTTGTATTCTCTTCATGTAATTGTTGGATAATGTACAGTTTAGATATTATATTACTGGCTTTTGCGCGTGACTTTTTTATGGTGATAAGGGGGCAAACGAGCAGCCGGCTCACCTGATGGTAAGTGATGACCGCCACCCATAGACATTTGCAACACCAGAGGCTTGCAAATGCGTTGCCAAACCCCTTAGAAACTGTTCAGGTTTCTTAAAATAGGGAGTTACTATATTAACAGTAAACGGAATTCCCATGCAGTCAGAATAGTCAATCCCCTAATGAGCTCTGGTAACCTTACTCACTCGCAGAAAGACAACTATTGTTGATTCACTGCGGTCATCTGTAAGGCGGAGGTACTTCCCCAGTCGGGCAGCTCAATTTGAGCGAGAAATCTCGCTATGCCCTACCTCCTATAAAAGACTTCGTCATTTTCTCCAATATAAAATTATTTAGCCGTTAGAAGGGAGGAAGTTCATTAAAAAATCACCTTCCTCCCTTCCAACGGCTAAAAGGTCTATTATATTTCATGTGTAAACTAGGCGGTACAATTTTACGGTGATATAATAATAATATATATGTATACTACATTTATATATATTTTAACAAGTTTACAACACTCTACTAGGCAAACAGAATCTAACAAGAAATCCTCAATAATAATAACAGTATTTAAGTACCTGATTCACACTGGTAATCACTTCAATAGGTCACGCACGTCAATAACATGTTATTATACTTCGAAATAATTTAGTGATTATCATCTAACATAAATGGGCAGTAACAATTTGGAGCTATTAATATGATATGAGATATTTTAACTGGTAATATCAGAGTTCAAATCATTACTGTGCCGTCACGTTTGTAATATTTCGTGTAAGTATTTATACTCAAAGGCAAGCTAGATTATTGCTTTTTTTTTCTTTACCTTGTCAAAAAGTAAGGATTGTTCATAAAATTGAACTTTTTGCGTATGTGCGCGCTGTCTGCTTCTTTGAAAGATTTATAAGTTAATAGGTACCAAATTTTCGCCTTATATGTCGAAGTTTTATTTATTCACCCCTTTTAGTACACACTTCTTTCAGATTATATTACAGATCAAACGCTATTCCATATATAAAGTTGAATTCTGAAATGTTTTTTTGTAGTTTACAATTTTGAAAAGAAATGTCATTATGCCGTGACGTTATACATATTTGTAAATGGCGGTGTTAACATTCTCGGCGACTTAACGACCTTCATTCTTCACATTTAAATATCAGGGAAAGTGATTATACATATTTATAATAATAGACTGAAAATTACGTACATAAAATATTTGACTGATTTTTTTACAAACGTCACGTAGGTTACAAACGTAATCTTTACATGATACATATGTATTTACAAATACAAAACATTTATATTACATTGTGAGGTTATTCGTATTCCAGTATTATTAATCTACGTGCACTAGTGCTTCTCATTTCAAAGTCCAAGTTCATAATCTTAGTGGAAACCCACAGCTTTCATATTTTTGTATTGCAGAAAATATTTTCCTATATTACGTGTATGAACGAATCTCTCCCTCTCTTTTTAATTTTTTCTCACTCTTAAACTGACAAAGTGTTAGAAATTATTATTCATGTTGTATGAAGGACATTTATTACACTTTGTAAAGTTCTTATATGTTTGTAACGTTACTCTACCCAAAGAATTAATATACCTATATAGAAAAAAAAATCAACGACACGACGATTAATCTCGTCCTAAAATACCTATAAGATAAATTGGACTTTAATATGCGTGAACTACGTGATATTTTTGCAAGTTACGTCGTCAAATTTTCCACCCATTATTTTTTAATTAACTTATCCATTGGGAACACGCTCGTATGTTAATGAAGAGGGAAGATAAATGGATTACCTGCAACTCGTCCTGCACTTAATTGTCGCTGAATAAATAGGTACCGAATGCCAGTTTTGTACAACTAGCGATAATAGGCTCACACATATACATACAAATAATAGACACGTACAATTTTTTTCAAATTTCCAATACCAGAAGATTTGCAAATGCGTTGCCGGCCTTTTAAGAATTAATATGCTCTCTTCTTTAGAAAAAACAATTGTTCGTACCTACTTAATAATAATAATTATCTATTTATAGGCATGAAATAAATTTAAAATAATTATTAACTCCTGCTGTAATACAGTCCTTTATCGAAGCTACAAAAGTAAGTGTCTTACTAACTTGACTGTCTATGAGTGGGTCGCTTGTCGCTTGTTATGTAAAATAGCCCTTCTGTGTTGTCTTGTCTGTTGTGCTTTTGCGGTTTATTGCAAGGTGAGAGTAATTACCACCTCTTTTCATTTGACGGTGAAATTTACAACGGTTAATGCGGTAAATAGGTTTCATATATGGTATATGGATACATTTCCCACACATTATTATTGTAGGTTGACGGACAGCATTAATTTAAACATTAAAATGCTTTCAGTATTTTACACTCAGCTACATCAAGGCTTTTTGAGACTGACTACTTTAGCATAAAAATTAAATCCAGGGCCAACTGTTTAACGCGTTCTAAGAACTTCGGCAAGATAAGTAAAACTTCATTATTAAAAAAATCTCTAAAGAAAGCTTTCACTGTAAAAAAATGCAGAATCAACGTCCACAAAGTGCACATTGCCGTGATTAAATCGTGAATTAAACCTAATCCCTCAACGTCAAGTAATCGCTCATGATAGGCGCACATCAACATTAAAGGTCATCTTCATTCATGGCCGATCGTCCATCCATTAACGGCACGAGTAGGTAGGTATTACATAACCGCAGGCGTCAGCATGATTTGACCCATACTTAATTGTACACTTTCACTAATTATTATTCAAGACTTAGAATTGTCTGTGATTATAAAGCTGCTATACTATCAGCTATAACTAGAATATTTTATTTCTTTTGTACATACATATACTCACGCCTATTTACCAGGGGGGTGTCTGTAGAGTCTCTTGTTAGTTTTTTTTCCATAAGATAAACTTTTTGGAACCGTGTAGCCGGTGTAACCAGAATCTTAGCCTTTTGTAACTGCTTAAATAGCTACAGTAGTTAAAACGATACTTATGTAAATGTAATGTGTAATATTCGTAACAATTTTCACCTCTTTTGCGAGTCCTATAAGAGAGAGAGAGATATATAAAGACCTATACACCAAAAATTTACAACTGTTTTTTTTTTCAACTGTTTTTTTTTGCGTTATGAGGACGCCCGAATGAACCGATGACCTGAAAAACGTGGCGAAGGGTAGAAGCAATGTCTCTTTCAAGATACAGGTTTTTTTCCAATCACCTCAATCAACATTTACATAGAAAGAGGCATCATAAAATATGTTTTGTTGAAACAAAGACGAAACGAAACGGTTTGAAAATTTACTCGAAAATTTACAATGTAATTTAATAAACTATATATCTCGAACAAAAACACTCTCCAACACTAGGTTACATTGCCGTTGTTTGCTCGAAATCCCTGTCATAATGATCCAACAGAATAATCAGCGTCAGGATATTACATACATTCATGCAGAGCTGGACTCCTGTTTCGTGCAATTGGTCGCACACACTTAACTATGCATCTTTAATTTTACGTATTCTCAATTTTGTATGTGTTGTGTATTTCTTTTGCATCAAATAAACGATTTTTCTTTCTTTCGTTTTCTTTCTTAGTAGTCATAAGTTAGATTGATGTTACTCAACAACTATTTTGGTATATAAGTACAAATAATTACTAGGTCACTCAAAATGAAGCCAATAATAAACATAGACATTCTTTAGGGACTATTATGTAACGATTATGGTTATTTAATAGAATCAGGTATAATATAAATCCCACTAATAGAATCAGATACAAACATAATTCCCACAAATAGAATCCCGTACAAAGGTAATTCAGAAATATACATCTATATGGTTATCTTCCATACTTTCATGAGATTAGAGCCTAAATTTAGCAATAATTTGGTGTGTACCGAAGAGAAAACTTATTTAATGGTAATTGCTTTCATTCATTATGACGTGTCCTAGATATTATTTATGTAATAAGTACGAGGAAAATGTGCCCTGGCCTAGCTAGATATTGATTGGTTCTGTGTAAGATAGACAAAATAATATAGGTCAAAGCCTAACTTAATTTTTTTTTTCTGGACATTATTACACAGCACCGTCTAGTTCCGTGGTAAGCAACGAGGCTTGTGTTACGGATACTAGTTGGTTGATATACTACATATATACTTTTTTTTTGTAAATACATACATATTATACATAGATACATCCATGACTCGGAAACAAATATTGATGCTCATCACACAAATATTTGTCCCTACCGGGATTCGAACCCCCGGGACCCATAGCACAGCAGGCAGCGTTAACTACCGCTGAGCTAAACAGGTCGTCGTTGACTTGTATACGTGATTCTAAAATTATATTGATAACAATAATTCATTCACATTAAATGTCATTAGAATTTTATACACACGTTTCGCCGGTATGTCCAATATAATTAGGAGGCGAGCCTATTGCCATCAACCGGGCACGAATTTAAAATCCGAGCTGGTATTGAAAATTTCGTAGAAAGCCCAATAACACTTTGCTCGACCGGGAATCGAGCCTTTAGCGCAGTCGCACTTACAACCAAACAAGGTAGTACTACCAGTAGTTTACTCTTTCAATAGGTTGGGTTATTGGATGATATATTGTCAGACTTCACACGACGCATCGTTGAGAAAATCTTTTAGTAGGTATATGAATTTTCCTCGCGTGATAATCAATTATACGTACAACATACGTTAATTATAATTACTACATGCACTTTCGTATTTTACTGTGGTAATCTGTTAGTAACAGTATAATTATAAATGCAGTTAAGTCTTACACGCTTGCTCGGCATGTTTTGTGAAAAAAAAAAAATCTAATGAATACCGTTGCATTTGCGATCGTATCGGTTTGTATTATAAGTAAATATGGTGAGACTGTAATTGCATATGTTGTAGTTTTCGTTGTTTTAGAAAAATAGATACAGGTATGTACCGTACAGTTACCAACTAGAATAATGATTGTATGAAAATTAATATTATATTGAAGACAAATCTCACATCTTTTTCCCATGGGATTAGGCCAAACCTACTGAATGAATTACGATTTCTACATTCTACTTGTGTTTCGTCGGCATTCATATACTATTATGCATGCGCACCAGATTCAAGTATATTCAAATAATGAATAATATTAAACTATATAAATTTCAGCTATCACAAATCGTCCACTGCTGGACTTAGGCCTCGCCTAAAGATTATTACGACGATCTTGCACCACACGTATTCCAGCGGACTTTACTAGATCGTCGTCCTTCTTGTTGAGGGCCTACCGACCGAAGAGGTTACCACTCAAAAACCTTCTATATTCTACAAATGATGAATGAATGAATTTATAATATCTTTGTTTTTTACATCTGACTTGTATTACGTAAAAGAATGCAACAGAAATACGTCCGGGTCAATACAGCTCGGTTTCGCAACGGCGGTAAATAATGAAACGAAACGTGTCAAGACTGGCGTCACAAGGCAAAAAGTTACGACACGGTCAGTGCCAAGTTAACTAGGATTTGTACGTCATATTATTTTCAAGAAGTCTTGTCACAGAATAAATAATAGACATACAGACTTACGTACACAACGGCCACTCAATACCCGACATTAGAGACACATGTAACGTCAAATAACACCGCCCCGACAATCCATTCTGTTTTTTTATCTTGTAAATAAAAATATGCTTCAATATCTGCACGCACACATTTCTCCGGGTATAAAACATTATCTTAAAATTAGAGATGAAAAATGTTTCGAAATTTTTCTATGGAGTAACCGAGGTGTAGTCTTGTATTTTAAATTCGTAAAGTTAATTATGAACTCAATAAAAACGTGATAAGGACCTATTTGCTATTTTCAAACTACAAATCTTACACACATCCTACATGAAAAGTTAACATTTATGTCAGTCATTATGCCGTGTTTATTGTCTAGGCCCGTCGCGAAAATCTACCCCTACACGCCTCCCTTCAGTTCCCAACACGCACCGTTCATTTGGCTCTAAATTCATCCATAAATAATCTAAACAGCCGTCCCTAACTGTTCCCCCAGGAACGCCATAAACCTTGATAAGGGGGGATTTAATTGCTGGTAGTTATTCAGATAGCCATCGTTGGGAATCTCATGGTGTCTGTCCATAAAGTGCTCTCGAACTAACAACTAAAGTCCATAAAATATGACAATTACTATGAAAATATCAAATATAGATTTTGTTTCCTTAACCACGCACGCACTAACCGGGTGTTTTACCATCATATAATATTTGTACTAAGCAAATAAATTATTTCTTACGGCAGAATTATTTGCTTCATGTAAAATAATACCTTATCAAGTTGTAATTAAGTTTTTTTTTCCAATTAGCCATTTATACCATGAAAAAAACTCAGTGTATTGTGTTGTTGACGTCATAAATCTGTCAACAATTGCACACACGTTGCAATATTTTTTTAATTATGTCTGTTATTAATTACACGTTTCATAATTCATACTTGTTAATGGATTTACTAAGGCATGACAATTAGTAATAAATACTAGAGCATGAGATCTATTGACTGCCTCGTTGGTCTAATGATTGTAACCGCGACTGTTGAGCAAGAAGTCTTAGGCTCAATCTTAGGTTTAGCAAAGTGTTATTGGGGATTTCTATCAAATAATCAGTAGCAGCTTGAAGTTGGGACTCGTATCCCCGCCAGTATATGGAACCTAAAACATACCGGTGATAAGGAAGTTTAAAGTTGAAAAAAAAACAGTGTTATAATTCTAATCCATAGTCTCTTGAAGGGTTAACGGCAAGAACATCTATAGATACTTATTTTTTTACCAATAAACCAAAAATCATAACACGATATTGAATATTTTAATATATACTAGGATTATTTACGTTCACAGAAAAAATACAGATCGCCATATCGCATAAAGACTGATCATCCTTTACAAACAGAACGAAAATAGACAACACAATGAATGAGGTATTGGTTTCAGGGATTTGAGTGATTCGTATATATTGGAATGATATTTTGTTTTATCTAGAAGTTCTAGAAGAATTCCAGCCTTTTACCCATACATATTAGGGTTGATTTTCAGTGTTCTAATATCATCTTTTTCCACGAAACGACAGTCATCAGACAACCAGATTACTGGGTAGTACTGGTATCTTTAGGGTAACTGGTTGTCAGGATTTCTAGGTCATTGAATCCGACTTACGATCGTCATAGGTATTTGAATGACAAGCGGGATCGAGGGTTTATCGCGCTCTCCATGATATGAAGAGTGTCGTTACTATGATTGACGATTGGCAAAGTGGCTGAGTGATCCGTTTGTGCGTTGAACCCGGGATGAAACCACGCGTTGAGCGAATATTTGTACAATCTACTCTTGAAGATCGTCACAGGAGAAAATATTAGTGTGGGGCAACGATTAAAATAAATCATTTAATCAATTACAATTTTTCCAAAAACCTCGTGCTCCCAAATATGCTATCCACGTAGGAGGCTATTTAACTATTTGTCTCCGCCTTTGTTCTTAGTAAAAAGGCGTGGATCCGGGTAAAAACCATTTCATAACCAAGTCGCCCATAGCTGTTTGCGACGGATCTGACACGCAATACAGAATACGGAATTAGACTGTATACAATGTTGTTTTCAAAGACAGACTAGTACTTACTTGAAAAACGTTCATTGGGTTTCAAATAGTGGGGTAGCCTCTAAGTTTGTATGCAACGTAAAAAGCGTATGGAAATAAAATTATGGACTGAATTTCTATATCAATTATAACTTTGTAAGCCATCTACGATGTTGTTGAAAGCTTTTTTTTGGACAAAGTAGATCTAAATTGGCAATTCCACCTATCTTATCTCCAAAACTACTTTTAGCTTGAAAATAAAGAACAGTTAAATAAAAAACAGTTTATTTGTTGCAGGAAAACCTATACAAATACACTACATTCTTAACAAAATATGGCAAATCTCTAAATTTCTAAGCACAACCTTTGTAGGTTGTGCATTTGCAGTTTACATTTGCAGTTGCAACACATACTAGAACATGATAAAGTTTGTTCTTTCATTATCAATAAATATCTTAACTATCTTACTTTTTCTAGATAGTTTACAAATGACAGGTCTAAAATGGACATAATGAAACTCTATGGCCGCGCCTTCCCTAGCTAGTCTAATCTGCAATCACCTTCCGCGTGTAAGACCGACTGACTATTTCACCAGATCGTTTAAAGCCCATTAATTTTCCCTTATTTCGTAGACAACAGGCTTGGCTCTCTTTTTACCTCCCAAGAGTAAAAAGTTCATCCTTTTTCTTGAAAAAAGTCACGAGTAAATAAATGGATGTTGTTTAAAGGTACGCATTTTCGACCTTATTGTCACTTACCATCAGATAAGATTGTGGTCATAATTATGCTTGCCTGGTCATGTTTTACAAATAAAAACAAAATAGGTATCGGAATAGTTACGCCGATAGGTATCTACTTTCCATAAACTTTTTTATCTTTGATGAATACAGCTTCAATTCGCAATTCTCGCTAAAATCAATGCGGCCATCAGTATCGTGAACTCGCAATATACTCCACAAAATAAATCGACAATCGGAGAAACATCGATGCAATTCTACCGCTATTCATTGGAAGAGATTTGTAGAAAAAGTCGTTCAGTAAGGTCTGTAAAGTCATCTGGTAAAATTACACAAAGAATTCGGTTCCGTAGAATTACAATGAATTTTTTATGGAATAATAATAGTAAATAATAATAATACATGAATATTTAGTTTTTTCGGTGCCTCACTTGGGTTAGGTAGAGGTATGTATACCACAAATGTACACCCACATTTTGCCGGTATGTTTTGAGTCATATGTAAGAGGGGACATGCCTATTGCTGTCAACTGGTCACGAATGCAAACTCCTGTCAAAAAACCCAATAAACACTTTGCTTGTCATCGGAATCAAACCCAAGACCTTTTGCTCAGTAGTCGCACTTATGAATAAGACTGCATAACCATCATTATTATTATAATCAAATAAATCAGAACTGTTTCAGTAACGAAATATGTAATTGTAACTCATGATAGGATATGTGTTATATCATCATCATCAACCCATTTTTTCCACTATTTTCCCACTGTTGGGCACGGGTCTCCTCTCATTACAGAGGGATTAGGCTATAGTCCACGACGCTCGGTTGGCAGACTCCACATGCCCGCGAGAAAATCTCTCAAGCATGTGGTGCGTGCCTTGGGTTTGGACTGGAGACTTTTAACATTTCTGTCCACTGGCTACCACAGCTAATATAGGTCATGCAGTACGACTGCCGAGCAAGAGGTCTTGGGTTTGATTCCCTGGTCGAGCAAAGTATTTTTCTATGAAATTCTCAGTAGCAGCTCGGAGTTTGGATTCATTCCCTTTTAATGGTAATAGACTTGTCTCTTATTACATGGGACCTAAAACATACCCGCAAAGCGTGGGTGTACATAAGTACACTCACGCTTTGCTCTGCTTATCCTTTCGGGGACGCCAGGCGTGATGGTATATATGTGTTTGATTGAATGTTAGACGGTCGTAATTACTGTTTAATTGGTAATATCTACCTTATTGTTTCTAGACACTAGCGCCATAATTGATTAGCGCTATATCTAACTTGTAATCATGGATACTGTTAAGGACTCGAGATGTCAGGATGCCAATAATATTGTGATAAAATCTCGTAAAAGGAGGTTTGTTTCAATATCTCTAACTTCCTTTCTTCTATCCTATTGTCCTGTTGTCCTGTCACAATAAACTTTAGCCAAGTACTAGTCTTTGCCCGTATGTACCTATAGGTGTGTATATGAATGATTTGCTCTATAGCTTTTTAAAATTAATGATGGTTTAGTCCTGCAATTGCGAAGCTAATACTTATTGTTTTTTTTTAGTACAATCCATATCTTTAAAGTTTTTTTATATTCTCTGAAACCTTAAACTGATTTGAATAGTTATTTTTTATCTGTAAGGGAGTTTGCCATGTGATCCCTTATAAATTAGATTGTTAATAATTACAGGTAATTTTAATCATTCATGGAAAAAGCTATGAAACTAAATGTTTCATAGCTTTTTCCAATAATATTACCTTATTATTCTGTTACTTTATAGGTTGTAAAGAGTCACTTTAGTAAGTTTTGCATTAATAATAATAAAATAAACTTGTTTCCTAACATGACAGGATTGGGTGACTAACAAAAGCACAATAATTATACTTATACTGCTGGTAAGATTTATACTGATGATTATACGTAATACGTTAAGAAATTATTAAACTATTTTTGCAAATAACAATACTCCAAGACGGAACACTACAAAATAAAAGACACCTACAGTCCCAAAGAATGTACTGAGTCAAAAACATTGTGAAATAATTAAATCCTCATTAGCATACCGGTATTGGTTTTTAATAGACGTCTTGGCTAGTTGGTACGCGTAACCACGTGCGCGTGGTCACTGACTTCAGCTAACGGTAGCCTCATGCCACTAAACATGAGTGGTGGGACCATTTTTGGAAATGGTTCTCGGGATCAGTCTTTACACTGGATACCACTTTAGGTGATGGTTGGTTCGGAGAAAGTGTAATAAGGACGTTGTTTGTACTCTTAAATTATTTTAATTGTGGCTCGTTGTGGTTCGCTGTAGAAATGAGTTGGTTGAAGTCTTTCAATAACATACAATGAGAAGACCATAAAATACGTAACAAGGTTTAATTCTGTAAATATATTCTTAAGAAAATAATAAAGAAAAAGCAGTTCTCCAGTTTGCATATGCTACTATAACTTTATATATATAACTTTTGTTGACTTTTTGTGGTGAGACCACAAATAAACAAGAAAAGTTTGGAAAGCTGAATCGTCAATAATAAAAAAAGCAAATAATTTTTAGTTTTTTACATGATAATTTTTTGCAAATCCAGTAAGAAAATATTTATATTTTTCACCAACTCAGCTGATTTGTTTTGAAAAATATTCAATGTAACATTTGCGACTGAAAGGCAACTTGATCTAAATAAATCACAATGTATGAATGCTAAATCAGATCAGAATATGGTATTTATATTTCCACTTGCTTGTGTGTTGCAAATTTAATGAAAAAGATGTTTCATACTAACTTTGCACCCCCGTTTTACTCACATAGGGAGTGAATTTTCAAAAATCCCTTCTTAGTGCGCCCCTACGTTATAAAAAGAAACCCTGTGCAAAATTCCAAGTTTCTAACCCTTATAGTTTAGGCCCTGCGTTGATATGTCAGTCAGTCAGTCAGCTTCTCCTTTTATATACTATAACATAAATAGATTTAACCTTGGTACTAAATTTAAAAATCCGTTCGTGTCTCGCTTAAACACTGCAATATCCAAGAGAACTATCAACTATGAATGACAATTGAGCCTAAAAATGGACTTCTAAAGTACTAAAACCTATGTTATTTTACATGACATACTCTCACGCTTTCGTACCATGGTGGTAGGCAGAAACTACAGAACAGTACGCGCTACGATCACTGCATACCAGTTTTGCTTTGTCCACCTTTTTTACTTTTTATAATATTTTAGATATAGGAAAGATAATCTAGTATTGAGATAAGCTGATTTACGGTATGTGGGTTACCGAGACTTTACATCAAAAACTTTGAATAGTATTTTAACAATTGATAAAATGATTTTTTATTTTGTATCTAGCAATAAATAAATTCTCAAGACTAAACAAATATAAGTCTGACGATAACAAAGAGAGACCAAAATAAATTCCCTTTGCAGACTCCTACGACTTTTCATTGATATTCACAATATCCAGCGTTTTATTAGTATTGGTAAGAACCCTCAAATCAAACTTGAAAAAAAAATACAGAGGATTTTAGGAAAAATAGTTTACACAGACACAATTTTTGTGAGCTTTTATGGGTAAAAACGATTGAAATGACATTTAATTAATTTTAAAACTAATTATTTTTATGCAAAAAATAATATGAAGATGAACTCTTAAGAAAAAAGGGATCCCAAATCGTGCATGTAAAGTTTTAAAATCTTTTGTATAAATATGACGATAAATCAACTCACAGCCTACAACGAAGTCGAAAAACCTAAAACTTGGAGCATACGTTTATTCAATACCGTAATTATCCGGTAGGAGAAAGGATTTTTTTTAACGAACTGCTTCGTCCAGTGGTAGTTTGTGCCATGTCATATTTTGTATCCGAATCATGGATTTACCTATCTATGTAGGTATAATAAGTATAGTATTAACAAAAAAAACGTATATAATTATGTAGTATATCAATCTTCTATTATTGTAGCACAAGCCTCGCCGCCTACCACGAAACTAGATGGCGCTGTGTCATAATGTTCGGGAATATTATTATTATTAATTTTGGAGTTAAGGTCGGAATAGGACAGTATTTCAATTACATTAGCATAGAACAAAAATCAGTCCGCATAGAATCATAAAAGGTTCCAATAAAAATATCGGTACGTCAACATTATTCAAAGCGATGTCAGACCGTGATGTCAAGGTTAAAGGTCAAGATACAAGTAGCAACAGATATCAGTTGATCGTGAGATGGAAACAGGTGATCATAAGGTATACACTTTCATTGGTAAACTGAGTAAACAATAATATTCTGAACAAAACTAAAGCTGTGAAAACAAACGATTGTTGAGTTAGTCTTAATTATTGATGAGGTACTGGATTTGCATGTTCAAAACTTAAAGTTATTTATATTCAATTCTATCATCCTATTTCATTCATAGATTATATTATTCTTTTAAAGAAAAGTATTATTATTTTATTTTATTTAAAAACGCAGCCGCTCGCCAGGATTTTTTCCTGTCGTGGGTGCGTTTACAAACACAAAACGTCCGAAACGTCGGGTTAAAATAATATCAATATACCGAGATAAAATCCGTAAAAAGTAGTGTTATTACAACATAACGTAAATTGTTCCTTTGACGTAACTGATTTTAATAAATACTTTCAAAAACCTTTTTTTTTAAACAATGTTTCTCCACATTACTATTTTCTCCTGTGTCGTGGGTGCGTTTACAAACACAAATTTTCACATACACAAAGGGCCAGGCCCGGCGGGCCCGGCGCGACTACCTGTGGATCGTACATACCAATTGTGCGGGGAAAAAAGTCCGAGTAATATCCGTGCGGGAATCAAACCTTCACTTGTGTAGTTGTGTGTCACGGGTTGCGAATGAAATACAAGTGAAGGTATATAATACAAGAATATTGTAGGTAGGTTATAAGTACAAGGTCAATGTAGGATTGTCTTAAAACCGTCAATAGTTATGTAAGTATTAATAAATACATGTATGATTCATGTCATCATGATGTATCTACATTTCTTCGCTTTTAGCCTTTTAAATCTTTGGTTTTAGTGTTAGGTTTTATAGTTTGACTTAATATGAAAAATAGGAGACAAAATATTGTAACTATTTATTTATGTATATAATAATATTTATGTTTATACTATAATCAAGCATCCTTGTTTAATGTTGATTGCAATTTGTGTTGTATCAATACACCGTCCACTTGCTAATTCGTTTACCAAAACAATTTAGTGCCAAGCTATTTCCCACGTTTCCACTTACACAATAGAGTCTTAATCTGATTAGGTGACGTAGAGTAGTGGGGTTTGATGTCACTGCCGTGAACTGTGCGTGAGTCCAGTCTGCCGCGAGGTCCGGTGCGCGAGCGCTGCTTTCGAAGCCATCTTGGATTTTACAATCTTCAACGTGAATTAAATAATTTGTGAAGTTTTTTTTTTTGGTTTGTGTTTTCTGTGAAAAATCGTGGGATCTGTGATTTTTTTCTTGAATGCGGTGTTCAAAGGATGTTTTAAAAATACGAAGTTATTAAGGTAATTTAATTAGTAATTTTGCTGTTTATTAAGATAGACAGGTCCGGATCGGGTGTACCGATACAATCAATAAACTTTCTACACTGATTAATGTATGGATACTCAATGACGTTGCATTGCTCTTCGTGCACTTTCTCTAATACGCCCGTCGGCGACGTTGCGTCATTTGCTTTCACAGTTTTGACACTTAAATTTAAAAAAATACAATTCTTTTATTATTTATTCTACCTTTTAATTTTATTTCAAATCATTATTTTAATGAAGCAAGATTTGTTCAAATCTTTATTCAAGTTTATAGCAAATATATTATATTAGTAATTTTATTCGAGTTAGCAGAAGTTGTGTATGGCTTAGGATAGATGAGATATTAAATAAAAGTCTAGTCTGCGAATATTCCATTCAAATAATACTCTACGTCAAATGATTTAAATAAGGTTGTATATGTATTTGCATCATCTATATTACTTAATTAGTTTTCAACCGCTACTAAGTAGGTGCCTGTCTACGTTTATTAACTCTCATTACTTTAATAAATCTCCGGAGTCCTATATATTTTATGTAGCCTATTATCTAATTTATAAAGATTTTTGTTTCAATGAATCTCGTTCTTATAGAGCCACAAAATACAAATCTATGGATAGTTTGTGGCTCTATGCCAATGTACTTGTATTTTACATATACTTAAATGTAATTATTGGCCTTATTAGTAAAGCGGTTGTAAGCGTGACACCTAAGCGTGAGTCGCGGCTTTAATTCGAAAATCTGAGAACTGAGAATCTGAGAAATTGTCAGTAGCAGCTCGGATTTTGGATGGACAACATAAAAGTCGCCCCCTATCACATGGGGCCTAAAAATATACATTCTTGAAATCAAACATCGTGGGTATATTTCAATACATCTGCCTGACCCTACAAAATAATATTTTTTTTTTTGTGATATTGAAAATCTATAGGCATTTATTCAGTTAAACAGTCAATTTCATACAATTATTTAAACAAAAAACTATTTTCAAATAACTGTTACCTATATTTCTTATAATAATTATAACTACAAAATAAATAATGATCTTTTTCCATTAAAAAAATATGATTCAAGTTAAATATGACGTTCTTTAATTTTTAGGATGTTTTCAAACTGAATATTTAAAAAAAAAATATTATGAGTGTAATAATGAGTTTGATAATTAAATAAATGAAGCAATTCATTTTATATTAAATATACCTACGTACATACTAAAATAATATAACTTCACCAGTTTGTAATAAAATGACTTTTCTTAATTAAGAAACTCGTTTCCTTCAATCGACACTTAATTTCTGTCATATCCGGGTAGTAATTACCGAGTCTCTTACAAAAGGCTTGAATTATGTGAACAAAATGTCTTATTTTTGTTCATAAATCGTTGTTACCATACCAAATAATATTAACTTTATCAGTTTTTTTTAATAAAAAGCGTTCTTGCAGATATATAGGTAAGTGATCAGAATGCTGATTGAGATATTTTAATCGTATTAATTCCAGAATTTACGTATAAATTGATTCGTTGCCCCCAAAATTTACATCGAAACTTAATATTGTAGAATTGTCTGTATTTATTGGAATAAACCGAATTATCGAGTGAATTCATTTTAATTTACTACAAATAACATTTCAAATAAATAATTATATAAAGGATAATTATAGATATTATATTAATAATTAAAGAAGATAAATAATCTTTGGTTCAAGTTTCAAGGCTCTAATGGTGATTGTACCGTACGTACATAATAATAGCGTAAATATTAAATTAAACAAATTTTTGACAATAATTTTGTCTAATCAGCAAAATAACAGTAAAATCTTTTATTTTGAAAGCATATAAATAGTTGCTTCATGTTTGTATATTTGTACCTATATGTAAAATGGCCTATATATAATACAAAAAATATTCCCAGAGTTGAGCAGTGTTTTAAAAACATTAAAAGGTAATTTTAATTTTATAATGATATTATTCAGATTCAGGTAATATTTAACTACCATACTTATATTACATTACTTTTCTTTCGAGTGTCAGTCTCTGATCATTAGTTCAGTCACCTTTTTTATTCATCTTACAAGAGAATTTCATCATAACTATTGCGTATTGCTAAACATTTAAATAAGAATAGACTAAACTCGGCTGACAACTGTATGCCTGACTCTTACAAAACATCTTATTACAATCATTTTTTGTTCAACCGTCATTACTTCAACGTCAATGCACAAAGCCATTTAATCATAGGATTCGTGACTACAGTTGTTCCAAGCATTCATACCGCGTCATTAGTACAAAAAACTTGATTACTCCGTTTAATTTGTCTTTTAATAGAATCGGTTTTATATGAATGGCAGCTGTTTGGGTCGATTCTAGTTTTTACTTTGCCAGTGATTATGTTGTTACTGAGTTTGGCAGATTGGTCGTGTAAAAAGATCTGATGGACTTGTATGTTGATGATTTATGTTTCCTTAGTAACTTGTCACGTACGCATAGAATAAGCTTTTTTGCTTTACTTAATTGCTTTTTTAAATATGTTGTTGAATTGTGTTGTAGGACTTCTTGAATCTTTTTTCTTTTGATGTTATAATTCTGCTTAATAGAAACAGACTACATTAAGTGTCATTTTTATCACTATCATTGGTATTTCCTAAAGCAACAAGAGTAGAGTTATATTTTCATCACGGAACTAATTAAAGACATCATAATAACAATAATTGACTGGTATTATTTCTTAGAATTTCAGACCTTGTCAAGTAAATATAAATAATATAGTCAGTCTTATTTTCTAAATAGTTCAAGTACTTATACTATATAAGTACTTGAAGATTAAGACAAATAATCTTTACGTCTCAAAACTTCTATTCACGAGAAATAAATCATTGAGTTCAAATTGACACCTACGTAAGATTTCGGCGAATTCTTAAAGCCTTAAGAGTTATTATCGTGCTAATACTAGTTAGACAAGTTTTTAATTACTGTCTCTTATTTAAACTTCAGATACAAAATACAAAAGTTCTCAATTCTAATTCTAACTTAGCCTCATTAAAGTCAAGAATCTGATCTAAAACGGCAGGAAATTTCCAAATATTAACATTCCACTGCTCAACTCCAACGATGGCTCCGCCAACATTCCGAAGAGATGCAACAATGGACTTTAAAGTTATATTGCTAACGTATTTTGTAAGATAATAGTGGTAAATAGGCAACTTGTAAATGCATCGCGTTCTTCAGAACAATGAGCAAAATAAACGGCTAGCAGCCGTAGAATGTTGTGCAGAAGGTGTACTTGATAAAATACTGTGTTCAATTACGAAAGAAATTGTAACAATGAATCATTTGTATAAGGTATATTCTATTGTACATTTTCTGAAACTTAAACTTAAAATACAGAGATAAAATAAAATGATTTCACAAAGAGAAAATACAAGTAAATAGTGTACCTATTTATGTGTATTTTCTTGATAGAAGGTATTAAAATGTATGTTTTAGAAAAAGGATAAAAAACTTTTTTAATTTCATAATACTATTGTCGAAAATATCGATCCCAACCAGACGTATTGCACGTAGGGCGAGCTTTCAATAGATATCAATTTTATCTGTAATTTGTTTGTGCCGAGGAGTATAAATTAAACGTAGGTTGATTTGAAGGGACGAAAACCCAATTTTGTCAACTAATTCTGGAAGATCAGTTAATTCAAAACCTTTAAAATTGCAACTTTTAAAGATGAAGTAGATATGAAATGAATATCGTAATTTAACATATAAAATTTACCCTGGAGAAGTTTCTTGCCATTTTATATTCTATTAAAAACAGAATAGGGCGATTAATCGTACTTTGAATTTCAAAGACAAACAGATTACTGTTTATCTTCTTGCAAACAACAAAATCCTATTGAAGTTGAAAAATTTGTTTCGTATATTTCTAATCTGAAGCTACTTCTAAAAACCATTCTATAATATTCAAAATAGATCTTAATTCCGTACACCGTTAAGAACTTCATTACTCGGCTCGATTGCGATACATTAACGTAACGTTCTATACATATATCTACCCTTCCCATTGCGGGAGCTGATTCTAGCCAAAGTAAATAGGTCAATAATATAATCTATCATTAAGTGCTATTTTACATTAAAAACGTTCTATACATCTACCCTTCCCATTGCGGGAGCTGATTCTAGCCAAAGTAAATAGGTCAATAATAGTCTATCATTAAGTGCTATTTTATCATGCACCACTTCAAGTGGTTTTTCTGTGCCAGCTTCGTTTTCACGCGGTCTACTTGACCACTGGCGACGGACCGTACCGTCCACACCGTCCAACGCTTTCTCCACAATTGACGGATCAGTACGTATGTACGAACGCAAGGTTAATTGCTGAGATACTGACAGAACCACTGGCTTTCTACGAATGCACCGTCGTTTGTTTACTTGTAAGAATTTTAATAGATATCGCTTTTGTAAACATAATTTTATTCGCTTTACCGTTGACTAGCAATGGTATTCAATTGATTTTAATTTATGATACATTTTAATTCTGCTACTTTCGCGATTTCTATCTATTTTAATAAGCGCGGCTTACTAATTAGTATCCATCAGTTTGGATTTTTGGACTGCCTGGTTGCTATGGCAATATTCTATCTTTTCGAGGAAGTTTAAAAGAGTATCAGTAGGTTCTCTATCTCTCTTTGCCTATATCTTCCGGTGAAAGGTATGATAATTATTCGGTCGAAATGGTAAGAAATTAATTTCCAATTATTCAAATTGGAGACAAATTTCGATAAATGGATGTAACCTCAAGAGGTTTCACTTCTACCTTCTATAACTGCCCACCTCCTACGTTAGGAGAAGTAATTTGATAAGTGAGTGTGGATGAAAGATTTAGCATGTGCCAACCTTAACGATCTCTTCATTTAACAGCACTTGAATCGGGTGAGTATGCGTGAGGAAATTAATAAGCGCAGATGGAAGAAAAAGTGTTTTATTATATCGTTATATCGCATTCGCAAAATGGAAATGTCTCTGTTTACCCTAACAGGAAACACTTACAATAACTTGCCGTACAGAGAGCAGGCTATAAAGTAGGTAATAAATACCATCATCCTTCTGATGATGGTATTTATAATGTTGAATTTGAGTTGTTTATAAAATATAAAACAGATACCTACCTACTAGCACAACAGGAGCTTGTTAAAGTAATTTCATTATCATCCAAATTATAACTCAATTTTATTTGTTACAACGTCAAAGTTTTTGAGGAAACAAACACGTGACTGTTATAATTTGATATTTTTATTTGTTTACTCTGAAAAAGCCAATTAATACAGTTTTTTTTTGAGGTTATGTAACTTCGCTCCTATTCCGCTACTTTCTTATTTCGTGTGTCGGATTCTGTCGGTGTCCTTTCGTAATACTTTACGTAATCTTAAAAGAAATCGAAGTTTATCATTTCAGCGGCAAAGTTGTAAATAAAACCAGCTACCTTTTAACAAACGCAATTAAATAAAGAACTAAAAATAACAGATAAAAAGTCATACGCCAGTCTTGAAATAATTAAATGAATAGGAAGTTTATATTAAATACAATATGGTAAAATTATTATTAATATGTAAAGATAAGGATTTCGTAACAATAGGAAGGTTGTTTAAAAAAAAAAAAAATGTTTTTTTTTAATGAAAATAATGAGGTTGGTAGGCACACGCTAATCTGCCTTCCTTCAGTAAACACTTATTTTTAGTAAAAACTTATTCAATTAATTACTGTTTATGAAACGAAGTTGGTTGTTGTTTTTCCCTAGATGTTTGTCTATGGATGGGCATAAATTGACCTGGATTGGAGCCAAACTCTGTTTGTGGGCCTTGACCTCCATGTTTAAAGGAATCATATATTTTAATTTGATTTTATTAGATTAATAATAAAATATGATCAATGTTTGATTTTATCGCAAATAATTTTATAAGCACATAATAATAATTATTTTCAAACAATATTAAAAACGATAATGATTTTTGACATGAACTTTCATATATTTTTTTTATTGATGTTTAGAAATTGAGTCAATCATAAAAGTCTTTTTAATATTACACTATCTTTATCTCGGTTCCACCTACACCTATCAAGGTCTATATTAGGAAAGAAAGAAAGTGCGCCCACTACTTACATATCAAGATCACTTTAAGCCTCGTCAAAAGTACGTTTAGATTTAGGTCCCAGTCTGAAAAATCTGGGAACCATTTTGTTTTTCGGTTATCTGCATTTCCCCGTAAAGGTATGGTCCTTTGTCAAGCGACAATGCGAATAAATTTAACCTAGCAAGACGCTTGTCTTGCTAGGTTAAATTTATTTGGTCCTTCAGGTCTAATTTATTTATATCACAAAATGGCCGTATTTAATCGTGAAAACGTAACAGATAGAGTTATTTTGTAGTTTTAGTATGGATTACGATAATTGTTATCAACCTGTTCTTTTTCTTTTACATCATTCGGATATTATTCTGCTCAATTTGATATTGCGAGTGATGATACTATGTAGGTACTAATTAAGGACGGACTTTATGTACTGCTGTATGACTGGGGATGGGTGTCCACTCTGGTTGGATAGGGTAAAGCTGGCCTCGTATGTGTCAATTTCTTGATGTGAAGTTGGCAGACTTAGGATACTTATTTCATCAGCGTTTCAGTTAGAGACACCTAAATAATCTGGCATAATATGATGTTTTTGGATTGTTCCTTGTTTCTTTTATTATAGACATTCTGATTTAATTATTGATAATAAAAATCTAAGTAACAGTGGTTACGTGCTCTTTTAGTATTCACCTTTTTTTAATGTTACAAATGAAAAATGATAAAAACAGTGGTATACATGACAGCTGACGCGACGTTGCCAACTTTCTGATTGCATATATAATAAGTAACGGAGCACACTGTTGATGTAAGTAGCTGCGTATGACGCATAGGTTATGTGTATTATGTACTCATGTACTTAGAGTGGGCTGAAGTCTGTTTTTGTAATCAGTACTTTTTACATTTAGACTATTTATTTCGTGGACATTGGTTTAAAGACATTTATGTAGGTACTTTTACAGACATTTATTTTATTTAAAAATAAAAACAATTTTTGGCTGTGCAACCATCATCGGCCTATTTAATGTGACAGGGCTGGGCACAGGTCTCCTCTCATTCAAGCCTAACTTTACCCAAGTGTGGTATGATAGAATTCACATGCTTTCGAGAGAATCTCTCAATCATGCAGGTTGCGTCACGATGTTTTTGTTCATCGGCTAAGCATGTGATAAATACACACGTACTTTTAAAGTCAGTTGTGCGTGCCTTGGGATCGATTCAGGACCTTTGAACATAATCCCCTGGTCACAACATTAAGCCATCGCAGCATACAGGCAGGCAGCAGGCAGGTGCCACCAACGTGAAAACAAAACAAAAAATCCACACGGATCCGGAAAAAACCAGATGTGTGGCGATTCTTCTGCACAATTACATCGATCAGGATAAATCGTCCGATTGCAATCTCTTGTGTTTACACAAACCTTGTCAAAGTGCTGAATCAACATAGCGTGTGATGGGACATTGAGTGTTTGTGGCAAATTGAACTCTATTTATAGATGGCTTTTGAACATTATTGCTTACAATAAAGACAACTTGGTGGACCGCTTAGTTTGCTAACTCCACACAGTTGTAAAAAATGAAAGTGTAAAAACTTAAACCTATAAAAAACGCAAGACAAATGAGGATGTTAAAATATTAGGTATTTCAAGAATACTTAGCCTATTCAAACAAAATACAATAATCTCATACAATGTCTCAAACACACTTTTTAAAAACGTGATTTCCTTGTTTATTAGATTCATTTCTCCAATATAAGAACTAACTACTTAAGTTATCATTGTCTTTTTTTGTAATTTTACCACTACTTACTATTCGATTACTGATTGCTATCCTTAAAATCACTGCTATATGTAAAACAGACAATTACATTTATTTATAATTTGCGCGACCAACCAAATCGACCAGCGAAATCCAAATATAATATAACTCAAAGGTGACTGAGTGACTGACATAGTGATCTATCAACGCACAGCCCAAACCACAGGACGGATCGGACTGAAATCTACTAAAAAAGGATTTTTGAAAATTCACCCCCTAAGGGGGTAAAACGGGGGTGCAAAGTTATGTTGAAACTTTATTTTTTTTAAATAAATTGCACGCGGTCGAAGCCGCGGGAATCAGCTAGTATTTAAATAAAATACTAACTTGACATCCTTAAAGCCAATGACAGCCTCTACAGTAATGATGAATAAATTCAAAATATTCAAACCAATAAAACCATCATCATTAATATCTTCCTACATGTACCAGTTTGATAATACCTACCTATTGCGATACTAGCTTTAGTCTGTGAATTCGTCTGCATATAATTATACATTTTATCCAATCTGTTTTTTTTTCAATCTGCTTATTTATTTCTTACACTCATATGTTAAGAAATTAGCTATTCTGCGTATTACTTTCACTTTCACCCCTCTTTTCGTACTTATAAGGGACAAATCTACTCACTCAAATGATCACCATTTGCCTTCCTATGAGAGGTCATTATAATTATGCTCTTTTCTAGGACTCGAAACTATTTACCACATATCATCTAAATTGGTTCAGCGATTTAAACGTGAAAAGGTAACAGACAGACAAACTTTCGCATTTAAAATATTTAGTATGGATTGTCCGCATTTATTCACTTTCACGGCCCACGCTCCGATCAAACAATAATGGGATGGTTAACGTACGAACTATAGGCGATTATTGTTGTAAGAAATTCTATAAATCAATTTAGTTATCAAAGTAAAAGTTATTTGATAATTGCTTGTTTGTAGAACAGTGGGGTTTGCATGAAAGATTGGTCTTCAATTATTCTGGAGATGGATATTTCGCTTGTAACCGTTTCAGTACTGTTTTTTTTTTTATTCTATTTATTAATTGTTTCAAATTATTTGTTATGCTCTCAGACACGCTTTTGTACAAAAATAGAAAGGTATATAATAGATATGTATATATTTTTAATAACTTACGTAAAACCTATAATTTAAAAAAGCGGTTCTTATTCATGTATTATAATTAATAGTGCTTTCTATAAAGTTGTAAATGGTTTTTAACAAATAGTATTATCATCAGAAACCAGTTAATTGTTAAGTAAAAGTTTCACATTTACTAATTCGTGGAGAGATGACGAAAAAATTTGTCAAAATTATGTAAAATTGAAATACATTTGACTGTTCTGACAGATCTATTTGCACGAAGAAGTGGTAATGTGTAGTATTATTACTGGATCTTTACAAAACAAACAATTTTGTTTGCTTTTCCTTAAAAAATAATATCATTAATTATTTATAGTACATTAATTTTGAGTGTTAAAAATAGGTATTGTTACTTCTTTGTTTGTTTTCATCTCTCTTTCCCCACTTGAGTCGGTCTCCTTATTCAGGATAATTGTGTCCTCGTTCATAATCGTATTTTGCCAGTTCCAGCGGTATCGGTTTACTTAAATATTAGATTCAACAACTCATCATAATGAGGCACCAATGGCAGTATTTTGCCAAACAAGTCGTATCGTCGAAGAGTATCGACATATCGTAAGAAAACTTTAAAATCATCGACAGTGGACAGTATAGAAAATCAATTATTTAAACGAATTATATGTATTGATACAAATGTTTTGATTTCAATCGTGTGGTACAGACATAAGTTTATTCTGTTGGGTTCGTAGTACAAATATGTACACAAGCCTTATGGCCCGACACTAGGGCGAGATATAAACTTTCGCCGTAATATGATTTTTGACAGAGCAAACTCCAACATACTTGCTGTTCATTCAAACGTTCAGTCGTTCCATAAGTATTTTCGGTACTGTTAAAAAAATATAAAAAGCCATTTTATGCGCCTATACTATGCTGCGTCTTCTATAATATCAGCTAGACAGCTCTTTTAAGTAAACATAGTTTCGCGCACATTGATTAACAACGACATGTGAATTAAATTATTCCTCGTCGAGACAAACGTTTATTCATAACAAAACGATCTGATTTGTTCACAGGAACATGTGTTAAATTTAAACACTTTTATGTATCTGCTTCATTTTTTTTTGGTCAAATTTATCTTGTATCATAAAACACAAGATAAAATCCTCTAATTTATAATACCAATACATTTAGATTAAGGATTACGTTTAAGAAAACTGTCAAAAAAATAATAAGTACTAACTTTTCTAACACAACTTTTGTTTTCGCTTACCTTAAATAAATAACGGTGGACGAATTATTCAGAATGGTCTTATAGTTTCGGAGCATATTCAATACAAACACACAAAAAAAAACTTTCCTCTTTATACTACAAGTATATTAATGAACTTATAGATATTATTTTTTTGTTTCAGATCCCAACAATATACCTGCCAATTAGTGTTGTGAATGTCAGTACAAATACGAAGTATATTTATATGTGTGTGTAAAGTGATGCAGTACAGTGTAACACGGTCACAAATGAAGCGACGTAAACAGCGGAACGTCCCTACGGTACAGTGAATAAGAAACAATGTTAGTGAAAAACGTTTGGGTGTTCTTCGCAGGATGTCTCGCTATCGGTGAGTGGTTTTGATTGTACTTTTGTGAGAGACTGTACTTACATATAATCGGCGTATTACTATTTTCATATTCATACAAACAAAGTCTAAATTTATTGAATATGAAAATAATTCTTTCTGAATGTCGACAATAAAGGCAGCCCTCAAAAAATCGGCGAAAGAAGAAGCGGCGCAACAAATTCCCAGCATACAAGGTGTTTTTTATCTATATCAATTAAATCAATACGACTTCACTGAAGCTATAATGAACTCAACGCAAAAAAATCGTACCTAACTTGTAAAAATCGAGTAAGAAACACACACAAAAAAATACAATCTAATTGAGATCATCATCATTGTTGCTTTGATGACGTTTAGACCACCTTTGGATCCTGGTCTTGTAATTACCAGTCGAAACATAATCCTTTGAACCATCCACTGTCGGGTAAAGCCGACAAATAAAATCTGGACACGCCCCTTGTCGTGCCTTGCCGACAACGATAGGGCTAATATTAGTTCGGTATTTATGGCAGCAATTATGTTACATCAAAATCAACTCTATGAATTACAGTTTAAGTACTATTTAGTCAACGGCTAATTTACAACCGCGGTCTCCCATTGTCTTGTTTATTGTATGCGGTTCTAGTTGTATGTCTCACACAGAAGAATGCCTCGAGATATGCAAATCTGAGCGCAATTAATTTGCGTATAATAGAAAGAATGTTTACAAGTACCTCTGGTTCTTGTTATGCTGCAATTACAATTAGTTGCAAATAACATACCATCACGCCTTTAGCCATTAATTGGTAGGCAGAAATGCATGTACGTACTGACGGAGTAACAACCAGTGATAGTTTAGAGGCGTGATCAATGGACTGAGGATTCAAAGGTCTCGAATTCGAAGCTAATACACGAACTACTGACTTTTGGAAGTAATGTGCGTTTTTATCACATGCTCAAACGATGAAGGAAGAAATAGTGAGGAAACCTGCATAACTGAAAGATTTGTGTAGGTAGTGGGTTATAATAGCCCAATCCTTTCCAAATGAGAAGAGATCTGTGCGATTAGACGGTAGTGGGATTGGTACTGACATAACAATCTGCTGTTAAAATTTGTTCAAATTATTCGTATTAAGAGCAAGTTTTTTTTGCAAACATTGTCTACAACATTATTCTAGAGATTTCAAACTAGGACCTATTCAAAGCAGGTGTCCTCTATATGTTTAAATCGATTTGCACGTTTCTGACGTATTTGACGAAAACTATTTTAAATATTTGATACATTCATTCAATCTATTGCAATGTTATTAAACCTTAGTATAACAAGCAATGTTTTTCAATAACTGAGACAAAATGCAATATGAATGAAATCAACGCACGTAATGCATTCGTATTTCGTATTATTGAGTTTTTGATTTGGTCGTTTGATGTTCGTACATGTATAACGCTGAAATAACTTAAAATAATCATTTTAGAAATAGAATATTTGATATTATAGACAAACAGCGGATTCTAAAATTGGCTGCTTTATATGACATTTACCTTTAATTTAACTAGAAAGAAAGAAAATATATTTATTTGTCACCAAAGACAACGCGTATAGCATAGTTAATAATTAATTACATCATTACAATTCCTTACAATTGAGAATATTAGATAGAGAAATAAGTAGAAATAACGTGGCATAGATACTTCTGATTAGCTGTAAATGTTCTATCTAAAGCCACGGGCAAACTGTAGCTGGATTCATCTCAATCTGACAAAAGATCTGAGCCCAGCTGTTGGTCAGTAATTGGGTTGATGATTTGCACAGCAGGTTCCTATGTATAAACCACTTTGCCTATATTTTTTTTATTATTCAAAGATTATTTTGGCTCATGAGACTTTCTTGCTGTTCACAGAGGCTGAATAGTACCAAAAATTAGAATATAAATTACACACATAAATTCAACATTAGAACAATATGTATGTATGTTGATCCATAAGATAAAATAAACGCCTCTTTCAGGAGAAACCGACCGTCCATTTATTAAATACGGCATTCCCATAGTACCAGGGACACATGACTCAACAATGCAACACGATTGCATTGAACTCGTATCGTAATTGGAAACTTTATGACCATTCTATGGTAATGTACTGACGGATAGTAAAATAGGCCTGAGGTATCTTAATGGTTAGTAAAATACATGCGACTTGGCATGTATCGGTAATACCAAATTTATAGCTATTGAAAATTTAGCGATTGAAACTTATAATGAATGTGCCTACGTGTACGTCAATCATCCATTTACAGGATATAGTGAGTCAAGAAGACTGTGACGAAATAAATTATATACTATTCTTGTATCTATAAAATAAAGGATACTCCTAGCTAAGCCATATAAACATTGATCAATCGATTGAACTTCAAACCAAAGCTTGTTCAAAATCCAATTAAGTACCTACTATTCACAAAAATATATTAACGAAAGAGTTCTAGTTTTTATAATTATATTCTTAATAATATTATAACTTACATATACCTAATGAATATCCATGTAATATGGAGAACAGGAAAAATTTGGAATAAAATTGAATAAAGTAATAATAATATTTAATAAGGTATATAATTTTTTTTTTTATTTTCTTACTCCTCCTATTTAATTAACCGACTTCAAAATGAAGGAGTTTTTCATGATTTATTTCACTGCGGTTTCCAAAACCGTTAAATTATTTCCTTGTGACACGTCGCGGACTGAATTGTCTCGACGATTTTCTGGATGGACCAGTCAGGATCATCAATACAGGAGTTGCAGTACCTAGTAGAGTTAGGTGTCGGGGATGTCCCAACACAAAGGAAGAGCAATTAATTATGTATTTTATTCCAAGCTTAAGAGATATATTAAAATTTAAGAAAATAAGTTTAAGCCATAAGATTTACTATAAAAGACCAAAGACCAAAGTACCAATTTAAATCAAGTTACAGAACAAATCTTAGTTATTATGTTCGGTCTGATTGAATTTCTATACATATTCTCAAAAGTGTTTTAAGAATTCTAACGAAGGTTTTAAATCATAACAGTCTTTGAAAATATACAGCAGGAATTCTATTTAAAAATGAATATGTGCCTTTGTAGAACTACATCAGTATCATTTGGGTACCCCAGGGGATATACTAGCGTGGTATTCCGAATATTATATTCTTTATATTTTCAATTTGCGTTATTATTTTTTATTTGCCTTTGACAGACTGGTTTGTTTTTTTTAACAAACCTCAAAAATGGAGAGGTCTGTTTTACTATATACCTATTTTTTTTATGTATGTTCTTCAATTTCTCCGCTAACTGTGGACCGATTTCGAAGTTCAGTTCGGTAGGGTATATCCTCAATTTGGTTCCATTGTCACCAAGTCATGATCTTGTGATGGTGTCTCAAGGAAATCCAGGTCAATCCTCAAATATAGGCACTACTCATTTTTCATATTATATTTTCTAAAGCTGTTTAAGTATTTTTATAAACCACAACGGTAGCAAAAGCAATTAATCTTATGGTCAACGACATTTGCAACATCAGAGGTGTCACTCACGCTTTGCCGATCCTATAACAGCTTACCTGGGAATCAAACCCGAGACTTCTTTTTTAGCAGTCGACCAGTAGACAACGAGGCAATCTATGTACATACACATTTTATATATCACCTACTTTTCAATCATAATACAATAAACAAAAACGTTTCATTCTTAACTACAGACAATACAGTTCCAATCACGAAAAGACTCAAAATCTCAACTCATGCAATCGAAACAATACAAACAATACAATATAATTCAAATATACATACATACAAATAACGACCTTCATTCGCGAAATTGTACCCAATACCGTTACAAAACCGCCCACACTATCAGGACCAATATAAAAGCTTAGTCACACTAACTCCCAAGGATTATTTGGTCGAGATTAATTTGTTTTGTGAATCTTTTTAATGAATGCTAGCCTTTGCCTATAACTCCGTCTGCGTAATTTTGGTGGATTTTTAATCTATTCCGCTCTTTTATCAATCTGTTTATTTATTACTAGTGAAAAGTATTATTATAAATTTTCGTTCTCTTAAGAGGGGATTTTTGGGATAAAAATCCTATCTTGTATACTTTCCTGGGACTCAAATCTCCATACCAATTCTCATCCAAATTGGTTTAGCAGTTTTAGCGCGAATAGGTAGCAAATAGATATCTACTTTCACATTTATAATATTAAGTTATTATGGATTGTTACCCTCCTCCTAAAATTAGTTGAATATAATATGTTGTGTCAAGGAAAGATTGACTGAATCGTAGGAAGCATCGTTTGGATTACGGATAAACCTATTGAGTTGAAATGACTTCCAACTAAACCTGGCTTATAGAGGCACTACTCTAATTAAAACTTTATTGAGGGCTTGAGGGAAGATTATGTGCTTATATAAGAATTAATTTATTGACTTCAAAATGAAGATTTTGGTTGAATCGTGTGACCTATGTATTTTCAAAGTTCTTACTTCGTACTTCGTACTTGAGAGATTTTCTCAATGCTATCCGATGTCTGCCAAACCGCAGTAGGCTAGCGTGGTAGACTATAGCCTAATCCCTCTTAAATGAGAGGGAGACCCGTGCCCAATAATGGGCCAATAATGGGTTGATGATGATGTAATTATTATAATTAATCGAAGTGATATCGATTTTAGTGAGCATGTTAATACATATACGAGAAGCAATTCGATTCAAATGCAGACGTATAATTAGTTGAACACCCACATTCCGCTCATTTATACATAATTGTTAGGAAGTAATAGAGAACTAGTCTGTCAACGCCTGTAATCGATTCTATAGCCGTATAAAACGATAGGTTTCTAAAAAAATTGTCTAAAAATTTTGTTAGTACCGGTAAAGGTGGGTGGTAGTTACAGTAGGTATTTTAATTATTTAGATTCGTGTTTTAGGGAATACATACATTCATTATATATTAGTCTTCTGATATCAGAATTGGCGTGCATTTTATGCGCGCCCTTGTTTTGTGCTACGTGATGTATGTTTGATTTTGCGCACTGAACCAATATTTGTTTGCATATCGGTAGTTGTTTTAGGTATGAGTGTTATTGTATTATTAATAATATGGTGAACATTTCAGTGTAAAAAGAGACTCAAAATTAGGCTTATTTTTCTGATGCAACGCAACATCAACAATATACATACAACATAACAAGACGATTCAGTGGCGCAGTTGTTGAGCGATCGGCTAGTGCGCCATGGTTTGCAGGTTTGATCCCCGCACGGAGCAAATATTTATACGATCTTCAAGTAGTTGTTCTGGGTCTGGGCTTTTGTGTATGTGTTTGTTAACGCACCTACGATACAGGGGTAAATCCAAGTGAAAAACACTAGCAAAGGAAAAAAAAGAACTTGTTGAAATTGGTTCGACTCCTATTAGACGGAAATCAAAACATACCGACAAAATGCGACTAACAATAAAAATGCTCTGCTTAACCTCTTAAAGATACAAGCGTGAATAACTTATCTTAGTACATCGGCCGCAGATTTGCACAAGTCCCCCTCATTTCTCCCGTTAAAGTTGAAATTTCCAATAATCCGTCTGTGGAGACGTCTCTTAGGTACCTAAGTTAAACTTGCCGAATTTCAGCTTCATAGGTTTATTAGTTTCCAAGATTTCATTTAATCAACGAGCGAGTGATCTAATAATCATTAGAATGACTAATTTGTACTTTAATATCTGTTTCTAATCTTATTGATTTCTTAAACTTAGGTACACTAAATCAGAATAACAATCTATATCTATATATAAAAGGTGAAGCTAACTGATTGGCACATCAACGCAGGGCCTAAACTTTAAGGGGTAGAAACTTGAAATTTTGCACAATAAAAATTTGGGTTCTTTTTATAACAATACGTTATTAGTTCTAAAATCGTGCTCATTAAAATTAGTGGGGAGCACTAATTTTAATGAGCACGATTTTTGAAAATTCACCCCGTAAGGGGGTAAAACGGGGGTGAGAATTTAGTATGAAACTTATTTTTTGCCTGGCTGTTACTAATTAGGTATAACACCAAGACAACAAAAACCCCAAGTCGACCCGTGACTACAATCCTTGAAAAGTAGTTTTTTAAACTTACATTTATATGAATATTTATAATATGGATTGTAAGAAGCCGCGTATAAAGTTTCACAAATCATCACTTTACATGTATTTTGGTGTTGATTAATGACCGGTCCCTGATAGTGGAGCTCTTAATACCCTCTAAAATCCCCTTAAGTATTTGATATCCTAGACAAATTGAGTTTCGCCTCGTGGAGTTCGGATATGCTATTAGTAAGGCTTCAAGGTAGAGTACTTGTAATCGATTGCCGATATACCCGTGAATATTAACGACACTTAATTGACTAATTGTACACAATGCACCTAGGAATTTAATTAATGTCTCCTGTAAATTAAACACCTGTACGCACTAACCATGCGCGTATTCTGTTTATTAGATTATCTCGCAGCTTCAACCGATCAATTTAATATTAATTTCTCCTCCACATTTCGCCCCTAAGGGGTGAATTTCCAAAAACGACGAAACACTATGCATTTATTTTTGGTGAGACGTTTGAATATTTAATTTCATTCTTCTTACTGTAAAAAGGACGGTCTTCCCATATAAAAAATCCTGATATACGTGTTTAATTTTTTCTAACCAACAACTTGTATATTAAATTTCATAACTTTAACTTTGAAAATAACGGAATTCGGTGACTATGGACCCTGAAAAGGGTTCGAATCATTAAGATTAAATAATAGCAATATATCGCAAAAAATCGTAATAAATATAGGATTATTTCGATACCTTGTATTCTCAAAAAAAAAACAACTCCTAGTTAAAAAATCTCCATAAATAGATGACAAATATAATTTTAAATCGACGAGTATTTGCTATATTAAGATGTCAATTCAGTTTCGTAAACTTAAAGTGAAACCAGTTAGATACTAATAAAATCAATGAAATGATTAGAAGAGATAACAAAATCTTAATAAAAAGAAATCAAAATGAATCTGGTAACTCTTATTCTTGATAGAATTTTAAAACCCCCAAGAGCAATTGTATGAATAAATGTTTATTAAAATTTGTACAATCAAGTTAAGTTCGAATTCAAGTGGTATTTAATTAGTACATTGTTTGATAGTATTTCCTAACCTAGTTGTGAAATACGTGTTCCAAATTACAACTAAAATTGTGTATCATGTTGATTAACTAGCTATATTCATTAGATAATTAATTCGTGATGAGATGTTTGTATTTTATAATAAAGCAATCGTAGGAAACATGTTTAGAATATTCCCATCATCATTTCTCGCGATTATTAGATTCCTTAGAGCATTAGACGTTCTTAGAAAGTACTAGGAAAACATAACGAAGCAACAGGTCTATCCTAGCGATTCCCGTATGTGAAACGCTCGTATCCCGAGTCCAGACACAAACACATATATGTAAACTCACATTGATACAGGACTTTTCTATGATCCCTATATCTGTTTCCCTCTAAAGCTCTCCAAACGTAAGGTCAGAGCGAGACGACAAACCAGTCATGCATCTATGAATTAACTTGCGTACGGTGTAGTTAGCGGGAACAATTTTCTTTTTTCTTGTTCTGTTTGCGTGTGTGCGACAGAGAGAGAGAGAGAAGGTGAAGGCTTTTGTGTTTCAATGAAAGGAAAATATTTGTAAGCAAACAATAGCTAAAGGATGTTTATAAAACTTTAGCTTAGGAATGGAGCCTTATTAGGCGCAGACATGTTAAATAAGGTCAACAAAAAGACTAGTAATATTAGAATTGTTTAATTTTATCCGTATTGAAGTTGCTATCCGCATGAGTAAAATATATTATATTATCTAAATATTAAATCAATTTACTTATTTAATTCATAATATTATTTAATTCATTATGTAAGAAGCACTAATACTTGACTACGTAAAAAGTCGTGCGTTTGACATTTCAGTTGAATTAAATTATTTACGACATAAAAGGCATAGGAACTAGTAACCTGTTGAAGCTTCTCCGATGCGGTGTCAGCCGGAGGCATTCAATTATCTGTGAAACGGGCAATAGATAAAACAAAAAAGGCGGAATAGCCACCACTCATATTTCTGACATCGTTAAAGTAGGTCAAATTATTTAAAAGATGAAAAGGAATCTTGAGTAATATTATTGTAGAAATGAAAAACAGACCGCGATTTAAATCAGTTGTTTTAAAATAACTTAGTAGGTATAATTACGGATTTTTAGTGCTTCATCCGACTTAGATGTTCGATAAACAATTTTATTGCTCGTTACTTAAAATTGAGAAGCGTTCGAGTATTTGGGCGAGCATAATTATCATCACTGGTGCACTCACTATTATGCACTGGTGCTTTCTTCAAAAGGCCATCTCAGACTTTATCCTACATCGTCAGGCTCACATAATGTAACCAAAATGTTTGGACTTTAAAAGAGACTATGATTCTCTGAGTTTGTTTCGGCATTTCTTCTCAGAGGTCGTCAGTTAGGAAATGCCGATGTCAACTAGATACTAAAAAAAATCTTACATGACTTGTAAAAGTATTTTTTTAAAGATCTATTTACAGAAATAAACAATCATTTCAATTAATCATTTCATTTCATTTCATTTCATCTTAACAAAGTTAATTCTAGCTTTCAATAAAATTATTCTGTAGATGATAAAAATAAAATAAAAACATAATAATTATGTATAATATTATGACTGTAGAAAAAAAAATCTTTAAAAATATTGCACGAGGAAGTGTATAATTTGGTATGGTTAGAAATAATAATGGACGATTGCAGATTAAAATACATAGGTACGGATTTTAATTAATAGTTTATTAATTTTAAATAATTATTAGTCGGTTCAATTGAGCGGATACAAAATAAGAAAAAGAAATTATGCGCTAATAATTTCTTTTTCTTATTTTGTAAGTCGCATCACTTTTCAAAATTTAAATTATAACAGTTATGTTATAATAGGGTAGCGTCAATAAAATAAGTCTATATCACTGCATCTTGAAGCGTAATTTGATTTCAAACACAAAGTATCTGCCAACATATTAACAAAAACAAGAAATGCAGTAAAGGTAGGTACTGCATCTTTTACGACCGTTCTAAAGTTAATGAGATTAGTCACAGCTGCTTATCTAAGCGTTTCAATAAAGTGTAATGTGCAATGGCATATTAAATTGCAAGAACATAAATTCTTGTTCGTGTTCACTCACATTTGGTTCCTATTTTCTTACTATGTAGGTACATTATTAAACGCCTCGGTGCTTAACCTACTTCAATAAGGAGGTTTTGAGTCAGTATCTTTTATGTACTGATTTTTTACACTTACGCGAATTCTAGATGTATTGAAATAAACCTACTTTTTACGGATTTTATCGCGGTGTATTAATATTATTACCTATACCATTTAGAGCCTGCTTCGTCTATTTACAGTCTGCCCTTGTGGATCCTGTACACTGTACAGCATCCATGATTACATGGATGCTGTACAGAATCCACAAAGTCGGGATTATACATGTCAAATGATAATATGAATATACAGCGATAAAACCCGTAGAAAGTAGTTTCACTCTCATTTAGGTTTAAATATTAGTTTTATTGAAAAAAAAAACTACAATTTCACATTCATAAGTAGGTTTACATTTGGTAACTTTATATTTTTATCATCATCTTAGACTTTTCTCAAATATGTAGATTGCGACCTTCAGTTTGTCTAGACGCGTTGCTTTGAATGTTACGATTTCAAACGAAGAATTTCTACAGACTGACAGGATTTTCGAGTTTCTGGCGACAATTGTCGTAAACGGCATGTTAGATGATGTAAATTTTGATGGGAACTCATCTAAAGAGTAGAGACACAAAAATATGATTTTGTTTGAAAAGTGACTCTAGCAGAATTGGGCATAGTTACCTATAATTCAGGAATATGTGTGCAGTTGTTTGTAAATATTATAATTCTTCCTTTACTTTGATGAAAAATTTCATCACTAGCTATTGTACTATGTATAGCAAAGATAATATATAGTTGCAGCTATACGCAGCAGATTGCGTTGCAGCTATACGTTTTACAGAAATACATTTGGTACCTAGTAAAGTATCAAAGAGATACATTTATCACGACTACTGAATATCCTGCAGTATCAAAGAGAAGCAATATTCGCCTTTTCAGAGCTTTCAATGAATAAGACGAAGCTCTGTTGAGACGGTTACAGTAAAGCCCCGAACTGAATATGAAAATTTTACAATCACAGAATAAGAAATACGTACGTCTTCTTAATATTTGTTATTGTGATTTGTACTCAATTTTTATCTAGATAAAGTCGTATCTAGAATGCTAGAAGCGTTGATATATAATTTTTTTAAACTAACTGTTTTTTACCCAATTACTATTATTAGATATTTAATTTTATAATTCTGAGCACGTGATTAACTTTTTATGTATATTGGGTGCGTTTAAAAACAAATTTTCCCATGTAACACAAATCTGAAACAACGTCTCGTATAGGAATATTTGTTCAATGCGGCGATCAAATGTTGCAACCCGTAACGCAATAATCGATTCTTCAGAGTAAGAATTCTTCTTAATTTCTTCTTCTTCTACCTAAGCCATTGACATACAATAAATGACCAATATCCAAGCTGTTTCATTAACAGTTTGAATTATTGCCGTAGTTAAGTGCTTGGCTCGTGGGATACCAACGGGTTTGAGAAGTAGAACCATAGACCTACATCGAAGATCAAATGATCAATTGGCCATATCTATTACAGAATAAGTTTTATATAATATTACTCAAGATTAATGTTTTTAAACTACGATAACTCTATTGAAATTTATGCTATCATGTTCAATTCTATAAAACTTTTCAGACACAACAATATTTTATAATTACAGTGTGACTTGAGAGCAAGTTAGATGCAGAGAATTTAGTAGAAAAACCCGATGATTTATAATTGATTTTGGATTTTCGTAATCGAACCATACAAGTACCAGTACCTTACATGCGCTTTTCACACCTTAGGCTGGTCCTAAGGTGTGAAAAACGCATGTAATCCATTTAATTTAATAAAAAAATAGTCATCATAATTCCATAGATTATTGTACATAACATTCTTTTGCTTATGCCCAAATAAATACATATATGCACTATTTACTTTGATACTGTTGTTATATCAATAAACATCTAATAAATATTTGCGGTAGAGCCCAATATCGTTGTTTATTTGACCTACGTATTTAGTTTTTCAAAGGAAGTAGGCACAAGAACGTCCGCTCGAGCGATTTGTGTAAATATGTTGGTACGATCGTCAATATTTGCGATAGAGAACTTTTGGACTGTACAGTTCACCACGCTAGACTAGTGCAGGTCTAAAGCGATCTTTCGGAGACTCCTTCTCCTTCTCAAATACGATAGGAGACTCGTGCCCAGCTGTGGGAAACTAAATAATTATATTAATAATAAAAAATATTTCTGGTCATTATGAATCAGCGCCATCTAGTTCCATGGTTTCATGGCAACGAGGCTTTTGTTACGGATACTAGATAGTTGATATACTACTATTCATTATTGTCACACTGCTGGGCACTGGTCTCCTCTCATTTGAGAGGGATTCGGCTATAGTCCACCACGCTAGCCTACTGCGGGTTGGCAGACTTCACATGCCATCGAGAAAATCTCTCAAGCATGCAGGTTTCCTGACGATGTTTTCCTTCACCGTTTGAGCATATGATAAATACGCACATAACTTTAGAAAAGTCAGTGGTGCGTGCCTTGGGTTTGAACTCGAGACCTCTGACATTTCAGTCCACTGGTCACACCGCTTGGCTAACAGCTCTTTAACGCCTATAGAGTATTTATTCTATTAGTAGTCGTGAGAAAATAAAAGGAAACAAATGCGAAAACTATAATAATTTTCTTCACTCAGGTGCCTCCGTACTTTCTTGTAAATAGTATTTAAGTCTCTACACGCGATGTCGATGTGTTGAAGAGCGGTAAAGAAACATGTCAAGACAGGTGGCCTATTGAGCATTTTACACACACAACAATGTATACCTATGTGAGTTTAACACCATAACACTGTGTAGACGCCAGTTAGGCTCTACTAGTACCTTCTGTCCCTTCATTTCACATTAAAATTTGATCCCTATTCATACGATGTTAAAGTTCAGTTTCATACTTGACTAAATCCAATCTGCCTCCTCTGAGTTTCTGGTAGCCTAGTACTCTCGAACGCACACACGTCATGTCGCCGCGATTCTCATTCCATATATCAAGGTCACACAGACCTCACATGCAGCTGCCGTCAACCGTCCTTGTCACACATACTTTAGATTCACACGTGTGACAAGGCCGGCGATATTTTTCGTTGTGTGACTACACTGTCTAGACGTTTATGTGGAACTTTCTTGCGGTCACCATGCTTTCCTTAGAAACTCAACAATGATGATAACTTTATTGAGAAACTCTTTTTTTAACAAATACATATTCAACATAGAAGTATATCGCCATTACTTTCGCGAATTAATTAAGTGAAAATCTCACAACATGCTCGTAAAATATAAAATGTCAACTTAAATATGTATTATTCTAAATTCTATAATTTTATTTATAACTGCTCGTTGGTCTAGTGGCTGTAAGTTCAACTGCTGAGCAAGAGGTCTTGGGTTTGATTCCCAGCTCGAGCAAAGTTTTATTGGGTTTTTCTATAAAATTCTCAGTAGCAGCTCGGAGTTAGGATTCGTGTCCGGTTGATGACCATCCGCAATAGGCTCGCCCCTTATTATATGGAACCTAATACCGGCGAAATGTAGGTGTTGGTACATTGTAGTACACCTCTGCCTAACCCTTCGGGGACGACAGGAGTGATGGTATATGTAGGAGGCACCTAATCAAAATAAATTAATTGAAAGAAAGATATTTCAATCAGACGCCCATTTTATGCCACGCTGTTCTAGTACAGTATGTCATACATACCAGGGTAGCATAAAGACGAAAGAAAATTGGGACAGAGTGTTTATTTATTCCAAGAATGTATATCTTAAGTCCGGTCTTCTGGCTTTGAGATACGGGTCATTTAACAAACTAAAATTAAATCACTACAGTCATTTGTTATTAGATAAGGAAGCAATTAGTTTATGAAAGATAGACACTCATATTTATGATAAAACTTACGTTCCCAACTTTGTCGTCAGTCATAAATAAATATATTCTGACATTATAATACAGCGCCATCTAGTTTGGAGGTATAGAATAGATAGATTGTAATGAAAGTGTATAAAAACAAAATAATATAATGAAGTCCTTCGAAGAAGACTATTTAATAAATCACTCGGAATAAATGCATTCGCCTTCATTTTATGAACAAAATTCGTGCTGGTACGACGAGAAAATTGTAAACACTACAAAAATATTAATTATATTTATTTTAAAACGGACTTCATTATATTATTTTATTTTTATTATATGATCAGGTATTTACAAATGAGGAACATGACTACTCTTGACTGTAGCCATGAACCCGCAGTAGGCTAGCGCGGTAGACTATTTAGCCTAATCCCCTCTCAAATGAGAGGAGACCCATATCCAGCAGTGGGACAATAATTGGGTTGATGATGAATAAATTTAAATAAAATGAATACCGAACTACATTTTAATGAAAAATAAAATGTGTTTCCTTCATATAATTCTGATTTATAATTATTCAAAATTATTTGCAAACATAAAATGACTACCATTTATTTAGCTTTTGTTTTAACGTACAAAGCACCCACTCTTTGTCTTAGTGTAAAGAAAGATGTTTAAAGAAAATAATAAAAAAGTACTCACCGCATTTTTCCGACTTTTTATTTACCAAATGTTGTAAATGTACTCCGCAGGCTTTGTTTTTATCGAATGGAATACGCGTTTCAATGTTTCCGATGAACAATGAATCGATTCTATTCAACTTGATTAAAAATGCTTTTGTGTTTTTGTCAGTATACCACTGAAATTATGATTATTTTGACAAGTATTATGTCAAAAAAAATTGGTAAATAAACTCGGTTTCACTGTGTATCGTTGGAAATAGGCTCATTTTTAATACCTCAAACATAACAAATAACATAACACTCTAAACAAATAACATCGGATTAAGACTGCCTTTATAGAGCTGTGGTAGCCTAGAGGTGTGACCAGTGGACTGAGATGTCAAAGGTCTCGAGTTCTCGAACCCAAGGCATGCACCACTGACTTTTCGGAAGTTATGTGCGTATTTATTTTATCACAAGCTCAAACGGTGAAGGAAAACATCGTGAGGAAACCTGCATGCTTGAGAGATTTGTCTCGATGGCACGTGAAGTCTGCCAACCCGCAGTCGGCTAGCGTGGTGGACTATAGCCTAATCCCTCTCAAACGAGAGGAGACCCGTGCCCAGCAGTGGGACGTTAATGGGTTGATGATGATGAAGATGATGATGATGAAGACTGCCTTTTACGGGTTATATCCGGTACAGCGTAGGTGCCTGTATATGTATGTATATACATATCAAGGGGAGAATGAAAATGGATGTTATAAAGGATGCAAAAATAAAATCTATATATAATATATACTTACCGTGACAATATCCATAAAATGTAATTGTAATTTCAATGACTGTTAATTAATTAGTAATAACTACATGAGTAGGTATACATAATTTGGAGGTCTTAAAGTCACGAGTGAATATTATGGATCTTCTACGTAAACGTGATTTATCTTCGACCACAACTCGTCACTTACAATTAGTTGAGATGGTGGTCAAACACTATACACATGATGAAAAAAAAACTATTATCAATGATCCTTGTTGAAATCTATATAGAGGAAACTTTTATTCAGCAATGCACGTCGTTTAGTTAATGTCATGAAACTTTATTTTTAGTCACATAATAGTCAGAGGTCTGTCAAATAAGATTATGATAAAGTTATTGGCCGTAACGTGCCAATACATCGGCAATAAACATCACATATACATGCGAATATAATTTTTTTGAATAAAGGAGACTAAAATTAGAAAATGATTCAACGAACACAGAAACAAGATTCTCGGACAAAAGTTTTTAATGACTCAAAAACCTGTTTATTGAGTAAAATTCGACCCGCCCAGTCCAAACACATCGCGTTTGCCAAACTTGGCAAGTTGGTATTGAATTTGTTATTTCTTGACTGTCAATTGAATAATAATTAAATTTATTTTCTAGCTTAATTAACTACGGTACTTAAAACTTTGATTTTGTCCAAAATTGTACCGGGCGTCATCAACGTAATTAATTTTCTACAAATTGGCACGGGTCTCCTCTCATTTGAGAGAGATTAAGCTATAGTCCACCGAGCTAGCCTAGCCTAGGATTGGTAGAATTCACGTACCATCGAGAGAATCTTTCAGGCATGTCAGTGATGCCTTGGAATCAAACTCAGGATCTTTGACGTTACTTCATTAGGCTATAATTGCTTCCTATAATATATAATTATTTTCATTTACTATCGCTTGGGCGGGTCGTGCGGAACAAGTTTGCCCCCTATTCAACGAGTCTTTGCCCCCATTATATGGCTCCTAAAACACAAAATGTCACCTGGACATGCACATCAGTATTAACCATTTAGGGTTAATAGGATGACAAATTTATTACGCTATAACAAAACTAGTGTGCAAAGAAAAATAACTTTTAAATAATAACCTATATGGTATAGTATTCTCGGTGATGATAATGCAGATCAAAAATTGGTTTTCGTTCGGTTTACGTTACCTACTCATTTTCCTAACCCCACATAAAAATATGGTAGGTATACGATTATACGAACTTCCTTATACCGGCGGATATCTAAGATAATGCGTATGTAACGTGTTTTTGATCCATCTCTCTTTCATAACATTTCCGCCTCCGACAACACGCGATCTCTGAATAAAAAACAAACATCACAACATCCCATGTCCAAATTCAAATTTAGCCGTGTTTGTTTGCAAAACATTTTTGCGTCTTGATTCAAGTTTTTGCGTCTCGTTCTTTCATTAAACGTAAGACGAGGATGACGAGTGTTAAAATGAACAGTCATCGGTGAAAGCAAAGAATGCGACCTCACACTTTCACTCAAAGATAACCTTGGATTATGATACACGTAATATGTTACCATATTATTACTTCTTCGTTTCGTGGATTGCATAATAAACATCAGTTTCCCCATGAGAGGTATCGAATCTTCTTGGAATTGGCTACGGTTTATCCTCAATCGAAAAGGTTTTATATATAGAACTGTCTTGATAGGATCACGCTAATTAAGTTCATGACTTCAGTATAAGCAAGCTGGTTTACCCTAGAAATTGTCAAGTTTCAATTGTTTCAATAAATACTACAGAACTCTATACAGTAGATTAAAGATTTACCTACTGTTTTCTACTTACTGGTAAAAGAAATAATTGACTAGGTATCTTGATGATCTAAAAGTGATAATTAATAAAATTAATAATCAATAATTTTGTTGATTTTGGTAAATTAGGCTTAAAAGTATAATATCAATATTACAATACCTTTATGATATTTAAGTTAATGGAACTTTTCAGCTTGTGTACATAGTTTCTAGGAGTTTGATAATCATACAATATAATCTTTATTTCACTCACAAAGTCCATACTTATTATATTTAAGCGCCAATAAAGTTCAAGCCAAATATTTACTAAGAAATTTTCGTTGTTGTAACTAAGAGGAAAATAATGTGAATATCGTTGTGAACATATTTGGCGTTTACAGAGTATCCGTAACACAAGCCTCGTTGCTTAGCTCGGAACTAGATGGCGCTGTGTCATAATGCCACGAAATATTATTTATTTATTATTTATTACTTACTATACTTAGATGCGTCAATAATCGCTCAAACATTTGCCCCTATCAAACCCTTAACCACAGAAACAAGCCGTTAATATTACTGCATGACATTTAACTAACGCAATTATTTTATATTAAGATAGGTACCTATATTATATTATAGTTGAGTCATTGTCTGAATCATAAACGGTAATACCTGAATTCAAAGTAAGGTATAAAGTTCACAGTGTAGGTCTAAGCTGGACAAGGTCTTACTGAATAACTTAGCAATATCGAGATCCCCTCAACATATAAATAACATTCATACATAATTCAAGCTTCTTCAGACCACCACGTCAATACGTTCATATTAATAAATTTAATTATAAGAAACATCATGCATTTTAGAAATTTTAAGTACTAAGTCGGTGAAACTAGAAATATCTGCTTTCTAACTACATATTAAGTTTCAAATATTATTTTCTGTATATTAGAATATTAAAATGTTCATTAAATATTCATGCTCATTTTTGACTAAATAAATATATATCTGGTTGTTATGGTCGCTGGAATCCGCTGGATGCAGGTGGCCTAAGACCGGTCGTTGTGGAAATCTTTGGGGGAGGCTTATGTCCAGCAGTGGACGTCCTCTAGCTGACATGATGATGATGATTATGACACAGCGCCATCTAGTTCCCAGCTAAGTAACAAGGCTTGTGTTACAGATACTAAATGGTTAACACACTATATCGCTTATTCAATAAATATTTTTTATTTTTTATGCTCATCACATAAACATTTTGTCCCTGCCGGGATTCGAACCCTTACCACAGAAGGCATACTTTAATATCGCTGTGCTAATCGGTATTTCGAAAAATATTTCATGTGTAAATGTTTCAAAAATCAAAATATCATTTATTCAAAGTAGGCCAAATTTAATTGGCTCTTTTTGAACGTCGACAATAGAGAGAGACAGCCCCCAAAAACCTACCCTTCACCGCTTCCTAGTGTTTGTGCTGGGAAGAAGAAGCGGCGCAACAAACTCCCCAGCAACACAGTTCTGTCTGTTTATTAATTAAATATTAATTTTATATCTACACTTCTATACTAATATTATAAAGCTGTTTGTTTGTTTGTTTGAACGCGCTAATTTCAGGAACAACTGGTAAGAATTGAAAAAAAATGGTGTTGGATAGTTCTCTAATTGAAACCATTCACTATTTGTTCTGTTTTAAAGAATAAGAAGAATCTATGCGAATATAATAAATGCGTAAGCATGTTTGTTTGTCTGTCTGTTACTTATTCACGCTTTAACCACGATTTAGGATAAAATTTGGTATGAAAAAAGATTCAGCCCTGGAGAAGGACAAATGATAGTTTTGTCTCGGAAATCACCCCATAAAAGGATAAATATGAGGGTAAGAAATAAATGTACATATTGATGAATGAGCAGTATTTTGCAGACACAATTGTTGTCATTTTGGCATGATCAGATAGCGCGAAATTATAAAAATGTTAGGTATGATTTACAAGAAGCTTCACAGGAAATGAAACAGGATAATAAACACCTACTTATATGTACATAAATTATAATAGTATGATTAATATCAAGGCGAGTATGTATCGATTGTGATTGTAGACTTGTACTTGAAATTCCTGACACCAATGTATTCAAAGATGAGGCTGACCTCAGGGCTGAGGAAACTCATTGTTCATCATATTTAATTACCTGTCCTGTTGTAGAAGGCCGTATATAGAACATGAGAAAGATTTGTATTTATTTCGTGGTGATGCATAATAATAATCATAATCATTTAAAAAAAAAGTGTCCGTAGAATAAAGTTGACGACCCAATTAGTCCAGCGGTAGTTAACACTGCCTTCTGTGCTAAGGGTCCCGGGTTTGAATCCCGGTAGGGACAAATGTTTGTGTGATGAGCATAAAAATATGTATCTATGGAGGGAAGGAGGTGTGAATCCCTCCATTGGAAAAGGAGGATCCTCCGACCAGGCGAGGTGTTGTGCCTGGTGGGCTACAGCCCAACGGTTGATGTTGGGTGGTTGTATATATGCAATCTCGCGTGCAAATGTCACTTGCGCGATGTAGGATTACTTGCGTCATGGCGCTGAATCCGTAGTTCTTATGTGGCGAGATAGATGTCGCTACATCACTCCCCTCCGAGACCGGAGGTCGATATTCTTCTGATGAAGAGTCAGCGGTGGTTGCGTGTTGCCAGTGCCAGGTGTGATATTCCAGTGAGTCGGAACAGGTTGCCGCGTAGTCCGCAGTGAGTCGGGACTGTGTTGCGGTGAGTCCACGGTGAGTCGGGACTGTGTTGCTGCGAATTCCTCAGTGAGTCGAGGTGGTGCAGTGAAGCGTAGTGGCTGGCTGCTGCGTCGACCAGGAGAGGGTGGCTCTGCTAGATGACCGGCCGAAGTGCAGTGTGCTGTGCCAAGTTGCTGATGCCGGCTGAAGGTCCTGACCAGGCATGTGCGTCCGCTACAGGCGTGTGGTCAGGGTTGAAGCCGGAGGGTTGCTGGCTGGCAGGGTGATGCGCTGGAGAGTGCTGTGAGGAGTGATGAAGGCGAAGCTTGCTGGTCATCGAAGGTTGCGTTGATGTTCATCGAAGGTTGCATTGATGTTCAGCTCGGGGTCACCAATATGGAGGGAAGGAGGTGTGAATCCCTCCATTGGAAAAGGAGGATCCTCCGACCAGGCGAGGTGTTGTGCCTGGTGGGCTACAGCCCAACGGTTGATGTTGGGTGGTTGTATATATGCAATCTCGCGTGCAAATGTCACTTGCGCGATGTAGGATTACTTGCGTCATGGCGCTGAATCCGTAGTTCTTATGTGGCGAGATAGATGTCGCTACATATCTATGTATAATATGTATGTATTTACAAAAAAAAATGTATATATGTAGTATATCAACCAACGAGTATCCGTAACACAAGCCTGTTGCTTAGCACGGAACTAGATGGCGCTGTGTGTCATAGTATCCAGGAATATTTTATTTAATAAAGCATTATATCCAATCAGCCGCTTATTTATTTCTACACTCTTCTAAGAAATTTATCGATCCCACATACAAATTAGTTATGAAACCCAAAAGTTGTAATTATATTAGAACTTTTGGGTTTCATAACTACTAGTTTTCTTTCAAGATCACTGAAACGGAAACCGAATTTCATTTACATTTCGCTTCATATCGCCAAAACTTTGTACCGAGTTTTGTTTACAATTACACACCTTCAAAATGTCAATGTCAACAACATTGTAAAGGAACCGGTTTTATGGAAACAAAACAACGCTTGCTCGTACCAGACCACGTTTACCCTTTGAAAAATCCAGTGAAGCTTTGAAATGTCCGTGTGACGATAGCAGCTAGCATTTTATGGAATCCTAGTACCTCTAGCTGGTTTATATTTTTCCTTCATTTAAAATTATATCTTATTTCGTTAGCCTTAGAGGTCGAAAGCGCGACTGTTGAGCTGATGATGTGGATCTTTTTCAATTTTAAATATTAATTTTCTCAAAAAAGAGCATTGCAGGTCACTTACATTATGAGTATCAATGAAAACTACATAACTATATGTAAACAGTACGCGGTAAATCTATAAAAAAACTTGCCCCAATGCGTTATCTCACTAATCGGGTCGTCAAATTAAAAAAAAATCTCTCTCAAAACACAATGGGATTGCCTCCTATCACCGGCTACCCGAACCCGAAACGTAAAACGTAGATCAATTGTCAGAATACAACAACAATGGATTAAACAACTTACTGTATTAACATATTTTTAATGTATGCTATGCTATGCTATTTAGTCCTGCTAACCTGCTTTTATTTAAAGCTTTCCAAGCACGTATTATTTGTAAATAAAGATATTGGCTAGAAAAAAATATTTATCTGATAATCTAAGTCACTAAGCAAACATTGGCAGTCTGCACTTCGCTTTGCTAAATAATAAATAGTGTTTTGGTCAAGAATTTTGAAGTAGTGTGTTAATGGAGTATTTAATATTAAATCGAAAGTTGTTTGAATTTCGCAAACCAGTGTGGGATTTACTCGAGTTAGTTTGAAAGACTGAATCATTGAACACAGAAACCGGCCGTAAAGATAGGTACTTACTGTGTGTAAGGTTAAGATTACCTAATTTCTTACTTGCTACCTTGTGAATCTTTTTCATAATCATTATTGCTCCACTGTTGGAGACGGGTCTCCTCATTTTTTAGGAGGTATTAGACTAGGATTAGCCCTCCACGCTCGCCTACTGTGGGTTGGCAGACTTCTCAATCCATCGAGATACCCAAGCATGCTGGTTTCTTGACAATGTTTTCCTTCACCGTTTAAGCATCTGATAAATATGCATTTACCTAACTTCCGAAAATTCTTAGCCCCGTGCCTTGGGTTTGTCCTCGAGACCTTTAAAGGTCATTCAAGGTCCACTTTTTATGCCGCTATTATAATATTACAGCTAATATTGATTGTGATTTTTTTACGATTTACAAACGCGGATGCGGGATGAATGTGTTCTACTACTGTATTCTATTCATACAAACATTGTAATTAATGAGAGGCATAAACTTCGATAAAACAATAAATATATACCATTAGTATAATCAGTCTAGTGCTGTTAATCAAATTAGCTTTCAACATGACGTGACTTGTAACAATAATAATTACAATAATTCAATTATTACTCAATAAAATTATCAACGGTAATCATAATTAATTATATTACAAGTTCCACTTAACAAATTAATATTATTAGGGTCGTTATCTCACTCACTTTTGATTCACTGCGTCGTTTTTAGGATAATTTTATTATAATAATGAAGCTGCTTTACTTTAATAATTTGTGAAATCATTTTAGTTTTTCGCAAGGAGGCTATATGACTTTACACAGGGCCATTTAACTGTCTCGTTGGTCCAGTGGTCGTACAGTGCGACGGCCGAGCAAAAGGTTTTGGGTTCGATACCCAGGTCGAGGAAAGTGTTATTGGGCTTTTCTATGATATTCTCAGTAGGAGCTCGGAGTTTGGATTTGTGTCCGGTTGGTGGCAATAGGCTTGCCCTCTATTATATGGGCGAAATTTGTCTACCTAACCCTTCGGGGACGACAAGCGTAATTATATGTATGTTATATTCTTATGGCCGTGGTAGCCTAGTGGTGTGACCAGTGGACTGAGATGTCAAAGGTCTCGAGTTCGAACCCAAGGCACGCACCACTGACTTTTCGGAAGTTATGTGCGTATTTATCACATGCTCAAACGGTGAAGGAAAACATCGTGAGGAAACCTGCATGCTTGAGAGAATTCTCGATGGCATGTGAAGTCTGCCAACCCGCAGTAGGCTAGCGTGGTAGACTATAGCCTAATCCCTCTCAAATTAGAGGAGACCCGTGCCCAGCAGTGGGACATTAATGGGTTGATGATGATGATATTCCAATATATTGATATAATTTAATACCGACGTTGTTCCTTTTCAACAACTGTGCTCGCAGACAGACTCAGATCAATATACCGCATGAAAAATCCGTAAAAAGTCACTCTAATTCAACCACAGGAACCTATTTGATTCAAGTGTGTCAGATTTTGCATTTCTTTGCACCTTAGACACTGGTACATATTCTAGTATGATCAAAATGTTGTAAAAGGTACCTAATGGTGTCCATTTAACGTTTAGTTTTGTGTAATACAAACTGGTCTTGAATGTTGAGTTAAAAACAAAGTTCTTGTAATTTAAACTTAGATGCGAATAGTTCTCAACTTGGATGTTTTAGTCTCGAAAGAATAGTCTCGTGGAATTTATTTGTGTTCGTATTCTTTTCTTTGTATTTACCTGAAGAATATAAACCTGCGCATTGCTTGTATTATAACTTTTACTCTATAATTTAATTATTTTCTCGCCTAGCTTGTAAACTCTAGCTTGTCTTTTTTGAAATCAATAACTTGGTAATGATTTAATGATTTTACGAATGCGCTGAATTGAAGAAATATTATTACATCTTCATGAAACTCTTAATGAGGGTCTCTTTTTAACTGTAAAAATAATTAATTAATAAATAAATATTTCTGAGCATTATTACACAGCGCCATCTAGTTCGCGAGCTAAGTAACGAGGCTTGTGTTACGGATACTAGATAGTTGATATACTACATATATACTATTTTTTTTATAAATACATACATATTATACATAGATACATCCATGACTCGGATACAAATGTTTATGCTCTTCACACAAATATTTGTCTTTACCGGGATTCGAACCCGGGACCCATAGCCCAGATGGCCGCATTAACCCGCCCTACCTACATAATAGCTTCTTTCGGCTAGAAAGTCGATAAAATCCTTTTCATCGAAGTTCAAACTATCCAAGATGCTTGCGACGTCATTTACGCATATCTGGTTTTAGTTGATCTCAAATCATTATCATTAACCCATTACTGTCCCACAGCTGGTAACGGGTCATTTTGAGATTTCGAATTATTAAATATAAAATAATGACTTCCTTACCTATTAACTTATGGAATATAATAAACCGCGCATCAAAAATACTGATTGAGCGTCAAAATACAGATATCGGTTAGGTTAGGTTAGAACTGTGACCACACAACGCACGAGCCGAGCCGAGCGAGCGAAGCGAGCGGTGCCGCGGCAGCGGCCGGCGAGTACCAGAACCAAATCTGAATACCAAGAAAGTGTATATAAGTAATAACACTACTTTGAGGCGATTTTAATGAACATATTTTGGTGCACATTCAGTATATTTGGTGGAACACAGGCAAAATTAGGTAAATAAAATGGGAATACATTGAAGTACTTTTAAATACTATCCTTAACTTATCTTGTAGAAAAATGAAACCCCACTTTAAGTCGTAGCATTTGCCTTGTCAAAGTAGGTCTTTACTTACATTCAAAGCAAGCACCGTCTTCTCTTTACTTTATCCTCAAAGGACGTGAACGTGGGTTTAACTTTAAACAAATTCATTATTTACGTTCTCGCTACTTCTGTCAAACCTCACAGCAGATTTTGTCTGTTTCTTACTCCGGTTAAGAGCGTTCTTTAGTTAATGTGAAATATGTAGCGGTTGATCACACTGGCATAAGTTTAAAAAATAATATTTTATTATATCACTTAAGGTATCTACACTCATAAGCGGGTCGCTGGGCGGTAAAATCGAATATATGTACATTCATGTTCGAGAAAAAAGCCTTTGTTTGCTTTGTTGTTCGATAAATGCCGCCCGCTTATGTGTGTAGCTACCCTAAGGTTGCTTAGAGTCTTTTAAAGTTGTTAAACCTGTGATAGAATTGCGGTGTTATCAGTGGCTTGTGAATTCTAAGACCGTATCGGTTCGAATCGTAAGTTATGCAACACTGGCTTATCAAATCACACATTAAAATAAATCATCGTGAGGAAATCTGTAAGACTAGGAGAATGTTTTGTTGGCGTGTGAAGTCTGCTGTGCACTCTTAAACAAATGAGAAGAGGGCCGTACTTGTGCCGGTTGTGTGAAAGTAAATGAGTTAAAGATGATGACATAATGACTGAGATTGCAAACTAACTTATTCTGCTTGGTTGCTAAGGAATACTTTGAGACATTAGGTCTCAAGGTGACATTGTTCAAGTATTCCAAGTTTAGTTTTCTTGGAAATTTCCCAAAACATGTTTTTTTGCGTTTACTAACACAAATTTTCACATACACAAACGCCAAGACCCGGAGCAACTACCTGTAGAACGTACTAATATTTGCTCCGTGCGGGGTTCGAACCCGCAACCCGTGACGCACAAACCGAACGCTCAATCACTGCGCCACCGAGTCGTCAAATGTTAGTTTATAAATCAAACAATATTGACTTGATTGTGTACTGAAGCCAGCTAACCTGCCAGCCTAATACCAAAACTTGTAATAGTGGAAGACGCCAAGGTCAAGGCAATATTTTAGGCACTTCAAGGTTATTATTTCCATTATTCCGGCATAAATCCAAAGTCCAAGCTAAATAATTTTACAAAAATCGCCATTCCCATTTTGCTCGACCTTAAAATATAGTTCAGGTGGTAACAACAGTGGCATAAAGTTATTAATAATAATAGTAATACAACCTGTTTGTACGCCGTTAAGGCAAAACATGACATGTGACAAATAATATATGTAATGAACATCTTGCATGCCCTATTGTGTATGTATACTCATGTTTCACAAATAAAGTATCTTGTATCTTGTATCTTGTATCTATGTTTATATTTTATTGTTATAATTTTTTGCTAACATTTCAATGGATTTATCTGTCTTCTGCGCTAGTGTACACTGCCCAGAACAGATTATATAGGTTTTCTCTGTTTTGTGGTTTTGGGCATTGCAGGAGCTAGTGTCTTCCCCTTATTAATAGAGTACCAAAAGCGTTAAAAAAAATGGTTGTCTGTAAAGGACAACAGTTTGATTAAGTTATTAACAATAAATTAATAAAATATTTTTTGCTAACATTTTAAGGGATTCCTCTGTCTTCTGCGCTAGTGTACACTGCCCAGAACAGATAAAATAGGTTTTATCTGTTTCGTAGTTTTGGGTGTTGCAGGAGCTAGTGTCTTCACCTTATTAATAGAGTACCACAAGAGTAAAAAAAAATGAAAATTGGCTGTCTTCGGCCGATGGAATAGAAGAGACATAGATGCGTCACAAGCCAAATTTTTAAGCCAATCGTGCCTCTCTATAGCTTGTTCCGGGCTCTGGGTTCCACGCTCGGTTCAGGCGAAACGTGACAATTTTTCATACGCGCAGCCGGCGTTCATATATTTATAGACTTTATCACGTCAAAAAACCTTAATAGTAAACCCCTTAATATTTCAAAAGTAGTTTCCCACACAAATAAGCCAAACACTCAAGTGCTACAAATATATAGCTACCTGTTTCGCGAGCCATTGCAATGAAAGAGTACCTAATTGTAAAAAGTGTTTGGCCAAAGTACACTTACTGGTGTCGTTATTAAACTTCAACATGTCGAAGTGACTACACCATATAATTGTTTAAAAGCAATAATTTAACTAAGATAATTGGTCGTACGCCAATTTCCTGTAACTGAGAAGGGACAGAACAAGATATTAAACTATCGCCGACAATCCCCATTAACTTTTAAACGAGTCGTTTCCTCAAGCCGATCGCCGCATCCTGCCCACGTCAACATCACTTCGCATGCTTATATAACTTTCTGATTACCATATAAACATATTTTTGCGTCATGTATATTTTACAACGCTAATATTTTAATAATAATAGCTAAAAGTAATAGACTGATTTCTTTTTATCAGTTATATTTTTTCTGTTAAATGTAGCAATTATGTATTATTTATTATCTCGCGATCCGATTAGCCCAGCGGTAGTTAACGCTGCCTGCTGTGCTATAGATGTATACGTATAAGTTTTATAAGTTATATTTACACTTTTTTAAATAAAGTATCGACTTTTTGTTTTATTCGAAAAATAAAAAAATAAGCCAATACGAGCTTGACTGGACGATTTATGTTGCGATCATGAGCTACGCACTCATTTGAGTGAGATGAATTACCTTTGTAAGATATATCGTTAAAAATAATGGGCATTATTGGTTAGACAGCCAAATTCATTGTGAAATATTCAATTCCATTGAAAATAATTGAGGCAGGTGCCAATTATTAGATTGGTGGAAAATATCACTTTGATTAAGTATTTTATTTTACAAATCAAGTATAATATCAAGTTGATTTTTTTTCTTGCCAGTCATACCATCAGCCATATTTGGCCATATTATTTTATATTGTACCTTATTATTTCAATTTAAAGAATTTAAATGTTCAGTCATTATATTTTTTGTAAGAGTCATGACGTCCATTAACCGTTTGTTTATTAAAATCACAATTTTTGAGGGTCACATTGTTTTTTTATAACAGTTTTTGTGAGTTTAATTTATGCTTATTCTTTTGGATACTAGAGTTTTTTTGAGCCATGCACACTACACTAAGTCCCTACAACTGCCAAGTTAAATTGTTGAGCCAATGAAGCCCGAAGTGTCCCAGGGGAATGATTTTATCCGTCTTGGAACACGCAGCGTAATTAATCATTAAATTAAGTAGGAGGAATAAGCAAAATATCAGTTCTCTACTTATCTCCTTGCTTAAGTTTTATAAGCTTAGAATTCCGTCAAATGGCCTTTTAGAATTTCTTTTTTAAATATATTTTTCTTTGTTACAGCGTCATCACAAGTGCCTCAGGGCTTCCTGCCGGCGATGATGCACGTCGATCGGAACTGGTACGTGATGCCGACGGAACAGGTCGGCTCCTTCGTCACCAAGGTGTACCGGGAGAGCTCTAGCAACGAGCCAGTGACCTTCGGCCTCGAGACCACCGGACCTCCGGCGCCGTTCCGAATAGATCCCCACACTGGTGTAGTGACTGTGAATGATACTCTTATTGATAAGGTAAACACTCATTTGAGATTAAAATTTTTGCCTAAGTTAGGACTCAAAGCTTCTCAGGATACAGCTCTCTAGAGTTATGGACAAACTCTATAGTTATGGTCATGATAAACGTATTCACGATGAATAAATAAATAAATGTTTCCGAACATTATTACACCTCGCCAACTAGTTCCGTGCTAAGCAACAGCACAGTATATTATAGCACACAGCAGGCAGCGTTAACTACCGCTGAGCTAAACGGGTTGTCAAGATGGGGTAAGAGTAAAAAACGAGGTGTTACATAAGTCGGTAAAAAATCGCGTTTGCTTCTTCAGATAGTGGTTGAACTAAAAGATTTTCATTTGGATGTTAAGTTAATAAGCTTTCAGTAGTGGTTCCACAGTTGGCCTGAAACGTTTCTCCTGAACTGTGATATGGCTTTGAAAACGAATACTCCAATACTCTTCAAGCTACTCTCTAGAAGTTGTGTGCCTTAGTAGGATTACTCAGTAAACAAAACGTATAAATCCTAGAACCTACATCTACTTGTGTGTAATGCCAAGCGTTTTAAGTCAATGAATTCTTTACAACGATAATAAAGTCCATTTGAATAGTTATACCTTCGTTTTCTCGGCCCCTAGTGTTGGATACGTCTTAACTGTGTCTTCCCTATCTCTCTGGAGGTACTCCACAAAAATGACCATGTATCTATGTGCTGATTCTAATTTTGCCGCGAATGCGTTATCTTAATCCGTTAAATGTCCAACTTGTCGAGTTTTTATGAAACCGAAGATTATATTATTAGTTTTCCTTATAATAATGAGAACGCAACGTCAATAATGGCGGGTATCGTTTGAGAACACGTGCAGTGTCTGTTCAAAGATCACAATCTTAGAGTATTGACAGGTTGGCAGATAAAATCATAATTACATTTAGATTACTATTCGGAGCTACTCAAAGAGGAATAATTGGACTGGTTGCCTAGAAAACGTAAGTGTTAGAAATTGCCTGTAGATAAAGTAGAAAGACGACTCGAAATGCAGTGATTGAGCGATCGGCTTGTGCGTCACGTACGGGTTCGATCTCCGGTCGTACCAAATATTTGCACGATCTACAAGTAGTTGTTGTGGGTATGGGCGTTTCTGCATATAAAAAATTGGGTCTGTAAACGTATCCACGACACAGCAGAAAATCTAAGTGTGGAGCAAAGTTTTTTACAAATTTTAAATTGTAATGATGAATTTATTTTTATCCATACCTTGGTAGGAGGCATATTATAATTACAATAAAACTAAGCTTTAAATCTTTTATTAAATTCTTAGAAGCATTTTGAAGGTTGGTTTTAGCTACAGCCAATTAATGAAAATAAGCTCGCTGTAGGTGTGTAGAGCATTAAGTTTGTAACTTCGGTGTGATCATGAAGAACTCCTCTACCTACACTGTCAAAGATGAGATATTTAAATTATCTAAGCACTAGATGTTGCTTGCAGCTTCGCTCGCGTAATTTTATACTAATTTCTCCTCCCCATTTCGCCCGTTAGGGGTACAATTTCCAAAAACGACAAAACACATTTATTTTAGCAGAGCTTGAATATTAAATTTAATAATTAAATTCCTCTTACTTTAAAAATGACGGACTCCCTATGTGAACTTTCAACCCTTATTTCACCCTCTTTTATTTATTTCTCAGACTAAATGAAAATACCGACACAAAGGCAGACAAACGATAAAATGATTCTCTAAAAATTCCGTTTTTCTTTTGCCGTAAGTAACCCTTCGAGCTATAAAACTATAAATAAAAGATAGGAGCTCAACAACAATAATTTATTTATTATTTATCTATCAAATCTCTTTTTGCTTTATAACTTAAGTGCCATTAATCTTGTCGGGAGCTCAAGTCTGGACAATGTTCCACTTCCGTCACTTGGCACCAACGTATATTATAGCTACTGTTATTCTCTCAGCCCTGTTGAACAATCCCAGCTGACGCAGTTAGCTTCGTCCTTAGTATAAATATAAAGCATTAGCTTATGCCCACGATTTAGCTGTATAGGATTATTAATTAAAATGTACCTATCCATCTGCTTATTTATTTATACCCGCTTGTAAGAAGGTATCGATTCCGCATATAAAATTATACCCCCTTTTTCCCCTTTATTAGGTATGATTTTCCTTCCCTTTTTTTTACACTGCACCACGTAGTTCCGAGCTAAGCAAGGAGGCTTGTGTTACGGATACTAGTTGATTGATATACTACATATATACTTTTTTTTAAATACATACATATCATACATAAATACATCCATGACTCGGATACAAATGTTTATGCTCATCACACAAACATTTGTCCCTACCGGGATTCGAACCCGGGACCCATAGCACAGATAGCAGCATTAGCCCACCCTACCTACATAATATCTCCTTTCAGCTAAAAAGTTGACAAAAGCCTTTTATTGACGTCATTTTACTCATATCTGGTTTTAGTTGATCTCAAATCATCATCATAAACCCATTATATTCGAACCCGGGACTAGCACAGAAGGCAGTGTTAGTTAACACTGCCTTCTGTGCTGGTCCCGGGTTGCCCGCTGGACTAATTGGGTCGTCATGATGATAATAACTACTTAGGCTCATAAGTATATTAATTTGACAATATTCTTTTTTATAAGTCAGTTAAAAGAGTAATTGAATATCAATACTTTAACACATTTATATAAAAATCCACCAAGATCTTCACGCGAATCGTCACGCAAATAATTTCAAAAGGCACAAAATTGCTTTCAATTTGGTTTTCGATTTTCGACGGGTCGTTAATTTAATCACTTATGTGGTGGTTTAAGTTGAGTCTTGGAGGTCAGGTCAATCAATATTGATGCTGTGGGAATGATGGAACGAGTGCGGTGGCTCTCATCTGCTGGGTTTAATGACGAGTGTAATTTTTTTTAACATTTCGTTTTAGAAACAAACATTAACACATGTTGTGTCGGCTACATTTGCTTGCTGACATAAAGACGATTAATCATTGTAATTTTTTATTTCATTTTTAAAAACGTTGCTGAGCATAAATATATTTTACTGTATTGTTGGAAAATTTCCAAGTGTAGGTACCTAAATATTTTAATATTATTATTATTAGGTTTACAATGTTAAGCGATACTGCGATCTATGATGGAGCGATTCCCTAGAAGGAGTGATTCTCTCTAAATTTAAGGATATGGGTATCTTTTAAATCTTGGGTGTCTTTAATTATATCTATCGGGGAGTGGGTCTACCACTTGGGAATTGCATTCCACATATCAGATCAGTACGTATGATAAAAGGACTTGCAAACATTCTCAAATACACAAAGACCCAGAAACAAGTGCACACCAAACAAATGCTGATCCTAATATGATTGCTGTTATTTCCCTACATTTATCTGATGTCATATTTCAAAAGTATAAGTAGGTCTACCACCTTCAGGCATCCAATAGTTCCCAACTCGCGGATAAAGTATAAGTTTAGTATCCATTTGTAAAGTTTGCATATTTGAAGGGAATTGTGTAAAAAATCAATATGTGTGCTACATTGAGCCGGAGAAAATTTAATACATCACACACACTGGTGTTTTCTTCATAAGGCCTTTTCAGTCTTTGGCCTACATCGTTAGGCTTACATAAATTGCAAACAAATGTGTTTATACCTTAAAAGACACGATGATTCTCTGAATTGTTTCGGCATTTCATCTCAGAGGTCGTTAGTTAGGAAATGCCGATGCCATCTAGGTCCTTAAATAATCTTATACGTGACTTATAAAAGTGTCTTCAAAAGATCTATTGATAGAAAAAATTAACCTCATAGTTTTTTTGGTGGGTTATCGTGATTTTAATTCATAGTATACATTATTTTATGTACCTACCTATCATGTGTTTGCAATGCATACCAAATAACGGCTTCAAGTAGGGATCTCTAATTATTAAAAAGTACACCCCATGTGTGCAGTAAGTTAAAATCAGTGATGAAGTCTTTTTGTTCGTTACCAACAAACATATAATACAAAAAGTTAATATTTTCCCCGTCTAATATGTATTATATTGATTCCTTACACTTAACATGTATTAGCTCAAATAAAACATATTATATGTAATGGAAATAAAAGCTCTGGCAACGGCATAATATTACCAGTTTTATTTATGATTTAGTTATAAGCAAAATATTTGCTTTAGAATAACTTAACTGCTTATACCTAAACATATTTCTTTAGAATACTGCGCATATTTACGAGTACTTCGCCACAGCGTTTGAACAGTGTATGCTCGTAAGATATTTTTTAAAACATTTATTAGGTTATCGACTTTTTTTTATTTACTTGTTTTATTAATTTGTATATATCCACACTAGGATTTTCCCCTATGTCGTGGGGGATTTACAAACAGAAATGTTGACTGAAGATCGTAAAAATACTGGCTCCTTGCGGGGATCGAATTCGCAACTTGTGACACATGCCGATCGCTCAGCCACTGACGAATTTGATTAGCGGAATCGTCCATACATGTAGTTAAAAAAAATTGGTAGGAAAATGTAGGACCTTGTATACATATAATAAGTATGGAACCTAATCTAACAAATTATAATTCCAAATTTTAAAATTTCAGGAGAACCGATCCTACTCGCTATGGGTAACAGCATACGACGGATCAATACCACAGAAGACCGAAGTCTACGCAACAGTTTCGGACAAATCCGGCCAGAGACCGAAGTTACCTCATCCACCCACCAACCTGCCACTGCCCTTTCCCCCGTACCCACCCAAACCGTACGAACCAAAGTTTCCTAGGACAACACAAAGCACTACCAAAGTAACGAACTATTATGTAACAGTACCTGAAGCTACGACAATGACAACACTCAGCCCTCCCAAGCCTCCAGATGATAAACCTGGAGGTGAAAGCATAGTGCAAAATGAAGAGGTTTCAACAAGCACAGAAGTGCCTAATAAAAATCCAACAAATAATGAAATGCCTCTAACAGTGATACCTCTGATCGCGATTGGTGGTCTAGTGGTGATAGTTGCAGCTGTTATACTGTTCGTGTGTCGGAAAAACAACGCGCAGAAGAAAGACAGTAAAAAAGATGATATGGTTAGTAATCACACATTTATTGAATTCAATATTAATAATAGAGTAAACATTTGAAAGAGTATAAATTATTTGGAAATGTTCATGACGATGAAAACTTTCGAGTTCGGTTTCTACTATACAAACTTTTCAGTTTATAAGTTGGAAAGAAAACAAGTAACATCTAGATGAAAATGATACATACTGCCGTGTTTACACAATGTTTTATTGTAAACGTCAATAACACCTCAAAATATTTTTATTAATTTGAGTTTTCATTCTTAAAATTTAATTTCATTCACCATAACTCTTATTACTTCCAGAGTAAAGACTCAAGTGGCATCGTCCTTCAAGACGCATCCCTTAATATGTGGGAACATCACCCACGTGCCTACTCCAACAGATACGAGTCTTGGGATAATAGTCACTTGCAGGTCAGCTTATGTTATTATACGTCTTAATAGTTCAGCGTAGAGTTCAACATAGATTGCACCTAGCTATATACATCAAAGTGATGCCTCGATGGTTTAGTGGCCATGCGTCTGCTAGTCTGGAGGTGTCGGGTGCGATTCATAGGTCGAGAAAAGTATTATTGGGTTTTCCTTTGAAATTCTCATTAGCAACTCGAAGTTTGGATTCGTGTCCAGTTGTTGGCAATAGGCTCGCCCGTATATTCAGGTGTACATTAGTATACCTCTGTCTAAACCTTCGATGACGATGGTATGTTATATTTAGGCTTATGATTATTATTCAATAATTTATATAATCAACCTTACAGCTATCGGAAGAGACGTCAATATCCAAAGACGATCAACCACCAGATAAATGGGAGTTCCCTCGACATAAGCTGAGAATATTCAACATTGTTGGCGAAGGCGCATTCGGTCAAGTATGGCGAGCACAAGCGATTGATATCGCCGGTAAGTGAATAAGTTCCATATTTTTATCTGATCTTAAGGTTCAATTCTGTCCCCTTGATATTATGTGCATAAAATCTCGTGGCCGTGGCAGGCCTAAAAGGAGATAGCGAGACGAGCTAGACCGATACAGGGATGACTGGCAGCAGAAGGCCCTAGAGCGAGAGATTTGGAAGGAGGGTAGGGAGGCCTTTGCCCTGCAGTGGGATGCAAAAGGCTGAAAAAAAAAGATCTGTTGGAAATAAAGAGTCAGAGTGTAATAAATTGTTACAGTTATGTTTCATGTAATATGAAAATCTAACTTGAAACTTTTCTTATGACCGGATTTTATTTCTTTGCACAAAGCTATAGTATACTCGTAGTACTGCTAAAATAATATTCATGATTTTGTAGGCTAATCATTTGTTGCATCAAAATATTTTTCTTTAAAACTAAGGTACGAACTATAATATTCAATATTTATTTGTTGTTCTTCCAGTCGTTACTAAAACTCTTGAGCTGATCATACAAAGTAAAGACCATAAACTTAAAGATGATAAAACGCCTTAGGTAAGCGTATAACTTTTAGGAATATTAGTTAAATATTTTGTTTCGATAATAAAGCGAAAACGTTAATTAAAGCTCTTTATATTATTATTATTATATTATTCTGTCTGATGTTTCCCTCGATGTTTCAGAAGAAACAGAATGTGCGAGTTTAAATAATAAGACACAGTTTGAATGAAAATATTGAATGATTTTGCAAAAAAGTAATATTTTTATAAAATATAAAAACTGCTTTTAAAAAAATATTTTTACCTATGGCATACGTAAACAGTATGAATTAAAGAGTAAAATCTATTGAATTCCATATTGCATGTAGTCATCATAATTATAAGACCAGACAAACAAAAAACTATAAGCTATTTGTTTCATTAAAGCTTACAAAATTGTTATCCAGTGATATAAATATATCCATGTAAATAATTATAGTATTAAAAATTACGAAAAAAAGTGTGAAAAAAAAATTTGCTAAAACTCTTAACCTAAGCTTAACCTAAATTTATTCATCTATTTTTATTTCATTATCAGTTTTATATGTATGTATAAACAAACTGACTGTACAACAACAAATTTTATTATTTGTCAATATTTTTGACTGCTTTGAACTTCTATATTATATTTTTGTTATTATTCAATCATTGTGTCATATCAGATCAACTTAATATAAATATTTTGCAGCATTTCTTCACGACGAGTTCAATGTCCATTTAAGTATGACTACTTACTTTAAATTTTGCAAGTCTAGTGAATGAATAAAGGCAGATTCAAATCACGGATTTACAGTATTCCTACATAGCATAAATGAAAACTAAATTACTCAGTTGAGGAATTTTTAAATTTTATAATAAACTAGCTGACCCAGCAAACGTTGTTTTGCCACATTATAGGGGTTGGTGGACTACCCCTAACTTTTAGGGGGATGAAAAATAGATGTTGGCCGATTCTCATAGATACCGGATAAGCACAAAAAATTTCATCAAAATCGGTTAAGCCGTTTCGGAGGAGTATGGCAACGAAAACTGTGACACGAGAATTTTATATATTAGATTATTTGTGTTTCTATATTTAGTTATTATAGTTTTATTAGTAGTAAAATTTTGTGCTGAAACCTGTATTTATGTGTATTGTTTATACTTAACCAACTTTTGTATAGCTATATATCTGGCTAATAAAGATTCTATTCATAACAATTGCATCTAGCAAGGGCTTTGTGGATAAGAAACATAGAACGATGTACCTAGTTAAATACGAGTAAGTTCTATAGACTTTGTCTCTTGCAATATTCAGTCAGTGGCCAAATATTGAAGACTTTATTAAGTTATATGCTTTTATTTAACTTGCAATGTTTGTACAATCGCGAAATCTGTTCTAAAATCATGCATCATATGAACCATTTACGGAGCAGTAGAATATGTTAGAAGTAGTAAGAATAGTAATTACGATTTAGTATGTAAAAGGAGATTATTGCAAATCAAAATAACAAAGTAGCAACAAACAATCCCAAAGTTTTGTACTTTTATAAGTTACGTGGGTATTTATTATGGTGAAGAAAAGCATTTCTTTAATGAAAGAAGATCCGTGCCCAAGAGTGGGGTTGTGAAATCGGTTTATAGTGATGAAATAGCTGTAGGCGCACATAATGTATTCTACTCACTCTTTATATTATTATAGATGAAATCAGGGTGTAATCATAACAATAATCCATTGACTAGCCATTTAAGGAAAAATCTTTGAAATAATATCACTTTTTTTATTTGCATAATAAAATATTAGCATTCTGCACTCTCTCTTTTCTATGTACTCTTCGTCTTTTCTATGTACTTATAAACTTTAAATGTGAAAAATTTCATACTCCTCCGTCCACGCAATTTCCGGAAAAAAAGGGTACAAAGTTTTCTTCACGTAATCATACTTAAATCAAATAATACTCCAATAATATCCACCCATTATATAGAACGTGTTTGAATAAATCTAATAAATCATTTGACCCAGTATCTCTTTGCGCGTTCCTTCTCACGTACTTCATCTAGGTACCCTAAACACGTAAACACGTAGCAGTCACGATTGCGGTTCCAGTAGTAAAAATGTGAGGACTTTCAAATAACATAAGCATTCCGTTTTAGGATGTACTAAACATGGATTAATGTAAATGGAACAATAACTTTGTCCCCGAAAATTTACGTACCTTACAAGGGAAATATTATGTATATACATGGATTCTCATTTTACTAGACTATAAAAAAGTGAACATCCTTGTTGTTCTAATGGTCGTCAGAGTGTTATTGGGTTTTTCTTTGAAATTCTGAGTAGCAGTGTTTGGATTCGTGCCCGGTTGATGGCAATAACCTCGCCCTCTATTACATGGAACCTAAAACATACCACCAAATATTACATTAGTACACCTCTGCCTAATTTTTCGGGGACGAGAGGCATGTTATGAAAATATATGCAGTATATTTTTAGCTTTATTGTATTAGATACAACAAAATACGATTAGTATCAATCAATCATAGAAAAAAAACACAGTAGAGGTAAAAAATAAGTAAAGATCACGCACGACGCAAAGTGCGACGAGTTTCAAAGTGCTTATTCGCAAGCCAGTTGACACCATTCACTTTTACATTAGAGCTCCATCGCGGCGTACTCCGTGGTACTTAGTCACGTTCGGAAGTCGTGATGCAAGAAAGTTTCATGTTTTAATGTAGACGGAAAATCGTTTTGAGTATTTTTATTGTGAGCTACTCAAGTAAACTGTAAATCTATAATATTCTTTGACTGTGATGAGTAAAAAGGATCTAGGAATCTAAACTGTCAGTCTCATTTGTGAGCAAGGAATAAAATGTAAATCTTAAATTAATATTATTGACTAAAGTTTTTTTTTTTTTTATGGTGATAAGGCGGCAAACGAGCAGGCGGCTCACCTGATGGTAAGTGATGACCGCCGCCCATGGACATTTGAAACACCAGTGGCTTGCAAATGCGTTGCCAAACCCCTTAGAAACCGTTCAGGTTTCTTAAAATAGGGAGTTACTGAACTGACAGCAAACGGAATTCCCATGCTGTCAGAATAGTCACTCCCCCAATGAGCTCTGGTAACCTTACTCACTCGCAGAAAAACAACTTGTTGATTCACTGCGGTCTTCTGTAAGGCGGAGGTACTTCCCCAGTCGGGCAGCTCAATTTGAGCGAGAAATCTCGCTATGCCCTACCTCCTACATAATTATAAGTAATAAGTATTGATTTTATACATGAAGAAAATATAACTTAACACTCTTTTGAAAATATAGCGTTCTATCAGTTCTATGTTTAATCTTGGAATGTATATCTATATATGTATATCAATAATAATTTCATTGTGAAATGGTCTTTTAAGTGACGGCTAGCAGTCTCGCTGAAACATGTGATAATATTTGTACACCCAACTACAAAAGGTTGATATTTGCTTGTAGACCAATGTATTAGGGATATCATCTAGCTTAATTGCCGCAAACGATTTGCTACAGCACAAACGGCAATAAAGTTTGGTAATAAATTTATGTAGCTCTGGTTTGTACTACAATTGGTGTGTATTCAGTAGTCATATCGAAATAACAATTGAATACGCTGAAATAATTTTTTACAGCTAGAGAATTGATAACTTTCCGGTACTGAATAAACAAAAATTGTAAAGCTAAAAAATCGATATTGAATAAATTAAAAACCGCAATCAATACATTCAATGTTTGTATTGAAATAAATTTGTTTATCAAATAAAAGATTCCACGAGAGAGCAAGGGACAATATGTTGAAAAATTTGACTAGGAATTCAGAACATGATACCGGTTTCTCATTACTCTTTGTAGCTTGGGAATTTTGTATCAATATAGTATTTATAATGAGAAGAAACTTATTTGTTATACAACTTCAATACATATTCTACTAAGAAAAAATATCTCCATATTTTAAATGAACGTAATTGCTTATTGATATGTCAATATTGTATCGGATTTGGTAAAGAATACCTCTTTCTACTATTTCAAATTGCTGAATTTCATGGCATAGAAACATAATTGTTTGTACGGTCCGGATTGTGGCGTGACCAGTGCGATGTGATAGTCAAAGATCTCGAGTTCGAAGAAGAAGCTATGTGCGTATTTTCACATGCTCAAACGGTGTAGGAAAACATCGCGAGGAAACCTGCACGCTTGAGAGATTTTCTCGATGGCATGTCTGTCTATCAGCACTAGGCTAGCTTGGTGGACTATAGCCTAATCCCTTTCAAATAAGACTCCTCTCATTAGTGCGACAATAATTATGTTGTTGATAATGATAGATCTTTAATCAATTCAATTTGCAGCAGTTTCGAAATGTTAATTCGAATTGTGTGTTGCCTTTGAAATCCGAATACAGATAACGAATGTTGGCTTTCATTTGTTCCGTAACAGCTGTAAAATTGATGCGGGTATTGTTTGTAACGTAACATGATTTTGAATAATTAAATTATACATTATATTGGTTACATATTATCTTTTCGAATATGTTGAAATTCTGGTGGACATTTGTTTACCAGTTTTCACATAGAATATGGTAGAAATTTATTATTATAATTTTACATGAGGTTTTTCTTAGCTTCTTGGCAAGTTATACCTACTTAACAAAGTAAATGATACTTGTAGTGCGTAATGTTAAGTTTGGGGCGTGGTTTCATGCTCATTGAGTTACATATAAAGTTTCTTAAAATTCTAAAGGTGTTCATAATGGCGGCATTTTGTAGAAAGATAGAAACCGAATCTATCAGGTGTATTAATTTTAGGCTGTGGATGAGACAAGTAGGAATAATGTTTGTAGTAGAAATATCTATAGATACTAGCTGACCCAGCAAACGTTGTTTTGCCACATTATAGGGGTTGGTGGACAACCCTTATCACTAAGGGGTATGAAAAATAGATGTTGGCTGATTCTCAGACCTACTCAATATGCTCACAAAATTTCATGAGAATCGGTCAAGCCGTTTCTGAGGAGTACGGGAACGAACATTGTGACACGAGAATTTTATATATAAGATAATAGAAATTATATTATTATCATAAGTGATATGTTAACGGACCCTCAAGTCAGTGACAATTCGTACCCATGACACGCATCGATGACTATTCAAAATCATAAACATACCTATTCTTTAAAACTTAGTTATAATATTTTCAACAGCAACACGTTGACGCACCCTAATGTGAATCAACGAAGTGCAAAAAAACCTTCGCCGAATCACATGATGGTACGAAGCGACTAATCCAAAATGAGTCCTTCTGCGATTCACACCGTGTATTCAAACAAAAGACCCGATTTATTAGGGATGCCCATAACTTATAGATACAAATAAACATTATTTAACTGAAATATTTGTTCATGTTGCAGGCAAGAAGGGAGAACAAACGGTAGCTGTGAAAACTCTCAAAGAAAACGCATCGGAAAAAGAAAAGATCGATTTGCTGCAAGAATTACTAGTGATGAAGAATTTAGGCTTCCATCCAAACGTCGTTCAATTAATTGGCTGTTGTACTGAAAAGGTAACTAAATAAATAACTATAAACGGACGCTATTACACAGCACCATCTAGTTCCAAACTAAGCAACGAGTTGATTGTAGTTGTGATAGTCTAGTCACCCTAGTGGTTAAATAACAGTAAATGATTTAATGAATATAAAAAGAAATTGGTTGTCTGTAAAGTTGGTTTACGGACAAGAACTTTATGCGATTACGGCCGATTGTGCCTCTCTATCGCTTGTTCCGCTCTCTCGCTTGCACGCTCCGCTCAGGCGGAACATGACCATTTTTCGTGCGCGCAGCCGGCGTTCATTGATTTCTAAGATGCTATCTCGTAAATACATTTCTGTTCCATGTAATCATTTTCATATTAATATTTAAAATACACAATTTTAGGTATTTCCAATATTTTTATACGAAGATAAATTATTATAAAAGCGCTGAATACTCAAAAAGCACTTCAGAAACCACTTTACGTGTATAAAATAACTTGGCGTGTATCATAAACTGTTTGTAATGTAAATAAAAAATATTTATAAGTATTTTCTTCCACTCTATCTACTAACGCGCAACTTGAAAAAATCAACACCAATCTCAGACTTAGGTACTATTAGTGGAATCGCAATATTGTTACCCAAGGGTTATTTGTATTGCAATAAATATACGCACATTGAATCTTCACACAATGAATATTGTCTAATAAACAATATTTTTCTTTTTGAGGATCATAATATTGCGTAAATTTATTTATGTATTTGAATTTGGTGTGGAATCAATGATGTGTAAAAAGAAACCATTTATTATTACAACAATTGATATCATTAAAAACACATTATACAGATCTTAAATTAATTAAAAACTACTATTTACAAACTTAAAAATAAATAAATTAAAAAAAATAAGTTATAGGGCGTCAAAAAAAAATTTACTTTCACAATTTCTATCAAATATGAAATACGGGCTTTTTCCCGCGTATTCGACTGAGTAGTAAGTAATTTTACCTAATCTGCTTTTTCATCAAATTATTTATTTATTTCTAATTCCTCTTTTATTCGATTTCGCATACGATTTTGCACCCCTCTTTTCGCGCTTTTAAGGGATTATCCCTTCCGGGGCAAAAACTATGATATGTCCTTCCCCAAAATTTCATCTAAATCAGTCCAGCGATATTAGCGTGAAAAGGTTACAGACAGACACACTTTCGCATTTATAATATTAGTAAGTACCTATAAACCACATGTAAAAATCTCCAACAAAATGAAGGTGAAATAAGATATTTATTTATTTAAGTATTTCCACCAATGAAAATACATAATTTGTTTCAAAAGAAAAGTAACGCTACCTAACATTTTTTTAGTCAGTGAAGGTACTTCTTCATTTACGTACAGGAGACCACATATGTATGTAATTCCAAATATAAATAAAATATTTATTTTATCTTACCAATTACAATGACCAGAAGTATTGAAAATAGAAACAAAGAAAGAAAGAAAATTCGTTTATTCTGATATACACAGGACAGGACAATATTACAATCAAAACAAACAGTAACACAGAGTACAATTATTTTTTGCGTAGCCGCCCTGCGCGATGTCAGAAAATATATTTCATTATGAAATTTGTACGATAGTAAAACAAATAAATGTATTTTTAAGTTATGATGTATAAAAAGGATGAATTGAATAACAAACGTGGTTCCTAAATTAGGGATGGAAATTAACTAAAAACATTTAAGAGATTGAAAAAATACGGGCGTGTTTGATACCAATAGGCTCGCCTCCCATTACATGGGTCCTAAATATACACTGGCGTAGCTACCGAGGGGCCAGGTGAGGTAGAGCCCGGGGCTTCCAAAACCTGATAAGAAAACTTTTTATTGAACGAGCACAAATTATCCTACCATCGGAATCTAAATAAAATAAGTTACAACACGACTGTAATAATGGCAACTCTTTAAAAAGAATACAGGGAAATTCCCGAATATTTTCAACTTTAAAAACGGATTATAAAAATTTTTGCCCAGGGCTCTTGGTCACCTAGCTACGCCACTGAAAACATTCCGGTGAAATGTGGGTGTACATTAGGACACTTCTGCTCAAGCAGACATCATGCGTGAACCATCACGCACACATAGGTATATCAATGTAATATAATATATTAATATTATGTATTTCCACAGGAACCTACCTTAGTTATAATGGAGTTCGTGAGTCTGGGCAAGCTGCAGCAGTTCCTAAGAGACTCCAGAGCTGAACGACACTACGGCAACACGCACGGCAGTCAGTTCCTGACGTCACAAGACCTCACGAAGTTCGCGTTCCAAGTCGCAAGAGGAATGGACTTCCTAAGCTTACAAGGGGTAATTATAATGCCTTCATCATATGAACTATAAGACGTCCACTGCTGGACATAGGTCTCAAGCATCGTCACGATGACGGGTCCTGCTCTACCCGCATTCTAGCAGCATTTACCTAGTTATTGGTCCACCTTGCCGGGGGCCTGCCCACGCTGCGTCTTCCAGTACGTAGTCGCCTTTTAAACCTTATATTATTGGGGTTTAAAGGTTCTCGAGTGGCAATAGTATAGCGCAATAGTCCAAATTGAACTTATAAGAAAGTACATACATATGACGTGAAGATTCTCATTGTTGTATAAAAATTCTCGGGCTGTTATATTAACTCACGTAACAAATTATTCTTGTTACTATATAATAAATGCGAGTATTTGTTTTATGTAAGAATGTTAAAGATTTTTCTCTTTAACGCAAAAACTACTGAACGGATTCTGATAGAACTTAGCAGTAATATAGCAAATATATCAGAAATGTATTTTTATTCTTAAGTTTATTTTTGTTAGAGACAGTTTATGACCCTTACCTGTGTCAAAACAAAGTACCTATGGAATGAATACCTATTTATTTTGACGTCAATTATGCAGTAATGACTTCAAAGTTAAAAATTCATAATTATTATTTCTAGGTATATCTAGAGGTAAACTAAAATGTAGAAATATACAACAGTGAAATTAAATTTGTAATTTAGTAAGTAGTCAATAAATTAAACGAAGCGGTAAGCGGTATGTCTTCTTTTTTCTGTTCTGTGTCTCATAATGATATTCAATGTAGACGGTTAGCAAATTTTTCACTCACTTTTATTTTTCTTAAATACTTGACAACTTTTCATTTTCTGTTTCAAAGAAAATATTAGCGCCAAGTTTCCAGCCAGAGACATTATTTTAAAGTATATTTTTCGTTTGGGTGAATCGCGAAAAATATTCTTACTTTTTGTTCAAAAGTCATGAACCGCGAAGACGACGTTGTGACTTCTGTATGTGAAGTAGAAATTGTTTTTTATACATTTTAAATTAAAATCAGGAGAGTATTCAAACACAAAACTTTACTTATTACAGAAAACCTATCAAAATCACCGGTCCTAACATGACATAGGTAGCTACGTCTATAGACTACGGTATCTGCTTACCCTCGGGCGGGGCGTAAGCCATTATGCCACCTTTGTGGTATAAAAAAAAACTTTTTATGTATCTTTATGTATAGTTAAAGTCGGGTTTCTTGCTTTAACAATTGTATTTTTGTGTTAGGTTAATAAAATAGTTATAAAGATTTTTTGTTTTACAATTACAAGTTTTCTGTTCGTCGTTCGGTCGTTTGAGAGTATGCTTATTAGAGGTGGGGGTGGCGTGGTCGGTAATATTCATGTAGTGTAGTAGTAAAATCACCATCTGCTGGTGCAGCGCGAAACAAAAAGCAAAGCGTTTATCGATTCTGCGCAGTACCACGCGCCACACCAACAGATGGCGTTGAACACTCTATTATAAAATTGTTTTTATGTATCTTTATTATAAAGTTTGTTATGATTAACTACCAAGCTAATAATGAATACTTGTGATAACTATATAATTATGTACTACTATAATTAGAAAGCTGTAGTAGCGTAGTGGTGTGGCCAGTGGACTGAGATGTCAAAAATCTTGAGTTCGAACTCAAGGCACGCACCACTGACTTTTTGGAAGTTATGTGCGTATTTATCACAAGCTCAAACGGTGAAAAAAAAACATCGCTAGGAAACCTGCATGCTTAAGAGATTTGTCTCTATGGCATGTGAAGTCTGCCAACCTACAGTAGGCTAGCGTGGTGGTCTATGGCCTAATTTCTCTCAAATGAGACGAGAGACGTGCCCAGTAGTGGGACATTAATGGGTAGATGATGATGATGAATTAACTACCTAGACAGTTCAGTCTTATAGTCTTATCTGATAGAATGCACAGCCAGGTTTTAGCAAAAACCGTTATCGGTTTTCCGTAAGCATAAGAAGAACTTCAGTCTTAAGGGAGAACGTCAGGAACTGAGTCTACATTTACTTTAATCAAACATTTACTTTGAATACGACTTGTCATTTATTTTTTCGAGGAAATGGATCTTACTTATTATTGCAAGAGTAGGTACTATTCCCTTGAGTCTCGAAGTTATAATGGAATTTATTTTATAGAATAACGAGAGTTAATAATATGATGCCATATCTATTTGCCTTTATCCCTGAAGGGTTAGGCAGAGGAGTGAAAATTAACGTACGCCTACAGTTTACCGATATGTTTTAAAAATGTTTTACAAACCTAATGCCATAAACTGGGCGTAATTATTCGTAACCCTAAGAAATTTATTGGAAATTATGACAACATTTTGCTCGACCTTAGCATCGAATCTAGGTACTTACGCTCAACAGTCACGCTTGGAATCACTGCCAGCGAAGAAGTTAAATATTTAGAACTGATGTAGGAACTAATTTCATAATAATATAAACAGCAGTAACATTCGAAAAATTCGAAGTCAAATTCCAATTTCGCAAAAGTTTGGCAGGCGCAGTTTACAAGTTCATATCATATTAACCATCAAGTCCAGAAATTAACTTTCTCAGTGAGCCCAAAACAATGTCAAATAGAGATCGTTTCATTGCTAATTCAAATTAAACTTCTTGAAGGTTACAAAGATTGCTGCAGTCATTGAGCTGATAAGATGTTGAAGAGTTTAGAGCGAGAGAAATTTTCAATATTTCCGTTAGTCATTTAGGGACGAGTATGTGTTAGTTTTGTACAGTAATGTTATAAATGTGGTAGCCTAGCGGTGTGACCAGTGGACTGAGATGTCAAAGGGAGTTCAAACCCATGGCAACACTGACTTTTCGGAAGCTATTTGCGTTTTTATCCCATGCTCAAACGGTGAGGACATGTGCATGCATGAGAGATTTTTTCGATGGCATGCAGTTTGCCAACCAGCAGTGCTAGCTTGGTGGTCTATAGCCTTATCCCTCTCAAATGAGAAGAGACCCGTGCCCAACAGTGGGACAAAAATGGGTTAGTGATTATATTTATTGTTATTGGCATGTGTGAGATGACATCTTATTTCCTCATCTATATTGCGGTTGGCTTAAAGTCTAGTTGTTAGATTCTCAATGTTTTACTTCCTATTACGTCTTATTGGCCAAAAACAAAACCAGTTTCCTTGACTTCACATCTTTGTAATATCGGTATGTTTTTATATTTAGAGTGTAAAAAATATGTGATCATAGAACGTCATAACAAAAACGCGGCGGTTTACGATAAGATTCATATTTGATAAGTTTATTAAACAATATATTTTGTCGTAAAACTGAGGAAACCAGACCATAAGTAGGTGAGATTAAAAACATTAATGGTTGCCTCTTTGAAGAGATGGCAGTTTTTATGTATCATATCAGACGTGGAAACGTTAGGTTAAAGCTTTTTTATACCGCGCGGGAGGCAAAGAAACATACGGCCCGTCTGACGGTAAGCGGTTACCTGTAGACGTTTGCAACACTAGAGATGTTACTGTCGATCCTGTAGAAAACAGGGTCGACAACGCGCAAGTTTCTTAAAATTGAGAATTACTAAACTGACAGCAAACGGAATTCCCATGTTCTCAGACTAGTCACTCCCCTAATGACCTCTTGAAGTTATCGCGTGGTGCACTGTAGCATTACCCCGTCTCAAATGAGAGGAGACTTGTGCCCAGCTGTGGGACAGTAATGGGTTGATAATGATGATGGTGATAACAAAACATTTGCAAATTTTAAAAGATCTCATGTCATTTATTTTGTCAAGATATTATACCAAGACATTATGTACTTGATTCATAATATGTATGTATTTAAACAAAAAAACTATGTAGTGTATCAGCGATCTAATATCAGTAACACACGCCTCGATGCTTAGCTCGGAACTAGATAGCGTTGAGTCATAATGTCCGCATATATTAATTATCATTAAAGGTTATATTTTAGTTCATATACTAAAACAGCAAAATATTTAGAATTATTATAAGAGAGCTCAAGTTATTACTACCTTGTCAAGTCTCTTTCAAACTTTACAGCAATATGATACTCTCAAACAAAACCGTCTTCAAGAAAGTAATTGAGCACATTAATTAAAAATGTCTTGTCTTTTGTTCTACGCAGTGATGATTTACTAAAACGGTAGTTTGTTTAAGGTTAATGGCCTGAGAAATATTCAATAAAAATTCAAATCTAAAGAAAAACTTTATATCTAGATAATATTAATTTAAAAATGTAATTAATATTCAAGATCTTCAGCAAAAAAAAGCATGGGTACGTGTTACGTCGTTTTGAACCTAACGTGCAAAATGGGAAGGAGAAATTAGTATAAAATTGCGCGAGCGAAGTAGCGAGCAACAGCTAGTAGAATAATAAATGGAAAGAAAACGAATAATTCTGCATATAATTTATTTCAATGGTAGTAGTAGTCTAAAATGTATCCGTTTTGAGACATCGTTACAGGACTTATAGGTTACTTAGCTTTAGAAGAATTTTGACTCGTTTTAACAACCCGCTATGAGATTGTTTTTGTCTTATTCGCGTCAATGCTTTGTTTTGTTCCTCAGTTCTCATCAATGCAATCACAATGTGCCACAACAAAGTGTGGCAGAGATTAATTTCTTAGACTTATTAGACATTGAAATAGAACTATTTTTTACGGATTTTACAGCGCTATATTGATATTATTTTAACCCGACGTTTCGGATCAAATCAAATCAAATCATTTATTTCAATTAGACCAATACAGGTACTTTTGAATTGTCGAATTAAATTGAATTTAGTTGCACGGTTCCAAAAGGTAGGTCTTATGGAGAAGAACCGGCAGGAAACTCCATAGATACTCTTTTTAAATTAAATACAAAATTGTTGGTTTTGTTTTACTATGCTTTGTGTATGTAATATCAATATGAGACTGGTGCAGTTCGATGTGAAACGTATGATTTATGAAAGTAAAAGAAATAACTAAAACCAATTTAGGTTGCCATAACATGTATGAGCCGACCTTTTCCAACTGATAGCACCCGTTCACGCGCATGACGTGTGTATCGGCGTCTGCCTACTCAACCATGTTGTAGGGAATAAAAAGACCCGACACACAACGCCACCATCAGCAGAACATTTGAATGAGCATGACAAGCCCAGAATGCCCGGCAACCGGTAGGCATTTTCACATTAAAATAAATAAAAAAACAACATCAAAGCCAACATCAGTCTCATATTTATAAGTTATTTTACTACTCAGTAACTATTGCGTTAATAAATAATAAATTAAATTAATAAATAATTTCCATGTCAATCAGTAAAGGTGTATAACTAAACATTTCAATGTGATTGACAGAGAGATATGTTAGCTGTCTTGAAGTTTAATTACTAAGAGCTGCCCTACATTTTAAATCATTATTGAGGATTCGATTTACAGTTTTTTGAGAACGGGCGAACCGGGTTCCAAGCAGGTAGTAATACCCAGCAGTCTTGTCTATAGAATCTTCATGTTATTATTGAGGGTTATTTTGGTAACACGTACAGTAATAACAATATTTAATAACATGTTACGTGACTGTCTCGTCTTGTCCTGTATAGAATTACAAACCTACGCATCTGTCCTGTATGAAGCAGCAACTTACCGACTTTCACGTGCTACTATTCTTTGTAATTAGGTTATATAAACTATTAGCTTACGCTCACATGGCTCTTTTAATTATTAATCTTTGTAATCCAGGTAATATGCTACCTTCTGTCAAATTTCAACCAAATGCACATTATCCATTCAGCCGTTTTTGCGGGATTGAGTTACAAACATACAATCTTAGTTGATTTTGTGATGTTTGTATCAAAACTATATTAAAATATGGAACAAAAATCAGTTATATAGTTTTAATTCTTAAAATGAGCAAAATCTCGAATTCAAGAGTCATAACTGTAAATTTAATTATATTTGCCTTTTATTTTCTAGATAATCCATCGAGACTTAGCGGCGAGGAACGTGCTTATAACTGAAGATCGCGTGTGTAAGGTGGCTGACTTTGGTTTTGCAAGAGATATTGCAGACACACACGTGTATGAGAGAAAGAGTGACGGACGCCTCCCTATTAGGTTTGTTGGAGTCTGTATTTAAATGAAAAAAAAAATATAACGATATTTTTCAGTCTTAGTGTCAATGATTTTATTACTAAGAAGATATTGTTTTACATCAAATAGGCACCTCCATTTGATGTCAAACAATTTTTGGCAACAAAATTTGCAAACATTATGAGCAGGAAATATAGTATAATAGATAATGATAAAATCTGCGTTAGCTACCTGAAAATGTATATTTATACGTATATTTATGTTATGTATTTTTAGAAATAGATTTTGTAGACTTTTTCAAATATTTTGATTCTAACATTAGAATTGTCCCTTTAAAATTGAAACCTATTCTTCAGCTTCATAAATTATGTGAGTGAAAATTTGTCTTCAGACTGGGCCCAAAAGTTTGGCTTACAATTCGTGCACTGGACCTGTTAATTTATTGATGTCTCCTTTTCTAGATGGATGGCGCCCGAGTCTCTTTACGACAATATATTTAGCGTTAAATCCGACATTTGGAGCTTTGGCATCCTATTGTGGGAGATAGTGACGCTTGGCTCTACACCCTACCCGGGATTGTCGGCTAATGACGTCATGAAAAAGGTGAGAATGCGATATTTGAACGATCGGCATACGACTATAGGAATTTTAGTTCCACAGACTTAAAATTAAAAATAATGTTAACCGTAAAAAACGATCATGAAAAATAAAGTCTGTGTAAAACAAGTAGGTACTGTTAAATGTATTTAAGATGTCGATGAACATTTTTACTAGTCGGCGCTAGGAACTTCAATCATACAACTAACGTAGTCAAAGCTGTAAGTTATTGATTAAAGCTGGCACAACACTTCTAGTCTCAATTTGAAATTACACATTTAATTTGCTTATTCGATCACCAGTGGGTAAGGACCTAAATGTAGGTAGCTTAGTCAATAGTAAAAGTAGTGAGACGGAAAAATGCCAAAAATATATTACTACTTTTTGCTCACCTTACAAATTTTTACGACAACATTCCATTTTAACGCCTTGCTTTTGATAGCAGAAATTAAACCTACAATATTATATTCAGAGAAATAAATACGCTCTGGTTTTTATTAAAAAATGTATTAAAAAATAGGTGGCGAATATAATAAAGAATAGGTGCGTGAGTGAAAGCTTTGTGTGTGTGTGTGTGTGTGTGGGCGGCTATCCTTTGATATCATTTTAATGAGATTTAAAAGTTTATAACCCTAACTTCAATTCAGCATGTTCCTCGCACACCCCTTTTTATTCCCATTAGACTTAGGAATATTTTACTAACTTCAGTGATAAATTGTAACCTTTTCTTCCAACTCTAGTAACTTATGACGACTTAATCTTAAGTTTAATGCAAGCCATCGCTCATTTTTGCTAGGGATGGTAGGTATAGTACTGTTAATTTTTTAAAATATTATTTCCAGTATAGTTCAATCACTTAAAATATATACAATTTACATACATTATTTATTTATTTATTATTTATTTCACTTACATACCATCACGCCTGTCGTCCCCGAAAGGTGAGGCAGAGGTGTACTAATGTACACCCACGTTTCGCCGGTATGTTTAGATCCTATGTAATAGGGGGCGAGCCTATTGCCATTAACCGGACACGAATCCAAACTCCGAGCTGCTACTGAGAATTTAACAGAAAAACCCAATAACACTTTACTCGACCTGGGAATCGAGACCTCTTGCACGGCAGTCACACTGTACGACTACTAGATCAACGAGGCAGTAAAATATATGTTGCTATTAATTAGGATTTAGAGAGAAGGACCGTAGGGAGTGGCAAGCAAGTTCAGGCCTGGGTCTGAAGTCTTCACTGCCATGAGATCTCGACAACTCGATAACTGAGCAATAATAGGGTACTAAAAGTATTTTTTTTGTCAGAGTTTACGTGTTTTGACTACCACTGATAGTTGTGATAGGATAAACGATACCAAGATAGAGATACCCAGCTTTCCGGAAGGGTCACGATGTGTTCAAATTGATCACCCATTTAAAGACTGACCTTAAAAGGCTCACCTTTATGATGACTGTTCAGCTTCATATTATTATATTTGCCTAATATATAAATCTTTATATAGATTTGTTTATTTTGTGCTACCGCCCGCAGAGTTCCGAGAAAACTGAATAGAAATAAAATCCATTCCTTATTTCATTAATGTATCATAAATTCCGAAGGTGGTCAAAATTTTTAAATAGTTGATCTCCCAAAATAAAAGCAAATTATGATTGAAAAATGTGAGCGTAGGAAGCTAGACAGTGACAGGCTAAATTAGATAAATATTCATAGTGGAACACGGGACAAAATTTCTTGTACTTTCAATTGTTTTATGGCTTCGAATTTCATTTTTACTCGCGCAGGACTAGACGTTACCAATACACCTAATGTTATGTTATATACGTTTATCATTATCATCAATGCTGCACACAGGTGTCCTCACATTTTGAGATGGATTAGGCTATAGTCCACCACGCTAGCCCGGGTTGGCAGACTTCACATGACAGACAAAACATCAAGAAAATCTCTCAAGCATGCAGGCTTCCTCACGATGTTTTCCTTCATCGTTTGAGCATGTGATAAATACATCATACACATAACTTTCGAAAACTTTTTAGTGCCTTAAACTCAAGATCAAAGATCAAGATCGGAACTCAAGATCTTTAACATTTTTGTCCACTAGTCTCATCAAAAAAAATGATTTACCTTCGGGTTCATCAAAAATTGGATCTAAAAATAAAATTCCTTCATCAATGCCATCTAGATCCTAGACCGATGCCATCTAGATTAAAAAATAATCTTATATAACTTGTGTCTTTAAAAGATCTATTTACAGAAATGAACAATTATTTACAATGCACTATCTAATTTACTTTTTCTTCCCCAGGTTATTGAAGGTTATCGTTTAGAGAAACCGGAGCACTGTCATCGAGAGCTCTACAATATAATGTACTATTGCTGGGAGGCCGAACCAAAGGACAGGCCAGACTTCGCCGACATCGTCGCTAGATTAGAACCACTGATAAACAAAGACATGGACTACATACAACTAGAGAGATTCCCTGACCATTCCTATTATAACCTGCAACATTTAGACGGAGAGAAACTATGATTTCAGTTGGTAAGGAAAGAGAATAAGAAAAACAAGCACATGAGATGTAACAGTTGTTTATTTATTTCATAAAGTAAATAAAATTATGGGCAATTAAACATTAATTTATTAATTAAATTACCAACAAGTACTTTAGTACTTTTAAGATCTGAATAAATGAATTGTGGGTTATTTAAAATGATGATGGTAAATATACATTTGTATTTTCTCTTCAAATGGTATGGGTTATAATTATGTAAATTTATCTTTTCGATAAAAGAACACTGCATCCACATGTTTGAACTCTAAAATAAACAATAATAATAATAATCTCAAATAAATGAAGATGTATTTTAAGTACACACCAAAATTTAAAATTTTAAGAAAGTATTCACAAACTAAAAATCTATACCTAAATAAATATTTTAGGCAAAATTCATTAATGAAATTAAACATTGGTTTAAAACTAATTCATTTGAAATATGACACTTTTCAAAGTAGGGCTCATAAAAACTGAGATTAAAATACTTTACATAATGATTGCAATAATAATTAATAAGTAATTTTAAAACTTCACATAGACTAGTCTTTAGAATATTTTGATTGTAATTATTGAATTAGTAATCGTAGGATTATAAATAATGATCTTATATTAAATGTACAGTACATTTAAGCTTGTCCATACATCCTAAAAACATACAATTTGTAATAAATGTTTTGTTGTAAAAAACCTTGTTTTACTTTTATTCTTATAGTATTTACCAAATAATCAGAAACACTTATGTAATGTTTATTTTTTTCTGAATATAGAACTAAATCGAGAGCCGATTATAATTTCTATGATAAGTACTAAAATACCACTAACGAATCCTAAAGCTAAGGCCAGGAATCCACCTTCTAAATGCAGCATCGATAATGGTTTAGCATCAGATTTTTCTTTAAACAAAGCTTGAAGTTGCCGAGCCCTTCTCCTTTCATTAAAAGTCGCAAAATACTTTCTCAAGGCTCCGTTAAATCCACTCTGCTTAAAAAATGTTATAGTTCTCGAAAACTCCATCATAAAGGGGAAACCTCTCAAAGCTATCGTCTCTATTGGTACCGTGAACACGTCTTCAGTAAAAGTATAGTACTTATAGTTGCCCTCACTGTCGCTCAATTCCGGCGTTATAGCAGATATATGAGCTAACTCAAGGCGACTGCATAGCAGTGAGAAGTTTCTATAAACAGCAACATCTATCATCGCTTTAGTCATATTATCAACGTCTATCCATTGCTCGCCAATGCGGTAATCGAAAGGATCACTTGAATTATAAAACAAATCATGCAGTTCTTCAAAACCACCAAATTGTATGCCGCTATCAACCAACTCTTTAACTGTTTGTAATTGATATTCATATGACGGGTTTGTTAGAACATCAAATAATTTAGTTTGATATGCTGTTAAAAATATTATACTATATATATTGAGGAACACAAAAAAAACCCTAAGACTTTCTTGAACAGGACGTATGTATGTTGCAAAACCAAGTATTGTTATCCAAGTGTTAAGAAGACAATGACCAAAAGTGCTATTGTATACTGAATCTCTACTGAGTGTGCCAATAATTGTCCAAGTTATACCACAAAAGAAAAATCCAGCTATAACAGAGTACCATACTGAATTTTTAAATATAATTACTAAAGCTACCCATGGCGCGGATTTAGGTGCTCTCGGTACTACCCAAGTGTATGCATCTGCTAAATACGGAATGCTAGTTTCAAAGTCTTCATGTACATCAAAATCTGGAAATATACCACCCAAAAGTACATGCGCTTTTTTAGATACAAGTTTTTTCAAAGCTCCATTCCAGTTGCCAACATTCTCTCTTTCACCTCTAGATCCATCAATAAATTTAAATTTTGCTTTCATCTTATATTGTCTAAGCATTTCTTGTATCATTATTTTTTCAATATTAGCGTCCTGAGCGTCATCACTGATGAAGGGCTGCCTGAGCAGAGCTAATATTTCTATAACACAACCGTTCATGTTGTGTGGAATTTTATCATCAAAAACAATATTATTATATTTCAACACACCCTGTTCACACATATTTTGCACCACAAGTCTATTTTTTGCAGTTTCGTTAAAATATCCACAATAATTTGGGGGATCATAAGGTCTCCAACTATAGATGATGGAATTTCTGAAATTATTCATTTGAGGCACTGCAATGACGACGTTTATTGCGTTATATTTAAAAAGGCAGCTAAGCACTTTTTCGACATATTCGATATTTATTGTATCGCTCTGAAAATTTAAAAGTAAGATGAAAAATTTCGCATAAGGATTCCAGGTTCGAGATCTTATGAGTTTGCTAGCTAAAAACGAGAAACCTATGTAACTATCTATTATAATTATAAAATAATTAGCTTCTGGTATTTCTACGAAGGCATCTACATGCAGTACTCCAAGACTGGAAGTATCTTGATCACACACTTCGACCTCTTTACCAGGGCTCATTATTTCAACACTATACAGATTCTTCTTATGAATCTTCTTTAAAAGTTCAGTTCTGATTCTCAGTACTGAATTACTTACATTGTTAGTATTTGCGAATATTATTATGCCAGGGGTTGTAAATTCATTATCGATCACTTCACTTACGCATTTAGTGTACTCTTTAATAAGAGTTGGACCATAAGGACTTACTGTTGCTTCACAAATAATAATTACAGTACATATTAAAGTTAATTTATAAAGATACATCTGTGTTACTTAAACGTGTAATACATTAATACTAAAAGCTAACCTAATCTAACCTGGTCATTATTGCTGTATTTGCGTGATACAAATCACGCAGTGTTTTATCTACACAGATCTCTACTTTGATGTTCAAATTAAACGAGACGGAAACACAGCTAGCATACCTTTTTTAAAACCATGTAATTGACATTATTATATTTTGATATATTGCCTATACTAAACATGCAATGCATTCATAGTCCCAACCCATCAAAATTAACGTTACTAGTAACTACGTATTATTATTGCATCTAATTGATTCTAGACATTGCCATAAATTATATTTTTTACGGATTTTATTGAAGCACAATGATATTATTTAATATTACTACAGCTATCTTGCTTACCAGAAACAAAATTAGTTTTCTTTAAAAACACGAATAAGTTTTGTGTTCCTATAATATTATGTAGAAGTTTGAGTTTCAACCTATGATTTTTTATACTATATTTATCTAAACCGCCCTTGGGTTAATCTATGAGATTTTCTTTGTTCAGCTGTCACCGTTCATAGGCTGATGAGTAATAAAACTTTTATAAGTCGATTATTATCAGGTTTTTTGTACTTTGTGGTACCGGCCGGTATTTCTTAACCTTTTCAAGGGCGTGGTATTTATATAGAGGGGAGGAGATAAAGGAAAAAAATAGGAGAGAATTTGACACACAGCAGTCAAGAGTAAATTCACTGGACTACTGGACTATAGAGTTTACCAGTCACTAACCGCTCGTAAAGGGGGGGGGGGGAACAGCTGCACACACCCCCCCCCCCTGCCCAGACCTCGCTACGCCCATGAACCTTTCGACTGAGCAGAAATACCAGTGATATTGTTTCATTTAAAGTCTAGTCTTCAGTCCGTCCCGTGCAGACTTATAATTATTTACTTTACCTCCAGTCAATGATTTTACGTTCGCTACATGACGTCAAAATAGCAGAAGCACTCCATAAATGTATTTATAATATCACATTGTCAAACACGGTTTTTTATATGAAATAAATATACCTACTGAAACGGCATTACAAAATATTTTATTGAATTTATTTGATACATAAATTTAATAAGCAATCAATATTGTTCACAAAAAAATAATGTTAATGCTCATTTACTTTAATTTACATTACCCTTAGAAAATATATTTAAAAAAATATATACTAAAATTTCACTTCGTAATTTTGAAATATTTCATAAACCTACATTTTGAGTAAATGCATTTAGGAGATGAAAATATTAAAATGTAGATCAAATACAAGTCGGGACTCCAAACAACTTGGACACACTTTCAAACTTATTGCAGTAGCCCGACGGATATTTGATATTAAAATTTAAAGGAATAAAATGTTTTTGAAGTCTTTATAAAATGTATTTATTGCATAGAGCTTTCTAAGCTTTTTGAAAGTCACTCATACGTGTTATTCATTAGTTTATCAGTGTTAAGTATAAAATCGTATACATTTTTTTTTGAAGTCTTTTTAAATATCACTCCTAGTTCGTAAGTTCTAAGATACACAGAAATACGAAGCAGATGAAAAGTTAGTCACAAAGTGTTTCATTTAATTCTAGAAGAATCTACCAATTTAATGACTGCATTGCATTGCATTTCTGATTATAATTACCATAAGTATTGGTGCATAAAAATAAAACCAAATGAAGGAAATGCTTATATTATTATACTAATTTTAAGGATACCAACGTCGGACCGTTTTATGCTAATCGAAAATTCTTCCTCTAAGTGAGCCAGGGGGAAAATGAAGGGTCGCCCAGGGGAACTTATTTAATCTAAAATCGAAGATTTTTGCATATCAATATTTGCTGCTTTTTCAAATATATTTATTTTTTCGTTTAAAAAACGTTGCCTCACACTAGGATTTTCTCCTATGTCGGGTGCGTTTACAAACACAAATTTTCACATACACAAACACCCAGACCCGGAACAACTACCTGTAAAACGTACAAATATTTGCTCCGTGCGGGGATCGAACCCGCAAGCCGATCGCTCAGTCACTGCGCCAATCAGGTCATTAAATTTTAATGAATATACTTAATTATTAGGACATCATCTTTTAGAAGTCTTCAAAATAATAAAGAGATAAGAGAGTACAAATAATATAGATACTTTTATCTTGACAATATCCGTATTGTGAGAGGCTGTCAATAAAATTATCACAAAGAATTCTTGGAACAAATGGTTCATTTGTTCCGGAGAGTACTGTCTCATCACTTTTATGGAACAAAGCCTACAATAGTTCACTTACGTAATCCATCTTCGTGGAACTCGCGCTCGATGGATATTTTCTTACATTTAATCAATATCATACAAATATTGTAGCTTGCCATATACATACATATTCACGTCTTTTTCCCATGGGGGTAGGTAGAAACTACTTGCCATATAGTCGATATCAAACTGTTTGGTATTTAAATAAAAGTTTTTTACATAATTAAATATATTTTTATTTATATTATCAAGTATTATTCATTGAGGACCCGTAAATTTATGTAATATTTGGGCATTTGTTATGAGGTAAAAATAAAATAAATATTTTATTCATTTATTTTAAAATTACATATACTCGGTACTTGATGGGTATCAAGTACCGAGTTAAGTAACGAGGCTTGTGTTACGCGGATATTAGGTAGTAGAGTGATACGCTACTTTCTTATTTTGTTGTAAATACATGCGTACACAGAAACATCTCTCATCACACAAACATTATTCCCATACCAACCTGTGCTAATTGGATAGTCAATATAATTTTATAAAAAGTACCTACCTTTGTCAAATTTTCCCTTTATTAGTGCATTGGTCCTTTGAGGCGCATTAACATAAGTTTTAAGCACAATTTTTACATGGATTCATATTACTTTATTACAATACAAACTTTGCACTTTTATTGCTACAGAACTACGCACATTTTCATGCAAATAGGCGAGCACCTAGATTCTTTTATAATAAAAAAGAAGACCGGTAACTTTTTATAATACCATTAGTTTATTTTAACGACTAACTGCCTCCCGCGGCTTTGCCTGCATGGTAAATAGATAAAAAGCAGCCTATGTGTTAATCCAGGTAATGTAATGTATGAAAATGGCCGACATAATGTGACCCGTTACTGTATCGACGCTAGCACAATGAGGATCGGCAAGGCATGTCCTTACAGAGTAACAAACATTCGCGTTTATAATATTCGTGGGAGTAGGATACAGGCGGTCCTGAGTCGTAATTGGTCAAAAAACTGGACACATGTTTGCACAATGAATGTTTACGCTTTATAAAAAGGTGCTTATTATCTTACAGGAGTATTAAACGAAGTACAAAAAATGTAATATTTAATAGCGAGAACAAAGGGACATATAGCATGATAATACTGTTTGATCTTCATTTTAAAAGCTTTGAATAAATTATAACAAAATAAAAATGTGAGAATTTGTTAAAATAATTTATCCGGCAGTTATTACACAGCGCCATCGTTTCAAATTCATCGACGACCTTTCTGTTACAGGTCTCTAGATCAATTGATAGTACATTAGGTACATCGTTTTTTTATAGTTTTTTTTATTGCATACATCTTACCTCGTTTTCCTCGTTGCCGCGTTGGCCTATTTCTCATAAGTGCGACTGCTGAGCAAATAGGTCTTAGATAGAACTCAGGTCGAACAAAGTGTTTTTCTTTCTATAAAATTCTCAACAGCTTCGGAGTTTGGATTTCGTGCCCGATTGTTGGCAATAGGCTCGCCCTACTTGGGACCTAAAATACTCTACACTTCGTAATTTTTAGGGTTCCGTACCAAAAGGGTAAAAACGTAGTCTTAATAATAGGGTCCCCCTATAACTAAGACTTCGCTGTCTGTCAGTCTGTCTGTCACCAGGCTGTATCTCAAAAACCGCGATAGCTAGACAGTTGAAATTTTCACAAATTTTATATTTCTGTAATAACAACAAATACTAAAAACAGAATAAAATAAATATTTATGGGGCTCCCTTACAAAAAACGCAATCTTTTGCCTAATTTTGTAACCCTTCGTGCGCGAGTCCGACTCGCACTTTGCCGGTTTTAATGTTTATTTATATTCATTTAGGTAGGTAAATAATAATATTCATTCAGAAGTGTATGTTAATTCATCTTACCTTATATTTAAAAGGAATATTCAGAAAACAATAAAGGAAATTAAGGAGAGCCGTGGTAACCTAGCGGTGTGAGCAGTAGACTGTGATGTCACAAGTCTCGAGTTCAAACCCAAGGCATGCACCACTGACTTTTCGGAAGTTATGTGCTTATTTATCACATGCTCAAACGGTGATGGACAACATCGTGAGGAAACCTGCATGCTTGAGAGATTTTCTCGATGGTATGTAATGTCTGCCAACCCGCAGTAGGCTAGCGTGGTGGACTATAGCCTAATCCCTCTCAAATGAGAGGAGACCCGTGCCCAGCAGTGGGAAAATAATGGGTTGATGATGATGATGATGATGATGATGATGAATAAAGGAAATTGTTTTTCCATTCCATCTAAAAATAATTGCGTTCAAAGACGCGGTACGATTAGTTCAAAGTTCACAGTTTGAACTTATTGATATTTTCAGCATGGAAACGTTTTCCATACGAGGTTTATTTAAATAATAAACCGCGCATCAAAAATACTGATTGAGCGACAAAATTACTGATTGAGCAGCAAAATACAGATAGCGGTTAGGTTAGGTTAGAACTGTGACCACACAACGGAACCAAATCTGAATACCAAGAAAGTGTATATAAGTAATAACAATACTTTTAATGAACATATTTTGGTGCACATTCAGTATATTTGGTGGAACACAGGCAAAATTAGGTAAATGAAATGGGAATAAATTGAAGTACTTTTAAATACCATCCTTTCTAAAATATCGTTGTTTGTTTTAGTTATTAGAATTGGGAATGTTGATAGCTTTTCTGTATGAACGCGTACGCGTTTTTCAGCTCCAATTCAATTGAAATACTCGGAACCGAATTATGTATTGCATGCTGATATGTTACTAATATGAGGAATAATATTATGTCATGTTAATACATAGTTATTACTTACAATGCCGAGATAATTTCACATGAGATTTATTACAACATAATTGGACGTCGTATTGTTTCGTTTCTAACCAATATCCTCAAAAGATTTGTAATAACAAATTTCAACAAAACGATACAATTTGTCCAGCGGTAGTTGACACTGCCTATGTCTCCATGCTATGGGTCCAGGGTGCGTATCTCGGTAGAGACAAATGTTTTTGTGATAAGCATAAATATTTGTATCTGAGTCATGGATGTATTTATGTAATAATATGTACTGCCCCCGATAGTAAAAAGGGCATAACTTATTTATTTCTTTCAAAATTGAGTCATAAACTTTACCGGAATGATGAAAAAAAGACAAATCTGGTTTTATTCTTGGATTTACACAGTGAAGAAGGGCTCACCTGTATTATAACTTATACTTTAACTAAGATGAGAAGACGTAGATGAGTCTAAAAAGGATAAATGTAGTTTATCAAACAACTAAGTAGTATTCGTAACACAAGCTTCGTTGTTAATGTCGAGATTTTTTTTTTTTAATATTTAAATTTATATTTGGTAGCGCAGGTCAGGCGTTTGCAGTTAGTAGTAATTAAAACTTAATTTTATTTTTTTAGGTTGCAACCCAGTATGTAATATACAGTACTTAAGTCCAGTCATTCTTTAAATTATGACCGCCCGAAGTCGTAATTTTAGATGTCTTTAGTGTTATAAATCGTACAATTGAGAACCATCTCCTTTTTTCGAAAACTATTGACTACTGAATGCATACACAGCACTACACTCCTTTATTCACCGATGCACCACATCACACACACACACATACACAAAACATATTGTTTTACTTACTAGCGCAGGAGACGAAGGAAATCCATTAAAATATTTATAAAAAAATATGACAATAAAGATATTATTATTATTATTTCGGCTAAGTGGTATTGAAAAATGTTTGTACCAACTTAAATAGCCCTGTGTTATAAAAATAATTAAATAAATACTGTAATACAGCATGACCTCTCTGCTGCATGCAGCCCCTTATAAATGAGAGGTCGTTAGTGTTGGTTACGTATATTTGTTTTTCTATTCTTCGGAATTTTCAATTTTAATAATATTCTTACATCAAAGAAGTATTTTGTAAACCAACCCTTCGTAACAGATAGTTTCAAAGCATTAGTAAATTCTTTGTAAATTGAATAGTAAAAAAGTAGAGATGAAGCGTATATACTAGAACAGATCCAGGGACTAGGTATTAATCGAGACTAGGCAGCACCTATTTCCACGTTACAAAATACTCGATCCACCTAGTCTGACTGTTCTGCACACGGCGTGCGTCGTGACATGGCACCCGAAGCCCGCGCGAATCTTGTAGATTGCGAACTTATATATTTATAATAAATAAATTTAAAAAAACTAAAAAGTTAAAAAAAGTATATAAAAATTAAAAATAGGCTAAAACTGATTAATAAAAAAATGTATTGAAATCTTTTAAATACGCCAACAATCTACAATATTGATAGATATTTTACGTTGACAGTCCTAGCCTGTGTAAAGTATGAAGCGAAGATTACAATTCATTACTGCGTCCGTAACCGTACTTTCAGGTATCACTAGCAGACTTGACTAGCAGACTTTAACCGAAACATACTATAAAGTACGTGTACTTCATGGACTAGGTGGAATAGGTATTTAGATCGAGTATTCAGGTATCACTAGCAGACTTGACTAGCAGACTTTATCCGAAACATACTTTATAGTACGCGTACTTCATGGACTAGGTGGAATAGGTATTTAGATCGAGTATTTGTACGGAATCGGACTGGATGCACCTAGTATCAAATTTACCTAGTATGACTCATCTCTATAAAAAAGGTTCAAAACCATTCCGACCGTTCTCACATAGTTATTTATTCGCGTAGTTTGTTCAGAAAAGATACTGTCAATAGAATTATGGTACTTATTGCCTTTAATATAGCTTTGTTATTCAAACAAATGCATGTGGTGTTTACGCCATAGAAGTTACAATTACATTAGAATTTTCCCGAAAAACATCCCTTAAAACGGCGAAAAAGGGTGGAACTTTGTATGCGAAATTGACAAATTTCTTAAGTAAATAAATTAATAAGCAATGTGATGAAAATGCAGGATTCAATTACCAAATCAACGCTGACGAAGTTTATATCTTAATAAATATTAATAATAATCATCATTAATTATTATCAGGCAACTATTTAATTTGCCCATAGATACCTTACGGACTAACATACATATATAATAAATATAAATCATGTTAGTATATGAATTTAAAAACTATGTAAGTAAAATTCACTGCACTGTCACTGTGCGCTCGTGTGGCACTTGTCCGCGGAAACGACGGAACACCACAAAATATATTTTCCCCTGAAAATATAATTTTATAAAATGAATTAAGTATAGGTTCGGTTTTGAGACAGTACTATAAGGAAAAAAAAAGAAAAAAAACTTCAAAGAAAACAATTAGCTGCAAAAAGTTTATTATTATTTAAATAGTGGCCAGTTTAAGGAGCAATAACATATAGACAAGCTTCCAAAAAATAAAAACACACGTCAAATAATTTCGAGGTTATTTTAACTGTCAAATCGTATTCGTATTTCACGATCAACGAATGTAACAACAATATAAAAAAGTATATATTCATTTACATGTAAAAATTGAATTTTGTAGGGATCACGCGTTCGGTTTTTTATATCGCATGTTTAGCAAAAGGATATCAAAGATCGCGTTGTTATTTTTACTGTTCATCCACATCGAAGCCGCAGGATATACAGGTAATGCTAGCTGATGGCTTTTTATAAATAAAATGATTAGAAGATTTGCACATAAAACAGGGAATTACATAATAATATTTTGCGTGACATCAATAAATTCACTTCATTCCACCGTTTGAGCTTTTATTTTTTACAGCCTCTTTTTGTGTGCAAAAATAAGTATAAAACATCACATTTAACGTATTTATATTGGACTATACTGAGCTTTAATGACCAAGTGATGTGACCAGTGAACTTTGAAGTAATTTTTTTTGAGTTCATACACGCATCACTGACTTTTCGAAGTGCGTATTTGTCACACGCTCAAAGGGCGCAGGAAACTATTGCGAGGACACTGACATGTGAGATTTTCATGACGCTTAATTCCCATTTTACTTATGGTTTGGTACAAAATAGGACATATTAACCAAACAACATTTAGTTGTGTCTCAAATTAGATTCCAGGTGTTAATAATTATCGGTTTATAGAAAAACTTGTAACTGAAGGTAAACTAACAATTGTACGTGTAACTACGAAATCTTTTAGCGTAATTTATTGAAGTATGAATTTAGTTTCTACCAGGACTGCATAACTGTGTTAAGTTGTGAGGTGGAGTTTACTTAAGTTGGATTTTGAAGTCAGTTGCTCGGTAGGTCACAGTTTTGTTGGAACACTGATCTTCACAATTGACAATCTTGAGATAACTGGGTGGAGTTTTATATAACCTCTTTTGTGGCAGAATATCTTACAGCAGCAGATATTTGGTCGGATTAAATTCGTTGGTTTTTTTTCCGTCTTTAAATATAACTACTTTTTATGCATTTTATCAATAATATCGGTAAAAAGTTGTCTTCTTTTTCAATGTAGTATTTGTGTAAGTATAATAAATCAGTACGTTTTCCGGTCTCATTAAAATTACAGCTTAAATCTAAGATGGAGCCCGGAAATATTATAAATAAATACAATATTTTAGGGTTCTGTCTTTAATATATACATACGATAGAATATTTAAAAACTGTTTGGCGTCGAACTCACACGTGCGTGGTAGCTGACCACGAATCATTTATTGTCAACATGCGTATATCAGGCTTTGTAACATTACAACTACAACATGCGTAGCGGATTAAATAATATCAATATACCTACTAATACCTAATAATATAATATACGATAAAATCTTATATTATATCGCCTTAAAGTATTTTACTTTACGATGGATATATCATTTCGTCCTTTTACGAATAAAGAAACAATCTCAATTTAATCCAGATTACTTATTAAATCCACCAAATTTTATGTTATTTTACAAGACGATTCTTTTTGTTAAGTATCTCTTCCTGTTTTTAACAGAAACATTGTTTACTTTTGTTTTTCGAGTTTATAACATCCGTCAAAGCAGACGGATATGTTTACTCATGAAGGTACCTCGACCGTGATCGAGGATATCCTGCGTCCAATTTTAATTAAAAAACATGATGCAGTGGACAACATCAATCAGCATCAACGTACAACTCTAATCCCAGAACACACTGGAAATATTATAGATCCAAACACCGTTCTCCTCTAATACGTTACGTTAAAATAAACCCACTAAATTGGACCCAAACAAATTACGGATCCCATCTCCAGCGAGTGCGTGCCTAGCCTTATGATGTTGTGGCCAAACGTGCTATTAATCTAGTCATTTTGAATTCCAATATCGTTGGGACTGTATCGATTACGCTCCAAATTAATCGGAATTTAGGAAATGACGAATCGGTTCGGAGGAATGGAATAATGGAATATCGGAATCGAGTAATTAAATTATTTTATATTATGAGGTGATTTGATTTTTACATAACATACACCATCACGTCTTTCATCTCCGAAGGGCTAGGTAGAGTTGTACTAATTGACATTCATAGACATCAGGGCTGCCAGATTGTATCTTTTGATACCAAATTGGTAAAATTGGACGATGTATTGTATCCATGTGGTATCCATGATCATTTGGTATAATTCGATACAAAAGCAAGACGCTCACAAAAAAAAGAGCATGCCAAGAAGTTGTTCGCTAATTCTGCAAAGGATAATCGAATAATCGAGGGATTTGAGTTTAAAAAAAAGGTCATCCGACATAGAATGGTAACATTCCAACAACTGGCAGCCCTGATAGATATTTCGCCGGTATGTTTTAAGTCCCATGTAATAGAGAGCCACCCTATTGCTATCAACAGGGAGCAAATCAACACTCCGAGCTACTGCTGAAAATTTCATAGATAAACCTTTTGCTCGCACTTTACGTCCACAAGACCAATGAGGCACTTAAAAACTTAGGCTTAATTAGTACCAATGAAGTTTCGTAAGCAATGACAATAGCCCAATTACTGTCCCACTGCTGGGCACGGGTTTCCTCATTTGACAGGTATTAGGCTAAAGACAACAGATATGTTTGTGTCTAATAAGAAAGATGGCATTGTTGATAATAACTGTGAAAATATGGTATATTTTATAGGTATATGTTTGATCAGTTTGCCAATATTACTGAATAACATATGAAATTCCGCTCATCAATAGTTATTAACAAGTATGTTAAATAGCACGTTTTGTAGCATTATAAGAATCAATAAAAAATATTTTAGAATGAAGTTGAGTATCATAAAAATTTGAAATCTCTCGACACATTTTGTGGCGGTTATCTTGGACCTATTTTCTTCAAACATAGCCTTTGAAACAAAAAAAAAAACAAAATAAATATTGGTTCATCCGTTTGGGAGCTACAGCAGACTTATACACACACACAAACATACAGACACGTCAAACTTATAGCACCTCGTGTTTTTTTTTGCATCGGGGGTTAAAAATAACAAGGAAATGTATAAAATTTAATAATTTTACATTATAATATATAACTATTAATTAACATTATAATTTATAACATTAGAATAAGAAAACTAATATCTTTAGTTTTCTAAATAATGCTCAAGATTTTTTACTTCTTTTAATAATGTTCTTGAAATACACTTGAAGTTGAATAAAAACATATCAGTAAGGAATGATAATATAAATTATCCTTCTCGTCTTTAATTTGTTTCGTTGTCTAAGTTGAAGTTATCTGAAAAAAAAAGCTCGAGATAAAATAGCAGTATCAAAAACAAAAAAACTGTTAGTTTTTATTTTTTTAATGTTTGTTTATTATTCGGGGTTTTATTACAATTAAGATATGTCAATCACATCGTACCTTATTTTTATACCACGCAATATTATCGCTATATTATAACACAACTATAAATTGTGAGTTACTATATAATAATATACATACATACACTCACGCCTTTTTCCCATGGGGATAGGCAGAAGCTACAGAATGCCACGCGCTACGGTCCCTGCATACCACTTTTGCCTCAACATTTATAGTTGTATGTAAATATTATTAAACGTGAATTCAAACCCGAGGCACACAACACTGACTTCATCGTAAGGAAACCTGCATGCTTGAGAGGTTTTCGATAGTGTGTGACATCTGCTAACCTGCAGCAGGCTAGCGTGGTAGACTATAGCCTAATCCTTCTCAAATGAGAGGAGACCTGTGCCCAGTAGGACAATAATTGAGTTGATGGTGATGCTAGTGATTATTAGCAGTCGACACAAATTTATTGCTGCTGTTGATTTTCGTCTTAATCATAATAATAAAGCTATTTAAAAAACAAAGTAAGTACACGGATACATAAAAGGACTGTCCGCTGAGAGAGAGCTAATAGCGTAGTTTCAGATCAACGTTAATGTTCTCATGTTTTAGTCATTTTATAGGTCACAAATCTACGTATATATGCTATATACATTCGGGTAAACCGATTCGTGCTGGCTGGCTGCCAACCGGTCTTCCGACTTGCCCATCAATGCAGATAATACTGGCAGCCCCGAATTTCATGTATTGGAAAAGTATTTATGTTTGAGATTGAATATTTATGTTTTCGCTTGATTAACACTCCCATCATTCATATTTTATTTGTATGGCTACCTACTGTTATTATTTGAATGACAAAATAATGTTGTACTCTAATTTGTAGAGTTGCCACTTCTTAAATTAATGGAAGGGTTAATGACCGGTTCACTTCATTGACATTAATTCAGGTTTTTCTTAAAAAAGGCATCTATCATATCCAAAATATATTCTCTTACTTTTAATAGACGTTCAAAGAAATACTCGGGTCGATATTAAGTTATTTATTAATAAATATTGTTGAGATAAACAATAAAGTTGATAAACTGTTTTACACATACAATTTACGTTACATAAGCTTGTAATAACTCATATTATGTTAAACTTGAACCACTGTTTTGATCATAGATATTAAAGACATAGATGAGAAACTCAATACAAAGATGGGTGACAAAATTAATGTGGTAATCACTGATAGTTCTTTTTTTCAATGATAGATTACATTTAAATTTGTCAATCCATAAAAGTGATCAATTGGTAGAAAGTACTCTTATCAACAAAAATAAAATAATTTTACTTTACAAGATTTTCACAGTGCCTGGTCAATTAGGTTTATTTGCCGCAGTTCACGGGTTAGCTATCTTCTGGAACAAATATCTGTACGGTCTACATTAAAAAATACCTACTTGTTCTAGTTCCGTTCTGAATGTTTCTCTATGAGAATGTTGCTAAGGATTTATTCAATGCAGTTATACTTCTTCCCCTGTCACACATCCTAGATGGTATTATTATTGATCATGGTTTACAGGAGTTGCGATAGCGGGTACTTAGTGTGGCGGGTTTGTTCTCAAAATACACGTGTATCTTGAAAACCAAAAATAGTATATTTCGTGGTACAAATGGTTTATACATATACATATATATATATTTATATTATATCGGTGTTTCAGACTGAAAATATAACAATATAGGGAGATATGGGAGAAATATTTCCCCATCAGCTTGATGTCACGAAATGTGTTTGAATATTTATAGTTTTTCATAGGCGGTATAAAGAACTTTTAGTAGTTTAGCTATAATTAATCTTTTGTCGTATCTTTTTATTTATTGAATCAACGCATATACATGCGTTAAAGAATAGCGGAGACTATACAGTCTCCGCTATTCTCATAACACACGATCAAAACGTAATTAATATGTATTCTCAGAACTGAGATTGAATTTATATGGCGTGTGCTTATTGGAATTCCTTTTACATATAATTATAATAAATGTGTTAGAGATTTATTAATATGACAGTTACTTCCTGTTTCGTGTTAATAAGGCCTATATTCACTGAAATGGTATTTCATTACTTTTGGGGTAGTATATTGATAAAATGTATAGTAAGTAGCTGATTAAATAATGTATTTACTATCAATGTAAAGCTAGATCAAAATCCGTTTAGTACTTTTTGTGTCGAAGAGTGAAAACACCTCCTCTTGAAAATGAACTTGCAAATCATTGTGAGAAAAACTAAGAGATTTTCTCGATGGTATGAGGAGCAGCAGTGGACGAATATGGACTGATGATGATGATGATGAATTAATTAATAAGATACGCATGCGCCTGTTACTCATACTGTATCATGATAATCAGGAATATTATTAATTTATTTATACTTTAATAGAGCAAGGTCTTCCCATTTGCTTTGTTATTTTGGTTTGTCGTTTATTATAATGTTAGAGATGTAGGACACAGTGAGGACCCTGAAATTGAGCTGCCCGATTGAGGAAGCACCTCCGCCTTACTGAAAACCGCAGTGAATCAACAGTAGTTGTATTTCTACGAGTGAGTAAGGTTACCAGAGGTCGTTGGGGGAATGACTATTCTGATAGCATGGGCATTCCGTTTGCTGTCTGTTTAGTAATTCCCTATTTTACGAACCTAAATGGTTTCTTCAAGGATTAGCAACGTATATGTAAGCCTTCTGGTGTTGCAAATGTCCATGGGCGGTGGTGATCACTTACCATCAGGTGAGCCGCTTGCTCGTTTGTCTCCTTATCACCATAGAAAAAAATAATAATAATGGTGCAAAATATTTTAATGGGTTATTGACAGAAGAGATAGAAAAAATCCATAGTCTGTAGTAGTCACAGATTGTGTCAAAAGCTTTCATTTCCGAACGTATATGGCGTAAATTTAAATCAAAGGCCAATTTCAGAAACGTAGGTGGCGATGTCATGTCGTAACGCAAATACTGTGCAAGCATGATGCTCTAGCTGCGTAGTCTTGTTTGATGGGACACCATTGCAATACTGTGAAGCAATATCCGATGTTTGCGTGTAATCGATACGTACCTGTCAAGCCATATTTTTATCACTGCAATAACCCTATTCTTATAGACAAAAAAACTATTTGACGAAATGTTATCAAATCGTTGTGCCTAACTTAATATCATCTTCAAAACGCTCAAAATCAAAAACCTTCAGGTTGAATAAATAGTGGTTGAATAGGAGCGTTACTGTTACACAGCGCTTATAGTTACACATTTTTTAATAGCCAGATTTTTCATCCTCGCAAAATTTCAAATACCTAGTTCAAAACTCTAATGAATATTTTCCCAGCCCAAAAAGAACGCATACAAATTCACTTTGTGTGTAGTAGAATAAAAAAGTTACTCACTTTATTGAAATTCTCATCAACATTTATTGAATTTACAATATATATATATATACTATTTTAGCTTCGATACGGCTCTAAACTATTTACTTGCACTTATTATTTAAAATCTAATTTATAAGCCATTTAATATAATCATTTCGTATCTTCAGTATTAAAAAAGGGGTTCAGTTTATAATAAATTGTAAATATTATGTGTTGATCTATTTTTATATGACGATAAATATTTTGCCTTATTGTAGGGGCTATTATTATATATAGCCTTATTATATTAATCCCTCTCAAATGAGAGAAGACCCGTGCCCAGCAATGAGACACTAAAGGGTTGATGATGAAGTTATACGTCAATACGTAAACAAAAAAAAAGTCTGCAGTATTCAAAACCTGTCTTCTAATGTTCAAATAAATATTGTTCGGTTCGGATTGTGGTCTTTATTTCGTGACCGTCAGGATGGCGGGACCAAACGAGATATATGTATACATGCGACCATGCGCACTAGTACCTATTTGATACTATTTAGTATATTGATAGTATTTGCTACCTTTCTGTAAATAAATAAATATATCCAAGGAATAAGAAGAACAGAATTTAGTTTCAGCAGATCTGTGTAGCGTGTTACTAGGCAAGCATAAACATGTTATTGACCTAAATTCATTTTCCCATCAATTTTTTCCCACAACGTAATAGGCGCCAATGAAATAAATCTCTTCTATAAACATTGTGTAGGTAATATAACTCTGATTTACAATGAAATATTAACGTTTATTGAAAAATATCCGCCTTTTATCGTCAATTTACACTCTGTGGGAAACGATGATTTCAGGTTTTATATAACGGCCAGAACCGAGGCCTATAATTTACTTAATAACCGTACTTAAACAGCTCAATAAAATATGAATTGGATGTTTCTCTAAGTCAGGAATATTGTCAAATTTTTTATACTTAAAAACCACGTCATGAAAAAGAAATGAACCTTATTTTTTGACTCTGTCCCTTGTCATTCGCATAATCGCGACTGAACTATTTAAACACAACTTATTGCAAAGTTAACTTTGAAAATTTAGATTTGGTTTTGCAACATATGAATTTTCAGCCAATCCTGGACTGTCAAGACGCAAACATGTGCACTGATCTACTAGTTTCGCATCTATCAACTGCTATTAAAGGTAACTCTCAAGTAGTTAAAATTACCAAAAGGAAGATGATTACGAAACCCTGGATTACTATAGGGCTACTTCGTTGTATGAGAAACCGCGACAACTTGTATAAAAAGCTAAAACGGAATCCAAGCGATGAAATAATTAGGACTACTTATACACGCTACCGAAATTTTTGCAACTCTCAGATAAAAAAGGCTAAAAGAATGTATGAAAAACAGGCAATAGAAAATGCTAAGGATAATAAAAAGCAGCTCTGGGACGTAATCAAGGAGATTTGCGGTTCCAATAATAGACCAAACTATTCATCTTCGCTTCTAACAGTCGAAAACCCTCACTCCGATATAAACCTACTTAATAGGTTCTTTGCGAATGTTGGAGCCAATCTGGCCGAAAAAATCCCCATGTCTAAACAAATATCTTCACCTACTCAAGCTAAATTTCGCCCTCTGGCAAGTCCCCTTAATTCATTTGTCATCCTTCCTGCTGATGAATTAGAAATATTTTGCCTTATTAGAGGTCTAAAAGATAACTGTGCCGTGGGAATTGACCAGATAAGTAGCAAAATGATTAAAAGATATGCGAAGTTCCTCACCCCTCCAATAACACATATATGCAATCTGGCGATTTCAACAGGTGTCTTCCCGAGAGCATTTAAAACTGCGGTCATAAAACCTATTTATAAGAGCGGCGGAAAAGACTGTGTGAATAACTACCGACCCATCTCCATTCTACCAGCTCTCTCCAAGATCTTGGAGCGCCTCTTAAATCAGCGTCTCGCCAAATTTCTAGAGTCAAACACTCGTTTGTCTCCGGCTCAATTTGGATTTCGGATTGGCAAGAGTACAAATGACGCGGTACATGAGTTAGTAAACTCTGTCGTTTCCAATTTGGATAACAGAAAAAAGGGCCTAACAGTATTCCTTGACCTTGCGAAGGCATTCGACACAGTCTCTATTCCGCACCTTCTAAAAAAGCTGGAAAGTCTAGGTATCAGGGGAACTCCTCTTAAGTTGATGGAGGACTATCTTACTGGCAGAAAACAAAGAGTTAAGATCAACAATACCATAAGTGACGAGCTGACTGTCAATTATGGTGTACCTCAAGGAAGTATAATGGGCCCGACTCTGTTCTTGGTGTACATCAATGACCTGTGCCAACTTCCTCTCCACCAAGGCAAGATAATCTCATTTGCTGACGACACCGCACTTTTCTTCAGTGGAGACTGTTGGGAAGAAGTTTTCGAGACTGCACAAACGGGCCTTAACCAGGTTGGTGACTGGTTGCAAAGGAATATCCTAACACTCAATGTTACTAAAACCAAATACATAACCTTTGCAATCAGATCTGACCTTCTGCCACCACGTTCTCTTTCAATTACTGCCCACACTTGTGATTATGCAAAAAACTCTTGTTCATGTCCAACTCTTGAAAGGCCTGACAATATTAAATACCTTGGCATAATCATTGACCAACATCTATCCTTCCAACCACACGTACAGACCCTTGTGCCCAGATTGCGCAAACTTATGTATATATTTAAAACGTTAAGACACTCCGCCGATCGCAAGATTATCAAAATGGTCTACTATTCATTATGCCATTCCTTAGTAGAGTATTGCATTTCTTCTTGGGGAGGGGTTGCCAAAACACAAATGATCGAACTAGAGAGGGCACAGCGTGCAATACTTAAGGTTAGTGCAGGCTTACCCTTCCGATATCCTACTGTAGAGCTGTATAAGGAATGGGACATCCTCACGGTTCGACAGACCTTCATTCTGCGTACTGTAATTAAAAAACATTGCGAATTGCAATTTGACGCAAATCTGCTGAAACAACGTAGAGTGAAGGTGTGCCCTTCGATTTTATTCAGAACATCATTCTCCCATAATTTTTTCTGCTTCCTTGGAAATTATTTATATAATAAAATAAATAAAGTTGTTAATATATACCCTAAACCAAAATCTAGCTGTATCAAAACATTAAAAATATATTTAAAAATGCTTGATTACGAGGAAACTGAGAATCTTTTATCAGTTCCCTCATAAAAGTCTCTAGTCTCACCACATAGTACTCGCATGCATCATTACACTCACATTCACTATCACTCATTCATACATACACACTTATCCTAAATTACATTCATACTTAATAAACACACTCACAGTCTATTCTGCTCTAATTAATATCAATATTTTATTTTTATTTTTATTAATATCTATTTTATTTTTTATTATAATTACATTGTTATATGTAATTTTGCTTCTCAAATACATTGTTCCATTTATTGTTCCATTCACTCCTTTTTTTGTTTTGTTTTGTTTTTCTGTTAGCTTTCTAATATTATCTGTAATAAAAAATACTGTACCTACTTAATTCTAGTTGAAAGTGGGGAACTGGTGACCTGTAACACAGGTTTTTAATTAAAAACCTACATCAGGCACCAGTCTCTTACATAGGTGAAAACTAAATTTGTTACATAAAATAAAAGCTGTAATTCTGTACCTATTGTGAAGAGAAAAATAAATTATTATTAAATAAAAATTATTATTATTATTATAATTTCAGTTTTTTTTTCATGATAAAGATTAGTTTTTGATATAACAAATAGCTTTTTATACGGTATTGCTACCTGCTTGGAACTCTATCAGAGATTCTATTAAAACTGAATGCAAGAACAAAACTGCTCGACCAAAGGATACGGTGAACTCGTTCTGTGTAGATCGGATTGTCAATAATAATTAAAAATGTTGCGTAGCTGTTAGTAATTATAACTTCAAGACGACCAACACCTCAGTCTGTCAATGACCAGGGATGCTTTAAAGAATTCGGAACGTCGGGTAAAAAGTAGTTTTATTTCAATGTCTATATTCGCGTAAGTGTAATAAATCAATATGAAAACCAATTTTGTTGGTAAATTTTAAGAGTAATTTCTCTTGCAGGATTTGAATTACAAGATCAAACTAGTCCCAGATCTAACACGCTATTTGACGATGCAGACGACATTCAGAACCAGCTCGATAATGAAGCTAGAGACCGCATCAAGTTTGGACGAGTAAGTAAAATCCAATAACCGTTTAAGGGTTATTATTATTGTAGGACTTTTACCTGACTGGATTAAGGTATTGATTCATCATTATCATATCAACCGTTCGACGTCCACTGCTGGACATAGGTCTCACCGAAGGATCGACACAATCGGTTCTGCGCCGCCAGCATCCATCCAGATTCCAGCGATTTATCAGATCGTCTATCCAGTTTGCCGGGGGCCTACCCACGCTGCGTCATCCAGTACGTGGTCGCCACTCGAGAGTCTTTGAGTTCCAACGGAGATCTGTTTTTCGAGCGATGCGTCCTGCCCACAGCCTTAGGTATTGATTGCGTAGGGTTGATTACGAATAATGGGGCTAATTCTAGAGGAAAACGGATTAGGATAACTTTAGAACAGAATATGAAAATTAAGTACACTTACTGAAGAAGATGAGCTACCTGCCTACCTAGTTTAAAAAATTGGGATGCATATTATTTTACAGTACCGACGTAAATATTTTTTAAAAACTTGAGAGGTGTCAAGGGCTCCCGGATGGAACGAAGTTCCTTTCGATTAATTAGTGAAGGAATTGTAATTAAATTGTATTTCTTTTTTACAATAGCTTACCAAAGCAAAAAGTGTCGTTACAACTTTTCGTTAATTTTTTCCGTCTAGCCCCCTGTCGCAACGCGCGATAAGGAACATCGTTCCAAAAAATGACTTAACAACTAGACCTTTAGGACTAGAGTTTTTACCTAGACTTTAGACCTTATAAACAAAATATTTCCTTTTTCAACAGCCGAAAACAATTTGGGTGTTTCATTTGCCCACACACTTCCCCGACCACATCTCTGTAGAGGACTCTATGGACCAGCAATTGGCAAGACGTCCGCGCCAATATGTTAGTACTTCATATTGATCTGTAGTAGTTTCCAACTTAATTTTTTCCATGATTCCCCCCCTAATAATTCTGCCTAGGACTATCACCGACAGTGAATTGTTAACATACATAAATCAAGGAACCTACACCTAATCCGTCGTCTAGCTCTAGCTTTATATTACGTTGTAGCGACATCTATCTTTTATATGAGGAACTAATACGGTTGGTCTGACTGACCAGATAGTAATCCTGCAACGCGCTACTGAAAGCCAACCAGAATAACACCTAGCCTAGTTGTAAGATTCTTCTTCTCCATTAGAGAATTAATGGCTTACGATAAGACTTTATTTACTGTGATACCTATTTTATTATAACAACATCAATCCTTAGTATCCTACCCATTCTTTTTTCATACGGTTGGCCAAGCGAAGCCAAGCGCTACGAGCATTTGTAGGATTTTTAATCCTACAAATGCTCGTAGCGCTTGGCTTCCAAAGTTCTTTCGCTATGTTAATGTACAATAGTTAGAGAGAGACGGCAGAATACAATAAATTAAAGTAGTCTTTTTTTTACGATTCAATAAAACATGTGAATGATGGCGGTCTTTACTACGCACAGCTGGGTTTTCAGCTGCTCTACTTAAAACTGGATGTAATCATTTTATACACTTAAAACTTTAGACTAAAATTATATTATTATTGTCAAAATTACATAGCTACCTGCGTGTTTCTAGATGGAATAACTAAATCTTAACTTCAACATTATATTCAATTAAAACTTTAATTTTATATTTCCATATAAAAAGTTTATAAAGATAAAAAGGGTTCTTATAATTAAATTAACTTACTTCAAAGTTTTAGGAAGAAATCTGAAATCTTTGAGCTATATCTAGTTACCATTTAGGAAATACCCGTTTAATTAATAAAACCCTGAAAATGTGAGACCGAATCGAAACTAGACTACTGTAGTATGAAGCCATTTTTATATATCGCGATGAGATGAATGAGCATAATTTTAACAATTAAAAATTATTGAATAACTTAAATTTTGAATAAACATTAAATTTTAAATGGCACGATACCAATGCCAAACAAATAAATTTACTTATAGAATACTTTTACTCTATAAGGGTTATACGAATCCCTTCATTCTCACCTGTCAAGACATCAAACAAAACTTTATTCTATGTAACTGGAACTTGAGAAACACATGCACATTTTGTTCATTTAATTGGTAAACTATTGCGCTCGTTTTGCATCTCTTATAAATATGGTGCTAATTTAATTCTAAAGCAGCAATTTATTGTTACAGGCGCTGTCAACTGTGTCATTAGAAAAGGAAGATACACCGTGTAATATATTTACTTTTATTTTATACATAAGTGAAGGTCAAAGGTCTCGAGTTGAAACACAAGGCGCGCACCACTGAATTTGAAGTTATGTGCGTATTTACCACATGCTCAAACGTTGAAGGACAACATCGTGATGAAACCTGCATGCTTGAGAGATATTTTCGAGGGCATGTGAAGTCTGCCGTAGTAGGCTGGCGTGGTGGACTAGAGCCTATTCCCTCTCAAATGAGAGGAGATCCGGCAGCAGTGGGACAATAATGGCTTGATGATGAATTATGAAACATTGCTCCTTTCTCAAAAGATTGATACTGTTTTATACGAGAATGCAAACGTAGAAAACAGAATATAATTATACATAAGTTATATTCTGTTTTCGAGTCGTGTGAATTTTTGAACCCACCTTAAGCTAATACCATGAAATATGAGGGCTTATTATAAAGTACAATAAGATGCAGGAGCAATGGTATAAATCATAATATTGCCTAAACTTATATAAACTAAATCGCAACGTTTTTTATAGTATTTCATTATTTTGGGAGTTCCTAAATGGACCCCTAAAATGTAATTGAAACTTGAAATTAGTGTACGTCATATTCCAGTATAGAATCTGCATTTCAATTAATATAAATTTGCTGTGTTGACATGATTATGTCAGTAACATTTACATACAAAGCAGAGAATGGCAACACTGGGCTTTGATATTAAAATGGTGACGCTAAAGCGACGGGGACGCTAGTTTTAATTTAAGTCACTACAGCACCCATTATCCTTATTATTAATAAACAAACTAAGAGATATTTATGCGCGAAAATTTATCAAAATGTATGCAGTAGTTTATTAAATCAGGAGAATGAAGAATTAAAAAAAATACCCTCTCATTTATGAAACAGTGTCTTCATCCGAAAAAAGATAATTTTCTTCGCCTAAAGCACTATTTCTACGTCACAAACAAATATTAATTTTAAATGTATTATCATCATTGTTTCGTAGGAATTTATTCGCAAAAAACATACTTTATGAACGTTATCTATTTATTGGAATATGAGCAGTTAGTTACTCAACCAGCGCGAGGCCGAAGTGCAATTTCCAATGAGATCCGTGCCCAGTTGAAAAAACTGCGATAAGCGAAGGAAAAGTAATTTGACCACTCTCGATTCTCGAATTCAATCTCAAGGCCAAACAGTGTGTTTTCCAAGATACGAACGTATTTATCACATGCTAAAACGGCGAAGGAAAACATCGCGAGGAAACCTGCATGCCTTCTCTGGCGTGCAAGTTAGCGCGTAAAGGCTGCCAACCCGTATTAGGCTAGCGTGGTAGACTATAGTCTGGTCTCTCTCAAATGGGGGTAGACCAGTGCTTAAAAGTGCTACAAAAATTGGAACAATAATGATGATGAAATAGGTGAATGATATTATCTGACAACAGGGCTAGAATAAGCAAATTTGTTTTGTAGGTCGTAGTTTTTTGATGGCCCTTCTATTCTTCGCCTTCTTATTTTCCATGTTTTAGTTACTCTTCCGTAAAAAATATAATACATTTAATTTTTATTACAGCACCGTCTGAAGACTGGGATTATGCCAGTAAGTATTTCGTGAAACTTTTTAATTAGGCCATTTAAAATACTGTAGCTAGCGCAGTATATTTAGTGAAGCAAATTAATTTGCATTATTTCGACCTTAGACTAAAACGTTTAATAGTCAAGAGACAACTACAATGGAGAATATCTTCCGTCTCGCTATATTAATATCAACACGACAAAGACAGGTATATTTTATGTACGGTTCTTTGTGTATGCAGGCCGCGTTTAAAATATGAATCAGGTAAGAAAACTAGATAAGGACTTGGTAGTATATCTCACAAAAGAGACAAAAATGTTCAAGTTGAATCTTGAATTGTATTACTTACATGCTATGGTTATCTTTTTAATAATAATTCGGTCGAAAACAAAGCGACTTCAAATATCAGATCTAAACCAAATTGAGAATGGACAACGATCAAAATAAGTTAACCCAGTCGAAAGTTATGAGGAAGGTAACAAACATAAAAAAATAACAAAATATAGACGAATTGAGAACCTCCTACTTTATTGAAGTCGGTTAAAAAAGCCGTTTCAGGACACAGTATTTTTACTAGCCGATAATTAGATCGGTTTCAACGCGCATTATAACGATTCGAACTAAACAGTACAAATTGTACAACATTTCAGCGTAACTGTGGTACACAACTTTTAGATGTGCACTGCTGCATTTCAACTGACTGGCACTGCAGACCTAATAATGCTAATAAAACCGCATGTACCATGTCGTTTATCAAATATTTTTTTTATTGCTATATAGGAAAATAGTTCCTATTATATTAATGATTGTTTCGCATATAGTAATATTATCTCTTACAACAATATTGTTAAGCTATTTAATTTGCATAATTGATGAATGATCATATGACAGTTGGACCCATAAATATAAGGGCTATAGAAAATACAGTTTGACTTAGTTCAATTGATCATCATTATATTTAGAGCTTTTTCACATATAATTACACTATCTCAGTTATACCTACATTATAAATATACCTACCTGTGAACTGCAATCATTGGTAAGTATTCTGTTTTATCGACAACATTTCATTTATTTTTTCTATGTCATTTATATCTGCGTTAGCTATGTATAGTATTAAAAAAAACTATTGTTATCATTGAGTATCTGGACTAGAAGCCTCATCACTTAATTCGAAATTAGATTGTGTTGTGTAAAAATGTCTGGATAATTTATTTTTTGGTCTTTGTAACATGACTCATCCACTTTCATAATGAAATTTAAATTATTGCATTCCTTTCTCTACACGTGTTATAATAATCGGAGTATACCAACAGATTTCTTAGAATCACAGTAATTGAATTGACAATATTGGCGTCGCATTTGTAGGAGAATTCCTTCACAGACTTTTCAAATTCCATTTGATTTGAATATTTTAGCTCATTTCCTGAAAATTACTCATGTGATGTAAGTCACAAGTGAGCGAAGACGTTGGAAAATAAATCTTAATAGTTTCATTTCTACTAAAACTTTTGTAAATAAACGCATGTTTTCTCTTTAATGTCTAATTTCGAGGAAATATTTTAAACGATATTAGAAAGTAGTTAGTAGTTTGATTGGGTTTTTATAGTAAAAAAAAACGTTTAACATAATAATTATGTTGTATTTTATTTGTAGATCAAGCGAAATGGATAAAGAACTTCCCAGAGTGTGGAGGTCAATCCCAGTCCCCTGTAGACCTGCCCAACGTAGGGCTGATAAAGTCTAGGGGAGCGAGGACCTTACTCTTCCAAAATTATGACGTAATGCCGCAAGCGCTGTCTTTGATGAACGATGGAAGACGAGGTAAGTTATTTGTAATAGGTTCTGAATATTTAAATTCAGATTGCGTGACTTGCACAGGCTACGTATGAGTGCAATGTATTAATAATAATAATGTATCTAAATAACTGAGCTGTGGTAGCCTAGCGGTGTGACCAGTGGACTGCGACGTCAAAGGTCTCGAGTTCAAACCCAAGGCACGCACCACTGACTTTTCGGAAGTTATGTGCGTATTTATCATAAGCTCAAACGGTGAAGAAAAACATCGTGAGGAAGCCTGCATGCTTGAGAGATTTGTCTTGATGGCGTGTGAAGTCTGCCAACCTGCAGTAGGCTAGCGTGGTGGCCTAATCCCTCCCGAATGAGAAGTGACCCGTGCCCGGCAGTGGGACGTTAATGGGTTGAGGATGATGATCTAAATAACTGCTTATACTATACTGATAATATTCTGTTATTTTAATACATAAAGGGACTTGCCATAGTTATAGTTTGTATTTGATATGCAGGAGGAGTGCAGATACCTTTTTTTATGTTTATGTGTGGCAAACAATGTCACCGTAGACTATTATAAATTACTAGCTGTCCCAGCAAACGTTGCTTTGCCACATTATAGAGGTTGGTGGTAGAAAAGTGAAAATTTAGGATTATAATTATTTTTTAATGCCAAATCATTAAAAAAATACAAAGAAAATGTGTTGTCATAAAATTTTAAAAAAGTCTGTTGAGGGACATCCTTATTACCTAGGGGTATAAAAAACAGCCTACGACTGATTCTCAGACCTATCAAATATACCTAGTCCAGCCGTTTCCGAGGAGTTCAGCGACAAACACTGTGACACGAGATTTATATATAATATATAAGATATATACATTTCCAGAAGTGCTGCTCGCGCGCTACCGGCTCTGTAAAAACCATTTAAGGCGTGATAGTGTGTTATGACGACCCAATTAGTCCAACGGTATTTAACACTGCCTGCTGTGCTATGGGTCCCGTGTTCGAACCACGGTAGGGATAAATGTTTGTGTGATGTGCATAAACATTTGTATCCGAGTCATGGATGTATCTATATGTACTTATGTATTTACAAAAAAAAAGTATATATATGTAGTATATCAACTGACAAGTATCCGTAACACAAGCCTCGTTGCTTAGCTCGAAACTAGATGGCGATGTGTCATAATGTCCAGGAATATTTATTATTATTTATTTATTATTATTATGTAAAGGTATATTGATAACTACTCTACGAGGTTTTTGACCCTACAATATTTCAAACGGCTATAAAACGGCAAAAAAATAAACAACTGACGTTATTTTCCTCTAAACGAACCAACAAAAGAGCCACAGAAACTTTTCCGTATTTTTCACCAAATTCCGGGCAATTAAACAAAGGTCATTGGACAAGAGCGATAAAAGGACGGAAGAAAATTGAAAGGTATAAATAAGGATATTTTCGACTTCACTGCATAGATTTCATTATAATAGAATAAAAGGTTATTTTTGGTCTTGATTTGTAACTAAAATGGTTTCATTTTGATACATTAACCTGAACGTGAACAACCAACTAACTGCCAACATGCTGCCGATAGATAATAATGTATGTAACTATATTGAAAATAATCCTCATTTTTCCAACTTATACCAAGCACATTTTATAGTAAAATAAATAAAATAAAATAAATATTTCGGACACTTATTACACAGCGCCGTCTAGCTCCGTGGTAAGCAACGAGGCTTGTGTTACGGATACTAGATGGTTGATATACTACATATATACTTTTTTTTTTGTAAATACATACATATTATACATAGATACATCCATGACTCGGATACAAATGATTATGCTCATCACACAAACATTTGTCCCTACCGGGATTCGAACCCGGGACCCATAGCACAGCAGGCAGCGTTAACTACCGCTGAGCTAAACGGGTCGTCATAACATATTCGAAGCAAAGCTAATACTAGCGTTTAACTTCAATTTGTTGGTTCTTATATTATTTTTAGGTTTTATGTCATAGATGTTAATATTTTTTTATTGTCGTATTTCGATTCCGATGACTGTTAAACTGCGTTCAAATAGTCCAGAACCCGCAAATATCGATGTTTTACCTAATATCCAGTATAAGCAAGATAGGGCTCTGGGTTAGGTTTTTTAGCCTGAAAAGATTTATGTCCAATACTCAACACGGACCTCGTCTATTTTTTCCTTACTTTAATCTATGATATTCTAGTAGTTAGACTAGTGCACTGTGAAGTCAAACGTCCTGAGTTCAACCTCACTCCACGCACCACTGAATTTTCGTTACATGCGTATTTATGACACGTTCTAGCGGTGAAGGAAAACATCGTGGGAAAACCTGCATGCTTGAGAGATTTTCTCGATGGCATGTGAAGCTAACCCGCAGTAGGCTAGCGTGGTGGACTATAGCCTTACCTCTCTCAAAATGAGAGGAGAGCTGTGTCTAGCAATAGGCTGTCTCATTGCTAGACTAAGTAAGTAGTGGGTTGATGATGATGATATTTTCGTTAAGGAGACTTTCGACCGGGAGATTGAACCGAGGAATGTACAAACATTTATATACAACGTGACATATATGCACACATGTACTTACGACTTGATATAAAGCTGAGCTGATGGCCCTTTGGCACAGATTGATAATAAGTTCTTGTTTTCCTTATTGTTATTATTAGGTACATGTGCTTACTTATTATTGTTACACCCAGAAATACATATTACGTATTGCTGTGTGTATCAATAAAGACATATTCTTTTTTTCTTTTGTTTTCTATTAAATCTTTTCGCTAGCTCACCAAGCAAAACCGTTTGTACCAATTGATTATTCAAAGTGAATATTTGCGAACGCTTATCGTTCCTTCTCTTTGACTTAAAATGCTGTTTGCATAAACAGATTATACCTCTAGATTTCTTGAACGGAATCTGTCGGTAAATCTTATTTCCGCCTTACAAAGTGTTATTTCCTCTTACATTTAGCATATTTATTTGAAATTATATTGAAAGTCTTTTGCAGAACATTATTGCAGTATATTGATATTATTATCTGGACGTTTTGGATCCATTACGGCATCCATGGCTATTTGTTAGAAGTTTCTAGAAAGAGATCATGAGTCTCTAAGTTTGTTTTAGCATTTCTTCGTCAGAAGTCATCATCATCATCATTGTTGGCCCGCTGCTGGGCACAGGTTGATTGGAGGGCCTCCTGCAAGTTAGCAGACTTTACATGCCATCGAGAAAATCTTTTTAACATGCAGGTATCCTCATTATGTTTTCCTTCACCGTTTGAGTATGTGATAATAAATAATAATAATAAATAAATATTCCTGGACATTATGGCACACAGCGCCATCTAGTTCCGTGCTAAGCAACGAGGCTTGTGTTACGGATACTAGCTGGTTGATATACTACATAATATACTCTTTTTTTTTTGTAAATACATACATATTATAGATAGATACATCCATGACTCGGATACAAATGTTCATGCTCATCACACAAACATTTGTCCCTACCGGGATTCGAACCCGGGACCCATAGCACAGAAGGCAGTGTTAACTACCGCTGGACTAACTGGGTCGTCAAAAAATAGTTATATAATTATATAAGAAATAGTTATATAAGAGTAATTTAATCTGTATTTATATGACTTAATACTTCTAGAAAAAGGATTCCCCTATTAGCCATTCATTCAGCAGTTATTTTTGCAAAATATTTTAATATTTCATATTCCAGTGGTCCTCTTTGGAAAATGGAATCGCAACCAACATCCCCTGATCTACGGTGGTGCCGCCCACAGCCGTCGGTACCTGTTCTACTCCCTCACAATACATCTGCCGTCTGAACACACAGTGGGTGGGCTGAGATACCCTCTTGAAAGTCAAAGCCTCTACATATCAGCTGAGTACAAGAATATGGATGAAGCTCTGAATGCATCGCACGGCGATCCACAAGCATTACTTGGAGTTGCAAATTTGTATAAGGTATGATTTTGTTTAACTACTACATATATACCACATGACAGAGGTGTACTTATATACACTCACATAGACGCTAGGAGATGTGGAAATAACGCAATCTGATTGGTTATTTTGAATATCAGACAATCAGATAACGATCAGATTGCGTTACACATCTCCGCGAATCTTCTTCTGTCCGCTTTGGTGGATACTCTTAGGTTTTAGCTCCAATGTAATTAGGGCGACCCTATTGCCATACTCGGGTACGAATACAAATTTCGAGCTGCTACTGAGAATTTCATATAAAAACACAATAACACTTTGCTGGTCATGTAATCGAACCCAAGACCTCTTGCACTTACTACTATTACAACGAGGCAGTTGTGAGTAAAACTTTTACTACACATTTTAGTAAGTACAACTACAAACAAAAGGATATTATCACCTTGGTTTTCCTGTAAATTAATTTTCTCCTATCAAAAAAATCCTGACATTTATTCCATTCTTGATATTAGTCCCAAAAGATGAACTGCGTTCACTTTTAATTGGATTCAAAAACTTTTTCATCAATCAACTTTTTTGACAGTGAGTTCTATAACAACAAACTCCAAATTAACTTTTTAAACCATTGAAATTCTTGTCTCTGTTGCTTTCAGTCTTCATGATTTCATGGCAAATATATATAACTCAAAGGTGACTCTAACTGACTTTCAGCCCAAACCACTAGATGGATCGGGCTGAAATTTGGCATGCAGGTAGATGTTATGACGTAAGCATTCGCTAAGGATTTTTGAAAATTCATCCCCTAAGGGGGTAAAGCGGGGGTGCAAAGCTAATATGAAACTTTTATACGGACGAAGTCGCGGGAATCAGCTAGTAGTAATAATATATAGCATCAAAACCTAGCATTATGGGTTATTACCTTTAATACTAGGTTTTTATTATTTTGTAAAATTAATCATTTAATAAAACGTAAATTCCCTTCGTGACTATTATTATAAGTTACCATAAATTAAAATTGAAATTTACCATATTTCAAGAAACCATTACAACCAACAAACAGAACGAATCTTTAAAAATGTTTGAAACTAGCTATTGCCTGCTGCGACTTCATCGGCGTAAAATTACCAATTTTATTTCCCTCTTTTAAGGGATGATTTCCGGGATTAAAACTATCTAATGCCCCTCCCAGGGGCTCAAACTATCTTTATACCAAACGTCATCTAAATTGGGTCAGCGGTTATAGCGTGAACAGGTAACAGATAGGAAGACAGACAGACACACTATCACATTTATAATATTATTATTTTTTCTTTATATATAAACGTTGCCCCACACTAGATTTTTCTCCTATTAAATAAGGATAGTAAGGATATAATTTCCATATTCTAATTTAACAAAATAAAATAAACATTAATATTTTTCTTGCACGGTGCCAGTCTATGATGGTTTTACTACCATTCTTGCCAATGTACGCATTTATGCCAAAATCATCTTTACACCTCCTTTATTCTCATACTCAACATTTTATCGTTTCAAATTTCACACAGTTTATTAGGTTATTGAACTTGCAACAAAAGAACCACCCATTTTTATGGTAGCGTTTTAAGGGTAGGTTCCAATGTTTAAAATAAAAAAGCAGGCATTTGTAATGTAAAATAAATAAATACATAAATATTTATTTAAGTCTAAATTATTTTAGTATATGTCTTGAGTAGGGATGCTATGGATATGATATTTTGGATCTAGATACGGATACGGATACAGGAATAAAATTATATCGGTTTCGGATACGGTTACGGATATGTAATCATTTCGGATTATCCTTTAGTTTCGGATAGTTTCGGTTACGGATATTAGATGAAGTTTCAGTGAAGTAGTACTAACCTCGTTTCCGGGTGAAGGTTTTATCACACTGTTTATATTTTGCAGAATCTACATTACCTAACTTAATACAAAAATTTCCAAATTAAACCTAAAATATGTAAAAATATGTATGTTGTTTTATTTAGACTCCGCCCTTATACGAAAACTATTCGAAACTTGTGAAACGGATACGGTTACGGTTACGCATATATTTTTATTTCGGAGATCCGATAGTTTCGGTTACGGAGCTCCATAACATCCCTGGTCTTGAGGTATAAGGCGGGAGTACGCTACTCTATTTTAAATAGCTCTCAAACATTTTACCAGTTAGCTTAAGACATAAATATCTTTTAGTTATGAACCAACATGATGGAACAGAGAATAACATAACCATAATACAAGGTCGATGGCCGCCGGTAAATTAAATGTCCTAAAAATCAGTAATTACTTTGGTATCAGAACTCTAGAGTCGTACTGACATTAGACATAAGAAAGATATATTTAAATTAAAAAAGAAACTGAAGAACCACCTTTTAAGTTTTTAAATATAACATGACAACCCATGTTTTTTATTTATACGTCTTCTCTCTTGGGCCTACTGGAAGAGGTTTCTTTAGAAATAAGTTGTGCCTTTGTACGTTGTATCTATATAACTGTTCTTTGTATTTTGTGTTTGTACAAAAAATTTAAAAAATATGAATTAAACGGGATAAGTGAGAGACCACCCTTAAAGAACATATTGAATATCATCAGTATTCTATACTCTTTCTTTTTCATGAAACGCTCCATTTGTTGCAAGTCATAGGAACTAACGAAGTACCTAGACAGTGTGAAACCACCAAGCACCAGACGATTGAGAGGGAACAATGACCTGACTAGAATGTTTCTACGTACTATTGTTTAGAGAATTACCTGTTTGAAATAAATTGTTCGTATAACTTACGATATGTAGGTATATATGGCATTATAGGGTAATGCCATTCAAGGGATATAATTATATTCCAGGGATAACCCTGCTTACAGCTTTTGTTTCGTTCACATTCTAAATATCTTGTTATGCATTGCTTCGCGCCTGATCTTTTTTATTTAAAGGAAATCCCGAATTATGCCGACAGATTTCTATCGAGCGCATCCCCTCACAGACACCACTACCTACCAACCGAAATTAATTGTCAAAATGTTGACAAGACAAAACCACCCAGTGCAATTTTTGTCAGTGCAATTTTTGTCAGTGCAACTTTTTTATGGTTATAAGGGGACAACGAGTAGGCGGCTCACCTGATGGTAAGTGATCACCGCCCATGGACATATGCACTGTCAACCCCTGCAGAAACCGTTTATATTTCTGAAAATAGGGAATAACTAACTGACAGCAAAGGGAATGCCCATGCTGTCAGTTAGTTTTCATTCAGAGAAATGCAACTTTTGTTGATTCACTGCGGCTTTCTGTAAGGAGGAGGTATTTCACCAGTCAGGCAGCTCAATTTCAGCGAGGAATCGCACTATGCCCTACCTCTCAAACTCAACTATAAGATAATAAACTTATTGCTCCAAATAATTGCATAAATAAATAAAAAATCTATTAGTTTTAAATGAATAGCAACTTGCCTCTGTATATTATTCGTAATATTATCTAAAATATTTAGATTATATTTATTCTATGATAGGTATAACTTAAAAAAACTAAAACTAAAACTACAGATTAGGTATATAATATCCAATAGCGTTACATATTATTTTAACTTAAATTTCATCATTATCATCATCAACCTATTAATGTCCCACTGCTGGGCACGGGTCTTCTCTCAATTGAGAGGGTTTAGGCTATAGTCCACCATTGCGGATTGGCAGACTTCACATGTCATCGAGAATTCTCTCAAGCATGCAGGTTTCCTCGCGATGTTTTCCTTCACCATTTGAGCTTGATAAATACGCACATTATGTAACTTCCGAAAAGTTAGTGGTGCGTGCGTCAGTGTTGGATTTGAACTCGAGACCTTTGACATCTCACTCCACTGGTCTCACCACTAGGCTAACACAGCTCCCTAAAACTACTTAAATTTACGACCCGTCTAATGGTAAGCGGTTAATGTATCATAAAGATTTTGCAACACCAGAGCTGTTGCTCACGCGTAGGTATATTACTCTCTCTCTCTCTCTTTCTTTCCCATATTCCCAATCATATATCGTATATTTATTTTCAGTATTCAAACTACAGCCACAAAGGCCTTGAAGAACTTCTGTCAGTCGCTAAGTCCATGGGCATTCGAAACGGAACCCTCGAACCAAAACCTCTAAATCACTTCAACCCACCGTTTAAGGAGTATGCTTGCTACCAAGGATCGATGACCACTCCGCCGTGCACCGAGTCTGTCCTATGGATTGTTAGAGGGCGGACCCTTTCTATAATGAGAGTAAGCCTTTTGGATTATATTTATGTATAAAACGTTATTATAATTTTTTACTAAAACTTAGCCCCAGTCTAGGATTTTCTCCTGTATCGTGGGTTAGTTTACAAACACTACAATTGGAACGAAGTTTCTTATCGCGCATTGCGATAACGACACTTTTTGCTATAGTAAGCTATTGTAAGCCGTGCGGCGTGCGCACGTTTCTCTGTCTGTCTCTCTCTCTCTCTTTTAGAAAGCAAGGAACACCCGGTTGGGACGAAGTTCCTTTCAATTAATTAGTGAAGGAATTGTAAATAGGAACTTCGTTCCATCCAGGTGTCCCTTGACACCTCTCAAGTTTTTTTTATTATAGATTAGATTTATTTTCGTCTTTTTTAATTTGTCTACATAAAATTAATCATTGTAAAGCGTGAAGAGACAGAGAGACTGACAGACATACCCGCATTCGCATTTATAATATTATATAGTTACTATAAGCAAACGTTGTTTTGGCACATAATAGGGGTTGGTGAGGTGAAAAGTAAAAATAAGTATTTTTTAATGCCAAATTATAAAAAAAAACAAAAAAAAATTACAAAAAAACAGTGTCGAGGACATCCTTATCATCTAGGGGTGTAGAAGATAGTGTTCGACTGATTCTCAGACCTACCAAATATACATACAACATTTCATAATAATCCATCAAGCCGTTTCGGAGGAGTTCAGTGACAAACACTGTGACACGAGATTTTTATATATAAGATATAAAATAAGTATATAGTATGTAACCGTCTTCATTCGAGAGAGTAGGAGGCTATTTACTGTTTCCAAAAATAATTTAAATCTTCCCTGCAAATTACAAACATTTCTAACTTATATAATAATACATATTTTTATTTTCTACAGACATTTTTTAAAGTACCTAGAATAATAAATCGTCCCAAATAGGTACCTCCCTTTGAAGTCCATATAAAATTCCAAATACATTCTGTATTTGGAATACTAGTTGAATTTACTAGATTCGTAATTTCGAACTTATTTTGTTCGTTCCTAGAAATTTTAAAATCAAGCAAAGTTTGTTGTAATTAACTTAATTCTTAGCATTTAAGCGAAAACACAAATGAAATATATGTATTTAACAAAATTCGCTAAAATTTATGAGATGCAGCATTGTGCTTGAGATTAATATTACTATAAGAATAGAGTTACTAGTAATATCAAATTAAATTTTAAGAGTTAAGTAATCCTGACGAAGTTATACCTAGTACGATATCGATCACGTCAGATTTCAACCAAAAAAAAAACGAAAACTCAGTGGTACTTGCCTTTCAAATTGAAAACCTCTTAGTCCACTGTTTGCTAGGCTATCCAATTATAAAATATACATATAAAGTATGCTAATTTAGGACTGAAACGTCGTCAGCGAAGAAATACTGTACAACGAAGAAGTACGGTCAAAATTGCATTAACATTATTTCTTAGTTAAATTATAAATTATTTTATTAGATTTAGAAGTTATGTCTTTTTTAAGAAATTATTGATATATCATACACTATTTCATCCTCCTTTTCACCTCCTTAAAGGATGATTTCCAGGGTAAAAACTGATGATGATGATTTCTTTTACAGGAAACAGTGGAAGCTGCCCAATCATTACTGGCCACAGATATCCAACCAAGACAATTATTATTCCGCAATATTCAACCAATGAACGATAGAAAAGTTTATCTATTCAATTAGAATTAGCGTCACCGTAACATTTTCCTATTGTATATTGGTAATGGTAGATTTTCTTCTACCAAAACGGTAGTTTGAGATAGCACAATGCAATATTACAACTGGGAACATTATAAGGTGCATTATCCCATACATTTAAGATGTACGGTGTGCTCAGAAATGGTACAACGCTTCATGTTCTAATTTTGATTATAATAATTATGTTATTAAAGGCTTAAGTACACGATCTGCTTGTTTAATTTGCTTACAGCGGTTTCGGATTGCCAGATTTCGAATCTTGAGAGGGTATAAAAAACTATTAGCCTCACATGTCAATAGCGATTGTTATACAACATGTTGAAATGAAACTGGTGACTCTGAAGAATGAAAACTTTCATTGAAATAATAAAGCGATCTAATGCTGACTCAATAAAATTGCGAATCTAAGAAGCTTCGTTTATAATTAGGTTTTTATAAATGAAATAACTGGAATTGGTAAGCGATGTTAACGAAATATACCTATTATGTTTTATGCAGTTACGTCACTTTTTCTTATTCAATTCTTATTTTTTTAGACATTAACACAATAATAATGTAAATAAATTAGATAATGATGACTCATCATCATCAACCGATTAATGTCCCACTCCTGGGCACGGGTCTCCTCTCAATTGAGAGGGATTAGGCTATAGTCCACCACGCTAGCCTACTGCGGGTTGACTGACTTCACATGTCATCAAGACAAATCTCTCAAGCATGCAGGTTTCCGCACGATGTTTTCCTTCACCGTTTGAGCTTGTGATAAATACGCACATAACTTCCGAAAAGTCAGTGATTTCGAAAGGCCTTGGGTTCGGACTCGAGACCTCTGTCATCTCAGTATCTCAGTCTACTGGTCACACCGCTTGGCTACCACAGCCAATCATCATTGGCTGGCAAAATCAACTGGTATAGGACCGCTAGTCATCACTAGCGGTCCTATACCAGTTGATTTTCTTATGTGTCTGTAGTTTGTTTAGTTAGGTTGTAGTTATTTGTTTTAACACTGCCCCATATTTTCATGACAACAAGAACTATAACAAAGCTTTGTTTTAAATAATTCTACCGTACCTATATCTAATAGATAGTAACAATAATATGTTTTATATACCGTTCTATACCTAATTCTTGTTATAATTATTTGAAGCTTGTAAAATTAGAAATCAAAATTATATTGTTTTTTAATAACGAGACTATAGCTTGGCCAATTCGCACTTGACACTTATTAGTAAAATGGGAAGAAATAATTAAAAAATTTAGGTACCAACATAATATTTACGCATTTGACTTGTTTGGAATGTGATACCACTTTCCAAAAGGCGATTGCCAAAATTCCGCCAAGATTCGAATTATTTTAAATTATTTTTTGGGATTTCATGATAAAAATAACTAGTAGTGTGTCGTCACATTAGGATCATTTTAACGTTGTTTTCAGTAAAAGACCATAATATGCTTTCTTTATCACATCATTATGTAGGTGAACAATATCGATTTATTGAATTATTAATGGATGCATCGTGAACTACAAGTGACGGACGTACCGTACTTGAACCCGTTAAGGTACGATGCCGCTAATGTACACCTAACAATAAAAAATATAATATATTAAAAAAAATATGTGTCGACTTGAGAACCTCCTCCGTTTTTTGTTTCGTCGGATTGAAAAATAAAAAAGATTAGAGCCATCTTTTCTATTTTTCAACCGGCGAAACAAACTACCCTCTGCTTGGAACCCCCTCATTCAACTTAGCCTATCGCCGTCCACGGCTGGACATAGGCCTATCCCAAACTGCGCTATATCGATGTCAAAAATCTATCCATTTTACACAGAACACAGTTATACGGTCGATAATTTAAAAAAAAAAGTAGGGTTAGCAATTATAACATCAAGACAACCAACACCTAAGTCTGCCCCTGACTATGAATGCTGTAAATGATCCGAAACGTTGGGATAAAATATTCACGTAAGTCTAATGAATTAAAAACTATGCAACCTAAAACTAAACTTATTGCTAATTAAAAATATAAAACTAAAATAAATGAAAAAGAAAAAAATATTATTGAGAGAGGATGATAAATATTATTGAGAGAAATAATCATAATTTGACCTTTATCTACAACATTTTTTTTCCTAATAAACCAACAGAGATTCACATACATACATACACTCACGCCTTTTTCCCATGGGGGTAGACAGAAACTACAGAATGCCACGCGCTACGGTCCCTGCATACCACTTTTGCCTCGTCCACATTCATACATCTCGTCATGCACGCGCGCCGTTTATGAGTACTGCGTACCTGACCTTTTTGAAGGAGTTCACATTACTTGGTATAATTATAGTATTTACGCGCGATAGCACAGACTCATGTTATTCAGTTTAAACTTACTCAGAGCTAAGGTGTGTAATGAACATAATTGATATATTATGTTTTTATACAGTTAAGCGAAGATGAGATACTGAAATAAAATTACTATTTACAGAATCTGTTGCAGTACATTTATAATATATAAGGTACTGTAAAAGATCCAGGTACCGTGATAACATCCCAAAAATTTGTTTAATTTCATTAATTAATTTTAATTCAAGAAATAAATTAAATACCTAATTATTATAATAATATCAGTTGGTAGGTACCTATAGATTTTGTTCGTAAACATTATAAATACATAATAATATATTCGTTATTGTTCCTGTATTGATAAATAAGTACCTATATGTGTGTATTTTTACAATAAGTAAGTAGTAAAAACATGTTATAATAATAAAAAAATATAAACATCAGTGAAAACAAACCTTTAGCCCAATTACCTTTGCCATCGATATGACGTCGTAGGAACTAAAGCAGATGGCGGAGGACCAGTTATCTTTCAGATAGTGTCGAGACAAATCCATTGATATCAATTTGACGGATCATCGCATGTACTGATTGCTAAGATCCGCGATATTTTGTGGGAGGACGTTGACTAATATTGTAGCAAAAATGAAGAACTCCAAGATGTCTATTAGTAAGTATTATTTTTTTATTAACACGCAAAATTTTAATAAATATAGTATGAATAAATAATTAATTTCTTCATTGCATGTGAGTGCAGTACTAGTACAGTGATAAGACATACGATTGCTGTCATAGGTCTTAAGTTCAAGTTCAAGTCCTTTGACTTTTTGTAATCATGTGCATACGTGTAATTTATAATTATTCACTTGAACGGTGTAAGAAAACATCGACTAGCTTACCTAGTGAAATTATACATTAGGTAAGCTATGAATGGGCTAGGAGGGTGGACCCTACTAGCCCATTCAGTACCCAGTACCCACTTCTGGGTCGATATTATATCAAGGCTCTGGGCATTAAATATTTACGGTATATACTTATGAAGACTTTTTGACATAAATGAAAAGAATGTCAAAAAGTCTTCATAAATATAATAAAGTAATTAAATTCAATGCCCAGAGCCTTGATGTAATATCGACCCGGGAGCCGAGTACTGGGCAGTGAAAGGGGTAGCCTAGTTACGATAGGTTTACGGTGAATCTTCCATAAATAACTAAGAAGTTGTTGCGAAGGCCGGCTTTGAATAGAATTGTTACTTTTCACAAAAAGATTTTCTGGACTGCATACAAAGTCATCTACCTTGAACTAGGTCAGTGAGATAGCCTATAGCCGTAACTTTCTCAACCTGAAAGGCAGCCTGTGCCCAACAGTGGGACAATAAATACATTGATAATGATAACTATAAATGGTATAAATCAAAAATATAAATGGTGTAATAAAAATTCATTTTCCAGGTTATAAAACAATATCAATTTACAGCTATAAAATACTTTAGTGTGAATTTATCACATGCTCAAACGGTGAAGGAAAACATCGTGAGGAAACCTGCATGCTTGAGAGATTTTCTCGATGGCGTGTGAAGTCTGCCAACGCGCAGTAGGCATACGTGGTGGACTATAGCCTAATCCCTCTCAAATGAGAGGAGACCCGTGCCCAGCAGTGGGACAATAATGGGTTAATGTGAGGTTAAAATGGTAGTTTGATTTCAAAATCCGCGTAAATATTTGAATCAGAAAACTATAATTTATTATGTTAATGATTTACATTAAAAGTATCTAAATTAATTAACTTGATTTTATAAATATATGTATATACATGATAAAATCATTATTGTACATTATATTTCCATACATAATATATAATATTATCAAAGCAATGCATCCGATAAGCGAAAATATTTTCGTGGTATCAGCGACAACTGTGATATGTTGTATCTTTAGCGTTAGTATATTTGAATGGAATATACAACATTCGCATATAAGCTTGTTATACGCAAATAGATGATAATATCTTGTATCCAATAAGATATTTTGTCAGAGCCAACAACGCACAGTCCAAACTACTTATCCTATAGACCTGAAATTTCGAATATATTACATAAGTTTTTGCATCTGCTAAAAAATATTTTTTTCATTTTCAAAGTTAGGGCGAAGGGATATAGGGGTACCCGTGCAGTAACCGAAGCATATAGCTCAAAAAAATAATATGTACATGGTTCTTTTCTTGCCTACCCTTAAAATCAAGAAGTTTTCTCCCAATGTTTTCCTACATACGTTGCGTACAGGAATACGGGTAGTACACGAAAACCCAGAACACCTATTATTATCTAAATTACCCACTACGCCTTTATTTGGAATCATTCCCAGTTGTCCCCTCTAGAACTGTCCCCTGGCGTGACAACTCGGATTATTTTTCCCATTTGTCAGCCGGGTGACAAATTTTCCCAAATGTTCATTTCTGATTCGAGCCAGAGGGGAAAACTGGCATTTTTTTCTGGGGTCAGTGTTAGGCGTCAAAATTAATACGTAATAATATTTGCCAATATAAAATCCTTCCTATCAACCCATCCATCCATCCATCCATCCATCCGTCTATATTTTTCTTCACCTCTCTTACTCTCTCCCTCTCTATCTCTAGAAAAAGAGAGCTTTATACACATTACGTATGTACATTAGCAAACAATATCTTCAAAACAATTACGAAATAATTCGAGAATCTACAATATATATCATTAATCCTCTCATTTCCATAATGACGTTGTCAGGCAGGCTGTAAAAAAAACATGATAAGGATTATATCTAATCAGACCCGGTACCATTCCAAATCGAATTGTTTTCGTTGCTCACGAAATCCGGAACCAGACGTATATTGTGTATATTTTATAATTTATTGTTAGTTTAATAGAAATTACGTATTTGTAAAAGTATACTTTTGTAATGGAAAACAGAGTAGTGTTGTTTAATCCTGCTAGCGTGAGACCGAAGGAAACAGCAACTGATGGTAATGTAATATGTACCTACCTACTGATTTTTATGTGAGTGGGATCGTAAGTTCGATTCCTAGATAAATAAATAAAATAAATATTTCCGGACATTATTACACTTACATTATTAGTTCCGTGGTAAGCAACGGGGCTTGTGTTACGGATACTATATGGTTGATAAACATTTTACATATATACGTTTTTTTGTAAATACATACATGTTATACATAGATACATCCATGACTCGGATACAAATGTTAATGCTCATCATACAAACATTTGTCCCTACCGGGATTCGAACCCGGGACCTATAGCACAGTAGGCAGCGATAGCTACTGCTGAGCTAAAGGGGTCGTCAAATAGATGTAGCAATCGTAAATGAAGCAATTCCTAGTAAAAATACAGAAAGACGTAAATCATTCTTTCGTTCTGTACCTATATTCTTAATTTATCACATAGTTTAAAGTGAAAATTATAAATGCGATTCTATAAGTTTAAGATGAAGTAGTATAATTGGGTATTTCTTTAAAATTCTGGGTGTCAGCTCGGTGTTGGTCATTACATAACATACTATCACGTCAAAAAAATGACCACAAAAGTAACGAAAGCTATTATGTTAAAAAAAATATGGATGTTAATATTTTTAGCTTTACCCTGTCAAGTGGTATCAAAATTTGTTCAATTATTTTGCCATAAAGAAGTAACAGAAAAACAGATTTGCCCACTTTATAATATATCGTATTTTTTATGGAACTAGCATCAATTCAGAGATAAAAATAATAACAGTAGATTTCCCTAGCGTATATAGGGTCCCTAATCACTATAACGCCTGAATGAGCCTCGACGAAATGAAATGATATATCTTTCTGTAAATAGATCTTTTGAAGACAGTTTTACAATTCATGTACGTATAAGATTATTTTTAGTATCTAGACGGCATCAGTATTTCCTTACTAACAATCTCTGAGAAGAAATACCGAAACCAACTCATAGAATCATGGTTACTTTAAAGGTACAAATATCTTTGTTATATGAGCCTAACGATGTAGATCACGTAGGTCAGTCTGAAATGGCCTTTTGAAGAAAACACCAATGCACCTTTGAGTTGACCTGTCCATTCTAACAGCATATCAAAAAATAATAATAATCTTTTCATCATCAGTATATCAACCGATAGATGTTCACTGCTGAACATAGGACTCCCCTAAGGATAGCTTGAAAGACAAATAATCATATTATATTGCCGATAAATTTAGAAAGATTTAAAATCTATTTTAAAATTATACAAACAGAGATGAAATCAATCTTTCGATAAGAAGAGAGTGACGCCAGGAATTATCAATTTTATCACTTTGCCAACTATATTATGTACATTTATGGTCGTATCATACATACATATGTATATATCAGTTACTGTGCTCGCGACTTCGCTACCCTAAAATTAAGAGTATCTTTCTTATCTCTCAAGTCGGACCAAATTACAAGCAGTGCGCACTTTCATTAAAATAAATAATAAATATTCCTGGACATTATGACACACAGCGCCATCTAGTCCCGAGCTAAGCAACGAGGCTTGTGTTACGGATACTAGTTGATTGATAGACTACATATATACTTTTTTTTGTAAAAACATACATATTATACATAGATACATCCATGACTCAGATACAAATGTTTATGCTCATCACACAGACATTTGTCCCTACCGGGATTCGAACCCGGGACCCCCAGCACAGAAGGCAGTTTTAACTACCGCTAGACTAACTGGGTCGTCAAAATCATTAAAATCGGTTCATTAGTTCAGAAGATTTTCACAGACAACCAATTTTTTTAATATATATGTAGATAAAGATAGACTCCCAGTATTATCCCACTGCTGGGAACGGGTGTCCTCTCATTTGCGAGGGATTAGGCTATAATAGTCGGCCACGATAAATAAATATTCCTGGACAATAAATATTCCTGGACATTATGGCACACAGCGCCATCTAGTTCCGTGCTAAGCAACGAGGCTTGTGTTACGGATACTAGTTGGTTGATATACTACATATATACTTTTTTTTTGTAAATACATACATATTATACATAGATACATCCATGACTCGGATACAAATGTTCATGCTCATCACACAAACATTTGACCCTACACAGAAAGCAGTGTTAACTACCGCTGGACTAACTGGGTCGTCACGATAACCTACTGCGGGTTGTCAGATTTCATATGCCATCGGGAAAATCTCTCAAGCATGCAAGTTTCCTCACGATGTTTTCCTTCGCCGTTTGAGCATGTGAATATGATTAATACAATTAATAAATGAAGTTCCAACGACCATGATTCAAATAATTGAAATCGAATAAATTGTTATTACCTACGAAATGTTTAATATCAGTGGCTGTATTATCGTCATTTCATGTTTGGCCCTTAGGGGGCAAAAATGGTTTCATATTTAAATAGTAAGCACCGTTCGTAGTTTTATTAATCCGAAACTGTGGCATTATATAATGTCAGTATATCGAGATAAAATCTGTCAACGATATCATATTATTTTTACATATATTATATTATTATGTGTAAAAATAATATCACAACATATTAATATGTTGATTAATATGTTGATATGTTGATTGATAAAAAAAAAATTTTGAAAAATTATTTGGCCTAATATACCTTTATTATGCCAAATATTTTTTGGTAATGCTACTAGGACTTACAGCATGACTATTAGTATTATCAATTAGACTTAAAAAATATAATAAGTTATTGACTCAAAACTACTACTTATCTAGGAGGTAGGGCATAGCGAGATTTCTCGCTCAAATTGAGCTGCCCGACTGGGGAAGTACCTCCGCCTTACAGAATACCGCAGTGAATCAACAGTAGTTGTTTTTCTGCGAGTGAGTAAGGTTACCAGAGCTCGTTGAGGAGTGACTATTCTGACAGCATGGGCATTCCATTTGCTGTCAGTTTAGTAATTCCTTATTTTAAGGAACCAAAACGGTTTCTGTAGGGGTGTGCAACGCATTTGCAAGCCTTCAGGTGTTGCAAATGTCCATGGGCGGCGGTCATCACTTACCATCAGGTGAGCCGCCTGCTCTTTTGCCCCTTATCGCAATAAAAAAAAAAAAAAAAAAAAATACTAATTTTAGGTAAATGATTATCCCATTTTTTATTTAAATTCAAGAAAAAAATTAACAATAGTGAATAGTTTAATTTTTAAAAAGCGACTGTCGTACTGTTGCTGTCACCAACACAGAACAGAAAAAAAGTTTTTTTCTGTTCTGTGGTCACCAAAGTATCTAATTGAATATTTTTTATATATGTAGTCAAAGGGATAATAATGTTTTTTTTTAAACGAGTTTATAAAATTCAGAGATTTATTTCTGATGAGTTAAAATATTCCAGTTTTTATTTAAAATGATGGTTTCAATTACCTTGGTTAAAATATTATATTAAAGTAGGTAATATTAACAATATTATTCATATATTTAAAAAAAGTTCAATTCATATACGTAAAAAAAAAAAAAAAAAATTACACGCATCTGAAGAATAATATTAAACTAAATTTTACTTGACTTCAGTTGTAACAATAATTATAACAGATGATATTTCAAAGTTAAATTTTATTTTTCATGTTCAGTTGGTTCATGGATTATTATAATCGTTTTTATATTTCATAAAACAAACAAAAAAACAAACATTAAAAAAACAATAAAACATTGCTTTAAGATATCTTAAAGCAATGTTTAAGAAAATTTAAATAAGAAAAATCACTACAACTAGTCTACCTTAGGGTGTTGCACAGACGAAATGGTAGGTGCAACCAAGAGAGAAAAAGAACTAGAAATAACATTACTGCAACCGAAATATAAAAATAAAACATAGATACCTACATACATAATAAAATTAAGAAAAACAAAGAAAGTCAGGAAAGATAAAAAATAAGTTGATGGAGAAAATCCAATTTAATAAGACACCAAGTAGTAACCATAATTAATTTAATAAGATATCTATCGAGCTAGTCCGAGTATATGTATTTTAATATTCTTGAAATTAATATTTATATTACTATTCTTGTTTACAGCTGAGCAAATATCACGCCTTAGGCCTTCACAGTCACCGATCGCTATTTCGTTAAGTCGGTGCCCCAAATGGTCTTCCTTAGATCCACTGCAATTCAAAGGCTACTGGGACAATGAAGTCAACGGTATACTCCTCAACAATGGATCTACAGGTAAGAATATTTTGTGAACATTTTAAAACATTAAGAGAGGCAGATTTCCCGACTGGGGAAGTACCTCCGCCTTACAGAACACCTCAGTAAATCAACTATAGTTGTCTTTTAGAGTAAGGCTATCGGAGCTCGTTGGAAGAGTGACTATTCTGACAGCATGCGTATTCCTTTTGCTGTCAGTTTAATAACTCCCTATTATAAGAAACCTAAACAGTTTCTACGGAAGCAACTCATTTGCAAGCCTCTAGTGTTGCAAATGTCTATAGGCAGCAGCAGTGATCACTTACCATTAGGTGAGCATTCTGCCCATTTGCCCCCACATCACCGTGAAAAAAGAGATTTGACTATATGTATAACCAAACGTATGAGAACTATACTACTGCCTAGCGACCAAATCGCCAAAAATGTTTAGTTTTTTTAACCGACTTCAAAAAAGGAGGAAGTTCTCAATTCCACTGTATTTTTTTTTATATTTGTTACCTATTACTGACTGGGTGATTCGATTTTTATGATTCTTTTTTTTGTTTGAAAGCTAGTGCTTTCCATGTGGTCATCTCATTTCAATTTGGTCCAGTTTTGACATTTGGAATCGGTTTTTTTAAGGATTTATATCCGTATGTACGCTAAAAGTGGTCAAAAAGTTTTTTTTTTTAAACTTGTTGACCTATTGTGACCGTGTTATCTGCAGGACTATAAAGCTGTTATAAAGAATTTTCGTAACAATACCTAACCTTTGTCGTTCTCCTATCTAAAAATTTGTTCATCCGTAACACAAATAGACAGACAGACAGAATTACTTTACCTTTTATAATACTAGTAGATAAATAGATTACGATTGGATTTGCTATTTATAATACGTTCACCTTACTTTAATATTGGGACCTCATTTATCAGAAGAATGGATGAAAGATTAATAAAAAATCCTAATACATACCTATTTCAGGAAATAAGTACGTAATATACATCTAATCTCATTTGTTGCAAAACGAACAAAAATAAGACCTTCGCTACATTATAAAAAGATACGTTAATATACAATAAATGGGATGTCATAAGTACCTATACCCGATCTTTGTCAGTGTTTCTGGATGCCTGGCAATAGCATCGTAGGTGCTAAATCTATTTTGATAAAATTTTCAAGAAATAATTTTCTGCCGTTTAAAGAAAATCAGTGCGAGATATTTCCTAACACATAACTAAAGGTCGAGCTTGTTTATTGTTTGTCATGGTTATCCAATAGTTTTGTAAAGATTACTTATCTAAAAGGAAATAATCCGTTTCACGTGGATATATTTTTATACGGAAACATTTTGTAGCACTACTGCTATCGTTCAATAGTCAATTTTACTATTACATAAAATAAAACTAAAAAAATGGACAGTATTACATGTATTTACATACAAACACGATACTCGATCACTCTCCACTGGTCACACCACCAGAATATCACTCGCTATAAACGCATTATAAGTATGCATTGGGGTAAAATCGTAAGAATCAAACTTCCAGCTTATTCGGCAATATTTTTAATGCTATTCTAGCATTGCACTCTACGTCATTATGTTCCGCTGTGGCGTGCCAATTTGGCTAGTATTGAAAATATTTCCGAATAAGCTTGAAAGAAGAAGAAATTTGGTTCTTGCGATCTTATCCCCCACCGCTGATTTTACCCTAATGCTCCCTGCGTTGGGGTAAGATCAACTTATATGCGTACTACTATACTATAGTTATGATGCGCCGTCTGGATAGTGCAATGCACTAAAAATAAGGAAGCCTAAATTTTGATAATATTATTATCACCGTTCGTGCATTGACGAAATTACATAAAACCATAAATCAGTTGAATTAACAAACGACATTTTTACCGATAAGATAGCGTCCGATATGGAGTGGTTACTTACATTCAATATTTAACATTGACCCTTATCATTGGCTAAAAGATAATAGACCTAGTGTTTGTATTGTGTAAAAAAATATTACGAAAAGCACGTGATTGTTGAGGTAGTACCTACCTTCTTCTAGTTTATATAAAAAAATTGCTTCAGCTCGCAGCTTTAATAGTATTGTATAGTGATAAAAAGTAGGCTTTGTGTTATTAAGATGCTAGATTATTGTAGTTTCCTTAAATTCCATTGAATAGTGTCTGCGTGAAAGAGTAACAAACATCCACACAATCTTTATGTATAATATTAGTGGGATATAAGTAGAACTTCTGTGATATCATGAACTCAAATATAATCAAAGTGATATTTTTGTTTAATATTATTAACACTCACTCATTACGTACACAATACCGTACAGTCCATTACAAAATATTATCATGGGTGTTGGTATGGTGGCTTTGAGAGATACCGGTAAATAAATTATAACTAGGTACCCTATTTATATATAAATTTAATTTAGCCTTTAAAACGTAAACAATGTGCTATGTTAAAGTCACAAGTAAAAGCCACCGTTATAATTAGCCTGGAAACAGAAATATGAAGCCATTATGAAGATGACGATAATAATTTATATTAACATCCGCGTTCTCCTGTATAAAGGAAGACAATATAACTTCAAATAAATGATATGAATATGATATGAAAAAAAAAAAAAAAAAAATATCCCTCCATTTTATTAAGGGGGAGCCCCAAAATTCCGGTCTGAGAAATGAGTTTGAGTTAGTAAGAATTTGTATTTAAAAGCACCTGCGATGCGATACAGCATGAAATCCTAATATAAGACATAATAAATTGATGGCCAAATACTCAAATTTTAGACAATTTTAAGTAGCCCTCAAAATTTAAATGTAATAATATAAAGCAAAATGTAAAGTAAAGTAAAATATTTACGTTAATGAGTTGATGATGATGAATTGAGAATAGCATTTGAGTACAGCTACTCAAGTTACGAAATTGAAAATTGTAGTATTTCATAACTGATCATTCTACATATAACACTAATATAATAAAGTCGATTTTAAGGCAAATATTTGATGACAAAGTTACAAATATGTCATTTTAATTAATTAACCGACAATGCGATAAAAATAAAATTTGCAAAATACTTAATATAATTTTACTGGACTATGTGAAGACATCCCCTTAAAATTAAACGAAGTGCGTAAAGTTATAAGTTAAAAGTGCTCGGTTAATTGCTTTTAAAAGAGTTTTCTTTGGTAGAAATAGCAGTGCCATTAGATTATTGTTTACTTCGAAATGGAATAATTAAAATAATTGTTATTTAAATACATTGACAATGAATTTCTTTGAACTTAATAAAATTAAACTGAATTTACAAATATCTAAATTGTTAATTAATTAAATACTCGGACTAGGTTAAATTAGATGTGGAGCACATTGAAGACTTTCTCCAAATTAAGACAAGGCTGTAATAATTATATATCTAGACGTTATGACACGGCGCCATCTATTTTCGACCTAAGCAATGGATCTTGAGTTACGTATACTAGATGATTGATACAATACATAGATCTATATGGATGTGTTTTGAATAACCCACGAAATCTGATTGGTTATTCAAAACACATCTCCACACTCCTCCTCTCCTCACCACTTTGGCGGGCCTTATAGGCTAGGGTGTTGATTTCTAAACATCCTTGGCGTGTGGTGTGACGAGTCACATGTTAATTCCTGATCGTTCTAAATTAATTTCTATTTGTTTCAGCGTACTTCACATTCGAATCTGACGTCCGGCCGATTCTCCGCGGTGGCCCACTCTTGGGAGAGTATATATTCGAACAGATGCACTTCCACTGGTCGGTCGATGATTTCTCTGGCTGCGAACATTTATTAGACGGACAAGGGTAGGTTCTAATATGCCTATCATATTATGGCTCGGTTTAAGTAGTTTACAAACTGTGGCCAACGATTTTCGTCGATGAAGTCTATAGAAACTGTTATAGGTGTGACCAGTGGACTACAAAGGCAAAGATCTCGAGTTCAATCACAAGGCACCACTGTCTTTTAAAAATGACGTGCCTATTTATCACATGCTCAAACGATGAATGAGAACTCGTGAGGAATGTGTACGATTCCTCACAAGCCTGAGCGAATTTCTCGATAGCAATTGATACAAATGATGACAATAAATTGGTTGATAATAATCATAAAGAACAAAAGAGATTTTTGGCTATGAATTATCTTTGAGGACCGGCCACGCGGTAACCGCTTACCATCAGGAGGGCGCAAGCTTGTTTGCCGTCCTTGTGAAATGTAAAAATACTGATAGAACAGAACATTTCCCGTTGAAGAACAATTGGATCATTTGAATATTTATCTCATCCAACTCTTCTCAATAAAAATGCGATTCAAGATCTAATTTCAATCTTATTAAAGATCAATTTCACTCTACCGTTTTCAGATATGCAGCAGAATGCCACTTCGTGCATTACAACAGTAAATACGAATCAATGGAAGCGGCAGTCGGTCACCCAGACGGCCTGGCTGTTGTAGGATTCCTTCTAGAAGCTGTGGACGCTCCTAATCCAAGATTTGATAGGCTGGTGGAAGGCTTTGAAATGATCAAGAAGAGTGAACACTCTGTTAGGGTTACCTCAGGTTAGTTGTATTTTTTTCAATGTCAATAGAATAAATAGAATTTTATATCAAAAGAGTAAATCATCTTCTTGGAACCCAATCTTAACGTCTCATAAGTACTATGTAGTTAAAGGTTAGGAATAAATCCTTTTGATTCTATTTTTTACGGATAAGCGTTTATTGTTATAGAAACGTATTTTTATGTCATTATTATTAACTAATATGTATTTAATCAAACCTTATTGTATTCATCAACACAATTCGTTATACCAAATAGTAATTCTTGAAAAAATGGTGACATAATTTGTCATTATACACGTGCAACTGCTGATAGGTTGGACCTATAAATGAAATATTTGTAGTAAATTTTATCAGTACCAGCTTAAAATTTTGGATTTACATATTATTATAATAAATTATATTAGAATTTTTCCACAAAAAAAATCTTACTGTAAAATATCATCCATGTTTACAGAATCACTTTCGTGGATGGACAGTGACGATCTACAAGAAGGCAACTATGTCACATACAAAGGTTCTTTAACAACACCGCCGTACACTGAGTGTGTTACCTGGATTATATACGAAAAGCCTGTGGAGATCGGAACTGAACAGGTTTGTATAAGAGCTTAGGTACTCTTCTATATATTTTTCTATATATAATACCTACGTTAAGCTAAAACTTCTCTTTTTACGCAAATTGCGTGGACGGAGGAGAATGAAATTTCCCACACCTTAATTTATATTGGAGTGCAGATTGCAATATTTTTTATAATTATGCAAAAGAAAAGTTATAATTTGAATTAATTAATGGGCGACCACCTGTTAACACAATAATATAATGGTTTATTCCTAGCTAACCTAGCACTTACTACGAAATCTAATACATTATATAAAGGAGCTTAAACAAAACATATTTAGAATGAACTTAATTCAAATACTACACTTTACAAGCTCCACACAACTTTATCTTCATGATATATAGAATACTACAGTATAATACAATCATTTCTGGCACATATCCTTACATAAGTTCGGATAAACTCGTGTAACTTCAAGTGGAACTTTTGCCAGATAAGTCGTATGTTAACCTAATTTGTAGGATCGGGAAAAAGGTTTTTTATTACACAGGCACAATGTAATGGTCTCTTTACTCTCTCCTGCTAGTCGATTGCGATCAAAGGAATATATAGGTCAATTCTTGTTTGTTTTTACATAAAAATACGTAGAAAAAAAAACGATTGCCCCAAATATCGTGAAGATATTGTATTTTTTTCGAAACGAAAAAGTTGCAAATAGTTATAGTCTAAAAAAAAATTCGGGTTCAGACTCTTTATAATTGACAACATTTCAAAATTTGTCTAAAACAAAAATATTATTTCTTTATTTTTCTGTCCTGAATACAAAATATATTTTATAAAAAAATTTGGTTTACCTACTTTTATTGGAGAAAAATGAAACCAAAAATCACGTCTTTTTGGTCACATATACGGCTTTTGCTTTTTTTGAACGAAAGTTATAGAGGGTGACAGTTGTAACTAAAATAACACTTTAAAATAATATCAATATACATTGATCCTAGTCAGGAGTACTTGTTTATGAAGGATCTCAAATATTGTGCCAGCTAGCAAAAACAGTTCTAGAGATGATTAAAAATGATAAACGCTTATTTAGCACCAATGACAAGACAAGGTCAAAGAGTGAAAAGTTGGTTTTTAAAAGTAGTGGCACAAGTGCTTTTTGTTAATTCGCCGTATATTTATGACGTCTGTTGAGAATTACTTTTAAAGAGGAAATCATGAATGAAAATAACCGAATATCGCGAAAAGAAAAAAATATGGATCTCTATATTTTAGTTTCAATTAAAATGTTAATTAATGTATGGTAAAATGAAATGTTGTCAATAAAACATCTCATTTCTTTTTAAATTCCAGGATCGACTTCTACGATACTTTTAGAACTTCAACTAAAACCTGAAACACTTTTCGTTCATTTCGCACACAAGGTTAAAGCCCTCTTGTTCTGAGACAGTGAGGTCTCATTTTCAGTTTAATTTCAAATCAATCAACGTTTTAGGATGGCGTGATGGTGTTTCATATTATACAAATATATATAACGATTTTTTTGCCCACAGTTGGGACTTTTGAGACAATTGGAAGGCCCCAACAGCATCCCGATCGAGCGCAACGTGAGGCCGACACAGCGACACCCGCCTGGCCACTCCGTAATATACGTCAATCAAATCAAGTCGAAGCTTTAAAATACAAATACAGTCTGTTGCTATATCACAAACAATCGTTTTAATTATTAACAAACTTTACCTCTCTATAAAAGTTTTGAAGTAAATTTACTCCCAGAAAATTTAATATTCGGATTTTGGTCACTAGTCAAACTTAAAAACAAAATTGGTGGTTATCCGTTTGATAATTATGTTAGGTAATAAACAAAGGTTCATTAAAATTATATATTTTATTAAGAACTATTTGTTCTAAGATATACCGTAATTATAATAATTATTATTCCTGTAAGTAAACATAGATGACGTAGAAAATTGCAAAATGTATATTGAAATCTAAATTATAGTTATTAAATACTATTATTGACGACAAAAATCAAAATCGATCCATCTATTCAGATCCAAACTACTCAATATTCCTGCGCATACCTCTATTGTCGTGGTGACATGATCGTACATACGCAAATAGAAAATATTATGCACAGTCTGGGCCGTAAGTGAGTCAAGATTACCACTTTCTTGCGATTGTTTATTAGCTACTGTTGGCTTAAAATCATATATTTCTACAACACTTGTGTATTCTTTATCAAATGTGTCAGCCAACTGACCTATGAAATACAATACCGTGCGATATTTGTCTTTTGCAAGGCCGTCACCTTCGTACCAAGGTTTCAAAAATTCTGAGTGCGATTTTCTCAGTAACTCATAATATTTCATTCTATCCTCATATTCTTTCTCCATCATAGTCCTTCTCCAAGTAGCTATGGACAGGTCCCATGTTTCACCTGGAACCATTTCTGTATACAGTTCTTTAATTTTCGCTACCTCTGTTTGATGATAAAAGCAAACTGGATTTTTCAAAACAAACATTTCCGCCTCCAAGAAGAAGTGCTTGTACGGATAGATTTGTGGTACAACTTCGAAAACATTATCAAGTATTTCCTCAACAAACCTTAAAACAAAATTATTAATTGCCTTCCTGTTTATTCTAGTTTTAAGAACTTCAACTTTTCGTTTTATCATATGTACGTCCTCAACAGAGTCAGCATATAGGTTTATAGTAAATTTTTCTCCTAAGGTTTCAAAGAAAAAAACATTAGACATGCTCAATTCCCAAAATTCACTATATATACCAGGCTTGTCCGAGATAAATGTGAAACATATATATTTTTGTTGGCCAGGAGATATAATTTCCTCGTTTTTGTCAAAAAAGAATACTTGCTCTGATCCATTTTCGGGTACGAAAGGAATTATCCGTTTAATTTTCTTCCAACAATATCTCAATGTAATAGTTCCGAGATTTTGAATAAATAATTTACTTCTGCCTGCTCTATTTATTGGTACATTAAAATAGTAAGTCCACGAAGTGCACCGATCACCAGTTTCAAACGGCAGATCCTGGTCAGGAATATCTTTCCAAAATATAGTGTTGTTTATTTTTAAAGCATAAACGCCACTTAGTGGTTTTTCAGTTTCATTTTGTGGGAGGTCGAGCCTAATTACTGGTATAGGAGGCAGTTTACATAATGTAGGTGGAGGTCTATTGCCTTTAATTATTAAGTTTTTGATGTCTGGCCTGTAAACATAAAATTTATTATTAGTGGAGGGCCGTTAGCTATATACCTCGGAATTCGGAGGCCAGTCAATGATTTTTTATACAAACTTTTGAAATGTGTTATTAACAAGGCATAAAGAAAAATATTTTCCAACCTTATTTTTTTCATATGAAAAGAAACCGGACAAGTGCGAGTCGGACTCGCCCACCGAGGGTTCAGTATGCAGGTTCATTATAAATATTTCAGTAATCGAATCACGCCGCTTTTTAAAACACTTATAATTTTACGTATAACGACACTATACAATATCTATAATTATTTAACTATATTATATCTATATATATACTATAGATTATAAAGTCGACCCGATTAGCCCAGCGGTCGTAAACGCTGCCGTAAAATATTGTTTCCCCTTGGCCCTCTCACATTTCAGAAAATTTTGTGATTTTTTTTAACTTTTTTATTAGTGCTTTTAAAAAGGCACTGCTTTTACAAATGACTGGCCCTGGATTCCTAGCTTTTACATTTATTGCGACTTACGGCACTCCACTATATGTAATACTAGTCAATTTAAAGATCAAAATAATAGTAAAAAGTAGTGTTACGTCGTGTCAGTGCTTGTCGCTGAACTCCTCCAAAACGACTAGACGGATTATTATGACATTTTGTATGTATATTCGGTAGCTGTGAGAATCGGTCGAACGCTATTTTCTACACCCCTAGGTGATAAGGATGTCCTCGGCAGACTTTTTTTTGACAAAAAGACTTTAAAATACTACTAAAAACGCCAAGATGATTACATTTTTAAAGCAATTTTGATTAATTTATTGATGTTCATACCTGAAAGGGTCAATTTTTTTTAACTTTTCATGTAGTTCTTGTTCACGGAGTCTTCTATACTGTCGATAATCATCATCTAAGTGCCTGTATTGCTCGCGGTGTCGCCCACCATGCATCCCCATTTCATTCTCTTGAATATAAGTAGGTACCCCAATATGCTCGATCGCAGTTGGACGACCCTTTTCTGCTGGTGTTCTGTGTGTTTCATAAACTGGACCACAGTAACAACGCTGTTTTAATCTTGCTGGTCGTTCCCATAAAGATCCTCTTGGTCCAGTTCTTTTTTCTATCTGAGCATGTTCTAGAGCAGTTTTTCTTTCTTTGTCCTCCCTTACTTTGTCTAATAGGTTCATAGCTAGGTCAGCTGGAGATCTATCCAGTTTTTTTCCAAGTTCAGTCGTCTCATCGTGTCTGATCTGTATCCATTTTTCCCAAAGTAATAATTCACGGTCTGGTGTTACTGGTTTTCTGTACTCAGGTACTTCACTGTCTTGCATTTTTATTTATTAATATGGTTACGCTATTTTAAATTATTGTACAGCCCGTTTTGTATCTAAGTATTTATAGGATTGTATTATTTTTACTATGACAAGATGTCGTTACAATTTTTATGCACAAATCCTATTTGTTATGACATTGTCATGGCAATAATAATATTTCAGTTGATATTTTTAATATTTTTGTTGTTTAAATGCAAATGTCAGTAACTAAGTAAAATTTATGTCATAAAATTAAGTGTATTTGGTTTTGAAGATAAATTTTTACGTAACATTCTTGCAATCATGAATACTGCCATACAAACACAAACAGGTACAAGTATCATTTTTGTATACACTGTCATCTTCGATAGATTTCAATGGAATTTATGAATTAAAATTATGTATTGTGCCACAAAAACCTTGGATTTCACCAATGTTTTTAGTAAATATATCCTTAGCAATTAGTTCCGACATCGCTTATGTTCACTAGACCTACTTTTCAAATGCAACAAGGGTTAGATCAGGATAAGTATCAGGAATTCTTTTTTGAATCTACAATGTAGTTGGACTCTACCTTACCAAAATCTGATATTGACAACTCGATTAGTGCAATGGCTGAGCAATCGACTGGTGCGTCACGGGTTGTGGGTTCGATCTACGATCGAAGCAAATATTTGTACGATCTACAGGTACTTGTTATATGTAATAAGGGTCTGAACGTTTGTGTATGTGAAAATTTGTATTTGTATCGACCGAACCGACCCACGCCATACGAGACAATTTTATTTAAAATAACCTGACTGACGTAACCACTTTTTATAGATGAAGAAATTCCTGATGAAAAGGAAGAAACGGTGATGCCCCCTTATGGGACCACAGAATGGATTCATTATTGGCATGAGTTTGAAGGACATCTACCAACTCCAATCGATGTGTCAATCACAGGATCTTTAGTCTACATATGTCCTGAACTCAAATGGTTCAATTTTGATGTATATCCACACAACATCAAGCTGACAAATACTGGATACACACGTAAGTCCACCTAAATAATACAAATACAGATATTTAGATGAAAATAAAACCAAAAGAAAATGTCTGCAATTATTCACAAACGCTCAATATACATCATATAAAGTGAAAGCGCCATGTTGACAGAATATAAAGTTAGGTAGATGTTAAGTGCATATAGTCGTAACCCTGGTCTCGACTAAGAAATCCGAATAAAAATGCTAAAGCTTTAGTGATTATAAAAGGTCAGGTTCTATAGTTATGGAATAATCTTATCATACATATAACTCACGGTCAACTACCCTGGCATTAAGGTTGATTCATACGACGTATCCAATACTGCGCTAATATTGCTATTGGTCGCAGATCTATGACCATATTTTGTAGATTCCTTAATAAGACGGCTGTAGACTTAGGACATATTAGGAATTAGGCAATAGTCCACCTCGCTAGCGGGTTACTCCTCCTACTGCGGGTTGGCAGATTTCACATGCCATTGAAAAAATCTCTCAAGCGCGCAGGTTTCCTCACTATGTTTTCCTTCACCGTTTGAGCATATGATAAATACGCAACTTCCGAAAATCAGTGGTGTGTGCCTTGGGTTTGAACTCGAGACCTTTGACATCTCAATCCACTAGTCTACCACAGCCATTATTAAAGCCAGTTTATGCACAATACACAACATCCGTGTAGAAAATTCTAACAACAATTCACTGCATAAAGTTATAAAAAGTGAGGACCAGGGGTATTCTTTATGCCACGAGTTCAAAGCAATAGGTCGCTTTACCTACTTTATATTCAAAGTATTGAAGTGAACAACATACATACCGCTGGTATAGAACAGACAACGGAGAGCTTACTGAGAAAATTTTCTACACAATACAGAACAGGTGTAATACTTGAGCCTTACGAAAGGGCCTGACATCGCATTAATTATATGCCTATGCAATCTCGGTTATCCTAAGTAATGAGTTGAGTCAATGGGCTGGTCTTAGCCAACGAGCTAGTTAGTATAATACTATCATTTATTTAGGCGATTTGTTAAAAGGATAAGGTTGGTAGCTGGATTCAATGAGTGATGTGAAATCTCGGCGAAAATTTACGGTTTTGTGATGGTCTTGTTTGTTGAAAAGTACAGACATAATATGTTTGTTTTCTTTTTCTCAACCTCCTATCATATCTGCCTAAACCAATGACATATTATTATATAGACACGTCATGCACGAACATTACGGCTATGCAAAATGGCGACAGCGACTAATTTGTGCAAAGAAAGGGAAAGACACATTTTTATCTTTCACTGTTGTAGCATAATTTGTAAACACAGAAGGCATATTGGTCTCAGGAAGTATAAAACTATTAAGCCCAAATTATTTTTACGCAACGTACCCTCGCAACGCTGGTTAGTGCGTCACTAAAAGCGATCCCGGCAATTGCCTTGATTTCTTGTTGCTATTTTAGAGAGCGGGTAACGTATCTATAGTTTTTTTATATCATTGGCCTAAACTATAAAATATAACACAATCCAAAAAAGCTGTTCTTGTGGGTTAACTTAAAAACTAAACTGATTCACTTTTGTAATCTTCAATAATTATTATAATTGAACAATTTTTAAGATTAAACTTGACCGCTATTTCTTGTGCTAAGCACATAAAGCTATATTGTTGGTTTTAGTGTTGCATTTTCTATTCTTCGTATGATTCTTTAAATAAATAATATTTACGTATAGTTTATCGCCAAAGAAGAGTTACATTACAATAGTTCTATTTTAGCTTAATCAATTAGGATCATAACACATTAGTATTATTAGCACTAAGTAATTTGCAAGCGTAGAACGTAAACACGGTAGGTACTTGTGGTAGTGTTTATGTTTCTCAACAATGTGCTCATACGGGATTCGGGTCAGATCCCTGTCCAAACACGATGGCCGTCACAATAGCACCTCAAGCATGAGGTGGACACAACACGTCTTAGTTCACATGCCAGTATTACATGACGTTGCATACTATCTTACAGGTAACTATCTTATAAGTACTAGCTACCTAACAAATACTGTAGGGTTGGCCCAGAGGCTGCGTAGATGAATGAAATTGTCAAGTGATATTTAATTTCTGTTAAAAGATATTTTAAAGGATACAATAACAATAACAAATCAATGTCAAAATTACTTATGGCGCTGGCATATTTAGTTTGTGTATAGTAAACGCATCTACGATACAGGAAAAAATATTTTTGAAACGTTTTTTTTAATATATAATAAAGTACAATTGCACTAGTTAGATGTATTAGTTTCCTTCCAGTTTCCCTTCTGCAAAGACTGTCCTACAGTTTTTACTATATTGACCATGCAGTAGTTTCCTTCAGTTCTAATATTTCTATAACGTGAGATAAATTTGTTCCTAGTGATGATTTCATCAAAATGGAAGGCAGAAAGGCCATACCTGGAAGGCGGTCCATTCTTAGAGAAGCATGTGCTATCACAAATCCATTTCCACTGGGGTGCTGATATGATGGAGGGAAGTGACCACACAGTCGACAAAAGGAGATATCCTGCTGAAATGCAGGTTTGTTTTTCTGTGGAATCGATGAGAGTTTTATTTAAAAAAAATAAAGAGAAGGATGGTGCTATTGAGCTGGTATACCGCTATCCCGCTCATAAAAACGAAACTATCGCTTAAACACGATTTGGTACGCCTGCTATAATTTAAGTACATACCTTTGTGATTCCTATCTTGCGTGATAGAAAGAACATACATACCTACATACATAAGGCAAGCTTTAAAGTCTCGTAACCTTTTTTGAGAGCCAGATATACAGATATCCAGTGGTTGGCGTTCGTATTTAAGCGTCATCGTGTTAACATTATACATAGACTATAGCTTGTGCCCGCAACTTTGTCTGCGTAAAATTAGTAATTTTATCTGGATTTCCGGGATTAAAACTATCCTTTCTCCTTACTCGAGACTCAAACTATCTGTATACTAAATTATAATTCAGTTAAATAGTTATAGCGGGAAGAGGTAACAGACAGACACACTTTCGCATTTATAATATTACTAGCTGACCCAGCAAACGTTGTTTTGCCACATAGGGGTTGGTGGTAGAAGAGTACAAAAAAAAATAAAAAAGTCTGGTGAGGGACATCCTTATCACTAAGGGGTATGAAAAATAGATGTTGGCCGATTCTCAGACCTACTCAATATGCTCACAAAATTTCATGAGAATCAGTCAAGCCGTTTCGGAGGAGTACGGGAACGAACATTGTGACACGAGAATTTTATATATAAGACTAGCTGACCCAGCAAACGTTGTTTTGCCACATTATAGCGGTTGGTGGTAGAAGAGTACAAAATAAAAAAATATATTTAGGGGTGGACTACCCCTAACATTTAGGGGGATAAAAATAGATGTTGGCCGATTCTCATAGATACCGGATAAGCACAAAAAATTTCATCAAAATCGGTCAAGCCGTTTCGGAGGAGTATAGCAACGAAAACTGTGACACGAGAATTTTATATATTAGATAATATGCATAGTATGTATAGTATAGTATAGTATGAAAGTAAGAATATGTATTACTAATTTATCAACTCTAATATCCCGCAAATTTCTCACAAGATAGTTAATTAGAAACGTGTTTGGGTTTGATTAAAGGCTAGCGGCTCCAATTATCGACAATTGTAATTACAAAACACCGCAAGCCAGGATATTAACACTCGTATGTACATATGTCTGTATATATGAATATGTATAGTAGAAACAAAAATATACTTACATATTCTATTCATAACAAAATTATCTTACATTTTATATTGCTGTTGGTATTTTTACAGACTTCTTCATACTGACGTTATCTTCAAATGTTCTCTATACTATCACCTTTTTTCTTTACTTAATTATTAGTGACTAAAAGAGCCTCCACAACACAGGTAAGCTTCATGTGGAAGGTCTTATAATAGTTGACAGTTTTATTATTAATAACTCAAATTCAAATGATTTATTTCAATTAGACTAATATTCCAGGTAATTTCTTTCTTTCTTTATTTATATCTTTGTTTGTTTCTTTTTAAAATTAAATAAAAAAATACAAAATAGTTGATTTGTTTCACAATGCTTTATGTATGTAATATCAATATGAGAGTGATGCAGTTCTATGTGAAACGTATGAATTATGCAGAAAGGAAATAATTCAAACCAATTTAGGTTGCCATAACATGTATGAGCCGACCAGCCCCAACTGACAGCACCCGTTCACGAGCATGACGTTGACATTATCATCATCTCGAACGGAAGATATCTGCTATTAAACGTAGTTCTACCCTTTATGCTACCACATGTGCCTTTCCCAAGCCGCCTGCATCCATTCATCCCTTCTTCCACCAAGTCGTCTGTCTCTCTTCCGGCTGGTTCGGGGTCTAACTTGCTACATTACTATGATAATAAGGCCTCTATATAATTTGACGACTCGGTGGCGCAGTGGCTGAGCGATCGTTTTGTGCGTCACGGGTTGCGTGTTCGATCCCTGTTCGGAGCAAATATTTGTACGTACTACTGGTAGTTGTTCCGAGTCTGGGCGTTCGTGTATGTGAAAATTTGTGTTTGTACACGCACCCACGACACAGGAGAAAATCCTAGTGTGGGGCACAAAACGTTTTTAAAAAATAAATAAGAATAATTATATTATTGATCTCCAATTAGCCATAAATAAAATTAGTAATTATTATTGTCAAGGCATATTATATCGAAGAGAGCTTTGAGTTTGACTGTAACAACATAAATTCTAAACCTTCTTTTCATGTAAATAACACATCGGTAGCGAGCGGGCAGAATATAAATAAGCACCCGAATAATTAATGACTATAATTACATTTTGTGGGACACGAACATTTCTGTCTTTTAATTAAATCATATTTTATAATGTTTCCTTCATAAATTGGTGTCATCGTTCTAAAATTTTGTAAATTGTGGCATGGTTAGATTTTATCTTACCAATATGTATGTAGCTGTATGTCTGTGTATGAATATTGAATACTGAATATCAGTAGGTCTATAATATCATTAAACTTCGAGAACTGAATTTCTTTTCTTATTCAGACGCTATGATATCCCAGTGGACTGTGAAGCCAAAGGTCCTGATTTTGATCCCAAAGCACTCACCACGGACCCTTCAAAGTTACTTGCGTAATTACTGAAGGTTGCCTGGAAGAAAGCGCTATTTAGTGATAAGACCGCCATTGTACCCTTATGACGAGGCAAAAGTGGAATGCAGGGACCGTAACGCGTGGCATTCTGTAGTTTCTGCCTACCCCCACGGGAAAAAGGCGTGAGTGTATGTATGTATGTATGTACCCTTATTTCATTAATAATTTTAAGATATTAATGTAATGTATGTATGTTTTAATATGGTGTGCAATAAAGCGTATTCTATCTACCTATCTATCAGGCTTAAACGGTGAAAGAAGTAGTGTGGAAACCTGTATGCCTGAGAGATCCTCATGATGGCATGGGAAGTATCATCATTATCATCATCAGCCCATATTTGTCCCCTGCTGGACGTAGACTATGTGAAGTATGCCAACTCGCAATATGCTAGACTAGATTATATCCTAATCTCTCTCGAAAAGGAGAAGACCCTTGCCTAGCAGTAGCAGGATAATAGATTTATGATGATGAACTCAATTTCTGGTCAACATCGATGTCCAAAGTCAGGAATCATATAAAAAATACATTTTATCTTTAATCGATTCTCGGTACGCAACTGAAAGGCCTCCGAAGTGAATAGTTAATCGTTTTCAAAGTAAGGTGTGCTGTAAGACCAACGTTATTCACGCGTAATGACGTGTAACTACGTGGCTTACCTTTCAATGGGACCTTTCGTATCCCACTCAACGATTAATCGTCTCAAGTTCGATTCGTCTCAATCGTCGTTATTTTGTCAATAACGTACCGCATAACTTCCATACTGGGTTGTATACAATTACGTATATTAACTTACTTTTACACTATTATATTTTGAATTATTTATAGCGTTATGAAAGGGCTTACGAAAATTGTTTCTCCTGTTTTTTAAGAGGTAGAGTATAGCGAGATTTCTCGCTCAAATTGACTGGTCTCGCATATGTCTATGGGCGGCGGTGATCTCTTACCATCAGGTGAGCCTCCTGCCCATTTGCCTTATCATCATAAAAAAACCTACTGATTCATTGGTCAGGTGATCCTGGGTTTGATTCCTCGGCTGAGCAGCGTTACCTAATGGGTTTTTTAATGTATTTTTCAGCAGCAATTAGATAATGGAAATAAGCTCTCTTTCTGTAACATTGGAGCTAAAATACACAAGTCTACCTTTAAAGCTTTTGTTACTCTTCTTGATTATAATTATTTTGTTTAATAAAAGTTTTTTCGATCAGGTAACTTTCTTCCGTTCTGAATATTTGACCCAAGAAGAAGCTTTACGTCATCCAGATGGTGTGACAATGATCTGTTATATGATTAAGGTGAGCTACATGAAAATGATACTTAAAAATCGACTTCAATGATAGTTTAGTTAGTGATCATAAAGTTGAGTTCGTTCAGTTCGACGACTTAATTAGCGCAGTGTTTGACTGGTCGGCTTGTGTGCGTTGTGGGGTCGATCCCCGCACGGAGCAAATATAATTATGTATATTTACAGGAAGTTGTTCCAGGTCTGAGTCTTTATGTATGTGATTTTTTTTTCAAATAACCCACACGAGAAAATAATAGTGTGAAGAAAACTTGCTAGTTGGATTATTGGGTTATAATATGAAATTTAAGAACCCGTTCGGCTAATCTCTTCTCGTACTCGCGTACTATTCTCATCAAACCAGTTACTGTTCCTTAGGTAGCCTTTCATTTTTTCAGAGGGATTACATGCTAGGCTAGTACAGGCAGACACTACATAACATAATGTCATCTATAGTCTACCAACCAAGATTATCAGGTCAGATCTCTCAGGCATGCAGGTTTCCTCGCGATATTTTCCTCACCGTTTGAACTAATGATAAATATGCACGTAACTTAGAAAAGACATAGGTGCGTACCTTGGGATAATTGGCAGTGAACTAAAGACTTTCAACTTCTCAGTCCACTGGTCATACCATTAGGCATCTCCTTTAAGCTGTTACTACGGTTACAGGGGACGTTTTATTACTTATACGTTTTATGTTTTATCATCTCTGCCATGTCCTTTGCGGACATAGGCGTGATGTACGTTTATGGTATTTATTGAATACATTCATTTCATATTTTAGTACGGTGTCAACTCGGATGCAAGACTGAGCTGGGTGCTTGAAGGTATCCCAAGAGTGCGAGAAGCGCAGACGCACACAAAGATAGGACCTTACCCAATGTCTCACCTATTGCCTATGTTCTACGAAGACTATTTTATTTACTGGGGAACACTAGAATCTGTTAGAGGTGAAAAATACGTGATTAAGTGGCTTATTCCAAGAATAACTCTATTTGCATCCTTCGAACAGGTGATCAGAAAATGTATTTCTCTTTCCCCCTCTTTCTCTCTCTCTCTCTCTCTCTCTTTCAGTCATTACTTTTAGTTATGTATTCTGCCTAAACATATTAAAAATGAATATAGTGACGATTCAGGTGTACTGAAAATCCGAAGCCTTTACGGAGTAAGCAAGTGGTTACCTATATGGCCATAGGAGATAGCTAGGAAACAAATATATTTTACAATTAAGTATTATAATTATTATCTTCATAAATAGTTTCTGTTAAGTGAGTCGTATAGAATCAAAAACAGCAATCTGACAGTTTTACGCAATTAGAGTTATGACTATCGTAACACTGTCTTTTTAAAATATTTTTTACTTATTTAGTCACATCGTATCAAAAACAGCAATATTCCACAATAAACGTGAATGTAAAACGCACATTGGTATCAAATACAGCAATCTGCATACGATGAGATTCAAAAACAGCAATCTGATAGCTTCTACCAATCACAGGTGTTCATTGATCATGACGTCAAGATGGCGGTTGCATTGATTTCATCATAAGATCCGTGTGCGTATTTTGTTATTTTATTGATAAAATAGTGGTAAATAATTCGTTTTGAAGTTAAAAAACTTAGCATGGATGTACATCCCACACGAGTTAACACAGGATATGCGAGAAAAAAGAAAAGAGATCCTGTAAATTGGAAAGCAAATGTTGCCAAACGTGCAAGGTAAGTTTATGCCCTTTTTAACTCGAGGGTTGTCAAATGACAATAAAATTACTCGTAACTTGTTGAATATTATATTGATTGATATTTTGGTAAGAAAATCGAAATTAGTTTTTAATTTACGCTATGCATTCTGTTTTAGATTATACAAGTTATAGATTTGATTACATTATTATTAATATTCCTACTACAGTTTGTTAACCCGACTGCACGAAGAAAAATAAGCGTATTGATATTAGCAGCGGGGTATTCCTTTGTAAATTCTAAGCTAGTTGATTGATTCCCACAAAATAGGTACTAAACGATTCATGAGTTTGGTTTACGGTGTCAATGGTTTACGACACCATTAAAAAATAATAAGGGTGCGTCATATCAGGTGTTAGCTGGCAGTCAGATCGAAGTTTTAAATGACCTACTAGTATAATACGTTTAGTAAGTGAAATAACCATATCTACATATTTTTAATAGTTCTAAAGATTCATTTTTTTTTTCAGATATTCATCGAAAAGTTTACCAGATCGAGTATGTGAACATAATACAAAAGCGTTAAAATGTACAACTCTCACGATGCGTGATATACAATTAATACATCAGAAGTTTTACAAGATACCTACAAAACTTGATCAAGATATTATGCTGTTCAAATTATGTTCAATACAACAAACAAAGAATAGGCCGGAATTTAAAGGCAAGAAAAAGTTTACAACTTACTATTCTGTATTTGTTAACAAAAAAAAAGTACCAATTTGTCAAAAATTCTTCCTTAATATTTTTGGAATAAAGAAGTATAGAGTACAGTATTTAATGAAAAAATATTATGATACCGGAGAGTTTCCCCGCGAAGCTCGTGGGGGAGATCGCAAGGCTATAAAATATGCGGATAAAAGAAACTCTGTTCACCGCTTTATTCAAAGTCTTAATTGCATTGAGGCACATTATTGCCGCAAAAACAAACATGCTGAAAGAAAATACCTTCCTTGCGAATTAAACATAAAAAAATTATTTCTCATGTATAATATGGACCAGCAGAATTCACAAATGGGGGTAAAGCTATCATATTTTCGACACATTTTCAATACCGAATATAATTTAGGATTTGGCACACCGCAAACAGACGTTTGCTCCAAATGTTTGGAATTAAGAGAAAAGGTAAAAAGAGAGCAAGACGAATCTAAAAAAGCTACATTGATAGCAGAGAAGAGAGTTCACACATTACGGGCTAAATCATTTTTTGAAAACTTACGAGAAACAACATCTGGTCTAAAAATTATATCTTTTGATTTTCAAAAAAACCTCCCTTTGCCTAAGGTACCTGATCAGTCCTGTTATTACAGCCGTCAACTATACTTTTATAATCTAGCCATTGTGGAAGGATCATCTGATTTACCTTTAAACAAAGATCGTGTTTTTGCGTACTATTGTACTGAAAATGAATTCGGTAAAAATGCTAACTTGGTGGCATCTTGCGTGTATGACCGCCTTAATGAAACTGACAGAACAGGCATTACAAGAATACGGTTAGTTGCAGACGGATGCGGCGGACAGAATAAAAACAGTATCTTAATTGGCATGTGTTGCAAATGGTTGGTAGAAAATATTGACGTCAAGGTTATAGAAATCATATTTCCCATTACCAGTCATTCTTTTATGCCCGCCGACCGTGTTTTTGGCATAATTGAAAAAAAGTTGCGCAGGAAGGAAGTCATACTTGACCCAAAAGAAATTTCAGACATAATATCTGAAAACGCAACATTAAGCCAAATCGGTACAGATTGCCCAGTCTATGACTGGAAAACAGCTGTCAAAGACGTATTGAAACCAACTACAAGTTGGAGTATACAATTCTATCAGTGTAAACGCTTTATTTTACGTCGTTCTAAGCAACGAGACAATGTACTTGTGAGGGGCGAAGTTTTTTACAAGAGTGACATTGCCAAGCCTCAAAATATTTGTAAGCCAAGAAAAAATGTCAAAATGATTAATCAAGCCACTATACCGAATACAGTCGCAGTTAACAAGGCAAAATTGAATGACGTGAAAAAATTACTAGGAAAACATTTTGGAACAGAATGGGAACGTTTACCAGATTTGACGTTTTACAGAGAAACTTTGGCAAGCCAGGAAGCTTTTCAGGAAACAACTGCTACAGACGAGATTTACTGTAGTGAGACTGTCGAAGACTCCGAAATTTTACGTGTGTAATTTTTTTGATATTGAAATCTTGTTAATTACTTTAATGATAGGGAACCAAATAAAAATAATGTTGTAAATTATGAAGTTTTATTTATTGACAACCCTATGTGTGTTTCATTTTGACAAGAATCAAAGACAGCAATCTAATCATTGATAAGTATCATACTCAGCAATGTTTGTAATTCAATATCAAAAACAGCAATCTAATAATTTTAGTTAGTGACTATTAATTTAATTCAAATTAATAATATTTAAATCTTAAAATAATGAATTCAAAAATCTAAAGCATACGTAATTATAAATACACATAAAAATGCGATGCCGTTTGTAATAATGAATCTTCTTTTCCCAATTACCGTTAATAAGTCAAAAGTCAGATTGCTGTTTTTGATTCTATACGACTCAAGTAATAGTAAGTAGTAAGTAATAGGAGTTTCTCTTAAGAATATGATTATGACCTAATTAGGGATTATTTGTATTCTTAACAGTTAGACAATGATCCGATTAGCTAATTAAAGGTCTCAAATCCCGATAAAGGCAAGTTTTTATGTGATGAGCATGAACATTTCTACTTGAGAAATGGATATTTCTAACATTTATGTATTTAAAAAAAACTTATTTTAAAAACAAAATCTATACAGTTTATCAACCATCTAATGTTCGTACTACAGATATATTTGGTTATCTCAAAACTAAGTAGATAGCGCTGTGTAGTAAGATCCAAATTTATTTGTTTACAGATGACCGAGTTGCGTAAGCTGTGGAACCCTTGGGACGAGCCTAATTTGAGAAACTACAGGCCACTTCAAGAACAAAGTGAACGACATATTTTCTTCATCAATCCACATTGGAACCAATACAATTCATTATTGCCAATACCAAGAATTCCAGAGTCATCCATTTCAGTGCTGTCGCCTGCTTACCAAAAGAATCCTTGGATGCTACCACCACAAAATCGAATTAAAGAAACAGAAACTGCGATACAATCGGTTTCTAAATCTGGAATATCTCAGACTACTTGCCCACCACCCGAATCCCTACTACTGCAACTCCTATAAACCAGGATCAGCAATAGTAACCATCCAGAAAATCGTCGAGACAATGAAGTCCGACGTGTCCCAGGGGAATGATTTTAACTGTCTTGGAACCCGCAGCGATGTTATGTAGGAGGAGTAAGACAAATATCAGTTTTCCACTTCCCTCCTTATCAAGCGAGAGACGGAATAGAGTTACATGTCATTGACTTAAGAACAGATGTTTACAACTGGGTTAAGCCCAGTTGCCAGGCAACACGGATGATAAATTAATAAGTTATGAGTCCTAATAATGTGAGCTATTATATCTGATTCCAATAATAGGTATGGCAAAAACGCTTAATCGCAGGGAAATTGATCCTAGTCGCAACAAGATCCAAGTAATAAATCACCCCAGATATAATTTGCAAACTATCGAGTATAATATTGCGTTCACTTTACCATAGACTACACTCCCACATGATATTATGTGCAGATTGCTCGTATTCACAGTTATACGTTGAACATGGGCACAGTGGTGAGGAAACGAGCTTAAATTAAAACAATTTACTTTTAAAGTTGCCGTGTCCTGTAAGGAATTGGGCAACACAGTGGTCCACCTCCGACCAAATCCTCTCCAGACGCTCACGGACGGATGGAAAGAATTGGTGGAGATGGTGGCCCTTAGTAGAAGAATCCCACCTTATTTTCCATTCGTTTATGAGTTCCTCCCAAACGTCGGCCTGGGGTTTAAATAATCTTACTAATTATATACTTACTTACTATATTATCACAAGATCTCGAGCAAGAAGTGCTAAGCAGGATTATTTGCGGTGGCAAAGCTAACTTCTACTTAGTATATAAACTGCTGAATATTTTGGTGTTGTATAATTGAATACACAAAATTTCCTTTTAAAATTAGCTATCAGTAAGCGGCTAGACTGACGTCCTCATTATCTATGTAATAATCTTCCATATTGATAATTTCTTGTAAGCGCAATAAACCTTTTTGTTAGGTTTTGACTATGTATAATAATTATACTATGCATAATTATTGATATTAAACATTTTATAGTGCCACAGGTATTTTTTTTACTACGATACCTCGTCAATATTTTTTTTATACCAAAGAAACCTAGTCAAGTTTTATAATGAGTGATGACCGATTGATAATATCATCACATAATTATATCGTCGTCCGACGACGTTGGCCCAAAGAGCGCCAACCATTTCGATCATGGGCAGCTTGCAACCATCCGCTCCCAGCCACCTTCATTATATCGATTGAATCTATGAAGCCCGTTAAAATAGGTTCTAATGATTATAATATATTTCCTGAGATTTTTTTTAATACGTCTACATATTTCTGGGTATTATGACTGGGTACACAGCGCCATCTAGTTCCGAGCTAAGCAACGAGGCTTGTGATACAGATAAGTTTAGATAAGTTTGTTGCTGTTAATAGGCTTTTTGCGGGTATTTTTTAACTTTTTGAGGGTATTTTTTGTTTTGATAGATTATCTCTTGAAGTTTGCGAAAAACGAGTGTTTTTATCGCTAAGTTCCGAAAATATCAAGTTTCTTCCGAATGACCTTTTCGGGGTGGTGCTTGAGTGGATTTAGTATACTACATTAATATATTTTTTTTGTAAATAAATACATAATTTTTATAATGATTATTTTATAAATGCTACACTGTTTTGTTTAATTTATCCACAACCATGAGGCATGATGCGAATGAATGCCGTTTCATGAGATAATAATCCATACATAAATACACTCACGCGTTATTTCCATTAGGGACATTAAAATACGCAGAAACTACAGAATGCGACGCGCTAAGTACGATCCCTGCATACCACTTTTGCCTTGTCCACATTCACTACATCTTATGTCGCATGCGCGCATGCAACCAAAATTTAAATTGTATCCACACAATTCAATAGAAATAAAATTAATCTGCATCTGTTATTGTGTTGGCTAATAATTTACACCATTACTTGTATTGGTACAATACTTTAATTGCAACATATTCGGATATTTCAAGTAAGAGCTACTTCAATGTTGGATATTGTTTGAAATATAAGCTTTTGATGGTGTGATCCATAAAAATCAACTGTATGTATTGGACTCTGAAATATAGAATCGGTCCATTCGACGAGATTTAAAAAAATAATATTGTTCTGATGAACTAAAAGGACTTTGTGCTAGACTATGAAATATTACACCTTTTACTGACATTGACACTTTGATAGTGACATTGACAATCTAACATCAACAAACAGGTAACCTACAAACTTCTGATACCTGAGCAAGTAGTCATAACAAAATGTTGAGGAATATTTTGCGTACCAGCCGCTGTCTGGCACGAAGGCAGATCAATAGTGTAACTCCAGAATTACTGCGCCGTGTACCCTGTACTACTTCCAAAGCGACCAGCTTACCTATTTACCGCCAATTTTCGTCTGACCCGTCCGCCCCTCAAGTGTCTGAAGTCGAGCAAGCAGTTTTTGAAGAAATCTGCAACGAAACTTTGGAATCTCTATGCGAATATTTTGAAGAAATTGTGGACTCGTCCGCGAATTTAAAAGGCGCTGATGTGACGTACAGTGTAAGTACCTTAATTACCTAAATAGTTATTTCTATGGTTTCAAAGGATACTTAGCGGAAGTTTTATTTAGAGCTAAGTGTTCTTTATAATTACAATCAATACACGCACGGGTGAATTGTGGTTTTACTATGTGCCTGCTAATTTCTTGCTTTCTAAGAACATGGTTATGTAATTTGTCAAATGTATAACATATGACTACAATAATTATATCCATGTTACTTAATTAGGTAGCTTTATTTTTATAGCACAGGATTAACATCTGATTCTAAGGTAGAATATGAAGTAGGTAGAGTTTCTACATTGTCACTTTTTGTCAAGGTAGTTTGTATTGAACTCTATTTGATGTTAGCTCAGGTGTATTATCTTAAAATTATCTTATTAAAAAAATGGTTTTAAAGACAGTGAAAGGTGTTGAGTCACAAAATTGTGTCAATTTATCAGTAATGTATATAGATGTCAAAATAGTCGCAAAATACCTGCACTTCTTATTCGTCTGTTGTGTATCTAAATCTGTATAGTAATGATAATCAGACCTGGAAATTTGACATTGTTTATAAGAACTGGGGTGTGGTAGAATGCAATGGTTTTCTAGAACAATCTAATTGTATTGGCATGCAATAAAAAAAAATAAACAAACCTTGAAATACTTTTTAATAGATTTGGAATGACCTTGGTGTTTTAACCTGTAAAGTTTGAATAAAGAGTTTTTTTTTTCTCATTTCAGGATGGAGTACTGACTGTGGCTCTTGGCTCTAGCTACGGAACCTATGTAATTAATAGACAAACACCTAATAAACAAATCTGGCTTAGTTCTCCTACGTCTGGACCAAAGCGATATGATTTAGTATTAAAAAACGGTGGTTATTGGGTTTACAAGCATGACGGAATAAGCTTGCACAAATTATTACAAGAAGAAATATCAAAAATAGTAAAAAGCCAAATAGATTTTAATAAGTGCACTCACAGTTTATAAAGATTAAATATTTGATTTTGTTATTATATATTATTTTTAATAGTAAATAGGTTTTATTGTTTGATTTTTGTTTTATTTATTTATTTCTTCAAAATGGAAGTTATTGAAGATGGAAATATTATGGATCGTATCCCTATTTTGTTGCAAAGAGATTTGGAATATTATCAGGTAAACAGTTTATGTAATACTTATACTTATTCTAATTTCAAATGGAATGTGTGTAGTTTAAAATTTGGCAATATAAATATTGGAATAAAAATATCTATATGTCGGTTTTGTGCTAGCCCATCTGTGCATTTAATATTTATAATAATAATAAATTTATTTTAAGTAGTAAGTCAGTCATGGGGTAATTAATTGTGGATTTGCATACACATTAATTTCAGGTTTTAAATTTAAATAAATTAAAACAACATCTGCATCCTTAAAGAGGGTTGGAGGGGACCTATGAATTCTGGCATCTCTAGGTACACTGAAAGCCAGGAGAACAACCTAAAAGGGAGAATTTGGATCTCAAGACATTACTGACAACTATATAAATAACATTTAAAGACAGCTTGGCCTACTACAGAAATCTTTTGGTTTTCAGAAAAACCAAACAGTATTATCTGAAACTATCTGCAAAGGTGTTGTGGGGGGCCGGTTGGACTTCCCTAGAAATGCCTCATTCGCTTCAGTAAAAATTGTCCTTTGGCTTGAAGAGGAATTTTCCATTGCATTCAAGTATGTACCTATATCTAAAACAAAATTTCTGAATAGTAATTTCATGACATACAATCAACATAGTTAACTAAAAACTATAAACAGTCTGCTGCGTAGCATATAGGTATGAATTAATTATATAATTATCGGCAATGAAAGATTTTTCATTATCTTGTAATGTCCAGAAATATTAATTTTTATTTCTGGACATTATGACAGCGCCATCTAGTTCCGAGCTAAGCAAAGAGGCTTGTGTTACGGATACTAGATGGTTGATATACTACATACCTACATACTTTTTTTTGTAAATACATACATATTATAATATATAGATACATCCATGACTCGGAAACAAATGTTAATGTTCATCACGCGAACATTTGTCCCTACCAGGATTCGGACCTGGGACCCATAGCACAGCAGGCAGCGTTAACTACCACTGAACTAAACGGGTCTTCAAATATATACTCATATTATACTTACTAGTAATAACTTATCTGAAGTTTACTTATCCACAATGATAAATGGTCATCATACTATGTGCAAATTGGTGGACCAAGCAGGTTAGGGTTCGAAAATAAATAGGTTCGCTACCTATTTATTTCCGCGGTTGCCAGGTTGTACCTGAGAAGCACTGCTTAGCTCATTGTTCCACACAAGCTGTCAATCTTTTAAAGGAATGTGTTATTTGAATAGGGTTGAAAATGTAGTGCAATGTATACAACACTGGCGGTTAATGTACACGATAAATTACTAGCGTTGTATTTTCAACTTTCAGAGTGAATAATAAGGTTTATATTTAAATAAACATCACTGTTTACAGGCAAGGATCAGGAATGTTTGTAATAACAAAAGAGGATGACAGTGGTGATGGTGGTGTGGCCAAGACTTCAGACCCTGACAAGTTTGTGCAGTTGGCTATAAAGTCTAGTGATTCTTTGTTAGGCAAGTATTTTATTAGTTTTAGTAATATACTTACTGTTGAATTGTTTTTAATTTATAACTTTAGTACTTGCGAAGTGGAATATTCCGCACTAGGCTAGCGTGGTGGACCATTGCTTATTTCTTTCAGCAGTGGGACAGTAATGATGATAAATAAAGTTAAATAACGATAGCATAGTAGGTACATATTTGTATGGTAATCAGAAATCTAGATTCCATGGTATATCAATAAGATAATTTTAGTCCCGGAAATCCCTTAAAAGGAAGAAAGGGTAGTTGGAAGTTTATTTTGTATAAATAAGCAGATTGAAAAAAAAAATCTAATACGCAGACGTAGCCGCGGGCAAAAGCTATGGTACATAATAAATTTACATTAATTTATATTACAGAACACCTTCATATGTTAGCCCAAGAAGCTCTCGACCACGCTGATCTGCCGGTACTTACTGCCACTCTCGGTGCAGCTGCTTTATTAAAAAACAGCTTGTATTGCTATGTGCAACACGTTGAAGACAGTGGCAACGCTGAGAGATTTTCACTACTGCAGGTGAGAAAATGTAAATAATATAATAATGTTATGCTTATAGACGTTTGCAACACGAAAAGTGACGCGTTGCCGACCATGTAAAAACCGTTTTAGGCTTTTTCTTAAATAGGGGAGTTAGGTACTAAAGTGACAGCAAACGGAATTCCCATGCTGTCAGAATAGTTTACTCCTCTAACGAGCTCTGACTATTTTACTTTGATGCAAAAATGCAACCATTGTTGTTTCGCTACGGTCTTCTGTAAGACGGAGGTACTTTCCAATCGGGGCAGCTCAATTAGACCAAAGGTCTCGAGTACGAACCCAAGGCATGCACTACTGACTTTTCGGAAGTTATGTGCGTATTTATCACAAACTCAAACGGTGATGGAAAACATCGTGAGGAAACCTGCATGCTTGAAAGAATTGTCTCGATGGCATGTGAAGTCTGCCAACCCGCAGTAGGCTAGCGTGGTGGACTATAGCCTAACCCCTGTCAAATGAGAGGAGACACGTGCCCAGCAGTGGGACGTTAATGGATTTATGATGATAAATTACCTATATATATATATATATATATATAGGTAATCATCAGATATATATATATATATCTTCTAGGCTTGTTACAAACGCTACACAACAATGTCTGAGGCAGTTGGGGAGAGAGTACTAGATTTGCACAACCGGGTGCTATCTCTGTACATACTACAAGATTCGGGCGGACGGCCGATAGATGGCAACACTAGGACGGTTCACGAGACTGGGACGCCATCTGTGCAAGGATGGTGGCTTTATATGAACGGTAGGTATATTTTACGTAGATAGATAGATAGATAGAGATAGAGTACTCTTTATTGTACATACACCAAAAATACAACAATATGGAAAAACAGAAAGTATGAAGTACAATTGGCGGTCTTATCGCTAAATGCAATTTCTTCCAGACAACCATTGGATGGACAAGAGTTGAGAGAAGGGGAAAAAGAGTAGTTGGAGGTGTACATAATAAATATATGTAGTAATATATACATCAAATAAAATATACATAAATATATACTACACTATACCATGATATACCTACATTATACCTACATAAAATATATAATACTAATACTTACATAATAAATAGATAAATAAATTTATAGTAAATAAGTACAATATATAGTTTCAAATGTCAAGTAAGTTCAGCCAAGTAATGTTCCTTAACCAATGTTCTAAATGCAGCCATTGTCTGTGCGCGTCTTATAAATAGTGGCAGAGCATTCCACAGTCGAGAGGCCTGAACCGTAAAGGAACGGTCAAAGAATCTAGTTGAATGCGCAGGTATTTTTAAATTTAGGTTTTCCGATGACCGTAAGGACCGCGAATGTGTATCACAGATGAACTCGAAACGTTCTTTAAGATAAGACGGTGTTGTAGGATTAAATAAAATACTGTAAAGTAATGAAAGGATATGAGCGTCCCGGCGAAGGCGTATTGGAAGCCACTTGAGTTTAGCGCGAAATTCTGATACATGATCATATTTGCGTAGACCAAATATAAATCTAATGCAAAAAAATTTAAGTCGCTCAAGCTTATTAAATTGGTCCTCGTTGAGATCAAGATAGCTGGCATCGGCATAGTCAAGAACTGGTAGAAGAAGAGATTGTGCAAGCGCAATCTTAGTGGCAGTAGGTAGAAAGTTTCGTAGTCGTCTCAAAGAACCTGCTGAAGCAAATAACCGACGACTGGTTTCTTGTAATTGCGGACCCCATGACAACGTTTTGTCCATCAGTATTCCCAGGTTCTTGACCTTATCAGTCACAGGAATTTGAACACCGTCAAAGATAACCTGTGGAAGATTGAACCAGTCGCTAGTACTATATTGCTTGCTGTAAATAGCTCTTTTGTTTTTAGGGTTCCGTACACAAATGGTAAAAACGGGACCATATTACTAAGACTTCGCTGTCCGTCCGTCCGTCTGTCTATCACCAAGCTGTATCGCGACAGCTAGACAGTTGAAATTTTCATAAATTATGTGTTTCTGTTGCCGGTATAACACCAAATACTAAAATCAAAATAAAATGAGTATATTTTAAGGGGGGCTCCCATACAAAAAACGCTATTTTTTGACTAATTTTGTACGGAACCTTACGTGCGCGAGTCTGCCTCGCACTTGGCCGGTTTTTTATTTATATGGCAAACTGTCCCGATGTCGACAATTCTGCTAATCTTATCTAAATCAGTAGTTCAATAGGGGAGAGGGTAAAAACACATTACTACTGATTTTGTTTCCTAATGTGGAACAATTTGCTTTATTTCAATTTCTAATATTATCGTAAAAGTAATAAATCAGTAGATAATATGTAGGGCTTTGCTTTTATTTCATCTTCTTATATATAAAAATATCGTGTCACAGTGTTTGTCACTTAACTCCTCTGAAACGGCTCGACGGATTATTATTATTTTTTGTATGTATATTTTGTAGGTTTGAGAATCGATCGTAGGTTATTTTGTACACCCCTAGGTGATAAGGATGTCCCTCACTAGACTTTCTTTAAAATTCTTTTGACCAAATATTTTTGTATATTTTGTTATGATTTGGCAAAATACTTATTACCCTAAATTTTGACTCTTTTACCACCAACCCCTATGATGTGGCAAAGCAGCGTCTGCTGAGTCAGCTGGTATACTTATAAATATTTAGGCATTACCTATTAAATTAGTGTAACACTTTATGTACCTATACATTAATTTTAACGAAATTAATGTCGTAATGATGTATTACAGGCAGTAGAAGAGATCTTTGGGACACTGTTCCACCGCGCATGGCGCAGAGAATATTCGCTGGTATGCTCAACGAAACACTTACCATACTGACTGTTAGATATTGTCAAGTGAGTCTCACATTTACATATAATTATTTATGAGATTATTTTCGGGTTTTATTTTTCAAATAAGGTAACTAAATAAAGTCATGGTATTTTGTAGAATACACTTGATTTCGGGGGTGATCAAACACATACACAGTTTTTGTGCTTTGCCTAATTGCCTTATAGGGTAGGTCTATATTCTATGCGTTCAATCAGGCAAGCAGGTTCAAATCCATGTATATATAATTAATATATACATGGATTTGAACTGAATTTGATATGTATATGTATATAATTAATAATTATAAAAAAATATCATTACTGTTTTCATTATTAGGGCCTTATTCCGATTTGAGAGAGAAATTGAAAAAATATTTGTGTTTCGAGATCAGTTCACGTCAGTGAATCCTTATATTCTTTAAAGACCAAATTCCCTTAAGAACTTGCTAATTTTCCAGACAAATACAACAGAAACAACAACTCGCCTACTTCTCAATGATATCCTGAACATTCTGCTGTGTGTGGCTCAGTTGCTGCCGTCGATATGCACTAATGGATCTGATTTAGCTGGTCTGGACATTAAACATAAGACTAGGGACGTGAGGGACGTCCACGCGAAGTGTAATGAGCTGTTCAAGTGCTTCGTGTATAGAGGAGCTGATCTGCATTTTATACAACAGGTATATTAAATGGATGGATAGGTAATAACGTATGTAGCGCGTCTGCATAGAGCAATTATAATAATCGCGTCATTCCATGAAGCTATAAAAGAAACTTCCGAAAGCCATGATCTTTTGTTAATAATCAGCTCGATTTTATTTTATCTGTATCTTTAGTTTCATACTGAAGTTATCCCACTGGCCGCCATAATACAAAAAATGACAGAAAAACAGCTTTTAATGGCATAAATCAGCTGGCTGGTAAAGACATTTCCTCGCATCCTCTGTTTGTAAGTGACAAATCGACCTCATTTTGACATTGACATGATTTAGGTCGCGAATGTGCTCGATTACATCCCAAACAGTATAGGAAATGTTCGATAGCAAGATCTTAGTGTGTTATCAAGCTTGATTCAAAGACGAAAAGCGTACCGCGTACTGCAAAGACTGAAGTATTTGTCGTTATGTTTTATTGAAATCCTTCTACTATTTTACAGGAGTTCAAAGTCATGGACCCGCCGAGTATTCCCCGAGAGTGTCCCTACCCGTGGTTCACATTCGTGAGTCCGAAACTATTCGACAAGTTGGACGACCCGTCTGTAAGGAGTACGCACGATCTTTGCAATAAGACTGCTATAGGACTGGAGATAATGGTGTTATTGGCTCAACCGCAACCTAACTGGGCATTAATTGTTAAGGTACGATCAGGAAATTTGTTGTAAGCTATTTTAGACCTTATGATTTAAAGGTCAAGGTCATTGGCAGCCAAATTCGCGCAGTGGTATTAAAGATTTTCTATGGTAAGGGTTACAGGGTTAATACGCTATTAATATTTTTGTTTTATTCAACAAGTCATGCGCGCTTTAAAAAGTACTCAAACTACATACCAATAATTTAAAATTTTGGTGGGAAAACAAGCCGACATTTTATGATTGCTGTGACGTCAACAATACAGTAAAATAAATGTTAATCTGAAGTCTAAAGTAATAAAAAAGACAAGTGGTGAAAGTATTGGAAAAATAAATGAAAAAGGTCATTTTAAACATTGAATTAAAAGAGCTATCACTTCTGTTAACTACAACTAGAAATCATGTAAATTGTCAAATAGTTTATTTGTCTTCTAGGTGTTAATGATGCGCGACTGCCACTTATCCCGGACTCTGCTCATCCGGGCCATCCGCCACATGTGCGTGGACAATATGAAGTGGCCGGCAGATGGATTGTGGTACAGTGTTCACGATAGGGAAAAGAAGTGCAACGGCTTCTTGTGCACGGCTGACGGGTTCTGCAGGTTCAAAGGAGATGTTAATCGTGAGTGAATGGCGTCAAGATGATTATTCTTTTTTTTATTCAAATGTATTCTGAACAATTTATGTCAAAGAATACCTTCATGAACATAAGTACTACGTAAGAATTTATCTCTTCTCGTTGGGGACTATGGTCGTTAATTCAAAATTCTATGTAATATATCCTCAAAAAATCTTCACTTCACTGTGTTATTCATATACAATTTTCAAAAAACGTATGACGAATAATGTGCTAGAAAAATTCGACATAATGGGCATAATATGTTGTTCTTCGAAATACTCAGTCGCTTACGGGCTGAAGCATCATATTTTCGGTGTCGAAATCCTAGCCGGAGACGACATTTTTTTTCGTAGAAATCTTACGACAGGTAGGGCTGGCGCAGCGAGGCATTGTGGGATTCCTCGCTCAAATCGAACTGCCCGACTGAGAAAGTACCTCCGCCTTACAGAAGACCGCAGTGAAATAACAATAGTTCTGTTTCTACGAGTAAGTTTACCAGAGCTCGTTGGGGGAGTGAATATTCTGACAGCATGGGAATTCCGTTTGCTGTCAGCATAGTAACTCCCTTATTTTAGGAAACCTAAACGGTTTCTACAGGGTCAGTAACGCGCGAGCGATACCTCTGGTGTTGCGAACGTCTATAGGCTACGGTACGCTTACAATCAGACGGGCTGTAGCTATGCTTGATTACCAGGCTTGCGACATAAAAAATACATCTTATGTTCCGTATCAGAATCCTAGCCGGAGACGAGATATTTTTTTATAAAAAAGCTTCAATATTATTATCCATTTTTATCGTAATATCTGATTACAGCGGGTGAAGAGCTGGCACGCGCGGCTGGTGCTCTTACTTACATTCTGGCTACAATTGGCAGTAAAGCTGAACTGAAGTCTACGCTATGCTATGCGCTTGAAATATCTGGCAGAGACTGGGCCGCGTGCTTAGATAAGCGACAGGTTTGTTAGTTCATGTCTCGAGTTCAAACCCGGGCACGCCCTACTGAATTTTCAGAATGTATGTGCGTATTTATCACATGCTCAAATGGTGAAGGAAAACATCTTGAGGAAACCTGCATGCTTGAGATATTTTCTCAATAGCATGTGAAGTCTACCAACCCGCAGTAGGCTAGCGTGGTGGACTATAGCCTAATCCCTCTCAAATGAGTGGAGAGCAGTGCCTAGCAGTGGGACTATAATGGGTTGATGATGTCATTTTACTACTTATTGTCTATTATTAGCCATCGGTTCAAGGCCTTCCCTGATTCCGAGTCCAAATAATATCATTTGTTAAATTATGTTAAGCCTAGATGTGTATTCATGCTTATATTGTGGTGAGAAGAAAATACTGACGGAGACTAATGTTTGTGTGGTATCTGACCAGATTTTTCTATGTATGTATATAAAATCTATCTATGTACTATATCAACCATAGACTATAGTAATAACGAATACCCAACACAAGCTTCAATGCAACAGTAATCCTAATCAAAGAAAAATAAATTAGCGTAAGGTTGAGATTTATTTCCATTTAATTTAGCCGTCGAATGTTTTATACCGAAACACCATGAGCTAAATGTTTTTTTTTTAATAACGTCTGGTTGCAGGTATGGTGCGATAGAAGACCTCCTTGGTTAGCCGGAATACTGGCTCTAGTGGGCTCGATTTTACAGTTCATTCCACCAATACTTGTCAATGCAGTGCAGAATGGAGCTTCTATGTACCAGGTATGATATTTGTGTATCTGTAAGTTCGATCATTAAATTCATGAAGAATAAAACCTGCATGCTTGACAAGTTGGGCCTAGTATGACTAGCAGTTGATCAAAGAGGTGGAGCTTAAAGCCTGGCTATTAATCAGAGCCCGGCCGTAAACAAAATACAGTAAATGCTGGCAATAAAAAAATAACTCCCGTTAATAATGAGTGGCTAGTGCCGACACCAACTTATTGATATATTATAATAACATAACATAACATAACACACATACCATCACGCCTGTCGTCCCCGAAGGGTTAGGCAGATGTGTGGTATGTGGTGAGGTATTTGAATTATTATAGACAACGGGTCTTGATCGTGTATTGAGGTATAAATACCTTTTTAACCCGACGTTTCGGCTAACTTGCATCAAGCCGTGGTCACGGGAAGACTACACGATCTAGACCCGTTGTCTATAATAATTCAAATGTATAAAAAAGTGGTGAGGTATGTTTTAGGTCCCATGTAATAGGGGGTGGTGTTATACTTAGTAAGACATAAGATACATCATTTTTCTTCTCGGAGGGTGCTACTAGATCGTACTGGGGTTTCTAATTTATAATGAAAGTCAGGCGTTTCCTGGCGGAAATTTTGAGAACTGGGATAATTTAGCATATCTAGATCTACACCAAAAGTCCACGCCTTTTATAATATCCTAAATTCATATAATTTAGATCATCGGAAATGTGTTTAAAAACAAGTGGCCCCAACAACGGGGTAGGGATAGGAAAATCTGACTGGCAGGTACTTCCCCTGTCGGGCAGCTCAATTTGAGCGAGAAATCTCGCTATGCCCTACCTCCTACAACTCTCTTATTTCAAGGAACCTAGACGGTTTCTACAGGGTAGGCAACGCGCGAGCGACACCTTCGGTGTTGGAAATGTCTATTGGCTACGGTAACCGCTTACGCTTAGGGGGGCCGTAAGCTTGTTTGCCACCCTTGTAGTATAAACAAAAAGTATTTGATTGATTAAATCTCTTTTCAGACGATGGCCCTCTGCCTGTCGTGCATATCAAGATCTTTGGACTGTGTCCCCCGCAGCTTCGTAAACGCTTGCTCCATCATAGAGGGCACTCTCCCCTCTCATATAAACCCAGTAGGGGGGTCCGTGCTACTGCAAATGCTTGTAACTGTCGCTTATGAAGAGATACAGAAATGGGCTGAAATGGAAGTTGAGAAAGAAAAAGAGGGTAAGAGTCATCTGCACTAGTCATCATCATCATCATCCGCCTATATTCGTCCACTGCTGGACGTAGGCCTCCGCAAAAAAATGCCACTGTAGTACAGTCGAACAACCTAATTGGTATACATGCAACTATCGACCGATCCATGTGTGGATGTAAACCAATTAGCTTGTTAAAGTGTACCTTGTATCATCATCGTCATCATCATATCAACCGTTAGACGTTCACTGCTGGACTTAGGTACCTTGTATAAATTACGATATTCAACTAACAATTAATAATATATATGAAGTCATTTATGACAACCTGTTTGGCGCAGCGACTGAGCGACCGGCTTGTGGGTCATCGGTTGCGCACCCCGTACGGAGCAAATATTTGTGATTTGTCCTGTACCTAGTCGTTCTGGGTACGTGTATGTGAAAATTTGTGTTTTTAAACAGTGGCATAGCGTCGGGGGTGCTGGGTGGGCCATGGCCCCGGGCGGCCGATTTTTGGGGGCGGTAAATATGGGAATAAATATTTTTCTTGCAGTAATAAGCCAAAATAGGGGCGGCAAATATCTGGTCGGCCCCGGGCGGCGAAAACCCACGCTAAGCCACTGTTTCTAAACGTATCCACGACACAGGAGTAAATTCCAGAGTAAGCTAAGCTTTAAAAAAACTTCATAAACTCAAGTAGACCGGTCATAACTTATAAAGTAGGTACTAGTTTTCAGCATAATACCTATTTTGTTATGTTGATTGTGTCTTAATTGGCAGTAGCATCGGCAGCAAACGGCGAGGCTCACACCATGAACACAAAACCCAGCAGACCAAAATCCAAACAAGTCAGAATTGTCGCTCTCGGTCAAACAAGTAAGTTCTACAATTAAATAGCAAAAACCAAAAAAAAAATACCTACTGCTTTATACCAAATATCACTAGGCATTCCCATTAGGCAAAGGAGTAGGTACTTACTATTATAATAATTGTACTTCCAAATTTCGCCAGTAAAATTTAGATCCCATGTAAAACCCCCACCTCCCCCACTAAGCGAGGCTAATGTCCCCATATTAGGAGAAACCTAATTATACTTTGCTTTACCTGGAGAACGAACCTAACAATTCAGATTTGCCAAACGCGCTTCCAATTACAATCATAGAGACAAGTTATTTAGGCCACGGTGCCAGGGACCATTTTTATAATTAACTAGATTTTTCCCGCGACTTCGTCAGCCTACAATTGTAATTTCTCTTTCTTTTTAGGGAAGATTTCGAGGATGAAAACTGTCCTGTCCTTCCCCGGGACTCAATCTATCTCTGTACCATATTTCATCTAAATCGGTTCAGCGGTTATAGCGTGAAGAGGTAACAGACAGACGCATTCATAATATTAATATAAAATAATATTATTATGGATTACTATCGACTGCGATGAGAAAGCCAACATATTATCGTATGATAATATGTTGGCTTTCTCATCAAAATGACTCAATCAAAATGAGCTTGTTAGTAATCAATTGTAAAAATGGAACCTGAGATCCTGGCCTATTTCTTATTAAACTGCTGAAATCTCTCCTATAAATCGCTATAGTATTTCTGGGTCCTCGAATAACTGCATGACCTAGGGCTTATATGCATGATTAGGGTCAGTAGTATTTTTTAAGACACCTCTCAGATTTAGAGGCATTCCAAATCAAATTTAAATTTTATTGTTTTCCGACCTAGCAATATCAACGTCCCTCAGCTTCGACGCTAGCCACAGCAGTGCATCGTCCATAGCTCTGGCCGTAGCCGAAGCACTCTGTTCCATAGACGAGGATGACAAGCACACCAGAGACATACAGCTCCTCATAGAACGAGCCAAGAGGAAGGTGGTGCTATCCGAACAGTTCGGTCTAGAAGATTTCCCTGAATTCGCTGAGCTTTTTGAAGAAGTAAGTTTGTCATAATGCCATTATATGCTCAAAATATTTTTTTTATAATAAACCATCATGAAGTTTTATTGAGGTATTTGTAACCTTTTTTAACCCGACGTCTCGGCTGAATTGCATCAAGCCACGGTCACGGGAAGACGAAGAAGAAGTTAAAAATAGGTATTTATACCTCAATAAAAATTCACGATCTAGACCCGTTGTCTATAATAATTCAAATGTATAAAAATCGTGAAACCTTAAAAACATTAAACCATCATGATACGTTCTACAGTTATGTAGTTGTTCTCTGAGTGTTTGTGTATGTGAAAGTTTGTGTTTGTAAACGCACCAAATACACAGGAGGAAATCCTAGTGTGCGGCTACGTGTTTTTTTAAATTAAAAAAGAGATTCGCGCTCTTCATACTTGCTACACATACAAGAAGTACGTGTAATATGATTCTGTTTCATACATACATACATACACACACTCACGCCATTTTCCCATAGAGGTAGGCATAAAATTCAGAATGCCACGCGCTGCGATCCTTGCATACTACTTTTGTCCACATCCATACATCTCGTCATGCACGCGTGCCCGTTACATGTACTGCGCACCTGACCTTTTTGAAGGAGTTCATGATGATTATTTTATCATCAAGATCTCCTAACATGATGGTACAGTGTCTATGCAAATGTTTTAGGGCGATGTGCCTGGATCTAACGCGGAGCGTGCTAGCGACGCCTCCGCATTGACCAGTCAAATACTAATGACGCCGCCTGGGCGAGACAGTCTCCGAGTATGTATTATACTAATCATCCTATGTTTTTCTTTTGATACCCTAAGGTTGGCAAAAAGACTGATGTGATTCTACACACAGTGAGAAAATGTAACACAAAATTTAAAAAAAATATGTAAGATAATCTCTTAGTCCGATCGCTACCAAACTTTACGCAAACTTCCATACTGAACTATACATATAAAGATTAAAAAATTCATGAAAACCCCTCTAGCTGTTTTGAATTCTATAGAAAAATTTATTTAAAAAATATTATATTTGAACATCGAAGTTGACCGACCTTTGAGGCTTAATATTATAAAGTATCAGAATTCAATTTTTAATCATGTTAGATTAATTGCAATAGATGTGCACAAAAAAAGGTACACATAAGAAATATAAACGAAATTGACATATCATTATCATCAGCCTATATTCGTCCACTGCTGGACGTAGGCCTCCCCTACCCTAGTGAAATTGATATGATATATAACATGTTGAAATTAATGAAATGTTAAAAAAAGTCTTATTAAAATAGATATATTATTGGGTACAGGTAATTTATGAACATTTGGCCCTACACTCGGAGTGGATCTACAAGGAGCTAGGCATTCAAGACTCTAGCGACGTGGACATAAGGCTCAATAAGACTCCTCTGCTTTACACCATGTTTCATATCGGGAAGCAACCTTTCGACCAGGTGAGGATTTTAGATATACGAATGGCCTGCACGAATATCGTACCGAATTGGTGTCGTACGACCGGTCGTGAAGCTCCCTATATTATGGTTGATCTACACCAGATTTTTTATTTCCCAAAGACCAAGGACCCCCTGTAGCTACTTTTCTACCATATTCCTAAAACTTCACATAAAATGTGAAGATTAGATCTTACGATGAAAAAGTTAACAGAATCATTCAATGTTTTAGACGGATCATTTTTTAAAGTTTCTTAAAACACGAACATTACATTGAGAGAATACTAGTTGTAAAATCAGAATCAAAACAATTAAAAAGAAAAGAAACACTTGAATTGCTTAATTTGGAAAACGACACGTGTATATAAAAGGCTTATATACTTACATCATGTTTATACCATTGATATAAAATTCAAATTTCAACAACTCGTCGGCCTCCGGAAGACAGAATGACTATTTAAAAATAAATAGTTTCCTAACTACAGGGTGTGTCATAGCAACCGGCTATAAAAGTGACTTTTTTCACAGTTCCTCCGCGGTGAGTGGTCAATACCTTGGAGCAAGCTAGTGTCCGTAGCCAAGGCGTGGTCAGGGTTGGAAGGCGTCCGGGTCCACGTCAACAGACGCACCGACGTGCGTAATATGAAGACGCAGGGGAAGGGGAATAAGCAGTTAATGCAGCTCTGTGCTATATTCAAGTCAAACAGTGAAGGACTTTTGTAGAGTTGCGAAATAAAATTATATCATCGTTTGATTTGTTTGTCTATTTATCGGTTGATTAATTGGTTTATAAGTCGATCTTTTAAAACAACTTTGAAGCACAGTGGTATCTCGATATAATTAAGAATAGTCTTACACCCGTTTATACCGAAGAGTGACATAGCAACAAAAAATATTTCTTATACGCGAATACTATAAATTAAAATTAAGTCAAAATATCGAGATTACATACTATCAATATACCACGATAAACTCAGTAAAATGGTTTTATTTCAATAACAAAAAAATATTTTTCACAGGAAGTGCTTATTCTCAAGATAAACACATTCGCAACGATACTTTTGGAAATGATATAATGTCCGCTTTACTTACATTAATCTCGGCTACAGTACAGAATGTCATTTCATTTCATTTATTTATTGCGTTCCACAAAGTTTTTTAATTTGGTGGTATACATTATTAATATAAGTACATTGTGGACCCTGTCGGGCACAGCAATATAGGAGAGAGGAAATATTAATTTATGTCAGCCATTTTGAAGATATGATTATTGTGTGTTTTAAATCGTGGTAATGTCATGTATATATATAAAAGGAGAAGCTGACTGACTGACTGAATGACTGACTGACTGACATATCCACGCAGAGCCTAAACTATAAGGGTTAGAAACTTGAAATTTTGCACAGGGATTCCTTTTATAACGTAGGGGAGCACTAAGAAAGGAATTTTGAAAATTCACCCCCTAAGGGGGTAAAACGGGGGTTTAAAGTTAGTATGTAACTTTGCTGTTTTTGAAGTTATTCAATTGAAATTCAGTTTGAAGGTTTTTCATTAAAAGTTATGAAACGCGTGTAAAATATTTTTTCAAAAATCATCCTTTAAAGGGGTAAAATGGGGGTGCAAAGTTAATATGAAATTTCTTTGATTTTCAATGAAACTTGGCGAGTGTAGTCTTTGTATGACGTAGGCATCCGATAAGAAAGGATTTTCCGAAATTTTGCCCATAAGGGGGGGGGGGGGGGTAGGGGGACCAAGTTTGTACGAGACAACGTGATTCCTTGGTCCAAAGGCCTAAACTATAAGGGTTAGAATCTTGAAATTTTGCACAGGGATTCCTTTTTTATCGTAGGGGAGCACTAAGAAAGGTAATTTGGAAAATTCACCCCCTAACAGGGTAAAACGGGGGTGTAAGGTTAGTATGTAACTTTGCTGTTTTTGAAGTTATTCAATTGAAATTCAGTTTGAAGGTTTTTCATTAAAAGTTATGAAACGCGTGTAAAATATTTTTTCTAAAATCATCCTTTAAAGGGGTAAAATGGGGGTGCAAAGTTAATATGAAATTTCTTTGATTTTCAATGAAACTTGGCGAGTGTAGTCTTTGTATGACGTAGGTATCCGATAAGAAAGGATTTTCCAAAATTTTGCCCATAGGGGGGGGGGGGATAGGGGGACCAAGTTTGTACGAGACAACGTGATTCCTTGGTCCAATCTACTTCAAATTTTGCATAAACATTCTTTAACAGAATTGATGGAAGACGTATTTCGTAATTTATCGAAATTCCCTGACGGGATTAAAAAGAGATAGATAATTATGTTGGAGGTGATATCAATACTCCTTAGTGCTTTTGATTTAAATTACTTTTTATTTTGACACATGCTTCAAAACTCAATCCGATTTTATTCAAAAGAGGTTGAACTCACATAAAAGCTTGATGCAATGCAAATATTTTATACTCCTTAAAATTGGAATTTCTGTTTGTAATTTCATATATAAAAGTATAGATACGGTAAATACACAAAAAAATAATTTCTAAAATGTTTGTCTGTCTCTCTCGTCGTTCCTTCTAATTGCTGCAACAGCTGGACCGATTTTGTAAGGACTTTCACCATCGTTATATATAGGCTACTTTAATTTAAGAACAAGAAACGAATTAAAGTTCCGTATGACTTAAAAACGCGGGAGCTGACCAATGTATGAATATGAACATTAAATTTTTCGTTAAATTTTACGCGGACGAAGTCGCGGGTAACAGCTAGTAAGTCCTAAAATCTTGAGTATGCGCCTATCCAATCTGTTGCCAAAATCTATAAAACGTCAACGTCACGAGTGGCCGCAAGTTCCTATGAAATACAATATTCCCCAATAAATATTCACGACGTTGGGACGTGAATTGTGAAACATTTTTCCTCTTAGCTCGCTCGCAACCAAACTTTGCGCAGCTAGAAGTAGGTGTCATAAGTTTTATAAGAGAATCTATGTAACTCCCCTTCACAGATATTGACATTTAGTAAGTTTAAACACAGTAGATTCTATTACAAGTTTGTTCGTAATAAGTTTCCTGCTTGCTAGTGGCAGGGAAGATCGTAATTTCGTTCCGATATCTGATATTTTTAACGTGAAACGACCGGAGTCGCATTTTGTGAAGTTTCCTTGGTGCGCCGTTTTTACTTTCTTGTTTTGTTATTGGAGTTTCGAAACTTTTTATTCTTGCAGTGTTTGCCCTCTTGGGTGTAAAGGTGTTCGCAACGTACCAGGTGGCACGTATTTTCAACAATTTTTTGCATGTGTAATTCGAGTACATACTTATATGTAGAAAATCCGTTTTATTATTGGATAAGGTAAATATCAAGGCAAAGAAAATGAATGCCAATTAATTCGTCACATGCAAAGGCAATAGCAGACACAGTCGATAATTATGAAAATGAGGTAGATAATTGGTCTTTTAACATAAATATCAAACTCATTGACTTGATAGTCAATAGTATGATAATAATAGATTTTTTTCCTATGCTGTATAAGAGGTTTATTGTTATGTTATACCTTCGGCTTTAAGTCCACTTTATTTATAAATCATATCTATTAAGGATTCAGTAGACATGCTAGAAAAGTACCTACTCAACCATCTTCTATAAAAACCTTTAAGATACACCCAAGCTACAGGAAATGTCGCAAGTTTTGACACCGAAAATCTAATCAAAGTACGACGTAAATCCAAGTGCTTTATAAGCCACGGAAACGGTGTATTGGAAACCGATGCAAATAAACTTGACTGGGGGATCGAACCCAAATCTTTAGCGAGCAAACACTGTTGGCTGTGTCGCTACACGCTACGCTCTTGCTGTTAGACATGTAACATGTAAATTGAGAACTAGTACGGTATTAACTAAAGTCAATAAAGTCGATTGGTGAACACTTTTGACACGTGAGAACCAAATCGAGTTTGTATCTTGTGGTGTCACTAAGTAACTTAAAAATTATGCAATTAGAAACTTTATCTTTAACTCTTTAAAGTTTTTTTTCAAGTAATTGGGTTTACAGCAAGTCACTTCAATCTCGCAAACTAATAGTGGAAACTATTAGTTTGCGAGATTGAAGTGACTTCTCGGTTCTTAGTAGTGGTCGGATCACCGAAGTTGTCCCGGAATTGTTTATTCAAAGCGCGCCGCGGACGTGATGCGATTGTTACGTTCCGGGACGATTCCAATCAAATTTTGATTTATTCCTTTTGTTCCATTTTACATTTTCGGTAATGTCCGACTGATTTTGTTAGGTTTTGACGTGGGATCAAGTTCTTTAGTGTGGAAGGGGAATAAAATAGGTTGAATAGGTACGCGCGTACGTGGTTTGGAATTCTGAGCCCGAAAAGCTTTGAATTTATGGTGACGCTTTTTGTAGCCTTCAATTGTCTCCCAACTATCTCCAAAAACTTAGTTTATTGTAGTCTATTGTTCAATGGGTTTTTTGATGTTGAAACTTGCGGTATCTATACTTTGCAATGTAAAATATAGGTACCATGTCCTTTGTTGCACAAAGGCGTTTTAAATTTACGCAATTCCAAGATACAATGTCAGAGTGCTCTTTTCTAGTTGTGACTTATCTACTAGCATGTCAAATAATTCAGCCACAAACATAGCTGTTTTGTAAAATCAAATAGAGTAAATGTATGTTGATATTCTAGATCTTCCTTCTTTCTTTTCTTTCTTCTTTGTTATCATCTAATTTCTTACACTTACGTAGCCATTGAAATAACAATACCTTTTACGCGGTGATTAATATTTTTTAATGCCGACGTACCTAATGGATCCTCTACCATGGTCCATGGTTCATGGTCACCGGCAGACTGTCAAACTTCGGGGTTTAATAATATCATGTAAGGTCAATGTAGTTTATGTCTGAAGAATTATGCATACAGTATTATTTTGTTCTTACTAATTTGACTATTGACGATTTAAGAGGTTACATACATTACATTTTTTACATTGACCTCGCACACCATTGCCTGAACATCGTATTTAATACCCATTATTTAAAAAGAGTGTCTATGGAGTATCTTGCCGGTTCTTCTCCATAAGATTGACTTCTTGGAACCGTGCAACTAGAATCATAACGTTTCAAAAGTGCTTGAAAAAGTTTATTTGAAATAAAAACCTATTGATTTGATTTGATTTGATCATCAATATACATACTGCCATTAAATCCGTTATGTAGATCGTTTTATTTCTTTGTCTAAGGCGTGTCAGGTCCTAATATCTTTTTTGTATATTATTTGCATGGCCAAGCTTTTTTTTCCTTTGATTGACATGCTTTCAAGAAACTCTAAATAAATAAATAAATAAACTCGAATCATGTTGTTATTATTATAATAACTGATGAAGATGGTGATGTAGAGACTATAGACAGTTCTCATTTCAATATGGGAGTCAAAAGTGACTCTCTTTGTTTTATATCAGAATTCATACAGTGAAGCGTTTCGCAAAATCTCTCCAATGAAATTGAGAAGTGAACGGCGCAGTATAGATTTCAAAGTGATTGGACCATGGACGTATAATATAGGTCCATGGATCCAGTTTCATTCTTATAAAACTGCCAGTTTGGTTTGGTACAAAAATATACGTAAAAGAAATTATTGTCGTCAAAAAAATAATTTGTGACGAAAGGGACTTCATACTGCTTCATGAGGATAATTGTGTAGGATAAAATATATCAATATACGCAATCAAATTCGTAAAAACAAGTTAAAATTAAGTGTAAAAATGTGTATCCCGTGTTGAAGGTCCATAATTATAAACATTTATACAAGGTGTTGTTTTGCATCCTCGTCAAATTTCAGGAGGTTGTCATAAAATACATAAATAATCAATTGAAAGTACGGTAGTGGGCAATAACTAAAAAGTGCTGCTTTTATTTGTTATTGAATTTTAACAGTGTTTCAGAATTAAACACTTAATTCAATACAAATAAAACAGAATCACCCGACTACGCACACAGCGACAATGCAGCTGTGTGCGTGAGTGTCGACGTCTGACCTACGAAATGCAAGCGCGGGCGAACGAATGATCGGTAGCAATAATTTACCTAATTTTATTTCGAAAATCACCTAAATTATTGTCATAAATTTTGCTTGATAATGAACTCATTGTTGAGCATCATTGGAATGCGGAAATCTTACTAATGGCAGTAATACTAGTGCGCCAAAGAAAAGTTCATTGACCTGTTATCAGATGATTAATAAAATGTTAGTTTTGCTTTATCCTTCCACCTAAAGTTTTCGTAGTGATTTTGTTTTGATTTGTGGATTAAATTGATTGATTTGAAATTTTCCTTCCTACTTAACGGGCTTAGGACCGGCAATAATACCTACCTTAGTTGGTGTACCGATCTACTTATGATGGAAATGGAAAGACGTGCTAGTTAAATGTAAGTACGTGGTGATACTTTCGACTCTTAGGTATTATTAGCGTAGTTACAAATTTGAAATCAACTTATTTACACTAATCAAATTGATTAAGCTAACAACGTATTTACAAAATGTACAAATAAATAATTTACCTACTTAAGTTACCCGGAGGTATTGTTCAAAGTGGCCACCATCACACTCTTCGCACAATTGAGCACGACGTAGCTGGTTTTCCTTCAGCTTACGTAACACTAACACATTCGTTTTTACAGTGTCAAAAGCACTAATGATCCTTGCACGTAATTCTGTTACACTGGTCACTTCCTCCGTGTAAACTAACCTTTTAACGTCTCCCCGCACATAAAAGTCTAGAGGCGTCAGGTGCGGAGAACGCGGAGGCCAGGCCACAGGTCCTCCGCGACCGATCCAGTGGTCACCAAAACTTTCGGTCAAGTACTCGCGTACTTGCCGACCATATTGAGGGGGGGGCACCGTCCTGCTGGTAGTACAAGTTGCGATGGAGTGCCAGGGAACATCCTCCAACATCTCCTCGACAACGTGACGCAACAGCTCCAGTTTTTGGGTGTTACAGTTCACGCTTCAGTAGGCGAAACACTGTAGTGTGGTGCACTCCAAAGTGTTGACCAGCCTGCCGCGTGCTTGCCCGTGGGTCTCGCTGGAAGTATTCCAGCTCTGTGATGGGGGTTCCCGATCGGGAAACATTTCGGTGAACATCCAGATGGCTCCACGTAGGCTGTCTCCACTGATGGCATACAGGCGGACCAACTCTACCAACTCGACATTCGGATAGTTGTCCGTCATCTTGCACTTCGTACCTACGTCTCAACGATGTACCGAGAAGTGAAATTCGCAAAGCGCGCGCACGCGTCGGCGACATCAAACAGACTGTTAGTTCCAGGGTCACGGCGGCGTGGCTAGGGATTTGTATCTACCTACGAATCGATCGATGAATGATCGTTGCGTATGCGTTGTGTATGTATTGTTTGCGTTTGTTTGTGTGTGAAAGCGCGGTTATAGGGCTAGTAACAGACAGGCCGCGTTTAAATACGGCTGGTTCACACTTACGGATTTCCGTAAACAAGCAAAAAAAAAACTCATTTTATTGTTGCTTTGGGTCGAGAATCATTAGCATAATTACGTCCTTGAATTTGACGAGGATGCAAATCAACACCTTGTATAGGTATATAGTTTTACAAACTAATATTGTAACGAAATAGTAGTTTTTAATTAATTTAAGATCTGCTTATTGTGTTTGATTAATTAATATATTCTCGAAATTATAAATGTGAAAGTTTGTATGGATGTTTGTTACTCCTTCACGCAAAAACCGCTTAACGGATTTGCATGAAATTTTGCATACCTACAGATAGTTTATTACGTAGATTTATCTATATTCCAAGCGGGCAAAACCGCAGGATGCAGGAGGTAGTTTTATAAATTGAATACAATATCTTTATTACAATAATGATGTATTGTATGTTTACTACCGGTGTTAAGCAAGGGTCTTCCCCATATACGGTCATTATTTACGATCAGCTACAAAATGGCTATTACTTACCCCTATTATTAGCCTCAGGGGTGAAACGAATAGGCTAGTAGTGAATGAAAACTTCCCATATAGTGTCGTCAAAGTTTTAAGGGAATTAGAAATTATCACGAGCATTAGAATTACGTTATTGTCATGAAACTGTGGATCTGTCACGGATCGATATAAATTATCAAAGGTGTGTCGGGATTAAATAACACCAATATACCGCGATAAAATTCATGACAAGTAGTTTAATTTCAATGTTATATCAAACACGTATAATTTTAATACACTATTTGATTTATCACACTACTTCTAAATAAATAAATAGATATTATTATAGCCGAAAACAGATTTTAACCCCAGTTTGTCCCAAGATTTTGGCCAAGCAATTTCACCAACAAATATTTCATCCTTCGCCACAACTTCACGTCCCCACTTTATCGAAAATCGAACTGCAATACCAGACTCCGTTGCACCTATTAAGCTTACACCCTTAACTATATCCGAAATACATAAACAATGCGTTCCAATTTCCTTGTGCATGACCTCGCAATCTTCGCCAAGTATTGACGAAGTTTTAGGTAAGCATAAATTGTATGTCTAGTCAATAGTTTGGGAACTAAAGTCCGCTTTTGTGAGCTGTCTAGTGTTGGGCGCATTTGGTTCGGTTTATTTGCTAAATAAATTGAGAGATAAGTTAAGATAAGTTTAGCTGCTGTCATAAGTGGTGTGCATGCGAGATTTTTTTGTTTTAAAGACTCAGTCAGACTAAGCAAGACATAGTAAGTTTATAGGAGAAGACATGTAGTGCTCTACACTCTGTTTACTGGTATGTTTTGGGGTTCATGTAATAAAAAGGCGAGCCTATTGACATTAACCGGGCAACTCTTTGACGACTTTGACAACGATTTGACGACTCACACAGGAGAAAAACCTAGGGTGGGGCAACGTTTCTAAAAAAAAAAAAGCCTGGTGACCTTATATTTTGAAAACCTTTTAAATTGAAGAAATCGTTATAACCATCACTGTTTATCGATTACCATGGCAACAAGTGCATAAGCTTAAAAATACACAGAACCACTACTAAATGAATTCGTTAGCACCTGCGAAAAATCTACATTCACCCCACACATTAACAAAATGGCGAAGTTATCCCAAGAAAGAATAAAACTCATTTCAATGTAACGTCCTTTTTCTCGTGTTCTGTTAATTAAAATGTTCTCTTAGATCAGCCGACGAAGCTCTTTGACCTGAATCGATTGAAAGGAACATTGTCTTCCAAAGTCATTGTTCTATCTCTCAGTACCTAGGCTCTTGCTAAGCTAGATAGAAATTCTTACTAATATTTGCTTGAAAGATCCGACTTCAATTATTATAATGAAACAAGATTATAAATTAATGGTGATTTCAATTTGTAAGAGACATCTTTGAAATTGTCGAGCAAATTATTTATGAAGGAATAGAATTAAATCGATATTTTATTTTCTCTGATATTACGAATTTTGGGTTTTTGGTAGGTATTAACATCTAGACCTATAAGAACTAAAAAACTAGAAACTTATAACCAAACATGTAACTTAGCGAACAAAGTTAATAATTATCATGGTATGTTTTATGCCTACTGACGATTATACAACATTTTTGATCGTCAATTGTTGAAAGTCAATAATTAAAATTTATATCAAGTTTTTATTTCCAAAAAACTTAAGCACTTAAAAAAAAAGAAAAATACACATGATACATGACAAGGCATAAATTAAATAAACTCGTAATAAATTTCAATTCTATGTATATATTGAAGATACTTGCGAGTACAAAACACACGAAGAACTACAAAAAAAAAACTTTCCGCAAGCTTTCCTCTCTATTTCCCCAATATTAAGTGCTGCCTAACTCGGCACCCTGCATCAAAGTGCTTCCAAACTAAACTCACACTTGTTATACATAGAGTGCTTTGTACTTCGCATACCAGCTGTGAGCTGACTCTGTTATTAAGTACAGATTGTGTGCTGTGGACTTAAAGCTATGCGGCTAATGAAGGCTGCATATTGGATCTACGTTTCATTAGGTAGAGAAGTTAGTTTCTTCCACATCATCACGTCATCTGCTGGTGGTATCGGCCGGTATATTTTAGGTTCCATGTAATAGGCAGTTAGCTTATTACAATTAACTAGGTGAGAATCCGAAGCTAAGAAATACTATTGAAAACTTATTGGAAGAACTCAGTCAAACGCAATTCGAAATGGGCCTCAGCAGAAATGTTTGCTGAAATCATCTCGCACCGAATGAGACAGTAAGTATGTCACAATTGCCTATGCACACACATATACATAGATATTTTACTATCTTTCGTCTGTGGCTGTACCGTGGTAAATTTATAAAAAGCCATGTGTTCGTGCAAGTAATAAACTACCTTTATTCAATAACGCAGTGGAAAAGATTCGAAACGCACCCGGCCTCTGGAGAAAAGTCTAAGAAGTGTGAGATTATTACCTCAGAAAAACCAACCCTGTGGTCACAAACAGTACATAAGGAGATATCCAGGGTCCCTCTGAAGAACAACTTTGGAACCCCCGGTAAAGTTTATTACCGGGTGTTCAGTAAGTTATTATAAGTATAATATAGTTGTATTATAGGTAGGTACCTGCTGCATACTTAATTTAATAAAAATCCATTGTCGTTTTTGCATGATTGAGCAACAAACACCCAATTCAAAATTTTAATAGATATTGATTACCACAGAGGCGATAGAACACGTAAAAGTTTGTGCTCAATCGGTAACTGCTATTAATTTTTAGTCAGCCTATATACAATTGCAAAGCTATGTATATTCTATTTAAGAACAGCTTAATAGATTAATTGGGACCGTCTGCATCTTAAGCGTTCTCTCATATTTGTTAGAACATTAACAATAAAATAATTACCAGAGATATTTGGTCTCCCCCTCATGACGATTAAGTGCCTACATAATTGGAAGCAATCTTGCATAGTCATAAATTTATGCTTACAACGGCTTTGAGTTCTAATAGATTTGTTATTTCATTTGATAACCATGGATCTACTAGTATCTGTTTAAAGCACTATAGGTATTCTGTTGACATAATATTTAAGATCTCTATTAATTCGAGTGTAACTTTACTTGGTAATATATAATCGGTTCTTATATTCTTCAGAGATTAGACAACATCATTAGACATCATTTGTTCACTACTTGCTTATTAGGTAATTTATGATCAAAAAACTTTGTGGTTATCAATTTAAAGCGTTGAAAGATTTTCGACCGAGGTTCCTTCGGGGTCCTGTTTTATTCCGCGTATGTTTAAGTAGGTATGCTGTTATATGTATTTGTTGTAAAATATTCAGTACGCGCGTTATTAATGTTTGATGTGTTGTCTTGTGTGCAATTTCACTTTTTACGAGTTTTATCGTAGTATTTTTATCCCGACGTTTCGTGCATATTAGTGTAGACTGAGGTGTTAACTATCGTAACCGATATTGTAACTAATAACATCTACTGTAGTAGAATAGCACACAGTTCTGTTCCGACAAAGTTATTGTTAGACATTTCAATTCTAGATGACTGGTGAGCAATCCAGCAGGTATTACAGAGATCTGCCTACACTTAATTCCCGTCGGCCGCACTCAAAGGGGTGACTGCGAACACCAAGTCTCCACAATGGCGACAAAAGTTACAAAAGTCATTGCAATCTGCCCGGACGGTTCATATTGCGCTGCACAACAATGGAAGAGCAAGTTTCACAATTTGTGGTTGGGACGTAAGAAAATCGATGAACGTGAACTTCCCAACTATCGGTCGGGACACAATTTATTGGCAAGAAGAACTTGGACAATGGGATATATATACGGTGTCGATCTTGATCCAAGTGTTTCGTGGATTCATAAAGTTTTCACTTCCATTGCTTATTAACATCGACTGTTTACTTAATCAAGAAGTTATACTTTTCATTCGATTCATTCATTCATTCCCGAGCTTTGAATTTTCATCAAATAGCTACTATTGTTTAAAGAAATCTTGTAACAAGATTTCTTTAAACAATTTATTTCATGCTAATATTTCCCTCTCTTGCGAATACTGGACATTAAAATTAACACACATTACTTGGAACGCCTCCATTTCAAGTCAGTAGTTTGGGAACACCTATTTCTTGCCAGCATAATTCGTGAAGCTTCAGTACCTAATTTAAAAAAGGACCCTAATTTAACAAAGAAGATGTCTAGTCCAGGCCCTGCTTGAAATCTCAACCTTGTCATATATTCTATTAAATCTAAATCACGAAACAAACAAACTAAATTTGATCGAAACTAAAATAACGAACTGAAAAATCTAAATAAGTAAGGTGAGTCAAGTGAGGCTACTATTTAATCAAGATGAGCAATTGACAATATTATTAACAAACTGTAGGGTAGTAGGGTAGTAATTATAACATGTAGTTAACCATAAAAGCTTAATCATCAGCATATTGCCGTCCACTGTTGAACGTAGGCCTCCCCCAAAGAGCGCCAACCATCCCGGTCTTGGGCAGCTCGCATCCATCCGCTACCAGCCACCTTCTTCAAATCGTCGGTCTATTGTATAAAAGCTTAATGTTATTTAATTATAAACAATGATTTGGTGATCTTTAAATTGGCTGATAAGCGTTAAGACACCCAACTCTGCTCGTGACGTGAGTAGGGATGTCATAAAGGATTTGAAACTTCTTAACTAAACAATACCGTGATATGATCAGTAAAAAGTTTAGTTTAAGTGTTTAAGTTTAGTTTCATTTCACGGTCGCTTATTCATTCTTCGCAAATTCTAATAAATATGGTACCTACCTACAGCTAGGATAATAATTCTGAAACAAAGATTCTTTTTTTAATTATTTACACTCATAATTACATAAAAATACCTTAGTACAAATAATAAAACGCATCACATAATAATTAAATCAGTATATTCAACTGAAATTTTGAAATATCTGAAGCACTTAAAAGGTAGGTTACAATCACAAACTAATGCAAAAGATGTTGCCATGTAATAAAAAAATACCTATGACCTATTTGTATGTCATATCCCCGAGTACATAACTCATATAGAAGCAGGTATGAGTAGGCAGTATATGATGGAAGCCACCACCTAATATTATCGTGTCACGCTTCGCTGGCTTTAAAACCAATACACAACGCAATCTTTTTTTATAGTCTACTGAACGTTAGTAGAATTTGGTGCCAAACTAACGTACCTACCTATAAAAACGATGTTACTGTTTATGTTCAGCATGTGTCTATTTATTTGAAACGAAAATGGTTCTCACAAATATACACATGTTTTATTGACTCCCAAACCAATTTCGTTTGACTAGGTTCGATTCAGGGGTCACGAAGTTATAATGCTTCTGGTAAGTTTTTGTCATAATAAATTAACTGTCTGAACAAGAAGTCTGTGGTTCGATTTCCAGGTCGAGTATTGAGGTATTCGGTTTTTCAATGAAATTCTCAGTAGCAGCTTGGGGTTTAGATTCCTGCCCAGTTGATGGCAATAGGCTCACCCCCAGCATTACAAAATACCGGTGAAATATAACTGGTGCGTTAGTACACCTCTGCCTAACACTTTGGGGACTCCTAGCGTGATGGTATCTTGTTGTCATAAATTGGCAACTGTAAATAATCAGTAAACATCTGTATAGTTTACGATCGTTACATACTAAAGAGAAACTGAAATATTACAGAATACAATACGAATGAGTTTATAGCTTTTTCATGTATACATGTGTACATGGTAAAGCTCCTACCGTTCAAAAGCACCATGGAACTGTAGCCGTAAACTATAACCCAATCGGCTGTTCTCAAGATGCCTAGGACGATGACAGGCAAGTAATAATGAAATCAACAAACAAAAATAACACCTTGCAAGAAACAACTCGCAAAACAAAAGCAAAAGTTCTGATTTATGCTTACATTCACAGTAAAAGCTAACTGACTTATGATTAACGATATTACATACGTTTTCCAGGAATAGCTGTTTAAGTAGTTGTGACGATGCTAACTTTTGTATCGCGTAGTAATACACTATGTATTATAAGTTCTGATGTTGCAGAGAAACGCTTTGAGCGTTTATTATTTTATACTGTGACATAACACGTTCCGTGTCTCATTTATTTGTGTATTAGGGTTTTGTAAAATGAACCTTATGACTCAAATCGTAAATTTGCGTTTGGTCCTTATAGCAGGACTGTACAGTATACATAAATATATCCTTTACATACGGATTACATAAATATATAATCCTCTGCACAGCGCCATCTAGTTCCTAAGCAATAAAAAAACATATGCGGATACAAGATTTTATTTGTTAATAGATATAAAAACATTCATGATTCAGATATAAATAAATGTCCATGCTCATCACACAAACATTCCATCCCTGCCGGGAGTCGAATATGGGGCCTTTATCACAGAAGCCAACATTTTAATACGCTGCCAAAGCCAATAATAAGGGCCTTATATTTCTTAAATTCTTTGCCCTAAAGAGAACTCTAATGAGTCTTAGTTCCATAATGATTATTTATTTACGTACATTCGATCGAGGGCATAGCGAGATTCCTCGCTGAAATTTAGCTGCCCGACTGGGGAAGTACCTCCACTTAAAGAAGACTGCAGTGAATCAACATTAGTTGTATTTCTGTGAGTAAGGTTACCAGAACTCGGTGGGGAGTGGCTATTCCGACAGCATGAGCATGCCGTTTGCTGTCAGTTTAATAATTTCCTGATCATCTTGTCAACAGGCTGTCGGCTCACCTGGTGATCACTTACCACCAGGTGAGCCGACAGCCTGTTTGCCCCTTTATCACCATAAAAAGAATTACATACCTATATAAACCATTATTCAGTGCCTTTATTTGAACACAACTAGCATTAAGAATGGCGCCGGACGCTGGCAGCTGGCATGGCATTATCAAATTTAGTAGTATTATGTTTTCAAGCTTAATGCTGTTACACAACTTGCAACTTTGTAGAATAATATTTTACTCCTTCTTAATAATTTACTTGTGAATTTGGTTGGAGACTCTCTCTCCTCTACTTGGATCAGCATTTCACGTGGTGACTGCCATAAGACCTTCATAATCGAATTACAGTTTATCCTCTAGATAACGGTCTTTCGCTCTTGCCTAGTTCAGGCTTTCTATTTTCAATTCGACTGTTGTATAGGTAATAACTGGGCCCAACGGCATAGCGTGTTCTTTATGACAGGAAGAGGTCACCCGCGTCACCTACTTAGGTTTTCCTAAGATTACAGGATTGGGTTCTTAGAAAATAGGTGTGTAAAAGTTTTTGCAAGAACGGCAACGAGCACACGGCACCTCTGGTGTGAAAACGTCCATACACTACGGTAACTGCTTACCACCAAGCGGCCCGAGGGTAGTTTGCCATCTTAGTGGTGTAAAAAAAAAACCCCGACACATTTTGTGGTAGTCATCTTGGACTGAATTTCATCGAATATAGCTAAGAACACTCCTGTGTAACATAACTTTCAACAAAAAAAAATCCAAATCAAAATCGGTTCAACCGTTCTGGAGCTACGATGCCTCAGACTAACTCGCACATACACACACACAAACACGTCAAACTTATAACACCCCGTCCTTTTTGCGCCGGGGGTTAAAAAAGAAACTTCTATTTCATTAACCTTAAAGATCGATTGATCAGCATTTATAAGTAGTCATCACTAAGCCTTAAGCCTCTCATAGAAGTATAATACTTCCAGCACAATATTACCCATTCAGCATACGCTCAGTTCACGTCAAAAGTCGAAATATACGTCCGTTACTTTATCAGCGTCGGGATCTAAACTTGTATTAGTCCTTTTTTGGAACGTAATTCAGTTTTGCAACATTTTTCTACAATCCCGTCGTTTCGGTAGAAAAGTTTTCTGAGCTTTACGTAGGTAGGTGCATAGCTATGTATATTTTAATTTTTAACAACTAACAGTGACAACCATCGTTCGAGAAACTTCCATACCCCCTTTTGACGTACGAGCGTTTGAGTATTTTTACATTTTGCTTTAGCGTGCAGTTTTTAATCTTTTCTATTTTATTTTTTTCTTATGTCAACGTGAAACTTGCTCGGGGAGTGCTATTTTTGCACCTGAAGTGCGTTTTGACTGGATCACAAATTTACTTTAGTTTTCAAGGAACTTAAATTTGACATAATATTTGCTATATTTGCTATAAAAAAATACGCATTGCTTACATAACAGGTGAGGCTTTTAACAGTTTTTCATGGATCGAAAGAACACGTGATATTTTGGTAATCAATTAAATTTATTTTGCAATACATTCGCAAATTTCATTTATTGCTTCATAATAACTATAATAATTATGTTTAGATACAATCTACTTTTCTGTTACGTAAGCTGTATTATAAAATTGATTTGGAATAAGCCTTATATCTGAATATATAAAATCAACTGCGTATTCTTGAAGTAGGTCACACCAGACAAAAATAACAGAATTAAAAACAAGTCTAGTAACAAAGTCTCTGGTATCCTTTACCCAATTTCCATTTCTTCTAAAAACCGTATATTCCTTATCGCCAATAGCCTTATAAGATGGACATTCCAAGTACCTCTCATATCAAACGTTTGGCAATCGTCCCAAGAACGGCGATACTATATATTTTCCTATATTTACAAGGAATTACAATATAAGAAAGGATTGGAGAAAAAATTGGAGAATAAGAGGACTTATTGCTGCATTGATCGGGGATTTGTGATTTTGGGTCAATTTAATCTGGTTCAGTGTACCTAATACTTATTCGATAAGTAGAACATAATCTGAGCATATCGAAGATCTTATTTTACTTACCTACTTTTTTTCATATACCTACCTAATTGCTTCATGGGTGATCGTGAGGTTTACTATTCGATTTTCAGGTCGACTAGAATGTTATTGGATGTTTGTGTGAAATTCTCAGCGTCAGCACAAACTTTGGATTTGGGCCTGGTTAATTTTAATAAGCTCAATTAGTAATGAGACTATAAAACATTCATCCCTCATAACTAAACTATATGATTATTTTTCTTTATATTATATAACCAACCAATAATTGAGCATATTCAAATAAAAATCACTAAATAATTGAGTTCGTCACGTTCCAAAAAGTTCAAATAAAGCAGGAACCTACGTTATTAGACGATATTTCATTATGAATACTTAAAAGTCTTTGAATAGTCAAAGGAGTATTTACTCCACTAGACATTATCAATGTCTCGGTAGCTAGTAGCACGTAACATCGCAGTAAAGAATGAAACGTGACTGTAACACAAACGCTGGGAAATAATAGACTCGTAACTACTCGAGATCGAAACCTCTCGTACAAGTCCTTTATATTAGTCTGTAGACTACAGCGAATAATATTTTTGTGAAAAACTAGTACCCAGTACTTTACTGATTGCGTTGCATCTTAAAAATGACAGAATTTTTCACTAGTAAAGTACTAGAATAGCGATCGGATTAGTGTAGCGTGGTAAGGGTTTCCTATCTTGGTGAAGAAAGTGTTTGTGTGATGACCATGCACATTTTTTGTCTATGTCATGTAAAACATATATCGACGTAATATATCATCCATCTAGTATCAGTAATACAAGCCTCGTTGTTTTGGCTTAGAACTAGATGGCGTTGAATAATAATGTCGTGTTATATTTATTTCTCGACAGGCTAAGAGTTAATTTTATCCAGTTATACTTACTGCATAAATATTGAATATGATGACACCCAGACAAAAATCCGGTAGGTAGGCATTTTGTTTTAACATACATCAATAAAATAAATTGTAATAATTATAGGGACATTTAAAATACAGTTGCAAACGCTTAAACACTAAGTTGTATTTATATTGAATCACGTATAGGACATAACTATAATAGAATTGTTTATACAATAAAGTACAAAGCTAGACAATACAAATTTAGCTCGCAATATCTCCTTAGTTTATAATATTTAAATGATTAGTCAGTTAGTATAAGCAGATATTAAGGATATAAGAAAATAGTTTCAAAAATCCTTTTAACGAGTACCCATGAAGATTCATTTTTATTAAGAATCTCATTGTTATTTGTTATGACCAAGATTTCCGCGTACAGTCCCATTCTAATAAAACACGTGGTATAGTTCCCGAAGGAGCTCTCCTATAAAGCCTTCAAACAAAGTCGGGCCGACACAGTATTTAATAAAATACGATTCACATAAAACAAGAATTTACCTGTCTCATTTGTGCCACCCAAATTTAATATCGTAAGAAATATCGTTGCAATATGAGTCAATACGTGCAATCAGTGTCTAGCAGTTGGAAGCTTGCCAAAGTAAATGGGGCGGTGTGTCTATGAAGTTAGTGAATTCATTGGCAGAGATACAAATCTCTATGCAGTGTTAGAGTGTAAGGAACATTACTGGTATCAGGTAGAGTTTAAATGGTAGGTACTTTTATACTACGTATTATATCAAATGAAGTAAACTTTATTGCCTAGTGCTTTATTGGTCTAGCTGTCGTAAACACGACTGCTCAGTAAGAGGTGTCGGGTTCGATTCCCAGGTCGAGCAAAGTGTTGTGTGAGTTTTTCTAAGAAATTCTCAACGGCTTAGAGTGAGGATTCGTGCTTGGTTGATGGCAATAATTTCGTCCCATATCACATGGGCCCTAAAACATACCGACGAAATGTGGGTATATACCTATTAGTAAATCTCTGACTTATCTTTCGGGAACGACAGGCGTGATGGAATGCTATGTTATGTTACTTGTTAAGCAACACCTGCTAAGGTTAGTCTAATCTGGATCGGTGACCATTAACTCATCGCTATGCATCCATACCTCAACAATAACTGTGAAACCCTAAATTGCGTTTAAATTAGTACAAGTCTTCTTGGTCGTATAGTCCTGTCAATTTCCTGAAAGGTTTTTAAACTGGCTATCCAAGAAAAAAGATACGAAGCGTACAAGAGTGAAAGAGATAGCATTTGCATAGCATATAACTTTAGATGGGGTACGGTTAATAGTTAGGACTTTAGTATCAGTTATTCGACGCGCTACCGATCTGACATGTGAGAACGGTACCCGTTTTTATTGAGTTTGTAAGAATCAGAGCTGGAAAAAGTATTAACTTTTAATTGCATGCTCCATCTTAGACTCGGGTTGTCAGGTTAGGTTAATAGTCCACCACGCTAGCCTACTGCAGGCTGGCAAACTTCAAACACCATCGAGAAAATCTCACAAACATGCAGGTCTCCTTCAGCGTTTGAACACGTGATAAATACGCAAATAACTTCCTAAAAGTCAGTGGTGGAAGTCCTTGGATTTGAACTCAAGATCTTTGATTTTGACAGTCAACTGGACATGTAGTGGCATATGATAGTCTAGTGAGGCTATAACATCTTTAGGGTAGCCATGTGTATTGTTTACAGTCATACAAACATTACAATACACAAAGCCTCTTTTTTTTTAGACTATTTTTTTTATGGTGATAAGGGGGCAAATGAGCAGGCGGCTCACCTGATGGTAAGTGATGACAGCTGCCCATGGACATTTGCAACATCAGAGGCTTGCAAATGCGTTGCAAACCCCTTAGAAACCGTTCAGGTTTCTTAAAATAGGGAGTTACTGAACTGACAGCAAACGGAATTCCCATGCTGTCAGAATAGTCACTCCCCCAATGAGCTCTGGTAACCGTACTCACTCGCAGAAAGACAACTATTAGTTGATTCACTGCGGTCTTCAACAAGGCGGAGGTACTTCCCCAGTCGGGCAGCTCAATTTAACACGAAGTACATACACGAATAAGAAAAGAAGAATCCATTTTTGAAGTTGGACCCAAGGAAAGAATATTACGTTATTTTAGTACAAAAACAGAACTACGATCAGGCCCTAATTAGGTCAGGACCACCATCTCCTACAAGATTCAAACAAATTGTCGAGTACCGAGAAATTCTTCATGTAATACTCCCAAGGCTCAAGTATGACGGAATATTGGGCTACTTATTTTATATTCTGACCTGCCCTATGCATTTCGTTACGAGTTTTACTCACGAAACTGTGCTATAACTAGAGATGGGTGTTGACCGACAAATACATATCCCATCACCAAACCCTGTATGTACTACATAATATATAATGTTCATTTTAAAGATTTTGATTTTTATTTGAAATATGTCAATCATTTTTTAAATTACTGGGACAACATTTTTAACTATTATCATTTACTACAAACTAGTTTTTACCTAAGGTTTGACTGACGTAGAAAAGAAAGAAAAACATTTATTAAACCAATAGTGGCCATATACTTGATAACATAATTTTATAGGTAAAGCAATCGATTTCTAAGAATGTGTGCTCCACGACTGCGCTGGAAAGATTCTGGTTCGGCATATTATGTCAGACAGATTGCCTGGTGCTGGTTTTCAACCAGACCTGCTCTCGGGTGACAAAACAGTTCGAAAAAATATAAAATATAAACTTAATAACTTGAAGAAATGGTCTCTGATTTCTATGGATCTGCATATAACAGAGAGGCTCAATCACTAAATTTTTCATTGAATTGAGATTATTTCAATTGAATTGAGAATTGAGAAAGTTTTCCAATAAACAAGTAAACAAATTTTCCCATCATAGTTTTGTGATGGTGAGGATATTATTTTTATAATAAAAGAGACAAAAACAATGATAAATAATTATTATTTATCCTATATTTGCGCGATTAGGGGCGTATTTTGTACTTCCACTTTTTATCCCCTAAAATTCCTTAGCCAAGACCCATCTCTAGCTGGAACGTTCGATTCAAACGTGCATCGTTACGTATGTGCATGTCAAAAGTTCGTTCGTCCAGAATTTATTTTCGGTAAGGTCCGGGATGACTTAAATTTCGAACGGTTGGTCGAAATAGGTCATTTCTTTCTCTCTCTGACGTAAAATTGTTGCTCTGTTTTATTAATTATGTAAATGAAGGTAGTTGTGTTTGTATTTGACTTTTGAAATAAGTGAATTTATATGAAATATATTGGCAAACTGTGAGTCATGAGTGTTTGATTTCTGCGTAACTGGTTGCAGATTTGATACTCACACAGAATTAATAAATATATAATCTATATATCTATATATATATATATATAAAAATGAGCCCCTATTTCTCTTTGTCATGACTTAACTTGAAAACGGCTTCACAGAATTCGTTCATCTTTTTTTAAATGTTTCCAAATACTTTGTAGAAGGTTTTTACAGGGAAAAAAAATAAAAAAAGTTACGCAGAACATTAAAAAAAATAAAAAACTTAACGACTACCTATATTAACGCTTTTAATCTAACCTTATCAGTTTCCATTAGAAAAGAAAAAGAAGAAAACTGACATACCGTCATATTACGACAGTTCGTGCGATTGACAGATTGTCTGCTGTAAATATCGTTTAATAGTTCCATATTTCGGAATATTTCTTTACATTTGACTTCCCGTGACCTAGATGATCTAATATTTCCCGACAAATTAAAATAATGCAATTAGGCTTCGGAACATCGCGAATCTATCCAATGAAGAAGAAAGAAATATCGTGCTCCAATAGCAAAAACCGTGAAGCAGCTCGGTTGGTAATGAGGAATGATCTCATCTTAAGATCTGCAGTAAATAATACACTATTGTAAAAAACTACGCGTGGACGAATATCAAAGTGATAATCGATCAGGGCGGATACACGACAGGCCGGAATACCTGCAATCCTGATTGTATTATTGAAAACACAAGATATTGTACTTACACGACGCGATACTGGATAAATAAATGAAATACACCATTTATATGAACCGTTGCAATACCCAACCCCATAATGTTCTAGCAAGACCATGGTTATCACTTTAACATCAAAATGAAAAATCCATGGAATAGTGAGTATCAATATCATAGTTTTTATTTTGATCATACATAGATTTGCCACTCAGCCGGCCGTTGGTCGAATGTTGTCAAGTGGTGACCACGTATTGGAATTGGAAATTAGACAAGGTGGACCGACGACTTGGTGAAGGTTGCTGGAATTCCCTAGATGTGGGTGGCGCTGGACCAGTTGTCGCGTCCGTCGTAGCAATCTTTGGGAGAGACCTATGTCCAGCAGTGGATGTTTTACGGGTTTTCTTATTTCCCAGGTATTCGTAGGAAGCAATAAGGACCTGTTTGTTTAGAGAATACTGCCAAAAGGCAACGAGCAAACTATCTTAAATAATCTATCTTAACCTGTTTTGAATAAAATACAAGTAACCTTCGGGGAGTTAGTGATTAGACGGTTCTGTCATTCAGGAAATTGATGTGAGTCTTACTACTAAGTTAATTATGTCTTTGTTATTATTTCAGGTGAGGGAAGTACAAAAGAAGTTAACTCGATGAATATTATACGCATATCATATTATGAATTGCTGACATTTATTTTCTGGAATTTAGCTTTATTGCGTCGATCGACACGTATGTCAAAATCGAAAAGGATCACTTAACTTGAATTCTGTTAAAACAAGCTAAACTGCGTTCACATGACATATCTCCATTTACGCATTGCAATAAGTACCTATAGAGAGAGATGCTGCTTATGTTGGTCGACTGATATTCATATGCGTAAGATGCTATGAGAGATGAAGATGACGTGCGTTCCTCGCTACGGTTGGCCAGATTTATTCTACACCTTTAGGCACGTAAAATCCGAAATGGATGGAAATTGTTTATATAAACATCAAGTGATTGGTACGAAATTACCACACGTGTCTTCAAGCAAAAAACCCAGCCACTGACGAACAACATTGTTAAGCTACGCATCTTTGGGGATCTATGGAGATATATTTAATCAAATGCCAAAAACGAGGCTTGCCGCATGCACACATTTTTATTTGGTAAGTCGAAGTAATTGAACTAGACCAAAAAGGTGATATAATATGTACCGATATTCCAGATCAGTACCGACCGACTTGATGTTGTTATTACGAATATGATTCACGATTTGTGTGGCGCCATCAACCCCTACATACTGTGCATGGTCGGCAGCAACTGATGCAAACGTTATCCCCGAAGATTGATGCTGAAGACCATCACTGGAAACGATGGTTATCAACTGTCTTCACATCAGCGTTGATTACTCAATGATAACGGTCGAACTATCACAACAATGTCGTGGTCAATTTCAAGACACATTGTACTGTTGAGTAGTTACTGCAATTCGGTAAAATCTATTAAACACATCTGCAAATATGTCACGAAAGGCAGCCACATGGGCGGTTTGTAGCAGCCAAACTTCCAATACCAACGATGAAATTACCCGCTATCAAGTTACATACGTGAACTGCTATGACTGACTGAACATTGAAAACTCAAGATGATTTTAAGGCGCAATGATTTTACTGTCCGCGATTTCCACTAAACATACCAGTCAATCCAAGATCGACTGGTACTGCTGTCGATGAAATAAACGCATGCCGCATGAATCATCAAATCTGAGGCGCTATGTGAAGAAACTTCAGCTGGCAGAAAATAATAGAGTTTTTGTTGCTTATAGAAAGATGAGCTGATCAACAAAATATTACCGAACATCATTATTAACCACAAAAATAACAAATACGTTAACTGAGCGAGCAACTTCAGCAGCTAAGAACAAAGCTGTGGATGTACTTAAACTTCGTAATTCGAATCGAATCGTTGGTACTCTGCATTCGTGTAAATCTATTGGTTGTGTGAAGAAGATGAAGAAGACGAAGATGGACCCACAAACTACCCCATTGAGTTTTTAAGTACTTACTTCCGCACAATTTAAGTCATCATACTTCGAAATCTAAACCAAACAAATAGTTGCAATGGCACGCATTTGGTGCTTTAACGATGAGAATCGACCCGAGAGCAACCCATGCAGAAAAATATACATATTATAGTGTTGATAAGACTATATCTATATTTATATTTATTTATTTATATCATTGAAATACATGTAATAGGTACAATAAAATGTTTGTAACTTTATTGTTTTTTATCTTAATAAAGTATTGATGATTTTTTTGTGTTTCATTTCAATGTCTAATATTCGCGTTAGTGTAAGAAGTCAATATATTAATTTAAGTTTAAGTAAAAGTTAACACGACATTAATTGAGCGTTAGGCGGTACGAAGTTCGCCGGGGCAGCTAGTATACATATATTAATATATACGGTTTATAGTTGCACTGTGTAAATTATATAAAGTACGTAAAAAAATTTGCAAACGCACTCACAATACAGGGGAATTTTAATAGAGTTTTATTTCAACGATAAAAAATATAACAATATTTCTAGGGGAGACGTAAAAAATAATACCTAAAATTGATTCATGAAACACAAAATTATTCCCAATGGAAGAGAATTAATTAACGGTGGGCTTCCCAATTCATTAGCAAACGAGACTGTCAGTTCATTTCATATTGCTTCGACTGATGCTACAAATATCTCCCGGTAACTGGAAATTATTATTTCATCGAAAACACGTATCTATTTAAATTCATTCACGAAATATTTTGGAAAACTATGTCTAATGCTCTACTACATCTATAAGCAAATGTTTTACTTTGAACTACAGTTCTCTAAAGAAATTGCAGTTTCCTTTTAATAAGTCTTGATACACAACAAGACTGACATATTATAAATTAATTGCTTGCCAAGCAATGCTGAAATGTTGTCTGACAATTTTGAGTATTTCATTCAGCTTAGGCTCTGCTAGTCTGGTAACGTCATTTGCCTCGTAAATAATGGTTGAATTGCATAATCCTACCATCATTGGGATACGTCTTGAAAAGCTGCCTTTCTTTCATCAACACTAATACCTACCTATATTGTAACTATTTCATTGATTGGTCTAGTGGTTGTACAGTGCGTCTGCCGAGTAAGAGGTCCTGATTTCGATTCCCAGGTCGAGCAAAGTGTTAATGGGTTTTCCTGTGAAATTCTAAGTAGCAGCTCGGAGTTAGGAATTCTAACCGGTTAATGGCAATAGGCTGAAACCGGTGAAACGTGGATGAACATTAGTACACCTCTGCCTAACCTTTCGGGGACGACAGACCATTTTCTCATTGAATTTGGAAGCCAGTAACAATAATCAGACGTTAATGACTTGCAAACATAACAACTTAATGTTGATCTTGCGACCTACATGTTACAAGTTCATGAAGTTAGAAGGCTTCACTTTCTTATATCATACGGCATTCTCCCTCTCCCTCTACATAATTAATTCATCAACCACCAACAAACCAGAGACTATTCAAAAACATGCAGACGGAAAAACATTGGCAGCAAACAAAAAGCAAGATTAGAGTCGGCCATATTATACACAAATGCAATATTTGAGATCAACATTGTCCTCTATCGCGCCCAACGAAAACATTTCTTAATTAAATAAGCCCCGACAGGTGGATACGGCTACAACGAAATCTAATATACCAGATAGGAATTCTCTTTAAGGGTCTATCACACAGGGGAATTATTATATTAAACAATATATTTGGAAAAGGTCTTTAGTTCTTGTCTGTTGAGCTCTCATTTAATCGTTCTCATTATATCACTTAAGTTGCAACCTAATATAAATAGACCTTTTTGCAGTATGGCTATATTTTTATTGAAAATAAAATACAGAAAATATTAAATATACATTGGTTTCTTATGTTATATTAATAGGAAAATTAGAGCGTTTGAGGGATTAGGCTATAAATAGAGCTCAAACCTCAGACAGTGCAGGTAGACGGACCTTATACACTACCGAGAAAACTCAGGTAGGTTTCCTCACAATATTTTCCTCCAGCGTTTGTGAGCATAAATTATAAATACGCTCGTAACTTCAAAAATTCAGTGGGGCGAAAAAATCTTCGCATTGAAATCGAGACCTTTGACTCGTATGAGTTATTCTAATTAATTGATTTTCAAACTATTGAAAGTAGCATTTTAATTGTGAATTCAATTTAATGATATTATCTTATCTTTTGGTCCGTTAAAATCGTAGCCATCTGGTAGCGCCTTTGCCACCCAAGAAAAACGTCCAAGGCCACGATCAAATTGTTCAACGAATCAAAGCAGCAAAGCAAAGAATGTTTTTTAGGCTCTCGTTAATTTCCTTTAAAGTGTTTTACAATTAATTTTCTTGCGACTCTTTGTTCGATCTCTTGTTTGTTTACTGAAACATTATTAAAAGGCTTTGGAGTAGCGTTTTTAATGTTGAAGATTAATAGAAAAAGGTGCCACGGTAGTATCTACTAATAAATAATACTATTTCGCGTCTATTTAATTAAAAAACAGCAGGCTTGTCTTGATCAAAGACGGTGTTCTTTGTTCTGCTAGTTTTTAGAGTAGATATTATAAATGTAATATTCACAACCTAAAACTCAAATTTTAAAAACTGTTTTCTAATATCTATCAACTATTTTATAGATACTAAGACTACAAATGTTTACGTTTTACTATATCTTAGAGAAAAAAATGGCTCAAATACCTAGCAATTTTTTTGGCTGTTTTGATTAAATTACATTCAATATGTACCTACCTATTAAAAATAGTGACAGTGAAGAGGTGCGCATTGAACTAGATTCCAGTTTAAGTTAGATAGAAATCAGTTTTTTTTATATTTTTATATACAAAAGTGTGAATTTCTAAATTTAATTAGTAAACAATATACATACTATGATGAGATGTGTAACCTCATTAGCGCCGCATAAACTAAGATGCGATGCACGATATAATTAGGCAGACTTATATCTTATGATTACACAAAGGCTCGATACGAGAATATATGTACGATGAAAAATTATATCCATTAGAAAAAATAGGACAATTAAATAAATAAAACAAATAAGAAAATAATATTCAATATATCGCGATCAAAACTGTATAAAGCCGCTCAAGTCTAAAAGTTTAAGTGAGTTAACTAAATAACATTTCCAAATCAACACGAAAACAAGGCTCTTTATAAATTCTCCAACAGCACTCCAGTGGATCACAAAGAAAAGGTACAGAATTTCGCGTTTGAACTCAATTTAATTACGCTACATACAAATCTTTATATATGCAAGTATGTTTTATACAAAGTTTCATTCGTACAATTGTAGTCCTTTCTGAATAATATATTTTTACTTTGCGTCCAATTGTCGAGCGGGACTCGAAATTCTTCTAATTCACTTGCTCCGCTGTAAGAATTGAAGGAGTCATGGAATTTTTCATTTCTTGTTATAATTTGTTAGAGTTTAAAAGAAAGTTAAATCTTGTATTTAATTTTCTTTTTTAAATTGTATTTGACGGCACAATTGGTGCAGTCTTGAAGCTTAGACCAAATCTATATAACGACCCTTTGGTCGATGGTTCGTTACCCGAGCGGAACAAATATTAGTTTATCCTAGCGGCAATTTTTTTATACTACTATTATCTTTGCATATTTCCTTAAATCTTTTTTTCCTCTCTGTTTGCTGTAACAAAACAGAAGAAACTGCTGACGTAAGTTGTAATAAAACCTACGTCATATTTTGTATTCTTTTGGCATACTTACCTCGTAAATACAAATTGTATCAACAAATTTGAATGAATATACCTAATTATTATTTAATCTAAAACAGAACTACATCGGGTAAGTGCCAAATAATAATTAGTATAAACTCTCATTTTAGTGTTACGTCCTTACGCTATATATTTTTGGACACGATTCTTAAACAATCACAAAATCTAAACTTTTTATTCTAACATAAGATTTGGTGCAAAATTTCGAATGCATTCGCCGTGGCAGTATCTACTCTGTGATTCTGCGACCCCGATGTTGAATCAAAGTTTCGCGAACTGTGAGGACTTTACAAGAACATGCGACCTATTTAAAGGAGAGAGGAGAGAAGGAACTAGTCAAGTTTCAGTCCTTTTCTAATAATATTGTAGTACTTTAATTAGTTTCAAAGCCACATGTTATCATTATCTTTATATGTAGGTATTTAAAATACAGGTTGTCGTGTTTTTAATTATTTTTTTCTTCTTCAAGTGGCTTGACCCATTTTGGACTATTTTTGTTAAAATAAAACTACCTACTGTACATTTTATTGATATTATTTTTAATAGAGGCTTATTCCTGGACCTGATATCAGTAGATACTGATCTGACTTATGGAGTGTGCCGGTGACATTGGATGTTGAAAAGTATCTATATAATAATATTTAAATACCGACATTTTAAATCACCTAATAAATATTATTTAAATTTAAGATTTTATTTGGGTTTAATTTATATATTTTCTTGCCTGATGTTGTTAATCCTGACATGGAAAACAGTGTATTCACCAGTATTTGAAGCAATATTTCTTCTTCTATTTAGCAGTCTTCAACAAAACCCCTCAACATTGTATCGAAAACTAAAGCAAGAAACACAACTCACTGTGGTAATAGGTAAACACGTTAGTAAGTACTAATGCTCGACTCGAACTAGGTACAATGGAATTTGAAACTAGATTCTACCTGGATTTCCAAGTTTGGATTTTGTTTTGCCACTCTCACCTTTAAGAATTAAGAATGTGATAGAACATCAAGATGACCTGGCTTAATATAATAAATAGTTGACTATAACAGATTGATTTAAAATAAATTTATAAAGATTTACATGTTTTTATGATTAATTTCACCTACTTATTGGTCGATACTGGTCTTTCCCGTAATAAAAACAAGTGCGATTTAAAAGTTAGAGACGGTAAGCTCCCTAGGCTATGCGTCCATTCAGCAGTTCAGTAAAGTCCGTCGTTCTCAGCAATGCGTGGAGGTATTAAATCGAAATTAATATCCAACACTTAAGCCTGACTGACAAGAAAGTAAATCTCTATGCAATAAAAAATGCAGGGTTTTCGAATATTTGAATACCACTGACAAAAATGTTCGTGTGAGAACCGCGACCAATGGCTTAATGTACTCTCTAAGACAAAGAAGGGAGTCGAAATATAAGGAATTATATTTCAAGCCAACCCATCCATGATCAGAACTCGACAACGGCAGCTTAATCGTAAAGATCGTTTTAGCAACGTTGTTATTACAGTGTATTTATGTATTTTCGCAGGCTGTAGTAAACATAGATTTATGTAAACAAAAAAAAACGAAAAACAATAGTGTTTTGTCTACAGCTAAGTATAAAAATAGCCTATTTGATTACCCGTAAAGGCCATTAGTTTTTGTTTGTCTCTACTTTAAGACAATTTATTTTCTTTTATTTGGTTATATCAGATTTCATTCAACGCTTAACTCACTACTTAGGATGGAAAATATTGGTGCTTCAAATAGTCGTAAATATGGAAAAGAATGTCAACATTTCCGATGAGATTTGTATGTAAATATAAAACATAGTAAGTACCAAAAGGGGAGGTTTATTACTGGGTTTTTCTTATGAAATTTTCAATAGCACTATGGAGTTTGGGTTTATGCCTAGGCACGTTATGTCTAATCTGTGATTACTTAGTGGTTTGACTAGTAGACTATGAAAGAATTAAGAAAGTAAAAAGTATTTTATTTTTCGTTATCTTAAATATATATAACTCAAAGGTGACTGACTGACTGACATAGTGACCTATCAACGCACAGCCCAAACCACTGGACGGATCGGGCTGAAATTTGGCATGCAGGTAGATGTTATGACGTAGGCATCCGCTAAGAAAGGATTTTTTTAAATTTACCCCCTAAGGGGTGAATACCTACGGGGATGCAAAGTTAATATGAAACTTTTTTTTTTAGTTAAATTGCACGCATATGTAATAACTAGCTGATTTCCGGAACTTCATTCTCGGAAATCAGCTAGTTATTACATATAAAGTCGGAGGTCTTCAGTTTCATTCCAAGGCACACTGACTTTTCAAAGTTACGTGCGTATTTATCATATGCTCATACTTGTGTGTGAATTCTGCCAACCCAATAATCCGCCACGTCCTTCTACTGCGGGATTAGCAGACGTCATACTGTATCGTGATCTCTCAGGCATGCAGTTTTCCACATCCTATAACCAAGTTATAGATTCGTACATACAAATAAAACTTCAGCGATGCGTGCTTGAGGTCGCACACGAGACCTTTGACATCACGGTCCATTGCTCCCAGAACTCGTCTATCACAGCTGATAGCATACCTAAAAGCAACTCTATACTTAATATCGAACATAGCTAGCATTCGAACACCCATGACATCTAAAACTAGTATCCCAATCAACGCAACCCGTCCAATAACAGCACAATCCCACGCAACATAACCCAATCACACAGATGCGCACAAACCAAACACGGGCCATAAACACACACTCAACGAAATGAACAAGCGAAAGACTACAATCAATACGAATAGTTAACATTCTGATGGTTGATTAAGTAATACGCAACGGATCGTACATGTTGATAATTAATTAGAGGCCCGGACATTGGGACGAAACACGCAGCGAGGCAGGACGGGGACCGCAAATTGCCTAATTTATCGGCCCAGTTGCTCGACATTTCGCTTGTGAAACTCTCGAGAATTCCCCAAAAATATTTCTGCTAATACCAGATCACTCGTTTCGTGTTATCGAAGTTGGATTGGTTTATTTTTGTTCTAGTTTAATGGATGTTGTGGAATGTTTGTTGCAGGGGCTTGTTTTTTTTGCGTACTCCTGTAGGCCATTTAACTTTCTATTTCGCAAAAGTTTGAACCGCTTTCTTCAAATACTTTACATTGTCTATATTTGTATCATAGGGATCAGTCACGGTTTCACTGTTTATGTCTTGAGTTTGTCATTCTCGTAGCAGGATATTTACCGATGTTACGCTGAAGGTTGTATTGAGTGTCAGATCAATAATTCGCTATAATATTGTTGAGTTATTTAGGTAAGGTTTACTCTCATGTGCAGGTTTGAATAGAACTGGTCTATTTGCGCGCTAAATTTCATGTAATAATCATAATACGTGTATAATATTATGGTTCCGTTTTTAGGGAGGGAATTATTTTAACTGTTCAATATTAAAATTAACTATTTACTAGACCCATATTGTTTATTAAAGACTTCTCGAGGATGTTTTAAAGTTCTGTACATTATTCAAATAAAATGTGTAGACAGTTTCATTTATTGCTATCATTACCTAACTATAACAACATAATTGACACCGTTAAAAATAATTTACATAGTCCTAAGACTACTATTGTATCCTTTTTTTTTTAGTGCGGAAAAATCCTTTTCGGACAGTCCCGCCGCCTGGGGAGGCGACGAGATGTGTCGGACTCCACCCAATGTGAGCGTTTATCGACTAAAAAACCGCACCCGTCAACGCCACCAACCAGATTTGTATCCTACAAAAAAGATACTTTTCCAAACACAAATCCTCACATACACAAACGCCTAGACTCAGACGTCTTGCTCCATAGAAGACAAAACCCGCGACCAATACCGGAGAAGCCGGTTCCTCGACTACTCCGCCATAAATCTCGAACTACAGTAATAGCCGGACGGTAATTTTTAAACACAATCCATTTATCCATGTCGTGAGCAGACTTAATAAGCTAGCTGTCGACTTAATGGGTAGGAATTGGGGGACGATAAATAAGAACATTGGCGACTCAACACACGTGGTGGGTGAAGGAAATGCTATTAATTACTCTTATAACCCGCCTCGGGAAACAATCTATTTACTTCGAATATTTGTTCGAATATACGGGGAAATTATTGTCGAACTGTTTTAGTAGAAATAGGTCAAACAGGCTAGCTTCCTTAGCCTGATGATAGCTTGTTTTATTGGTGCGTGTGTGAAGCTCGGTTCGATTACAAGATTGAAAGTTATTATCGGATTTTTCTTTAGAAATCCAGTCAAAGCTCGGATTTTAGATTTGGGCCCGGGTATTGGCAATAAGTGTGGAATTACATAATTTAGCACACAATGTACTTCTTTTAAAAGTATGTCTGTCTTTTACCTCTTCACGTTTTACCGCTAAACTAGTTTGGATGAAATTTAGTATGAAGAGAGTTTGAGTCCCGGCGAAGGACATAGGATAGTAGGATAGCTTTTGTTCCGGAAATCATCCCTTTAAAGGGCGAAAACGAGGGTGAATCTTTATATGCAGAATCGATAATTTATTAAACGGCGAGGGTAAGAAATAAATAAGCAGATTGATGACAAACCAGATTGGATTAAGTTACTGAATCTACACAGACGAGGCCGCAGACTAAAGCTAGTCGAATTATGTATAAATGTTTTATCCTACAATCCTGCATTGCTGTAACCACAAACAAATATATCAACACAAATCACATAAACAAACATACAAACGTGGAATCAATATTTGTTAGCCATATGAATCGTTTTCATGAGACTCGAAGCCAGAGCGCGGAAATATAATTAATTACTGTTAGAGAGAAATAACAGAAGCTATTATTACTTTAGCTGATTATATGGAGGTGGAACTCTGACCCATTTTTTTTCGGTATGAAATACGTACCATCACGCTTATACATATATCTCAAGGGTAGGCAGAATAGTAAGAGATGTTATACTGCCCACAAAGTTTCTTCGGTAAGACCTATGTAATAAAGGGATAATTATATATACTATGTGTATTCTATAAGTTGTGAATATATTTTTCAGTCTTCTATTTTCTTATATTTTGCATTTATATTAATATATAGTATATAGGTACATTATGACACAGCGTCATCTAGTTTCGAATTAAGCAAGAGGCTTGTGTTACAGATACTAAGTTGATGGTTGATACACTATATAGTTTTGTAAGTACATACATCATATTATATATAGTTAGAAGTAGTACATAGAAGTACCTAAGTCATTTAGGTACTAATGTCACACAAACATTTGCCCCTTTGAAATTCAAACACGGGACTCATACCACAGAAGGCAACCAGTTTCAAATTTATCAAGAAGTTCAAAATTGATTACAAAATTTCATTGGAACAAACAGACAGTGCACGAAAGCAAATAATTATTGTCCATTGAATTGCGTATTTCTAATAGCCATTATATCTTGGGTAATATTAATATTCAACCAAACACACGAGTGGTTGGGAAAGGTAAAGACGTTAATGATTCTAAGATCAATATAAGAGTATATCTACATATATAGGTAACATACTTTACCCTCGTTTTATAAAAGGTTGACCCAAAAATCAGCGGTACAAAGTGGTATTTTAAATATTTATAAATAATATGTTGGCATTTTGAGAGTGACACATAACACGGGTCACTTAATAGAGGGATGGAATGAAGATACCGGCCGTCGAACGAATGTGAAAGGAATCTTAATGCGTTTGCTATTTTGTTAATCGATTCCAATTTTAGTTCTAATGTAACATACCATGAAGGAGCAGCTGTGTGGTAGCCTAGTAGTGTGACCAGTGGCCTGAGATAGTAGAAGGAAAACATAGTGAGGGAACCTGCATGCTTGATGAGAAATCGAGTCCTTTGACATCACAGTCCACTGGTGACGCAACTAGGCTACCACAGCTCCAGATCAGAATACATTACGAATATTCCAACTCTCAGTTGCAATTTCATCTACAAAATAATATTCAACAATGTACCAACGAAAAAATGTAGTCCACGAAAACTTGCAACACGAAATGTCCGAATAAAATCTGAACATAAAAATGCAACAAATAAAAATGACGTCCGCACAAGTATGCGATGCGAAGTCAAAATATTTGTAGCATAAATACATTTGCCAGGCGTGAAACGTCACATTTTCAACTGAATTTCTATATCGACATAAAGTTCCGGACGGGGAATTGTATGTAGGCGTCTTGGAATGTTAAAATGTAATTTATTTTGAAATAAAACTGCTTTTTAGGGTTCCTTGCCCAAAGGGTAAAAACGAGGGTCTCATTTTTATTACTAAGACTTCGCTGTCGGTCCATCTGTATGTCTATCACCAGGCTGTATCTCAAGAACCGCGATAGCTAGACAGTTGAAATTTTTACAAATTATGTATTTCTATTGCCGCTATAACAAATAGGTACTAAAAAAAAAAAAAAAAATTTTACGTGGGCTCCTATACAACAAACGCGATTTTTTTGCCCGTTTGTGCTCGATATCAATAATAATAATAGATAGGCACTTGAAACATTAAAAAAATACTCAGTTGTATTTTTAAATTTAATAACAAATAATAAAATTAAAATAAAATATATTTATTTGCCTAATTTTGTATGGAACCCTTCGTGTGCGAGTCCAACTCGCACTTGATTTTACAGATTTTATCGCAGTATATTGGTAATATTGTAACCATTCATGTTGTAAAGGATACGAAACGTCAGGTTAAAATAATATCAAAATACTACGATAAAATCCGTAAACAGTGGTTTTATTTAATTATTTTTTCGCATAAGTGTGATCAGCTCAGTCACTTTTTTTCTCGGTTTATTAAATGATTTTGTGTTTCAATTTGATTTTAATTAGGTAATCAACAAGGTAATTTTACAGCTTTTGCCATCCTAAGTGTGTACTACAAGGCTTAAATTTGACTTGCATCAAATTTGACATAATCACGCTTAAAAATATGAAAAAGATATACCAAAGTAACCTCAATACAGTAGAAAATTAAAGGAATGAAATTTTAAAAATGAAAATATTACTAAACTATTTTTGATCACTTTATTCGCGCAAAAGCTGTTAGCAGGCATCATGTTACCCTGAGCAAGCTACTCGGCACGTTCATAACTAGGGCATGAGACGATGTAAAACGACTTGTAACCGGTTACAGTAACATGTTACGTACCACGGTACTGTGACAAGCCATTGTGTAACACATGAAAAATGTATCTGCAGTGTTGCAAACGAGATTTATTTGTTACGATTGATATTTTTTGGATGACAAAAGGCTTTAGTTTTTGTGTGTACAGTACTTATTTAAATTAAATTAATGAATTCAGTGTTAGGTGGTTTTAATTGATTAATAATACTTTTCATAATGAAATAATCCGACTATTGCTATTAAATATCCGAAATTGACGAACATTACCTATCTGACATTATTATGTCTGTATAAAACTAAGGTAGACTGGGAGTAAATGCCTATGGCATTAAGTCCGCCTTTGTACATGTATTGTATATATTTTGTGCATAAAGTTTTAATAAATAAATAAATATTATAATTATTAAAAAATATGAAATAAGTATCAAGGGTCATCAATATTATTTCTCACGTATACAAATTTGCAAGCTATGATAAATGTATTTATTGTGTATTAAGTATTGCACTCATTCCTATAGCATATAGGTAAACTCAATCACCGGAAGGTGGACTGACGACTTGATAAAGGTCGCTGGAATCCACTGGATGCTGGCGGCATATGACCGGTCGCCGTGACGATCCTTGAGGGAGACCTATGTCCATCAGTGGACGTCTAACGGTTGAAATGATGATGATGATGATGAATCACCGGAACAATCTGTTCGTATCATGTGGCTCATTCAGATACAAATACGCGCTAAATTACTGCATAACAACAAATCTGCACCTAGATTTCAAAATCAATATCTTAGCCAGCTTTGTTTAGTTACATCAGAACCAATACCTAGTGATTACACCGTACGCCGAGACCGAACGCCTCGCCCAATTTCCGTAGAGAGGGGACCAAAGCCGAAAGCCGAATCAGCTAATACCGGTCTAAGAAGCCATTTTTGAAATAGCCACTCGTTCGTTTACAATGAGACAGCGTACAGATCGCAGTGAATTTATCTTGAAATCTTGGCCATTGAGCGTCAAAGAGCCATTGTGCTATAACTGATTACAACAGGTAATAGATGTGAGAATATCACAATGGGATGTTCATTGCGCTTGGGCGGATGTGAGGTAGTGACTAGAAGGATGTCGAGCAAGACACACACTTCATACTTCTTGCAAATCTTATTGGGCTTGCACATGTTTAACAACTTGGTATGGTATTTATATTATAGTACAGAATTTGTGACAAAAAAAAGCTTTAGAAAGCTTCCAACGGAGATGAACAATCTGCAGGAGAAAAGCAGAAGCTTTTCAAAATCTTCAATTTATTGATTATTCTATGTATAAAATTTTAATTTAATCTGTCAAAAATAAAAATGAATAGTTATCGATTTATATTTATAAGGGTCATATTAAATTAAAACATTTATCTTTGATAGCCCACCATTTGTCTATAAATAAATACATATTTACTAAAAAAAACTTTTACGTCCGTATGTCAGCACACTTAGGTAGTTGAAGAGAGAGCGATTTCTGAATGTCCCTCGGCCCGTTTTGGGGACAGGTACTATTCAATTTTCCTCTTAGCTATGGTAGCTATCTATACAAGTATTGTATAATTTCACCTATTAAAACCTAATAGCGCCTAAATTGGGTCGGGTTGTCTCATGTTAAGGCTCATAATATGTGAATTCTTCTTATATATCCTTTATTATGTGACGTTTACCTGTTATAGAAGATATCGCCAATATTGTTACCAAAATCAATATAGGTAGTTGATTTCTTTTTAGGTAATTAATCTTTCACTTCAATGGTGGACGTCATGGTAAAAACCAAAGTACTATAGAGGGATTTTATTGTTATTTTTTTGGCATTGGAAGCAATAAGTCACCCTAAATATGCACACGACAGTTCGGAGACTTCTTCTTCCAACTCCGTGCAATGCTTGAAAGGGTCTTCCAATCGTCGCACGTAACTACTGTGCTACTGTCTTCTCTGAGGTCACTCAGTGGGCGGATAGAATTCCCAATCTCAGCGTCTGTGAACCCAAAGGCCTGCATGGCCTTATTTATATTATACAGTCGGGGTCTCTGTGAGCCAAGTGCCGAGGCAGTTGCCTGTTCGCTACGATACAAATAAATCTTTTCTAGGAAATTGTGTATGCTTTTATAATAAACTAATATCGAAATCTGTCACTGATCACTCTGGCAAGAAATTCACGTAAAATCTGTTCTTGTCAAGAAAGCCTATTACAGAATCAAGAACTTTGTTGACGGTAGGAATGTGTAGAGTAAAATACTGATGTGCTCCTTTGTACCTCCTAGGTACTTTTTAGTTGTTTCCACTAACAATGAAGTCGGTTAAAAACAATGTTAGCTCAAACCGTAGGTTCATTTATATATTAAAGATATATAAATGATCTGACATAATATAGTATATTATTATTATTTCACACCCTCGATTTAATTGTATATGTGAGTTCAGTCTAATAGACTTCTTGAATTCTGAATTCTGTCTAAAGAGTTATGCGTTCGACTATATTGATAATGTAAGCCATTTTATTTTCTCTAACCTCGCACAACTGTTACTAGAATATTGTTCTGCAGTACCTTTGTTTTAAAAGTGTGTCTATGACGTTACTTTCTTCTTCAAATTATATTCTTGGAACCGTGCAACTAGAATCTTTACGTTTCATAAATTACTTACCCACTTACCTTAGTCCCTCTGAACCAGCAAGATCTGACAGAAGGAGGCCACTTCTTCGAGATATATCTCCTCCAGCATTGCTGTCATAAGCAATAGCGGCATAGACTTGCAGCAAAGCTTTGCTAAAGAACCTAAATCTAAATCAAACCTTTCTCAAATAGGGAGTACCATTCTCAGCGTTGGTAAATAAAACGACTTGGTAATAAATGTTTGTTTCATATTATGGAGCACAAATACCCTAAAATCTACCTATATATCTACAATGCCCTACTTCTAACCACATCCAAAGCCAGTCCAGGTAATTGCTGGCCAATCATTGCCCTCAATCCCAGTCGCCTTAATCACTCGTCTACCCGACACCGCTACCCTCAAGCCATTACGAGGCATAAAGGGAGAGATCATTTATAACACACACAATCGGCATCGTTAATTCTGTATACAGTATGATAAAGTAATGATTGAAGGGAGGCATAATATTACCTCTAAGACATTAAGGTGTTTATGGCAAATGATAATATTTTGCAAAAAGTACTGCTGTAAATATGGGTATAAGGGAAGGTTGAAGGATTTGTAGGAGGAAGGACATAGTGAGTTTTCTCGCTAACAGAACTGTTGAGCTGCCCAACTGGGGAAGTACCTCCGCCTTAAGACGACCGCAGTGAATCAACAATAGTTGTCTTTCTGCGAGTGAGTAAGGTTACCAAAGCTCATTGGGGGAATGACTATTCTGACAGCATGGGAATTTTGCCGTTTGCTGTCAGTTCAGTAACTCCCTATTTTAAGAAACCTGAACGGTTTCTAAGGGGTTTGGCAACGCATTGGTAAGCCTCTGATGTTGCAAATGTCCATGGGCGGCGGTCATCACTTATCATCAAGTGAGCCGCCTGCTTGTTTGCCCCCTCATCACCATAAAAAGGTAAGCAATTATCACTTAAAATGCCACCATAATTTCAGGTCTTTCCTAAAGGTTAGGCTTATGTATAAAATCTTCTCTCTATGATCCTACGTAATAGGAAGCGAGCCTATTACCGCTGACTGCGATAGGCTCTTATCCGCAATTCATCTTGACCAGTAACTGCTATAAGCCGCCCTGATGAAACTAATTTCAATGACTTCAAGTCCTTTATAGCAATAAATGTAAGTGTAACCATGGATACCGCGTGCCAAAAAAAAATATTTTACTTATATTCACGGATCCTATTATCGAAACCACAGTAAGGCTGCAATTTGAAAACAAAAAATAAAATAATTCTTTGTAAATGATACTTATTATTCAAATATCCACTACTTCAATGTTGATTGAAAAAAAACTATTGAAATAAAACTACTTTTTACGGATTTTATCGCGGCATATTCGTAAAAAGTAGTTTTATTTCAATGTCTAATATTCGCGTAAGTGTAAGAAATCAATATGTTTGTCAAAACTAGTTTTACGAACTAGATAACACTGTGTAATTATGTTGGGATATATTTTTACTTGATACAGGCTCTTAATTAATGTAATCGCTCCTTTACAAAACAAATAACCCCACCCTGTACAAGCCAATACATTATTTTCCTAAAACACATTTCTCAAGACTGATACTTTACATACCTACGTGTATGTACACGCAGGTATGTAAAGTTTCAACAGCCACGAAGATAAATTAAGTCTATTAGTATCGAGAATGTATAGACTTGAGTAAATGTGTTTGTTGACCTTTAAAGCATAGGGAGCATTAATTTTGGAAACTTATCAATCAATTAGGTTAATAGCGGTTTCGTATGAACGGTATTAAATTGAATCTCAATTACTGTGTATATTGTTAGTGCCTAATAAGCTAAAGCCTTCGCTAAAATCTGTTTATGGAATTTCATGAGCCGTTATTAGAGCTGATTTTGTAGTAGGTACCTAAATTGCTTCTAGTAACTAATTTGAATCCTGCACTCTCTATCAAATTATATTGAAAATAAATCTTTATTTTTTGTTTTCAAATTTGCTCCAATAGCCCAGTGGTGTGGTCAGCTAAAAGTCAAAGGTCCTAAGTTTGAACCCAAGGCATGCACTACCGACTTTTAGAAGTTACATGCGTATTTAACAAATGCTTAAAAGGTGACTATAGCCTTAATTTCTTTCAAATGAGAGGAGACCCGTGCCCGGCAGTGGGAAAATAATTGGGTTGGTAATGATGCCAAATTAGGTAGTATAACACAAACTTTACTTTTCGTGGCCCATGACAATGCGTTAATAACCCGTCATTTTAATAACAATACTTTAAATGCGAAAGTAAATCTAATCGGATTATATTTTTACGTATTCACGCCTTAAAAGTTGAACCAATTTGGATGAATTTTTATATAGACATAGACATTGAACCATGGAATAGGACAGGCTACCTACTCGTACTTATATTTACAAATAAAGTAAATGTAATAAAAGTTTATGAAACATAAAGCAATCAAAAATAGGGGTACTACTGTGACTACCAATTATTACTTAAATAAAAAAGCGTGTTTTCTACAATCAATATCAAAAGAATTAAATAATTTAAAAGAGCTAGTCCACTTTCTTAGTATTATTAATTGCTATAGTTTAATGAACTACATGTAGTATAATGTCTAACAAAATTGCACGAAATTTGATTATGCGATCAGCATTCCATTCGATCCAGCAGTTCATTGCAGAAACCAGCACTAAATAAGAGCTACGTAACCAAACCAATTAAACCTAATTTCACATATGCATGTATTATGTAACTAATATGTACAGGGGTCTAAAGCGTCATACACACTGTCGATATCGGTTGCGCGGCTCGTTGATACATTATTCGCATCAGATGTAACAGCCAGTGTGCATACAAGCGTAGTCCCCCACTGTAGGGACTTTACGCGTTGATTCACATACTAGATATCCATTGGGGGTTACCACCAACTGCGAGCTCTATCATGGTGTACGTTTATCGGATGAGTTAACATGATATGATCGTTATGGGCAGTGGTATACAGAGAATTTATACTAGGTCGTGTGTTGAAGCTAAAGAGAGGATTCTAGTTGAGTAATTAACAAGCTGAGCAATCCAACTATCACGTTAAGTTTTGTCTGCTGATACAAGTCTACGCTCAGATCCAGCACCCATTCTCACCTCAGAAAGCACGTTAAAATTTCGCTTCTGGATGTCAGAAACCAGTTCTGTGGTCAAAAACCTTCGTTTAATTCGGCTGGAGAGGTTTGTTGGTAGTTGTTTATTGTAAAATACAAATATTTAAATTTTTAGTCGCATATGGGTAAATAATATATTGATGATCCACTATGACCTTGTAGTCAGGTCGACTACAAGGTCATAGTGCATGTATTTCTAAAACGGTAGACAGATCCTATTGTTCCTGGTAATATGTGCTTACTTCCACTAACCGGATCAAATCCACACTTCGAGCTTCTACTGAGAATTTCTAAGAAATACTCTATAACTGGGTAAGAAGAGCCGAAGATCGAGCTCTGTGGCGTTCATTGGGGGAGGCCTACGTCCAGCAGTGGATGAATATAGGTTGATGATGATGATAATGATGATGACGACTCAACCACACTTGCAGCTACACTAGGGTTCTCTAGACCAATGAGACAATGGAAAGTTAGATCAATGTATACATGAATAGAAAACAAATCCAGTTATTTATCGTCTGATAATTTTTGTCGCCTGTTGCTAGTATCGTGTGGAAACTCCTTTATCAGATTACCTTAGCTTAGACTATAACCACAGAGCACTACACCAGTAATTACAGGCAATTGTGGTCGCTGTCCAATCACACGAAACATAGTAAGACTAGTCTTAGATGTAAACCAATTAAGTGTACTGCGAATGTTAATGTTTTGGTGGATTCTAATTGTGTTTAATTAATTTTATTTGACGACCAGACTGTGCTGTGGTAACCTAGCGGTGTGACCAGTGGACTGAGATGTCAGTGATCTCGAGTTCAAACTCAAGGCACACCACTGATTTTTCGGAAGTTATGTTCGTATTTATCACATGTTCAAAACGGTGAAGGAAAACCTCGTGAGGAAACCTGCATGCTTGAGAGATTTTGTCTGCCAATCCGTAGTAGGCTAGCGTGGTGGACTATAGCCTAATCCCTCTCAAATGAGACGAGACCCGTGCCCAGCAGTAGGACAATAATGGGTTGATGATGATGATGATGATGAACTTGGAGTAAGGGTTGGTAATCCGGGTAGGAGCAAATGTTTGTGTGATGAGCATGGAGATTTTTACCTGCGTCATGGATGTTTCTATGCATAACGTGTATGTATTTGCAAAAAAAAAAAATTTGTGTATTAAACTTCTTTTTTCTATTATTTTATTGTACATCGCATTTTTATAAAATATACTTTTAGTGAACTTATTTTATTTGAGATTAGCTTTTATTAACTGCTTTTTGTGGTGTTATTTGATTATATTATCTGCATATAACTCTGAAAACATACCAGCAACGTCGAATAAAGGCGTTAAAGTATGTTATGTATAAAGTTCTACGTTCTCGTCAGCGAGGCCACTGTTATCTTTCCTCTGCTTGCGACCGAAATATCTTGAGATTTTTTAGAAATTTAAAAACAGCTAAAAATATGTATAGAAAATATCAGATAAATATACACGTACCTTCTATAAAAAACATTTTTTTCAGTACAAAAATTAAAGCCATCAAAGCAGTGAATATTAAAAGCCACAATAAAACATGAATAGTAGCCTCAAATATGGCCGCGGGCGTTAAAAAATCCTCCTAAGTGTGCGAACAAACTTGCAACATATTTCAGTGTTTCAGAACTCTAGAATCCTTTCTTCACGTAATTCTCTGAGATTTCTTGTTGCTTTTCAGCATAATAAATTAGGCTGTGTTGTAACAGCTGATGTCTAACTTCAGGTTAAAACTACGTTCATCCTGCGTGATCATTGAGGTATAAATCAGTAAATCAGCCACGTCGATCTTGTTTGCTTAAAATTTAACGAAACGCTACATTACGTCATTTTTGTCCTGTTATAAAAAAAAACACTGAAAAATATATTGCAATTGAGAGACATTAGGTTATGATTATACATTGGCAAATAATATACGTATGTTTTTTTTGCGAAACAGTGTACTCTAAATCACGGAGTTCAAATGTTATTGATACAGGAGTAGTACAGTAGTAAAAAAAATACGTTTATATAGTGATTCGAAGATTAAAACTTATAAAACATTTCTCATTAAATTGACGAGTTGTGAAGTTTTATTTGCTGAGTAATGTCACTGGCTACCAGTACTATAAGTCTCTAGAACATTATAGCTCACTGGTCTAAAACATGTTTTGTTCAACCTGGAGTTAGTTAAAACAATGTTGATGCAACTATGTTGGAATTTTGCACCTGTTTCAGCAAGAAAAGAAAATATTACTTTTGTGTGAGTAATTATGATTTCGTTTTGTTTGACCGCTTACAACAATTTGGCTCAACATTTACACTGTTTATATTAAAACTTAGTTACGATCGTGTTTGGATATGTGTATTAAACTCAAATTATTGAAAAATGCACCTTCTATTTAGCTTACATGATTTTGGATTAAATCCTTTGATAACTATTGTTGTTAGTAGCAGCTTGGATGTTTAGTAAGCCTTAATGGTGATATGTAGTTTCTTGCCTACAATTTTTAGGATTTAAGTATGTTTAGTAATAAAATAATTAATTAAAAAAAATAACTCTAGCAATACACTTTAGTGATACGCTACAAAAACGGAATAATAAACGAATAAATAAAAAAGGCTTGTGTTACGGATACTAGATGGTTGATATACTACATTTATACTTTTTTTTGTAAATACATACATATTATACATAGATACATCCATGACTCGGATACAAATGTTGATGCTCATCACACAAACATTTGTCCCTACCGGGATTCGGGCCCGGAACCCATAGCACAGCAGGCAGCGTTAACTGCCTACTGTATCTGACTCGTGGATGTATCTATGTATAACAAGTATTTGTGTAGTATATCAACCTTCTAGTATCCGTAACACAAACCTCGTTGCTTACCACAGAACTAGATGGCGCTGTGATATATTTATTTACTTTAATGAGAGGAGATTCGTTCTCATCAGTGCGACGGTAAAATAGGATGATTGAATGGTTGTAAATAATGAATATCTGTTCAATAATATTTATTTAGAACATCATCAAACATCTTTCTTGCTCTTAGTAAGTTTCCTCTTAATCCTCTCAGTGTACGCAGCAACAATGTTGGACAGCAATGGCAGAGCTGATGATTTCTCATCATCTCTTACTCCCACTTTTTCACAAAGATCTGACCTGCAACCGTATAATAAAGTCATGAAATACTCACTGAGTCACTGAAACTGATTTGTCTTAAAAAGGGATGGACCTATACAAACTGTATAGCTTTGTTTCTTTCTCGTATTGGAACAGTAATATTATAAAGATGAAAGATTTGATTGTTTGTTTGTTTGCATTGTAGGCTCCAAAACTACTGGACCGATTTGAATAATTCGTTCACCATTAGAATGCTACGCTATCCGTCTTGAACATAGGCTATATTTTATTTAAAAAAATATTAGGTATCCGTATGAAAAGTAAATTGAAGATTTTTAAATATTAATTAAATACTTATATCTACCCGGTATACCTCATAAAATGATAAAAAGAATAGGGGCCCACCTATGTCTAGCAGTTACAATAAATGAGTTGCTTAATGACGAGATAATATTGTTATTTTTCTTGTAAAATATTGTAGTAGATCAGAGTTTGAGGTTTTGTGTGGTAAATAATTAGAATAATTGCCTTGTCTAATAATATGTCTTCAATACATACTGGTTAAACCGGAAATGTTGCATATATATTTGGTAGGTTGAGAATCGGTCCTAGGCTTCTAACCCTAAATTTTCACTCGTGTCACAACAACCCGTATAATGTGGAAAACCAACGTTTGCTGGGTCAGGTAGTTATTATACATATAGAAAGGAAATTTGACAACCTTGTCCTTTTAGCTTTCGGCATAGCAGCTTCAGACATCATAATCGATGCAGTATACAGGTACCCATTCCATTCCAGATACTCCCTTACTAGTTCATTGACGAGAAGAACTTCTTCAGTTGGTATGGGGGGTGAAGAAATACTTCCCGTTTGTTTGTTTTGGAGAAGCGATGTCACTTGAGCTCGAACCTGTGAATTTAGACGATGAAATTATTTATCTCTCTCTCTAACATTGTCTTTCTCTATCACACATTGTACGTTTTTATTAAGTACAATTTTTTTATACCAAAAAGGTGGAAATGTAACTTATGGCCTGTCTGATGGTTAGCGGTTACCGTAGCATACAGGCGTTTGCAACACCAGAGGTGTCGCTCACGCGTTGTCGATCCGTGTAGAAACCGTTTAGGTTTCTTAAAATGGGGAGTTAAGTCAATTTTAAGTTTCCGAACAGTCATTACTCTCCCAATGAGTTTTGGTAACTTTACTCACTCGCAGAAACACAACTATTGTTTTTTCACTGCTGTGTTCTGTAACGCGGAGGTACTTTCACAGTCGGGCAGCTCAATTTGAGCGAGGAATCGCGCTATGCTATAATCTACCTCTCGATATTGTTATTTTACAAGAGTTTTATTTTAAACTCACATACTTTCTAATACTTCTTAATTCATAATTAAAATCTCTTAGTCTCATAAACCAATTTGTTTTTCCACAGCTGGGCCCGGTTGTCCTCTCATTGGAGAGGGATTAGGCTATAGTCCACCACGCTAGCCCAGTGTTAGGGATGTATTATCCGGATGTATTATTGTTCAAATGTTTATTAATTAGTGACTATCCAATTTATACAGAACGAGCACACCCTATCATTTAATCGTGCAGTTTTACATTTGGTATAGATTTAATATGAGAGCTGTGGTGGCCTAGTTGTGTGACCAGTGACATTTTGGAAGTTATGTGCGTATTTATCACATACTTAAACGGTGAAGAAAGACATCGTGAGGAAACCTGCATGCTTGGGTGATTTTCTTTATAACATGTGAAGTCTTCCAACGCGCAGTAGACTAGCGTGGTAGACTATAGTCTAATCCCTCTCAAATGAAAGAAGACCCGTGCCCAGAAGTGTAACAATAGTGAGTTGATGATGATGATGATGATAGATTTCATATGAGTCTATGATGGGATAACATACGAGTAGGTTTTTATAAAAAATTGGTTTTAGTTTGACTGATTGCCATTCTCTTTAGTATATTGCGATAAATTATTGAAATAAACAACAGAATTTCCCCAAATCCCCAGAAATCATTGAAAAACACGTATCATGTTTCAGCAACACAAATTAAATAAAAATGATCAGGTTGTAATGTTTATTATTTAAATGTTTGGTTTAAATTCAGTCAAGCACTTAAATGGCGAGTTTTATTATGCAAACCGCATTATATAGTGACCACGATCGTTGGTTACAAAATGGTTGTCCGATCGGAATACGGGAGTGTATTTATTTTGCGGATCTATACAAATATTTTAAATGATTTTTTATCTATATAATTATGATAATCCTATGAAGGCAATGGAACTAGGTGTAGGAGGTAGGGCATAGCGAGATTTCTCGCTCAAATTGAGCTTCCCGACTCGGGAAGTACCTCCGCCTTACAGAAGACCGCAGTGAATCAACAATAGTTATCTTTCTGCGAGTGAGTAAGGTTACCAGAGCTCATTGGGGGAGTGACTATTCTGACAGCCTGGGAATCCCGTTTGCTGTCAGTTCAGTAACTCCCTATTTTAAGAAACCTGAACGGTTTCTACGGGGTTTGGCAACGCATTTGCAAGCTTCTGATATTGCAAATGTCTATGGGCGGCGGTCATCACTTACCATCAGTAAGCCGCCTGCTCCTTTGCACCCTTATCACGATAAAAAAAAAATGTTCTTTTCGTCGTGATATTGGAACAGCATGCACAGTATGGACATATTGTATTTAATAGAAATGTATTTATAAAAAAATACGTGTATAGCTTACCGACCATTTTAGTATCACTATCTAATGCCATATTTGTTCGTAAGGTTGGAAATAGATGGCGCGGTGTATGCTGTTTACATAAACGACCTAATAAGTTTAAAAATGCGAAATGTTTTTTCATCATCATCATCATCACATCAACCGTTAGACCTTCACTGCTGGACATAGGTCTCTCCTAAGGATTGCCACGACGACCGGTCAAGCTCCGCCCGCATCCAGCGGATTCCAGCGACCTCTACCAGGTCGTCAGCCCACCTTGCCGGGGCTTGCCTAAATGCTTCTAACATAACCTTATTTTAAGATTTCTAAAGTTGTTATGTTACAGATATTCACACACCTCTGCAGAGATCTTACTCAAATATCCATTCTTCTTTAGCAGATCTTTTATTGCTGTCAATAGTTCTTTTTCTGATACTGGTTTTTCATTCATTTTTCAATAAAATAATATTATTCAAAATTCAACGCCAAATCCCAATTGTGACTTTTGACATTGACACATAGCTTCATTTTTTTTTTAATGTCGTCAATATTTAACTCAATAATTATTTACATATAATATTTAAAAAAAAGTTTCGTTATAATGAGGTTAGGAACCTTTACACGCGCGGTCATAGGGAGAAAGATCCGAAACGTGAAGATTAATTAATATCAATATACCGCGATGAATAATTATAACTAATAATAAGTAGTTTTGTTGATTCTGATTTACAGGAATTGCAGTTGTAGAGATAAAATAAAATAAGTATAAGAAATCGTAACTATTAGTATCGTATTTATTATATTTTTGGATATATTCATCGTTAATATACCTAGTAACGTTCGCAAGTTAAGCAGTACATCTGAATATTTACGAAAATGTAATTATACATATAAGGAGAACCTTATAATATATATACATATAAGGTTCTCGAGTGATGACCGCATACTGGAAGACGGAACGTGGGTAGGCCTCCGGTAAGGTGGACCTGGTAAAGTTCATTGGATTCATTGATGCAGGTGGCCCAAGAGCGATCCTAGTGGAAATTCTTGGGTGAGGCTTATGTCCGGCAGTGGACGTGACCTAGTTGATGACGATAGGTAAGTAAATTTTTAGTCTCTGCCTACACCTTCGCGTATATTGACGTACGTCTAATTCAATTCCGAAATCTTAATTAATACCTAAATTAGTCTAAAAATATAAAACTAACAAGTTTATTTTATTAAAACAATTGAAATTTCCAGTAAAATTCAACTCTGCCCCAAGAAAAGCAATTCCAAATTGACGAAGAAAAATCCTTCGAAAATTAAACTTGCCTTTACAAATTTAGGTAACCTTGGCATAAAATTCAAATATGCGAGCTCCGGGGAGGCTTTAAGTGATTCAATTCCAGTGATAGGAGGTTCACTTGAGATACAGTTTTAAACTCGAGCCATAGCCTCGGAGATATGGGAGAAAGGAATCGGTGACGAAATTGGTAATATGTTGGAATTAGCCGAATAACTTTAGTTTGGGTTGGAATAACTTGATGAATATACAAGGAATATTTTGTGAATTAAATATGCATATGTTTACACAATTGGAGCATTATTTTATTTCAAAAATGCCCCACATCAGGATTTTCTACTTTCTCGTGTTTGCATACATAAATGCTCACATACAATACAGCCCGTCCTCAAATATTTACCGTGAAGCAATCGAACACGCGACCAACAGTGTTGCAAAAGCCAATCATGTCTGTATACGATGATTGTTTTTTGGCAAAATACTAATATTTATATTAATATATTTTTTGATAATAATTATATACCTAATATTTCATACCACATGGTTTGAAACCGCGCTTAAGGCGTTAATAGCATATTTATCAATATGTAAAGTAAAAGGTGATAAGTATTTGGCTAAGCAATAATAACATCAAGTATCATCATTCATCATAAACCCACTTTACAATTTTAATACTATCCCACCGCTGGGCACGGGTCTCCTCCCATTTCAGAAGAATTAGGCTATAGTTCACCACGCTAGTTTACTGAGGGTTGGCAGACTTCACACGCCATCAAAAAAATATTTCAAGCATGCAGGTTTCCTCACAAAGCTTTTCCTTCCCATTTAAGCATTGTGATAAATACGCACATAACTTCGGAAAAGTCAGTGGTGCCTTGGGTTCGAACTCGAGGCCTCTGACTTTTCACAGTCTACTGGTCACACTACTAGGCTATCACAGCTATTTAATACACACACAGTCACACAGCATAAGCAGGAAAGGTGAAAACGTATATTTGGTTGACAACCAAATAAACATTACAGTATTTTTCATGAAAAATAGAAAGCAAAAACAACACAGATATGGTATTTTATCATTCCATTTATTACCTGCACACTTAGAACTTTTGTTGGCTGTACCTAACAATGGTAGCAACCCTATTTTTACCGAGAGACTTTGACGTATGGTATAACGACCTGCGGCCAACTGCAAGCGCATTCTTCCTGCAGTCGGAATAACGGTACCTCTAACTAATGTTTAACGCATTAACTAAAAGAGAAACAGTTTCGTTGGAACGTCGGTTGATAAATAACTGTTTGCGGACAACCCTATATCTCACGCTGCATTGAGTACTGGCTTTTAGAATAGAATGGTGCTATTTAGATTTCTGTTTCGTATAAATTAGTTAATTATTTTATTGGTTAATTGGCATAAAGTTCAAACAGCTTCAAAAGTAGTCTTATAACTTGATATGCGCATAGGTATAATTAATTCGTGATTGGAGAATATAGTTGAAACGAAATATAAAAATTGGCTTAAGCTATATTTATCCAAAATGGTTGGTTTCAAGAAAATGTACTGCTATAATAAAATTGGCATATGCATAAGAAAATATACCTTTCTATTTAGTCTATAAGTGTTGTATTAGTTGCTGTTGGTGTACTTATTATAAATAAATAAAGTTTGACGACCCAATTAGCACAGCTGTACTGAAGGCTGCCTTCTGTGGGAATGGTCGTGGGTTCGAATCGCGGCAGGGGCAAATGTTTGCCTGATAAGCATGGACTTTTGAACCTGAGTCATAAATATTTCTCTGTATAGAAATTATGTACGTATTAAAAAAAACGATGTAGTCCACCAACCATTTACTATCCGTAACATCTCATAGAAAAATTAGTTGAAACTGTTAATTTTAGTATTATTTATATGCAATTGAGGCCGAAAGAGTACTTACATTAAAATCATCAATCAAAACTGACAGTAATAACTGCGATCGCTGTAACTGATAGTAATTGACCGCAATGCAATGATAGATACTTTTGCATGCTCTGCAATAGTTAATCACCTATTGATTGGTATTTACCTAAGTAAATACCACTGCAATTGGTGGTACAACTACACAACCATTTGGGTACAGATTTAGATTTGTACCCAAATTGAAATCGTCATAAATAAACTAACTCCTGTAAGAGTTCTATGAACGTTTGCTTTTTGAAATCTCACTGGACCAAAGTGGTGGTATAGTCTATTCGTCTCGACTTGCGAGGAGACCCTTGCCAAGCAATGTGTGTTCAGTTTGTGTTGATATTACCCAAATTAAACCATTTGCCTTTAAACGTTCTGGTCATGTTTGTTTTTATCAGATCCAATAACTATGCAAAAATAAATAACAACAAAAACTGGACCCCGAAGTGCCGCTTCGAAACTCGACTTTGCAACAAAAAACTCAAAAGGAACGTCTTTTTCATGGCAGCATCATTCACCTGGGAACCTTTGAGCGTAGGTACTCATTCGAACATGAAAGATTGAACTCTAGGACGTAACGTAACATTTATCAAAAACTAGCTTTTGTTCGCAACACCGGCCGCGAGACTATGCGATTTTCAGTTTTATTTTTCAACAATATGAAACATAGTTTTGGTTGTGTACCTATATTTTTGAAGGTTTTCTACTGTTGCGAAATTTTGTTGAGTGATGTTTTTTGTTTTGTTTTTGATTCTATGAAACATGTTTATATACGAGGTCATTAAAGGGGAACTCATTGCAAACTCGGTGGAGAGTGACTATTCAGTCAGCATGGGCATTCCATTTGCTGTCAGTTTAGTAATTCCTTATTTTAAGAAACCAAAACGGTTTCTACAGGGGTGTGCAACGCATTTGCCTTCAGGTGTTGCAAATGTCCATGGGCGGCGGTGATCACTTACTACCAGGTGAGCCGCCTGCTCGTTTGCCCCCTTATCGCAATAATAAAAAAAAACATTCTGAGTTTTAGTAAGATACTTTAAATATAATATCCCCGACCATGTCATATTAACTACCTTAATATTTTTAGGAACATAAGCAAAAATCAATTTATTTTTAACGTTTATTTTAAGCGGATTCTTTAAAAATATTTTTAATAAATTTCCTAAGATTTATCTTCTCTTCTTATCTAGATAAGAGTCATCGTAATAAAGCCAAATGTTCTAGAATATCTAATTTAGTATTTCTTTAGTTAATACGTTGTATCCGGTACAAGAATTGGTGTATGTCTAAACATGAAACTGGGATTTTACTAACAACAACAGGTATGTGACATAAAATTGAAATATCTAGGTGTAGTATGGACCAATAAATTTCCTGCGAGAAAACTTTCAGAAACACACGTTTTATGGTATTGGACTGATCCGTCTCTCGCATAACTCTAGTGCTTAGATAACAAACATCCGATGCGGGGAGACGATACAGAAAATAGTGAATAATCATGTTACAGCGCCGAGCTTACCCGACGTTTTCCGAGCGGCAATTTTCAAACTTGGAATGCTAACCGACGGAGAAGCGCAGTTTGCCGCCGACCGCTGTATTGTGCGGACGTGTTTTGTTTGCTCAACAAATATCTCCGGTCGGACGTTCTGTGTGGTGGTGATCGAGTGTTAATGTTATTGTGTTTGACAGTATGAGGACATAAATTGTGTTTTATTTGGAAGATTGTAGGACATAATAAGGTAATGGAGCAAAGTTTTGTTATTTTTATTTTGTTTTATTATAACTTATATTAGGATATTTTATAAAGTATATTTATTCTCTGATATAAGTCATATTCAATATTCTTTATTACTTTTAGGAGCACATCAAATAATATATGAATTATTTTGTGATACATTACAATTTATCTGATGTCTGAAACATCATAAATAATGCTAAAATAACTCACGAAATGTTAATCAAGAATTTCATCACACCGCAGGGTGAGAATTCATACATAAATTTTAATTCTGAAATAATATTCCAAGATTCATTTAGCAAATTAAATTAAGTCTACCGTATCCGCAAATGTGAATGTGTGTTTGAAGAATATTCGTAGCGAGAACGTAGCGCCTCGCTACGCCGCGCTACGAATTGCTACGAGTTAATTGAACTTTAATTTTATTTTCTACTGGGAATTGAGACTCGCGCAGTTAGTGTTAAGATTAACATGAGAATGAACTATTAATATTAACGTTTATTTATTCATAGTAGAACTTCGAATAATTGCGTCTGGTGTAGTTGTTAGTGATTCTTGTATTTATAAAACTATGTATTTATATACTATATATATATAGAAGACTAAGTAATATTTGGAATATGCTACTTGACTGTAAGATATTGGTGTACTTTATACTTTCACTGCGTGGATAGCTTGGGTAGATAAATTTCGATGACCCCAATATATTTTACAGATTAGATACTGTTTTACATTAATCGAATATGACTAATATTTAGAATATAATTTAACAAATATTTAATAGACAATGAGTTCCAAATTTTTTTATTTAAAATTAATATGATAAAATTGAGACAGCACATAGAAAGCCCAATGTGGTGGGCTAACCTCGTTCTATGAGGAGACCGTGCCCAACAGTGGGACAATTGTGTCGAGAGCAGTAATAATACAAAATGATTTCTAAATGCGTCTGCAATTGTAATTTGCGCAGTTTTTTGCCATACAACATTTTTGTTGCTTCTGGGTTAAGACTGACGCTCGGGAAATATTCAGAAACGTGAACTCATAAAACGATTCGACAATTCTAAATGTTTTTTGTTATGTCAATGTAGGTACTTTTGGCTTATGACCAAGATTATTGAAGTGAAAACTTATTTTGGTGCGTTGATCACTTTTTGGGTGAACAAAAATTATAGAACTCGCGTCATCGTCACCGAACGCTTTCCATGAGCTATATGTATACTATGTATATATGTACATAGATATACATCTGATATACGTGCATTTTTATGTTATTTTTTAACAAACGTGTTCATCGTGCCATGTGCAGCCACCACTGAGCACAAAGCTCCTCTAATTTAAATTAGATTAGGCTATAGTCGACCACGTTAGCCAAGTGCGGGTTGGCAGACTTCAAACGCCACCGAGGAAATCTTTCAAGCATACAGGATTCCTCATGACGTTTTCCTTCACCGTTTGAGAGTGTGATGAATATCTGTGTAACTTTAAAATGTCCGTTGTACGTTGCATTGAACTCGAGACGTCTGATTTCACAGTTTTCTGGTCAAACCAATAAACTATTACGAGAAGAAGAAAGACATTATAAAAGCTAGGCAATAAGCCCTTAAATATTTCTTCTCCTTTATGATTTGGGTACATTTAGACACTTGAAAAATACTACATACTTTAACAACCAGACTCACAAAAATTACCTGCAGGTCATACAAGTATTCAGGCTATAGATATATCTTATATATAAAAATCTTGTGTCACGGTGTTTGTCGCTGAACTCCTCCGAAACGGCTGAACGGATTATTATGAAATTTTGTATGTATATTTGGTAGGTCTGAGAATCGGTCGTAGGCTATTTTTTACACCATTGGGTGATAAGGATGTCCCTCACCAGACTTTTTTTAAATTTTTTTGACACCTCACTTTTTGTATTTTTTTTATAATTTGGCGGCATCAAAAAATGTTGCGAAAAAAACTAAGTAAAATTCATTACTTAAACCACTCTCTTTCTCTTAGGTGACGCAAACGAAGTTACCACGTAACTTCATTCAACTAGTTAAATTATACAAATGGTTGAATGACTACAAATTATATGTCAGTAGAGGATTTTATGTCCGCAAAAGTTTAATAATTATTATAAATTCTTCAATTTAAGCGTCACGATTTCATATTGCAATATTATAACACCTTTTTATTTATTTTAGGCTAGGTACCTAACCATTAATTCGCACGAATCAAAGAAAAATAAAAAGAATTTCTTCAATACATAGTTATTCAAACTACCCGACAAAAGACATTTATACCGACGTTAAACATTCCATATTCGTTTTATTGGAAAACCGTTTCGCTATTTTTTTCGCCGGAAAACTTTCGTTTTATAAGAAATAGTAGTACATTTTCAGCTGTTTTTTTTTCTACCGTATAACCCCTTTCTGTTGAAGTGGTTTTCAAAGAAACTCTTTTAAGTTTTTTTTTGAAAGTTTGTTTCGAAACTGTTTGAATGAGTTTTTAAGTGACGACATAATTTGTATTGAATTTGCGTGGTTTCGTATTGGTTTGTTGTTTCCTCTATAATGTAATATTTTACCTGTTGTTGTTGAATAATGATTACAGAGACAAATAGGGTATCTTACGATCTGTCTGACTGGGATGTGTAAGCCCAGATATTTTTTATCTAAATGTTCCTAAGGGAACATTTTATAAATAGATAAATAAATGTCACCCAAAATCAAAGCTACTGCTCACAGTAGATTTGATTTTGGGTGTTGTACGGGAATTTACAAAAACAAATCCTTTCGCCAAGACTTATAACAAACATTTAAGCTATCCAAATATTTGATCCGTATTGTCCGTGATGGCTCAATTGTGTGACGACTGGCTATGAAGACTCGAATTTATGCTTAAACTAAACACTATAAAGTTTTTGAAGTAATGTGTTTATTATATTCTCAAACGGGGAAGAATACCGCAGTGAATCAACAATAGTTGTCTTTCTGCCAGTGAGTAAGGTTACCAGAGCTCGTTGGGGAGTGATTATTCTGACAGTATGTGCATTTAATTTGCTGTCAGTTTAGTAATTCCCTATTTTAAGAAACCAAAACGGTTTCTACAAGGTGTGCAATGCATTTGCAAGCCTTCAGATGTTGCAAATGTCCATGGGCGACGGTGATCACTTACCATCAGGTGAGCCGCCTGCTCGTTTGCCCCCTTATCGCTATTATGCTTTTATAAAGTCTGCTAGCATTCACTAAGTAATGGTGGACTATAGCCTAACCCCTCTGAAATGAGAAGAGAATCTTGTCCATTAGTGGGAGAGTAAATTGATTGATAAGCTTAAATTATTTGGTAGATTTCTTTGCCAAAATAACGAGTGAAAACACCAATTTGAAATTTTAAGTTTTTAATTGAATTACGCCGCAAATAACATACATTTAAGGGTTAAATTTGATCCGGAAACAGGCTTACGCCGAGAACTTATCGACCGAAATCCAGTCCTACCCTCATGGGAAGAAAACTTTAGTGAAACGAACAAACAAAATAATCAAAAGTAACTTAGCGAACGCTTAGTGTAACAATTTGCCGCCTATTATCACAAATTGTAATGGCTTGGTGTAAATCATTAGGAATAAGGAAGTATATAAAACTCACGCACGATAATAACTATTAATTATCAAGTTCAGTGATTATAGAAGTTTTGGGTTATTTGTAGCAACTTTTTCTTACTTTTGTTAAATAATTATGGTGATTAGATAAGTAATAAATTGTCAAGGTGATTTGAATATTTGTTCACCGTATTTTTTTTCTAATTTCTTAAACTTGCACTGCTATTAGATACTAGCTTTTATCCGTGACATCGTTTGCATAGAATCATATAGTAGTGTTATCCAGTCTGTTTTATATGTTTATTTAATTCTGCCCTCTATTAAGAAATGATCGATTCTGTAGTGAAACTTCCACCCCGCTTTCAACCTTATACTTAAGTTAGGAAACGAACCCAAGACCTCTTGCTCAGGAGTCGCACTTAAAACCAGTAAACTAACGGGGCAGTTAAAATTATATTACTGATTTTTTTATGGAAAACGAACTGGCGGCTCCTGTAATGGTAAGTGATCACCGCCGCCCATGGAAGTTTGCCACACCAGAAAGCTTAACATATGCGTTGCCAACTCCTGCAAAAACCGGAATGTAGAATGGGCATTCCGGTTTTTGCAGGGGTTGGCAAAATAGTTACTCCCTCAACGATTTCTGGTAACCTTCCTCACTCGCTAGGTCAGTGTGCTCCATCGTAGATCGCAGTGTTACCAAACACCAGGCGAATTATTGGGCAAGCGTAAATCTATAAATAATAAATAAAAAACTTTGTTCCGAAATGGATTACTTGGCAGCAATCTGTGACACGAGAAGGAAAGGTAGTGAATATTTGCTAGTACCTAGAATATCTTTAGTTTCGCAATATTTTCTTGTACCTTGATACTTTTATTATCATACAAAAATAACTATCACTTATAACTTAAGTCATTAAGAAGAAAACTTAAGCCTATTATTTGGTGGACCAATGTTACACAGTTGGCAATTATCGATATTCCTTTGTACCAAGTTTTGGTGAAATTTGAACAATAAGGTTGGCATGGTCACTTAAGAATGTAGAAAATTTAGATTTTGTGAGTAATTAAGTACATAAAATTGATCATACATAAGACTGAATACTTGATTAACTGTAACATAGTACATTTACAAATAAAGATCTATTCTATTCTACATATAGATATATACGTCCCTTTTTGTTGTTTGACACCTGTCCATGGGTCCTTTTAAACTTTACATTCATGGATTCGTATTCGTACGTATTACATTTTTATCCATTTGTTAACGATTATCGATTTATTTTACATACCTTTTTTCCACGGGTTAGGCAGAAGCTACAGAATACCACGCGCTTTGTACCATTCATACTACTTTTGCCTCGACCACATTCATACATCATATCATGCATGCGCGCCAGTTACGAGTTGATTGTTAAATAATACTGACTGCTTATATACCTAATAACAAGCTGACCGTTGAGCTTATATTAAGTTCCCAAATCGAACACTCACATTGGGTCTAAGTTATACTCAGTAGCAGGTGGGAATTAAGATAAAGAGCAATAGGCTGCTACAAAAGATTACAATTAACTTTAGCCAAGTCCTATATTTAATGGTACATAAACTACGTATTAAATATTAAAACAAAACTTTTTTTACATATCAGTAACTCATATTTATCTAGCGATGAACGGTGATTTAGCTTTTCTTCGTTTTTAACTTTTTTTTTAGAAATATTTATTCCATCCAATTGTGTTGTTCAAAATTGCCCAAAAGAATTATATAATTCAAATTATTAAAGGTAATACAATTCAGAAAACCTACCTAGGTAACCCTTGTTGCCTTTCGAGGGCAGACCTCATTACTCAATGTCATTTCAAAAATAAACCTTATTGTCACCGCACAATTGAGGTTTATTGAAGAATTTTATTGTAAATAATTATATATAGAATAACCTATAGATATTGTCCTGTCTGTTTCTCCACTGAGATATTTAACTATAGAATTTTAACTATACATGAACTGGTTCATGCATTATGATTGTATAGTTAAAATTTTTAATTGAACTCAGACGATCAAAGTTTACCTACCTAGTACCTTAAATACAAAACCAAAATAATGTTAATTCGTCTAGCTATTAAGGCGAATTTTACTGATATTTTCACGAACAAGTATGACAGTAAATAAAACGTTGACAGTAATTTGAATGCGTTTATTTGTTTATTTATTATTGTACATAAACATATGATAAAAACAGAAAACAAATTGACAGATACACTGTGCAAAGGCACAACTTATTTCTAAAGAAATTGGAGTGTAGTACGAATAGTGGAAAAACAGAAGTAAAGTATGTATACATACATTATACATAAATACTATGTATATTATACAAAAGTACCTATACATAAATAAACTTACAAATACATAGGGCGAAGAGAAAAACGTTTTAGATAGCCACTAACTTCGTCTGAGATGGAGTACGCAATTCAAGTACCTAATCTTCACAGGTCTCTTTCGAGCAGAATACGGCTTTCTGGATTAAACATGAGGATGTTGGCTATTAAAGCGCAACAGTGTATCCCATAATCTTCATTACAACACCAAGGATATTTGTTGACCCGCATTCCCATAGCTGTGCACAAACAAAACGTTTTAGTTAATCAAATGAAAGCGTTTTGATTCCGATGGCAGCATAAATACAAATAAATTCCAATTTATAATATATACAAGTGTAATTTTGTCAAGCGTTATTGTAGGTACCCGAAATTCACTCTTATTGCACAAATATTATTTCATAATATTACATAATATTTCAGTAATAAAGTCACTGTTTGTCACTCTTGAAGGTATCTACTTTTCTTTCATGAAAGTTTGCCGCTTGGTCAGCTTAGTCATCATTGTCAAATATATCTTTTATAGGAGTAGAGATAAGTTTGGAATATGCATAGATACGTCAAACACGGCTCTCAAAAACTTTATACTCGTACCTCGTATCGGAACCGACAACAATTCGCTTTTTGATGGATGTAAATCGATCAAAACTTTATTATTGAACAGCGCGAGACTTATAAAAACTTCCTCGAGATATACCTACATTTTTTTCCTGACAAAAACTTTACTAACGGCGATGTTGGAAGTTAAAAAAATGACGGAAAATGGCAAGACAGATGAAATTATGGAAAGATTTTAATGGATCTAAAGTCGTTTCGCCTCAATGTTTGGTTGAGTTTACCAAAGGAATTGTATTTATTGAGCTGGAATTATTCTTTTCCTTTTATGAAAATGAATTTCACAATAAGTTTTTGCTAAAACTTTGACGAATTTTGATTGGCTTGAACGGTTGGTTTTATCGTTGAATTAAATGCGTTTGATTCTGGTCTGATGAGAAATCATTTGCTCATGAGATAAAATATATAAAAATCTTGAAAATGCCTTAACAAAAAGACTGTAGTGCTCATATTAAGACATGAGTTAGAATGGGACCGATTGATTCTTTGTTATAGTCCAAGAATAAATTGTATTATCTACGGCCTGCGGAATATATCCAACTTATCACCGAATGGAATCATCATCATCATCAACCAATTTACTTTCGCACTCTTGGGCAGCAGAATCCTTTAAATTTTCCTTCTTAACGTATCAATTGCTATCCAATCAATTGAAAGTGATTAAGACTATATAGCCGAGTGACTAGTGGCAAATCGCACCAACTACTAATTGCACTTGCCTGCTCTTGTCAATCGTGGGACCATCAATATTTCATTCACTAAGACATCAACAGGAAACATACCAAGCAAGCTGTGTTTTCTTAAACTGTACCTAATAATAATGACCATTGGTTTCAAGACAAAGTGAAAAAGATTCTTTGATTTAAAACAATCCTCATATAAAAATATGTATGGTTATTCGAGAATTGATTCATGAATCTACATTTATTATAATGTTAATCATCAATCCTGTTTCCTTCAAAGGAATAGGCAGAGGTCAATGGCATTTTGACTAAGATATATGTTTTTAGGTCCCATGTAATAGGGGTGGACCTTTCACCATTAACCGGGTTAATGGCAAGAAACTTCACATAGGAAATGGGATTAATAATATGTGGGAACAAAAAACTGTAATAAAACCTTGCCTGGCTTGAAAATCAATTCAGAAATTCACTTTTGAGAAAGCTTTTTTTTCTGGTGCAGCTCTGTAAGTAAAAACTTATCCAGGATGTTATGTGAAGCTATTGAAATTAACAAATATCCGAAAAAAAAACTTCTGGATTTTATGGCAATATATTGATATTATTTTCAGATCCTATAGATAAAAAGTAAATTTATTTCAATGTCTAATATCATATACGCGTAAGTAAGTAACAATAAACATCCAAACTTCATTAGAGAAGATCATCGATCAACCGGGCACAAGTCCAAGCTGCTACAGAGGATTTCCTAGAAGAACCAACAACACTGCTCGACCAGGGAATCGAACCCAAGACTTGATTCTTCAATCGCACTTTACGAGCACTAGACCAACGAGGCGGTTTATTAAAAGCAATACATGAAAAGTAGCATAACCTAGGTTACAAAACCCAAAATTGATAGCCCTTTTTATTGAATAGAACAAGCCTGTAGAATAGGCTTTATTATAGTTAATACTGAGGTCTGAAGGGCCCTGAAAGTCGGCAAATAAACAATTTTAATCACGAAACCGTCTGTCCGTAAAGTTTCGATATTTAAATGAATAGCACTCGTATATACAAATGCCGGGAGCTATCCCGCGTATATTGTTCGAAGTATGCTAATTTTGAAATTAAAATATTTCAGTGGCTGCGTGTTCCAGCTTAATTTCTACGCGGTATATGCGAACACTAATCATATGAAGTGATGCTTTCTACTGAACGGAATTGTGGAACATGATTTATGTTTTCCGAAATGATGGAATATCTGATATAGGACTTTCAGATTTAATTGGATTGAGTTAAATTAGGTACAACCACATTGCCAATTATTTGGGCGGTATACAGTGGTAAGATTTTTAATTCGATTAGCCCAGCGGTAGGTAAAGCTGCCTTCTGTGTGACGGGTTCGAGAATAGATTCCCGGTAGAGACAATTTTTTATCAGAATTATGGATGTATGTACCTTTTAGTATCCGTGTAAATTAGATGACGCTGTGTTATAATATCCAGATATATTTTGCCAAGAATCCTTGTTAATTTTGTTCAAGTTAAAAATCTACTGTCATTTTCCCTGTAATATAGGAAGGACGTGGAGTAATATAGGTGGAGCGACGACTTGCGCAAGACAGCTGGCAGTGACTGGAGGAAAAGAGCCGAAGATCGAGCTCTGTGGCGTTTACTAGGGAGGCCTACGTCCAGCAGTGGACGAATACAGGCTGATGATGATGATGATGATGATAGGAAAATTAAAATTAAGAACTTATGGCTCAGGATGGCAATGCTCGAATCCTTGGTGTTCCTAGTTTCTATAGACTCTGGTTTCCATTTACTATCACGTAGGCCTTGTTACGATTATTTTCCAGTTTAGTTACTTCTTTCTCGATTCAAGAGACTCTTGTTGGTGGTACAATAGCTACTTTTCTCTACCCTCTTCCATTTTTTGTGACCTCTTGATACAACTCGTTTTCTACATTCTCATTCACTTTTCCCATGAATTTTCATTTAGGTGTTTTTACAAAATTGTTCTCTTATTAATTCAATAATGCATTAATTTTTATGAATAAGTAACCTCTAAAACTATATGTACAGATTATTAATACGAGACACAAAAAGAGAGGTGCCTTAAGTTTTAAGTAAGTATATGCCTATTTACGGCCGCGTAGCTCCTAAATGGATGAATCGATTTTATATTAGGTATTTTGTTTGAAAAGTAACTGGATCGACATTGTTCTAAGCTATAATTAAAAATAAATTCTTCAGTCGTTTGGAGATCGACTCGGAAATTTACTGACATATTATTAAGAACCCATATGTCACGTATAAACGATTTGATTAAATTACGAATAGCTGAGAACAAAACACTCATCTCAGTTACACCCATAACAGTAATGGCGGGTCGTTACCATAGACCGCTATTACATGGCAAGGAACGCAAAAGTTAGATGTGTTCGTAATGCATTCACATTTATCAAGAAGCCATGAGCCACACCGCCGTATTATGGGGTAGAGTTCTTAATCAAATCCGTCGGTTCCTTGAATTTCAATCTTAATGTTTTCGAATGTTTGATATTGATTGCTTTTGGGTGTTATTCGCTTCCTAAAGATTGATACGACGTGACGGTATTTGTGATTGAGGGTATGTAGGGTAATAAGTAGATACATATATGTGAATTAGGGTAAACTGTATATGGAAGTAACCCACAATGACAATAATATGCGGTATTATTATTTGAACCGCATATTGTCAATGAAGAGATTTTTTTTCCTTACCATTTACTTATCTGAAGTACTCCCTTTATGTTATAAAGAGAAGTCTCATAAGGCTAAGATAATTAAACGCCCTACGGGATATTTCTTTCTAATTGTATCAGCTGTACCTAATAGCTCAATGGAATATTTTTTTTTTCTAATCGTATCAGCTGTTTCATGTATAAAGCATGTTGCACCTCATCGCCTCCGTACAATCTCTCTAACGCTTCTTTACGCATTTACGCGCTTCACAAAATCTGACGAGTTTTAAGTACCAAGTGTTTAAAGACTCATTGGTTCTAATTAGGATACAATTCAAGTGATGTTACAGATAGAATCACTTCATTGGTTTAGGCGTAACGAGAGGCTTCAAAGTAAATTCGCCTTAAGATGTTCTTGTTTCAAAGTGATTGATATATTTTTTGTTTAATTTGTTAAGTAGTAAATTTAGCTTTAAGTGCCAGTCCTTTGTGACATATTTCTGTGATTTATTGTTTTACTAGCTTTTGCCCGCGACTTCATCAGCGTAAAATTAATACTTTTATCCGCATTCCAAACTTCCGCCCTTTTTTCTCCCTTTTAAGGGATGATTTCTGGGATGAAGACTATCCTTTGTCCTTCCTCGAGACTCAAATATTCTCTCAACCAAATGTCATCTAAATCGGTCCAGCGGTTATAGCGTGAAGAGGTAACAGACAGACAGACAGATACACTTTCTCATTTATAATTTTAGAATGGAATAATGGATTAGAATAGATATGGATTAATATGGATTTTCCTAATTTATTTCAAGGAATAAAATTTGAGTTTCTACAATTTTTAATACTCTGTGTTCTTACAGGCGTGTAGTATATAATATTTTTTGTTCGTTGTGTATAAATGTCTCATACATAACTCAACAATATCATCATGTCTCTACCATCAGCTGGCTTACGAGATGACATAGCCATACAAGCTGGAATAGCGGCAAACTCAGAGCTGCTATTGAATATTCCTCAGAAATATAAATAATACTTTGTTAATAATTTGTTTGACGAGATGTATGAATGTGGACGAGGCAAAAGTGGTATGCAGGGACCGTATCGCGTGGCTGTAGTTTCTGCGTGAGTGTATGTATGTAAATCTTCAACGCTTAGAAGCTGCTCTTGATATTGCAAAGTTATGAGACAATTGTGTCATTTAATATTTTTCGTAGACATGACACCACCACTGCTGGGCACACGGGTATTTAGTTTGAGAGGGATAAAACGATGGTCTACCACGCGTCGTGTGGGTTGACAGATTTCACCCACCATGCCATCGAGGCTCTCTCAGGTATGCAGATTTCCTCACATAGTTTTCATTCACCGTCCGAGCATGTGATAAATACGCACGTAACTTGGGAAAGCGGTGCGCCTTGGGAATGAAATTGAAACTTTAGACTTCGCAATCCACCACAAGGCTATCACAGCTCTACAACATTTTTAAATCACTCAAATACGTTTAAATACGGTTTTACCCACAGTAATCAATGTAGACACTAAAGCTTCTTGCAAAGTCCCTATGCTATCGGAACACTAATCTTATGTAAAACGTTTGGTCAATACGTAGCCCATTCGATTTATACGTCGTCCATTCTGAATTTTTTCACAGGAAATTGAATTCTACGTCGCTCGACGGTCCCATGTTTGAGAGTAAACTAGTTATTTTTTTCTTTCTTACACTTTTCTGGACTCTTTTATGAAAATGTGTTTCAGTCTTATTTTTATAGTATAAATGAGTTGAGTATTTTTGCTGCTTTGGTAAAATAAGTTTTAGTTAAGTAATGCTTTGGCCTTTTTATAGCCTTAGAAGATTTTGAAACTGCTTTTAAGTGGTTAAGTAAAAGTAGGTTGGGTTACGAAATGTTTCAAATCTCTTTTGTTTATAACTCTGAAATCGGTGTAGGTAAAAATCTTAAAGCCTTCAGAAAACCTTTTTGTTTTTTAAGAATTGAGGGGGAGCATGTGGTTATTATAAATCCATAAAGAAAGGACTCAAATCCTTTTAAAAGCGATAGGAGCAATGAGTGAAACGGATTGCTGTTCAGGATAAAAAAAACTAAACCTCACATATCATACTTGTATGATATTAATATGTGTAACTGCACCGTCCTGTATTTTTCCTATAAGATCGAAATTATAACTAATACACATAGTATTTCCTTCAATGACATAATATTTAAAGTTTGTGAAGGTATGTCAGTGACTGTGTTTGTAACCACAATAAATACAGGTCCCCGTACTATGTATATGAGAAAATCACAGCGAAATAAGTTTTCTCTAAAAATACAGATATAGGTATTCATTATTAAAAATTGTGATAGCCTAGTTGTATGACCTAGTAGACTGTGATATCAAAGGACTTGAGTTCGTTCCTAAGGCATGTACGACCGACTACAAAATTACATTTCTATTTATCACATGCTCAAACGACAGAGGAAAACAAGAGGAAACCTGCATGCCTGAGAGATTTCTCGATGGCGGGTGAAGTCCGCCAACCCATAATAGGCTAGCGTGGTGGAATATAGCCTAATCCCTTTTAAATGAGTAAATTAGTTTGTATATCATGTTATTATTAAATTAACTATCAGCATTACATATGACACACATAAGTTAGTTGGTATTTTAACACGAATAAGTGGCGAATTAAAATTGCTTGCACGAGAATTTATATATACATTCTTAGTTTTAATATGCCACGCGATATTGAGTACAATTATAAGCTTCACGTTGTATAATAACACGGAGTGCGGCTTTTAAATTAGCGATTCCTTTAAAATTACCAAAAAAGGGTTGAGGGGCTCGTGGCTAAATAACTGATTAAGTTGCTATTGTTATAATATATTTGATTGACTATGCTGATTAACCTACATATATATAACTGTAACCTGTTTAGGTCAGTCTATATGTAGAAGCCAATCTCAGCTCATTGAGGGACTCGTGGCTAAGTAATTACTATGCTGGTTAAACTATCTGTAAAGTTAGAATGCGGCTGTTGAGATCTCTCAACAGCATCCTAACTTCATAGACAGATTATCTCATTGTAAAATAATAAAAAGGGCTCGTGGCTAAGTAGAAATAATGCTGAGTAATATATCTGTAAGGTAAAGTACGCCTGCCTAGGTCAGTATGTAGATATTACTCTTATCTGGTTGTAAAAAATAAGAGGGGCAAGTGGCTAAGTCGAAATTATGCTAATTAATCTAAGTAATTTCAAAATACCAAGTATCAAGTACGTCTGCCGAGGTCAGTCTATAAATACCACCCTAACCTAGTTATAGAAACTTAAGAGGGGCTCATGGCTAAGTAATTACTATGCTGAATAGTTTATCTATAAAGTTAAAGTACGCCTGCCGATGTCAGTCTATAAATACCACTTTAACCTAGTTGATAAAAAGAGAAAAAATAAGGTTCATGGCTAAGACAGACAAAGAGATGGCTAAATACGGCGTAAACATAAGGGTTCCTACCAGGGACTGCTACGAGACTACAGAACTCTAAAAAGGAGGTTGAATAAATATAAAAAAAGTGATTTCTATTAAATTTTCAAATTGATTCAACGTTCATTTTCTACAACACGGCGAGGTTCTTACGTCGACGAGGAAAATAAATTTACGCTACCTTTCCTAAGATTTGTATCGAAATTTTTATCTAGATAATTGCTCCGTTCTATGTTATACGACATAGTATTAATTATTGCTATTAATGCCTACATAAAATAGCCTTGTGGCTATTTTTATTAGCGCCATAAATATTACGTTATTTTTTAATGAAACCTGAATTAATTTATGAATTGACAATTCTAGTTGTCTCAATAATCGCATCATATTTTTTCCTGTATTTTCACATAAATAACAACATAGACAATTCCCGAAACTGGGAAATGATTGTATCCATACAATCATTTTTTCTATGCGGAAATCAATCCTGTGAAACCAATCACTCAGCTATTGCGACAATCTTGCCGATAGCCTAGTTACAAGTTCCTGTTAACATCGATGTTGAATACTGTATAAAAACATTGCAACTGTACATACCTACTGTATAAAGCGAGTTTGTCACTCACTTACTCACTCAGTAGCTAAACACGTAATCACGAACATTACTTGAAATTTGCCATCTAAATAGTTTAATAAGTAGGATTTGTTAGCTTAGATTTTTTTTTTGTAAATTTCAACGTTGTAGGGCAAGTCAAGACTAGATTCACCTTTAAGTGGAAGGAAGTGGTTAGTTGAATACTATGACTTGGTAGTATCATTATAGCTTATCACAGGCTTACAAAATCAGCATCAGCAGAATTCCCAGAATCAATAGCACTCCATTAAAAATAATATAATTAAATATATCTCAGGATCTCGGGTTCACTCACTGAGTACATTTTTGTATTATTTTTAATCTATTATCGTATTGAATAAAATAAAATAAAATATTCGGACATTATGACACAGCGCCATCTAGTTCTGAGCTAAGCAACGCAGCTTGGGCTATAGATACTAGTTGGTATGCATACATATTATAGATTGAAACGTATGTCTCAGGTTAAATTTCTATAGTGAAAAATTTGCTCCTACCGGGACTCGATCGCAGGACATAGGACCCTTACCGCAGAAGGCCTTTGATATCAGGTCGTTAAAAAATAGGATATCAGGCCGCCATTTTCGTGGCCACACACTAACGCTTGTAAAATTTAAACCGGTGCACTGTACACTTATGGCGTTGAATCTGTGAAATTTAATTTACGGCAGGATACATGTTATACAGGGGAAGCCTTTTAATGAATAGAAATGTAATTGTGCTCTGTGGCGAACGGAATAAGATCTATATACCTCATTATAAAGAGCATTTGCTAACAATTATGTAATATCCCTGTTGTAATTAAAATCTTAAAGGCGTGAACTGTTACTATTTGGATATAAATATTTTCTAGTTCGGAACTTGCTAAATTTCAGTTTATCAGTTTAAATTCTAGTATCCGTAACACAAGCCTCGTTGCTTACAACGGAACTAGATGGCGCTGTGTCATAATGTCCAGAGATATTATTATTATTATCAATTTGTGGCCATTGAAAATATATTGTACGGGTTTAGGTTAAGGTCATCATGGTCGTGAGAGTGTGCTTGATATCTAGTTTACGCTAAGGATATTTGATTTGTGGAGGTCTGATTGAAGATCATCATCATCGGCCTATTACATTAATACAATAAATTAATTACTATATTACATAAATTTAAGTATATTTTGGTGGACTGAAAGCCCAATTTAGTTAGAAATACATCCTAACCTTTTCCTATCTAACTTTAGATTTTGTCTAAATGACAACTCTTGATGGCCGCAAATAATAATAATAATAATATTTAATTGCAAATGTAAATTATACTAGGTTTGGTTCCCAGATCGAGCGATTTATGCCTGGTGAACGGCTAAAGATCGCCCCCTATTGTATGGGTCCTAAAAAATTGGCTCCTCTGCTTACTTTTCTGGGGATAGCTGCATAGATAATGCTACAAACCTTACAAATTACTTAAGAAAAACAGCGTTTCAGGTATATTAAAGTTATTGACAGTGTTGCTACGTCAATAAAATTACATAAAACACAATATCACTAATATTGTGATCATAGAATGTTACTACGATCAAAATCCCATTACGTGCACGTCACGCTATCCCAAGACAACACGTGACACAGTATAATAAAAGTATTCCATTACATAACCCTGAAATGTCGATGCTTGGGTAATATAATAGACATAATATCCAAGATAGTGCTTAGTGCAAGCGATTTTAAGACCTCTGGTGGGTGATTGAACTATGATTATGGCTTGAAGTGGCTTAGTACGGCTTAATGTAGAAGACTGTACAGGGAAATTCAAATTAAAAGACATAGTTCGTGCAGTACTGTAGATGTGACAATAATTTCTGTGAAAATTAGTGTACCTATGGTAAAAAGATTTGCATCATAAAAACGTCCAGCGTATAATGAACCTTATGAGTTGTTTCTGGGAAGTGTTAAAACAAATTAACTGCGTGCAGATTGCTTTCCAACTAAAGCTCACACTGTAATGGAGTCGAAGCGTATCGAAAGGTCAACTTAAAAAGTAAACGAATCCCTTACCTACACTATTACTATTGACCATTATTTACACAACGTATTATACATATTTATATTGGCATCAAACAATATGCTGATTTTTAATAAATAATAATAATTTGTTTATTAAATAAAAAGTGCTGTACATTTGACAATAGGTATAAAAAGAGTACTTATGATAGACCTGAACTAGATTAAAATTAACAAATGTATAATAATAGACATTAAAATTACTTCTTACAGATTTAATCACAGTATAGTAATATCACTATTATTCATGAGGTCGTGGGCTGCCGACAATTTTACGCATTGCCCAGGGTACGGGTCTCATCTCATTAGAGAGAGATTAGGCTATAAATCCACCACGCTAGCCTATCGGTTGGCAGACCTCATATGCCATCGAGAAAATAGCTCAAGCATGCAGAATTCCTCACGATGCTTTCCTTTACTGTTCAACTTCAACTTCCAAAAAGTCAATTCTCCGTGACTTTGGTTTGAACTTTGACATCTGAGTTCACTGGTCATAGCACTAAGCAATCACAACTCAAGATTATATACGAATATTATCTCGAAATTGAATAAAGAGCAAACAAAGTAAATGCACTCGTATTTGTTGGAAAACCTTCGCGACTGTAGCTGACATTTTCGCCAACATTTTTTATTCTTGTTCCGTGCTACAACGGCAAGCTTAAAAAAACTATAAAAGAAGTTTAAATGTAGAACAATTCATTACCTTACATTTTTTTTTCTAAAATAATAAATATCATAATACGTTTAAGTCACGCGCGTCGCACATTATAAATTGTAATGAAGTCTTAGCAGGCATTTACTTTGAAGCATTAACTGCGCTGATTAAAATAACGGCAGCAAGCTTTTAGGTCATTTTGTTTGTATCCCAAAATATTTCCTAATAAACCCTTAAGTATTGCTATCTTTCATTTGGTATATAGAGCTGTAAGTTTGAGACCCACCTAAGTTTGAATATTTCCTTCACATACAGCCTGCTGAGATTGAACTCTTGGTTTGAATCCCCAGGTTCAGACCAAATTAAATGTAGCAAGTAAATTTATATATTTATTTAATACAGTCGAATTTAAAGAACAATATTCCAAACTCTTCATTATTCCAATCGCGCTATCTATAGATATAAAAACCATGCTTTAAAAAAATACTATAAAACTAAATCACATAACCTTATTCTTCGCCCACACGCCAGTCGTTGAACCCTGCAAGTATTTTTTCCTAGTTTTATTTCGAGTGGAACTTAAGCGAAATGTCAAGGTGTCCCCCGTTGCGGTCCAAGGTACCGGGGACCCGAATTAAGGGGCACGGCAATATCAACTACAATACTTATACGTACATCTAAGGGTATTTACAGGTTACAATTTTGATGCAATCACTGTGTTTGCGACATAGCGGATTATTTATGTCTATTTTATAATGTTGGAAATACAAATAAATATCAATGTACCTCGATAATATCCGTAAAAAATAGTTTTACGTATTCGATCTTTGTCCGAGCTGCTACTGAAAATTTCATAGAAAAACCGACTAACACTTTGCTCGACCTGGGAATTCAAATTCAGACTTCTTATTCAACAGCTTTACTTATGACCACTAGCCTAACTAGGCAGTCAGTAGGCCAGTCAGTGGATCTGATATAATAATAATATATTTTGTATTTCATTTGCATACAAATGTATAAAATATAATTTTGTATCTACAATGATGATTACACCAAAGTATCTTATTAAACGTCATCAACATGAGCGTGAACTGTCAATTCATTGCCATGTATATGTCATCATTACCGAGCGTCGTTCCGTTCCCCTATTCTCTGGTTGTCGCATTATACGCGTTTATTAATAACGGCACGCCCGATGCTGTGTGAAATGGAATATTTTCGGGACACGTCATTACCATGCCAGTGTGTTATTGAAGGAATATAATGTTTTCATACCCGCATTGTCGCGAGGTTTCAGGTAAATAAAATTGTTAATTACGTACCTTTGTTTTATATTGAGTAATGTAAATATTGTTTAACAGTAAGCTGTAAATAGAAGCAAATATGATATGAACGGGTGGGGTTACATTGAGGAAACAAGGATGGTCTGTCAATTTAGGTCCCAAACCATGTCGCATTTACTTTCATGCCCTTCGTGCCCGAACACCTGCACGTCGAAAGACCTTTGGTTTGTCTATTTATTACTGAAAATGCCGTAAATGTGGCATCATTTTGGGCTCGTCAGATTAAATGGCCATATATAAAAAGTAAATATGGGTATTAAATTTGATGTCATTCATGTTCCACCGACACGAAGAAGAAGAAGCTGTAAGTTGTAACCAGTAAGTAGATTGTGAAGTCAATATCGTCGTAATCGAAGTCAGGTCTCTAATTCAATAGATTTCCTCTTATAGAAGATTTTTTACAAATTATTCCAGTATTATTCATGTTATAATCTTTTTATCAAATTCAAATTCAAATCTTTATTGTTTTCATATGTAGCTATCTAAGATGTTACGATAAATATAGGTAGTATCAATATGAAACCCTGCAAGGGCGCTGCAAAATAATATGTATTACAATATAAGTTAATAAAATATTCATAATTACAAATTTTTCTATGTCTATTTTACTTATTATTATTTTCTACTAGTTATTAATATAAATCTTCAAAATTATATGATATAATTTCTCTTATTTTATTGTGTTTCTTTTGTTTTCGTGTAAGTGCTGTGTACTTCTATAAGTGACGAATTCACCATAATTGTATATTATTGTTATTTTCTTCAAGTTGTATTTTATTAGTGGATAAGTCGTTGGAGTACCAATAAATAAATAAATAAATATTTAAGCAGGGTACGCATCAATGATTTTTTGAAGTTATATGCGCATTTATTACATGCTCAAAGGGCTAATAAAAACATCTTGAGCGATTGAGCTAAATAAATAATAAATATTTATTTAGTTTGATTATACGATTAGCGTTAGTGGCTGAGTAATTGCTCTCCGTGCGACGTGTATTTCGATAAAGGCTCGGAACTTATATATTTTTTAAGCCCTAAACTGTGGCTTAAAAATATAAATCATGGGATTCATGCAAAATTATATCCACGGCACCAGAAACAAATCCTAGAAACACAAAATTCTTCAACGACATTAACTGTCCCACTGCTTGGCATGGGTCTTCTCTAATTTGACAGAAATTAGTTATAGTCCGCCACGCCAGCTTAGACCGGGTTGGCAGATTTCACACGCCAACGAGAAAGTCTCTCAGGCATGCAGGTTTCCTCACAATGTTGTCCTTCACCTATTGAATACGCACGTCACTTCGAAAACACAGTGGTTCGGTTTTCGGATAGGACTTACTTTTGATTTCACAGTCTATTGGTACTAGGCTATCATGAATATAGCTATCAGTTAGTATATCATCGTTCGATATATACGAGTAAATGTGCCTTTATTACATCCAATATTCGCACTACGACCGTAATAACTAGTAACGAGGAACATGCAACTGCTCTCAGACGAATATTACTTCAGCTATAAACCTATTCATATTAATACCATTTTCGCAGCTACAATGCACACAATATATGAAACTTGACTCATTTATTTAACAAACAATGACATTATACTATAACGCTTATCACTGAAGCAAAACTATACTGATGACTGTACTGTTGATAACTCCAAGCAGCTACTGAGAATTTCATCAAGCTAACATCATCATCATCAACCCATTTTAGTGTCCCAGTAAGGCACGGGTCTAGGTTTAGGTTATCATCTACCATTCGTAATGACAGACTTAACATGCTAATGAGAAATTCCCTCAGGCATGTAGTTTCCTCACGATGCTTTTTCTTCAACGTTTGAGCATGTCAGTAATGCCTTGGGATTGAATTGAAAAAAACTTGATTTCACAGAGAGTTTAATACGACTATAATAAACCTAGAAATTGAACCTGTAACCTCACCCACCGCGCTTTAAACCACTAGATCAATCAGGGCAATAAAAAAACCCAGTTTACAAAGTATTTTATTTTTAAGAAATCAATTAAAAACAATTCTCTCGGTTTTAAAATGATAAATTCATAAATCAAATCAAATCAAAAAGTTTATTATTTCAAATAAACTTTTTCAAGCACTTTTAAAACGTTATGATTCTAGTTGCACGGTTTCAAGAAGTTGATCTTATGGAGAAGAACCGGCAAGAAACTCCATAGACACTCTAATAATGGATATTTTAATACAATATTCAGGCAATGGTGTGCGAGGTCAAATCGTCAATAATCAAATTAGTAAGAACAAAAAAGTAATGAAATTTTCATACAGAGTAATGAAAGAAAATAACACTAAAAATAATTAATAGACTAAGTTAATAATCCTATTATAAGAAGACAGTATAAAAGTGTGACGCTATATTTAAAAAAAGTTCTTAAATTCAATTGTTCGAGCGAAACTCACTCTTTTGTAATATTTTTATTTGATTAATGGACTTAAGTTTGTAAAAGTTTCGAAGTGAAATGTCTAGGTAGATTATGACTATTATGAGTTACGAGACATAATATTCACTTAAGTAAAGTGAATTGGTTGGATATTTTGACTAATTTCCTACAAGCAAAGTTAGATTCGAAGTAGCTTTTAATAAAATTGATAAAGTTTGTGATCACACAACTATGCATTGTTTTTGCATGAATTGATGCATGCATCTATGCATTTTTGTAAAAACATTTGCATTGTTTTTGTGCAAAACAATGTGAACTTTAAAATTAAATTTCAACGTACAAATTACAATAAAATGGAATTGGAAGTCAATCTTGCTGTTTTAGGGTTATTAAACCATAATGTTAAACAAAATTTTGTTCTATAGATTTTAAATACTTACGCGCATAGATTACAACAAAATAAAACTCTTTGTTACGACGAGTAATACACTGAGTATTAAACGATGCCTTCCGTATTGCCATCATCGTCAAAAAATAAATTACGCACCATTTTAATAATATATCCTCTTTCGTAAATGTTGACATTTAAAAGCATTAATTTCAATAGATTTTTGTTCCTGATTCCAATTTTAAACTCCACAAAACACACTGACTCACTGATTACAGTTCATAAAACAAAAGACATATTTTCCCGTCAGACAACTGTGTGACCACCACCTAATACGACACAGCGAATAAAATTCACAGCACCAATTGTATGTACTTGCAAAACATTCAATATCCGCAATACAGACATAAATTCAACCCTTTTTTAACATTAACAAGATTCAATTTGCACAAACGCCTTTATTGTAATAATAATATGACATTAGTAATAAACGTTGGGTAAAAACACCAATAACTCGTATATTTATTATGTTATCGGAAAATTGGTAAATCGCTGCCATGGTTTGAAACCGTTGTATAAAGAACGGGGGGAATGACAAAAAGTCGTGGGTGACTAAGCATCGTTGAAGTCGCGAATGCGTGAGTTCGACGCAGTAACTGATAGTTCATATTTGTTTCTACTTGTTTGACGTATTTGTCAAACATAATAATATTGTGTGGGCTGAATAGCTCTACGTAAAGCTGGTCCTTTGTTCCATTGGTTTACTTTTGGTATCACGGCATCTGAGTTCGAGGTTTTTGGTTAGATTTCCAGTATTAATATTAATATAAATATCATCCATTTGCATTCCGAAATGTTACATATAATAAATAATCGAATAATGTGCTCTTTGGGGAAGGCCTATGTTCGGCAAGGACGAGAATAGATTTAATATATCTAATTATACTTAACTTGACCTTGGGATTTAATCGAAAACCTACTTGAATTGAGCGTGGGCTCAATATCGCTCAAGATTAGTATTTTTTCTTTAATATTGCAATCTGAGCCGAGAGCAGTTTAAGTCAACTCCATAGTTATCATAATATCAATCCAGTTAGATCTGCAAATATGTACTTTTACAATTAGTACCTATTGCATTTTTAGCAGACTACAGCATTTTTTCGTTGAACTCAAATTCACAGAACATAAAAGCTTTAATACTCCCCGCTCGATTCCCGACAGCACTCTTTTATTGACGTGGTATGGTGTTCTATATTTTCGGTGGGTCATGCCTGCATAGCGTGGGTGCTATTAAATACATTCCAACATGAAGTGTGACGGGGCGATATTTAATGCCTGGCTCTCTGTCTGACAGTATGTGTATTTTTTTTAATACAAGCACGGTGTTTTGTTTCTCAGTAGCTCAGTGTTTATATATTTTTAACTGACTTCATAAAGGAGGAGGTTGTCAATTCATTGGAATCTTTGTTTTTTACTTACTGTTTTCTTAAAAAATCAACTATACATATAGTATTGAACAATTATTATGATAATATTGTATTGTGTATCCAAACAACACAAGACAAGCTCTCTGTATATACACAATGCTTTAGTGATTGCAAAGTCGACGCTAATATAATAAAATTATTTCTTTTTTTTTCAGATAAAAATAGTGGTCAATAGTGAAAATGCGAGTGACTTAAGTGTAAAGTGTCCAAAATGAAGACCTCAAATTTAGTGTTGACACTCATTTGTGTTATTTCACTCACATGCACGCACGCCAAAACAGGTAAGTCGTAGTCGATAAGCTTATTATACGGGTATTCAACCTATTAAGAATGCTTTTAGCATCGAATGTCCATCACTGACGTGGAGGAAAATTGAATCAGGATTTTTAAACAAAATGGAGGACAAACTGGTTTATTTCGAAAATTTACTATAGGTACTTATTGTTTCAATATTGCGACGATTTTATTAAGCTTTTAAGCTTATTATTTTCCTGATATAAAATGAAGCCTATATTTTATAGAACTTGGAACATGGTTAAAAACTGCATTGATGAATCCATATTTTTTGGGGATGCGTGTATAAAGATACAGACAGACAATCATTCTATTTTTTATTTTAGTTTTTGTTGCTCTAATAAAGATCCCATACTATTATTCAATATTTAAAAAGTTTAGGCCTAGTCCTATTATATGGCCTAGAGTACGTTTTGTCACTTTAATCATGAAGCTAATAAAATTTTCACTTTTGTCTTTCTTTGTACCGATTTTTAATCACCGTATTTAATGAAGCCATCAATGTCTTCCTATTCACAGACAAGAAGAGAACATCAATTTGAATGATTGCAATCAGAAAGTAATGATCGCTGGTAATCACTTTTGCTTCACTGTTTGACGAAGCAATTTTAATTGAGACATCAGGTTGTCAAAGCATCGACGTTAACAACTGCGTTATTAGTTGTCATGTTGGTATAACTTCCTATTAACAACAACTCGATTTGCGCAGTATCTGAGTGATCAGCTTGTGCGTCACGGGTTGCGGGTTCGACCTCGGTGGAGCAAATATTTGTACAATCTTGGTTGTTATGTTTGTAAACGCACCGACGATATAGGAGAAAATTAATGTATTAGCTGTAATTTAAAAATGGAAAACAATTTTAAAGAAAATGTTATGTCCCACTGTTACGTACAGGTCTGATTTGAGAGAGACTTTAAAGTTTGTCTACTTTAAAGTTATCTGTCAGGCATGCAAGTTTCCTCACGATATTTTACTTCATCGTTATAGCTTGTAATAAATACTTATTTATTATTCTTCGAAATGTCAGTGGCACGCACTTTAGGACTTTTAACTCGCGAATTCTTACTTCACCGTGCACTGGTCACACAACACAGGTGCACACAACTAGGTGTTGACAGCTTAAAATGGAAGGTAAAGTAGAACATGGTATATTTAAAAAATCTAAGATGTTAAATAAATGCATTGTTCACTTGATGATAATAGGCAGTCGAAGCCTTTGGATGATAGCTGAATGAGAGAAATTTTGAAAACCGTTTGGTCTTATTTATCTTTTAAGACAATGATGTTATAAAATCATTGGCTAAACTACTCTTTATACTCGAATGCATTAATTTCAGCACAGTATAACTGTTAGTTGAATAAGTTATTGAAGAAATTTAAGAAAATATGGAATAACATAGAACAAATAAACTGTTTATTGATGCGTAGTAAAATATTTTGGATTGCAAGAAGCCAAAACTGATTGGTTCATTTGTTTATTTAATTAATAATTAAAGGTAACCAACGAATTCAACCGTCGTAAATATTCATGAAGTTTTCAGGTTTGTTACTTGAAATCGTCAGGAATATTTACAGATTCTGGTGCCTACTAAAACTACATTATATTAACGCATGTTATGTGTGTGTTTACAACTAGGGCTGTTTGTGTTATCATTACAATAATTATCTTAGGTTAAGTTTAGATCCCCGGCAAGGTCGATCGACGACCTGGCAAAGGTCGCTGGATACGAGTGGCGCAGGACTGAACATTGTGGAAATCTTTGGGGGAGGCTTATGTCCGGACACTGGACGTCATAAGATTGATATGATGATGATGATGAAGTTTTATTCCCGCTGATACCTATTAAAGAAAAAACAATAGTACAGCCAACCGCGGGAACTGTAGAGTAATGAAAGATTATGAGACAGTGTATTTTTTCTAGTAATGTATATAAAATATAAATTGTTTTATCTTTTGTAAGAAAGCATCACAAAGATAAGAGTTATTTTTTTTATTCTTGAATTAAGTTCGCCTTTGTGCACAACACTTTAATTGTATTGTTAATATTTATGTGCTGTACGTACATCAAGTATGTGTAAAATTAAAATATGAAGGAAACACTTAAAAAATTAGGTACTCTTTGGAAATTAACAAATTTAGTACGTCATAATTTATAGAAAAACGACACCCTTTAAAAATAATTCGGCGTCTTAGTTATGTAGGTACGTCTTAATATAATAATTAAAAAATATTCTTACGAGACATAAACAGAAAACGATACATATTTTGATGAAAAAAGTTAAAATTATGCTTCAGTAGGTTGACTGATTGATTGATGACTTTGAATAGAAACTTCAATCAGCAGTCGACCAATAGAAGGCGACTTTAATTGAGTCGTGACGTGTTGTTGATGTGAACGGCTGCATCATTGGTCTACAAGGGCTAGGAGGGACAAGGGTTGTCAATTTCCGTTCGGCACCGCATAAATTAAAGTCGGGCCCGTAATAGAGTTGATACTCTATGTATGATACTTCGGGGTAAATGATCCAATCGAATTTTGAATTAAGAACTCTTTCGAGTCCAATGGCCTTAAATAAAACTTTTGAATTGAATTCCGATTTAATTATGGTTCCATTATGAAAAAAGTAGTATGTAGGTACTTACAGTATTTCTGTCTTTATCTATAACGTACCTACATATGTAGTAAAGTGTATTATTTATATTTCTCTATTTTTTTTTGGTCGAACCTCCCTAATTTAACTGACAAAACCTGTTGTTTTTAAATAAGCTTTAAGTTGTTTTATTTTTAATAGGATTATTTTTTCTATGCCACCTTTCTACATGCAATAATAATATTTAACTCGAGAACGTTATCCTTCCTTAGTTTTCTTTGTCGTGTGTTTTGTACCTATATCAAAAACATCCCTCAGGCTGGCAGCTTTCCTTACGGTGTTTTTCTTACCCGTGTTTCCATCGTGAGTTCTAATAAATACATTCATCATTACAAGAAGCTAAGATTCTATATTATTATAGTAGTGTGACGTGTGGACAGTGAAATCACAGGTCTCGAATTAAATTCCAATGCAAGCTCCACTGACTTTTCGAAATTAAGTGCAAATGTATCACATGCACAATCGGCGCAGGAAAAATAAATAAATAAATAAATATTTCCGATATGACCCATGGCACAGCAGGCAGCGTTAGCTGCTAACAGGTCGTCAAAAGAATCTGCATAACTAAGTGATTTCCTTGAATGCGTGCAAAGTCTGCCAATCTGCACTAGGCTAGTGTGATACTCTATAGCCTAATCTTTCTAAATAAGAGACTCGAAGAGATTTTTAAATGAGGAAACATGGATTTTATCTTGAAACTGATACCCATGATCATTATACACTACTTAAATTATAATGCTCTATAATTATATACTACTATAATGCATTATAATTATATTCTGTTCTTCACATATTCGAGATTAATTTACGTCAACCATATGGACTCAACCTATTCAAACAAAAATACACATTATTATCTGTGGTTTTAATGTAAATCTCATGCAACCGAAGAGGATCCTAGTCCGCCCAGGGTTTGTTAACAGAATAGTTTATCCTATTCAAATATCCCATTACGAATTCAGTTAATGGAACACTAGAAGTGTTTAAATCAAAATGATTTGTTGCTTTGGGTTTTGTTTTAGGTAAGTAGTTTAGATAGGCGATTAATTTTGGTTGTGCTTAGAGAAATTTAATTACACGGATTTTCGAGAATAATCTAGACTCGTAAGGATTTTTTTACTCAGGTATAGCACCGCTACGGTTATTTTTGTTCATATTTTATGTGTGTGTGCTTTTACTGGCCGATTTAAATGTTGGCACGTTTATAAATAGCAATTCTCTCATATATAATAACGCTTAAATCGGGAACCACTAGCCAGACAATATACTTGTTCTGAGCTCAAGTGAGGATTCAATTGTTAAGCCACTGCGCCAGACTTTCATCCATCAAAAGTTATATGTCAAATCGATTTCTATCGACTTCACAAAAAGGAGGCGGTTGTAAATTCGGCTGTTTTTCTTGGTATTGGACCATTTCATTTATTCATTAACAAAATACATTGTATCTGAATTCATCTATAAAAGTACATTACATATAAAAATTATAATAATCAATAATTACATTATGTAATTAATTATTTGTAGTACCTACATACCTACATAATAATTTTTCCAGTATAATATAATTTGATTCGTTTTTTTTACATAATACCTATGACTTATATATACATATTAGTTTAGCATGAGTTTATTAACTGAAATAAAATTGATCTAGAGACACTTCTACAGTCAGTGTTTTTTATTTTTAGTACCAGGACACCTAGTACTTTGTAGTATTTTGTAACTGAAAACCTCTTACAAGAAATTCCGAAATAAACTGCAAGAATCATTTTGCTTTTCAAAGTCCAGAAATATAAATATTTAGATAGTATCAGTTTTGGGAAGGTCTGTTCCGGTTCGGACAACACGTAATTAGTCATTATGTTAAAGCATAAAAAACTACAAGAGTACAAAATTTATCCATATTTTGTACCAAAGTGGTTATTACACATTTTTTCCATAAAAGGGAACAGACATCAATCCCTGCGTGTCTCATAATGTGCTTTACACCTAAGCCTAGCATGCAGACCGTACAGGCGCCGGACACAAGCCGTACATACGCAAGCCGGAGTCTACTGGCAACACCATTTAGTCCAGTGTAATCTTATAATGGTTGTGTAGCATTTAGAAATTGTCAAATGGAAACTACTGAATTTGATTAATGTTTTCCTTTAATTAAATGGAAAGGGACAATAATTAATTTTGACTGAACAATGGGTTACCAAAGCTTGAGCTCAAGGTCTCCAGTTTGATTATAAGACACCTCTGACTTTTTGAATCATGAATCTATTCATCACTTGCACAAAAACTGGTAATATTGTTACCGAACCTGCATATAATGCTAGGATTTTTCTTGACTGCGTATGAAGTTTGTGAAATATACTAAACTAAACGAGACGTAGTGCGTAGTGGGCTCATCCTTAACAGTTTGTGTAAGCTTTCAAAACTTCTGCACTAATTGACCTTATATTTTGACACAAAGTACAACACGGTTCAAATACTGTTTTTTAGATTTCACGTTAACGCATCTACCATGTGCCATAGTTATCTGTGTCAGGGTTCGGCTACTTAGTGAAAATATTTATTGATTCTAAAGAAGCCATCAAAGCTTTTTTAAATACTCAACCTTATAACCTCTTAAAAAACATATCGTTATCACAAATGACTGTTATTTCACAACCAATTTTAACAAGCAAACCGATAATTCGTAAGTTGCGTGTTGATTGGGCCACAATTAATTGTGTAGCATTGTGTTTATTGGATTTGCTAAGTAATTACTGGCTTGTATTGTTAAGTGTTGATGTTATTGCGGTCTGTGAAACAGTCGATATTTTCGTTACTCGTTACAATTTTAAGCTTGTTATTTTGAATTAGGGTTATAATATTAAATCGCTGTGTGTGTAGTTTGTGAGTATATAAAGTGATCGTAAGATTTAAATTCTTTTTATTTTTTATTTTAGGACTCCTTCACGTGCGGTTGAACTTGAGATTCTTGCTTCCAATTTTTAGGACGAGGAGTTTATGTTTTTCTTCGCAGTAGATAGTCGGAGTTCGGATTTGCGTCCGGTTAATGGCATTGGACGGGCATGGGACATACTGGTAAACTTTAGGTGTACACCAATAAACCTCTGCCTAAGTATTTGACGATAACAAGCGTGATGGTATTCCTTTTCTATATAATCCATAATCCCATGTCACTACAGTCCATTTTCGAATAGCGGTACCGCAAACTAGCCAGAGTGACGCATAGGTAACCAAATGACTTATCGATTTAGGAGACCTAGCCAAGATTTAGGCTTAAAGCATCACTTATGCTTGACTGCGGATAAAGCCTACGCGTAGTTTAATTTAATATTATTATGATAACGAAATTGAATATGGAAGAGCAATACCTTTAGCTACTATATTGTATTTCCTATAAGTAGGTATATTTTTGTCATAAAAAATATTATCTTTTTGTATTTTTTAGCTTATTTCAAGCTAAGATTTTAATTTTTTTATTAAGAAAGAAAAATTCAACCTCAGGCGGGACTCGAACCCGCGTCTTCTGGATCGGTACTCCAGACGCTCTGCCAACTGACCAACTGTCCAATCGATGTTGCTATGTCGCCGTAAAGACATAAGTAACATAAAGAAAGAAAAATTCAACACATCAGGCGGATACCTCGGTGGCTCAGTTGGCAGAGCGTCTGGAGTACCGATCCAGAAGACGCGGGTTCGAGTCCCGCCTGAGGTTGAATTTTTCTTTCTTAATAAAAAATAAAAAATATTATCATAATGAAAATGTAAAGGTTCATTATGTATCAATAAATTAGTTTTTTTTTTAAAATAAAATTATTCAATTCCTTATTCAACGTATTAAATGACAGACTTTTCCCAGGAATCATGAAGTGTAATCGTTCATAGTTTTTGTCAACCCCAATAGGAAATAGGTTTTAAATCTAATATATAAAATTCTCGTGTCACAGTTTTCGTTGCCATACTCCTCCGAAACGGCTTGACCGATTTAGATGAAATTTTTTGTGCTTATCCGGTTTCTATGAGAATCGGCCAACATCTATTTTTCATCCCCCTAAAAGTTAGGGGTAGTCCACCAACCCCTATAATGTGGCAAAACAACGTTTGCTGGGTCAGCTAGTAATAATATAAAATTAGCATCTCTTTAATATACATATTTTTATCGTGTTTGCATTTTAATTTTATATTTGAGATATAATTTCTAAGATAATCTTGGAAATCTAATGGACAACAATGTCCTGATTAAATAGTTTATAAAAACCTTTTTTTAAAATAATTAGACTACAACACTAAATGAACACTAGCGAAGCATTCACGTAATAAATACAAAAAAAAACAGTTGAATTAGGAACCTCCTCCTTTGTTGTATAGGGTCGGTAAAATATTGTGCTACGTTGAGTATAACAAAATAATTTAAGCGGTTATAAATCGCGCTTAACGAACGAACACATCTTAGTTTATACTCGCCCATAACAATAAGCGTTTAGCTTTTGTTTTGCCTACCCAACGACGTGATCACTAGTCCTGCCAAATATAACACAGCTATTTCTGTTATTTAGCTATTTTTCTGCACCGATATTCTTTGTAATAACAACGGTAGTAAACTTCGTTGTAACTTATTGTTTTATTTACGCTTCGCGTTATACCATAATTTTCGGTATATTATGTGACTTTTCGACTTATTATCCACGATAACCAATGACGAGGCAAAAGCGGTATGCAGGGACCGCAGCGCGTGGCATTCTGTAGTTTCTGCCTACCCCCATGGGAAAAAGGCGTGAGTGTATGTATGTATGACCAATGAAGAAATAATTATGTAATGTGGGTGTTGTTTGTATGTGTGTTTAGATATTATATAAATTTGGATTTAAGTATTAAAAAAAATAGGGAATTTATTTTTAAACTACAAGGCAATTTTTAAACCCAAGATTTAAAAAATATATAATATACTGCCATTATTTTAGCTCCATTGAGCTAACAATAAAGATCATACACAAAAAAATTGAAACCAGAGTAGATGATTAACTAATGTGGTTGCGTTGAAGAGATCTATTGAGCTGCAAAAACAGCTTTGAGTTGATTTTCCAAACTTACTTAAATCTACTTATTATACATACTTTGTGTTGTTAAATATAAAACTATGACTTCATATTCCTAGAAAATCGCGAACATAGAATAATAGATGAATCTCTAAAATACCATTTTGAAGAGACCTATTTAGGTGAAAAGAGCAACTATAAGTTACTTTTTCTAGATTTTAATAGATTAGGTACTATAAACCCTTTTATATACGTTGTTTGGTTAACTGAAAAACTACGAGCACATAATCCTAGAAAATAGCGAATGTACGTAGAATACTACTACATACATAAACTAAGCTCTGTTTCTATTGCCACATAAAACAAAATACGTACACTCTTCAAACAGCCTAACATGAACGATAAAATGTAGCTTACGAAGTATTAGACAAGTACATTTCAACGAAAAAATATAGCGTTGCGTCTGTCCCTAACATAAAATGTGTTTACACTCGCGTTTCAGATATCATAAATATAAAGATTTCCATGTACACGGAGAACCTTTAACTAGAATAAACTCTTATGACGCGATAAAATGCGAAGGCCGCTGAGTTATGAGGCAGCTACATGTTCACGTTATAACGGCTGTCAAATATAGCCTGCTATTCTAGATCAATACCTACACTGCTAAAAATATCAAACACAATAATGGCATTTCAATGTAGTTATTAAGCATCATCCTTTATCAACAAGTTTATGTTGGGTATATGCTGCTAGGAGAAGATGTCCTCTTATTTGAGAGGGATTAAAGCTATAGTTCGCCAGGTTAGCTTGGGTGGGCTGGCAAATATCTGACGACATGGAGAAAATGTCTCAGAGATACAGGTTTCCTTATTATGTTTTCCTTCACCTTCGCATTTCATAAATACGCACTTAAATTCAAAACCTCACTGGCCTATCAGTCAAGTGTTATTTATGAAATTGTCAGTAGCAGTTTGTAGTAAGAATTTTGCTAGTAGCAATTCGCTTGGTCCTTATGTCATGAGAACTAACATTAAGACAAATGAAATTGTAGATATGAAGATCCTCAAGATAGCAGTAACTGATAACGTTAAATGAATGAACTATTGCCGAAAAAAATAAAAATAATAAAGTCATTATACAATAATGTTCTTCAAGATGGATCATAACATCAGTCACCATCTTTATGTACCATCCACATAATGTATCTAATATTTAGGTGTTGCTGTAATTTCACGGGGCGATGGTTAACGAGGGCATGGAATTTCGCCCCGTACCCGTCCCGCTGCGGTCACTGACCCTTAAAATGCAAAGCCATGAGTTTCGCCTGTGAATTTTTAGTACGAACACAGGGTTGCGTTTGACGTTACTGAATATTTCGAAACATTTTGACTGATGCTCCAAAGGCAATGTCGGGAAAGCATACGCTCAATCTGTAATCGACTTTAGATTTTTGTTGTTACTGTCGATTTTCACTTGGAAGTTTTTTGAACTCCCGTCTCGTATACATGCATTATTCACTGTAGGTAAGTACAGAGTATATGTCGAGCCGGTACCTTGACTGGATTGACTTTTTGCTTAGTAAACATTTTCACTTTTATTAACAGCAGTTCAAATCTAGCTTTTGTTATAAAGTTCCGAATTTGGTTTATTTAATTATTATTTTTTACCAGGAATTTCAGTTTAAGCATGTCCTTAACATAGGATTTTTATTGGATAAGGATTGTTTTATTTTTGGAAAATAAAACAATCCTTCTACTAACTTAAACTAGCTTAATAAAGCTCGTTTTGGTTCTTATTATTATGATCATAGGGTCTAAAAGTCTACAAATATCTATCGCTAAGTTTACTCATTATACTCCACTAAACCCAAGTACTTGATTTAATTGTTCATTGTATTGACAAGATAAAATCATAAATGTTGTTAATTATAATTTGACTGGGAAAATTACTATGTAATATGGAATGGGTACATTTGACATCACTATAAGAGACCTAGTTTTAGTTGATATGTAGGAGTATATACATACGAATGATCATTTGCCTTTGTTATTTTTTTTCCACCTAACACAATTAGCAATCCCCATACACCACTTTTGTTTCGTCCAGGCTCATAGGTCTTGATCACCAGACCCCTCAACATAGACACTAAGCTCGCAACCACCTGTGAGTACTACACGCCTGACCTATTGGAAAAAGTTCACCAATTAAACCAAAATTAGATCGACTGCTATCTATTTTGGTCTTCTCTATCGACCTAGAGGTTGACTGGCATAAAATTCTACAAGGCATTGAATGAACCTGGTTTAAAGCATTTGTTTGTACAAGATTGTAATAAATATGTGTATTATAAGATAATAAGTTTGTAATATATTTAAAGATATTAGGTAAGTACCTACACTCTACACATATTTTAATCGCGATAAAATCAGTAATTTCACTAGCCACTGACTGTCTCGTCAGGCTAGCGGTCGTATGTGCGACTACTGAGCTAGAGGTCATTGGTTCGATTCCCGGGCTGAGCAAAGTGTAAGTGGGTTTTTCTATAAAATTCTCAGTAATTTGAAGTTTGGATACGCACCCGGTGGGCAATAGGCTCGCCCTATTGTATGCGACTTAAAACATACCAGTGAAATGTGAGTGCTACATGAGTAGACCTCTGTCTTACCCCTCAGGGACAACAGGCGTGATGGTATTTAATGTAGCAGATTTTCAAGAAAAAAGAATCTTATAGGTATTTATAGTCATGGATCTCAACAAAAAAAAACTACACCAAAAATGAAACCTGTGCGAAGAATTACCTCGTCTGTCTTTCTTTACTAAGATATATAAAGATAGTAGCAATAGTACCTAGGTGCTCTATTTTGCAAATTTCCTTAATTGCCTGGCCATTTAGCGCCACGCTCAGGTTCCTAGCATTCATTTAAAAGGCATTAATCTTTTATGTTAACGATGTTTCTGTCTATTACTAATAGGTTTTTACTGTCCAACTGATGGACTGTGTGAGTCTGAATAAAATACTGAAAGTATATTCTATAGTACAGTTATAAATACTATAGTATATATAGCTATAGGTCGATTTTCAAAATTGAACTTTAGGAGGACAACGAAAACTGAATTCTATTCAAATGTGATAGTGCATATTATGTAAACATAAATAAATGGTTATTCTTTTGGTTCTTAGATATAATTATGCATTTAAAATAAATGTTTTACAGATTCATATCAAAATATTTTCACATTAGGTTAGAACGTCAAATTTGGCCTTTAACTAAAAATGTTCGTTTGTTACTAAATTCGGAGCGTGATTTAAGTTAGTTGACTGAAAACTGGTTGTAGCCGAATACTGTCAAACCGAATAAATCTTTTAACTATTTTAAATCCCTCCTATGTCAGTAGTTTTTATTACACTTTTTTCCTTAACCATTTATTCAAAAGACAACAAACCCTATAAAGTACCTACTTTTAACAAAAACTAATTACTATTCATGCAATAAAATACTTTTTTCTTTCAATACTTGTTGTAAACACAAAACTCATTTACACTTCTTCAAACATCATTGAACAGTATTTCACAATGTTTGTATATAACTACACACATAACACCAACGAATAAAAAGTAAGCGAAGAAATAATTTAAATACGTGATCGATTGTTTGCGTGACCAGAAAATTAGTTCGTAGTACAAAAGATTAGCGTCGCTTTTTAGTGAAAAAGCCAGTTTACTCCTGATTGCTTTTGAATAAATGTTCAGTGTTACGCATCAAGGAGTTTCTGTTTAATCTGATTTGCACGCGAACTGTTTGTCGACGCGAAAAAAGACTAGATAAAACCATTTTTATTAAAAGATTTTTGTTAATTTCTGTCACTTCGTAGCAGCTACGTTCTGAACTAAAACAAATGCCCTTGATATAGATACTTTTACATGTAGGTATGTAATGTTATAATTAGTCAATTTAAGAATGAAACAGTAAATTACATACCTACATACCATCACGCCTGTCGTCGTAGAAGGGTTAGGCCGAGGTGTACTAATGTACGCCTACGTTTCGCCGGTATTTTTTTAGGTCCCTTGTAATAGGGGGCGTGTCTTTTGCCATTAACCGGGCACTAATCCAAACTCCGAGCCGCTACTGAGAATTTCAAAGAAAAACCCAATAACACTGCTTGACCTGGGAATCGAACCTAAGACCTCTTGCTCAGCAGTCGCAGTGTACGACCACTAGACCAACGAGGCAGTTAATAAATTAGGCTTTTTTTTCTTTCACCTTTGGTGTTAGGAACGTCCATGGGTTACGGCAACCGGTTACCATCAGGGAGACTGTAAGCTTGTTTGGCACCCTCTGGGTGTAAAATAAATAAATAAATATTCCTGGACATTATGACACAGCGCCATCTAGTTCCGAGCTAAGCAACGGGGCTTGTGTTACGGATACTCGTCGGTTGATATACTACATAAATATATTATATCCTGTTTTTTGTAAATACACATATAGGTATATCATCCATGACTCAGATACAAATGTTTATGCTCATCACACAAACATTGTCCCTACCGGAATTCGAACCCGGGACCCATAGCACAGCAGGCAGTGCTAACTACCGTTGGACTGATTGGGTCGTCATATCACCGTCAAATACCCTGAACTTACAAATTAACATCTGTATTATTGTTTAGACTGAGACTACTGCTGAATCCGTCTGCGATAATACTAAGTAGATACCACCATATTGGTAAAAATATTCTGTCATTAGTAATAGTGTGTTGACATTATTGTGTTTCAGTCTGAAGGCCAATACTTCCAGGGCAATTAGGGGACTAATGACATGGCCCAACCAGTGTTGCTAGGGAGATTGTCAATGCCCACTTAACATTGTAAACAATTAAAAATCTATCAAGGCACAACCAAAAGAAACGAGTAAAAAGACTGAAATTATACATGTCAACTGAAATGTTTTTATTTATACCACGGGAATGGCAAATCAATTTACGGCCTGAATCAATCAAGTCGTGACCATGGGGTTGCGACGTGATTCAGAATCAAAGAGTCCATGTTGTGAGGGTCCGAAACGTACATTCTTTAACCCACGTTCATTCAGAGATCTCATTTGAGACAGAATTCACACATGACATCACAATAATTTCCTCCATCGTTTGAGCATGTAATAACTACGCACATAACGGAAAGTTAGTGGTAAGGGCCGCGGGATTCACTCAAAACCTTACTCCATATCAGTACCAAAACCACAATAAAATCCATAAAAACAGTAGTTTTATTTCCATATCTATTATTCGCGTAACGAGGAAATATACAAACCACCACAAATATCTTTTGTTAATATTCCATTCCACTCCATTTTTGCATATCTGTTTCAGCTGTAATTTACAACGTACATACAGTATGATAGGATCTCTGAATGCCAGTTTAATAATGTTATAAAATATTGCTGGCTGTGGTTCAACTCGTATTACCACGAAGGTCGTTGGTTTCCTTTCTGTAAATTCATCATTACGATAATTTAATATGCTCGGGCGCTCGGCAGAAGTAGGTCGGTTCAATCGGGCGCAAGTTCGTTGTTATAATGGAAATTGTGAAGTGTTGGTTGAATAGAAAACAAGCGTGGGAAAGTGATATATACCATACTGTTTTACTATTATTTACGTTTGATTATAAACTGCCTCATTAGTCTAAAAGTTCCAATCGAAGCTGCTTAGTATGTGGTCCTGGCTTTGATGTTTATGGTTTTTCTATAATATGAAATGATCAGTAGAAGCTGATGATTTGGCATTGTGCCAGATTAATGGCAATAATCTTGCTCCCTATTATATGGGCGCCCGCCCATATATTATAAGATGTATGTTGCAGCACGTGGCGTTCTGTAGTTTCTGCTTACTCTCATGTGTAAAGGCGTAATTGTATGTGTATTTTTTTTAACATTCACGTATAGTTTACAAATACAACAAAATATTTAGCAAATTTTTATCCCTCCAATTATTTCTACGTAACTAATTTCAATGACAAATTCGAAATTCAAAGGTATAATCTAGAATAGAAGCAAATTTGTGATCTATTTGACAAAGATAAAGCTCAAATTTGTATAGTACTATATTATTAAACAACTTAAAATTGAGTGGTCTAGTTGTTATTTGTTATATGTATATTATGACTTGATTTGTTTTAAGTAGGATTAAAAGATTAGTTCATTAATTATGTTTATTATGAAAAAATCAACTTTAAAAACTTGCAGTCTATCAATTATTAAACTGACAGTCGATTAATTCAATTTAATTGACAGAAATAAGTAGGTTACTTATTTGGTTTCAAACAATTAGTATAAAAGCATTTTATCCATGAATATTCCAAACACGATGGTAGATAATTTAGGAGCGCTAATCACAGGGTGCCGGCTCTCTTTGTTGAGGGGTAAGGCTTGATTGATGATCCGACTTTGCCGATGTCGGGTTAATCTTCAAACAACATACTATTGGTTCTATATGTGTGTGCGTGTGTGTGTGGAAATGTTCACAGACGAGGAAAAGATTCAAATGGATTTAGTTTTTATTTTGTTGGCTAAAAAGGTCTTATTAATTCGTCACGATAGTAAATTATAAAACAATAAAAGATCTATTATTATTATTGTTTGCTGACATATTGATTTCTTACACTTACGCGAATATTAGACATTGAAATAAAACTATTTTTTACGGATTTTATCGCGGTTTATTGATATTATTTTAACCCGACGTTTCGGGTCCTTTTCGGCATCCATAGTCACGTATAAATGGTCATCATCATCATCTACTGGTTTCATCAACTTATGACCAATAAACTGATAAAACCAGTCAGAACCTAGCAGACTTCGTCCTTTAAGTGACGCAGTCTTGTTAACATTATTTGATATTTCAAACTTGTCATTCCTCATTTTAAATCGAGGACAAATTCCTTCGTGTTCTAATCCTGTTATAGTGGTTTTATAGAAATGATAATTAAGTATGTTATTTACAAGACTTTTAATAAAACGTGTGACTTTTAAACATTATTTGCAGACATCAAATATAAGTAATAATAACTTTTTAAATTATTTGTGGCATAGTATGTTCACTTGTGGACGTGAGACCTGCAAGTCTAGCATTTTAAAAATATTTTTTAACATAACATACCAACTCACCTTTTGTCTCCGAAACATTAGGTAATTCGCTGGTATGTTTTAGGACCCATGTAATAAGCGAGCCTAATCGCATTAATTGGGCGCTAATGGAAACTCCCAGTTGCCACTGAGAATTTCATTTAAAAAACTATGCTCAACCTGAGAATCGAAACCAAGATCTTTTACTCAGCAGTCGCATATACGAGGCTTACGCGCTATGACAACGAGGCAATTTCGATAAAATAAATGTTATCGAAAGAATGAGATGAAACAATGAAAATATTAAATCTGCTTACACGTTTCAAATATTTCATTCATCGTTGGTCTTATCAGCTTATTACCAGACGTCGCAAAATCACGTAGACTGTGTCGCTTATATGACAAGCTGACATTGTATTAAGGAGAAAAAGTATTAGGTGCTTTTTTATTCCGCCCGTATGAGTGATGGCGGTGGAATACTAATCTTTTCAGCAACAATGAAATAAATGTACGCTGAGTCAAGTTGGCTGAAGTGCTTGTTTTGATTTAAATGGATCATTTTTATTGGAAATATATAAATTGTGTTTCTATTGTTATCATGATGTAGGGAAACTAAAATTATTTTGACATACCCGTAATTATTTCTAAAGCAGTTTTTTGCTTTAGAAATAATTCTGAAAACGAGGAATAAAAATAGAAGTTATGAGAATATAATATTTAAGGCTCAAAATTTGTTTTCTTTATATATTTAACACGAAATCTGTTGATTCATTAAAAAGTTTTAATTATAAAATCGGATTTCGGAATACGTAAATAAGAGGAAATAATTATTTCTCACGAATATAAATTTTCAAAAAAAATAAAATAATATCAATTAATAGAAATTCTTGGTTCAAAATCTGGTGGAAAAAAGGTTTTATAGTTATCATGAATTTTCAAGAAAATAGTATTTTTCGCAAGAGAATAATAAAAAAAATGCTCTTAATGACCGTTCCTAGTACAAAATATATATAAAACAATTGAATTTTGTTTCTAGAAGACAATGTACTCACTTATTCAAGATTGTACTAATATTTATATTCAATAAAAGTCAAGGATTCGAAATTAAAAAAAAATAAGTGACAAGATAAACTTGGTACATGTAGGTACCTGTATCAGGATATTATATAAATTAATTAATACTTCGGGTTATTGAACTCTGCAGGTGTTTTGACCGCCTTTATTCTCCGTGTTGTCTTTCTTAATTGACATTACAATGACGTAATTAAATTCAATTGTATAATTTAATTAACCTAATTATTTCAATTTGTATTTTAAATGCTTATTCTGAAACTGTATAATTGGGTTTTATTATTGTAATAAATTAATATTTCAAGCCTTAATTTCATTCAAACGGGCTGGAGGCACGGTAGTGCTACCATCCAGATGGGTAATAATTGGTAAAGGCTTTCTTGAAAGGAAACTCTCAAATTTAGATTTTCGAAGCTTTTTTTATGGTGATAAAGGGGCAAACTAGCATGCGGCTCACCTGATGGTAAGTGATGACCGCCGCCCATGGACATTTGCAACACCAGAAGCTTGCAAATGCGTTGCCGAACCCCTTAGAAACCGTCCAGGTTTCTTAAAATAGGGAGTTACTGAACTGACAGCAAACGGAATTCCCATGTTGTCAAAACTCAAAACTCAAACTCAAATCATTTATTTCAATTAGACCAATACAGGTGCTTTTGAATTGTCGAATTTAATTGAATTTAGTTGCACGGTTCCAAAAGGTAGGTCTTAGATAAAGGTAGGTCTTAGATAAATGTAGGTCTTAGGTAGGTGTCAGAATAGTCACTCCCCTAATGAGCTCTGGTAACCTTACTCACTCGCAGAAAGACAACTATTGTTGATTCAGTGTTATCTTCTGTTCACTCTAAATTTATATTAGTTTAAAGGTTAAATTACACCTTGTTTTTCACTTCGTAATCCATCATAATTTGTCAGGAATTATACCTACAAAACCTACAAATAATACCATAATATGCATAACCCACAACCATAATGAAAATCCACACCTCAACCTCACTAAGCTGATATAATTAGTTCCGCCATTGACGTCACATCAGTTATCATTACATTCGTCTTCGCTCCAACAATACATTTCCCTGACAATAAATAATACCAATTCAAAACCCCACCGTTAAACCTACCGCACGTAATTCCCACCTACAAAAGGTGCGTACATAACAACAGTAAGGTCGGTGGTACCTCGTAAAACTTCATACTTATATTCATCAATCAAACGGGGTTATTATATTCTAAGTATACATACATAGACGCTATAGTCGGTACGAAACAGGTTAATCACGCAACTCACCCTTGCGGCATTGTATTAAATCTTTATTCCCAATGACGAATGAGTTTTTCGTTGATTATTTCCTTTTTCTATACTTTTCGCACGTTTGTGGATGAAGAAATACGTTTAGTTGTTATTTTGGTTATATAAGAGGTCAGGCAGTGAGCTAACGAGCTGTGATAGTTTTGTGTGGAAATCTAAGGTAATGAGTTCAATCCCAAAGTATCAACAATTTTCAAAGTTACGTGCGTATTTCTCGCTCGTTACGGTGAAGGAAAACATCGTGATGAAACCTGTATGCCTGAGAGAATTCACGATGACGTGTGAAATTTTCCAGCATTTACTAGGCTATTGTGGTGAACTACAGCATAATCCTTCTCATATGAGACTCTCATTGCTGGAATGGAGCCACCATGCCCAGCAGTGGTATGCAGGTATCGTAGCGCGTAGCGTTCTGTAGTTTACGCTTACCTCTATGGGAAAATAGATATATGTATGTAATGGGAAGATATTTTGTTTGGAGGATTCTATATTCCGCATCTTTTTTAGTATTAAATCCTCCTTTGATCCGCTTAAGGTTTGACTTTGGAGAATCCTTGACGGATTCCGACATTGCCTTCGTATATACACCATTCAATTTCACGTTAAAGGTGAATACTTTGAGAATTCTGTGAGAATTATGTTTATCGCCTGTTCACTTGCTTCCATTAAATAAATATTCATTTACTTATTTAATCTCGAATAAGTAACATCATTACACGATATAATTTTATTACTAGGTTCATCAAAATTCATTTAGTAGTTCATCAGGTCACGCATCTTCACGTTTTCACACACTCACATTAAAACAGACTTTACTAGTATAATATTAATAAGACAACATTTTAATATTTTTATTTATTGACAACCAGCTGCCTCCCGCGGCTTCACCCGCATGATATTTGGATAAAAAGTAGTCTATGTGTTAATCCAGGTTATAAACTGTATGTATGCTAAATTTCATGCAAATCTATTAAGCGGTTTTTGTGTGAAAGAGTTACGCACATCCATACAAACATTCACATTTATAATATTAGTAAGATTTGAAGAATTTGACAGTAAAATGATTTGTTCTAGTGATGTTTTAATCGTTTACAAACAGTTCATTTTGAACCGATTTTCGGTCCCGCGCTGCTAGACTTAAATTAAAAGGGGTTAGGGTATAATCAAACACGCTGCCGATTTCCAGTTGGCAGACTTTCCACGCGATATCCTCAAGGAATGCGAACCTTCTCGCTATAATTATCCACATCGTTTTGTGCCAGTGATAAATGAATACGCATAACATTGGTTTAGAAAAGTTTGAGGTCGTAACTTGGACTAAAAATAAAAATCAAGCCAATCAACTCAATTATTTGCAATTTACTAAATTAGATTTAGGTTTCTCGCAAAAAGATAATTGCTGACAAAAAATCATACACTACATACAGTAATTTATTATAATAATTTATATCAAAATTGAATCACATTATAATGTACGAAACTGTGTAAAACACCATTATTACACAGAGATAAGTAAAAAGGAACTATGTACAAAGAAAAAAGAACATAAAGGGGAACCTTAAAAAGCACAATTTTATTCAGAAAAGGATATTCAGTACGTTCCTCTTGGATTGGTAAGGTTTTTGTTACGGAATGAACGAAAAAACAACTCTCCTAAATTCCCCTCACGTACTTATTCGGTAGGGTTGGCGAGAAGCGGCTTATGCGCCTTGAATTAGACCAATTAGTGTCGCCTCTTTCCTTTTGAGCATGCATACCCTGAAATTATATATTATAATATAATAAAGTGCTTATTTAGTCATTAAACAATATGAAGGGAGTACTTCTGTTTTATTTATCGTAGTGAGTCTATCTATTTTTTTCTTACGAAATCTTCAAACTGAAGTATTTACATAGGTACTTTTTTTATACCATAATGGCAGACAAGGTTACGGTCCAACCGATGGTCAGCAGTTACCATAGCCTATAGACGTTTGAGAGGTGTCGTTCGCGCGTTGCCGACTCTTTAGAAACCGTTTAGGTTTCTTAAAATAGGGAGTTACTAAACTGAGAGCAAACGGAATTCCCATGCTTGCAGAATAGTCACTCCCTAAACGAGCTCTGGTAACGTAACTCATTCGCATGAAAACAACAATTTTTTTTTTCACTGCGGTCTTCTGTAAGGCGGAGGTACTTTCCCAGTCGGGCAGCTCAATTTTAGCGAGGTATCTCGCAATGCCTTTCCCCTCAAACTAAGTTAACACTACTGAGCTTACAATTTTGAATAAGCTAATCCTATAAACATAGACTAGAAATCAATGCTCAGTCAGTTGTTAGTATACAAACAGAGTTTACTCAAATAATACTAAAATAAATACACAAGAAAAATGTGGCCGTTTGTGTATATGAAATGTTGAAAGTTACACATGTGTTTCGATTCATAAATCCGAGGGTAATATGTGATTTTTATTAAGTTAGCCTATTTTCTCCAAAGGCAAGCAAGACTGACATAAAAATCCTGTTTTTATTAACCCTATTCTTGCAGGGGTATTCTATAAAAGTGTTATAAAAAAAAATAGAAATATATTACTCATCGGAAAATATATGTCGAATTTTCTTAAGAAAGTAAATGACATGGAAAAATAGATATCATTATTTATGCACCAAAGTCCAGAATTGCTTGAATAAATTTCAGTATCATTGAAAACATTTCAGGAAAATATGTAGTTTTATTAGTGTTCCAATTTTTATGTTAGTATCGTTCTACGCTATTCGGGAATGCTCCAATTCTATTGTTTTATATTGTTTTTCGGATTCATATAGAAAAATAGTAGCTAAAGGCTGAAATTCTTCATATTCCTCAAAGAAGATGAAAGGTTTAATTCTTCAAGTCAATGAATACAGCTTTTAAAGAAATTATTTTTAATAAAATACGCTGGGATATTTCTATTAATTTTATTCGAACCACTTATAGTCCAAGGTCGCCTAACCTTGACCTTTCAACATTAGATGTCTATATAAATCTATCCTAGCATACCCTAGGAGGCTACTTATAAGCAGGGCCACGAGAATACGGGTAAGGCAAGACATGGAAACTAAAAGATGTTCTCCTGAATTCCATGTCAAAGAGAAAAACCATAATACGTTTGGTCGATATGACCTGTACCATTTAGAAAAAGAACATTGGTTACGTTGTTTCCGGAAATAACCTTATTACTGAAATGAATATTCAAATATGCTATTTGAATATTCAAAATTTAAATTATGTTTACCATTCGGATTCGTCACAATGATTGCATTTCAACACGTAACGTTTGATTAGTAGATTAAGGTTAGGCAAAATTCCACATAAAGGTCATCAATCTCATCATCAACAAATTGCTATTATTATTTGCTTGCTTATTTTCATCTTTCTTTCTAACCACGTGGACTTATTTATCAGTATTTTACGCAGGGAATGTCATCAGAGCTTCGGAACCAATTTCTAGCAACAAACGAGTTTTCAGGTTTTTTTGAAGTGCTGACTAATGCTTTTCGTGGCTATTCATTTGATAACCGGAGTTTGTACCTTAACAAGATATGGGGAAGTATCAATGATCTTGAAATGGCCACATGTACATAGACTAAAAACCTTGGAAAGCGTTGCTTAACCTTGTTGAGCAATTAATCAAATATGTTATTCCTTAGTAACAAGCGCGACTAAAAAAACTTCTAAAATAAAATAAAAAAAACAAAACAGACACTAGCTATTAATAATTAAGTGCTCTATTTTACCTATTTATATCCGAAACACTAAATAAAAAACAAATAGCTCGCAGCAATTTTATTTTCGTCTGTTTTTTTAGGCTTTGAAACCTCCAGCATTATAAATAAGTAGGTTCTGTGTGAAAATATTTTATTGCTTTGGGGAAAGTGGATGTGTAAGTGTGGTACGTGTACCTATATGTATAGTATGAGCAGAAATGTTATGTATAAACCTACAAAGACTTTTCAATATCAAATATCTCGAAAATGCCCATCTTCTCTTATTCTTACAGCCTAGTGGTGTAACTAGTGGAATAAGTAGTCAAAGGTTTCGAGTTTGATTACGAAGCACAGGAATGAACTTTCGAGGTTTTATGCGTATTTATCACATGCTCAAACGGTGAAGGAAAATAGTAAATAAATAAATAATGAATAAATATTCCTGGACATTATGACACAGCGCCATCTAGTTCCGAGCTAAGCAACGAGGCTTGTGCTACGAATACTAGTTGGTTGATACACTACATATATTATATCCTTTTTTTTGTAAATACCTATACATACATATTTTACATAGAAATAGATATAGATAGATACATCCATGACTCGGATACAAATGTTTATGCTCATCACACAAATATTTGTCTCAACCGGGATTCGAACCCGGGGTCCATAGAACAGAAGTCAGTGTTAACAACCACTGGACTAATTGGGTCGTCAATTAATGTACCTATTAAGTTAAAATACCTGCACGCCTTAGAGTTTTTCTCAATGGCCTGTAAAGTCTGCGTACCTGTACTAGGCTAGCATGGTAAACTGCACCTTAATATTTCTGAAATGAGAAGAGACATATGCCCAAATGTTGGACAGTAAATGGGTTGATGATGATTCTCTTAAACTCTATCTTGGTTTTTATATCAACACAGTATAAAGTTGTTGATATAAGAACCAATGGATCAACTTTTTTGTACCACGTCTAGTATGTACTATAGTGGTGTATGTATGTATATAAATATTTTTAAATACATTACCTCCTACATTCGGAAACCTACGTGTAGTACCTATGTATATATAAATGTGTTTGTATTTCGCTGTATTAAAAATACCCTATCATCAATGAAACAGCATTAATTCAACTCTCATTTTAAAATCTCAGGGGTATATAACAATTCTTATTTATCACCACTACATTAAAACGTAAAGAAATCGCATAGATTAAAATATAACAAATTAACAACCCCCACTGCCTCAGGAGGGTGCCTTATAAATGAAGACAATTTAATCCTCTAGAAATACAAATCGCTTGTCTAATATATTTCGCGAGTAGAATTCAGCGAGATTTGCCTGTTCGCCTCTCATGGGATGTCGCGTAGATGTAGAGAAAAATGTTGCGTTTTATGAAAGCTATTGTTGTTTTTTTTCTGCCGCTTTAGCGATGAACAAACAGGTCATCGTGAAGTCCCGTTGATCAAAATGTTAATGTCCTTGTCTGTGAAATTTTCAGCAACATTTCGAAATTTCTCTGTACTAAATATGACTTAAAATGAACCGGCGCGGCGGCACTGTAGGTATGTACACACAGTTTCTGGGATGGGAATGTGATTTTTTTATTTATACCGCCTTGGCACCTAATATACTGATATTAGGTGCCAATGCATCAATGTTAAAGTGTTTGAATGGAAACCTATACAAGTAATACGACTGATTATATCAATATTTTACACGAAGAGATAGCCATTAATCTCTACCAACTAATAACTGCGTAATATCGGAAGGGTAAACTGATTGTCAAATTCAGGTACTTTTGAACTGTCAAAAACTTAATTTTCCACCAACCCAATCTTCTTTTATTTATTGCAATGATAAAAACTAAATGTCTTCTTTGCTTGTTTGGTTCTTTATCAGATTGTGATGTAATTTAAGAGGGTTGATGTATCTACATTCGCGCAGGTTAAGATGAATAGATACTATAAGATAGATACGCTGTAGAAACTACATAAATGTAAGCCTAGCTAAGTAAACTATTGTTTATTTATTTATTTATTCAAGGCACATCAACAATATAAACATTAACATAGATATTTTAAAGACAAGAATATAGACTAGTGTTTATATCAATTACAGACATGCACAACATTAGCGTATTATTAAAGTAGAAGATACAGTATTCACAATTACAAAGACACACAGAAGAATATAAGATATGATAAGATAATTTATGATACTGTATCATATTATTCATCAAATCAAATCAAATCATTTATTTCAATTAGACCAATAATAATAATAATAATAATCTTTATTTGGAACTAAAATATACATTTAACAATTTTTATGTAACGATGATGGCAGCAATAGTTTAAAACTGTGGCGCAGCCATCAGCGCCCACCTCCAGATACAAAAACAAAAACAGTTCCAGAACAAGTGTCTGTAAGAACACTAAGAACTAAAGTAAAACTATGATTATTATAGAGACTAAATTTGAGGTAATTAAAGTGAGATAGATTTGTGCGTGCGTGATGTGTGTGAGTAGAGGTGTGTAAGGGGTGTGTGTAGGAGGGCGTGTAGAGGTGTGAGTGGGGGGGGGGGGGTGTAAGGGTGTGTGAATGTTAGTATGAGTTTCTGATGTTATATTTCCATAAGTTTTTCGGTTTCTTCATAAGACTTTGATTTTAGCCATTCCGTTAGTTTCTTCCTAAGAATGGGTCTCGTGAGAGGGTATATTTTTATTACTTTGTTAATCTTATTGTAGAGCCTAGCACTGATGTGTCTGAAGCTACAACTAACAGCGACAGTTCTGCAGAGTTCGGTAGGGCAAACTCTATCCGCGCGGCGCCCTACAGTATCACATTTAGGTTCATATTGCAAGTGTCCATGCTTTCTGGTAACTGCTTGCAATATATATAGCTGTCTGACAGTTAGGACCTTGCACAGTTGATAAAGGTCTCTTGTTGGGAATCTTATAGGCTTGCGTGCGATAACCTTTAACACTGCACGCTGCGCTCTTTCGACTCTTAGCATGGTTGTTTTAAGAGCACTACCCCATGCGGTTATACAGTATCCAAGCACTGACTGAGCCAATGCAAAGTATACTGTAATCAGGCAATCAAGATCCATGAGAGGTCTTAGCTTTTTAAAAATGTAGATCAACCTTCTCACTCGCGACACAATTGAGTCCACCTGTCTTTTCCATTTTAGGAGGTTGTCAATATGCACCCCAAGATATTTAATATTGTCCACGCGCTCTATGGTAATGCATTTGCATTGCTGTTGTATTGAGGATGTATTGCTGTTGAGACACGCGTGTGCTATCAGTTTGAAGGATGATAGAGGTTGACTACCTAAGCCAGGAGTGAAAGGGATAAATTTGCATTTGTTAATGTTGAGGGTGAGGAGGTTCATAGTAAGCCATTTCATTACTACGCCTAGGGCTTTTTCTGCAGCCTTTCGCGTGTCTGACCAATCCTTACCATGAGTTAAAAGAACTGTGTCGTCGGCATATGCGATGATTTTGGTGCTTGGAAGGGATAACCGACACAGTTCATTCACGTAAATGAGGAAGAGGGTGGGCCCGAGTACGCTACCCTGAGGCACGCCAAAGGATAATTCCTCCTCAACGCTTAGGTGGTGATCAATTTTTACTATCTGCTTTCTATTTATTAGGTAGCTATGAAACATATCATAAGCAGAGCCACGAATGCCAACACCCTCAAGCTTTTTAAGCAGCAAGGGGATAGAGACGGTGTCAAAAGCCTTGGATAAGTCCAAAAATAGTCCGATAGTTTTTTGGTTTCTATTGAAATTTGAGGTAATCGTGTCAGTAAGTTCCAAAACTGCATCTTCTGTTGACTTTCCAGCTCGAAAACCAAACTGATTCGGGGCTAATACGTTATTTTTGTTTAAAAAGTTAATTAATCAATACAGGTGCTTTTGAATTATCATATTTAATTGAATTTAGTTGCACGGTTCCAAAAGGTAAGTCTTATGAAGAATAACCGGCAAGAAACTCTATAGATACTCTTTTTAAATTAAATACAAAATTTCTGCCTTGTATACGTACCTATATCTTATACTCCCAATAGTACAGAAACAAGTTGTTTATGACACTAAGTGTAACTTTGATAAGTTTACCAAGATGCTCTGAAAATGATCAAAGGCGAAAAGTTAGTCGCGAGTTTGTAAATCGATTATTTTAATCTACCTTAGAGACTGGTTCGTCGATAAATATATACACAACTTGTTTGTAGAATTAGTAATTGTATCCAATTCGCCTATTTATTCTTTCTTCTTTTTTCTACCCTCTTTTAAGAAATTATCGATTTTGCATACAAACTTACATTCACGGAACGGAAAAAAGATTTTTTCCTCTATTCCGTGCTTACACCCCTCTTTTTCCCGTTTTAGCGGATGATATTTGGGAAAAAACCTATCCTATATCCTCTCTATTCGAAAGTTCATCTAAATTGGTTTAGCGGTTAAAGCGAAGAGGTAACAGATCGACAGACAGACACGTCCGAATTTTTTATATTTGTATAAAAAATTAAAATATAAAATATTTCAGATGACTACTAGCTACAAACATAGGTAACTAAGACGTGACTTGTAAGGTAGGAGTTTATAATGAACTTCGGAACTGGCGAAGCTATGGACTGTGATGACTGGCACTTAAACTTTGGCTCGTACTAACGTTAAACATTTGAGTGTTATACATACTACTTACAAAGGTAAATTAACCCTGTATACTTGCTGAAGAAAGTCTTGAACAGCTTAAACTCACTAAGAACAATGGCATCGTGGAGTTTGACAGTTTAGTTCGAAGATTGTTGAAAAAAGTATTTTTTTGTAAATGTTCTAATTTCGTACTTGAACTCTTTCATAGGGAAGCAAACTAGACTGATCAATTAAATGCCAAATCCACTAAGCATATTGCTATTCTGCGTTTTTTTTAAATAGTTGAAACTATTGACAGCGTAAAAAGAGATTCTTCATAAAATTAAATAACTTAAAGCTGGCACTAAATATCATTATTTATTTTTTTAACTAAAATGGAGAACAGTTATAAATCTTCTATTTCAGTAGTGCCTAAAACAAACAAAAATTTTTTCTTATATTCTTATAATAATTAAAATTAGGTACAAGATTCTAATTCGTCAAAAAGTTCTTCATTAAAAATCAATTACGAAATTCAACTTGAACTCGAACATACCTTCAAAAAGTCCAGTTGAAAAAATTTGGTAATTTACGTAAACTCATTTTAAAAATTGTAACACACATCCAGTACCTACAATAGCTCTACGTTCATGTTTGAATACACAACGTGTTCATCAGTTGACCCGCGCCATCATTAATCACGTGTTTTTGCCTCGTCTAACTCGATGTGGGAGTTTGCGGATAAATTCGGCGGAATTACTACAACATCATTTTCTTTTGGGTAATTTCGTCAGATGAAGAAAAATTCAAGTATCAATCTTTTTTTTGCTGCCAATAAATTTTATATAGTGAAAGTTCTTATACTTATATACCTATAACAAAGGTGGATATAAAGAGGTTATAATAATTTTATTTTTAAATACTCATACATTTTCAACTAACTTTTAATTACCAGAAGCTTATCAATAATTCAGTTGATGAATTTCTGTTTATTTCGGTTAGTTGTTTAACCTACTTACAAATAAATCTTTAAATGTAATCCATAATTTAAAAATTAAGCCCATAAAACAAATGTAAAAACATACAATTATCAAAATTTTATAAATCTGTAAAAAACATGTTTAAGCATGTCAATGCTTAAAAAAATCACTTGGTCGACTTTTTTAGATACCTACCTATTTTATTTAAAATAATAACTTTTTTTTAAGAAAAGAATATCACATAATAAATATACAGACAAAACAAAAGAAATCCCCGGTGATCGAAGTAGAAAATTCTGAAATTGCCCTCTCGTCATTGGGAGGTATAGATATTACCTTCAACCTACGATCGCGGATTACTGATAGAAAAAATACTTGAGCCAATTTAGAATATTCCTTAAATGTTTCATATAGAACGGTGTACAAAGCTTTTACCTGGAATTAATACGATAATTGAATTACGATTTTATTAATATCTTGTAAGATTTATTTGGTTCTAAGCTCTATGAATGTTACATAAAACAACATTTTTATGTTGCGAACGAAGTATCATAAAGTTTAATCATTCTTAACCTTATACCTAATCGTTTCTTCTTATCCAAATATTATAAGACAGGTTGGCATAGCGTAATTTCTCGTGGTATAAAAATATGTATAATAAAAAAAATATATTCTATTATTGTATGTTGTTCAAGAACCAGCTAAACTATAATGGTGAGACCCGATCCAAGGATTTTTCTCTTGTGTCGAGGGTGCATTAACAAACACAATTTTTCACATAGAAAAACGCCCAAACCCGGTACAACTACCTGTAAATCGTACAAATATTTGCTAGGTGCGGTTTAATCGTTTGCGGGGATTGACACACAAGTCGATCCCTCTTGCCACTGCGCCAATCGAGTCTTCGAAAAACCTTTTAGTATCGCTTGAGTACAGCCCTATCGGTTTTATTTGTTTCAAGGCCATCCTAATTTCATCCAGACTTATAATGCAGCTCACATATTCCCGCAAGTGACATTATGTAGTTTGCCAGCTGTCATTCTAATCAAGCATGTTTACGACTAAGATTTACTTTCCACAGTTGTTTTCAAACCTGTTCGACCTATTTACCGCGGTTCGCGCTTTGATTGGTCAGAGAGATTAAAGCGGGCCAATCACAGCACTTGACGCAATGAGCACAACGAACGTATTTTTTTATCAAAACAAACTCAGACTAAGCATTACACTGCCAATTTTTTTTATTCGCATTAAGCCGCTGTTTTATAGGGTTTATAGAAAAATCTCTCTACGAAATATTATTATTATTATTTATTATAAATTAGATAAATAGAAATAAATATATCTGGGCGTTATCACACATCGCCTTCTACCTCCAAACTAAGCAAGGATACTAGATGGTTGATACATTACATTAAACCTACACTTTTTGTAAATACATAATTATGATAATATGTAAATACATCCAATAAATTATTTTACTTTTAATTGTAATAAGTTTTCGTTAGTAAATTTTCTTAAGGCTCGTTAATAAATTATACCTACTAACGAATTGGATAGTTACCTCCTAAATAAATATGTGTTTTAATACAAATTTTCTAATTAAAATGTTTTCATTGTTTCAGGCTACTTTTGGCATATAACGGACTTCCATTATGATCCGCTGTACACATCACAAGGCGATACTAGAAGACGTAGGTATATAATATTAACTATTTCTAAGTTCACCGGCTGATTTATTTAAGAATATTCGTATGGGGGCAGATTCATTTCAACATTCAACTGCCTCATTGATCTAGTAGTCGTAAGTGTGCGACTTTTGAGCAATGTCATGTCGAGCAATGTGTAATTGGGTTTGTCTATGAAATTCTCACTAGCAGTTTCGAGGTTGGATTCATGCCCGGTTGATGGCAATAGGCTCACCCCCCATGGGACCTAAAACATACTGGCAAAATGTGAGTGTACATTAGAACACCTCTAACTAACCCTTTGAGGACAACAGGCGTGATGGTAAGCCATCATTTCAGTATAGATAATTCAAAATTAAAACTATCGTTCATAATTTAATAACGTCAGAACCGCAACTTCCATCTGTTTGCAAAGTGTAGGTTTAATAAAGCCTTTTGTTTTCACGAAGTACCTACAAACATGTTTTTCTATTATATCTGAATACGATTCTAGTGATCGGCTTAAAATCAATATTAACTTCGAACCTTCGTATCATGTGATAAGGTAGACATTTGAATAATTTATTACTTATAAAACAAAATTTGGGCATTACGTTTGAGGTCGGTTGGTTTCAGAACTTGACACGTGTAGAAAAGGACACAGAGTCCAAATGCTATTAGATTACGTTTTCGATTTGCAATCGATCAGGTTTAGCAAGTGTTCATTTAAACTTGTGACCAAAAAGATAAAAGTCTGCTTCTTTGGTACGAAGTCGAGTAAATGTTTTACCTGTTCGTGGTCATATGTCTACTTTGTTTCCTATTCCGCCTACCTCTGTATAGATGTAGCATGCCGCCAAACCAGCTGAGCCAACTATTGTTGGGAGAGAGAGTTGGGAAAAGGCTGGTGCAGTTATGATCATGGTGAATTCTAAAACCGATTTCGTTCTAGATTGTCGGCGAGCAGACGAGCGAGGAAGTTCAGGCCACCACCGCGCGCTGGGCAGCTTCGGAGACTACTCCTGCGACAGTTCCCTGGAGCTTATCGAGTCAGCCGCGCGATACATGCGCACGCGGCATTCAGAAAACGTCGAGTTCGTGCTTTGGACTGGGTACGTCATTATATAATTCTGTCAAAAAAAACCGACTTAAAATTTTAGTACTGAACCATTTGAAATGGGGCACACGTGAAGCACCAGCTTTCAAATAAAAAAAGAATCATCAAAATTGGTGCTAGAAAACATTAAAAACATAGTCGAATTGAGAACCTCCTTCTTAATTGGAAGTCGGTTAAAATTAAGTTTATTTTATGCTTCTTCTCAGTGTTTTCATTGTTGAGCGGCAGACGTAACTGAGGTTAGAAATGGGTTATTGGGTTTTTATTCAGAGAATATGTTTGAATTTGTGGCTATCCTTATCAATAATGTGAATGTGCCTTTAGTTTGTTAAAAATATATTATAATATGGCTCTGAATAATTATGCTGGAAATCCTTGGCGTGGCTTATGTCCAGCGGTAGACGTCATTTAGGTGATATGATGACGATGATGATAACGTATAACTCGGGTTGAGCTAATAATTTGAATAAATCGATAGGTATAAAGCTAAAGTCAGTTTAGTATCACTCAAATTCAGTATCATAATATCAGTTAGGCATCAGGCATCAGTTTAGTATATATCAGGAAAGGAAACCAATGTTAGGATATTTTTCATGGACGAATATATTGGTATTGTGACGAAATATGAAACACGTGATCAATAACTGGCCTCGTTTTAACGTGGCTATTAAACTTAAATAATGTATTTAATTAACGCTTGGAAAGGCTTGTTAACGATAAAAATATGTGTCAAATTTTATTTACTTTATTGTGCGTCCATGTCCAACATCCATGTTTTATGGGTTTGTCAAATTATGTGCGGTGTAAAATTTTCATGTGGAATTTATCAAAAAGGTATGTTTGTTCATTGATTAAACAATAATAAGTGATGACTTAACCAGGATCATCATCATTAACCCAATTACGATTAATTAGTCCTACTAGGAGGAGTCACGTGCCCATCGTGACTCCTCTCATATATGAGAGATTTGGCTATAGTCCACCACGCTTAGTTTTCTTCACACTTCTTGGATTGATTCTTCACACGCCAATGGGAGAATCTCTTAGGTATGGAGGTTTCCTCACAATGTTTCCCTTCACCGTTTGAGCATTTAATAAATCCGTACCTAACGTAACTTCGAATAGTTGTGCGTGTCGTGGAATCAAACTAAGGACCTTTAATCTCACAGCCCACTGGTAAACTAAACTGGCAATAGGCTGATATATATACGTATATCAGCGTACTGCCGTCCATTTATAAACGTAAGTCTCCCCCAAAGAGCGCAGGTTATTCTGGATAATATACTAACAAGAATATATTTTTCAGCGACATCATAGCAGCGCGGTACACGGGAAATGAAGATGACAAGTACCAGGCAATCAAAAACATGACAGAGCTTCTCGGTAGAACGTTCAGTTCACACTTCGTATTCCCAGTGCTCGGACACTTGGACCCCGCGCCGTCCGAGAGTCTCACTGCTTTATGGAGTCATTGGTTGCCCTTGGAGGCATTGCAGACTTTTAATGATGGTAAGTGTTCTGCTTGAAATACTATTATCCGTTTCCAAAGTCCGTGGTCCAAGTTACGTAAGGCTGGGGTCCAACGATATGAGCTGGACCGAAGCCCGCCGGGGTTGTGCATGTTTTTGCGAATCCCATGGCCCCGGCAATAGGGTTGGTGGCGTTGATGGGTGTAGTTTTTTAGTCGATTGGTCCTGTGAGTCGTATGTAGCGCCTAAATGGGAAATTATAACCAGTAAGTCCTATGCAAATAGTAAAATGCTACCGTATAAATAAAAAATAACTAATACGGGTAATATAGGTAGCAAAATAAATATAAAAGTAAGACTTACTTACTAAAGATTCTATGTATTCTAAATTAAAAGTACACGAAATATTTATTAATTTTTTATATGAAAATGTATTAAAATATACGTCTTACATTGAATGAAGCAGATAATAATTACTAACGAGAACAAAGCTAGAGCGACTACAATGATTCTACAATTTCATCTCAGACAATTCACACTACAATACTGAGTAGAGGTATTTAAGAATATTGAAGAAAATATAAATGTGTGGAATTCTGTTGTTCATTAGAAAAGTTACTGTGCTCTTTGAGCTTTAGTGTTTTATTTATATTTATCTGAGTTTAATTTCAGGGCTAGTCTCTTATCTTGCAATTTACTGCATTATATTTGGAGGTATCTTAAGGATTATAATTATGGCAACATTATATCCAACATTTTAACATCATAAACATACAAAATAAGACTATGATACCCGTATAATAACTAATATCGGAGAAAACCTGATTAAATATTTCACTCGATGCCTGAAATATTTTACAAAGACAAGCTTTGTTGCGTTATTAGAATAGAATCACAATACAATCTCATTAAAATTGTAAAATAACTTATGAACGCTGCAATCATTCAGCATATTCATTAATACAATACTAAAATGAAAATAAGGGTATTTGATCAATGTTTTGTTTTAATAAAATTGGACTCTGTAATTTAAGAGAAAAGGATCAATATAAATTAGAATTAAGCCATAATATTAAGTAGATTTTTTAAATTCATTCACTAAACTGAGACAACACTATTGTTGTGTGACGTCAGATGACATGATAACGTCATACTAATGTCAACATGTCACAGTACTCTTGACAGTTTTGTGGGACAAGGATAGAAAATACCCCTCTCCCTTCCCTAAACTTTGAATGCTTGAAGAACTTACTCATTTTTATTTATATACTTCTTAATTTTTTCGCATATTCATATAGCTTTACGCCATCTTTCTAATGGTATACGTAATCTTATGTGTTTTCACTGTGTCAAATTCTTTATTGAATCAGAAGCGACATATTTCGTTTCTAAGATTTTAAGAACCTATATGTCCAGGACAATTCTATCCCATCAAAATAAATACTTCGCAATGTTGACTGTCATCATCTCGTGAAGGCATAACGCCGCATTTTATATGCAACGGCTTCCCAAGCTCAGCAGACTTTTAAATATGGTGATTGTTTTGATGTCTTTAAACTAGAGGAGCGTCCAACTTTTCTGCCATCAGTTTTAAGTTAGTGCCTGAGTCCGCTTTATAAAACTTAGTTTCCAGAAGCCGACGGCAAATGCGAAACACGAACTTGGATGAAGCAGACTGCGTATTCGGTGCTTTAAGTCTCTGAATAGCGTATGCAGTATTCTTGCTGCCTAAATAAGATAGGTTATTGTTTAATGGTGATTTTGGGAAATAATTCATTCGAAAATAAGCTTTTAGTAACATATTTTTGTTAGTATACATTCCGCAGTATATAAGCACTGTATTAACGAGATATGATTTCGTGGTAATATGTTACCCTAGTAATGCGGCCGTGGACTACTATGTCCTATGGTTCAAGTTTAAATTTTCTCATTTTAAAGAAAGAACTTGCAATCTTATACACATAAATGTAATTTTACTTTGATTTAGTTCCAATTACACTAGCATCTTTAAGGTCCAATTTGCTAGATCTAGTCTAACTTCTACGTATTTTTACCACTGTATTTGGAACATTGTAATACTAACTTAATTGACTGAGATAAAAAGTTAGTAAATTGTTATGTTTTCACTCAAAAATCATTCTTAGTTTAAAGTATAATTAATAATCTATAATCAATTCTTGAAACAGGTGGATACTACACGATAGAACAAAAACAGAGCAAGCTACGGATAGTAGCGCTAAACACGAATTTGTTCAGCATCCGAGAATCGAACAACCTGCAAGCGCGGAAACAATGGGAGTGGCTTGACGCGGTGCTCGATAAAGCCACCGCCAATAAAGAAATGGTAAGTACTTTGTAATTATTTGTTTTTAATAATTATGTAAATGTGAACGGGCACATACATAAAAAATTGAGGCGAAATGTGTTATTTTTTAATATATTATAATTACTTTTTATGTGTATATAACGTTAGATAGTATTTTATGCTTGGTGTATCTAATGGATTCCTGTGTGCTACCTCTCATGATCATAGTGCTCAATATTGAATTTTTATTATTCAATAAACAGACAGAAAAGTGTTGTAGGGGAGTTTTTTGCGCCGTTTCTTCTGTCCAGCTCATAATAATAATAAAACCTGATTCATTTCTCTTAACCAAAACAATAGGAAATTTCTTTACTTCTTGTGAAAAAACATTTTTTTTTCTACGAGAATTCATTTCTGTTTATTCCAATACGTTTGTTTGTTTCTATTATAATACTTTAGTTTATTTGACAAACCACAAAAGCGTTTAGGTACCGATAAAATTGCTCGCGTAAAAAATAGAGCTTGTAGAAAAATCCGAAAGCTTACTTTTTGGAATTATTAATTGCTCTCGGTTAACCGTAGCGTAGGGTCTAATTGTATTTTTTTTTATCATTGACTCATTAACTGTCCTGCAGCTAGGCACTGGTCTTCTCTCATTTGAGAGATTTTTAGGTTATAGTCCGACATATTAGCCTACGGGTTTCACACGCCATCGATAAAGTAAAGAAGGTGATTTTTAAGGAACCTAAACAATTTCTACAGGGTTGACAACGCGCGAGCGACACCTCTGGTGTTGCAAACGTCTATATGCTACGGTAACCGCTTACCGTCAGGCGAGCAGTAACCTTCTTTGCCACCATTGTGGAATAAAACGAAATATGTACGTAACTTCGAAAAGTCATTGGTGCGAGGGATTTAATTCAAGACTTCCCAGTCCATCGGTGAAACCACTAGGCTACCACAGGTCCCGCCGGGGATGTTGTGCATGGTTTTGCGAATCCCATGGCCCCGGCAATAGGGTTGGTGGCGTTGACGGGTGCAGTTTTTTAGTCGGTATACGCACAGGTTATTTTCTAGCGACCATGCCGAAAGCACTAATTAAAACCTAGTAATTTAAAAGTCTTATCCACGACTCAACATTAACGTATATTCATGATACACGATGTTGAGACCACACTACATCACACGAACAACCAAGCCACTTCATAAATATGCGTACTTCCACCGGCTCCGTTTCAAAACAGGGGTTTTAACAAGTAGTAGTGCCGGAACCGTAGGAAGTCCGGTTCCGTACGGCACGGCTACCGGCCACCCCTAATAAATTACAGATTAGAAAACCGTTAATCTAATCGCTGCTCCTTAAATTACCTCGGATTTTTAAGGGGATATTTGTTGAACTGAATCGGAGAGTGCTTTCGGTTTGTTTGGGTAATTGTGCTAAAAGAATTTCAAAGCAGATAGAATTAACACCAAAATTGTTAATGGTATTTAGGGAAAGATTGTGCCTAGTTTAGACTGTGGTGCTTTTGAAATGTTCTTGTTATACAAGTAGTATTACTATTTATTTTCAAAATACTAAGAACTACATTTGTTCAATAATTTCGATATCAAAAACGAAAACAAACTTATCGTTGTTAAGACGTAAGTTTATTTTACATATACCAGAATTTGAAAAAAAGAAAGTGTAAGCAGATTACAAATTATTATTTTTTGTTATTTTGTTCAGTATATCTACGGCATTGGGAAATCCTGCACGTTATTGGGTTTTTGTTTGAATACATCTTTTAATTGCTTAAATATATCATATAAATTAATGAAGTCGGTTAAAAACAAAGAGAATTAGAAAATAACATGATTTCACTATCACACCTGTATCCCCCAAATGGTTAAGCAGAAGTGGACTGTATGCCTACGGTACGCCGATATGAAAAGGGGTTAAGCCTATTACAATTAACAAGGTCCAAATCCAAATACCGATATTCTGCGGACCAATCAACGCTCACGAGACGATGAGACGGACGGATGAGATTTGATATAGGGATTTGTCGGTAGACTGTATACTACGATAAAATCTGTAAAAAGTACTATTTCAAAGTTTAATAACGTCGTTAGTGCAAGAAATCAACAAGTCCTTACGTAATAAAAGAATATAAACATTATCCTTGTATTCTATTCGACAAGTCTCATCATCATCATCATCATCAATCCATATCCGTCCAATGCTGGACGTAGGCCTCCCCGAATGAACAAGTCCAGTCCGACAAGTCTAAATAATAATAATAATAATATAACGATAAAAAATATTCACATAAAAACATATAAATATATTTCAAAACCCTTACAAACTGTCCAGTTACTACAGACTAGTACTACTAGTAAAAGACCTAGTAAAGTACTACACAGTACTATTGCCACAACAAAGCCCACTAAAGTACGTTCAAACTGATATGAATTCCCTGATCCAGGGCCACAATTATGAATCATTGCAGCCCGGCTGTAATTCATAGCTGTAAATGGGAACCGTGTTCCGTCACAGTAAAGTGCGGTGCAGTGAATCAACTGCGAACGTAACCTAATGCGTTTCGATATCGACTGATAACGTGGAATTTGTGTTGCATGAAGTTACCGGGTGGTAGATTTGAAAAACACGTTGTGTAAATGTAATCATTGGTCAGATTTGGTTTTGTATGTGACTTAGATTTTGATAATCTACTAATGAGCACTTGCGGGATAAAAGCCATAAGCTACTGTTAAATAAACCAATCTCTGGACATTTCTGTTTGTCATAGTTACTTCAGGCTTCTACCTGTCTGATCATCTTTAAAAACTGTGAGAGCTAAATGGGGTCACTGGTGAACTGTAAAGTCAACGGTGTCAAGTTAGCTTCCAGATCCACGAAAATTTAAAAGTTTAGTGAAATCATTGATGAGAGAGATTTTATATTCATCGTTAATAATTAATTGCTAGAATCATTCATACTGTTCTAGACTTTCTAGCTAGCTAATATAATTATATCATTTTCATTCAACGGAAACAGTGGATTAATTGTTTTCAAATTATCATGCTGGCTTGTCTTGCACTGGAACTTACTAAAAAAATAACATAAGACGATAAAAACAAAACACAATAAGAACGAAATAAAGCCTTCATATTATTTTGATTTATTTTCGTACATTTTTTGCTCAAGCGTCAATCCTTATTTTGTTCGTGAAAAAAAAATCTAAATACTTACAGTTTTTGAAATTTAAGAGGCGTTTTGTAGTGTGTGTCTGCCTAATCTCTTGGTCAATAGGTACAGCTGAGAAGAAATATTACTTATTTTAGTACTTCGTGCCGGCCTCATACAAAAATCTGTTTAAAAAATCTATTATAGATATATAATTATAGTGGTTTAAAGTATATATATAGCACTAATAAATATTAAACATTATCTCGTTTTGATTTCGTACACTTACGCGAATATTAGACATTGAAATAAAACTACTTTTATATGGATTTTATCGCCCGTGTCTGCCCGTGACCATGGATGCTGTAAAGGATCCGAAACGTCGGGTTAAAATAATACCAAATATACTGCGATAAAATTCGTAAAAAGTAGTTTTATTTCAACATTATCTCGTTTAAACTGTCTTGCCGTTAAAGCTGTAGCACACCCATTAAACAATACGGCCTTATCATCCAATGAAATGACGTCATAAAAGAGAAAACGCCTACCAAGTACATCGTAGTCCCAAAGATACGGGTGTTCTGATGTCAAAAGTCACGCGGTGTCAGGAAATTCAATTTATTCCTCCCATACTGTCAATACACTCTGAGCCGGGGATTTAAAGTCAATTTTATATATAAAAATGTATATTCCCTTTGTTCGGTATGCCTTGGCAACACTCAAAACCCTTTTCGGGGAAGGCTCTTGAAAGGGGTAGTCAATAGTTGGATTTCAGGGTTGAGTAAGCGGAGGTTGATTCTGTATTTAATGTTGAATAGACGAGCGAATCGAATTTGAATAGAGGTAACACGTCATTGCTAAGGATGTTTAAATTTAGAATTTAATTATATTATGTAATTTGATTCTGTTTTTCTTTGTAACCAGCCAAAAACATGGCGTTTCACCGCTTCCTAGTGTTTTTGCTGGGAAGAATAAGCGGCGCAATAAACTCCCCAGCCGCACATTTCTGTCTGTTTATTAAATAAACGATTCTATACATAGAATCGTTTATTTCATAAACAGACAGACATGTTGACACAAAGAAAAACAGAGTACTACACATTGATTCACAATAATATAATTTAATTTAAAAAGAGTATCTATGGAGTTTCTTGCCGGTTCTTCTCCATAAGACCTACCTTTTGGAACCGTGCAACTAAATTCAATTAAATATGACAATTCAAAAGCACCTGTATTGGTCTAATTGAAATAAATGATTTGATTTGATTTGATTTGATTTGATATATGTAGTACTACAGTACTACATATTATGAATCAATTAAATATAGTGTATTAATTAATTATGATTATAATTATCTTTGTACGTAGTGATACAATATTCATTTCTATTATCTTATTATTCCTTCTAATAATATCAGAATCTTTCAACTTTAATCTTCAAGCTCTTTTAAGGTTCCTTTTACGGTAGACACTAATGAATTACTCTACGTTGACTATGATCCGTTTATAGATTTTGAAAAGTCTAGTTAAAGCTTTGAATAATCAACTGGATATTTCTTCAATTTTACAACAAAACAAAATGATGTGGTAGCCTAGTGATGTGACCACTGCCATTTCGAATTGATTTATCACTTGCTCGAACGGTAAATTCTACCAACCCGCAGTAGGCTAGAAGGTATATTTCATAATCCCAGTCAAAATGAGACAACAACAATGGGTTAATGATTTACAACGGAACTAGAAAATAGATAGTCTGATGACACTTGTTTTTTTATGTAAAATTTACGTAGGTATAAAATAATAAAATATGTACGTAAATATTGTCCACTATGAAATGTATCCCATGTACGAACTACTATTTAAACATTTTTTTAAAATTAAATACTTACATACATCTATACACTCATGCCTTTTTCCCATGGGGGTAGGCAGAAACTACAGAATGCCACGCGCTACGGTCCCTGCATACCACTTTTGCCACATCCACATTCATACATCTCGTCATCCACGCGCGCCGTTTATTAGATACTTATAATTTGATATTGAAATATTATGTAGGATACGTACTAATAGGAGCGAATCATTATCCATTGCTCGTTGGGCCACTAAAATTTGAGTTGTAGATAAATAATTAACGGTACAGTAGATACCAGTACCACACCTTCGTAAAATTTAATTATAACAGTCACGTCTTTAAACTTTAAACGATTCACAGCTACTTTACGAGTTAACGTTTTAACTATCAATTTCATACCAAGTTAGTGTGGTCTATCTGTATTAAAGTTTTTATGCCTTTACATTTTAATTTAATCATTCATCCCCTATTACTAAAATTAGAGTTTTCATAGCAAAATTACGAGCTAGACGTAGACGCCTTTCTACGACAGTAAAATTGTCTGACCCAGTTTTATCAACGATATCTTAACAGGTGCGCAAAAACTGATGGGATTCAGTATAATGGAAAAAATGATAAATCGAACATTTTCATTTCATTGGCAAATTTATGAGTCATTTTTATTTCGCACAGCAGCAACATGTTAGTACAAAACTATATTTGATTTATACCGCCAACTGTGTCATTTATATTTAGAAATTTTAAAATTAAATAGCTATCTTGCAAATGAAGAGCTGTGGTAGCCTATGGACTAGTGGACTGAGATATCACAGGTCTCGAGTGCGAACCCAAGGCACTCATCACTGACTTTTCCGATGTTATGTCCGTATTTACCACATAACGGTGAAGGAAAACATCGTGAGGAAACTTGCATGCTTGAGAGATTTTTTCGATGGCGTGTAAAGTCTGCCAATCCACAGTAGGCTAGACTACAGCTTAATCCCTCTCAAACGAGAGGAGACCCGTGCCCGTGAGACATTAATGGGTTGATGATGAAATGAAGTAGTACAGAAAATATATATGAAGATTTATTTCGAGAACAGTAATTATAACTTCAAGACAACCAACAACTTAATCTGACCGTGATCATGGATGATGTAAAGGATCCGAAACGTCGGGAGTAAAATAATATAAATATACCGCGATAAAATCCGTAAAAAGTAATTTTATTTCAATATTCGCGTAAATGTACGAAATCAATAAGATTTCTTTGAGTTTTGCGAACCATCAAAAGTGCACAGGATAGAAAGTGTCTGTAAAAGATAAAATTTTATGCTCGCATATAAATTTGGGTTTATAGAAACATTTGCGTTGCAAGAGTTTATGCAATCGAAGCTCCGTACACCGTTCAATGCTTTCAATAAAACGTTTCCTTTGAAAAGCAGTTTTACATGGCAAACTAAACGTTTTAAAACCCCGGTATTGGTTTTTATGGGTAAAATTTGTATAATATACGGTACATAAGTATATTTCTCACGGTTCTAAATACGTTGAATATACACTATATTAAGAAAGGCAAAATAAAACAGTGTTTATTGAAGTACCTGAAATTAACGTGGCCACAGATGCCCATTCTTAACAAATGAAAGACCATTTCCTGCCTCGTATAGCCCTTACAGTGATCGGTTTTGGTCATACGAATACCACGACAACTGTTAGAAGTCACCAGAAAAATCCTGATACCTTGTTTATCTTTAGTAGGCATCAGTATTGCTTAGTAATATTCTTAAGACGCGGAGTATTGATGTCAGTCAGCAGGATGGTAGATACTTATTATTATTTCCGACAAGTAATGGCTCTTATCTCCACAAAAACCTCAACAGCTCAATTTAAAGCCACTAGAGCAGTGCTGAAGCTATGGTGCCTGTTGGTGTCTCCAGTGGACTGAGATGTCAAAGGTCTCGAGTTCTAACCCACGGCATGCACCACTGGAAAACATCGTGAGGAAACCTGCATGCTTGAGATTTTTTTTCACGCAGAAGGCTCGCGTGGTAGACTATTGCCTAATCCCTCTCAAATGTGAGGAAATCTGTGCCCAGCAGTGGGTCAGTAATGGGTTGATGATGATGAGACTTCTCAATATTAATACATTTATTTTTATCAACAGGTATACATAGTAGGGCACGCAGCGCCAGGGTCGGACTCGCGACACCCCTACGACATGTCGGCGGACGCCAACGCAAAGTACCTCCGCACGGTGCGGAAACACGCCAAAATCATCGCAGGACAATTCTTCGGACATCTCCATGCGGATACCTTTCGAGTTATATACGATAATGGTAAGTAGACCGTTGGTATTGATGGGAATGTACGGGTCGCGTACTCATCATAAATAAATGCTGTTTCATGTTCTGTAACAAACACACGCTGTAAAATTATTAGTCTCGCAATATAATTATTCAACGAAACAAATTTTAATAACACTTCTTAAAATCTCGATGCTTGAATATAATAACTTTACAGTATTAGTATTAGTAGTTGTAGTGAACGTAATAAAATCAATTACAAAAAAATCAGTTACATGCGTAGGTATATAATATGTCAATATTATATACCTACGCATGTAACATGTATGCAGCTTTATATTTATATTTTCCATTCATCATGGCTGTGGAGGCTATCGGGGCATTAATTAAATAGTGTCAGCGACTGTACGTTGATTATTTGCGCGAGATATATTCTGAAACAAAAAGCAACCAATAAAATTCCTTTATTTACACTTTTATCATGAAATGTGTTTCCATTTATCATCTTTATTGGTTTCTTTTTGAAGTTCAACTAAAATAGACAGAGACTAAAGAAAATATTAGAGAATTGCGTAAAATTAAAAAAGAAACGCTGCTGTAGTCTATTGGTTTGACCAGTGGACTAACATATCAAAGGTCTCAAGTTCATACCCAACGCACGCACCGCTGATTTTTCGAAGTTATGTGTGTAAAACTTACATGCTTGATAGATTTTCTCCATGTCGTTTGAACTCTGCCAACCCACACTAGGCAAGCGTAGTGGTCTCAAGTAAATCAAATTAAAGAAGACTGATGCCCAGCAGTGGGACATTAAATGGGTTGACGATGAGTAAAACATAATTTAGCTAAGTAGACAATCTTAGTATATTTTAATCATCGGTAATGAACAATAACATATATTTTATCATTCTTATTTCTACAAAGACAAAAGAGGATTTTATTATGAGATTTTATTATAAATATATACCACACAAATGTAGTAAAACAGAAAGAAGCAATATTTATTGTAGAATAAAAGTCAAGCGGGAGATACTGTAATTATACTTAATATATTATACACAATATGAATATCAAATGATTCACAATAAAATGTACACGCAGTCAAACGAAACAAAGTTACTTATCCGAGAATTCCAAGAAAGACATCAATATGAAACGAGCGCGACCCTCGCACGCTTATTATATAATAGCTAAATACTCAAAGGCTACTCAACTTTACAAATTTGCTACTACATTCGCTGCATATTTTACTTTTACATTTATATTAAATGGCCAGTTCTAGAAACTTCAGCACACTGCCTAACAGCCAGATCCAAATAATTTTAGAATAGGCAAGATATATTTTGATATGAAGTGAAGCTGAAATACCCAAAATTCACTTAAGGTTATAGAGAAAATAGCCACACAGATATTGAAATCGACGGCATCAATTAAATAATGTCAGTATACATTCGATGCGTTTCAATAAAAGACAGCCATGACATTTTATTTGCTGGCGCTAGCGTTCGAATAATTACCATAAAACCGGTTTATCGGCTAGGAGATGAAAATTTCGGGAGCCAATAAATTCTGAAACGGTGTCTGGTAGTTGTCACGAAATTTCGTTGAAATTAGTGGATTTAGAGAGGAGTAAAAATGTTTTATTGCGTTGTACAGTTTCCATTATGAATGGTCCGTTTTATGCTTGTAGCTTTCGCCCTAATTGTAGAAAGAAATATACATTTATTATGAATCAAAAATGAAATATCAACTTTTAAATATTCATTTTGGGAAATAAACTGGGAAATAGAAAAAGAAATAAAAATGCCCCTATTTTTGCTCCTTTTTATAGAACAACTTCGCGGATCGTCCATCATGGTATGTCGAACTTTTGCCGTTTAAGAACCACACATGCCTCTCCCTAGTTGACGGGATTATATTTGAACAAACATTTACTCATGGAATTCCACTTTTAACCTAGTATTATTATGTTCATTGCGTATGTAAGAGATTTTCAATTGTAATAAGGGTTTTTTCCTTTGTCTAGATCGACCAGTATCCTGGACATTCATGGCTCCTTCAGTGAGTCCTCATCGCGATCCAGCCGACTCCTCTAACCCTGGTCTTAGGCTTTACAAGTTTGATACTAATACAGGAAAGGTAAGATTATTGCTGAGAATGTGCTTCTTCTAATGTGTTTTTTTTTACTTTGATCGTCTATTGCAGTATTTAAATATCAGTATACAATACTAATTATTTGAATGTCTGCTATTTAATGTTTGATAACCTCTTTATATCTCACGTGACCCTTAACTTGTCAGGTGCTAGACTACACACAGTACTACCTAGACTTGGCAGCTGCTAACCGTAACGTGGCAGAGTGGACGGCGGAGTACAACCTGACGCAGTACTACGGGCTGCACGAGGTGTCTGCCATATCGCTGCACAACTTGGCTGATAAGCTGCAGATAGGCACTCCGCATGAGACCAATATATTCCACAAGTAAGTTTCAAAAACGTGTGTTTAGTTGTATACCTATTACAACTAAAATGACACACGTTAATTTTACGTTCCATACCATCACGAATGTATCCGCCAAGGGACTGGAAATGAGTGAGTTATTTAAGTAGGTGATGGGCGATATAAAATAAATATATTTTTTCATTTATAACACTTAAGGTCGTCAATAGCCACTAATCAAAAACAATTGACCGACAAACATGGGACAGAAAAGGTTCTAAATTGTTTTGTCTTGACCTGTTATTGATTCTAGTACTGAACTATTGCCCGTAGTCTACTGTGCGCTGTGTGCGTGTGACTTGCTGTGTTATCCGCTGTTTTCAGTCCTATCCACAATCCTTATTACGCTATCCTTAAAATCCATTTCAGTGGAAAATCTCCAGTGGAAATATTCATCAAACCTATTTGAACATTTCAACTGCATGAACAGTTAAACTAAATCAATTTCCTTTGAGCAGGTACTTACGTGCATACCGCGTGCGACACGAAAGTTCCGAGTCGTGCGACGGCGCGTGCGCACACCAGCACTTCTGCGCGATCACGTGTCTAGAGCACGTCGCCTACCGACAATGCGTTGAAGCGGCTGCGAGCGCTCTCGCCGCGGCGGGAGACTCAGCTCCGCTCACAGTACCGCTCATCAATACTCTGTTGATTTTATTTGCTTGCCTTGTCGTCATCGTGTGAATTGTTTTTATATTACCAATACGCATTGTACAGTGAAATTATTGAGATTATTCGTATAGTTATGGTACCTATGTTCTTTTTATAAGTGAACACGTGTATATAATATTAAGGATTGTGGACTCTATTACCCGTTTGCTAAGATGCATAATACAGTGTTTGTGTCAACAGCTAATTTTATCTTTATATCACGAGATTGGTAAAAAAGCTTACGGCCCGCTTGATGGTGAGCGGTTACCGTAGCCAATGGACATTTGCAACACCTATTATTGTATCTATTACTTTAACTCCTACAAAATTCTCTCTTAGATTTAATTTAAATTGGCACCTGTGCAACATATTTTTGTTTTATAAAATACGAAACGAAACGTATATTTTGCAAAAGATACGTCGACAAAGTTGAAATTACACAAATTTCCGCTGGGACACGTGCCTTGGAGCACGTGACGCCGATCGCAGCGTGTTGGCCGCGAGCGGTCCTACTCGCTCAATCGCTTTAAGTACATATTTCATTTTGTTATGAATTCGTTTAATTCTTTCCTTGTTATTCTCGTAATATATATTTTTTTCTTTCTTTTTATTAAAAATACTATAATTATATTATTTTTTAAATATAATATTTTATGTATCTAGTATGTTAGCAACGTGGTGGATTAGTCCTTCACGAGTTGTAATAAAATAGCATCCATGAATCATGACGCGCAGTTGGCGCGCAAATCTGAGCTCATAATTATTTTACGTCATGCGGGATTTATAGTCATATATTTTTTAAATTAAGTTTTAAACTCATATTGCTCCTAAACTATTCTTATGTTCGAATTTCTTTTCTAATATACTTAAATTACGGACAGTAAACATACTTATTCCATTTTTAAACGTACAACTTTTAATGGCGATCACCTGAATCTGGATTAAGAATTGTATAATGTATTATTTATGTATATTACGACTTAGTTTCATAATAATAAAGTCGAGTTTTATTTGTCTTCGTGTATTAAAATAGGATGGGTGTAAACCTTGAATTGTAAATAATGTGCTTGAAAAGTATAACTTAGGTTTTATAGTAAACTTAATATAAGTATTAAGGTTAAATATTTGAGCGTATCTAATAGGTAGCTCAGACGGTATTTGTGATAATGCTTGATACGTGGAGTGAATAGAATTTTAAACGTTTTAATATTAATAATAAATTGTAAAAATAATGCTTTAGACATTCAAATCTGATAGTATTACTATTATTTAACGTAAGCAATCGAGACTGGAAAAATGACATTATCATTTATGTCATTTTAATGTCAAAGTATCTGAGTGTCATTTAAAGTTTTATTTTATCGTAAGTATGAAATGTCAAAATATAATAGAATTCAAAACATTAAAAACTATGATATTACTTAATAATTTTGCGTTTATTTAAACAGTGTAACGTTAATGTAAATAATTATGACAATATTCATTTATTTGAGTACCAGTATATTAAATTAGTTACAATAATTTTAGGATAATTAAAACTTTTTTAATTGGCCTTGTTAGTCAAAACTAAACTGTTTCATTTGATGTTTATTTTTGCTCGCGACACAGCTCAGTCAGCAAATTTTATATATTTTAATTGCCATCGGAATAAGAGCAGTTTTATTTTCAATATTTTTTCTTGATATTCAAATTTATGGACTAGTATTCTAAGTTTGAATATTAAGTAACTGCAAGTATAAATAAATATACCCGGACATTATGACACAGCGCCATCTAGTTCCGAGCTAAGCAACGAGGCTTGTCTTACGGATACTAGACGGCTGCTACGTAAATACTTAGTATTATTTTCCAGTATTCATTAGTACAAGTATCATTTATTAAATTTTAACAAGAAGTCCATATGTTTTTGCAGAATTTGCATAAGTAAAATGGAAACTATTTATATTAACCATAACTTTAAATTTTTGAAGCGCTGTAAATATACTATCTGTAACTTAATTTTCAAATTGTAAATGAGGAACAACTAGTTAGTAAGTTAATATTTAAAAATGCTTTCTATTATTCATTTTATTTCGAAAACCTATAATAACATGGTTTTGTAAATTATTTATTATACATTAAATTAGAACGCAAAATATTTGTTTAATTAAAATTACTTTAGAACTTTGCTAACAGATATTGTGTATTATGTTAGGAAAAAATAAATAATGTTAGTATTATATAATTTGTAGTCAGTTTATGTAGCAAAATACATTGATTTCTTTCAAAATAATAATGAATGTTCCCATATTTGTATCAACTGGATGTTTCAATTAATTTTTAATAAACAATATTGTAATCAACATAATGAGTTTTAATTTTTTGGAGTGATATACTCGATTGCAAACAATATTTAGTGTTAATCATCATTCTATCATCATTTTATTTATCGCTAGCTTTTTCCCGGGACTTCGTCCGCGTGCAATTTAACTAAAAAAATAAAAGTTTCATATTAACTTTGCACCCTCGTTTTACCCCCTTAGGGGGTGAATTTTCAAAAATTCTTAGCGGATGCCTACGCCATAACATCTACCTGCATGCCAAATTTCAGCCCGATCCGCCCAGTGGTTTGGGCTGTGCGTTGATAGATCACTATGTCAGTCAGTCAGTCACCTTTGAGTTATATATATTTAGATGGAGATGATGTTAATACGCTGCTAACAAATATCTTTATTTTTTTAAACCATCTACAATAATATAACCATCAACCCATTTAATTGTCCCAATTTTTGGCACGGGTTTATTCCTTCTTGAAAAGGATTAGGCTTTAGGCTACGGTCCATCATGCTAGCCTATGATGCGATGGCAGATTTCACACGCCATCAAAAAAATCTCTCAGTCATGGAGGTTTCCATACGATGTATTCCTCCACCGTTTAAGCATGTGATAAATACGCACGTAACTTCTAAAAGTCAGCCTTGGGAGCGGACTCGAGACATATCATTAGTCACTGGTCACATCACTATAGTTTATCTAAGCTTGTAGTAATATAGACGATAAATACTCGGAGCGAATCATACTAAGTACGTGTCGTCACTGAATCTGAGCGGATTATCTCCAGACCATGTATTTGCGGCAGCCGTAATGCTGACGTTGAACTGACGTCATATGCTTTGAAACCGTAACTTTTAACTAACATAAATGTAATATTGACTGCTTCGTTTGTCTAGTACCTAGTTGTACAGTGCGACTACCGCGCAAGAGGTCTTTGGTTCGATTCCCAGGTCGAGAAATGTGTTAGGTATATGGTTTTTCTATGAAATTCTAAGTACATTCTTCTCAATCTTTGTCACAACATCATCTTTCAAACCACAACGTTTTCTTATCATATCATTCCTCAATATATTTACTTAACATTCAGAATAATTTAATAAACAGAGAAAGTTTTATGGTGGATCTCTTGCGCCACTTCTTCTTAATTACACTAAGATGTCAAATCTTAATATACTGTCATTTAATCGTAAAATACTTACATATTTTCTTTATTTATTTATTTCAACCAAACTTACAATATAACAGATAAATCCCATTGCAATATTATAACCAATTCTAAAACATACAATAAATACTATATTCTAAAAACAGACGATAAAACAGTGTGACATTGCACTGCAGAATTTTGTCCCTTAATCCACACATATAATACCGAGATCAATTTCGAAGAAAACTTGATCAACTTAACGATATACCGCATAATATTAAAGGTATCACGTTTAGCATAAACAAGTGGTGTGTATGTACATCTTGACATGCAAATTTATGCTAAGCACAAAAGTCGATATGCGATCCCTTGATAAAATGGGAACATCTTGCAACCCATGTATATTAAGTTGGATGACAGTATAAAAATGTTTGCAGTAAATCATTTTAAAAATTGAAATAGAAATACATTGAGAGGGAGAGCATAGCGAGATTCCTTGCTCAAATTGAGCTGCCCGACAGGGAAAGATCTCCAACTTACAGAAGATCGCTGTGAATCAACAATAGTTATAATATAATATAATAAGGTTACCAGCAATCATTAATAATTATTCTTACCGCATGGGCATTCCATTTGCTGTCAGTTTAGTCACTAGTTTAAGAAACCTAAACGGTTTCTACAGGGTTTGACAACGCACTTGCAATCCTCTGGTGTTGTAAATTACCATGGGCGGCGGTGATCACTTACCATCAGGTGAGCCTCCAGCATATTTGCCCCCTTATCACCATAAAAAATACCTGCAACTTTAGAGACCGCTAGTAAGCGGTAGGGCAAACCAAATATAAGATCAAAAGAGATCACAAATCGTCTCCATACCTACTCCTGCATACATTGAAAGATGCAGGTATTGACTGCCTTTGCTCAAATTTGGACACAAAAGACTATAGTAATAGAGTATTTCAAAGACTGGTTTATTGATCTTGTAGGTTATTGGCCGCGCCGCGGTTGAATCCCCAGGTCCAAACAAACGCGCCCGATAAAATGTTAGAATAGGTCCATCAGAACTCCTCTACCTACTCTTTCTGATACATGTTATGTTATGTATACTATAGTAACATGAAACATAACTAATTTATTTCAAAGATGTTTCATATAGCTTGTTAGCTTACTGTTTCATCAGCACTTTGGCTTTGTTAAGCGTAGTCTATGTATAAATGAGTTCGGTAGAGTTTTAAGAACTTTAAAGCCTACACATCTCATCGCAGCTGTTGAGTTCTTAATTAACTTGAAGGTTCTAGGAAACCAATAATTCTTTGGGTTATTTTTTTTTAAATGTGCTGTGTATCTGTTATTTATTTTTAGTAAGTAACTTAATACTATTGAATTGAGTTGTATGGGAAAATGTAATCAAATTCAACTCTACGTATTAACAATAAAAGAACCCATAATTCTATTGAATTTATAGATATATACGTATTAATTTTTAGATATATATTTAATAAATGAACACGATTCCAACGAGCCTATTGTCCAGACAATAGCACAGTATCCAATAGGTTATATAGGTTCATCCTCTATTACATTCCATCTAAAAATATACGGTGGCCTATGGGCGTACATATGTTCACCTCTCTCTCTCTGTCAACCCTTTGGGGTATCAGGCTTGATAATATATTGTTGTGAAGTCTCACATGGAATAATATCATGGGATTGGGTTGCTCTTTGTTATCAATGATCCTGTTGGTATAAACATGCGGGATACTCGTGATAGTATAAATAGTTTTATGATAATTATCAGATCATTTTAAGTAGCTAAATCCCAGATCACTACAAATTAATTTGTTTTATTTTAGTGCGTTAATTACATGGCACCGTAATAACAACGGTTAATAACTGTTTTTGATATTAAATATTAATTTTGCATTAAAGTACAGATATTTTGGAAATAATGATACGAAATTATGATTGATATATTCATATTAAGCTTCATTTAAAATTCCATCTGCTCTCAAACGAAACGAGATACATTTTTAGTATACATGAAATAATTATTTTCATAACGATTAAAATATTCATGAAAAAATACGCCTAACGCGATTTGAAACCTATAAAAAAGGAACGCGAAATACGTATTAATTTATTGCAATATATTTATAATCTAGACGAGAAAAAAAATATTCTGTGTAGGTAAGGTACTTATTTCATATATTATTAGTCTAAGATTCCTTGAAGAATGACATTCACCGACCTGGTTTATGGACGAAAAGTATTTTATATCAAACTAGCTGACCCAGCAAACGTTGTTTTGCCACATTATAGGGGTTGGTGGACTACCCCTAACTTTTAGAGGGATGAAAAATAGATGTTGGCCGATTCTCATAGATACCGGATAAGCACAAAAAATTTCATCAAAATCGGTCAAGCCGTTTCGGAGGAGTATGGCAACGAAAACTGTGACACGAGAATTTTATATATTAGATGAAATATATTAATAGTATATAGTAGTATAGGTATTATAAATGGGTTGTCTAAAAAATTTCAGTGTTTCTGATGTTTTCCTTCGCCATTTAAGCATGTGATAAATACGCATGTAACTTCAAGAAGTAAGAAATATCGTTGAATTGAACTCAAGACCTCTAACTTTACAGTCACACCACGAGGCTAGATTAGAAAACAAATAATATCTATCTTTTATAAAGAAATTATTACTGTTAATCCAGTTCCGTGTATTCTAATTTCGTTCCATATTTATTTCCAAAACTAACTTTATATACTCATGCCGATAACAATCAAAGGTCGGCAGTATTGTCGCGTGAACAACCACGTTCACGAACTCACAATTATGTTTAATATTTTGTATATTGTTTATTTATTATTTCGTTATACAAATGTAGTTTGATGTCGTCGCTTGCTTCGTTCGTAAATGGTTTGAGGCCGTGAAGAAATGGCCTTGAGGCATCGAATAATAGAGGCGTTCTTTCTTTTGATAAGAATAATTATGTAGAAAGTATTAAGCTAGAAGGTTAACCATTCTCTAATCTAATATGAAAGCGGTATTTTTTTTTGGTTGGTACTAAGGTCAATCACCTTTATTGTGTGGTGTCGTTTTGAGTCATTGACGTATAGGTACGGAATAAGTCATAGTATAGTAATAGTATATGACGCGCGACTTGCCTATATACTATACGACTATACGGATAGTATAGTTGTCCACCCAATTAGTCTAGCGGTAGTTAGCACTGCTTTCTGTGCTATGGGTGGTTCGACCCCGGTAGGGACAAATGTTCGTGTGATGAGCATAAACATTTGTATCCGAGTAATGGATGTTTCTATTTATAATATGTGTATATCTATATCTTTATATATTATTATATTAATGTTTTACCCACGCTTTGGGATGAAATAAGTGATTCTTCATCCACGCATTGACGCAAGAAAACCTAAAAGGGATGGATTTTTAAAATGGTATATTTAGCAGATTAGAATAATATATTACGTTTTCGTCTCGTTACGTTACGTCTTCGTCTCATTTGCCTAGTTATTTTACTCATTCAATCCCTTTTCAAACTAGTTCATTATAGGATTTCCTATTGTGCGTTTTTTATTTTATTCATTCTTTATCTGCTCCTCATAAATGCATCAAAAACTGCGATAAAAAGCTCTTAAATATTTTTTTCATTTTATTAACCTTTTTTAAGTAGTAGTATTACTATAGTACCATTATTATGAAATATCATCATCATCATCAGCCTATTCGCCCACTGCTGGACATAGGCCTCCCCTAACGAACGCCACAGATCTCTATCTTCATCTTTTTTCTCCTGTCGATGCCATCTGCCTTCCGCAAGACATCGCTCCACCTGGCCGGCTGTCCTACACTACGTTTGCCGAGACACAGTCTCCACTCAAAAACTCGAGAAATTATTATATAGCATTTAGTAATTTCAAAGCCATTGGTGATTTTTTTTTCTCTACCTGTGTATTTAAATTTGATCATGCTTAATATTTTTAAGGTTTCACGATTTTTATACATTTGAATTATTATAGACAACGGGGCTAGATCGTGTAGTGGTCACGGGAAGACTTCCCGTGACCACAGCTTGATGCAAGTCAGCCGAAACGTCGGGCTAAAAACTACACGATCTAGACCCGTTGTCTATAATAATTCAAATTGATCATGCTTTTCATCTATCTTTGCTTATAAATCCCGCAACTTCTAGAGACTCTATAGTGAGACTCTAGAGGGAATACAAAATAATGTTGACAATCCCGGTCAATCGAATTGACTGCCCTCAAGCTATCCTATCGGCAAACAGCTGGGAAGTTTTATACCACAAAACAAATAAAGGTTAAAGATGGAATTGAAGTCCGCGTGGACACTGCAAACAGTAGAGTTCAAGCTTAGTTTAAGCTGTTAAGACGTTCTAATACTGAAGCTCGATAAAGAATACTGTATGTGCATTTTGTAATCAGCTGTATTTGACGAGATACCCTATCATCATTATCATTAACCCTTCACTGTCCCACTGTTGGGCGCGGGTCTCCTCTCATTTGAGAGGGCTTAGACTATAGTCCACCACGCTAGCCTACTGCGGGTTGGTAGACTACTCATGCCGTTGAAAAAATCTCTCAGGCATTCAGGATTCCTCACGATGTTTTCCTTTAGCGTTTGAGCATGTGATAAATACGCACATAACTTCCGAAAAGTTAGTAGTGCGTGCTCGGGTTTGAACTCGAGACCTTTAACATGTCAATCCACTGGCCACATCGCTAGGCTACCACAGCTCACAGATACCTTATAATTGGTGTTGTAGCATAACGTGTGGTGGAAGGAATTATTATTTGGACAGTGAAGTCAAAGATCTCGCAGTGCCACTGGTACCACTGATTTTATAAAGTTACGCTCAAACGTTAAAGGAAAATATCGTGAGCAATCAATCACTAAGTTGCTAGTGCTAATCACTTAGAATACGGAAAATGATCACTTATATTCATAACATATAGAGGCGACTATTGCATACCATTGACGTTGACGGAACTAGAACAAAGGAGCAGTATTGGACTCCTTTGGCTGAAAATGATAATGACGATAAATATTGAAGATCAGAAACTAAAACAGCAACTGTACAAAAATAAATAAATAAAAAAATAAATAGAAAAGACATTATAGCACACAGCGCCATTTAGTTCCGTGCTAAGCAACGAGGCTTGTGTTACGGATACTAGCTGGTTCATATACTACATATATACTTTTTTGTAAATACATACATATTATAGATAGATACATCCATGACTCGGATACAAATGTTCATGCTCATCACACAAACATTCGATTCGAAAATAAACAGTAATAACGTCCGTTTTGTAAGTTTAATGAAACTGCAGCGAATTACAGCATTAAAATAAAAACGCTTCTCGTTTTTATCCTTTTATTTTTTATGAAAATAAGGCTTGGTGTGGCGGTGGGAAACTCGGTGACAGCCTCCCGTTGACGCCGGAGGCAAGCGCTGTGTATATTGACATACACATGCAGGGTTATATATTTTTTAATATTCGTATAGGTAAATGAAACTGTGTAACGTGTAGTTACAGTCTTGTTTCAAGTGGAGCATTGTTAGTTAATTGTGGTAGTTGAAGATTTGAGTGCCTTATTAGTGAGTTGGTAATTACGTATTCTGTGGTTTGCGGGATCTAATGCCGCTAGTGCAAGCATTTTTATATCTTGGAGAAATGGAACTATGAATATACACAGTATATACTGAACAGTATAATTATAATTATTTCAAGTTTGTAACACCTGTGGTTTAGGCCCTGCGTTGATGAATCAGTCAGGACGAGTTATTATCGAGTATATTATAGACAAGTTATAAAGAATATCATCATCATCATCATCAACACATTAACGTCCCACTGCTGGGCACGGGTCTCTTCTCATTCAAGAGGGATTAGTCCACCACGCTAGCCTACTGCAGGAGTATATAGGATATATTATATACATAGATTACAACTGTCCTTTGTAATTACATACAGCCAATAAAAAAATAAACCATATAATCGTCACCTGTATGTGCAGTGCTCCTGGAAATTCAATTCTTTTGCTTCACCCCACCTTACTTTTTTATATTCATTTATTCAGTACCAGGGGAACATCAGAGCTCCCAATACTGACCTACCTTTGGTTAGCTTGTTCGTTTCCACTCGAGTAACTCGGAACTGTGATGCGGGTGTCCGCGAAATAAATATAAAACCTTTTTACTGGCATTGTGCAATATTTTGGAAGGCATTTCTTTAGTGGATGGCGTTTAAGGAGGTTGTGTAAGTGGTTGCAGTATTCCTTGGTATTATTTTGTGAGATATAGGAATACGATTTAGATAATACTAGTAAATATATCCGGATATTATGACACAGTCATGCCATCTAGTTCCGAGCTAAGAACACACAAGCCTCGTGGCTTGTGTTACGGATACAAGATTATTGATATATTATTATATTCATTTTTTGGAAATACATGCATATTATAGGTACAGTCGTGACTCGGATACAAATGGTAATGCTCATCGCACAAACATTTGTCCCTGCCGGGATTCGAAACCGGGACCTTAGTACAGAAAGCTAGCTACCGCACCTTACCGGGTTGTCGAAACAGTAGTTTACATTATTATTATTATTATTTATTAGTTTACCTATAACGACAATGTAAATACCTTGTGTATGTAAAGTTTATTTATCTTAATCTTCAATAAATCTTAGCTCAACAACATAACAACAAAAATAATTACACCCCGGGACGGGAAAATGACCGTAATTTCTTTGGCCTTTAACTTGAAATCCCTAAATGTTGCCATTGTAGCTTACACAATCATTATTTCAAAGACTCTTCGTAACTAAAACGGGGAAGCTTGAATATTCACGTGCCTAAAGTGCCCCAGAGGTCAACTTGAGCGCTCACAAAAAATAAATTCACACCACTTACTTTCAAATACAATTTTCTCTTGAAGTATTCCTCTATTTAATTATTCTACAATAGCTTCCATCCACGGCTTTGCCCGTCAGGTATATAGATAAAATATAGCTTCTGTCTTAATCCTAGTAATAAACTATCTGTACGCTAAATTGCATTTAAATACGTTTAGAGGTTTTTGCGTCGAAGAGTAACAAACATCCACACAAACGTTCGCGTTTATAATATTACTGTATTACAAATATTTTTTAACTGTCTTGTTATATTTAACAATCTATTCCAAGGAAAATATTTAAGATAAAGTGAATGGAAATTCGGTAAACATTGGAATACACACAACGAATGAAAAATATTAAACGTAAACAATCGTTTGTGTTGATTAATAATTATATCAAATTTGGTACATAGAAATGTTTATTTGAAAACGCGTGCTGCTGTCAAAGGATTATTTGAAAATTTAATCTTTAGGGGAGACAATGGAAGTTAAAATAATCTGTCTCGAAATAAAATTTTAAATCCCGACTTCACTAAAATTTTTGCCTCTACAGGGATTCAAACACTTTATTGCTGCGGCAATCAGATCGTCAACTTTATGATTTAAAATTTATTTAAAAAATACATTACTATGCCTAACTTACTTTTTAACTTACGTACAAACAAATCTGTGCGTAATTATAATCAAAAATGTTTAGAAAAGTTTCAACAATATACCTAATACATTAATGAATATCGATATTACATTACAAGCATAAACTTCATGAGAATTAATATTCACAACAGACAGCTTGTAACTTTCCAAGAAATCGATACAATTATTTGCCGTCAACCTTGTTATTTAGTTTAAGTGCTTACTGTTAGGTAAAGTTTGAGCAATTTACTTTGTGAAGTACTTATAGGTAGTTTACTTTGTACATGCCAATGTGTGTGTTAGACTTCGTTTTCAAGACTAACGAGCTCATTTAGGTGTCCAGGGAGGACGACACCTAAATGGCTTTTTTAAGAAATGATCGATAGTACCTACACTCTAACAACCTAATTGATATACATGCAACGATGCAGTTATCCATGCTTTTGCGAAGCCCATGGTCCCGGCAATAGTGTTGGTGGCGTTGACGGGTGCGGTTTTTTACTCGGTAAACGCTCAAGCGGAGTCCGACACACCCCGTCGCATCCCCAGGCGATACGAAACGGACGGTCCGTAAAGGATTTTTCGCACTTAAAAAAAATGTGTGGGCGTAAACCAATTAAGTTGTTAGAGTGTACATACAACTTTTAGGAAGAGAAGTATGCTATGCCTCTTTCATGGACTCAACCTATCTCCATAAAAAAACATCAAATCGGTTTATATATTAAGTTATAGTTCAAGTGCACGGTAAGAGACAGACAAACAGACACACTCTCGCAATTATTATTATTTATAGTATGGATATTAATTTATATAAATAAAAATAAATTTTACAAGCACATAACTCGAAAATGGCTCGACCAATTCGGCGAATTTTTTCTATTTTTCTTAAGGCCCACAGAGTGTTTTAATACTAAAAAAAATACTATTCACTTTTGACAGAACGGAGTCTGTCCGGGCAGCTAGTATTAACTATTAATTTATTAATATTAAAAGTATGGATAAGTATTTATGTATAAATCGATACCTTGTTACACATATGAAATAAATAAATAAATATTTCTGGACGCTATGACACAGCGCCATCTAGTACTGAGCTAAACAACCGAGCTGGTGTTATGGATACTAGTAGGCTGATATACTCTACATATGTATGTATACTGTTTTTTTTTGTAAATACATATATATTACACAAAGATACATCCATGACTCGGATACAAATACCATAGCCCATAGCACAGAAGGCAGTAACTACCGCTGGACTAATTAGGTCGTAATGAAAGGAAGGCTAACATAATTTGCACCTCGTTGTAAATGTACCCCATATCCGCAGTCACATAAAAACACACGCATAACCCTCCAGTCCCTCCACCGGTCACCGAATAACGAATTTTATTTAAATTCTACTCGGTAAAATACAAAACGAATGGGTGCGGACGCAATTAGCGACAGCGCAGCACACGCAGGGTTAACGTTACGGGTTTTTCTGATTCCACTCGTAATTCAAGTTTAGCTGTATTTGATGACACGCTAAAATCACGTACTGAATTTTTTTTATGTTTCTCTTTCGGATTAAGCAAAAATGATGGGATTTTTTGAGTATTAAATTTTTAAATTGATAGATTGTTATTTTAATTAAGGTCGCCATTTGTGGCGTGATTTTAAATTTTGAAAACAGATTAGCTAATAAATGCCTTAAGGAATACATACATACATACATATTTGAATAATTTATTCTTAGCATACCATCTTCATGCCAAAAGCATTTCTCCTAAATTGAATTGAACTAGAAATTAATTCTCTAAGATGGTTTTAATTTGCGTATTGCCAAATAATCAGAGCATAATCAATTTTAAGTAGTCCTCAAATATAGTGCTGCCTCTTTTATTTGCCTACAAATTGAAAGAGATAACAGATATAATAGAAGGCAACTTAAAATTGAATGGCGTATTGTATATAGTTATTAAAGATTATACCGCCCAATTTAATTTTAGATAGGAATAATACCATAATATTCTCTAGAATACATTGATACATACGCTTATGCCTTTTTCCTATGAGGGTAGGCAGAAACTACACAATGCCTCGTGCTACGACCACTGCATACCACTTTTACTTCGTCTACATTCATACATCTTGTAATGCATAACGTACGGTAACGTAGACGAGTACTGCGCACCTGACCTTATCAAGGAGTTCAGACAGATACAGTACAGATTAGGTCGGTGTACAACATAAAAAGACATTGGTAAATTAATTAGTAAATTTCGCTTATATTGTAATTCAAAAAGATACAGAAATAACAAACATTTAATAAAAGTCGTCAATCAAGGTTAAACTTTTTGCTCAACACTCTTTTACTTAAACGCTTAGAAAGAAAGGAAGCTATATCTTCAAATCGTCATCATTCTTGCCAAAAGCAAATTTATCTGATCGTTATCATAATAATCTTGACATTAACCCTTTGAGAGATTAAAAACAAGACCAAAAATTGTTCCTACTTATAAAAATCTCATTAAAATTTTTCCCCAAAATGACAATGACATTGAGAACGGTCGTATTCCACTTAAAAATGGGAATAAATTCATGCCTAAGGGCAAAGTGTAGCGGGCAAGGTGATCAATCTTAATTCGCAGGCAGTCGACTCAAAAGAATATATTTTTACGTCGACTTGTAAGGTCATTTCATTATTTTCATTCGCGCCATTCGCTGTAAAAAGGCGGTGTTATTTTGAAGCAAAATCAACGGCAAATCTGTCATGTAACGTTCTTTGTCGTAATGGGCTTGTCATTGTCCCCGAAACCTTTGGAGCCTGATTCATCAGCACTTTGTTATCTAGGTTTTAAACCGAGATGCCTACAATTCGCCGAATATTGAAATAAAAAAAGATATTTATTTGTCTTTCTTTTGACTTGAGAAAATCATTGATATATTTTGATCTTTCGTTTTTAAGTAAGGTGCCGTTAGGGTGGATGGTTTTTATCAAGAAAATTGACAATACAATAGAATTGCATTTTTCTTAGGCCCTGTTTGTGCTATTTACATAGCAGCAAAAAGGAGCAGTGCTATAAAGGATGACATTTAAAGTTACTGGACAGTACTGAAGATGAACACAAACAGCTAATGATGTACACTTACTATTGCTATAAGAACTAAATATGTGTTGTCCGAGGCTCGGAGGGGTCTCTATAAAATATTTCCATAAACCTATCGGCTAACCTTCTAAACCGCAACTTAACCTACACACAGATCGATTGATCAGGTTGGTACTTAACCAATAACCCTTTAAAAACACATTCAAATCAATCACAACATTATCGTTGAGGATGTTTAATCTATTATCATTAAGGTGTGCCGTTGACACGTTGCATTATTTATTTATCTGATTACCAAGAGCTGACCATAATCCACCTTTATAATAACCCAATTGTATCACCGCATTTCACTCCGTAGTCACGTTCGGAGTGCGCTCAACACCAATATTTGGCCATTAAAACTGAACAAACAATGTTGTTCCAATGTTTCTTGTTTGAATTATCTGAAGTACTTTGCTCTCTGATAGTGAGGCTTAGTGGATTAGCCGTTGATACTACTGACAGAGGTTGGTTGGCTTGTTTAACGAAATTAATGGTGGTAAGTGGATTTCACCTGAGCTTTTGAGGGTTCGGAATTTTTATGTGTAATAAAGCCACTAAGAGGTTGGTAATTGAGTGGCTTATATAAAAAATAGCGATCGTGTGTGTGGACCACGATAATGTAACACAAATTATATATTACTGTCAATAAATGTAAGTAATTAATCCCCACGTTAAGACTCGTTGTTGACCCGAGAGCATCTAAGATACATTGACAAAAAAATCTTTATTGTACATCACAAAAAGACGTAAGCAATCCCAAATTAAACAATATCATTTTATTATGATATATGTTTAACTTGTTTAATTTCAAAATAAATATATTATGACAATAATTTTGGTTAGTACTTTATTCTACATAAATACACTTTGTATGGGGTTTTGTCTCTGTTGGCTTATTAAGTTAAATTCAGTCGATGCAATGTATCGAACTTTACCGCCTCATTACCAATGACCGTGGTCCCAAGTCGCTCGGCCTCCGCTGAGCATTCGACTTGGCGAGCTAGAACGAAGTGTTATTAGGTCTTTCTATAAAATTCTTAGAAGCTGGAGTTAGTAAATTGCGATAAGCTCAATTTTGTGTTAGCCATTGACGAACGAACAAAGAAGTGTTGTTGATGAAACTGCTTGGTGAAAACTACTTTTAATAAAACGTTGTCTCACCTTACTAGCGGCCCGTCACGGCTTTGCACGGGTGGACGTATATTTTTAAAACATATACCCTTGTGATATTGTTATATCTTATATTACTCAGGGATAATGCAGCATTCTAGCGGTGAAAGAATTTTTAAAATAGGTCTAGTGGTTTTTGAGCTTATTCGTTACAAACATACAACAATACAAATCTGTCCTGTTTATAATATTAGTATAGATATCGTCTCTGCATTTGCAACAGGAAAAATCAAACACTAACATCATACTCTTTGTTTAGTGTGGAAATCATCTCGTCAAATAGTCATAACATTTTATAAAATGTTTAAGCTGCAAAGTAGTTGTTGATTTACAATTAACATTAAAACTTTTTTTCAAAGTAGGATAAAACCTCTTCTCATAAACTTTGTAAGGGCACTTCAGAACCAACTGTGACTTCCAAAGATTGTAGAAACGTGGATGCGTAATAATTCAAAATTTTAAACAAGAACTTATATCTTCACATCCTTGCATCGTAATAAACTTTTTTTTCAAAATTTATGAATAAATGTTAACAAAAAAAAATTAAAGCATTATTAACCGACTTCAAAAAGGAGGAGGTTCTCAATTCGTCGGAATCTTTTTTTTTTTTTTATGTATGTTCACGAATTACTTAAAAACGCCTCGACCGATTTGCAAAATTCTTTTTTTGTTTAAAAGGGTAGACTTCACAGTTGGTCCCATTGTGACCACATCATGATCTGATGATGGGATCCCAGGAAAATCGAGGGCAACCCTCAAATTTTATAGGCAATCATCACGTTTTGAATATATTTACTGAAATTGTTCTAGTATTTGCGTCTGATAATCATCATTTGATGTTGATGAGCTGATGGTGGAAGGTAGAACTCCTCAACAGTTAAGAGTTAAAAGAAAATTCTTTCAGTTATAGGCATTTATTACATTTACATATATTCTCCAAAGCTGTTCAAGTATTTGCATTTGAAAATCACCATCTCATGTAATGATCTGATGATGGAAGGTACAACTCCTCAACGGTTAGGAGTTGAAGGAAAAATCTTTCATAATTATAAGTATATATGGATCAATAGTTGTATTCTTTCAGGCTGTTAGATTGACCCGATATGAAAAGTTTAATATACAACACTAAAAAGAAAAAAATAAATTAACTTTTTAAAAAAAGAAAAACCAACTTCAAAAACTAAAAAGCAAAAAATAACTTCATATAGTTTGACCTTTTTTTTAGTTTTAAAGGTATGAAGTCGGTGCCGATGATGTGGTGGTTTTAACCACCTCGCTCAAGGTCACTCGCAGTGAGTGTACTTACTATTACGTTTGGCTTGGCACCGGCTTCATACCTTTAAAACTAAAAAAAAGGTCAAACTGTATGAAGTTATTTTTTGCTTTTTAGTTTTTGAAGTTGGTTTTTCTTTTTTTTAAAAGTTAATTTTGTTTAGCATTCATTTTAAGTATCCAAAATAGGTTACATTAAAATTTGGTGTCTCTTGTTGCACTCTTTTTTTAGGCCAGGATTTAAGTAAAAAAATGACCAACATAAAAAAAAACCTTCAATCCTGTCAACTCTTAACTCAAGTTTTACCGTTTAACTTTTTTAAATCCAAGTATGACAAAGAAAGTGGAGGTACTGCTTGCCCATCTCAATCCGCTGCTTGTATTTGACCAGACGATTTATGAATGTATTAAAAAAATCATCTCTTTTTTTGTCAAAAATTTCTTTTTTTTTTGTTTTATCCTTAGCTTTATATTTCTTGTTGTCCAAGTAAGACAATTATTTTGAAAAGATTTACGAGGAATGTTTGAGTGTAAGTTTTAAAAATGTCCTGTAGAATCGGAAAAGATTTAGCTTATAATCTGTTTAGGAAATGCGGGTGACTGAGCTGAATTAATGTTGTATGAAAGATTATTTTAGAAATTGAATAAAATAATTTGTATGTGGATATTATCGCTGTATGTTGATATTATTTAATCTCGATATTTCAGTATCTTTATAGCATCTATAATTAGTACATACATCCATACATACACTCACGCCTTTTTCCCATGGGGGTAGGCAGAAACTACAGAAGGCCACGCGCTACGATCCCTGCATACCACTTTTACAATTTTTTTCTATGAGTAGTAACTAGTAATAAGTAGTTACTTTTCTTCTATTCTTTATATATTAACTTTATTTCAATTATTCGCATCAGTACAACTTAAGATTATAAGTTTTAAAAGTGCCTGATTTTCCAATATTTTAATTGTCACTCGCTGAAACGGTGAAGGATAATTTCGCGAGGAATCTGGCATATCTGAGGGATTCTTCGATGGCAGGCTGCCAACCTGCATAGGGTTACCAAGGAGGAGTATTTAGCCAAGGCACTGTCATCATAAGAAGACATCCATGTCCAGCTGTTGAACTGGACAACTGGACCGATAAAATCCATCATCAGGTTAATATTCATAGTATGTATTTTTTTTATTAGCCTGTAGCATTCCACTGCAGGGCAAAGGGCTTCCAACTCGCCCCACCTCTTTGTCTTCAGTTTTCCGAGCCCAGTCTTTCTGAAAGGAGTCCAGCTCATCTCGCCATCTCCGACTGGGCCTGCCGCATCGCCTTTGCCATTACGTGGGACCCATTGGGTCATGATCTTAGCCCATTGGCCATCTAGCATACGGCAGATGTGTTCTGGTTCCACTTTAGCATAGCAGCTTTTTGAGTGATATCAAATACTATCATCGTCAAAATATACCAAAAAATAAATGAAAAATGCAGTGTTAAGTTCTTTCGATTAGCAAACTTTATATCTACAGAGTGAGTTAGTTTTGTGAGCACAAATTAGTTCAGCACTGGGTGAGCTGTCCAAAGTTTGGTTCAGTGTTGGTCTATCCAATTACGGACGAATCACTTTAAACTTATTTCCTACTTAAGTTGTGTGTGGTTAATGAATTATTTGCACTGATTAACAATTAAATTACGGAATATACCTACATACATAAAATAACTAAAACAACCTATGAATACCACCACGCCTATTACCGTATGTTTTAGGTTCTATGTAATTAGGAGCGAGCCTATTGCCAGCAACCACGCACAAATTCAAACACCGAGCTACTTAAGAATAACACTGCTCGACCTGAGAATTGAACACAAAACATTTCGCTCGGCAGTTGTTTCTACGTTTACTAGACCAACAGGGCCGACGAATACTTCAAAGTAAAAATTTTGGTGAATTTTGCAGGACCTATGTTTAAGAGTTACCCCCAACTAACTGCTGGATCCCCACTTTGTATAGGTATCTATTATTTCTTTGTTACAGAACATAGTAACACAATAACCCCCTGCGTTTTAATTGATATCCTATTAAGGTGGAAACTTCACGGTAGCCCGCAAAATTCAAATTTTCATACGTTTTTTGCAATTTGCCGGTCATTGTCAGACTGAACATTAAACAAAATATAATTCGCGCCTGTAATAGGTATTTAGTTGCAGAATTATAATCATTTAAATCAATAAAACAACCCTCAAAGTGCATATAACTGCTTCATTGACTTTTTCATGAAATAGACAATCAATGCAGTTATATGCACTTTCCACCTTAAAACACAGGAGGTTACTGTATCACCCCATTTAAATGTAATCTTTGCATTGGATCTTTTTTGCAAACAACGGTGAACGAAAGGTAACACAATAAAAACCTAATTTAGAGAATCGTTTAAAAAATAGAACAACATTTTTTAAATAAAGAACACGTCAAGCAGGTACATTAACGAAACGTTAATTCCACAACAAATTTTAATTTCAGAATACATAATACCTTTTACGAGATAAGTAATACCTATCTTAAGACGCCGAGGGTCGCATTTATTCGGTAATTCGGCTAGCTACTCCCGTAAATGCAGGGATTAAATTGCCGGGGTCGCAACGCAAGAAAAATGTATGAGGACTGAATAGACAGGGGCGCTCAATTAGTGGCAGGGATTACTCCCAGGCTCCCGTTTACCTGTTTATTTCATGATGAGGTGCTTATGAAAAAGTAAGGAAGGAATGGTAAACATGTGGTTTTGTTTCCATTCTATGGTTTATTGAAATTTGGTTTTATTGAAGTTGTTCATTGCGCATTATTTACTTACTGAAAAGTTTTGATGGAAATTATTAGAGCATACATTAAATTTCTCTTCAATGCATTTTTTTTAATATAGGTAGATCTTTATTCGGTTAATTTAAGTAATATGTTATCATAATTTACATGATACTTAATACTATGATAGTGGTGTGACTGATTGAGCATGTGTATTTATCACATCATCATTGTCATCATCAACCTATATTCGTTAACGTCAGGCCTCCCTCCTAGTGAATGTCACTTGCTCAAACAAAAATATTGTGAGGAAACCTGCATGCCTCAGAGATTTTTTCGATAGCCTGTGCTATCAAACCGCTCTAGACTAGCGTGTCCATGCTCTGTTGTGGTTCAATAACTAGGTTTATGATTATGAATTTTCATTACAATAATAAACAAAAATATTGTGAGGAGACCTGCATGCCTAAGAGATTTTTTCGATAGCCTGTGCTATCAACCTAGCTATCAAACCGCGCTAGACTAGCGTGTTGGACCGTAGCCTAATTATTTTAAATCTAGAGGAAATCCGTGCCCTGTTGTAGAATTATAACTAGGTTGATTGATGATAATAAATTTTCATTACAATATGCTATTTATTGAAATTGGAAATGAAATGAAGTTGCCAATGTACCTGGCATGAATTGAAGTTAAGCTTGGCTGGCTTACAAGCAAAGCCATCAAAGCAAACTGTTATGGCAGCAGCACTATTGCCAAAGTCAATCTAGAGTATCACTGGCTTCGCAATCAAGGCGATACCGTACACAAAGTACTAGGGAGACATAAAACCGAAGCAGTGATACGTAGCGGCGATCTTAGTGCTGATGTTTGGGTAACCGGCGTCCCATTGGGCGCGGTGCCAGGTCGCCCCGGTTCCAATGACACGTGTCACACCGAAGTTCGGCACCGATCGCTCATATATTATTTCGATTAGGAAGCTTAGGGTGGCTTGTTGTTGGATCTTGGTTTTGAAGGGATTTAGTCATAAACAAGATTTTTTTGAAGATATTTTACGCTTTAGCTGTTTGTAGGGTAAAGAACGGCACTCTTATCAAATTTAAATTACTATGAAATACTTAACCTCAACTTTCTTCAAATTATTAAAAAACTTAGGCTAAAACATTAAATTTGGCAAGAAGGAAGGTCACAGAATCCTAAAATTGAAAATTCCGATTACAAACTTACATTTGCTGTTGCAGAGACAAGAGAACCAGTCTTTCAACTGTAAGGTTTATTTTAAGTAAATTAGTTTTTATTTAAAATGCCTATTTAGTTTTTCTTTGTTTGAAACCTGTGTCTGACACGCACAAAGTTAAAGAATTGAGGAATCTTTTGGTAAATAAAAGTTAAATGAAACGATTTTTTGGAACATTAGATTACCTGTTAATTAGATCAAAAGAAACTCCTAAAAAAGCCGCAACGAGACGATACCATCAAGTTCACTAATTTGCTCCACCAATTTCTTTGTTACAACCAAACTTTGTAAACGGTACTATACTAATTTTGTTCATAATACAGAATACTAATCTTTTAATCGCTTAAGCCCCTAATAAAATATTTAAACAGATAATCTTCAAGACTGTTACGGTGTAAACACAGTAGATAATTTATCTTTACGAGAACCGTGTAATGCCAGGGGAGATATGAACTGGGGATTCAGAGCACCCTATTAAGGCTCAGGTATTTAGGACACTACCTCCTTGGTCTAGGTGTTCGAGACGAAGCTGCTGAGCGAATTTTCATGATTAATTTCGTTGGTTCCAAGACAGTTAAAATCATGCCCCTGGGACACGACGAGCTTCATTGTCTCGACGATTTTCTGGATAGTTACTACTGTTGATCCTGGCTTACAGGAGTTGCAGTAGCAGGGACTAGAGTGGTCCCAATAAAAAAAAAACAAAGCTGCTGAACGTCAAGTCTTGTGTCCAACTCCCGGTTACAGTAAAATGTTGTTAGGTTTAGCTATAGAATACTATTTTCGCAATTTTGATTGTGTGTTGTTGGATAATGACAATAGGCTCGCCCACTATTGTTTTGTAACATAATAAGGGGGCAAACGGATAGGAGGCTCATCTGATGATAAGTCATCACCGCCGCCTGAGAACATTTGCAATACTGGAAGGCTTACAAATGCGTTGCCGGCCTTTTACGCACTATTGTATAGGACGCAATAAATATACTGGTGGAAGTAAATAGATCAAGAGCTACAGATTAACTTCAATTCAGTTGGTCTATTCGAGTACCTATATCAGTTAATTTCTTTTAATGTTTAAAATTAATCATCATGATTATCAGCCTATATTCGTCCACTGCTGGACGTAGGTTCCCCCTAGAGAACGCCACAGAGCCCGATAGTGTTTAATATTATTATTCATTAAATTATTAATGATTAAAATTATTATTAATATTTTTTCTTATCATACTGTTTCTTATATTGTCTTGTTTCCTGATCTGTAGAGCTTCGCTCCGTGGCTTTCTGACATAGTTTTAACTTTCTTCTAAAGTCTTTCCTCGTGTAATGAATGATAATAATGCAGGTATATTGGCTCTCCATAAAAAAGGTTGGATTCTCCAATCAAGCTTTCGATATATTTCTTTTTAATTTATTTTAAAACCTCTTTATAACCTATTAGATTAGCATTTGCCACAATATCACCCATCGTCACCAAGACAACGTGATCTAAGAGGAATCACGCTTACCTAGTAGATGCTTAGTCACTTCCAACTCGAAGACCCCCAAACTACTCTTGGTATTTCTCTGGCAATCTAAATAAACCTACCTATTTTTAATACGATTTGTCAAAAATGTGTATAAGTTATTCAACTAATTCCTTTGTTATACGCCGTATGTAACCCAAAACTAAACAGATACCAAGCTCATCCATCACTATTATGACATCATTTTGACATATTATACCCATATCACTAAACTAACGGACAGATCCATCTATTATATAAGCAGGTAAACAATAGTAATATGATAATTTAATTTGCTAAGCAAAGTCTCCTCACAGATAGTGAGGAGTCCTATTTGTTCTAATTTTGGGGTACTTTATTAATTAAAAATGGCGCTTTATACTATTACTCATACATGAAACTATGGTCTATATACTATACAACGTTATATAGATAGATATCGATAATTATATGCTGAATCAATCGCACGAATCACGGTATTGAAGCCGATTGCTATGCAGCAACACTAATCATAGAGTCAATAGTAAGCATGAATGCTTATGTCCTGTGATAATACGGCAATAGATCTGATATATTCATAGAAACCGATGCTATCTAGATACTAAAATAATCTTATACATGACTTGTAAAACTCCAAAATCTTGTAAGTCTTCAAAAGATCTGCTTACAGAAATAAATACTATTTCAAAATGCTATATGGTTCATTTTCATCATCAACTCAGTAACCTCCCACTGCTGGGCACGGGTCTACTCTCATTTGAGAAGGATTAGGCTATAGTCCACCACGCTAGCCTATTACGGGTTGGCAGACTTCACATAGCATCGAGACAAATAAATAAATAATAATAAACTACAAGCATACAGGTTTCCTCACGATGTTTCCTTCACCTTCATGGTTCATCATAAATTAAAATAGATGTTGCATTAATAAAACTTTTTATAAATAAAAAAGGTTAGGTACAATGAAATGAATGGTATGAAATAAAACAATATATTAAAAAGCAAAATACGATTAATTAGTATCATTTAATTTAAATAACACCGCAATAAAAATCTAGCAGAAAAAAACGTTTCTTTTTAAACCTAACAATTTTGTTTTTATTGCAAAATTCCTAGGAAAATCACTATCTTATTTTTATACCAAGTTTTTTTTCATGTGGGTATATTCTTTACAAAAGACAGGAAACCATAAGTCAGAGTACATTTCTCAACTGTGGTATTCGACTTCGCCATGAAGGGTCATATTTCTCGTACGTATTCCCCATTTAGACCGACAGTTGAATCGGTTTGAATGGCGGGACTCACAATAGCCCGTACTGTATTGTTAGAGTTGCTTACAAGTGTCTAGTTTGATCCGCGGCTTCACTTGCACGTTTCTTTAATATAGATAGTTTTGATAGCCTTTAATATACTCGTACACTGCGGGTAAAAAAGGTATTTTTGTTTTTACTCGAAATTAAATCTATATTTATAAATAAATATGAATCGTCGAAATGTATGTACGCACATAAGTCTCATACGATTTCACCAAATTAGATTATTATTTTTGGGTTGCTTATTGTCAGGACAATATGGTTTGTATCAAAAGAAATTTGCAAATACATTCACGAAAAAAATGGCGGTAAAATGTTCGCCTGGACAGCTAGTATACAATAAATACCTATGAACGAAAAGCCATCGAAATACGAAAATAAAATAAAGTAACATACACATATAATACAGAGGAAATTCAAAACTCCACTACGGCAGGTACCAACGTAATAATAATAAAAATCAAATCAAATCAAATGTATTTATTTGTTAGAATAATTGGTGGGTGTAAAAAAAGAAAAAATCAAAAGAAAATACCCGAAGACCGTTGGCCAACATTAATATAAAGTTTGGAAACAAATACAATACCTGTGCTATATTATGTAAGACTTATTTAAAAAAGGTATTCGATAACTATTTTTTATAAACAAGATGTTTTTATTTACATAATTATGTGTGTGTGAGGAATCGTAAGCTTGTGTCCGACACAGGAATTTAAACATCGAACAGCATGAAGCTGAACAATCTGACGTCTAGAAGTGGTGAGAACTGGCCATTGTTTACTAATTACTATTAGTTTTTAAATGCACATAAATTTTACTATTCAATATATTCATACTAGAATAGTATTATATAATACTTACATACATACGAACATGCCTTTTCTCGTATTGGTACGAAACTACACAACGTCATGCATCACCATTCTGAGTACCTACTGACAAACGATTATCGCTTCTTCTACATTCATACACCGTGTTATACATGTACATGCGCACCTGACCTTTTTGAAGAAGTTCACCAATAACATCTCTCATCTCATCCCACCGTTTTCACTAACATCTGTCTTGAAAATTCCTGTTGTTAATCATCTATCATCCATTCTCCGAATATGCCTAATATTTCACTATAATATGGTACACACTAAAATATCTAACAAAATTGTTGGAAAATCCTATAGTTAGTTTTTCCTTGGGATATTGATGCTGCTCAGTTATGGGATTGGGAGGGTCTGATGACGGTCACTATAGCTACATCTAGGTAGACTGAAACCCCAAAAAGTTAAAAAATGGTTTAGATAATGCTGAATACCTAGGCGGAGACCTACATGTCCAGCAGTGGACGTCTGACGGTTGGTATGATGATTGTGACGAATGCTGAATATTAAAGATAATGAATTTTTTCAACACTTCTTTTGCCATGTGTATATGCATCAGGAGAATTCTGAAAAAGAAATAAAATGATCATCATCAACCCAATTATTGTCCCACTGCTGAGCACGGGATCTCATTAGAAAGGGTTGGTTATATAGTTCTCCACGCTAGCCTAATGCGGGTGGGTAGACTTCACACGCCATCGATTAAATCTCTCAAACATACATGTTTCCTCACGATATTTTCTTCACCATTTGACCATGTGTTAAATACGCACATGACTTCCAAATCAGTGGTGCCTTGGTGACAAATTCGAGACCATTGACATTCACTGTCCACTCGTCACACCACTGAGCTAATACAGCTATTTACATGCTGCTTGTTATAAAGATAATAGAAATCACTACTAAAATACCGCCTCTTATTTAACTAAGTATTTAATCCAGTATATTTATTAAACATCGTTAGACCCAATTGATTGCTTTAGTCGTGTACAGTACACATAGACAAACGCACCTACTTACCTTCAAATTTGTTGTATAATAAGGATGGATGGTTCAGTAGCGTAGCGTGGGTATTTGCCGCCCGGGGCCGTGTGGAAATTTGCCGCCCGCTTTTCTAGTACTATAAAAACGACGTGGCCTTGATGCCGCCCCCTTTCATATGCCGCCCGGTGCCATGGCACCCTTTGCCCCCCCCCCCCCCCCCACGCTACGCTACTAAGATGTTTGTTATAATAATAATAGGGTCTAAATCATGTCTCACGGCAGCACATAGTTTAAAGACTATTATTACAATGCCGAGATAATTATGTAATAATAACGCTTGATTGCAGTAGGTATCTATTGATTATTATGATATTCTAGTTTCCTATTATATAGTTATTGGTATAGAAAGTGTGTTGGTGTGAAACTGAACTTACACTTAAAGCATCACTTAGGCTATCAATCACGGGTCTTTTAATATTTTTTTCACATCTCTTGAAAAACCTACTTCTATGGAGAGTTAATGTTCTTGTTAGAGTACTCGTTCAATAATGTTATTCATTCGTTCGAGACTTGTGTGTGTATAACCAATAGGGATTTCTCCTAGTTAGACAGTTATTTTAAGAAGGTAAATCCAAAAACCAACATAGATTTTTATTCATTATTTAGATAGAGTTTTAGTGACGTTATAGTCCTGCAATGTTCGACATCACTCAGTTTGTTCGTCTACAGTCCATGTTGCAACCTAAAGGCAGATATTTTTTACAGACAAAAACGTACTATTGCTTAATATGACCTACCGGTTTTTCTATGTAGTATACACGTCAATAATATACAATGTGTAACCTTACACTTCATAGTAGTCTGCCATTTATGACAAAAGAGCAAAATTTAATATAACAATAAGATGATTAAGGAGCATTGCAAGACCAATCGAACATTCAAAGCGTTTCTTTCTTCAATACCGAAACGTAGTCATGCGGTACATCGGATTATTCCGAAACAAAGAGACCGAATTTAAATAAAAGTCGGTGTCCAAAGAATTCTCTAATAGAATAAACTCGGCTATCAGCGATCCGTGTTTTCAAATCCCCGTACCTTAGGGAAGGAAGTGGAAAAATATACCAAAGGAAAATAAGTTCTGGTGGCGTAAAGTAAAAACAAGATTCTGTTCAAAAGCTTGGTGTGGTAAATATTTTCTCTGCTGCAATATTCATTCGTGGAACGCGAATGTAACGCATTGCTTGGTCAGGTTTATCGGCGCAGAGTGATTTAATTATCAATACGATGCATATCTTTTACTATAATTATGATTACTAAAATTTTATTATTATTTTATAAAAACTTTTTGCAGTTTTTTGTTTGAAGTTAGGTAAAATATGGATGTTACTGGCTGAATTAAAGATTGTAGAGCTTTACTTGTTTTGAAGTTTAATTTCAGAAGCGGTTTATATCTTTCATTTAGTTACGAGTAGGTGTGTCATGAAAAAAAATTGGAATTTTATAAATACTACATCTGATTCTAGAATTAAATGGATGGCTGAATCTACAACAAACATATAGAATAAAGTAAAAAAAAAGTAATTAAATGAGAATTATTATATAAACATTTAGTTTATTCAGATATATTTATAAAAAAAAATACGCACGTAAAAGTATGTATATTATAAATAATTAAAAAGTTAGTAAACTTCTTTTTCCAGCTGTGGATCTTCTTTAGCTTATATGATATGATGATGACAATTGCATTTTACATAACCTAACTATTCTCCGCAAACAGAGCAATGTGAATAATAAAACGTATCGAGGCGTTTGACGACCGTACAGGCTTATTGATAAACCGTCGTCAGGGCATTATGAAAGCCAATTTATAGAATATTTCAGTGCAAATAGCGGCAGCTTGACACGGGTGTGACACGGGATCGCAAGTGGCAATTATAGAGGAACGTCACGATGCGTCACACCTGGCTTGGGGACTTTACATATATTTTTTACCCCTGGCGCAAAAACGGCGGGGTGTTGTGAATTTGTAGTGTCTGTGGCATCGTAGCTCCCAAACGGATGATCCGATTTTGTTTTTTTTTTGTTTGAAATGTGAGTTAGTCTGGAGAGAATTTAGTTGTTTAGTTGTTTGTGTGATGAGCCGAGTCATGGATGTATCTATCTATAGTATGTATGTATTTACAAGAAAAATCAATATTATGTAGTATATCAACCAACTAGTATTCGTAACACAAGCCTCGTTGTTCAGCACATAATATGTCCAGGAATATTTATTCCAGGAATATTATTTAATTGGCTACAAAACACTTCAAACAGCAATACAAAAGACTAACTAAAAATGTTTGTGATTAATAAGAAAAGCAGAATAATCTGCTTTTTCTCTACGACTCAACTGAAACAATGATGTAAAACTGTGTCTGATTATAGAAAACGCAAATGTGCGTGCGTGCGTGTGTGTGTATTTTTATTGTCTTTTTTAACGCAGTCAAGTCTAATATACAATTTGCGATAAAAATGTCTATTGAACTACATAATTGGTTAAACGATGAGTTTTACATTCGCATCAAGGACCAAGTCATGTTATTTTTGTCATGTTCAGGGGTTTTTTCATTAAAAAAAGCAATGAAAAGCGACAAGCACAATTATAGTTAGTATGAATGAATTTAGCCACACTAACATGAATGAATGAATGATTGAATGAATGATTGAATGATTGTTTATTTCTGTAAATAGATCTTTTTGAAGACACTTTTACAAGTCATGTACATTTTTTTTAGTATCTAGTTGACATCGGCATTTCCTAACTGACGACCTCTGAGAAGAAATGCCGAAACAAACTCAGAGAATCATGGTCTCTTTTAAAGTCCAAACATTTTGGATACAATATGTGAGCCTGACTATGTAGGTTAAAGTCTGAGATGGTCTTTTGAAGAAAGCACCAGTGCAGCTTTGAGTTGACCTGTCCATACTGACAGCAGGCATACGTCAGCCATCGACCTAAAACATCCCAAAAACTTTAAATGTACATTGCACCTCTGCCTGACCTAGTGAGGAGTACAGGCGTGATGGTATCTGGGTATATAAATGACCACAACGTCATAGACTTAATCAGATACTACTAAAAACCGGTTATACTCAGCCGAGTCAGTCTAGATGCAACGATCGTACACGTGTTGACTTGCAAAGAGGTTATCATTGGGTCGTAGGACTCACGTTCAATGCATCATCTATATTGAACACACCCAGACATTTGTAGATAGTATATCATACTATTGGTACCTAGTGGTATGGCCAATGGACTATGAACTATATGTTTCGAACTCAATCTCAAGACACACACAACTGACTCTACGTAATTATGTGAAATCAAATGATATGATATTTATATACGACTGCCTCGTTTGTCTAGAGGTCAGTGTGACTGCTGGGCAAGAGGTTTCGGGGTCAATTCCCAGGTTGAGCAAGGTATTATTGGGATTTCTGTGGAATTCTCACTAGTAGCTTGAAGTTTGGATATGTGCCCGGTTTGATGGTAATAGGCTCGTCCAGTATTACTGTGATCTAAAACATACCTGTGAAATGTTAGTAAGGCAGGGGTGTATTAGTACACGTCTAGCTAACCCTTGAGGGACGAAAGGCTTGATGGTATTATTACTGTAAATAGATCTTTTTAAGGACATTTTACAGACAGCAAGACAGCTGGCAGTGACTGGAGGAAAAGAGCCGAAGATCGAGCTCTGTGGCGTTCACTAGGGGAGGCCTACGTCCAGCAGTGGACGAATACAGGCTGATGATGATGACGATGATGATGATGAAGGACATTTTGGGAAATCAGTGTCTCAATTGCTAGTTGTTGCGCTGTTGTGAAACACCGTTTCCAACGCAGAGAATCGTGATTATAAATTTCAAGTCACTGTTACTTACGGAACCCTAAAAAAGGGTCGGTGAGATTCTTCATTTCATAAAATTACAATTTCACACATTTCACTGACCCTGTTGATATACGAGCTGTAACATTTACAATATCGAGGAAACTGTCCCAGTTGTAGGCTCTGTTTCAATATGATTAAAATTTAATTAAACTTGTCTCGGAAAATATTAACCTAGAATGTTTGTTCATCGGATCAGACGTGAGAGACAGCTCAGTATAAAACTATTATAAATTTAAAATTAAAAACATCCCTGAAAATCAAAATTGGTTCATCCAGACATATACACAGACACAGGCACACGCACGAGCATTCACATACACACACACACACACACACACACAAACACCCACATACAGACTCGTTAAGCTTATTTATTACCCCTTTGTTTTTAACCGACTTCCAAAAGGAAGAGGTTATCAATTCGACTGTATTTTTTTTTTATGTTTGTTACCTCAGAACTCTCGACTGGGTGAACCGATCTTGATGATTCTTTTTTTAAGAAACTTACAATTACAAGAATAATTAGACGTTGAAATAAAGAACTTTGTCAAGTATTTTATCGTGGTACGGTGTGTTAATTGTATTTTATCCCTACGTTTTGGATCTTTACAGCACGTCAGTCACGGAGAGACTGAGGTATTGTTTGTCTTGACGTTATAATTACTAATGGCCATCCGATTTTTTACAATGAACAACAACAGAGCAAAATTATAAAAAAATAATTTTATGATATATATATGAATAATATATAATTTTATGTTCAATCTATAGACAAGAGTTTAAAATATTCCTTACTTTATTATTAATGTGAATAAAGATTTTCTGTTCTATGTTATAACAGGCGTTCGTTTTCTATTCTACTGAATATTGAGAGATAGGTTAAAATAATTACCTACATAAATATTAAATGAAAAATGACTGATTATCATACATTATTGATTATTTTTGCGCCGCGGGTTCTAGATATTATTTTTGTACATATTCTATTGTGTATTTTATATAATACTAGCTGCCTTCCGCAGCTGTCCGCATGGTATATAGATAAAAAGTATCCTATGTGTTAATCCAGGTAATAAACGATATGTATGCTTAATTTCATTCAAATATGTTAAGCGGTTTTTCGTGAAAGAGTAACAAACATCCATACATAAAAACTTTCGCGTTTATAATATCAGTAGGATTTTATTTAAAACCAGCAATCGGTCATTTCACCCTATTCGGTATTCGTTTAAGCGAGTATATGGCACAAAGACATGACGGCTGTAACCTTCTCTTTGCAGAATATGAGATTTTTTTCCAAGAGTTTTTCATTAAGTACCCAAGGTGATACAGTGTGATATACTCACTCAACGCACCATATTTTCATTAAAAATTCAATTTGACATTCAATCCTTTTTCAGGTGCTTGTTTTCTAAAGCCAAATCTTTAAGTTGTCTTTAAGTAAGTGTTCGATTACAACTGCATTTTCTAGGGCTTCATTCGTGGAACTGGTTTCCAGTATTTTGTGATTAAAACTTCTCTAGAAATAAAAAATATCATCTAATTCATCATCATCAACCCATTATTGTCCCACTGCTGGGCACAGGTCTCCTCTCATTTTGAGAGGGATTAGGCTATAGTCCACCACGCTAGCCTACTGCGGGTTGGCAGACTTCACATGCTATCGAGAAAATCTGTACATCTACATTCAGTCAGTATGTTTTAGATCCCATATAAACCTTGCATCAATGCAAACTAAGAACAGTAACTGTTACTGAGAATTTCTTAGAAAAACCAAATTACACTTTTCTCGACCTGGGAATCAAATCTAAGACCTCTTGCTCAATCGCACTTATGACCAGTAGACAAGCAAGCAAGATCGACATTTATTACATCTACTAGTAGAATTTTTTTCTTATATACGATTACTAGCTGCCTCCCGCGGCTTTGCCCGCATGGTTTACAGATAAAAAGTAGCCTATGTATTAATCCAGATTATATGCATGCTAAATTTCATTCAAATCTGTTAAGTGGTTTTTGCGTAAAAGAGTAACAAACATCCATACTTACAAACTTTCGCGTTTATAATATTAGTAGGATCTAGTAAAATGTTATTAAATAATAGTAATACCTTTCATCGCAGCATTAATGTTCCGTATGTACATCGCTATCTTTCCTAGTACAAGTTATACCGATCCACGTGAGCCACAAAGTTTCAAGCCGGATATTGTACAGGAGATTGCAGAACTCTGTTTAAAGGCCCACTAGGGATTGTCGCGGATATTTTGTTATTTTAAACGCCTCTTCAAATATATTGCGATTTTATAGTGGCAATATAAAGTTAGGGCTCGGATTACATTCGATCTCGATGAAATTGTAACATTCGAGGTGTCGATATTTGAATGTTCTGTTTATGTTGCCGTGGTGATACAAATATAATATAAGCTTCTAAGCCTTTTTGTTCTAGAAGCATATATAGTATTCATCGATATAATAGGAGGACTTCTTAAAAAAGAATCGGTATTAAAATTAAGGAACGTGGATATAGCAAAGTGGTATGCATCATCATCATCAACCCATTCACGTCCCACTGCTGGGCACGGGTCTCCTCTCATTTGAGAGGGATAAGGCTATAGTCTACCACGCTAGCCTACTGCGGGTTGGCAGACTTCGCATGCCATCGAGACAAATCTCTCAAGCATGCAGGTTTCCTCACGATGTTTTCCTTCACCGTTTGAGCATGTGATAAATACGCACATAACTTCCGAAAAGTCAGCGATGCGTGCCCGGGTTCAAACTTGAGACCTTTGACATGTCAGTCCACTGGTCACACCACTAGGCTACCACAGCGTGGTATGCAGAGATCGCTAATTAGTTTCTGCCTACTCCTATTGGGTCAAGGCGTGAGTGTAGATAGACCTCTGTCTACCTGTTCTGGGAAACAAGCGTGATGGTATGTTATACTAAAATAAATCATTTTCTTCAAATTTAGAAAAACAATCCACATACAGTACCAAAAAGTATGGTAGTATAATACATTTCAATAAAAGGCTTTATACTATGTCAGTGTGAGAATGGAGATATGATAAAATAAAAATACAGTTTCATATTAATTTCTATTTTATTAATAATACTTGAAATCATTAGGTATTGAATATTTGAAAGATAAAAAATTGCAAAAACTCTGCAGGTAGTTTAATTACATTTCTTATTTTTGTTGTGTATGCATCTTTTTATCAAAATAATCAATAACTATGGTATTTCTGTAACTTAACCTAAAGTAATTTTAAGTAATACAGAGACATATATTATAACTAAACAATATTCACGTTTTCCTCGGGAATTATCTTTGGTAACACAAGAGCTCAAGTAGTTATATTTTATCTTAAGAATTTTACTCTTACAATGTTGTTCGATATTTTAATTAATTCCCGAAGTAAACTTAACATTTTCTTTCATGAAAAATTTGCAGATATATCACAAAGTATTTCACACTATCAGAGACAATAAAATATAGAATTTAAAGCTCCATTAACATCTTATACAACTAAATAATACAGGACGGCAACACAAACAGCTGAACAACTCTGCAGATACTTCATAAGATTATTAAAATGTAACTAAATTCCATTTCTAAGAAGCTTTAACAAAATTACTGAAGAATATTGTCAACTTGCAGCGCAGAATAAAATATGAAACTATTATAACAATTTGCAGCTCCACTGACTACAGTGATATTACGTGGTACAACGTGGCCGGTTTTATACGTACGATATATTCGTATGCAGCCACTGTATGCATAGAACATCAACCACCGCTGTGCTTAACTGTACAATGGCCCTTACAACTGTTCTAGCTTCCGCATCATTGTACTGTCGGTAACAGCCAAATACATTCCTAGTCTAAAGTGGCTGCAGAGTTGCTCTATGAACCGCTTTCAAAATGCTCAAACAATGTGATCGTCGACGAACCCAAACGCCCTAATTCTGCTGAAACCGCCGTCTGGCGCCATAGTGACTCTAATGTGTGTGATGACATCCGAATCGCAGTCGAAATAGTGCTCATTATGGGCCGATAGCTGTAATTGAAATTGGTGGATTTAATAAATTGGTTTTCGGGAATGTATAGCTGATTTAGAAATCGCTAACGAACAGAAAAAATATTAATTAAAATGCAATTTAAAATTTATTTAGCATAAGAATGACAGTATTTAATATTTTAATAATATAATTATTTAAAATATATCAAGAACACCATATATTTTTTATCACATGGTCAAAAGGGAAACATCGTGAGGAAACCTGCATACATAAGAAATTTTCTTGACACCGTATGAAGCCTGTCAAAGTGTCAACCTGTAGTAGGTGGACTATAGCCTAATCAATCTCAAATGAGAAAAACTCGTACCCAGTAGTGGCAGACAGATACAGATTTCAGATAAACACGAAATTTAACATCAGTAAAATAAAAACTACGATAAAAAAGATTATTTCAGAGACGAGAAAGACTGTTGGTAATCAAAAAGTTTCTTACCTTGCTAGGCTTCAAAATATTACGCCAGTTGGCGGCTGCCTCTGGGTACCAATCTGCGTGTCCCAAATACGCGCCGTCAATCTTGACGGAGTCAGGATAATTGCCCTTAAAGTGGTTAGTGTCAATACAAATTTGCTTGATCTTGCCCAGGAAGCCTAACTTGAAGACCGCCCATTCTTGACCTATAACAAATGGAATTTCATATTTAGTAAATTGATAATTTGTTGAGGATTCAATAAATAAATAAGGACATTATGACACAGCACCATCTAGCTCCGAGCTCAGTTACGAGGCTTGTGTTACAGATACTGGAGTTGATTTGACTGCATAGATAGAATATATACATATGTATTGTTTTGTAAATCTATTCATATATTATAAATCCATGACTCAAGTACAAATGTCCATGTTTATTACTATAATGTTTGTCCTTGGCCGCGGTTCAAACTCTATATCTTTGCCACAGAAGGTATGTATGCTTTACTACTGCGCTTATCGGGTCGTCTACCTTATTCATGGACCGTTTGAATTATAGAAATGTTATTTATTGTATGTAAATATTGTATGCATTGAAATTTAATTGAAATGTTATAATAATTCTATTTCAAACTGTATTCAACGATGAATTTCAATGTACTACATCTATTATTATTTCTACAAATTTCGAGAGAATATTATTAAATTTATCAATTAATTGTATTTAAAATGTACTAGGTATCCTTTGTTTTTACTATTTCTATAGGAGTATTTTGTTTTATTATAAATGTGATTGTTTGTATTTTTGGTCGGCTACTTTGAATTACAAATAGCGTACGTTTGTAAAGAAAAATAGTGTTTGTCTGTTAATGAATATTGGATGATTGTAAAAATTTGCTGTATCCAAAAGGGAAATGGTTTATACGCAAATTAGTAATTGAAGTTTATTGATATATTTATCAAATAAGATACTAGTGTTTTGAACTAGGTTTTTTGGAAATAAGAAAGGATCTTTGTGAAATTACATAAATATGATTGTGTGTTATTATTGATTGATTAATATAGATAGTAGCAGTCCCAAATGTTATTACTTAATAAATTTATTCATAATGTTTTAAGTCACTTTGAATAGTGTGTTATTGAAGTGTAAATCAATATTGCTGGCAAAAACATTGTTAGCTATGTTTACAAAAGCATCTTGCATACCTTAATTGAATATCTATTGAACTGTCCTCGCCGACAAACATCCCTTCCATTTTAATTTATAAATTTAATTTGAAAATACCTACACCACTTCATATTCCAGTCTCAAAAATAAATAAGTAATGCTTTTATTTAAGTATCTAGTAGACTTACAACCTATAGGACATAGGACCAAAGTAATGATAAACTGTAGTTGCATTTGTATCTCTACCTGTGCGTTCGGGTGTACAAGCGTGATAGTATAAGTTACCTGGAATTTTCATTGTTCCGTCATCGTTAGCTTCAATGACGTTGGGTCTGTCCAGCCTTCTCGCAGTCTCCCAACCATCTGACATGCATTTACCCTTTGAAGGCTTAATTACGTTCTTCGGGTGTCCGTAATGGGCATTTGAAAAACCTGGATAAGAATAATGTTTTGGTTAATCTAACATGGAAGAGGAAAAAAGCATTTAGGCAGATTTATACTTTGGAGTCAGTTGGCAGCAGTTCGGAGTTTGGATTTGTATTGAGAATTTAATTAAATTAAAAGTCGTTTGCTATTCTCTATGTCGATGATTAAAAAAATAAAATACTCATATTTGTACGATCTACTGGTAGTCGACACAATAAAAGAAATAGTGTGAGATATCGCGTTTAAAAGAAATGAACGATTGCAAATACTTTACTTATGTAGACCAATTAAATATTTGACTAATCACAGTTACAAAATTCGCATTTGAATATTGTTCCCTTTCTGGGTGTGCAAAGCGTATCACTTCAGGGTACATAATTTCACTTTCAACATTCAATATGATTATGAAACTTACCTTGACAAGAGGCGCCGTTGAGTAAAGACACCAGGTCCAAAATTTGATTTCTTGGTGGCGGCTCAGGTTTCGCTTCCCCGAATACCCTCAGGCGAGCGATCCCTCCGTCAGGGTAAATGTTCACGCGAATATGCGTCCAAGCGTCGTCGCTCAAAACCTGAAATAAAACATCCTTGAGTGTTGTTCCATGTTTCAATCTCAACCAAGTCTATTTTTAGGTTTCAATTTGACTTTAGGTCAGAATAAATTAGAGTTGCAAGTCGCGGATTTGTTTTAAATTTTACATTGTTTTTTGTTTTGCTGTATTTTTATATTAACTATGGTTATTTTTTCCGCTATACCTACTGAAATCCGTCTTATACCTACATAAAAATAAGAGTTCGAAAGTTTATTTCAGTTTTTTTTTTCACTACGAACACAAAGCTTCGTTCGTATTTTCAGAAATGCAATTTAAACAAAGTGCTATTTCGGGTGTCAATTTGAAAGTGTCAATTTGAAAGCAGTGCAATATTTACTGGGGATTTATATAAATTGATGTTTGGTTCAAAGGAGTCAATCATTGACGCCGCCGCCATACCGTTCATGACCAAATAAATCCTTCGTTCAATTTTTGGTATTCCTTCAAAGGATTACAAAGTTTATATTTGTTCATTTCTGAAGCCAATTTTGTAATTTCATTAAATTACAGTTTATAGTATTCCCAAGTAGTTCGGATTTACTATCCCTTAAAGTTATACCACTGTTATTTCTATCGGAGTTAAGTGTTTCAGGTATAAACATAGAACAAAAATATCATTTTCAAAATTACCTTCTGGAAATTGTGCCTGGTTTCCTCATAGCCAGGCAATAGGGCTGTAACGGGCACTATCTCATCCCATTTGTCAGACTTAAGACGTTCGATATGTTTCAAGTCGAATTTGTTGCACGCCGTGCCCATTTTGGAGACTCGTGTGGGAATAGATTCCTCTTCTGTAACAATAGAAACACGTTTGTAGCACGTTTATATACATATATTTAATTTAACTTGCTTTTGCTTCTTTGACTTCGTCGGCGTAAAATTAAAAAAAAAACCACCCCCCTTCTCCCCCTTTTAAGGGATGATTTTCCGGATCAAAGCTATCCTACAATAAATGGATAAAAACTATATCCTTCATCGGGACTCAAACTATCGGAAGAGGTAACAGACAGACAGAAACACTTTCGCATTTATAATATTGGTATCCTTACCAATTATAATTTTATTGTAGTATAGTATGGATTAGTATGGATGTGATTAAAGGTAGTATGAATGTATACACGTATATACATGTATACAGCTCGGCTACTCTATACAAACGTTCCGATTTCAATACCTAAAACAACTACATAAGCGTGAAAAAAGAAGTGAGTATTTCTCAGATCCAAAAATTATTGAGTTTTAATATAAGAAATAGTTTTTTTTACCTTTACCATATTTTCGACTCAAGAAACATTCGATTTAACTCTTTAAACTGCAAAAATAACGTTGCGCGCCCGTTCGTTCGGTCTGAACTGTCAAGTTGTCAACTGTCAGTTTCATTTGAAATTACTTCTAAACTGCGAGGGGTCTCAGAGTCCCCCACGGTCCGTAAAGTAAATGACGTTGGTGGAAAGTGAAGAGTGACCATTTTGTAAGTAGCACTATAAGTTATTTTATGTCTTTGTAGAGCATCTATAAGCTACCGTTGTTGGTTATTGCATCCATACTAATATCTATTATAAGTGCGAAAGTATTTATCTGTCTGTCTGATACATACACCTCTTCGCGCTTTAACCGCAAAACCGATTCCGATAAAATTTGATACGGAGATAGTTCATGTCAAATCATCCATTTAAGAGAATGAAAATGGGCGTTGAAGATTCTACGCAAAATGAAGTTACGTGCAAAAGGTCGTTGAAAAACAAAAGAAAAACAAATCTCTAACTCGGCTTGTGGCGTGTTTTAACTTTTGACAATGAAATTAAGAAAACACAAAAATATACTAATTTGCTAGACCAATATAGTCTTGTATAGTCTTGTTTTTGAATGCCCAGAACCATCAATATAACCTACTTGCTAAACCTGAGAATTAATAATGCTTCATTTACCACAAATATACTTCTCGTACCTACATATTACTCACGAAGCACTTAGTTCTAGCCCAATGAGGCGTGCCCGGGCAATTTGCCAATGCTATTTACTGGTCACTCGTTATTTTTGCCACATAAAATCTCGGAAGCTGTAACTCCATATCCTGGGGAAACTAATCAATCATCGTAAGAATAGAGATAGTATTTTCGCCGTATGGAGTGCTTCTGAAAGCGTTTGTGTTTTATGTGCTTATTTTCTTCAGTTTTCGAAAGGAATGCCCATTTTCTATGGGCTGCGGTTGCACGTCATATAAATTAGTGCAATCGTTAAAAATCTAGCTATATGAAGGATCCTATCACTATTAACTGAAATAGGAGTGGCATAGATAAAATAATAAATTTACACTGAATTTAATCGTGGTAGGTATATTGATCTGTTAAAGGAAGTTTTATTTTAATGCCCATTATTAGCGTTAATGTAAGAAATGGGGATAATTATAACGCTATAGATTTAAAAAATGGAACCTTTTCAAGTATGAAATAAAATACTTTGAAGGAAACTAGGATTATTTATTATCAGGTTTCGAATAAATTCTAGACTTTGCCGATATCAATACCCAAATAAAATAATGTACTTATCGTAAATTTTCATTGAATTAATTTACATTTAGGTCAAGTTTCTTAGTCGTGTGTTGCAAGTGAAAATATTTCTTATCTCTCGTACACTAAGGCATTCAATAACATGTGTCTCATATCGCATTTTTAATTACATTCATTAATACATTCCATTATTAAAACAATAACAACAACAACATTATTTATTTATGTTGTAATTAAGTATTAGTGTTTATTACGGTTTTTATCGGCCAGTATACGAGTGAATTTGGACGACGTAAAGGTTCCAAAACTTCAACATTAAATCATCATCATCAACCCATTAACGTCCCATTGCTGGGCACGGGTGTCCACTCATTTGAGAGGGATTCGGCTATAGTTCATAGCCACGATAGCCTACTGCGGGTTGCAACATTAAATATTAATATGAAATGCTTACCTTCAGGTGTTAAGCAGGCTGCCTGTATTGAGTACTTTGGTGCATAGTTTCCTGTAAAGAACGCTGTGTCGACCAATAAACCTGAAACAAAACGTATATTTTATCCAATACATACTACTGTTGGCATTACTACCTCAATAAAGGTAGCAAATGTGAATGCGGTGCGCGATATTCAAAGACAATTGAATTTAATTTTGAATTGTGTTTTCGAATATTCCTTACAATAAATTTTGAACTCATGGTCGCCCTAGCCATATGGTACTTGCAGGACTTGCAGTCCATACAGGTGTACTGTTGTAGGTGTAAGTCACTACCTATAAGTCTACCTAACATTATGAGGATAAAGGCGAGATGGTTATGTAATTAAATAATTAATTAGTTAATATTTTATTACCGTAATATTTTTTGGGTCAGCATGAGTTACCTAATATTCTTATCTACATGAGACAAAATACTAAGTAACAAGCTTTTAAATTTAAGCTCAATATTAATTCATATTGACCTACTTTATTATAATATTATTATCTTGGAATTTCGTGAGACCTACTTAGCCCGTATTTGTTAGCTATAAAGTCAAAGTCAAAAATATAATTTGTTCAAAGTAGGCCAAATTTAATTGGCTCTTTTTAAATGTCAACAATAAAGGCAGCCCCCAAAAACGCCCGCCCTTCACCGCTTCCTAGTGTTTTTGCTTGGAAGAAGAAGCGGCGCAACAAATTCCCCAGCAACACAATTCTGTCTGTTTATTTAATAAATTATTCTTTATAATGCGATAATCAGTGTATACAATATAGAGTGCATTAATTAACTATGATTATGTGAGCTAGCATTATACTACTCCATTTTACCAAGCAGAAAAATAAAAAATACTGATATAGAAATACAGAACAACAAATAATAATATGACCATACTCTTGGCCTCACACATACATACATATTGCAACAATTACACTTATTTTACAAATTAGACTGCTGTTTTGGACTATCCTGTCTGTATAAATCATACGTTTCACATCGAACTGCACCAGTCTCATATTGATATTACATTACATACATAAATCTTTGTAAAACAAAACCAACAATTTTGTATTTAATTTAAAAGAGTATCTATGGAGTTTCTTGCCGGTTCTTCTCCATAAGACCTACCTTTTGGAACCGTGCAACTAAATTCAATTAAATACGACAATTCAAAAGCACCTGTATTGGTCTAATTGAAATAAATGATTTGATTTGATTTGATTTGATTGATTTGAAAAATAATCCGGTGACCATCTATTGTTGTCACTAAAATAGTCACTCAAATTATAATAATAGTCTGGAATGCATTGAGAGCAATTGAGAAGAAGATAGGGTTTTAAATACCTTCAATGATTCGCAGTGTTTGTATTTGCAGTTAAAATAAATCGTGAATTACTTAACTATGAATGACTTGGTTCAATCCGCAATTCTAACTACATAGTATGTTGATATTATTACTTATGTGTTAATAAAATACCTGTATCCCAAGTTTAATCTTAATTTGTTTCACATGCTTTTGCGTGAGTGAATAATAAACACTTAAATATAAATAAATAAATATTTCCGGACATTTATTACACAGCGCCATCTCGCTCCGTGGTAAGCAACGAGGCTTGTGTTACGGATACTAGATGGTTGACATACTACATTTTTTTTTTGTAAATACATACATATTATACATAGATACATCGATGACTCGGAAACAAATGTTGATGCTCATCACACAAACATTTGTCTCTACCAGGATTCGAACCCGGGACCCATAGCACAGCAGGCAGCGTTAACTACCGCTGAGCAAAACGGGTCGTCAATATCTTACTAAGCAATCAAATTTTGCCACCACTCGACCAACGATGAAAAATAATGTGTATGCATTTGTATCGTTATAGTTTGTCTTAATTGATTAACCTAAAAACACTCATGTTTTTGTCTATACGGCTTCTCTCTGAAGCCTACTGAAAGATATTTCTTTAGAAATAAGTAGCGTTTTGTACATTGTTATCTATTAATTTGTTTTCCTTTTTTTTTTTGCATTTATGTGCACAAAATAAAAAATAGAGCTCTGGGGATTATGAATTGTACACAGATATTATTGTATTGTTATTAAGCCGAGAGACGAATAAAGAAACATAATTGTTGTCTTTTTTGTTGGTTTAGATATTAATTGTATATTTGTTAAATTTTATTAAGAAAGAAAAATTCAACCTCAGGCGGGACTCGAACCCGCGTCTTCTGGATTAGAGCGTCTGGAGTACCAATCCAGAAGACGCGGGTTCGAGTCCCGCCTGAGGTTGAATTTTTCTTTCTTAATAAAATTTAATAATCTTAGCTTGAAATAAGCTAAAAAATACAAAAAGATTGTATATTTGTTCAAAAAAATATATAAAAAGTCAAATTATAACGAACTCTGCATCCTATAATTATGTCATCACGGTATCTTATAACTTTCCTGTAATAGGGGGCGACTTTTAATGCCTTTAATCGGCTATACCCTTTTCTGACTTTGCTTGACCTGAGAATCGAACCTAACCGAAGGCAGGACAACACAGTTAATGCAGTGATCGAGCGATCGGCTTTTGCACCGTGTATCGCTGGTTCAATCCCTACATGAAACAAATATACACATGTATAGGCTACAGGTACCTAGTTGTTCCCGGTTCGGTATCAACGTATTTAGAATATTTGTTTTTTAAACGCATCCACAACACAGAAGAATCTTCTCCTATAAGACAACTTAAGAAAGGACTACTAGTTTAAAATAGTATATGATATTTATGTTAATGTTTTGAATACGTACCTCTAACAACACATTTGGTTGCCAATTTCAGTATACACCAGTCATGTCCAGCGATCCTCTTTCTGCGTGTCTCCCATCCATCCATCCACTTGCCGTACTCCGTGTACTTGTCCTCGATGAATATCGGCTCTGAGTCCGATATCATGTTCTCACATGTCGCGAAGAAGTCATCCGTAGCGAAGATTATTTCTCCACCAGCCTGTGGGAAGAATGCCATTAGTTTAGTGAGTTTGAATATTTTTGTGAGATTCTGTTTTTAAGGTTTATATGTTTTTCCCCTACTTCTAAAACATCAATGTGGACGAGGCAAAAGTAGTATGCAGGGATCGTAGCGCGTGGTAATCTGAAATTTCTGCCTATCACTATTGGGAAAAGGCATGAGTGTATGTATATATTCTAAAACGCAAAAAAAATGACGACTCTTCGACTCTACACTCTTCCTCATAAAGTTACTTTAATCCAAATTGATGAGTAGTGTTAATAAGAGTTAAGTGCTGCCTTGATTTTTAATTTATTAAAACATTTAAGACACTGATTTCTGTCATGTACCTATGTGAATTCTAGATATTTCTTTTTTATATTGAGATAATTTCAATTGTGACATTTCCAATAATAGGGCGCGATTAAATCCGTAAAAAGTAGTTTTATTTTAAAATTGCATAAGATCTTTCTACGCACCTCTTTGGTTTTTGATATTTAAACCAGTAAAACAATAAAAAATAATTGACATAAAATTGCATGCAGACCTAGCTCTAAGTAGAAATATAATAAAAAAAAAATACTCACCCCAGCACTCGCAAACTCACTAAGTTCAGCGAAGGCAGGAATAATTTTCTCAATCATCTTATCAGCTCACTGGAACCAACGACTGTCTTAATTCGAGCTCAAACACACACTGATAAGGGGCTGTCTTGAATTCCTTATATATAGTCTTTGTATATAAACAAACAGCTATACACAACTAATAAGTATTTATTCACCACATTTCTATAAATACACCGAGTTTTTGTCTCTCTCTACGCGCCAGCTAGCTTAGATAAATAGGTACTAAAAAAAAGTAAACGTTTCAATTGGAAATTGGAATTATTTGTCTATTCTAAATATAGAGCGGTTAAAACAGGTATGTCTATTGTTGTGATGACACAGTTTTGACTCACATAAAATAATATTATCTTCACCTATGTCTTGAAAAAAATATTCAAGCTATTAGTCAGGCTAATTAGTCAATACTAGTCAGGTACCTATATAAGGATTCCAAGATATGATTGCTCCGGGAAAAAGCTGGCTTAAGCTTATAATACACGCCCTCCCAATAAGCCACTTATAAAATTGACGACACGGTGGCGCAGTGACTGAGCGATCGGCTTGTGTCACGGGTTACGGGTTCGATCCCCGCACGGAGCAAATATTTGTACGTTCTACAGGTAGTTGTTCCGGGTCCGGGCGTTTGTGTATGTGAAAATTTGTGTTTGTAAACGCACCCACGACACAGGAGGAAATCCTAGTGTGGGGCAAAGTTTTATAAAAAAGAAATCAAAAAACTGTTCACAGCTGACCTATATTTGGAAACTACCTCCCATATTTCAATTTCATAGGTTAAGTCTTTTTAGCTGGTGCTCGCTTTTTGTTTTTAGTCAGTCATTTAGTGAGTGAGTGAGTGAGGCTTTCACTTTTATCTGCAGGTCTAAATAATCTATTTGGATTCGTGGCCGGTTGATAGCAATAGGTTTAGCTCCTATGGGACAAAACATACGGGTAAAATGTGGGTGTATATTCATACACTTCTGCCTAATCCATGGAGTACTTACTTTTATTTGGTAATATTGTATCCTGCCTTTAAAACTCACAAATGATAATCATCAATCGTGATACTCACGAGATCTTCTTTAATTCACGTCACTTTCAACACTAACTTATGTCACTGTAAATTTGAACACGTGCAGCTTAATTTTGAAATGACATGGAAGATAAAACTTTAACAAGGTTATCTTAAAGTGTATATTAGATTCTAGGTATTTTCGTTTAACCTTGACTGAAATAAATAACAAATAAAGAATGAATTCAGTTTATACCGGTATTTTAAGATTGGGAATAATTTTGTATATAAATTTAGAACTTTTTATCTGTTTTTGTGTGTTTGAAGTTTTTGCTGTTTATTTCAGTTACGATAGCAAAACCTCTGACATTATACCTATTACATACATTATAATACCTCTCTCATCAACTCATATTATATCCCACAGCTGGGCAAAGGTCAGTCAGAGAGTCGCTCTACTACGGTTTTGCAGAAATCACACGACAACGAGAAAAATCTCAAGCATGCATTTTTCCTCATGATGTTTTCTTTCAGCGTTTGAGCATGTCATAATAAGAAGAGTGATAATTCGTGTGTAGGGATACAACGCAAAACCTTTGACTTCACAGTCCACAAACAAATCCCCAAAATTATGTCATTATTTTAATTTTGTTCATACATACACATAAACGCCTCCTTCTAACCATATGTGGCTGTTTTATAGGTTTAGGAGATTAAACAGCTATTGTAGGCTCAAATATTGGTATATTATATTATATATTTATTATGTGTATATTCAATTATCATCAATATATTGACCGTCTCACTGCTGGGCCACGGGTCTACACTCATTACTCATGTAACAGCTCCCCAATAGTGGGGAAACGTACTGGAAAATTCCGCTTTTTTGACCTCCACAATACAAGAAAAACTTAATACAATAAAGCTAGAAAAAAGTCTTTTGTTACATAAACCGCAGTTCAAATACAAAGGCTGATTGAACGGATAAATGTTAAAACAAAAAAAAAACAAGACAAAAAAGAAATGGTTATATCTGAATAGAATGCACTATTATAAGTCATTATTTAAACTGTGTTCCAGGTAGTGGTAAGTGTGTTAATAATATCAATGGGTCTGACGATAGGGATCGGTATGATAATGAGATACCTCATCGTCTCTTCAGGTGATTTAGATGTCAGGCGGTGAAACTGGATTTGCGGCACTAGAAAAAAGTATGTCTCTCTCGTCTCTGCCTGACTTGTTTATGTTTGAATAGCTAACATTTCATTCATATTACTATAAATATGCATAGATACGATTCAAACTCTGATCACTATATAATCTAGTGAAGTCACTATTGAAGCCACCATCAGCATCCTACTAATATTATAAACCCGAAAGTTTGTAAGTATGGGTGGATGGATGTTTGTTACTCTTTCACGCAAAAATCGCTTTACAGATTTGAATGAAATTTAGCATACATGGCGTTTATTAGCTGGATTAACAAATAGACTACTTTTTTACTAGCTAGTCTAATATATATTTTTTAACGGTAGTCATATTTTTTACATCACCAAAGTGTATAATTACGCCCAGTTGATTTACTAGCAGTTTTTATGAGTTTTATGTTTTTAATTTAATCGCTACACAGACTTTCATTATTTTCACGACTGCTCGTAAATGTCTCACTAATCTAAAACGATGTACTATTCAGGACTAATATTGATTAAATAATTTCCCGATTTTTATCAAAAATTTGCTATTTTGCTCACTTTTGTCTAGCAGTCTACCATTACCTTTGTTATTAATCCTATCTTTGGGAAATGAGGGGCTATTGTCCTTAATACAAGCTACTGTGTATCTGGCTAGAGCATCAGACCTCATTACCCATTGTCGCTCATTTAAATTTTACCCCTAACTTGTTAATATCCTAATTTGTAACAGAGTGTACTGTTATTATTGTGAAGAATAAATAAATTGACGACTGCTGCCGTTCTTTCCACTATTCAAGCCCGTCAGAGCCGCTCTCCTCGGGGTTCCACTTAGTTTCACCTCTAATCCACGGCTACTAAGCCCCTGCACCATGAAAAGCGAGAAGCCCATAGCGATTGAAACTAAAAAAATATAGTAAGTTAAATACAAGTTAGTACGACAAAATCGTTTTAAATTCAATCCTAAAGCAGGTACTGACATTGCGAAGCTATGTGCATATTTATCACATGCTTAAACGGCGAAGGAAAACATCGTAAGGGAACCTGCAAACCGGAGAAATTTATTCGATGGCGTATGAAGTCTGTCAAACCGCACTAGCGTGGTAGACTACAGCAGCCTCATCCCTCTCAGAAATGAGAAGAGCTCCGTGCTCACCAGTAGGACAGTACCAGAAAAGAGTTGATGATAATGATAAATTTGGTAAAAAGTAATTATATTTCAACGCAATAAACCTAATATTCGCATACCGAAGTGTTAGACATCAATATTTTACAACGAAGTCGGTTTCGTTCTCGAACTTCACGGAGTCACCTTTTGTTGATCAGTAGAATCAGTCACCGTACGAGTGACTATCATATTTAGGTGAAAGGTCAGAGAAGTGTGGATTCGAACCGGTTTGAGCCACGCGCGCCGTGTCACTAGGTCGTTTGCCACTGATAAGACGGCAGACATTTGCAATTGTATTTGATTGATAAAACTACTATATACATAATAATATGTATATGTAACTTTTCTTATTATGATTTTGCTTTCGGTATTGCTGTTTTTGTACTTGAAAGAGCATAGCGCGTGCTTTGAAAATCAATAACGTTTTGAGTATGCATTTTTTTTATGTTTAGAGCTGAGAAACTCTTAACTCCCAATCCAGCGACCACAACCTCTATTTGTATGGTTCAGGGTAAGGGATCATACAGCTATAACATATACAGATACACCTATAATCGCTAAACTATGAACATAATACCTGTAAAGTCCCTAAAATATCGATACAGACTTGACGGAAAGTTTATAAGTCTAATCATTTGACTTTTAATCGGACGTAATATTTTATTACGCCACATTTTTTAAATTGATATAACAGTCATGTATGTGTAACATGTTAGGTTAAAAGATCAATAGTAAACATGTGGAAGATAAATGTATAGGTACGAGATATGCTTTGGTAATCAATATAATATCATGGTGACACAACTCGCCTGAAGCAGTAATCGCGGGAGTTATATAAAGACGGATTACCACATCGTAGGTCCCGTGTTTAGATCCTAGGCATGCACCTCTGACTAGTACCTATATATTTTTTTATATACGAGCTTACATTCCTCCTGATGTTAAGGGGATTACCTATAAACATTTGCAGCACTCGAGGTGACGCTCGCGCGTTGTCGACCCTGCAAAAACAGTTTGAGGTTTCTTTAAATAGTGGTTACTGTACTGACAGCAAACGGAATTCCCATGTCAGAATCACTCCCTTAACCAGCTATTGTTGTTCCAAAGCGGTCTTCTGAAAGGTACTTCCTCAGTCCGGGTAGGTAAACTTGAGCGAGAAATGTCACTATACCTATTAAAAACAGTATAAATTCTCACTCAAGATTGAAGTGGGATTTGGTCGGTAGATACTTCTGTTAAAAAGCAACCTGTTACAATATTTAAGCAAATAATATGAAAGCTGAGTGCATAGCTTGAATTTTTGGTCAGAATCTTAACGAAAATGCGTTCAATCCATTTACCTATAGCGTTGGAAGCGTTCAAAGCAAGCCAATTAGAGCGACGAATGAACAGAGTAACAAATGACTATTTTTAAACAAGATTTGTTGAGCAAATTCTAGAAAGCCATTCGAGCTCTTTCAATATTCAATACAGCAGTAAAACAACACGTATGCCAATATACGTCAAAGCTAGTATAGGTATCCATTTCAAATAACGTCTAGAGATCTTGAAATATACCGTTCTAATGTCCCTAGTGGTTATTGAAAAGGTTACATGTATAGGTTGAGTGTATCACCTTTGTACATAATATCCATTTTCAAAGTATCGTTCAACTATCACACAGAGTTATTTAGTGCTCTCTATATTACACACAATGTTGAAGAATCTATAGAATCTATTTGAATTTGTAATTTAGACACTTGATATTCGAGGCTGAGAAGAATTTTACCTGTGCCTATTAGTTTTTACCTGTGCTACGCTCTCACAGATATATAAGTTTAATGAGAAATTGTTGCCAAATTATCAAAATTCAACAAAATCAACTGTTTCCATTTAATTTTCTTTTATAGCTGTTATAAAAAAAAAAAAAAATGTTCTCTTTTGTGTTTTTCAATTAATAAAAGCGAGATAAACATAACGCCATACCGTAATTATCTCTGATTTGGTTAAGTTTGCATATACCTGATAGTGAGGTCAGGCTCTATCATAGTCTGGAATATTTCTTCCATAGATTGGTGAACTCCTTCAAAAACGTCAGGTGCGCAGTACTCGTAGCCGGCGCGCGTGCATCACGAGAAGTATGAATGCGGATGAGGCAAAAGAGGTATGCAAGGACCGTATCGAGTGGCATTCTGTAGTTCCTACCTACCCCCATGGGAAAAAGGCGTCAGTGTATTTATTTATGTATGTTAGGGCAAAGATTAATGAACCACTAGTTAAGCACTGTAGCTGACCAATCGTTTTCTACTCTACAGGTTTGATCCTTTCATAGAGCATATTTATATTGTCTATGGACAGTTGTTTTAGATCCGAGTTTTTGTGTATGTAAACATCTGCACAAATGCCCCGAAACAGAAATCATTTTAATGTAGGCCAACGACTAGTCAAAAGAATGATATTTTTAATACCAACTTGAGTAAATACCACATATCTAATATATAAAATTCTCGTGTCACAGTTTTCGTTGCCATACTCCTCCGAAACGGCTTGACCGATTTTGATCAAATTTTTTGTGCTTATCCGGTATCTGTGAGAATCGGCTAACATCTATTTTTCATCCCCCTAAAAGTTAGGGGTAGTCCACCAACCCCTATAATGTGGCAAAACAACGTTTGCTGGGTCAGCTAGTTATTATATAGAATACGACATTTTAATATTATTAATATGGAACATTCCATGGAACTTGGAACGTTGACGTGTTGAGTCATACTCGGAACGCTAACAGGTTCCTTCGTTATCCACCTCTAGGTCACATCAACATTGTAATATTTTCTTTAAGTCATTGCTACGTTGTAGCCATTAGTGCAAAGAGCAACATATTGTTTATGCATAGATAATGTAGGACATTCATCTCAAACATGTTACATAAATATCTTAACGCCTGTATCCAACTGTAACTGCCTCGTTAGTCTAGTGGTCGTATAGTGCGACTGCCGAGCAAGAGATCTTGGGTTCGATACCCAGGTCAAGCAAAGTGTTATTGGGTTTTTGTATGAAATACTCAAAAGTCTACTCGGAGTTTGGATTTGTGCCCGGTCAATGGGAATAGGCTCGCCTCCTATGGGACGTAAAACATGCCGGCGAAACTTCGGTGTATATTAGTAAACCTCTGCCTAACCCTTCGGAGACGACATCCGGAATGGTATATGCTTTTATCTCCTATAAAGATTAGTCAGAACTGTAGCTGAACAGATTGAACAGTAAATTTTAGATCCCAAGTTGGCACTTGTAAATCCAATAGGAGGCAAAACTAGTGCCATATACCGGGCATTACTCCAACCGATAAGATAAAGCAAAGGGCTTTTATTATAAATAACCTTTTTCAACGTGAAGTTTCTGGTTGCACAGTTCCAAGAAATTGAACTTATTGGAGAAGAATGCAATTGCCGACAAGGAACTCCATAGACACTGTTTCAAATTGAAGGTTATTGCGGTCTTCATTGCACCAAAATATTCTGGTAACATGAACGTAGTTAATGTAGATTTGTCTTAAATCATCAATAAATGATAAAGTATGCTCTTGATATTCATATTCCTCATTATCATCATCAGCCTATATTTGTCCACTGCTGGATGTAGGCCTCCCCTAGTGAACGCCACAAAGCTTGATCTTCGACTCTTTTCATCCAGCTACTGTCAGGTGCCTTCCGCAAGTCGTTGTTCCACCAGGCCAGCGGTCCTCATACACTACGTTTGCCGAGACGCGATCTCCACTCCAGAACTCTTTTGCTCCAACTGTTGTCGGTTATCCGTCAGAGAACTAAAGTTTCCGACATAGCTCAAAGGATTAGCAAACTGAAGTGGCAATAGGCCGATCACATCTCTTGGAGAACCGACAACCGTTGGATATAATATTGCTTGCATTAAAATGCTTGATCCAAAAATTGCACCCATTATCTTAAAAATAATAAGTCAGTTTGGTGCTAAGTGTTCATATTGAAGAGTTTTATAGAAAACTACGCTAAAAACAAATAGTACCTACATTCGTTTACTTTTTTTTCATATTTTTCAGTTTCTACCACCTTTCAAATGAAACCGATTTGGGGCAGATCAGTTGAATGCTTTTATAATCTATAAGTTTTTTAAACGAGTATAATTGGATAAAATGTATCAAATATATACTACAAATCATCGGTATGATTTTCTAAAGTTCACGAATCTTTATCAATATGACCTTCACCTTTAAGAACTAGGGAAAAAACCACATTCAAACGTGTCACTTGAGTGGGAGTTCCACGTATCTACATATATATGTTCTTATCGAAAACTCTGACATAAATTTTAATAATAAAATATTAGTTTTTATGTACCTATTGCTGGGCACGGGTCTCCTTCCATTCAAAAGAAATTAACCTATAGACCACCACACAGCCTAGTGCGTTTTTTCCAAGCCTATCAAGGGAGGTAAGGCATAGCGAGATTCCTCGCTCTTACCTGGAACTACCTCCTCCTTACAGAAGATCGCAGTAAAACAACAATAGTTATGTTTCTGCGAGTAAGTAAGGTTACAGACCTCGTTAAGGAAGTGACTATTCTGATAGCATCGGAATCCCGTTTGCTGTTAGTTTCGTAACTCTTCTATTTTAATAAACCTTGGGTCGGCAACGCGCAAGGTACACCTCAGGTTTTGAAAACGATGAGTGATGTGAGAAAACCTGTAGTTTGTCACGCAAAAAAATGTTTTCCTTTACCGTTTGAGCATGTGATAAATAGGCATATAACTTCGAAACGTCAGTGGTTCGTGCTTTGGGATTAAACTCGAGCCAAAGTCACTTCACAGTTCATTGGCCACCACACAAGGTTGTCACATTTTCTTAATGAAGCTCAAATCATGAAAATTACCGTTCCTGAATTTTTTATCGTTATCTGCAGTTGAATGAATGTCAATTATTATTATCACATTTGTATCTTTCTAGCAAAACATAAAAGTTCTTGTATTAATTTGAATATCACGTGTACATAATTATGTTTACAAATAAATAAATTAGGTAATGATTTTTTTACACAATGAGTTTATCAAATCTCTTAATGATAAAGTAGCGGACACAGCGGGGATATTTACACAACAGTCCCTCGCTACATAGATGTAATCGGAGTAAGACCCAACACCCCGTTATCATCAGTAGAAATTGCCGGTTATGTCCAGTTTACTAGACACGAAGGACAAAGATCGGTCCGAGCATTTGATTCGAGCGGTAATGTAAACAATATAATAGGAGAATTCCTTTGGTTAATTTATGATATCCTAGTACTTTGAGCTGTGAACTAAATTTACGCCTAGTTTTTGAGGTTATCTATTTATTTTAATTAACCTGATCTATCCATCAATCATTTGAATAATAATTCGGGTTTCGTGGTCCATTTACTTTTAGATATAAAGACATACCTATTACAGGCATACAAACACAAAATACTAAACTTGTGCCATTTGAACTCATAATAGTGTTTTTAATTTAAGTAGGTCCCTACTATTTATTTTTAGGACAAATGTTTGTGTTATAAGCATAGATAATTTTTAGGTCTGAGTTATGAATGATTCTATACATAAATTTAGACACGACTAAAAATATGTATGTAATGCATCAACCATCAAGTACTTACTTACTTACTAAGCCTCATTACTTATCTTGAAACTAGATGGCGCTGTGTCACAATATCCCGATACTTCTACTATTATAATAAATTACATAATTGGCGGAAGAGAATGACTTGGTACATTTTATCATTCAAGTTCATATTACTCAATGAGCGAAATGATAAGGAATAATATTCCATTCACACAAAAACTGTTCAAAGGATTTTATTTGGCAGATCAATTTATTTTCGTATTTTAGACTGTATGTATGAGGCCTTTTACCGTATTTGGAAATACGTTCGTAATAATATGAATATGATTTTGGGAATAAGTTTAAACAAAATACTTATTTTTTATCATAGAAATATAAAGTGACACTTTCAAATGTTATATCTACACACAAAGCCCCCAATACAATAAATCGTATTAGCATACAAATACACTTATGTTAATTCTAAATAACTATACTTTCTATTGTTTCTGTTTTTTAAAGTAATACAAATCAAATTGATTTTTTACGCTCTGAAGATATAGGTTAGATATCCAGCATTAACTAATGTTTTTTTAGTACAAAGATTATATAATGTATGTATAGCAATAACGTATGTATATTTCAACGACTGTAATTTTGTATTTTTTTCTGTGACTAGTTTTTGAAGAAATAAATTTAATTATTTTTCGTTATATTTGATCGCTTTGCATGTAAGTCCGGAATAAAAACATTGCTGTTAAAAACAGTTTGTGTGTGTACGAGCACTAAAAGATAATTCAGCCGTTGTTTTTGTTTCTGTCTCATTATTCGCATTAATCGACTTGTTTGAAAGAAAAAAGAGCAGTCACGGTCGTATAGAATTCCATTTGTGTTGATTTAAAACGTAGTCTTTAGTGATTGCATAATTATTGAATCGAATGAGTTCGATGCTATAGTTCTGGTTCAAATTCAAGGCACGCATGTTTTATGCGTCACGTTCGTGTACGGAAATATATCATAATAAGTTTAATAATTGTAAAGTTATGTATATATAGTCTGGTAACATACACTAGGCATGATGGACCGACGATTTGAAGAAGGTGGCTGGCAGCGGATGGATGCGAGCTGCCCAAGACCGGGATGGTTGACGCTCTTTGTGGCAGTGGACGGCAATAGGCTGATATGATACACTAGATAGGTTTGACTTTCTGTCCACCAAAATACGGACCCAGGTCTTGATATTTTTGCAATATATAACGATATAATTATGTTTATTTTTAGATGAAGAGAATAGGCACGACCTTTAACTTGATTATCTTATTATTTCTTTCTGTCAAATTATTTTTTATAACTTATATTAGTAATTATATAATTATTCTTCATAAATTATTTTTCTCATTCGAGAAATTCCGCCCATTCATCATTTTTGATAGTTATTAAAAAACTTAAAAATTAATAAAAAACAAAAACTAGCTGCAGTAGATAGTTTTCATGTGTTTATTTCGTGCCAGATATTTTAATTTTAAATCTTAATAGTCATCAGATCAATCCATACTAATATTATAAAAGCGATAGTGTGTCTGTCTGTCTGTCTGTTACCTCTTCACGCTATAACTTTATAACCGCTGAACCGATTTAGATGAAATTTGGTATAGAGATTGTTTGAGTCCCGTGAAAGTACATATAATAGTTTTCATCTCGGAAATCATCCCTTAAAAGGGAGAAAAGGGAGTGGAAATAAAATTACTGATTTAACGCAGACGAAGTTGCGGGAAAAAGCTATTCGTATAATAAATTAATTTAAAAAGTCAAACATTTAAAAAAATTAAAACATGTTTCACAGAAATAAGAAACCAACATTTTAAAACTAAAGGCTTTGGAGTGTTGCATACAATAGGTGGCGACGTCCCGTCCCTAGTTGACGCTTGTCGAGAGCACCACTTCCATTACTCGGTCCGCTAACGGTGATATATTGTACTTAGCCTTATAGCAATAATACTACTTTGTTCTTTGCGAAATTGACGGCCAGTGGAAACTTCTTCAAGACTTATTAACAAAAACTTATTCTCTTGAACATTACATTACATCGCTACAGTTCGTCGATATATTTCTATTAGGTAATAATATGATGTAAAAAAGAATCAAATTGCTTTGAAAAATCATGTTCATCCTTACTTTATATTATTATCTAATATTATTGTTAGTGGAAACGCCGGGAGGGGGCGCCCTAGAAGGACAAACACCGACCTAATTGGTGAACTCCTTCAAAAAGGTCAGGTACGCAGCACTCATAACCGGCGCGCGTGCATGACGAGATGTATGAATGTGGACGAGGCAAAAATGGTATGCAGGGACCGTAGCGCGTGGCATTCTGTAGTTTCTGCCTACCCCTATGGGAAAAAGGCGTGAATGTATGTGTGTATAATTGCGAAAGTGTGTCCGTCTGTCTGTCTGTTACCTCTTCACGCTATAACTGATTTAAATGAAATTTGGTACAGAGATAGTTTGAGTCCCAGAAATCGTCCCATAAAAGGTAGAAAAAGAGGTTAGAATTTTGTATGCGGATAAAATTACTAATTTTACGAGACGAAGTCGCGGGAAAAAGCTAGTTGAAATATGAAATTATCTATTCTATCTCACTCAAACGCCGAAGGAAAAAATGGAGCGGAAATTTGCATAGCTGAGGAATTTTCTCGACGGCATGTGAAGTCTGTCGATTCGCACGGAACCAGTGTTGTAGCTTCTCTCAGTATGGATGACAATCTTGAACAGCAATAAATAGGCTGATGATGAAGAATCAAAGAATTTCATACATACTTTGACGACCCAATTAGTCTAACGGTAATTAACATTGCTTTCTGGTCCCGGGTTCGAATCCCAGTAGGGACAAATTTTTGTGTGATGGGCATGAGCATTTGTATCCGAGTCATGGATGTTTCTATGTATAATATGTATGTAGTTACAAAAAAAAAGTATATATGTAGTATATCAGCCAACTAGTATCAGTAACACAAGCTTCGATGCTTAGCTCGGAACTAGATGACACTATGTCATAATGTCCAGCAATATTTATTATTTATTTATTTAATTATATACATATACATATATCATATATTTTCGCTATTTAAGGGATAATTTATAGGACAACATTTATCCTATTCCTCGACTCTCAAACTATCTCCATACCTAATTTAATCTAAATCGGTTTAGCGGTTTAAGCGTGAAGAGGTAACAGACAGATAGATAGAAAGACAGACAGACAGACACACTTTCTCATTTATAATATTAAAGTATGGATATGGATAATGAATGCTTTTAAGCATAAAAAAAACAAATATAACTAAAAATAAATGTCTTAAAGTCCAATTTTAATAACCTCCAACATTAACAAGCTTTCCAAAATTGATAATAAATTTATCACAAACCCCTAAGTGCAATATAACTAAGAGTTTTTTAATTCATTCCTTTTGACTGTCATTTGTTATTGCTGGAACATTCTACGGTCGAGAAGTTAATTACCAACCACTTAATTGAATGAGTTTTAAAACGAATTCAGTTCTTTTTCAAGTATTTAGTACTTCGGTTTCTTTTGCTCAGAATGTTTATTTAAGCGGTGCGAATTGCTCTATAAAAATAGTTAGTTCCGCTGATTTTGGCTTCATTTAAATTACAATTGAAAAATACAGAGTTGAATCGCTTGATAAATTAAATCCTGTATTTTCTAATATAACATACCATCACGCCTGTCGTCCCCAAAGTGTTATGCAGAGGTGTACTTATGTACACCCACGTTATGCCGGTATGTTTTAGGTCGCATGTTATAGTGGGCGAGCCTATTGGCATCAATAGGGCAGGAATCTGAACTCGGAGCAGCTACTAGATATTTTAGAAAACCAAATGACACTTTACTCGACCTGGGGATCGAACCCAAAACCTTTTGGTCAGCAGTCACATATAAGACCGCTCTAGATCGACGAGGCAGTTCTAATAAAATTGCAAATACTGTGTTTTATCACTTGGTAAATGCAATCTTGTAGGTATTTGAAATATATGTTGGATTAAAACTTATATTTATATTAGGAATAGTTCTGCGAAATTAACCTCAAAAATGTTTAATTCAAATTGTTTCACGTTCAATAATATTTCATTTAACATATTGCTGTACATTCTCAAAGCGAAATAATATGTAAGACCATTTACATAAAAGCGATTTTCAATAATCGTAAATATAAAATTGCACTTAACATTATGATACCTTAACACGGCTACATAAAGCATATAATTCAATAAATGGACCAACTCTCATGGCGCATCTTTGGCAAGAAATACTCTAGATGGCTGCATTTTATTGCTACCGAGTCGTTAAACCAATTTCAGTGTTGCTATCATCGTTCTTAACAGAAGCAAATTCACTGTTAACTTGGAAGACATTGCACACACTACTACAACAATATTCAATGAATGTGTGCGTTGTTTTGGTTGTGTGCGTGCAATGGTCGCGAAGCAGCCGTAAAGCGGTCGAGTAGTGGCATTTGTTACGGACGCTAGACAGTGGACGATCGTGCTATGTAACCAACGGTCCCCAGCTCCTCATAACACGTGACGCCCTAGTACATACACGTCTTAACGATATAGTTAACGTTAACACGAATAGTTTGTGTAAACGTAATTCGATGGTTAATGTTTTGGGTGTAACCGAATTGTTTCACAACTTGTCGCTTAGATATGCTGTATATAATTTCGTTGCTGTTATATCGTTGTCCTTTTCACGCGTACAGAATTTTGATACATAGACAGAGAGGGTGGAAGTCAAATATTATCTTTGCACTTCAAACTCAATTTGTAAGTTAACGCGAAGATAAATTGTAGGAATATTGTAATACTGTGTAAGGCATGTATACAATATGGTTTTAGTTTCAAACTTTCTCTTGCGGGAAGATGGACTTTTTAAATTGATTTGTTAACGTCATTTATAGCCTAGATTTGTTTGATATAAAATTCAGTGATTAACTTAGTCCATATATCTTAATTAGGTACTTTTGTATTGTCGAGACAAGATGATAATAAATGTCTTATGGAGAAGCACAGTCAAAAAACCATGTGGGGTAGTTTTTGGGGACTGCCGATAGAAGTGAATAGCTTATGGAAAGCGCTCGGTGACGATGACGCGAATTCCATGATTTTTGATCACCTAAAATATTTCTCCAGGCACCTAAAGAAGCTTTCACTTCAAACATTTTTACATTACCTAATAATAAATTAGGTAAAGTTCACATATTTGCTATACTAAAATGAGAATGATGCTGTTTGTACTAAGTCCATGCGAGAATGAAACTGATCGAACCGAATGACCGTGACGTTCAGAAATCGATTGCTCTGCTATGCCAACTCATTAGCGGTACATACAAGAATCGGTTTATACAAACCGATTTTGGAATTTTTTTTTGTAGCCCGTTAATCAATCCTGAAAGTAATATCGTTCGCAAGGACGCAGGACGCCCGACAAAGTCGAACAATTGAATCAACTGATTCCCAAATTATATGGAGACAAGTACTTGTCCTTTCTGAAGGGTTTATTTACAAATCAAATTTTTACGAAACGAAAATGGCTCGTCCTTTATATCCTCGTTTGGTGCGATTTACCTAGAGTTTTCTTTTTTCGGATCACTAGTGAGAATGTTTTCGGCCATTTTGAATTGGGCCTGTAACCGGCCGAAATGTCATTTAGGCCGAAAGGGATGGCCGTCTTTCGTTCTGAAATGGATTTTAGATTTAGAAATTGATATTCTTGCTTACGTATTTGGGTTTCGGATTGTTAATAGTTTTGCTTTCGTGACAATTTATGAGCTCTTTTATCGTAAAATATGATAATGTATGTATGTAAATGTAATGAAGTTCTAACTCTTGTGAATATTTTATTCAATAATCTCTCTTATGAAAACTAAATGATTCAAAGGTCAATCAAATATAAGAGAAAAGGATTTCTATCCGTTACAGCGTAATCTCATTGTCGAAAAATACAAGCAACGCCTATGGTGTTTTTATACATATAATCATTCATATGCTACGATAATCACTTACCATCCGGCGAAATTGTGGCACTGACTGAATTATTTTGGGAATTTTCTACAATTAAAGAATTAAAAAAAAACCATTACACGGACTATGAGCCTCTTTGCTGCCCTCGTGATAAAAAAACGTTGTTTGAAATGCTATTTATAATGTAAAATATAAAAAAATAATATTAGTAGCGTTCAAAATTTGGTTCCAAATGAAAATAATCTCGACTGTTATAACATGAGACCTAGAACATACAACCATCCATATCCATGGCCCATAAACTAGCCTCGTCAGCCCATGATCCATGTATAAACACAACTAACATTTTTATATCCTCGTTCTATAAACTACAATAAAACGGCTTACAATGTAATCCTGTTACATATGCCTTAATTTGTTAACAGGCCCGAAATCCGGGATGCATTGCAAAGTCGTTTTATGTAGCGAAATGGCCGCTTCTGATTTACAATGTTAGCACTTATAATGTAGTGTAAACGGTATATATTCTTGCGACTGTAACAAATGCTTGGACTAAATAATATCGTTGTACTTGTAATTTTTTTGTACCTACGTATAGTATAATAATAGTCATAATATTCCTGAACATTATGACACAGCGCCATCTAGTTCCGAGCTAAGCAACGACGCTCGTATTACGGATACTAGTTGATGATACAACATATATATTATATACTTTTTTTTTGTAAATACATACATTTTATACATAGACACATCCATGACCCGGATACAAATGTTCATGCTTATAACACAAGTATTTTCCGTACTGGGATTCAAACCCGGGACCCATAGCACAGAAGGCAGCGTTAACTATCGTTGGACTAATTGGGTCGTGTATAATGTTTTTTTTGTGCGTGTTTGTGTGGATCTTCGGATGATTTAAATTTATAACTTGACCCAATTGGTGATACTGGCGGTACCATACCGGCGCTGGTTGCTAGTTTACTAAATATGTCGGGATCTCCCCTATTTGGCTGCTGAACATAGGGTCCGATGGAAGGTTGATTGGTGTCCGCATTAACGAATCGTGGGAAAAGTCCATCGTCTATGATATCATCAGCACGATAGTGTAGCGTCGACGTCGGTCGCGATCCAGACGTAATCAGTCGCAATCCATCCAATCCGCGTCAAGTATGTAACATTAAACATACCATGCGAAAAAAAACATTTGTCAGTTCTTTTGTTTCAAAAAAAACATATCAGTTTTATATTGTATTGGAAAGTGATAACTATAAAAGTAATTTAATATCAATAGTATTAAATACACCAACAATTAACATAATAATATTCCTTGAAAGCTTTTGCCTTTTGTAAATAGGCGGTTTTTTTTATTAGATTCTTCAATCAGCTTCTTATTCGCGGCTGTGTCTAACAGACATATCGGATTGAAACCGCTCTGGTTGTATATATAATTATGTACTGTACGGCGGTACAGTATATAATTATATATTTTGTATAGCCTACAAGTAATTCCAAGTGAAAATTTGAGTGAGTAAACGTATCTACAATACAGAAGAAAATTCCAGAATGACACATCGCAAAATATTTTCTTGTTATACATACACAGCGACCAATAGTTCATAAATTAACGATAGGTAACTAAATAAGATATACCATTCCAAGTACATAGTATCCTGTTTCCACTCTCACATCTTACAGAGAACTTCTGAAACATTGTATGTTTTCCTTTAATTCCAAGATCAGTCAGAAAACACCTCGCGACTCGCCACTATCTGGGTTAGAACAATTTTATCAGGAAATTACTTTTAGTTTTCACACTAGAAACTTTGTTTGTTGTTCTTTAAAAGGAAAATTTATGAGTTTGTCTGGTTTCAAATAAAATGAAGAAACATTAGTTCTTCGCGCGCTTGTGGTGATGCGCCAGAATAAAAAATATCGGTATCACAGTTTTTGTTAGTAAATAAAAGTTATAAAAAGTATTATAGTGAAGGAAAACATCGTGTAAAAACCCGCATGCCCGATAGTGTAAGATCCCTTGAAGAACGACCTTCACCGAACTGGTTAATGGATGAAAAGTGTTTTATATCAACATAAACATATTGTTAGTGGGCTGTTTAAAAAAAATCTGTCTTTTGTATAATAAATTAAAATTTTAAAAATCATTACTTTTAATATTATAAAATAAATTAATAATTTAACACTGAACAATTTTTATTAGATAAATATTATATTATTAGTTAAGTTTAATTTATCTTTTAAATATTCATTTATGCTGTAGTAGCTCTTTTGTATTAAAAAGGATTTTAATTTGTATATAAAACTATTGGGTTTATTTTCATTTGTTTACCTATAGCGTGGTCAAATGAGTGAAAAACAATCGATCAAAAACTCGTACACTGTCATATCTACACCCCCTGTACATCTGTGCATGTGACAGAATGGGTAATTTAGTTTGTCAGACAGAACGGCCCGACAATCCTTTGTATCATCAACAAAACAAAGTTATTCGTATAAAACTGAGTAGGTATTATGCTATCTCGGCGCTGTTTTAAAAGTTACTGTACCACATTCATTTGACCTGTTTTATTCACGTTTTGTTGTATGAAAAGGATTTTTATGAATAATTTTCAAAATTTATGGCGGCACTTTAGCCACAGTAGTTGATCGATATATATATATGTATATATATATCGATATTTATAGTATTGGCTCTTGCAGTATACATATTATGTCGATAGTTTGACGCCTGCGTTATATACACAAATGTGTGTACATGGTTTTATGACAACGGACCGTTACAAACACACCCAAAATACAGAATTCAATACAAGTAATAAAAATACCCATATAAATGTTCCCAGCTCAATAACCAGCGCGACTGCGTTTGCTTGGTTTGATTCCAATTCCCAAAGTCGATTATTATTTTATTTTGTTTTCTATGAATTTTTCAGTACTTCCTCCGCTTAATTGCAATAAACTCGATCCCTCTTATTATATACTGCAGAAAACATATTGTGATAACAGTACTGAGAATTTTCATCAACAGTACTCTATACAGCGCTATGAAACCTTTTCATAATTATTTTATTCTGTAAATTGCTCTTACCATTCATTAATTACAAAATACATAAATAGCTAAATGATACCCGATAATTAAAATGAAATTATTCATTTCATATTAATCGAGTTTTATTGGAAATACGTCATTCAAAGTCAACGGCCGATGCATTTCCAAAAATATATTTTTAATTAATTCCTGATAAATTTCAAAATACAAAGGGTTTGTTGTGAAAGGAATTGCAAATTGTAATTATTATTTATCATACCTATTGACTGGGACGTATTAATTAAAATGCAAAGGTCCATAATTGTCTCTGTTAACTATATGTATATATAATATATCACGTGTATATACATTATGTAATGCAATAAATTATGATTATGATTAAATTGAACTATTGTCTTTATTTTTACAACTGTACGGTTCTTTTGGAAAGTGGCTCAAATTGGCTTTAAGATAGAAGCCACCAAAATGTTTCTATTTTGTTACTGCATTATACTACTACACTAAACTACTGTACTATAAATGTTAAAAAATATATTTAAAAAAATGTTTGTAAAAGCAAAAGTCTCGGGATCAAAAGACTTAATTTTCGTAGTTATTTGTGGATGTATCACATCATATGCCCAACATTGAAAGAAAACATCGTGAGGAAACCTGTTGGTATACTATTTTTGTCGATGGCACGTGAAGTCTGTCAAACTGCAGTAAGTCAGCCGAGTGGACCATTTTTTTTGTTTACGAGGTGGAAATCCTCATGGATGACCCCTCCTCTGTCGGACTTTTACCGAATAAAACCGAACCCCGGTGTTCCGACTCGCACCTGCGCCGGGGGCCTCGGGAACTGAATATTCGTCCGCTGCCCCCGGCTGAGCCGAGTGGACCAATTCCAACCCAGTAGCGGGACGGTAAAACTTTTAAATATGTATCAATGGAATAATCAGATTTCAAATGACGCAAATAATTTAAGCAAAGAAATGTACCTTTCCAAAGAATTTATTTCTCAACTACACCAATTTAAAAAATAGGTCGTGCCATTTTGTTTCAAAGACCTACATATTTCTGTATTGGTGGTTTGGGAATTAGATATAAGAAATTGTTTTTACGAAACTAGTATTTCTTTTCTCGCAAAAAATTCCAAACCTTACATAATACAATCCATACTAACATTATAAATGCGAAAGTGTGTCCATTTGTCTGTTACTTCTCCAGGCATTAACTACTTAACCGATTTAGATGAAATTTAGTATGCAACTACACAGTTTGAGTCCCGTTTTTTGTTCAGGAAATAATTTCTTAAAAGAAAAAAATGTTTAAGTTTTAATGCGGAATTGAAAATTTCTTAAAAGAGGCAGGGATAAGGAATAATTAAACAGATTGGATAAAATAACCAATTCTACGCAATGTCAAGGCTATAATAGTTGATTCTATTATCAACCTTGTTGAAAAGAATTTAAGTTATATTTTAAGTGTAACGTGTTCTTGTTTATTAAGTTACACATTTGCATTTTTATGTAAATTAAACAAAAACATGTATTGCATACTTATAAATGATTGAACCGATTTTGATTTTGTTTGCACGTTAAAACGATGAAATAAAATTTTTTTTTTCAGGCACATTTTTACATACAAATTTTATTTTGTTTATTTTTTATATAGTTCTTAAACAATAACCCGGTGCATCACATTTAAATTCTCGTACAAATAGTATAACCGAAATTCGAACCAAAAATCCAGCGAACTGTTACAGATTCAAAATAAAAAAGGCCATTATCTAGTGAATGAAAGGGTTCTGGCGTATTCTCTTTCATGTATTTTTTTGTATGGAATCTGCAAATGATAGCAAAAACAAAACAGTGGACCTAGATCTTTTTTGTTTCGTATACATTACAGACTAGGCATGAAGCAGTATTTCGTATATTTTGTTTGTATGGAAGAGTTTTTCCCCCGGGGGGACTAAGAATACAAACCTTCCTCTTCGTACACTAGGAAGAAACTCGTGTCGTAAATGTCATTGGTACCTTTATGATAGTAGAAATAAAATTGTTTTTTTTACATAATTTAGACGTTTACACCTGGTTTGGTATGTCATATTATATTTTGTATACATATTCAGTTATTTTTATGGAATATTTGCATATGGAAGAACTGCTGAGAATAAACAACTTCCTCTTCGCAAACTTGGAAAGAAACTCAAGTTTGAACGTCAGGGAAGTTCTACAATCTCGGCAACAGGAATTACATTAATCCTTCTCACCCCTAAACATCACATAACATTTTGATGCCAGGTGGAATGCAGCTTATCAGGGTCGTATGAATGTGTTAACAAATACAATGACTTTGACGACAAGGAAATTGATTGCGAATTCAATTTAATTCGGTAAGTTACTAACACAACCCATAAGAATATTACGTAGGTACTGTAAAGAAACTTCTAAGGTTTGGATCGTGGAATCATCATATTGTTATCGCACGCGAAGTAAATGGCGCGCAGTACCGCAAACGTCACTACCGGATGACGTTCAGTCGCATGATCGAGTAGCGTCCCCTCCACTACCCCCACTCTACAACGAGCGCTACTGCGCAGCGTACAGGCAGTCGGCACCGAGCTTCAGAGAAGACAAGAACCTGAGATATATTGTGTTGCGTAATTGTGTATTGTGTGGTTTGTTATACATTTTGGTCGTGTAAGTCACCTCAAAGTGAACGGCGTGGAATGTTTATCTGGATGTTAATTAGAACATCCAGATGGGTATTTAACGCTGTTTATAATATTTGATGATTGATGATTAGATGTCACAAAATTAATAGTGGGTTTACATGTGTTTATTTATAGTTGATTATACATTGATTATATCATTAACATTGTGTGTTATTTTGTTTAATATCAGAAGTGGTATCTACTACGCTCACGACAACATGCCGCGAGGTCGGAGACGTAGACGAGCACATTCATCCAGCTCTGAAGCGTCTACCCCAGGATCAAGTTCCAGTTCATCGAGCAGTAGTAGCGATCGTGATCGCCGAAGAAGGGCGAAAAGAGGTCGCAAAGGATCACCAACCGTGAGTCAGAATGCTGTATTGTCATCAGTTATTCCCGAATTTGACCCGCTGGTGGATGACGTGGATAGGTGGATTGATGTGGTTGAAGCTAATTCTAAAGCTTTTGGGTGGTCTGATAATATGATTAAATATCAGGGTTTGCAAAAATTGCGTAATACCGCCAAAACTTGGTTGGATTCTTTACAAAAAAATGAAACCTTTTGGACACAGTGGCGTTGGAGACAGTGGCGTGATAGGTTATCAAGTACTTTTCAAACGAAACGTAATATGTATACATTATTGAAACAACTGGTAGAAGCTAAACCATTAACAAATCAGTCTCTTTATGAATTCTATTTCCAACAAAAGGGTAGGATAGATAAGTTACAATTGAAATTCAAGGAACGTGATATAGTGTCGGTTATTGTAGGATCAATCGGAGATCCGAACATTAGTATCACTGCTGAAGCAGGTAGCTTTCGATGTTGTGACGATTTGGCTTCCTTTTTACACGGAAAAATTTATACACCGCCCGAAAAATGCGTAGTACAAAAAAATTATTTACCCTCTAAACCCCCTATGCGTACGTCCCCATTTCAGGCAAATGTAAACAATAAATCTGAAAGTAAAGTTAAAACGGAGCTTTTTACTAATGGGAATAACGCTATTAATAGCAAGTTAACTTGTTTTCGCTGTGGAGAAGTAGGACATAGGAGAGATGGGTGTGATATTAAGGATGATATTCGGTGCACTTTCTGTAATAAGCGTGGGCATTTGGAAAAGGCATGTCACTCAAAGTCGAAAGCTGAGACGAAAGTAGAGGTTAAAATGGTAATCGAATCTAATAGTAAACAAAAATTTTGTAAACAAGTTCTACTTAATGGCTCTAAATGTAATGCATTTTTTGACATGGGCAGTGAGTGTTCGTTAATCACTAAAAGTACTCTTGAGCAATACCATTTACAAACACTGAAATTGAAGTCTCCTATTAATTTAGTAGGGTTCACCAATGGCACATCTATCCAAATTTCAGAAGGTGTTACTGTCAACTTAAAAGTAGATGGGGTAGAATTGGACACACTTCTTTATGTTATTGAGGAGTTAAATAGTTGCAATGTGCTAATAGGTCGTAATTTTACCGAAAATAGTAGCATAATGTATACTCGTGTGGGAGATCAGTTAACTTTTGAACCTATTAAAACAATGACGATATTGAACATTAACGTTGAGGATAGCATCTCGCATAAAGATAAAATATTATTAAATTCTATCCTTTCGAAATACCGTAAATGTTTTTCTGATGATTTGTCTACTTTAGGGAGAACCAACTGTGTAGAATTGGATATCGAACTAACCTCTAGTAAGCCAGTTTGTTTTCAGCCATTCCGAATGTCTGAATTAGAGAGAAAAATTACTCGAGAAATTACAGATGATTTGTTGAAAAATGGGATTATAAGGCATAGTAACTCTGCCTACGCAAGTCCTGCTCTTCTAGTGGACAAGTCATCAGGAGATAAAAGACTTTGTATTGATTATCGTCAGTTAAATAAAATTACCGTAAAAGAGAAATACCCAATGCCTTTGATCGAGGACTTAATAGATAGATTACAAGGCTGTAAATGCTTTACTTCTTTAGATTTAAAATGTGGGTACCATCAAATCCCTATAAAATCAGACGCTATTCCTAAGACAGCATTCATCACACTAGACGGTCATTTCGAATTCACACGAATGCCCTTCGGGTTATGTAATGGACCAGCCGTTTTTCAAAGGTTGATGAATACTGTTCTGGGAAACCTACGTTTTGGTAATATAATATGCTATATGGATGACCTCCTTATAGCCACAAAGAGTGTGGAGGAAAATATTGAGCATTTAGAAAAGATTTTAGAAGTTTTGCAAAAGAATGGGTTAACGATTAATCTAGGTAAATGTTCCTTTTTTAAAAATTCCATAACGTTTCTAGGATATGAAATTTCCGAAAATGGTATTCGACCTAGTCCAAAAAAATTGAGGGCTATCGAAGAATTTCCTAGTCCAAAAACCATTCATCAAGTACGTCAATTTTTAGGTTTGATAAATTATTTCCGAAAATTTATTAAAAACTGTGCAATAATTTGTAGTCCCTTAACGAAATTACTAAAAAAAGAGGCTATTTGGGAATGGGGTCCTCTACAAGAAAAGACAGTAATTGATATTAAAAAAGCATTGATTGATAACGCATTTCTTAAAATATTTAATCCAAAATTACCGATACGTTTGTACACTGACGCTAGCCGTGACGGGTTGGGATGCATACTGACTCAGATTACAGAAAATGGTGAACAGCCCGTCCATTTCTATAGCCGACAGACCAGTAATGATGAAAAAAAATATCATTCATTTGAGCTTGAATTATTAGCAATCATTGTAGGTTTACAAAAATTTAGACACTATTTACTTGGGGTCCCATTTACAATCTTTACTGATTGTAACGCTGTTAGACATGCCCTGCAAAAAAAAGAGATTATACCACGTATTAGTAGGTGGGTATTACAAACCCAAGAGTTTAGCTTTGAGATACTGCATAAACCGGGGCCGCAGATGCAACATGTGGATGCCTTGAGTCGCAACCCGGTCATGGATAACAGTGTACTAAAGGTTGATGACGTGATGTCCATTACTGAGGGTGACTGGCTTTTATCTGTGCAGTTGCAAGACCCAGGGATATGCATTATTAGAGATATTTTACTATCCGGTGACGCTGACGCAAATAAACAAATTTTTAATCAATATGAACTACTTGGTAATAAAGTGTACCGTCGAACTGAACATGGTAGGAGATGGTTAGTGCCTAAAAATTGTGTTTGGCAAATAATTAGGGCCAATCATGATGACTTAGGGCATTTTGCAGTAGATAAAACTGTTGAAAGGATTGGTTCAAAATACTGGTTTCCTCATCTTAAAAAAACTGTTGCTAAATATATAAGAAACTGCCTAAATTGTATTTATTATAAAAACATTCATGGTAAGAAACCAGGAGAACTTTACCCAATTCCAAAGTACGCTAGACCATTTCACACATTGCACTTAGACCATTTAGGCCCTTTTGTCAAATCGACACAACATAATTCATATTTGCTAGTTATAGTTGACTCATTTACTAAATTTGTGTTTATTTCCGCTGTTAAGAACACCAAATCTAAGTGTGTTGTTAATGAACTAAATAAAATCTTTAAAATATTCGGGAACCCTAAGCGCCTAATCAGCGATGCTGGTAGTGCATTTACTTCAAACGTGTTCAAAACGTTTTGTGGTGAAAGGAATATTCGGGCTCATGTCATAGCTACTGGCGTGCCACGTTCAAACGGGCAGGTCGAGCGTTATAATTTAACTATTTTGGAGGCATTGCGTAGTATGGGTGCTAATACAGATAACAATAAATGGGATCAACATGTTACAAGCATACAACAGGGTATTAACAGCACGATTAACAAGACCACGTCAGCCATTCCTAGCGAGGTCTTCTTTGGATATCGAATTAGAATGAATAATGATGGGTATGCTGATGATAGTGCAACTGAGACTACGGTTGACATTACGGCCTTAAGAACCAAGGTTGATGAGAATATACAAGCAAACGCAGATAAACAGAAGGCAACTTTTGACTCAAAAAGAAAGGAAGCGCCTCTGTATAAAACTGGGGACTTGGTTGTTCTCAAAATACCAAGCAGCGCCAACGATGGCCAGAGTAAAAAGTTATTGCCGCGTTATAAAGGTCCATTTCAAATCATTGAAGTTTTGGGCCATGATCGATACAAGGTGGCTGACATGAGAGGATCTGAAAGGAGTTCCAAACCCTACAATGGTGTTGCATGTATCGAGAATATGAAGCCCTGGATTCAGATCACGGATTCAGACACGCCGAATGTTATCAAAAGTTAAGAATAACATCTATGGTATGTACAATTTTTATTTATACCAGTGTCTGTTACAGCATTTAATAATGTACATTATTGCTTTTATTTGGTTATGAGTAAAAAAAAGATATGTACATAATATTATGTAGTCAAATGCATGCGCTTCGAACATTTTTCCAGTAACGGTGGGGTGGCAGAGTTGGTAACGGAAATCCATGGTGAACACCGTTAATACATGGCGATACACGACTGAAGTGATCATGAACATCACTCTCAGTTTAAGCCATTTGGGTTCAGTTAGTTAACCGGTGATGGAATAGCTAACTCTCCTAAATTCTGTCACTCTTGCCCTGCTGTGTGAATGTCCGAAGTATCGCAGTGATGTGATCAGACGACTCAAGTGTACCTTGAGGAATCCGGTCACAACCAAACTCATCTATATAGAACCTGCCTCTACAATATTTCGCTCTGTTCGCAGCTTCTGCATCAGACTACATCGTTGTTCGAGGACGAACACGATAGCAGGACGGCCGAATGTTATCGCACGCGAAGTAAATGGCGCGCAGTACCGCAAACGTCACTACCGGATGACGTTCAGTCGCATGATCGAGTAGCGTCCCCTCCACTACCCCCACTCTACAACGAGCGCTACTGCGCAGCGTACAGGCAGTCGGCACCGAGCTTCAGAGAAGACAAGAACCTGAGATATATTGTGTTGCGTAATTGTGTATTGTGTGGTTTGTTATACATTTTGGTCGTGTAAGTCACCTCAAAGTGAACGGCGTGGAATGTTTATCTGGATGTTAATTAGAACATCCAGATGGGTATTTAACGCTGTTTATAATATTTGATGATTGATGATTAGATGTCACAAAATTAATAGTGGGTTTACATGTGTTTATTTATAGTTGATTATACATTGATTATATCATTAACATTGTGTGTTATTTTGTTTAATAATATCAGCCGTTAGACGTCCACAGCTCGACATAGGTCTCCCCCAAAGGATAGCCACGACATGCGACAGTAAGTCCAGCGTCACCCGTAACCAGCGGTTTCCCGCGACCGTGGAATATTCTGATCTAATTGACCAACAAAGTATCAAATCGTCTACAATAGACAGACGATATCCAAAACAATCGAACCTTATAGATAGACGGAGATACACGTTTAATGAACGGAAAATGTTTGTCAGATTAAAATTAATGAACTCTAAACAATGAAGAGTGATTGACCGATGAAGAGGGTCTTTTGTTCGCGACAATCGTAAGCTGTTGGAGAGACAGAATACAGAGGCTATGCTTTGTCGGTTCACACTCCACTAATGAATGATTGGTTTAACTGTCTCAAGTATATCTCGTGATATCACTCGTAATGAAAGTTTTCCATTCAATATGAGATTAGGATTGATACATGTCAATGATATAGGTAATTGACCAAACTATAAGTCAGTATATTAGAGTCTAGTGTCTATAATAGACTAGCATTGCTATGTAAATAAAGGTAAATATAATACGTACTGTACAACATTAAGTGTCAACCAATAGGTTACGCATTGATTTGATTGATTGAGCTTTGGTAGCCTAGTACTGCTGCCTTTGGAAGTGTGTATCTTTTTTTATATGCACAAACGGTGAAGGCAAACACAGTGAGGAAACCTGCATGCTTGAGATTTTCTCGAAGGCAAGTGAAGTCTACCAACCTGCAAGCGTGGTGGACTAAAACCTAATCCCTCTAAAAAAAGAGGAGCCCCGACACCGGCTTCAGGCAACAGTAAACGAATTGATGATGAATTCATCACAATGATCCAAAAAATATATTATTTCTTCGAACAAACTCTAATCCACATAAACTTTACAAACCATTCTATTTTAAACAATCAAAACCATCCCTCTAATTTGTGTACGCAGCTAGCGCCATCTGCTCCAAAGTGTACAATCGTTGAAAAGTCTGTGCGATATAATTTTATTTGACTCACAGAGTAAAAAGTGCAGTGCGGTGGTAGTACGTGCTTCGTCTGTCCGTTGATTTAAAAAATTACGTCTGCACTCGGCACCTTTGTCGCGGCGATTCTCGCTGAACTTGCTTTTGTACCGATTTCCGTTGCTTAATTTGTAAGAATTACGTGTATTAATTGAATTAGTCTATGTCGTTATGTTTATCCAACTGTAATGTACCAACCAATGTAAACGCTTTGCCGTAAGCAAATAATGACTTAATGTCACATTTTGCGGAGAGTAGTTTGCAAAAAATTGTAGAAAATTACAAAAGATAGGCCGAGCCTAAAATAAGGACTATTTTACAAAGAGATCGTAGAAAGAGAGAGAGTAGAAAGAGCTCGGTTTGTTCAACAGTGGGATCTAATATTATATGCATTTGGAAAACAGTTAAAATTTGATTTAATCCATTGAACATTAGAAATTGTTTTAGCTATATAGGATTTAATCCACCGATAATAATCCTAAACCTCAAAAGCCGCTAAATAAACAAAATATGTATATAACATGTAAATAAAACTACCTACTGTTTATCGATTTTTTACGGTATAGGTAATAATAATAAATTGGCAATCAACTCTATGGCCTATAGACGTTTGCAACACAAGAGATGTCGCCCGCACGTTGCCGTCTCTTTTGGAACCCTTGACGATTTTTTAAATAATACAGTTACTAAACTGATAGCAAACGAAATTCCCATGCTGTCAGAATAGTCACTCTTCCAACGAGCTCTGATAATGTTACTCACTCGCAGAAACACAACTATTGTTATTTTACCTTCTTTATTGTGCCTTCTGCAAGGCACTTCCCCAGTCGGGCAGCTCAAACTAAGAGAGGAATCTCGCTTTGCCCTAGGTACCTCTTGTCTTTCTAACATATTCATTCAATCAATTCATTCATATAATTAGCGTATGAAATAAGTGAAATATACAATCTTAAAATTAGCTATAATTTTACCAATCATGTTACCATTCAAAGCGCTGTAAGAGGTTTTCAATTTGAATTGGAAATTGCTAGCAAATATGAACCGTATATCTCTGGTAATACTGCTGTATAAAGAACTATAATTATTATCCCTTGTTAAGTTAAATAGAAATGGTTTATGTATCAGATCCATACGTACACTAATAGAATTAATATTTTCCATTTGCGTTTAATTCACTCAATGGAAACATACACAATTATCTAAAAATATCGAAACATTTCAATATTCCAATTTGAGCTCTCCAGTTATTCGAAATTCAGTTAAATCTAGGATTGAAGCTGTCAAAATAGATATGTTGGCTATCGTTAGATCTATTCAAGCGTTTAGATTGATATTTAAACTAATCTCCTTTAGGTAGGAATTATGCTAATGATACGTTATAAATGAATATTACAGATTTACTGTCATAGATGGCGCTGACGTTTTTTTTAAATTGACGTGACACATTTGAGAATTTCATAGAAAAACCCAATAATACTTTGCTCGACCTGGGAATCGTACCCAGGATCTCTTGCTCAGCAGTCGCTCTGTACGACCACTCGACCAATGAGGCAGTTAATATAACTAAAGAAAATGTAGTTAATATAACTACATTTGCATCATCATCATCATCATCAATCCATTATTGTCCCACTGCTGCGCTCGGGTCTCCTCTCATTTGAGAGGGACTAGGCTATAGTTCGCCACGCTAGCCTACTGCGGATTGGCAGACTTTACACGCCATCGAGAATATCTCTCAAGCATGCAAGTTTTCTCACGATGTTTTCCTTCGCCGTTTGAGCAAGTGACAAATACGCACATAACTTCAAAAAGTCAGTAGTTAGTGGGCCTAGGGTTTGAACTAGAGACTTTTGACACCACATTCTATTGGTCCACACCACTAGGCTACCACAGCATATACAACAACATATTTACGTAACCCATTTTTGATATATTAAGTTAAACTATCAATACTTTCCTACCTAAAGTTGTAAAGAAAAATATCTGTGGCGTCATGATAAAACTTCCTCTATACATTATTGAAACATTAAATCACTGTGAGGAAGTGTACTTATCGATTTTTCGGAAGCTATCAACTAGGTCAGTTCAACTCAGTTCTAAACTTGCTAATACAAAATACGGCGCCAATTTTTACACTTAGCACATTACTTTGATATATTTTTTTATGGTGATAAAGGGGCAAACGAGCAGGCGGCTCACCTGATGGTAAGTGATGACCGCCGCCCATGGACATGTGTGTGTATTATGATGCCTGTACCTCCGAAGTATTAGGTAGTGCTTTACATGCCACATGAATACTTACAGTTTGTCGGAATCCTTTTTTAAGTCCTTCTACAGAGGGGCATATTTTTACTAACCGGGCATAAATTAAAATTCCGAGTTGTTCGTGTGAATTTTATATAAAAACATAATAGCAGTTTCCTCAAGTTAGGAATAACATACCAATATATAAATACTGTATGTAGTGCCTCAGTATAGTTTTAATATAGTGCAGTTGCTGAGTGTGATCTCCTGGCTTCAATTCCCAGATCGTGAAAAAAATAGATGTCTATTTATTAAACGCAAAGCAAAACGTGAGGTTATTAAACCATTTTGTCCAGTGGTCCTTATTGTCCCCGTCAACCCCCAAAGGGTCAATACAAGGTCATGTACCAAATAAAACACGGTTCCGAATAATTCCCGGACCTTTTATAATGCTTTTAATTGCCTCATGTAAACTTGTACTCGTGTAGTCGGTTAGAGGTCCCGTACATAGGTCCCTTGTGGGCTGTAACTGAGTTATAGACCCCTTGGCGACAGTAGAGATGACCGTGCCAAGATGGTGAACAAAGTTTGTTAAAACATTGAGGTATTAATATTACCGTATTAGGTTAGAACCAAATAAAATAAAAATGGTCCTTTTGAACATGTTGATTTTTTTACTCCTTTTTTTCTTTAATGTACATTTAATCAAAAAATTGCGGAAAACTACAATAAATAATATGGAAAATAATGTTTTGATAATCTTTTTTTTTCTTTTTTTCCAGTAATAGGTATTAAATATATGAAAGATTCTTGTTACATAAAAATGACAAGAAAGTAAAATTTGCTGCATATCAGGATTAATTGCATCCAATACTGCTCAAATAAAGGGAATAGAATTACTTTTTAATTACAAACTTAATAATGAGTTGTTGAGTTTATATAACAAATTTTGGAGCGTATTTTATTTTATGAAAACTCAATGGCAAAACATAGTTATGTAGGGATTTGGGACAGTTACTATTGAATTTTGAGGCAGTTCTGTCAACAATCTGGAAACACAAGTTAGTTGTACTATAACAAGACTATAGATGTTTTAGTTATATATACGTATAGAATTAGAAGGTTTATATTTGTTCACGACAAAAATCCAGTGGAGAAAGTGTATCTTCTGGTTAAATACAATAATTATGTAAATGTTAAATAAACTGTATTATTTCGGGTCAGGTACCATTTATTGAGGTTTACATGAGATTACTATTCTAGGGTACTAGAAAAATATATAAGCTAGATAAATAAAAAATCGGTGTCTCAACTGTATTTTTTTCAGGCACAAATAATTTGGATGAATCAACTTCTACAAGTCTTTATTAATATTCGTATAATATCCGTAATAAATATATGCTTAGTGTATTATTTGCTGCTGTCAGGATCGTTCGATTAAAAATTAATAAGCTCATAACTTTGATTCAATTGAATAATTTGTTAGTCCTACTGTATCAAAAATTTCAATTTACATTACAAACAGCATATTTTACTTCACATCTGTTTATTTTTTTGAAAAGCCAGGCAATGTAATACCGGTATGCAGTCAAGTCCTATTATATGTATAAGTACGCGTACTTTTATATTAAAGGAGTACAAATAAAAGACTACATACTCCCAAGCTGATACTAAAAAATAATAAAAGAATAATACTTCCAAGCCACGTCATCAATTCATTTATTCTCCCAGCAGTGGACATGAATTTCTTCCCAAAAGCAGAGTAGCTTAGAATATAGTACAACACAATCAAATATAATAATACCGAGCCATATATCATCTATCAACTAAACAAATGAGCTAAAATAATCAGTTTTATTATCCACCATATATTACCGGCCTCACAGAAACATTAGATTCCGTTTAGAATAGAATAGAAACAATGAGAATCATAGGTACAATAGAGATGCACATTTGACCAACTTTTAATATCACCGGAGCGGAATAATAGCGGAGCTGCACCTCCGGAGAGCTCATTTAGACAAATTATGCACGTGCATTGTGAAAAAAATAAAGGTAGGTAACAAGTATAGTCGGTACGGGTGTTCTTTTTTCAAGAACCGCTCTCACAAACGGAACGGAACGGAAATTGTGTGTGGAAAAATGTACGTAAAATCAGAAATTAGTATTAGTGCAGACGTATGAGCGAAAAAGGCGGCTAAAAATGGTTTCATAAATTAAAATGTCCAAATAAATGTATAAAGAACTTTAATATTTAACAGGCACGTTATCTTAAGCTAGTGATGGTGGCGTCTCTTTTTCTCTACCCTTCTGTCACTTTTCCGTCAACATCCATAGCCAATTTTGGCTACATTTTAGTTGATTGTACATCAAGTACAGAGTATGTTATAACAACTTACTGATTTCTTATTTACTGACTGGTATTATGATTTTCAGCATTTTTCGATATTGACATGTCAAATTAATGATGTTATAATTATATTTTATGACATACAGAAGAGTGCAATAAAATGGCTCTTTATTTAATTAAAAAACAAAATACTGAAATCAGAAAATTGACCGATTATAAAAATGGACAAATCTATTTATTTATTAGAAATTGTTAAACACGTTTAAATGCAATACAATATAGAATACAACATTTTCAATCGGTTTTAAAATTTAGAAAATGTTTTGTAATTATTCATTGTAAAAAAAAAACATGATAATTGAATTGAATCGTGTCACAATCCACACAAATCCAACACATATGTACATATTTATGTACATACATACACTAAACCCTATTAATGTATGACGTTAAACAAATGTATTATGTCGCTCCAATGTGTGACTCCCCTTAAGGTTGCGTGCGTGGATTTGTTCTTGTTTGTGAATGCATTTGTTACAGGGGAGAAACAATAGGGGTTGTTCTCCTAAAGAACAATAAAAGTATCATGTTCCTTGCTGAGTAAGTAAGGATTAATCTCAACCACGCTCGTACGTAATCCGCGATGTATTCATCTTGCTTCGTGCATTTTAATGCTAAGACAATGTCTGTTTGTCTTCCTAGAGTCGTTGTAATGAGGGTTGGTTTTCTTAAAGGAACTGAATGTGCTTTATTAGTTCTAGTTCTGTTCGTAGTTCATTACAGTGGGGTTTGTGGCTTGCACCTTGCTGATCCATCGATTTGGTCGGTACATGGAGAGTCTATTCTTAACATTTCAATATAAATTATATGATATTCTATTCTTTTAATAGGTTTAGGATACTTTTAGAAGTAAATCTTTTGGACTTTTCTTTCTGCAAAATGCCGGAGTTTCATAACTAACGACTTAGGAAAAAAATCGAAACCAACTCAGATAATTATTACATAAATATTTCTGGACATTATGACACAGCGCCACCTAGTTTTGAGCTAAACAACGAGGCTTATAATTACGGATATAGGTACTATTTTTTTGTAAAATCATACTTATTATACATAAATACATCCATGAAACGGATACAAAAAGGTTTATGCTCATCACACAAACCTGTGTGTCCCTACCGGGATTCGAACCCGGGACCCATAGCACAGAAGGCAGTGTTAACTACCGCTGGACTAATTGGTTCTCTTTTTATTAGACCTGGAAGAGGACGATAAGCCGCTGATTTTGATTAATATACGCGTTCCTAATTCTATCGGTAGTCAGAAACACAGGATACCAATACGGCGCCGGCACTGGCCGCTTCACCCCCTCCGCACACCGCCCACCCCGCCAAACGGACCCAAAAAATGATATCTGCGCATATAAACTCATGACGGCACTTATACTTGATATTCAGCCGCATCTAATTGGAGTAAAAGCCAACCTTAACATACTTGGGCGAAGGATAACGGCGTTGAACTCATTACATAGTAAGTATTTTTACGTTCTCATATAGTTCAGTTAAGTAAAAAATTCGGACAATAAATTCATTGACAGGGAAGTTTAAATAGTCTATCTATTCGGAGCACAAATTAATACAAGGTTTCACTTGGTACATACATCTAAGAATAGACTATCACAACAATTAAAGAATTTGTTCAATAACTTTACCATCATTATTTCGACTTTGGTATGTATCGTTTTATTCTAAGTCATAATTATAATCTTGAATAAAATACAGACTGATTCCATTTACGTGAAATTTAAAATAAAACTACATTACGCACTGCAAGAACCACTGTCTATGTAGAAGGCATTTTTTCAGTATTGGGCGTGCTTTGGCCGATATTACAATAATGATAATGAATCAAATTTTCAAACGTAAAGGCTTCTACAGTATCGTGGAATCAATTTCTGCGCGGGGCAAATATTCGTATAACCTACGTTTAGTGTGTAGTTTCGGGTCTGAGCGAATCAAATTCAACAATCAAATTAAATTCCTATACGCACTTACAATAAAGGTCAAACTCTCAATGATGACTATCTAAAACACACAATATAGGCTCTTAAATAAACTATCTATCTATGATCATTTTCCTTTACCTTTACCAAGATCAGCATCACAAAACTAGGTAATCGGCCCATTTTCTTTGACACCGTTCGTCTGCACTCACTGTATCCTTCGGGAGGCGTCTCAGAGGAAAATGTTTGCACTTTGGCGTATTCCCACGTCTCTCGGACTGGGAATAGATGGTAGAGACGTTCCACGTCATATCGTAAATTTAATTTAACACTTCGGACGAGACCGTTACCCCATCTATTTGCTTTTGAAAACTTTTAAAAGATGGCTGATGTGGTGTGTATAACCTATTTATAATCTACGTTACATGTACGAGTATTAACGTTTTATAAATGCTTGAAAAAGTTCATATGAAATAAAAAACCTTTTGATTTGATTTGATGTAAGATATTCGTTCATTCAATAATTCATTCAATTATTCAATCATTCAAATCATTCATTCATTCATTCACCCACATTTTGCCGGGATGTTTTAGTTCCCACCTAATCGGATTCAATCCAGAAGATACCCCATCTACGGTTTTCTACTACTGCAACATGCAATTTCTTCCATCGCACAGTGTGTCCCGTAGAACAAGCCAGGTGGACAAAATTCATTATCAATTTCCTGGAATTTAACGACAGTTTTTAGTAAACAACACCCCCCTACCCCCGATTCCAGGAATTGTTTACATACCACATTCCAGATCGATGAGTCATTGAGTCTCAAAGGTAGGTAATAAGTTAATTGCAATTAATAAAATAGTTCAGTTGCATTTTTGTGACAAATACGATAGCATCTCCTGAGGTTGTTTATTTTAAAGTGAAAAGTTTTAGTGGTGGATTTTATTAACGAAGGTATGTATTTTATTTTTATAAAACTATAAACCTTCTGCACTGTTTTATAATTAATATATATTTGTTTGAAAACATGCATAATTTTATTGCATATTTTTGTATCTTTTACGTTTTTGAAAGCTTGAAAAAGTAATATAGACTCATGTATCCCCACTGTAGTTTTTATATATTGTAGATACACCTTCTCTTATTAGAATCGTACTAGGTATTCTCAGCAGAGTCGAGTCGAACACTGTTCTTTTTTTTAATTCTTTCAGATATTACAAAAATGGGGTTATTTGACGAGTGGCTTAAAAAATTGTAAGAAACGATCGTCTTTTTGACTTCATTTCTTCTAAATTTAATTTTGGTGATATAACTGAAGAATCTAGAAGAAAAAATAAAATGACAATAGCGGCCTTTTCCTCAAAAGTTACCTCAAAATAGGCTTCGTCAGGAAAATCAAAGGAGGAGTTTTTGAAAAGGAATAAGGCGTGAATTGAGGGCACAGACGTTGAGTTTCACGTTGCTCGCGTTCATTATGCTGAACCACAACCGTCTACCTCAGCTGGAAGGCCAAAAAAAAGCTTTGGAGTCTTTATTTAAGACCTAAAAACGGAAAGTAGAAGATCTCGTACAATCGCGTAGTTCAAGTGAACTAATAACTGCTGCTGAAGTAGTAGCGTGTTCTTCTGGCCAACGAAATGTTGCCAAAGTGTTAAAAGACATAAGTGAATCTCCAGAGTCTGCTAATGTTTATCTACCACCTAAAAAATCCGCTTCTAGGCAAGTTGATAGACCATTGAACAGTGACGAAGCTTTGGCATATTATATAGATTCAAAATCCACCACACACACCTACAAACAAACAAGAAAGTGGACAATGAAAGTAGAAAATCATGTGTTTCCGTCGTATTAGTGCGTACAAAAGTCGAAGCGTGCGTGTTATCCTCCTGAAGAACTTATTAGTGTAACTGAGTCCAGTGCTGAAATCAATCTTCAAGCCATATTAAATAAAACCGTAGAGCGTCTAGTAGAAGCACAAAAAGAGGTGATCGAAAGAGACGAATAGAGACTTGCTCAACATGTTGATCCTCTCATCAATAGCCTTCGGGAAATACGCAAGAAAAAATCTGACAATTTATCCGCAGAGGTCTTAAAGCTTATTGTAGCTCCTACAATTGAGTCTTGACCTGTGCGACAAAGACCGGTGTCCGAACAAGAAGATTATCTTTTATCGGAAACTTCTGATGAATCCGATATGGATGATTAGTTGTTTTTTATATTTTATTATATAAATGAAATTTTACATTTCGTAAACATTAATATTTCCGGACATTACACTAATTATACTAATTTTAGTTGGGTTAATAATTATTTTTATGTAAATTTAATTTATTTTTATTTTTTTAATATGCTTTCATACAATATATTTTTTTTATTATTTTTTTGCGTTTTTAATATAATAAACACTAACTGTTATCATATAAGCACTATATATATACATACAATTACGAAAATCAAGAAAAATAATTTTGTCCACCTAGCTTGTTCTACGGGACACACTGTGCATCGTGTGGAAGGAATTATCATCATCATCATCATCATATCAGCTAGATGACGTCCACTGCTGGACATAAGCCTCCCTCAAAGATTTGCACAATGACCGGTCTCGGGCCACCTGCATCCAGCGGAAAGAATGATTAGTATTATTTGCCTTTGGATCTATAAAGCTCAAAATATCTAATAACTCGGCGTCTCCCACCTAAATTAGATTACACCATAACCCTCCGCATTTCAAATGTAACTGATAGTTGGTAACTTGACAGTTCAGAGCGAGCGAGCAAGATGACGCGCAAATCAAGATCTGTTATTTTTTAAATTTTAGGAGTATCGTTATGATAGTTGTGAAATGTTCTTTATATGGTTATTGATTAGGTTCAGAATACAATAAAGGCCGTGTATTTTCGTATCTTATATCGAAAGTCAAAGAAACTAAAGAACATCTGAATATATTATAATGATAAGCAACGGTCTCTTTCTTCACGCACATATGTGCGCGTGTACGAATATCATCTTGTGTTAAAGTTGTAGCAGATAGGTTGAAGGATGTGTTTGAAGGTAGAGACAAAAATTTGAATTGAAACTGTCTGTTGGTTGAATGGTTGTATGTGTAACTGCGCCGCAAGAGGTCTTGGTCCGATTTCCAAATCTAGCAGTGTTTTTGTATCATCATCATCATTTCATCATTCTATCATCTATCAGCTAGGAGTTTGGATTCGTGCCCTGTTGATGGTATTACAGTCATCCTCTATTAAATGGGACCGAGAACATACCGCCGAAATCTGGGTGTACCTTAGTAAAGCTCTGCTTAAACCTTCGTTAACCAGGCGTCATGTTATTTTTATGTTCTATTCTTACACTTTACTCGAGTTGGGGAATTATTATACTCAAGACGACTAGACCAATGTCGCAGTCTCTATATTTCTTGAGATATACATACCCTAAGATTTCTGCTGTAGCCAACAGAATCCTTTGAGCAAAGAACCAGCGTAATAGTCTTCACGCTGTGGCCTTTGTTGCTGTTCTGAGTACTTGATTCAATTTCTGTGTTCGGCTTCATCTAGCTTAGGAATCCATGTTCTCTGGTAAGATGTTGTCTTTAGATTAACATAAATAGAGCCATTGCTTCAACGATGAAGTAAAAACTATATTGCAGCAGAGCGTATCTGAGAATATTGAAGTGAAAGTTAATATTAGGTTTTGTACCACAGCGATACTTTTTCTAGTGATTCCTTAAAATTACGAATATTGAAATAAAACTATTTTATCCCGGTATCTTATACTCATTATTCATCACCCTTTGCCATGGTCTGACAGAAGTGTTGGATGAGTCAATGTATATTAATTAAATATTTTTTGTTAATTTTATTGATTATTATCTATAGATTGGACTATGAGAAATTACATTACTTATGTCACATACATTCTAAAGGCTTACAATCCTAAAGACGATGCCAAAATGGAGTGCAAAAGCCAGTGTTGTTTTTAAATCTTTTATCACCTGGTTGGCACTACGATATTTGTGTGCAAGCCTCATCAATACCACTGAAATAATTAAAAACGTACGTGTTTTAATAAAAGAATTTCGATTGTGACGTAGCGCACGAATCCCCGGCGCATTCGTTCCAATTAATCTTATTATTCCAACATTTATTAATTTTTGGCATCAAGCTGATGGAATTTCACGTGTTTTTGTAGGTGTTGGTAATTTAAAATTTCCAATTAGGTAAATGTACATATGTATACTTGCGCATTCAAAATTCCTTAAAACTTTACAAACAACAGAATACAGGCTATCTAACAAGCGAAATATCGACCGGAATTGAGCTTCCCGAGTAGTAAATGGACTACCATATGAGGAGCCCATGTCAATCAGAGGAGTACTGGAAGGGCAGGTAAATAGGTGGATGATAAAATTCTTACCTACTCCATGACTAGTAAATTTAATGATGGCGTCCTCTCATTTTCCCAGGCTAGGGGCTTGCCCAAGGATTGCTGCGATGGTAAATCCTGAGCCGCCCACATCAAGGGGATTTCAGTGATCTTTACCAGGTCTTCGATCCATTTTGTCGGGATCCACGCAGCGTCTTCCAGTACGTAGTTCCAGTACTCACGAAATTGACGTCTAATGCAAAATAAATCAAATTACAATTATCTTTAAAATGTCATAGATGGCGCTGCGTGCGACAACAAATCAAAATAATGTTATTATTATTGTACCTATACCATCTGACGATAATTCATAACACATATAAATAACTTCACTTTAATCACAGTGATTACCGGACAATGCAACAAATAATACAGCGGTACCGTCTGAACGCAACATTTTCTTTGAAAATAATGGAGACGGAGATTTCTTTGAAGGCATTTAAGATACACTACAATGGAAATAATGAGAATGGAACCAGTACCCGGTGCAGTTAGCATTGCATCGACGTCACAACATTAACATTTTTCATTATTCATGAGATATTATTTTGTGAAACTGCAACTGAAAAAAAAATAAGCACCAAGCTTATTTTTTTTATTGTTTAACGGTATTTTGTTGTTTTATTTGTGTTTCAATGGGATAGTTTATATTCACAATGGGACTCTTAGATGGCACTGTAATCGGGTTCTAGGAAATGATACAAATAGAACTATGTCTGTAAATACTCTTAATCTTTTAATAAGTATTTATGATAATAATATAAGTCAGGTTGGGTTGAAAAAATTGTTGTGTTCATATAATGTGCATAAATGATTATAGACAATTCACAAGATTCACTGCATCATATTTCATATTGGTAAAACGAACCTAGAGTATGTACATTTGTACAAAGAAGCCGATTATTCTGTAATGAGTTTTTTGTCGGCTATTAACTATAAAATGTACTTGGAAATGTGTTGCAAGTTTTAAATTGTGAGAATTATGTGAATTCAGACGAAACAAAAGTACCTGTTGGTTTAATTGAATATATATATTATAATTATATTTCAATTGAGTTTCAGTAATAATTTTAAAATAATACGCATAGAGCTTAGAAATTGGGTTTATTAATATTAAAGAATTATTCTTGTAATGTTATTTTCATCGTGCGAATAACTCCAAATATATACCTTATCCGATTTTAATTATACCATACAATAATAGCCTTTAATTAGTGAACACAAATGTTGAACAGTATTTTCATCATTTTAATGAACATAAAATAATACGGCTCTCAAATCAATCTCAACGAAGCTCGAATACTGTTTAAAAACGCATGTCATAAATTAATGATGTGTTCTGACGGCTGACGTGTCGTCAGTTTAACTTGTTAAATTTTATTTAGTTAACTTAAATAAAGTATATGAGAGCAAACCAAATTAATACATTTTCCTATAATAACGCCGTAAGCAATAATTAAAACAGATGCGAGACATCTTTTAATAAAATATCGAATTGCATGATTAGACGAGAGGTTTTTCCATTGCTGAATATGCTTATATCCATGATATAAATATCCTGGATATAAGCATATCCAGCAATGGATATGTTAGTAGAGTAGGAACTAGAATTAGTGACAGCCCTGAAGAATGAGAAGTAAAAAATTTCGAGTTCAATCCCAAGGCACTGACAAAAACGTGCGAGGACACCGTGTGGGAATGCAGGTTATTCCCAAAAGATATTCTCGATTTCATGGGGTCTGCTAACCCGCACTAGTGCAGTGGGCTGTACCTCTTCTAAAATTATACGTGACCAGTATTCTGTAACAGGAAAATAAAAAAATTAATGAATTGCATAACTTAATTTAATTATAACCAAAACAAAATTAACATTATTTAATTTTAAAATTAGAATGTCATATGACTACTGAAGCCAAAACAAAACGCAACCGAAACATTCCATAAACAAGTGGCTTTCGCGCCAAAAAAATACATTAGAACATTTGACACAGCATTCGCAAGCACTATGAATAAAAAATGAAAACATGAACGATTTTTAAAAAGAGAATGTTCTGTTCGAATAGTGAACACCGTTTCATTACTGCACGCCGCGGAATTGAAAATACTTTGAGTTGATTTTTTTACCTTCCAAGTCTTCTGTTATTTTCCTTTACTTTGCTTTTGATAAAGACTTTGTATAAAATTTTTTGGGTTCGATTTGTTCGGAGGAATACGCGGGGAAAAGGATCTTTGAGCTCGTTGTTGTAAGATATGACAGCTCTATTTTGTCTTCATTTGACATTGCAACCAGAGAGAATATTACTCTAAAACTAAACAAAACTCCTTAGTTCAGTATATGAAGTCTGACTTTTATATCCCATGCTGTCAGAATAGTCACTCCCCTAATGAGCTCTGGTAACCTTACTCACTCGCAGAAAGACAACTATTGTTGATTGTTGCGGCCTTCTTTAAGTCCCCAGGCTTCCCCAGTCGAGCAGCTCAATTTGAGCGAGAAATCTCGCTATGCCCTACCTCCTATATCACGCACGCTTAAAGACTGCGTTCTCCCGGGCACGAATCTCGATAGATGCAAATATTTGTGTGATGAGCATAAATATATACACTCACCACCTTTATGCATTATGAAACGCAATAAAAAATTAAAGATACACATATTACCTATATATTAACAAAAAAACAACAATGTAGTGGTGTATCAATCATCTAGTATCCGTAACACAAGGCTCGTTGCTTAGCTCGGAACTAGATGGCGTTGTGACGCAATGTTTGGAATGAAGTTTTGTTCTGTTTCATTACCCTTTAGGCACTGATATTTCAACATATGAAATATTTTATTACGATTTTGCTTCTATTTGCATAAAAGCTATATGGTAAATAAATTTCTTGAATCAAATATCACATCCATTCATTTACAATAACGGCCAGTAATATTTCACAAAATATTAGGTATAATCTTTTTATTTTATAGCTTCGTTCATCAATAAAAATGACGAATGGTTTCATTAGAATGAATTTAATATTAAAAACTGAAGATAATTTGTTTTTGTTAATTTGTTATGTTGCCAAAAAATGTTAATATAAATAAAAACTTGAACAATGTTCCCTTAATAAATAAATAAATTTTTGAGTGTGACGGCAAATGAGTTTATAATATTTGTTTAAATTTTCTTTCAAAAGAGTATAATAAAAAAAACACATTTGAATTCGTGTTTTGAAAGAGGTTAGGTGTAAAAATGAAATAAATATTTTATTTCTGTAAATATTTCTTTGTAACGATATTTAAAAAAATGCATTTTTTATTAGTTCCTTGGTCACCCATCTTTAAATTGAATTAGAAAGACGTAACTAAACCTTAGATTTCACTGATATTATTACTCCATGACGTTACTATAATATAATACAAAGAATAAAATTTCCAGCAAAATTTCGTAATTGTGATATCGTTAACCGTATTTATCATTTCATTTAAACCTATAACCGCATATTGTAACAGTTCAACCAATGATTAATTGCAACATATTTGTTTATGGATATAAATGTGATAAAACGCTTTTATTTGATTGGCAAAGCTTTACAACATACATTTGTATTTATTTATGCTATATGTGTGCGTGAATTTAAATCGAAATTAAAATTTACGCACACAAATGAATTTGTAATCCAACTCTAAATTTAAAATACCATTATTATTATTTTTAGTTATTTCATGAACCCGTTGATATGAATTTTGAAAGCAATCGATCCTTTGAAATCAATATAATAATAATAAATAATGGTCGAATATAAAAATAATGGTCGGCCATTATTTTAATTTTGAATTCAGTTATTTATCTGATGGATCCTTAGATATTAATTTTGTTTTTAATTTTTTTTTATTTTATATATTCTGCGACATTTGACCCAGCACCATCTAGTCCCAAACTAAGCAGAACTTGTACTATGGGTACTAGGACAATGGATATAATACTTATATACTTTTTTTTGCATGATTAGATGCATGTACCTATTTATTTTTATACTCATTGTATTGGGAGCTCTAAACGTGATTTTTAAGTATGTAGGTACATAATCTGATTGTGATACGTTTGCTTCTTCTAATACCCTTGCTTTGTGTTATTAGAAGTAGAATATTCTTGTATCCTCTCTATATTATGTTCCAAGCATCTTCTTCATTCATCATGATCATCGTAATCAACCAATTTTTGTCCCATTGCTGGGTTCAGATCTCCTCTCATTTGATCCCCTAGCCTCAGCCGAATCCCTCAGGCTATAGCCCACCACACGACCCTCGTTCGGGATGATAGACTTTACACGCCATCAGGAAAGTTCCTCAAGCACGCAGGTTTCCTCAAAATGTTTTCCTTCACCGTTTGAGCATGCTATAAATACGCACGTAACTTCTGAAAGGTCACTGGTGCGTGCCTTGGATTAGAACTCAAGATCTTTGATTTTACAGTCCATTGATTCCACCACTATGCAATCACATCTCCGAATCACACATACAGTCCTTATTACAACAAATTCAGTTTTACCTCCCGGAAAATAAAGCCGAAATATCATCAGCAAATCAAATAACTCCAATATCCTTTATTAATTCCCGACTGTGCCAAGAACGTGTTGCTTATTGCTAAGACAACCAACAGTTCTGAACGGTGCCTCTATAACTTAATCTTTGGAAAGTTGCCAAATGAGTTAATGGTTGATAAGCCAAGGTTAATTTAACCTTGTTTCCAGCTGCCTGGGTACTATTAAATTTAACTAAATAGGTTCCCAGAGTGCCTTGATTGTGTAAAGCCTTTGTTCTCATAGACTGTGTTATTAAATTTTCAACTTAATAAGCTGTCTTGGTTGGTCTGATTTTTAAATTAAATTTATCTTCTATGTGGTTAGAGCACTTATTTGTTTGCAGTGCAAGTTCAAATAAGTTGAACCACGATCAACCATATTTATTAACTGTACTCTGATTACATGTATGTAGGTAGGTACATAGAACTGGAATATTTAAAATTGTTGATGCTTGAAACACCATACCATACCATCATGTCTGTCGTTCCCGATGAGTTAGGCAGAAGTGTATTAAAGTACACCCACATTGCGCCCGTATGTTAAGATTTAGGTCCCAATTAATAGAGGGCGAACCTACTGCCATAAACCGGGCACAAATCCAAACTCCGGGCTGCTATTGAGATTTTCATATAAATCTCTTAGCTAGGTATATATAGGCTTGACCTGGGAATCGAACTCTTGCTCAGCAGTCGTATTTTACGACGACTAGATTAACGAAACAGTTACTTGAAACACTAATACTTAAAAGGACTCCAGCAAGCTTATGAACGAGTACCTCAGTCATCTAATAAGACACTTAGCCAGAGAATTTAAGTTCAAGGAAAAATGAAAGCATTTTTATACCGCGTATGTTAAAGCAAAATTTTGAAGAAAAATAGCATTATAATTCTCTCGAAAAAAAAAACAATCTTCAAATGTCAGAACTGGACCAAATTTAAATTGGACCACACGGAAAGCAAAAAAAAAACGATTTATCTAAACCGGTTCACCCAGTCGAAAATTATGAAGTAACAAATATTTTTTAAAATACAGTCGTATTGATAATCTCCTCCTTTTTTAATTCGGGTAAAAAAATAAATTGAATACAGTTTATATGTTATTCGCAACTCCATACGTTAATCGTCATCAAATACAGTGTAGAAGAGAGAAAGCCACGGGGACCGCTAGTTAAACGAACTGCGATTTTAATCCCCCGGTTTGTCAGAAAGCGCATCGTTAAACCGGATTTATATCCAGGTGGAGCATTAGTGTCTGCTCTCCGTAGGACGAGGATTTTAAGGAGAAATAAGTTCAAGTGGACTTCTTTGGATGAGACCTCCTTAAGAGCCAACTTTTACGGAGCAGGCGAACCGAAAAAATATGATGTAATGAAAGCCAGATACATTTTCATATATGTTTGTTACTTTTAACGGATTTACGGAACGGACTGCCTCGTTGGTCTAGTGGTGGTACAGTGCGACTCCTGAGCAAGAGGTCTTGGGTTCGATTCCCAGGTCGAGCAATGTGTTATTGGGTTTTTTCCTAAAATTCTCTGTAGTAGCTCGAAGTTTAGATTTGTGTACAGTGCGACTCCTGAGCAAGAGGTCTTGGGTTCGATTCCCAGGTCGAGCAATGTGTTATTGGGTTTTTCCATGAAATTCTCCGTAGTAGCTCGAAGTTTAGATTTGTGTACAGTTAATGGCTCGTCCCCTATTACATGGGACCTAAAACATACCGATGGAACGTGGGTGTATATTAGTTCACCTCTGCCTAACCCTTCGGGGAGGACAGGCGTGACGGTATGTTATGTTATGGGTACATATTGTACACTTAACACAGAGGATTACACAGCGCCATCTAGTTCCGTGGTAAGCAACGAGGCTTGTGTTACGGACACTAGATGGTTGATATACTACAGATATACTTTTTTTTGTAAACACATACATATTATACATAGATACATCCATGACTCGGATACAAATGTTGATGCTCATCACATAAACATTTGTCCCTACCGGTTTACTACCGCTGAGCTAAACGGGTCGTCGTATACATAGATAGATTATAGATTTGGTAAGTTTATCAGCAAACAGTTGAGGGAATTTTATAATTAAAGCATCACCAGTTGATACAAGATGGAAATACCTTATGTCACTGGGACGAGCGCTCAGTTCAATGCTGAATGTTTATCGTTGAAGTTTATCTGTCGGTGTGGGCTTATCCAGTTCTTAAGTTAAACAAAGTTCACAATGATTGTATATCTGGGGCTTATTGTAAATAGGTCAATGTCAATCCGATTTATGATATAAGAGAATGCATTGAACAATTATTGTTCATAATAAGGTAAAGTGAGTAAAAGTTTTAAATTATTTTATTCGTTTAAGATGTTACAAATGCGCGATTTGTGAAAGAATTATTTAGAAGAAATCGAATATTATGATCCATTCAAACACAACATGTGCTATAAAATAAAAGTATAAAACTATAATCATTCTCCCTATTTATGCGATCAGTATTTGTGCAGTAGTTATCTTTTATTACTGCATTAAATGATAGCTATTTACATAGTGAAGCACTGTGTTTAGTTGTTGGAAAACTAGATGATACAACTAAGGTTGAGAAAGTTGCAAGTGTTCGAAGGTTTCCAATGACAGGCATTGCACAGTTTTTGCGTGTTTCTACTGCAGAAACACGCCTGATATGAGAGCCTACTGGTGTGACCAGTGCACAGTGATGTCAACAATGTCGAGTTAAATCTCAAGACGCACTGCTGACTTTTTAGAATAATTTTCATATTTCACAAATGTAAAAAAAAAACAACGTGAGACAAACATACCTTGAAAAATTTTCTCGATGACGTGTGAAGTCTGCCAACCCGCACTAGTACGGTGGATGGTAGCTATAGCCTAGTCCTTCTCGAATGAGAAGTGACCCATATCCGGTAATGGGATAATAAATGGGTTCATGATGATTATATTTATTAAATTAATTAAATGATCCAATACAAGAAAACACCACATGAAACATTTCGATCCATAGTATAGATTTTGAGAAAGATAACTGAGTAAAGTAAATTCCATCTGGTATCGCAACGAATGATGCACTTAAGACAAGCACTGACTAACGACGAGAAAACATTGATTTCTGAACTTTATTGATACTGCACTTATTACTGATATAGAAACTATTTAAAAACTGTTCAATTAATCTAATGGTTACAAGGTCACAAAGTGTAATTGGGTGAAGTGCAAATAATTTTTTAGCCGGATTTTGGACACACAGTATTCGTCATTTTGTTTGTACCTGATTAATAGGAATAAGCTCGCCCTTTGTTTGAGTGCCAAGCTCCAGATGTGTCGCTGGGGGTCTCGGCTCGTAATAAAAGATATTCGATAAGACTGTAATTTATTTAGGCGCTAAGTGCAAAAAAGTGAAGACGACCGTATGCGTGTGCGCGGTGCGTTAGCGTCGAAGCGAGTCTTCTGAGTGACCCGAAGGTGGGGGTCTCGGTTGATTCTGTTGGTAGGGGTCGGTCCCCGTCGACCCGTTGGCGCGGCTCGATGTGACGTCAGGAACAGACTCCCCGGGTTGAAGTATAGAAGGCTTCAAGAAGTTCATGTGACGGGAAGAGGGCATATATTGTTGTACGCCCGTGTGATGATGCCCTTCTTCGTCAGGATGTCGGCGACTCTGCTGTGCCCGTCAGGTCCAGGCTTGACAGCGGTCACTCTGCCCAGCAGCCACAGGAGAGGAGGAAGATTGGCGTCTCTCACTAAGACCATGGCACCGATCTTAAGGTCCTGTTCAGCTGTCTGCCATTTGGTCTTTTGCTGCAGAAGAGACACATATTCGTGTGAGTAACGCTGCCAAAAATGTTGCCTGAGTTTCTCGATGCGGTCGAAACGATGAAGCCGCTGCATGTTGGCATCAGTGATTTGAGGACGAGGAACTGACGTGAGAGGTCGTCCGATAAGGAAGTGTGAAGGGGAAAGATATGAAAGATCTGAAGGATCAGTGGATAGAGGCGTTAAGGGTCTGGAATTTAAAATAGCCTCTATCTGAATCAGACAAGTTGAAAGCTCTTCATATGTTAAATGAGTTAGGCTCATGACTCGTTTCAATAAATGTTTTGTTGCCTTTACTGCTGCCTCCCAAAGGCCACCGAAATGGGGGGTATAGGCAGGTATAAATTTAAATTCTATGCCCTGGTTTGCAATGTCAGACTGTATGCTGCTAGATGAAGCTTGCACGAGGCGTGAAAGCTCATTGAAAGCTCCCACGAATGTGGTGCCGTTGTCGGAGTACACGCGCTGAGGTTTACCCCGACGACTGATAAACCTGTTGAAAGCCGCAAGAAACGCCTCCTTGGTGAGGTCGGAGACCAGTTCCAGATGCACGGCTCTGACTGCGAAGCATACAAAAACACAAATATAAGATTTTGTCAATCTGCAACCTCTACCCTTACGGTCGGCTATCAGCACTGGCCCGGCGTAATCAAGACCTGTATTAAAAAAGGGGAACTCAAGATGCGTCCTGTCGCTAGGCAGGTTTCCCATGATGACCTGGACAGGCTGAGCTTTTAAGCGAGTACAACGAACACAGTTACGCACCGTTTGTTTAGCTAGGTTCTTTCCTGCTAAAGGCCAGTATGTGAGTCTAATGTGCGCTAAAAGTAATTGAGGCCCTGCATGACAAAGTGCTTTGTGCTCTCTTTCAAAGATGAGTTTTGTAATGTGATGTTTGCTACATAATAATATTGGGTGCTTGACGTCATAACTGTAGAATGAATTATTAAGACGTCCACCTACACGTATTAAGTTTTCTGAATGAATAAATGGAGAAAGACTTATTAATCTATTCTTTTTATGTAATATGTGATTATTTTTAAGACATGTATATTCCTCAGGGAACATTTCCTGCTGAGCAATCTGTAAAATAAAGTTCTGTGATGATTGTAATTCTGTAAATGTTAAATAAGATGATTTTCTATTATATGTATTTCTGCAATTGTATATAAATCTCTGTATATATGCTGTTACTCTAATTAATTTTGTAAATGAAGATAATTTGTGTATTAAGATTAAAATTGAATTGTTATTGTCAGTGTTGATGTCAATGTTTGTATTTGTATGTAAAGTGGTTTCTGATAATGAATGTACTTGGGTGTTGGGTGATGTGGGAAAGAGTATCTCTCTACTATTAATAAAGTCGGGACCGGACCACCAAAGAGTGGAATCGCTGATGCAATCGGCCTTCACCCCCCGGGAAGTGAGATCAGCCGGGTTGCTTTTGGAAGGCACATAGCTCCACGTCTGGCCGGTCGTAGTTTCTTGTATTTCACTTACTCTGTTGCGTACGAACTGATCGAGTCGACTTGGCAGTGTAGTGAGCCAGCCGAGCACGATTGTCGAGTCACACCAAAAGAAGCAGTGATGGAAATCAAGAGTAAGAGACTTACGTACCTTCAGAAAGAGTCGTGTCCCAAGTAAGGCACCGCACAACTCCAAGCGTGGTATGGTTGTCGGTTTGATTGGGGCGACCCTGTTTTTGGAAGCTAAAAGGCGAACGCAAACTGTCCCGTCTACTGCTACCGTTCTCACATAAACACACGCTCCGTAAGCACGTTCAGAAGCGTCTGTGAATGTATGTAATTCAATTTTAGAAGGATTACTACATGAAACCCAACGAGGAATCCGAAGACAGTTGAGAGCTGGAAGTGAATGTATAAATTCAAGAAACTGTGATTCTATTTCTGTGGGTACTTCTTCGTCCCAATTACATTTCAGTATCCACAGCTGTTGTAAAATAAGCTTGGCCTGGACAATGCATGGCCCGACCAGGCCAAGGGGATCAAACACTTGACTAACCAAAGATAAAATATTACGCTTTGTTATTTTAAATTTAAGATTTAAATCCACTGAAAAGAATAAATTGTCTGAATTACAATCCCAGTATAAGCCAAGAGTTTTACTAGGAGATTCATTATTTAAGTTTAATTTTTTGTCTGCAGAATTTGTATTTATGTTAGTGACGGCGTTTAATATTTCATGACTATTTGATTGCCACTTACGTAGGTGAAATTTGGCAGATTCGAGCTTATCAATAACGCCTCGACATAAATTTACGACTGAATCTATAGAATCACCACCACTCAAATAATCGTCAACGTAAAAATCCTGCTTGATAGATTCACTAACTTTAGGATCGAAACAGTCATCTGCAAGTGACACTAAACATTTTGTGGCTAAATACGGAGCGGACGCAGTGCCATAAGTCACCGTATTCAGTGAATATGTTTTTAAAGGCTCTGTGGAATCAAACCTAAATAAAATTTGTTGTAACGAACGCTGGGACGGAGTGACTAATATGGCTCTATACATTTTCTCGATGTCGCCTGTTACGACGAACTTATGTTGTCTGTATCTGAGAACTATGGAAATAATATCGTCTTGTACGGTTGGTCCCACCATCTGAATGTCATTGAAGGACTTGCCCGAAGTACTGGATGCTGAAGCATCGTACACAACACGGAGTTTTGTGGTGGAACTAGATTCGCGAACAACGCCGTGGTGTGGCAAAAAATAATTTAAGTCTGATTTATTAATTTTTGTGTTTTCTGTCATATGATTAAGATCAATGTATTCTCGCATAAATTGTAAATATCTACTTTTGAAAGTGGTGTCACGCTCAAATCTACGTTCCAGGGAGAGAAATCGACGCTTGGCCATCGCGTAAGAGTCACCCAAGCACTCGGGCGAGTCCTTCAATGGAATAGTGACGACGAATTGACCAAACTTGTTACGACGTGTAGTCTCTTGAAATAGTTTTTCACAAGCCTTTTCCTCAGTAGAAAAACAATTACTAGATGACACGGAATCAAGTTCCCAGAAACGAGTGAACTGATCAGACTCCTCTTGTGAAAGGAAGTGACACACAGAAGGTTGTGTATGAGGACGAGACTGATATATGCAGCCAGAAATAAGCCAACCTAGTTTTGAGGATTGCAATCTAGGTTGATTTTTACCTAAATTGATTGTGTTGGAACCTAAGACGTCCCAGAACACCTCAGCACCAACAAGAATGTCAATGGCTGAGGGTATATTGAATGTTGGGTCTGCTAACTGAAGGCCTGGCGGGATAGCAACTTGATGTTTACCAATATAAGTGCCAGGTTGCGAGTGTGTGATCATCGGTAAGACGAGACAATTTACCCTCGCCCGATAACCACCATAACAAGACTGCAAGGTAAGAGTGCAGCTTTCTGAAGATTTTGAAACTAGACCGTTAATACCTGAGACGGTGGAGCTAGTGTTCTGTTTTACCAGGCCAAGTTTTTCACAAAGGTCTTGTGTGACGAAGTTGGAAGTGCTTCCGTTGTCTAGCAGAAGCCTAGCAGTGTGAAGCTTTCCATTGACATCTGCCACCTTCGCCAAGGCTGTGGATAGAAGAACGTTGGCCTGATTATTTGAACAACACGACGTAATAATATTATTTGACGATGCCATGTTGTCATTTATCTGAGGTTCGGTATGTTCCTTGTGTAAGAGAGTATTGTGTCTAACTTTGCAGTATTTACAATGTGATAGCTTGCAATGTTTTTCTGTATGACCTGACCTTAGACAATTTAGGCATACATTACTTTCTGAAGCTTTTTGAATGCGAGATTCAACATCAAGATTTCTGAATGATTGACAACTGAATAGGAAATGATTTTGTGAACACATAGGACATGATATTTTATCTGAATTGTAAATAGTTTTAGGTTTTGTAGTTGTAAGATAGTTTTTGGATTTATTAGTTTCGTAAGTATGTGTTGTACAGTGTGTAGATTTTAAGTTTTTGTTAGTAGTATTGTCATTTAAAGTTTCTAATAAGTCGGCTCTGTTAGATAAAAATTTAATAAAGTCTTTTAATATTGGATACATATCTAAATTATTTTTAAATTCTTCCCACTCTCGGTTTGTCACGGCATCTAATTTTTTGGACATCATGTAAATAATTAGAGTGTCCCAGTGTTCTGTGGGTTGTCCGAGAGTGTCAAGTGCTCTTAAATTTTTCTTTGTAACGTCAATCATGTTACGTAACGAGCTGCAAGATTCCTTTTGAATGTTTTGAAAGTTAAATAAAGATTGTACATGATTGTTAATAAGTAGCCTTTCATTGTTGTATCTTTCACACAATAATTGCCAAGCAACAGTGTAATTGTTTGAGTTAAATTCGATACTTTTAATAACCAAAGATGCGCTGCCTGTTAGGGCCGCGCGAAGGTAGTGGAATTTATTTATGTCCTGTATACTGTTATTATTGTGTATGAGCGAAATATACGTATCTCGAAATTCAAGCCAGTGCTGATAGTCCCCATTGAAGTGAGGCAAGTCTATCTTGGGCAGCCGGACAAAGTCGTGCCTGCAGCCAGAGCCGTGACGGGGGCTGTCGTCGTCGGACGTTGCAAATATGAGCGCAGGCGAAGAATCGCGTACGGGGGCAAGCATAGCTTTCGCTCGAGCCACCAGCCCATAATACTGCATCTCGAACTGTTCCCTCTCGGCATACATCTCGTCCGTATTCTCCGACAACAACTCCAGCTCCGTCTGTAACACGTCGAATTCCTTATACAGCGCTTCTATTATATTAAGACGGCATTGCAATTCTAATTGTTGGAATGTATCTAAGCCTGTGCTAGGTATTAACCTTATAAAGTTATTAAATAGTGTAAGCTTAGCTTTGAAGCCACCACGCCTCTTTACAAGTTCTCTCAGCTTTGTCTCAGACATAATTCAGCAAGATTAAAGAGTCTAAAGTGCAAACAAGGCGAAAGAAATAAGAAATATGAATGCGTAAGCTAAGTTATAAAGGCGTGATTTTTATTAAAGAAACTACAAATCAGCTGGTATGAAGCTAATGACCCAGTAGCAAACCGGTTCAGGTAGCAAAAAAATATGAACAATTACTAATGAGGTGTGATTTGTTATTATTAATCGTATATAAAAAACGAGAATAATGGGATTGGCGAACAAAGGAATGCACTGTTGCGGCTTACGATTATAATAAAAAGTAATATTGTTTTTAAAGATTTTGTACAGTTTTTATAAGATTGATGATAAAGATTAGGCAAAAAGGGAATGAACAGATGTGTAACTAAAATGAATAAGCTATGATGAAGAGATCAATATGCCTGATCCGTATAGCACTATTTTAAATTCCCGGAAATATAGAAAAACAAGACAGGAATATAAGGATTGGAACGGACTCACTCAGAACCACGTCAGTATCCACCGGGTGAACTGTCCTCCAAGTGTCCTCTACGCGCAGGCGAACGGGCAGGTCAGTCCAAAGTCCACGGGCGGCACGCGCAGTAAAAGACAGCGATCTTCTTCATCAAAAGACCGCTGGAACCACTTCAGTATCCACCGGGTAAACTGTCCTCTAAGTGTCCTCCAAGTGTCCTCAACGGCGTAGGCGGACGGGCGGGTCAGTTGAAGGTCGACGGGCGGCACGCACAGCAAAAAGACGGCGATCTTCTTTATTCGAAGGACCACTGTTTGAGTGCCAAGCTCCAGATGTGTCGCTGGGGGTCTCGGCTCGTAATAAAAGATATTCGATAAGACTGTAATTTATTTAGGCGCTAAGTGCAAAAAAGTGAAGACGACCGTATGCGTGTGCGCGGTGCGTTAGCGTCGAAGCGAGTCTTCTGAGTGACCCGAAGGTGGGGGTCTCGGTTGATTCTGTTGGTAGGGGTCGGTCCCCGTCGACCCGTTGGCGCGGCTCGATGTGACGTCAGGAACACCCTTTATCACATGGAACCTAATGATGAATTATCTCCACCCATCCATGATAATCAGCCCTAGGATTATACCTAGTATAATATTATCTATTTATCTTGATACTCGTGGAGCGTTTTTCATTGTAATAAATATAAATTATTATCATAGCTCTTTTGTATTATCATTTAAAACGAACCTCCCTTAGGAGTTCCATTGAACATAGCATTATAATGGACAATAATAAAGTGTCACTTTACAATTTACGACTACAATATAATTTTATAAGATATAACCGCGGCATGCAATACGAACTGATATTAAAAACGTCGTGCCTTGCATTTGAGACGCGCTATAAAATAAATACAAGCCTTTGTCTCGAGTGAATAGTTTTATTTCTCAGAATAAATCATAGGAAACTATTATTTACACACATTTATTTACTGGGTAGTTGTTATTAAATCGGTTTGAAATATCTTGGGTTGCGAGCTAGAGAGCGTAAGCTGAGGTTAACATTAACGTCAGCGTCAACGTCATCATTAACGTCTAGGTCAACAATAATGTCACCGTCAACGACGACATCAATGACACCGTCAACGTCAATGCCAACCTATTTCTTATCACCAAGATATTTAAGATGCAGCTGAATACAGGTTTTTGTAAACCTCAAGGCTGGCAAACAATCTTACAGCCTGCCGGACGGTATGCGATTACTGTTTGCAACACCAGAGGGGTCGCTCGGGCGTTGCTGACCCTGTAGAAACTATTAAGCTTTCATACAATAATATACATACACTCACGCTCTTTCACTATATAAAAAACCATTTTGGCTTCTTCCGCGTTCATACATCTTATTAACCTGACCTTTTTGAAGAAGCTCACCAATAAGGTTGGATGTTTTACTTTAACTTGTATTGAAAACGCATTGACGGCGCAGGAGAAAATTTTAGTTCAAAGCAAAGTTTTTAGATGAAAGTAAAAAGAAATCCCTTATTGTGTTTTACACCAGACAACACAAAAGTCAACCACATTCAACACAAGACAAAAATTATAAGAAAGAAACTATTGAACTTAACTCATTAGGTCTTGAACAAGACGTCGCAATATACAAGTAGTGTTCGAATAAAAAAATAAAAAAAAGAGAACTCGGCACAGATAACAGAAACCTATAGAAGTAACTTGACATCGTATGAATCGGGTCCGCGCACAAAGAAACTCAAACGGCTATTGTTACTTACTGAAGCATAATTTTTTTTATTCCGTCTTGAATATTTACTGAGGATTATAATATGAAAAACGTCTCTGTGAACTGAGTTTTTCTTCTTTTTTGAGCGATGTACAGTGTACGTCGTGTTTTATTATCAATTGCTTGTTATTTGTTGAATGTACTCAGATTTTCGTATCTGATGAAAAGGCTATTGTTGTCAATTGTTTTTGTTTTACATATTAAAAATAGAACTACTGTTTTTTTTTCTGGGTATTGATATAAACCTGATGTCTCGTTGTTGAGTTATTATTTTCATTCAATGATTATATTATTATTATCGGCAGAATTTAGAATGTTTTAATCAACTTCAGAAAATAAGTAATTTATCAATATTATGAAATTCACTAGATATGTTACCTATGTATTTAGAAAAAAAATTGGGAAATTTCAAAGATTCAAAGATTCAAAGATTTATTGCTTACTAAGTGTACATTAAGGTGTTACATTACATTTTAGTGAACTTATAACTTAGCGGCCTTTTGCAAGCATTGCAATATGGAGGGCTATACAAATTAATTAATATTTCTATTTGTTTAAATTATTAACTCTAATAACAAGGTGTATTTATTTATTAAATTATGTTATGTCATATTATGAATTATAAATTATTATTTCTTTTGAATACCTATCAATTATTAAAAGTTAGTAACATCACTTAATTAGTAAAGTTAAATATTTATGTTCTATATTAATGATAACAAATGGGTTGGTACATGTGCAAGTATGGCAAATGGTTTAAGTATTTAAGTACTCTGTAACTGAATAGAAACATTTCTGAATTAAATGTTGCTTTAACATTTTATTAAATAATGTAGGTTTTTTTTCAGTTTTGATACTTTTTGGTAATTTATTAAATATTTTTACAGCCATGTAGTATGGACTTTCATTTAGCATCTTAGTTCTAGAGGGTGGTAAGTATAGTGTTTTTTTATGGCGTGTGTTAATGTCATGGGTATCTTCTACTTTGGTGAAGGTATCAATATTTTTAAATACAAATGTGCATATATCGTGAATATATATTGATGGAAGAGTTAGGAGTTTTAATTTTATAAAATATGGTTTGCAGCTTTGTGTGCTATCTATTTGTGTTAATATTCTGATACATTTTTTTTGCATAATGAAAAGTTCACTTATATTTACACTGTTGCCCCATAGCATAACACCGTATTTTAACCACGAGTATGCATACGCGTAGTAGGCAGACAGGGCTGTTTTGATATTTGTGGTTTGCTTAAGTTGGAATAGAGCGTATGTGAATTTAGATATCTTTGATTTAATGTGTTCTATGTGTGCTTTCCAATTTATATGGGTGTCTATGTTGATCCCGAGAAGGTTAAATGAGTTTAGTTCTTCTATTTGAGTACGTTGGAAATTTAGGTTTAAGTCTAAAGGCTGTTTTTTGTATGATCTAAATTGTAATATTTTGGATTTATTTGCATTTATTTCAAGATTGTGATCCTCAAGCCAGTCTGTTATAGTATGCATGATATTTTGTAAAAGTAGATTGGGGTTATTTGAGTTTTCGCAGTTTATTAATATTGAGACATCATCAGCAAACAAAACCGGTAAAATTAATTATCTGTCCAATGATTTCGGAAAGTCATTGATGTATAAAAGGAACAGTACACAACCTAACACACTTCCTTGGGGTATTGAACATGTTAGTTTTATTTCTTGTGATCTTACTGATTGTAATTCTTTTTTTTGAGTATTTAAATGGTCTATTTATACTATTTGTGTTCTATTATTCAGGTATGATTTGAACCAGAGATAGGCAGGTCCCCTAATGCCCGAGCCGTATAATTTTTCCAGAAGAATGTTATATAAGACTTTGTCATATGCTTTTGTCATGTCTAATAGAAGTCCCACTGCATGTTTTTTGTCATTTATGCACTGTAAAGCTGATTGAACGTATCTATATACCGCTAGTGTCGTTGATCGTGAATTTTCAAGACTTGTTATTTCAAAACGGAATAAACGTGTATCTTATTTGACCAAAAACTTTAAACTATTTTGGATTTACATTTATATATTTATTTGTAAATAAATATTGTGTGAATATTTCCTTTAATTTTAATTATGCAGTGAGTCTCTTTTTAGAATCCTGATTGACATAAAAAGTAGTGGGCAGAATGTGAGGTTTACAGAAAATAAACGGGTATTCACCGCGCAGTAACTTTCTCGGTTTCTAGAGAGTGGTCACTTTTGTGAGAGTAATCCTCAGTCCGTTTTATACATGTGACACAACTTTTTTTACATAAGAAATAATTTTATCTCACTTACACCATATTACAATTTTTCTCGTTTGTCATTCCATATTAACATTCTAAATGTGCTGTTTTACACAACAGAAATTGCTAGAAGGCAAATTTGTTATTGTAAAAAGCTAACGAATACAAATGTTCACACTTAAAATTCTGCCCACCCCACAAGAAACAAAGGGCATAGTAACAAAGGCTTTCACCCACAATTTATAACTTTGAAGCAACATACTAAAATGGCAGCCACGGTTAGCAGTAAAAGTAATAACATTGATCCACAAAGTTCGCGTAGTGTCGTTTTCCAAACGATTCCTCGTATTATTTGGGCGCCTAGGTATTCTAGTTACTGTGTCCTAACGTGACCAGTTGACTGTCATTAACAAATAAAGGTCTCTACCAATCACAATGTAACATTTACGTACATTAGAAATTCGTGTTACGTGTTACTTTGTAAGTGTTTTCTTTCGGGCTAACTGTGAATTTAAATTGAATTCTTTTATGTATTTCTTTGGTTAAGACTAGTATTCAATTTCTTACATTGTAGAAATTGAAATTTGGTTTACGTAATGTGAATATAATGTGACTTTATTACCGATCTTACTAAAATACGATATGAACTTCATAAACATTTTTGGAGCTACCTATGGTAAACAAAATAAACGTATACATCTAAGCAAATATTATATAATTCTCTCGAAAAAACCAACTACAAGGTCAGAACTGGACCAAATTGAAATGGGACCACACGGGAAGCACCAGCTTTCAAATAAAAATCTAAATCGGTGCACCCAGTCGAAGTTATGTAACAAAGGTAACAAACATAAAAATACAGTCGAATCGACAACCTCCTCTTTTTTTAAGTCGTTTAAAAACGCATTTTTTTTGTTAAAATTATTTACACCAGTAATCCACATTATTGTTTTATGCTAAACCTTTAAACACGATAGAGAAAAATAACATTAAAAACGTGACTCTTTTAAACAAAACTTCTCGAAATAAAAGTGTTACAACAATCCATTGAACTTTTCATCCTTTGAACTATTAATATTAATATGCGCGTTATTACATAACAAGTTATGCAAGTATAACTAACTAGTTATAAAGTTGCAATAACTTGCAACAATTGCCTCGCTATAGTTCCCTGCACTGATTTTCCTTGTAATAACCGCACAAAAGTCTTTCAAAGATCCGTATCGCTTTATCTAGCCGCTGAAATTGTTGGTGAACTACTTTGGAATGTTTTAATATTGGGTTCACGACCTACGTCAGTTGTAACACGTCTGTTTGACTTCTTTTCCTGGGTACTTACTTACTATACAATTACCTTAAAGCTGTTTTTTTTTTTTTTTTTAATATTCCTGGACATTATGACACACAACGCCATCTAGTTCCGTGCTAAGCAACGAGGCTTGTGTAACGGATACTAGCTGATATACTACATATATAGTTTTTTTTTTTTTTGTAAATACTTACATATTATAGATAGATACATCCATGACTCGGATACAAATGCTTATGCTCATCACACAAATATTTGACCCTACCGGGATTCGAACCCGGGACCCGTAGCACAGAAGGTAGTGTTAACTACCACTGGACTAACTGGGTCGTCGAATTAGCTGCCTAACGCCGGGATGGATGGCTCTCTTTGGAGACGGCCTACGATCAGCAGTGGATGGCAATATGCTGATATGATTTACTTTTAGAAACCAACTCCAAAGCTTTTCCGAAATCTCGTTGAAACCAACTTCTACTTTACTAAAATACAACTCTGGTCCTCATCAAACATTCGCAATCTGGAGCATAAGGTTTAAGTTTTTAATGGGGATAAGGGGGCAAACGTGAAGGCGGCTCACCTGATGGTAAGTGGTCACCGCCGCCCATGGAAATTTGTAACATCAGAAGGCGTTATGCCCATTCTGTCAGAATAGTCACTCCCCCAACGAGCTCTGGTAACCTTAGTCGCCGAAAGACAACTATTGTTGATTCACTGCAGTCTTCTGTAAGGCGGAGGTACTTCCCAAGTCGGACAGCTCAATTTGAGTGAGGAATCTCGCTATGCCCTGCGTCTCAAGTTGGTTGACAGTTCTTTATTTAGAAATATTTTCATTTTCACTACATAACATACATTTGTAAGATAATAGTATTATATTTTCGCGTACAGAATTGCGTCTCAGCAATGTTTCCCCACGTGTATTTCCGGACGTGAGTGGCAGATGTGTTTACAGTCTGCCAAGCCCGCCTTCCTACATCGCGGGGACTGGGATTTTGTTGTGATTTTATTACAATGATACCTAAACGTAACAAGAATTTTATTTTTAGTTTCTTCGGTGCTATTTTGAGCGGTTATAACCTTGTGCTTGTTTTGTCTCACATATATCCTACGCATATCTGAATAATCGGAATTAAGTGCGTACTTATAAAGAATTAAGAGGCTCAACAGATAGACGTGGATACTGACTTATTTTTATTGGATTTTATACACAGTAATCGATACCGCAAATCAGATCGGATTTTACTTTGTTTATAAGGAAATTCAAACTTTAATAAAGTACTTAAATGTAATACTTTGCATGGAACTAACACACCTTAGAACCTCTTTGCGTTGTATCAGGCGCATCACGGCATTACGGTAGCCAGTCAGACCCAGAAGCATACTTCAGTAGTTAGTAGAATACTTGCAGAAGCCGCGATTGCCGATCGGTTTCTTCGGCTGCCGTCGCGCCTCCGTTCGAAACGTACCGGTGGAAGGAGGTACACACGCCTTCCGATTTTCTTCAGATTTTAATTATCGAGCTGGTGCAGTCAGCTTTGTTGTGCTTGCGCTTTCATTACAAAGCGCTGCTCTAAGTTCCAGTGCGGCTCAATCAGTATACATCCCACAACGAACTTGTTAAATCAGGATACGAACTCGTCCCTAGTAGTTAAGAACCCTTACACACCCACAGTCCTGAGCCAAATTAGAAACACGAAAACGGCTTCAAGGGCATTACGTGGCGACAAGGATGGTAATGTAATCTGAATACATAGCACTTAGTGTTGACCGAGAAGGGAAAAATACTGAATATTGTATTTCGGATTACGTCCTTCAAGGAGAAAAACTTAGTGTAATTTGTTCCCGTGTTTTTCTGGTTTCCTTTTCAAATGGGACACTTACGGTGGGGCCAAGAATATGTTACTTATTCTAAATGGTCGTCTTCGTGAGGGGACATTTGGGGATCTTAAAGATTATGTGATTTTGGTCGGATTATATTAAGTAGATATATGGATTCCTACAAAAAGGTTTACCTGCTTTGTGAAAAAAATAGGACATTCTTAATATATTTTTTTATTTTATTTTATCTGTGAAAAGGTAGTTGGAATTATCTCATGTAATGTGGGTGTGTTTATTTATAATCATATGATGGTACACACAAATATCCAAACTTGTAATATTTATTTATTCACTCGATAGAACTATCAACATAGGACTATCCTATTACAATATGTCATAGTGTGGTAATAAAACATGCGTCTCATATTGCAGAAGTCGGAAGCTCGAACCAACCATATTATTGAATACAATCAAGAAAAAGAAAACAAGAATAATTACGATATTTCCATTGAAGAATTAATGGGTTGAAGAAGGAAGAAGATTGAAAGGAGGTTCTAATACGACTTTATTTTTTACAACGTCTTCGCCAATTTAAATTATTCTGCGTAGTGTTTAATACCTATGGTTAGTTTAACTAGTATAAGACTATGATGAAACACTCCATTTAAAGCGAGAATTATTAAAAAAAAATATTTTGGGGTGTAAATTTCAACCCCATTTAGACAATTGACGACAATAACCCTACCCTTGGAATACCAACATGGGATTCAATATTGTTTAAATCTCCGTCATGCTATAATCTGTTCTAATTATTTATTGACTTGTCTCATCATCAACCCTTTTATTGTTCCACAGCTGGCCGCGGGTTTCCTCTCAGTTGAGATGGATTAGGCTATAGTCCACCACGCTAGCATACTGCGGGTTGGCACACTTCACATCCCATCGAGAATATCTCTCAAGTATGCAGGTTTTTGTTCGCCGTTTAAGCATGTTATAAATAGTCGCATAATTTCCGAAATGTCAGTGATACGTGCCTTGGGTTCAAACTCGAGACCTCTGACTTTTACAATCAATTGATCACACCATTAGGCTATTATGATAGACTATACTCCTTCTATATTATTTATATACACTTATATTTAATACACATCTACACTCAATACAATTCAAATATATCTTGATACTTTTGTTTAATTCGTACCCATATTACCGCATAGTAATTTTATTCAAATTTCCTATTCTCATATTCAACACGTAACTAACTAATTTCAAAACTTACTACAAACACGTTAAATCTATCATACAAGATTAATTTCTATTACGCTAGCATACATTTATATTATAATTACGAACGTTAATATTAGCACTTTCGGGGAATCGCAGAGCTTGTTAACACGATCCCTTAATCCACCAAAACTGATGTAGCATATTATATCTGCCATAGGGAATTTGTGAAAGTCGTCAATTTATAACATACCTAGACGGATTGTACTCACGAGAAATCTTTGTTAATAGGCCGTCCGAATTTGAACCCTATACAGACGTAATTAAGTGACAGTATAGTAAATCTGACATATTACTTATATTTATGTAATGATAATGGATATTTTACCTGTCAAATACCTGAAACCAGTAAACGTCGTTAGACTAGTAATCTATGACTAGTAAGAATTAATACATGTATAAATTACGAGATTACAGGAGACTGAATTGATACCAATACAAACATTATCCGTACTTTAATATTATAAATGTGAATAAGTGTCAGTCTGTTACCTCTTCACGCTGTAACCGCTGAACCTATTTTAGTGAAATTGGTATAGAGATCGTTTGGGTCTCCAAAAACCCGTACCTACCCAGCAGTAGGATAATAATATATTTATGAGGACCCAATTAGCCCAGCGGTAGTTAACGCTGCCTTCTGTGCTACGGGTCCCGGGTTCGAATCCCGGTAGGGTCAAATGTTTGTGTGATGAGCATAAACATTTTTATCCGAGTTATGGATGTATATATGTATAATATGCATGTATTTACAAAAAAAAAGTATATATAAATATGTCGTATATCAACCTTCTAGTATCCGTAACACAAGCCTCGTTGCTTACCACGGAACTAGAGGGCGCTGTGTCATAATGTCGAGAGATATTTATTTATTTAATAAGGGTTTATAGTGATAATAATTACTATGTAATATAATAATAATAAATAATTCAATTATTAAGTTTTATAAATAGCTTATAAATCAAAATAATAATCATTGTTTTCATTAAGAAAATCTCACGTAGTCTTCATACACAGTAGCAATATAAACTTATATTTCCATTTCATGATATTCCCACAGTATTATTTCCTGATTTAGTTCGACCACGTGCGCAGTGCACACTGAAACCATCTCAAAGCGGTGAGATAAGCGCGGATAAGCTAAATTAATGCAACGCTTAGACGAATTACGATTATACTGACGTCATAGTGATTTATGGAGACGGAGGATTTCGTGTGCGACTACCCTTTATTTACGAACGATATGGTACATTATGAATGTTGTAACGTCACACAACATCATTAAACTATTCTAGAGCGACTAGACCTCCATTGTACCCATATTTCATTAATTTAAGCTTATTTTATTTATCTATTTATTTGTCTGTTTCAGAAATATGCGAGATTAAGTCATAATGAGTATTAAGTCCACTAATATTTTGAACTAAGTCCTCATCTAGCATTTATGGAATTCACTTATATAGGTAACTACATTAAATTATTATTTATTTGTATAGAAATCGATGCAGTTCAGTCGTATCATGTTCTAATAAAATATGAGTATATGATTTCATTCAAGGCATAGGGTATAAAATAAATATTTAGTTTAAAAAAATATCAATACCATTATTTAACTTCCATAAATATTCATTTGGCGAAATTCAAAAGACATAATATTGGCGAATTTATGTCAACTTTGAATAAAATTGTATCAATGACTACTTTTAATAAATGAGATTTTGAGTTTGAAATAATAAAATCATCCAAATAATCAAAAAGAGTTAGCTCAAAGTGAATTATTTTTTTAAAACTTATGTATATACATATATCTTCAGTTGCATTGAACTGCAATTAAAACAGTACGATCAAAATTGTATTCAGTAGTTAGTGGAGACAGACATAATTCTTGGTCGCCAGTCACCCAACGTATGTATGAGGAACGGGGCTTGTCTGACATGAGTTACGTGCTACGCATGTCTGAGTACTACTAACGCGTACACGAAAGCTTGTAACTGTAATATGTAATCTTAGTTTAAATTAGTATAGTCAAGATCATATATCTCTCATACACAAATTGTCGAACTACATTTTGGTCTAATTGGTAGATGAATACACGACTTAGTTTCGCTCGACAGTAAAGTAAAATTAGGGTATAAAAAACGATACCGTGTCTCAATTACTTTAAGTACAGAGTTATAGGACTATTATTTACTATTTTATTTGTATTCTTTAATAAATAAATTGTACAAAGGCGGACTTAATGCCGTAGGCATTTTCTACCCAATAAATTTTGTAATTATATTTACAGTTCCTATAAGTTCCTCATTACTCAAGTGTTCGCAAGCATGATTAGCCTGTTAAGCGTAAGATCCTAGGTTTGACTCCGAAGTTGAACAATTTAAGTCAGTTTTCCCTATTACAAGGGACCTAATAATGATTATGGATAATCATCAGTGAAATTTCCTAACCCTTCAGGAATTCAGGTGTGATGTTATGACATTATTTACTTACAAAAGTATCAATGAAGTGTTGCCCAAGTCAACCATAAGACCTATATTTTCAACCTGTAGAGTTTTTGACAGTTCAATAATGACTGTAATAAAACATTTGACTGTGACCGTCTGGAGTACTATCGGCCAAAAATTTTCCCTCCCATCTAATCTAGAACGCCAAAGAATCCTTAACCGCAGGAATCTTGCCCATCGTGTGCAGGCGGTCGTTTTTCACGCCACATTACCCGGGAATATGTCTCGTGTCCGACATTGCTCCTACACACATGCCTATTGCCTTCACCACATGTAGATAGCTATATAAGGATACAACAGGGATAGTTTCAGCCAAAATATTGCATGTTAAAGCTGTTTTGTTTTACGTACTTTATCGCGGTATATTGATATTATATCTTTAAAGTTTTGAATTTAATAAAGTATTTCTTGCCAACGGGAGATTGTTAGGTGTTTTGATATTATAATTACTAATAGCTACCAATATACCGCGATAAAATTTATAAAAAAATCATCACTTACCATCAGGTAAGATTGTGGTCAAACGCTGAACTATAAATGATAAAAAAGTAGTTTTATTTTAATGTCTTGTATTCGCGTGAGAAATTTCAGCGTTACGATTTTATTAACTGTACTTGTTATTATTTATTTCTATGAAATAATATCATATTGATGTTTAAAGGATTTTATTTCGGGCGACCATTAAAAAGACACGGCAAAACAATGTATAGGAATCATACGCTATAAGCTACGATTTTTACTCAAGTGACGAAACATGAGATTTCCAGGGTTCATTCCAGTGGGAAATGTCATTCTAAAGTTTCAGCCTACTTAAGAGAGAAAAAGGCGTGAAAATACGTATTTTGCATTAGTTTCAATACTTGTGTAATATTTCCACTTAATTAACCCTTAAAGTACCAACAGTAGATCTTTACCCATCTATAAATTGAAACCAACCAAAAATGCTTCACCGCCGGAATCCAGACGGTCGTGTGCCGTACACGATCGCTCTTCACGGCACGTTAACCGGATAGATGTACGAGGTCCATCATTGTCCGGACCCTTCTACAGCTGTTTGTCAGCAACCGGCGTCACTTTGACCAACCTTATTAATTTGGTGGAACCCATACCTCAATGTAAAATCAACTCTATATAGAAACGTTAAAGTGACTATTTAATTAGCAGGGAATACAATGAATTTTGCTAACTAAATCCGTGCTTTGTCCGTGGTTAGTCACTTAATAATATCAGTGATGGATACGCTTGTGGTTTTGCTTAATATGTCTGTCATTAGGATGTAACCAATATAATTTGGTATAAAACGAAATATTAAAACTTTTACGGACTTTATCGCAGTATATTGATATTATTTAATCATTATTCTTTGATCTTATTTCTTATTCGTAATTTTTATTGTTCTTTGAAATTCGCATACCTATAATACATACAATCAGGTATTATAGTAAGGCTTACCTTACTATACCTGATTGTATGTATTATAGGTAAACCTTTTATTATACCTTAATTTACCAAAAGCACCCAGTATAGGGTTCTTCAAGAAACCTAGGACACATCCATAGACTTCGGTCACTGCTTACTAACAGACGGGCCATAAGTTTGTACCGCAGGGTATTCCGTTTCTGCCTACCCTCATAAGAAATACCCGTGAATAAATATAATAAATTAATAAATATTTCTGGACATTATGACACACAGCGCCACCTAGCTAAGCAACGTGGCTTGTGTTACGGATACTAATTGGTTGATATACTACATAATTATATACTCTTTTCTTTTTTTGTAAATACATACATATTATAAATAGATACATCCATGACTCGGATACAAATGTTGATGCTCATCACACAAACATTTGTCCCTACCGGGATTCGAACCCGGGACGCTTAGCACAGAAGGCAGTGTTAACTACAGCTGGACTAATTGGGTCGTCAATACACAAAAACATTTAATATTATAAATTAAGGACTGTCTGTCTCCAACTCAATCCAGTCGTAGTATAGGTACCTATACTCGTAATATATAAGATGTGACACACCAACCATAGTGTAAGGTATAATAATTTTGTTGATTTAAGCACGTATTCTGTGTTGTCAAGTATATTGTTTACATTGCCTAACGAATATCAAATTAACAATAATATATTGAATCTATGAGTTTTCGTATCGGATCAAATCTATATTGTTTGTTTAATAAACATGTTGTATCATATTACGCAGTATGCCTACGTAATTTTATCAATTTAGCTTTTATTATTTGTTTAGACGAGTGAGAAAGTCTGCGTTTTATTTTAGACTATTTGAGAGCTTTACAAAATTGAGTAGTATTTATTGAATGAAGAATTATATTTTGGATATTTAAAAGTTGTGTGTGATGTAGCCTAATAGCGGTGTGACCGATGGTACATCGTGAGAATATCTAAGTATGTATATGTTCGAGAATGTTTTTTTTTTTTTTCATGACATGAGAAGTCTGCTATACCGTAGGTACTCGGCTAGCCTGGTGGACTATAACCATATCAAATCAAATTCAAAAAGGTTTTTATTTCAAATAAACTTTAAAACGTTATGGTTCTAGTTGCACGCTTCCAAGAAGTCGATCTTATGGAGAAGAACCGGCAAGAAACTCCATAGACACTCTTTTAGAATATATAATATAAATATAATTTCAGAGAGAATACTTCTGAAAATAGAGGAGACTACTGACTGGTAGAGTGACAGTAAATGAGTCGATGGTAATTATTAATATCGATTCCTAATAAATATTGAAACAATAATGTAAATGATGAAATGATGAAACTATTCAAATTTCATCGATATAAATCAAGATCTACCCTCCAGGTGATTGCTTAAATCGTGGAAATTCTGCAAAAGGTAAACTTGCGAAGTGCGAACGTGATTCGAAAATCAAATCGCCGAAGGGCAAACGGCTATTGTTTTTTACAAATGTCAGTGCTATATCACCGGCCAGTACTATTTGGTCGGTCCGGTTTTTTAACCCCTTATAAATACGCAAGTTTGAGGTCGAAAATCGAATTGAAAGTTTGTAATTCAGTTTTTTTATAGCATACCTATTTTAATTTCGGTCTATTTTAGAACCTGTAACGAATTTACAAAAGTGGTCTCTCATATCTATCTATCTATCTATCTATCTATCCAGCCGTTGACACCCACTGCTGAGTAAAGGTCTCTCATATACCTATTACTAAAAAGCGTGATTGTGTGTATGTATATACTTAACTACAATATAACAAATTGAGAAATTAATGAAGTTATGACGTTAATAATACATTTTCATTCGAGTTTCCTACCAACTACATCTGTTTTGTCGGTTCAGTCTATCCTGCTAAACATCAGATTTATAACTGTTAAAGCATATTTGAATATGATACTATTTCCTTTAAAAAAACCAAGCATAAATGTCATAAACAGCTCTCACAAAAATACCTACACGTATAATGTACCCATCACTTATTTGTTTCAGAAAAGCGCCAGAGCAATTCAATTAAGTTTTAATAAAAGCACAATTTAACCCTTACTGTGTAAACTGGGGACCTTTTGTCGGCGCCGGCGAACTTTCAGTAATTAACTTCGCTGTCATTCCAATCTCGAGCCGGTAGTTACTTACGTGTGGACGTTTGAAGACTTTCAAGTTCGATACAAAGAAACAATGAACTCCACCTATTGATAGATGTATTTGTACCTTTGAGGTTTGCTTGAGGTAGTGTGTAAGTACAAACTTTTGAAGTATCTGATGCGTGTATTTTCTTGGCTAGATAGTTTATTTTTGACGAATTTTTTTTTGTATTTATGTAGCTATTGCTTTTTTGAAATTAAGTCAAGATTTTCTGTAATTTTTATCATACGGTTGTAGGGGAAAAGGTTGTATGCAGAGATCATAGCGCGTGGCGTTCTATAGTTTCAGCCTACACCCATAGGGAAAACGTATAAGCGTGAATATTTTTTTAAACTTTACGTCAGTAAAATCAATTACGCTATCTGACGCACTACGATCTCTACATACCACCTTTTGCCTCATCCTCATCCATACATCTTGTAATTTGTACTACGTGTGTGACCTTTTTGAAGGAGTTTACCGATTACATCGACATATGGCGATAGAAAACATGCCTAAATATTTAAATAATTACTTTATAAATATATTTATACACACTATTGAGCGATCAAATCGTAGTCAATCACAACAATATTACCCCACTATTGATTCATTATAATCCAATGCCCTTTAAATGTCAACGGGTCTACCCATCGTACATCAAACATACTTCAATATGGCGTATGTCGTTACATCATTAATCAAGTCGATTAAGAACTGACAGCTTTCTGAACAAGACATTTATGTAATTTTAGTAAGGAACACAATATTTCAGCAATAGTGATAAATAATGGACCTTATACTTAGTGATGAGGACCAACGACCTGGTAAAGGTCTCTGGAATCCGCTGGATGCAGGTGGCCCAGGACAGGTCGTTGTGGAAATCTTTGGAGGAGGCTTATGTCCAGCAGTCGACGTCATTTAGCTGATATTATGATGATGATAATGATACTTAGGATCTGTAATAGTCTAGTGATGTAACTACTAGCCTGGGAAGTCTAAGGCCTCTAGTTTCCAGTCCCCTCGGACTTTTCAAAGGTACGTGTGTATTAATCACAGGCTTAAGCGGTGAAGAAAAACACCACGAGGAAACTTGATTTGTCTATGGCGTGAAAACGCAGTCGATCCGAACTAAGTTAGCCTGGTAGACTATAGCCAAATGAGAGTAAACCCGTGCTAAGCATTGGAACATTAAATGGGTTGATGATGATGATGATTCTTAGTAACAAGGGCATATATGAACATTATATTTAATATAGCCACGCTGAACATTTCCAATAGTATAGGTATTGTACTGGTTTATACAGCTCAATTAAATCCTTTATTAGCGTGAATATTGATATTAATATTAATTGTAATTTGGAACATAATATCCTCGTTGCGTTAGGCCGGTCAGCGGTAGTTATATGTACTTATAATTATAAATGACAGACATTAAATACTGTATTTATTATTAAAACTAACAGCAAATGTAGTTATTTTTATTTTATTTATCTGTAGAAAGATATCATAGTTTTTGAGTTCACTTGACCTATATTCGGCTGTAAAAAATCTGTTTTACCATAAATAATTTTGCCAACGAAAAGCGCAACATAAAATCTAAAAACAAACTTAAAATTTGAATCAGTGGCAATCAAATAAATGCGTTGCAATGGACATCTCATTGTTAAAATAATTTGCTTGTTTGTTTCTTTTTTAGGTGTAACCTACAGATTGGCCCACCGAATTTGAATTGACAAGATATATCCAAATTCGGTAGACGTCAATCAATTATCCTATTTTCGTCTTAATTAAAGTAGACGTGTTTTTCAAATTTCAATGGTAATATTTAAATAGAAATAAGAAATAATTATCTAATTAGGTTTTGATTTATCACATGTTCAAAAGGCGATGGGAAACATCGTGAGCCTCATATAAAGTCTCAGTCGCGTGTAAAGTCTGCCAATCTGCACTAGGCTTAAATGTTGGCCCTCTCAAATAAGAAAAAAAACCCTACCTAGCAATAGAAAAGTAAATGGACTAATTGATCACGAATAGAAGAACTCTATAAATTATTTTAAAGAATAATCTTATTTGTTTAAAAAATATGCGCATCGACATGAAAACCTCATTCATTTTACGTCCGTCATATATTATATAATACAAAAAAGAACTAATACAATTCACGGTCTCCGCCCTCATTTTTTTCCATCTACACCGCGTAGTTCAGCTAAAAATCCGTACCTAAAGTCCAACTAAAAAAAAGGGAACAAAACTAATTAATAACTCTGTCTCAAATCCGTGCCGCAAACTTGCGAGCACGACGGGCAAAAAAAGCACGTCCAATGACCGGGCATAAGTTCAGCAAGGGTGTCAGTATAAAAACAATAAAACACAATATGGGTCAAACTCATATAACTCCAAGCCAACTTCATTAATTAAGACTTCGGTCCTGAAGCTACTGCTTAGTGGGAGCACAGTCTACTGACTGTAATTGAACCAATACTTTTTTTTGCTGTCTATTCTTTTGCTTGATAGTAATACATTCTTCATTGTTTTACTTCGATGAGATTATTAAGTAAGGTAATTAATCATCATAAGCCATTACAATTATTACACTAGGTATTGGGTAGAGTGTATTTTATTATTCTAGTTAAAACAACTAAACCTGTTAGACAATTTCCGATTCCCAATCGGTATGAATAAATCAAAAATAAATAACTTATTGCAAGTTCACTATTTGAAACAAATAATTAAATTTAAAAAAAAACATTTATATCATACTGAAATGAAAATATTTGTACCCATATGCACCTGTGTGTGTGCAAGAGAAACAGAGAGAGAAAGAGAGATCACTTCTTTAGTTATTCTTGGGAAACCCAAGTTCAACCCAAATCGTAGTTAATATTAAAAAGGTAATAACGGATCTAAAATGTCAGGATTAAAATATTATACCGCAATAAAATCCATAAAAATTGTTTTATTTCAATACAAAAAAAAACAAGAATACAGAAAGACATTGGATTATAGATTATTATAATTACCATATTTTTTGCCGTTTGTGCTTCACATCGTGAGGTACGTACATAAAATTGAGTTTTTACTTATAATTTCAAACATTTTAATATTCCTTTTTAAATTCGAATCAGTTCAATCAATCAGGGCTGATTGAGTGAACAGATTTGGAAGTAAAAGTCATTCAAGTGATTACCTTAAACATTTCAATTTTTATTTATAGATAGGATCTTCCTTTTTATGGACTTGCTCACCACAGAATGAATAATTTTAAGTGATATTTTCGATTGATAACTTTGTTAATTAAAATCAAGATTTTATAAAGTGATTTCACTTTTGTTACATCAATTTATTCATCTTTCTTTTAAGTTTTATGCGTGTGTTGTAAAATACATACATTTACTCTTGACAAAATTAGACCGAGCCGAGATTGATAATTCTAAGGTCATTTTATAGGAGCATAACATAACATACCATTCCTCTAAGGGTTACCATCGTCCCCGAAGGGTCACAAACAGGTGTAGGTTTAGGTGGAAGCTAAGTAACTAGCACGAAAAGGTGCAGCGCCGGCGACACAAACGAGCGACGCACGAAGAGCTCACGAACACAACCGAGCGATTGACGAACTCGAATCTTCATCTACGCCTCAAAGAAACAATATATAAAATCTAGAAGAGAGAGACCACATTATTTGTTCATTTTCGAGCATATGCCGTGCCGTATTGCGCGCACTGACTAGGTCTTATATAAATGTGCTGCACGTACGCGGCTCGGACGTTTTGGATGCGGCTCGCACCTTGCATGATCTAATATGAACATGTGCGACTAGTGCCAAACAATCTTAGTATACTAAGTCTGGTGTGTATGAAAAATACAACTCTAAATGGCAAACTTGTGATTAAAGACTCACTTTTATGACTAAATAATTTTCCCAACTTTATTGCGGCTAAATATCAATTACATATTTTACTAGAAATTACTGCTATCAGACAACTTCGCAACCAAAATCCTCAGGGTCAAAATCAAAGTCAAAATATAATTTAATCAAAGTAAGCCAAATTAAATTGGCTCTTTTTGAACGTCGACAATAAAGACAGCCCCAAAAACGCCCGCCTTTCAAACTGGTAGATAGGGTTTTCGGGTTTCTAACTACATTTACTAATGATTATGTCTGGGTTTTGATTTGACAACCAGAATCGACTGCTTAACGTGCTGTCCAAAGCACGAAAGGGATCAATCTCGTGCGAGAGTATATAGCCACCCATCTATATATAGTGACTTCGGCTGTCGCAGCTTACCCTTACAGATATAATCTACATTATTATGAATTCTGCCTTGTATAGCAGGCTTACATAGACCTATTAAAATACAAAAGTAATATACTAATGTTGCTTCTCATTGAAGACAATATATTCATAATAATTGAAGGCAATAATTAAATAAAAATATACGAGTATTAATAGGAGTATAAAGCTTATTGACACCATTCTGTGGGTGACCGGGTTAGTTAGATTAGAAAGCATTATCATTAAAGACATAATCATCTCAATCCTTAGCATTCAGGGATTGACAAGATGGATGTATAACCTGTATTATAAAACTATCAACCAATGAATATTATCTTTACTACAAACAAACCCACGGTTAAAAACTAGCGCTGCCAAACAAACACCAGAAATATATAACAAAATTCAGTTGAATATTAGGCAATCAATTAACATAATTTTATTAGCCGTATTTACTGCTTTCGACGCAAATAATAGGCTTTATTAAAACTAACTTTGTTTTATTACAGCCATTAAATGTCAGCTATCACGCGATATTAAAACGGGTTACTGAATTAGGTGAAAGTTCGTGAAAGGTTTTCAGAAATTCCCTAGAAAATTCGACGGGGGTAAGTCTCGTTTTCAAAATGACAGATAATTTAGTGAAATTAATTAAGTAAAATAACATCACGCTTGAGTCCCCAGAGATGGGAAATAGGAGCGTCTAAGTAATACAAATAGTTCACCGGTATCTTTTCATGTCGTAAAGCCCAAGATTCAATAATCTCACGCTTTAAGGCTTAAAAAGATAAATAAATAAATATAAATATTCCTGAACATTATGACACAGTGCCATCTAGTTCCGGGCTAAGCAACGAGGCTTGTGATACGGATACTAGTTGGTTAAACATTTTTTTTGTTATTACATACATAATATTATACAGAGATATGTACATCCATGTCTCGGATAAAAATGTTCATGCTCATCACACAAACATTTGTCCCTACCGGGATTTGAACCCGGGACCCATAGCACAGAAGGCAGCGTTAACTATCGCTGGACTAATTGGGTCATCTAAATGATACTTTATAAGATGTAAGGATACCTTGCTTACAAAGTAGCTTTGATTTTGAATAAATGCTAAATTAATGGCAATCCAAGATCCAAGCTACTTTCAAATTGTGCTTCGACCTGAAAATTAAACCATAGACCTCAACATTTTTTAAACGCAAACGCGTTTGTGATATCAACAAACGTTTTTTAGATCGTTGTAGATTCGTATATCAATGATATATGTGACATTCTATCGCATTTATATTATCCTTTGAGAGGATAAGCATAGAAATATGGCTCTTTTAGTTCACTGGTATCTTACGTAGGTTACCCCTTTTGAATGTAGTAAGCCAAGGTTTAAACCCAAACTCCAACTTCAACTGATAGTTTTCTTCATACTTATCATAATAGCAGTATTTTATGACGGATCAGTGAGGCCGCAAATCTATTATGATGATTATAATAACTCTAGGACTTACGTATGGGTATGCCCGATGCACCCCCACTTATCCCCTTAGAGAAATATTTCCAAAAAACCAAACCAAAACTACCTACCTATCAAATTAATCATGAGATGTACGTGTTTATCAAGAAGTGACCGAATGAATGAGTGACTGAGCGAGTGACCTTTCGCTTTCACCACGTTTATATAGACACCAGTCATTACTTACTTTTCCTTTAACAACAGACTCCTTGTGAATATATTATCTGTGCGTATAAGCACCCATTCGAGGCATTTAATCCCCGGCTTACTTCAATGCAAACGAAAGCTGGATTTATAAGGAGCGTAGCAGATGTTTTGTACACTCGGCTAAATTTACTTTTGCTGGTACACACAAAATTCTTACACGACTTTCGACCTTAACTTTTTACATGTAAATCATAGAATTGCGTGATAGATGCGCTCAATTAGCGTAGGAGTTTGCGTTGTCCTCGCTACTCGTAAGGTGCTTAATAAGTTTAGTGTATATTATATAGCAATGAAATTATCACATTTCGCATTAGTAAGTGTAACTTCAGTATCTTTAATCAGGAAACATATTGAAAGCAAGAACTGTGGGAACATTAAACGCTGGGATATGCTGACATTACAATTTCAGGCAAGTCATCTCAGTCTCACAGTCAGTCTCGTTCACCGCTAAACGACTCATAATTAAACCCTAATTATGAGTCGTTTAGCGGTGAACGAGAATAACGTGGGGCAACTTATATGCCTAAGAGTGTTTTGCAAAATTGTGTGAAGTCTGCCTCTCTGCACTGATTGAACGCAAGATGAGATCCGTACCCAAACTCAAGCCCATTCTTGATGTTTTACCTGTATTGTGGAGGTATTAAACATACTGATTCTGCTATACACTCACGCCTAGGAACCTGGAACAATTTTATTTATGGACTATACAAATACATATTTGTTTTGTATGGGCGTGACTTAATTTTTTGGTATATCGGTGACCTGTATTTTTGTTTGGTACTTGGTATGACCTTAACACCATCGTTTTAAATATTTTATAAAAATACAACGACGAAAGTATATTGAAAATACATCGTTATATTACAGAAATCTACCCTTGAACAATTTATACCCTACTTACCTACAAATATATTGGAATGGTTGGAAATTATTAACAGACCCAATACTTATTCTACGCATTGTTATCAAGTACGATCCAGCCGCATTCAACGAAAAGTCTTCTTCTATCATTTCAACCCGAATGCGGTGTAAAGTGACGTCATAATACAACACATTGCGCTCGCTACGTGGATTACCACAACACAAAGTGCGGTGAACCATTTTCATGGGCTTTATTCAGTAGAAGTGTGATATATTTGTTGAGTTTAAAGGAGACTTGGAATTATTATGAAAAGATCAGGTTTTGACCGTATGCACCGTATATACCTATTTTATTTTTAATTCTTTTTTTAAATTACACGTAAGAGATATTATTATATAAAAATTATATAACATAAAACATTTATCTATTATTTATCTCATAAAAATATTGAAGTTATTCAATCTGTCAACAAATTTCGCGCTTGTAAAACGGGACCAATGGCCTAGAAATTCAATCGAAAAAGTCTTCTGAATTTCAAATAAAACAAAACAATTTGAAAGTATTTAAATGCGACAAAGATAGTACCCGAAAAGCAATACCGATGGCTTTCCTATAAAAGCGTCTACGTAGAACATTATCGACCACACAGCTACAAATTCGGTGTCGTAGCGCCGTAGCGCCGTAGCCTCGTAGCGCTGGTGCTACAAAACGTGACCGGTGTACATGCTATCTTCGATGAGATCACAGCGCAACGGTTTGTGACAAACGAAGCTACGATTTTGAGAATAAAGACTTATTTAAGACGAGATGTTTGTTGTGTAGATCGAGATTTCATTTTCTGCCAAACTAAAGTCGACGTTAAAAGCTTTTTACTGTAACTTTGAAGATACTTTGAAGCGATTTTTGTGAGGCATTAAGTTAATGATTACATCATTTCTTCAAACAAACAACAAACAAAATTTAGCACTAAATGTGGGAATCTTTTTTTGTAGATTTTATTAATATCTAAGTACCTATTGTTTTTAAATTCAGAAATTTAAAATAAATTGTATTTTACGTACGAATAATTGGAAAAACTATTTTTAATGACTTTTCATAATCCGACATTCAAACAAGAACAATTTCTGATTTCTTTTTTTTTGTTTGTTTTTGTGAATGAATGTGAATTGTGAGATCCAACAGTTGTATTTTATTTTTTATACATCGATATATGACGCAAAAAAACTAAAAACTCAATTATTTTTTAGTCACATGTAATCAACACAAGTTGTTTAGCAACTTCCTATGATTGTAATGTTATTTGTTTATTTATTATGGACCTTCAACACAGTATACGCACTATACATGATATGTAATACAAGTACATTGTTTAAAAAACAGGTGTGGTCCTCCAATTCAAGAAGGTCACAACATGCACTTAGAATCTACGTGAACAATGAAAATAGAATTAAACAAACGTTGGTAACTTGTAGGTTAGTAGATCTTATACTACATTAAGTAATTCTCACAGGCATTCAGTTTACTTAATAATTTATATACCTTTTCCTGTGTAATCCTTTACAAAATCTCGGAATTATTAACACCAGCAGACGTTGCAGAATGGTGAATTTCAGCGAGTTCTAAACAGATTTTCACTTAGTTTTAAACATAAGTTGCAACGTCGTCGCGTTCAGAAGTCTCGCGACGTGACCAGTATGCATTCGATGTTCGACGTTCCAATGGTCCTTTGTGACTATCTAGACTTAAGAAGGACGAAACAAAAGGAATAACCTCGTTTGAGAACAAAAATATAGTTTTGTTTTGTGCGAAAACAAACACGATGGTGGTGTAAAAAATAAAAATAATGTTCTCGCAAATTATCGATTTATTAGAGTTATTTATGTTTACTCGTACCTATGCTTTTAAATGAGTTACTTATTAGATTTTAATTGACTTTACATCACACACGACAGAACATTACGTTTTGTCGCTACGTGTCGCTTATGTCAAGTTGAAATGTGGGATTAGTAAATAAAAAGAGCAGAGAAATATTTGTAATCATTTAAAAAAAAATACTTCACGAATCATAAAACAACATATATTTAATATTTTATTTTAAAATGGTACGTGAACTGAATTTCTTGGACTAAACCCCTTCTAAATTGTGATTGGCGAAGATATTGCCGAAAATAATTACAAAAAATGCAGGGGAGTGATGCTTTTTGTGAAGTTATTGAAAAATTTATAGCAGTAACTAGTCAACTAATGGAGAATAGCCTCCATTTTATAGTTTCAAAATCTCAACATGACTTACAAAACTTGGTGACTTCCAACTAAACGAGACCATGGAATTTAAATTGGTCCTTTCTTAGAATTCAAAGAACGCTAACGGAAAATTTTTATTGTTTTAGAACGTGACTCGACTCTAGTTCGATAACGTAGGTCCCAACTGATAAGTTTGAATTTAAAGGGTTTTTGGCTGATGTGGGTTTAGCGTTAATTGGGTAAATTTAATAAGTATGTTTGGGAAATAGAAAGGGTAAATAAAAATTAGATTTTCTTAATAAAACTTTTCCACTTTTTTATTTACCCAATAGTTTATAGATTTACAGCCTGTACGTACTCATAACCGGTACGCATGTATTACAATGTAGTATGAATGTGGACAAAGCAAAAGGGGCATGCAGGGATTGTAGCGCGTAGAGATCTGAAGGGTCCGCCTACTCTATGGGAAAAAATCATGAGTATATGGTTAAATATGTCGGAGGAAGCTATAAGTCGGTTTGATTATTGTTTGCAAGAATAACTCACATAATGATTTATTACACTTTTCCATAGCTTAAAACCTCCTTAGTCCAATAAAAAGTAAAAAATATTGTTAGTCAGTTATAGACCAATCAGAGCAGAGCATTTAGCTTGAGCGTGGTCGAGGCGCCATCTTTACTTTTGGAGGGACGCGGACAGTATTGGACATTATTGAGAAATAGCGACTGATCGAGTTGGATCATTGAGATTGAGAGTCTGAGAGACTGAAAGAGTATTAATTGTTGGTAAAAGTAAGACCGGTGCCCTGAACTCGCTGCTCGGTCTTAACTGTGCATTTTCTCTCGATATTATTGTGAAGTGATAAATTGTTATTTAATCCGAATTAAAATAATATGTAGTGCAAAACCATGATCATTATGTTTGTGCTTGCAATTAACCCTGATGATGCCCACTAAATTCTTAACCACTAATGACGATGTCAACAGAAATAATGTTTCTCCGACATCAGAAGTGGGATAACTACCTTCGCTTTCTGTCGTTTTTCAATTTATTTTCAGATTTTTCATTCATACGGACACAAAGCAGATCGGCCTCTGTTAATCGTGGTTCGAAATTCGAATACATCTGGAAGCGAGGTGCAGTCGCAATAATAAGGCATTGTAGATAAATAGAATATCGAGAAAAACTGGGTGATGTAAATACTGACGCTGGTTGGTAACGGTGGACTTCTGCTTTTGCGGACCGTGGTATACAGGGAAGTAAATTAATTCTAGTACTTATTGAGTCAAAAGTTACTTCGTTTTCAGTAAGTGATAACGATAATTAAATCTAAAATTACGAACGGAATCAAACGGATAACGGTGATGGCAAAATTGTTGTACTGTTGTTGTATGTTGCTGCTGTTGTGCCTACTGTTGTTATATTTTGTTTAAAAATGTTATGTTATCGGAGTTTGTGCGTGTGTGACAAATACTAGTCTCTTTAAAAGATACTAGGGATGATACGTACTATATACTGGTACTGGTAATATAATACCCATGTATAGCAGAAACCCGGCCGTACCCGATAAGTACAATTTTATTGTACTAGGTATCGAGTAAAACGCCGAACTAAATCGTATGACGGTACGGACTTACGCGGGTCTCTCGTCATACCCAGTACGGCGGCGCGGTCATTCATAATGCTCGCGCTCGCGGAGAATACGAAGTTACTCGAATAGTTACGGCGATACGATCTTACGATCTTACGATTACGTGTAAGATTTTAGCATTTTCTAACAAATAATTCGAAGATACAAATCTGTTCCTTATTCTAATCTGAATTGAGAAGTTAATTGCGTAATAATGCTAGAGTATTTATTTTGAATTACTAAAAAGAGTTATTTACGTTTGATAAAGATAGAGGTGATTTTAGAGTACCTTTTTTTTAAATATTGGAATTGGTCGACAATAAAATAGTAATATTATTTTAATTTTAAACGTTCTTTACGTCAGTTTATTTGCCTGTGAATATTTATGAAGACGGATTAAATTTTTGGCGGGATTTAACTGTTATCGTGATGCTGAATTGTTTTTGTTGTTTTGCTTGATGTATTGTTATTTTTTTCGTTGTTTCCTGTGCATAAAATAATTGAGTTTCTAAAAGGCGGTCGCTAAGGCCAGGTTTGGAAAACTTGTAGGTATTTTGATACAGCGTTTTAGTAGATACTAAAAACTGGAGTCCGCTGGAGTGGACACGTCGTACACATGGATGATAGTAGATTGCCAAAGTCTTTCTTCTACTCCGAACTCTCATGCGGAAAGCGCAAACAAGGAGTTCAATACCTGCGTTACAAAGACGTGTTGAAACGCAATCTCGCGGCCTAACATCCTAACATATCTACTGCTGGTTGGTAGGACGGAATGAGGAGTACGGAATGGCGTCATACCGTCTACACTGATGTGGTGAAGTATGGCTTTGCAAGTCACATCAGAGCCCATCACAATGACCAACTGATCATTTAGTAGTCGCCGTCACCGGATACGGTGTGGAGGACATATTAGTAGGTACTGGGTATACGGCCATACCCACACCTTTGAACCCGGGTACGTTGCAAGGTAATGTTGAAGGTATATCTCATGCCTATAAGATGATACCCTAGCAGCATGGTGGTTGTTAATGTTTAGGTAGACTTTGTGGGAGGCGAGGCGGCCTGCGGCGGATACAAGGCGAGGTGGCCATAGCAAGGTGAGGTTGCCGTATTAAGGCGAGGTGGCCGTAGCAAGGCGAGGTGGCCGTAGTAAGGCGAGGTGGCCGTAGCAAGGCGAGGTGGCCGTAGCAAGGCGAGGTGGCCGTAGTAAGGCGAGGTGGCCGTAGTAAGGCGAGGTGGCCGTAGCAAGGCGAGGTGGCCATCGAAAAGTACCTAAAATCTGTTGGATAAAAGGCGAGGTGGCCAATTATCTAAAATGTGTATCGTGTATAACGGCGAGGTGGCTGTTTCGATACTATGAACTTGATTTCGTGTGTAGCGTGTGGACTAAGTATTAGGAGTCAGATTCGATAGCAAAAGGCGTAGTGCTAATTTAAGATAATATCTTATCGTCGGTGTACAGGAGCTAAAATAATGATTCCCTTGGTCAGGAGTGGCCGAACTATAACAATATCTTTTTTGCAGTTAAGGACGATGCGCAACCTTCAACATCACACGAGGGCGTGTGGTATGTCAGGACGGCCGTGTCGGAGGAAGCTATAAGTCGGTTTGATTATTGTTTGCAAGAATAACTCACATAATGATTTATTACACTTTTCCATAGCTTAAAACCTCCTTAGTCCAATAAAAAGTAAAAAATATTGTTAGTCAGTTATAGACCAATCAGAGCAGAGCATTTAGCTTGAGCGTGGTCGAGGCGCCATCTTTACTTTTGGAGGGACGCGGACAGTATTGGACATTATTGAGAAATAGCGACTGATCGAGTTGGATCATTGAGATTGAGAGTCTGAGAGACTGAAAGAGTATTAATTGTTGGTAAAAGTAAGACCGGTGCCCTGAACTCGCTGCTCGGTCTTAACTGTGCATTTTCTCTCGATATTATTGTGAAGTGATAAATTGTTATTTAATCCGAATTAAAATAATATGTAGTGCAAAACCATGATCATTATGTTTGTGCTTGCAATTAACCCTGATGATGCCCACTAAATTCTTAACCACTAATGACGATGTCAACAGAAATAATGTTTCTCCGACAAATATATGTATTTATAATCTGGTCCTTATGTTTTTTCACTTCGTACAAAAGGACCAGTTTATAATGTAGGTACTATTTGCTCCTCCGAGCATTATACATCATCAGGTGAAGAGTAAACTTGTTTGTCACTCTTCTTGTATAAAATAAAAGGTCTGTTGGAAACCCAGCACCATGATGTGCATCCGACATTGGATTAATCGTATTTGACAAACCAAAAGCTGAATCTGCACGAAAGGCTTAAACTTACTTAAAAGTATTACCACTTATGGAATATATTCGTTGTGATTGCAATTAAGAGGTTCTAAGTATGGCCTTTCTATGATTTATAGAAAAACTTCTTAGTTATTCATAGTCTATTCATATGCTACTTTTTTTATTTGTTGAGCGGTTTACGTCATGATTCCTTTAATAATTATTCTATACACAAATAAAAAAAGAACGTATGAGATGATATAGAAATTTCTGTACGGAATATTTAATTATTACAGAACGATGTTTTACTATCGGATCCAGAATCAATCAGTATTAAAACGAACATAATTTTACGTTGAAAGCCAATCCGGTACCGAAATCCGGGTCCCTCAAAGTACTCACTAATTAAAATCTACCCTCAGAAAAGACTTGGCGATAAAACGCAAATGTTGCCGCGTCAATCCTAAGTCTGATTTATGAATGGTTTTCATTTGCACGAATGTAACAAATTAGTTTATTGCAATTTGTATTTCAGATACGGACGCGTATATTTTGTTTGGAAATATACGGGGTTATATTTTTTGTCGAAATGCAGAAATGTTGAGACGCAAGTTTTCATTTGAACCTTTTATTTTATAACAAGTATTGATAAAATATTAATTTAAAATTTATACCATTTCCAGAAAACTAAATTTCCAATATTTCCGTGACAAATAATGTCACTCACAATTTGGGTTTATACTAAAAAAAAAAGATTCCGATGAATTAACAACCTCCTCCTTTTTGAAGTCGATTAAAAAAGCCTAGTTTTCAAAACTATGTCAATTTTGCAAAAAAATACTAAACAATTCAAGTGCTCAATAGTTAAACCGGTAAAAAACAGGGCTTGCGGTTAGGTACCTATAGATTTTTATAGGATGAGATAATATGAGTGTCAAACTGCCCGTAACAAGTTGACATAAGAACAGCATTTTTCAATATATTAACCCATTATTATATAAATCATTGGCATGTCCCGAATAAAACTTGCGCTTCTTTTTTTTAATTTCACATTCACCCAAGATTTACTCGTCTCAATTTCAAACCAGTGTATTCCACAAACATGGCCGATCCGTCAGCTAAACGCGTCGTTTGTATTTTTCCAAGCGGCCGTGCGTACAATTGCCTTCATTTATATGTTGAACGTATTGACGTTTCCCTAAAGCCTTAACGACCGTTCGTTAACCCACTTTATGATTTATTCAATAAAAATATTTATCGGATAAATAATGGTGACCTTTTTTCTCATTTTGGCTTTGTGTACCAAATGACGACGTAATGAGAAGAGTGCTTTGCAATTTGAAATTACTGTAGACTTTGATATTCTTTATTAATAATGTACGTTCTTTCATGTCGTCGATGTACTCTTGAAAGTATAAATACTTTTGCTAAACAGGAATTTAATGAATGGATTTTTATTAAATTATGTATAGGTGCCGTCACGAGTTTAGAGCGCTGGCCTTGAATGCGCAGATATCAGTTTTTGGGTCCGTTTGGCGGGGTGGGCGGTGTGCGGAGGGTGAAGCGGCCAGTGCCGGCGCCGTATTGGTGTATCGCCCAAAGTACATTCACGCACATATTGCTTTCGTATTTTTTCACCGTCTTGACCTTTTACCTTTCAATAAGTAGTTCCAGTCGCATCCATCTATAAACTTAGACTTCCTTAATTAACGACGATTTGATGGAAGGAATAGGATTATTGCCAAACGATTAGAATTTTAAGTTTTTTTAAATATAATTGATTATTTTATTATATGTATATAGATAGATAGAATATACTTTATTGTACACCAATAATTAAAATACACATTACATTAATTTTATTATTGATTATGTAATATTGATTCTATACGTATCTACAAAAAAATATAAATTATTATTTTTATAAAATAAACCGTGGTTATATTTTATTTTTCTCTTTTTAAATATCTATATAAAACTTATTTTTCTTTTCCATTACAAGTGACAACTCAAGTTAATTAAACTTTTCTAAAAACACCTCGTAATATATGTGTGCACGAGTGTACGACATGCGCAAGTCTCCTCACTACTTTCGTCGAGCGCTCTAAACTCGTGACGGCACCTATAATATGTCACTCATTACAAGATTCATTTATTTCTGAATATAATTTAACTTGATCAACTATATACTTTTTCGGTAAAACCTTTATTGGAATTTAATTAAATTAGTGCAGCAAAATTCATTCAATAATATACAAATTTTATGCTTCGCCGCATTTCTATATTTTTTTATAATCGGAAGTTGTATTTGTTATCAAATATATTATATTATTAACGTGTCAGTTATGATTGAGCAGATAGAAATAAAAACAGATTATACAGTCATCATTTATCAATACACACACATATCATCAAGCACGAAGCTTCCATCCACGAAAGAGTAGGCATAATTGGGCATACATCCAAAAATTGTGCTGCTACTGATAAAATCGGACAAAGGACCTCAGGCACTACAGTCGTTCCTGCGAAAAATAGACGAACGAAGCAGTTAATATATTAATAAAAATATTAAGATCGGTGCTTTAATTCAAATTTGAACTCAACAATCAGATATCCAATCATTTTCTTCAAGCATTAAATCATCATTTCTCGAAACTGCAAATTCTAAAAGTGTCAGACCTATATTTGGATCAGTTCCAAATTCTATGTGCTTTCGTTAAAACCGCGAACTGAAAACTTAAAACAATGAATCACTGTAAAATTTTTGATCAAATGTATTAATAATAGTTTCATTTTGAAGAAACGTGGTTGGTGTAGAACGGTTGAGTACTATTTCTCTTGTTATACGGAAAGAAACTGCTAATTGGCTCGCACAGCAATACATACCTAATATATAGTAATAAAAAACGCCAACTGTGTGCCGGTTATTTGTTTTAGATTCATATATTTGAAAAAAAAATTGCCAGGAATAAGAATATTATCCTGTATTGTGAGAGTGTTTACAAACATCAATTATTATTGTTACCTACTAACATCTTGAATTAAAAAGACCTTTAGGACATATTATTACACTATTCTAGGTGATAATCTTACGTACGTTGATACAAAGGTTTCGTCTCAAAACCAGCTTTCTAATAAGAAAAGAATCATCAGAATTGGTTCACCCAGTCGAAAGTTATGAGGTAACATACATAAAAAAATACAGTCGAATTGATAGCCTCCTGCTTTTTTGAAATCGGTTAAAAATACATGGAAACACACAAACAAGGAAACCTGCATGCTTTAGAAGTTTTCTAGATGGCGTGTGAAGTCTGTCGTCAACCTATACTACGTTAGTGTGGCGGACTACAGCCAAATCTCTCTCAAATAATAATGTGGATACGTTATATACTGCACCCAATCTTGTTTTACCACATCATTCATCTGTGTTAGGGCAAACAGTGACTAATGCACTTCCCTTGTCGCGGGCCCATCGCTCAATCTACTCTTCAATTTGTCCAATTTAGAAGTCACAATACGCACGCTCGGCGGTTTGTCATATGTATGTTGGCAAAAAGTTTTGCCCTTAGATTGATAGTGGTGTAATGTTGCAGTGTATTGTTAAAATTTCGTATAACGGTTTCACAATGAACTTCTGAACTAATGAACCGATTTTAATGATACTTTGAACACTGTGTAGTGTGTTAGTTTTTCCAATTCTATAAATATAATAGTTTTTATTTCAATTTATAACGTGTGGACCAGTTTACGAGTATGAAGTATATAGTCTGTTAATATAATTATGTACCTAGTTATTTCATTTATCAGATGCGACAGATTAGACGATTATTATCTAATATATAAAATTCTCGTGTCACAGTTTTCGTTGCCATACTCCTCTGAAACGGCTTGACCGATTTTGATGAAATTTTTTGTGCTTATCCGGTATCTATGAGAATCGGCCAACATCTATTTTTCATCCCCCTTAAAGTTAGGGGTAGTCCACCAACCCCTATAATGTGGCAAAACAACGTTTGCTGGGTCAGCTAGTATTGTGTAAAATTAAAACTTTCATTCAGTGAATAATTATATTGCTAACATTTTTTGTATCTTATTCGTTCAAAAATATTACTATTAAAATTTTAATTATGTTAGGTACATAATTCTTTGTGTTTGTTAAAGTATGACTACGAGCTGCACTTTAGATTATATCATATTTCTAAAGCATGGACGATGTTCAATAGGCTGTTGGGTGGTGGTCACTTGAAAAAGTAAGCATAAGGAATTAGAACGTTACTGCATAGCCATTAAGATATATTGTTAAAAAAAGAAAATTGGTATAATAATCTTAATATTGTTATTTTATTTTATAAAAATACTAACAGCCCCCTGTCAATACCACTGTTTCCTTACTTATAGTCTAAATTTCTAAGAATGCTTTTTGAGTCAACGTTATGTAATAAACAATATAATGTTTTTAAAGTTTCACGATTTATATACATTTGAATTATTATATTATTTGAGGTACCTTTCTTAACCCGACATTTTCAAACTTTTCAAATAATTAACGATATGTTCCAAATGTCAGCTGTCCAACTTAGTAGCGATGGCTACATCTTGACAGATTCATCAGTTAACACTCAAGCCAATTCTACTGTAACTAAAACTATACAAACCATACGAGAATCTAACTGACAGAAATCGACCGACACACTTTTTATGCTGTCTATTGCTCTGTTTTGGTATTATTATAATCTCAATGCGTCGGATCCTTTACAGCATCAATCCCTCATGAGTCATAGATGCTATAATAATAATAATAGTCCAGGTCTTTCCCTTCCTCTCTTTCCTTCAATTATACCATCTAGTATGGTTCTAAAGAAGTCGCCGTGTCGTATTAAATGGCCAAACACACAGACTAATAGATACTACGTATGCCAAACATCTTCCCTCTCCTATTCTCTATGGTTCTTAACAGCTGTCTTACTGTCTGTCTTAGCTGTCTACCTATAAATAAAATAGGTAGTTATATTTCAATACGTTATCATCAAAAATGCTGGATGTCTGACAAAAATATTACCGACGGGACTTTCGTAAATTAGTATTCCCACCACAAACAAGAACATTAAACATCACCAAAAACAATGAAAGGGATACCCTTTAAACTAAATTATATAACGAGAGGCTTATACAAACGGTAGACGCGTTTTCTCATTAGTTACCAGATGTTCTAGATATTAATACTTCGGCTTCGTCATCAAAACACTGGGCAGGATTTGTGTTATATAACAGGCTATTTATGAGAATAATTTAATATTCTCTTGTAAAATAATTCCGAAGAAGATCCGAGCTTATCTTGCTAAGGGAAATTATACTTTAATTGTATCAACTATGAATTCGTTTTTTTTTGGTTTTTCTTATTGCTTTTTAAGTTTACATTGCTTTGTCATACAACTTTTTTTTGTGTTTGACGAGTTATAAAAATATTTTGGACTAAGTATGGAAGAAAATATCACTTAGATTTATTTATTTCGTTTTTTCACATAATAATTCATATCGAATAAGGCGCTGGCTGAGGTTGCATACGCTCATATGCTACTACCAGGTGTGCCGCACGCTTGTTTGGTCTCCTCATGGTATAAAAACTAAGATGTTAATAAATATTCTTGGACATTATGACACAGCGCCATCTAGTTCCGAGCTAAGCAACGAGGCTTGTGTTACGGATACTAGTCGGTTGATATACTGCATACATACTTTTTTTTGTAAATTCATAGATACATCCATGACTCGGATAGAAATATTTATGCTCATCACACAAACATTTGTCCCTACCGGGATTCAAACCCGGGACCCATAGCACAGCAGGCAGTGGTAACTACCGTTGGAGTAATTGGGTCTTCAATCTTAAAGATGTATCTACTTGTTTTATTTTGGAAAAACCCATCACACTCCTGTAAGCTAGAATCCACAACAGAGAAATGAGAATAGAAACCCGACTTATGCCAGTGGAATTATCTAACTTGTCTCGCAACGAATTTAATTGTAAAATTAAAATGGAGGACTAGGAATATCAATTTATTTTTCTACTTATTTGTACTTCTAATTTATTTGTTAAAATTATAATTGGATGAGATCTTTTTGCCATAAATAGGTCACAAATCCAAGCTGCTAGTTTTAATTGTTTTTTGTTTCCAAAACACTGATCTACTTAATATTATTAGGGTCTAGCTACAGTAGGTATAATATGAAAATTATTGGAAATAATATGAACATAATAAACCAAAAAAAGTTAACGTAACTAATTATAGCTAGTGAGGTAGAAACATTCCTAGAATAAAGTCATACCTACTAGCTTTTAAATTACATAAGTTATTAAAAATACGTTCAGTGTTCATCGAGCTTCGGACCAATGAGCCTTATGTACAAAGTTTTGTAATAAAACCTCTTTATCTCTTTACAATTAATCGACGTGCTCGAAATTTGACTACGAAACCTGTTTCCAAACTTTTTTTATTGGTAACACTATCCCTTGCCAAAAGTAAAGTCTGTTAACACCCAGAGCGGTTCACTGTTATGCTCATTTTCATATAGATAAACGGTTTTTAACGGATTTCCTCGTAAACATGTTTAGCAACGTAGCCTTAAAAATGTTTTTTTGCACGGTGTAAAAAACATAATATAACAGTAGTTGTATACTATGAAGTTATTGCAATTATCAATGGATAATCCAGCCAAGTTAAAAATACTAAAAGATATTCAATAGGCTGGATCTGACGTCTGCAATAAGAATGGTATTCTTATGTATACAGTTTGACATTGACAGAATAGTCGACATCGACCCAATTGCCTCAAGAAAGAAGAAAAATGTATATAGTTTTTTCATAATTTTTTTATTCAACAAGTCTTGTTTATTTTTATTACCCCACAACATTGAAAATCAAGTTTTAGGGCACTTAAATGGAAACTAATATTTTTGTATTATAATTTTCCAAATAAAATATGAAAATACTCTATTACTATCTATAATATTAATAAAGAATTTTGACATCTGTCAAATAGTGTGATAAGGTGCAGCAAGCAAGACATAATTTATAGGATTTTTTTAACTAATTCGAATAAAAACTAATTTAACCTAGTTACATAAAGTAATCCGGTTGTCTGTCGAGAAATGAAAATGCCCACCGTACAATCTTATAATAATGTATCTTTGCGTACAATGAAGTGTATTGTATTGTATATTCTATGGCAAATTACGTCACAGTCCGATAAATTCCTCTTGACATCGTAAAAGCTATTATAAGCGAGTCCTCATTTTGAAGCTTTCCCTTACACAATAATACTCGCTGTAAGCTTCTTGGACCAGTGATGTACGTTGTATAAATTAAATCGATTCTTTAAATTGATTTCTATTTGTTTGTATGCGAAATATTTACAAGTTAAAATAAAATCGAATACCTAATTTCTGTTAAAATTTGTCAATTTATAATCTTCTAATATATAAAATTCTCGTGTCACAGTTTTCGTTGCCATACTCCTCCGAAACGGCTTGACCGATTTTGATGAAATTTTTTGTGCTTATCCGGTATCTATGAGAATCGGCCAACATCTATTTTTCATCCCCCTAAAAGTTAGGGGTAGTCCACCAACCCCTATAATGTGGCAAAACAACGTTTGCTGGGTCAGCTAGTTTTGAATACAATCTTAAGCAACTAGTGGCATTTATCATGATCTAATCTAGTCTAGAAACTACAAATATAGATATTTTCAATTAACTAGTGCAGCATGATAAAAATCAGTGTGCGTGTCCTACACTGGGTTTTATTACAATGAATCTGAAGTGATCTATTTTATCGCCCCAGGCCCTTATTTTAATCTATCAATCAACAAATCAACTCAGCATCTCGCAGTCCACTGCTGGACATAGGCCTCTCCGCTGTCTCAAACTACGCCATAATACTCTGTCCTCCGCCTTCTTCATTCATCCTTGCTTCTTTTAAGGTCTAACTTACTGTTTTTTAAACTGCTCAGGTATGTGTGTATGTAACAATACAGATAAACAAAACCAGTTGACCAGTTTCATGAAGGTTCTAATTTTAAAAATATAATGCAATCTATGAATTCAAACAGAACTCCAAAAATACACGATGTTACATCACTTTTTATTGCAGCTTTGTTCGATATTCGATTTACAGTGAATCGATTTCACAACGACATCTCGATATAACATCACTATTTGCAGTTGTCTGTTAAACCCGTGACACCGCTTGGATAACCACCAAATTACGTCGAACTCTTTTGTTGTCGAATGAATAGTGTTGAGACAGCGATAGACACTGTTACTTCCCCTTTTTGTTTGGCTCAGAAACGCTGGCAAGATAAATTACTTAAGAGTTGGAGCTATTGTCGAAAAATTAAAGGTTATACGGTTTTTTGAAAAAAATGTTTTGAACGTTTTAAATGTTTATTTTTTAACAATTTTTAAGTATCGCAAAAAAATGATTTATTGTTCTAATGTTGGGCCTGTGACTGTTTAAGGATAAGTGCGTTTCAGTATTGACGAAGATTTTGTGCGAGGTTAATGACCCTATGTTGCCCTTTTTAATCGCATCTAAAGCGTTTTACTTTTTAAAAACAACAAATAGTGGAAATATATAATGGCTGGGTAACGGATGTCTACCCCACAAGAAAGAAGTTCGAATGCCGAACGAAATAAATATCTTCTAATAGTACCAGCTCTGAATTAGTTCACCCACAATTTCAAGGAAATTCCATTATGAAGTTACGTATTTTTAAAAAGCAAAAATAAAATACTCGTTTTTCGACCTACATTTTTTATCACTTCGACATTGTAATTAGTCAACAGTGATTTATTTAATTAGACACTCAAACACTGATACGTCTTCTCCAATTAATACAAGCATTGTGCCTAAAGACAAAGACCGTTTTAATTAATACAGTCTTTGTACTTTGAATAGCATTTTTCAAAGGCGTAAAATGTCTTCAGTACCAGCAAATTAGCACAACAATTTCATTTGAAAAAGAAAATACAACTTGGATTTTTAATTAAGTTGCTAAGTTAACAGTGAAGTGGGTAGTTTATCATAAATTTAATATTTTCAAAAATGTTTTGAGGATTTTATTAATACAACTACTTATATTATAATTTCTGAGCTCCTGATAACCTTGTTGAAATGGGTGTTTGTTAAACTAATGGCCATTCGGAAAAAAAATACAAAAAAAAAACAAGGTACTACCAAAGATACGGCTGTTTAAAAAATATCGATGATTTTTGTTACCTTGTTTTACATTATTGTACACCACGATCACAAATTAATGAATTCCATCGGTTTTTTATCGTTTTAGTAGTTTACGATAACTAAGCTGATAAATAAGCAATAAATAGTATGACTACTATTACACAGCTTTTAAAAAAAAACTAGTTGAATTTTTAATGAATTATTTTTTTTGAATTTTTAGATAGTTTTTGTAGGAAATTTGAAAAAGTATTATGAAAAACTTTAAGCACCCATAGCTTGAAAAAATTGTAGGAAAATACAAGTGACTAATATTTAAAAGTAATATATGCTTATAGCTTTGACCAGCCCCATTGAAAATTAGCGATCGACGCTGTACGCAACAGTTAGGAGAGCATTTGTTCGTAGATGTAGGGCCTGCATCAAAGTGGGTGGCAAACAATTTGTGATCTAAGTGAATAAAGTTTAGAGAACACAGGCGTCGTAGTAAAAAATCAAGCCAAAAACAGTTGTGGTCGCAACAGAACCGTTTTCTAAGTACCCTACTGCAGCCACCTACGTATACATACATTTCACTTCATAATTTATTTACTACCTTGAGTTGGAAGAACGCCAAATCTAGTAAAACGAATCCGGCATTTCAGCGAGTCTCTCTTGCGGTTTTCAAATGAAAACGCTTGCTTACTTGCGCGGATGAGCCCTGCTATTTTATAATGTATTAAGCACACACAGCCCCCATCATATTCTAAACTTTATCATGACAATATTAAGGTTTAAACTCAGATTATACAATTTTTGGTTGGTCACCAGTTGATTACATAAAAGTACCGAGTTAAGCTGTGAGCTTTTAAATAATGATTAGGTACAGTTTTGGGTAGTTACGTTGTATTTGGGCTTGGTGTAAGTGGTTTGGTTTCATTTTGAGAGTTATAATTAAATAAGTAAGTGCCAAGAGGCTTACGGTGATACCGTTTTAGAAAAACCTTTAAAACGTTTTTAAATTATGTCAATACCTACAGCGTAAGTTAATATAAAGATGTATTGAAATACAAGAACATTATTAAGTGCATGCCTAAGGGACTATTTTTATCTGACTTCAAAAAACAAGGAGGTTATCAATTCAACTGTTTTTTTTTTTTTATTATTGTTACCAAACTTTCGACCTGCTGATCCGATTTTGACTATTCCTTTTTTATTTGAAATCTGACGCTTCCTATGTGGTGACATTTTCATTTGGTTCAAGTTCTGACATTTGAAGTAGGTTTTTTTAAGGCAGAAGTCATCGAAATTTTTCTCCGCCATAGAGTATGACTCGCTCAAAAAAGAAAAGAAACACCAAGTGCGATGTTCTTTTTTATTTTTATGGTGATAAGGGAGCAAACAAGCAGTCGGCTCACCTGATGGTAAGTGATCACCGCCAACCCCTGCACCAAACCATTTAGGTTTCTAAAAATAGGGTATTACTAAACTGACAGCAAACGGAATGCCTATGCTGTCAGAATAGTCACTCCCCCAACGAGCTTTGGTAACCTCACTCACTCACAGAAATACAACTATTGTAGATTCACTGCAGTCTTCTGTAAGGCGGAGGTACTTCCCCAGTCGGGCAGCTCAGTTTGAGCGAAGAATCTCACTATGCCCTACCTCTCACAAAATGTTCTAGGCTTTCTTCTCGACCGCGGAGTATCCCTGGTCATAGGTAGACTGGTAAAGAATCGTCGGGAATTAATAATACCACTGCAATAAAATCCGTAAATATTAGTTGTATTTAAATATCCATAAAATAACATAAAATGAAACCAATTTAACTATCTGATATAAACGCATCAATTAACAAATGTATGTTTATGATTCCATAACAATAACATTATTATTTTTGTCAAAAATTAAACCGCAAACAATAAACGATTGAAATAATACACGATTAAATCCATGACGCCTATTAAATTCACAAATTTGAAATATTAGAAAATCTTTTATTATCTCTGACTTGTAGGAGTCGTAATAAATTGGCTGTCTATTGTTTCTCTAGACCAATCAAACTGATGGTGAGGCTATTAAATACGCGAGTAAGAAGGATCTATATCTAAATCTAAATATTTATATAAATGTGCATGGAATAGACTAAATATATAAAAAATACATATAAATGTGCACGAAATAATAATATGTATATTTGGACATTATGACACAGCGCGATCTAGTTTCGAACTAAGCAACGAAGCTTGTGTTTCGGATACAAGAAGGTTGATTTACTACATAATTATGTTTTTTTTTTTGTAAATACATACAAATGATACAAAAATTTTGATTGCTCAGGGCACTCGTAGCACAGAAGGCAGCGTTGATGGTACCTACATTTGTAAATACATCAAAAAAAAATTAAAGCTTAGCTTACCATTACAGGCTTAATTCTAATTGATTGTTACTAAGATAACTTGATAATTATAATACTTTTAAGGTCACACAAAGGAAATCACAAAACCATCACCATAAAACCTATCTTAAAATTCCTTGATAATTATGAAATAACTATAAATCCGAGTCTATAGGACAACACTGGGTGTATAAAAATTATGATATGATATATTTTTTTACTTTTACGCAGGCAAAGTTGCGAACACAACTATCTTTACAATAACTTTGTTCCCGCTTGTTTCATGGCCTCATAGGAAACGCGCAAATGTTTTGACTTTAATTATTGCTTACTCAAGATGAGGTTGTTCTCAAAGTTCGTCCATTTTGAGTTAAAGCTCCAAGACGACGATGGAATACGACACCGTTTGATTTCGATCTTGAGACGAACTCTCTTAATTACCGTTTGGCGGTCTTTGACAAAAGAAATATTATAGCAGTTGTATCAACTTGTATCAAGTTGTTGGAGGGGGATGGTATTTAAAAACTTTCGACCCTATGCTATTATAAATAAGGGTGCGTTGATTGTATAATGTGGCAAAACAACGTTTGCTGGGTCAGCTAGTCTAAATATATATAACTCAAAGGTGACTGACTGACTGACGTAGTGATCTATCAACACACAGCCCAAACCACTGGACGGATCGGGCTGAAATTTGGCATGCAGGTAGATGTTATGACGTAGGCATCCGCTAAGAAAGGATTTTTATAACGCGAACGAAGCCGCGGGCAAAAACTAGTATCTATGTATATATAAGCATTGTAAATTGCTATATTGTAAGCGGGAATCGTTATTTTTCGAAACTTCCATTACCAGGGACATTTCTAACGAGTAGCCTTAAGACATCATTTGTTATGTCTCATTTGTCCAATAATTTCACCACCTACGAGTTCAGATTTAAAAAATGAATACTGTAAAACAAACCGTCATTTACATTCATTTTTAAATAAGTGCTAAGGCAATGGAAATTGAATATTCTGCGTTGTATTAAATATTTATCCAATTTTAGCAATAACTCTGGATTTATTGGAAAAAAATATTGCTGGGGTACAAAAAAGTTCGAATTGAACTTCCATTGAATGTGGGACAATAAAATTGTTTCTACAAAACAATAGTAAATGGGGGCTAGTTTTATTATTTCCTATTCTGTTATTTACATACCCTAGTTTCGTTTTATACGGCGGAATTAAAAGTGTAAATTTTATAAGAGCTTACTAGAGCGTAAATATTTACGGATTTAAATTTCATAGAATCTGTGTTTCCACTAATTATACTTTGGTATTAATACTCGCATTAATGCGTGTACTCGTGTTATTAAGGTAATACACAGATTATGTAGGATTTTTCTGGCAATTTTAATTGTAATATAGTAAGTATTTATAATGGTCAATAATGATTATTATGTTAATGATTTTTTATAATAAGTCACTCTAAATCCCAAAAACATGAAGCTTGAACAAGTTTCTTTATCCTAAAATGTTCGTAGTCAGTGGCGATTACTTAACTCACAAAACTCAAAATTGTTCAATGTTTACATGTTTCAAACATGTTGTTTGACAGTGGGATGTTTAATACATTGACAGAAAAATAAGATTTCAACATGTTTCGATTTGAATGTTGCGGCAGTGAGAGCACACGGTAATAACAAAAGCTATAAAACTTGTTACTTAATCTGGACACCCGCCTAACAATAGAGAAGAAACTCCTTCAACAAAAGGATCTTAGTCAACATGTTTACGTCTTGAGATTGAGATTAGATTATATTTTATTGACACCTGAGGCAGCTAATGATGTGCCGAGCCGACATTATCTGAAACATGTTTTTTATTTGTTGTCTATCAGTACCTATGATCTTACTTGGATTTTTATCTTATAAGAGTATTCAAGAATAAGAAGAAAAATAAAGTCATTTGTGATGGGTACAAGAGGCTGAAGATAATATACCATCACGCATGTTCATCACCAAAGAAGAGATTACGGTTAAAACGTTTATTTTCCAGTATTGTAACGACAGGGACACAAATTCAAATTCCAACGTGCTATTATAGAAAACCGAAAAATACTTCTTGAGCAAATCATCTTTGTTCAAATTAGATATCTTTATTTGGTTGATTTTCTTTCCAAGCTACGCAGCAATATACTGCGGCGTCTGATGTCCCAAGTATAAACATGGCCCGTGACCTTGAAACAAAACTTGGGAGAGAACTTGCATGTTTGATGAATTTCCTCAATGTCGTTTGAAATCTGCCAACTCAGAATAAACCATAGTGGTAGACTGTAGCCTAAAATGATAAAGTACGTATATACCTATAATACTTTGCAAACCCCTTTTTAAGCATTTTATTCAGCAATTATCGTGAAATACCAAATCCACTATTCCTAAAACTCATTTATATCCGTACAAACATTAGCTAGCATAGTTTCAATAATAGTTGTAGTTACTAGTTTAGATGATAACTCTGCTGAGACCCGCTTGTAAAACAGTTGTCAAGCATTCTGGACAACAATGCCCTTATTTTAATCACATAGTACTTCGATGATCGGACGATTTAAACTTAGGTATTTCAACTAATGTTTTGGTAACACGTGTTTCAGGGTTCGAACAAGAGGGTTTGGGGTACATTTTACAAACTCGAAACTAACTTCGATGTAGTAAAAACATTTTCTGGCACCCCTAGTTTCCTTTGTTCTCATTACCATTGCAAAAGTGTGTTTATTTATATTGCCAGAAAGTTATATTTCCGTTAATCTGACCATTGGAATTGTGTAAGAAAATTACCTTGCCTTTTTGTAATTGTTACCAATACTGCCTCATGAAGTAGTCGTCCTAAGCGAGGCTGCTAAAAGTAGGATCTTGGAAACAATTCCTAAGCCGAGCTTATTATAAATTTTCTACCACTGACATATAAAGATGGGTGTTATTAGTTGAATGTGTATGACATTGCAGCTCTTACATAGATGCCGTGATTTGTTTGAGGTCCTTAATGTAAAGTTGACTGTTATTAGCTAGAATAATACCGATGGTTTTTATAACTATGTAGGGATCATTGACGTGCAAAAGTATACTTTAACAGAATGGTATTCTGTAGTTTCTGCCTACCCCCATGTAAAAAAGGCGTGAGTGTTTATATATATTTATAACTAGAAGAAATCTGTTTCACAGCTTTCAAGTCAGAAGCTTTGTAGAGGTTTTTTTAATTTATCTATGAAATTTCGGTATCACCTGGGAGTAAGGTTTCAACATCGGCAATATCAATATCACGTCGCCTGCTACACGGGATCTTTAATATTGTCTAGGTTCCATATAACATGAGGCAGCATGAGCATTAGTATATTACTACCAAATAGAACGGTTATATGGGTGCGCTGGTAAGTCATGTTATGTGGTATAAAATTCTTCTGGTTCAAGTATACTTTTGCATGTCAATGATTTAGATTTTACCTACTATATGACGCCGGTGTTGACGTTTTTTGAGAAGAAACACAAAAAATAAATTTAGAGCATTATAGTCTGTTTTAAGGCCCAGACTTAATAGTATGTACCAATCAACTATATCACAATATACATAGGGATAATGTGTGGCGATTAATCATATATATATAATTATGTTATATGATAGCCTAGCGGTATGACCAGTAGACAGATGTCAGAGGTCTCGAGTTCGAACCCAAGGCACGCACCACTGACTTTTCGGAAGTTATGTGCGTATTTATACCAGCTCAAACGCTGAAGGAAAACATCGTGAGAAAACCTGCATTTCCATTCCCTTTTTGAAGTCAGTTGAAATACTATTACAAAAATCGATAGCATACAGACTTAAATTCTCACATACATAAACATCCAAACTTGGATCAGCTGTCAAGTGTCAAATTATCAAACTTTTGAATCAAAAGCTGCAGCTACTACGACAATCACAATCATGGTTTTTAATTTTCAAATAAACAACTCATTATGAGTATTACAATATTTTCCGCGAAGCACTTCGGCCTACTCAAGACGCGTAACTTAATAATATACAATTAATAACTAGCTGCTAAGTCCTCTTGAGACGTTCTAGTAATCCACTTCCTGTAATTACATCGCTCACAACAGATGCCGGTCGATAATGTAATAAGTTTAGCATATTATGGTACTAAACTACCCGTTGGGAAGAACTTAGGAGCTTGTTCGTCCCGTACGCTGGAACCGGTTCCAGAAAGTACCTATATCGTAAGCTATATTGGTGGACACATCTAGTAGCCCGTCTTCTCAACTACCATCCTGACGGGTAAAAACATCCATTGAATATGAAAACAAGAACAGAAAGAGTATTTACTTGGTCCAAAATGTCGAGAAAATCACATATCTACGTTAAAGTTTCAATGTCGGTTGACTTTATGTGTACTTGAATATACTTTCATGCAACTTGTTTCGTAATGTAATTCTGGCTTTACTGATTTCTTATAATTACCCATATTATTTTATTGCGATAATATATGGATGTTATTTAATATGTACATATTAAATAACATCAATATATTATCGTCATTTTTAATCCTTTACAATATTCATGGGCACTAGCAGACCAGTTTACCTTATATTTCAATATGAAGTATGTATGTACATAATATGTTCATCAAAGAAATCTGTATAACACTTGAACATATTTTTCGTATCAGGAAAAACATAATGAAACCTCTCCATTTATATTACATCTACAAGGACATCTCAATAGGGCCAAAACTGAATCAATTTAAAAGCAGTACGAGACAACGATTGGATAAATTAAAAACGCGAAGTAAATTGCAACGTCAATCAGACGGAGCTGCGTCATTGCTCAGGCAATCAATCTTCATGAGACCGCGGAGTCTTTAAGAAAAATAAATTGCTTCTTACGTCACACGGCATAAGATAAACTCGCAATATGAGTGTAAGCCTCGCGTGAGAATGACGTGTCACGTATGTACATAAATATTGGTATTAGGAGAGGGGACGTGGGCCTAGGGAGCGGTTCCCGTCATTATTGGTACGGAGAAATAGTGTTTTGTTTTTGTAAGTTGACATTTTACCTAAGTTGTTTATGAGCATTTTTACGTACCATTTATTTACCTCACCTAATTGTGTGTGTGTGTGTGTTTTTTTAGAATGAAATCAATCATGTTTTGCAAACTGAAACCGAACAATCTCATTATGTAATAAAAAATAATAACATTCAAAGAACTGTATTCTAAAGATCATTTCTTCTGGGTGTTTGAAAAATTTGCGGCATAGCATCTTGATTTTACACAAACTTGCCAGTCAGTTAACTAAATATCAAGTGCAAAATAGTTTCGAAACATGTGGAACATAGTCATCAGAAAAAATAGAAATTTGGAAGGTGTTTTTACACTTTTTCAACCCAACTCACAATATACATGTATAATTATGTGTTTTATGAACACGCCCAAAAACATGACGTTGTATAACAAAAATAAAAAATGAGACACAACAGTATTTAATGGATCCTATGCCCATTAAGTACTGTTGTGTAACTTTACGGGCATAGCAAATGGAATATTCTGGAAGAATAATTAAGGTCCCAAAAGCCTTCGAAAAAAACAGACCAGTGACAGCGTCTAGTGTAACTCAAAAACATTTTACATGAATTATGAATGGTGCCATTTTAGGTGCCATTATAATTTTCCGCTCAAAACTCAACACCGCTTTACGGAATAGTTTTAAAGCGACCCCTTTCGGATTAATGCGAGTGTTATCAATCGCGCGATATGAGGCAAGCAGATGCTGCCTTTACAAATGGTTCGCTTGCCGTGACGGACGGCATTACGTTCACAACGCTCCCTGCCGAGTTGTGTGAACTACGCTTTGCATAACATTTACATGTTTAGCGAAGATTATTGTTGGACTATCTAGCTAAATGTTTGCGACATTTTGTTGATAAGCTTTTCTGTACCTTTCCTGGCCTTGAACATACTAACCAAGTGAGCGTTGGGTGAAGTAAATGGTTTCGAAGTTCCCCGTTGATCAAGTATTGGTCGTTAACTTGTAAAGTTTAATTATCTGTGATGCCTTTTCTTTTTAGGTCCACGTGTTTACATATGCTAATGCTGTAAGTGTTTTCACGTTATAAAAAAACAACCATATTGATGGTATATACTTGTTGACTACGAATCCCTACAAAATACAAAAGACGATAGAAAAAAATACCGACATTTTTTCTGTTAAAACACAGGTCGTCACCATTTAATAGTAGAGTGATGCCTATATTTTTCCATTTTCTTCTAAATGTTATTTATACAAGACAAAGTTTGAATTCCGTTAAAGTTAATTCTACAACTGCAGGAACGATCAAACACATGTTATATGTATATAAATATATTATGTAGATATATATACCAAATGTAGATCGGAAATAACACACGAATGTGGGGTGTAATTTTAAATTTACGGCACGCCTGTTCAGCCTGTGAAATGCGGTAAACGTCAGTCACGATTGCAACCTTAGCCGAATTTCAACTGCCACTTGGCAACTGAAGTTAGTTACATTAAAAAAAACATTTACGATGCAAGTAACCAAGTTACCAGTTTGAAACAAAATATCATACTATTATTATCCGTCAGATATTTCTGAACATTATGACACAGCGCCATCTAGTTCTGAGCTAAGCAACGAGGCTTGTGTTACGGATACTAGTTGGTTAAATACATACATAATTATTATACATAGAAAAGTTAATCGCAGGGCGGTTGGACTGCACTTACATATATTAGAATGTGCTGCAGTAGGCATGTAGCCACGGTACGCTGACTGACTTATTTATTTATTCAAAATTTGCATGACACTTGTATTTTTATTATTATATTTTGTGACATTTCGTTTATTTAATAATTATTATGTGAGCAAATGACACACGAAATTGACAACTTTATATGAGTTTTTTTTAACATCTACCTGACATAAATGTTTATTTCCACGACTCGGAAACAAATCTTTATAATCATCACACAAACATTTGTCCCCACCGGGATTTGATCCCGGGACCTATAGCACAGAAGGCATATGTTAAAGACCGCTGGACTTTGGGGTCGTCTAATTGGGTATTCTTTAGTATCGTGATTCATGCGTGCTTTCAAACAAACATTTTTTAACTTATACTAAACCGAGACTATGTGTATGATAATGTTTTAATTGCATGTGATCATGGATGCTGTAAAGGTTCCAAAACATTGGGATTTGATGACACAATATTATGACCATATATTTTTTTCATTTCAATTATAAATTTGCAAATTTTTTTGTGCAAATATTATTTGCATATTTAAAGACTAGTTGATAAAAAAACAACCTGTATTCATAATTTATCACTTCAGTGACAAAATATATTCAGTTTCAACTAGCATAATAGAAAGTGTTTAGATACAAGAGGTACATTAAAATCGATACCTATCCATTAGTTTGACACTTCACGTTATATGTTGACCAACAGAAAATGATCTTTCACGACACTTAATAAAGTTAAAAATGGAATTTTACTCCTTTCAAGATAAGGTCTACTGTGCTTTAATATCGATATTACTGGGGGGTCTTGAAATAATGGTCGATTGTCTGCCAGTATTTCGTTATGCATTTTCCCAGGATAGGTAAATTGCATTGTTTAGTAGTTCAAAAGCTAGTTAACTTAACTATATTGGCTTATTTAACTTATAAAAGGTTAACTTAAAATTTCACTTGATGTTCGAGTGGCTAGGGTGTTTTAGCTGGCAGAAGTACAGTTTGGATAATTGCATTTATTATAAGTTTACTTAGAACACCTGAATTGGGTTCGTTGACTTATTGAGCGAAGGCAAAAAAAAAACACTATAGTATTTCTAACAAGATATCATCAACATTTTTGTTCTACTGCTGGGTTCTACACTGGCCTCCTCTCATTTGTGAGGAATTAGGCTATAGTGCACCACGCTAACCTACTGCGAGTTGGCAGACTTCACATGATATCGAGAAAATCTCTTAAGCATGCCAGTTTCCTCACGATGTTTTCCTTGACCATTTGAGCATGACGTGATAAATACGCACATAACTTCCGAAAAATCAGTGGTGCATGCCTTTGGTTTGAACTCGAGACCTTTGACATCTCACTCCAATCGTCACACCACACCAAACCTTAATAAAATTATAATGTGCATGAAGGGATGAACGTATGTATTATTATTATTATTGTCTTATAAGAGTATCTATGGAGGTTCTTTGTCGGCTCTTCTACTTTTTGGATTACTTATACAAATTATTGGTAATAGACTAATCAAAATACAACTCTTGAGTTTTGGAGTTATTTCTATTTCTAAAAAAATTGTTATTTGCCACAAACTAGGATTGGTTGTATTATCCAAGATAAATTTATTATTACATGCGCAAACATTTAAACTTGGAACAATTTTGAACCATAGTAAATTGTGAAAGATAGAATTCTCGTATAGAGGCCAAATGCAAAGAGGTGACGCCACTTATCACTGTTTGCAGAACATTGCACACGCTTTCCAAAAAACAATGTAAAAACACGCATATTTTATGTTAGCTTAATGTAGGGTTATTCTAGTTATACTTTTTTCGGAAATCGACAAAATAAACAAAAAGAGGTTGCATGTATTCACTTTCACGAGTTCAGGTAGATAGATGAAAAGGCCCAATGTGGCAGGTTTTTTATTCGTTTTCAGTTTTACTCAAATGCCCTTATAGTCCAAGATCCCAGGGCCGCCAGACATCACGTATTTTCTGACGAACCAAGTGTGGATTATTGAGTAGTGCTAGTATGTACTAAGGACGCATGCCTACCAGCTATCTTGCCTAGTGGGCCAATTTTCAGGTATCAGGTAATCAAGGTACATACAAATATTACTTACCTCACGTAAATTCTCCAAGCTGATTTTTACGTATATTTTAGGCACTTTCCGTCGGCCGTATTGCTTTGCAGACGCTTTAAAGCTCCCGAAGGAATTAATTACTTCAATTTACTTCACGTAAATTATGATGCTTACTCTATTACAGTCATATAAAGAAACATAAAAATAAATTACACTGACCCGAAAAAAAAATTAACATGAATTCATAGTCTATTTATGCCTAGTTTTTAGGTTTTTAATTTGAGATATCTTCACGTCACGACATTTTCTCGTATCCTACAACATTATTTAAAATTAAAATCAGATCTTAACAACAAAATTCATTAAAAAATATGAAGCTGATAAAATAAAAACTATTTTATCTATATACATCAATAAATTAAAAGTCAAAGGTAAAATGAACAAAAAGGAATTCTAAAACTTAATTAAAAAGATCAAGAAGTTTAATTTCTTTTTTAGTTTTTTAACTTTGTTATTTCTGAACGCAAATTTTGGGAATCAACGTCTGAATCTGAAATACTTTCTATAGGTACACTAACTTATTAAATTTTTAAAGTTGCTTAAGGTTTTGATCATAAACAACGTTTCAAGTTTATTAAAATACAGATACATTATTTGGCAATTCTAGACGAAACTTGAACACAACAGAAGTCGATAAAACTTTATATCGATTATAAATTTCGGCACATATTTTGTCATTTAAGCACAATATTGAATTAAATCAAGTAGAATAACTTAACTCTTGAAGTAATAGGAATGTCGATAAAAGTTTATATCAGTTTCACAATCTCAATCGACACGCTATATTTATATATAGCCGTTTCATTATATTACAACTTTACATTAACCGTTACGTAATATCGCTACCTTATCGGTACCTTCTCCTAAGAAATCAAATACTTTAAAACAATATAATATGATATTATAAATACATGTTTCTTTTTTATCTGTTACAACTAACTAGTTAGTCGGTTTTCTAATCTTAAATACGACTATTAAATTTCAGCTGGTCCTCAAACTCAGCAGCCACTCATGATCTTAATAATTATGTTATACCACATGTGTTATATCTTTTTTAATAATATATGTATACATATAATCTAAAACCCGACAAATCGTTCTTTAACTTAAAACTAAATGGTAGTTATATCTGATATGTGAAAATATATTGCATAAATCTTGATCAATATTTTAGTAAAATATATTTGGTATAGGCATAGTGTCTATACGTAGGTACATTGTACATTGTAACACAAACCCTATATAATTACTATCTACTAATGAGTTTCTTATTAAATTTAAAACCATTTTTATTGCTTCTACAACAAAACTAAATCATAACTTTTGATTCGTAATTCTTTTGCCCAATACCAATGAAGCAATAATATCATACAATACACAAACCGATTACCCTCAAAATTAAGAATTACCCAAACATTGCGTGTTTGGCGACAGTAAAAATATACCATTAATAAACCCATAGGCCAGCTCGTTTAAACTTGCCCGCCAAATTGGCATGTATCAAAGTTACTATGTAATTAATATTAACCTTCGTAATTCTGTGTTTTCTTACGTCAGTCACCTTTGAATGACTCATTTCGAATGAGTTTTTTTTTAATTGTTGACTTGAAAGCACCGAGAAATTCAAGTAAATCCTTTTTCACTCCGGCTCATAAATTACGATAAAAATTAAAACTGCAGCTTGTTTAGCACTCATTACACACATCATTAGAATCTATAAACTAACAAAAGCAGTCTTTCCAGTATTAGGTGATGACAAGGGGTTCCATAGTTCTGACGTGCAAATCCAATACACTTTAACTCGAGTTACAGTGTTTGTTACTATGACTAGTAATAGGGTTCCGTTTTTACCATTTGGGTACGGAACCCTAAAAAACGATTTATACATAACATGTACAGCTTATATTAGTTTTTACAATATTATACATTACAGTTTCACTTGAGTTATCAATTCTGGCAAAATAGGTTCATGAAAGGATTATTAACCTTTCATGAACGGATTGAGTATTCTATAAAAATCAACTGCTATGTTATAAAGAATAGTAGATACATAAAGAGCAATAGAATAGTAACTCAAATAAAATTAATCCTTATATTTTATATACCTATTAACAAGTTGTGAATTTCACATTTCTCTGAATCACTGTAATATGTACTATAATTACGTATGCTATTTAATACGTAGGTAATAAAGTTTCCTACAATGATTCCATCCATCACAGTTTTTAACTGTCATGGCTGCAGTAATTTTAAAAGCATTTCACGATAATCTGATTACCTTCAGTCGGATGGAAGTGAGAAAAGCTATGGAGGGTAATGTTATTAAAAAATAAATTTAAAAGTAAAATATATTTGGTGTAAAATCTACTTTATTTTTTTCGTATATGAGGGCTTATGTCGTACTATAAAAAAGATACTTACAAAAAAAAGCGTGTACAGAATTTGAAAATGGAACTCTCTATAGGAACATGTTACTTTTAAATTTGTAAGACTGTCATTTGTATTTTTATTTCATGGTAGGGTCCTTCTGAAAATTGTGTATTATTATTACAATGAATTTAACAAGCAAAAATATTCGCTAGGTGCTCATAGTCTTACAATTCTTGCTATAGATTTAAGTCAACAAGATGTTCGCCAACGACCTCAATTATTGGCATTTGGTGATGAAGCCACATATATCTGTGTGTTCGTGATTTTAATAATTTAGACGAGTACGTCATTGGCAAGACAATGTACGTGAAGGTCGACCGATGTCTGCGGTTATAGGATCCAATATTGATTCCACACTATCACCGATTAAAACTAGCACAAAAAATAATTATCTACAAGTTCATATTAAGGTTTGAAATGACCTAAGTGCAAAACATTTTACATGTGGATCTGAAGATTCCAAGCCTTCAATACCATGTGTATTATGATGGAGGACCAAAAAATTACTGCTTCTCGAGTGGTGAAATGATAAATTGTTGAATGGAGGACAATCATTGGCCGTATATAATATTGTGACGAGTGAATAAACCTAGGTGTAATGAATGTTTAGGATTAAACAAACGCATTTGACTTCACAATCCGCTGGTCACACCAATACGCTATCGTCGCTCATTCCGTGAATGTTTTACAACAGAACTTGTCCACACAAATGGCAAGAACTAAACTACAAAACAAGAAGAAAATAAAGTCTTAATATTACTTGTCCCGACCTCAGCTTACCCCAAAAAGGACCAAGAAAGGCGCATTGCACTTAATTACACTCCTTTGAGACGACGGCAGTCTATTTTTATCATTTCCACTGACCGTCTTGGGTTGCGGTAAAAAAAAGAAGTTATTATTAAAAGCGAGGCGCACATTAATTTTGCGACCTCAAAGAAAACTACGGGAAAAACTTGCTAATGTACTGCAAGGGAAATATACATTTTCTTAATTAATTGAAAATGGCAGGAGGATATACTTAATGTATTACGTAACATTTACGTAATCCTAACTGGTACGGTACGGAGAAAAATATCATAGCAAAGTGTTATTGGGTTTTTCTATGAAATTCTCAGTAGGAACTCGGAGTTTGGATTGGTGCCCGAATGATGGCAATAGGCTCACCCCTAACAGGGGGCTTAAGTCCCACGTAATAACGTGGGACTTAAAAAATACCAGCAAAATGTGGGTGTACATTAGTACAGCCCTGCCTAATCCTTCGGGGACTTATTATAGTTAATATATAACTACGTTGCATATATTTATTCATTATGTAATAATGATCTGCGTCCTTATTTCCTTAAACTTTCCTCTCACGGGTCAGCGGGAAGGAAATTTCATTAGTAAAAAGCAGTGACCTTATACTTAATGTTCGTGTTTTTTCTGTTATTTTGTTTCCTATATATGCACAGTTAACAACAAAAACCATGATACAAATATTCATAAAAAAAACACAGTGACTCGGTAAAAAGTCCTATAATTGAACATCAATCTATTTCAGATCAGACCCGCGAGATCCGAATCGAATGACATTTCAAATCGATTCACCGCTGTAACTAAATTATTTCAATCACGATTGCCATTCGATATGCAAGTGTGACAAATTGGATAAATATTTAAATATCTTTATCTTCTAGTCAATCAATCTTGGATAATTGAGTTTCTTGCGGTATCATTACTTGCTCAAAATTGCCTTTTTAAGGTCATTAGTTATTCGACTAATCAGTTGCTAGGTATTTATTTTTATGAATACTTGAAACTTTGTGAAACCTACTAGACTTCATATCCCCACCAGCCATGGATACACTTTTTTCCGTGAATTATGTTATTATAATTAATAATTCGGTCTCTAGAATTAAAGTGTCATTAATTTCACTGAATCGTTCACTGGTCCTTCGGTACATGCCAACACGGCGTGATGTCTTCACTTAGACTCGTAAAAAAAGGTAATGTTTCAAACGGCGAAGAATTCAATAATCGAATGCCAACCTCTATCTATTTTAGATCAAGCCCACGAAAATCGAATCGGATGACAATTGAATCGATTCATTGAGGTGGGTGAATTGTACCGATTAAGGAAAATGGGACGATACCGACTGATTTTATTGAATTCCTATTAAACACGCTATAGAAAACCTTGGAGGAATCTGTACGATTAACTGTTTTTATTACGGAATCAAAATTTGGGAAGTAGTTCTTGATATTTCTAAGCGTTGGCTTTAGTATTAGGTAGATTCTGCTACCTGTAATAAAATACAGGTTATTCTGTCTCATTGATCTCTTGTGGATCTAATACCATTTTTTAGCTAACAGGAAAACCAAACGAATCGGTTTTTTAAATGAAAATGTTGAATTTTGTTAACGTTCACAACGTAGCTGAATGTGTCTGATTTTATTCATGAGCTCATTCGCGGACTGTGAACGTATCAATAATTAGCACATTTGTACCATGGTGAATATAAATTGTTGGTGTTGTTCTTTTAAATAAATCATTTCGTATATTTCCCATGTTAATACAGTTCAACAGTACAGTCGTTTGTTACTACTTATGGATTTTAGTGACTTAATCGTATAAGGCAGATTTATGTTAGGAAAAGTCTCATCGATTTAAATAGTCGATATAATATTATGAAAAAAATAAAAAAAATATGTACATAACATAGAATCGCGCCTATCGTCCCCGAAGGGTTAGGCTGAGGTGTATACAATGTGGAAATGATAACACGGCAATAAATGAAAAGACGAGCCATACTAGTTCAAGAGAGTATTTTGACTCTATTAAATAAGTCGTAACATCTATATTAAAAATAAGTTTTTTTCAAACAAACTAAATGGCACAAATATGCAAAAGAAATTAGATGTGCCTAAGGAGTTTTTTAAGATTAGCGAAGGTCTTTTAAGTGGCGAGTTGGCAACATGTGTTTATACTTATGTTGCAGGTCTTCAACCTTATCTGTTGATGGCCTACTGAACAATACATCATGTTGAACATTAAAAAAATTGAAAATAATGTCCTGTGTCTAAACTACTGGGTATATTTGATTGATTTTTGGTATAGAGACTTAGAATATCATTAGGTATACTGGGTTTAATTTATTGTCGTGTTATCATCTCCACATAGTATGTACACCCACATTTTGCCGTTTATGTTTTAGGTTCTATGTAATAGAGAGCGAGACTATTACAAAAAAATAAAAACGTTAGGTTAGTCATATTAAAGCGCATAATTACCTCATATATATATTCATTTCAACATAAAATAAAACCATTTCTTACGGATTCTATAACGGTATTTTGATCATGGATCCTGTAAAAGATCCGAAACATTGGGATTAAAACATTATTTATATACCGCTATAAATTAATAACCAGTGTTATTTTCAATATATATTCGCGTAAGTGTAAGAAATCAATATTCATTGATTGATTGATTGATTGATTGATTGTTTATTTCTGTAAATAGATCTTTTTAAAGACACTTTTACAAGTCATGTACATTTTTTTTTTTAGTATCTAGTTGACATCGGCATTTCCTAACTGACGACCTCTGAGAAGAAATGCCGAAACAAACTCAGAGAATCATGGTCTCTTTTAAAGTCCAAACATTTTGGTTACAATATGTGAGCCTGACGATGTAAGTTAAAGTCTGGGATGGCCTTTTGAAGAAAGCACCAGTGCAGCTTTGAGTTGACCTGTCCATACTGACAGCACGCATACGTCAGCCATCGTTTAGCTCAAACCATTATTGTGGGAGCTTAACGACCCGACGCACGTCTATGCAAGATCAGCGGGACATTTGCTTAGGCCATTTCAAAAACCCAAAGCCGCCAGACATTAGTTTGTAAGCGTATGTTTATCTACCTACAAAGTGCTCACATTCACATAGATATGTATATTATAAATTATCCCAATGCATAAAAATCAACATAATGTCAAATATAAAATAATTATGTCAAAACATAACATTAACATAATGTCAAAAATATAAAATAAATAAAGTCAAATAATAATAATAATTAAAAATCTATAGATATATAATAAAAATCTATCATTTAAACACTTAGACATACAGGCCAACGCGATAAAGCAAACAGTACTAGCCTGTATATTGATTTCAACTCTATGGTAGCTAACATAAAGTTCCAAATAATTTCCTTAAAATTACTTAACGTATAACAAAATTTTCTTGTACCTGATCTAGATTTAATCACGCTAGTCACGTCAGAATTTATAAAAGACTTAAATACTTACCCCACTTCCTTTCCCATTTTTTGGTTACCAACGATTACGAAAAACTAGCCAATTTATCCATTTCAATGAGTAGTTAGCCTACAGAGAAACAAGTCCCTTGCTAGAAGTCAATATTTCCTTTTCTTTTAGGGCTATCACGCACAACAAATGAATGTTATGTAATAATAATTTCTATCTATGTTTATTTTTGCCGATATTTGTCGATCTATCTACTAAAATAATAATTTGGTTTAACTTAAACTCCACCTAGTATACTATATTCGTTGCGCTAGTTTTAAGAAAATCATCATCTTCATCATCATCAACCCATGAATGTCCCACTGCTGGGCACGGGTCTCCTCTCAATTGAGAGGGATTAGGCTATAGTCCACCACGCTAGCCTTCTGTGGGTTGGCAGACTTCACATGCCATCGAGAATTCTCTCAAGCATGCAGATGAGAGATTCTAGGAAAACCTGCGTTTCCTCACTATATTTTCACCATACCATGCTCACTAAAAATAAAAAAATACTGTATAATTAATTAAAAATACTGGAGTTTTTGTAATACAGCTAATTATTTCAACTGAGAAGACGACCATGACCAGCCAATTTGACCGAGACAATGGTCTAAATTAATACCATCAAACAATAAACTTACAACACGTTAGCACTACAAACATGAAAGTATGAAATCAATCAACAATGTAGGTATCATCTTGTCATTGGCCCTGACATTAAGTCACTAGGCTTCTGAAGCTACAGATCGGCTATCAATCAGAGACTCATCAAAGGACACGTACGCACACAACGAACTACACAAGTATGTATTAACGTAACTACACGGCTGTCCCATTTCAAAACCTAGTAAGGGACACTTTTTACAAAAATCGTTTTATTGCGTAATCTAGCTAACCTAGTAAGTCCCTACCAAATACAAAAACACCAGCTGTTTAAAATCACACAAAAACAGAAATATTTAAACATCGAAACCTAGTAAGTGTACCATTCACTCCCTCGTGACCACTTTAAAACCTAGTAAGTCATTTTAACCAATTCAAAACCTAGTAACTCTCTGGACTTGCTAGGTTTTAAAATGGGCGATACACCTTACTAGGTTTTGGAAATCAAGACCGAATATACGAACGCAGAGTGGGGATGGGCGTGGGGTCCTTGCGGTCTCGCTTCAATCGTCGTCGACGCGCGAACGAAGTAACTGTGTTTCAGTAATTTGTTTGTATCTACTTCATAAAATGAACCGCCAAATGCAATTTTACCGTTCGAAAAAGATTGTGGCTGCTGCCAATAACAGAACTAACGATTTAGATTGTGATTTAGAGACAGAGAAGTGGTAAGTTTATTATACCTATTATTAGTATATTATTTCTTTTGGCTTTAAAACATTCATATAATGTTATGATGCTAACATTCATATTTTAATCTCTGTGCGTGGTTATTGTTTTGTTTGGGTTTGATATGTGTGGCTGGTTTTGTAGTTTGTTGGTTTTGGCGCCAAAAGCACGGTAATAATATCTAACAGTATTCTACAGTATCAGTATTTTTATTGAATACCTACTTCCTATTTCATTCACAACGAGTTTCATATTTTTTTATTAAAAATATAATATTTACAATCAAAGAAACTCAAGTAGGTAGATGAAGTTAAAATACTTTATGCGGGCGTATATTTTACGTACCGCGCGTGCAGGCTGTAGGTAGTTATTTCAAGGATCGGCCCGAGTCACAATTAAATACTGTTATATATTATTACCGTGGTAAAAGGGAATTATTTATATTTATATTATTTATACAATGTGGAGATGACAATATGACTTTAAATGAAAACACTGGCAATACTGGTTTATAGAAACATTTGTAAACTATCAAATAAATCCGAACATGGAAATTAAAAAAAAAAAAATTTTCTTACAAACTAAATAGCTTAAAACTGCAAACAAAATAAAACACCATTTATAAAAATGGTACACTGACCTGCGATAAGAATGGCAACGCAGCTTGGTTTCATTCATGTTAAAGCTGTGGCCGACGCAGCGACGTAATGTTTGGCGCCATTATTCTTATTGTTATTAATGCTCAATTACACAAATCAAATCACAGAATATTAACCAAATAGTCGGGCATCATTCACCCGCGAGTTATTCACTGATCAATTTATTATTCACAATCACTTTTCGATCACATAATTATGTCGCCAGTCATTAATTTTTTTTATTTTCAATATGTCCGCCGTGTTCTTGAATACACAAACTACACCGACGTATAATGTTATTTCTCACTCTTGATAATAGGTCACCATTAGCAGCCATTTCTTTCAATTTATTAAAAGATATTATTATTCTATTTTTTAATTCCTCAACGGTAGTAACTTCTGTTGAGTATACCTCATTCTTTATGTGACCCCACAGAAAGAAATCCAGGGGCGTGAGATCTGGTGACCTCGCTGGCCACCGCACTGGTCCAAAACGGCCAATCCACTGCTGTCCGAACATTTGAGTCAAACGCTCTCTTGCAGACACCACTGAATGAGCTGGTGCTCCATCTAACTGGTACCACATCTGCCTGTACACGTCCAGCGAAAGTTCGTCCGTGTACTCGGAAACGGATCCGTCGAGGAGTTCAATGAACTTTACAGCATTTAAATTGCCATCAATAAATACCGGACCAATAATAGTATTTCTGTGTATGCCAGCCCACACATTGACCGCAAATCTGTACTGGTGTGAAGACTCCCGTACTAGATGCGGATTCACGCGGCTCCAGTACCGAAGGTTCTGTCGGTTCCATAAACCATTCCTTGTGAATGTACTCTCGTCAGTCCACAGCACATTGTACAGGAAGTCAGGATTCTCGAGATGTTTGGTTTCCAACCAGCGACAGAAAGTTTCTCTTATTGGCTTATCTCTCGGTAACAATGCTTGTACTTTCTTGTACTTATAAGGTCTGCGTTTGTCACGTTTCAAAACTTTTTGAATAGTTTTGTGATTTACACGAAAATGTCGACCTGCATTACGCAGACTGGACGTCGGATTACGATCATAATAATTAATAACTCTTTCGTCTGAAATCACATTTGCACGTGGAGGAGCACCATCTACGTGCGGGATCAAAGATTGATTTTCCCGTATCCTCTGGACAGCTTGTACAATAGTGCGCCCGTGGGTCGGACACATACGCGTGTTCCCATACCTCTCACGGTATGTCCGTACAGCTAAAGCGGCATTACCGTGACACTCCCCATAAATTAAAATCATATCAGTGTACTCCGAAGCGGTATAATTGTAACGAGGCATGATTATTTAATAATAAAACCTTGAAACACCAAGTATTAAGCGTCTAATTTCGCAAAGTTCACTTAGCTATTTAACTAAGTACCTATAATACGTTTATGTGTCCTGTCACTATTAAAACAAAGCGTCAAATTTCGCACAACACAACACAACACAACAACAAAGATACGATAACACTCGCGCGGCGACTTCAAACGGGCGCGGGCGCATCCGAAATTCCAGAGAAAATAAAATGCGTCACAGGCAGTAAGGACGTCCGGTGACACACTGACCGCGTAACCTAGACACGTCGACAAGTAAGCAAAGAGGAAACAAGCAAACTTACCTATCTCTTTCGCACATACATATTTTGCGATTGACATGAGTGCGTAACAGGAAAGTAATAACTCGTATGCATTTTTTCTTATCTAGCTGTGATGACACGCTTTATGACTCTTATGGCTCGGGCATAAAGTATAATTTGCATTGAGAAAATAAATTTGATAGAAAAGGCGTAGGTTTTTAAAGTGGCGAGCTGGCAACGTAAGTCGTTAACCTGTCGCGTGCTCTCCTGTTTACAAAACATCATGTCGAAAATACTTAAAATGAAAAATAATGTCCTGTGGCTAAACTACTGGATATATTCATTTGATTTTTTGTGTGACGGTTGGGAATATCATGACTTATACGAAGTTTCATTTATGATCATATTGTCCTCCCCACATTGTATATTTACTTCAAAATAATACTATAACTTGACAAGCTTGCGGTTTGTTTTTGTTGCATTTTTTTCTTTTCTTTGCTTCAGTTTGCCTGCTAATAACTACTCAATTGAACTTAATGAACCATCTACTTCCTCATCGCACAATAATACTGCTTTAACAACTAACACGTCCTTAGGCGTCATTAGTCTTGAAGAATTAATTACAGCCAGCGATTTGGACGACTCAGTTGAAGATCCTAACTTTGAGTTGCCTGAATCTGTCAAAGATACTTCGTCTGAATTAGATACTGATTTTACATTTCGGGACTATGTATTGGGTATTGAACAGCAAAATACACAACCTGAAATACATTTTGTAGCTGCATATCCCGGTCCAGTATTTACTTATAATGAATATAATAATATATCGAACACCACTGCACCACAAAATGCCGCCCCGCAATCTATAGATGCCTCTATACCAAATGTTTTAAAACAAAATAAAAATAAAATTAAGTATCCGATGATAGTAAACAGTTGTGATGGCAAATGCAAGAGGCAATGTGCCACGTTTTCACTTGAATGGCGAAAAGAGATTTGGGATAAATATTGGGATCAAAATTATGTATCAAGGCGTAGTTTTCTAAATAAATGTATAAATATTTGTTCAATAAAGCGACGTAAAATTCAAATCTCACATTCTAATGAAACTTTTTTTAAAAACGAAAGTCGTTATTTTTACTTGCCAAATAAAGACAACGAGTTGATTTCAGTTTGTCGCAACTTTTTTTTGGCAACTCTTGGATATAAAACTGATGCCGTGGTAACAGAGCTAAGTAGAGCTATAAAAAAAGGACTATTGAATGCATCTGTTTTCAAAGAAAATAGGGGTGGCAATCGGAGAAAAATTAATGCAAGTTTAATAACCGAACATATCATGACTTTTCAGCCTACTATCAGTCACTATCGCCGTCACAATGCGCCATTTACTAAATATCTGCCTAGACATTTAACATTACAGCAAATATATAAAGATTTTAAACAAAAAAAATCCAAATTTTAAATGTGGGATTGAATTATACAGGCAAAAAATAAAAGAAATGAAAATATCATTTCACATGCCTAAAGGCGATAAATGTGTAGATTGCTCGATTCATGAAGAAGAACTGAAGAAGTACAGTGATGTTAACTTGATGCCTGAAGAAATTAGAACGAAATATGAAAATCATAAGTCTAAAGTTGACTCTGCTTTAAAAAGTTACAGATTAGATGGAACAAATAAAAATTCAAACAAAGTTAAATATATATCAATGGATTTGCAGAAAGTGATTATTTTACCAGAAATGCCTGACATTAAAGATGCGTTTTTCATGAGTCGTTTGGTCACTTTTAATTTAACATTTGCTCCAATTGAAAAGAAGTCAAGCGATTTTGCCACATGTGTCCTTTGGCATGAAGCTCAAGCTGGACGAGAGGCGAGTGATATTGTGAATGCCATATATGCTTTCTTACAGGCTAATAGGGATTTGGAGCACTTGTATATATGGGCTGATAATTGTACAGCCCAAAATAAAAATTGGACCCTTTACACAGCAATGATTATGATAGTTAACAACTCCTCGAATGATCTTAAATCGGTAACGATTAGCTACCTGACAAAAGGACATACTCACATGTCCGCGGATGCCGTTCACGGCAATATAGAATTGAAAATGAAGAGACAAAAAAATGTTTACGATTATCAAGATTTTAAAGATATTGTGATGCAGTCAAGGAAAAACATAAAAGTTGTAGAAGTTACTTCTAGATATGAATGGCCAAAAAAAAAGAGAGCGGCACGTCATAATGACCCGCTTAAAGATTTTAATATAAACTCTCTTGTACAACTGCAATTTAATGCTGGTTCAAGAAATCTTTTTTATAAAACAAAGTACATTTAACTTATTTATTTGAACTTAATTTTTGAAATTACGTTTGTTTTTTATTTTGACTTGAATTTAAATTTTGTTTTTTTTTTTTAGATTTGATGAACCTCTCCAGGAATTAGACTTTTTAATTAAAAAATTTGATTGTCATACTCTCCCTAAGACAATTGCCAATCCAAGGGGCGTTAAACAGAATAAAAAAGAAGAAATTATTAATAAATTAGTACCCCTGATGCCAGAATCAAGAAAGGCATTTTGGCACAATTTACCTATTAATGACTCGTCAGTCGATTTGACCAATGATGGGCAAATATCTCCAGCTGACTAGAGCTATTCAGCTGATACAGACATTACCGTAACATTTATTTTGTTTCTTTTTTTTAATGAATAAACGAATTCATTCAATAACTCATTATTTTATTTATATACCCTACAGTTACTAGAATTAAGTCAATGAAATATGCTAAGTTCCATGTCCCATAAACCATTACAAAACCTAAGCAAGTGCTCTTACTATGTTATGAAACTAATTGCTACATGAACCTTTACTATGTCGTGTCAATTATCAAAGTTAGTAAGGGTTTTAAAATATGTAATATACACATGTATATTTTATTTTGTAGTACTATGTGTTCATCACTTATCATTTTTTACAACCAATATCATGTTTTTTACCTATCATAAATACTTTTCATAGGCTGACCTATTTTACGTTTATGCGCTCTCCTGTAAAATTTAGTTTCAAGTCCTTACTAGGTTTTGAAATGGGGCAGCCGTACAGTCCTGCACTCTTGGGTTACTCTGTAAGCTATTTACTCTGTGTACCATACATTCTAATGTTGACGAGAAAGTAATATGAAAGTTTTCTTTTTTCCACCGAGAAGTTTGCAGGAGCTCGCAACACGCTTAACGTAGGTTGACGTTCCCGATCAACTTCAAACCATAATAAATTTAAAGTTTCCTTGTAACGGTCAAGGGATTTTTAATAATGCCGATGCTGGGATGAATAAATTATTGGATAACTGAATAAAATTTTACTAAGTTCGACAGGGGTATTTCATTTGTTTGAAAGTAAGAAAGGAAAAAAAGTTTCACAATATTCTGATAGGTAATATGTATTGAGGCGAATTACAGGATTCGAGCTCATTTTCTGTTCAGGAAATTTATTTGATAAACCTTTTTTATTCTATTATTTCAGAGCAGTTTAATTAATCACTCAAGACCTATTTTATTTTATTAGACAGATTAGTTTTTCAGACTTGAACTCAAACATGGTTGGGATTTGGAGATTTCACGGCCAAATTGTGATGCCCTTTTTACGAAGTACTTCTGCCTTACAGAAGACCGCAGTGAAACAACAATAGTTGTGTTTCTAGGAGTGAGCAAGGTTACCAGAGCTCGTTGAGGGAGTGACTATTCTGACAGCATGGGAATTACGCTGTCCGTCAGTTAAGTAGCTCATACATACATACATACACTCACGCCTTTTTCTCATGAGGGTAGGCAGAAACTACAGACTGCCACGCGCTACGGTCCCTGCATACCACTTTTGCCTCGTCCACATTCATACATCTCGTCATGCACGCGCACCGGTTATGAGTACTGCGTACCTGACGATTTTTTAGTAGCTCCCATATTTTAAAAAAAGGTATCTACAGCGTCAGCAACGCGTGAACTATACCACCGGTGTTGCAAACGTCTATAGACTACGGTACCGGTTACCTTCAGGCGAACCGTAAACTTGTTTGCGTTTGCCACATTTATCAGTGCTAGTTGCGGAGTTCCAAAAAGAAGGTATTTCGTCCTTTGACCTATCCAAAAATCATGTAAAACTTATATAATTTGTATCTCACCACTTCTCAAAAGATAACTAAGCTAAATTTACTGCTAGCAAATGCAAGAATAGTAATAAAATTATAATATAATCTACATTACGCCATTGCAGCAAATATTTCACCTGTAATTACCCAGACACGTACTTACACCATTTAAATGCAGGTGCGTTAAGCATTTTGTTAACAAATTAAATTCTCATGTTTAAATTTATGATAAAGCTTGCTCCTAATTGTTGAGTAAAATAACATTAAGTAATTCTACCCTCGGTATAATTACAAAAGGATAATCTGACTTCAGTCGTCGACAAAACTTTTATATAATAACTAAATAAGAGTTTACAATTACAATAACGACGTTTACGAGTTTTGTGTAGGCTTCGGTTTGGCTAATTAGCATTAGGTTAAGTAAAGTTAGGTGATAAAAAGATATGGGTGTTGAATTGCTCTACTTTACATGTGTTGTGTTGTCTGTTAGGAAATTCTATAGGAGGTAGGGCATAGCGAGATTTCTCGCTCAAATTGAGCTGCCCGACTGGGGAAGTACCTCCGCCTTACAGAAGACCGCAGTGAATCAACAATAGTTGTATTTCTGCGAGTGAGTAAGGTTACCAGAGCTCATTGGGGGAGTGACTATTCTGACAGCATGGGAATTCCGTTTGCTGTCAATTCAGTAACTCCCTATTTTAAGAAACCTGAACGGTTTCTAATGGGTTTAGCAACGCATTTGCAAGTGTCGCAAATGTCCATGGGCGGCGGTCATCACTTACCATCCGGTGAGTCGCATGCTCGTTTGCAGACTTATCACAAAAAAAAAAAAAAAGCTGTGTCCGTGCTCAACTTACTTTCGTGCTATAGATCAGGGTCGGATTTCGAAAAGACTCTCGACTTAGCAATGATATAGCCACATTATATGGCTAAGTCATATATATACCTACATGTAGATATATACTACTAAGAATACAAAAAATACTCTTCCATTTGATTGCTAGCATCTAACGAATTATACTGAGGCTGAAAGTCGATTTAAATTCTCACTATAAGAAGTAAAGTTAACCTTTGTATAATAATTATAGTAGCTTCACACATAATTTTTCTCAGGGACTTGACTATTTATTTAAGCTGATTAAGCGATATGTAAGATTAAACTTGAAGAGCTGTGGTAGCCGAGCGGTGTGACCAGTGGACTGATATGTCAAAGGTCTCGAGTTCGAACCCAAGGCACGCACCACTGACATTTCGGAAGTTATGTGCGTATTTATCACAAGCTCAAACGGTGAAGGAAAACATCGTAAGGAAACCTGCATGCTTGAGAGAATTCTCGATGGCATGTGATATCTGTCAACCCGCAGTAGGCTAGCGTGGTGGACTATAGCCTAATCCCTCTCAATTGAGAGGAGACTCGTGCCCAGCAGTGGGACATTAAAGGGTTGATGATGAAGATTAAACTTCGCTTCTCATGTCTCAGAGAACACATTATTCCATGGTTCCCAATTGGATAGGACATTTGGGATACTCGAGACAATCAGTTGTGGTAGTCAGAAACCTGAAGACTATGATACCTTGTTTACCACAATGATGCAACTATGACTACTCATATATAAGCAATACTGATACATTTCTCAGCTCTGGGTTGCTGAAGTGATGGCAGTTGCTTTGTCCTAGATGTCATGCCTACCTATGGTTATATTAGTAGAGCAGTCGAACAAGCTTATTGGTATACATGCAACTATAGACCGATCTCTGTGTGTATGTAAACCAATCAGCTTGTTCGACTGTACCTAATCAGAAACCCGGAAAACATGTCGGTCTTTAGGATATTAGTATTGCCCAGAAATCAGTTGTTTGGTGTATAAAAAACCGATTATCACAGTATTTGAGGAGACTGGAAGACGAAATCAACTTGATTAGGAAAAGGCTACGGCTAACGTCTCTTCAACCGACGAAACAAAAAGCGGAGGAGGTTCTCAAGTAGACGCGTATATTTTTTTTATGTATAACCACGCATAACTTTTTGCAGGGAACTCCGATTTTGATCATTCTTTTTTTATTGGAAAAAGTATACTCTGAAGTTGGTCCCATATACATTTGAAAAAAATAAATTAACCCTAAGGGAAGGAAAATAGGGGTTGTTCGATTATTCACACTGTGTTTTTTTTAAGTTCAATAAATATTTTTTATCTGCATATTGTGCTGCGAGTCTAACAATGCTGTCTACATACAAAAACCTTCCACTATGATTTTCCTGACCAATTATTCTTTGTCAAAAATTGTATTAAATAAACGAGGTTCATGTAACGAACATTTCTAGAATATATTTAAAATTTAAGCTGACCCGATTCCGGTTTGTGTAAACATTTATTTTGTTTAATTTTTTTTATGTAAGCATTGTTATTTCTTTTCGTGTTGAAAGCTTTTTTAAGGGTTTGTTTTTTATTTGCATGATGTCTGTCATTGACCTTTTATATTTTTTTTTATTTTTACCTTCTTTTTAAGTTATAGATACCGCCACCTGGTTCCGTGGTATGCAACGAGGCTTGTGTTACGGATACTAGAAGGTTGATATACTACATAATATTTTTTTTGTAAGTACATACTTATTATACATAGATACATCCATGACCCGGATACATATGTATCTGATCCGCTCATCACACAAACATTTGTCCCTACCGGTATTCGAACCCGGGACCCGTAGCACAGCGTTTAGTAGCACTGGGCGAATCGCATCGTCAAAAAGAAAGACAATTATGGTATTTAATAACAACTGGTATGTAGGTTTACAAGTGTTTTTTTTATTACTTTTAATGATAACCTAATTATTATGTAAACACTACATACCTACAAAAAGAAACGGTTTTAGACTCCCTATTCTCACTTTTTTTACTTACGTAAGAAAAAAAAAACATTTTTTAATTATTTCATGGGACCTAAGACATAACACTAACATGAGTATTTCTCTACCTACCCTAAGAAAATTCAGGCGTAATGGTGATGTTATTTTACAGTATTTCTTTCTTCGTTGTTTAAGTGTAAAAAATAAAGCTATTCACTTTTTTTTATACAAGCGGGAAATTTTAACAGCACAGCTTTTCACGGAGTCGCTTAGACACGATATGTCCATTAAGCATTTATCTAGAATTATGGCTGGCAGTTAACAACATGCTAACTTGTAAGTTTTTAAAATATAACATTACAATTTTCTCTATTTTTCATGCCAAGAATAGAATAGAATGACGGTGAAAACCAATATTAGCATTTAGTTATGTTGTCTTTAGTGAGACTGTTAAGCTTAAGTGTTCTCGGTTCTTTTGCCAGATTTGGCAGTGTTGTTAGAAGTAACAGCTAGGTGTTTGTATTTGAATCAATGTGTCCGATTCAATATACTAATCGTAATAATAAACGTTTCAATTGATCATGTATAAATATTGGGTTAAATTATTATAACAGTAGTCCGAACTAATATGTGATTATATTTTTAATGACTTAAATAACATAATATTCAACATTTCATCATGACAGACATTTAATTTTTAGTGACATGTTTCTTTATTTCTTCAAAGAATGTGTATGATTGTTTAATTTAAAATTTATTTTTGTTATTGTTAAAACCAATGTTCGAGACAAATGTAAATTTGTTGAAGAATAATACTAAATAAATAAAATTAATCTAGAAGAAATGTACTAAAAAGCTGAAAAGATAGGCAATAAGGCCCAGGTAAATAGAGCCCTCTAATATATAGGACCAGCTAAATTCGTTGCCTCCGTGATCAAGGATGCCTAAAACGATCTAAAACAAAATTTTGTTATAAATCAATTTACCACATTAAAATTCGTATTAAGAAGCAAATAAAATAAATAAATATAAATATTTCTGGACATTATGACACAGCGCCATCTAGTTCCGAGCTAAGCAACAAGGCTTGTGTTACGGATACTAGTTGGTTGATATACTACATATATACTTTTTTTTTGTTGTATATACATACATATTATATAAAGAAACATCCATGACTCGGATACAATTAATGTTGATGCTCATCACAAGTTTTACTTCATCGTCTAATATTTGCTTAGGTTTAAGAAGTCAGTGTAAACCATATTATTTTTAAATCCGAACCAATATTGGTTCGTCGTACTCCCAAAAGTGTTGAAAAGTCTCCTGATTATGTATTCCGTATACCGTCCATTAGCGTTAACACAAAAAAAATAATACGAAAGTTAAAATGCCGTTTCAAAAACGCATGCACGGATCATTTCCCCTTTTAAATATTCAAAAGTTTAAATGGAAATGTTGTCAAGAGTGAATCGTACTTTTTTCCTGAACGTAAATCTTCATGGACCCCCTCCATCCAAATAAAGTTGTACTGGAGACTAGTTTTTACCCCGTGGTATTTGAAATATCCTTATTTCAAATACCATGATATCCATGTCATGATATCCATACTTAGTATTTTAAATGTGTGTCTATATCTTTGTCTTTTTGTCTGTTTGTTACCTTACACTTCAATCAATGACCGCTCAACCAATTGAAATAAAATTTTAAATAAGTTTTTGTCCCGGAAATCTAATAATATTTTTACTTTTAGTTGGTTATAGCAAAACAGAGAACCCAAGAAAAGTGTATTTTAAAACACAGGTCAGCATTTCAGTTGGTTTACCTGAAACGTAAATACAGAAAGGCAAGCTATTGGCGCTAGAACCTTTATTAACGTCCGATCGAGAACGACAAACTAAGGATACGACAAAATTAGTTACAACGTCGAATTCAATAAGAACTTGTTTTGAACACTAATTGGTGTTATTGATTGACTTTCGATCGAACTTATAATTTTAACTGAGATTGTTGTTGCACTTAGTGCTAATGAAACGTTTTGGTTCGATGTTAATTTAATAAAAGATGCAGCTGGAAATATATTTAAAAAAAACTATTGAAGTAGACAAATTAGAAATAAATTATGAATATAATATTGATTGTGCATATTTTAGTTTAGTATGAATTGTTTTAAATATTTCAATTAAATAGTTCTATTTGTAAATATTATTTTTTTATCGTCGTAGTTTTATATTAATATCAAGACTCTTGGTACCTCTGATTGGGTCCATGGATGCTAAGAACAAACTATTAAGATTTAAATATCATTAACACATTACAACAAAATAAATACCGTTAAAAGGAGATCAATGTCAACGCTACAGTGAGGGCAAATATTTGAGTGGTGAGCTTGGACATTTGTGCCTCATGAGATAGTCATATATGTGTGTCAACTATTTAGTTTATTTACTTATTATTCCAATTTGACTCTTATGCAACGCTATATACTTACGACGTACTTTAAAATGGCAGTGGTACGCTTCACACTCTCTCAAAAATACCTCTGCAAAACGGACAAAAAACCTCTTCTATTTCACTTCTAATTCACCTTGTGCCAATTTCACTTTGGCACTCGCTAGTACCGAGGTCAAGCGCCGGGTATTAAACATTTTTAAACCCCAGTCAGTTACAGATGCAGCGCCGATTACCCGGCCAACGTTCACGTTTACATTTGACACTGGGTATTTCTTTTTAATTATTAAACTCTGCTTTTGTTTCTAACCTGAAGAGGAGACTTGAATGACTCATGTTTTCTTTAAGAAAAACCTTTTTAGCTTAGTGGGCTGTCTATAGAGTGCCATTTTAAGACTGAACATTGACTTTTTGAAGCTTTGTGACTCAAACTGTGATGCATCGCGAAAAGCCTGCATGCGTCAGACATATTCTCGATTGCGTGAGAACTCTGCCAACCTACCCTACCTACCAGCCTAGCGTAGTAGACTATAGCCTTATCTCCGTTGAAATGACGTTGAGACCTGTAACCAGTACAGTGAATGGGTTGGTGAAAAATTTGGGTCGTTAACTTAAAGTTACGAAGGCACAATAATTGTGCCTTCGTAACTTTAAGTTTATTATGGACCCATTTTGGATTAGAGGCAGCAAAGTAAAAGATTAAAAATACACAATTATAAACTTACTCATTTACTTCTGTAATTCATACATCAAAATATAAATTCCAGTGTTTGAAAGAACAGTTCAGTCTTTTTCTATTTTCATATTCTCGGTACAATTTTTGCTGGGAACGGATGTGTGTGGTCGGCATCCCCCATCTTTCACGTCAGCGTGGTCTGGATACAATTCGACAAGGATATATTGAGAGCTTGCATCCACCAGAATGATTGACATGCCATCAAGGCTTTATACCTGTTCTAAAGATATCAGGTTCTCGTCGCTATGTAATTTAATATTGACGACTGTAGAATCTTTTATCCTATAGCACGTGACTTTGTGACAGAAAGAAAGGAAGTTAATAAAATATTTTATTTACATTTTACGTCTATTGAAGTAAGAAATAAGCATATAGTATATGTGTTTACAAAAAAAAATTATTTAGTGTACGCACCATCTAATATCCATAACACAAACCTCGTTGCTTGTCTCAAACCTAGTTAGATTATACTAAATCTCCTATGTTATGGTTGTGTTAAAAAAGCAAACATGTTTATAGGTGCCGTCACGAGTTTAGAGCGCTCGACGAAAGTAGTGGGGAGACTTGCGCATGTCGTACACTCGTGCACACATATATTACGAAGTGTTTTTAGAAAAGTTAAACTAACTTGAGTTGTCACTTGTAATGGAAAAGAAAAATAAGTTTTATATAGATATTTTAAAAGAGAAAAATAAAATATAACCACGGTTTATTTTATAAAAATAATAATTTATATTTTTTTGTAGATACGTATAGAATCAATATTACATAATCAATAATAAAATGAATGTGTATTTTAATTATTGGTGTACAATAAAGTATATTCTATCTATATACATATAATAAAATAATCAATTATATTTAAAAAAACTTAAAATTCTAATCGTTTGGCAATAATCCTATTCCTTCCATCAAATCGTCGTTAATTAAGGAAGTCTAAGTTTATAGATGGATGCGACTGGAACTACTTATTGAAAGGTAAAAGGTCAAGACGATGAAAAAATACGAAAGCAATATGTGCGTGAATGTACTTTGGGCGATACACCAATACGGCGCCGGCACTGGCCGCTTCACCCTCCGCACACCGCCCACCCCGCCAAACGGACCCAAAAACTGATATCTGCGCATTCAAGGCCAGCGCTCTAAACTCGTGACGGCACCTATACATAAAAATACGCACAGACTTGAGCCAACTACCAATAGGTGATACAAATATTTGTTCAGTGCGAGAATCGTTCCCGTGGTAAAGCAATCGACCTCTCTTTCTTAATCGTGACACTCTTTGTTATTAAACTAATATTATAAAGCTGAATAGTTTGTTCGTTTGGATCTCAACAACACCTGATTGGAATTAAAAAACGATTTTTATGTTTGATAGTCCATTTATCAAGGAAGATTAGGTTATAGAACATCACGCTACGAATAAAAGGAGTAGAGCATAAATCATCATCATCACCAACCCTTTATTGTCCCACTGCTGGGCACGGGTCTCCTCTCTCAAGCATGCAAGTTTCCTCACGATGTTTTCCTTCACCGTTTGAGCATGTAATAAATACGCATAGTAATACGAAAAGTCAGTGGTGCGTTTAAACTCGAGACCTCTAACATCTCAGTCCACTGGTCACACCGCTAGGCTACCACAGCTCTTAAGAGCATAAATATCGTTTTAAAAATAAATGTCCATCACCCGTGCGAAGCCGGGATGGGATATCTAGTATATTCATGCTTCCTAGCTGTATATATTGCTATAACTCCTGCACAAGTTTCTACATATCAATATTCAATGGACATCGAAGTCACGATATTGCATTTCTGTTCTCGAAGTTAATCTCGAGTTTGATACCAACAACTATGTAAATCAAAGGAGCAACAGTTCGATTAGGGACTACGATTCGATAACACAGTGGTAATAATATTGAAGCTGAACACGATAAATGTCGATGTTATTAGTGATGAGAAAACTTTGTACCCCTTTTTGTGATCACATAAAGGGGCGAAAAATTTGACGTTGTTTAAGTTGGAGAAAGAGAGCAAAAAGTGATATTATTTTTTATGGATTATGACTACCGGGTGATTAGGATTATTTATAATATATTTTCTCTACTAATTAATATTAAATCGTAATGTAGATAGGGTAGGAAGCTAGTAATAATACCTCAAGATATTTTGATCAGATAAAACAAATGTGATTTAATACCTAAAATAGATCTTTGTATCTTTCTGATGAATTAAAGTTCTATATTAATAGATTAATTTCAATCCCTTTATATTTTCTTTCTAATACTTTATTGTTCTAAACAGTAGTTGTAGGTTTCATTTCAATGCGAAACTAACTAGTGTTAGTACAATCAACGAGACAATATTTGTTTGTCATCGCTTCTAGAAGCATGAGAACATTCTGGAACTGGACAACCCTGGAATAGGCAATAGCAACCACATAAATCTCGCAATCTATTTCTTAATGTATAGCTTACGCCTTAACACATACATACATAAGCCAGATTGCCAGTACCGCGCCCTATCTTGCTGTCTCAAAACTCGTGATGTGGAACTACCTATATCAATTGTGACACATTCAGGTTACGCGGCCGGATTGCACCGAAAGTTAACCGGAGTTAAGACAAAGTTTTTGCCTTGTCTCTCGAAAAACTTTGTGATATTGTGTTAGGGATACGCTGGTGAGTTTATGTGATTAATGTTGTATGAGTTACTGGTGAAATGTAATGTGGGCCGTAATAAAGAAATTGTTATATTAGTGATGACAGTTAGCTTACCTTTCGGTGAATACTGAAATTAATTTATTATTTTGTGGGGATTATGTTGACAAAATTTCTTTAGTTATTTTATTATAGAAATTTTAGAGTTGTTTTTTACTTTGTTATTCAAATTGTATCGACTGTCGCAGAATTTTATTCAGAGACTAGCTTACGCCCATGACTTCGCCTGCTTAGTATAATCATATAAAAGCCATGTCATAGCTTATTTGTTCGCTAGATCAAAAATTGTACGTGTGCCTAATATTACACAAATCCGTTATTCAGTTTCTATACATGATTGAGTAACAAACTTTTAAATTACAAAATAAATAACATTTGGTTTCAAAACATCAGTTTACTCATAAAAACATTAAGCGAAATATATGTACCTATCCACAAAAATATACTAAGAACACAATAATAAATAACATATTAATTGAAACTCAATTATAACATTTTCGTTGAAAATTAATTGCTCTAGACTAACCTAAGAAAACAATTAAAGAGTTTGGCACTTAATCCTTGATTAATCTTCAGTACAATGGTGTAACCAGACCCAACAAAAATACTTCACTAGAAGGCGTAACACTGAAATTAATGAAGTTTCGCCCATTCCTAGAATTCTTTTCACGAAAATGCCACCGGTCTACATATTCTATTCTAGATTTTAAGTGTTAAAAGGCAAAAACAAAATGTTTTATCACGCTGAGACTTTTTTCTTTGCAAATATATTTTATGCTGGTCATGTATTTTTCATTCTAGTTAGGGAGTGGCAAAATCCGTTTATTTTTTGTAAAAGATAGGCTATCATTTTTATTCTTGGAAATTTTAATATTTTTTTTGAACTTCGTATCAGCATGATTAGGGAAAGGTAGTTCACAAACACGATCCAGAGTTTACAGCAAACTGTTTGTTATAGCATTTTAAACCTGTTTATTGTTCCATTGGTAGGAACGGGTATCGAATAAAGTTTTACTATAAGCCACCATGCAAGGTTATAGTAAACGTCTTTTTAGGTAGTATAAATTCGCAAACTACATTTTCTGTAAAAAAAATAGATTCTCCGATGACTGAATAATAATATTCACATATAAGTAAATTATTAAATTTCGAAACTCAGAATGCAGTGGATTCAACTGTGACATGAATGTACTTCTTCAAATTAAGAACTCTGCTCTTGTTAGCGAAGCAGTCGTCACTTTTCTCTATCCTCTGCGTTTTTTTGACCTCTTGATACAACTCCTATATTACGTTTCATATATTTGCTTTCACTTGTTGCATAAAACTTCTTCTTAGGAGATTAAGAAGGTATGGTCTAGTCTACCTTAAGCTTTGACGTGATAATGTCTTATAAATCGATGAACGCCGGCTGCACGCACGAAAAATTGTTACGTTCCGCCTGAGCAGCGTGCAAGCGAGAGCGCGAACAAGCGATAGAGAAGCACGATCGGGATAAACGTTCGGCTTGTGACGCATCTATCTCATTTCCATACCATCGACTGAATGTCATCACGTAAAATTATCGTCCGTAAACCGACTTTACAGACATAATTATGTGTTTTCTTATTAATATATCATATAGGAGTTATCGTATCGTTATGAGTGACCAAACAAATAATAAATTTTCTTTATAGTGCAAAGATCTTTATGGATTATTAGCCGTCGAGCAGTGGGGTATGTACTGTATGTAATTACTTATTAATGGTCGCAAGGACATACACCGATCTAATTGGTGAACTCCTTCAAAAAGGTCAGGTGCGCAGTACTCGTAACCGGCGCGCGTGCATGACGCGATGTATGAATGTGGACGAGGCAAAAGTGGTATGCAGGGACCGTAGCGCGTGGCATTCTGTAGGTTCTGCCTACCCATGGGAAAATAGCGTGAGTGTATGTATATAATTACGTAATTCACTTACCTTAGATCTATTATATTGGGGTCATGAGGGTAGCAAAAACCTTCTCCACAGTAACTGACAGGATGTCTAATATACCTGGCAGTCATAAAATATTAAGGATATGTTTAATTTAATATAACTTTACTAAACTCAAACCGTTACTTGAAGAACTTTGACGTTAACGCCATCTTTTGACGTTTAACTGACGTTTTTGGGATAATTCTGCCCATATTGTTACAAGTGATCATTATTTATAATGAATTACTTCTCATAACATTGATTTAGGTTTGGACTGTTCATATTTAATGAAGCCTTGAGGTTTGTAAGGTTCACGTTTATAATGACTAGGTAGGTATAGGTATCTGAAAATTTAAAATTGTTTGTTTTTAAGCGTCTTCTGTGTACCTCAACCTATCTCCAACAGTGATTGCCTAGTGGTTTGATCAGTGGACTGCGAAGTCAGAAGGCTGCCACTATCAACTTTTAAAATTAACGCGCGTATTTATCATATTATGCTCAAACGAATGAGGGAAAACATCGTGGGGAAACCTGCATGCCTGAGAGATTTTCTCAATGGCGTGTGAACGCTGTATTCGCAGCACCTACCCCAGTGTGGTGGCGACCACGTACTGGAAGACGCAGCTTGGGCAGGCCCCCGGCAAGGTGGACTGACGACATGGTAAAGGTCGCTCGCTGGATGCGGGCGGCATATGACCGGTCGTCGTGGCGATCCTTGGGGGGGACTATAGTCTAATTTTTCTCAAATAAGCGGAAACTTAAACCGAGCATCGGAATAATAATTACATTCATTATGTTTTGCTATACATTTCTTCTTCTTTGAAAATAATATTAAAACAACTAATATAATATCTTAATCCTCATTAAGCCTAGCAATTTTCAGAGGTATAATAATACAATTTTCCCAGTTAATTTCTTAGGCAATTGCCATTAACTGTTAATATTTGTTACTAGTAAGTTTGTGTTGGCCAAAGTATATTCTGTGGAGTAAACAAAGTTGTTGTTTTACTCCGAGCGATATATTACCACCAGTATCTTGTAAGCAATTATTATAACAAACAAAACGCTAAAACAAGTTAATAGCAAATAAAAGTTTGACAGTAAAAATGTTGAGCAATTTTATGTGCATAGAAAGTTGTTAAAGGAATTTGTGTTATATTAAATTGTCTTTTTAAGGACTCCATGGTGGATGGTCCTAAGCAGGGCTGCTAAATATGAGATCTTCGTTTCGATTATTATTGAAAGGGGCATTGTTATTTCTTTAAAATTTTCAGTAGCTGCTCGCAGTTTAAATGTATCAGTTCAATGGCAATCGGTTCACTTTATTTTACAACATATTGACCCCAATCTAATAAAGATCACTTGAATGTTTTATAAAACATACAAGTGATCTTCAAAACACCGTAAAGGTGCATAAACATTACATAACATAACATCTTATAAAACGTTATTATATAACATGTTTCAGAAATGTGGAGACTGAATGTTTTATAACGTGTTATAATAACATGTTATTAATTTTAACAACAATGTTATATAACTTATATATTATACTTATATAGGTACGAAAGCGGCACTTCAAATTGTTATATAACATTGTTATTCTACTTTTTACAGTATCGTTATATGTTGCTTTGTTGAATAACAATGTTACGTAATGTAGACGTGTTATAAAACACAAAAGTGAAACTGGTTCTCAAGTGTTGCTATTAACATTAGTCAAAGGTAGATACATATTTTATATACTTAATATAACAACTGAGTTATCAACTAAAAGTACACTCCCAAACAAGGAGAAAATTTAATCAATGGTCATCAATCTATACACCAACCTCAGCAGATGACGAACAACCAGGCAGATTAACCCACGTAATTTCTACCTAACTACAAATACGTTGTTATTTATTGCTAACCTATCACTAAATGAATAATGTATTAAATCGAGTCCCTCGTAGAATTCCAACTTCAAAATTAGAATTTAATGAACGACCGAAATACCGCGACAGACACAATCAAAGGTTAGGCAAACAATCAAATATACCGGCTTCTAAATTCTGGAATATACCGAAGGTTTTCAAACCCTGAAGGACCCTCGAGCATCGGGTTACCTTATTCCGCGACGGTGCTCAAATATCAATGGATACGGGAATTGGGAACATTAAAGTGTAACAAAATCTTTGTCTTTGAGAAAGAAGATAAAGTTGAAATATTTTTAGAGGGTTGTTTGAAGAATTTTTGGAACAGTGCCTACTACATAAAGGGGTTAAGAGTGCTTAGTTTACTATCGTAATGAGTTCTTGTTTTGTTTTTTTTTGGAATTTCTTTGTTAGTGCTTTTTAAGACTTTTCTGAATACTTTATATTTTATGTATTTACTTAACAAAGCCCTGACATTGAGACGGATTTTTTAAGTCGGCTCAATTTGCCCTATTTTTAGACAGACCCTCAAAACAAAGACTAAATACTATTTTTTCCTGTAATTATAGTATCGAGCACAACACTTTCATAAATACTTGTAGTGACAACGACATAACTATAATATTCTTCTCTAACGTTTATCTAAACATTTCTATTCCTATTGTAAGACCCTTTAATGGAACCTAAGATCAAAATTACAGGACATTAAAATTTTCTAAGCAATTTGCAACAAAACTTGGGGCTGACTCGCAAACGGAAATCCCAAGATCATTAAAACAAAACATCTCGAGAGTCATCAGTTGATTTCATCCTTAAATTATTAAACGCACGATGTGGATAATAAATTCAATGAATACAGTATAAATTTCTTGGCATCTCGCCATAGTAAGGGACCCCTACTAATTATACTGAGTGGTAATTTCGAGATAAATACAGCATTGTACCCCTACTATGTACTTAGGATATCGCTAGAGTCTGACGATAGACTGAGAATTGAAGAAAAGTTTGTGAAAAAAAAGGATTAATGATAACATGCCTGTTTCTTTGAAGAGTAAGTAAACGCCAGAGAACACATACAGTTGCAGTTTGTTGATTGATATGTTTTAGGTTAAAATTATGACCTAATACTTAAAAAATGCTTGGTATATATTTTTTTTGTTGGTCATCGGTTTGCAAACACAAATAATCACAAGGCACAATAATCGCAATGGAACAACTACCAGTAAGCTATAAAAATTATCAGATACGCTGTGTAAAAAAATGCCATCATCATCTACAACAATGACGCATAAACCGAATTCCCAATGAAGCCGCTAGAGGTGCTGTAACAGAGATTTTTTATACAAATATCGTTCGACAAAAAAAATTGTGACCATCGGGTGTAAACTCATAGTAAAAGCTACTGATGCTTTTACAAAATTATAAATTTTATAAAATATAAAGTATTCAGAAAAGTCTTAAAAAGCACTAACAAAGAAATTCCAAAAAAAAACAAAACAAGAACTCATTACGATAGTAAACTAAGCACTCTTAACCCCTTTATGTAGTAGGCACTGTTCCAAAAATTCTTCAAACAACCCTCTAAAAATATTTCAACTTTATCTTCTTTCTCAAAGACAAAGATTTTGTTACACTTTAATGTTCCCAATTCCCGTATCCATTGATATTTGAGCACCGTCGCGGAATAAGGTAACCCGATGCTCGAGGGTCCTTCAGGGTTTGAAAACCTTCGGTATATTCCAGAATTTAGAAGCCGGTATATTTGATTGTTTGCCTAACCTTTACAATCAAAGGTTAGGCAAACAATCAAATATACCGGCTTCTAAATTCTGGAATATACCGAAGGTTTTCAAACCCTGAAGGACCCTCGAGCATCGGGTTACCTTATTCCGCGACGGTGCTCAAATATCAATGGATACGGGAATTGGGAACATTAAAGTGTAACAAAATCTTTGTCTTTGAGAAAGAAGATAAAGTTGAAATATTTTTAGAGGGTTGTTTGAAGAATTTTTGGAACAGTGCCTACTACATAAAGGGGTTAAGAGTGCTTAGTTTACTATCGTAATGAGTTCTTGTTTTGTTTTTTTTTGGAATTTCTTTGTTAGTGCTTTTTAAGACTTTTCTGAATACTTTATATTTTATGTATTTACTTAACAAAGCCCTGACATTGAGACGGATTTTTTAAGTCGGCTCAATTTGCCCTATTTTTAGACAGACCCTCAAAACAAAGACTAAATACTATTTTTTCCTGTAATTATAGTATCGAGCACAACACTTTCATAAATACTTGTAGTGACAACGACATAACTATAATATTCTTCTCTAACGTTTATCTAAACATTTCTATTCCTATTGTAAGACCCTTTAATGGAACCTAAGATCAAAATTACAGGACATTAAAATTTTCTAAGCAATTTGCAACAAAACTTGGGGCTGACTCGCAAACGGAAATCCCAAGATCATTAAAACAAAACATCTCGAGAGTCATCAGTTGATTTCATCCTTAAATTATTAAACGCACGATGTGGATAATAAATTCAATGAATACAGTATAAATTTCTTGGCATCTCGCCATAGTAAGGGACCCCTACTAATTATACTGAGTGGTAATTTCGAGATAAATACAGCATTGTACCCCTACTATGTACTTAGGATATCGCTAGAGTCTGACGATAGACTGAGAATTGAAGAAAAGTTTGTGAAAAAAAAGGATTAATGATAACATGCCTGTTTCTTTGAAGAGTAAGTAAACGCCAGAGAACACATACAGTTGCAGTTTGTTGATTGATATGTTTTAGGTTAAAATTATGACCTAATACTTAAAAAATGCTTGGTATATATTTTTTTTGTTGGTCATCGGTTTGCAAACACAAATAATCACAAGGCACAATAATCGCAATGGAACAACTACCAGTAAGCTATAAAAATTATCAGATACGCTGTGTAAAAAAATGCCATCATCATCTACAACAATGACGCATAAACCGAATTCCCAATGAAGCCGCTAGAGGTGCTGTAACAGAGATTTTTTATACAAATATCGTTCGACAAAAAAAATTGTGACCATCGGGTGTAAACTCATAGTAAAAGCTACTGATGCTTTTACAAAATTATAAATTTTATAAAATATAAAGTATTCAGAAAAGTCTTAAAAAGCACTAACAAAGAAATTCCAAAAAAAAACAAAACAAGAACTCATTACGATAGTAAACTAAGCACTCTTAACCCCTTTATGTAGTAGGCACTGTTCCAAAAATTCTTCAAACAACCCTCTAAAAATATTTCAACTTTATCTTCTTTCTCAAAGACAAAGATTTTGTTACACTTTAATGTTCCCAATTCCCGTATCCATTGATATTTGAGCACCGTCGCGGAATAAGGTAACCCGATGCTCGAGGGTCCTTCAGGGTTTGAAAACCTTCGGTATATTCCAGAATTTAGAAGCCGGTATATTTGATTGTTTGCCTAACCTTTACAATCAAAGGTTAGGCAAACAATCAAATATACCGGCTTCTAAATTCTGGAATATACCGAAGGTTTTCAAACCCTGAAGGACCCTCGAGCATCGGGTTACCTTATTCCGCGACGGTGCTCAAATATCAATGGATACGGGAATTGGGAACATTAAAGTGTAACAAAATCTTTGTCTTTGAGAAAGAAGATAAAGTTGAAATATTTTTAGAGGGTTGTTTGAAGAATTTTTGGAACAGTGCCTACTACATAAAGGGGTTAAGAGTGCTTAGTTTACTATCGTAATGAGTTCTTGTTTTGTTTTTTTTTGGAATTTCTTTGTTAGTGCTTTTTAAGACTTTTCTGAATACTTTATATTTTATGTATTTACTTAACAAAGCCCTGACATTGAGACGGATTTTTTAAGTCGGCTCAATTTGCCCTATTTTTAGACAGACCCTCAAAACAAAGACTAAATACTATTTTTTCCTGTAATTATAGTATCGAGCACAACACTTTCATAAATACTTGTAGTGACAACGACATAACTATAATATTCTTCTCTAACGTTTATCTAAACATTTCTATTCCTATTGTAAGACCCTTTAATGGAACCTAAGATCAAAATTACAGGACATTAAAATTTTCTAAGCAATTTGCAACAAAACTTGGGGCTGACTCGCAAACGGAAATCCCAAGATCATTAAAACAAAACATCTCGAGAGTCATCAGTTGATTTCATCCTTAAATTATTAAACGCACGATGTGGATAATAAATTCAATGAATACAGTATAAATTTCTTGGCATCTCGCCATAGTAAGGGACCCCTACTAATTATACTGAGTGGTAATTTCGAGATAAATACAGCATTGTACCCCTACTATGTACTTAGGATATCGCTAGAGTCTGACGATAGACTGAGAATTGAAGAAAAGTTTGTGAAAAAAAAGGATTAATGATAACATGCCTGTTTCTTTGAAGAGTAAGTAAACGCCAGAGAACACATACAGTTGCAGTTTGTTGATTGATATGTTTTAGGTTAAAATTATGACCTAATACTTAAAAAATGCTTGGTATATATTTTTTTTGTTGGTCATCGGTTTGCAAACACAAATAATCACAAGGCACAATAATCGCAATGGAACAACTACCAGTAAGCTATAAAAATTATCAGATACGCTGTGTAAAAAAATGCCATCATCATCTACAACAATGACGCATAAACCGAATTCCCAATGAAGCCGCTAGAGGTGCTGTAACAGAGATTTTTTATACAAATATCGTTCGACAAAAAAAATTGTGACCATCGGGTGTAAACTCATAGTAAAAGCTACTGATGCTTTTACAAAATTATAAATTTTATAAAATATAAAGTATTCAGAAAAGTCTTAAAAAGCACTAACAAAGAAATTCCAAAAAAAAACAAAACAAGAACTCATTACGATAGTAAACTAAGCACTCTTAACCCCTTTATGTAGTAGGCACTGTTCCAAAAATTCTTCAAACAACCCTCTAAAAATATTTCAACTTTATCTTCTTTCTCAAAGACAAAGATTTTGTTACACTTTAATGTTCCCAATTCCCGTATCCATTGATATTTGAGCACCGTCGCGGAATAAGGTAACCCGATGCTCGAGGGTCCTTCAGGGTTTGAAAACCTTCGGTATATTCCAGAATTTAGAAGCCGGTATATTTGATTGTTTGCCTAACCTTTACAATCAAAGGTTAGGCAAACAATCAAATATACCGGCTTCTAAATTCTGGAATATACCGAAGGTTTTCAAACCCTGAAGGACCCTCGAGCATCGGGTTACCTTATTCCGCGACGGTGCTCAAATATCAATGGATACGGGAATTGGGAACATTAAAGTGTAACAAAATCTTTGTCTTTGAGAAAGAAGATAAAGTTGAAATATTTTTAGAGGGTTGTTTGAAGAATTTTTGGAACAGTGCCTACTACATAAAGGGGTTAAGAGTGCTTAGTTTACTATCGTAATGAGTTCTTGTTTTGTTTTTTTTTGGAATTTCTTTGTTAGTGCTTTTTAAGACTTTTCTGAATACTTTATATTTTATGTATTTACTTAACAAAGCCCTGACATTGAGACGGATTTTTTAAGTCGGCTCAATTTGCCCTATTTTTAGACAGACCCTCAAAACAAAGACTAAATACTATTTTTTCCTGTAATTATAGTATCGAGCACAACACTTTCATAAATACTTGTAGTGACAACGACATAACTATAATATTCTTCTCTAACGTTTATCTAAACATTTCTATTCCTATTGTAAGACCCTTTAATGGAACCTAAGATCAAAATTACAGGACATTAAAATTTTCTAAGCAATTTGCAACAAAACTTGGGGCTGACTCGCAAACGGAAATCCCAAGATCATTAAAACAAAACATCTCGAGAGTCATCAGTTGATTTCATCCTTAAATTATTAAACGCACGATGTGGATAATAAATTCAATGAATACAGTATAAATTTCTTGGCATCTCGCCATAGTAAGGGACCCCTACTAATTATACTGAGTGGTAATTTCGAGATAAATACAGCATTGTACCCCTACTATGTACTTAGGATATCGCTAGAGTCTGACGATAGACTGAGAATTGAAGAAAAGTTTGTGAAAAAAAAGGATTAATGATAACATGCCTGTTTCTTTGAAGAGTAAGTAAACGCCAGAGAACACATACAGTTGCAGTTTGTTGATTGATATGTTTTAGGTTAAAATTATGACCTAATACTTAAAAAATGCTTGGTATATATTTTTTTTGTTGGTCATCGGTTTGCAAACACAAATAATCACAAGGCACAATAATCGCAATGGAACAACTACCAGTAAGCTATAAAAATTATCAGATACGCTGTGTAAAAAAATGCCATCATCATCTACAACAATGACGCATAAACCGAATTCCCAATGAAGCCGCTAGAGGTGCTGTAACAGAGATTTTTTATACAAATATCGTTCGACAAAAAAAATTGTGACCATCGGGTGTAAACTCATAGTAAAAGCTACTGATGCTTTTACAAAATTAATTCAATGTGTTGTAGAAAACCGTTTGCTTCTGTATTGTAATTAGGTGCAGATAGATTCAATGTATTAGGTTTTATTGCGAGTTTACGTTTAGTTTCCACTCTTGTTTTGCATGAGACGTTGAACTGTTATTGTTAATGTTTTTGATAATAAGGGCACCTGTTATGATTCCTATCCGTTTTTAAATCTTTGATGTGCATTTATGATCGTCTTTGGCAAAGATTTTACGTATAAAATTCTGACTTAAACTTCATCATCAATCTAAAACTGTCCCACTGCTGGGTAGGGGTCTCCTCTCATTTGAAATGTATTAGATTAGTGTACGTTGGCAGTCTTTACACGCCATCGAGAACATTATGCTCGGCAGGCAGGTTTCCTCAATATGTGATAAATAGGCACTTACAATGATATAAAAAACTATAGATACGTTACCCGCCCTCTAAAATGGCAACAAGAAATCAAGGCAATTGCCGGGATTGCACTTAGTGTCGCACCAACGAGCGTTGCGAGGGTACGTTCCGTAAAAATTCGTGCTTAATAGTTTTATACTTCCTGAGAACAAGATGCCTTCATGTGTTTACAAATTATACTACAACAGTGAAAGATAAAAATGTGTATTTCCTTTTCTTTGCACAAATTAGTCGCTGTCGCCATTTTGCATAGCCGTAATGTTCGTGCATGACGTGTCTATATAATAATATGTCATTGGGCACGTAATATTGAAAAATAATTTGTGCGTGCCTTAGGATCGAACTCTAGACCTCTAGAGGTTTCACAATCTAACGTTCACACCGCTAGGCGATTACACATATATTGACTGATGACTTCCTCTTACTAAAAGTGTTAAACTCATATACTTATATGAGTTTAACACTGAAATAAAGAAAATTATGTCCCTTACCATACTAATACCATAAAAATTTATTATTTTTATAGTATCTTTGTACGGGACATAATAACACGACGAACCTACACAAACTTCACATTAAACAAAACCTACATGTTGAGAACCTTCATTCACGAAACTAAGCAAATTAACATAACTGGCAACATCAATATCATAAAGTGTATAAAGTAGGTTCAGCATCAACAAAGGTTAATCTCGGCACGTGTAAGACACATTATGCTAAATGTTATGTCAACAAGCGATGGTGTAAGTGTAATAAACTTCGTTAGTAATAAACTTTCAACGTTGTAAGGTTGTTACCTTACAGGATAAGACCTTGTTTTAAGTGGCGGAGTTTAGTACGTCGGGTATTGAGAGTAAAAGTGTTTTGGGAAAGATCGTTTTCGTGTATTGCTGGTATTTGAAAATAAAATATCCGAAAAAGACACACATTCATGTACATACTTAATGGACCAATAATCCATACCCACATCCATAGGTACTATGCTTATATTATAAATGCGAAAGTGTGCCTGTCTTTTTATCTGTTGCAAGAGGCCAAATTCTTCATGCTTAACCCGCTGAACCAATTTAAATGTCCTTTTGTATGGAAATAGTTTGGGTCCTGGCAGAGGACATGGGATAGATTTTGTCCCAGAAATCATCTCAATCATTTATGTCATATTTTATCTTTTTTTGTACAATAAAGAATTAAATAATAATTTCTGGAAAAGAGGATGGTAAATAAATAAGAATACTTAGTAAAATTGATAATTTTACGCAGACAAAGTTGCGGGCAAATACTACTATTAGACAAATAAATGATAAGAAGCTGGTATGGTTTCGAGATATGCCAAGAGGACGAAATCAATTTCAAATCACCTTTAAGATATTTTTAGTGAGTAGATGGTGTCAGTATTTTCTGACTGACGACCTCTGAGAAATGGCGAACAAAAACATTGAAAGAAATCGCATCCTACTAATATTACAAACGTGAAATTTTGTAAGGATGGATGGATGTTTGTTACTCTTTTAACGCAAAAACCGCTTAACAGATTTAAATTAAATTTAGCATGCATAATATAGTTAATTACCTGGGTTAACAAATAGGCTACTTTTTATCTATATACCATGCGGAAGGCAGCTAGTTTTCCATAAAAAAAACAGATATGCAAATACCTTTAAAACTATTTAGAAATCCAAGTCTCGTTCAGCAAATATCAAGTAAAAGGGCAAATAAATCAAGAATTTCCTAAACTAAACTATAATTTTAATGCATAACAATGTTGGTGATTTGCCGTTTCTCGCTAGCTGTTATCTGGTGTTCTGTCACCAACGAAACTTGGTGAAATAAATCTACATACTTGAGATAAGCTTGCGTTTTCTTGGTTTTAAAACATGTTTGTAGAACGAAGGTTTTCCTTTCGTAGACGAAGGTAAAAGATGCAAACATAAACTTATGTGCGAATTTTAAAATAAATTCTATACGAAAAAGGTTTAAGTTAAATTCAGTTTGAAAATAAAACACTGATAGTGAAGGTATGTTCATAGTTTGCGTCTCTACCCCTTTAAGTTATCAGAAAATTGTTATTGAATGTACATCGGTAATTCTCTGACAAACCTTTTTAAAATACATTCGTGATAGTGTTTTAAAAAGCAAAAAAAGTCCCTATATTTTTGGGTTCTTCAAAAAAGGAGTGAAGTGATTTTTCCAGGATTGCCAACGGATGTGACGCCTCTGGTGTTGCAATCGTTTAGCCTATAGGCTACGGTAACTGGTTAACATCAAGTGGTTCTTAAGTTTATTTGCCACCCACGCGTTATAAAAACATAATATTTTATGTAGGTAGTCGTTTTACCAAATAACATTTCCATTGATCCATTCTTCCTAGGATATATGGCATATTTGTTGATGACGTAAAAATAAATATGACGTCTGTATCAATGCAGTCCAATAACAATATTCGCATTCACGTCAAAAACAATCGAATGTAGGGTAATGACGTCATAAGCCAATAAGCCTGTTAGTATTTGCTAATTACAGTAGCAGTCGACGCATCACTAACGCCGGCGGCAAGGTGCAGCAAAATCATCGAATAGAAAATTCACTCGGATTGTTACTTGTTAGTATTCGATGCTCAATATGAATCGATTTAGAGATCGGTTTAATTTGAAACAAAATTGATCGTTCACAGTCTGCAAGTCCTCCCGTGACCAGGGACGCTGTAAGGGATCGAAACGTTGAATTTAAGTTTTGTCAATATACCGTGCTAAAATTAATAAAAAGTAGTTTTATTAAAAATTTAAATGAATATGAGATGGAGAAACAACACGTGACTATCACGCTCATCTGATTTAAATTGAGTACAGCATTTGACGTCAGAGGGGCACAGTTATAAAACCTATCCTTTAGGAGTATTAAGGTGCTTACAGATTTTGTAACATGTTATATAACAATGTTTTATAACATGTTATGTTACTTAATCTGTACGCACTTTCAGAGAGCCAATATTAGATTTTACTTCTTCTAGAAGTTTAAACCTTCTGTTCTATTATTTTAATATGAGACAGGGAGGACGGATCATAACTAACGCATCGTTAATTAGTCTACATTAAATTACGTAGCTATTTATAAATAAACAAGTAAGTATTAAACTCGTGTTGAATATTGTGGCTTCTACTAGTATTTGTTTTAATAAGGCACCCTTTAAATTAACATGTTAATTTAAGGGGTTTTATTAAAATGTTCATATTTATTGAGATGAACTGCCTCGTTGGTCTAGTGGTCTAGGGTTCGATTCCCAGGTTGAGCAAAGTGTTATTGGGTTTTTCTATGAAATCCTCAGTAGCAACTCGGAGTTTGGATTCGTGCCGGTTAGTGGCAATAGGCCCGCCCCCCATTACATGGGACCTAAAACATACCAGCGAAATGTTGGTGTACATTAGTACACCTCTGCCTAACCCTTCGGGGACAACAGGCGTGATGGTATGTTATTAAGATAAAATGTATGTTGAAAGATTATATTTTAAAGATATTAATAATCCGTTTAAAATATGTATATAGGGAGAACAGAATAAACAATATTAATATACTGCTATTATAATTTAAAAGGATTTTGTAGCAGTATATTAATATTGTTTATATTTTATATTCCTTCAATTTTATCTACGTACAAATGACTACCTCCCCTTTGCTCCCTTAATTATTTTTGGGATAAAAACTAGTTTATATTGGGCATATAACTTTTTTGGTGAGACAAGATTCATATATTTCGTCATACACGTGCACTAGTTGCGAAAGTCCTCGCATTTGAATCCATCTCACGCAAAATAACCGCACTTGTTACCAAACATTAAAGGTCCAATAGCAAATACAATGAGCTGGGAATAAAAGCTAAGACTTTAGGCAAAGGTGTGTTGCATATGAGACCACTATACCAATGAGCCAGTTTTCGTTGGTTTGATTTCATTAACATTTTAATTCTGGTAATTTTTATTTAAAACAATGTAGGTAGTAGGCCCTTATAAAAACTATGCTTACATTTTTGCTCTTCACTATCAAAAGCAGATAAATTTTCATGGACCCCCATTAATATCTTATGGACCCCCATTTTTTGTTCACGCTCACGTAGACCCCCAGCAAGTCTCCCGTGGACCCCTGGGGGTCCACATGGAGCACTTTGGGAATCATTGATCTAATAGATTAAACATCAGTAATATTGAACACATGTTACTCCTGCGTGACGAAGAAAAGTTGTGTTGACAGACTATTATTAAAGTTACTAATTTATGGAAACAGCGTTTATCTAGTGTTTTTAACAACGTCATAGAAGAAACTCGGTATTCGATTCTAATTGTATTTATGTACTTAATTAGATATTTAATTTTTGTCCTCAATCTCAACCCCTCCCCACCCATAAGCTGCACGCGATGCGCCCGCGTCGTCAGGTCGCCGCTTCTTTCTTCCGCGTCCCGCGATAATATCCAACTACCCGCTTATTCTGTAGAGTATTGTGAGTCAGCATGTAATAATGTATTATCAATACACAAACGCAAAATATTTGAATATGGTCCGTACGAATGCGCGTGTTAATTATAAAACGTGAGGTGCTATAATTTGTATCCTACGCCGAATATCTACCCCCAGGAAACTAAAATCACTAGTGCATTTGAAACTGTTAAAAGTGATCCATATGTTTTGAATTGTAATGCGCAAATGTGCCGAACTATGCATCACGCGAGGAGGTGCACATTTTGAACAACAGTTAAGGTTAGTGTAATTATTTCTTTATGTTATTTTTTTCCTTCATATATCATCGCCAAATACTACATCCTTGAATATTGTTAGTGATTCACCAGTCACCTATATATATACAATGCAATGTAACATACAAATAGAAAACAAAAAAATGTCTATATCTCAAAACATATTCGAAAAATAAAAAATTCGAATATTAAAAAAGGTTTCATTTAAAAAAGTTTTAAGGACCATTCCAAAATATGTTTTTTATATAGAAAATAAACGCGTGTTAAAAAAAACTTCCTCATTGTTTGTAACTTTACAACAACAAAAAAAATATGGAATAAATACGACAGGAATTTAAAAAAAAAACGTTCAAACTTGTCTTGCAGACTGTACATCGAATAACAAAAACATACTACGCAATATCTCCCCCACATATCTCATGGGCCCAATATGTCCCATCCTAATAAAACCTAGCGCTTACAAATAGAAATAATTTCACACAATACCGGGTCGGATATCCTTACAAAATTAATTCTGGGAAAACGGATATCTCCTTATATTTACACAAGCATTTTCCTTCGGTTTCTCTCGTGTGATTACAGTGATTACGTACAACCATATTTATTCTAACGACTGGTTGTCTGATGGTCAAAATTCGACCGTAATTTAAGTATGATATAATTGATGTATGTATATTTTAAGGTGTTTTTCTTTCTGCACTCCATTCATTTTCATAATATATAATTACTATTTATGCGGATTTTACACGCGTCCGCGCGTTAATATGGTTAGAATGTAGTATAAGGTTATTTTTTAAGAATTAATATTCATTTTTTTAAAAACATTTTTTTGGTTAATCATAACAGGTCAAGATGATGCTGAAAGTAATTTTAAAATGTCACATTTTTTTTATTTTTTATTATTATAACTTTTATAACTTGAAATCTTCTTCGGATCAAATCTATCACTATTCATTTGTTAAGATAATATCTACAACAACAACTAAAATAACAAACAAACAACACAGTTTACATTTTGTTATATTAGTAAATATTACAAATGATAAAGTTATCTTTATGTACCTATACCTGCTTTTATACGAATAGATTGAAGGGATTCCCTTTGTTCTGAATGAAAAAAATCATGCATTGAGCAGGTTTATTGAATAGGAAAACATATTCTTGCTTACTTACCCGTAGTGTGGGGATGTAGTAAAATGTATTGCCAGTTACTGCCATGCACAGTATAAAACTATACATGTCAGTAAATTTGTTTGTCTTGTGTTTCTTAAAACATTTAAACGAAGATGAAAAATATACGCCATTGTCGTTTTAGGCAAATAAAATGGCAAATTCATACCTAACTTGTATGATTTTTGCCATTTTATTTGCTGTGCTTCTTTTTAGTAATATTAACTACATAAATAATTACAATACTTTATGGAAAGTTATGTTTATGAAACGGTTTGTAGGTTAGTGGCGATTGTCTGCTTTTTCTATGAAATTTTCAGTAGCAGTTCGGATTTTGGATCGTGCCTGGTCGATGCGATCGATCGAGCGACGTCTATGTCGCTACATAGCAACAACATACATAGCAACGGAGAAGCTATAAAAACTGACATGACACATCGAACGCGATAAAGAGCTGTGGTAGCCTAGTGTGATGATTTTTTTTACGATTACTCCTAAAATATTAATTTATAAAATGTAGCCTATGTGTTAATCCAGGTAATAAACTATTTGTATGCTAAATTTCATTCAAATCTGTTAAGCGGTTTTTGCGTCAAAGAGTAACAAACATACCCTACTTATAAACTTTCACGTTTATAATATTAGTAGGATATTCGTACACCCCTGCCTAACCCTTTGGAAGCGATAGGTGCGGTATCTAGTATGTTATGTTTGTATTGGTGCGGCGCCTCCCGTTATTTACCTATATATATTGAACCTACTTTTTTATTTATAATACATTTACTTATCTACATCAATATTTTGGTACAGGTGTTTAATGAGCTGAAAACGTTGCTCGATAAGAATATGTTCGTCTATCGTACATAAATTATTTGTACGATAAGAAAGTATCATAGTAAAAGTTTGCAATATTTGTTGAGAAAAAATCTGGTAGATTTATTTTGTTATCTTTTTTATTTAGTTGTGAAAGTAAGAATGTTTATCACTTGTTTTATGTTTGATTTTATATATTTTGCTAGAATTGTGATAGAAATCTGACCAATATTCTGTGAAATCAAACATCCCGAGTTCCATCTCAAGGCAACACTGACTTTTCGAAATTATTTACATTATTATCGCATGCTCAATCGGTGACCGAAAACGTCAGAAAATCAACATGCTTGAGAGATTTACTCATTTATTGAAACGTTTATACACTAAGATACTTTTTCTTTAAAATCTACTTATAGGCCTGTGGACTATACAACTATTTGTACAACGCAGGGATTGAATTAATTAATGTGTATTATTTATAAACCTCCACAAACCACTTCGTAATAAATAGAACAGCTTTAACTGTCCAATACTAGTCTAGAGCCTCCTTGATAAGCAAATTTTATTAACTATATTTTACATAGAAGTAAAACCGAATTTTAATACGCCGTAAATTTAAACTTTATTTACAAATTGCTCGGATTATCAGTGAGATCTGATTAATTAATCTATTCAGCATTATAAATGCCTGGCCTTTATTTTATTTAGGTATTATAAGATGCCAAAAGTCAAAGTATTATTTATTGAAAGTAGACCAAAAATCGTACATTTTAAACGTTGACAAAAAAGACCACAACTTAAAACACCCGCCCTTAACCGTTTTCTAGTCTAGTATTTTTTCTGGAAAGCGCCAGGAACTCTCCAGCAATACATTTCTGTTTGTTTATTAATTAAATAATGAATCAATCTATTTTATCGAACAGAAAGATAAAATTTGACATTTAACTGTTACATAATTTTGTCAAAAAACCGACTTCAAACGTCATAACTAGACCAAATGGAACGAGACTACACAGAAAGCACCAGCTTTCAAACTAAAAAAAAACATCAAAATTAGCTCAGGCAGTCGAAAGTTATGATGTAACAAACAAGCAAAATATAGTCGCATTGAGACCTCTTCCTTTTTTGAAACAAGTTAAAAACAAAACACTCACACACACTTGACCTCAGTTTTCCAAATCACATGTACAGGGAGATGTCCTGAATTAATAAGATCATTAAAAAGTAAACCTTTAAGCCCTGATATTTCTAAAACTATATGTCAAATTTGAGTCTATAAAACTCAGCAACTATTAATAAAAAACTTATCATCATTGCGTGTGCCCACAAATCGTTTACGACTCACGATTTGATTAAGCGATCCAAAATTCTCAAAGGCAGTATTTTCGCTTTTTTTATCAAAACTAGCGAATAAGTTACATCTCATTTTGTGATTATAATCTACAAGAGAACGTTGGGTGGTCACGCGAACTTTAATAATGCAGCGCTTACTTTCTTTGCAACGTTCATTCGTTAATTATGTTTGTAGGTAAATTATTATTTGTATTCTCTTGTATTTGTCTTTATTGTAGCATTTATTTATTTATTTATTTAAGGCACATCAACAACATAAACACAAACATTGATATTTAAAAAAAAAGGATATAGACTAGTGTTAACACGTGTTGTCTATTTTTTTTGAAAATTGCTTGATTTCATCCCAAGATAGGCAATAGTATGACTAAAAAACCGGTTTAGCGATCTCTCTTTCTACAAAATACAAATTGTTTCGAACATAGTTATTTTGAAATGAATTAACTGTTACTATTAACTAACTCAACTTTCTTAGTTGCAATTTTTTTTATTATTAAAATTTGAGTTCTAGTTTGTTTTGCTTTTCCAACCTCATATCATAGAGAGTGAGAGAGTATGAGAATCATTCTGAGCAATTTGCTTACTAAGCTATTTATTATAATTAATTATTTATTTATGTTCATAACAAGATAATGTGAGTATTTAGTTTGATTCTCGAAAGAGATTGGAAAACAAAAACAAGAGAAAGAAAGAGAAAGAAAAAAATACAGTGAGCCACGCGATAAAAAACCGTATGTGGGTGTATGCTGGTTTCGTAAGCTTACGGGGCAAACTACCCTTAATGCCAATTATATAAACAGCACACTGTAAAAGCCAGTTCGCTTGCCGAATTTGTAAAGATGCCGATTGAGTCTCATCATCGCATGAATTATTATCATCGAAAACTCAGATTTATTTAACCTACGCAATTTTACACCTTTCGTGTACGTTTTAAGTCTCATAATTCTTTGAAAGCTGCTACTAGATCTTATCAAAAATATGATCTATACAGCGAAAAAAGAAATACAATACGTAGTGAATTTATTACCTATTCAAATTTATTATCAATAAAATACAGCCAACTTACAAAAGAATAAGATTAGAGCTTATTTATTATTGTATTGTGAAGTACAAGACTATAAAGATGCTCAATTCTGTTGAAGATAACAATGAAAAATAGTTTTAGTTTATACAATGTTAAAGTAGATATTTGATTACAGTTGATAATCTTCTTCCTCTTATTCTAATCCTGTTTGAGAAAGACACGAGCGGCTTAGGAATTATTTTCTTCACTATAAGTGGCGGCTTACAAATAATTGTATCGCTTTTACTGATACCTGTTTCAGGTCTGTATATATATTTTCATATTAATTCGTTTTTTTACCATATTTTATTAGTAGGTACTGATGAGAATGTAGAAAGCCTGTTCAAATAGTACCTGTGGCGGATAGGTACGAGACGCTCAACTCCAGAAATATGGTAAAAAAAATATTTACGCATGACTGACTTTTCTGAATTTGTTGTTTATCATATGTTCAGACGGTGAAGGAAACATCATGAGGAAAATTGCTTTCTTGAGAGATTTTCTCGATTGCATCTCGATAGGATCTCTAATCCCTCTCAAATGAGAGGTGACCCGTGCCCACTAATGACCCGTGGGACACTAATGGGTTGATGATGATGAAGTGACTCGGTTCTCCTCTTATTCGCGAAGTGCCTAGTGTGGTTCGTTAGACTTATAACGCCATCTAGAAACGCATTATACGCCATAAGAAAATGTATTATTCCTGCAGGTTTCCTCACGATGTTTTTTCTTCACTAAATAAATAATAAATAAATATTTTATGACATTTTACACAGCACCATCTAGTCCCAAACTAAGCAGAGCTGGTACTATGGGTACTAGACACTGTGTGAATTATGAGTATTTGAGTTATGAATACACACGTAACTCAGAAAAATCATTGGTGCGTATTAATTGAATTCGAGACCTCTTACTTCGCAGTCCGCAGGTTACAAGGCTATCATAGCTACGTACATATACTAACCGAAGAAAATCCACAAGTTTACAAAAATACACGTTGCTATTTTTTTGTAACACTTATAGGCACGGTAGCAATTATCAACATATTTACGACTTAATAACACACCGCGTGTAGAAATAATTAGTTGTGATAAGCTGGTCTTTCTTGTTCCAGTTTTATTAAAGCCTATTGGCTTTAAGTGGATTTAGGCTTCATTAATCTATTGGACTGAATAGCGGTTGTTGAACGTGAGGTCCTGAGTTCAATTAAATAAATAAATAAATATTTCCGGACATGATTACACAGCGCCATCTAGTTCCGCGGTAAGCAACGAGGCTTGTGTTACGGATACTAGATAATTGATATACTACATATATACTTTTTTTTGTTGTTAATACATACATAATTATACATAGATACATCCATGACTCAGATACAAATGTTTATGCTCATCACACGAACATTTGTCCCTACCGGGATTCGAACCCGGGACCCATAGCACAGAAGGCAGTGTCAACTACCGCTGGACAAATTGGGTCGTCTAACTAATATTATGATAAATACTCGTACCACTTTCAAGAAGTCAGTGGTACCGCGGTATCCAACGCTATTTACCCAAGTGATATAGTATTTAATTTAATATTCACTGAACCTATCATAAAAACAAAATTTACTATTAAACCCTTAGCTGTAGCTTCTAGATTAGTTACATGATAATCAAAACCGTAGTTTAAGTACTTAAAGTTTCCAAAGCCATTGTTTTGGAAATTTAGTACACCGCAAATTCCATTTCGTAATAAACGTAGTCTAGAATATTTAGCTAAAATCTTCACAGTACATCGAAATTCTCGAATCTTCGACACGCAACGCTCGCGTGACGAGCCCAAAATTATTATTGATTTAAAATAATTACAGTGACTGACTCAGTGTGCTGTACCCTGCTGTACCTATGTCTATATATTTATAGTCGTTTGTCCTGACTGATTCATCTAGGCGTGTACGTCGCCCCAGCAAGAAAGTAGCTCCTAGAGTGATATGAGTGGTACGTATAATTAGTGCGTAGTATGCTGTAAATGTGCGCCAAATAAAAAAATTGTGCGCCCTGTCGTTTTGGAAAAAAACGGAAAAAACCGTTTCTGCTGGGGGAACGCTGTTCCAGCAAGAAAATTCTAAACGAATGATCGGAGGGAGAAAATTTGTGCATGGGTGGAGAGCTTATATTTGTGCATAAATGTGCGCCAAAAATAAAATTTGTGCGTCTTCAGGTTTCCGAGATATTGAGATTCCTGCTGGGGCGACGTTTTGCAAAATCGTGTATCTCGGAAACCATTGTATGTGCGCCTGTAGAATAAAGACACACGAATAGCTCTTAATTTGTGCGAATTTGTGCCGGAGTTAGATTTAAGAAAATATTTATGATTTCGAAGTAATCGCGCTTTTTCGAAATACCTAAAACCTATCGCAGCGCCCACACAAGAAGACGTATACACTCGCTGAAAACGGTATTCGGTGCTCCTGGACGATTATATTTACCATACGGAGTTTCAAAAATGTGCATGCATGCGTTACTGAATAATATTCATATGAGTCGATACGACGGTGTCGTAACTTTGACGGCGAAATACGAGAAACCGGCTCAACCCAGGATGTGCAGGTGTAAAACAATAATTAGTGCGTTTAGTCAAGAATGTATGGTGAAAATATTCAGCTTGAAATGTTTCGCATTAAGTAGATATCAACAGAAAACAAAACAAATAAACAACGGCTGGCTATCCAACCAAATTCGAATGACTACAAAAAAGCGGCGGTTTCATACATATCGATGACCTTCTTAACCTTCCTGGTTAATGTGTTGTGTCTAAGTACACTGAACTAGAACAGTATTTTTATTACTATTAATTTTATATTATATCAACCTTCTAGTATCTCAGAGCTATAAAATTATACACAAGTGTTTGGTTAAAAATAATTAAACACGTATTTCGGAATTTTAAAAAATCGCCCTACTAAAAGGGTGTAATAGGGGTTGGAAGTTTATATGGGAAGTCCGTCATTCTTAAAGTAATAAAAATAAAATTTAATATTCAAACAAAAACAGCAAAAATAAATGCATATGTGTTTCGTCGTTTTTGTTAATTCAAACCCTAATGGTCAAAATTAAGAAGAGAAATTAGTATTAAATTGCCCGGGCGAAGTTGTGAGCAACAGCGAGTATTGTATAAACACGGATGTTTGATATTCACTATCACTAAGTACAGTCGCGCCTATTAACCTTTGTGTGCCTTCCTAATGACAAGGAAATTTTGAAACAATTAAATGTAACGTTCGTGTATTCGTGGCAGGCATTGACTGATTTTGTAAATGCGTTTCTGTTTACAAAATGAGTTATTTGTTTTTGTAAATTAAGTAAATTAATTATGACAAATGTAAGTACCTATCTAATTTTCTGCATCTGTTTTCAAGTGATGACTTTGCGATAAATGAGATAGTAGAAACTTTTATTATAGCAGAAATCTATGCCGTAAAAATATTCGAAACGTGATAGAAATGCAGTCCTATGTCTATGCTTAATATTCACGTAAGTATAAGAAAACAGTAAAACATGCGTGATATGTTTATATTATATTTAATCCAGTTATTCTATTTATGAACACACCCATCATTCAAAAATAATCTCCTCACCAAATCAAGCCATTTTTTATTTAAACATATAAAAATAAAAGCCAATTCTAGTCACCATCTTGTTCTTTCCTAAAATAATCTTAGGTAGGTACATATTTATTGCCGAAATAAGTGATTTTACACAAACAAATATATTACAAATTTAAAATTCCAGCTCTAAACACACAACACGAACGAAAAATGTATTTTTTTTTAAAAGGGACTTGCCCACCACCCAAATCCCTACTACTGCAACTCCTGTAAACCAGGATCAACAATAGTAACTATCCAGAAAATCGTCGAGACAATGAAGTCCGACGTGTCCCAGGGGAATGATTTTAACTGTCTTGGAACCCGCAGCGAAATTAATCATGAAGTTATATAGGAGGAGTAAGAAAAATATCAGTTTTTTCACTTCCCTCCTTATCAAGCGAGAGACAGAATAGAATTTACATGTCATTGATATGAGAACAGATGTTTACAACTGAGTTAAGCCCAGTTGCCAGGCACCACGGATGATAAATTAATAAGTTATGGGTCCTAATAATGTGAGCTATTATATCTGATTCCAATAATAGGTATGGCAAAAACGCTTAAACGCACGGAAATTCATCCTAGTCGCAACAAGGTCCGAGTAATAAATCACCCCAGATATAATTTGCAAACTATCGAGCATAATATTGCGTTCACTTTGCCATAGACTACACTCCCACAGGATATGATGTGCAGATTGCTCGTATTCACAGTTCGTTGAACAAGGGCACAATGGTGAGGAGACAAGCTTAAATGAAAACAATTTACTTTTAAAGTTGCCGTGTCCTGTAAGGAATTGGGCAACACAGTGGTCCACCTCCAACCAAGTCCTCTCCAGCCGCTCACGAACGGATGGAAAGAATTGGTGGAGATGGCGGCCCTTAGTAGAAGAATCCCACCTTATCTGCCATTCGTCTAAGAGTTCCTCCCAAACGTCGGCCTGGGGTTTAAACAATCTAATAATCTTAGCCCGGTCACGTTCTAAAAGGAATTCATTTTTCAAGTACACTCTTGAAGCGAAATACATTGCAGCACGTCGTTGTGCCTCGAGATCGACTGGCAGCACTCCCGCGAGTACTGGTAGTGCTTCCGTACTAACAGTCCTATATGCTTTACATAAAAATATCAATGCTAGACGCTGACTTTGAAGTAACTTACGTCGTACCGCACCTATGGTGGCCCTATCGGCCCAAACAGGTGCTCCGTAGCACATACAGCCTAGGTAAGTAGCCCCATAGATGGTTTTTAATGTATGAAAAGATAAACCCCATGTAGCCGTAGATATTCTAGTCAAAGCATAAAAGTTACGTTTAGCTTTTTCACCCACAGTTTTAATGTGTTCAATAAATGAAAAATTTTTTTCAAGTACGAGACCGAGGTAACACACTGACTCCTTTCTTTTTACGGTGACGTTATCGAATTTGATGCTAGGCGAGGATTTAAGACTACCTTTCAAGATTAGTTGAAAGGTTTTTACGAAAAATGTATATTAATCCACAAGAAATCGGACGGTGAAAAACAGTATTCAGAAAATTGTAGACACAGCAATTTGTTTCAGCAGTTTAACTCGCAGCCGAGGATTTATATCGAGACAACCTTTAAACAAGCCAGCCGTTTCTTCAGCTATCTCGACTGATAAATTATTTACGAACGAAAAAAATATTGCTATCCGTCGCCTAGCAACACGCAGCGAATTCGCACGTTTTTATATTTTTCCCGGATGACAGATCCGTGATTGTGTTTTGTTAATTTTTGATGGTCTGGCTTTTGAATGTCATGTATGGAAAAAGCTTATTACATTGCAATATTGCGTATATTTTTAGCTACTGGTGGATAAAATGTACTTTATTATATACCATAAGATTGAAATAAACATTGCAATAATATAATGATTTATTTAAATATAAGCAATTATGATATTATCATTAAATACCGATATCTACAAGACAACCCTATTACCGTATAAACCGCATATTTTTATTTGTAAAAATAAAGGTATGAATATTAATATATGAAAATGTTTTTCTTTTTATTATTTCAAATATACAACATGAGGGGTAGGCAGAAACTACTACTACTTTCTGTGGTTTCTGCCTACCCCCATGGGAAAAAGGCTTGAGTGTATGTATGTATGTATATACAACATCATCAACCGAAGTAATCATAGGAAACCACCGATATTGACATCATAGTTACTGTAAAAACGTTTTTGATGTAAGTTCTTCACTATTCTACACAACTTTAAACAAAATAACGTTACATCAGATCGCTTCATGGAAAGAGACTAACTGAAGTGCTTCTCTCCTCTTTTTCGTCTTGAACGGACACTCATGTCTCCTTAGATAACCATGACTAGACGAATAGGGACAATTTTTTGATCGATTCAATTTCACATTCTAGAGAATTCTTACATTATTCATAGCACAAAACGTAGTAGTGTTGGACTCATCACACGTTTTAGCATAACTTATCATCTAGGTACCGCAAAATAGTTGGAACAAATGAATAAAATATTTACATACCTCTGGCTACCCTGTAGTGTTAAATTGCATTAACATTTTTAATTTAATTATAATTTTGCAAGCGCCTGATGTTCATGAAATTTATTTATAAAATAAAAATTTGCATAGTACATGCATAAAATGATCGTGCAGATGAAAATTATAATTGAATATTTTAACATGACATACCATCACGCTTGTCTTCTCAGAAGAGTTAGGTAGAAGTGTACTAATGTAAACTAGTGCATGGTTTCTATATACATATAATAGGTACGTATTTACAAAAAAAAATAGTATATCAACCATATAGTATTCGTAACATAAGCCTCGTCGTTTAACTCAATACTAGATGACGTGGGTTATAATGTGCAGACGAAAATTATAATTTTATACTTCATCGTAGAGGTGTAGGTACTAATGAACACCCACATATCGCAGGTATTTTTTTAGGTCCCATGTAATATGGAGCGAACCTATTGCCATCAACCGTTTACGAATCCGAAGTCCAAGTTGCTACTGAAAATTTCATAAAGATTTTTCTTAGCAGTCGGACTTATGCCCACTAGACTAATGATGTAAGGGAATATTTGTATTATAAATTTATTTAACCTGTTGATATTGGATTATACGTTTAAATCCGTATATGAATACGTAAAAAAATAACCTACACATTTATTAAAATCAGTTGACATAATTATGTATATTATGTAATAGTTTTCATCATCATCAACCCAACTATTTATTTATATTCACCAACCCAAATATTCTCCCATTGCTAGGCAAGGGTCTCGCGTTCTCCGTCGCGTCTCCCGTTTGACAGGACTTTAGTCCACCACGCCTACTGCGGGTTGACGGACTTCACACGCCGTCGAGAAAACCGGTCAAGCATACAGGTTACGATGGATGGTCAATAAATTAAACTAAGCGCTGGAGTTTTTTAATCTATAAAATTCACACTAAACTTGTTGGCATTACCATTACCAGCCATCCACTCTCTGTTCACTGTTGTAAAAGCATTGCAAAATATAATTTACAACAAAGGCTCATAGATCAGTCTCCAGCAGCCTTACTAATGCCTGTTCAAGCAGTCTTATTCAGACTGTAAGTGATGGATGGCGCTATGTAGATGTATAGCGCTATCCTTGTCTAAAAACCTAAGTAAACACGTTGTATTACAGTCTATAGCCTGAGCAATAAGGTTGCGGCTGCATCATTAGACACGTGAAATATTATGAGTTCAACGCAACGTTTGAACGTAGCCTTCATTTATAAGTTTCAAATGCAGTATCAGATTGTTTATTACTTCGAAACGGCACGTAGGATCGAGGTGAATTTTGAATTGGTCCACAAGTACAACAAATAGTTCATGCATTGTGTACCAAAGAATGCGAAATAAATTATTTACTTACATAATATTCTTATTTTTTCAAAATACAATGATTATTATAATTATTATTGATACATAAATAATAAAATGGTATCAGGCCGATGTTTGAACACATAAAATAGGGGTATTTATTAAAGTAACAGGAGTCAGAACAACAATTCTTGAATTTCGGCTGTCTGTTTGTGACCCTGACAAAACAAAACTACTGCACGGAATTTAATTTAATGCAATGTTCATTAAAAGTCTAGTTTAAAATATAGCCCCAATTTTCTTTTGTACATATATATCAGCCAATAGACTGTTAGGGGAATTCTTTTGCTTCAGCCCAATGTTTTTTATTGGACATAATGAAAACATTAGAGTAACACATTAGGCTACTATTAATCAACAAATCATACGGGATAAACGCGAGCCAAAGGTAGAGAATTCTAAACTAAATAAAAGTATCGCAAACATTGTCATCTGGCAACACACACACGCATATAAACATGTAAACTTACGAGCCGTCGAACACTTCAGGGTTGTCACAAACGATTATCACGTTGAACACAATGCGTGGCAGGGCTTATCTCTTAATACCCGATGATAGAAAGGCGCTCGAGGCTCCGAGGGTTAATAATGTTTAGGTAAAACCCTTATTCTGTTTGTGGGAATGAAAATATGTTCTATTATTCCAGTTGAGGGTAGATTAGTTGTATATTATTCCTACCTATAATTTTTATTGTATTTTTAGAAAATATATCGTGAATATCATTCGTCTGATTTAGTATAATATTTTAGGGGTCGGTAAATATTTTTTTTGTAATTCTGGATGTTGAAATTCTAGATGGTTGATGCAATTTTTTTTATTTAGAGTATGCATTGATGCCTGTCATATAAAACGGCCCCTATCGAGAATTAACATTTAACCTCGTATAGATATTATTTGTTGAAAATAAAATATACTAATATACCCACACTTAGGTTATGCCAATATTGCACATCGAAATAAATCTACGTTTTACACATTTTATTAAAGTATATTGACAATATTTTAAAGTCGACATTTCAGATACTTTCCATCTTGGTCACAAAATAACTGCTCTTAAATATGATATTTAATCCAATGTAAGATTATATTATTATTATATTTTTTGCTCAAACGGTGAAGGAAAACATCGTATCGGAAACCTGCATGCTTCAGAGATTTTCTCGATGGCATGTGAAGTCTGCCAACCCGCAGTAGGCTAGCGTGGTAGACTATAGCCGAAGCCCTCTCAAATGAGAGGAGACCCGTGCCCAGCAGTGGGACAATACTGGGTTGATGATGAAGGCTATCACAGCTAGTGATATACAATGAAGAGAAGTTCTCGTGTCTAGTGATCGATTGCTGACGGTACCTCACGTGCACTCTGAGCACTGTTTCCTTTAATTAACTGCTACAGCTTGCGTGAACGTAACTGCAGGAACATAATAGTTATAAAAACATTATTTAGTTCCAGCACGCTGATACTCGTATTAAAAGGACTGCTGTAATAAGAATAAATATAAAGGTACTGATATAATAACTTACCTATTTATTTTGTTGGAATAAATACACATGTCTTGTTCAAAAAAAGAAAAGGTAATTAATAACTGCCTCGTTGGTCTAGTAGTAGGTAGTAAATGCGATTGCTGAACTAGAGGTCTTGGGTTCGGTTCCCAAGTCGATCGAAGTGTTATTGGGTTTTTCTATGAAATTCGCAGAAGCAGCTCAAATTATGTTATATTATTTTTGAGGTCTTAATAATTTTAATAATGCCATGCAGTGCCTGTTACTAGATTAAACTATTTAAAAAAAGTTTATTATCAAGCTTATAATTATTGAGCTTTATAATCTTAGTCATTCAATTTAAGTAGCAAAAACGTTTTAGCTTGAGTCTGAATGAAGATGGACTAAATGATTGTTTTATATTATTAAGTTTATGCTGGAGGTGATACATATTATCATACCTATAGGTAAACACGACAATCCCGGGATATGTATTTCACGAGGGATCGAATCTGCGACCGCTCCTCTTATCCTGCCTATACCGTAAAATAGGTACTCAATCATCTGACAACCCAATTCCAACATTGTCAAACTACACACGTTGACTGAAACACAAAGGGCCATGACTGTCAAAATATTCAAAGTTCGCAAATCCATTATACTACATCACTTAATTTTGTTTAAAGTTCATAATATTAGGCACGTTAGACACAAAAGGTTGTGCGATGTCGTGACTCGGTTATAATGCACACAGATATTGGTAGGCATCGAAGGAATTATTGTGAACAGAAAGCAAGGTCGGCACGCGACTTGGCCAGGGTCGCCAAGACTTTGGGAAATTTTGGGTTTTTTTTTCAAGTTTCTCTTATAACAGATCAGTATTAAGTACATATGTTATTATACCGATTTGTTGTATACCGGTAGACTAATTATATGTTATTATCAACTGATAATATACCTATACTTAAAAATGACACTTGGGCTTATATTTGCTTCCTGCATAGTCTGTAGTGCATCCTCTTTGTAAGTTTTCTTAAATGTAACTGGAAAGTTCTGTGCGAATGCAATATTGAGCTTTATTAAACTTTATTTCAGTTTTAGGTTTCAAATGTAATGGAACCAAATGAATGCTATTTAAAGGGTATAAAAAGAAAACAGAAAATATGATTAAGGTCTGAAAATCCCGATAACACATTTATTTAAAGTAACTTACAATCGTTGCAGAACATGTTATTTCTTTAATGTTATATTACAACGTCAACAATGTCCCAAATTAATTATTTTTATGTTATCTAAATGCATGTGTTATGTATGCATATTGAGCCAATAAAATATACCTGTTTAACGTTAAAACAATCCCATCTTAATAAATAAACCATAAAACCAGTTAAAACACAAAATTACATCTTACTTTATTGATTAAATTATTATTTTTTTCAAACTGACCCACATCAGTGCATTTTTTTTTCCTCAGTAATTCTTTAAACGCTTAAACTGGAACGTTGTAAGCACGCAACGATAGTTGAAAGCTAGTACACGCTGTAGTCACGAATCTTAGTCGTTCAAATCTAACATGCATTGCATGACCAAGACCGAACTCACAAAATGGCACAGATTGTTCAACCCTTCAGCAATGTCTCGATAAAATAACTGATTTCTATGTTGCTGCTAATTCAATTACTATACAAGTGTTTGTTCATTTTGGTGAAGACGCATGAAAACTGAATGTGTTTATTTATTTATTTATTTATTTTAACCTTAATTAGAACGGCCGCAGGCCACTTACACTAACCAAGAGGTAATTAAAGATACAACTAGCACACAGACTTCTCGCAGTACTCCAGACATACACATAGGATTTTCTTCCATCCGTCCACAAACAAATCGCAGTCTGGATTTACTTCCAGGGGAGTGTTGAGTGCCATAAGTACACGCGTAATGGGTGAGTTAGCACGTGCTACAGTGCGACAAGCAGGTGGGGCAAATAGTCTGTGCTTTCTACTGCGGCGATAGTTATCGGGCACGAATAGTCTGCATATTTTTCCGTGGAGTTCTGGCGCCTCAGTTTTACTAAGGAGAATTTGATGAATTATGAGTGCTCTGTCCTTACGTTGCCTATATTTGTTGCTTAAAACTCTTTACGCAGGAAATATTGGGAGTGCTGATAATGTAGGAGGCAGAAAATAAACCGTACACGTCCATCTGTGTTTGTGACATTTATTGTATTCAAACTACAAAGTTATAAATTATATAAAGATACATATTTTACGTTTTGTTGCTTAGCTCGGAACTAGATAGCGCTGTATCATAATCTATAATATATTTATTTATATGCTATCCTATTTATATCTGATGTAATTTTCTACATGATAAAAATATGAATAAAGTATATATAAAAAAATGCATAATAAATCATCCCAGCTACTTTCAACATTAAAAAAATGTTATTGGAAATGTCCTGAGGTACCTCATAATTCGTGGACAGCCTAACTCCCCCTTGCTATATGACTTGATTGATTGAGATGATTCAGCGCGAACGAATTTCCCAAGTGAAATAACAATTATGTACCTATACAGTACTTACCCATTAATAATTATGTAATGCATTGAGAATAATGGGTTTTGTTATTTAATAGGGATTTTGAAATGGCCTATGCAAATTACAATAAATTTTTCATTGACTTGCGTCAAGTCGTTGAGCTCCCTCTTGAGCGGTCGGCAGTAACAGCTTAATTCAAGGCTTGCTCTATTTAAAATGCCACTTTGGCATTACTTAGACTTACTTATAGTAAACCAAAATGTTTGGACCTCAAAAGAGACTATGATTGTCTGAGTTGGTTTTGGAATATCTTTTTAGAAATCATCAGTTTGGTAATGCCGACGCCATATATATCATAAAAACCCCTAAAATTTTACATGTAAAGGTATCCTTAAAATACCTGTCTATTTAAGGAAATACTTAAATGTATATCATTTATTTATCTTTTAATCCATATTGTCCCATAATGCTGCAAGAATCACTGCATAAAATAAGGGTTCCATTTTTTCCTCTTGAAGTACGGAACCCTGAACATGAAATGATTTATTTTAGTTAGGCCAATATTATAGGTATTTATTAATTATAAAAAAAATATTATCTAATACAAAAGAATCGATGAAGAAATTAAATTAAAATTTGTTCTACAAAACACAATACACACGGTTAAACTATGAGACTAATTGGAATGCCATAACATGTACGGGCCAACCAGTCCCAACTGACAGCAGCTGTTCACGAGCCTGACGTGTAGGTAGCTATGTTTCCACAATTCCCTGTTTGAAGTTTCATATCCTACTAATATTATAAACGTGAAAGTTTGTTAGTATGGATGTATGTATGGATGGGTGTTTGTTACTCTTTCACGCAAAAACCGCTCCACAGATTTGAATTAAATTTAGCATACATAATAAAGTTTATTACCGGGATTAATACATAGGCTACTTTTTATCTATATACCATGCGGGCAAAGCCGCGGGAGGCTGCTAGTTAGTTATATATAAGATATGAAAATTTAGGTTGTACTTTATGTAAGAAAGCCCAAAAGAACACTATTACAGTTTTAATAGGCTTTATCAGTCACAGTAACTAAATAGTCGACGGTCGGATACCTACAAAACTACGGAGTATATTTTATATCAAATAAAGTTACAAAATTGAGTAACTTATATCACATAACTAAGAAACACTATATACTCATAATCTTTCATGTAGAAAAGATACTAAAACGCAACTCGGATAGCAAAATGTATTACAAGGAACTATTAAAAATGAGTAGATTTTTAATAGTAGCACCAGTAGGGAGCGTTCATTTCTTGGTAGAAAATCTTAAGTTTATTAGATTCCGGGGTAATCACCTCGATCCGTCTTTTACGACACAACCGTCGCCGGCGCCGCTCCGTTTCTCATTACCCGAATGGATTTAAAATATAAACATTAAACGTAAATATAATCTTATTAAACCATGACATAGCAATAATTTTGGCTGCACGCTATGTATTTTTTCTCTGCGAATAATTCTAATCATAGAGATGTTATAACCGTTATTGTGCTTTAATATTTGGGTGGGAGAGGCGAAAATGTATTGGCGTGCCATCAATTGAGTATTAAGCGCTATTTAATCGGTCAGTTTTCACGTAACGTTTGATAGCCCGTGCGTGATATTGAATACACATTGTTGTTGGGATCAGATAACAAGCTCTTATTAAAATTTATATTGTTCGGTAAACCAATTTCAGTTTTAAACATATTGCAAATTTTATCAATTTCGAGTACAAACATGCAAATATAAATGAAAGACAAAAGTGAAAGAACACATAGTAAATTAATTTAAATTGATTAACTTGGAAACTTGTATGTACTTAATAAGTATATTGGAAATATGAAATGTGTAACGTAATACCTTTCTACGTGGCTGCGTGTCTTTATTAAATTATTCATAAAATTAATAAAGAGCTGTATGTGTACTGTGTGTTACAAATGAATAAATACTCAAACACTGCAAAATTTTAAGTAATTAAATAGTAGTAAGTAAACCCATGAAATTTAATCTCACTTTGAAGGTGAGCAATAGAGACAACACAATTTTAGAAGCCTGCATAAACTGCTTAGCTTGAACATTATTCGGTGGTTTCCAAGTGGTCAAAATAGGAAAAAACCTTTTTTTTATCTAAGGCTTCATTCTTTAGTGTAGCAAAAAAATCTAAATGATTGAACATTTATGAAATTGTCATCTACCTAAAGGGTGCATACTTTTAGTAACAGTTTAATCGTTTTGATTTCCATATAAAAGCGGCTGAACTCATTGACATTATCTGCAAACAAACCCATACTCCGAGCTGCTACTGTCAGTTTCATAGAAAACCCCAGTAGGTATAGGGTATTATGTACCATAGATAAGAGGATCAAATCCTTGAAGTCACAGTCGTTTCTCACTTTATCCGTGTGTCACGGGTACTAACAGCAATAACCTCAGCGTAATGTGCTTTGATATTAAAGCTTTTACCGTTTTAATAGCTCTGACAGATGCTCGTTCTTTTTTGATTAAATCCTTTACTAGACGCGGATGTAATAAATCAAAGTTATCGTCACTGGTTGGTGGTTCTCGTGTTCGTTTAATATTGAAGTATGAATGTGATTGCCGAATACTAATGTCTGCATTGATTTTTGTACCGCTTTGTTGGAATGTATACTGAAAAGAGTGATGTAGACCATGAACTGAAGAACGTTTGAGAACACCATATGGAATAACACCATAATTGTTATCGAACGTTCTTCAGTTGTCAAAACATATTTTGTATTGAAAAACATCGTGAGGATGCCTGAGACATGATTTTATACAGAAAAACTTCTTAAAGGAGAAAGATTTAAAAAAAATAAGATCTCATAAGACGAAAGTTAAAAAAGAGGAAATTGCTCTAAGGAAAACATTCCCATAAATTTATAATCTCCATAAAAGAGTAAGATCTTATAAGGAAAAGTGAGGTTTGTAATTTTTGTATTAAGAAAAAATCGATCCACTGGTATTGTAATTAAACGCATATTACACTACCTACCATCATTAAAGCACCGCAAATAAAATACCAATATTCCATCTCAAATCCCAATCCGATGTAGAACGGTATAATTAAGTGGCACAATATTCTTGTGTTACTCTGAACTCGTTTATCAGCGCCGCAGGGTTAATGTGGAGTGACGGAGACGTCTCCCCTCCACTCACACGATTATATTACGAACGTTTATTAACTTTTATTCAACCTCTCCTGTGTTACCCGCTTTATTACACGAATAAAACTCTCGGAGGAGACAACGACTGTAATGGCTGAATTAAGATTGGTTCATACTGGCGGGTCTTGCTATGGAATTGCAATCGAAATTGGATTTATGCTTATCAGTTTGTTAGTTGACGGTGGTCGAGCGAGGTTAAGTTGGCTTCTGCACCGCGTGTCTCCCGTTCGATCCTCGCACTAAATATGGTATGTTTGGCCCACAGGTAGTTGCTCCAGGATCTAACTGTTTGTGAATTGTTTGTAAACGTACTCACGACACAGGAGAATTTTTTGGTGTGGGGCATGTTTGAAAAAAAATATAAATAAACTACATACACACAATATTAATTAAAAATAGGTGGAGTTTATCCAGTCACAAATAAGAGAGGTTTTCTTGCAAGTTTTTTATTATAATAAGGAAATAATTGTATTAGAACCATATTTTCATGGTATTAACGTGTTCTAAATTAAATCAAAAGGTTCTTAAACATCTATGCGAAAAGCGATAAAGACATCAGTGAGAGTCCAGGTGTCAAATCTTAAAACCACAAGTATAGGGGGAAAACAAGACAGTAGATAAACAACAAACCATATAGGTTTCATAGCAGAAAAAACACCTCGGTATTCAATAACCCACTTAATCTTTTGCTTGGCAATTATGGACCAATATTATATGAAAATAAATAACATATTGGTTTAAATACACTCTACTGTTTCTTGTTTCTATATTATCTCAGTACATTTTATTACTTCTGCCTAAAATAAACATATAGACATATATACCTACTTGAATAACTTCCACAACAAACGCGAAAAGGAAATGATAACGCGAGCCCGGGGCTCAAGAATCCAAGATGGCGGTCCATTAATCACGCGTCCTCGTGAGGGGATGACGCCGCAGCCTCACAGACTGACGGACAAGCACTGCTGTAGTTAATTTGATGATAAAATAGAGGCTCATTGAACACCCTAAAACTTAAATCGATGAAGTGACGTTGTAATACACTTCTGAAGGGACCAAGATCCGTTTATCACATGCTCAAATGGTGAAGAAAAACATAGAGAGGAAACCTGCATGCTTGAGAGATTTTCTCTATAGCGTATGATGTCTGGAGATTTGCACTAAGCTAGATATGTGGACTATTTAGCCTAATGCCTGCCAACTTATTTCATAGCAATGGCTCGCATATAATGTAGTTTCACCCACTTTTATTTGACATAATGATGAGCTGATGAGCCGTTTACGATTTTCAACTTTGTTATACTCGAATGTTTGTGTTTGTTTTCGTAAGCTTTTGATTGCGGTGTACCCATAAACGACAATATTAAAATTGACTGATCATATTATTTTAATGGCATCCATGAATCTTATCCTAAGGGTCTCTATTGATTTCCTTAAGTCCTGGAAAATTTACTACTTTAGTGACATGAAAAAGTAACAAGTACTACCAACTTTTTAAACCCAATGAAAATGTGTTTAATATTAGTTCAGTAGTATTAGTGCCAAAATGGTCACATATTAACTTAATTGCTATCAAATATCTTGTTTTAAAAAAAAAAATGATATCAAAAGGATATCAAGTTAAACCAATGAGCGTTATCAGAGCATTCCACTCCTAAAAACTATTAGTAAATTAAACCAGTTCTTTCTGGGGGGTTGCATCTTTAATTAAACTTTAAGCCGACAGATCCCAAAGGAATCTATTGGGGGCGGTTACATTGAAGTGCGATGTATGGATGAGGCATTCCCAAATTATTGATATTATTAGTCTACTCCTTTATTCTAGGTAGTATGTACGAGTCTGTACCTTGTGTATGATATATTTTATTTTATTTTCAATTTGATTACCAGATTGGATTTTTGTTGGGATAAACGCAGATAATATATATGATCCAAACCTTTTAGTAAAAACTCCTTTCATGTATGTTTCTTTAACCTGTAGTCAATATGTCAATAAATAAACCGTTTTCTTATATAACTTACAAGTCTCGATATTCATTGCTATTCATCAATTTTGCACTTCTGTTTTATTGAAATAGGCTCCTTGACCTAAAATATAAGCTGATTGTACACCTCTGACAACGAAATCAACGTTATCTTTTTTGTATTGGCAGTTACTAATCTGACAAGTTATTATTTGTGATGGTAATTTTTAATGACATAAAAATTTCATTATAAATACGCCATTACGCCTGTCATCGCCGAAGGGTTAGGCAAACTAATGTATACACTCACATTTCGGCGGTATGTGTTAAATCCCATTTAATAGAGGGCGAGCCTAAAGCCATCAACCGAACACAAATACAAAATCCGAGCAGCTGCAAATAATAAATAATGATTTGCTCAATCTAAAAATTGAACCCAAAATCTTGCTCAGCACTCGAAGGAACTCGTGTATTTTGTAAGAAATCAAAAGCATTTATGATCGTTTTATTAATCAAATAACAAATCTATGACGTATCCATTTTTCCTGGCTGTGATTTTGGAATAGTAGCATAGATAAAGTCAGCCTTCTAGAGTCATTTAACTTGCCGCTGTCGGTGCCAGCCATTCATTCCGTTTAGCTTTTCATTCTTATTGCAGCATCATCATAAGCCACAGATTGATTTTAATTAATAGATGCAGATGAATAAAGTCTTTCATGAAAGATAATTAAGAAAGTTTACCGATTTTTTTGTTAAAAATAATCAGGATTTCAATTGAATATTATCATATCTGGAGGAATGAATATTTATTAATAGATTTTGTTGTGTTATGTATGGGTGTTATAATTATATAGATTTAGGTAAGTTTTAGGACTAAGATTTTTAACTGTGGCTATAGACAATAAGTTTATAGGTTTTATTTAAGGTTAATAGGACATTTTTTGCGAGACCTGTGGTTTCGCTCGCGCTTTGCAATCCTGTAAAAACCTTGTCACTCTTTTTTTTAATAACCCCGTGACATAGGCTACAGTATAGGTATTGGGGTTTATTTCCTATTCAAGTAAAATTTTGTGGTAGCAACTCGGTGTTTAGATCTGTGCTTCTAATATTTGCTTTCTAGAGACATATATGGGACCAAAAACAAAGTATCAAACTTTCATCATCAACCCATTATTGTCCCAATGCTGGGCACGGGTTTCCTCTCATTTGAGAGGGATTAGGCTATAATCCACTACGCTAGCTTACTGCGGGTTGGCAGACATAACATGCTATCGAGAAAACCTCTCAAGCATGCAGGTTTCTTCACGATGTTTTCCTTCACCGTTTTGAGCATGTGATAAATATCATAACTTCCGAAAAATCAGTGATGCCTTGGGTTTGAACAGACCACTGGTCACACCGCTATGCTACCACAGCAAACTTATGTGCGTGTGGTGTGAGGGCCACTTCGTCAAATCTTTTTGTACGTAGGTATATTTAGTACATCTCTCCCTAAACCTTGGGGGACACAGGCGTTAAGCTGTATTTATTATTATATGTGATAAGAGTGACAAAAAATGTTTGCTACCAGGAAAACAGGAATCACTTAAATATATTTTGCTGAAGGAGCAACTCTGACTATTCAAAAGAAAACGTTTCGTCCATTTCAATAGAATGTCTAATGGATAAACGGAGCTCATAAAAATATTAAATAAAATAGAAGATATAAAAATATCCAATACACATGGAGGAAAAGCGTTGTCAAAATATAAGGCAGGGACACGGACAAATATAGTGCAAAGAACGAGCAATCGTCTTCTGTGATGCAGTCGGGAGTTCGACGTCCATCCGTAGTAAATATTTTATAGCCTACCGATAATTATTTCGGGTCTGAGTGATTGCGAATGTGGAATTTGTATAAGAATTTAACAATTAGCACCTAACAGCTATAATATATTCTGTGAAAAGGAAAAAACATTACGTAATCTATATATTCATCTTCGACTACGAAGTGTTCTCTCTGTATAGGGCACGCTTTCATTCAGAATGCACTAAATGTTACCGTATTTATGTAGAAAGTGTGGAAGAAAGTATTCCAAAAAATGTAAAACACTTTTGGACTTATGTTGCTAATCGGAAGGGAAAGTCTGGAGTCCCTGCTAGGATGTTCTACGATAGTCATATTTCGACTGATCCCCAGGCAATATGCAACCTGTTTTCATATTTTTTTAAATCAGTATTCGAACCATCGTGCCTCACGTCTGATTGGTGCCCGTCATCTGAACAATACAATAACAATAACACGTCACTCACTAGCATCTATTTCAGTCCTCCCGCGGTTCGTAAGCAACTAAAGATGTTGGATATTGCCAAAGGGGCGGGGCCCGATGGGATCCCACCTTGTTTCTTGAAATGGTCTGCAGATACAATATGTAAACCAATATTTATAGTATTTAATAAATGTATAAATAGTGGTACTTTTCCTCCTATTTGGAAAACAGCCAATATAGTACCTGTTCACAAGAGTGGCTCTAAACAGAATATTGAAAATTATCGCCCCATTTCCATCCTTTGTGCTCTTGCTAAACTTTTTGAAAAACTGGTCCACCAGGAGATCTATCCATTCATTCAGCCTAATCTCATACCAGAGCAGCATGGTTTTGTAAAACAAAAATCTACTGTTACCAACCTAATGATCTTTACAGACTACCTGTTTAAAAACATGGATGCAAGAGGTCAAACAGATACAGTATATACGGACTTCAAAAAGGCCTTCGATAGAGTTGATCATAAGATCTTGCTTCATAAGATTGCATTTAATGGCATCAGAAGAAATCTGCTGCGTTGGTTCATGTCCTATATTAAAAACCGTAGTCAACGAGTAGTGTGTAACGGGTACCAGTCCAGTACATTTTTTGCGACATCTGGCGTCCCTCAATGGTCCATACTGGGTCCATTGCTATTTATTATATACATAAATGATATTAACAATTGCTTTCATAACAGTAAATTTTTACTTTACGCTGATGATCTTAAAATCTTTAAGAAAATAATAAACATTAATGATTGCCATATGCTTCAGGAGGATTTAAACCGATTAACTGACTACTGTAAAGATAATAAATTAAAATTAAGTATACCGAAATGTAAATTTGTCAATTTCACGAAGAAAAGAAACATAATTAACCATAGTTACTCACTGTGCGATGAACTCATTCTTAAAGAAAACGAAATTTGTGATTTAGATGTAATTCTCGACTGCAAACTGCACTTAAATTTACACATCGAAAATATAGTTGCCAAAGCGTTCCAAATGTATAACTTTGTCATGAGGTCCTCTAATGACTTCAAACTCCCATCAACATACCTACATCTCTTTAACGGTCTTATACGCCCGCAAGTTGAATACGCTTGAATGATATGGGACCCTCACTACATAAAATATGACCACGCCATAGAACGAGTTCAACGCAAATTTTTAAGCACGTTGCAATATGAATGCTGCATGCAACACATACCTCCTACAATGACTCCTTGAATGAGTTTAAGTTATTAACCTTAAGGTCGAGACGCCTTTTACTCCAAACTATGATGTTGCATGGACTGATACACAGCAAACTGGATTGTCTTGACCTAGTAAATAATATATTTTATGTTGTGCCTAGAACTGTCATAAGACGAAAGGTGCGCGCTTACCCATTGTTTGCAACGACTCCCAGCCATTCAAACGCTGGTGAGCGAGCCCCTCTCCGTAAAATGCTAAAAAATTACAATACATATTTTGTTCACCACGATGTATTTGCCGAGCCCCGTAGTGTATTCAGAAAGAAAGTCTTGGAGACACTGAAGTCCTCGACAGATCTTTGAATACGTAGATCTTAGACATTTATGATTTTATATAAATATGCATTGTCGCTCTCATCATGTACCTTAAAGTAACTTGTGGAAACGTCATTGATTGTAAATTGGTCCATATGTTATTATAAGTTAGTTGTAAGATATATTGTACAGTTGTTTGTTTTCCAAAGAAAATAAAATAAAATATTCATACGTGAAGCAAAATCTTTGTACCCCTATTTACGAAAATTGCGCGGGCGGAGGGGTAGGAAATTTCCCACACTAATAGATTAAAGATAAAGAAAGAGTGCAGAATGGTATTTTTTTTTTAATTATGCCTAAAGAAACTTATAATTCAAGTTATTTATGCCAGTTAATATAATTTTGCTTATTACTATTACCAAGCTAAGTCATAGAATGGCGTAATTAAGTTAAACCCCGTACTATGAAGTATTGTAGCGTTAGTCGTCTCAGTGTGATAGAGAGGAAGCTATACAAGACAGATAGCTGCATTTCTTTTTCACAGCGGAAAATGATGGCTTTAGCAGGTTTATAATAGGGGTACAGGTTGTAGTGAGGAAATACGACACAGAATTGCGGTTTGCATTACTAATACTCCTGTTGCCTCTTAAATTAAGCTGTTAGGATTTTGAAACGTTGTGTTAGGGAGATTGGAATTAGATACTTATAACTTAGAGTGCATTTTAAGTATGATTAATTTTACTTATGTCCAAGCATAAGGACAGGCAGAGGCCTTGCCAAGTTTGACTGTTAGGGACTTTTTTACGTTTTAAAATGTGCGTATTAATCATCATACGTTTAAATGGTGAAGAAAGAGACGGTAAAAAAATGTACTCGCGCTATGGCAGCATGGTAAACTATAGCCTAATTTTTTTTCATTTCCGTGCCCAACAGTTGGCAGTGGTACCTATTCAAGTTATTTACATAATAATAAATTGATATGGAATAGATTGTAGTTTATTGTTATAGCAAAGGATTTTTTTTTCTACAAAAGTCAATAATTTTTTTTTAATCTCGTTGGCATATTTTGATTGGGACCTTGTCAAAAATAGATTCCCCCATTTATAATTATACCTAAAATATATATTTTGACTATGTACGATATGAACGTAGTGATTCAACAGCCAGATCTCGTACTAGGATGACAGCACATGGAACCTTAAATACACCGATGAAATGTGGGTGTACAGTCTACCAACCTAATTGGTACACATGCAACTATGTGTGAATGTAAACCAATTAGCTTGTTAGACTGTACGTAAGTACACCTGTGCCTTACCCTTCGATGACGATGGGCGTCATGGTATGTTACCATTTTACATACGCTTTCAAAGAATGTTATATTTAACTAAAACATTCATAGGTACTACATAAAAAGATTACTTGACGGGGAAATTCCTCAACAGATGGGTCTGTCAACTCTTTTGCCGGTGAAAAATATATTGTGCTTTGCTTATCTCATCATATCAACCGTTAGACGTCCACTGCTGGACATAGGTCTCCCCCAAGAATCGCCACGACGACCGGTCCTACGCCACCCGCATCCAGCGGATTCCAGCGACCTTAACCAGGTCGTCGGTCGTCGCTTTGCTTATCTGCTTGTGTAGTAATTAAATAAAACAAAGCACCGAGCGATTTATTGAACCCGAGGCCCGCGTTGTCTGTCTCGACGCGCCAGGAAACTGTATTATTAGTACAATGTCTTCTTTTTAATCTGTTGAGTTTATTTTTTTATTTGTTTTGTAGATTTTGGGTTGTGTTCGTATTGAAGTTTTTTAAAGAGAATTTAACCTAGATAGATCTTTACAGATGTTTTTTTTATATAATTACTAGCTGAACCAGCAAACGCTGTTTTGCCACATTATATGGGTTGGTGGTAGAAGAGTGTAAAAAAATCTGGTGAAGGACATCCATATCACACAAACATTTAACCCTACCGGGATTCGAACCCGGGACACATAGCACAGAAAGCAGCGTTAACTACCGCTGCTGGGCTAGTTTGGTCGTAATTTTTTATATATCGTATACATTTAAGATAACTTACGAACGTAATCTACTGTATTTATCTAGTGGTTAAAAGAATGGCTGGTTTTACACCAGCCATTCTTTTAAGGTCCTTAAAAGTTGCAGCTTGAAGTTTGTATATTATATGCCCGCCTAATGGCAATAGGTTTTCTCTCTATTATAAAGTACCTACCTAAAACTGTGAATTTCGCATGCTTATATGTAGGTGTGAATATAATAATACTATAAATTACGTTTAAAAAAAAATGCTACTTTTACTCAAATGAAATCAAATCAAAATTGTTTATTTGTCAGAATATGGTACAATAGATGTTATACATAATATTGTTAATAGATGTTATACATAATACTCTCGTTAGTGATTATTGATAATAAGTATCGCGGTGTTGTCTGATTAATATCCAAATAAAATAATAAATACGTATCAAAAGACAGGTTCATAAAGTACAAAATTGCTTAAAACATCAAGCCCATATGAAACAAAACAAATACCCCTATACAAATCGTAAATCTTCATTTGTTCTTTCATTTTGAATAGAGAATTGGAAAATAAGTTCTTTAAACGTTGCCAATAAAGAAATGATTTATTCCGACGATGAAACTTAACAATGTTGCCATCAGATGGGAGCATTTCACTCGGTAGTTTTTATGACACAACTTGCGGGGCCGCCATGTTTTATTATATTTGTATAAAATACAATAAGCGGTAGTGATAGCAAGCGGTTGTTTTATGGCATAAGTTTCCTTAGCAATTTGTGTCTTTTTCATTGGCAAAAAATTGCTTGGAACTTAGGTAATTTTGATTCGAAGGAAATAATAGACAAGGGTCGATAATTTTTGAAACCAAAAAAAAAATTGTAGAATGAAACCGATTGGAAGAGGAAGATAATATAACAAAACTTATAGGAAAAATTAATTACAGGCGATCTGATGTCGGGAAGTGGATGGGTGTGTGCATTTTTAAGGGTAAAAAACCGGTTTATCTCGATTTCTGGCAAAACTACAAGTCCTATGGAAAAAAGTTAAATGTCAAAGTGGTGAATAATTAGAAGATCTACAATTATAATATTTTAGATGTAGTTTTCTTTCCTTTTTTTAATTATTTAAATTTTAATGCCTTAACATGTAACTATGTAAGTTTTAAGAACCTACCTATTGTTAAGATCTTTAAAATTCTCTACACTTAGTTCACGATAAAGAATTTGAATTTGAAAATACTTTTCTTAATTAATATTTTTGGTACATCATCATCAGCGAAAGTATATTCATTGCTGAACAACAGCTTTCCTTATACATGTTTAAAGGATGGACCATAATTACGGCACCATTACCTCGTCTATACATCTCGTCGAACGACGTAAAACACGATTTCTAGTTGCTTCAATACTTCAATACTTCATTTATTTGCTTAAAAATGGTACATAATATTATATTAAGAACAGTCACATTTTGCCATAGTAAATTAGCATGCAAATTTAAAAAATACACATACATCAAATTAAAATTAAACTTAATAAAGCTCCAACTGAGATCAAAACGTACAATATTATTTTAATACATACACTTTGTAATCTTAATATTTATTGGATATTACACATTGATAAAACTAGACTTTCACATTAATATATTCGTTGACAGTATAAAAAATTTGGCTATCAACCAATTATGCAATCGAGACTTGAAAACTTGTTGACACCTTAGTATTATAGAACCACCATTTCTCACATACAAAAACGCCTAGACTGAACAAATATTCCCGCACCGGGATCAAACAAGTCCCATGGCAAGACTAAGTAAGGTAATACTTTTTTCAGAAAAACACATTTTAAGGTTAAGAAAATCAATTTTCCAAACAAAAAATGTACAATCCAGAAAAAAGTGTATCGTTGGTGCCCGTACTAATGAATGAATCATTGTATCAGACACCAGCTCCTTAAGTATAATAAGGTATTTATTGAGAACTAAAAACTCAAGTAACAAACTAAGCTTTTCCAAGCCAGAAAGAAGTATTAAAATACTTACAGAACCTACTATCTGAAACAAATGAGCACGAAGCGTTAGCAGGTACAAATGTACCATTTAAAAATGCAGAACAAACTTTCATAATATATTTGCGAGACACAAAAGTTACTCGTAAATAGAAACATTTTCGTGTGACAGTAAAGAATTTAACTTTGTTCTTAACAAATCGTCTTTAATATCTGTGACTGCGGCGTTGCAACCTTTGCATTTTTGCCACCCCGTTTTGCCTATAATTCATTTTATCTAGTAATAATGTTTGCTTGTGCTAAATATTTATTTTGTTTCAGCTAATTTATGCTGTTTAGTTTTATAGCCACATTAAGCATATACATTTTCTTTGTACTTAGGTTAGGTCAATTAAAAAAAATGTTCCCCGTTTTTTTTTTCATATCAATTTCTACTTAATAGTACAAAATAGTCTGTCAAGTAAAATGGGCCCGCCATATGTAAATTCAAATATAAATTTGATTTCTAATTTCAATTTCCATATTCAAAGTATGTTGTAATATTTTAACAAACTCACTCAATTTGCGTGTCGTCCAAAAACAAACATATTTTTCTTATATTGAATGCTTAAACGACTTTGAAGCTTTAAAAATATGTTGAATTTTGAAGGCAAACCCCACAATCAAAGCTAGTGCAGATAGCTTCGGAGCAAGTTTTCGTACAAGCAGGTGGCGCTCGCAGACGCCAGCACCCGTTAACTTGTTACACAACTTCCACTAGAAATTGTTCTACTTTTTGTTTCTTTACCGTACAGTAAGCAAATTTTCTCAACGTTTTTTTATGTAGTTTTGTTTACGGAATTTCCTTGGGGTTAGGTGTTAATTTGTCTGTCAGAAGTTGGGGCTTGGAGTTTGGGGAAACTGCAATTAAATGTGCATTATTGTTAAACAGTAATTTTTAAATGAAGTTTTGATACATTTAATAATGGTGTAATGTTTCTGATGGCTAAGCATACGGGGTCGATTCTGCACAAAACTAGTGCTTCTCAGGTTTTAAAAAACAATATTAATTAATAGTAGCTTTGTGTACCAAGTTAATGGGAATAGGCACACCCCCTGTTTGAATGGGCCTTAAAAAGTTACTGACGAGTTATAGTTGTAAAGTACCTACTTCTCTTTTAAATAAAAACTTTTTTTTACGGATTTTATCAACATAAGTATTGTTACTATTTTATTCTATTTTATCCGATTTTCAGAGATATAATATCAACTTCTCTACTTAGCTCGATAATGTAGCAGACTCCAGAATATATACAGAAGCTAAGACTAGTATTACGAAGTAGCTACATACGTCAATATAGAGCAAGTTCGGTATATAATAATATAATACTAGTAATATATGCAAATATTTATAAACTGCAGGGATCTTGCTTACTTAGTGCTGTGACTACTAAACTTGCATCGGCAATAGTCAAAGTTTTGGGCAAACGAGGCTGAAACACTGGGGCATTATAGCAAACAAGACAGTAGGCAAACTTTAGATAAGCATATAAGAGATAGTCAAATATTATATTCCAATGTTATGAACTGGTGATAAATTGCATAATTATTTTGGAAATAGTTTTTTTGAAGACACGTTCATGATATATTTTTGGTTATTTGCACATAGAAAAGAGACTTGGTACATTGACGACCCAATTAGTCCAGCGGTAGTTAATACTGCCTGCTGTGCTATGGGTCTCGGGTTTAAAACCCGGTAGAGACAAAATGTTTGTGTGATGAGCATAATTTATATCCGAGTCAAGGATATATCTATGTATAATATGTTTGACGTTGTGTCATAATGTCCAGAAATATTTATTTATTACACAATAATACATGTAGACAGTAGGTTGAATAATAGAGTCCAAGTCCAAGGTTATTACAGGTTTCCGGCCCCTACACCAGTTACGCAAACGCAATAAAAATCGGTCCGAAACACGAATTGATTACATTTATATTAAGATTGAGAAATATAGTTTGTATTGTCTTTGAAATAAATTTTCTTTTATTTCTCTCTGATATTATGTAAAATTTAAATATAAAAGGTTACATTCTGTAATCAGTGATTGAAAGTGAAAGTTTTAGTTTTTATATAAATAATCGCTTTTGCCCGTGACTTTGTCTAAATTAGTATTTTACGGTTTTTTTTGGTATTGACGGCTTCGGTATTGGTGGCGTCGGTATTGATGGCATCGGTGTTGTTGGCGCCGGTATTGAAAGCATCGTTATTTATGGCGTCGGTATTGTTGGCGTCGGTATTGATAGTGTCTATATTGATGGCGTTGAAATTGGTGGCGCCGGTATTGATAGCGTCGGAATTGGTGGCGTCGGTATTGAAAGCGTCAGTATTGTTGGCGTCGGTATTGATGGCGTCGGTATTGATAGCTTCGATATTGAGGGCGTCAGTATTTGTGGTATTGATTTTGTTGGCGTTGGTATTGAAGGCGTCGGTATTGAAGGCGACTGTAATGATGGCATCGGTAATGTTGGCGTCGGTATTGTTGGCTTCGGTATTGGTGTCAACGGCACTGATGGCGTCGGTATTGGTGGCGTCGGTATTGATGGCGTCGATATTGAGGCGTCGGTATTTGTGGTGTTGATTTTGTTGGCATCGGTATTGAAGGCGTCGGTATTGTTGGCGTCGGTATTGTTGGCGTCTGTATTGATGGCGTCGGTATTGTTGGCGTCGGTATTGTTGGCTTCGGTATTGAAAGCGTCGGTATTGATAGTGTCTATATTGATAGCGACGGAATTGGTGGCGTCGGTATTGAAAGCGTCGGTATTCTTGGCGTCGGTATTCTTGGCGTCGGTATTGAAGGCCTCGGTATTTATTGAGTCGATTTTGTTGGCGTCGGTATTAACGGCGTCGGTATAGGTTGCGTCGGTATTTATAGAGTTGGTATGGAGAGAACTGTCGTAAAAAAAAGTTATGTCAGTTTTCTCCTTTTTTTTCTAATGTTAACTAATAAGGTTAGATTAAAAGAGTTAATATACCTTGTCGTTAAGATTTTTACTTTTATTAATATGCTGCGTAACTTTTTAAATATTTTTTCCATTTTTTAAAATTTTAAAGCCTTCGACAAAGTATTAGAAAACGTTTAAAAAAAGATTAATGAATTTGGTGAAGCCGTTTTCAAGTTATGCCGTGACCAAGGGAAATAGGGCTTCATTTCATAATGTTTGAAATTGATGTTACTGTATTTTACAACGTAAATTAATTTTATCAGAAAACATACGCCATTTCTACGTTCTTGACTAAAACTTTAATTTCTGTTTCAAGAATAAGTTTGAGCTCGAGACCTTTAAAATCTCAGTCCACTGATCACACTACTAGGCTACCATAGCTCACTCCTAGGATTGTCTGATGGTAATCGCTTTGTGTATACTACTCACCTACAGGCGCACCTGCTCGGAAGTAAAACTCCTCATATCCACCAAGGTGTAAGAAAATATATATGCGTGATTTTTAATAACACATTTATCTATACTATATTATTAAAAACAAAGATTTGATTGTTTGTTTACATTGAATAGGCTACAAAACTACAGGACTGATTTGAATAATTCTTTTATCATTAGAATTATTAAATCCTTAGATATACATAGCTATATGTTTTTTAGAATAAAATCGTTTAATAATAATTAATTGGGAACTTATATCGCGAATCAAGTTCCTAATGTCTAAGTGCTAATCTTTTTAATTACTTAATATTAAATACGTATATTCATTTTGTATCGTCATATACCACACAGAATAACTCACTATAAGAACTTGATAAATAAACAAAAATAAATAAATAAACAATACATACCTTTTGAATTTAACCAATATTGATGTACAAACCTATAGGCCAGTCTAACAAAACTGTGTAGGATACACCAAACCACAAAACAATTAACTTTTTAAACGAAACCGCTTTACAATTCACACTTGCCAAAATTTTCTGAATACCACAACAAAATATTTTCGACAACGCCCGCGGGTTGGGCTTTTACCTTTTTATATTGAATTGTTTTCACAAAAACAGTATTTTTTTTTATATTGGATTGTAAAATAAATCGTGTTTGATGCCTAGACGCAAAATTGAGATTGTACCTACATATTTAAGCACTCTTTTTGAATGACATATCAAAATATACCTACCTAGTATATTTTTTTTACATTTTGTAATAATTTGTTATAGTTACACTAAACAACTATTTACGGATTTTATCGCAGTATATTTCACAGGCGGACTAAGGGGTTGGGTATGTAGATATTACAATTAACATAACATACCATCACGCCTGTCGTCCCCGAAAGGTTAGGCAGATGTCTACTAAAGTACACCCACGTTTCACTGGTATGTTTTAGGTCCACAGTAATAGGGGACGAGCCTATTGCCATTAACCGTGCATGAATCCAAACTCCGAGCTGCTGCTGAGAATTTCACAGAAAATCCCAATATCACTTTGCTCGACCTGGGAATCGAACCCAGGACCTCTTGCTCGGCAATCGCACTGTACGACCACTGGACCAACGAGGCAGTTATAGCAGTTGTTAATAATTATATTACAATAACTAAAAACTATTTTATATTTTTGATAAATATTGAAAAACTAAATATTTAAAAACAGTCAAAGGTATCCAGACCTTTGATTTTTTTTGTAATTTATTTATTATTCTTAATAATAATCCGCCTTAATTTAGTTTTAAATACGCAACTCAACTCCAAATGTATAATAAAAGCAATCAATACATTTGCGATACCCATACTCACGTACTCTTTCGGAATAATACAATGGTCGAAAACTGATATCAAACAACTACAACGCACTATCAATACTCACCTTACCAAACACAGGAAACACCATCCTAAATCATGCCTACAGAGACTTACATTACCACGCCAAGAAGGGGGCAGAGGGCTGATAGATGTTCACAATTTACACAACAAACAAATAATTTCACTCAGAGCTTACTTCCATGACAAAGCTGCACATTCACCACTACATAAACACATTATAGAAACGGACAAAAAACTAACACCGCTTAACCTACAAGATAAAAATACACAAATAAATGAACACCTCATAAGTACACAACAAAAACACACATTATGGTCTGATAAAGCCCTGCATGGCAGACATCGAGCCTACCTGAGCCTACCACACGTCGACAAAGATAAGTCGAACGAATGGCTTAGACGCGGTGAGTTGTTTCCGGAAACGGAAGGTTTTATGCTCGCAATTCAAGACCAAATTATAGTAACTCGCAACTACAGAAAATACATCATAAAAGACCCTAACCAACCGACTGACTTATGCAGACATTGCAACAGTGCTTCTGAAACTATTCAGCATATTACAGGAGCCTGTAAATCTTTAGCACAAACAGACTACAAACACCGCCATGATCAAGTGGCTTCAATCATACATCAACACCTAGCATACAAACACAAGCTTATACTTGACATGAACCCGTATTATAAGTATAAACCCGAAACCGTATTAGAAAATAGGCACTTTAAAATTTACTGGGATAGGACGATTATAACTGACAAAACCATCCATTACAATAGGCCAGATATCACCGTACATGATAAAACCAACAAAACAGTTTATTTAATTGACATCGCTATACAATCAAAGCTAGTGCAGATAGCTTCGGAGCAAGTTTTCGTACAAGCAGGTGGCGCTCGCAGACGCCAGCACCCGTTAACTTGTTACACAACTTCCACTAGAAATTGTTCTACTTTTTGTTTCTTTACCGTACAGTAAGCAAATTTTCTCAACGTTTTTTTATGTAGTTTTGTTTACGGAATTTCCTTGGGGTTAGGTGTTAATTTGTCTGTCAGAAGTTGGGGCTTGGAGTTTGGGGAAACTGCAATTAAATGTGCATTATTGTTAAACAGTAATTTTTAAATGAAGTTTTGATACATTTAATAATGGTGTAATGTTTCTGATGGCTAAGCATACGGGGTCGATTCTGCACAAAACTAGTGCTTCTCAGGTTTTAAAAAACAATATTAATTAATAGTAGCTTTGTGTACCAAGTTAATGGGAATAGGCACACCCCCTGTTTGAATGGGCCTTAAAAAGTTACTGACGAGTTATAGTTGTAAAGTACCTACTTCTCTTTTAAATAAAAACTTTTTTTTACGGATTTTATCAACATAAGTATTGTTACTATTTTATTCTATTTTATCCGATTTTCAGAGATATAATATCAACTTCTCTACTTAGCTCGATAATGTAGCAGACTCCAGAATATATACAGAAGCTAAGACTAGTATTACGAAGTAGCTACATACGTCAATATAGAGCAAGTTCGGTATATAATAATATAATACTAGTAATATATGCAAATATTTATAAACTGCAGGGATCTTGCTTACTTAGTGCTGTGACTACTAAACTTGCATCGGCAATAGTCAAAGTTTTGGGCAAACGAGGCTGAAACACTGGGGCATTATAGCAAACAAGACAGTAGGCAAACTTTAGATAAGCATATAAGAGATAGTCAAATATTATATTCCAATGTTATGAACTGGTGATAAATTGCATAATTATTTTGGAAATAGTTTTTTTGAAGACACGTTCATGATATATTTTTGGTTATTTGCACATAGAAAAGAGACTTGGTACATTGACGACCCAATTAGTCCAGCGGTAGTTAATACTGCCTGCTGTGCTATGGGTCTCGGGTTTAAAACCCGGTAGAGACAAAATGTTTGTGTGATGAGCATAATTTATATCCGAGTCAAGGATATATCTATGTATAATATGTTTGACGTTGTGTCATAATGTCCAGAAATATTTATTTATTACACAATAATACATGTAGACAGTAGGTTGAATAATAGAGTCCAAGTCCAAGGTTATTACAGGTTTCCGGCCCCTACACCAGTTACGCAAACGCAATAAAAATCGGTCCGAAACACGAATTGATTACATTTATATTAAGATTGAGAAATATAGTTTGTATTGTCTTTGAAATAAATTTTCTTTTATTTCTCTCTGATATTATGTAAAATTTAAATATAAAAGGTTACATTCTGTAATCAGTGATTGAAAGTGAAAGTTTTAGTTTTTATATAAATAATCGCTTTTGCCCGTGACTTTGTCTAAATTAGTATTTTACGGTTTTTTTTGGTATTGACGGCTTCGGTATTGGTGGCGTCGGTATTGATGGCATCGGTGTTGTTGGCGCCGGTATTGAAAGCATCGTTATTTATGGCGTCGGTATTGTTGGCGTCGGTATTGATAGTGTCTATATTGATGGCGTTGAAATTGGTGGCGCCGGTATTGATAGCGTCGGAATTGGTGGCGTCGGTATTGAAAGCGTCAGTATTGTTGGCGTCGGTATTGATGGCGTCGGTATTGATAGCTTCGATATTGAGGGCGTCAGTATTTGTGGTATTGATTTTGTTGGCGTTGGTATTGAAGGCGTCGGTATTGAAGGCGACTGTAATGATGGCATCGGTAATGTTGGCGTCGGTATTGTTGGCTTCGGTATTGGTGTCAACGGCACTGATGGCGTCGGTATTGGTGGCGTCGGTATTGATGGCGTCGATATTGAGGCGTCGGTATTTGTGGTGTTGATTTTGTTGGCATCGGTATTGAAGGCGTCGGTATTGTTGGCGTCTGTATTGTTGGCGTCTGTATTGATGGCGTCGGTATTGTTGGCGTCGGTATTGTTGGCTTCGGTATTGAAAGCGTCGGTATTGATAGTGTCTATATTGATAGCGACGGAATTGGTGGCGTCGGTATTGAAAGCGTCGGTATTCTTGGCGTCGGTATTCTTGGCGTCGGTATTGAAGGCCTCGGTATTTATTGAGTCGATTTTGTTGGCGTCGGTATTAACGGCGTCGGTATAGGTTGCGTCGGTATTTATAGAGTTGGTATGGAGAGAACTGTCGTAAAAAAAAGTTATGTCAGTTTTCTCCTTTTTTTTCTAATGTTAACTAATAAGGTTAGATTAAAAGAGTTAATATACCTTGTCGTTAAGATTTTTACTTTTATTAATATGCTGCGTAACTTTTTAAATATTTTTTCCATTTTTTAAAATTTTAAAGCCTTCGACAAAGTATTAGAAAACGTTTAAAAAAAGATTAATGAATTTGGTGAAGCCGTTTTCAAGTTATGCCGTGACCAAGGGAAATAGGGCTTCATTTCATAATGTTTGAAATTGATGTTACTGTATTTTACAACGTAAATTAATTTTATCAGAAAACATACGCCATTTCTACGTTCTTGACTAAAACTTTAATTTCTGTTTCAAGAATAAGTTTGAGCTCGAGACCTTTAAAATCTCAGTCCACTGATCACACTACTAGGCTACCATAGCTCACTCCTAGGATTGTCTGATGGTAATCGCTTTGTGTATACTACTCACCTACAGGCGCACCTGCTCGGAAGTAAAACTCCTCATATCCACCAAGGTGTAAGAAAATATATATGCGTGATTTTTAATAACACATTTATCTATACTATATTATTAAAAACAAAGATTTGATTGTTTGTTTACATTGAATAGGCTACAAAACTACAGGACTGATTTGAATAATTCTTTTATCATTAGAATTATTAAATCCTTAGATATAGCTATATGTTTTTTAGAATAAAATCGTTTAATAATAATTAATTGGGAACTTATATCGAAATCAAAATCAAAATCAAAATCAAAAGGTTTTTATTTCATATGAACTTTTTCAAGCATTTATAAAACGTTATGACTCTAGTTGCACGGTTCCAAGAAGTTGATCTCATGGAGAAGAACCGGCAAGAAACTCCATAGACACTCTTTTTAAAAAGAAGGTATTGTTACATTATTTTGGTAATAATTATGCGAGGTCAATGTAAAAAATTCATGTCTTGAGATGTCAATGGTCAAAGATATAAAAAAAAGTGATATGGTAAGTATAATTCTCTAGACTGAACAATACACTGAACTCACATTTACAAAATTATAACAATTGAATAGGGGCGTGAAATACGCCATAATAAAATGCTACAAGCTATGTCTTTAAAAAGACAACGTTTTTGTAATAGAAACAACCTCACGGTACCAGGGAGGCCACATGCACAACAGTATCTACATCCACACATTCCTATCGTCAACATAGTCCTTGATTTTATAATAGGCTTTCTTGACAAGAACAGATTTCACATGATTTTTAAATTTCTTGCCGGTGAGATCGGTGACACATTTAGGTAGTTTATTATAAAAGCGTATACAATTCCCTAGAAATGATTTATTAGTTTTTGTAAGTCTATATTTAGGCACTACTAATTTATGTTTATTCCTAGTATTAATGTTATGATAGTCACTATTGATGTTAAACTGTAGATGGTTTTTCCGGACGTACATAATATTTTCAAGTATATAGAGTGACGGAAGTGTGAGTATATTAATATTTTTAAAGACTTCTCTTAAGGATTCGCGGGGGCCCATGTCGTAGATTGCGCGGATGGCCCTTTTCTGTAAGATAAAAATAGAATCCACGTCCGCAGCTGAACCCCACAGAAGGATGCCATATGACATGATGCTGTGAAAGTATGCGAAGTATACCAATCTAGCTGTAGGTATGTCAGTGACTTGTTTAATTTTTCTTACTGCATAGGCAGCAGAACTTAACCTACTAGAAAGAGCTGAGATATGAGGCCCCCACTGTAATTTGTAATCCACTGTAATACCAAGGAATATAGTTTCGTTAACTAACTCGAGTTTGCTGCCTTCGAGCATTAAATTAGTTTCGCCTTGAGGAACGTTCGGTAACGCGAATCTTAAACATTTTGTTTTACTAGCATTTAGAAGTAAGTTATTCGCATCAAACCATTTAGATAGCGTTGCTAGGCTCTTATTAACATCTAGAAGTACGCGATCTTTCCTACTGATTTTAAAGATTAGTGAGGTGTCGTCAGCAAACAATACAATATTAGACAAATCTGACATCATGTAGGGAAGATCATTTATGTACGCCAGAAAGAGAAAAGGACCTAAAATTGAACCTTGGGGAACACCCATTTTAACAATAGACCCTAAGGAAGTGACTCCGTCTATACTAACTTTCTGACGTCTTTCTGAAAGGTAGGAAGAGACAAGCTCTAGAGAAAGCCCTCGTACTCCGTAGTAGCTGAGTTTACGGACAAGCGTGTTGTGATCAACGCAATCGAAAGCTTTAGAAAGATCACAGAAGATACCTATAGCATCCTGCGATCCCTCCCAAGCATCTAAAATGTGAGAGACTAACTTCGTGCCTGCATCAGACGTCGATCTACCTTTGGTGAAGCCGTACTGTCTGTCATGCAAAATATTATATTTCTGAAAATGTGCTACCATTTGCTCGAGCATCAGTTTCTCAAAGACTTTACTTAACGTTGGAAGAACAGAAATCGGCCTATAGTTTGAGGGATTCATCTTGCAACCTGATTTAAAAATTGGAATAACTTTACTTTCTTTCATTAAATCAGGGAAGGTTCCCGACTTGACGCTAACATTAAATATATTTGCAAGTATTGGAGCAATATTGTCTATGATTGAATTAATTACTTTAACAGATATGCCCCATAGGTCTTCCGTTTTTTTCATATTTATACTTTTAAATGCTTTTTTTACCATATGAGCTGAAACTTGAAAGAAATCAAAATTTGGTATATCTCTAGCAACAAATTGTTTCACTAGAGATTCAGCTAATACAGACGACGAGTGCAATGACTTTGTCACCTCGATGGGAATATTGGTAAAATATTGTTCGAGCGAATTTACGACTTCAATTTTATCTGAGACTACTTTATTGTTTATTTTAAGAATCAGATCGGAGCCCTGTTTTTTCCCCCTTCCAGTCTCCGTGTTAATGATATTCCACACAGCTTTAATTTTATTATCAGATTTATTAATTTTATTACTAATAAGTTTTGATTTAGCTAGCGTACATACTTTTTTAAAGCATTTAGAATATTTCCGAACATAATTATGAAAATTGGGGTCGGAGGTCAATGACTTATCATAATATAGCTTATAAAGCACATCTCTACTTTTCCTAATACCTGTAGTGGCCCATTGATTAAATTTAGTTTTATTGCGTAATGGAGCCTTTATTATGGGGCATGATTTATTAAATGCTTCACATATTATATGGAATAATTTACAGTACATTTTATCGGGGGTATTCAATGTGAATTTTGTGTTGAGTAATTTAATTTTAATATCATTTTGCAGAGAGTCTAATTTATTTTCCGTTAAAGGTCTAACTGATATAGTTTTACTCAGCCGCGTATTTTTAACATTTTCTACCGAAATTAACTGTCCCATATGGTCCGACCTAACACCGCTAACTAAAGAAGAGCCTTGGACTGCGCAATTCACAAAAATATTATCAATACAAGTGCGAGTAGTGGGGGTAATTCTAGTGGGTTTATCAAAAATATGCTTTAAATTAAAAGAATTAAATAAAGCAAGAAATTTGCTTACTTCCGGCGATTCAATTATAATATCAATATTAAAATCCCCACAAACAACAATATGTTTCTTACATTTAAAAACTTTTCTGAAAACTTCTTCCATTACTAACAAGAATGTAGCAAAGTTTGATGCCGGCGGTCTATACACACATATAATAATATAGTTACCTACTTCTGCACATGCTAACTCACAAAGGCGATCAACAGAGCAAGAGGTGATGTCCTTGCGTTCTTTAAACTTTAAGTTATTCTTACAAAGTATTAGAGTTCCACCACCCATGGCTGAAAGTCTATTGTATGCACTGGCCACCGTGAAGTCATTTATATTAAATTGCATGGTATCTGGTTTCAACCAGGTTTCACAAAAACACAATATATCTATAGAATATTTATCCACTAAAAGTTCAATATCTAATATTTTGCCAGAGAAGCGATTTATGTTCTGGTGATATAATAAAATATGGTTCTGCCTCTCTATTGTCGGTTGTAAAAGTTTAAACAATTTATCTCAGTATCAGTAGAATAACTAGTTGATACTGATTCGTCAGTAACTAACCTAGTCTTTGGTATGGGTACTATCACAGATTGAATATTGTATGCAATTAAAGATGCTACTAAGTGTTTGCATCTTTTGGGAAGAAACATATCTTCACCAGTCAATTTAAAACCACTAACAAATCTATTTGTGTCGAAAAACAGTAGTCTATCCTCATGGCGACACGTTAACAAATGATAAACACTGTTTAATCTAGAAATGTAGCTATTCTGTAAGTCAGATAGCATGTCTGAATAAGGCAAGGCACATAGCATTATTTTTCCTACATTTAATCCTAATAAGGTGGTGATACCATTTACAATGTCTCCTCTCTTAACTCCAATGCTATTTCCTAACAATAACACAATACATGTTTGGTCACACATTTTTGTGTTCACAATTTTATCAATGATTTGATTAAAATTTAAATTATGGTAACAATGGTTTGTTACACTACAAGTTATATGGTTATGGATGAGAGATCCCAAACCTACACCTATTTTATCAGAGAAGACAAAACATTTGCTATAAGACTTGATGCCATCACAATTTATTACAGGTTGAGTAGATGCGGACAAAGTACTACAATTAGATCCATGCTGGAGCTCAGGAGGTGGGGCAGAGTCACCACAGTTACAAGAAAAGTTATTGGATAGGGATTCCATCCTCTCAGCATTATATTTAACAATGTCCATCAGCTCACTGGCCTCCAGCATGCGCTCACTAAGTTGGTTTTGTGAGTGTTCATACTTAGTAAAAATTTCCTGCAACATACTTTCCTTACATATTAATTCTCTCTGTAACAACTGAGTATCAGAGTTATAACTAGCTCGACAATCCTCTAAATCTATAATACATTTATTCAACTGGCTAACTAAGTTTATACGCTCCTTATGTACTCCTATGTTAATTTTGTGGAGGCAAGCTTTTTTGTTAGCTACTCGATATCTTTTAATAATTTTATTAATTTTAATATACTTTTTAAGTTTGTTATGACTTAACAGTAATGGCCTATGAATAATGGTATCATCACCAGTTAAATCAATAGTTGGTACAGCCGTTGAGCACATAGAAGTAGAAGACATACCAACAACCAACTTATCGTACAGCCTCTGGGTGGTAGAAGACTGTTCACAGGCTCGTTCTGATTCAATCTGAGCAATATTGGTGTAAGCCGCACTCAATTCTTGTTCAAGCACAGATATGCGTTTAAGAGCTAGATCATGAGTGTCACTACATTGTTGGAAAGTTGACATAATTTGGTTTAATTGATTGTGTTGGTCAAGTAGGTCCATGTGTTCTATGTGCAGCTCAGCTAACTCATTTTTGAGAGAAGTGTTTTTGTCTATAATATTTTTCACTTCGACTTCACTGTCATCCCTTTCTTGTAGCAGTTGCTTGCATAGTGATTTTGAAGATTCAAGTTCCTTTAATGTTGCTCTTAACTGGAGTTCCATATCTTTGGCAGCGGTCCTGCGGGTCATCATATTAAGCCTGGAATTGAAAGGAAGGGGACTGAGCACAAACTTAAGAAAAATGGATTTTAATTAGACAAGAAAATATGTAAAATTATTGCTGAGTTAAGTTAAGAGTAGGAAAAATACAAAAAAATTGTTAGTAGGGATAAAATTGAAAAAATTAGACAAAGTAGGGATTTTAAAAATTAAAGTCACAAGGTAAGTGAATTAATCATTCCATAGGCAAATTTACAAGGTAACTAATTATTATAATGTTAAATTTTATAACTATATTCAACAGTTTTAAAGGAACAAAAGTAAGTGGGTAGGTCAGAGGGACATAAATTTACTAGCTTATTTAAGTTATTAAAAGGCTAGAATACAATGCATTGACAGCTATATTTCATGTATGATAGTGTGAAGTGTACAAAAGCAAGTTTTGACGTGTTATTGGGTCTGAGGCAAACGTTTTCGTCGTCGATTTTGCTTCCACAATTTGTCAAGCAAAAGGAGACATAAACTGAGCCGCTGTGTAATGGACGTAGCTCATAGAAATGAGCAGTGTAATAGTGTCATAAATAGCAGGTAGGGTGTTATCCTAGCCACAATACAAGTAATATTTAAATAAAACAAAATACTCCCCGGGATTGTCAGTTTCAAAATCCACCTGTTGGCAGCCGGTACAAGTTAACACACCAGACTAAGTTCTTGCGTCAAAAATATACAGATTTCACTGGTCACGTTTGTTACAATAAGTGATACATATAATTGATTGTTTACTAGTTAAAAGATTACAATTTCTTAATTTTAAATTAAATTAATTACGGAGACGTTATTTTAGACGTCTAGTTGACAGTGTTGCTAACGCAAAAAAAGAATCGCGAATCAAGTTCCTAATGTCTAAGTGCTAATCTTTTTAATTACTTAATATTAAATACGTATATTCATTTTGTATCGTCATATACCACACAGAATAACTCACTATAAGAACTTGATAAATAAACAAAAATAAATAAATAAACAATACATACCTTTTGAATTTAACCAATATTGATGTACAAACCTATAGGCCAGTCTAACAAAACTGTGTAGGATACACCAAACCACAAAACAATTAACTTTTTAAACGAAACCGCTTTACAATTCACACTTGCCAAAATTTTCTGAATACCACAACAAAATATTTTCGACAACGCCCGCGGGTTGGGCTTTTACCTTTTTATATTGAATTGTTTTCACAAAAACAGTATTTTTTTTTATATTGGATTGTAAAATAAATCGTGTTTGATGCCTAGACGCAAAATTGAGATTGTACCTACATATTTAAGCACTCTTTTTGAATGACATATCAAAATATACCTACCTAGTATATTTTTTTTACATTTTGTAATAATTTGTTATAGTTACACTAAACAACTATTTACGGATTTTATCGCAGTATATTTCACAGGCGGACTAAGGAGTTGGGTATGTAGATATTACAATTAACATAACATACCATCACGCCTGTCGTCCCCGAAAGGTTAGGCAGATGTCTACTAAAGTACACCCACGTTTCACTGGTATGTTTTAGGTCCACAGTAATAGGGGACGAGCCTATTGCCATTAACCGTGCACGAATCCAAACTCCGAGCTGCTGCTGACAATTTCACAGAAAATCCCAATATCACTTTGCTCGACCTGGGAATCGAACCCAGGACCTCTTGCTCGGCAATCGCACTGTACGACCACTGGACCAACGAGGCAGTTATAGCAGTTGTTAGTAATTATATTACAATAACTAAAAACTATTTTATATTTTTGATAAATATTGAAAAACTAAATATTTAAAAACAGTCAAAGGTATCCAGACCTTTGATTTTTTTTGTAATTTATTTATTATTCTTAATAATAATCCGCCTTAATTTAGTTTTAAAAACGCAACTCAACTCCAAATGTATAATAAAAGCAATCAATACATTTGCGATACCCATACTCACGTACTCTTTCGGAATAATACAATGGTCGAAAACTGATATCAAACAACTACAACGCACTATCAATACTCACCTTACCAAACACAGGAAACACCATCCTAAATCATGCCTACAGAGACTTACATTACCACGCCAAGAAGGGGGCAGAGGGCTGATAGATGTTCACAATTTACACAACAAACAAATAATTTCACTCAGAGCTTACTTCCATGACAAAGCTGCACATTCACCACTACATAAACACATTATAGAAACGGACAAAAAACTAACACCGCTTAACCTACAAGATAAAAATACACAAATAAATGAACACCTCATAAGTACACAACAAAAACACACATTATAGTCTGATAAAGCCCTGCATGGCAGACATCGAGCCTACCTGAGCCTACCACACGTCGACAAAGATAAGTCGAACGAATGGCTTAGACGCGGTGAGTTGTTTCCGGAAACGGAAGGTTTTATGCTCGCAATTCAAGACCAAATTATAGTAACTCGCAACTACAGAAAATACATCATAAAAGACCCTAACCAACCGACTGACTTATGCAGACATTGCAACAGTGCTTCTGAAACTATTCAGCATATTACAGGAGCCTGTAAATCTTTAGCACAAACAGACTACAAACACCGCCATGATCAAGTGGCTTCAATCATACATCAACACCTAGCGTACAAACACAAGCTTATACTTGACATGAACCCGTATTATAAGTATAAACCCGAAACCGTATTAGAAAATAGGCACTTTAAAATTTACTGGGATAGGACGATTATAACTGACAAAACCATCCATTACAATAGGCCAGATATCACCGTACATGATAAAACCAACAAAACAGTTTATTTAATTGACATCGCTATACCTAATTCACACAATATCCAAAGTACAATATCTGAAAAATTAAATAAATATCAAGATCTCGCCATAGAAATCAAAACTCAGTGGAGAGCAGAAACTGTACATATAGTCCCTATAGTCCTTTCATCGACAGGTATCGTTCCAAAATCTCTCACGGAAAGCCTCAACATATTGGACATGCCTACCTACACACTACATATGCTTCAGAAAGCTACTATTCTGAACACTTGTCGTATCACCCGGAAATTTCTAACATCTTCTACACTATCTTCCACATTTTCAATATAAACCCTGCCTCACAAGCTTGGCTATGGCCCGCATGTGAAGTTAATTAAACTCTCCCATAAAGGAGAAGAAAAATAAATAAAATCTGAAAATAATAATAATATTTCGTTTATATAAAAATTTGTTACAATTTTATCTATGACCTCACAAAACCATTGTCACGGTTTGTCTGTGGGAACCGAGCATCGTATTATAATATCTTAGAATTAGAAGTGCAGTTCAGTTATAAAATCGAAAATAATTACATTGTTAAGTACTTGTTTGAATATGAATGAATATATTATATTATTACTTCTTCTTATTCTTATCAGGGACCGTAGCGCGTGGCATTCTGTAGTTTCTGCCTACCCCCATGAGAAAAAAACGTGAGTGTATGTATGTATGTATTCTTCTTATTTTTTACAAAACTATACTATTTCTTTGAATTACCTACGGGAATGAACAAAGTCTTCAATTATCAGTTGAACAATGTTTTACTTTTAAGTAATTACACGACTTTTCTATGTTTTTATAATAAAGCTGAAGACATTGTTTCAAGGATTTAATCTCTAGAACTACTTCGGAGTCGGAATAAATCTTTTTTTTCTACGTAGGTATTATGTAAATTCTCAGTAAATGTTGTAGGCTACTTTATATTATGCAATAATCTTTAGGAAAAAAACTCGTCCGTCATAGATAATAACTAATAAAAAAACCGGCCAAGTGCGATTCAGACTCGTGCACAAAGGGTTCCTTAATAAATTAGGCAAAAAGTAGTTTTTTTGTATGGGAGTCCCCCTTAAAAAATATTTTTATTTCGTTTTTAGTATTTGTTGTTATAGCGGCAACAGAAATACATAATCTGTGAAAATTTCAACTGTCTAGCTGTCGTGGTTCTTAATGGATGGACAGACAGCGAAGTCTTAGTAATAGGGTTCCGTTGTTATCCTTTGGGTACGGAACCCTAAAAGACATCCCGGTAGAAACCTACTCGTGACATTTTGGAGGCGGTATGTCCCATGTCCCATGTAATAGGAAGCGATTCAGAGGGAGAGAGGTGTTAGTCCTTCCATTAGTTAAGGAGGATCCTCCCACTGGGCGAGATGTTGTGCCTGGCGGGATACTGCCCGACGGTTGATGTCGGGCAGTTGTAAATATGCTTATTGCACTTGAATACTTTACTATCGCGATCAGCTCACCCTACGATGAGCTTCGTGACTGGTATGTACGATGAGTCATGGGAACCTTCAAAAGGAGAGCATATTTATTTCTGAAAGGCCGGCAACGCATTTGCACGTCCTCTGGTGTTGCAGATGTCCATGGTTGGCGGTGATCACTTACGATTAGGTGAGCCTCCTGCCCGTTTTCCGTTATTTCCATTAAAAAAATGTTGACAATCGAGAATTGACAATTGACAGTTGACAGTTAAGAGTTGACAGTTCTCCTTCGCTGTGTACGTCGTTCGTATGTAGCGAGATAGATGTTACTACAATACATTAAGCGAGCACTAGTTCAAACCTGGTACTAAGAATTGCATAGAAAAATCCAGTGACACCTGGCAAACAAACCCAGTTCATATATACACTCAGCAGCGGTCGTGCATTAAATAAAACAAAAAAAATATTTTATAAATTTCAGTTTGATAATCAATTTAAAACAATACACATTATCTTTTTCATATAAATGTCAACAATTGAGACTAGAGTTGGAGTTGTCTTATAAAATTAATAATTTATGATTATTTTTTATAAAGCAAAGATTAAATCGGACTTTGTGCCATGAACAATTCTTTACCAGTCAACCTTTGATTTCTACTGGTAACAAAAAATAAACATTGAAATAACAATTTTATTGTTAGGTTTCTACTAAATGTCACGACAACATTCCCACTGATAAAGCTGGCATTTTTGTATTTGATAAAATCTTATTACGACACCAAAAGAAACAGGTGACGCGCTGCGCTTTGAATAATATTTCTGTCTCCGTTATCACTCCCCTAAATCTTTCTAATTGTGAAGAAAAACGTCAAGTTGTGTTTAAGAAGCAAGTGTCAAGATAACCTCCATTTGTTTCCACGACTCCCAGCCCTAAACAGTTAAACTTGAAGCAAAAAGCGGCCATCTAAATTAGTTTTTTGCTAAGAAGTGTAAAGCGAGTAAAACACTTCTTTCACTTTATCGTGACGGGACGTTTAATTAAAAAGTTGAAAGCAATCATAACGATATTTCAAGCTGGACGGGGTCTGTCCACGACGTCATCAAGACCCATCAAGTTATTAAAGTCACCCAAGAATAAGGAACGAGATAATAAAATTTCGATAAAGTCAAATCCAGAAGATACTTTAACGTCTGTTATGGTTTAAATCCACATTAATTTTGTTCAATCTAAGAGGGATTAGGTGGTTGATTCAAAATGAGAGTTTAGCCGGGATTGGACCCCGATGAGTTCAAATTATGATTTCGCTTGGCGGCGAAGTGTTTTCAAATTTAATTAATTTGTAGATGCTATCGAGTTTTTTCACCCCAGACGTCTTTAGGAATTAACTTGAATACATATCTTTTCTGGATTAAGTAATAAGATTTCAATTTATCTGTTTGGAAACTTGAAAAAGTACAAGGATTTTCAAGATGATATCGTTTCGATATAATTTTGCGTCATAACTTCAAGACTAAATTAATAGCACTCCATAAAACATGTATAATTTGTATACACATGAAATAAACTGCCTTGGTCGTGTGCGACCGCTGACCAAGAAGTCTCAGCCTCGAATCCCAAGTCGAGCAGTGTAATTATAAGCAATTTGGGATTTTGGAATCGTGTTTCTTTGATGGCCCTAAAACCATTTTATTACATTTAGTATAAATTTGCCTAACCATTCAGGGATGATAGGCGTGATAGTTTATATATTGTATTGTATACATTATCTTAAATAAAACATTGCAAAACAAGAGTTACAATAAAGTTTAGGAACAAAAAATCTCATGTTTTACGCCATTTGGCACGGCTACAGGGGCCCATAGTTCGAGTGCACTTATTACAATCGTAAAGCTAGTTTTAACGTTGCAAGTTCAGCTGTACGTTTCTTCAGACAGACTTATTGGAGAGTACGGGGAGAGTATGGCAACTGAGTTTATTTGAACCGTGGTTTATAACCCGTTACTTTTACTCTGAAATCTTCTTAATAGAGTACTTCCTATTATTTTTTTCTATTTTTTATGTCACAAGAGAGGTAAACAAGCATACGGCACCCACCTGATGGTATTGGTTACCGTAGCCTTTAGATGTTTGCAACACCAGAGGTGTCGCCCGCGCGTTGCCGACCCTTTGGAAACCATTTAGTTTTCTTAAAATAAGAGTTACTAAACGGAATTCACATGCTGTCAGAATAGTCATTCCACCTCCGCTCTGGTAACCTTACTCACTTGCAAAAACACAAGATTTGTTGATTCACTGCGGTCTTCTGTAAGGCGGAGGTACTTACCCGATAGACTGATATTATTATAGGTTCCTATTTCCCTTGGTCACGGCATCACGCGTTAGCGACTGAACCGTCAATTTTGATCAATTTTGGTATTGATGGAACCCTGGAGAAGTATATAGGTTTCTTTAACGCACGTGCTAGCTTCTAGCTAGTATATCATAAATAAAATAATATTAATAAAAAGTCCTTACTCAGGCCAATGAAAAATGTTGTTCGCTCAAATATGCAGCGTACGCTTGAAAAACAGGTGAAGCCATGATTTTAATAGCGTAGGTAGAATTTTTCTCAAAACCGCTATAACCCGATTGTGTTCGAAAAAAAATCCTACGTCATATGGTTTAATATGCCGTGGGAATTTTGGGATAATAAAGCTCCTGCTGGTGTTATCGCGACTACCTATTAAGATTTATTATATTATAATGACGACTATTAAATAGCACATACTTAAAAACTCTAACAGATATCTTCCTCGTTGAAAATAATTGCGACTGCTGAGCATGAAGTCTTGGGTTCGATTCAACGTATTATTTTTCTATGTAATTCTAAATAGCAGCTCGGAGTTTGGATTCGTGCCCGGTTGATGGCAATAGGCTCGCCCCCTAATACATGAGACCTTAAACATGCGAAATGTTTTACCCTTCGGGGACAACAAGCTTGATAGTATGAGACGTTTTATATATTTCTATGTTTGATCTAGTAAAACGTACTTACAGTACAGAAAATTATGACTAGGACACAGGTTTTTGTTTTAGTACATTTTTGGATTGTTTGATTGGTTTAGTTTATCATCGGAGTAGTCTGGACTAGAACTGCATCTGCCGAATCTTCTCCCACTTTGTACCCCCACATGGAGGGGTAAAAGGTTCAGTAGATGATAATTGAAATTTTATCAAGTGTTACGAGAATCGCTCCTAAATAATACTTGTTATAACAAATGAATAGCTTAGCTTCATGAAAAAAAGCTATTGTACTGCTACGGTGTAGCTTCTTCAATGACGTCACTGCTACGTTCGCTACGCTCGTAGCGAGTCGGGTCATTATTCTTCTTTGTGTTCTTGTATGTACATTGGTAACTTTTCTCCACAAGCTGTATAATTTAAATAATAATAGTTAACTTTAACTTAAACCTTTTAAAAGAGTAATATTTGCGGTAGCAAACGATGTCATGGTTTACAAATAATTTGATATATAGTATCATCAAGGATGTAAGAATCTTATAAAATAAAATTTTATATCTTCATAATGGTTGCGCACAGTCACCCACGACACTTCACAGGGTTGCACCGTGCATTAAAGTTGAAATTCCTAAAAACTTTTTTTCGTTTTTCTACGTGACATCGAATAAGATCTAAAGATTTTATCTAACAAATATCGACCTTTTCCTTCATAATAGTGATAAATAGTGCTTTAAGGCGCATTTTCCCGTATTTATTCTTTATAAAACTTGGTCTCCAACGCGTCACACAGAGAGTGATATTTCATGTAGTCTGCCATTATATCGACAAGTTCACGGCTCTGTGTGACAAACTTACAGAAGTCCATTGTTTTCTTTCAAACTATTTGTGAGTTGATGCCATTCATTAATTTTGAAGCCCAACGGGATTGATCGAAGACACTTAAATGGATTTCGGATGTTTGTAAAAAAACCTATGGTATTGTATAGTTTTGTATTGAAATTGACAGTAGTCAATATTAAATGTTGCTGCATGTAATGCATACAAACCATTTTTGTATGTTATAAAGGTGGAAAACAAGCTCACAGGCCACCCGATTATCGCAGCCTATAGACGTTTGCAACACCAAAGGTGTCGCTCGCGCGTTGCCTACCCTGTAGAAACCGTCTCATCATCAACCCATAACTATCCCACTGCTGGGCACGGGTGTCCTCTCATTTGAGAGGGATTAGGCTATAGTCCACCATGCTAGCCTATTGCTGGTTGGCAGACTTCACATGCTATCGAGACAAATCTCTCAAGCATGCAGGATTCCTCACGATGTTTCCCTTCACCGTTTGAGCTTGTGATAAATACGCTCATAACTTCCGAAAAGTCTGTAGTGCGTGCCTTGGGTTCGAACTCGAGACCATTGACATCTCAGTCCACTGGTCACACCTCTAGGCTACCGCAGCAGAAACCGTCTAGGTTTCTTAAAATAAGGGAGTTTCTAAACTGACAGTAAAAGGAATTCCCATGCTGTCAAAATAGTCACTCCCCTAACAAGCTCTGGTAACCTTACTCACTCGCAGAAATACAATTATTGTTTATCAAGCCATTTGTGTATCATATCATCATATCATCACACGTAGTCAATAATTACAAAACCTACAGAAACATTTCCAGTTAAGTCTTATCATCAGGAAGCGGATCACAAGAGCTCTCTTTAGGCAGATCATCAGCCAATATAGCCTCGTCACTTGAAGGACTCCAACTGCAGCACTGAACTGCAGGCAATCGAGGTCATTATTTTTTTTTATGAATCCTTAGCTAAGGTAAAGAAAGTTACAACGGTTTATAAGGAGAAGGAGGATCTATGAGGATTTTTCACATAGCAAGGGTTTAGATTTATTGTTTATGGAATAGGCGTGGAAGATATCGGTGTAATTTTTTTTTATATACACTAGAAACAATGCTGTATTTTTAATAATTTTATTGTCTTACTCAACAGTATCTAAGTAAATAAAATTGTTAGATATTTACATTGTCTATGAGTCATATTTTGATTATGTGTACCTAAATGCGAGACACCAAATATAAAGGTCAAAAACTTACATCGAGTCAGCGGATATAATAATTATGTAGAATTGTTATTAAATTATAAAAAAAATCTCGTGTCACAGTGTTTGTCGCTGAACTCCTCCGAAACGGCTAGACGGATTATTATGAAATTTTGTATGTATATTGAGTAGATCTGAGAATCGGTTGTAGGCTATTTTTTACACCACCTACTTTTGTTAAATGTCTAATTCTTACCAATATGTATGTACTTTAAGTATTCGTATAATTACCCATCCATGAGTTTGTCACGGTCAATATTGCTTAACCTTAAATATTTATTAATTTGGGTCAGTCAGTCAGTAAGTCAAAGTCAAAGTCAAAACATTTATTATGGACAAGTGTACTTAAATATATTAATTTATAGTACAGTACTTATGACTTAATGTTTTTGTCAGACCGCGATATTTAGGGCAAAACACATTTAATTATAGTATTATCACCGATTACTATTATGTTTAAAATATTTAATTATACATTCATTCATTCATTCATTTCAACCGTTAGACGTTCACTGCTGGACATAGGTCTCCCCCAAGGATCGCCACGACGACCGGTTATATGCCGCCCGCAATTATACATAATAATATAATATTGTAATCAATTGTTACTGTTAAAAATATTTTATAAAATCATGCAAATTTATGATAAACTTTAATTAAATTATTATACTTTTATTTAACCACAGAATAACTAATAGTAAAGTCTAACTCAGGTGTTATTTTTAGTTTTTTAGTTTACCAAATTGAAGTTTGATAATATCTTTAGAGTAAATATTATTTAATAGAACTTTGTAAAGGAATTGATTTCCTATATTGTAATTTGTTTTTATTTAAAAGAGTATCTATGGAGTTTCTTGCCGGTTCTTCTCCATAGACCTACTTTTTGGAACCGTGCAACTAGTTTGACAATTCAGAAGCACCTGTTATACTGGTCTACTTGAAATAAATGTTTTGAATATATATTTTTTTGCAATTCTGCCTTTCACATGAAGTGTATTTGGCCGATGCGGAACCGCATCAGTTGTAAAACTGCTTATGAGACATTATTTTGATTGTATGTGTAATACATATAATTACCACATAAATGTACCTGGGCATTATTACACAGCGGCATTTTGTTTCGAGCCAAGCAACGAGAATTGCGGTATAGATAAATATTAAAGAAATATTTCGTGGCATTATGACACAGCGCCACCTAGTTCCGAGCTAAGCAACGAGGCTTGTGTTACGGATACTAGTTGGTTGATATACTACATATATACTTTTTTCTTGTGATACATACATAAATATATCCATGACTCGGATACAAATGTTTATGCTCATCACACTAACATTTGTCCCTACAGGAAATCGAACCTGGGACCCATAGCACAGAAGGCAGTGTTAACTACCGCTGGGCTAATTGGGTCGTCGACCCAAGGTATGCGGTATAAAAACTAGTAATGATGGGTGATTGTTTTTATTTTTGGAAATAAATACACATTATATGTACATATAGACATCCATGACATAGATCCACATATTTATGCGCATCACACAATGACATATTTTATGTATAAATAATACATACATTTTTACAATAAATTAGATGTTTTCGCGAGAGTTGAATAATATTTACCCTTAAAATATAGTGTATATTAAAACTAATTTTATTTGTGAGCTAAATTTAAAGAAATATTAAAAATAATTTAATTATGTTTCACTTATTAAGAATCTTTTCATTATGCATTCAACTTGCCAACATAATTTTATTTATTTTCATGACGTATGTTTTTTTTTCACTTAAATAAAAATTTAATTTTACTGAACTTATAATATTTTCCAAAAAAATGAAGCCATAAATTTATGGGACCTCTTGTAACCATTAATATTTATTATAATTATTATTAAAATATGTGTAAAAATTAATATGCTACGTTTATAATTGCTTAGTCTAAGTGGGCTCTATACTGCAGTTTTGTCACTGTATTTAGATTACAAAAATGTGTTCATTATTTTATGTATATTAAGACTTAAATAAGGTATATGTCAGAGTCCAGAAGAATTATCATAATTCTTAATTTGCCTCAAATTCACGTATTCGTTTCGAAATCCACATATTACTTATATTATACCTCCCAAATTTATAAAATAGTTATAGAATATAGCTTGCTTAAGTTGTTCTATTGAAATACTACTTTTGACGGATTTTATCGCGGTATAGTGAGCTCGTTGTATGTAGATCGGATTGTCAACAATAATTTAAAATGTAAGGTAGCTGTTACTAATTATAGCTTCAATACGACCAACACCTCAGTCTGCACGTGACCATGGATGCTGTAAAGGTTACGATACGTCGGGTTAAAATAATATCAATATACCGCAATAAAATCCGTAAAAAGTAGTTTTATTTCAATGTCTAATATTCGCGTAAATATAAGAAATCAATAAGTTGTTCTATGTCGCAATTTATATAAGTAATTTTGCGGTAAATTATGTTTTCAACATCGCTTTTGCGGTGTCCTTTAAACCTAACAATAGCGTTTTGATTTCGGTTGCTTACAACCAAAATCACTTGACTAGATATTTATAATAGTGGTGAATTGTCACGATAAGATCACATTATGTATCCTACGTTATCGTACGGTCCTTGGTGTGTCGAGTCCATCGTTACTATCGAGTCTGACCGAGACGCGTCCGTTTTCAATCTCGGTTTCCAAGCTGACGTTGGTGTGAATAGCTCTTTGCCCCGCTGAAATAAAAGTGTCTTAATAAGTTGTTATAAAAATACATGTATATTTTGTTTATGTATATTTACTGAGCTTAATAATAAACATTTTAGGTAATTATTGTGATAGGCGCGGCGGATTTTGTCTTTGCGAATGTTTGCTCCAATTTCGTGTTGGGGTGAATATTGCTTTGCCTCGCTGAAATAGAACCGACGAATAAAAGTTGTTATCAAAAATATTAGGTTTATTTAATTATTTTGTTAAGGTCTATTTACCGGGATTTACATATAATATGTCAATATTGGTCAGTAAACGTTTTGCAGCCTTCCCTGTTAACAAAGTTCCTTCCGTGCAACACTGACAATTATTTGGAGTGTACGGCGTGCGGGACGTACATTTATTACGGCAGTAAAAAACCATGCTAACAGGTGGCTTTTAAAACGATTGCTAAGCTACTTAGAACGGTTACTTTTCTATTCTAAACTACGTAGAACCATTACTATTTTCTATGCTACTCAAAACAGTTACCATAAATTAACAATACTATTATAGATCCCGCGAGTATTCACAATAGAACGTTCGAGAAGTTATGAAAATTTGTTTTTGAGAGCCCAGCATTAATTTACAACGTGCAACCAACCATGTACTGAGATAACGTTGGTTTTTATCAAGTTCAAAGGTGACAAAGAAGATTTTCTGCGGCAGTGCTCGGGAGAATGAAAATAATCGTCATCCACATCGATTTTCAGATTTTGCGCGGCAGCTTTGCGAGCAAAATATCTGTTCTGTGTGAACGTGCCTTAAGATCGTTTTGACACATGTAACTTTGACGGGAATGTTCTAATGCTCACGGTGTATACACAATTTTATAAAAATACTTACATAACCATGGTAGAAGGCCCATCCCAACCCAATGGGGAAGAACATGAGTGTAGATAATCCGACAGCCCAGCCCAACAGATCAGCGAAGAGGGGAAACACATAGTCTTCATAACTCGGTGCAGTCCAATCGGCGAATATGAAGATGAGGATACCCTGAGTACAAAAAAGATTCATCATCATCAACCCATTATTGTCCCACAGCTGGGCACGGGTATCTCATTTAAGAGGGATTAGGCCATAGTTCACCACGCTAGCCTACTGCGGGTTGGCAGCCATCGAAAAAATCTCTCAACAATGCAGGTTTCTCCACAATGTTTTCCTTCACCGTTTGAACATGTGATAAATACGCACATAAATTCCGAAAAGTCAGTGGTGCGTGCGTTGGTTTTGATCTCGAGACCTTTGACATCTTAGCCACTGGTCTCACCACTAGGCTACCACAGCTCTTATAAAAAAGATTATAATTAATAAAACAATAACATTGCAGAGCACTCCTCTAGCGTGGCAGGATTGGTTGAGAAGTATTGATGTACATTATACTCCCTCTGTTCAGGGGGTTTCAGGTATATGTATGTATGTAATATGAATCGAGTTATTTCTATGTAATAATCGTAATCTCTAAACTTGAAACAACACATTGATATTTTATTTGATATTTTAAAGAAGCCCAAGATATTATACTGTTACATAGAATTGACCATCCAGCTGATCAAGGCAGCTGCAAAAGTGACATTATACATATCTCCAGAGGATTGAAAAATATTATTTTATAATGTAATAAATAAATAATATTTTTTGACTAATTATAAGGCTAAACTATCCTAAAGTTAAGTCATTGCAAGTGTCTAGTTCACGCAACTTCAGACTAGTCTGAGTAAAATAAAACCAGGTCATCCAACCACACACAATATGGGCGTCCACATCGTTACCTCACAGTGGGACACCATTTATATGTAATCTGACATTCACTTGACATGGCCTGCACATCATTAATGCTAGAGTACTAGTTCAGTTCGGTCAGTTAAAAGTTCTGCAGGAGTCCTAAAATACTTCCCCCAATTCATTTTTAATGTTTTTCTGGCAGGCACTATGTTTTGGTTGAATAAAAATACAGTAACTATATCCCAGTAATATGAACATGAAGAACGTGATTTATTTCTTGGATTCAAAACAAATCTAGACCTAGATTAAGAATAAAGAACAAATGTTTAGGTAACCTAGGGCTAAGTTCAATTCGAATCCAAGAAATATTACACCAAAAACAACCTGTATTAGATAGTAAATTAACTGATGACTAATAAAGATGACGAAATTTGTGAATAAATTGTAATTATTACACAATTCAAATTCAACAGAGTCACAGATTATACACAAGATAATCGCACATTGAAATACTGCTTGATAATGAACACGCGCGTACACAATCAATTAATCTGATTAATTAATAGAGATTATTGTCTTTAATATGTTATCAATCGATTAACAGTACGTGGTAATTGGAATTCTACATATTGAGCAATATGACTAATAGCTGAATTTTATCTGTATATACGATATATCGTTTTTAGTTTGGATGCCAATGTAATTAAAATATAAGAACTTTTTACGGATTTTGTCGCCCGTTACCTTGGACAGAAAAAAATGGAAATAACGGGATTAAATAATAAAAATATACCGCGAGATACTCCGTAAAAATAAAATTTACTTCAATGACTAATATTCGCCTAAGTGTAAAAAAGTAGGCACGAGTAATTGTCATTCAAGAAGGATGTGCATTAAGAGTAAGATAGGCCATGTAAGATAGGAGAGATAATTTGAAAAGGGGCGGCGAAATTGACAAATTAATTTTAGTTAGTAGTAGAGGATTAAGTTTTTTTGTTTTGTTAGTTGTGCAAATATGTCAAAAAGAAGGCAGAGGACATTCCAAAGGAAACTTCCACATACAATACCATTTTTTTTTACTAAACAATATATTTTTTTTGCGTTTCAGTATGTTATAAAAGCTATACCTATGTGTAGGGGTCGAAATGGAGATTTGGTTATTAATTTTACATAATTTTCTATTACATGAATTGCAATGCCATAAAGATTAAGTTGTTAAAGGTACACAGTTATTTAAAAATATCCATAAATATTGTCATGGTCTCGACGGTTAATATAATCGTCAGAACCATAATAATATTAACTGTATTTACCAACTTGTGCAAGACGATGACTGATCAGTCTTTGTTTAAAAATAACATATAAAATAACAATGGTACTTCGAGTTAACGGCAATTTGATTATAATTATATTATTAACTATAAATATAATGTAATTAATAAACATAATAATATATACCATTATCAAAAGAAATGAGTAAAGGCTGTTTATATTCGTATGTTATCGACATTTTTGCATGCCTATATAATATAATGTCTATTGTCTTCAAAGTGTTTGGTAGGGTCGTATTAATGTACCCGCGTTTCGCCGGTATGTTTTAGGTCCCATGTAATGGGGGCGAACCTATTGACATTCATCATCATCATCATCATATCAGCTGGAGGACGTCCACTGCTGGACATAAGCCTCCCCCAAAGATTTCCACAACGACCGGTCTTGGGCCACCTGCATCCAGCTGGTTCCAGCGACCTTTACCAGGTCGTCAGTCCACCTTGCCGGAGGCCTACCCACGCTGCGTCTTCCAGTTCTATTGACATTAACCGGGCACAATTCCAAACTCTAAGCTGCTACTAAAAACTTGATAGAAAAGCCCAATGACACTATGCTCAACCTGGGAATCGAAACCAAAACCTCTTGTTCAGCAATAATAAATATTCATTTATTTCTGTGGTAAGCAACGAGGCTTGTATTACGGATACTAGTTGGTTGATATACTACATAATATACTTTTTTGTAAATATATACATAGATACATCCATGACTCGGAACAAATATTGATGCTAATCACACAAATATTTGTCCCTGCGGGATTCGAACCCGGGACCCATAGCACAGCAGGCAGCGTTAACTACCGCTGAGCTAAATGGGTGAGAGAGAATTTGAAACACGCTTAAATAGAAATATGCTTAAAAAATTTAGGCCATAATCATCTATTATGTGGGCCTAATTTATATAACATGTTTATTTTTCAAAGTTCCGCCTAGAGTCCCATAGTAGAAAGTATATTTATAAACACCAATTCTTACGTATTTACACATACTTCCAATACGAATAAGTAGTACAAGAATCACTAATTGTACCATCTACATTGTACCTTCCACTGAATATCGATGATATACTTACAAAACTGCCGAAAGGTACGATGATAGTCCATACAGATTTCCAGTAGAACCGCAGCACTTTGTTGAGAGGCATTTCCATTTTTGCAAGGTCCTTTATGGCTTTGTTAATGCCGTAGCTCCATGACACTGCAATGCACTGAAGGCAAACAAAAAATATCTCTTATCCGGGAGAAAAGAAAAGCAAACAAACCAAGGGAGAGACTAAAGATGAGGGTGAGATTATTAAATATTTTAATAAAATTATACTACTACTTTTACTGAAATTTGTTTTTCCATTGTAAATAATAATATAATTAATGTTGTCTCATCTATCCATTAATTTCATTGGTTTTATTACCGATAATTTAGGCCAATGTAAGCCTAAATCTTTGGCCAACGCCAAAACCATTCTATAATATTTTTACATGACCTATTTATAACAATTTAAATTGGACCACAACACATTACATCAAACAGAAACGTTCTTAATTAAGACCAAGTACATAGGTATGTGATTTAATGGAATTGCTTAGAGTCGTGTATCTTTATACATTTAGGAATATTATATAGAGTAAGATCCCAGGGCCGCCAGACATCACGTATTTTCTGACGATCCAAATGTGGGTTATTGAGAAGTGCTAGTATGTACCAAGAACGCATGCCTACTTGCTAACTTGCCTAGTGGGCCAATTTTCAGGTATCAGGTAATCAAGGTACATACAAATATTACTTACCTCACGTAAATTCTCCAATCTGATTTTTACGTATATTGTAGGCAATATCCTTAAAAATAAGTCGCCAATAATCCCAGACACTTTCCGTCGGCCGTATTGCTTTGCAGACGCTTTAAAGCTCCCGAAGGAATTAATCAACTTCACGTAAATTATGATGCTCCATTGTTTATATCTCCACCAGACAACTATTTCGAAACCTTTTACGAGAAGACAGCGATCCAAGGGGCCAATCATCCCCTAGACTTCCGCATATTCGCAATCTGGCTCACACTCATGCGCGTTGATAATACCCTCACGCTCCTACCCACAGTGGCATTAAAATTGAATTAAGGGGGATGATTGGCTCCTATGATCGGTCTGTCATCTGTCACAACTATTTTGAAACCTTTTACTAGAATGGAACATCATAATTTACGTGAAGTTGATTAATTCCTTCGGGAGCTTTAAAGCGTCTGCAAAGCAATACGGCCGACGGAAAGTGTCTGGGAGTATTGGCGACTTATTTTTAAGGATATTGCCTACAATATACGTAAAAATCAGCTTGGAGAATTTACGTGAGGTAAGTAATATTTGTGTGTACCTTGATTACCTGATACCTGAAAATTGGCCCACTAGGCAAGATAGCTGGTAGGCATGCGTTCTTAGTACATACTAGCACTACTCAATAATCCACATTTGGTTCGTCAGAAAATACGTGACGTCTGGCGGCCCTGGGATCTTGGACTAATATGTATGTTTTTATTTTCCCAGATTATTGCTTCCAATTTTATTTTTCCTATGACAAAATATATTTCGTCATTTTATTGCTCGTTTTTTTGATATTGTACTCGATCAAGTAAAGGGAAATTGGACTTTAACGCTTTCAGGTAAAGTTGAAACTCACCTCTGCCATGCCAATTAGCAGGACAGCCCAGGAGGCCGTGTTCCAATCTAGGACGGTAAACAAGTAGACTCCACCACTGAAACACATCGGTAACCCCAGAAGGAAGCACGTGAAACAGGTGCCTGCAGTCACCTGAAATAAAACAAATAAAATGCAGCAAAAAGAGAAATAATAACAATGACAAAGAAGATGATAGAATAAATAACTGAGATAATGACTAACATCAGAATCATAATAATGAATTATTCTCAGCATTCAATTAAATAACATAATCGCTAAACAGTACAACAGGTCAGTATAACATTTTACAATGAAACCGAAAAACTATGTTAGAAGATGAAAAATAAACACGCTTTTATTTCCCCTAGACTTTAATGACCATACAATCTAGGCACATGCGAATTGGACTAACAAGGGTTCAAAATGTAAGTCAGTAAGCACCGTTTTTCCACAGCTATAAAAATCGTGGACAAGTATTTGATACTGAATCCCTAACTCTATATCTCACCGCATTTCTGATAAAAGTTTGGCCTGACGGACAAACAGACCGACGAACATAAACAAGATCATAAAACGGGTCCGTTTATTTTTGAGGAACGGAACAACAACGAAAAAGATATAAACATGAGAGTGTACGTAGTGGTAAAACTTCAAATAATATTATAACTCACCATCCAATAGTTCTTCCTAAGATGCGGCCACTTGTCAACAATGGCGGTGTTTATAGCTTCGATACCAGCAAACTGGCTTCCCAAGCCGAGGATAAATAACATCAAGAAGAACAGGATGGACCACAACCTCGCAATTGGCATCTGGAGCAACGCTTCTGGGTAAGCGACGAAAGCCAAACCAGGACCTTGTTCAGCTACATCTGCAAATAAAATTGCTGTTGAGATAGGGGCTATATTTTCACTGTTTTTTTCATTCCACAGCTGATTTGCAGGACAACTGTTTCGATTTGCTTTGTGGACTTTACTATACTGTCTGCCCCTCACTTAATTTCGGCCGCTAACATTGTAGATACATGGACAACTTCTATTTCTATAAAAGATTTTAATTCCAACTTCACTAGAATATTTCTTATCTTTATTACTACTTTGCGTCTTAATTAGCAGATATTAAAAATGTAGAAATAATTCAGGCACATTACAACCATTACAGATGGTTTAGATATTAATATAACGCCGTCATATCCAAATTACATATCTAAATAAAAAATGGATTGTTATAATAATTGGAAAGAATATTTTAACGAGCGATCTAAAGAAAAAGGCATATGGTATCGCACTATTCAGCCACACCCCTTAAATTCTCCGTGGATAGATAATACTATTTTATCCAGAAAAGAAATCATAACTGCCTTAAGACTTCGATCCGGACACTGCCCTTGTAATAAATTCTTATGTTTGATGGGTATATCTCCTTCTCCAAATTGCCAAACATGTAATGTTGTCGATGACGTATTTCATGTATTAATGGAATGTACCAGAAACGCCAATTTAAGAAATAACCTTGGTCTGAATTCGTACTTAGTTGGTAGCTGCAATGAGCTCCTATCTGATCCGTTCTCGGATAAAACCAGAAAATTATATCAATTGTTTAATGAAAGAAATTAATTTTAATTAAGTAGATAATATTATGTTAGTAAGAAAATCAGTTTTATGTTTACAATCAGGGCGACATAGTCGTTATTGTGACAAAGCCCTTTCTTCTAAATAAAAAATTAAATAAAAAAAAACCAATTAAAAATATTATCACAATGACCATTTATTCACTAAGTTATGAATCGTTTTCCTAGCAACCTGAAGATATTCCTCAAGTTTTTCAAAAGATTCTTAATGGAATATCTCGCTTCAATTTTCTTAAGATTTAGTAAAGAAATACTAAAAGTATCAAGGCTTTGCAAAACTTTCAATGAAACAAATGGGTGCCCTCAAAACAACAGTCAGTAAGGATCTCTTTAATCAATTTTGAGTTATTCGTATCCCCGAATCAGATTGGAAATATATTTATATCTAAGAGATATTTTATGCGGGTCTAAGAATAAGCTTATTGTCTTACGTGAGATTAGGTAAAAGGAAGATTGTGAAACTAAGATGTGACGTGACTTTAACGTAATTTTGTACGTGACCTTACGCGGTATTGAAAGGACTAAAGTCGACCTCGGAACCGTTTCGGAAATCCAATAAAGATGATTTATTTAATGCTTCACAGTATATTGGGGTAAAATTTTTGACAAATTAGATAATAGTTGATACAATATTGATGTTGTTTTTTTCTGCTTTGCCTACTATTTATTGGATATACTTTTTTTATAATAGTTACTGACATTAAATTAATCAAAAAATAACTACTCAATTTAATACACGAATATTATGCCATATTTTAATTTATTATATCTAAATATTAGTAGCTATGCAATGAAGAAAGAAAAAATATTTATTAGCAATATGTATGCAATTCATCAATGTATTTATAATTTATAGTATTAATAAAAAACAGGAATTTAATGTCTATGTGCCAAAAGCCCATCAACTCAGCTAGTTATAAGACATTTATTAATTACAGAAATGAGTAACAACCGATCAATAAATAAAAAAATCCTCTTCAACAAAATGAATGCAAAATATGAGAATGCAAAACACTACTGTGTTTGGATTGCATTTTTTTATTGAAATTGTTTATTTTTCGGATTGGTAATCAATTCCGATGACGTGGTATACTTTCCACGTGATCCAAACTGATTATTTAGCTGTAGAGAAAATAACAAAACGTGGCCATGGGCTGAAGCCAATAATTCACGTGCCTAAGAGCACTGCCAATATTACGTGTTATTACATGATAAAAACCGTTAATGCCGCTGTTATGGTGTCGTGTACATCAATAAAAGCTTTATCGATAGACGAAAAGTAATTAATAGATAGAAGAGTGATTTACGACAACAACATTTTGCGTTCGTACATGGAAAATGCTTGTTTATTTGTTTTGCAATAGAATGTATATTTTTTTGGCAGGCATTATGATTGCGTAGAATAAAACTGTAAGTTATGAAATGAAAATGTTATTTACCTATATCCCGTTAGAAGTTTATGTAAATAGTTAAATAAATAAACGATAGTAAGTTTTTCGAATTAATTTACTAATAAACTGTCCTTTAAATGACATAACATGACAGTTTTCACACACGTCAACACTCAGATGCCTACAAAAGGGAACGCATATCCTTTGTTCCAAATATTCAGTACAAAGAATATATAACTATACCAGATCGAACCGCACAAAGAACCAATACTTATCACACACCTCAGTGCGGTAGAATGAAATATTTACAGTTTAATCAATCCATTATCTCGAAACAGAATACAAACAAAGCTTGCATTCGTAACATAGCGAAATCAACATAGAATCGAGAGCTCGCGAATCGAGAGGGCTTGATACAATACACAAACGAGGTAAACTGCGCCAGAGTTTGATTAAACGATTTTTTTTATGTGACGTTTTTTCTGTTTGGACACAAAAGCGAATGTCGCTGAAATGTATACCTATTTCAACAAAATTGGGTTGTAGTATTTTTTCTAAAGACGCAAATTAAACAAAATAATAAGATAAATAGATTCTGTTATCAAAAATGAGAGGAGGTCCCTGCCCAGCAGTGGGACAGTTATGGGCGGATGATGATAAAAATATACAATTTTTCAAAAATGTTTATTCAATAATTTCATATGTATACCTATTTCAAGATAAATTATATTTATTCTTACATTCTGAAATAAATGTCTTCAATACATCATTTGTAATTGTTACTAGAAATTCAGTTACAATAAACCCTTTACTCGTATTTGTGAGGTATCGGTACCTATACATTTTTGGCCTCCACAGCTGAGACAAGCAAATTCCCACGACGAATACTCTCAGGAAATCAATTTATCAATATTACGTGTAAACCAATACGCTTTCTAAGTTATTTATGGCAACACGTATTAATATTTATAGCCGTTTATAAATAAAGGTCGTCTATCGTAATTTTTATTTGGGATTCCCAATAACTATGTCATAAACTCATTGTTTGCAGTAATAAATGTTGAATCATTCGTGTCACGGTCAAAAGGAAAGGATTTAATTTCCTTTTATCTTTAAATGTTTATTCCCTATATACAAACCGTTGTAAAGTTGCAATAAAGTTGGTTTTAAAAACAACTGCAATATTGGCTCGTGTATTTTTAGTTTTTGGACACAAAATAGCTTTGGGTTTTGTGAGATTTATATTAACACCATCGAAAAACAAACCAATTATTCGAGCTATGTGTTCAACCATACAGTAAGCTTTTTACGTATTTTTATTTACCTAATTTAGAATATAAAAATATGATAATTATTATCATTAGAGTAATGATAATTAGCTGCTAGCTAGTAGTGTAATGATAATTATATTTTTTATAAATATTTTTTTATAATTATAATTATCACATCGCACACGCGTATTGCTTATTTAAAGAAGTAGCAAAGTTCGGGGTTGTGTTTGATTTTGTAACAGCATCGCTGTATCGCTCGTATAGAAGCTACCAGAAGAAAATACCAGGTATAATTTACTCTTAGTTAAGCGGAGTTAAATAAGAATAACATTATACCTCCACTTTATTATTCTAGAAATATTTAAGTCATGGTATGTTATAGACAATAATGGAGGATGATGTTCAAATTGTACAGATTTTGACTTTAGCAATAGCTATTCCAATATTTCATGGACAAAACGACAGCTTCTAGCACATTTATCTAATAGCATTGCCCACTGCAAATGCATATTTAAATGGGCTTCAGTGTACCGCGCTATTGTTTGCCCTCAGTCCGCATGTGTTTGCGTACAGCATTGCAGCGCAGCGCTCGGATTAATCAACTTGAGCTAATCGTTAACATACCATAAGGCTTTTTAATGCCCTGGTGATTTTAAGCGAACTGGCATTTGCATCGTGTTTGGTTTGATTTAGTTTTGTATTTACATAGTTGTGCAAGCTATAATTGAAAATACTGTATTTTAAATAGAGCTGACCTCATTTAGGTTAGGTTAACTACAGTTTCGAACAGTGTAAATAGTAAAGTGCTATTAATTTGTATTTTAATTATTGAAATGATATTGATCATAAATTATTATTGTCAAATATTTCACATCAGGTAAAGTTTTTATCAATAACGAGAATTAGGAATCTCCGACAATAATATGTAGAACTAAAGTCTTGAAATATTATAAAGTAAAATAAAAATAATTAAGGAAGTTCCACTTACCATCAACGCTGACCCCCATAAGCTGAGCTTGGAAGCCCAACACGGAGAATATAGCAAAACCGGCGTATATAGACGTGAGGAAGTTGGCAAAGCTGACGAAGACTGCATCAAAGTGACAGTTGTTGTTAAACTTGTTGTAGGAAGCCAAGGTGATAAGAGAGCCGCAAGCCACGCCAAAAGAGTAGAAGATCTAGTAAATAATTTGGTTAATTAGTCAAATTATATCAGAAAATTGTCTTACAACAAACAGTAAAAGAGAAGATGAAGTAATAATAATGGATATAACTTAAAAATCATCATCATCATCATCCATAGCCTTTTTGACCCCACTGCTGGGTATAGGCCAATACATGCCTTAACAACATACATATTATCTAAAATGAGAATTTATAATTTATTGTTTTGGAATATGAAATATTTTTCAATTTGAATGCGTAACGACAAAACAAAGTTGCGCATAATGAATTGATTTTTTTTCAATAAAATATTGTTTGCGCTCCTCTATTTTTTCTAACTAGCAAACAACAATACATTTTGGTTGTAGAAACAATGTTTTCAAACAGCTAAATATCAAACAAACGCAAGTGATTTCCTTTTGTTTGTCAACTTTTGTGTTTCACGAGAGTACAAAATTGAATTTACTTGTTATACGAATTTAAATATTGCTATATTGCTTTTGTATTCAAATTTTTGGCTAGATATTTAGATACTAGTACTTATAAGTACTATTGGTTATATTTTGATTTAATTTTGAATGGTTTTGATAAAATAAACGTCAGAATTTAATTACTTCACACTCATGATTGCTATATTATTTTTACGACGCGCCACTGCGATGGCTGTATTACGTTTATTGTTGCCATACTAAGAAAATTTATTACCATAATTAGAATTAATGAGAGAATATTCTGTAACAATATGTGTACGATTTTCTAAAACATGAGTGAGAATGTTTGAGTAATGAGTTTTGTAGTTATTGAATTCAATACTAAACATTGTTCTAAAAACAAACAGTTGAGGAATTATTAAATTCAATTTTAATGTCAAGATTTCCTAATACGAGCTATTGCTCGTATTAGGAAATATAAAATATAAGTAAACGGCAAAAAATACAAAAAGACAATGCAAAGAAAATAACTTTATAAATTACCTAGTAAATTTTGGAAGAAGTGCGATTTAAAAATAATTATAAACACACCAACAAATTTAGAGCGGTCTGGAAACTTTTTAATTAAGAAATTCAGACTTTAAAAATATAAATTGTGCTACCAACGTTCCAAGAACTTTTCTAGATAATTAGGCGCCGCATTTATTTATTCATGGAATAACGACTACCATTACTGACAAAATTGTTTCCGATGGACCGATTTTTTCAATAGATTGATGTTTGTTGGCAAAGTCGTGAAAATTTAATTACAATACAAATAGCTTTTTTTCTCAATCCTCTTAAACCGTGTTTGATAAAAACAGAAAAGTTGTTCAGTTAACATTATATAGGCAATCTTTTCGACGTGGTCGGTTTAAGTGAATTAAAATGTGATGGCTTTTGATGTCTAAACTCTTTGGATTAGTTAAAATCTTTTTTATCTTAAAAAATTAACGGTTATACAGCCTGAGTTCAAAAGCCAAATAGGCCACTTAAAAAATTGCCTGAATGAAAAAATATATAATAAATTAATAATGATTGGCTTTGTAATTTATAATGATTTTGTTCAAAACAGTATTATTTCCTTTAATTCGCCTATTTATCTCCATACAATACATACTACTACAATGGAATTTAAATAACTGCGAACAGTTACTAAACTAACGCAGTATTAACGTACACCAAAATTTTAAGATGTTTTGTTTCCAATAAATATTTGTATTTGTAAATACTATACCTGCGAAGCTGCATCTCCCCAAACGCGTGCGTCTAATAAAGTTTCCCATTTTGGTGATAAGTAGAACAAAATCCCATCAGCTGCACCTTCTAGAGTGACACCTCGAATCAACAATGCCGTTAACATGACGTAAGGGAATAAAGCAGTAAAGTAGACTACTTTACCCGCTGATTGAACTCCCTGTAAAATATGAAAGAAAAGTAATGAAACTATTGATAATATAGTTGTACTTGAATCACTCGTACATAGGTTTTTTTGACTCCATATACTTTCAGAATATTGGTTTGGAGCATATTATTTCCTCGAAACCAACTCTGAAAGTATTCAGTGCAAGAATACAGACTGTATTAGTCTGATTAGATGTACCTATATATATATCAATAGCTCATAATTTTGAAGAAGGAAGCTATTGAGATAAGATTGAAATGGAAGTATAGGCTTTTTCCAATTTTGAAATCTTTTGAATACACTCTAAACCAGCTTTGAAATCTTTAATTATTTGGAAAAGATGTTAAGCCAAAATGTGTAGCAAAAATTACATGGCATATGTAGGCAAAATATCTATCGCTTATATTATATTTACCTTGATAACACACAAAAAGGCGATAACCCAAGATAAAGCAAGACATCCGACTAGATGCCACTGTATCGCACCCCAGTTCTCCCAAGTCGCGTCTCCCCTTCCTAGAACACGTTCGCTAAAACAATAAGACATAATTGTATACTAGCGGCCTACTAGTGATTATTTTAATTTTAACATAACTCCTTCGTATGATATGCTTCTACAGGAAAACAAAGTTTAAATCTTACAAATCATATTTTTATGAGTAATGTATTGTACGTTTTTAATATATTTATAGTTTTTATTTAGTTAAATTATTTGGTTTTATTGACAAAATTAATAGAAAAAAATGACGCCATTAACATTTTATCACCTGTTACTTTCCACGCCCACAAATACAAACTCTGTCTCTCATTATTGACGTCACATATAAAGTATGTAATATGTTGAACATTTATCAAGCAATAGAACAAATTTATGGAATAGTGACAGATAACGATGACGATATTGTTCATAAAATAAACCTTAAATATGCTAATGATGTTTTCAATGTGTGCGGATTAATATCGTGCAGGTAGTTATCACAAAAATCACAAGTTAGCATGCTTCTGAATCATTTTTTATGATGTTAAATTTTAAATGGATTTGAAGTTGAATTTACGGTTTCATTAAAATTGTTATGTTATATGGAGCAGAATATTTTGCTTTTAATAATAAATAGTTAGTGTTAACTTGTATTTTGGAGCAATAACTTGGAGACATCATAATTAGGTGTGTAATGCTTTGTTGAGTCCCGTTGAAGTAATAATGCCTAATTGTTTTTAATAAATAAAAATACGATAATTAATTTAGAACAAGAAAACAATACCACAATCCCTTTTGAGAATATAAATGTAAAAATATATAAAAATATATATGACATCACAATTATAGCACTAAACAAATGCATAAGTGTTAATTTTATAAATCTGAAACGACACAATTGGTTACGATTCAGCAAATATTAATCAGATATGATTTGTCATAATCTGATAAAATATAACAATAATTATCTACAGTTAGCAGTGGCTGTTGGCTGATTACAGAAAGGTCAGAACACCTGATAATACCATACATAATTTATTATTTAAACACTTACAAATCCAGTAGTGTGTAGATTTAGATTTTCACATGATGAGAATATAACAATGTCATCTAGGTAAGCGATTATCATATTAACCCTAATCAGTTGAGTCAACATAATCGTCTACTTAATATTTTATGTATATTCTTGCTGAAGTGTCATTAAATACAGATATATAATAGTTTCACAGTCAGTACATATTATAAGGATAGTGCATTTTTATAACTAATCAGAATGTATGCGATACAGTGGCATCTAGTCATATCCATAACGTTCTTCCATCGCATGTTATTTCATTAATTTTAGTTAAATTTTCCATTGCAAAAGTTCTAGAGTATAATGTGTTTTCTCTTAATTTAATAAAAGTTTTAGTTTTTTATGAAATAAATTAATATCAGATTAATATTGGATCTAGATTGAAAAAAAAAACAGACATTTAATACGAGAATTGGGAATATTTCTAACGGCAATCTTATTTTGCAACAATACGAACGATGACATACTTTTACGTAATATTTAAAGCACCTCAAAGTTAAGCTAACATGTTTATTTGTCGCAAATTAAATTCGTCGTTTTTATTCGTCGAAAAAAACTTATGTACATTGACACTGCAGCTAATAAATGTATTTAAAATAATGAAACGTACTAAATATTTCACACGTATCATTTATTTAAATTTGAATTGCTATTCGTTAAATAAAATAAATAGAAGGTATAAATTTATCTATTTCACTGCTTGCCCCAAAATTATACAGGACGTAATATAATGTATATATGTGGATATGTATTCTTATTCATATATACATACACTCATGTTTTTTTCCTACGGGGATAGGCAGAAACTACAGAATCCCACACGCTACGGTCCCTGCATACCACTTCTTATTCAATCATGGAATAATTAATCAAAATGGATGAGGGTTGATGTTGAGGTTGATCTACTCACTTGTAATACTCTTCAGCGGCTATAGTCCTGGATATATTCGAGTACCAGGGTATAGTTTCGGTTCCGTTCAAGCAATAAAGCCCATTATATGGTTGGAAGCCGGTATCGGTGCAAATCTGTCCGATGCTTCTACATTGCCGTAGGTAGTAGGTTAGATCTGCGGCAGTGCCGACATTGTTAATCCTGCATTGCCGGTCGTACTCACCACTGTAACAAGCTGATTAAATTCCTTATCAGATTAAAATTTATATTTTTTATAATACGCTCTGTGTCATGACCAGTGCCTGTGAAGTCAAAGGTTGCAAAGTTCGATCCCAAGGTAAACAACGCTGACTATTCAAGGTTATGAAAGTGTTACCTACGATAAAGGATAACATAGTATGGAATCCTGCAAGCATTTTAAGTTTTTCTCTCGATCTTCTTCTTCTTCTTCTTCGTGTCGATGGAACATGAATGTCGTCAAATTTAATACCCACATTTAAGTAAATATGTCCATATTTTCTCTCGATTAAGTATGAAATCTCCTTTGCCGCATTTGGCTAAAGTGGTAGATTACCTTATGCTTAGCAGCCTTCAGCATAGCACAGTAATAAGTGGAAAATTAAGACTAATAATAATTTTATTATGGTCGATCAAAATGTAAATAAGTAAAGTGGGAAAGAAAAGGGTTTATAAGTTTAAAGAAGCTTAGATTTAAGTAATTTAAACAATTATAATATTTAAATTGGAATATATAGGCACGTCACTCTAAAGTAGAAAACATATTAATTTAATTATAGGTAACTTAAGTTACTTACAATCAGTGTTGTATGCATTTTCGCACGATCCCCAGTCTAGGTAGCCAGCAATGGACACAATCGTGTAAAACAGAGTCCAGGAGACAATGATCATGTAATATATCGATATAATACTAATGACGACAAGGGTACAGTACCCCAAGCCGGTGAAAAAAGGGGATATTGCACTGAATGCCTGTAAAGGACCAAGGCCCGTATATTGGCCTACATAAAGTTCAAGATAGAAAATTGGAAGACCGATGAAAATTAACATGAGAAAAAATGGGATAAGAAATGCACCTGGAACAAAAAAATATTCATTTAAGTAACGACACATTAAAGTATACCGTATTAAATAAGATAGAACTATCAAAAAGTAAAATGGATAATAGTTTAATTGGAATATCTACAGCACCCATGAAATCAAATAAAAATAATATTCCGAAACGAATTGACTCTACCCGCACAAAAAAAAAAATCTTTTATTTTTATGGATGAAAAATTCTATTTGTTTTTTTTTTGTTAATAAAAATTAATACAAATTACAGTAAAAGCTCGTCGTAATCATAAGTGATTAAGAGCTTCTACTTTAAACTTTCAATTAAAATTCTATGTATAGTTACTATTTGCTCTAATTTTTAATGTTATCTACAAAATATATACTAATTTACGATTATAGTACTTACCACCACCATTTCTGTAACACAGATAAGGGAACCGCCATACATTTCCCAGACCAACTGCGTAGCCAAGACAAGCTAAAATGAACTCTAAAGGTCTTCCCCAAGATGCTCTATCAGGTGCATCATCTATGACCGGCTTCCCAGTTGGTCCGAACTGCAACAAAAACACACATTGTAAACAAAAATATTCAATAACAATAAAAAATAACTTATTTGATAGTTAATTATACCCACCGCCACCCAAGGATATAATAACATGCCATGCTCCATGGATAATTGCTATCTCTGTTCCGATTTCAAATAAGCTTTTCGTTTACACGAATCCAAAAAAATAACACTAAAAAGTGTTGAGTTTTATTTTTATTCTGTGGTTCTATCAGAATGTATGCTATTTCTAATTCATTCCATTGTTATTTTCGGAATATCGGCTTTTAAACAAGAAGGGTATTTTTTATATCAACTAACAAATATAACTATGTTTTAATACAATAAATTTATGTTGGACCATAAATTATCTTCAGTTTTTTTTTATATATGGATATTATGACACAATGCCAGTTCGCAACGAGGCTTGTGTTACGGATACTAGATGGTGACTAGACCATCTAGTATCTGTAACACAAAAAAACGTATCTATGTAGATAGATGCGTTTCTTTTGTAAATACATAAATATTCTACATTGTGATCATCATAAACCGTTTCCCAATATTTTAAATTTAGTTAAGCTTCGGAAAGAAAATCATCATCAGCCCATATTCGTCCACTGCTGGACGTAGGCTTCCCCTAGTGAACGCCATAGAGGATAAAGAAAATAAATATCACTATCTAATTACAAACACAACATAAAATCAATTGTTATCGGACGACATTTAAATGATACCCGACGCAATAACAAAATCTTTTCGACACAATTTGGGACCTTTTTATAATATGTCAACTATAAAATAATATACAAAATTTGTACAATAATATAATCTGAATATAAATGACAACTTTGATGATTTGACAAGCACACTGTCAAATCTTCTTCCTCTGTCAGAAATTCTGTATGTAAAGCTAGTAATTCACTTAGCAAAAAGATTTGATTGTTTGAAACTTCTTAGAACAGTCGCCAACGAAATAAAGGTTGGGCCACACAGTACCACGCCGGGCACCACTTTTGATGTATGTAACGAAACATTGCTGTGAATAATAATATTTATCTGTTTTAATTTTTTTTCAATCTTTCTGTGTCCAGCGCAACTTAGTCTGCTTCACTTAAGACTGGGTAACATTTTCCCAGTATTTGCAATATTTTTCAATGAGGCTCTGCTTAAAGGTCGTAGCGTGATTTTAAATAGCGTAAAAGTTTCGTAATTAGCCGTTCTTATAAAGAAATAATTTTTCATTCAAGACTAGTAGTTCTTGAAATTAGCGCGTTCATGCAAACAAACAAACTTTTCCGCTTTTATTGTATAAGTATAGATTGCATTCTGTTGCACTAATTTTTCATGGCCATAATTTTCATGGAAAAATGGCCAAAATAAAACTGAACTAGGCGTTCTAATACATGTTTTTTTTTTGTAAATATATACGGCATGAAATTAATATCATATATTAAAATCTCGTGTCACGGTGTTTGTCGCTAAACTCCTCCAAAACGGCTGAACGGATTATTATGAAATTGTGTATGTATACATATATGTTTTTATGATTTGATATAAAAAAATACTTGTAATTCTAAATTTTCGCTCTTCTACCACCAACCCCTAAAATGTGGCTAAACACCGTTTGCTGCCGTCAGCTAGTATTCAGTATAATATTCTAGTGCAACACAGAGAGATATTTCATATGTATGTATAATTGTATATATAGGAACCGAATAAAAAACCATTCATTTAAATGAAAGCTATTTGCGATGGTGGCAACTTTCATTCAACCACGCGAATCTTAACACTACTTGCACTGTGCGAAAATCTCGAGCCCAGAGGCCGAAACGATACGAAAACAAGTGCGTCTCACTAACACGACGCGTAAAAAATGTAAATTTAACCTTTTACAAAAATAGTTCTATTTTCTATAAATATCTCAACGTTAGCAAATCCTGAGGGCTTCATCAGTGGTAAACTTTAAAGAGACTGTAATCAAAAATTAATGAACAAGAAACAAGCTTCGTAACAATTTCGATTAGACGTCAATAGGTTCCCATTTATCCGCGCAGCAACTTTCAACCTGTTCAATCGGTAATCCAATAATGCTTCCCGAACTCCTTTTCTTGTAAACTCTCGGTTAATGTATTCCAAAACTGGTGTCTTAGTTTTGTAATCACCAATAAAGTAATTATACAAACTTTGTGCGGACGCGAAAATCGGGAAGTGTTCAGAAACTTAATCCCTTCAAACAAGGGAATAATCGTTCTCATTTAAATGTAAATTCGTTGGATTGTGACGAGAGCTTGAATGGAGTCGCGGAGTTTTCGTTCGATACGCTTTTCCCCTATTCGAATAATATTATGCAGGAGTTTGTATTATTCACGGAACTAACGGCCGAGTTCTTACTCACATACTTTATGTTTATTACAAGGAACGACGGCGTACTTGGAGTGGATTCGCTCGTTCCTTGTTATGGGTGGATCACCATTCTGAAATGGAGCTACTCAATCGAATATTGGAGTTCAAAGATACCTTCATTTGCGTATGAGTGTAGCATGAGATACAACAAAGACAAGCTAACAACAATTTAAGCTTACAACCTATACTTCTGCAATAAATAATTTAGTTTATTGTATCCGGAAGATAAGATAATGTGTAATGATTGTATATTCGATTATAAAATTTGACTTAATATTTTCCTTTTCTTCACAATATTTGCTGAATTGCTTATATATAAGTTTATTTGTTTATTCTTGCAGTCATTTCAGGGTTATTAAAAATTATATCGAGGGTTCTATAATAACGGCTACCTATCTGTTTATATGTAACGAGTCCCTAGAGAATGCTAATCGCTATATTGAATTATTAAATTTTAAAGATCATCGGTTGAAACAAGCCTAAATATATGTGAGTACAAGAGGATAAAGAAACTATATAGTAACTGGACTCTTTGGCAACTTTCACTTGTTTTCAAATGCATTGCTTGAATCCCGAGCACGATATGTATCACACAGCGCCATTTAGTTCAAAGCTAGTCAACGATATGCTGTTGATACGGAATAAAATATCTACGGTCATCCAACAAATATTTGCCCCAGGATTCGGTACAGGATGTTCAACTATGATGAACATGATAATACTGACATTAATTTATGAATGATTATAGATCATTAATTGCCAGTTTATCTATGCGAATATTATAAAGAGGTAAGATTTGATTGTTTGTTAGTTTCTAGTGGTTATTAGGCTCCGAAAGTACTGGACCAATCTGAATAATTCTTAGCCATTACAATTTTACGCTATCCGTGATGAACGGCTATGTTTTGTTTAATAAAACAATTAGGGATCCGTATGAAAACTTCAATAGTGTAACTTAACCTGTAAAAAAAGCTAGTTTATTTTTTATATTTATTAAATACTTATATCTACCCATGCGAAGCTGGGGCAGGCTGCTAGTAATAATAATAATCCCAACAGTTTATAATGCCTGAAAAGACTAATGCACGAGTCCTAACCATTACATATATCTAAGGCAGACTTACAAAAAAGATTTATATTAAGAAAGTTTCTTTTTTTACAAAAGAGGTCTTTTGGTTATTGTATCCACAAAGGTCACATGACGTTTTGAATTCCGATAGTGATATCAAATTAAATAGGCAAAAATACTATAAGAAAAATAATTTTCTTTTATTTTTGCTGTCCAAAACTTATTTTTTTAATTGCATAATGTAAACCTAGTTACAGGAACTAATTAATGAATACATAACGCAGCAAATCGACTTAAAACTTAAATTGACATTTTACTTATTATTATTATACACTAGTTAAAAACGTTGTTTTGCCACTTTTTAGGAGTTGGTGGTAGAGGAGTGAAAATTTAGGGTTATAAGTTTTAATGCCAAATCATAAAAAAATACAAAAAAAAACGTATTGGCAAAAATAAACATAAAATCTAGTGAAGGACATCCTTATCACAATAGGGGTGTAAAAAATAGCCCACGACCAATTCTCAAACCTACCAAATAAACATACAAAGTTTCATAATAATTCTCGAGCCGCCTAGCCGTTTCGGAGGAGTTCAGCGACAAACACCGTGACACGAGAATTTTATATGCAGACTATAGTTTAGGTTGTTGTATTAGATTTTTTAGTTCTATTTTGTTGCTGTGGTAGCCAAGCGGTGTGACCAGTGGACTGAGATGTCAGAGGTCTCGAGTTCGAACCCAAGGCACGCACCACTGACTTTTCGGAAGTTATGTGCGTATTTATCACCTGCTTAAACGGTGAAGTAAAACATCGTGAGGAAACCTGCATGCCTGAGAGAATTCTCGATGGCATGTGAAGTCTGCCAACCCGCAGTAGGCTAGCGTGGTAGACTATAGCCTAATCCCTCTCAATTGAGAGGAGACCCGTGCCCAGCAGTGGGACATTAATGGGTTGATGATGATGATGATGATGATGATTTTGTTTTATTCTGTGCTCCTGTATTTTATTTTGTCACTGAGTGAAAAATAGGTACTTCTTTCTTTTTATTTCTAACACATTTAAAAACTAAATACAATACCTCAGAATTAACCCATATACAGGAAAAGCAAGCCAAATGAGTAGCTTTATCTACAAAGGAACTGGTTTAGTTAGAGTGTAACTACAGACAGGTTGTGTTGTGGTATCAATGATAGTTTGGGCACCTGAACTTTGGTAGTTATGACTTTGATGTCGTGTAGTTTGTGAAACCATTGTTATAAGTACCACGAAATGTCCAATGTGTATCTCGAGAGTTAACAACTGAAATTGTGGTCGGGCAATGGTCGTTAGGAATTCTGTGTAATAGTCTTCATATCTTGTTATTTGAGTGGGTGGATAGTCGGCAACTATAATGATATTAAAACATGCTCAAACAGTGAAGGATAACATCGTGAGGAAACCTGCATGCTTGAGATATTTTCTCGATGGCATGTGAAGTCTGCCAACCCGCAGTAGGCTAGCGTGGTGGACTATAGCCTAATCCCTCTAAAATGAGAGAAGACCCGTGCCCAGCAGTGGGACAATAATGGGTTGATGATGATGATGCTTTATAAGAGGTGGGGTGAGATTCTTCATTCAAATTGAGCTGCTGAATAGAAGAACCTCTGCCTTACAGAAGACCACAGTAAAACAACAAAAGTTGTGTTTCTACGAGTAAGGTTGCCAGAGTTTGTTAAGGGAGTGATTATTCTGACAGAATGGGAATTCTATTTGCTGTTAGTATAGTAACTCATATATCCCTAAACAGTTTTACAGAGTCGGCAATACACTAGCGACACCTTTATAAGCTTTGTAACCGATTACTATCAGGTGTATCGTACGGTTGTTTGCCACCATGTGATTTCATTGTGACATAAAACTTGACACTCAGGATTAATAATATAATTTAATTTCCGTTAGTCGCTCTAGTTTAGTTCACCAAATACACAATGTGTAAATTGATGCAAACGCAGTCGCGGGAAAATGCTAATATCAATCTATATAACATAAAATTGATTATATACCTCACTATATATATTTAATACACGAATAGGTATATTAGCACTTGAGTATCGCGATTATCTTCAAATAGATACTGATTTTCGTAATCAATTCCTTCCATCGATCATCATTACTGTGTATAATATCGATATCGTAACAATTTGGGCTATGTACACACCCGAGCAAGTTGCTGTCAATTTTAAGCTGATTGAAGTTCTACCTACCCCTAGGAAGGAAAAAGGGCCTGTGAGTATGTATGTTAATGTGTAACGGAAACGTATTCACAGGCTATAGCTTACCATTTAATTATGGTCAAACTAGTTATTGTTCTATTTGGCACTGGTCACCTCTCGTTTGAGAAGGATTAAGCTCCATACAGTTCACCACGCTAGCCTGGTGCGAGTTGGGAGAGTTCACACGCCATCGAGAAAATCTCTGGCATGTAGGCTTCGGCATGATGTTTTCCTTTACCGTTTGTGTCAAACCCAAGTTAGTAAAAAAATGCACATCGCCATCTAGTTAAAAACCGTTTCAAACTAAACAATAAATAAATTTAGGTAAAAGTAACGTAGTATCTTACTTCTTTTGTCGATAGATGGCTGTACAATTTGAGAATGTGATAAATACGCACATAACGTGGGAGTGGGCTGGTCATCTGGCCAGAAAGCAAAACTCTTGGTGAAAAAGAGTGTTAGAATGGAGACCATGGGACCAGAAAAGACCTCGAGAAAGACCACAGATGAGATAGAAAGATGACATCAAAAAAGTGGCGGGTAGCAATTGGATCCTAATTGCCCAAGACAGAGGAAAGTGGAGAGAATTAAAGGAGGCCTACACCAAGTATTTGGTCGATTAAGGCTACAGAAGAAGAAGACGCACATAACTTCCGAAGAGTCAGTAGAGCCTGCCTTGAGTATGAACTCGAGAGTTTTCTGACTCTCACAGTCTACTGGTTAGAGTACTAGGATATCATGACTATTCAACAAAACGCCTCAAGATAATGATCACGTCTATTTATCATTACAATGACCAAGTGGTTTGGTAACAGAAAATGTCAACAGTTTTGCCCAATCTTAGTATAGATAATCTTAAATTTAGGTCAGATAATGTCGCCCAGTATTGCTGCAATACAGATTCTTTCGAAAATATCTGTATTGTTATGCATATTGCAGATAACTTTGCGAATCCCATAGACTCGATATTAGTTTAAGAAAAAAATCGTGCTGTTTATAATTATATTGGTTGAAGTGCTACATTTGTGGAGGGTAAACCCCTTTCAAGTATAATGTGAGGTAAGATTTAGCCCTTTGTGGCAGCCGATGTCTAGCTTGATTTCTTTCATAAAATTTACATTGTGGTAAAAGTGTTTACAAATCTAAACGACTCGATCGTAGTGCAAGAACATTTAGTACACCTTCTCATCAAACCTCGTAATTCGTATGGATTTTGTTTCTGTATAAAATGGTGGTAAAAATATAGGTTTTGCAACTGGTCTTATAACTATCACAGTGCAATACCGCCCTAGGAGACCTTAAGACCACAAACTCGGGATTAAACCCGAGGTCCTGTGTTTTTATTCTAATAGGTAATTAAACAATAAAATCTAATCAATACCAGATCGCTCAAAGCATGATTAACAGGGTCCTCAGATGTTATAAAAACATCCTACCATCCATCCCAACAGTCTAAATAAATGTATCCGTATTTTCAAGCACTAAATATGTCAAAGCAATATACTGAATTTTTAGAAATAGGTACGTGAGTACCAAAATTAATCAAGCCCCTTTGCAACCGAATTGTTGATAACATTCTGATATATTAGGGCACGTGGTTTTAAAAATCACTACTATATCTGATAAAATATCGATTATCCCATAAATGTAAAGTGGACAGTCTTACGATGTATATCAATATTGTTATCACTGTAGATCTTATTACAGTCTTCAATTTGTTTAAGCCTCGTCTTGCTTGATGAAATGCGTAGACAGAGTCGAAGATAGAGCTCATGCGTCAAGTCAAAGTTTGTTTATATTTATAGACTTTGATTTAGACTTCGAACACTATTCTGAGTCGTATTCGTAGCCGTCAATATAACCCTGTTGCCTCTTTCGATCATCGCACAGTGAAAGAAGAATCACTTTAGGAGTGTATTTGGTTGTAAACGGACTACATTTTATTGACAGAAAGCTAATTTTCTATTCTTAGCCATCTTACCACTGTCAGTAAAAGCGCTGTCCGTCTAATTTCATCATAAGTTAAATATTTTTCCATTAAGTAATGGTAAAAACGTTAGCAACGTTTTGGTGTTTGAAGAGATAATTTACTAAACAATAAAATTAAAACAGTTATTATATTAGTTTATATATATATATTTATAAACTAGCAACCCAAGCCGGCTTCCACAAGCAAAGTTTAAATGCTCAGAAATTTCTATGAAATAACTATACATTAAACCTTTTTAATGAATTACTCAATTTACTGGTGAAAACTGTATGAAAATGTGTTCCTAGCGAACTCTTTAGGTTTATCAAGTTCACACAGACGACGCGGCGAGGGGATTTTATTTTATAATGTAGGTATGTATATTGGGTGATATTAATTAATCTATCTTGGTATTCACAACACTGCGAAACATCTAGAAATCTCAAAAGCATCAAACAACATGAAGATTCTAAATAAACAAAGTCATTAAAAAAATCGATGAAATAAACTTGCCTTGTCCACAGTGGAGTCGCTACCAGCCATTTTTGAAATTATCTCATAAATTTCCCCTTTCAAAATAACATAAGCACACAACGTTCGAACATCACACCACACGAAATGAGTTATTAGGCGATTATGTCGCGCCGTATCACCAATACCGACTGAAATGTGAATAAAATCGTAGTTTTTATCACGAGATTGATATCAGACGGAACAGCGATAAAATAAGCAATAAAAAAAATGTAGAGGAAACAGTCTTTATACGTAACTTGAGAGCGAGGTTATTTCATATTTATAATTGAATTTTATTGTTTGGGTTCTGTTTTAGGGTTGCGTAACTAATAGGTGAAAAACTTAATTGTAGTTGGCTCAGTGGTTGGACGATTGGTTTCTAGATGGCGGCTTCTTTTATCGAATAAAAGCACCCACGGTACAAGAGAAAATGCCGTGAACAAAATAGTGTTTTTTAATCAACCTTATTTTTCCATAATTAAAAAATACCTTTTTCATACTAACATAATTATAATGTTTTTATAATTAGTATTATGTTATACGAACTTTTTTCTTTTTTTTTTAATTATATTTATTGTTTATCCTATTCTTTTATATTCTGACGTGTCAATAACCGAAAAAAAATTGATGATAGACATTACCCAATAATTACGAGAGTCTGACGACAGTTGCTTTGTAAAAAATTTATATAATACTAATATTCAGTCGCACATGGGAAAACCGTAAGTTAATTGATAACAAGCGTTTTTCGGCTTCTTCGACTGCTTAGAAACTTATATCCCTCTTTTCGCTCTGTTAAAAGGCGATTTACGGAATAAAAACTATACCATATCCATTCCTGGGACTTAATCTATTTCCATGCCAGATTTTATCGAAATCAGTTCAGCGGTTTAGGCATAAAGAGGCAACAGATAGAGGCATACTTTCCTATTTATAATATTAAGTAGATACGGATGGATTATTATCACGCTAAATTGGCGAAGGAATAAATGGGCAAAGAAACCATTTATTATTTCATTTTAAATATTTTTTACTGTTTTATTGAAAAAAAAAGTGTTCACTTCTTGACTACTTCACCTCTATGTACAATTTTTATTCATTTCGACTTATTATCGGATATAATAACTTATCGCCGATAAAAAATACTAACACATGTATCGCAATGAATCAATATTAAAACCTAATCTTATCAGCACAGTCTTAAATCCCGAGCGGATATTTTCAGTAATTAGGTGCTTCGGATATTTCGGAGAATTAATGAATTATTTAAGACATCCAGTACATGGTAACCAGTTACATTTCTTGAAGGAAAAGGTTCTTTCTTGCCTTCATCGTCAACTCATTTCACTGTACCATACCTGGTCATGGATTTTCTTAGAAAACCGTGAGATTTATCTCTAGTGCGACCTGATTGGCGCAGAGATTGAGCGACCGGCTTGTGCGTCACGGGTTGCGGGTTCGATCCCCGCACGGAGCAAATATTAGTACGTTCTACAGGTAGTTGTTCCGGGTCTGGGTGTTTGTGTATGTGATAATTTGTGTTTGTAAACGCACAGGAGAAAATTCTAATGTGGGGCAACGTTTTTTTAAAAAGAAAAATAAAGAAGAAAGAAAAAGTGCTAGAAAAAATACATAGTATACATATTATACTCACGCGTTACTAACCCTGTAGAAGTTACTAAACTGACAGCAAATGGAATTCCCATGCTGTCAGAATAGTCACTGCCCCAGCGAGCTGTGGTAACATGAGTAATCTTACCACTCGCTGAAACACAACTATTGTTGATTCTCTGCGGTCTTCTATAAAGCGGAGGTACTTCCTCAGTCTCACTGTATATGTATATACCTCTTGATAACCCGTTGCTACTTTCACTCGTTTGACTAAAAATCAACTTAAAATGAAGTACTTAGTGATTATATTAGAGTAGCTAGATTAGCTTACGGCTTGCCAGATAATGAGCGGTTTCTGTAGTCTTTGGACGTTTGCAACACCAGAAATGTCGTCCACAAGTAGAAAGAATTCTCATGCTGTCAGAATACACACTCCTGTAACAAGTTCTGATAACCTCACTCACTCGCAGACATATACCTATTGTTGTTTTACTACGGTCTTCTGTAAAGCGGAGGTATTTCCTCAGTCAGGCAGCTCAATTTGAACGACGAATCTCACTTTGGCCTACCTCTCTAAAAGTTTTGTTTTGTTGCCCTAAGAAATCGTAATATCGAGCAGAAGTGACAATAGCTGAATTGTCTAATGTGTCCAGCGCACGTTGCTAAAAAAATCTAAAAAAGTGCTCAACGCCCCTAAAGAAGTTTTCGCTTCATAAATTCTGTCATGAAAAATGTACGTTGTCGTTTGTAAACACTATTAAAGCCTTCGTAGATTCATGCTGGTTTATTGAAACAATATTTCACCATAAATTACTATAAACTGATTTTTTTAAATTGGTATATAAAAAAAAAATTAACAAAAGTTTTTATATTGTTTGTTTTAAAGAAGTACCTTTGCCGGTTCTCCATTAGACTTACTTTCTGGGACCGCGCAACTAGTTTTGCCAATCCAAAACTACTTGAAATATTGGTTTAACTTTAAAATAGCTGACTATAACTTTAAATCGAATGCACAAACAAATAATAAAATAGGTACTATCGAAAGTGATATTATCATTTAAGTAATAATCTAGACGATTGCGCTACGACAGTCACTTTATTTCTTAATATCAAGAACTGATTGTCGATCATCAATCAAGCCGCACATCTCGCCAATGACAAGACGTTTAGCGCAATACTCCTCTGTTTATCTCTTGTGGGATACACGCGTGATAGTGCGTGTCTAGATCATCACCATCCTATTTTTACCATCTATGCAAAGCTGTTAAGAACTGCCTCGTTGGTCGAGTGGTTATAAGTGCCACTGTTGAGCAAGACTTCTCAGGTTCGATTCTTAGGTCAAGCAAAGTGTTCTCGGGATTTTCTAATAAAACATCAGTAGTTCGAAGTTTGGATTCGTTCCTCGTTGACGGCAAGCACACTCCTTATGACATGGGACCTCAAATATACTGGTGAAAATTAAATGTGGGTAGTACACCTCTGCCTGACCGTTCGAGGCCAGGCGTGGATAGTATTTTTGTTATGTTACGTGTATTGGTTCTTGATTTCACTTACCATATTTTTAGGTGTTTTCGTTTCATCATTGCATGCCGTAAAGTCCTAAGGCAGACCATATAATAAATATGAGATATTGTCAAAACGTTAATAAATTGATGAGCTTGTGATGATAATTCAAAGATAACTAGTCTATAGATAAGAATGTTTTCCATACTTTTTAATATGTGAATCAACATAAAGATATGTTTTTTTATGAAATTCTTTCACAGTGTAGCTTGATGGCGTAGGATTTTTTATGTCTTTATGACTTTCTCTGTATATAATAGCTGTAGGTACATGTTTAAATAAATAAAACTATTAGGCGTTCTGAACTGAAAGACTAAACTGCATAAAAAAAATATGTTACAGCCACCAACAGAGGAGTTAGGAGAGGAGCATAACAATATTTAACCGATGTAGCTATTGTCAATCTCATTTGTTTTATACAACTTGTATTTTTTGTTGTGTGCTTTTTGTTCCTACAAAGATTTGTTTATTCATTCAAACACTGCAAAATGTACATATTTGTAAACCAGGTCATAGCTTGTTTAAAAACTAAAAATGATACGTATTTATTTGAAATATTAGTGCCCAGTAAAGGTATTCTTAACATTTATAGCACTAATATATTTGATTGGTAGGAAACTTAGGAAAGAACCAATCACATGATAAGCTCATTTAAATTTCAATTATGAAAATAAAATCTCACTAGAGTGGCCTTTAGAACGTAGCTGCGATAATCTGTGGAATAACATAACATACCATCACGCATATCGTCCCCGAAGGGTTAGGCAGAGTTGTACTAATGTGCACCCACATTTCGCCGGTATGTTTTAAGTCGTCTCATGTAATAGGGGGCGAGCCTATTGCCATTAACCGGGCATGAATCCAAACTCCGAGCTGTTACTGAGAATTTCATAGAAAAACCCAATAACACGTTGCTCCACCTGGGAATCGAACCCAGGACCTCTTGCTCGGCAGTCGCTCTATACGACCACTCGACCAACGAGGCAGTTAATCTGTGGAATGTACAGTAAAGGTATAAAGACTTATAGCAAGCATCAATGATTTCCGAACTTATAATAATTATAGCCTAAGATCTTTAAGAACGATCTTCACCGAACTAGTTAATGGACGAAAAGTGTTTTATATCAAATTAAATAAATATATTGGATCTTGTACTAATAGATTTGTACTCTGGATTTGTAGGAGGTAGGGCATAGCGAGATTTCTTGCTCAAATTGAGCTGCCCGACTGGGGAAGTACCTCCGCCTTACAGAAGACTGCAGTGAATCAACAATAGTTTCTGCGAGTGAGTAAAGTTACCAGAGCTCATTTTCTATTCTGATAGCATGGGAATTCCGTTTGCTGTCAATTCAGTGTGCAAGCCTCTGGTGTGGCAAATATCTATGGGCAGCGGTCATCACTTACCATCAGGTGAGCCGCCTGCTCGTCTGCCCCCTTACCACCATAAAAAAAAACATGTATTATGTATTCTCAAACGGCGAATGAAAACATTTTGAAAAAAGGTGTACCTATATCCAATAGATTTTTTGATCCCTGCAAAGTCTTCCAACACCCGTTAGGCTAACATGGTGAACTGTAGTTTAGGCTAATCCCTTTTAAATGAGAGGAAGTACACACAACTACAGTAAATGAGTTTATGATGATGAAGGCCAGATACAGAAAAAAAAACAAAATGTATGACAACTGCGCATAAAATTCTATACGAGAAATATGATAGGACCCTTTTAGGCATATTGGCAGTGTAACAATAATTGGCATTGTCATTTGTTATACTGTACGCTGTATTTTTCTCGCACCCCGTTTAATCTAACTCGAGGGGTGATTGGCATAACATGTAATAATATTGTTTGAATACCAGCTCTTGAAAGCTATTTTAAATAAGGAAATTAGTCTGAAGTTACAGTGTGAGTATTGTTTTTTATATATGATATTCGTATGGATATAAAAAATATATATAATATATAGGTATGTATATTTATAGTTTTCAGTATTAGCTATTTCCCGAAGATTTATACTTGCTTCTCTTAAAAGTTGAATTTACAAAAATAATGCTTACTGTTATGAACTGCTCCAAAAGGCAGCAAATGTTTTATATTCTTTTATAGTTTCTACGATTAGCATCCTATGTCCGATGTACCTACACATATTTTTTTCCGAGTTTGCGTAGGACCCACAAGCTGTTCTTTCAAACGTAGGTACTGTACAGATGGTGTGTGTGTCCCTTTAAAGAAAAAAAATCATTTTTATACAACTGAAAATTTATTTCATATGCACCCAAACTCGGAAAAATCTCACTAAAGTGGCCTTTATGTAATGTACCGTAAAGGTCTAGAGACTTATACCAAAGCAAGCATTAATGATCTTTGCAATTATACTTAGAGTACCTAAATACTCACATCAACCTAAGTAATAAATTCAATTAAATATATATTATTGCATCAACTTGTTTAAACCATATAATAACCCATACACAAACCTCATTTGCATAACTCGGAACCAAAATGGCACTGTGTAATAATATCCGAATATATTTATTTATTAATTCATGTTTCAATATGAAAACAATTTATCTTCATGAGTAATACCGTGTCCTCATTATCACATACACAAACAAGTGTTTCTTTCATCAAGTCATAATTAATTGAGTTTGAAATATTGTTATTGTTGCTATTGTTTGTTTAATTTTAAAGTTAATATTTTCTGAAAATCCAATATAATTAGGTGTGTATTTTCTTTAGAATCAATTTTCACAACTTTACATCTAATTAGAACATTAATAATACTTGGGAACTTGAAACCCAGTTTGTTGATTTTAACATAATTAGGTTATACAACAGAAATTATATTTAGTAAATATTAACATTTTGTGGGTTCTAATATCATCTGCGTTCTTCGCGTAAAACTACGTGCTTTCATACCGATAAGAACAGATTTTGTTACAATAATTAATGTTGAAAAACTGCAAGGTTCGTGGTTCTACCTAAGTTGGAAGTTTTTAGTTTTAGTTCCTCTCGATTTTAGAATATTTAATGTCAGAAATAGGAATAGAACAAAAATATTAATAGTAACAAATCAATGGGTACGGAATAACATAATAATTAATAGAATTATTGGGTGTTGTTTCATACGATGTTTCGTACGGTGTTCTACGGAATAATAATACGGTCACGGGCAGTCTGCTTGTGATCATAAAAATAGTTTTATTTCAGTAAAGGAGTTCTAAAACTATAAATGTATTTGAGCAAAAGAAGTTGTCGGAACAATACGTTTATCTCTAGCTGCGATCAACAATAAAGAAAATTATAAGCAAAGCTACAAGCATTCACCCGTATCATCCCGTGCCGTTTTTGTTTTAAACTTACAAAATTGCCCGCTATTTCTCAAGCGACCTTAGAAACAAAGGACGACCGTAATACGAAAATATATCCAGCCATTAGTTGGAGAAAAAACAGCACTAGTGGAGGATTTGTAGACAAATTGGAAAATATCCTGTTTGCAAATTACAAATGATTTTAAGACTAATGGGCCTTAAGATAAAAGATGTTTTAATTTACATAACGAGGGGCACTTTTGTATTTTCATTTTTTTTAATGACATTCTTTCGCCTAAGGTTGGGCGGTGTTGATTTTCGTGTTCAATGGGCCTCTCTTATCCGAGACAATCGTAAAAATTGCTAGCTTGTCGCTCTCATCGCTCACAATGGTTTTGTTTTTGTTATTTGCGTCAACAATTATTTAGATTTTTGGATAGAAGTTTTTTTTTCTTAAGTGCTTTTGATTTTTAGTATGTTTTTTTTATTGTTTGGGAAAATGTGACCAGGAAGCTTTTTAGAATGAATTTGAATAGAAAAGAAAGACCCAATATGAGATGGATTTATTGTGTGAAAGATGAGAGTTGTATTTTTTGTACGAAGATAAATGAGATGCTGATTAGAAATAAAAAAAAACAGAAGGTTGATATTGTTTTTTTAGTAGGTACTTTTAAATTTTCTTGAATACCTACATTAAGCTGGCAGCTTTGGCATATGTTATACGGGTCTATGACTATGATTAGTGGTAAACAGAGGGCAGTATCTTTAGGTTTCTCCGTCAAACATCAGCGGTGTTACCCAGAAATTGGGGAGCGAAGGTCTAATGGCACTCGCTTCATTTAATTTAATGATCTTTAACCGCAGTAGGGTTGCCTGCTTAGATTACGTCCATACTGATTTTGTAAGGGTAAAGTTGTCAGGCATTTCGCGTCTCTGACTAGCTTTTAGATTGTCATATTCTTATGACTACTAGGACTGATGCTTAACATGCTCTCTAGCAGTGCGTACAAACTTAGTAACATGTTACAACTTATTTTATAACATTGTTTTAGAACAATTTTCATATGACACTATAGTTGTTATATAACAATGTTACGTAATGTGGACATGTTATAAAACACAAGTTTTGTAACATGTTACTAAGTTTGTACGCACCGTAAAATACGTTATCTCTCCATTTATTAAAAATAAACTCATTTTGCATATATTTTACTAGTCTTTTAAATGTGAAATTTTGTTTGGATGTGAGATCTTGTAGACAATAATTGCTGCTCCATACGGGTGTCGTCTTATTTGAGAGGGATTAGGCTATAATCCACCACGCTAGCCTACTGCGGGTTGGTAGACTTCACATGCCATCGAGAAAATCTCTCAAGCATGCAGGTTTCTTCATGATGTTATCCTTCACCGTTATTATAATTATTATCAACATACTTAAACTAACTACAAAAATATATTTAAATCAATTACTTGTTATAGATTTACGGATTATGAATTATCGGTACTTTATCCCCCAAGAATTAGTGCTTGCCTGCTCGCTAAGGCACTCCTAACCAGAACTATCCATAACATCAATGACATTCAAACTCAAATTGATGTGTTTACATGTAGTTGGAGTGAATTCGCAAGGGTATTACTATTTATATTATGCTATAAGCAAAATAATTCTTAAATTATATTATATATTTATAGTAATAATATTATGTTAGATTAGTTAGGTATGTTATGTTGTGTTAATAATTTAATTTTATTGTTTTATATTCGTAATTTGCCATTTCATTATTGTAAATACATAGTTAATAAGTTTGATAAGTATATAAAATTCTGTTCTTAACTGTCGCATTAGGGTTACCTGTAATGATAGTTTAAATTGTTGCAAATAAATAAATAAATAAATAATTTAGCCAGCCATTCGGCGTTTGCTTCGTCACACTTCGTCTTGTAGCTATCTATTTATCTAGTGCATCACGCATGACACAGCGCATCTGCCGCACAGGACCAACCATTATTTTTAATTGGGTTTTAGTGTCACGCCCACAACAACGCGGATAAGATCACGTGAACGCGATTCGGCAATGCCGGAAGGCACCCGCTAATCCGCCATAAAACCGTCACAGCTACCTCGTGCAGGCAAGTTAAGTCATGCGCGATAATCAGTCGCTTGTAAGCTGATTTCTTCCAGTTATCGTCTTAAACCTTTGAACAGGAGGCATATAATCTGATGAGTCAATTTAACGTTCACTATATGCCTCACGTATATGTGTATATGTATGCCTCACTGAGCAAAGTCCACTGCACGGCCCTTGAGCATAAAAAGAGCTTGACTCTCAAATCCAATAAAACTAGATTTTCTATACTTTCTATACAATTCTCAGAAGGTTTCATCAGCAATATTGGTTTTGTTCCCTATCACACATACTTCTTACATATGGCCTAAAACATTCCAGTTAACTGGAGACATCAGTGAGTTACTGATGTCTCCAGTTTACTCTGTTCGGGAATACAAATCTGGAATGACCGGTTAAAGTAAGTACCTTAGCAGCTTTTAGTACATCTGTCCTAAATGACATATTATGAAATGGCATATTAGTCGTAATGTAGCTTGATATATTCATTTCAAATAAAAAATAGCAAACCAATGTGAGATTAGTAGCTAAATACATAAAATACTTTATTGCTTGAAGATAAAGGCGTTTATCTTGCTACTAAAATCGCAAGGCATGTCCGTGTAACATTTTCCACTTGCACTGGCGCCGATCGCTTGATGTTACTCACTCAGACAGGCCTTAGGCAATAAGCACGTAAATATACAATTCTAATTTTAAGTATCTTGCATCACTATGGAATTACCAAAGGTAGATATGTCACTATCACAACGGTAAGACCACTTTTACAGGGTTATTTTTATTTATATTTAGGTATGTTGCTATTGAAACTAGATATCAGATTTTCGTTAATAATGCAATTAAAATCAGTCGTATCAATCTAATCTTAAGTTACAGTACAGGTGAGATTTGGTATTCAAATTTAAATAATAAAATATGGTAAAAAGTTAATATTTATCTATTATGTCGTATATCTGCGATGCTTTAAACACGGCTTTTGCTGATTGGATATTGGGGTAACGTTTATTGCCCCATTTTATTGCTTTTTGTAATATACCTACTATAATTAAACATAAAACTGTCAAATCTATGACACATAAGAACAAAAACCTGTCAATTTTTTGACTGCAGCTTTAACGACATGTTAAACGAATGACATGTCGCATCTCCGTCTCTTATATATTTGCATTGAATATTTGACATAGTGCTTCAATACATTGAATGTAATTTAAATACTATTGTAACTATTAAATTTAAATTTAATTTAAATTAATTTCAGCCATTGTGTACCAAGCATTATTGCTAACCGCGAATCCTTTTAAGCTAATAAACTGATTACGAACAGCTCATGTTAAACTTTTAACGTGATATCATCCATTATTTAATTATAACGTGGACTGTTAGGTATTGCACGGTGTTTGATAAATAATAACGAAAAAAGTCGGACTTCGTATTATTCATATAATTATCATCATTACAATGCCGCTTCCAATGGGCCTTATAAGGAAGCTCACTGTCACTCGGAGAGCGATGGAGAGGGCTATGTCAGAAGTTTCACTACGTGATCGAATCAGAAATGAGGAGATCCGTAGAAGAACCCGGGTCGCTGACATAGCCCGAAGAATCGCCAAACTCAAGTGGCAGTGGGCAGGGCACATTGCTCGAAGAACGGATGGCCGATGGAGCTTGAAGGTTCTAGAGTGGCGACCACGTACTGGAAGACGCAGAGTGGGCAGGCCCCCGGCAAGGTGGACTGACGACTTGGTAAAGGTCGCTGGAATCTACTGGATGCGGGCGGCATATGACCGGTCCTCGTGGCGATCCTTGGGGGAGACCTATGTCCAGCAGTGGACGTCAAACGGTTGCAATGATGATATCATCATTATCAATTCGTAGGTCATATCAAAATAAGTGGTTTTATCCGTCCTTTGCACTCACGGCCGAACAAAATGGCGGACTGAGAAAAAGCAATGTCGCGTTAAACATTTTATTTAGCCTTAGAATGGGAATGAAATTAGCCTCGTAATGTTGAGTAGGTACTTAACGACTGAAATGTTAAGCCAATACAAAATGTATTTAATTAATTTAGAGCTATTGTAAAATACGTAGGTAGATACTGTAACGGATCTATGTGGGCCGTAAGCCATTTTGTGTTCAAAACCGTTACGGACTAAATTACGAATCTTCTCTCCTATCAGAATAAAAGGGGTTAGGTTAACCTAACGATCATATTATGCCTGTATCTTTAAAGAGATAAGCAGTAGAGTACTGATACACAACCAATGGTTGTCACCCATGTAATAATGGATGAGGCTAGACTCTATAAACAGGACACAATGGAAACTCTATAACGAATAAAAGTGTTATCACTACCGCTGCCGCCATAGTCAACCAATGTTTATTATTTACTTGTTTGTCAACTAAATACCACGTTCAGTGTTTACTCGCGGGGAGCCGGGAGGCTGCACGTGTGTATCGCGGAGGTATTAATTAATGAAACCAACTTTGTGCTGCTAGGTGTTGGTCCAAGTTAGAAGCGGAAAGCGATAAAATGGTTCGGGGGATTTTTTTGATGTTACTGCGTCATTTGAGAAATGGTAAAGACTTTTTTATGCCACAAACATGCCAGGATTGAATTAAAGGCAAGTTTCCATAAGTTCTGGTTTTAAGGAACTATAAGTAAGAGTATCTTTACTGAAGCTATGATTTCTGGTACTCTACACGGTATTCGACCGTTCACATTGATGTTCTTTTACAAAAAGTTTACGGCTGTAATATTATATATTATAATGAACTGGAAATCATTCTTACACTTGGACGAATACTTACTAGACTCATCAGATTTTATATATTATTATCCCACCGTTTTTGCCCGTGACTAAAAGTAGTTTGTTATTGTATTTCGTAATACGTATTATAGAACTTGCGACATGAAAACACATCTTAATGACATCCTAAACCACTGTCATTTTGCATCAAAATAAATCCTTCATAGACGCTCATCGCTTTTAGTTTAGGACTTCCAAATCCTTATAGATCGAATGAACACACAGGCTTTGAATATAGAACTGTAACTATTTCGGTAAATAAATGAAAATACACAGACATTTATCATCATCATTAATAATAATGAGCAAACGTGCATTATAAAGCACTTGTTGAACGCTGCAAATCGTAAAATTTTACAATATTAGTGCTATTATGGCTCTGGCCAGGACTATTATTGGATTACGTATCAAAATTGCCACTATAAGTCTGTATTGCTAACTACACGATCCCATTTATCGTTCTATCAGATTCTATTTTACAGTACTTAAAAAAAAATATCTAAGTTGTAATTACACACACAGCCAAAATAAGGTCGGTGCAGAACTTTTTGAGTTTTTGAAGGTTACAAAAACTTGACTTTATTAAAGAGTTAAAATAATACATAGGTATATAAAAAAGTTTCAATGGCGATGACAATATCTACATTGTATACGGACCTCCTTTTTAATTAAAGAAACATATGTATTATAAAACCTTTTTAAATTATATCTACATCATACAAGCCATACAGTTGTATTATTATGTATTTTTTGTTGGCCTTTGTTCATTAAATTTTGTACCTAATTTAATCGCTGTAAGGTTGTGACTTGTGTGACACAGTACCCGCTGGGCGGAGCAGGCTACAACGCATAAATCTCGGCGGCAGCTCTTTCGTCGCTTCCGGCCGCGCCACGTTCGCGCCCTAACACCTCCGACGTTGGTGAAATTAACAATACTTTAACTTTAATTAAAATATTATAATCTTTAACTCGTTTTCATAATAATTATAACTTTACGTTTTAATTTTATATGATGTTGAGTTAATAAAACATTTTAAATTGACATTTTGATTTAATTACTTTTTGTAAATAAATCATCATTCTTACTTATTCTGATTACTTAACAATCACCATTATCTATCTATCACCTATTTTTACTGTCCCACTACTGGGCACAGGTCTACGCTCCTTTTAAACTGATTAGGTTATTTCCCACGATCCTAGCCAACTGCAGGTTGACGTACTTCACATGCCATCGAGAAAATCTCTCAGGCATGCAGGTTTCCTCACGATGGTTTCCTTCACTGTTTGAGTCTATGGCAAATACTCACATACCTGACCATACTAAACCTTTTTTAAAAAAATTACAGTCCACTGTGTCATACACACAGTTCCGTTTATATTCTTCAATATTTTTTTATACTATGCAGATAATGACGACCCAATTAGTCCGGCTGTAGTAATACTGCCTCTGTGCTAAAGGTCCCGGGTTCGAATCCCGGTAGGGTCAAATGTTTGTGTGATGAGTATAAACATTTGTATCCGAGTCATGGATGTATCTATGTATAGTAATAATAATAATATATAATATGTATGTATTTACAAAAAGTATATATTATGTAGCATATCAACCAACTAGTATCCGTAACACAAGCCTCGTTGCTTAGCTCGGAACTAGGTGGCGCTGTGTGTCATAATGTCCAGGAATATTTTTTTATTTATAAGTCTTCTATACATCTATTGGCTGATACAGTATACATCAGGAAGCTATACTCGGTAATCGCTTGCTAGTTCTCGATTCATCAAGGGCCCTCCTGTTGATTACATACATTTGCTTCACATGACCGACTGTGAGTCGTGTCCTCTTGACAGGCGAAACTACATGCTCGGTAATGGTTGTCGGTATAACTTGTACTATGTAGGAACTCCATGAATAAGTTTTATGAAGGAAGGACTTTCAATTCAAATTCAAATCATTTATTTTAAGTAGACCTGTATTCTAGGTGCTTTTGAATTGTCAAATTAGTTGCACGGTTCCAAAAAGTAGGTCTATGGAGAAAAACCGGTTAGAAGCTCTTTTAAATAAATACAAATTGCTATATAGTATATGAGAATAATGCAGTTTGATAAGAAATGTATGAACTATTTCATCATCATCATCACCATCCACAGCCTTTCTGATCCCACTGCTGGGTATAGGCCTCTTTCCATGCATGCCATGAACTATTTACCCAAGACAAAATAAAACGAATTCAGAATGCCATAGCATGTATGAGTCGACCAGCCTCCACCGACAGCACGCGTTCACGAGTATGACGTGTGTATTAGCCTCGCTCTACTCAACCATGTTGTAGGGAATCAGAGGACCCGATATACAACGCCACCATCGGCATGACATTTTAGTAAGCATGACAAGCTCAAACATTTCCAGTTTAGTATGGACCTACTAAAATATTTAGACAAAAAAACGTAATAATCATGAAATTTACCATCAGGTAAGGTTATTTGACATGTTTGAGTATTCGTACAGTAATGAAACATTATCAAAGTATTATTTATTCATAATGGACCAGTGACCATAGCTATTATACCTACAGAATGAGAACTCCAGAATCTTTTATCTACTTAAACGACTACAGTAAACCTAAATTCTCAAAACATTTGTCTCGTTCTAACGCAATAGGACAATCATTGCCATCGCCATTATTTTCGCTTATCATTGTCTGTGAGTATCGACTTTGAACTTCAATGGTCCGCTTCATTTCGAGTGACGTGACCATATCGATAAGACAATCTACATTTATCGACCACAAATTAATTTAATTGATTTTAGTTCGATCATGCACTATTGAGTTGTCTTGTGTTGAACTGGAGTATTTCGTGGTAATATGCGTGTACCGCCCGCCCTCAGGTGACTTTAATTGTTTCGAAAAAGTAATGGAGGAATCTCTTAACAAAATAAAATCACATCAGAAAGGGATAATAGTGTGTGGAGACTTTAATGTCAATTTATTAGAAAAAACTTCCTTAAGTACTAGATTAATAAACTTATTTAAATCATTTAATTTAAAATATATTTTAATGGAGCCTACTAGAATTACAGCGTCATCCTCCACTTGCTTAGATAATATATTTAGCGACCGTGATGCAACAAACGCATTAGTTATTAACGATTTAACATCTGATCACTGTGGACAAATAGCTAGGTTTAATAAATTACTTGATAAGAAATTATCCAAAATTACTTGCAGACCATTAACAAAAAGCAAAATTAATAAATTCAAAGCCAAGGTAGATACTAATGTCCATCCTTCATTATTGCAGCACGACAGTCCGGATGTTATGTATAGTAATATATTTAAAGTTATAAATAATGAGTTTCTGGGCACCTTCACGACGAAGACAATAGAATCCAAGGGTACCACTAAATTCAACGAGTGGGCGACCCCGGGTATTTATAAGAGTAGAGCTAAATTGTATGAGTTATATGAGTTAAAAAAACATAAATTTGATGCATCCTTCGTAGATTATGTAAGAAAATATTCAAAATTGTTTAAAAAAGTTTGTAGAGTAGCCAAGTCAATTTATCTGAGTAATAAAATTAAAAACTCTGATAATAAAATTAAGGCAACTTGGAATGTTATCAATAAAGAATCTGGAAAAATTGTAAAACATGTCAATAAATTTGAGATAATTGATAACAACAGGATGCTTAATAAAGATCTAGATGTAGCACACGCCTTTAATAGTTTCTTTGCCAGCATACCTATAACTACAACCAGTTGCTTAGGTTCTTCTGCAACCGAGGCTGAAAATCTACTTCGCAGAAGTGTGCCCAAGTCTCAATCCACTTTTGCGTTTCACCACGTCACCCCTAGTGAAATAGTAAATACATTTAAATCCCTGAAGTTAAAAAAAACGGGTGACTTATGGGACATGTCCGTCACTGTCTTAAAATCAGTGATAGATATCCTCGCTCCCTATTTAGTTGTCATATTTAATAAATGTATCGACTTAGGTACTTTTCCAGACCTCATGAAATATAGTAAAATAATCCCATTATTTAAATCCGGAAATAAAACGATCTCTGTAATTTTAGACCCATATCCATTTTGCCAACTATTAGTAAAATTTTTGAAAAACTTTTATTAAAGCAATTACTTAGATATTTTAACGTAAACAGCCTCCTTCACTCTGAACAATATGGTTTCACACAGGGTCGTTCAACAACGGACGCAGGAGTTGCATTACTGAAGCACATATTTGACGCTTGGGAGAATTCACAGAACGCCATTGGTGTATTCTGTGATCTTTCGAAAGCGTTTGATTGTGTCCATCATACAACACTTATTTGCAAACTTGCTCATTATGGGGTACAAAATAAGGCTCTAAATGTCCTAATTTCTTATTTAAGTGATAGAATGCAGTTTGTGGACATTAATAATACAAAATCATCTGGATTGTCAGTGCAGTTGGGTGTACCACAGGGCTCAATTTTGGGCCCTTTCCTTTTTCTAATATACAATGTGGAGATGACAATATGACTTTAAATGAAAACACTGGCAATACTGGTTTATAGAAACATTTGTAAACTATCAAATAAATCCGAACATGGAAATTAAAAAAAAAAAAATTTTCTTACAAACTAAATAGCTTAAAACTGCAAACAAAATAAAACACCATTTATAAAAATGGTACACTGACCTGCGATAAGAATGGCAACGCAGCTTGGTTTCATTCATGTTAAAGCTGTGGCCGACGCAGCGACGTAATGTTTGGCGCCATTATTCTTATTGTTATTAATGCTCAATTACACAAATCAAATCACAGAATATTAACCAAATAGTCGGGCATCATTCACCCGCGAGTTATTCACTGATCAATTTATTATTCACAATCACTTTTCGATCACATAATTATGTCGCCAGTCATTAAATTTTTTTATTTTCAATATGTCCGCCGTGTTCTTGAATACACAAACTACACCGACGTATAATGTTATTTCTCACTCTTGATAATAGGTCTCACGGTATGTCCGTACAGCTAAAGCGGCATTACCGTGACACTCCCCATAAATTAAAATCATATCAGTGTACTCCGAAGCGGTATAATTGTAACGAGGCATGATTATTTAATAATAAAACCTTGAAACACCAAGTATTAAGCGTCTAATTTCGCAAAGTTCACTTAGCTATTTAACTAAGTACCTATAATACGTTTATGTGTCCTGTCACTATTAAAACAAAGCGTCAAATTTCGCACAACACAACACAACACAACAACAAAGATACGATAACACTCGCGCGGCGACTTCAAACGGGCGCGGGCGCATCCGAAATTCCAGAGAAAATAAAATGCGTCACAGGCAGTAAGGACGTCCGGTGACACACTGACCGCGTAACCTAGACACGTCGACAAGTAAGCAAAGAGGAAACAAGCAAACTTACCTATCTCTTTCGCACATACATATTTTCTTATCTAGCTGTGATGACACGCTTTATGACTCTTATGGCTCGGGCATAAAGTATAATTTGCATTGAGAAAATAAATTTGATAGAAAAGGCGTAGGTTTTTAAAGTGGCGAGCTGGCAACGTAAGTCGTTAACCTGTCGCGTGCTCTCCTGTTTACAAAACATCATGTCGAAAATACTTAAAATGAAAAATAATGTCCTGTGGCTAAACTACTGGATATATTCATTTGATTTTTTGTGTGACGGTTGGGAATATCATGACTTATACGAAGTTTCATTTATGATCATATTGTCCTCCCCACATTGTATATAAATGATTTGCCACATTATCTACAATCCATTTGTGATGTAGTGCTATTTGCTGATGACACTTCGCTTATTTTTAAAGTAGACAGAAATAGGGATAGTTTTGACGATGTAAATAGTGCACTAGTTCAGGTAATGCATTGGTTTACAGTAAATAATTTGGTACTTAATGCTAAAAAAACTAAATGTGTAAAGTTTAGTTTGCCCAATGTAAAAAATCTAGGACCCAACTTAATTGTCAATAAAGAAGTACTAGAGACGGTCAATTCTACAGTTTTCTTAGGTATTACATTAGATGCCAAACTCCAATGCGGCGCTCATGTGTCATGTCTCGCGGGAAAACTTAGCTCTGCTGCTTATGCGGTCAGAAAAGTTAGACAATTTACTGACGTGGACACTGCTCGCCTTGTTTATTTTGGTTATTTTCATAGCGTTATGTCTTATGGAATTCTTTTGTGGGGCAGAGCCACCGATATAGAAAGTATTTTTATTTTACAAAAGAGAGCTATTCGTTCCATATATCAGTTAAGTGCTAGAGTTTCTCTTAGGGAACGTTTTAAAGAAATTGGAGTAATGACAGTTGCATCACAGTATATTTATGCCAACATAATATATATAAGGCAAAATATACATTCCTATTGTAAAAATTGTGACATTCATAATATTAACACGCGAAATAAACATAAATTATGCGCTCCTAGTCACCGTTTACATAAGGTGCATAATTCATTTGAGGGAGTCGGTCGGTATACGTATTTATAATAGAATATCTAGTGACATTTTGAATCTACCGACTGACGCTTTTAAACGTAAAATAAAAGATTGTCTTATCAAGAAGGCATATTATAATTTAAATTACTATTTTAGTGACAGTACAAGATGGTCACCGGATTGACCCAAGACAACTCACTGTTGTAACTTGTTAAAACGTGTTATTACATGTGAGCGGGCACATACAGACAAATGGAGGCTAAGTGTGTATTAAAATATTCATAATTATATATTTTTATTGGTAAAATGGATTTGTGTATGCTAGCTCACATAATAATAATAATTTAGCTGATTCGATAAACTGTGTACCAATTGATTCATTGTAATATTGTATAGAATCGTTAAATTAATTAACAGACAGAACTGTGTTGTTGGGGAGTTTGTTGCGCCGCTTCTTCTTCCCAACAAAAACACTAGGAAGCGGTGAAGGGCGGGCGTTTTGGGGGCTGTCTTTATTGTCGACGTTCAAAAAGAGCCAATTAAATTTGGCCTACTTTGAATAAATGATATTTTGATTTTGATTTGATTTTGACATGTCTTACCTGTCATTAAAGTAAATCTACGTATCTAAATTATGTATCAGTGATATATTACATCCAGACCAATAATTGTTGTACAGTTGTGTACAATAATTGGTATTTTCATGGCTTAATATAGAACTCACTCAATTTTATTTACGTATTGTATTTACGCATTTTGATTCGAATCAAATAAATCGTCCTAATTTCACTTCCATACAAACAAAGCTTGGTTGAGTTGTGTACGAGAAGTTGAAGACTGTTTAAGCGTGTGCCTACCTGACTAAAAAAACCTTGTACTAGAAACTCATTATCAGAAAATTCCAGAGTATGAAGAAACACTTTATCGATAGTTGTTTTCCCAACACTATGAAGTGGTTCAACTGAAATAATTCAAGTGCACAACAAAGGATCGGAACTATGTCGCATTTGAAGATAAGTATCGGAATCAGGCTTGTTATTTCCCTTGTAACACTGTATTGTTCGCGGTGAACTACGGAACTGATAATGCGAACTATGTATTTAGTATTGTAAGTAGGCTACATACACTTACTTTTAAATGTAAAGTTTCAAGTTTAATATATTAAAATTGCCAATAATCTGTGTAAATAATTTAATTGCCAGCTCTTTAACAAAGGTTCGAGTATAGGTCAGTATTTACAATTTATTTTCTTAAGAGTTTCCAACAAAGAAAGTACACAATTCGTTACAAAAGATATTACACACATACTTTTTTGTCAATGTACTCCTTCCATGAATAAAACTAAACACAGAAATAATACAATAAAGGCTATTTAGTTAAGAAGAATTAGTGGAAGAACGTTTTTACAATTTTATATTCGGTCTTTACTTTTTTATTTGATCTGACAAGGAATTTGTTTATCCTCCTGTATTTAAAATTTTGAGCAATTGCGGGTGTGTTTAATCTCTACTTATTCTATAATTTAAGAGGTTGACTTGTGGGCGGAACAAACACCACTCTTCTATATCCTCTCATTCTTTCTTATGTTGACTATACATACTTGTCAAAAAATATTTGATATAGAATATTTTACAAAGGTATTTGCATCTTTATTTTCTTGTGTATAAATCTTTTGTACGTGTGTTTTTCGGTGAAATCCTCCTAAACGGACCAATTTTGGAGACATTTTGTGTGTACACACCACGTAATGTCTCCAAAATTGGTTTCGAAGGAGTTCAATGAAATACACTCGTAGGATGGGTTCGATTTACAATTAGACCCGGCAGGTGAGTCTATATAAAGCTAGAATAAAATTCACCATCTAAATCCCTCAAAATCATCCAAGACGAGCAAATATTAAATCCATAATAAACTCAACCTTGTAGTTTCAAGCATACTCAGGGAATATTAAACTAATGTTTTCCTACATATGTTATTTTAGACCTTATGCACACAAGCCGGGGGCGTCATTTGATTTTCTCTAATTACTGGCTTTGTCCGGCCGCAATCCTATACCAATCCTGTGAGTGTTCGTTGGTAATTGAGTCATGTCTGCCCTATTTCCTCATTATATTTGCTTGCCTTACTGCCTCGTTGGCCTAGTGGTTGTAAGTGAGACTTCTGTGCTAGAGGTTTTGGATTTGATTCCCAGGTTGAGTAGTTCAGTGTTACTGAATTTTTTATGAAATTCTCAGTAGCAGCTCTGAGTTTAGATTCGTGTCTAGAAGATAACATTAAGTTCTCCCCCTATTACATGGGACCTAAAAACATACCGGCATAATGTGGGTGAAAAGCATTAGTACACCTCTGCCTATCCCTTCGGGGACGACAGTAGTTATGGTATGTTATGTTATTTTTTTGAGTAAAGCATTTTATTATGCATGTAATATTATCTTAGGCCACGGGCGGGTTCGAAGTATTTTTTGATGCAAATCATAAGAAAATTACAAAAAAATGTTTTGTCAAAAAAAAACAAAAAATAGTCTGGTGAGGGACATCCATGTCGCCTAGGGGTGTAAAAAATAGCCTACGATCGATTCTCAGACCTACTAAATATACATACAGAATTTCATGATAATTCATCAAGCCGTTTCGGAGGAGTTTAGCGACAATCACTGTGACACGAGATTTTTATATATATTTATCGCCTGCGAAACCCACTGCGAAGATCCCTACCCCCCTCCCATTCCTTTTCTAACACTGTACTAAGCTGAAGACCGAACCCAGTTAAGGGGCACCCTTGGCTGCTGTTGCTAAGTTAAGTCCTGACTGAACGTACTTTCTTGGTGTCTTACCACTTTGTCCAGTTAATTAAGAACGAACGAATACGCGTTCAGAATTTACGCAATACAACGGTACGCGCACGATGCTCGTCTGTTTGAATATCGATACTTGCACACAAACACACGCGTATATAAATATAGTAAAGTATATAAATGATTATAGGAAAAATAGTCTGATGAAGGAAGGGAAAAATCAGTACAACGCTTTTTCTTTAGGTACGCGAAAACTGCGAATCAACTCCTATAGCAAATCGCTTCAAAGAAAAATGTCTAAAAGTTTATTTTTTATTTATTAATTCAAGTTTTATGGGATTTTTAGTTCAGTTTCAGCCTACGCCCACAACTGCTCACCACTAAGATAGCGTGTTATATATTTAGCGTGTTGACGCTCAAGCCTCAGACTATCTTTGACCAAAGTTTGTAACGATCTAAGATGCTAATTCCATTGTGATGTCGTTATTTATAGCTTAACAGCTATATAACATTTCATCCCAAAATTCTCATCGACCGCATCTACATGAATCCCTTAAGAAACTTATCAACACAACGAAATTATTTACAGCTAATACCCTGGGGATTGGCACGGGTGTACATTTAAATAATTAATGTGCCAAATAGCTGGGGTCGGTAGCCGCGGTCAACGGCTAATAGCTATTCAGAGACCAAGAACTTAGTTTATTGAGCCAATTTCGGAACATTTGTTGTTCTGGCGGCAACAAATCGAGACAGCCAGGCGACTTGAGGTGATTTCTTCTTGTTAAGTCAGAAATACGATATGTTATTAAAACCTTCGTGGTTGTTTATTGTGTTATTTTATTTTTAGATTTGAGTCAGCTGTTGGAAAGTGTTGTTCTAATTTTAAACAATCTTTATTTTGACAGTTGTTGTTAACGTCACATAGACTAAACATACCATCAAACCATTAATCCTGGAGAGACAGGCAGTGAAGTTATGTTGTTTCCGAGCACGTACCCAAACTGTGACCTGTTACTAACATAAACTCGGCCTAACCTAGTACTCAAACCTGAGCCCTAGATAATAAAACTAAGCTAAGGACGCCTAGATCTAAAGTAACTCTCGATGGACAGTGGTCATTCTATATGTAGAACTATAATATTTTATTTTGTGGTGGAAGTCCTTTTTAATTATTATAAATAAATATCTCTTGACATTATGACACAGCGCCCTTTAGTTCCGTGTTAAGCAACGAGGCTGATATACTACATATATACGTTTTTTTTTTGTAAATACATACATATTATAATTATTTTGATTATTCATTTTTCACGAAAATCTTTTTAATTTATTCCCTTCTATTCTAGATAATTATATATTCACGGCTGCACAGACTAATGACAGTGGATAATAATGGCATTATTCATTTTAAGATAAGTACCAACGACTTATTAATTCCATTAATAAATAAGCCCCGTTCTTGGTAACACCTGTTCTTAATTGCATTGAGAAACTAATTAATTTAAAAATATTTTATGACTCTCAATATTTTGTGATGTTTTTTTAGTCATAGTTGTGTTTATTTAGATATATATTTTATGTTTTATATTTAATTGATAAGGTGGTAAGAATAAAATATGATCAGATTAATATATGTTTATTGGTTTTCTATGCATTCTTTTCATCCGAAAACGATGAAATTCTGGTAAGATATTGTACGTGATAAAAAATAAAGGTAGGTAGGATAAATTTGTTACCGGTGGCACTAGTATGTGTAAATACCGTAGGTAGGTTAAATATATTGTATATAAAGTGTGTCTGAACATTATGATACAGCGCCACCTAGTTCCGAGCTTAGCAACGACGCTTGTCTTACGGATACTAGAAGGTTGATATAATACATATACACTTTTTTTTAAATACATCAAATCAAATCAATCAAATATAATTAATCAATTTATTATACATAACATTATGTACATCCATGACTCGGATACAAATCTCATCATCAAATGTCAATCTGTGTAATGAGTATCAACTCATCACACAAACATTTATCCCTACCAGGATTTGAAGCCGGGACCATGCAGTAGCACAGAAGGCAGTGTTAACTACCTCTGGGCTAATCGGGCTTATTAGTTTACTTAACTCTTCCCGATTACTACTAATCGTGATGTATCCAGTTAGAATATTCGCAAAAGCATACTGAAACAATTGTGTAAAAACAGGATACATTTTTTAAATATTTTAATTATACCTGGTAACACTGCAGATGCATTGACCTACCGCCTACCAAGGCGCGGGTATTCTACCATGATAAAAATAAGAAAAGTAAAAAGAACGAAAACTACCTACCTATTCATTGGCGTTAATTAAAAAAAACAAATAAAATAACACACCTACTTACAGCACTCGAACCAAATATAATACAAAATATACAAAAAAAATTATTACAAACATTTCCCATTCCGAAACACAATCTTAAAACTGGAAACCCTTTTATGAACAAGCTTCGTTAGAACGACACAAATTGCCTCGTTCCGTATACATTGCACGTTTCTATTGCTTAACCATAGCGAATTTATGAAACAATTCGCGTAATGTATATAAAATATCAGAGATCACTATCACGTACACTCTTTATTAGGTCTATAACATACTCAGAGCTGTTTTTATTGTAGCAACATGTAAAATAGGTATATATGTAATGGGCCCAATGTTTTTTCAACTGAATCAGTTTCGAATTTAGTATGTTTGGGGAGATTATTTGTAAAGTAATTTTTTTGTCGGACTTTTTCCAACGAATAGAGGTTTTATATTTATTTCCATGTAATACAGTATCCACCATCATCGAAAGGGCTATGATTAGGTACAGTCTAACAACCTAATTGGTATACATGCAACTATCGACCGATCCATGTGTGGATGTAAACCAATTAGCTTGTTAGAGTGTACATTGATAAGTACACTAACACCTGGCCGATATGTTTTAGATCCCACGTAATAAGTAAAGCCATTTACACCTTTAGCTGTAACTGAGAAAATTTTAGATAATATCAATCAATCGATCAATATGAACGACTTACCAATCTAAGAGCCAAAATTTTTTGCCAATTGATCAATCATTTAATAAAATCAATTATTAACAACAGATAACGTACGATCGAACTCCAATTATCTAAAAAAATAACCTGTTACTAATATTCCTTGACCTCTACTTCATGATTCTCTAAGTTTGATTCAGCTTTTCTTCTCAGAGGTCGTCTGTTTGGAAATGCCGATGCCAATTAGATCCTAAGATAAATCTTATACATCACACGTAAAAGTGTCCTCAAACGATCTATTTATAGAAATAAATATAATTTTCCACACTTAGCACATGTGCTTATAACAACTGCATCATAAAGACATGCCAATTAAAATATTTTGAAAAACATATTATATATTTACATAATTTAGAACGTGGAACTACTATATTAGTAGAGTTCCGATTAGCGCAGTGGTATAGTCAAAGTCAAAGTCGTCAAAATATCATTTATTCAAAGTAGGCCAAATTTAAATGGCTCTTTTTGAACGTCGACAATAAAGACAGCCCCCAAAAACGCCCGCCCTTCACCGCTTCCTAGTGTTTTTGCTGGGAAGAAGAAGCGGCGCAACAAACTCTCCAGCACCACATATAGAAAGCTACCATCCGTGATAAGGTTCCTAAGTTTGAATGCCGGTAGGGGCAAATGTTTGTGTGATCAGCATGATATTAGTTTTTTAGTCATGGATGTATCTGTAATATAAACCTCGTTGCTTAACTCGGAACTAGATGGCGGAGTGTTAAAAAAGTCGGGATATATTATTATTATATATTATTATTATTTATCACAAGCTCAAACGGTGAAGGAAAACATCGTGAGGAAACCTGCATGCTTGAGAGATTTGTCTTGATGGCATGTGAAGTCTGCCAACCCGCAGTTGGCTAGCGTGGTGGACTATAGCCTAATCCCTCTGAAATGAGAGGAGACCCGTGCCTAGCAGTGGGACGTTAATGGGTTGATGATGATGATGATATATTCTGTGGTGAAACACAACTGTGGCCATCTTATTTTGTGTTTTTTTTTTCATTTCTCCTGATCAAGGTGACAAACAGAACACCTCTAAGAGCTTCGTTACATATTCTTAACATAATATTATATTTGTTGTAATTTATTTGACGCAAATTAATCATCTCGAACATTCTATTTAGTGGGATGATTTATAATAGTTTTCAAAGTCAAAAGTGTTATATTTATGTTAGCGAAGACAAATTGCTTTGTCAGTGTTATGAAATTATAATACTTATATAAATTAAGCTAGGATTTTACACCTGGGCCCTGCAAGTCTTAATTGGATTAACTTGTTATATAAAAAGGCATCTCAGAATGTTTGATAAATAAAGGTTATTTATTGTTAACAAAACATAATAACATACTATAATAATAATAAATATTCCTGGACTAATGTCCAGGAATGACACAGCGCCATCTAGTTCCGAGCTAAGCAACGAGATTTGTGTTACGGATACTAGTCGGTTGATATACTACATTATATACTTTTTGTTTTGTAAATACATACGTATTATACATAGATACATCCATGACTCGGATACAAATGTTTATACTCATCACACAAACATTTGTCCTTAGGGATTCGAACCCCGGGACCCATAGCACAGCAGGCAGTGTTAACTACCGTTGGACTAATTGGGTCGTCAAATACGCCTCTATAGATGTATTCTATAGAGCCTACCTTCAGGTGTTGCAAATGTCCATGGGCGGCGGTGATCACTTACCATCAGGTGAGCCGCCTTCTCGTTTGCCTCGTTATCGCAATTAAAAAAAACAGCTAAATTGTGCAGTAGGCACTACAACTTAGAACAATGCTAGTTACAAAATAATCATATTATCTTCTCATTGGTCTTATTCGCATATCAATACCTTAGTTTCATACGGGATACTGGCATCCCTGAATAAACTAGTGTATACTTAAAAAAATTAATATATTGTTTTTTTTTATAATATTCTTGAGTAAAATCCAGTTAACTTTATTTGACCTAGCTGCATTAGTACGTTTGTACGTATAGCTCAATGCATATAGCGTATATTTTCGGGGTCACAAAAAATATTGAGAGCAATTGACACACGCGGACTAAAGCAATCGTAAAATGTTTATTTCTGACGTTTGTAAAGAGTTCCGTATGTGTATGAGTTTGACGCAATTTCCCTATACATTTTGAACATAGGTTTTAACACAAGAATTGACATATTTAACGTTCGCATTTTTGTCTGACGCCACATAAAATATGGTTCAACGACATGTAAAAAAAGCTTTACATATTATTTTCGTGGCAAATGTTTTCTTACTGCTTCGGGAATATTTTACCCAAATCAGAAGAAGGGAATGTTTGATTTGATTTAACTTAATAATTCTCAATTTATTTATGGAATCTTTTCTTGAAATGGAATATTATTTTGTCATGTTTAATAATATGTACATTGTACACCCTGCGCCTTTTTCACATGCTATATAGACTATATCATCATCATCATCAACCCATTAACTACTGCTGGGCAAGTGTCTCCGCTCATTTCAGAGGGATTAGGCTATAGTCTACCACGCTAGCCTACTGCGGTTTGGCAGTCTTCACATGCCATCGAGAATATATCTCAAGCATGCAGGTTTCCTCACGATGTTTTCCTTCACCTATTTGAGCTTGTGATAAATACGCACATAACTTACGAAAAGTCAGTTGTGCACAGTGGTCACACCACTAGGCTACCTCAGACTATATAGATTATCAGTATTAATATTCAATATTTTATTATTATTATTATAAGATTTACTTAGTGTTAAGTCTTGGTCTTCCGATTGGAAATACTGGTATCCTAAATACTGAATATCAACTACCGAATATCCAATAACAGTTTATATCGTGACGATAGTCACGTAATCGCATAAAACAAATGTTTTATCAATGCATGGAACACGCTTGATTGTTTGAAAATAATCAGGTTTGCCGAGAAATACTTATTATTAAAAAAATTGTGAGAGGAGATTTCGAACTCACTCTATGTAAAAGTTTTCTTGGAATTTCAAGTCTATGTGATAATTTGGAAAATTATTTACGAACCTGTAGCGTCCCACTGCCGGGCAAAGGCCACTCTTCTTCAAATTCAGTATTCAATTCTTATTCTTATTTGGATAAAAGCCATACACAATAAAGATCAGAATAATGTAATATCGAATGTCCCGGCAGTAACAATATATTTAATATCATACTAAAACTTATCAGCCATCTATTTTCTATGCCAAAAATATTTAAATCCCAAACTCGGCTGGCAACGGTGAAACTTGTTCTCAGAGGCACGGAGGAATTTCAATGAGTAAACAGGTGTTCCTGTTCAAAGCCGCTCAAAGCTTTACCTTTAACGATTGATTAGCAAACACTGGCCCCTTTTGAAATGTCTCTACTACAAAAAGTGTGATCTTTTCGCTAAAAATATTTTTTATCACTAAGTCGATGATAAAGCGATGAATTAGACTAATGGTAAAAGGTAACGATGAACCCTACCAATACTAAGAGACTAGATTGAGATGTCAGTTGTAAATCTAAATATATATAACTCAAAGTTGACTGACTGGCTGACATAGTGATCTATCAACGCACAGCCCAAACCACTGGACGGATCGGGCTGAAATTTGGCATGCAGGTAGATGTTATGACGTAGGCATCTGTTAAGAAAGGATTTTTAAAAATTCACCCCCTAAGGGGGTAAAACGGGGGTGCAAAGTTAATATGAAACTTGTATTTTTTTAGTTAAATTGCACGCGGACGAAGTCGCGGGAATCAGCAAGTTCTATTATTATAATTCTGACTCCCTCATTTCACAGCTAATATACACATAGGTATGTCCTTGAAATTGGAACAAAATAATTTCAGTACACAAACTTCGCTTTTATAAAAAACCTTTTTTTTGTAATGTGATGATTGATGATTCTTCCAGCATCACTAAGGAAAGGCTGTCCAGCAGTGGATATCATTGGTTCAACGTTCAACGTTAGATTTGTCTATTGGAACAAATATTACAGATTTTTTTATAAATTATCAAAGTCTTTAGTATTAGAAACAAGAATGTTTAACTTACTGCAGCTTTAGGTTCCCATCTGTTTATATAGTTGCCTAAACAAACATGACTTCACATCTCCTCTTAATATTTAATTTGCTGCAAACGTTTCTCTGTCTCATAGGCCAGGCGAGCAGAGCATCGATCCCCAGTGGCTCATTTACGTAGCGTTAATATAAAATAAAATATTCTGCATTATCTGGAGAGTTGAATCACGACGAAACAAATGACAGTGTCAACATGGCGACTCTTGTTCATTTTGTGTTGTGCACCTTTTATTTTTCATTTCATCCCGTCACCGAGCCGCGGAGGGAAGCGGGAAGCTGCGGCCGCGAAACGAGCGATTTTGAAACGGATGCTAGAAAGAAAGAAATAAATACCAGCAAGATACAAATACAAAAATAAATAACTTATTCGTATCTCTTAAAGTAAATAATTTAAGCAGTGATATCCCAAAGTACTAGTAAATCGAATAGGGCAAAGAACAATTATAAAGGAAACAGTGGTTTCAATAACTCTGGAATTATGCTACAGTAGGCTTTTTAATACAAAACTTGAAATGATTAAATCTAGGATTTCGTTAGAATCCTGAGGTACCTTGCACATAATATTTTTTAAATAAGTTTTTGTATGTTTTTTTAATGTTGGAAATTATCAATATTTTATTCGTGTCTTTGGCGGTTGGTAAACTGTTGAAAGATACTGAACGATAACATATTTATTTATGACCTGGTATTTTCTGTTAAAGTTTCTTTCTTTGTTGAATACAGATGGGAGTGTTATTCGTATTATTTGAGTATATTTGGAATTAAACAATTTAAAACACGAATACTTGCCATCTTGTTCCTTGTAATCAACGTGCAGTAAGCGTAAAGGCGGCAAGGCACACATATTTATTTAGACATTCAATTTTGAAGCATTTAAATAAATAAATATATTTTGATGAAGTACTGGGAACGTATGTGTTGAATATGTGAGATACTTTTTACCAAATGTTTCTTTTTTTAAGTTAAAACTATAAAGTAGCTAAAGCATTTCACACAAAAAAGCGCCCGGAACTAAGTTTGAATCAGTCTAATTAACCAAAAATGCATTTTAATCGTTTTATCTGACGTTAAATTACCTGCAATACGACATATAGATACACAACCAGCCAGATATACAGATAAAGACTGATACGATTTAAAACGCAAATTATAAAAGTATTGAGTTAAAAAAATGCAAATTACAAACGATACTCGCTACTTTCGTGGCCCCGTTCAAAGAAATGGCCGCCGCGTTGACGATACTCGTTCCCGGGGCAATGATAAGCGAAATAAATGAGATATCTCCGTGCCGGGACAATGTCGATACCGGCCAGGATGAATTCCTTCTCGCGAGTAATTGTACACTGGCGTTGTATGCGGGCACACCAGTCATTTCATTCGGTTACGTCATAAATTTATATTAAATATTACCGAAATCCTGTAGTATTTGTTTGATTTATAATTATGTTAACTAACTTTTGCCCGCGACTTCATCTGCGTAAAATTAGTAATTTAGTCTCCATCCACCCTTTCCCTTTTTTTAAGGAATAATTTCCGGGATGAAAGCTATCCTATGTCCTTTCCTGGGACTCAAACTATATCTATACCAAATTTCATCTAAATCGGTTTAGCGGTTATAGCGTGAAGAGGGAACAGACAGACAGACTTACTTTCGCATTTATAATATTAGTAAGGATAGTAAGGAAATAAGGACTAGCACACACAAAAATTAATTCAAACTTATCATTGTAAATTCCGATGCGAAAACGGGAACCGCCATTTTACTATCGCTATGACGTAGCTTACATAGTAAACTCGCAGTCCTCGCAGATATAACGAAGGTAAAACGAAACATTTTGAGGTGTTTTAAGGGTTAGAGGTAAACTCTAAAGGAAAAAATGAACCCTTATAAGATCACTTGTCCGTCTGTCTATCGATTCCACTCGGATTTGCTTGTTTTTTTAAACCACTATGGGGGAAAATGTATATAATTGTACCTACCTATACACAACACCTTTACAAACCTGTTTGGAATGCTAGATATAGGCAACTTTATTAATTTATTTTATTTACATATTTATATTTGTGTTTTTAAGTATCGCATAAGTATTTAAAATATATTTATCTACAATTACATTTAGATAACACTTAACAGTACCTCAAATTGCCGTTGTTTGCTCGACATCCCTATGTCATAAGGATCCAGCAGAATATCAGCGTCAGGATATTACATCCTGGCACATGCTGAGCTGGACTCCTGTTTGGTGCGATTGGGCACACACTTAACTGTGCATGTTTTAATTTACTTCTTTTACTTTTATTTCTAATATTGTATGTGTTTTTTGGCATCAAATAAAGGATTTTTCTTTCTTCTTTTCTTTCTTTCTCAAAATAAGCTTATGGCCCGCCGTAAGCAGCGGTAACGCTGTATATACTTCTTCATCATCATCATCATCAGCCCATCCATATTCGTCCACTGCTGGACGTAGATCTCCCCTAGTGAGCGCCATGTATATACTTAGCACATAAAAAATTCTCAAGGTCCATGATCAAGGCATTCGAACCCGAGACTATTAGGCACCGTTAACTACCGCTGGACTAGTTGGATCGTCAGAATATGCACGTAACTTCGAAAAATCAGTAGAGCGTGCTTTGGGATCCAATTCGAGACCCAAGGCTACTTACTGGTCATGTTACTAGGCTACCATAGCTCCAAACTATACCTTCTATTATTCGACGACCCAATTAGTTCAGCGGTAGTGAACACTGCCTTCTGAGCTAAAGGTCCCGGGTTCGAATCTCGGGAGGACATATGTTTGTGTGATGAGCATAAACATTTGTATCCTAGTCATGGATGTATCTATGTATAATATGTATGTATTTACAAAAAAAAAGTATATATGTAGTATATCAACCAACTAGTATCCGTAACACAAGCCTCGTTGCTTAGCTCGGCACTAGAAGGCGCTGTGTCATAATGTCCAGAAAATACATATTTAATATTTATTTAATTATTAAATGGAATACAAATAAGCAGGTATTCATAATTTATCCGTCGTTTTGTCTATCAAATTCCTTCACTAATTAACGACGATTATCTACATAACATATTAATAACATTTATTATCAGTATTTGAGTTAGCAACAAGACATTATTATTAACAAATCTTGTTTAAAAAGATTACATTAATTGATATTTTAAATCCATTTGATTCTCTGATGGTCGCATCAGATTATTTATCTGTATTTCATTCTCGTAACTTAAAGAAGAAAGAAAAATAAATTATTGTAATCTTGAATTCTCTGGTTTTAGTATATCAGTGTACCCTTATTTTATGAATATTTAGATGATGTAAAATAAAAGTAGCCCAAGTGGTAATCCAGGTAATAAACTGTATACTAAATTTCATCCAAATTTTGAAGCTCTGAAAGTCTGAAAATATATACAGGGAACCTTATTATTATTAATAATAAAAAAAAAAATATATATACCCATGTAACCCTTCGTAAACAACAATAAAAATATTTACATAAGCAACTTACAAAAAGAAATGAAATCCTAGTAAAAACATTTTCATGTAAAATGACGCCAAGACTCGTATAGTCACTCTGAGTCTGCACACCATAACTCTACAAGGCCTAACTTCACAAACTCTATACCTTAGTCAAAATATGTGGCTGTGTCTGTTTATCTCATCGTAGCTCCCGAACGGTCGAACCGATTTTGATTTTGATTTTTTTTTGAAAGGTGAGTTAATCATCAGTGTTTTAAGCTATGTTTGGTGAAAATCGGTTCAAGATAACCGCCACAAAATGTGGCGGGGTTTTTTTATTTGATAATGAAAACAATTATCGAACTGTGGGTAAACCCATACCAAGATAATGAAGCTTAGGTTTTTAACTGTTACCTATTATTGTATTTTAAAATAGTAAAGATTAAAATGTGATATTATTTTCATACAAATTATTATTACAGCAACATACTGTTGCAAAACTAATTGTAGTCCAAATAAGATAATTTGATCTGAACTTTTGATTCTATTAATCCATTATGAAACTGGTTTCCAACTTATATTACATTTGTATAAGTAATTAAATTCAATTCAAAACCTAGTGAACAGTGAGACACAGTATGTTGGGAGAGTGAAATCACGCGAACCTAAGTAAATATTACCTGAACCTGAATACAAATAATAAATTTAATTATTTTAATTATTGAAAATATATTAAGTTATCTTAATTTAATTTGGCATTAATTGCATTAATAAGTTTTAATGATCGGTCCATTCATCACTGGCCGCTTAATTATTAAATAATGAAGGCATGCCAAATAGTATTTATGTTTTAATACTTTTAATAATCAAAATTGAAGTGAGATTGTAACAATATCCGGCCATTGTGACACAGCGTCATCTAGTTCCGAGCTAAGTAACGAGGCTAACTATCAAAAGTATCCATAACACCATTACGCATACTTTTGATAGTTTAACTGGTTGATAATTTTATTGTAAATACATACATAATATTATGCACAGAAATATTCATGACTCAAGTCAAATGTCCATATGTCACACCAACATATACTCCTACCGGGATCCGAACTCAAGACTCTCACCACAGCAGACAGGCCGCTGCACTAATTGGGTGATCTAATTAATTATGAGAACATAATTAAGACATTATTATGGTAAAAAGGTTTTATCTCCGCAAAAGGCGATTCTAAAAACTCAGCCTAACATCTTATCTAAGTTCAGAACTATTCCTGTCTGGAGGCATCACAAAAAAGGTATCAGCCCTCAACTCGAGCGATAAGGTCAGTACGTTTGTTGAACAAGTTGAAAAGTTTCCCGAACTTAATTTCCCTTCGGCTAACTTCGGGGAATCTCGGCTGTAAATCTCATCAATTTGTTGGGTATGACTGTCGGCCGATCGGGCCCGCGGGGAGTGTGGCCAGGCTTTTCTTATTGAATTACGTTCGAATTTGGAACCCTTCGTTTGGTGGGAGATTTTTTTGCTGTACGTGACCTCTCCCCTTTAGATGGGTGAAGGTAAAGTATTTATGACCCTTTATTTACGTAGCCTAGGGCCCTTGTTTTTTGGTCAAGTTTGCACCTTTTTGGTCAAAAAAGAACAATTTAGTTTTGACGTCCTTTTCATAAATAAACAAATGTAGTGGAATATGGTTATTTTAAAATATTCAGTATCCGACAGTTTATCAATCTGACGGGACAATTAGCGCAAAGGCTAAGCTAGTCTAGACAAATATTTGTATAGCCAACAACGTCTCTATGTTAGTTGCCAGTCCATGTTTATAAATACATCTACGTTACATGAGACATTTTAAATGAAAACCAAATTATATCAACAAAAACATATCGATTCGATAGAATGGATCGTTATTTGATACGTTAATGTGAGTACTCGTTATCCGTTTATACACGTAATCGGAAATGTCTTTAGGAAAGTCCCCCGAGCACGAAGCAATGGCGAACTGGTATTAGAGACACAAGCATCTGTCCCCAAAGACCGCCCCGTCCGTTCTTAACCAATTTACCGTCCCCCAAGAAATATTCTATAATTTCATTGGCTCATTTAAAATTCCAATGACTTTGAACTCGGAAATATTGCACGAAATTAGTTGAGTAAATATCGTTTATATAATGAAAGAGCCTTTTGTTTGTATAGATAATTGCCAACGATAATACGACATGAAAAGCGAAAATTGAAATAAATTAGCAAATTCTCTCTTAATATTCTTCGAGGTCTGTCAAAAAGCGTTTATATCGAGTTTACATTTTGTGAAAGTGGAGTTCAGTAAGATAAATGGGTAACTTTTAACTTGTGAACACGAGTTTTGTCTAATAAGAAACGCCAAGACGCCACATCTAAACATTGGCTCGCGTTGTTTTTGATTAATTAACTGCTACAAACTTTCCTAAGAGGAACTCATCTGAATAACGTCTTTAATATAATGTATTTGTGTTGTACGTGAACATTTTACGTTTTGCTACGTGTTAAAATTTATAATATTCATTTAAAACCACATTGTGTTTATTGTGTGATTAAAAATACTAAGTTTATCCAAAAATGACAAAAAAAAATGTAGCTAGAAGTCACCAGTGAATAGTTAGCTTCTATATGAGTTTGTCTAAATTATCTCTTAAGGAATGGTCCAAAAGCAAAATAGCGGTAGACTCCCTTTTGCATGTGACCTTAAATTGGAAAAATCGTTAGTTTGATAACAAATCAATTTGAAAAACAATAAGTTTTACTAAATATTAATATCCCTAAGGGATTTCTTTGGTTATTTTTAACGAATGTATCTACTGTTCTACGAACAATCACAGACGAATTGATTTAAATTTCCACATATTTTTGTTAAAAAAATAATGTATGTTTTTAAACTGACTAATGACAATGACACACAAAAACTCCTAGTGTAGAAAAAAGTGAAAAAACAATTTTTAGCACAAGTTTACCTATATCAAAGCCCGAACATTCAGACCGAAACCTGCTTAAACCAAAAACTTTCCATTTTTTACGTAAAAATCTTGACAAGCTCACGTTCCTTTTTTATTTTGCGACTGAAGAGAAATGATCTGTAGGTATTCCCACAAGTTGATAACTCAATTTGTCGTTTGTTGCCCGAAGCGGTAAACTTTGGCGGGATTTATCTTTGCTCCAAGTTTAGACTAAGACTGCTAAGACAGATCCCAGGTGCAATCTCTGTAACTATTGTAAGGAATAGAAATTTATAGTCCATCTCGTAACAACGGGTGGCAGTCACACCAACGCCATCGACGTGTAGAAAACAAAATGGCTTTTTATTATGTCTGTCTATACTGTAAGTATATGTCACCGTAAAATTCTAAAAACTATTAGGTCATACAAATTCAATATTCTACACCTTAGTCAAAACATTAATTAGTCCAGCGGTAGTTAACGCTGCCTTCTGTTCTAGGTTCGAATCCCGGTAGGGACAAATGTTTATGTGATGAGCGTAAACCTTTGTTTTCGAGTCATGGATGTATCTATGTATGTATAATATGTATGTATTTACAAAAAAAAAGTATATATGTAGTGTGGCTTCGCCATTTCGCTACTTACTCTCCTGTTAAACAATAGTTCTTATAGTAACAAAACGGCCAAGTCACATGACTAAGGTGTAGAGTTTTTAAAGTAAGGCCTTGTAGAGTTAGGACGTGTAGAGTCAGAAGAGTCGTGAAGAGTCATGAGATCTGACCACTTTTTTGATAAAAAAGGGTTACATGGGTATTTTATTACATTTTTCTTATTATTTATAACAAGGTTCCCTATATAATTTTTCCCCCCAAGAACGTTCATCCCCCTTTTATGGGGGATAAAAGTTTCTAGGTTCAGGATGTTTTTGTTGTTTGTGTACTAATACTAGCTTACATACCAAATTTCAGCTTTCTAGGACTTTAGGAAGTATCCTAAGAATTTTAATGATCATATTGAGTCAGTGACGAAATCAGGGTTTATTAGATATTAATAAAATCTCAAGTATAAGAGCTATGCAATTAACACTTTCTATTTTTAATACTTAAATGTGCTACTGACAACATATACCGAGAATTTTGTTTATCTGGTATAATCCAAACCCAAGTTATGAGGGTTAAAAAAGACGACGAAGCGTTTCGAGAAAAGGTAGGTAGTGCCCTTGCGCTTCACTTGGCTCGTCTTGGCGGGGCCACTACTGTGCCCCCAGATTATATCCGATCTCCTTATTTATTTATATCCTCTTTTAGAAATTATCGAGCCCGCATACAAACTTACACCCTCTGTTTTGCCCTTTTGAGGGATGATTTCCAGGACAAAAACTATCCTCTGTTTTTCTCCAGTACTCAAATATAATAACATCTAGCTCTATAATTTTATATTAACATTTAATATCAATAGCTAGCTTACTCCACAAGAAACAAAAGACACCATAAAACTAAAAATATCTCCACAGTTTTCGTGTCCAATTAAAATTCCTTATAACCTCAGGTCCACTGATTAAACAACTGCGAACATTAATCAGATTACAGTACGGTGTAACTCGGTGGGTTGTGGTGGCGTGCTCAGTCAATTGCTGAATTTGGAATGCAAATTCGTAACTTGACTTTGGTACCATTCCTCAGCTGAACGTAGACTTACCGCCGGACCCGAAGTCCGATACAAAGTGGATTGTTCGCTTTACCTCCATCTGTTGTGTATTCTGATTGCATTGTATTGATAGATATTCTTTCTTGTACGGCAAGAGGATAAGAGTCAATTAACTTAGGAATTATACACACACACAATTATAACACAGCGTTATCTAGTACCCAGTCAAGCAACGAGGCTTGTGATACTGGTTTTCAATATGTTTAGAAATAATTCATAACACATTCAATACTATACTAGAATGTTAGATGCCCGTTCATCATATCGTAGTCTAATTCTAATTGGTAATTAACTAAACAGCGTAGTTAATAGCAAAACTGACAATATTTTACAAGTTTAATTGCAATACAATACTGCATATGCATAACTAAATGGTATTATGCTCGCCCCCTATTATATGGGACTTAAATCATACGGGAAAAATGTGGGTGTAATATTATAGTCTCTAGTATAGTTAGCTAGGCTTTAGTCTGCCTAACCCTTCGGGAATTACTGTCGTGATGTTATGTGTGTTTTAAAAAAACTATGGAATAATATTTTTTGTTCATACAATTTAATAACTTTACCATATCACTGCATATAACTGCCTTCGTTGGTCCTGTGTTCGTACAGTACGACTATAAAGCAAGAGGTCTCGAGTTCGATTCCCAGATCGAGCACAGTGTTAGAGTTTTTCTATGAAATTCTCAGTAGCAGCTCGGTGTTTGGATTTGCGCGCGGTTAATGGCAATAGGCTCGCCTATATTACATGGGACATAAAACGTACCGGCGAACCGTGGGTTTACATTAGTACACCTCTGCCTAACCTTTCGGGGACGACAGGCGTGATGGTATGTTATGTTACTTCATATCAATCTATACCTAATAGGAAACGCAACCTGATATCAGGTTTAATAATATTTATGCAGCTTAGTACCGTGTTTAGGTATTGCATTGATATTAACTAGAGTACTGTTAGAACGAGAAGCTATAAGTAACTAATAATATAGGTAAACGGATTTACTCATAAAACATATTGTCATCAGTAAAAAGTAGTTTGACGACTCGGTGGCGCAGTGGCTGAGCAATCGGCTTGTGCGTCACAGGTCGCAGGTTCGATCCCCGCACGGAGCAAATATTTGTACGTTTTACAGGTAGTTGTTCCGGGTCTGGGTGTTTCTGTATGTGTATATTTGTGTTTGTAAACTCACCGACGATACAGAGGAAAATCCTAATGTGAGCAACGTTTTTCAAAAGATGAGATGAAGAGAAAAAAAGTAACTAAGCTAGTAAGTGTAATGTCTATATATACATATTTATATACATATACTAGTAAGTACCTATATAATTATAATCTAGTCATTTACATGGCGCCATCTATGATCATCTATGATATCTATGCGTGATAAGAATGAGGCTTGTGTTACGGATATAATAAGTGATTACACAAATGTAACGTGCCCAAATTTTACGTGTGCGATTGTACTTTATTAGTTGTCCTGCTTAGCTGTTTAGAACAGTTATTAGTTAAGTACTGCAGCGTTTGTTTGTTGTTATGCAACGTTACGCCAACACGCGCTGTTTGTTTAGAACATATGTTCAACTGAAATGTATAGTGGCAATGTTTTGGTTTAATTGTGTGATCAGACTGATTCATGGATTACGTGGTTTCCAGATAGGAGTACTCCTAGAATATATTCCTTAGTGAACAACTTTGTTATCGTTTTTGTTAAAATTCTAATGACATCTTTAAATTAAAGGCAGTAGGCTCATTTATTAATATCTTGAACTAAAAAACAATCAGAAAACAGTTTTATAGCTCACGTGGCAAAGTACGAAAATCCTTAATCAAATACAAAACGTAATTCCAACGTGTCGGTTAAAATATCAAATGAAAAACTCGCAAATGGACCGATCCAGGAATTGAACCACAATATGTACCTAGACGGAACCATAACCAAACGTTGATAGTCTAAACCAGTCAGTCCTTACCACCGCCAATAATAAAACGTAGAAAGATTTTCAATACAAAACCCGGTTTCCGAGTCTCGATTTCAACAACAATATTTATTTAAAACTCGGCACCAAACTGTACAATACACATGTGTTTCGGAGCCCGTATGAACGCGATACAGTAATCACAGCTCAAAGCGCAGGACGACACACAAACTTTGAATAGAACGCAGTGTCGATTGGAACTTGACTGAAAGTGAGGGTATTTTTACCCGACTGCGTGCCAGCGAACAGAGGGTTATGTTTTACGTCACTCTTGTAGTTATAAACTTAATTATAGCTGAGTCTTCTTACAGCTCAAATATTTAAGTACGCAATCACCATCATGATCATCAATCCATTGTTGTCCCACAGCTGGGCAAGGATCTCCTCTCTTTTGAGAGACTGACCCTGACCAGATGGACTATAGTCCATTCCGGCCTACTGCAGGTTGGCTAGTAGATTACACACGCTATCAAGAAAATCTCTCAAGCATACAGGTTTCCTCACCATGTTTTCCTTCACCGTTTGAACATGTGATAAATACGCACATAATTTCCGAAAAGTCAGTTCTTTAGGTTCAAACTCGGGACCATGCGATTGCATTCAAATGAAATCAATACAAGTGCAGTGCTATTTCAAAATGACTTTTGCCAACACTATCGCTTTGAAGAACTTTGAAACGCGAAAATCTCATCTGATTTCAAAGTAAACACACCTTTGTGTGATTGGAGTGCTTTTTACTTGATGAGTTTGTTTGACATACCAATTGGCCAAAATGGGAACAGTCAATACATAGTTAGTACATATTCCACAAAATCAAAAACTAAGCTTGTACTTTAGACATTTACGTAAAAAAGCCGTAGTTAATTTGTACTGCAAGAACACATGATACAAATGAGTTCACTAGAAATAAATATATTTTTCGATGATTGAGAGAACTGATTGCAATTTTACAAAAGGTATGCCGAGGGTTGCATTCCCAAAACCAAAAAAAAAACTAAAAGTTAAAGAAATAAATACGGTTTTTTACTCTACATATAATTTAAAAATATTTACCATGTATCACCATCAGCCCATTATTGTCCATGTGTTAAGCACGGGTCTCTTCTCATTTGAGAGAGATTAGGCTGAAGTACACCGCGCTCGCCTACTGTGGGTTGGGAGACTTCAACTGCCATCGAGAAAAGCTTTCAAGCACGCAGGTTTCCTTATAATGTTTTCCTTCACTGTTTGAGAATGTGATGAATCAACTTTTTCAATAACTTCCGAAGAGTGCATGCTTTGGGTTTGAATTCGAGACCTTTAACATCTCAGTCCACTGGTCACCACAGCTTCTAAATTCGTATAGAGATTTATTATTCACGCACATATTGTAACCAAAATGTTTGGACTTTAAAATAGACCATGATTCTTTGAGTTTGTTTCGGAATTTGTGGTCGTCAGTCAGGAAATGCCGATGCCATTTCCTCCTCCTCGCGTCGTTTTCCTCATTACTGAGGGTCGTGACTCCCCCGCTGCATCAGTTTCTCCCGTACGATGTCCCTCCATCTGCTGCGATCCTTAGCTTCATGAAGGGCATTGTGGAAGTTGATGTTCAGAGAAGATCGTATTTGGTCTGACCATCTCGTGGGACTGCGTCCTCTGGGACGTTTGCCATCTACCTTGCCTGTCACCATCAGCTGTTCAAGGTTGTGACCGTCTTTACGAGCAATATGTCCGAAGAATTCTAGCACCCTACGAAGGCCTAGTTTTGACATTAAGCTCTCTCAGAATAGACACGTTGGTGCGAAAAGCAGTCCATGGAATCTGTAGCATTTTTCTCCAGCTCCACATTTCAAAGGCATCTATTCGGTCTCTGTCGGCCTTTTTCAGTGTCCAGGTCTCCGCTCCGTAACTGAATATGGAGAAAACTAGCGAAGTCATCAATTTGGTTTTAGTTTTTCGCGTGATGTTACGGTCTTTCCATATCCATTGCAACTGGGACATTGCATTTTTGGCCTTCCCTATACGTCTCCTTATCTCTTTTTCGCATGATCCTGTGTTATTAATGTTAGATCCTAGGTAGACGAAGTCGTTCACGGTGTCCAGGTTCAGCGTTCCCGTTAGTTCAAGGCTGTTGTTACGATCCACTATCATTACTTTGGTTTTGCTATGATTGATTTTCAGACCCAACAGCAAACAGATTTTCTCAATCCGGGCCAAGAGGTTCACCATCTCGGTTTCATTTGCAGCAAGTAGTGTGGTGTCATCTGCGTAGCGGAGGTTTGTTATTTTAGTGCCACCTATTATGACTCCACCCTCCCAACCTTCACATGCCCGCCTGATTATGTACTCTCCATAGGCGTTAAAGAGAATTGGAGATAGGATGCATCCTTGTCTTACCCCTTTACTGAAACTAAAAAGCTCTGATGTGCAGTTCTCGACCTATACCATTCCTTGATTGTCCAGGTATAGAGAGCGGATGAGGGCAACTAGATGTTGAGGTACTCCCAGTTCACTAAGTACCTTCCATAAGTCCGACCATACAACACAGTCAAAGGCTTTGCTGTAGTCGATAAAGCAAAAGATGGTGGGTGTATTGAACTCGTAGGCCTTTTCGACTAGTTGGTGAATGTTCAGAATTTGCTCGCGGGTTCCTTTGCCCTTTACAAAACCAGCCTGTTCCTATGGAATTTGCCAGTTTACAAAGTATCGAATCCTATTATTGATGATATGTAACATCACTTTACTGGCATGTGATATTAATGCAAGGGTTCTATAATTATCGCACTTAGAAGTAGATCCTTTTTTGTGTATAGGTAATATGATCGACTTAGCCCAGTCTGAAGGCCATCTTCCTGTTCGCCAGATGTTATCGCAAATTCTGTGTAGGAATTTTACAGCTTTAGGACCCATGGCTTTTATTATTTCTGATGCCATTTAGAACCTAAAATAATAATCTTACATAACTTGTAAAAGTGTCTTTAAAAGATCTATTTAAGGAAATAAACAATCATTTACGGTTATAATATGTGCAGATATTATTAAATGCGAAATGTTTACGAGTACAATTTGGTTAATTTTATAAAAGAGCTTAACTTACATGAAAGCCAATTCAATTATAAATATGTAATTCAAAAGGTCGTAATGATAGTGATATATTATGCATTAAGCAATTTAAACTTTAGTGTAAATAGGGTGCTTTATTGCTTGAGCAATATGTCACTCTTGAGTGTCATTTAAATACACTCACACAAACAAGACACTCGTAATTTTATCGTAAAAATGTGATGAAAAGGACCCCCATTAAGTAAAAATAATGTGAGTTTGTCAAACTCATTACTTAAAATTTATTTGAAAAATAGAAACAACGAATGAAAAAGTTTTTATTACAAATAATTATACCAACAATAACTCAATATGAAAGTTTAACGACAATGTATTACAGCGATTATTAATTCACTTACTTATCCACACCTAAATAAAATATAATATTTATAATATTTTATAAAATATTTTTTTTACTATAGTCAAACTCACAAGTAACTTACTTTTAAGTTTGACTAGTCCTTTATGATTTGGGTCAATGTTTGATTGACCTGTAGACTCGAACCATCAACCCATTCACGTCCCACTGCTGGGCACGGGTCTCCTCAAAATCAAAACCAAAATCAAAAAGGTTTTAATTTCAAATAAACTTTTCAAAGCAATTTTAAAACGTTATGATTCTAGTTGCAGGTTTCCTCACGATGTTTTCCTTCACGGTTTGAGTGTGTGATAAATACGCACATAACTTCCGTAAGTCAGTGGTGCGTGCCTTGGGTTCGAACTCGAGACCTCTGACATCTCAGTCCACTGGTCACACCGCTAGGCTACCACAGCTCAAATGTTATAAGCATGAATATTTGTTAAGTACAAAATCTCGAGACCTTTGGCTTCACAGTCAATGGTCTTGAGTCTCACTATTCATAGTAGTGCGACCAGATCTGCTACTTAGATATTGACTGAACATTTTGTACTCAGCATATATTTTTACATACGTCTATAGCTACAGTCTCTGCGTAACTAACCTACTAACATTTAACCCCTTGCTAACATACATATAACAGGTTCGTAGCAACAAAACATATTTCTCGAGATATTTATGCGCCCGACCATTTGGTACTCGACAAACCGACCGAGCGTCAAGACGCCTCTGTGCGTCCGACCATAACAGCGCCGACGTCCGACGAACGCGAGGCGTAAAAACAACAATATGAATTATTTTCATCTCTAGTTGTGTCCAGGAAAATAAATTCTCGGGACAATTCCAGCAGATAAAGGAAAGTGCGTACTCGTTGCTCAGTTTCAACACAGTCGAGCAGAAAAATCCCAAGTTCTGTTACGAATAGGGTGACAATGAATTTAAAATTCTTTGTTTTCTTATAATGCCTGTAAGGCATTTCCCTAAAGAACAATAAACTTTGAGTTTATTTTTTAATATTGTTTAAAGAATTGATTGAATTTGTTGCTATACTGTCTTCATTTTTGATTTTGCTTTATAAAGTAAAGGCACCGTGCAATCAAGAATCAGAGGAATCAAGGTCAAGGTCACCTTTGGAGAGTACAGTAATGTTGACGCCTTATACGAATACATAGAAATAATGAAACATGAAAACAGTGAAATGCCCGAATTGTTTATTCTCTTCTGCTTATCGTCCCATATGTCGGTGGGCATATCTTAAATTAGATTCCCAGGTGAAGTTTAGACTATTATTAAAAACTAGATCAGTTTAATTTGTACTTCATTAACGATAATAAGCAGACAATACTTCCCTATCTTATCCTTTGAAAATGCAGGAGCAAATGGTTGTCATGATATTTCTATCATGCAAAGTCCTTAAATCTTCTGTAAGCCTGGGTACCTACCTCTCAACAGATTTATTGCAGGCCTACTGAATTTGTAGGCCCCATCGAAATGATAAAGCGTTGCCTTTCCGTTCGGGACTAAACAAAAGTTAATAGTTTAGCAAGTTTCGACCCTCTGGGTGCCAATAGCGAATAGTTTTTGTGAGAGCCCTAAATATACGGGTTAAATGTAAATTACTGGGTTGTACTCCACTGTCTTTTGTATCGGTATTTGTGTTTTGAGTTGACCTCGAAATAATATACGTATGTACCATCACGCCTAATCTCCGAGGAGTAAAGGCTTAAGAGAATATTTCACCGTATTTTTGGGCCCATGTAGCAGGAATTTTGGGCTCGGAGTTAGCGATCCTATTAACATGAACCTATCGTGATTGAAATGATTGTTTATTTCTGAAAATAAATCTTTTTAAAGACACTTTTACAAGTCATGTAAGATTTTTTTAGTATCTAGATGGCATCGGCATTTCCTAACTGACGACCTCTGAGAAGAAATGCCGAAACAAACTCAGAGAATCGATTTTGAACTTTAAAAGAGAATGGTCTCTTTTAAAGTTCAAATTTTTTTTCCAAACGTAAATCCTAACTCCGTGATACTACTAATATTTTCAAAATATTGTTAACTAGCTGATTCCTGCGACTTCGTCCGTGTGCAATTTGACGAAAAAATCTAGTAGGGTTAGGATCAGGTCATTTGAATACTTATGATAAACGTTGTGGGTTGTTAAAAACTGGACAGACAATTTATTCCATTATTAGTATTGCTCTATATTCGGACTGTGAAGATCTGATAGCAGTCATCATCATCATCAGCCCAATTATTGTCTCACTGCTGGGCTGGGTCTAGCAGCTACCCTCCATTTTGTAAATCTGATTTACGCAGAACTTAAACATAATAAACTAGTACATAGTTAAGTAGGTACTCATGTTTTTGTATTCTCGTGACAAACCGAGTGTTATTGTTATAAAGAACGCGTGCCTCCAACATTATGTATTTCAGACGAACTATAGTTCGTGATCGCCTTAGGCTACATATTCAATAAAAGTATAACTTCTATTGAAATAAATATCCATACTAACATTATAATGCAAAAGTCTGTCTGTGTGTGTATTACCGCTTTACGCTGTAACCGCTGAGCCGATTTAGATTAAATTAAAATTGAAGCCCGGGGAAGAACATTGGTTTTGTTTTTGTACCGTTAATCTTCTCTTAAAAAAGCGAATCGTGGAAATCAATAAAATAGAAATACTATTGTATGTCTCTGTACCATATATGAATCTTAAAAAAAATATTCCGACGAATAGAGAACCTCCTGCTTTTTTTAAGTCGGTTAAAAAGTACTTATCATCAAAGCAACTCTTCTACAATTCTCTCCAATAATTATTTTTACAAATAAGACACTAATTAGCTAGCTTTAACGTTTTACAGATGACTTTAAACTACTTCTTTTACATTTTCAATTTGCCAAGTAAATAAGTTGTAAGTTTTTAAATAAGACTGTTGGCTGACTCGACTAATTTCGCTAATGGCAACACCGTTACGTTCGGACGGGTTTTCGGTACAGACACAGTAAATACACGTTCTCATTACAGCGCATAAGTTCAGCAGTAAGCATTTGCATAGATTGTATTATTGACTGCACATAAAGTATTGATAGACAATTGATTAAATACCTACATTGTAAGGACATAAGGCGCAAAATAGAATAAGATAAAAACTTATTTGTTTGTGCTAAAATAGTCATTTGTATTTGTGAACTAATCTTTACTAATCTTAAGTACCACCAGTCCGATTAGAAAAAAAATCATCATCATCAACCCATTAACATCCCACTGCTGGGCACGGGTCTCCTCTAATTTGGGAGGGATTAGGCTATAGTCCAAGACGCTAGCCTACTGCGGTTTGGAGAAAAAAACTATTTTATAAGAAAGCCAAGTTTACAAAACTTTAGGGCTATTTAAAATTACGCTACGACCTATATGGGGTAGAGCCTCAATTATAAATGTTGCAAATACTGGGAATATTTTACCTACTATGTTATGTGAAGTAGACAAAATTGTTTTATTAATCTCATTGGAAACATCTTAGATATTAAATCGAATACTACTTTACGCTCAACTCTTGTAACCACCAGATTAATAAAGCAGTCTGATTTTCCCGAAAAGTTTTCCAATTTTAAACAGTGGTCATTGTTATACTACAAAATATATGTGTATATTTCTTGAGCATCTATGAGCTTATGTCCAATGTAACGACGTAATATGCGTCATAAAACCAATAAAGGAAATAAACAAAACAAACAAAACGAGCCATGATACGTTCACTTTGAAAGAAACTTACTATTTATGTAAGTCAGTAGACACATAAAGTGTACGCAACATTGGGTATGAATATGACAAGCTTTGGGAAAAGGCCGAACTTTAAAAAAATGTTTTTTTTTTAATGTTTATAAATAGGCAAAAGCTAAATGTAATAAAAACAATACACGCTTTACATTTACTTTATTAATCACATGCTCAAACGGTGAAGGAAAATATCGTGAGGAAACCTGCATGCTTGAGAGGTTTTCTCGATGGCATTGCAGGTCTGCCAACCCGCAGTAGGCTAGCACGGTGGACTATTATAGCCTATCATGGTTTGTAGATACCATGTAGGCCAAGCTACATTTTTATTTATTTGAAGATAAAACTCAAGGCCTTGCGAATGAGGCAGTTGAAAATAGTTAATTATAATCATTCCTATCGATATTAGCGATGGAAACTCAGCAGATCGTTGTAAATGCTCTATACATTGTATTATTTATACTTAAAGCTGACCAGTAGATGCTTAAGTTAACCCCGTTTGCAAGAGTCTCTTCGTGGAAACTTCTAGTATATTGGTGCAGCTAACTGCTCGGAATCGGGGACAAACAAACAAATTAGCAGATTGTTTCTTTATTCTTTTTATTTTTGTTGTATTGCACCCGACTGAAACATATTTATTACAATTATGATATTTTAAATTACTGTAATTTATACGTTACCGATAATGTCTGAAAAGCTCTAGATTTCATTACATTATATTAATTTCTAGTTGTTGAATTCGTTTACTTTTTCACCCTACACGCAAAAATAGGGTGTTATGAGTTTACCGTGACATCGTACCTCGTAATCCGATGAACCGAATTTGATTTGTGGTTATTGCGAAGTGTTTTTATCTATTCAAGAAAATCGATGGTAAAAAAATAATCTTGCTGATGCAAAAATATTTCATTTAATAGCATAATATAATTTATAATATTAATGCAATACAAATAATTATGGGTAAACCAATCACAACAAACAACTGAACATCGAAATCCAAACCGATCACACCGCAAATCGCTGGAAAATAAAACCGGAGTATGATACGAGGTAATTAAATAAAGTATTCCCCGCGGCATTTTGGACGATGGCTCACATTCGAGCAATTTCTTTCCAATCGAGCGCGGGTCGTCATCCACATAGATTAAAGTTAAAACCGCCCTTGGGGCATTGGCGGATAGTTTCTATTCCTTTTGTTCATTTATTGCTCGCTCCCCGGAGTGAGGAGACTTCGGTTCTGTTGCTAACGTCTTTGTTTACTGTTGAAGTTTGTTTTAATTGCACTGATGCACCGGAGGTAGAAACTTTGTCAGGATGATTAGAATATTTGGTGCGTGATCTATGATAGTCATGCACAGCCCTCACATCGTCAACTGCGTTCTACTGCTGGGCATGGGTCTCCTCTCATTTAAGTGACATATGGCTTTATTTTGAGCTGTGGTAGCCTACTAGTGTGACCAGTCGACTGAGATGTCAAAGGTGTAACCCAAGGAACCCACCACAGAATTTCGGAAGTTATATACGTACTTTTCACGTGCTCAAACGGTAAAGGAAAACATAGAGGAATAGAGAAAACCTGCAGGCTTGAGAGATTTTGTCAAAAAAAAATAACAGCATACTGCGAGCTTCACTTCTACTTAACCCTTTTCAGATAAAACCATGATGACACCACCTCGCACCACAACTCTGTGGAACCAGCTATCGCCGGCGGTCTTTAGCTGCGTAGATCAAGTAAGCAAACACTCAAAGTATGCAAAAACTCTAACTGTTAGAGAGTAATAAAAGATGATCAGTTTCTATTACAAAGAACTTAAATTGAGCATGTTAATGTATACCTGCTTGTAGCATAATTTATGTTTCAAACAAGCAATATCACTTTATTACACCATCTAAGTACGTTACAAAATACTGGCGGAATTACAAAAAGTTAACTCCTTCATAAAAATAATAAACCTGCACAAAATTATTCACATTTTGATGAACTTATTTGCCGTTTACCTTGAACAAGTGCCTATAATAGTAAATCTCGAACGTTCCCGAATGACTGTTGGTTACATATATTTTTTTTAAAGGCTCGTATTATGCTGATGGGGGAATTTAACGCTGACTGCCGCTTTAAAACCTCGCTCAGTTAATCACGGGAGCTCTTTTTAATTTCCGTATATAAGCCTTTTTATATCGCTTATTACGTGTGGCGAATGTTTTTTTGGGTGATTCGTGAATTGTGATTCTTTTTTCCACGAAAATGGGTTAAGTGTTGCAAGGTAATAATTGTAATCATTATGTTTTAATTAGTGGTTCATCACTATCCTATTTTCTCACCACTGCTAGGCACGGTCCGCTTCTAGTTTGGCCTATAGTAATCTACCAATGTGCACTTACACTACACACACGGCGCTGTGGTAGCCTAGTTGTGTGACCAGTGGACTGAGATGTCAAAGGTTTCGAGTTCGCACCACTGCCTTTTCGGAAGTTAGTAATTTTTTTTATCACAAGCTCAAACGGTGAAGGAAAACATCGTGAGGAAACCTGCATGCTTGAGAGAATTCTCGATGGCATGTGATGTGTTTGCCGACCCGCAGTAGGCCAGCGTGGTAGACTATATAGCATAAGTTTTAATCAGTGGTTCATCATTATCCTATTTATCCACTGACATTAATGTCCAGCGCGCGCTAGCTATATATATGTAGGGATATCTCTCATATATGTAGGTACAGGTTCAACACGATGTTATCTTTCTCCGTTTTAGGAACTAATCAATATCGTCACAATCACGTAGCTTCGGAAATTCAGTGTTGCCTTCAGATCGAACTCAAGAGCTTTAATTTTACAGTGACACTATCATAAACATGGTTTATTGATAATTTTGAAGACAGTGGTGATGGCTCCCTTTCATTCAAAATTGAGACTTATACTAGGCAGTATTATGGTGGTGTTAGGATCACATATTATTGTAAACAAAGATATTTTTACTTTAAAAGAGATCATGATTCCCTGAGTTTGTTTCGGCATTTCATCTCAGAGGTCGTCGTCATTAAGATTCTAAAATTATGTTATAAATAACATTTATCATTTGATATCACCTTACACTGTCAAATACATATACACAAGAATATTAATAGTCTATTAGATCGTACTAAATAGTATACTCGTGTAAGTACATTTAATTCGACATTCGACATATTTTATCTTAATTTGGCATAAATTTAAACTCATTTCTGTTTCGCTTAATTGTAGTGTTAATTGTGTAGTTGAACATTTTCGTGTACAAACATGTCGATTTTATGTTTTATTACTTCAAAGGTTGAAAATATTATGTTAATATTAACGTTAATGAGTTTGGAGTGTTCCCGTTGAGGCTTGAACGTCACAAAAATAAATTCTATGTTTGTTGTTAAAAATACGTACTTGTGCGAATTCTGTAGGAAGTTAGTTATGTGTATATAGTTTTTAATTACCAGCAAGTATGTGTGTCATATGTAGAAAACTCAATTGACGTAGAAATTCGTTCAAACATGTCGCGGAGAAGTAAAAAAAGAGAAAAATAAGTGGGAAAATTTTCTCTTCTACCAATTTACACGCACGTATAAGACAGGGATTGGGCTATAATCCACGACACTATGCTACATGACGCTATACTGTAAAGGTTGCCAGACTTAAAAAACTATCGACATCTAGAAAATCTCTCAGGCCTCTGTAGGCCTGACTTGTGGTCTATAAAGTCAAAGTCAAAATATAATTGATTCAAAGTAGGCCAAATTAACATGGCTCTTTTTGAACGTCGACAATAAAGACAGCCCCCAAAAACGCCCGCCCTTCACCGCTTCCTAGTGTTTTTACTGGGAAAAAGAAATGGCGCAACAAACTCCCTAGCCACATACTTCTGTTTATTTAATGAATGATGATTCTATATAATACAATTATCAGTTTATACTATATAGTGTGCATTAATTAACTATGATTATGTGAGCTAGCATATACCAATCCATTTTACCAAGCAAAAAACTATAAAACTGATATAGAATAAGACTATAAACTACATGATGTTTTTCTCCACCGCTCAAAATATGGTTCAGAATCAGAATCAGAATTGTTTATTAAACATAAAACATAGGTAATACATATTGGTCTTAATTAGTAATAAAATATTGCGCTATATTTTGCCTTATAGACATACAAATATAGTTGTGTGTTGGTTATACAATTGCTAGGTTGGTTATACAATTACAATTGCAAGGTTAATGCGCAAATTATTTCAAAAAGCCTTGGGATCGAGTCAGATACCTTTGACTACACAGTCCACTACTACGCTATCGCGGCTTCTTGGTCTAAAATAATAACGTCCAGCTGCATTTAGTTAGACTGAAAACCAGCCATAGGCCAAGAATATAATGATAATGAAAAGATTACATTTGACTGAACAGTGGCTCCTCGGTGCCTCCTCAGTGGCTCTCTAATCGCAACAAAGCTCCAATGTACACTCGAGTATCCTTAGCCCAAGATTATAGGGCTGAAAAAAAGATTACATGTAAATTAGAGCCTCGGAAACCGGCCGTTGTTCTATTATTAGCCGGGAAAATTACATCTACAAGAATCTTGCAGAGCTTCGGTGATAAGAGAGGGCCCAGTGAAATATTAAAACGTAATTTGTGTTCGTACAAATGGGAAATTTTGACGCAAGCAATACACTGACAAAAAGTTTCGTTGTCTTTTTGTTTTGTTGACTTACAGTCACATATCTACAATTTTTTTTCTGGGGACGGTTTTTATGAATTGCTATCTTAAGGACGCTGTTACATTTTCGACGAACTCAAATTTAGGTATTTAGAGTCGCACACAGCAACATTACGGACACGCACACATTGAAACCACTGAGCGCTCGATTTTATACATCGCTTAAATAATCTTGATTCTTGTTATTATTTCTTATTTTTATTTAAATTGATTCAGAAAGTTTAGTGGTCGTATATATTACTACTACTATTATTATCGTGATAATTAAGTTATTTGCTACCTGGTGACCTATTGTACATTCGATACGAATTACTTTACGTTTGGTCTGCAGATATCCCTAAGTAAAATATCTTAAAGATTAATTTATTTCGTTATATGTGAATTCTATGCGCTGTAATGCATTCACAATAGACCGAGTCATTCATGACACGGTCTATTTTGCTATATCTCATTAATTATGATTAATTTGTATTTATGTTTTTAAAAGTAAAAAAAAAAACATAGTAAAAAGGTAAACGAAAAATATTCGTTTACCTTTATTAGTGAAAACTAGAACTACGCATACAAGAAATAAAATAACAATAAGAAAACTAAATTTAGTTAAAAGGACGCGAAAAATGTAGTCCGCCATAATATTGGATTTAGAGTGATGTTACAATATTTTTAGAGTTATTCACAGCAAGCCTATAATTTGATATCCATATTGCAGGAAAGCATAAAAATGTAGAAATTGTATTTAGAGAGACGTCATTTTATTTTTTGAGTTATTTTTAGTAAGTTTTTGATCCCCATGTTGTAGAGTGCATCACAAATAACTAGTCCGCCATGGGCGTTCCGGAATGACGTCACACAACTAAACATCCAAACATGTCTATACAAAATTTCAGTTCAATCGGTTGAAGATTCAAAATTGACTTGCAAGAATCCACCCGAACAAACATAATTAAGTAGTAAAATATATACATTGCAAATTAATAAAAAGATTGTCAAAAGTTTATGGTCAGAGATAGGCTTGTATAGTTCACGTACTAAGTACTAATAAGAATTAATACCGACACTGACCAGCACAAACTATTCCTTTTCCTTATGATTACATCATTCTTTTAGTACTACGTCGTTCGTTCGAGATGTCAGTATTCTTAGTCTCTGGTTCTGAACGAGTAGTCGCACGCTACAAGCTAGTAAATTTAAAACTTTAAACTACAGTCTGCGGTAAAAACTACACAATCATACTTATACCAAAAAATATTTAACAATAAAATTTACAATAACATGATACCTATATTTCATTTTAAATTTAACTCAGAATATATTTTAATATAATAATAATAACATTCTACAAGGCTTAATAAAATTGAAAATATCGAGATTATTATAATTTATAGTTAAAAAAAATGAAAAACATGCAATAAATAAATTTAAAATAAAAATACATAAACATATTTAAAACAAATATAGAAATACTTATTATAAAATAATTATATTATACGATACTATAATGATACATATTTTAATGATACAATTTTATTTAATATACCTATATAGTTTTTATCTTATTTGACAAAGAGCGCCTTCATCCTCTCTCCTATCAAAAATATCTTTTGCTGTGCCCGACAGGGTCCATAATTGATCCAATGTTTAACATGCCTACCAACTAATGTACACATTATGGAATGCAATAAAGAATTGAGTAATTGAGTAACTGTAGGACTGTAGATACTTGAAATACTCGAAACGCGACTAAACGAGCGGGAGCAATATAAAATCAGTGTATGAATAAGTGGGATGCATGATAATATTTCATATAAAGAATAATCGGGTATTGTTAGAATTATAGGCAAAACCTGCAAAGTATGAAGGAATATAAAATGTAATTCACTATATACTGTACTATGGTACTGTTGTAGGTGGTACTAATAGTACCAGAAGACAGAACTAGTACATATGAAAGTTTTACCTACTAGTACAGTCATTTAGTGGCCGAGTAAGAACAAGCCTAGTCAGGGAATACCCGTCAGGAACGGAGTTGACATCTTAACCCCACCCATCAAGTCTCGACCTCACTAACAAATGCTTAACCCTACCCATCCTTTTCTTGAACTCACCTACAGACTCTTAATCCCAATAATTCTTGCCTTGTTTTAGTAAAATTTGATCTCACCCATCCATTTCTTCACCTGCCCAACAGTTGCTTAATCTCACCCATCTATTTGTTAACTTGCCCAACAGCACCTTAACCCTGCCCATCTACTTTCAGGCCTAATCTAAATCACAGGTTTAATATGACTTAACCCCACCCATCCATTTCTTCACCTGCCCAACAGCTGCTTAACCTCACTCATCTATTTGTTAACTTGCCCAACAGCAGCTTAACCCTACCCATCTACTTTCAGGCCTAATCTAAATCACAGTATTAATATGACTTAACCCCACCCATCCATTTCTCAACCTTGTCAACGACTGCTTAGCCATTAGTATCCAAATCCCGATCTTATTCATCAATCCCTAAATAACATTCTGATAATAAATTTAATAATATTATTAAAGACGTATTTATTTTTATTTAGGTTTGATAAAGTATCAACATCTTCCGGTCACGATAAACGACTATATGAGTGTATGACACAGACTTTTTCGTAATTTATTTTTTGCGACAGAGCGATACGCACATCCTTCCACAAGCGCGTCTGAGCGCGGAATGAAAGTCCGCGAGTGAAAAATGTATGAAGAAATTTGCAAGCGTTCATATTTTTGCTGTTTATTGAAAAATGTAATGATTTAGGTACAAAATAATTAGTCGAACGTATAGAGGACTATATATGCCGTAATTTTATATAATTTTGATGATAAAATATGCTCTAAGTTTACTTTAAAATGGTACGTAATCAGACCCTATTTTTATACATTTTCTGTGATTATTGTGATGGTGAAAACGGATTTATGGGAAAAATTTGTATGATGTTATGCAATTTTTGTGATGCCAATCTGAAGATGAATAGATTACCTTTAAATTGAGACCATAATATCTTCACATATATGATTGCTTATACATTAAAATTGTACTTGAAAAACACCGTTATTTGTAGAAAAATGTAATAGCGTCCTTAAACGTAATTATGATACTAAATTTATCATCTATTCCTTTTTCTTTTTGTACCTATTATGTAAAAACTATTATATAGTAAACGTTCTACCTTAAACTTATTATTTTCTGTCATCTTAAAAAACGGGCTTTCTATGTAATTCATTATTTTAGCTTACACAGACTATTTTTATTGAGGTGCTTCTGTGTCTTAATTAAAAAGGGACTTTATAATCATCGGGGCAAAATTTAATTCGCATCGTATCATGAGAATGCATATCTTAATGTGTGTGTAGATGTATTTCCTTCGGTTTACATAAGCTTTAATTAGTATTAGTTTGTCCGCACGTTCATTTTAAATAAACAAACATATTCCGACATAATGGGACAGTGTCATCTAGATCTGAGCTAGAAACAAAGCAACGAAGCTTTTGTTACGGACACTACATGGTTGATACATTGCATAGTTTTATTTGACGACCTGTTGAGCTCAGCGGTAGTTAACGCTGCCTGCTGTGCTATGGGTCCCGGGTTCAAATCCCGGTAGGGACAAATGTTTGTGTGATGAGCATCAACATTTGTATCTGAGTCATGGATGTATATATGTATATTATGTAAGTATTTACAAAAAAAAAGTATATAAATTTAAAGTGTTTATCAACCATCTAGTATCCGTAACACAAGCCTCGTTGCTTACCACGGTACTAGATGGCGCTGTGTATTAGTGTCCGGAAATATTTATTTATTTATTATTTATGTAAAAACATATAAATTATACTTATTAACACCCATGACTCATATAAGTCCATATACAAACATTTGCAGCTGCAAAAACAGAAAATGACATTAATACAGCTACGCTAATTGGGTCTTCATATTATACATTTACACAGTTAAATTAGAATGCAGTACTTTTAATAGCAGTTAAGTTTGGCAGTTAGACTGTGAAGCTATAGAACCGGCAAATACGAAAAGTTAATTATTGTCTTGACCTTTATTGTCATACTTTGAGTTATGACTCCGTTTGTTGTTTGTTTAAAACTCATTTGTCATAAAGACTTTTGTTTTTGTTTAACAGGTTTAATTTGTACTAGGTTTTCTAAAACGATAATTATTAATGAACGGAAAATCGACCTAAAACACTTCACATAGTTTTTTAATACCCCACTCTAGTTTCTGCACCATCAATAATATTAAACAATCATTATCAATAGCTGGGTAGATGAAAGTTGAAGAAGAAATCTTAGAAAACGCTAGAATAGGGTTTAAATTCATTTAACTGTGATCCTTTTTCCAATCGTACGTGAAAACTCATCAAGTAAAAATAACAGCAGCTAAAAACAGAATAATATCGCAATAAACATTTTATTGTTATACTGCCCAAATTGAAAAGCGAACGTATAAGGATTCTAAAATTACAAACACGGACAGTCGGATATCGTGTCAGATTTTATCGATACTCTCGTAAACAACGCAGTGTCATTCGATGTTAACTTTTATCGATACTTATATATCGACAGTTCAATAACTGCCAAATGTTCACCACTAGTTGAGATGCGATATTGAAAAAATGTTTTGAAAGAGTGATTTAGTGATTCGCTTCCTTGCTTTGTTTTTTAATTTATTTGTATTAGTCTGGTAGGTAGTCGAACTCATTAGATGTACATATAAAATTAAAATAATAATAAAGATGAAAGTTTATGCGAGTAAAGATGAAGATGAGATTATTTGAACGCTCTAATCTCTTTAATTTAAAATAGGTATGTATTATTATATTTTTGCATTACCCAATTTTGAAGACAGGTTATAGATATACCTATCTGGCTATTCTTTCCGAAAAAATATCTCTAAGCATGTTGTCGAAGGTAAGGACAGGCTTCTTTCTAACTTACTTTCTTTCTGTCTTTCTTCCCAGTAATAGTACCTAAGTATAATGTAGAACTTACGTAATCTCAGACAACATTATCGTACTCAAATAAGTACATTTAATATTTAGATCGAATAGTTACTCGATTATGAAAGTGAATGTTCAAAATGGAGAGATGAAAACAGAACTAAAAAAATCGCTACAAATGTTCCTAGCGGGAGTTTCCAGCAAAAAGATGTTTCGATAAATAACCATGTTTCCCTCGTAATATGGACTTCTTATGAATTTCAAATTCCATATTTGAATACATAATTCCGTTGAGTTTGAAAAGTTATTTTTCAAATCCGTGTTGCCATCCTACGAAACATTTAGATAATGTGTAATTTGTTATTCAAAAATAACTTAGGTGGCACTCGTTACCACTAAATTTGGTTATTTACAAGCAAATGTATGGATTTGTGTTCCGTACATGTTTTATTTATCTGTAACTCATCAATATAAACAGGTCTTGAAGTATTTACATAGTTATTCAATACATTTACTCAAATTGTTTATGTACGCTATAACTTATTTGCCTTAGGGTATTAGGTATTTGTATTTACTAATTTAACGTCGCTTATATTAGTTATATTTTTATAAACTTAAGTATACGAATCGGCATTTGAAGGCATTTGACGACCCGTTTGGCTGCCTGCTGTGTTATGGATACTGGGTTCGAATCCCGGTAGGGATAAATGTTTGTGTGATGAGCATCAACATTTGTATCCGAGTCATAGATGTATTCTATGTATGTATTTACAAAAAAAAGTATATATGTAGTATGTATCAACCATCTAGTATCCGTAACACAAGCCTCGTTGCTTACCACGGATGGCGCTGTGTAATGATGTCCGGAAATATTTATTTATTTATTTACAAACTGGTGACTTAATAGAAATGCCAAAACCAATGAACCTATAAGATTCAGACATTTTAGTTTACAATAGGTAAGTCTAACAATGTAAGTCGAAATAAAATGGCATTTAGAAAAGAGAAGTTTTGAGTTGAGCTGTTCCTGCTGACGGCACAGCATCAGTCATCATGTAGCACAACAATAATTTAGGAAAGAATACGTCGTTGATATAAATATATGAACAAATTGCCTCGTAGGTGTAGTGGATCTATGTGCGACTGCTCAGCAAGATGTATTGGGTTCGAATCCGAGGATGAGCTAAGTTTTGTTGGGTTTTTCTATGAAATTCTCACTCAGCAGCTCGGAGTTTGGGTTCATACCCGGTTAAAGCAATAGGCCCGCTCCCTATTACATGAGAGAATAAACATACAGGAATAATATTGGTGTACATTAGTACACCTCTGCCTTACCCTTCTCTCTCATATGTTATGTTATATACATATGAGATACGGTACAATATCATGATGAAGCAGTCATTGAACTGCACTCGCAGAGCATTCAATGATCATAGCGAATCAAGATATAAATAACGTTAGCATGGTACGGTTAGCAGCAGAATATTTGACGAAGTGAAGTCGTACACAAAAACTTTACTTGTTAAAAGGATCACCACTCTATCACAAACACAAACCCCGGCGTGAACACGTTATTGACGCAACCTTCCGCGTGCAGCGTTGATTGGTCGTTAGAGGCGCGTGAGCCATTTTTAAGCACTCCCGGTAATGTATGTGTATTGTTACCTAATCTTTAAAAAAAATGGTTGTTCAAGTATTTGGTCAGTATAAGTTTAGAAATTAATTCGTATGTATGAAGTACATTTTTGGAATTAGGTTAGGTAGTATGTAATTTATCTAAAATAATTATAATAATAGATAACATATTTTATTATTACGCCTGAATCATAACAAGGATAGGCGAATGTGTCGTGTTATATCTCCATTATTATATTATTAACCAGTGTTTTGAGTAATAATACAAAAACGCGTCTATTGCTTTCTGCTATTGGTACAGGTTATTTTTAGACCAAAAAATTTATGAACAGTTATTTTGCCCGTGAATAGAATCTATTTAGACGACCTCTGTATTTATCCTATGTATTATAAGTATGTATTTACAAAAAAAGTATATAAGTATTATATCCATTGTCTAGTACCCATATTACAAGCTCTGCTTAGTTTGGGACTAGATGGTGCTGTGTAAAATGTCCCTGAATATTTATTTACTCCAGATACTCAACTAACGCACTTACAACTATTAATAGATGGCTGACGTATGCGTGCTGTCAGTATGGACAGGTCAACTCAAAGCTGCACTGGTGCTTTCTTCAAAAGGCCATCTCAGACTTTGACCTACATCGTCACGCTCGCATACTATAAACAAAAATGTTTGGACTTTAAAAGAGACCATGATTCTCCGAGTTTGTTTTGGCATTTCTTCTCAGAGGTTGTCAGTTAGGAAATGCCGATGCCATCTAGTTCATAAAATAATGTTACACATGACTTGTAAAAGTGTCTTTCAAAGATCTATTTACAGAAATAAACAATCTATCTATTTATCTAGAGTCGACTCTATTTATATCTATTTTGTAGCTTTTTCGTAATGATGTAGGTAATAACAAAGAGTTTTTTATTAAACATATCCAATAACACTGTTCAACCTGGGCATTGTCCTCATGATTATCAGACCAATAACAGTTTATGTTTCATCTCTACGTGAATCTATAATATCGAACTCGCCGACGTCAACATAAGTCCACCTACAGGACGGTTCAATTTAGCGTATGTGATAGACAATAGTCGCTAACTGTTCCATCATAGTGTTGGTCAGTCTGTTGTGAGCAATTTACTTGTGTCTATTTGTGTACACCTGGCCTGAATGGATAACATTGTTGCAATCTGTATAGTGAAAACCATTTTCAAATAGAACCAGTTTTTACCAGATGAAACTTGTTTATACTGGATACAACTAGCTATAATTAAAATTTAATGTGGCACACGTTTGTTTTATAATGTGTACAAAAAAAACTAAATACTAAGTAAGCATATTCAGAATATTATTTATTAAAATTAGGCTAAATTGTATCATTATAGTCTACCAAAAAACCCCAACCTTTCAAAGTCAAAGTCAAAAGTCAAATCATTTATTTCAATTAGACCAATACAGGTGCTTTTGAATTGTCAAATTTAATTTAATTTAGTTGCACGTGCACCTTCACAGCGTGTTAATGTTTTTGGGAAGAAGAAGCGGTGCAACTAACTCTCTAGGAACATGATCCTGTTAATTCAAAACATGATGTTATAATGCCTATGTTCCCGATCCTTTCCAACATAATGTCACGGGCAAACTGACGCGGCAGATATGTTGGTTGTCTTGATGTCATAATTACTATAGCTATCTTACATTTTTGTTATTTATAATAATAATAATAAATATTCCTGGTCATTATAACAAACAGCGCCTTCTAGTTCCGTGTTAAGAAACAAGGCTTGTGTTACGTGTACTAGTTGGTTGATATACTACATATTATAATATGTTTTTTTTGTATATATTATAGATAGATAAATCCATGACTCTGATACAAATGTTTATGCTCATCACACAAACATTTGTCCTTACCGGGATTCGAACCCGGGACCCATAGCACAGAAGGCAGTGTTAACAACCGCTGGACTAATTGGGTCGTCATATTGAGAACTGACATGAGCACAATGTATCAGTACAGTCGTTGTCAAAAGAAATGGTGCAAGTACAATCAAGATAAAAATAAAGGAGAAACGCTATTTTTAAAAGTAACGGTTTCAAGCTGAACTATCTTTAGAATAGATGTGCTACCTACGGAGGGCACATCAGACAGCTGATGTCAACGACCGCGATATCAAACACCTTTGTTATTTAGCACCCAGACAGACATTGGGATTTTTCAAAGGATTTATTCAGCTTTTGCTTCGTTTCAGGAATGTTAATGACACAACTTTTGTTATAAATTTATTGTAGTCCATCTAATATGACGATCACAAACATCTGGAAATCTTGGTATTAATTGTAATGAAAAAAAAGGCTCTTTGGTCTAGTACTCGTAAGTGTGACTGCTGAGTCTTGGGTTTGATTCCCAGGTTGAGCGAAGTTTCATAGGGTTATTCTATGTAATTCTCAGTAGCAGCTCGTAATTTGGAGATAGAAATAGGCTCTCCCCTATTACATGGCACTTATAACATACCGGTGAAATATGGGTGTACATCACGATTTAGTTAGTTTGCATGAATGTAAAAACTCCTTTGAAAAATATGACGATTTTTTTTTAGTTTTTGAATTGTTCATTTGGCATTTTCTGTAGCAGATTTAATAGCACATTAAAGTTTAGATTTGGACCTAGTAAATGGCGAAGGGCTTTGTATTGCCGTGTTTGGTATTTCTAAGCTGTGCCTAGCCTAGCTTAGTCTTGCGGTGTAAGTTGTCAAAGTTCCCGATTTTGATCCCAAGGCACTCACCATTGACTTTTCAAAGTTATGTTTTTGAAAGATCTATACAAGTATGTCTGAGATACGCACTAGGATCGCATGGTGGACAACCTACCTTATCCCTCTCAAATAATACAGGCTTCGTGCCCAACAGTGGACTGTAAATGACTTGATGAGAGGTATGGCAGTAGTGTCAATTGCATATCATTTTTTATTTATATTATGACACAGCGCCGTCTAGTTCCGAGCTAAGCAAGAAGTATATATGTGGTATATACTTTTTTTGTTGTAAATATATACATCCATGACTCGGATACAAATGTTTATGCTCATCACAAACATTTGTCCCTACCGGGATTCGAACCCGGGACCCATAGCACAGGAGGCGTCAACTACCGCTGGACTAATTGAGTCGTCAATATTATTTAATCGTCAATTTATATATTTGTTTGGTATATTGCAAAATTTCTACAAAAATAGTACGTAAGATATTTTTCATGTAGTAAGGTAAGGTATGTCATGCAAAATGTGAGAATTGTAGGAAAATAGAACGAAACGCTTCTCAGGGGTCGTATAAGTTGACTATTCGTGACCGCATGCTTAAAAATGTTTTAAACGTGGGGAAAATAAACCTGGAATGTTCTAGAAAAGTTTTATTTTCGTCATGATGACAAATGTTGGTGGTCAGTGCAATGTTGCCATAAAAAGTTTTCTGCTTTTACAAATTATATTATAATACCTACATATATTTTTTTTACTAGTAGGTACTGATACCAGACAACTGCCTAGTTGGTCTGGTGGTCGTACAGTGCTACTGCCGAGCAAGAGGCCCTGGAGGTAGGCAGAAACTACAGAATGCCACGCGCTACGGTCCCTGTATACCACTCTTGCCTCGTCCACATTCATACATCTCGTCATGCACGCGCGCCGGTTACGAGTACTGCGCACTTGACCTTTTTGAAGGAGTTTACCAATTAGGTCGGTGTATGTCCTTCTAGGGCGCCCCTCCCGGCGTTTCCACTGACATCCGCCTTATAAATTCCCTTCAATCGCCTATCATTCATCCTTTCTATTCAATATTGTCTCCAACTTCATACTTACTACCTAAAATATTAGTACATACATAACGTGCTCTATTTAAGGACTACAAAACGCTTGAAGCCGTTTAGTTGCGCCAAAACTTTCGTGTTTACAATCTACACACATTTACGTTTAGTTAGTGTACAAAATACAGTTTCAATACAGTACGTGCATAATGAGAACTAGCTGATGGTACAGCTGGAAATTACAAGCTACATAAAATTTAATGTCTTTTTAAGCTGTAACTAGACATTATTTTAAATGGTCAAAACTTGCACGGTCCCAAAAGGTAGGTCTTTTGAAGAAGAACCCGCCAGAAACTTCATATATTATTATATTATTATGTACTCCATGGGTATGCTCTTTTAAATAAAGTAAAATGACAAAATAATTGGTTTTAGTTTATAAAAGGATTTTATGTATGTAATATGAATATGAGAATAGTGCAGAATGAATTATAAACAAAGGAAACATTACAAAATAATTCAGAATGTCATAACATGTGAATCGACCACCCCAATTAACAACTTATTAGGTACACATTTGATTGCGGTGTACCTATATTAATATTAGTTTAATAATATCGTTTTCTTTGCCTTTACTATGTGGATATGCGGATGCATAAACCCGATAAAATCCGTAAAGAAGTACATAGTTTTATTTCCGTATTTAACTACCTATAAAACTAAAATTAATTTAAGGTAAGTAAAGTTATACTTGGTAATTTCTCTCTTAAATACTCATATTTCATGTAGCTTAAGGCATTAATACACACTCGTTAATATTTTGTCAGTTTCTCTACTATTTTTATTTATTTCTCCAGATACTTTGTAAGCCTTACGTTTTATTAATCAAATGAAGAGTTATGAATATTATTATTTGTTTTTAGTTCTAAGTCATTTCCTACTACCTACCAGGAGTAACGGTAGCATTTTTAGATAAAATACCGTGAGATATATTGACATCTGTCTAGACCGCAATATTGATAGACTTAGTTCATCACCAGCGGTACTCGCTAACAAAAAACACAAAATCCAACAAGTCACTGTGAAAGGGACAGTAATTTAACAAAACAAAATTGACTCCCAGTAACATTAGTGCCTTTGTTTGTACTTTTACAACTGTAACCCTCACAATGCTGCGCTATCATAATAAGTCATAACCCCCCGGCAGGTTTATCACCGCAACCCAACGAAACCTAGCGTTTTAGCACTTTTTTACAACTCGCTCTCTCGTATACGCAGTACCTACGAGTTGAAAACTTTACAGTGTTACCAGTTTAGTCGAGTTTTGTGCCAAAAAGTGTCATGATAAATGGTTTTTTTGTACGATTTGAGCAAAAAGTTTTTTAAAGTTGATGCATTAAATTTACACGAAAGACCTCTTTTGTGTGTCCTATTTGATTATTTTTATTTTCATTTATATGATTATTTGAGTAATTGGTTGAATTTTGTGTTGTGAAAAGTACGTCTTCAAGTCACGAGTGAATAGGTATCTTCTAGGTAAGCGTGCTTCATCATAGACCACTTCGTCACTTACCATTAGGTGAGATTGTGGTTTAACGCTGACCTATAAATGATAAAAAAAGGAATCATTACAATAATTTTCTTGCTCTTCAATGCGCTTTTAATAGGCCGCCCGGGAATTGATGATTTACCAATAAAAGAACACCTTCTAAGACAGAATGGTATCATAAACATGGTACCTAATTGATTTCGAATCTTGGCGAACGATAGGATTTGTGAGTTAATAGAAAAGTAAGCAGCAATATTCCTTTTTTTCCATAAGAAAATAGTTGTAGGAATTTCCACATATCGTTGGAAATATTTTATTCATTACAAACAAAGTTTGGCATAACTACGTTGGCTCAAAGTTGCCAGCTTATCTGACATCGACCACAACAGTGACCCCGATATAAGTGCATACCGCGATTTCTCTTGCAAACATTTCTTGGACCATTTCCAACACCCTAACACTCAAAAAACTGTCTAAAAATCACCGACACGTAATCCAGCATATGATGGGAATAAGAAATGAGCCAAGTGTTGGAACAAAACCATTTGCTCGAGTGAAGAAAATCCTAGTACTTTAAAGCGTCATATTTGGAACATTGCCTGGCCATATTATAAATGTCAGCCTTCGCATGCACGGGGGTGCTATATTGGCGATATCGCGTGAACAATTGGATAAATTCCAACTACGGCCCGTGTTTAACGCGATAAACAGAAATAAAGAACAGTTTCATACTTAATAAGCACTTGGCAGATATTGTTCGTGGTAACAATTATATTTTGCTGCTTTGGCACCGAAATCTAACATCTTGGCGTTAGTTTATGGTAATCTAGTTAATTTTGTAATTATTGTGGCTCCTTTTTAGAAGTGGAAACAATTTTCCCAGTAATCTTGTTAATGTTTGTGTAAATAAATACTACATATGTTTTCTGTCTTGCATCTAGAAGTTTCAATGCACATTATATATCAACAAGCATTTTTAACCCCTCCGTGCTACCAGCCAGTTAAAATATTGCCTGTCAGTTTAACCAACAGTACTGCAATAAGGTTCGCATCTCACCCTTGTTTGAAATTAGCGTATGTTGTTTTGCGATAAATCACTAACATATTTTATTAAGAATAATAACTGTGTATGGGGTTTTAGTTTTGAGGGTATATCCCAGAGGCTTATGCAGAATGCAAAAGTTACTAGGTGAAATAAATAAATAAATAAATAATAATAAATATTCCTGGACATTATGACACACCGCCATCTAGTACCGAGCTAAGCACTGAAGCTTGTGTTACGGATACTAGTTGGTTGATATACTACATATATACTTTTTTCTTGTAAATTCATACATATTATACATAGATACATCCATGACTCGGAAACAAATGTTTATGCTAATCATACAAAGATTTGTCCCTACCGGGATTTGAACCCGGGACCCATAGCACAGAAGGCAGTGTTAACTACCGCTGGACTAATTGAGTCGTCAAAAAATTGCCATATTCAAAACATAAAACATTAGCATTATTATATTGCTATAGTGACAATATTTCCACATAGCAACTGCTAGGTTGTTCAATTCTACGCATAACATAATATACAAACATATCTGCCATTAACCAGGCAGAAACTCCACGCTGTTACTGAATTTTTCACAGAAAAACTCAATAACACTACTAGACTACTCGCTTTAGATCTCAAAGAAGATTTTCGGCCCTACAATAATGTTAAATATGAACTAGACATATAATGGGAATATCTATTCAAGAGTTCGTATAATTTAGTTAGGTGCAAATATCATTACGTGCCGGGCAGTCTCATGGGATAATGAGTACTGCAAAACTCGAACCGTCAGGGAAATTTATAAAAGTTATATAAACACGAAATAATCTGTTTCACTTGTTAAAGCGTATATTTGCTTTATGGAGGAGATTGAGTTCCGTTAGCTGGGGATAAAGTCCAGAGGACGAATCAGAAACACCGTTGGTCAGGTGTGCTATTAAAATAGGAATAAAATTGCATCTGCGTGTTAGTAGGTACGTATAGTAGCAGAGATTAGAACCCGGTGTACAGTCGTTAATGCCTAATTAACTTGTAACAAAAAGATACCGTACCAAAATAATAATGCTATATAAGACATCGGCTACACTGATTTTATCCTGTGTGTAAGAATATTTATTCCATGTTGTAATTGACTTTTTGATAAGCTGTGTAGCCTAGTGGTGAGACCAGTGGACTGAGATGTCAAAGGTCTCGAGTTCAAACCCAAGGCATGCACCACTGACTTTTCGGAAGTTATGTGCGTATTCATCACATGCTCAAACGGTGAAGGAAAACATCGTAAGGAAACCTGCATGCTTGAGAGATTTTCTCGATGGCATGTGAAGTCTGCCAACCCGCAGTAGGCTAGCGTGGTGGACTATAGCCTAATCCTTTTCAAATGAGAGGAGACCCGTGCCCAGCAGTGGAACAATAATGGGTTGATGATGATGAATAGAAACTTTCCAGGTTGCAGAAGGCGATTGCACCGCGCTAACGTTGCTGATAATTATAATTTTATTCTCAATCTCTTAATCACCCTCCACAAAATTTACATTTTTTTTTGTCGCAACTGATATCGAAGTAGGTACAAAGTTATTCAAAATTTACTTCGTAAAAGTGTATGTAAAGTATATCCATTTATAGAAATAAATATCATTTCGTCATATTGAAGCGTGCTCCGTGACCGACCCGGATTCATTGCTCTTAAGTGAATTATCCCTTTTAAGATTGCTTCACTTGAAACCCTTTCAATATACCCTTATACAAGGTGTTCGGTTGACGAATCGACATATTGTATGATATATTTTCTTGTGTTAAAAAATATTTTTGATCTACGAATAGAAAATAATATCTAGTAGTAAGTAATAAGAAGTAGAAAGAGAATATATACTTACCACTAACATTATTTTATGAAACCTTTTGTTTTGTATAATTTGATTATCATTTATAATATTATAACTAAGTTAAAATACCAAACACAATATATATAATTTAATACTTTGTTCTAATTATTTCAGAACATCAATCAACATTTGGTAATATTCATGACAAAATGTTAAGTAACAAATGTTTGACAACGTTTTATAATTGCTGTGTAATAGCACCAAAAACTTGTTGGTTAGTTAACAACTTTTGTAAATAATTAGGAATTTTGTTAACTGACCAACAAGTTTATACGTAAAATGAGAACATTTCTTGAAATAATTTTTATGGTAGATATATGTATATAAACATATATTTCTATATCAAAAAATATTAAAACAAACGTTGTTAGTTTATACGATAGAAATCATATCCTTATATTATGTTTGCATCTTAAACCTGACACCCTGTACATATAATGTGTAGGGAGCACCAAAATACTTGGGTAAAGGTATAATGAGATAATTATCGTATATTGTGTAGGTAGCCTTACATCTAAAAACATTTTCTTTGTTTCAACTACAGCCTGTCTTTTAAGAACATTGCCTTTGTTGCTCACAACAAAAGCTTTGTAAATGTTTAATAAGATTTTCAAAACATTTCACTATTATCGAATAGAAGCTTCGAACCAAGGTCGCCTTTTTCAAAGTTTTCAAGGTCAATATGTACTAATTAATACATGTAGGTAAAAATGTAAGCCCCTTTTTAAGTACATTTTATGAGGCTGCGAGCACGGAGAATTATGAGACTTAGCATAGTTTAAAGTTTTTATGAACAAGGAGTGTAAAAAGCAAAAATACACATTTTGTGGCCTATACTAAAAGGACAACCATGTATATCTTACTAAATTTTATAATTTCTCATCACATGTATTTACAAAAAAAAAAGTATATAAGTATTTATATCCATTGTCTAGTACCCATAGTACAAGCTCTGCTTAGCTTGGGACTAGATGGTGATGTGTAAAATGTCGCAGATGTTTATTTATTATTATTATTTATGTGGAATAAAAATCGTCTAGTGGATTCGATCTTATCAACCAAAGTTATATTGTATTTTTCGTATTTATTTCGTAACATAATTTTGAATCATGTGAACTAAGACCGTTACACGTGACCTAAAACACGACAAAATAATCCAAACCTAGCTTTTAAGAAGGAACTTTTTACTTAATGTTAAACTTTCATAATTAAAATTACAGTCTGTCCGATTTATAATTCCTTCGGTATGTCCGCTCGTCAGTATTAAGTAAAAATATTTTTTAATTAAACTCTTGAACTAGGCACGAGTATTGTTTTATTAGATTTAGTTTTACCATCCAGTTTCTATGCAATATTAATTAATTTTCATACTACGATCTTCCAATTATTTAATCATAGGGGAGTTGCTATAGGATCTTGAAAGATCTCGAATGTTCATAGACCTGGCTAAGTTATCTTAACTTACCGGGCAGATGTGTGTGTGTACCTACGCGCTACTTACTCTGCCCAGAAAAAAAATACTATTAATCTACTCTACTAGGGTATGGAATCAGCAATTCAGTAATTTTTACTCATCAGCTGAATGCTTTGATAGAAGAACTTCAAAGGCCGGCAACATATTGGCACATCCTCTAGTGTTGGAGATGTCCATGGACGGCGGTGATCAATTACAATCAGGTGTGGCTCCTGCCCATTTGCCTCCTTATTTCTGAAATAAAAATAATTAAATTATAACCTTAATTAAAAAAATCTCGCCCGAATTTAAACACTATACTTTTAAACGTCAGTAAGATAATGTATCAATAAATAAAATTTCCGCTGCCAACGAAAATAATACGCATAGAAACCGGCTAGTTGACTCGTTTCTACCGTGTACCTAACTGAAAAAGTAAACAGTGCCAGCCGGATATTGGCTCCTCCCTGTCGTAAAGGATCTAATTGAATGATATTGTTTTTGAGCTGACTAAAAGATTTCTCTCTTTAAACACAAAAGTGTAGATTCCTATCCTTTTGTCATTATGAATGTCACATAAGAATAAAAAGATTTCTTTGTTCAGACATGATAATTATAAATTAATTAGTTTTATTAATTCCTTTAGTTTATGAAAATATGTCATACAATTAGTAAAGGACTTCTAGCTTCTGTTTTTTTTTTGTTAAATGTAAGTGGTAGATACTTACGATACTTTTAAAAGTCAGGTCACTCACGAATTTAATTTATGTCTTAACTTATCGTTCTTGGATTGGCAGGTTCAATAATACTCGGTAATTCAGCATGTTCGTACACTCATTAGTAAAACTGTTTAAGATCTTATTTATTATAGTTAGGGTTTTACAATGAAGCCTAGAATAAAATTATTTATATTTACAGTATACCTGTGGCATACATCCAGTGTACGTTCATTATTTTTATATTTACTTTTGATTTTCACGATACTTAACAAACTACATTTACGTTTTAAATATATTGTTCCTATTTACATTCTTGCACTAGGAACTTTTAGAATAGTTTTGTTGTTGTGTTTACATTCGAAGGCAATATACATATAATCTGACGATAATCTGACGAGCTGTTTAGCTCAGCGGTAGTTAATGCTGCCTGCTGTGCTATGGGTCCTGGGTTCGAATTCCGGTAGGGACAAATGTTTGTGTGATGAGCATAAACATTTGTATCCGAGTCATGGATGTATCTGTGTATAATATGTATGTATTTATAAAAAAAAGTATATATGTAGTATATCAACCAATTAGTATCCGTGACACAAGCCTCGATTCTTACCACAGAACTAGATGGCGCTGTGTAATAATGTCCAGGAATATTTATTTATTTATTATTTATTTATACATATAATCGGCCATCGTGGAAATTTACATATATTGAGCTGTTTGTTTAACAGCGACCATCCTTTTGTGGCATTTGTCACTGGACAAAATCATCGTAAGGAACCTTGCACTACAGATCTCTCTGCGTCTTGCGAAGTCTGTTAACCTATAACCTCTCTATCTGAAATTACTAGCAATAAATAGGTTAATCATTATAACACCACACCACAAACAACTTTCATTTTAGGAATTAGAACAGCTGCTATGACTGTATTGCATCATTTAAAGTGCTAATGAGTGTAGAAATTCTAAAACATTATCATTCTCATGTCTATTGTGAGTTAATCGAATGTCTATCATGGAGACAATGATTGGCGTCCAACGTGTGGACAATAAACTAAGTCCAACACGACATGTGGCCTCGTTCATTCATCTAGTACGAGTCTATTGTCGTTTTGTTTGTGTATCATTGTTTTATCAACGATATACACTTTTCTCAGGTTTCTTTAAATTGGCACGCAACAAAAACGAATAGTTAGTATTTTTATCCTTTTGATTGGTTAAGAATTCTGCAGAATAAATAATGATGTGTCCTCATAGTCATAGATGCGTATCTCGAATTGGAGATGGATATATCTATATCTGTCTGAAGTCTATATGGAATTACACGATTGGTTTAATTGTTGAGCAATAGGCTTCTGCGCCATGGTTGTGTAGGATTCCTCACTAACATATATTTGCACAACCAGCTGTTGTTTTCGCAAACATTTTAGTATCCACGAATTATTATACACTGATTTCTGTAATACAGGTCTTTGAACCTAGCACAGAAATCAGGGTTTCATAACAAATTGTAACTAAATTGTGAATAAAGAGTATTATTATTATTATTAAGACTTAATAAAATATATTTTAATTAACCGAGTCTCCTCTAATTTCAGAAATAATTAGGCTATTGTCCACCGCGCCATCTAGAAATCTCTAAGGCATGCAGTTTTCCTAACAGAAATTTCATCACGCACGCACTTCGGAAAATTAGTGGTATGCTTTGGGTAGAAAGCCTTGGGACTCTTGGGACTTGGTTTCACCACACAACTCCTATGTTCGTCGCGAATTAGAATTGTATAACATTATGTTTATGCCTCAATTCGACGCCTATATTCAGCCATGAGTCGTGGCTGATAAAAGGTACATTAAACTTCTTTGACAATAGCTACCTGAAATGTTTTTATAAGGCTGAAGGCAAGGCAATATGGCCGCCAATAATTAAAAACACGTTTAAAACATGAGACGCGAAACTTAAAACAAGTTTCTTAATTACGTTTTCGCGTTTCGCAAATGTTTTAATAAACTATTTTCTGTTATTGCTTTAGTTTGAACTCTTGTTTTATTTCCTACTGTTTGTTTTCTCGGTGTATTTATGGGTTCTTATAAATAACCGGATATCTGTTTTTTTAGTACTGGCTACGGTAATGAAAACATTCCTGCTATATTTTAGCTACATTTTGTAACTAAAATGTAACAGTAATGGCAGATACAGGTTGATTCAATGTTTTAAACTTAACATACTATAACCGGGCATTGTGGTAATCTTTGTGTTTGTTCAGCAGCCTCTTTAAACGTAGGTACTTTGTGTCTAAAATAAAATACTGTAAATTTAATAGAATAGGTCAGAAAATTGTCCTGGGAATCGGAACTCCAGAACATCGCGCAGCGTCACCATTTTTGTGCAACAGCATCATACTTAAAAAATAGGAACTGAATTTCATATGTAATTTTTTTTATACATTGAGCGTTTAGTATTTAACTATAGTATGTGCGTGCTTCATAAACAAGGAAATAAAAAAGAAAAACGAAAACATTACTTTATTACGTTAAACATTTTATAAAACGTTTAACGTAATAAAGTAAAATTTAATGGAATGAGTTCCTCATGTTTACGATCCTTTTAAATCCTTAACTAACACACCTACAATCTACATACATCAATTTACTCCAATCTCAAGCACTCGAAACAAAATATTCAACGCTAGAATAAATTTAATCCATTAAACTCACTAACTAAAGATACAAAGATTTACTGTAGAATATTTTAACTCGCTTAATGTTCCTAGAGAATAAATAAAGGCTTTATCGCTGACTGGAGTGGCATCGAGAACCCTTAGTCTTGCTAATAAAAGCTGCTGCTAATAATCTGTCCTGAATTCTTGTCTGTGCAAGCTGATCTCTGGGTTATTTACTGTGTTGTTATTTATTGTATTTTGTTGGTGATAATAATATACATTAAGGAAAAAGAGCAACGACTTGCGGAAGGCAACTGGTAGCAACTGGATGCGAAGAGTCTAAGATCGAGCTCTGTGGCGCTTTTCAATAGGAGGTATAGGTCCAGCAGTGGACGAATATGGGCTAATGATGATGCTGATCATGAAGGAAAAAGAGGAAGGGGAAGACTTAGGCGAAGTTTTATGGAAGGAAAAAGTGGGCAAAACAGAAAGCAGAAGATAAATAGCAGTGGCGATTGCTACACTGACAAGAACTGACTTCTTAAATTAATAATAAATATATCCAGACTAAGAATAAGCTGTAGTAGCCTAGCGGTGTGACCTATGGACTGAGATGTCAGAGGTCTCGAGTTCAAACCCCAGGGCGCGCACCACTGACTTTTCGGAAGTTATGTATTTATCACATGCCTGCTTGAGAGATTTTCTCGATGGTATAATGGTGATGGTGTAATGTCTGCCAACCCGCAGTAGGCTAGCGTGGTGGACTAAAGCCTAATCCCTCTCAATAAATGAGAGGAGACCCGTGCCCAGCAGTGGGACAATAATGGGTTGATGATGATTATATCCAGACATTCTGACATGGCACCATCTAGTATCAAGCTAAGCAACGAGTCTTTTGTTACAGATACTAGATTTTCAGATATTATATAGATTTCTTTTGTTTTGATTGGAAATAAATGCATTATTATACATAGAAATATTCATGATTGTATCGATTTGTATAGAATCGTTAAATTAATTAAATCGCTTCTTCTTCCCAACAAAAACACTAGGAAGCGGTGAAGGGCGGGCGTTTTTGGGGGCTGTCTTTATTGTCAACGTTCAAAAAGAGCCAATTAAATTTGGCCGACTTTGAATAAATGATATTTTGATTTTGATTCAGACAGGTACAAATGTACATGCTCATCACACAAACATTTACCCCTACTGTGATTTGAACCCAGGGCCATTAACACAGAACATCGCTGAACTAATTGGATCGTCACCAATAACTAAAATATCGAGCATTACAGACCGTCACTCAGATATATTATGTAATTATTATTATTATTTTTTATTACGTGTTTTAGTTCTAGGAAGTGCCAATTAATGTTACTATATTATGGATCTCTGGTTTGAAAATAAAGATTTATTATTATATTATTAATGTATATGTATGTATGTAATGTATGTAATGGGATAAATAAATATTTTCGGACATTATTACACAGCGCCATTTAGTTCCGTGGTAAGCAACGAGGCTTGTGTTATGGATACTGGATGGTTGATATACTACAAATATACTTTTTTTTTTTGTAAATACATACATATTATACATAGATACATCCATGACTCGGATACAAATGTTGATGCTCATCACACAAACATTTGTCCCTACCGGGATTCGAACCCGGGACCCATAGCACAGCAGGCAGCGTTAACTACCGCTGAGCTATACGGGTCGGGTGTACTAATGTAGGTAATTATTCAAAGTTTACAGTCTTAAACCACACAAAAGCACATTTGATCACACTACATAACCCGGTGTATAGTACAGTGGGAAGATTTGTGATGTGATCAAACTATAAATCAGTGTCGGCGGCCAGTGTCCCGAAGGAATGCTCATAAAGGCGTCATCCGTCACCGCCTCTGAGATATTAACGTTGACGATGTACTGGGGCCTGTACTTATTTATTACACAGATACATACCATCACGCCTGTCGCCTTCAAAGATTAGGCAGAGGTATTTGTAGGAGGTAGGGCATAGCGAGATTTCTCGCTCAAATTGAGCTGCCCGACTGAGGAAGTACCTCCGCTTTACAGAAGACCGCACTGAATCAACAATAGTTGTCTTTCTGCGAGTGAGTAAGGTTACCAGAGCTCATTGAGGGATTGACTATTCTGACAGCATGGGAATTCCGTTTGCTGTCAGTTCAGTAACTCCCAATTTTAAGAAACCCGAACGGTTTCTAAGGGGTTTGGCAACGCATTTGCAAGCCTCTGGTGTTGCATATGTCCAAGGACGGCGGTCATCACTTACCATAACACTTACGTTTCTCCGGTATGTTTCCTCCACCGTGTGAGCATGTGATACACATAACTTTTGACTTCACAGTCCACAGGTCATGCCACTAGGCTATCACAGCTATTGTGAATTTTCCAGAAAACTAGTAATGAATATTTTTAATCTAGACCTGATTATTTTCTTTGTTTTCCGGTAGGAAACCTTCAAGCCTTCTTGGGAAGAGATGCGGGTATGTGGGATTGAAATAAATGGAAATAAAAATACTATTTTCAGATTTAGTTGCGGTATATTCATATTTTTTTAATCCCTACATTTCAAACGCTTCACATCACTGGAGTCTGCTCATGACCATGTTTAGAATACGAAATAAGAAGGTTAAATATTTAAATTGTAACATAAAATATTACCATATAATATACCACATAAAATATACCTGCTTAAAATAATTTAATATTTATTTCATCATCATCATCAGCCTATATTCGTCCACTGCTGGGCGTAGGCCTTCCCTAGTGAACGCCACAGAGATCGATCTACGGCTCTTTTCCTCCAGTCACTGCCAGCTGTCTTGCGCAAACCGTCGCTCTTTTTCCTTAATTGAACTGGATTAAATATTTATTTAATCCAGTTACATTAACACTCAAACACAACAAACTTAATTTAAGGCAGCAACACAAGCATAATAAAGAACAGGCCGAGCGTAATCGTAACCCACACACTGCTGGCCAAATTAATCGCCCGTTTGAATTATATGAAGCGCGATAATCAACACAGTGAGACGAGTAATAGCTTATTATTCCCTCCCCAATGGGCAAAGCGCTCAGTTATAAGGAATGCCCAATTTTGAAGTCAGTTAATGAATTCCGAGAAGTTCCTTGTATAAAGCTTTTGTAATTACGTGCATTGATATCGTTTGAACGCATCTACGTTAGTAATATCTCAATTAACTTCTAATACGAAGGTTCAGAAAAATCATTATCATCAATGAATTTACTGTATCACTGCTTGTGATCTTCTCTCATGCGAGAGGAATTAGGCTATAGTACACCCCGCCAGCCTATTGCTGGTTGCTCACTTCACATTCCGTCGAGAAAATCTCTCAGGCTAGCAGGTTTCCTTACCAAACAACTTTTTATGCATAGGTAGAGAAAATAAGAAGACAAAAAAATATGATTTATTTATTTTGGATTGCCAATAGTTATAACAATGTTCTTAGAATAAGTACTTACAGGCAACCAACACACATGCATGATAAAAATGACTATAGTCAAAGTCAAAATATATTTATTCAAAGTAGGCCAAATTAGATTGGCTCTTTTTGAAGTTCGACAATAAAGACAGCCCCTAAAATCGCCCGCACTTCACTGCTTCCTAGTGTTTTTGCTGGGAAGAAGAAGCAGCGCAACAAAATCCCCATAGTTCAACACAGTTCTGTCTATGAATTAATAAAATTATATTATACTAATTATAAAGTACAATAAAAAAGAGATAATAATATTAAAGGTTGTAATGTTGCATAAGGTTTCATCTATGTTTTACGCAAAGACACTAACCTAATTATTTAAACCACATCTCAATGACAATAGTAAGTCTTGTTTCTAAATAGTCACAAAATACTAAAAGGAAGAAAGGAAATAGGTAATTAAGTCAACATTTCTGAACGAAACACGCAATAGCATCGTTTTCCTTAACCGAAATAATTGTTCTCTTCATAAAAAGAAATCTATATAAAAGATACAACTATGCAAGATGAAATGTATCTTTTGAGAAATAGTGTGGTAGTGACTATGATAGTGGACTAACTAACTAAAAAACTAAAATTGCATAGTCATCCGAACTGACAGCGACATGTCAAATTTAAACTAATAAAGAAATGAGGAAATTTAAATGAAACTACTTTTAAACGGTTTTTATCGCGGTACATTTACTTTATTTTATTTCCACGTTTCGTATTTTTACGTACAGCATCCATAATCATATAAATACGAGGGTATTGGGTGCCTTGATGAGATAATATCTATCAATATCCGTAAAAAAATGATTTTTTAAACGTATCCCGTAATAACATGGCGTAAGGTAACTAGATTTTTCTCCTGTGTTGTAGGTGCGTTTACACATATACATACATACCCAAACACCCAGACCCAAGACTACTGCCTGCTGATCTTACAAACGTTTGCTCTTTGCAACGATCGAACCCGCAGCCGTGACGCACAATCGTTCAAGCACTACGCCAATCAGGTTTTATTTCAATTCAGAAAGTTATTCTAATTCAACTTGCCAATACCCAAACTAACAGACGATACAAGCTCAATAAAACCTTACCATAATAAAAAAGCGATCATATGGCAATACCACGGATGAGGTGGGAGGTATGCGGGCACACTGCGACGGCGGTGACCGCCACAGCCGGCCGCGTCCGATTTCCCTTAGGACGAACATTTAATTACGCGCAGACGCTTACCTCGGGTTTTATTTAAGAACCATTTAATTTTTCCTGCCTGGAACATGGTTGGACAGTATTGTTTCGAAATATAACGACTTTTTACAGATTTGATCGCAGTAAATATAATTCAATTAGTTTCAGTGTTGTCATATACTCCTTACACATTTAAGTAGGTACCTTTCTGCTCTTTCCACCTTAAATATCTGCACCTTAAATATAGCGTGGTGGACTAAAGTCTAATCCCTTTCAAATGAGAAGAGACCCATGCCCAGCATTGAGACAATTATTAGGGTGATGATTATATTGATATTATTTTAATTTAACCTGACGTTTTGGATTCTTTACAGCATATATGGTCACAAACATACTGAGATATTGGTTGTCTTGTAGTTATAATTAATAGCAGCTACTCTAGATTTTTATTTTTTTATATATTATTGTAAATAATTTATTAGTAAAATGGTGCAAGTCATGCTTGCCTGTAATTAGCTGTACATTTAATTTTTTTTATGAGGTGAAGGCGGCAAACGGGCAGGAGGCTCACCTGATGGTAAGTGATCACCGTTGCCCTTGGACATTTGCAACACCAGAGGCTTGCAAATGCGTTGCCAAACCCTGTAGAAACCGTTTAGGTTTCTTAAAATAGGGTGTTACTAATGTGACAGCAAACGAAATTCCCAATAATATTCCCTTATTAGTTTTACCACTTATAAGTTTGTTTGATTGTAACAGTTGGTAGAAGCTAAATAAATACAAAATATATAATAAGTTATATAATGTCCAGTTGTTGTTATGACTTTTGTTAAAGTAAGTATAAATATAGAAATGGTTTGAAAGAAATGAGTATTGTTTTGTTGCGAGTTTTCTTTTGCTATTGTTCTTGAGCATAAAATAGAAAGAATAGCAATTTGTCACAGTATGATGCAAACAAGATGTTAAAAGACAAGCAGTAGGTACGAATTTTTACACAGACATAGGCATTTATACTAGCGGATCTGGTCAAGGGTTGCTGAGGCTAAGTTTTTTGTTGGTTTTCTATAAGAAACTAACCTATATCTTCTCTAAATTGCATCTAACTTTGTGCAATAGTGGCAAACAAGCTTACGTTCGAATGGTTAGCGGTTACTGCAGTCTAGTCGTAGATGTTTACAACACCGGAGGTGTCGCTTGCGCGTTGCCGACCATGTAGAAACCGTTTAGGTTCTTAAAATTAAAGATTTTTTATACACTCGTACAAAGTTAATATGTACCTACCTATATTTTAAAAATATATATAATTACTAGCTGACCCAGCAAACGTTGTTTTGCCACATTATAGGGGTATGAAAAATAGATGTTGGCCGATTCTCATAGATACCGGATAAGCACAAAAATTTCATCAAAATCGGTCAAGCCGTTTCGGAGGAGTATGGCAACGAAAACTGTGACACGAGAATTTTATATATTAGATGTATGATTTTAGACACAGCTTGACCTCTGGGATGTATACCCATACATATAAGAGACCATTATTCCCACCATTGTCGGACGATGCGATGTGGTTTGTATTTCTATTTTTGGAACTTCTAATTTTAATAAAGCTTCCACGTATATTTGTGAAAGTTAGCCATGAAACGAAATCGCTAATAAGTAAATCTTTTTATAACAAACATACAAATGATATGCAATAAATATTAAACACGTTGGTTTCAGTGCCATATTTCACGTACGTTCGAAATTAATGTTTACATTATAATAATATCAGTGAAATAAATGTAATATCATAATTGAATATCGTCGGTTAGCCACGTAATATGGGGCTAATGTTGAAATTGGACGGATTAACAGAAACACGGGCGATGCGTACGCGGAACGAAACATGAACCAATTCGCGTTTTGAAATTTAATTAATGTATACTATTAGTGGACTGTAGCCTAATCCCTCTCAAAATGAGAGGAGACCCGTCCCAGCAGTGGGACATTAATGGCTTGATGATGATGATACTATTACTACTGTTGTACCTGTGAAAGCCTAGTAGTCCAGGGAACTGTGAAAGACCAAAGCACGATTACTGACTATTCGGAGCCTATGTGCGTAATTATCACATGCTCAAACGATGAAAGATTTTTGTCAAGAAACCTTCACACTTGAGAGATTTTCTCGATGATGTGTGAAGTCCCGCACTAGGCTGGTATAGCGGACTATAGCCTAATCCCTATCAAATGAGAGGATATGTGCGTATTTATCACATGCTCAAACGATGAAGATATTTTTCTTTGAAGAAACTTGCTTGCCCGAGATTTTCCTGTTTCGCTTCTCTTTCGATGGCCTGTGAAGTCTGCCGAAGCGCACCTAGGAGACTCAAATGACAGGACCATGCTCATTGGCGTAGCGAGGTACGGGCATGAGGGGGGGGGGCATTTACCTGACCGAGGCTATGCCCCTGACCATGTTCACCAGTGGGGTAGTAAAAGGGTTGATATTTAATCATATAAAGAATGTCTTTGCAGTGTTATAAATACAGTAACACATAAATGTCATTATCGTTCGTGAAGCTACCTGAAAGAATATTTATAAAAACACAATAATTAACTTAAAACCCAGGGTTGTATACATTTCGCTGAATATTTACCGCAAAATGAACTTTATAATAAAGAACTTTTATTTAATTTATACACTTGTAGCACGCACCTTTTTTGCCAAATGAATTAAAGCGTGGCATTCACTGTACGACAGATGTAACGTTGACGATTGTCTAGCTCGGGGTTTATTAAAATTCTTTTCGTGCCTCGCGAATAATAATATCTAGATTTGATTTTGTTTTAAGATTTTTAAGCAACAAAATTGCCCATATTTTACAGAGGTGATTTTATTACAGTTACGTAGCTGACTGATTACGATCAGTAGCGACGACAGAGTACGATTTTCGCAGCGCCAATGTGAATAGTTAGCTCCGTAAATTTTATTAATTAAAAATACAATAGAACGTTTTGAAGTGTAAATAACTAATAAGTTTAAACATATTACTATAACTATTGGACACAAGCGTTATTTTAACGATGCATGCAGTAAACAGCTTAATAAACAATATTAGTGAGTGCTCAGTGACAATACTTTTGTTTACATTCAAACGAACAACTAACAGGGATTCCCGCCTGTTATAAACAAAATACATAATTCTGTGTTAAAACTAATCACTACCAGTGCATCATAAATGTGGAACATTAAAACTTATAATAATTATCTAAAAACGAAAATAATCTTTATTTTTAAATGACGGTTAGAGAAAATTTCAAACATCGCGTCACTCCCATCCAACGTCTATAATTTAAAAAGAAAAAACATTTACCAAACTCTAATTTCACCACTTTCTATATAAGGACTATAGCACTGCATAGTATTGGGCGCCTGCTATGTAGGAGGTCGTACGATCGCTACTCAGAACTGGTAAATACTTTTTAGATGTTTTCTAATTTCTATGAGTAAAGACGAATACTATAAAATAAACTACTTGAACACCTGCAATATATTTACTAAAACGAAAATAATAATCTTAAGTGTAATAGAGTCTAGAAAATAGATGTCGCTAGCGGCACTATCAACACAGCCGTGTTAAGAAGTTCAAAACAAATACAATAGTGATAAATAGACAATTAATTTAAGTATGGACATTGTTACCTAAGTTTTAAAAAATATATATTTAGAACATAAATGTTACGGAAAAAATAATATAAAGTGTGACTTTTGTGGCCACATAAAAAACTAACGATACAGTGCTGTGGGAACTAATTATTCGACTTATAAACAAAATAATTACCAAAAGTGATAACTTGATAAGCAATATGATACCTCAAACTAGTACTAACAGTAGCCGCAAGGGGGCAGCACTAGTAGTCTGCTATAAGTGTAAAAAGTCTATAGATATAAAAAAAACTGCGTTATGCTCTGTTTGTAAAAACAGATTTGAACCCGACTGTGATGGTTATCCTGAACAAACGTATCGATTATTGAACCAAGAGTCTAAAAATAAGTGGCGCTGCAAGATGTGTATCAGGAAAAAAACTATGAGTTCTACAGATATATCTAATATAACAATGAGAAAAAAAAACATCTCAACAGGCATCATCGGCCATTACCGACAATAATAAACCATCGACTCCTTGCCATGATTTTCACATCCTTACTAATTGCGAAACGTCGTACAAAACGGACACCTTACTGAACAAACCTTCGAAAAGCCGCCGCAGGTCGACATCCTTAAATGCATCAAATTCTTCGTTGTTTGATTGTACAATTGTGAGTCTTCCTAATACTTCATTACAAGAAAATATGATGGTGAGTGATCTACAGGTCAAAATTAACAAACTAACTGTCGACTTAGACATCGCTAATAACCAAATTGACAATCTATCTTGTGAAAACGAAAGATTAAAATGGGATCTAGAAAAAGCAACTAAAATGATCGATCTATATAAAAAGATTGGCATGTATGACTCAAACTTAAATTCAAAGTGCCAAACCCCGCGTTTAACGCGTAAAACCAAAGAAAGCGAAATGCAAAGTAGTCCATTACACAACAATGACTTGATGAAACCGCCAGAACCCACCAAGAATATGCAGATTCACACAACTACAAAATCCAATCAAAATAAACCTGCATGCCCGAGTTTATATCCTCTTTCAAAAACTCCTATGTCAAAATGTACAACTGTTACTACAAGTACACCAATGACCAAAACAGTACCTCTGAATAAAACTATATCTTCTTCGAAAACACTCACTACTAAAACTAAACCAAATATATGCCTATTAAGTAGTGAAACGTCAAACAAACTATACACCATAGCTAAGGAAACTAACCTGCAACACTACAACATCTGCCATTATCGCAAACCAAAATGTGGACTGAAGCAAGTTCTAGAGGGAATAGAAGCGAAACTACAAAATTTTACTAATGAAGACTATTGCATTATATACATAGGCGAAGAGGACTTCAGGAAGACACAAAACTATGTAGAACTAGTCATGAATGTTCGAGAAAAACTTAGTACATTAACTCACACTAATATTATAATTTGTTTACCGACATACAAATTTAAATTTAATTATCTCAATAATTATTATGTAAAACAGGTGACGTATGATAATACTCTGTATAACAGTAGACTAGAGACATTTAATAATCTCCTTTATATGGACACACAGACATATAATTACGCTTATCTATTAGATTCCAACTTTAACCTTTCCTATAATTATGATATGTATAATCAGCGCTCAGGAGTACTAAATAGATATGTTATGAAAGTTGTAGTATCAGATTTACAAGATCTTGTTGTAAAAATATGTTACCTTAACAAAGAATACTTTGAGATAGAGTATCCTCAGTCAGACACAACACAAACTACTACAGACACACAACTATATACAAGTCCAAAGTTTTTTCTCTAATAATAAAACAGTAAAACCGATTCCGCATACTTCTTACAACAATGTACAAATTTAAACATTCTGTACCAAAACATACAAAGTATAAAAAATAAATTATACCTAATAGAGTCAATCATAAACGAGTATAACATAGACGCGTTTTGCTTTACAGAAACATGGGTCACAGAAGTAAAAAAAGACATATTAATATTAAATGGATATAATCTAGCCGCAAAATACTGCCGCATAAAACACACAGGGTGGGGTCTGCATATTTGTAAAAGATAATATTGAATTCAAAGACAGACACGATATAACAAACATGACAATCGAATATATATTCGAAATATGTGCAATCGATATACCTAAACTTAATATTCTCCTAATAGTTATTTATTGGCCGCAAAAAAATAGGGAATCTGAAATATTCTATACATCCTTGGAAAAGCTCCTACTTAAAATCAATGAAAAAGACAAATTCAAACATATCATAATAGGCGGAGATTTTAACATTAACATATTTGAAAAAAATTGAAATTCATTTACTTTATTAAATAATATGACTAAGTATAATTACCAACAGCTGGTGGGGGAACCTACTAGAGAAACAGCTTCAAGTAGCACATGCATTGACCTAATATTCACAAACGAACATAATAAACTATATCTAGAAGTAATTGATCTTGGAGTGTCAGACCACAAAGGAATAGCGATAACTATACCAACTCGAGATCAAACAAATAATAGAAAACACATCTTAACACAAAAGAGACAATTTAACAAGCAAAACATTAATTCATTTAAAAAGGAACTGCAAAAACTGGACTGGAGAAATATAATAAATGAAAACCAAAATATAAACACTAACTACATTTCATTTCACAACACCTACAAGACGTCCTAAACCAAACCATACCGAAAAAAACCGTAAAAATTAAAAATATAAAACCCAAAACATGGCTAACTACCGGATTAAAAATAGCATGTAAACATAAAAGACAAATGAAATCACTAATATCAACTACTAACAACAATATATTACATAATTACTATAAACGATACGAGAAAATACTTAAAAGAACAGTAGCACACTCTAAAAAACTAAATTACATAAAAACAATGAATAACTCTGTAAATAAGACTAAAGCTATGTGGCAAATTATAAAAGAGCGTACAAACAAAACAAACAAAAAATCTAAAAGTAATATTAAACTACGCATACAAAATAATATTACAGATAACCCGAATACTATAGCAAACGCTTTTAATGATTATTTCATATCGGTAGGAAGAACAGATAGCATAAACAGAGTCCCTTGTCCGATAGGCCGACCCATAGCTTCTCAAAGTGAAAACTCCATCTATTTAAGACCAACTGACCCAAGTGAAGTAAGTTTTATGATTAAACAATTAAAAAATAAGGGAAGCTATGGTCACGACGAGCTTCCACCAACTCTTATAAAAGCCTGCGTTGAAGAACTTACAATACCACTGACATACTTAATCAACCAGTCTTTTGACGAAGGTTCCGTCCCCGACCTGCTTAAGATATCGATAGTGAAGCCAATTTACAAAAAGAGTAATCAGACTGATACTAGTAACTATAGACCGATATCGTTACTACCTACCGTCTCAAAAATACTCGAGACTGCAATGTCAAAACGACTCTACTCATACTGTGAAAAGTATAAAATCTTCAATGATAGCCAAAATGGGTTCAGAAAAAATAAATCCACTACATTGGCGGTATTTAAGTATATTCAGGAAGCATTGAACATAATCAATAATAAAAAATACGCAGTGGGAATCCTGCTGGATATGAGCAAAGCATACGACAGAGTCTCATATAATATTTTGCTTAATAAGCTATATGGAATAGGTGTTAGAGGTACCGCACACAAGTGGTTCTGTTCTTATTTAAATAACCGAGCACAATTTGTTGAACTGGAATATAGCAATTCACACACTGGCCAAATTACACATGTAAGATCTAATAAATCAAAAGTAACTATGTCAATACCACAAGGTAGCGTTTTAGGTTGCTTATTATTCTTAATTTACATAAATGACCTGCCTAAGGCAATTGACGCTCAAAGTATCCTGTTTGCTGACGATATATCGATTATCTTCCCACACACCAATAATAACTCCTTAAACACAATTATAGACAATAAACTTTCTACAACAATAGCATGGCTAAAAGACCATAACTTAGAAATAAATTACTCCAAAACGAAATTAATGCAATATAGACCATACCAGAAAAAAACATTAGATATAAATTATTCATTTAACCATCAAAAACTAGAATGCATAAATCAATTTACATTGCTAGGACTAACTGTAGATACCAACGTAAATTGGAAAGATCACATAGATACACTATGTAATAAACTGGCAAGATTCACATATGCCCTAGGAGAGCTAAAAAGAGCCACCGATTTTAAAACTGGCTTAACAGCATATTATGCCTACGCATACTCGTGGCTAAATTACGGTATCGTGGTTTGGGGAAATAGTGTGGATGTGGATAGGCCCTTTCTTCTGCAAAAGAAATGTATACGGATCCTAGCAAATATTCAAACCCAACAAAGCTGCCGGCCGCTCTTCGTACAATACAAGATACTTACACTTACTAGTATATATATATTAGAAGCTGCCAAATTTGTAAGAAAACACCCATCTCTGTTCCCACTATCAAAAGACCAACGAGCGCAACAACGTAGTATTAGAAACCCAAATAGATTAGCCTTACCTAGCTCAAAATTGACCATGTTCCATTCCGGACCCCTAGCCATGTGTGTTAAAATATATAACAAGCTCCCGGACTCAATAAAGAATACGGAATATGAAAATAAATTTAAAAATAATCTACAAAAATATCTTATCTCTAAGCCATACTACAACATAAAGGAATTCTTTGATACGGGTTGCGAGTTCGATCTTTGCGTGTAAGAAAAGATAAGTCGTAATTTGCTTTTTTTTCAAGCGTGGACGTCTTATTGTGACATTTTATTAACCGTAATCTCAATAATTACTTCTTGTCTAATAATAACGTATTTTATCAATCCACCCATTCAGAGTGGATTCCTCTTTTCTTTAATCTCTTTCTCATCATCATTAGCCTATATTCGTCCACTGCTCGACGTAGGCTTCCCCTAGTGAACGCCACAGAGCTCTATATTCGGTTCCTCTCATCCAGTTGCTTCCAGCTGCCTTTCCCCCGTAAACAAATAAACAAAATCATGTCTAGGTTTTAATACTCAAAACCTTTCTTGTTTTAGCATTTATATCACATTTATCCGCCATCAAAAATCCCCCACCATTTTACTAAAAGAATTTTCTTCCCTGTTAGACTCATTCCATGGTAATAAGTTGTCTTACCTTTATAGGCTGAAATGAAGGGAGTTTTCACTCCCTTCATTTCAGCATATCTGATTGTATTTAACAGCACCAAAGTTGAGAGCTTATATTAAATACACTTTAAGATGGAGCTCGCAACCTTTGATCGATGATCATTTACCTATGTATTTTTTAATAAACTGAACATACATAAAATTAATAAATAAATATTCTGCGACATTTTACACATCACCATCTAGTCCCAAACTAAGCAGAGCTTGTACTATGGGTACTAGACAATGGATATAAATACTTATATACTTTTTTTTTGTAAATACATACTTATAATACATAGGATACACCCAGACGAACACAAACACTTATATTCATCACATAAATATTTGTGTCCCGTGGGAATCGAACCCACGACCTCGTGATCAGCAGTCCGGTACTCGAACCACTAGACCACAGAGGTCGTCAATAAAAAAATATGTTTTATGAAAAGATGACACAGCGCCATTTAGTTTCGAGCAAACAACGACGATTGTGTTATGGATACTAGATGGTTGATATACAACGTATATACTTGTTTTTTGTAAATATATACACTTTATACATAGACACATCCATGACTCGGATACAAATGTTGATGCTCATCACTTAAACATTTGTCCCTAATCAATCAATCATTTACAATCATTTGACGTAACAAATTATATTATGTATCATAGTCCTTATAACCGGGAAGGGTTCAAGACCCATACCAGTTTGCCATATATACAATCATATATACATACACTCACGCCTTTTTCCCAAGGGAGTAGGCAGAAACTATAGAATACCACGCTTTGATTCCAGCTTTTGATCCATCCTAATACCATATCGAAGATCCCAGCAGATCACTTTAAAATAAACCAAACTTAACTGCCTCGTTGGTCTAGTGGTCGTACAGTGCGACTGCCGAGCAAGAAGTCTTGGGTTCGATTCCCAGGTCGAGCCAAGTGCTATTGGGTTTTTCTATGAAAATATCAGTAGCAGCTTGGAGTTTGGATTCGTGTCCGATTAATGGCAATAGGCTAGGGACTTAAAAAATACCGACGAAACGTGGGTGTACATTTAGTACACCTCTGCCTAACCTTTCGGGGACGACAGGCGTGATGGTATGCAAACTTAACTTTATACCAATGCGGCAGTTAATACAAAGTAACCACTAAGGAGCTAAATACCCTTTGCAGCTGTAGCGACATCTATCTTGCCACCTAAGAACTATGGACTCAGCGCGATGACGCAAATAATCCTACATCGCGCAAGTGAAATATACAACATCAACCATTGGGCAGTAGCCCGCCAGGCACAACACCTCGCCTGGTAGGAGGATCTTCCTTTACCAGTGGAGGGATTCACACCTCCTTCCCTCCATACAGCCTTCTTTTAACTGGGGCTTAGGACACACAATAATATTGAAAGGTCTTCAATATGTTATTGGAAATGAAAATTTTACTTATCCTAACTCATTACCATATCCCAAGAAAACATGAAGGCAATAACTTCACAGATCCATTTCTATTCTCCCCTGGAGTATTGATTAGACAAGCTATAGGTTACATGCAAAGTCAATACGTAGGAATATTGAGCTAATTTTAGTAGCTTAAATTTTGAATTGAAAGGAGAATAAAATTGTGTTTGATGATGATGATTAAACTCACTCACAAATATATTAATTTACAAAACCTGGAACTAAAAATAAGTTCGGGAAATTGCACACCAAACATTGAAAAAATGTCTATAACATAATCAATTACATGTGTCGAATTTTTACGGATATTTTTGTTAGGTCCAAAAAATTAAATAAATTTGTTTCCTATACTGTACAAAAGCTTCATTATTTTGTAAATTATGAGTATATAAAGCGGTCTATAGATTTATTAATACTCAAAGTTCGTTCCAATCGTCCAGTGTGCGGCTTAGTAGGAACGCAAGCAAGTCCGAAGAGATATTTTATTTCACGGCTTTTATACGGGTCTTATTTCACTGTAATACTGGACTTAAGTAGAAATGTAAATGAAAATATGAATGGCTGATAAGGGCCTGAAAAAACATAGGGTCTGTGCCGCCGGGTTGAGTAGGAATGAATAACTATGATTTTCACTTGTACCAGCTGCAGGGCCCGGGGGAAGCAGGGGGGGGGATTAATTTCGGAGAAGGCACAAATACCGTCTTAAGGTCTAGGCACGTCTTGTTGAGAAAATTTCTCAGCCATTCATTTTTCCTCACGCTTTTCTTTCACCGTTTAAGTGAGTAAAATTTCAAAATGGCAGAATTGCGTAACTCAAACTCGAACTACCGTTACATAACTAAGCTATTATTACTGCGTCAAGAATCAGTACGATATTCCATGACTACCATTTTTCACTTTGTAGTGTTTGTTGCTTCTAAATGTCTGCTGGCAAATGAAAGCCAAACAATACCACGTCGTATTGGGAAATATATGTACTACAAATCTCTTTTTTCACAATCCTTTTTAATTTTACTTACAAAACAGAATTCTAAGTTTTACGTTAACACCTTGAAACATACACATTCATACAATACATTCATACATACAAAATTATGATAAACTCGAGTCCACTCATTAACAAATTCCCAAATGAATTCACAATACCTCAGATGCCAGATGCCTCACCACTGAGGTGAGGCATTTTATGTAGCATTCCAAAAGATTACGTACATTTAATTACAAACATTGTAAAAAGACAAGAAGGACCTGTTTAATATATTACATACAATGTTTTTCTTACACGAATTTTGAGAGTAATTGTTTTCAGAAATAATTATGCTCTTGTTTTACGGTATATTAAATTAAGAATAAAGAATGTTTGTTAAAATAGACGGATAGTCAACTTATTGTAGGAATATACGAATGTAAAATATAATATGCTTACCTAAAAATATGGATTCATGGACTTTATCGCTATATTATTGATTAGTCACAGGCTGATTATACGTCACCATGGATGATCATGGATGGATGGAAAGAGTCTGAAAATTCAAGGTGAAGATGATTTTAATATACCGCGATAGAATCTTTAAAAAATAAATTTCGAGACTGCCTCGTTGGCCTAGAGGTCGTACAGAGCGAATGCCGAGGTCTTGAGTTCTATTCCCAATATAAAAAAAATTACAGTAGGAATTCCTGAACTAATCATTACTGAAGAACGTGAATTGCTTGGACCATGCACTTCAAAGATACATGATGTTATTTGCATGTATGTTATATACTTAGCCATAGGTATTGATTTTGAAGAAACACCTACAAAACGACATGGCCGTAGTTATTAATTTTAAAGATACACTAGGAAAACAACATCTTCTATGTTTTATGTCGATTAAAATAATATCGATAAAGCGCGATAAATTAGATTTTTAATTGACCCACACGGCACAAATATTTGTATTCGGTTCTTACTCGTACAGTAAGTCCTGTAACAATTTGTGTTTTTAAACGTAGCCAACGACAAACAAGTCACATACAAGAACATCTTAGTGTGGAATAAAAATTGTTGTAGGTATATCAGTGAATGATGGCTTTTCAATGTAAAGTGAATATTTATCTGACGATTAAATGGTGACAGAAAACATTGTGAAAAAACCTGCATACTTGAGACACTTCTCTCGATTGTGCGTGATCTCGGGCAACAAGTACCTACTAGGGAAGCATGATGGGTTATAGGCCTCCCTGTCAAATGAGAGAAGAGCCGTGCCCAGCCGTGGGCCGGTGATTGGGTTGATAAATCATTTTAATCAACCCAATTACCGGCCCACGGCTGGTAATTGTTGTATCATCAAATACAACAGTGTTAGATTAGCAATTTAGAAATTGTTCACCAATTTACATAATTTACGAAATTGTGTTGAAATGAGATGACTGTATAAAATGTGTATAGAAGCGGCTCTAATTTTCAAAAGCTGATATGTACACGCCAAATTATTTGCTTTGTTTTACAAATTCATGATTAGCGTATTTACAATAAGGAGCTTAGAACGTGAATAGCTTTTCAAATGTATTATGATTGATACGTTTGACTGGCCACTGAATGCTATACTGAAACTATTTGATCAATTTAAATGTAACTTATCCACTGGCGCGCCTCTGGGTACCATGGAACCCAAAACGCGACGTCACGAACGGAGTGTAATAATTTTTTTTAATCATTTAATGCGTTTTGTTTTAAAATAATTTCATAGAGGCATTGGTTATCCAGTCATCCGTCACGCCTGTCGTCCCCGGAGGGTTAGACAGAAGTGTACTAAAGTATACATACAGTATAAGTAAAGTATACGTACACATTCGCCGCCATGTTTTAAGTCTCATATAATAGGGGGTAGCGTATTGCCATCAACCAGGTTCGAAGCCAAACTCCGAACTGCTACTGAGAATTTTATAGAAAAACCGAATTACACCTTATTTGACAACTAAACAGCCCCACTGTAGACCACAGATCCAACGAGGCAGTTTTTTTATTTAACTACGACATAATATTCGCATTCAAAAATAAATGTTATAAAAAATAAATAAAAAATAATGTCATTATTCTATTAGTGAATATTTAAATGATGGAAGTTGGAATATTGTAATTTGATTATTGACATTTAATATTAAATTGACATTTCTTTTCAATTGATTTCTACTATTATTATTGTTTATTAAACGGGTTATTAATGGGCCATATATTGCTTTACATAATTGATATAAAAAATATAATATTTTATTCTAATTTTGCATGCCGTTTAATGGTTGAATATGGTGATACTCTGTATTTATACTTAAGAACTATGTCTACAATACCCATATTTCGCAAAATAAATTATTTGATTTGATTTGAAAAAAAAGACAATCTTTTATATCCACAAATTTAGCAGAAGTATTCTGCCGTCGTAATTAAAAAGGGCATAACTAACATTAAGTAAATATTGAGAAAATAGAGTTTGAATATTTTTTTAGTTTTTATTGAAAAAAACACCCATAAACTATGTTTTCCGAAATTTTGCGAATGGCAATACTTGCATTTATATAGTACATATAAGACCATAGTATATTTTTTATTTTATTTTAATGCATAAAATAGATAATTAGCTTATTTTTTTTCATCTTAACATAAAAATTAAGTTATACATTATAATATTACGTTTAAAAGGCACAAACAACAAATTGTGCCTTTTTAATGTAAAATTTTGAGGATTTTTTTATAATGTTACATAGAAAAGGCACATATATTCAATTGTGCCTTTTCACTGTATTATTATTCGTATAGATTTATACAGTAAAATATTAGAAACTTGCTGTGCCTCGCGGTTTTACCTGCTTAGTTCCCGTTCCCGCGGAAATTTCGGAATAAAAACGAGCCTATGAACTTGCTCAAGCTTTACACTACACAGATAGTCTAGAGCCTGAGGTTCATTAAAAATTCATTAGAATCTGGTCAGTCAATATTATGTAGGGAAGTAGAGGTAACTTCTTAATAAATAAAATAAAGTAATTACAAGAAAATCAGACGTTTATTTCAAAAAGTTAACAAAATAAATATCATATTATTAAAGTAGGAACCTTCAATCATAATTAGAAACTATAATAATTAACTAAGTTATTAACATTTTAATCAAAATCTCGAATTAAAATTGAGCTACAAAATTGCCCACCCCGACTATAATTTTTATTACTAGAAATGCGTCTTAGCACAAAATTATTTTCCATAAAAAATCAAGTAAGACAACCAAATCAAGTAAGAAATATAAACAATATTTATCAAAATAAAGAAAATGAACCTAGTTTTCAGAAACATTAATAATTATTATAACACATGTAGTACAGCAACAATCCATCTTCACACAACCGGGCCAACTTTTAACATTTACAAGGGGGTCAAACAGGAAGATCCTCTGTCTCCAAAACTTTTCACTAGCACCCCTTAGGAGGTCTTCCGCAAGCTGGCTGACAGATGGGCAAACAAAGGAATCGATATCGGAGGGCGAAGACTGACGAACCTGCGCTTTGCTGATGACATTGTGCTGTTCTCAACATCATCAGCAGAACTCGGCACAATGCTCGCGGATCTTAAACTCGCCAGCCTTGGGGTTGGCCTAGAGATGAACATGTCAAAGACCAAAGTTATGTCTAATAGCACCAAGAGACCAATTAAAGTCGATGGCGTGGAAATAGCGCATGCCCAAGAATACTTATGCCTGGGCCAAATAGTCTCTTTTCAGGCAAGACAAGACAAGGAAGTTGAAAGACGAGTTGAAAATGCCTGGAGGAGCTATTGGTCCTTAAAAACCTTCATGAAAGGGTGCCTACCTATGAAACATAAAAGGAAATTAATGGACATGTGCATCCTCCCCATTCTTACTTACGGTGCCCAAACTTGGTCTTCGACAGAAAGTCAAAAGGTCAAACTCAAGGTTTGCCAAACAGCAATGGAGCGTAGTATTCTGGGAGTTAAATTGACCGACCGGATCCGAAACAGTATACTGCACTCAAAAACTAAGATCGCCGACGTCGCCCAGAAAGCTGCCTAACTTAAGTGGGACTGGGCAGGCCATATTAGCCGCATGCCAGACCAGAACTGGGTTTAATAACAACTAAGTGGCATCCCACTTCCAGGCGACGACGAGGACGCCCAAGTCGTCGGTGGCGGGACAATTTGGATAAATTTCAACCAGACTGGTCCACAGTCGCGTGCAACCAACTGGCATGGAAGAAGAGGGGGGAGGCCTTTGCTCAATTTTGGGACAGTTCGGGCTAAAATAATAAAATAACAAATAGTCTATCAACTACTATGTAGTTTTATCACAATCATAAACTAGAATCAACTTCTTATTACTAGTAATGGCACTATGTATCAAATTTCTTTGAAAAAAGTATCTTCTAAAATATTTTCACAAAATAAAAAAAACTATCTCTGGTAAAACAAAAATACTAAATTTTAAATGATGCGTGGACTCGTCGTGACACGTTAGGCACAACTGGCGTAATCTCTCGCGTATCTCGCTCACCGCACTTCATCCCTCTTTAGAAATGTTAAATCGTAAAGGCATAACCGCCAGTGTGCCTATTTTTATGTATAAAATTTAAAGCGTAGGGTAAATAGAAAAGACACAACTGCCAGTTGTGACTTTGCTTCTAGATTTCTTGCTAAGGTGTCGGTATACAAAAAAATGCACAATTGCCACATAAGCCCTTCATATTTGGCATGCGCCAATTATGCCTTTTCTATTAAATATTTTAAAAACATAAATGTGAAGTAGAAGACATATATCACGTTGTGACCTTTTTCTATACAAAATCTTAATAAATGGTGCAGTTGTGCCCTTTAAGCTTAAGCTATCTTTGTTTGTTTTATTGCTAGAAATACACAAAAAATTGAGCAGATAGGCCTTTTTTTCCTAATTCCGAATATGTGTATAACTCAATTTCGATAAAAATGTTAGTTGTGCCCTTTTTTGTTAACACGGCAGTATTGCCATTACCCGTGACCAATAAACAAGATTCAAAATAATAATAATATCACTTCTAGATCGGTATCCAACATAGGACACTTATCAACCATAATAGACACCTCTACTAGAATAATAAATCATTACTTTTTTGTGTTTATATTTTTACAGCATTATATAGCTATCATTTACAACTGGACGACAAGCACGGCTCAAGTACTGGACAAACAATTTATATTCTGATGAACATGTTCAAATGAATAATGCAACATGTTACAAATAAATTAATCAAAGCGAGAGCCTTTATGCAAACGATATTTTTATATTAGATTGATTTGGTCCTGTTTAGAATGCGTGGGGGAAATGACCGGTTGTTATTCATGGCAGCTTATTTTGACAATCAGGTAGACTGGATAATAATTCAATGTATTGTGTATTTGATTGTATGTGTTTATTATGAAACGAAATTTTGTGATACATTTTATAGTAATATTATTCAGATAATAACATTATCTAATCAATGGCAAACGTTGTATAGGACGACTAGATGGAACGTCGACTTGCGGCAGTTGGCAGCTACTGGATGAGGAGAGCCGAAGCGATCTAGCGATCGATATGACGTTCACTAGGGGAGGCCTTCCCCCAGCATTGAATGAATACTGGCTGATGATGATTATCTAAACAAAATTGTTTAACTTGAAAACTGAAAACTTCTTAGTGAAATTGAACTCTCCTTGAATGAAATATTTTAGTTTGACTTTGAAATATAAATACCCATTAACTTTCGAATCAACATCAGCTACATACACAATTCTCGTGGCACACAGACCTCATATTGTATAGAGGCGACGCTAAAGCAGAGTGACGTCACACAACAACTGTCATTGTAATTCAGTAGCTGCAATCTCCTAGCTTCGATCCGATTACTTAGTACAATACTCGATGTCGCTTCACAGTACACTGATCACAATATTAGGCTACCACAGCTTCTGATAGGGTTTGAACATAATAGTATCAAGTATGTGATATATCACCATGTAGACCGATATCTGGTATTACCTATGATAGGAATACAGTGACATAAAAGGGAAATATAACTTAAATATCAATACATTTTCATTTCGAATTAATTGAAACTAACAACACAGCTCAGAGCTCATATTGAATAGAGGCGACGCTGATGCAGTGACGTCACACAACAACAGTCATTGTAATCCAGTCACTGCACTCCCCCGGCTTCGATCTGATTGGTTAATACAATACTAGGTGTCGGTGTGGGAGATCGGTGTATTTCCTTGATAGCGACAGGATTAATTATGTACCATAATAGTATCAGTCAATAGATATCAGGCTATGTAAACTGTGGAATATACATGGTGTAACACAGATAGACTTGTTACGGAATTAATATTAATTCGACTCGATTGGTGCAGTGATTGAGCAATCGGTTTGTGTGGAACGGGTTGTTGGTTCGATCACCCAACGGAGCAAATATTTGTACGGTCTACGGGCAGTTGTTCCAGGTCTGGGCGTTTATGTATGTGAAAATTTGTGGTTGTAAGCGCAACCAGGACACAGAAAAAAATACGAGTCTACAGTAATGATAAAACCCATAAGAAAAGAGAAAGTCTATTTTATTACTATAGCAGCATGTCACGTGAATCGTACTGCCTATCTAAACGGAGCTGAAAAACATTTGAAGCATTTATTACACGTTAAAATTTTAGTTGCACAGTTTCTAAAAGTTAATCCTAGAGATAAATCCGAAAAAAACACCATTAAAACTTAAAACATGTGTTTACAGAAATGTTGTAGCATACAGTTTTTGTACCAACATGTTCTGCCCTAATAGGCGTACAAATTGTTAGCTAGGCATGTATTAAAATAATAAAGAAACCAAACAAAAGGAAAATATTACAAAAAAGATACATATTAATAACAATAGTACTTCAGTAAGGAGTGACATTTAGAAAATCATTTACATCATAATAAAATTTATTTAATGATAGTTACTTAAATTTAAATAACGTAACATTTCTTTATTTTTTTCCTTTGTATTTGTACCTTATTGTAAATTTTAGGTGCCATACAAAGTATACTTTTCCCCATATGAGCAGTTTAGGCCGTGTGTAAACAAAGGTTTAAAATAAAACAGCTTCTACCCCTCCACTTAAACTAATACCATTGTACCCTTATTTCTTAAAAAATAATATTAATGTAATGTATGTTTTATATTCTTGTGTACAATAAAGCATATTGTATCTATCTAATACATACCTAATCCTAGGCATAGAACTATTACCATTGTGCTATTTATTATCACAACACAATTAGCAAACATGTTCCGATCCATTTGAACAACATCTATTTATTGAATTATCTCCTAAAATTATATCAATATGTGTTGAATACACGAACTGTTTCACGATGAGGCTTCAAAGCTGCTAATTATAATGCGATTTGTTTTGATACGCGGCGTAGCATAATATCTAAATATAATGTGGATGTGGTTGTGACGTAGCATATTGGATATTGGTAGGTTATCTCTGTGTTTATATGTAGAACATTTCTGCACCTTATCCTCATAATAATAAAGGCTAACAGTTATCTGAATTTATATGACGAGTCAGTAAAAACTTCGAAGTCGTAAGTCTCTAATGGGAATCCAAGTCACCTATATATAATTAAAAATATAATATAAATTAGTTACCACTCGCTTCAACAATGAAGGATGGATTCACTATTAGACTTTATAAAACATAGACTACCTTCAACGACGACCCAATTAGTCCAACGGTAGTTAACACTGCCTGCTGTGCTATGGGTCCCGGGTTTGAATCCCGGTAGGGACAAATGTTTGTATGATAAGCATGCATTTTTATTCGAGTCATGGATGCATCTATGTATAATATGTATGTATTTACAAAAAAAAGTATATATGTAGTATATCAGCCGACTAGTATCCGTAACACAAGCCTCGTTGCTTAGCTCGGAATTAGATGGCGCTGTGTCATAATGTTTGTTTATTTATTTATTAACTATTTTTAAAATATAATAACAGACTTTCTCGATACTTTTTTTTTTATTTGAATGTATGCTACCTTTGGCGTTTTGTTTTGAAGTTATTATTGTATAAAATCAATCTTTTGTAATTTTATATCTTAAAATTTTCTCACTGTTTACTCTGTACGTAACATTATTGCAAGTATAACATAATAAGCTCAAAACTAAGCGACCATTCAATAAAATGGAACGTTATAAAAATGGACAGTTTTGTTTTGGAACAATTAAAAAAGGATAATGCCCTGTCGACACGATAGGAGCAATAAAAGAACCCCAAAAGGCCGTGGAAATGACAAACAAGCTCTTCATAATTATAATCACGCTCTGACATAATGACTTGACATAATAAGATAAGGGAGGGCTTCGCCACTCGATGTTGAAACGAGGCAAGTTTATATACTCCTCACGGGCACCGCTTTATTTTTGTATGACACATTAATGATATAATATACTCTATTGACAGTTTAATACGGATAAAAATAGTCTGATTTTAAATATGTCAGACTTTTTGGAAGTTATGTGCGTATTTATCACATGCTCAAAGGGAATAAGGGAACCAACATGCCTAAGATGTTTTCTAGCAGTATATAAATACATAAGAAAATATTGCCAACTAGTAAAGGAATCACGCGCAATGCACACGGATAGAAAGGCCTTCCAAAAACATATATTAATTTACATCGTTTTTTAGAACAAATAAAAAGTTATCGTCATCATCATAATTATCAACCGTTAGACGTCCACTGCTGGACATAGGTCTCATCAAGGATCGCCACGACGACCGGTCGTGCGCCGCCCGCATTCAGCCGATTCCAGTGACCTGTAAAAAAGTAAAATAAAAAGTCAATCAGAATTAATTTATAAAAAGAAAACTTATTTTATGGACAATATTCTTTTGAATCTTTCTCGATCAAAATGTGCAGCAAAAATTAAACCACATAATTTGTAAGTTAGATCCGAAACGTCCGGAATAAATAATACCGCAATAATATCCCTAAAATATATTTTTATTTCAAGAACCTAGCACATTACAATACGTGGTTACATAACATGTAGGTAGAAATATACATGGTGTCTTCTATATGCATATTATTTATTTCTGTTGTAAATTTGTTTCTATTCTCTGAACTCATTCCCACCCTCAATCACTCTAACGTTTGCTGTCAGAAAACACAATTTTCAGTTAAGCTCGCCTTTGTACATATTGTGAATTTTACAATTGTGTTTGTGTGTATGGCATACAAAATAAATAGATTACTTAACCAACTGTGCTGATCGATGTATGGAACCTAATGCAAATTATTAATAATAACACAGAAGTAAAATAGGTTTAGCGCGGTGTTTTAGTTTTAGTGAGCGACTTAATAGGTACTAATATTATAAACGTGTAAGTATGTCTGATTCTTGGTACCTTCCCATGTTTCAACCGCTGCACCAATTTAGATTATTGAATTATAAATTTGATATAAAGATAGTTCGAGTCCCGGGATGGACATAAAATAGTTTTAATCCCTGCAATCAGCCCTTAAAGGGGTGCAAATGGGAGTGAAAGTTTCGTGCAAATCAATGATTCATCAATTTAATTTTTAATACAGGACTTATGTCTGTTTATATATTTTCTTATTCAATAGTATATAATAAGGCATCGTGAAAAATAAAAAAAAATCAAGAAAAGCATCGAATAAAAAATACCTGCCGAAATCGTGAGCAAGAGCTAGAAGGTACAAAATATACCTAGTAACAACTAATGTTCATTTGCATAGGGAGTGTATCTGTTATAAAACGAATAGTACTACGAATGTTCACCTGTCCACAAATAAATGCAGCTTCAGCTTACACGTTACAGCAGGAACAGGAACCACCGTGCACCGTACAGTTATTCACCACGTTGGGCCACCGTCGCAGACAAATTACAACGTTGGCCAATCCGTCCTTTGTCCAGACCGTGACTAATGTGTTACGAGCGTATTGCCGACCAGCCAATAAGTGAACTGGCCGGCTACAGCAATGCATGTTGGGAACTATGATTTGTGATACAGTTTCTTTGGTGAAACTGGTATGAATAGGACTGGACTGGAAATGAAAAACAATCGTACTACCCGCATCTCTGAAGTAGTAGGTTCCCTAAAGTGTTAGGCAGTCTGTATTTTGTCTCCTGTAAGTATTCTTATACTGGCTGTGGTAGCCTAGCGGTGTGACTAGTGGACTGAGATGTCAAAGTCCAAACCCAAGGCATGCACCACTGACTTTTCGGAATTTATGCGCGTATTTATCACATACTCGTACGGTGAAGCAAAATATCGTGAAGAAACATGCATGCTTGAGAGATTTTCTCGATGGCATGCAGTCTATCAACCCGCAGTGGGCTCGCGTGGTGGACTATAGCCTAATTCCTCTCAAACGAGAGGAGACCCGTGTCCAACAGTGGGACAACAATGGGTTGATGATGATGAAGTACTCATCTGGGTCTTTGTTCTACGGCAAATAATCTTACCTCGCACCTGATAAGTAAGCATTTGCCGTGGCAGAGGCAAAACCTATTCGCCCTTTTTTTGAAGAACCCTACTATATCCTCGTTTGGGAAAACGAATTAGCTCATTTTACAGCCTAATTGTGAGTGGAATGAAGTTCCTCTGGAAATGTATGACATGATGATATTGGTTCTAAGGTATGAGAATGAAATAAAGCCGAATTTTATAAAAATGTAAATAATAATAATTATTATAACAATTTTATTTAATATTTTATCCACTTTACATAGCATTAAAAAACACTACACACGACTACCAGACCAGACTATAAGGGAGTAAAGTTTTCTTCATATTAAATTCATTAAAAAATTTCAAGCATGTGATTTCATTTTCCAAACAAAAGCCGTTTTTCTTCCGTTCTACGTAAAGACGTTCCCTTGGGTGTTGTAAACGACGTGATTATTATTATATAGTTTAGGTAAACAGTAAAATGTCTTTTGGCGAGGTATAACCCGGTTCTCTTGGGTGTCGTTAGAAGTCAGCAAGGAACTATGGCACGACAGCGGCTTGTGTTGGACTAGAAGCTTATGTTGCACTAGCTTTTTCTCGCGACTTCGACTGCGTAAAATTTGTAATTTTATTTCCCCCTTTTGAGGGATGATTTCCCGGATGAAAATCCTATGTCCTTCCCCAGGACTTAAACTATCTCCATACCAAATTTCTTCCAAATCGGTTCAGCGGTTATAGCGTGAAGAGTTAACAGACAGACAGACACATTTTCACATTTATATTCACATTTTACTTTATAGTAAGGATGTCACGTGTATGACCTCTTCATTTAATCCTATAATACTCAACTGATCGATGTCAGGTATTTTTTCGTGTAGTAGCAGAGCATTCTTGCATAGAACAAATATTTGTATGACCAACAGGTTCCATTATTCCAGTCTGAAAGTTTCTGTAACTGACCATTTCAGTTTATAAACATCTAACACACCACCCTAATGTATTATCATATCACAAAAATATCCAAACAACAGCTAAAAAAGAAGAAAGCCTCTGCTTTTTAAAGCCAGTTGAAAAAAAAATACTACAAAGTATGTTTTGCCGTAAACAATGCGGGGAATAATCACACTAATTGCTTATTCAAACATCCGTCTGTAAAACAAGACAATCAAAAAAGGAAGCCCCCAAAAAATATTCTCAAAGAGTAATTCCACTTTAAAAAACTCATAAAACACTGAGAGACAAAGATATCTTATAACAAATTTATGGGTACCCTCATAGTGGCTCAGGATGTGACGTCGTTAATCGCTTCCACAAAATTATGGTGTCCCCACGACTAAATTATTAACGACGCAAAGGAATATGGAACAGAATTAACTCTTTTGTTAACATACGTGGGCCACGGTGAAGGTAATTAAGAAGGTGCATTAAATATTTTTTGTAAATTATAGGTATTCACCACTTATATACACAACAGATTTATTATCATACTAGCTGTTCCCACGGCTTTGCCCGCCTGTTAGAGACATAAAAAGTACCCACGGCTTCGCCCGCTTGTTAGAGAGATAAAAAGTACCCACGGCTTCGCCCGCCTGTTAGAGAGATAAAAAGTACCCACGGCTTTGCCCGCCTGTTAGAGATAAAAAGTACCCACGGCATCGCCCGCCTGTTAGAGAGATAAAAAGTACCCACGGCTTCGCCCGCCTGTTAGAGAGATAAAAAGTACCCACGGCTTTGCCCGCCTGTTAGAGATAAAAAGTACCCACGGCATCGCCCGCCTGTTAGAGAGATAAAAAGTACCCACGGCATCGCCCGCCTGCTAGAGACATAAAAAGTACCCACGGCTTCGCCCGCTTGTTAGAGAGATAAAAAGTACCCACGGCTTCGCCCGCCTGTTAGAGAGATAAAAAGTACCCACGGCTTTGCCCGCCTGTTAGAGATAAAAAGTAGCCTATGTGTTAATCCAGGTAATAAACTATTGGTATGCTATAATTCATCCAAATCCCACAAGTGGTTTTTACGTGAAAGAGTAACAAACATCCATACAAACTTTCGCGTTTATAATATTAGTAGGATTTAGAACTACCGTAGCCTACAGACGTTTGCGCGTTGCCGATCCTGACGAAATAGCTGTCAGAATAGTCCCCCCCCCCATAACTAACTCTGGTAATCTTACTCACTCCCAGAAACACAAGTATTGTTGATTTACTGTGGTCTGTAAGGCGGAGTAACTTCTCCAGTCGAGCGGCTCAATTTGAGCGAGAAATATCGGTATGCTCTACCTCTCGAAAAATATTAGAATAAATACATACATACATACATACACTCACGCCGTTTTACCATGGGGGTAGGCAGAAACTACAGAATGCCACGCGCTACGGTCCCTGCATACCACATACCTTAAGTGTTAGTGTAATAAGTAAGTTATACGAAGTTGGACTTCTTTACCCCTATCCTGTGTGTGCACACCAACAAAGCCTTATTTATTAAATAAACAGGCAACAGTATAAAGGGAATGTATTCTCATTATAACTTGGGTAGGGAACTAATTAATTTTTAAAAGGAAATTCTTGGCCGCTTTCGTTAAGATTAATTTGTAGATAGGCCGGAATTGCTTCTTAATCTAATAATAATTAATTGAGATGACAGTCCTTGGCGTTCTTGGAGCGAATTCTTTATGTAATTCAGTACTTATTTGTAAAAAAAATATCTGTGAAGTAATTTTTTTTTATTTTTTGCTATGGGTTTGGGTAGGCAGTAACTAACGAACGCGGTACGACTCTTTTGCTCATCCACATTAATATTATGTATTGTCATAATTATACGCCTGACAATATCTGAATATTATGTAGTATGATATTTTAAGAGCTGTAAGAAAATTAAACCTTCAAGTTTTTAAAGCAAGGTTTTACTATCTTATTAATCTTATTTTAGTTGTACTGTACGAATAGGTCATTTATAATATATATCGTCGTATTTTTATGGTATAATTTACAATGCTATCTAAATCTAATATATGTATTTAATTCCATAGTTCATTTTACAAAATATACGTATATCGATAGGAATTAATCAACGTTATCTCAACAATTACCCTAAATAATTTCCACATTTCTCAGATAACTAATATCCGTATGTTTACAATATTCACCCTTAATGCCTTTCCAATTTGATGATTGACGCGGGCTAAAACATTGCAAAAGCAATAAAATCATAAGTATCTTTTTTCCATCACAAAAAATACCGTACCCTTAAAATAACATTAGTAACTTATTCACGAAAACCAAACACGAGTCAAGTCGAAACAATCGACGGCGCTAATCCTTCCCAATCAGTTCTACAGAACTGTGTTAAATAACTTACTTAGCCTCCGAGCCCCGAGCCACGAGCCACGAGCCACGAGCCCCGACGATCCAACTGGATCGGTACATGGCAATGCCATTCTAAACTTAACTAATCCCAGCTTTGCTTGGAAGTCCCGCTAGATATCAACAGACAAGTCAAACGCAATAGTGATTTCATGTTTTATGTTTTGTTGTGGACGATAGGCTGACTAAACTATACTTAAGTTGTAATTTGTTTAAAAAAGTATTTATTATTTATAAATACATTTTCACCTTGTCTTTATATGTATATGTGTGTGTACGACTACGTCTGTCTCTTTGTAGGTATGTGCATGTGCGCTTGCACGTAGCCGACTCTTATATGTGTGTGTGTTCGTGTTTCGTTGTGCGATGTAATTATTAGTCTACAAAAAATTAAGTATATATTATGATTATATTCCCTTAATTTATTGAATAATTCATTTCTGAATATTCCTAAACTACAAACATCCCAGCAGCTCTAGACCAATTAATCAGCACTGTTATTATAACGAATCTTTCTGGCCTCAAAACCTTCATGTTCAGTATCTACTAAGTGAACTCAAAAGATGTAACATCAATTGATCGCTTAGCGCTTCACAATGGTGCCAGAGGTGTTAAGTGCGATTTGTTAGCGCACAATGAACGTGCGAGAAAGCACAGTCAGTGTCATTAATCCTAATAACGGCCCAGCTCTGTCGAACTTAAGAGAGATAGCTTTAAGAAAAAAAAAATTTACCGGCTATAAAATCAGGAACATACGAGATTATTCCGTCTTAAACGTCTTTGTACTTGCTCAAATGGGTTTCGTTTATTAACATGCAATTTTCTCCAGTATGCAGGTTTCCTCACGATGTTTTCCTTCCCCGTTTTGAGCATGTGATTAAATACGCGTGTAATTTTGAAAACTAAGTGACCTTGAGATATAATAAATATTTTCTGGACATTGTGACACAGCGCCATCTAGTTCCGAGCTAAGCAACGAAGCTTGTGTTACGGATACTAGATGGTTGATATACTACATATAAACTTTTTTTTGTATATACATACATATTATACATTGATACATCCATGACTCGAACACAAATGTTGATGCTCATCACAGAAACATAGAACCAACATAAAACAGCAGGCAACATTAACTACCGCTGAGCTAAACGGGTCATCATAATATAGGAAGACTAGGGACCTTTGATTTCTCATTTTTTTTATGGTGATAAGGCGGCAAACGAGCAGGCGGCTCACCTGATGGTAAGTGATGACCGCCGCCCATGGACATTTGCAACACCAGAGGCTTGCAAATGCGTTGCCAAACCCCTTAGCAACCGTTCAGGTTTCTTAAATTAGGGAGTTACTGAACTGACAGTGTTCGAGAGAGGAGTGGACTGGTGTAAGAAATGAAACTATGATGGTTTTAAAGAGAAATTTAGTTAATTCAGACACTAGTAGCGCAATCACAATGATAGTAAAAACACACTGACAGGACAAAAAACAATCAAATCAGATATAAAAATAAAACTATCAAAAATAGAACTGTTGCCAGCCAGTCGCCAACATTCCGGCCCCCTAGTGGAACACTAAGTCCTGGTGGCAACTGGCTGGGGGTCTGCCACGAGTGGAAGGAGCTTTCGGACTGGTCGGCGTAGGATTCCTCCTTTGGTCGCGACATCTGCGACGCGAACCAGTCCGTCAGGTCCCGGAAAAGTTTTAGAAATCCTTCCTAGAAGCCAAAGACCTCGTGGCAGGGTGTTGTCGGCTATCAACACTACGTCTCCCTCGCAAAATTTTGCCTCATTCTTGTTCTGTCCTCTTGGAATAAGGGTCGGCAGGTATTCGAAAAGCCACCTGTTCCAAAAGTGATCAGCTAGCCTAAGAGCGTGTCGCCAATCGCACCTTCGCAACAAGTCGCTGTCTGTAAGTTTGACGGGCCACTGCGCGACAGATGAAGAACCGAGAATGAAGTGAAATGGGGTGATTGCTTCAGGAGCGTCAGTGGAGTTTGAGACATATGTGAGCGGCCTGGAGTTCACAATTGATTCCGCTTCCAACAATAATGTGATTAAGATTTCCTCACGGGGGGCTCTATCTTTTAAAGTTGCGCGTAGAGCGGACTTGATAGAACGCACGAGCCTCTCCCAAGCACCGCCCATGAAAGGTGAGGCGGGCGGAATAAAACGCCATGAAATCTTGCGGCTGGCTGTAAAATCTCGTATGGTGTCATCATAAAAAGCGGCAAGTTCACGGTTCGCTCCAACAAAGTTTGTTCCATTATCGGAGAATATCGTCGTTGGAGTTCCTCGCCGTGCTATCAGGCGTCTAAGGCTCATTATTGCTGAATCTGATGAAAGTGAGGTGACAATTTCCAAGTGTACGGCTCTTGTAACCAAGCATGTATATAGAGCCACCCATCTCTTTTCCCGCCGTCGACCTACGGCCACCTCTATTGGTCCGAAATAATCTAAACCAACGTGCGTGAAAGGTCGCGTATGGTGATCAAGCCTTTCTAGTGGTAGGTCTCCTGTGGGCGGTGTTATGAGTCGGCCGTTTTGACGTCTACATTTTATGCAGGATTTTGCGATGCTTCGTATAGTCGTTCTCGCCCGTAAGATCCAGTACTGTTGTCTTAGCTCGTTCAATACAAGTTCATGATTACCGTGGCCAGCTTCGACATGTTTATGTAGAACCATCAGGCGAACGATGCGGTGGTGACCGTCCAGTATGATAGGCGATTTTGCACTCTCGCTCACCCCAGGGGTGGACTTTATGCGTGAGTATAGTCGTAGTAGACCATCCTGGCCGAGTTCTGGAGCGAGCGCAGCAATGCGGCTACTCCTCGGCAGTGGCTGTGAGGCATTCAGGGTCTTGATTTCTTCCAAAAAGCTGTCTACTTGCACCCTCAGAAGCAATGTCTTCTCTGCTTGGTCGACGTCAGCGGCAGAAACTTGCGAGGGAGACGTAGTACCACGAGCACCCTCTGGAAGCAAATGTGATGATTGACATAACGATCGAAATTTTCGTATAGCCTGAAATACTCGGGCTGTTGCTCGTAATAACCGTAGCCAACTACTAAAACGGGCTGCATCTGGGACCGATGGGCCATTTAAGGTGTAGTCTACTAAAAACCCCGTGAACTCTGGTTTTAGCTCAGCAGATTCGTTGGAAACGCGCTCTAAAGTTAAGTCAGGTTCACTTGGCCACTCTGAATACGGATTCATGAGAAAAGAGGGGCCAATGAACCATCTATGTGATGTGGTGAATTTAATTTCTTTTGGCTTCGTAGCATCGTCTGCGACATTAAGCTCGCTAGGAAGCCATCTCCAATTTGATGGATTGGTGAACTCAATTTCACCTAGTCTATGCGCTACAAATGGTTTAAAATTGCGCGCATCACTGCGGATCCATTTCAATACAGTGGTTGAATCGGTCCAGTAAAAAATTGTGGAAGGTTTCGTGCGATGAGCGACCAAAATGCTTTGTGCGTAACGACATGCAATCAGTGCTGCCTGCAATTCGATTCGTGGGATGGAAAGTGGCTTCAAAGGGGTAACACGCGCTTTGCTGCCTATTAAGGCAAGCCTAACTGAACCATCATCAAAGGTATAACGCCAGTAAGCGACACAAGCATAGGCTTGTTCCCCCCCATCAGCTATGATGTGTAGTTGAGTGTCACACGTCCCTAGTCTGCCCATGTACCACCTTGGAATGCGAAAATTGGCTGTGGCTGTCAGTTGGTCAAACCAGGTTCTACATTCATTTTCATATTTTATAGGGACAGGCGAATCCCAATCAATTCCTTCCCGCCATAACTTTTGAACCAAAATCCTACCCTGGATTACAATGGGCATGAGCAGACCTAAAGGGTCATAAACACTCATGACACTAGATAGGAGACTTCGTTTCGTTACCCTTGCTATTTCTCCACGACCTATCCGAAAACCAAGTGTATCGTTATAGGGATTCCATTTAACACCTAATGCACCTACGTCATTGTTAGGTGGTAAGTTTACGTCAGAGTTTGACTCGCTATGAAGTTCTTTTGGCACTAAAGCTAGCGCCTCTGGTACGTTCGATACCCATGAACGCATTTCAAAACAACATGACTTATGAACTGTGACAATATCGGCGGCTAAATGTGCAGCATCTAAAAGCTCAAATTCACTTCCGATAAAATCGTCCATATAATGATCATAGATAATGGAGTGAGCAGCGGCGGGATAATTGGCCTCAAACTCTTTAGCATTCTTATTTTTGATGTACATAGCAATAAAGGGGCTAGATATAGCACCAAAAATTAAAGAAGACATTCTGTACTCTTTTACCGTATCCTGTGTATTACCACTGCGCCATAAAAACCTAAGTGCGTCGCTGTCACTTTCTTTTATTTTAATTTGAGGGAACATTTCTCGTATGTCTGCATTAAATGCTATTGGTCCCTCCCTGAAACGAAATAAAATACCTAAAAGGGATTGCAATATGTCAGGGCCTTGTAATAACATGCTATTTAGACTGACACCCTTAGTGACAGCTGCTGCATCATGAACAACCCTTAACTTACGCTTTTGTGGATGGTACACACCAAAATGGGGTAGGTACCATCGTAATGAATTAGAAGATTTATTTTTTAAAAACTCATCGTGATATGACAACGGATCACAAAGTTCCGCGTAACCTTTTTGAATAATGCCATCTATAAAGCCTTTGTAAGCTGTTGCGAAAGTTTCGTCCTTAGCCATCTGTTTCTCAAGTGATTTGAGGCGTGATAAAGCGTGAAAGTAATTGTCAGGTAAATTGTTAATTATCTGTTCCTTCCAGGGCAAGCCTACCTCAAAACGACCAGTGCTTAATCTTCGGGCAGACGATTCGAGTAAGCCGACTGCGTGTGTGTCATATGTGTTTTGCCTCGGGGCATGTTGTTGTATACCCAATGAGTCTATCTCGTATTGTTTTTTAATAAGCGTTTCAAGAGAATCGAAAGATCGTGAAGCAAAATCTGTTATGGAGGTATTGTTGATGAAATCTATAGGTTTAGCGGGCGTACTGTTGGCAAAAACTATAGGTTTAGCTGTCGTGGATATTGCGCCATGAACTACCCAACCCAAAAGAGTTCTCGATGCTACAGGTTCATTTTTTCTACCTACTTTCATCTCACGGCTCAAGGACAGGTGCCAGTCAGCAGCTCCGATGAGAACGGTTGGCGTGGCATTTTGGTGTGTTAGGACATCGGCTAAATCTACTAGATGTTGAAATTTTGAAAAGTCTATCATATCTGTAGATTGTGGACTAAGTCGAAGAGACGTGATGCTCCGTGCACCTTGAATATAGTGACAGTCTGGAAGGTTACGTCCACGTATGTAAAAATTGACAAGACATACCTCCGTGTCCAAGAACATACCACCTATACCGGTGACACGAAGTTGTTGTCGGCCTGTAGTCGTTGCCCCAATGCGCGTCGCTACTTCGCTGTCTATAAGTGTAGTGGTACTGCCCTCGTCGAGAAGCGCAAACGTGTCGAAAGTGCCGTGTGGACCTTCCAAAACGACTGGCAAGATCTTCAGCAAACCGCGCATTCTCGTTGCAGGTACCTTGAACAATGCGGCGACAACCTCACCAGCTTCATGAGGCACGACGGTATTATTTGGTGAACTCTGCGGTGAGTTAAGTTGATTAGCGTTGGTTTTATTATCTAATGGTGAAGTGACATTGTGGAGCAGAGGATGGTGGCGCCTAGTGCAGCCATTGACACCGCATCTCTTTGTTGGACAATTATTCCAGGTATGTGGATGCGATTTAAGGCATCTGTAACAAGTTTTTGTACCAGTTGCCCAGCGCCACCTCTCGTCGACCTCAAGCGATAGAAAAACCTTGCATGTCTTTACTGAGTGCGAACCCTGTTTGCAATATGAGCACTTGCTATCTTTATCGTTAGAAACAGTGGCAAAAACATTAACATTTTTTGTCATTTTGGGCTTATTAAAAGCGGGCTTATAATTTGACGTGCTTGGTGTTACAAGTGCATCAGCCACATAGTTGAAGTTGAGCTGTCTCTCGGCTTCGGTCACTAAAAACCTAGAAAGTAGTTCTAATTTGGTTACGGTAGGCTCAAAAGGTTTGTGAGTTGCTGTGTAATCTGTAAAACGATCCTTTGTGTTGTCAGTGAGCTTTGACAGTACCATCTGAAATAACTCAACCGACGACAAATACTCATCCTGTTTGAGCCACCTGATGGTAGCTAAACAGTTCCTAAGCTTGTTGGCTAATGTGTTTAAATGCTCCGCATTAGTGCTGGACTTTAAGGGTCGAAGGCCAGCAATTTCATGTTTAATCAACAATTCTGGTCGGGCATAATTTTGCTGTAAGGCAGTCATCACCTCCTCGGGGTCTTGCGCTTGAAATAAAATGGAGGTAATAGCCTCTCGAGCTGCACCGCGGATAGCAACAACAAGGCGAGCAATGTTTTCTGCAGGAGAAAAAAAGGCTTTAGTACGTTCGTAACTACACTTAAAAGCGAGCCAATCTCTAAGTTCGCCTGAGAAGGCGACAAGCTCCAAACGTTTGTGGTGACCAGTGCAGGCAATTGCCTTTTGTGGGTCGAGTGTAGCGCTAGGAAGTTGTGGGTCGCGTGGGACGTTAGTAAAGTGTGAGTCGCGTGGGACGTTAGTAATGTGTGGGTCGTGTGGGACGTTAGTAATGTGTGGGTCGTGTGGGACGTTAGTAAGATGTAGACCATGTGGATCGTGATCCTTGGACTTGTTCTGATGTCCAACCCATTCCACAACACGACTTTGAGAACTACATGAAGTATTGTACCTCTGGGATTTTTCGGAGTGCGCAGACTGTGCCTCGAGGGAGGCGAGATGAGCGCGCAGCTCCGTCTCGTCGGCCTCTTGTTGTAGGAGCGCCAGTTTACGCTCCCGTTCGCGCTCATTATTGGCTAGTTCGCGCTCACGCTCCACGCGCCGACGCCGAAACTCGGCTTCGACGGCCAGCTTTTGTGCCAACACCGTCGAACTAGATTTAGATGTGTGTGATTGTTGTGTTAAGTGTCTACTACCGTGTCGTACCTCGAGTGGTTCCGTGACGCTGGTGGGACTCATTGGGACTTCTTGCCTTTGCGCAATGTTCCCCGGGTGTGAGTCCGCTGTTGCGGGGTTGACCACATTTGTACCGCTCACGCCTGGCTGTGGCTGGACTAAAACTGCCTCGCCGGTCGCGCTTGCGTTTAATTTACTAGTACTTCTTGTAACCACCATAGTTCTACGTATGCTTAAGAAATGTCAAATGAAAGAAAAATGGGATAAAAATGTATGATAAAATGGTATGGGTAAATTTAATAGCTACGAAGGACCAAAATGTTCGAGAGAGGAGTGGACTGGTGTAAGAAATGAAACTATGATGGTTTTAAAGAGAAATTTAGTTAATTCAGACACTAGTAGCGCAATCACAATGATAGTAAAAACACACTGACAGGACAAAAAACAATCAAATCAGATATAAAAATAAAACTATCAAAAATAGAACTGTTGCCAGCCAGTCGCCAACAGACAGCAAACGGAATTCCCATGTTGTCAGAATAGTCACTCCCCCAATAAGCTCTAGTAACCTTACTCACTCGCAGAAAGACAACTATTGTTGATTCACTGCGGTCTTCTGTAAGGCGGAGGTACTTCCCCAGTCGGGCAGCTCAATTTGAGCGAGAAATCTCGCTATGCCCTACCTCCTACAAATCACATCAATCATTCTACGGGTCACACTACAAGACTATCATAGCTCATTTGTGTGAATTAATCAATTTAAAACAAACAGAACTAGACATCAAACCATTAACATGCTACACGATAAGACGAGACGGCCGACTAATCTGTTCTCTGAAGTCAGTTGCGAAACTTAGGTGGTATACAGTAATACAGTATCAATTGGCAATGTATGCGGCATTACAGAAGGTACATCAGAACGTATCGCGAACATCATTTGCGTTACGGCGCCGTGTTATCAACGCACATAAACGCGTGACATCCGCTAGTGAGAACTCGCCTCTATTGATAGGGTTGACTGTTTCATATATTATTATTTAGTTATTTGTCGTAAAATATATATTATTTTGGTTTAGTATGCAATTGTACTTGTTATGCAAGGTTTTTGTTATTATTTTTACTTTACAGTTGGCTTTATGTAGATACTGTTATTTAAATAACAATTTATTTACACTTGAGTTTTCTTTACTCTGTGTGTGTGGATCATTAGAGGACGAATATATATGGGCTGATAGTTATTGAGTGCAAAAATCTCATCACCTCATCGAAATCGTAGCCGAACAGTGACTGTGCCAGTTTTATAGAAAACAAATTACCCAATTATGTTTAGATAGATATCTAAATATATTATTATTTTCCCAATCTAGCCAACCCTGGGCACAGATCAGGAGTTGTACCGCACGACATAAGCCCGGCACACACAAGTATCGTTCCGAAACTTTCAGGCACGGGATTTGCGGATTTCACATTTATCCGTTTTTCACGGTTGCCGCCTTATGCGCGATAAACCGTCTGAGGTAAGCTTTAATATTTATCGTTCTCTCTTAAAGAAAAAGGTATTTCGCACTGTGATACTGTAAGCTACTTGCTTCTACGTGTTGGATAAAACAAAATTATGAAAATATAAACTCGCTTAAAGCAATAATAGTCCTCAACCAACTTTCATTTTTCCTCATAAATCAAGCTTGTATCTCCAAAATGTTACGCTTGATAAAATTGTACTGATATACATATAGGTTTGTTATATGATAGCTCAATACCAACCAGGCACAAATCCAAGCCCAAGGCTGCTACTGAAAAATTCAATAAAAATAATCTAATCGACCTAAAAATCGTACCCTAGCTCACCCATCACGCTTGCACGAGCCATACTTATAAGGCAGTTCTGTGATCGTATAACCAGTAGCAAAACATTACAAACACAATGCACATTATTCTAATAACGTAAATGCTAGAGCACACAAGACACTTGAGCGATGCGGTCGTCGAGACGCGCGGCCCGGCCGAGTCGCTTCTAATTTTAGCCGCTTGAGCGAGTGCGGTGCTGAGGCAACTGTGCCCTTAAAGAAACTAGTCGCTTAAGTGAGCACGCTTGTGTGCACTCGCCTTAATGCAGTCGCATTTTCTTCGTATATTTACGTTGTTTAATTTGAGAGTCAAATTTCTTTACACTCGTTGCTTTAAGCCCGTGCTGTTCACTTTATGGTGCTATTTGTCATGAAAACATAAATATCTTAACTTATAAAAGAACTATCCATTGCAATTCTTCGCTGAAATTTTACTCCTACTAATAATCGTATGTTTAGTTGTGACAGACTCCAATTCAAATACATTATTATTATAGTCATTCTAATAAAAAAGAAAGAATTTGATCGACCTCAACCTAGCCCAGGGGGACATAGCCCTGGATCCGCTGTTGGTTTCTATCGCGTCACTGCAGAATGTGTTATGTATATATGCAAGAGCAATTTTATAATACTTAAAAATATAGAAAGATAAGAACATTACCACGAACTCATTGAATTGTAGCCGCGATTATTCTACTCAAATACAAGGATTTTTAACTGGGTTCCATTGGCATTATAAAAATTGTTCAATATCGTTCAACCCTTCCAATCGATGGTATCTAATACCATAGACTGAAACACCAATATATCATGATTCATGGGGGTGTTTTTCAATTCCAACATGTAAACAAACCTTCCATATTAAACCACACTGGCGAGAGCGGATTTACCCGTATTAAGTGTAACATATTGATTTTTATATTCGCTTTAATAAAACCTTTGCCTTTTAACAAATTACTCTCTAAACGTACTCACAGAAGCAAAACGTTAAGTGTTATTTTCAAACAGGTTTATAACAAGCCAAAATTATTAAAGAGTAATCTCGTTCTTTATTCCGTACAAAAAAAAAACATACACGTTTCTAAAAATGAAAGATGTAATATTTCTACATGTAATATTTTCACTACATGTTTTCTTTTCTTTGTTTCGAAATTATTAACGTTTGTGACGTATTTTGAAGGAAACAGAAATACTGTGTCCTCAATATTTCTGTTTCTTGTCGAACGTTCAATAAATGAAACTTATTTCTGGCAGAACTTAGCTGCCAAGTCTATTTAGGTAGGTACCAGCCACAGTAAACGTAGTGGCATTTGTTTAATATGTAATGTTAGGTACATGAGATACATAACGTGAAAAAAAAATTGTGTTCATGAATCCCTTTTTTAAGATTTATGGAATTGTGAGATTTGGCATAGTTAAAGTTCATTGTATTACGAGGTGGATCGATGATCTGGTAAAGATCGCTGTTATACGCTGGATGTGGGTAGGAGTGCAGAACCAATCGTCGTCGTATTCCTTAGGGGAGGCTTATGATAAAAGACATTAATACTATGGTGGAATTTCATTCATTCTGTAAATACAAGTAAATATAAATTTATCCACGAAAAAACTGTATGGCACGAAGGATTATGGCATCCATATTACAAGTTTATTTTCGGAAGTACTTAATTGGGTTTTCTACTTATACATAGATCAAAAGCCGACTCGGGAATCGTTAGGCTATTAGGCATGTTTCTTTTTTTTCTTTAGTGACTTTCTGATTTTATATCAAGTGGTATTATAAAGGTAAATTTAATTTTCTGTCCTCTTTTATTAGTCAAGCCAAGATTTTGATACTGTTTTTAACCGACTCCAAAAAGGAGGAGGTTATCAATTCGACTGTTTTTTATCAGCCGTTATCATTCCTTTACAGAGCAAACATATCCTTTTTCTCCTTTACTGATGAGATCATCCCGTCTTCTCCTACTGCTCATCATCCAACCTAGTGCAGGTTCCATTCAGACGTGATGATCCACAACAAGTCCAACATACGACAGATTTAACTAGCCCAATTCCACGTTAAACGTTGACTTTTTAATCAGAAAACACAAACAAAAGAAAGAATATTTATTCTTATAATATACCAGATTCAACAAATCTTCAACTACAGTATAACAATAGTTTAATCTCATTATTTGCAGCTAAGGTCAGGTGTGCAGTACTCGTAACCGGCGCGCATGTATGATAAGATGTATGAATGTGGACGAAGGAAAAGTGGTATGCAGGGATCGTAGCGGTACGGTGGGAAAAAGGCATGAGTGTATTTATCTATGTAACTAGCTGACCCAGCAAACGTTGTTTTGCCACATTATAGGGGTTGGTGGACAACCCTTATCACTAAGGGGTATGAAAAATAGATGTTAGCCGATTCTCAGACCTACTCAATATGCTCACAAAATATCATGAGAATCGGTCAAGCCGTTTCGGAGGAGTACGGGAACGAACATTGTGGCACGAGAATTTTATATATAAGATATGGCTAAGGCTCAATTAATATTATTGAAACTTAAAGTTAAGCTATGAAGCTACGTAAAGGAAATAATTCAATTTCTACTGGAAACTAATAATGTGATTCAAACAATACGTTTTCGAATGCGATCCGATCGTAAGCCGGGCTTCAGTATTCATGTCAGTGCTTTCTTTAAGGCTTTCTGAAAGCTGTTTTAGAATTCCATCTAGTGCTAACTGAAAGTCTAGCTGTCGCCACCAATGTATTGGAGGGAGATGCGATTCGAATCGTGATTTTCAGTACAGTTTTCTTTGGTAACATTTTAGAAATATCCCGTTAAAGAATTTTGGATATTGAGTTGCTCTGAAAACTATTATTTTCATATTTTCTTTTACATCTCAGAGTAACTTTGATGTTCAGTACAAGTAAGCTGCTTCTATGGTATGTGTAGTGGGATCGTTTCCCGTACAATTTCCCTTCAACAGAATTTTGAAAGATCATAAAGTACTTTTCGAAAATAATGCATGTAACAAAGTTATTTTATTATGAATACCTATGTAAACGTATAAATATAGCTTACCTATTTTAAAATCAAACAATAAAAACAAAAATTGAAATAAAATAGTGCACCTATTTTGGCCTTTAAAATTATTATTATTTGCAAAATTAATTATGTATTTAAAATGAATACTAAGAGTTCTTACATTTAACTTAATATTAATAGCGTTGCAAAATCAGTATTGGTTTTTCCGTCCTCTGCGAATCATCATCGTACTCTTAATTTTAATTAAAAGGTATTTTAACCTAAGTATCTTCGTAGGTACTTTCCATGAATTAAATACAACTCGCAATCATCAATACTAGATCTCTCCAATTCATAGTCATTTACATGCACATCCAATAGAATAAATAGTTTTGATTATATCACTTGTATGCCAAGTGTCACCATGAAATTGGTCCTAACATAGAACCTTGAGGAAACTCAAAATGTATTTACATTATGCAGAGATTCATCAGGGTAGAGTGAAGTCCCTTTACATACATATAATATGTATGAGGGAGCGTTTTGTCGCTTATTTTCCCGTATGGGGTAAAGGTGGCTGGTAAATCAAATTGACAGTACAACACTACTGTTTGACAGACTTTGAAGCTTCTGATCGAAATTTGAATTTTGCATGAAATTAACAAGAGAATCTAGAATATTTTTCGGACATCACAACGCCAGTGTGGCTGAGTGATCAGCTAATGTTCGATGCCCCGAACAGAATAAATATTTGAAAGACTCATTGTTTGAAAACTGGTTTTCCATGTGAGATGACCACGTGTGCCTTACGGTTTTAGCCGCAGTTTATGGTTTATCTTCATAGGTTAGTAGTGTGATGATAAGTAGCCCTATCAATCCAAAAAAAAGATTTTTTAAATGGTCCTTCAGCCTTCTTAACTTTCGAGCTTCATTTTATAAGTGGAATTATATGTAACAGAGTAGTGATAGTTTTATGTGCATGGTGGTTTGCGTTTTTTTTTACATCTAAAAATAAATTCTATACAAAGTTTACAATAACAAAAAGATATTGACGAGAGCTTATTACATACTTATATACTTAGTACATTTTTATTAGTCGAGAGTCCTTTCTAATATTTTTTGCGTATTTTGTCTACGGTGGATACATGTGGTTGATGAAGAAAAATCTGCGCCCAACTCAGAGCCATGTTAAATATAAATTATTCAATATCCCTACCTTTCATAAGTTTATGACATTCGCTCATTTCACCCTTGTCACGACTACTTACCTCCGTGACTTTTGTAAGGTCATGAAAATCTCCCTTCATACTTCTTTGTTTACCCTCTTCAATATTTGATTTTATATATGAAAGGAAAAATTCCGCTGTGACACGCGTATGTCGTGCTCTTTTAGTTGTAATTGAAGCAATTTGCGAGTACAGACATTGAGTCAGTAAGTGTCACTTTTGTGAAAGCGTTTTTATTTATAAAACATTTCCATATACGATGCTTTTCTGTCGTGTCATATTACTCCCTTATTGAAGTTCCACTTATGAATTATCATAATAAGTTGAGGTCAGCGCGGGTTATTATAGGAACGGTGTGCGACAGGGTCAGTGACCGATATGCATAATTACACCTCATCGGTCTGCGACCTAGTCTGAGACCTAACAAAACACACCGCGTTTGCGTCTTGTCCAAACTCAACTTCAAACTTACTGTAGCTTTAATATTGTACATATTTACATGAATTATATTATTATTTCTTATCCCTGCACACATTTATGCACAATTTAGTTGAATATAGTTAAATTTATAGTTTCCTTATTTCACCTCGAAATAATTTATTAATCTAATAGATTTCTAACAAGAAATGCACCTTACATTACAAAGTGTTACAGCTGTAGTCTTATGTTAATAATAACAAATTAAATGTTAGTTATGATTTCAATCAGGTGTTTTCACCGAGATAAATTGAATTTATTTTGATTGACATTTTGTATACCATCAAATTGCCCAATCAATTAACTACCAAACACAACAGCCAACAATAAACAAAAGCAAAACACAAATAACACAATATGCATGTAAATATTTTTCACCACACATGTTTAATATAAATAAATGTTTGAATTGCATTAAGTTTGGGTATTTCCCCTGGGCTCCCCGTACTGAAGAGCAAAAGTTGTAACTTGTTTTAATAGAAAACTTCGGACAAATAGTGGCAAACATTGTATGTTGTTTTGAAAGTCCTTATTCTTTCGGAGAACATGTAATACTTCACGAAAACGAGTATGCAGAATATATGTAATGTATAAAATTTTGTTGCGGTATGAATTTTTCTAACATAGAATAAAGCATTCAAGCATCTAAGATTATAAAAAAGTGACATAATGTATTTTTTTTCTATCACATGGGAAAAACTATCATCATCGTCATCATGTCAGCCGGAGGACGTCAACTGCTGGACATAAGCCTCCCCCAAAAATGAAGCTATGAAAAAACTATGAATGATACTAATTATCAAAAACCGATAAAGAAACGATTTCGTTTATGGGAACTTCCAATACAATACATTATTTAAATAGATGCCTCCGATTGTTTTTATACATTTACAAATGCAAAGTTAATAATAATGACATCAGCCTACATGCCGTACATTGCTGCCAATTGAAGGATGCATGATGCAAAGAATATATTGGCTACTAACCGGACTCAAATCTAAATTGGACGCTGACAATTTTGTAGTGAAACTCAATATCACGTTGCCCGACCTGGGAATTGAAACCATGGTACCACACAGCCAACTCAGCAACCGTGCTCTCAGTACATGAGAAAAAAAATCACAAGCATGCCAAACGAATTTAATCATATAAATCTATCGAGTAGTAAGTAGATACCTACCAACTTCATTTCTTAAGCAAGCGATTGTTATTCTAACTGCGCACCATCGAGATGGGATCTCTCGATCTGCAAGTGGTTATTGTAAAGGAACCTGCAATGAAATCTAGTCTATTAGTTAACATATGAAAGCGGTGTAAAAGGATTTTGTTCGAGGAATAGTAACCGACTTTTAAATCTTGACTTTCTTTCAAACTAACATACGACAGCATGCAAGTTGGTGCTACTATGAAGGTTGGAGGAATATAAATGTTCTAATTATAGACCAAGATTAAGTCAAATAAATAGGTATCCAATGAACTTTATACCAAAATGAAATTGTTTATAAGAACAACTTTTGTTTGAGAGAACTCAATATCATCATACCTAAGAGTATTTTCTAATGATCAGCCAGAGGTACACTTATCATTATCATCATCATCAACGAATTTACTATCCCACCACTACTGAACTTTGGTCTCCTCTCATTTGAGACTTTGGTCCTTTACTGCTAAAGCACGTACGTACTTTGAAATTGAATTCGAAAACCTATGACTAAAGTGCACCATTATATCCACATTTTGCAATATCATCCAATTAAGCAGGGGCTGTACTACAATAAGTCTAAGCAATTGTATTTAGTTTGTTATTGGAGAGATGAGACTAGAATAGAGAGAATTATAGATGGCGCTATTCTTGCCTCTAAAGCGCCGTTTTAGTCTTACAGCCCCAATAAGACAGGAATCACAGAATCCTGTAAACATTTTTTTTGTCGTACATTAACTGCATTAAAAACTCCTTGTGCAAGTAAAGTTATAAGCACCATATGTACAAGGGCCCTTGACACAAGCATGACTTTACTTCAACATACTACGAACTCGTGCAAGACACTTGTCGCCTACGTGACGTCACACGGTTGTCCTGCCTTTCGTTGAGCAGACTTGGACCGTAATTGTGTTATAATTGTGTGACTTCTGTCTTGTTGTATGATCTTATGTTTTTCTCATACAAGGCTATAGAGAAAAAGGATATTCAACAGTTTCCAAAAGAGTTTTTTATGAGCATTTTCTTGCGATTGCGGAAGAATATTATTTTTGACCACCCATTAAATTGTACCAAACTTAAATCATGAAACACATTTTTAAACGAAGCTGCATACTTAAAACTAATTAAATATTACTACACAGTTGCGTTTAGGCGTTTGAATTTTACGTTCGATAAAGAAATAAATATTAGTGCAGAACTTAAATTTGTTTTGATACCCACATCCAGTTTGACGACCCAGTTAGTCCAGCGGTAGTTAACACTGCCTTCTGTGCTATGGGTCCCAGGTTCGAATCCCGGTGTACGAGTCAATCGTACAACGCATTGTCGGCACTTTTACCTCGCCTCGCGTTAATTAGGTCATTACGCGACAGTTCACGATCAACGTTCAATACGTGTACTCAATTTACAGTGCAATTATAATATCAGTTATCAATCGTATTCATTCATCATCATTCTATCATCTCAGTAACTTACTTTAGTGATCTATCAATAAAGTGGATTATCTAGTTATCAGTGACTATCATTTCAAGCAGACAAACAAGGTAGGTGTACGACGCAAGCAGCATCCCGTACATCTAATTGGTCCTTCGAGCCGGATCAACTGTAAGTGATTTTGTTTTTTCTTCGCGGTGCTCATCAATTTAGTCGCCCCCTTACAAGCGGGATAACTAACAAAAACAGGCACCCCTATAAAAGACAAGAACTGCAGCCATCAAACAGCAACCGGCTACAGCTCTCTACAAGCTCGTTGAAGCAAGGAAAGCAGCTGTTTACAAGCAGATTCTCGTGACTCAAGGAGTTTTAGCATTCATTTTTTCAACATGGAAGGAGTCATTGAAACCCAATATCAAATCATGCAAGCAATGAACCAACTGCTAAGCAATTTTAAAAAGGACGGAGCAAGCCGTAAGACTCCTGATTACATCCAGAAGAAGATCGACCTTCTAGACAGGTATTGGGCGGAATTCCAAACAAATCACGAAAAGATTCGAGAACGTGAAGATCCTTCTCATCAATATTTGGTGCAAGATCACTATGAGCAGACTAGGAACTTTTATAAGTCAACTAGGGAATATTTAATTAAGCATTTACAGGAACAGAAACCAGCTACGCCGTTATTGAAATCCGCCACGTTCGATCCGAAACCGTCGACTTCAGATATCAATCAAGAGCAAGGGACAAGCGGAACCGAACGCAGCATCCAGACGCCTATTTCGATAAATGTACCAGAAGTAGCTGAGACCGAATCCAACAGCAAAATAGATGAGATGTTACGCAAACAGAGGAGTAATTTTAAGGCATTTCAAAGAACCGCATCAAGTATTAACATCGATGTACTTAAAGAAAAATGGCAGTTTGAAGACGCCTTAAAGTCATTGGAATCGCGGTGGAAAGCAGTGGACTCGCTGTATTGGGACCTAGACAGCTTACCCAATCAAGGAGATGTACAGTATGAAATGTCTTACAATACTTGCGAACTGATATACAATGACATGAAAGCAAAAATCAATTCAAAAATGTGGTCAGTTTCGCACAGGGAGAAATCAACGCCGAAAATAGAAATTGCGACCTTCAGTGGAAATTACCAAAACTGGACCACTTTTAAGGACTTATTCATTGGGACTATTCATTCAAATCCATCCCTTTCAAAAGCGCAGAGAATGCAGTTTCTTAAAAGTAAAGTCAAGGGCGAAGCTGAAAAGCTGATTCAACACTTAACTATCAGTTCAGAAAACTACGACACTGCCTGGGATATTCTTAATCATAGGTATAACAATAAAAAATTAATCTGCTCATCTCATCTCAACTCATTACTAAGTGTACCAAATACTCAGTACTTATCAACAGCATCAGTCAAAAAACTGCATGACACCACAAAAGAATGTCTTCACGCAATCAAGAACCTCGGCGTAGACACGTCATCATGGGACTTAATATTGGTCCACTTACTTTCGCAAAAATTAGATACCGTGACCCACAATGACTATGTAGAGTCACTTGAGGATCCACGTGAGTTACCAACTATCAAGATTTTCTGGATTTTCTGGAAAGCAAATTTGTGTCATGGGAGTCCACCCGCCGCAAGCCGGAAACAGCGAAACCATCCCAGTCTGATTCTGCACAAACAATGCCTTACAAAAAGTATCAAAGCCAGTCCTACAAAGCATTCAGTACAAATCAAAACATTAATAACAATTTCAAATCAAAATTAAATTCATTTCCAAGGTACAATGAAGAGACACATAACTGTCCTCATTGTAGTAATGACCACAAAATATTTGCGTGCAAAGCGTTTCTCGAGCTGCAGCCCGACGCCAAACGGAAGGCAATTGCGAAATACAATTTATGTAAAAATTGTTTATACGTTCATGCAAATGAATGTTTATCAAAAAAACGATGCCGAGTGTGCAATAAAAATCATAATACGTTGCTACATGATGCTTTCGAAAAACCAGGGGGTGGAAACGCTTCATGTAGCAAGTCTGAGCAACAAACCACCAATGACAACAACAAGAAAACAAACAACTTCAGCAATCATGTGTCTCAAGAAGATTTAGCAGAAACCCTACTAACAACAGCATTGATCAAAGTACAAGCATACGATGGGTCCGTCATAACGTTGCGAACGCTTCTTGATCAAGGCTCACAAACATCCCTGATTACTGAAAAAGCGGCTCAGTTGTTACGTATACCGCGACAGCGTTGCAAAGGTGTCATATTCGGTGTCGGAGCAAAGGAAAATAATTGTAAAGGCAGTATAAAAATTACGTGCAGTTCAATTCATAGTGATTATACATTTGAGACCGATGTATTCATTATGCGTAATTTGATCAACAATTTGCCGAATAAATCATTCTCTAAACCAGAATCATGGACATTTTTAGAAAACATTTCATTAGCTGATCCAGAATTTCATTTGAGCCGCCCAGTGGACATATTATTAGGAGCAGAAATTTATTCGAATGTCATTCAAGAAGGTATTATCAGACACTCAAAATCGCAACCCGTAGCTCAGCAAACACGTTTAGGCTGGATTTTATGCGGAAACGTGCAAACTTTTCATTGCAACGTTGTTATAAATAACCTTGAGGACATTCATCGATTTTGGTCAGTTGAAGACATAGCAGAGAACTCATGCATGTCGCAAGAAGATCTGGAATGCTTGGAGCATTATAAAAACACTACAACGCGCAACGATGAAGGTCGCTGTATCGTCGAGCTACCGTTCGAACCTGATTTTCAAGATAAACTAGGAGCCTCAAAACCAATGGCTTTAGCACAATTTCGAGTATTAGAGCGAAAGTTTAGTAGGCAGCCACAAATAGCAGAAGAATACAATAATTTTATTGAGGAATATCAAACGCTAAATCATATGATTGAGTGCAACAGTAATTCGACACCTAACTGTTATTTACCTCACCACTGTGTTCAGCGAGCTGAATCTACTACTACTGCTTTAAGAGTAGTATTCAACGCTTCGGCGAAAACATCAACTGGTTACACGTTAAATGATCTTATGAAGCGTGGACCTAATTTACAACAAGATCTCATGTCATTGATTTTACGTTGGAGACAATATCAGTTCGCGTACACGGCAGATATTGAAAAAATGTATCGGCAGATACTTTGCAGCACTAAACATCAAAATTATCAGAAGATACTGTGGAGGAGTTCTCCTGACCAACTGTTGCGTGAATACCAACTCACGACAGTCACTTATGGCATGAAAGCGGCCCCTTTCTTAGCCATGATGACTTTAAAACAGTTGGCGATTGACGAAGGCCACAAGTATCAGCACAGCAGAGCAAGTAAGGCATTACAAGAAGAATTTTATATGGACGATCTTGTAAGTGGAAGCTTCACATTAGCATCAGGTAAACAACTTCAAAAGGACTTGATTCTATTACTACAATCTGGAGGTTTCAACTTACGTAAATGGTCATCTAATAATGAAGAATTACTTCAGAACGTAAGCAGAGCGACATCAAATCAAACATCATTCGATTTCAGACAAGCAGAATCAACGAAGACGCTCGGTCTCAAATGGCTTCCCCGTGAAGATACATTTTCGTTCGAATTAAAAATAATTAGCACAGCACAATCAGAAAAGCAAACAAAACGAACATTGCTATCGGATATATCAAAGATATTCGATCCCCTCGGTTGGCTGTCTCCGATTACAATGAAATTAAAACTTTTATTTAAACAAGTTTGGCTTTCTAACATTAAATGGGATGAGCAGCTTCCGAATGATATTATCACCGAGTTTGCGAAAATTAAAGCAGACCTACAGCACATCAGTGAAATAAAAATACAAAGATGGTATCACACCGGCGAGCGAGATATCATACAATTGCACGGCTTTTGCGATGCGTCATTAAAGGCGTTTGCGTGTGTCGTGTACTGTAAAGTGAATAATTGCATTACACTGATCGCTGCAAAAACCAGATTAGTGCCTGAAAACAAAAAGCTCACTTTACCTCGTTTAGAACTGAGTGGGGCACATTTACTATCAAAATTAATGGGCAAAATTCAACAAGCGCTCATTGGACAGGAGATCAAAGTATTTGGTTGGAGTGACTCCACGGCAGTCCTAGGGTGGATTCAAGGCGATAGCAGCCGTTGGACACCGTTTGTAGCGAACAGAGTCAATCAAATTAAAGAGATCATTCCAAAGGAAAGTTGGCACTACGTTAAATCAGCTGATAATCCCGCTGATTGTGCCAGCCGCGGTATCACAACAGAACAGCTGAAACAGCATCAACTGTGGTGGATCGGACCTCAATTTCTCTCCGAGTTTGATGAAACAACTTTACAGGAGAGGCCTATCTACGTTACAAATCAAGAGGAGCGAAAATCAAAACAAAGCAACGTCACGATTCGTCAACCTCGTCACGATGACGTCATACAATACGTATTAACCAAATACAGCAACCTGAGCCGCGCCGTGCGCGTACTGGCATGGGTGTTACGTATCAGTCGACGTCACGTTGAACGTCCTGTTTACTTGACTGCAAACGAATTAAGAACTGCAAAACAATTAATGATCAAATACGTACAAGAAATAGAGTTTGCTGATGAAATTAACAACTTACGTTTACGGAAAGAGGTTGATAGGAAGAGTAAGATTTTATGCCTCAACCCTTTTCTAGATAAGGACGGACTGTTGAGGGTTGGAGGCAGACTTAAGCTACGTGGACGTCAAAATGAACAAGGGCCGGGGAGTTAAAACGAGCAAGGGATATATCGCAGTATTCGTGTGCATGGTGACCAAGGCTGTACATCTCGAGCTTGTATCCGATCTTAGCTCCACAGCATTTTTAGCTGCGTTAAAACGGATGTCATCCCGCCGCGGCAAACCACAGCACATTTACAGCGATAATGGCACTAACTTTGTTGGTGCCAATAAAGCATTACAGCAAGAACTGACAGAACTACGCACAGTATTCACGAACGAATTTTATTCGGAGATAAACGAGATGGGTATCAGATGGCATTTTAACTCCCCAGCCTGGCCGAGCGCAGGTGGTTTATGGGAAGCAGCGGTAAAGAGCCTCAAGCACCATCTTCGTCGCGTCGTAGGTGAACAAAAACTTACGTTCGAGGAATACAGCACGCTACTCGCTCAACTTGAAGCATGTCTAAACAGCCGACCATTGTGCGCCCTTACAGAAGATCCCGACGACTTGAATTATTTGACACCCTCACATTTTTTAAGTAGCGGGCCTATACTAACTATCTTAGACACTGAACGGGATGAAAGAACGAGGTGGCAGAAGACACAGAAGATCTTCGAAGATATTTGGAAGAGGTGGAAATCTGAGTACCTTGCTCAACTCTCAACAAGAAACAAATGGCAAAGACCTCATGAAAATGTCAGAGTGAATGATGTTGTCTTAGTTCATGAACCTAGCCTCCCTGCAGGAAAATGGGCGCTAGGAAGAATCACGGAATTACATCCCGGTTCTGATGGACTGGTTCGAGTGGTCACCTTAAGAACGAAAAATGGATACATTAAGCGCCCAGTGATAAAATTGTCTGTACTAGTAACTGATCCCGCCTCAGTTACAGACAATGATACAAAGGAGACATCAGACAAGAGGAATATTATTAGCGAGGACAGAGAAAAGACGAAAGGTGTCCAATTTTATAGCAACGTTAATAACATTATTAATTTTCATGACAACAGCATTTGGATACGAACAATCATCGATTCGATACAACTTAACATCCATAAATAAATCACTCTATTTTGACCGAATTTCAAGCATGCAGCTTGTACGCGACGAATGGAAACTTGTCGTGTATTACGACATGAACCCCTATTGGGATGGTTCCGCAACCTTCGAAAAATACCTGAAACAAATAAATAGCATCTGTGAAAAAGAAACCAATCAAGCTCTATGTGACCTCATATTAATGCAACTACGTCACTCTTATAACGAATTGGATTACTACAATAACATGTTGTTGAATCAGCACTTCAAAGGACGAACACGGAAACGACGAGGCCTTATAGACGGCGTAGGGTACGTCGCTAACAGTTTATTCGGAGTGCTGGACCAAAGGTTCGCAGAACAATATGAAAAAGATATTGCTCTTATAAAAGAAAACCAAAACCATCTAGCACGTTTGTGGAAAAATCAGACTTCCGTAGTTGAAGCTGAATATAATCTATTAAAAAGAACAGAAGAATCCATGAATCGACAACATAAAGTTATTAACCAGCATTTAAACAATATAACAAGAGCTACAAATGCATTAAATAAAAGCCTACAAGAACAAGAAATAAGGAATGAATTGGCACTTTCAACCATCATCGCATCTAATATGCTCACGAAACTGAAATCTATTCAAGATACCCTAATTGATACAATAACAGATATTCATCACGGAATGTTCAGTGTACATTTACTTTCGCCTAAGCAGCTACGAGATCAACTTAGCATTATATCAGGACAGTTGTCTCGAGAGTTATCTTTGCCAATCGAAAACATACAGACCGAACTAGTCAAGATTTATCATCTTCTAAAGGTCAAAGCAAGAATTAATAAACAATATCTCATATTCGAAATCAAAATACCATTAGTAAGCAGAGAAAGTTACGATCTATATCAATTAGTATCAATACCGCAACAATACGGAAATACAACAGTCGCAGTAGTACCTGTATCAGATTTCATCGCAAATAATTTACGCAAAGATACATATCTCGTATTGACAGCAAGAGATGTACAACAGTGTACTCAATACGATGACTTAACCAGTCTTTGTCATTCCCGAAAACCCATTTTTCAATTTAAATCGGAAGACTGCCTCTGTATCAAAGATAAGATGACAAACAGATGTTTAACCAATATTGCAGCGTGCCGCAATAGTTGGATTGAATTGAGCAAACCGAATACTTACCTTTATTATTGTTGCGGACAATGTGCACTTCGTGTCATGTGCGAGCATCAGATTACAGCAATACAAATCGCTAACGCCGGGGTCATCGCGCTGGATTCAAATTGCGTAATAAAAGGAGAAGACTTCACAGTTTATTCACATAAACAAAGATATTCTGAAGTGAAAACTGCATCGTATTTGAAGTCTCAGCAAATTCCACCTATAAACAATATAATCAACGTATCGGTACCACAAGTTCAGATGGACATTACCGACCATCAAACATCGCTACAGAACATAAAAGAACAGATAGAGATAATGAAGTCAGAAAATGCCTTAAACTCGGGCATGTCAAACCACGATACATTGATGAAAGCATGAAACATCCCCTGATCATACCACACAACAGCCACATAACTAACCTTATCATTGACCATGCTCAGTGCCACACCTTTCACGGAGGGGTTCGGATTACACACTCACATATCCGACGCAACTACTGGATATTAGGCGGAAATAGAGCTGTAAAAAAGCGTCTACATGCATGCATATTATGTAAGAAGCACAAAACAACTAAGCAAAAGCAACTAATGGGGGACTTACCTGAGCCGAGAATCAACCCCGCTCGTCCATTTCACCACACCGGCGTAGACTTTACAGGATACGTGGACGTCAAAATGAACAAGGGCCGGGGAGTTAAAACGAGCAAGGGATATATCGCAGTATTCGTGTGCATGGTGACCAAGGCTGTACATCTCGAGCTTGTATCCGATCTTAGCTCCACAGCATTTTTAGCTGCGTTAAAACGGATGTCATCCCGCCGCGGCAAACCACAGCACATTTACAGCGATAATGGCACTAACTTTGTTGGTGCCAATAAAGCATTACAGCAAGAACTGACAGAACTACGCACAGTATTCACGAACGAATTTTATTCGGAGATAAACGAGATGGGTATCAGATGGCATTTTAACTCCCCAGCCTGGCCGAGCGCAGGTGGTTTATGGGAAGCAGCGGTAAAGAGCCTCAAGCACCATCTTCGTCGCGTCGTAGGTGAACAAAAACTTACGTTCGAGGAATACAGCACGCTACTCGCTCAACTTGAAGCATGTCTAAACAGCCGACCATTGTGCGCCCTTACAGAAGATCCCGACGACTTGAATTATTTGACACCCTCACATTTTTTAAGTAGCGGGCCTATACTAACTATCTTAGACACTGAACGGGATGAAAGAACGAGGTGGCAGAAGACACAGAAGATCTTCGAAGATATTTGGAAGAGGTGGAAATCTGAGTACCTTGCTCAACTCTCAACAAGAAACAAATGGCAAAGACCTCATGAAAATGTCAGAGTGAATGATGTTGTCTTAGTTCATGAACCTAGCCTCCCTGCAGGAAAATGGGCGCTAGGAAGAATCACGGAATTACATCCCGGTTCTGATGGACTGGTTCGAGTGGTCACCTTAAGAACGAAAAATGGATACATTAAGCGCCCAGTGATAAAATTGTCTGTACTAGTAACTGATCCCGCCTCAGTTACAGACAATGATACAAAGGAGACATCAGACAAGAGGAATATTATTAGCGAGGACAGAGAAAAGACGAAAGGTGTCCAATTTTATAGCAACGTTAATAACATTATTAATTTTCATGACAACAGCATTTGGATACGAACAATCATCGATTCGATACAACTTAACATCCATAAATAAATCACTCTATTTTGACCGAATTTCAAGCATGCAGCTTGTACGCGACGAATGGAAACTTGTCGTGTATTACGACATGAACCCCTATTGGGATGGTTCCGCAACCTTCGAAAAATACCTGAAACAAATAAATAGCATCTGTGAAAAAGAAACCAATCAAGCTCTATGTGACCTCATATTAATGCAACTACGTCACTCTTATAACGAATTGGATTACTACAATAACATGTTGTTGAATCAGCACTTCAAAGGACGAACACGGAAACGACGAGGCCTTATAGACGGCGTAGGGTACGTCGCTAACAGTTTATTCGGAGTGCTGGACCAAAGGTTCGCAGAACAATATGAAAAAGATATTGCTCTTATAAAAGAAAACCAAAACCATCTAGCACGTTTGTGGAAAAATCAGACTTCCGTAGTTGAAGCTGAATATAATCTATTAAAAAGAACAGAAGAATCCATGAATCGACAACATAAAGTTATTAACCAGCATTTAAACAATATAACAAGAGCTACAAATGCATTAAATAAAAGCCTACAAGAACAAGAAATAAGGAATGAATTGGCACTTTCAACCATCATCGCATCTAATATGCTCACGAAACTGAAATCTATTCAAGATACCCTAATTGATACAATAACAGATATTCATCACGGAATGTTCAGTGTACATTTACTTTCGCCTAAGCAGCTACGAGATCAACTTAGCATTATATCAGGACAGTTGTCTCGAGAGTTATCTTTGCCAATCGAAAACATACAGACCGAACTAGTCAAGATTTATCATCTTCTAAAGGTCAAAGCAAGAATTAATAAACAATATCTCATATTCGAAATCAAAATACCATTAGTAAGCAGAGAAAGTTACGATCTATATCAATTAGTATCAATACCGCAACAATACGGAAATACAACAGTCGCAGTAGTACCTGTATCAGATTTCATCGCAAATAATTTACGCAAAGATACATATCTCGTATTGACAGCAAGAGATGTACAACAGTGTACTCAATACGATGACTTAACCAGTCTTTGTCATTCCCGAAAACCCATTTTTCAATTTAAATCGGAAGACTGCCTCTGTATCAAAGATAAGATGACAAACAGATGTTTAACCAATATTGCAGCGTGCCGCAATAGTTGGATTGAATTGAGCAAACCGAATACTTACCTTTATTATTGTTGCGGACAATGTGCACTTCGTGTCATGTGCGAGCATCAGATTACAGCAATACAAATCGCTAACGCCGGGGTCATCGCGCTGGATTCAAATTGCGTAATAAAAGGAGAAGACTTCACAGTTTATTCACATAAACAAAGATATTCTGAAGTGAAAACTGCATCGTATTTGAAGTCTCAGCAAATTCCACCTATAAACAATATAATCAACGTATCGGTACCACAAGTTCAGATGGACATTACCGACCATCAAACATCGCTACAGAACATAAAAGAACAGATAGAGATAATGAAGTCAGAAAATGCCTTAAACTCGGGCATGTCAAACCACGATATTCACCAATATTCTGCAATCTACGTGTTGTCATCGGGCGCGACGCTAGCAGTTATTATATACCTATGTCGATGCAGTCGTCGTCGTCGCCGGCAGAGGAGCGCAGATCTACAGACTGCCTCTAACACGCAGCCGCCACCTCCGCCAGCATACAGCGAACGCTCCACCACTAGCGGGGTCGGTCCCATGCCCGCCCCGCGTCCCAGGGTTAGGGACACCCAACAGCAGCAAGGAGAAGCCGTCGAATTAAAAAACTTTTCAAACTTATTAAGTAGCATAAGACGTAACAAACCCACTCCACCCGTGTTTATAAAACCAGTTTCGAGTGATAGTGACTAAAAATCAATGTATGAATAACATATCTTAAGTAATGAATTGTAACTTGGGTGAAATTTATAAGTTGTAGCATAGTAAGCATCTTTGTAATCATTGGCACCTCATTTCAGCTTGCACCTTCATCTCTCTCGTCCGGGAATATGTACGAGTCAATCGTACAACGCATTGTCGGCGCTTTTACCTCGCCTCGCGTTAATTAGGTCATTACGCGACAGTTCACGATCAACGTTCAATACGTGTACTCAATTTACAGTGCAATTATAATATCAGTTATCAATCGTATTCATTCATCATCATTCTATCATCTCAGTAACTTACTTTAGTGATCTATCAATAAAGTGGATTATCTAGTTATCAGTGACTATCATTTCAAGCAGACAAACAAGGTAGGTGTACGACGCAAGCAGCATCCCGTACACCCGGTAGGGACAAATGTTTATGTGATGACCATGAACATTTGTATCCGAGTCATGGATGTATCTATCTATAATATGTATGTATTTATAACAAAAAAAAAGTATATATGTAGTATATCAACCAGCTAGTATCCGTAACACAAGCCTCGTTGCTTGGTACGGAACTAGATGGCGCTGTGTGCCATAATGTCCAGGAATATATTTATATTTATTTTATTTATTTATCCATCTAGTAGAGGTTTTCAGCCTCATTTTCATGTAACAGTAAACATCACATCCTCATTTACTCCATTCGTTACAGTTCATACTAATGTAGGTAACATTTAAAATATCCATTTAGTAACATACTCGATGCCAAAACTTTTATCGTTGTACAATAACAGGGTAAATACCGCGGCTATTAACTTGAACAGTCACAATGGTCGTACGTGACGTCGACGGCGACGTAACGACCGCGGAACGATCTGTTTACGTTCACGTTAACGAACACGTGTCATGTCGACAGTAAAACGTACCCTGTATGGATTCGCTCGTGCTTCCGCGGTGAACTACAAAATCATATGACCACGGCTTTTCGTAGTAATACTTGATTTTTGGAGGCGGACATTTTGTTCAATTGTTTATTTAATTTATGTACTGATTTCCAAGAAAAAAATAAGTTCATATGTAATAGCAGGACACTGTTCTCTTCTTATGGTTATAGGGGTAAGGCTTCACCACGCAAACTCACCTCAAACCTCCTTGAGTTTGAGTTTGAATTTGACTAGGGCCTATAGACTTGACTAGGGGAGTCCGCCATCCGATTACAGAATTGCACGACTGGCAGACATTATCGGCCATCAAAATCATCCAACTTTTTGGCAGCCTACTATGCTGCCATCCATATATATTTGGGTACTAAGAAATACCGATGGGTACCAATATTTTTACCCAATTATCGATTTGTGAAGGTCTGATTACGGTCTCAATTGCATCTGGATAAACTGGAAGACGCAAAAATGCTACAATGATAATGTCAACAATTTCAATATTTTTGTATTTTTTAGCATATTTCAAGCTAAGATTTTTAAATTTTTATTAAGAAAGAAAAATTCAACCTCAGGCGGGAATCAAACCCGCGTCTTCTGGATAAGTACTCCAGACGCTCTGCCAACTGAGCCACCGAGGTATCCGCCTGATGTGTCGCCATAAGACATAAGTAACATAAAAGAAGGCAAAATTCAACTGATTTCTTTTATTGCCGCATCCGAACAATTCCCTCTACTCTCTCGTTGTTTGCTTGCAATCCAGCGAACAGTTTTTATGTTCCGTTTACGATCCGATACCGTCTGATCATCGACTCAGCGTTACCTCCACACTCCATAAACGATTGTGATTACCTTTTTATTACATTACAAAGGAATTATGGGAGCTATGCCATGTAATGGACTGTCACGCGTGGGGATTTTGTCGAAGTTTTATGGTGGATTACGACGCAAGGTGGATTATACGGATAATCAACTGCTAGTGAGATTAGGCGGCGATAGCATGTTGGTGTGACAAGTAGACTGTAAAGTCAAAGGTCTCAAGATCAATGACTTGACACGTTCCACTGACTTTTCAAAGTGACGTGCGTATTTATCACATGCTCAGGTGGAAAGAAAACATTGTGAGGAAACTCACTGCCTTATAGATTTCTTTGATGACATGTGTAATTGTGTAGTCTGCAAACCTGCCCAAGGTGATAAACTATTGCTTAATGCCTCGCAAATGAGAGGAGGACAATAAAGAGGTTGATGTTGTATTACTGAATCTTAGATATATGTAGAACAGGTTGAATGTATTTAATAAAATGCTAGTGTTCTAATTTTGAAGGCAAATATACCTACTGATAACCTTAATCGAATTTACCAACTACAAATGGCGCGGGGAACTTTGTTTGCTGTAGGTACTACAATATTCAGTCGCGTGAGGTTGGCTATTGCCACACCATTACAGAAATCATTACGTGCATTGTATCCAATCCTTGCTTACATTGCATTTTGAATTTAGAACGAGACGTGTTCGTTAAATTGGAGTGAAAGTGGCGACATCTAACCTAGGTGTCATGATAACTAGATTGACGTAAACAAACAACTGTCAAAAATAAATAATTTTGTGTTGTTCCGAAAAAAAAGTTCTGTACAAATAGATAAAATTGAAGTGTTTGTTAGTAATTTCAAATTAACAGTTTTTCACACCTTTCACCACATATGAGGGTATATAGTGTATTTACATCAAATTTCTTTTTTAAACGTTTCAAATAACGATAAATTAGTCTAACATTTTAAAATCGACACATTATTATAGTCATAAAAAACAGATAGCCGTGTGTCCCGTCTGGACCTTAAATTTATATTAATAAAATGGCCACAGACATGCAACTATAGTGTTAATACTAGCTAGAAGACAAGTTGAGGTCGAAAGGGTTCAATTTTTATGCGGTCACCTTTTAATAATACTCTTGTGAGTATAAATATTTTACTATGCAAACAATATTAAAAAGACAGAGTTAAGTATGACGCCTGTAGTAAAAAACTGGTGTCATCTCTTAACAATTACTGGAGACTATTTAAAATCATGACGCATTGTGTGTGTATGTTTGGGCGCGTGATAGTGTGTGCGCGGGATCGTGTGTGTGTGTGTGTGTGTGTGTGCGTATGTGTATGGGTGTGTGTGGGGGGGAGTGTGGGTGTGTATGTGTGGCTTTGTCTGTGAACGTTTGTTTTTGCTTGTTTATCACATAATTTATTACTGCATATTATTTTTTGTCCGTGTAGCAAAAAGAGAAATAAAATTAAAGACCTAAATAATCACACCACTCTCTTGCGAGTCAAATAATCTCCTTCTTTCCTCTCTTATAATAACCCAAACAAACATTGAACCATTTACACAAAGGGTAACAATACAATGTCCGCAACAATACAAATAGAATGTCACCCAGTGATTGGACAGGACTCATAAACAGTTAACGACACTGACCCGCCATAACTATCGGTTGGACGGTTAACAGGGCTTAACGGTAGTTTAACTGCCGCACAGTTAACCCTTATTGGTGGGTGATACAATGTTATCGTTGTTGGAATAAGATGGTGATCTCTATTGATATAAGTTACTGCTATAACGTCGGTTTTATGAAGCTGGAGTTAACTAATAAAGTTTGGCTATGTAGGTTAAGTAGTTTAAACCGCTGCGCTGTATTAATAAACTTAAAATGTTTGAGAGTAAGTTAAAGGGTATGAGGTGTTAATTAAAAGGAGGATTGAGACGGGATTCTGTACAAACGTAATCTATCTATCTATCTATCTAATCTTTTTGTATTTTTTAGCATATTTCAAGCTAAGATTTTTAAATTTTTATTAGGAAAGAAAAATTCAACCTCAGGCGGGACTCGAACCCGCGTCTTCTGGATAAGTACTCCAGACGCTCTGCCAACTGAGCCACCGAGGTATCCGCCTGATGTGTTGAATTTTGCCTTCTTAATGTTACTTGTGTCTTACGGCGACATAGCAACATCGATTGGACAATTCTGTTCAACCTAGAATACTCCCTTTACAGCGAGTACCCACCGGTATCCGCCTGATGTGCTGAAATTCAACACATCAGGCGGATTCCTCGGTGGGTACTCGAATCTTTTCAGCCGGTGACACCCACTGCTGAGTAAAGCCCTCTTCTCTATTACGCCACTGTTGCCGATCTTGTGCAAGTCGCACCCACTGACTCCCCACTGCCCTCACAATATCGTCTGACCATCGGGCTGGTTGTCTGCCCCGAGTTCGTTTTACATCTCTTGGCCACCACTCGGTTATTGCTTTGGTCCATCTAAGAACTTCAAGTCTTGCTTAGTACATAGCGGTGTGACCAGTGGACTGAGATGTCAGAGGTCTCGAGTTCGAACCCAAGGCCACCACTGACTTTCCGAAAGTTATGTGCGTATTTATCACATGCTCAAACGGTGAAGGAAAACATCGTGAGGTGACCTGCATGCTTGAGAGAATTCTCGATGGCATGTGAAGTCTGCCAACCCTCAGTAGGCTAGCGTGGTAGACTATAGCCTAATCCTTCTCAATTGAGAGGAGACCCGTGCCCAGCAGTGGGAAAATTAAGGGGTTGATGATGATGAAGTGGAATAAAAATTTAATTAAATAATAAATACCTTCATATTAAATTTATTGAAATATTTCCTAAAAAAATATTTATAGTACGAGTATATGGGATACATCAAATTATTTAATACTTCATCATCATACTACTTTTTTTGCGTATTTTATCGCGGTACATTGATATTATTTAATCCTTTTTTTTAAGTGCGGAAAAATCCTTTACGGACCGTCCCGCCGCCTGGGGAGGCGACGGGGTGTGTCGGACTCCGCCCAATGTGAGCGTTTACCGGCTAAAAAACCGCACCCGTCAACGCCACCGACCCGATTGCCGGGGCCATGGGATTCGCAAAAGCATGCACCACAACCCCGGCGGGTATTATTTAATCCTGACGTACCGGATCCGTTACGACCTGTATTACACAGTCTACCCGTGACCATGAGTGCTGCAAAGAAATCCGAAACCGCGTCGGTAAAAAAACGTAGTGTTTTATTTCAATGTCTAATATTCACGTAAGTGTATATCAGTACTTAATAAACCAATACTAAGTTTAGCTGCGCAAAACCTCCTTATTATTAACCTTATTCACTTGAAAATGTGATCTAGAATATGGAAAGCAGTGTACTTTAATGTAGGTATGTAATAGTTCCATATCAATTGGCATAAAATCGTTGCTATTCTCATATTCCCAGCGTAAACTAAACATAATCCTACATGAACGGGTACAGTCTTGCACAACATGTAATAGAGTCAAGGAGAACTAAAGCTGTAATGTAAGAACTACTAGTTATCTAATCAATATTCGCTCAGGAACTTCGCTGTGAACAAAGAAGCCGTTCAATGTCCCCGGGAATTTAAAGCTGGGGATTATTTGTAGCTTACGATGGGAAAATAATATTGTATAGAAACTAGGTTTAAATACCATCACGCCCGTAGCCACGGCAAAGATAAGTAGATATGTAACCTACTCATAAAGAAAAACGAATTTTATTTTCAAGGTCTATATAATAAGGATTATATTTCTGTTTTCTGATCTCATATAGTCCTTAAACCGGCTATGAGATCGAACCGAGGGCTTGAAAAATGAGTAGTAGTTATATAGTTTTACTAGCTGACTGGTTGGTGGACTACCCCTAACTTTTAGGGGGATGAAAAATAGATGTTGGCCGATTCTCATAGATACCAGATAAGCACAAAAAATTTCATCAAAATCGGTCAAGCCGTTTCGGAGGAGTATGGCAACGAAAACTGTGACACGAGAATTTTATATATTAGATTTCAATGTCTTGTATTCGCGTCAGTATATCATAGAAGATTATAATATTAAACTAAAACTAGTGTCTATAAAAATATGATACACAAGTAATAAAATACTGGCTGATAGGTGCATGTACATATAATGATAAAAACACAATATATTAAAATTTTAAAACACCTACGTGGGACCTAAAACATTCCGGCGTAATGTGTGTGTACATTAGTATACTTCTGCCTAACTCTTTGGAGAAAACAGGCGTGATGGAATGCTTTGTTATGTTTAATTTATTACTTAATCTTGTTTAAATAAGACACAGTCTCCGCTGGCCTGTGAATGAAAATATTCTTCAATGTCATTCAATTGTCTTCGAACCTACTTCAACCACATTTTCGACAACCCCACCGCTGTACATTCATTGCTGATTACTAAAGCGGCTTGTTGATTTCATTAATGTACCTATATGTATATAGATTATTAAACACACGTCCTTTTGTTTTCAAGCGCTATCGCTAAATTCAATTAAGTCGCAAACGTTGGCACAAGTTTGAAGCGGAGGGAGTGCCATAATCTTCACCCTTTTTTAAATGTTCATTCATTCAGGTCACACATTTCATTTTACAAATTAAAATATCCGTGAAGGGTTTCAAAAAGGGTCTACTTATGTACTCTCAAAGATAGCCGTTATATTTTTTTCATCCCGTTTAATATAGAAAGAACACCTTTTACTGATTGATATTAACTGGGCACACATCCTAAAATCCGATGAGTTACTGTAGGTATAGAAAACGTTAATACCAGTTTAGTATCAAGACCTGCCCTTATTACATTACTAGCTGACCCAGCAAACGTTGTTTTGCCACATTATAGGGGTTGGTGGACTACCCCTAACTTTTAGGGGGATGAAAAATAGATGTTGGCCGATTTTCATAGATACCGGATAAGCACAAAAAATTTCATAAAAATCGGTCAAGCCGTTTCGGAGGAGTATGGCAACGAAAACTGTGACACGAGAATTTTATATATTAGACTAGCTGACCCAGCAAACGTTGTTTTGCCACATTATAGGGGTTGGTGGACTACCCCTAACTTTTAGGGGGATGAAAAATAGATGTTGGCCGATTCTCATAGATACCGGATAAGCACAAAAAATTTCATCAAAATCGGTCAAGCCGTTTCGGAGGAGAATGGCAACGAAAACTGTGACACGAGAATTTTATATATTAGATAACATTGAAGCAGACTTTTTGTCAATTAACTAAACTGATATAGGATCACTGCTAGCTGTGTGTGGACTTCAAAGTTCAGTTTTTCTTCTGGGAGAATGAGGACAGGTTTACCTACATGTCGCAGGCAGATCGTATAATCCGAAGTATTACATTACCGCTAGCCGTTTTAAACAACAGCGCCGTTTTCTAAAGCGGCGGTTCAACCATTAGCCGGATTGTCATTGCGATACGTTCATCAAGAAGGTGGCCCACGTTTCGTCGTATCGTACTAATATTTAGATTGTAGAGATACCATATTTACAAAATAAAACAATGTTTAAATAAAAATCAAGTTTAATAAGAAAAAGGTATCAGATTTTGATAATACTATTTGGCTGTGACATATAGGTTTACGAGCACAAAATTAAGCTAAAATAAAACACTCCAACTAAAATATAAGAATACAACTGTCTCGTTAGTGTAATTGTAGTACAAGTGCGACTTGTTTAACTCGACGGACAGACAGACAGACAGGCGGACAGTAAATGTATGTTTATTCCTTTTAAGGTACAGAACCTTAAAAAACAATCTCTCGTCGCTTATAGAGGTGTACCAAACCCCTACAGGCGCCTCTAGCGTGCCCTCGAAACATAAATCGAACCCCGTTAAATCAGGCCTGGCCAATTCTCACGGGGATTCCCTCTTTAAAATTTACTTAGCTAACAATAAGACGTTTTATATAATTTAAAATTAATTATACTGCCCTGAATAAGTCGATGTTTTAAGGGTTTATGTCGACGTTTAAGAAATGTTTTATTTTGATAGGTATGTTTACTAAATAAAAACTGAAATATACAAACGCCCAGTAATAGAGTAACTATAAGCCTAAACTAACAATAAATATATTTTGTTCCGTACAATGATCGAAGTCATGACTGGTGTACTGAAGTCGAGAAAGTTCAAGAAAATTTCACATGCATATAAGTTCTACACCGTTTGAGCATATCATAAATACATGCATAACTTTGAAATCCCAAACCCCGGAATTGAACTCGAGACCTTTGATTGCTTATTCTCATATCCATTATCACATCACAGCATCCCATTTATTTATACATACGAAATGTACACAAAAATATTCGTCAAATTATTCCGACCTGGGCCCTTAAAGAGTTGACAAAAAAACGCCTTCATATAATAACTCTCAATAATTATAACTCACAATTTAAACGAAAACATAAAAATATTTACAACGAATTGCCCTAACAGAATATAAATATAAGGCACGGTACCCGTGAGCTTACCAGCTAATAAATAACAACAGTAAATAGAAAAATAAAAGTCGCAACCACACTGGATGTACAATAAACACGTAGATTTTACACTAATGCGAAATAATGTTGTTATAATAGGCGCAAACAATGATTTATGTGCGCTCGGCCGCGTAAAAAGCGCGGCAGACGGTGTAACAAATTGCCGCTAATCGGTTTATTTACCTGTACGGCAACAGTCTACTGTAGTGCAGACACAGCCTTATGTAGAACTATGATGTGGGGTGCGATAGTTTCTAATGAATTTAAATTTATTTATTTTACAAATGATAATATTGTAGGTATTTAGTATTTTATTTTGGAAGTAGACTTTTCAGTATCAGTAACTGAATGTTCGTTAAATATATTCAAATTTACTGAGTTTTTACAACTACGTAAATACTAGGCATTAAAATAAAACCCTTTTGTATGGATTTTATCGCGATATACATATATCACTGGCAAACTACATAACATGGTAATATTGTTTATAACATAAATATAAAACGCATGTGACATAGCTGTGCTTTTTTTAAATAAAAAAATAAACTGTTCAATATACGAACGTCACCCTTCACAGCAGTTTCTATAAGGTTATCTAGTAACATATTTTGCCACAAATTCCATTTGTCGCGTCAGACTGACAGACAATTTAGCGCGGGCCCACCATGCCCAACCTCATTGCGTATGCTTTACACTTAAGTATGGGACATACTTAGGTTATGCTGTGAAGATAGAACTTTTTTAGCATATATAGGTTGGCGTTGGACCACAATCTCACCTTTTTTATGGGAATAAGGGGGCAAACGGGCGGCTCACCTAATGGTAAGCGATCACCGCCGCCCATGGACATTTGCAACACCAAAGTTTTGCAAATACGTTGCCAAACCCCGTAAAAACCGTTTAGTTTGCTTAAAATAGGGTTTTGCACGTTATGTCGCCAATTCAAATTAAGACATTATTTAAATATATGGTCAATTAGACCGGTCCATGGATGGTATAAAAAATCCGAAACGTCGAAATAAATAATATTAATATACCACAACAAAATCCGTAAAAAATGTTCTGTTACAATATCTTCCTACTTTTTGCAATGACGTTTTTTTATCTACACGTAGCGTAAGCTAAACATGTTTTCTATATTATATTCTAAAGACATTTTCCGTCACGCCGGAGTATTCTCCCTACGTGCCCAGTTTGCGTGGACGATGTGAACTCCGTAATATATGGACATATGTGTCCTACAGTACAGGATATGGGGAACTATTGATAGTTTAATGGATAGAACAAAATGGCTTGACAGTATGAATAAATATACCTATAATATCATATGATTTCTAATAGTTACGTTATCGCAGTATATTGATATTACTTAATCCCGATGATCAGATGCTTTACAGCAAACATAATAAGAAAAGTACGGTGGGCTACCACAATCTGTAAAATTTCTTTGATAGATTTTCAACTTTATGACGTACTAATAAGGTTGACCTGCTGGCTACTGTACATAATATAATACAATAAATATTTCAAAAATCTTATATATGATACTCAATAAGTTTTAGATTCTTTTTTTATATTTTATTTATCTATTAACAAGATTTATCCTCATAATAGAATGCATTTACAAACACAAATTCTTACGTTCACTAATAGCAAATTGTTAGGCCTGAAGTTTGCTTCAGGCCTAACAATTTGTTCTACGAATCGAACCCCATGTTGCAGAAGCTGGTTGCTCAATCATTTAATAGATCTGATTTTACTTAGGTAATCTATTTTAATTTTATTGCATTAATCGTACCCTTAGGAGTTGTGACCTGACATGTCAAAGGTCTCAAGTTCAAACCCGGGCACACACCGCTTTTCGGGAGTTATGTGCGTATTCATCACATGCTCAAACGGTGAAGGAAAGCATCGTGAGGAAACCTGCGCGCTTGAGAGATTTTCTCGATAGCATGTGAAGTCTACCAACCCGCAGTAGGCTAGCGTGGTGGACTATAGCCTAATCCCTCTCAAATGAGAGGAGACCCGTGCCCAGTAGTGGGACAATAATGGGTTGATGATGATGATGATGATGAATCCTACACCTTACTTACAGCATAATAATATTTCGTATATGCAACCTCATTTAATTCAACGTTGCTATAATCTGTATCAATATGGCTGCTCGTTGCGCCCGCTACAGTTTTCACTGATGACGTCACTACACACAATGCTCGCTACATATGTTCAGTCCGGATATTGTAATGCTGCGATCTCAAACTTAGCGCAACTTGGAACGCTCTGACGTCATAGAGACAGTAAAGTGAACTTAGATCAAGTCATAATGTTACCTCATAGCTGTATGATGAATATTAACATACGAGTATATATCACACTTGTATCAACGGAAGGTAGGCAGAATTTAAATCTATTTTAATTTCTTTTTAGCGATGTTATATTGTTTTAATCCGAATGTTCTGGATCCTTTATAGCGCCCAAGGTCTTGAGGTCTAGACGAAAGAATCATTTTTCTAGTTGTATTTGGGAAAAGATACATATAATATATTATATTTAATATCTACGTATGTGTAAGAAATGAATATCCCATTTCTATTACTGTAATATACCTAAGACAATTAAAAAAAACATGACTAAAAACTAAAATTATAAATAAGGAAACGAGGAAGAGAAATTCCTCCAACGAGCCCCGGTAACCCACTCGCAGAAACTCTTGCTGTTTCACTGCGGTGTTCTGTAAGGCGGAGGTACTTCCCCAGTCGAACTGCTCAATTTGATAATAAAAATCTCGCTACCTCTTTTAAATTTAGTTATGTACAATGTAAAGTTAAGTAGGTAACGATAAAAACTTTACCTCCAAAACGTCCCCCGGAACACGCGTGTCCACTGTCGCGCCACATAATGTATAATATGAGCTGATATAAATCGAAAAGGTAGTGAATTAGAAGGGTGCTACGTTCTTCATCGTTTGCATTAAGGTCCGCTGGCGACCTTAGATTAATGGACCTGGTTGCGTATATCCAAAATCTATTTTAAATAAATGGTAATACTAAATTCTGAAAAATTTTCAAGACGGTGTAACATGTTTCTGGTGTTTTATTTAGGTTGTCTAGATGTTTTCCCTTATTTTCTAAACAGTCGTCGACTTAGCAGTTTTGTGCGGGTTCAACAAGCAATGTTCTCACAAAGCCTACAAACCAAATGAGACTCATTAATCGAATCTACAGAATACTGATAAAAAAACTTTATAATAATTGGATTTTTAATGACATCATAATTCAAATTATATTAATTTGAATTAATTATATCGCCTTATGATTTGATTTTGATCAGCCAAAGAACTGATTGGGCAGTTAATACTGTTACACTAAATATTTAATTAACATTAAATATTATTTATTATATTATTTACTATAAATATATATAATTAACATTATATATATATTTATTTAAATAAAAAATAATACCAATTATAAATAAGGTATATTTTACACGCGTGAATTCATACCCCAGTCTACACCTACCAGCATTCAGAAATACGCCTCCCCAAAACCGGCGAGTGTCCATTTTTCCCTTCTACACTTCACGTCCCTCGCTCGAGGGTAGAAAAATAGCTATCCCGCACGACCGTGCCGGACACTGGCGGACATTTATAAGATATGACTCGTATACAAATGTGTGAAAAAGGTTCTGACAAATTGTGTTTATCATAAATAACATTTTTGCAACACTCATCGCATCGCATGTTGGTTTCGAACCAGTGGAGTTACTTCATAGCTCATAAATAATACGAACGTAAACGATGGTTGTTTTCTTCTGCAATCCCTACTTCAGATGTTGTACTGGTGATTGAAATCTGTTTAAGTGTTCTTTGTGTCTAATATAAGGTCCAAAATGGGCGCTAAGATATAGCTGTCTCATTACTCTAGTTATCGTGAGCGCTACTATAAAAGGTGAAATCCAAGGTTAAAGTGTTGAAGTAAAATGTGGTCCTTTTATACGAAACATGTTGTGTCGAAGCAAAATGTTGAAAAAATAAAGTTCTTAATATTTTGTTCTTAAATGGCCCCATTCTTTCATAAAAAAATCCCTATAAATATATTATCGCCATAGGGATTGTTAGGGGAGTACAAATGCATGTTTTGGTCCTCTGTAGTAGAAAGAAGGCCTATTGCCTTTACCCGGACGCAGTTCCAAACTCCAAGCTGCAACGAACTTCTTAGCCAAAACTCAAAAATGTATTGCTTAACCTGGGTATCGGAACCAGTAACTTTCGCACAACAGACATATTACAAGACTAATAAGACAATATATATATTTCTAGCCCGTCCCAGCTTCGCACGGGTGGACATTTATTTTTTAAGCTTCATTAATGCTCCGCTTCTATTGGTCGTAGCGTGATGTTCTAGAGCCTATAACCTTCCTCGATAAATGGACTATCCAAAACAAAAAGAATTATTCAATTCCAACCAGTAGTTCCTGATATTAGTGCGTTCAAATAAACAAACTCTCAAGCTTTATAATATTAGTATGGATAATAATATGTATAACAAGTAACCTACATACCCTTACTAAAACCCGTTACTAAATATAACCCGAATCTACATAAAATTTAGTTGAAACAATATCGCGACATTCGTGAGGGATACCAATTTCTCTTTAAAACCACAAAATTGGCCGCGTTCAAATATCCAAAATATGATAATTCTGCGTTCACGGAATGTAAAAACTAAGAAGTTAGACCGTAGGGTTGTGGTTCGTACGTTCGCTGAATAATAAACGGCGAAATAGAAATGGTTAATCGGTTTTGTGTATGCGGTGAATTTAAACTCGGGTATGTTGAAAAATAGGCTTTGATAGAAACATATATTATGTAATATTTTGAGTTAAAAATCTATTTTATTTTATATCAGCACAGTACAGCGATGCGGATGAGTTCTTGTTGCAATTAAGTTAGAAAATTACGTTTTATTACATTTATTTAAATACTTATATATTTTAAGTAAAAACTAATTATGAAGACAAAGATTATGTTTTGAAGTAGCTAACCATCCCGGCTTCTCTTGGGTAGAACACTAAGTATCCTACCTTAACTAGTTTAGGGCAGGAACCATCGGTTGCACACAGAACAAGCCTTGAAAGTTTCGTCATGATGGGTTTAGGACGCATATAATATAAAACCAAAGCAAAAATTATAAAAAAAAATACTGATAGTATTTAGAATTCTAGATGGTGATATGTTATTATATCCAGATATATTTAATAATAATAATAAAAAAAAATTGTAGGAGATCTGGAGTCTTAAATAAGCCTTGAATTGCAAGAACTTAGAACTGCAAGCCAATTTATAATCCAATATCTTGTTTGATGGAGACAAGATATTATAATTATTATATATTCTAATCTTTGATTATATCTTTAATATATGTATAGATAAATATATATGATTCATTTTATATGTCATTCAAACATAGGAGAAAAATCTCCTATTACATTGCCATTCTCAATCAACACGTAAATCCAAAGCAAATAGGTTAGTTGAACAGCAAAAAAAATATTGAAATGGCCATATTGCCACCGGGGCCATTTAATCCTTTGACATTCCTGGCCCGAAGGACCGAAGGGTACAAAATCGCTAATATACTTGACATAATTAAAGGACGTAAATTTTATGATCGCATTTTCTGAACTGGCAGTTTAATTAAAAGGGAAATCGGTTATCGCCCCTAATCAGTTTTATTTAAGAGCTAATTACGAGATGGGCAGCGGCGGAGTCCAAAAAAAACCAATTAAATATAATAAAAGATTTATTACGAGTTACAATAATGAACTTAATTACTACAACTTATAATTAGGATGTCCTAACGTCCCGATGTTAGGTGACAAAAAGGCGCCGCGGAAAGCGGGCGATCAGTTTTTATTAATTGATGAAGCGGAGTTGCATAATCGAAGTACGGCGAAATCGAATGACGGTGCGCTGTATGTTAGAGTTGTATCTAAGGGCATCTTCAGATATAACACCTCCCTCGTAAGATGAGCAACTATTTGCCTATGTCTAATGCAAAAGTTGCGGCTCTTCTGTCTGGTTCCGATAACTCAATAACTTCCTTATTACTTGTCGTTAACGATGTCTTACCTCGACGTATAAAATACACGCTAAGCAGTGCACTTGCACTTAACAGTGCAGTCATCATTAAGTACAAAGGTATTGTTGTATGGTAAATGCTCGATGAATCCTCGGAATCGGTTTCGACAGAAGTCTCCATTGTAATTTGTCTTTGTATATTATTCAACGAATTTAAGTCAATTGAAGACAGGTGGTACTTTAACTCGTTTTTCTGGGTATGATTAGTCATCCGTGGGAACGATGTGATTTCGACGATGATTCCATTAACTTTGTCATCGATATTTGCTAATGTAAATTCGGGTGATTTCATCTTGCAAGATTTGGGTATAGTTGCTAGGAAGCTGCCTTGTAATAGTTGATGCTTTTCTTGTCCACAGGATAGTTGAACTTTAGTAGGTTTCGGGAATGAAATGATGTAGTGTCTGCTGTCCAGCTGTAAAAGAGCCTCCTTAGTCAGAGAGATAGGCGTGATTTGACACGTTGCATCTATCTCTTGAAATTGGATTAATTTATCTATGCAATCTAATTCGGAGCGGATTTGATGACTTATTTTCTGCTCGCATATATGCCATGCATCTACCTTCGGGCATTCAGCCTCTGTGTACACGAACTCCTTCAAGTTGGTTGCTACATAGGGATAGGCGGGAAGGATTACTTTGTTTTCCTTATTTGGTACAGGGCAGAGTCTATATAATTTATAGGTAGTGGGGAGAGTGATAGGGAATTTCAGGACAACCACGATCTTCCTATCAACGTAATAAGAACCTAAACTAATTATATCATAGTAATATCTGATATCTAAGTCTATTATCTGATCTAGGCTATATAAGTGCCGTAATTTGCTTAACATAATTTTTAAATCCTTAACACTTAGTATAGAATGGTGCAATGATCTTGTACGACTAAAAGCGAATATATTCTCTAACCGATTAATTTCACCGTCTAACTCTTGTACGTTATCACTAAGAATAACAAAGAGTTGTGCAAGGTGTGCGTATCTTAACGCTCGCTCGTTATCCGAGGTAGTCATGTTAATGACGTACATAAGAGCTTTGTCTAATTTATGCTGATTTATAGTTAAATTGCTTAGTAACTGAGTTTGCTGTACGGTAAATTCTTTAAATAATGAAATATGTTCATTTAACTTGTTAGAAATAAGCCTATCATTTTTCTTTAAGGTTCTCATAACGTTTTCGTATCTTAAAGCATCATCGTGATCTAGATTACCGGAAATTGATTTTATTAAAGTGCCCAATGGATTAAATATGCCTCGTTTGAATCTACCGGGTTGCAAAGTTTCTAATTGTAACAGGATTCTATTTAAGTTATTATGCAAATATTTAATTTGAGTATTAAAAGAAGGCAAGCTATTGTTAGATAAGAGGTGCATAGTTTCGACTAATTGTGTCTGTAAGTCATAGATTTGTTTTTCTATAAATGTTAAGTTAATGTCTTGTAAAAACGTATGGTGATGGGATATAATTTTCGTAGCTCCTAAGTCATAAGGTAAAATTCCAGGTCCATTGTCAAGGCTGTTAAGTCGGATCTCTTGAGTTTGGGCCTGGCACGTCATTATCATCACTAGGTACCTGTAACAATGGGGGGTCTTTATTTTTCTTAGGTCGTTTCAGTCTGGTCTTAGCTACGGGTCCGCGTTTCTTGGATGTATAAATATGAATAGGTAAGTCAGCTATAACTTTGTCATGGGTAAAACGACTAGCAAGTTTTTGTCGGGATGCAGCGGGATTCTGTATATAAACTTCCTGATTCTGCGAATATTCTACTTCGGGTTCCCTACTGCTGTTACGTTGCGTCATTAGAGATTCTTTATCGATGAGTGATGACTCATGAACAAGTTGATATACTGTTTCCATTCTACCCCGGTGGTCTTGAACGTACTGTTGTAATAATCGTTCCGTCATATTAACGTCTGTCGGGTCCCGTGGGTCGAAATGTCCGGTGATAAGGTCAAAGGGTCGACATTTAGTTAGGCTATGAATAGAGCTATTGTAGGCTAAAAGAGCATATGGTACTAAATTGACTGCCAATTCATTTTTGTATTTTAATTTTAATAATCGTAAATGTTCGATAAGCGTGTTGTGGAAACGTTCTATCATGCCGTTTTCGTTCGGGGCATGAGCAGCAGTGGTGTGATGCTGTATTTTATGTAATCGTAAGAATTCGCTAACGACCTGATTTGTGAATTCTGTCCCCTGATCAGTCGCTAGAGTCATTGGGTAACCATGATGAGTACTGAAATTAAGAAGAGATTTTACTATGTTTGGGGCAGTACAGTCTGACATACGATAGGCCTGGGCGTACTTAGAAAAAGAATCTATGAATGTCAGATATTTTTCCTGTTCTATCGTTAAAACGTCAGCGTGAATAATATCGAATGGTTTTCTCGGTGGCGGGACTATTCTGAATTGTTGGCGAATTGGATTACGATCATATTTAGCACAACCGCATATTACGCACTCATTTATATACTTTGATATGTCGGTTTTCATTTTAGGCCAAAAGTACTGTTGTGATAAAGCCAGGTAGGTTTCATTTATGCCACGATGGTTGGTTTTTCCTTCGTGGTATTTGCGTATTATATCTTGTTGGTTTAAAAACTCTGATACATTAATAATTTGTTTTTTTACAAGAAATAATTTCATAGAAGAATTTTTAAATGCTCCTTGTATTATGGGAACAATTTCGTACATTTTGTCAATAGGTTGAACTAAAATAGCAGTGCAGAATTTGGGGTCTACATGCTTTTTAATTATGTCTACAATATCCTGGTCAAAGTTGGGACTTAAGCGTACGTCAGTTACGACTTGAAGGTAAGCGTCAAAGGGTTTTATTAACTTTGGTTTAGGTCTTGCCGGATGATTAATTATATTTAAAATAATTTGTCTGCGAAATTTATTTAATGGGTCATCACTTACGGGAATGTTAAGTATTGGGTTCTCGACACTAGTATGTGCGGTTTCAGTATCTGATATATGTGGTGCAGTTAAAGTCGATGAACTATGACGTTCACGAGCTTCCATTGACATAGTTTCAGGTGCTGTTATAGTTGACGACGAGCTATGGCGACGGCCTGGTGTTTCCGATGTATTAACTAATAGTGAAATCGTCTCATCATTATGAATTTCGATTCGCGACAGGGCATCAGCATTAGTGTTGCAACTACCTTTTTTATAAATAACTGTAAAATCAAATTCAGATAATTTTAGTCTCCATCTAGTAAGACGCGAGTTAGGTTCTCTTAGGTTCATGAGCCACTGTAATGGCTTATGATCCGTAACTACCTTGAACTTCCGCCCAAAGAGGTACGGCCTAAAGTATTTGGTGGCCCACACAATACCTAGAAGCTCTTTCTCAATCGTAGAGTAATTAGTCTCACTACTGTTTAACGTTCTAGAGGCGTAAGCTATTGGTCGGTCAGTCCCTATAGGGCCCTGTGATAGCACGGCTCCTAGCGCGAACTGCGATGCGTCAGTAGTTAAAATAAAATCCTTAGCAAAGTCAGGGTACTGTAAAATAGGGTCATTAGTCAGAAGAGTCTTACAGTGTTCAAAGTTCCGTATATAGTCAGGTGTTAATATAATTTTGGATCCCTTTTTCAGACATGCGGTCAGAAATTTTGTTGTCCTTGCAAAATCTGGTATAAATTTACGGTAGTAACCTACCAAACCTAGAAATGATTTAATTTGTTTGGTAGTTTTAGGTATTGGGTAATTTGAAATCGCAGAAATTTTATCAGGATTTGGTTTTACACCATTGGGGGTAATGATATGGCCTAAGTAAGGTGTTTCGCGTTTTAGAAACTCTGATTTATCCATTTGGATCTTGAAATTAGACTCTCTAAGTCGCTGAAATACACTACGCAGATTACAAATGATTTCTTGGAGTGATGTCCCAAATACTAAAATATCATCCAGATACACTACACATATCTTATTCAGTAGTCCTCGGAGTACATTATCCATCACTCTCTGGAAGGTAGATGGGGAATTTTTGAGACCCATCGGCATTCTCAAGAATTCGTAATGTCCATGCTCTACATTAAATGCAGTTTTATGAATGTCCTTGGGATTAAGTTCTACTTGGTAAAAGCCACTAGTTAAATCTAATGTAGCGAAGTATTGACACTTCCCTAGTTTGTCTAATATATCGGCGATGTTCGGGATGGGGTATTTATCGTCAATTGTCTTATCATTTAACTTACGAAAGTCAATGACTAAGCGCCACTTAACTTTTCCAGATGCGTCACTTTTCTTAGGCACGACCCATATAGGTGCGCTCCACGCAGATGTAGACGGTCGAATTATCCCTTGATCTAACATTTTTTTTATTTGAGTTTGTACCTCTTCCCTGTGTATATAGGGATATCTATAGGTTTTCGAATGGACCGGTAATTCGTCTGTAGTATTAATGGTGTGCTTAATTTTGTTAGTGAATGTTAACGGCTCGTCTTCTAAATAAAATACGTCTGAGTATTCGGTACATAAGTTAGTTAAGTTGACTGTCTCCTCTGGGTTTAAATGATCTATGCGCAATCGCGATAAGACCTCTCGCGTTCGAGCATTGTTATTAAAAGTATCGAGTTTCATTGCAGGTACGGTCTGTTCGTTAAATATGTTAGCGTGAATTGGTATGGATAGCGAAAAAATGATGTCATTATCCGTCGGATTTGTGACTTCTAAAGATGCTTGATTATTTTTCGCAACTGTTAGACAGTCACTTATATGACAATTACATATAATTTGCTGATCGACAAGAATGTCGCCTTGGCTTATATCTGTGGGTACACGTATTAATTTTGAAGATTGTGCCGGAATTATACTCTCATGTAAATTAAGGTATGGCGAAGCATACATATATATAGGGTTTCTGGCGAACTCAGTATTGAGTATTAATGATCCCAGATCGACTTTAGCTAACCAACGTGTAAGAAGGTCGCATCCTATAAGTCCGTCGAAATATTCGTGGAATCTATATACATATAACTTAATTGGAACTTTATCTTTTATTTCTTTAAAACACGGTATAGTAATTGAGTATTCGTTTCTAGAAGAGGAATTGAAATTTGTGACTACAAATGGGTCAGGGTCAAAACGAACATTTGGAAAGTACTCTTTCGCGATAACAGGGCTTATGAAAGATTGATTAGCACCGGTATCTATTAAAAAGTGTAAAGGCCGGAAATCGGGCTTGATATATAATTTTATATAAGGTAACTGCCTTTTATTATGTATATTTATTTCTATTCGGGGGCACTCTTTAGGCTGCCCTTGGGAAAATTTTGGGGGTTGATAGCGGCCTCAGAAGAAAGGTCTATATCCTCTGTAGTTTGAATCTCAGGGATTTCCTGTGACGATTGATAGGTATCATACTCAGGTTCGTAGGCATAGTCATAATAGTTATTGTCACTTTCGTCATAGTCATAGTAGTCTTCGTAAGTCTCATGATTATTTATCTGTCGAGTCTTAAAGTAGTTATTGGGTGGTGGATTACCATGTATAGTCCAGTCATGTCTAGTCGGGGGTAAAGGGCGTGCAACAGGGTGGCTAATACCACTCATAGGTCGAGGTTGATTATTGTTATATTGCGGCAAAACTGGTTGACGTGGCGTAATCCTAAAACCAGTAGACATATTAGATCGCGGCAGTGCCCTAAACATCTGTTGTGTTCTAGACGGTCCCTGGAATGGTCTAGGCTGCTGCATATTAGGTGGTTGATTAAACGGACCTCTTATTTGGAACGGATACGTTTGCGGTACATTTTTATGCACAAGCGGAGTAGATGAATTTCCGTGTGAAAATGGTTTTCTAGAATGTTGGGGTGGAAGCTTCTGCTGGAGGTAAAGGATATTCATTTCCTCCTGAGCATATTCAAGAGCTTTTTCTAATGAGGGTGGTCGCATACACCTAATCCTCGAACCTAATGGTTCCTCTAAACCTTTTAAATACGTTTGAAGAGCTAACTTTTTATATAACAAACGCTTAGCTTCCACTGTAGTATCGACATTATCATGCAATTCTACGTAAGTCATAATAGTACTTAGCATATTTTGTACGCGCTCGTAAAATACTTGAGGTGTATCTGATCCTTGGGCTAATAATGACATATCACTATACAAAGTGGATTCGTCTCTATGATCTGAAAAGTTATGAATCAATGTGTTCCTTACGCCATTCCAATCTCTAGGTATGCCGTTCGTCACTAGGGTTCTAGCGGCAGCACCCGTGATTTTATTTAATATGCCATTCAATAAGGCTAGGTTAGATAATTCATATCCGGGCGTTGGGTTGGCATAATTAACAACTAAACGATCACAAAGTGATAAAAATCTAATTAAAGTATTACAATTACCATCAAACTCAGGTACCAACCTTAGTGCTTTGACAATTTTATTAATAATTTCGTCCTGATTGACGACGCCTTGCTGCTCCATTATTAAATCTAAGTTACCTACGTCTAAGTTACGAAAAGTGTCCCTCTGCGCGATGCGGGAGGACGATCGTGGACTTAGGGGTTCGATACCCCTGCAGGATCGCGATGATCGTGGGTGGAAAATTTTGAAGGAAGTAGCGACCGACTATAGAGAATTTGTGCAACTCACATATACATATCGGTGGCTCCTCGTAGTATCGATTTCTGGATACTCAGGATCTCCAACGGCTGCTCTCGGTTCTCCTTTGATTGCCGACGATGCACGTTAAAACGTGGACAGCGCGCGCGAGTGTCCAACAGGATCGTGGAATAGCTTACACGCACTGACTCGACAATCCTACCGACTGCGCCAATTACGAGATGGGCAGCGGCGGAGTCCAAAAAAAACCAATTAAATATAATAAAAGATTTATTACGAGTTACAATAATGAACTTAATTACTACAACTTATAATTAGGATGTCCTAACGTCCCGATGTTAGGTGACAAAAAGGCGCCGCGGAAAGCGGGCGATCAGTTTTTATTAATTGATGAAGCGGAGTTGCATAATCGAAGTACGGCGAAATCGAATGACGGTGCGCTGTATGTTAGAGTTGTATTTAAGGGCATCTTCAGATATAACAAGCTTTTATCAAATTTTCAAAGTTTATTTGTATCCGAAAACTGGACTTGTTATGATAAATAAATAATGTATCGTACAATCTCCCTTACGTTCTCAAAGTAGTTTTATTTTACATTCAAATATTGAACCGTTTGAGTCGTAGCTCGTAGGCACTTTGCTACGAAAGCGTAGCAAACGTAGCCGCGTGACAATCATAATTGACTACGACGTAGCAATTGAAATCCATAACAAGATTTTTTACGTTTATTTTCTCAATGTCATTATTTTTGTTCTCAAACACAAGCATAGGTATATATAAAACTTCCAGAGCTCCCAAAATAGAGTAGTAAATTTTAGTTCTAGTTGTTAAATTCAAGAACAAAGCGAGCGTAGTGCACATAAATTACAACAAACTTATCTTTCGCATTTCGCTTCAGATATGAGGATTTAAAGTCCCGTCGCTTAAAGAAAATGGCTGGCTGGTCTAGTTTTTTGTGCAACATTCTATTCAATTCAGGTGTTATGCCGTTTTAGTTTAAATGTATTTGAATAAACTCTCTAAGGCATAAACTAGAAAGTCCATCGGGGTAGCTTGGTCAAAACTAGCATATAATCAGACTGGTAAGCAGCAACCATAGCCCATCATCACCAGTATACCAGCCAAAACAGTTTCACTACTGAAGTACCACCAACTGTTGGTGGTAGGAAGAGAGGTCCCCGCCAAGTGGCAATCGTTCTATGGTGGGGACCACAAATTGCCAGGTCAACAATCCATCATATTGAGAGGATATTCGATCACTGGCCATGGGAACCAAGTATACAATACCATTTTTTTTTAAGTGTGGAAAATCTTTCGTCCGTCCCACCAGCTGGAGAGGCGACGGGTGTGTCGGACTCCGCCCAACATGAGCGTTTACCGACAAAAAAATCGCACCTGACCACGCCACCAGCCCTATTGTCGGGGCAATAGGATTTGCAAAAGCCATACCGTATTCTGTGTAGTAATTAATACTTTTGATCTTATTGTTGCATGGTATTAAACATTTAACAAGGTTACATTAAATATTTAATATCATCGTTCATATTACTAGTACACACCTGCTTGTCTCATATTTAGAAACGCTATAGCATATTGACCCTTAAAAATATTTATATAAAGTTACAATTTTATAAATTCGAACAAATCATAAACTCCTTATTTAATTTTGTAGTATTTTGTCGGTGTGTGAATATCCGTTTCTTTTTCTTCTTCGTAATTAGAGCGAGAGGGAGCATTCTTAAATAGAACAAGAGTGCAAGTGTTTATGTTAGCAACATGGCTCCGGGCTGTGTTTAGCCTGCGATCTGGTTTGAACCGGATATTACAAGTCCCTCGTTGCCTTACGTTGCTTCCAATATTCAAGACTGTTTGCAATTTTTGAGTGTTTTTTTAGCTTGCAATATTTTTTTTATATCAATGGCAACCTTGATAAAGTTTAAGGGTTTAAGTTGCGGGTTCGATCCCCGCACGAAGCAAATATTTGTATGTTCTATAGGTAGTTGTTTCGGGTCTGGGTGTTTGTGTATGTGTAAATTTGTGTTTGTAAACGCACCCACGATACAGGAGAAAATCCTAGTGTGGGACAACTTTAAAAAAATAAAAATGTGGATGTTAATCAGCACGGTTCTGCCTAACCCTTAAATTCAAGCGTGACTGTTGTATGTTATGTTATGTAAGAAAACTGACATGTCATAAATCCACAGTAAAAACCTCTTCACAATAAAATCGGAAAACAAATTACTCAACAAAACTATCTTATTTTCAATAACAAAAACGAACGTTGCGAGAGAAATCCAATATCTCTGCCAACTCCCCAGCGAGACTTACCGTTGTACACGAGCCCATAAATTTCTCGTCACATCAAAAAATGACTGACATACAAACAAAAACCTTTTACCGTCACAAACGCCACTAATACACTAACACAGCGAATTATATTTTTTTTTTTTCATATGAAATCTCAAAGGACTAAGGATGGTAGTAGAAAATGTGATGCGGGGATGTCCCCAAATGGTAGCCATTAATTTGGACCCCCGGCCATGAGTGGCAGGCGAGGACAGGCCATCTCGAGTGACCAGCTTACTGATATAAGTTTTTGTCAACTTATAATAATGTGAATGTGTGAATTCGTAATTTTTCTTCTTCTTGTTTACTGTCATATGTGTGTATTTCTGAATCTTCGTATCTGTGCATTGTTGTACTGGTTCGAAGTTTGAATTCTGAACGTGAAGTCCTAGTTTTGATTCCATCGATCATCTTATGTTCGGTTTATCTATGAAATTTTTGTACTGGGTGATATGAATATACTTGTACATACATTTTTAGTCAGTTATAGGCTTCTAAAAAAGGAGGTTCATAAATTTTGTATCGTATTTGACCAATTATTGATTCTATTCATTCAAAATTCAACACATTTATTAGTGGTAGTAACGCTAACAACGACAAAACAAAACACGATACATGTTTCATGCAACATGTTGCAATATTGAATGTAAATGTTTTCATTGCGAACTATGACCAACAGTGATTCCTAGACAATATTCGATTTCTCCATCTTCTAATATTATCCAACCATTATCGTTACTCCAGTTATATTCATGTAAAAACACAAACAGAGAGCCTTTTACTTGAAGCGGCGCCTGTTACCCCATTCGGAATATGCAATAGTACATAAACACTTGAGCTTGGTCGCTCTCAACTTGCCGGCTTGTAGAAACCTTTTACGTTGTTTTTCTTACAAAGTATGCTGCTTACTTATGAATACAGTGTACATAAAATATCTATATACATACATATGTATATAAAAAGATAAGCTAACTGACTAACTGTTATATCAACGCAGAACCTAAACTATAAGGATTAGAAACTTGAAATTTGAACACAGATTTCTTTTATAACGTAGGAGAGGCCTAGAAAAGATTTTTGAAAATTCACCCCCTAAGAGGGTAAAATAGGGGTGTAAAGTTAGTATTAAACTTTTTTTAGTTTTTCGTTAAATTACACGCGGACGAAGTCACAGGAATCAGCTGTATTATACACCGAATTAATCTATTATTATAGTATCTATTGTGGAAGTAAAAATATATGCTACCAATTTCGACAGGTCTTAACGATCTGTTACTGCTCTGTTCACTGGAGCTTAGAGACGAAAAATAAAAACTCATATATTATTTCCGTCTATTCATTTTCCTAGACAAGGAAAGAAAACACTCACGCCTAAAACTTTGAATGTATGTACAACTCTATCATTTTTATTGATGTCATTTGTTTTTCGATTTTTTTATTATGTATTAAGGCTAGTAGGACAATAAATCGTCTGAAGACGATAACCCAAACAAACCTTAACAAATATCTTTGTTGAACTGTTGTTGCTGCGCCTGCGTAATTTATAATAGCAACAAAACGCTGTACATGCTAATTACCTTATTAGCACTTTTTAATTTTTATGTAACTTCACTTGCTGTACTAATCTTGTCTAGTTAACACCTCATCTAGTAAATTCCTTGTCTTGAGTATTTCGGCAGTATCATTTCAGCATATCCTCAAATCCTGTACATGGTCCATAACGAGCCGGATTACGTATAATATACGATCAGCGGATATAATTATTGAAGATAATTGCAGAGGAATTAAGGATTATAATTATCCAAGGTGGCCTGAAGGTTATTTGCCAGTGTGGACCCAAATGAACTCAAGCAAGTTATGTATGGTGTATAGCATTTTTTAGTCAACTAATATCGTCACCCAACACTCAGGTATTATTTAAGTAAATTAAATACGCAGAAAAGGTCAGTAAATTTCTGTATATTACCTAATGTATTGTGTTAGACTAAAGTCATTAAGTACCTTCTTATTGAACTGTGATAGTATTTTATTCATCGGCTTAGATTAATTTTAAATACATACTTTTAAACTGTATAGTTAGCTTAGTTGCTACATTATTTAAACTTAATTTATATAAAGCTGTAACAAATTCACATACGTGTTCAATACTATTTAACAGTCGTTGTTAAATAATTAGCAGGTATCTTAACATAGTACATTTTTCAGTGTTAGATATTAGTGCAAGTCATTATTAATTTTATTAGCTAAATTGTTAATCTTTTATTAGTTGAGTTGTTAATATTTTATTAGGAGTATTTATATTTACAATCATTTGTAAAAAGTAGTAGTTTCTGTTGTGCTTAATCAATTAACTTTAAAGTCTTATAATAATTACATAGTTAAAGGTATTTAACAAGTGGTTTTAATAGTGTGTAAATTTAAGTATTCAGATTTGTATCCTTAATTAATAGTTCTATTGACAAGTTCTCAGTTATTTGATATTTAATCCCTGTATTAGACATTAGAGTTGTTACAAATATAATATTGTACGTTTAGTCATTAGATTCCTGTATCAATTCCAGGTTGACAACACTTGTCTCCCAGTATGTCCGAGGAAAGGGATTTAATTAAAAAGCGAGGCAGCTACAAGGGCCGTTTGACTGCTTTCGTCAACTTCCTGGACTCACTCAAGGACAAAGCACTAACTAGTTGTGATGTATCTGAACTACAGTTGCGCATGGGCAAGATCGAGTCGATGTACGAACAGTATGATGAGGTACAGTTACGTCTGGAATGCGTTGTGGATGATCTCAAATTACAATATTCTGAGCGTTCTGATTTTGAGTCTGTTTATTATAAATCCTTGTCTAGAGCCCAAAATATTTTGAGTGACTTTAATAAGGATAATAAATCGGTAGATAGCTGTAAAAGTACTGTTGTGAGCACACACAAGCCAGTTAAATTACCTACGATTCAGTTACCAAAGTTTAGCGGATTGTATAGTAACTGGCTAGAGTTTCGCGACACCTTTGCTAGTCTGATTCATACCAACGATGAAATTGACCACATCAACAAATTTCATTATTTGCGAGCATCTCTTGAGGGAACTGCAGCCGTAGTAATCAAGTCAATTGAGTTTTCTTCAAGCAATTACACGGTAGCATGGAACTTGTTGTGTGATCGATTCGACAACAAAAGGTTACTAGTAAATAATCATGTATCTGCATTATTTAATATTGAGCCAATCTCAAAGGAATCTTCTGTTGCGTTAAAAGGTTTAATCGATCAGTTGAATAAGGACTTGCGTGCATTAGAGTCTTTAGGGGAGCCAGTTAAATATTGGGACACGCTTTTAATTTATATTGTGACTCGTAAGGTTGATCATAAGACCTATCGAGAGTGGGAAGAGTGCAAAGGTAGGATTGACACTGATAGTCAAATTACGTTTGAAATCTTTATGAAATTCCTGCGTGGTCGAGCTGACCTAATCGAGACCTTAGAACTAGCTCGCACAAATAATAATACTTCCCAAACGACAGGTAAACCAAGCGCTAAGATTAAGTCCATGGTAGCTACACAATCTCCTAATGGTGGTCATTTCGAATCAACCACAAAAGTATGTCCAAAGTGTAATAGTAATGATCACTTTTTAAATAATTGTCCACAGTTTCTTGCATTAAGTAATGACGCTCGTTTTAAACTTCTACCCACTTATAAAATTTGTTTCAACTGTTTTCGTTCGGGTCACTACGCTAACAAATGTAAGAAACCAGGTTGTAAGCTGTGTAAACGTAGGCATAACACACTGATACACACAGATTCTACAGGCACTATTTTAAATACACCTAGTGATAACTCAACGACCAATTCGGCTAATCAGTTATCTGCATCATATTCTGCTTCGTCTGCTACGAATGACAAGAATAACGTTGCTTTGTCAGCAAACGTTGCATCTTCCCGTGGTGATAAGCAGCGCGATGTGTTGTTGTCGACTGCACTGATTAAACTGCGAGATCGTAATGATTGTGTGCATCTTGTTCGCGCCGTGCTTGATAGCGGGAGCACCTCGTCGTTCATTACAGACCGGTTGTGTAAAAAATTAAATCTAATCACAAGCCAGGTAGATAGATGCATTCTTGGCATTAATAATGTTACGTCGCACGTAGGCAAACGATGTTGCGTTAAGATTACGTCATTAGATGATAGTTATTCGTTTGAACTTCATTGTTTTGTTTTGCCATTTATTACGAGTAACGTGCCGTGCCGTGAAATAAATATTTCTGACTTTGACATTCCGTCAAATATCACTCTAGCGGATCCTATATTTTATAAGCCCGATAATGTGGATATTTTAATCGGTGCTGACTTATTTTGGGAGTTGTTAGGTTCGCAAAGATTAAAGTTAGGTACCGGGAAACCACTGCTATGTGAAACCCGTCTAGGATGGTTAGTTTCCGGTCCGATTAGTCAAAATTATAGTTCATTATTATCTCATGATTTAAAATGCAACTTTTCTAATATTAATTCTGATGATAACAGCGAATGGAATAAACTTAAAACCGAGTTGACTAAGTTTTGGCAATTAGAGGAGATCAACACAAAACCTTGTAATTCTTACATGCCTGAAGAAAAGTTATGTGAGGATCATTTTGTTAAAAACACAACACGATTATCTGATGGCCGTTTTTGTGTTCGAATACCTTTAAAGAAAGATCCTTCGGTTCTAGGTGACTCATTTATGAAAGCAACACATTGTTTACAATATTTAGAACGTAGGTTAAAGGTTAAGCCTGAGTTTAGTAGAATGTATCATGATTTTATGTCAGAATATGAGTCGCTTGGTCATATGACTAAAATCAATAATAAATCACATTCACGTTCTGGTTATTTTATTCCGCATCACGGAATATTACGTGAGTCGAGTAGCACGACCAAACTTCGTGTTGTCTTCAATGCAAGTTGTCCTACCTCTACGGGAGTGTCCTTCAATGACCTACAGATGGTCGGGCCAACCGTACAGGACGACTTGTTGTCTATACTTCTTAGGTTCAGATTCCACAAGTATGTTTTATCTGCGGACGTGGAAAAGATGTATAGACAAATAGTCGTCGACGCGTCGGATAGGTATTTACAACAAGTTGTTTGGCGTGACAACGTTTGTGACCGTATCAATGTTTATGAATTAAACACCGTTACGTATGGTACTGCTAGTGCGCCTTTCCTTGCGACACGATGTCTTAAACAATTAGGAGACGACTGTAGGAACCCTAAAATTTCTAACATCATCAGACATGATTTTTACGTCGACGATCTACTGACCGGTGGTGATGACATAGACGAAGTCAACTTTATTCGCACTGAAGTCACCAAAGTACTTGCGTCAGCATGCATGCCATTAAGAAAATGGAGATCAAATGAGCCTCAAGTGGTGTTGAATGATGTTCCTGCAACAGGCAGCCCGCCTGCCTCAGTGGACTTAAATATCGCATCAAATGAACCTGACAAGTTGCTCGGTCTTGGTTGGTATGTCACGTCTGATGAGTTAGGGTTTCCTTTAAGTTTAAATAAGTCTTCGATAGGTCACACTAAGCGGGATTTACTTTCCGTGATTGCGCGAATATTCGATCCCTTAGGTCTGTTATGTCCTATTGTTGTAACCATGAAAATTTTATTACAAAAAATGTGGTTAGATAAATTGTCATGGGATCAACCACTACCTAGGGAGATTAGTAAACATTGGGATAGTTTAATTAAATCCTTACCTTTAATAGATAACTTCCGTATTCCGCGAATTGTAGTTTGCAATTCATATAAGGAGTTAGAACTCCATATATTCACAGATGCGTCTGAGTCTGCGTACGGTGCTTGCGCATACGTTCGCAGCGTTAACGATAAGGGTGAGTATTTGGTTTGTTTATTAATAGCCAAAAGTCGTGTAGCACCTATAAAACCCACAACCATTCCGCGTCTGGAGTTGTGCGGTGCGGTTGTTGGTTCTCGTCTTTATGAGAAGGTGATGGGCTCACTCCGAGTAGAGATCAATCGGGTCTATTGTTGGACTGATTCGACCATCGTGTTGGGATGGTTACAGATGATGCCTACCAAGCTTCAGCCGTTTGTACGCAACCGCGTTGCTGAAGTTTTGGATAAGGCGGGTAACTGTACCTGGAGACATGTCCCAACAGACCAGAACCCAGCAGACCTGATATCTCGTGGTGTGGATATTAGTGTTCTGCAGGATTTGGATCTGTGGTGGTCTGGACCAGATTTTTTAAAACAGCACTCGTCCGAGTGGCCTTCTCAAGTTACAGTAGGACTAGAGGTGTTACCGGAGACACGACCCAATGTTGTATTAAGTGCTATTATAAACGTATCTAAACGTGAAGCCTTGATCGACGTTAGTCGATATTCTAATTACTCACGCCTTATTCGTTCTGTTGCGTATGTGTTGAGGTTTATTAAATTATGTAGGAAACAAGTTCCAGAAGATAATTATTTAATACAGGATGATTTACAAGACGCATTAAATGTTGTTATTGTTGATAGTCAGTTTACATCATTTCCTGAGTATGAATTACTTTTGAATAAAAAGAGTTTACCTAAAGGGAGCGCCCTTCTCAAATTAAATGTATTTTTGGACTCTAAAAATATAATGCGAGTAGGAGGACGTCTCGATAATTCCAGTTTTTCTTATAGTAAGAAACACCCTATTATTTTACAGTCCACTCACGATTTTACCAAATTATTGTTTAATTTCGAGCACAAAAGGCTAATGCACGCTGGCCCACAATTATTACTGGCTTCTATTAGGGAATCTTACTGGCCGATAGGAGGTCGCAATTTGGCGAAGGCTTGCTATCACAAGTGCGTTCTATGTCACCGTTTAAAGGGTAAGATTGTGGCCCAATCATGGGCAACTTACCTCAAGAACGCCTTCGTCCAGGTTATCCCTTTGAAAGCACCGGCGTTGATTACGCTGGCCCTATTGTATGCGCTAGTCGTCAAGGTCGTGGATGCAGACTAGTAAAGGTGTATGTCGCAATTTTTATTTGTTTCACGACCAAAGCCATTCATTTGGAGCTCGTAGGTGATTTAACTAGTAATAGTTACTTACTGGCGTTGTACCGATTTATTGCTAGAAGGGGAAAACCTCTTGATATTTTTTCCGACAACGGTACCTCATTTGTCGGTGCGTACAACGACCTAGCAAAATTCTTAAAATCACACAGTGTTGCCTTGGGTGAGAGTGCCGCAAACGACGGAATAAGGTTCCATTTTATACCCGCGTACACCCCGCATTTCGGCGGACTCTGGGAGGCAGGTGTTAAGTCAACGAAGTACCACCTTCAGAGAGTGTTGGGAAATTGTAAGTTAACATTTGAGGAGCTTTACACCGTGCTAACTAAAATTGAAGCCGTCCTGAACTCTCGTCCACTGACGCCACTGTCATCAGATCCAGCAGATTATACGCCGCTGACGCCTGGCCATTTTCTTGTCGGACGGCCACTTACTTCTTTGCCGCAACCTAATTACCAGGACCACTCTGCCAATCATCTGTCTCGATTTCAACGTATTGAGCAACTCCGCCAACACTTCTGGAGCAGATGGACTAAGGAGTATGTAGCAGAATTACAGATACGTACAAAATGGCGTTCCTGTCAGGATGGTCTGAAGTTAGACTCCTTAGTTGTAATTAAGGAAGACAATCTTCCTCCTCTCAAGTGGAGACTAGGGCGGATTGTGGCTGTTCACCCAGGGACTGATGGCATCGCTCGTGTCGCCGACATTCGGACAGCTTCTGGAGTTGTTCGGCGGGCATTTAATAGAATATGCCCATTACCGGTGTCTTCAGATTGTGGTTGAAACCGGTGGTTTCAACGCCCGGGGGCATGTTGCTGCGCCTGCGTAATTTATAATAGCAACAAAACGCTGTACATGCTAATTACCTTATTAGCACTTTTTAATTTTTATGTAACTTCACTTGCTGTACTAATCTTGTCTAGTTAACACCTCATCTAGTAAATTCCTTGTCTTGAGTATTTCGGCAGTATCATTTCAGCATATCCTCAAATCCTGTACAACTGTCAAAAACTTGTTGCATTGTTATAATATTTTGGTTATTTTCATCATCAACATCAACCCATTACCGTCCCACTGCTGGGCACGGGTCTCCTCTCATTTGAGAAGAATTAGGCTACAGTCCACCACACTAGTCTACTGCGGGTTGGCAGACTTTACATGCCATCGAGATATCACTCAGGCATGCATCCTCACGTTTGAGCATGTTATAAATACGCTCAAACTCAAAACCTTTGACATCTTAGTCCACTGGTGGGCTAGCTTTAGTCTTTTACTCGCTTGTTATTGCACATGCTATTACATTCTCACGTTAATCCGCAAAATGTAGTTGCTTTGTATGTTCCGTACACCGCAGGGACTCCTTATATAGCCGTGTAATAGATGTTTTAACCCAAAAACGATAAAGAGGTCTCATTTGCATTCGAAGTTCGTTAACTTTAATTACAAAGCCCCACGGTCATGCTTATAATATCTTTGTTACGTCGACTTTAGAATAAGGGGCTTAACATAAGGGTAGAGTTACAAGCTATGTCTCTTTCTAACTGGTTCTGGTAAAAAGGGACGGAGATATTCGGGTGTATCAAAGATATGGGCTGAGGAAATTAAATAAGCAATTACGTTGCGTAAAGTAATAGCGATATTTTGTTTATTTGATCCGCCCGTTGCGCTCGCAGCGTGGAATGTTTGCGCTTGTAGAATACTTGGAGATGTTCAATAATAGATTATCTTGTTAAATTTCAGTAAAGTTTTCACACTTGTATTAAGTAAATGTTCGGGCTTTTAAATTATTTATTTTCGACCATAGAGATGTTGCTACTCAGAATCTTACCCGAAACGGCTGAATATATACAAATGTACATTATCTGCCTCGTTGGTCTAGTGGTCGTACAGTGCGACCGCCGAGCAAAAGGTCCTGGGTTCAATTCCCAGGTCGAGCAAAGTGTTATTGGGTTTTTTCTGTGAAATTCTCAGTAGCAGCTCGGAGTTTGGATTCGTGCCCGGTTAATGGCCATAGGTTCGCCCCCTATTACATGGGACCTAAAACATACCGGCGAACCGTGGGTGTACATTAGTACACCTCTGCCTAACTTTTCGGGGACGACAGGTGTGATGGTATGTATGTATATGTATGTATATATATTAACTATTCATGAAAACTTATACATATGTACATACACAAGTGGCTAGTGGCAAGAAGTAGTTTTGTAGTTTCGGCCTCCCTCCATGAGAAAAAGGCATAAGTTGTATTTATTTAATATTCTTGGTAGATCATAACTAATATTAAACGGTGCTTTAGTTTATGACTGGATTCTAAATGAGATTGCGCTAGCAGCTATGTAGATATTTTGTTTTCAAAAAACAAGCGTAAAATCAGGTATCTCTAAAACCGACATCTTATAAAGGGTATACAGGCAGTTCACTAAACTCAAATTGCTAACCTAACGTCATATGTAACAAGGCACACATTACATTGCTGCCAAAATGTTTTTAGGGCCTTTTCTTTGCTTATGGCCAGTTAAATAAAAAATAAATTGAAACGACACCAAAGTTTGCATTTTAATGACTGGTAATTAATTAATCTACTCTTAATTCGATTAAAAACGTTAGTATTCGAGTTCTACTTATTAAAAGACTGGTACTTAAATACTTGGTATTTTATTTAGTAGATTCTGAATTCCGATGGAAAAAGAGCAATGTAATAAGTTTGACTTGTCTAACTCCAACGTCGTAGCGCCGAAACAAATGGACCAATTTTGATGCGTTTATTTCGCGACGTGTTACATATTGTTCTTTGCTTCGATTTATGCATTTTATTTTGTAACTATTCTCTTACTATCTGCAACTCCTGTAAATCAGAGTCAACAATAGCTACCAACCAGAAAAACGTCGAGACAATGAAGCCAGACATATCGCAACGCGCAGCGACATTAATCATGAAATGACATAGGAGAAGTAAGAAAACAAATATAATATAAATTAAAAACACATTATACAGATCTTAAATTAATTAAAAACTTTACAAATAATAATAATTGTAGGTATATGTACTAAAAGGTAGTTTTCTCTAGTGGTACATACGGGATTGTTAATATTCCAAACTCAGCCTTACACGAACCGGCAACGTGCTCTGACTACGGGCCGCGCCAGTTGCCAATGCAATGTCTTTAATAGGACCCATAAATTGAATACACATTAGCATCCGAGCAACTGTTGTATAATAACATGAAAATAGACTTGGTGCATGTTTCTTTATTTATATATTTACTAGCTACACTCGGTCTGTATTTGCATGAACTGGGAATCTATTCCGTAGATAGTAAAAAACCTACATAAAAGTATATAAAAAAAGTATGTCAACTTTTGAGTTTTATGAAAACAAATTATTTGATTGGAATGGACTCGTTGATCTGTTGGTAGAACTGCTGAGAAAGAGGTAATGGGTCCGAATCCCAGGTCGATGCAAACTGCTAATGGGTTTTTCTATGAAATTTTCAGTAGCAACTAAAAGTTTGGATTCGTTCCTGGTTGATGGCAATAGGCTCGCCATACATGCCAGCGTAATCTAGGTATACATTAGAACACTTCTGCCTAACCCTTCGAGAACGACAGGTGTGATGGTATGTAAGCGCCCGGATAATTTTTAAATTATGAAGTAAAATATACGAAAAATATAAATTATCTGGCAAAATAGTATACTATTGATCTAAACCAATCTTCAAACGAGTGTGGTTTCCAGACTATTCTTGATGGATTCTGCACTAGATGCTTTTAACTGCGCCTCCCAAGAAGAGAAAAAAGAAGAATAAAAAATTTGTGCTCCCTATCTGTGGCAGTTGTGGCACAGATCTTCTCGGCTTTCCCATAGATTTTGACATACTATCTCTTGACTAATTTCAACTGCCACAGGTAAAAAACAATGAGATAACTCTATTTCGATACTAATAGATAACGTTTCTCAATTTAACAAAATAGGTATCTTGTTTGGCAGTTGAATATTATATTAGCATGTTAGTATCTACGTATAAGAAAATACTCGGTGCATGTATTTTCGTAGAGCAATATTTTTAGGAAGGGTATGTAACTGGGGCAATATCTTTTGGCCTGAAATAAAATAACACCCTATTCTTAAACACATATCTCAACACACTATTATGTCATACATTATTTTGAATCAAAAATACACCCGCAGTAATTCAATTAAACAAAATCCACCCAATTATTGTTGCACTGCTGATCTTCTCTCATTTAAAATTTAGCGGAATGCGGATTGACAGACTTCACTCGCCGACGAGAAAACCTCTCAAGTATGCAAGTTTTCTCACCATTACCGTTTGACCATGTGATAAATACGCACGTTTTTTGGAGGTAGGGCATAGCGAGATTCATCGCTCAAATTGAGCTGCCCAACTGGGGACCTCCGCCTTACAGAATACCGCAGTGAATCAACAGTAGTTGTCTTTCTGCGAGTGAGTAAGGTTACCAGAGCTCGTTGGGGAGTGACTATTCTGACAGCATGGGCATTCTGTTTGCTGTCAGTTTAGAAAGAAAAGAAGAAAGAAAGAAAAAATATTTATTTGTGACTCGCACAGGTAAACAACACATAGGTACACAAAATAAAAAAATTAAAATTAAAATACAATAAAAAACAATGATAACTAAACAAGATTACTAAACATTATTATAGACCTGTACGAGACCAAAAAGGCCCCTATCTCAGCATAGTGCTACGACATTGGATGTCGCAGCGCTGGTATTCTGATAGGGCCTACAGAGATGCCACGGGCGGCCACGGAACTAGTTTTACGGACTAAAGGATAAATACTATATATAATAAAGTATACATATTAAAATAAATGAAAGTAAAATATATTTGCGTGGGAATGGTTTTCTTTTTAATAATTGAGTGCCCAGTGTTACCACATTGCTTATCTATGCTACGGATGTTAGAGCCATCATAGCATAATCTATGACAAGCAATGGAAAGCAGACGCTGTACCGCCGCCATTAATTGATTGACGTCTATTGTAAAATTTTATTGTTATTGTGTGATAAATACTTATAATAATACCTAATTATTTGTGTGTTATAAAGAAATAAAAAATATATGGGTATTTCTGGATCAATACACTAAAGTAAGAGAGAGTGCAAATATATGTAGTGGAAATAAGAAATATACAAGAAGTGTTGTGATATTTATTTTTTGTTGAGTTGTTAGTAAATAAATAAAATAATCCTAGCCATAATAATCTAAGACTGTGCTGCAAACACTCGCCGCCACGAGCCAATGGGATCACCTTTGCCCGCTGTGTGCAGATCAAGGTAATTTGTGTTAGTTATTGTCCTTTTGCTTGCGTAATAAATGTTTTTTATATTTTATGCTAAAAGCCCTAACTGTTTTCATAGCACGAAAAGGAGGTGGCAAGTCGTTCCAGCAGCGAGTGGCAGCGAATTTAAAACTACCACGGAAAGCAGCAGTTCTGTGCGTTGGGGTCAACATGAGGTAGGCAGAAGCTCTGGTTTTAACTTTATTGACATCACGCGACCACGATAGTTTCTTATATAGGTACTCCGGTTTTTTTGTGAGAATTATGCCGAATAACAGGGTAGCCAGATGGAGTTTCCTCCGTGCTGACATTCTCATCAGATTACCCTCATTTAGAAAAGGAGTTATGTGGGATCGGGGGGGAATGTTATAACAAAATCTAGCGCACGCATTCTGTACTCGCTGGATCATTTTTTCGCTCCTACCGAGAATGCATGTCCCATACACAGTGTCAGCGTAGTTCAGCTTGAATAAAACGAGTGACTCACAAAGCATGACACGCATATCCACACTTATGTAGGGACGGACACGATACAGAAGTTTGAGTCGGTAGAAGCAGTTGCGCACAGCTTCCAGGATGTGTGCTTCGAAATGTAATTGATTATCAAAAACCACCCCCAGATTACGTGCCTCTTGAACTTGTTCTAAACTACAACTGTCAACTTTTAAATTAAAATTAAAATAAGACATCCTCCTTATAAAATCTCTGGATCCCAACACAATGTACTTGGACTTACTGGGGTTAAGGACTAGGGAGTTTCTTTTAGACCAAGCAGAGACCATATCCAAATCTTCATTTATTTTGTTTACAGTGTCGACAGCATTCTGGGATTGGAATGGGAGGTAAATTTGCAAGTCATCGGCATAAAGGTGAAATTTAGTATTGAGAAGACAATTAGTGATGTCAGCACTGTAAAGAACAAAAAGAAGCGGGCCTAGGATAGATCCCTGTGGCACACCTCTGTTCACGCGCCTAGGGCTGGAAGACACAATACCACCATCACAATCACTTGTCAGCTGCACGAACTGCGAACGGTTACTAAGGTAGCTTTGAAACCATTGAGTTGTTTGTGTGTCACATCCGTAATAAGACAGCTTTGAGAGAAGTAAAGAGGTATTTATACTGTCAAAGGCACGCGAAAAGTCCAGTAGAACAAGCAGGGTTCCCAAGCCCTGATCTCTGGCTTCAAGAGTATTACCAACCACATCAAGTAGTGCTGTCGCTGTACTGTGGCCCCTGCGAAAACCCGACTGAACTACTGGCAATATACTGTTCCGCTCTAGATATGACCTAAATTGTTCAGACACCACCTTTTCCAGAATTTTAGATAGACAGTTAAAATAAAAATAAAAAAAAAATAAAAAAATTAAAATTAAAATAAGGTTAAACATCGTTACTAAGCGATACTTCCCGGCCAAAAACACGGACAAAGTCTCCCTCCGAGCGTATGTAATGGGTCGTCTTGCCGTCACCCTGCTTGGCAAGAATACGCCCGAACTTTGTCCATATGTACCTCCATCCGAGACGGCTCCCGGCTTCACGTACCCGGTAAAATAGGTACTTATTAGCTTTAGTGAGCCTCTCGTTGAGGAAGAAGCGTCGCGGAGGCCCGGGCAGCCCGAGGTCCGCCGTGGTGGCGCCGCGGCGCACACGCGCGCCCTGCAGCAGATCGTCGCGCAGCGCGCGGCGCGCCAGCCGGACCACGATGCGCCGCGCACGCCCGCCCGCCGCCGCTCCCCCCGCCGGACTCGCCCCGCCGCTCCCCGCGCCCCCCGTCGTCCGCGCCTCGCGGTCGGTTCGGAAGCCCACCCGCTGCGCAAACACTACGTCGCGTTCCTCAAGAGCCACCCCAAGTTTCGTCGCTACCAATCTGACAGTGTGCAGCACGTTCTCCCCAGGTACTTCAGGGATGTTTGCCAATTCCAAATCGGAGCTGAGTAATTCCTGATCGCGGTCATTCAGCTCCAGCTGCAACTGGGCGACCAGATGCCCCAACTGGTCTACCTTACCATCAGACCGGGCAGCACACTGCTTATTCTCCAACGCCACAACTCTGGATTCCAGAGCGTCCACCCGCACAGTACATGCTCCCAGCGATGAGTGCAGGTCGGCCATCTCTCGACGAAACTCCCTCATTTCGTCCCTGACCTCTCGCAACTCGGACCTGAACAGTCTAATTTCGAAAGTTTAGTAATTCCTATTTTAAGAAACCAAAACGGCGGCGGTGATCATTTGCCATCAGGTGAGCCGCCTGCTCGTTTACCAAAACCGCAATAAATAAAAACATAACTTCTGAAAAGTCCGTGGTTTACAATTAAATAAGTTTACAGTCACGCCGCTAGACAAACATATATTTTTTAAATAAAAATTAAATTAGACATAAAAATACATAATATTTGTTCCCATAACATTCGTAAATGTTTCGGCAACATTTAACAACAAATGAATTCTGCAGCGCGGAAACATGGCGGCAAACTCGTCATGTGTTAAATCTTCCGTAACATAATAAATGATTGAAGGTTAATAAAACATGTTTTATTACATAATTGAATCATATTTAATGGTCCTCTATTTATGAGAATTGCTTTGCGATGTTAATGTGATAATATAGAGAAAAAACATCTTTTTTTTACTGCCTTGACTGATAAATTAAGCGGTGTTTTACTCAGACTCTTTTAGCTTTAACATTAGGTACTTTATTCAGTGGGAAAAATCTTTGGATTTTTGGAAGTCTTTTGCGTCGTTTTTAAGGTTTTTATTCCGCAATGACTATATTTAATCACAAGAAGATCCATTATCCTGTGTAACGTCCCAATATGCTCGATATCTCTTTTGTGACCTCAGGAACATGACAGATAAGACTGTAGTACTACTGCTAGTTTCAAAATCGTTTCCTAATAATAATCTTTCCAGCTCTTACTGAGCATATCCAAACGGCATTTGACAACATAATAATTATTATAGTTATTCTTCGCACTTGCGACCAATAAGGCAAATGAAAATATACTTAATTATATATATTTATACTTTACAACTATATTCGCCCACTGTTGAACGTATAGTTCAACAGTGGGCGAATATAGTAATTCGTAAATCATAATAAAATAGGTCACAATATTGGCTAAACCCCTACTCAATTATATATAGCCTTTTATGAAAGCAGCATTCTATTTTAGGGCTCTACACTAAAACTTGAGTATTGGGCCTTTAGTTATTGCAGCATTCTATATTTATGTCTAAGTACCTAGGTTTGAGTAGTGTCTGAGCATTAGGCCATTAGTTATACAAATGTAAAGTAATAAGCTTTAAAAATAACTTCAAACCAAATACCAAAAATGCCACAATACCATCGAACAACAGATAACGGCATAAGTGCAAAGTATGGAATGTCCCAGCGTATTGCGTGCTAGAATAACGTAAATACTCCTTGCTGTGTCCGGGCAAGAGTTACAAGTGTGGACTGAAGCGAGCGAGGGTTTATGACGGGAAGCGAGGAATCCATAGTGGACAGGGTAAAGACTGGACTGATATACACTGTGGAGGTATGTTTATGGGACAGGACGTGATGACAGTGGTCAATGTGTCACGCAACTATACGTTTATTATTGTGTACATAAATGTAGGTCTAATACAGGTACGTGATAACATAGTAGTAGGTTGAAGAGGATTGAATGAATACCATCATCATTCTGTTTACTATAGATTCTGATCGATTTTGAGAGGGGGCGAATATAGTTAATTACGTGCGAATTGGCGAACTTCACAATGCCGTTGACAAAAACTCTCAAGTACCTATACAGTTTTCATCACGGTAATTTTTTTCACCGTTTGTGCATGTGATGAAATACGCTTATCATTTCGAAAAGTTAATAGCGTGGTTTGGGTTTGAACTCGAGATCTGTGACTTCGCAGTCCACCACACTGCACTAAGCTAACATAACATAACATAACACTACGGCTACAGCCCCAGAGGCATGCTGTGGAGTACTGATGTACTCTCACAATTTACTGCCAGGAAATAGGGAGAGAGCCCATTAAGCTATTCCAGCTCATATTCAATCTTCGAGTCATTACTGAGAATTTCATAGAAAACTCGAATAACACTTTGCTCGACCTGGTAATCAAACCCAAGGAAATAACGCTCCACAGCCACTATACCATTGCAGCAATCTTATTAAATGTACAAACTTTGTGTATAATTAAATAGTATCACACATGTTTTGATTACATTTAGATATTGTTCCGATGCAGAGAGTATTCACACGTATTATTTTCTAAAATACAATTTCAGAACTATCTTAGTAATCTAATCTAAACGTGTCGTGTCGAATACAGTACCCATGGTGACTCGGAAATAGAGCTAACCGAAATATCCGAATTAAAAAAATATAAATATACCGTAGTGAAATCCGTAACGAGTGATTTTATTTCAATGACTAATGTAATATTCGTCTAAACAGAATTCCAATTGGAAACCAATTCAATTAATTAATTGAATTGGTTTCCAATTCAAAAAAATAACGTTTTTATGTTATAACCAGTTTATTTATTCCATTAGTTTCGTTACCGACCTTCTTCTGTAAATTCTTAATACTTTCAAACAGCGCCGGCAAATATTTATTTATATAACGATTTATTTACTGTTGTAAATATGTATTATTGATGATCTCATAAGGAATAAAATGACGTTTATTATTTAATGATAGTAAGCTCGGGAAATCGGTATTCTTTTTTGTTATTTTTGTTTAGTTTTAACCGTACATAGTCACAAAATATATACACATAATAAAAGGAAAACAAATGTGTAGATACGCTATTAAAAACAGTACTAATTTTTTAAAAAATCTCTTACCGTATGCCTGAAAGTTTTTTAGAATTTTTATTCACGGTAAAGTTCTTAGTATGCGAGCCTGTTGCAATTAACCGATTAAAATCCAAACCACGAATTCTGCAACTCATAGTCTAAAAGCCCGCAGATTTTTGAGTCGTAGCTCGTAGGCACTTTGCTACGAAAGCGTAGCAAACGTAGCCGCGTGACAATCATAATTGACTACGACGTAGCAATTGAAATCCATAACAAGATTTTTTACGTTTATTTTCTCAATGTCATTATTTTTGTTCTCAAACACAAGCATAGGTATATATAAAACTTCCAGAGCTCCCAAAATAGAGTAGTAAATTTTAGTTCTAGTTGTTAAATTCAAGAACAAAGCGAGCGTAGTGCACATAAATTACAACAAACTTATCTTTCGCATTTCGCTTCAGATATGAGGATTTAAAGTCCCGTCGCTTAAAGAAAATGGCTGGCTGGTCTAGTTTTTTGTGCAACATTCTATTCAATTCAGGTGTTATGCCGTTTTAGTTTAAATGTATTTGAATAAACTCTCTAAGGCATAAACTAGAAAGTCCATCGGGGTAGCTTGGTCAAAACTAGCATATAATCAGACTGGTAAGCAGCAACCATAGCCTATCATCACCAGTATACCAGCCAAAACAGTTTCACTACTGAAGTACCACCAACTGTTGGTGGTAGGAAGAGAGGTCCCCGCCAAGTGGCAATCGTTCTATGGTGGGGACCACAAATTGCCAGGTCAACAGTCCATCATATTGAGAGGATATTCGATCACTGGCCATGGGAACCAAGTATACAATACCATTTTTTTTTAAGTGTGGAAAATCTTTCGTCCGTCCCACCAGCTGGAGAGGCGACGGGTGTGTCGGACTCCGCCCAACATGAGCGTTTACCGACAAAAAAATCGCACCTGACCACGCCACCAGCCCTATTGTCGGGGCCATGGGATTTGCAAAAGCCATACCGTATTCTGTGTAGTAATTAATACTTTTGATCTTATTGTTGCATGGTATTAAACATTTAACAAGGCTGTTACATTAAATATTTAATATCATCGTTCATATTACTAGTACACACCTGCTTGTCTCATATTTAGAAACGCTATAGCATATTGACCCTTAAAAATATTTATATAAAGTTACAATTTTATAAATTCGAACAAATCATAAACTCCTTATTTAATTTTGTAGTATTTTGTCGGTGTGTGAATATCCGTTTCTTTTTCTTCTTCGTAATTAGAGCGAGAGGGAGCATTCTTAAATAGAACAAGAGTGCAAGTGTTTATGTTAGCAACATGGCTCCGGGCTGTGTTTAGCCTGCGATCTGGTTTGAACCGGATATTACAAGTCCCTCGTTGCCTTACGTTGCTTCCAATATTCAAGACTGTTTGCAATTTTTGAGTGTTTTTTTAGCTTGCAATATTTTTTTTATATCAATGGCAACCTTGATAAAGTTTAAGGGTTTAAGTTGCGGGTTCGATCCCCGCACAAAGCAAATATTTGTATGTTCTATAGGTAGTTGTTCCGGGTCTGGGCGTTTGTGTATGTGTAAATTTGTGTTTGTAAACGCACCCACGATACTAGAGAAAATCCTAGTGTGGGACAACTTTAAAAAAATAAAAATGTGGATGTTAATCAGCACGGTTCTGCCTAACCCTTAAATTCAAGCGTGACTGTTGTATGTTATGTTATGTAAGAAAACTGACATGTAATAAATCCACAGTAAAAACCTCTTCACAAAAAAATCCGAATACAAGTTACGTAACAAAACTAACTTATTTTCAATAACAAAAACGAACATTGCGAGAGAAATCCAATATCTCTGCCAACTCCCCAGCGAGACTTACCGTTGTACACGAGCCCATACATTTCTCGTCACATCAAAAAATGACTGACATACAAACAAAAACCTTTTACCGTCACAAACGCCACTAATACACTAACACAGCGAATTATATATTTTTTTTTCATATGAAATCTCAAAGGACTAAGGATGGTAGTAGAAAATGTGATGCGGGGATGTCCCCAATGGTAGCCATTAATTTGGACCCCCGGCCATGAGTGGCAGGCGAGGACAGGCCATCTCGAGTGACCAGCTTACTGATATAAGTTTTTGCCAACTTATAATAATGTGAATGTGTGAATTCGTAATTTTTCTTCTTCTTGTTTACTGTCATATGTGTGTATTTCTGAATCTTCGTATCTGTGCATTGTTGTACTGGTTCGAAGTTTGAATTCTGAACGTGAAGTCCTAGTTTTGATTCCCACATCGATCATCTTATGTTCGGTTTATCTATGAAATTTTTGTACTGGGTGATATGAATATACTTGTACATACATTTTTAGTCAGTTATAGGCTTCTAAAAAAGGAGGTTCATAAATTTTGTATCGTATTTGACCAATTATTGATTCGATTCATTCAAAATTCAACACATTTATTAGTGGTGGTAACGCTAACAACGACAAAACAAAACACGATACATGTTTCATGCAACATGTTGCAATATTGAATGTAAATGTTTTCATTGCGAACTATGACCAACAGTGATTCCTAGACAATATTCGATTTCTCCATCTTCTAATATTATCCAACCATTATCGTTACTCCAGTTATATTCATGTAAAAACACAAACAGAGAGCCTTTTACTTGAAGCGGCGCCTGTTACCCCATTCGGAATATGCAATAGTACATAAACACTTGAGCTTGGTCGCTCTCAACTTGCCGGCTTGTAGAAACCTTTTACGTTGTTTTTCTTACAAAGTATGCTGCTTACTTATGAATACAGTGTACATAAAATATCTATATACATACATATGTATATAAAAAGATAAGCTAACTGACTAACTGTTATATCAACGCAGAACCTAAACTATAAGGATTAGAAACTTGAAATTTGAACACAGATTTCTTTTATAACGTAGGAGAGGCCTAGAAAAGATTTTTGAAAATTCACCCCCTAAGAGGGTAAAATAGGGGTGTAAAGTTAGTATTAAACTTTTTTTAGTTTTTCGTTAAATTACACGCGGACGAAGTCACAGGAATCAGCTGTATTATACACCGAATTAATCTATTATTATAGTATCTATTGTGGAAGTAAAAATATATGCTACCAATTTCGACAGGTCTTAACGATCTGTTACTGCTCTGTTCACTGGAGCTTAGAGACGAAAAATAAAAACTCATATATTATTTCCGTCTATTCATTTTCCTAGACAAGGAAAGAAAACACTCACGCCTAAAACTTTGAATGTATGTACAACTCTATCATTTTTATTGATGTCATTTGTTTTTCGATTTTTTTATTATGTATTAAGGCTAGTAGGACAATAAATCGTCTGAAGACGATAACCCAAACAAACCTTAACAAATATCTTTGTTGAACTGTCAAAAACTTGTTGCATTGTTATAATATTTTGGTTATTTTCATCATCAACATCAACCCATTACCGTCCCACTGCTGGGCACGGGTCTCCTCTCATTTGAGAAGAATTAGGCTACAGTCCACCACACTAGTCTACTGCGGGTTGGCAGACTTTACATGCCATCGAGATATCACTCAGGCATGCAGGTTTCCTCACGAAGTATTCCTTCACCGTTTGAGCATGTTATAAATACGCTCAAACTCAAAACCTTTGACATCTTAGTCCACTGGTGGGCTAGCTTTAGTCTTTTACTCGCTTGTTATTGCACATACTATTACATTCTCACGTTAATCCGCAAAATGTAGTTGCTTTGTATGTTCCGTACACCGCAGGGACTCCTTATATAGCCGTGTAATAGATGTTTTAACCCAAAAACGATAAAGAGGTCTCATTTGCATACGAAGTTCGTTAACTTTAATTACAAAGCCACGGTCATACTTATAATATCTTTGTTACGTCGACTTTAGAATAAGGGGCTTAACATAAGGGTAGAGTTACAAGCTATGTCTCTTTCTAACTGGTTCTGGTAAAAAGGGATAGAGATACTCGGGTGTATCAAAGATATAGGCTGAGGAAATTAAATAAGCAATTACGTTGCGTAAAGTAATAGCGATATTTTGTTTATTTGATCCGCCCGTTGCGCTCGCAGCGTGGAATGTTTGCGCTTGTAGAATACTTGGAGATGTTCAATAATAGATTATCTTGTTAAATTTCAGTAAAGTTTTCACACTTGTATTAAGTAAATGTTCGGGCTTTTAAATTATTTATTTTCGACCATAGAGATGTTGCTACTCAGAATCTTACCCGAAACGGCTGAATATATACAAATGTACATTATCTGCCTCGTTGGTCTAGTGGTCGTACAGTGCGACCGCCGAGCAAAAGGTCCTGGGTTCAATTCCCAGGTCGGGCAAAGTGTTATTGGGTTTTTTCTGTGAAATTCTCAGTAGCAGCTCGGAGTTTGGATTCGTGCCCGGTTAATGGCCATAGGTTCGCCCCCTATTACATGGGACCTAAAACATACCGGCGAACCGTGGGTGTACATTAGTACACCTCTGCCTAACTTTTCGGGGACGACAGGTGTGATGGTATGTATGTATATGTATGTATATATATTAACTATTCATGAAAACTTATACATATGTACATACACAAGTGGCTAGTGGCAAGAAGTAGTTTTGTAGTTTCGGCCTCCCTCCATGAGAAAAAGGCATAAGTTGTATTTATTTAATATTCTTGGTAGATCATAACTAATATTAAACGGTGCTTTAGTTTATGACTGGATTCTAAAAGAGATTGCGCTAGCAGCTATGTAGATATTTTGTTTTCAAAAAACAAGCGTAAAATCAGGTATCTCTAAAACCGACATCTTATAAAGGGTATACAGGCAGTTCACTAAACTCAAATTGCTAACCTAACGTCATATGTAACAAGGCACACATTACATTGCTGCCAAAATGTTTTTAGGGCCTTTTCTTTGCTTATGGCCGGTTAAATAAAAAATAAATTCAAACGACACCAAAGTTTGCATTTGAATGACTGGTAATTAATTAATCTACTCTTAATTCGATTAAAAACGTTAGTATTCGAGTTCTACTTATTAAAAGACTGGTACTTAAATACTTGGTATTTTATTTAGTAGATTCTGAATTCCGATGGAAAAAGAGCAATGTAATAAGTTTGACTTGTCTAACTCCAACGTCGTAGCGCCGAAACAAATGGACCAATTTTGATGCGTTTATTTCGCGACGTGTTACATATTGTTCTTTGCTTCGATTTATGCATTTTATTTTGTAACTATTCTCTTACTATCTGCAACTCCTGTAAATCAGAGTCAACAATAGCTACCAACCAGAAAAACGTCGAGACAATGAAGCCAGACATATCGCAACGCGCAGCGACATTAATCATGAAATGACATAGGAGAAGTAAGAAAACAAATATAATATAAATTAAAAACACATTATACAGATCTTAAATTAATTAAAAACTTTACAAATAATAATAATTGTAGGTATATGTACTAAAAGGTAGTTTTCTCTAGTGGTACATACGGGATTGTTAATATTCCAAACTCAGCCTTACACGAACCGGCAACGTGCTCTGACTACGGGCCGCGCCAGTTGCCAATGCAATGTCTTTAATAGGACCCATAAATTGAATACACATTAGCATCCGAGCAACTGTTGTATAATAACATGAAAATAGACTTGGTGCATGTTTCTTTATTTATATATTTACTAGCTACACTCGGTCTGTATTTGCATGAACTGGGAATCTATTCCGTAGATAGTAAAAAACCTACATAAAAGTATATAAAAAAAGTATGTCAACTTTTGAGTTTTATGAAAACAAATTATTTGATTGGAATGGACTCGTTGATCTGTTGGTAGAACTGCTGAGAAAGAGGTAATGGGTCCGAATCCCAGGTCGATGCAAACTGCTAATGGGTTTTTCTATGAAATTTTCAGTAGCAACTAAAAGTTTGGATTCGTTCCTGGTTGATGGCAATAGGCTCGCCATACATGCCAGCGTAATCTAGGTATACATTAGAACACTTCTGCCTAACCCTTCGAGAACGACAGGTGTGATGGTATGTAAGCGCCCGGATAATTTTTAAATTATGAAGTAAAATATACGAAAAATATAAATTATCTGGCAAAATAGTATACTATTGATCTAAACCAATCTTCAAACGAGTGTGGTTTCCAGACTATTCTTGATGGATTCTGCACTAGATGCTTTTAACTGCGCCTCCCAAGAAGAGAAAAAAGAAGAATAAAAAATTTGTGCTCCCTATCTGTGGCAGTTGTGGCACAGATCTTCTCGGCTTTCCCATAGATTTTGACATACTATCTCTTGACTAATTTCAACTGCCACAGGTAAAAAACAATGAGATAACTCTATTTCGATACTAATAGATAACGTTTCTCAATTTAACAAAATAGGTATCTTGTTTGGCAGTTGAATATTATATTAGCATGTTAGTATCTACGTATAAGAAAATACTCGGTGCATGTATTTTCGTAGAGCAATATTTTTAGGAAGGGTATGTAACTGGGGCAATATCTTTTGGCCTGAAATAAAATAACACCCTATTCTTAAACACATATCTCAACACACTATTATGTCATACATTATTTTGAATCAAAAATACACCCGCAGTAATTCAATTAAACAAAATCCACCCAATTATTGTTGCACTGCTGATCTTCTCTCATTTAAAATTTAGCGGAATGCGGATTGACAGACTTCACTCGCCGACGAGAAAACCTCTCAAGTATGCAAGTTTTCTCACCATTACCGTTTGACCATGTGATAAATACGCACGTTTTTTGGAGGTAGGGCATAGCGAGATTCATCGCTCAAATTGAGCTGCCCAACTGGGGACCTCCGCCTTACAGAATACCGCAGTGAATCAACAGTAGTTGTCTTTCTGCGAGTGAGTAAGGTTACCAGAGCTCGTTGGGGAGTGACTATTCTGATAGCATGGGCATTCTGTTTGCTGTCAGTTTAGTAATTCCTATTTTAAGAAACCAAAACGGCGGCGGTGATCATTTGCCATCAGGTGAGCCGCCTGCTCGTTTACCAAAACCGCAATAAATAAAAACATAACTTCTGAAAAGTCCGTGGTTTACAATTAAATAAGTTTACAGTCACGCCGCTAGACAAACATATATTTTTTAAATAAAAATTAAATTAGACATAAAAATACATAATATTTGTTCCCATAACATTCGTAAATGTTTCGGCAACATTTAACAACAAATGAATTCTGAAGCGCGGAAACATGGCGGCAAACTCGTCATGTGTTAAATCTTCCGTAACATAATAAATGATTGAAGGTTAATAAAACATGTTTTATTACATAATTGAATCATATTTAATGTTCCTCTATTTATGAGAATTGCTTTGCGATGTTAATGTGATAATATAGAGAAAAAACATCTTTTTTTTACTGCCTTGACTGATAAATTAAGCGGTGTTTTACTCAGACTCTTTTAGCTTTAACATTAGGTACTTTATTCAGTGGGAAAAATCTTTGGATTTTTGGAAGTCTTTTGCGTCGTTTTTAAGGTTTTTATTCCGCAATGACTATATTTAATCACAAGAAGATCCATTATCCTGTGTAACGTCCCAATATGCTCGATATCTCTTTTGTGACCTCAGGAACATGACAGATAAGACTGTAGTACTACTGCTAGTTTCAAAATCGTTTCCTAATAATAATCTTTCCAGCTCTTACTGAGCATATCCAAACGGCATTTGACAACATAATAATTATTATAGTTATTCTTCGCACTTGCGACCAATAAGGCAAATGAAAATATACTTAATTATATATATTTATACTTTACAACGCTATACGTTCAACAGTGGGCGAATATAGTAATTCGTAAATCATAATAAAATAGGTCACAATATTGGCTAAACCCCTACTCAATTATATATAGCCTTTTATGAAAGCAGCATTCTATTTTAGGGCTCTACACTAAAACTTGAGTATTGGGCCTTTAGTTATTGCAGCATTCTATATTTATGTCTAAGTACCTAGGTTTGAGTAGTGTCTGAGCATTAGGCCATTAGTTATACAAATGTAAAGTAATAAGCTTTAAAAATAACTTCAAACCAAATACCAAAAATGCCACAATACCATCGAACAACAGATAACGGCATAAGTGCAAAGTATGGAATGTCCCAGCGTATTGCGTGCTAGAATAACGTAAATACTCCTTGCTGTGTCCGGGCAAGAGTTACAAGTGTGGACTGAAGCGAGCGAGGGTTTATGACGGGAAGCGAGGAATCCATAGTGGACAGGGTAAAGACTGGACTGATATACACTGTGGAGGTATGTTTATGGGACAGGACGTGATGACAGTGGTCAATGTGTCACGCAACTATACGTTTATTATTGTGTACATAAATGTAGGTCTAATACAGGTACGTGATAACATAGTAGTAGGTTGAAGAGGATTGAATGAATACCATCATCATTCTGTTTACTATAGATTCTGATCGATTTTGAGAGGGGGCGAATATAGTTAATTACGTGCGAATTGGCGAACTTCACATGCCGTTGAGAAAGTCTCTCAAGTACCTATGCAGTTTTCTTCGCAGTGATTTTCTTCAACAATGAGCATGTGATATAATACGTATATAATTTCGAAAAGTTAATAGTGTGGTTTGGGTTTAAACTCGAGAGCTGTGACTTCGCAATCCACCACACTGCACTAAGCTAACATAACATAACATAAAATAACATAACACTACTCCTACAGCCCCAGAGGTATGTTGTGGAGTACTGATATACTCTCACAATTTACAGACACGAGAAATGGGGAGAGAGCCCATTAAACTATTCCAGCTCATATTCAATCTTCGAGTCATTACTGAGAATTTCATAAAAAACTCGAATAACACTTTGCTTGACCTGGTAATCAAACCCAAGGAAATCACGCTCAACAGCCACTATACCATTGCAGCAATCTTATTAAATGTAAAACTTTGTGTATAATTAAATAGTATCACACATGTTTTGATTACATTTAGATATTGTTCCGATGCAGAGAGTATTCACACGTATTATTTTCTAAAATACAATTTCAGAACTATCTTAGTAATCTAATCTAAACGTGTCGTGTCGAATACAGTACCCATGGTGACTCGGAAATAGAGCTAACCGAAATATCCGAATTAAAAAAATATCAATATACCGTAGTGAAATCCGTAACGAGTGATTTTATTTCAATGACTAATGTAATATTCGTCTAAATAGAATTCCAATTGGAAACCAATTCAATTAATTAATTGAATTGGTTTCCAATTCAAAAAAATTACGTTTTTATGTTATAACCAGTTTATTTATTCCATTAGTTTCGTTACCGACCTTCTTCTGTAAATTCTTAATACTTTCAAACAGCGCCGGCAAATATTTATTTATATAACGATTTATTTACTGTTGTAAATATGTATTATTGATGATCTCATAAGGAATAAAATGACGTTTATTATTTAATGATAGTAAGCTCGGGAAATCGGTATTCTTTTTTGTTATTTTTGTTTAGTTTTAACCGTACATAGTCACAAAATATATACACATAATAAAAGGAAAACAAATGTGTAGATACGCTATTAAAAACAGTACTAATTTTTAAAGAAATCTCTTACCGTATGCCTGAAAGTTTTTTAGAATTTTTATTCACGGTAAAGTTCTTAGTATGCGAGCCTGTTGCAATTAACCGATTAAAATCCAAACCACGAATTCTGCAACTCATAGTCTAAAAGCCCGCAGATTTTCTAGCCTTCCATTAAAACAGTTCAAACTGAATTCTTCTATTAGAGCTGTGCCAACCGAATTTTTAGCTCTATTTTCATCTACATTTGCACAAGCACTGTGTGCTAGATTCACGTCTGTATCGTCGCCCATTGCAGCCTCAAAACGTGGCTTTATAAATTAATTAAGCCACGCAACTGGCCACACTCCGTTTGTGTGGCCACAAAAGACCCATTGAGGTAAAACAATTGCTCTATTTTGTCCCCCTCGCTGCATGAAGTATACATGTCTTTGCTAACTCCTTTGTTCGTAAGGATGGGCACGTTTATGCAGCAGCACGTTTGAATATGGCCGCTGGAGTGATGCACAGTGCCATTCTTCAAACTATAAAACATTGTTTGGTTTTAAATAGAGCCATTTTCGTGCGGTTTCAACGATCGGTTCGGGTGAAACGTATATGAAGAATAGAAGCATTTTTTTAAAGTAAGCAAAATATATCATAGTCTTTCACAGATTGAACTTCACAGTAAAAAAAAATTGCAAGTATTCAGTAGAGTTTTGGCAAATATGACTAAAAGAACGTCTATACTTTGACCTCTGCCGTTACCCAATAGCAGTTACTTCGTGTTAAACACTGACTGATATTCAATCGCATCTGAGTAGACTGGAAGCAGACCTCAACATATTATTAGTTAGAAAAAGGCAGAAGTGCTTTCTTCTGCCTTTTTCTAGCGCACACAACGTAATATTCCCGTATATGTTAGGCAAAGAAGTACCTACTGACATACCGATAGTTCGTCAGGCCCATGTAAATGGGAGCTAACCCAAATATCTTCAACCACACACAAATATTTATGTGAATTTAATATCTAAGTACTTACATATCATAAGTGACTTTAATTGGAAGTAAATTGGAGATCCTTTTACTTTAAGAAATGTTAGCCAAGCCAGCTTTTATTACACCAACAAAAAACACACCTACTCTCATGTAGGTATTTTTGGTGTAATAAGTGCAAGCTCTCTCCCAAAAGGTTTAAGCAAAAGTGTACCTACCGATGTACACTCTTACATAGCTTATTTATAAATTATGCTTTAGCAACGTAAAAATAAGAAAAATGCCTGATTCCACTTTCTTCAGATCATAAAAAAGCTTTTCCATTCGCCTTTAAAACCGCGAACCCAAAATGACTCTCCACTAAATGGCCGCCAGAAACATTGATGTATTAAGGACTTTGTATGCAAGTACATTAATACATTAATTAATTTGACTTCAACTGCAACAAAATTAAAATTTTAATCTTCAACCTACATTGTCTCCGCATTTCACCTGAATTAGTGTCTGTGTTGTCTCTTGCCGGGGTATTTTTCAAATGAAAATACTCTGGCGTAATGCTCACTATACTATAATACACTGTTTCTTTGAAGCATGAAACTAAGGTCTTAAGCTTTTTATAAATGATAAATGATTTTTATAAATACCTTATTTGAAAATAAAACTAAATAAAGAAATCAGACACTTACTTTTTTACAGTATTCTTGTAATTTTTCTCGTACAGATATACTGAAACAGATTTAATTAGAATGACGCTGTTTTTTTTTGGTGTCGCTTTTGGTATCACGTTTAGTGTTACATATGCAATTCACCTTAACTGTTAATACCTATAAGTATAATAAATTTAATAAAATAGTATGTATAATATTTAATTAAACAATTGTGGAACAACTCATTTAGGTATCGTGATAATTAAATAATTGATGATAATACTATAAATCATTAAGGTACTTAAATGTGTTGTAGCGCTAGCTCCACAACTTTTAGACTCATAACATATTAGATTGTCAGGTTGCTAATACTCAACCACCAAAAATTACTTCACTTATTTATCCAGAGAAGATTGAATAAAGAATTTTTAAACTTCGTTTTCAACTTCGACGTGCTAATAAACGCGAAAATGTACGAATAAAAAAAATATTATCTTAATAAAAAAAATCACCAGAGCGAATATTATTACGTCATGTAAAATTAATACACGAACTAATTAAAGTTGTGGAAGCGAGCATCCGCGAAGAATTGGATTGCATCAGGAATTCACTCAGCGAGCTGGAACGGTAACTCATAACGTGTAAATTGACAGTACTTGAGAATAGCATGCTGTGTGTATTCAGCCTAACGAAGCACGCCGATTCTTGGCTTAATTATTCTGTGCGAATGAGAAATGTCCTGCTCTTTTAGCCATTTGAAATGTTTTTTTGTAGCTTTAAAGAGAGAAAGAGTGAGAAATAGAAAAATTAAACAGACAATTTAATATTAACATTCTAATCACGAAAAAAGAGGGTGCATTTTAAATAATCACCATAAACAAAAAAATAAAAAACATAAAACTGTCAACCGTTACGATTGACACTCAATTAATTATCTGTGAAGCTCCCAAGAGAATGGTGTAGCCATTCAAAAATAATTACATTCGCTGAGTCAAAATCCCCAATGATTAATTTTCATACATTACTTCGTAAGCCGCTATACCTAGAATAGAGTGGATACATCAATCACTACATGTTGGGCTAACCACACGGTCTAGGCACCAGATTAAGATATTTCTGTCTTACATAATCCTGTGGCTTTGAAAGCTATGCGGCCACGCCATTCTAATTCCACGCCTGTGCCACTGCGACTATTAATAATCTTAAATTGTATTCGAGACAACAGAATGGATAAACGTAATATAACATATATTTATCTATCCAGAACATATATTATTATTATAATGCTTTTTGACTACCCGTTTAGCTCAGCGGTAGTTAATGCTGCCTGCTTTGCTATGGGTCCCAGGTTCAAATCCCGGTAGGGACAAATATTTCTGTGATAAGCATCAACATTTATATCCGAGTCATGTATAATATGTACTTATTTACAAAAAAAAAAGATCTACATATGTAGTATATCAACCAACTAGTACGCTCGAAACTAGATGGCGCTGTGTATGATGTCCAGAAATAATTATTTATTATATATTTGTATACAAACTATTACACTTTACGCTGTTCTAATATTGCCGTTCTATAATAATCGCAAGCAATCAATCAACTAGTAGCAACCCTACACGTTTCACACCGGCCTCACCGCGGAAACCCCAGCCCCAGCCCAAATTAATACGACAAACCGCATTAAATTATTTATTCCATACCCAATATCGAAGCAATATCGGCGAGACATTAAGAAAACAATCGCTCATTCGGCACAGTAATCACGCACGAGTAATCCCAACACGCAACAAACAATTCTAACGGAAAATACATTTCAATTCTTTATTGAATCCCGCCTCCCCTCCCCATAACTTAACTCTCTGGGGTTTTAGTCGGCCATCGGTTTCGTATCGAGGTATGCGAACGGGTGTTCGCAACACGCTACGTTGTTGGAAAACGAGCGTACACCGCCGTGTCTTTGAAATTATTGAGTAGGTTCAGGTTGAAGGGATGCGCGTGAAATAAGGTTAGAAATATTTATTGGGTTTTATAACTGATGCGATGATTGGTTTCAAATGTATGTGTTTGAATTTTATACGATGAGATTAGTTATTTTTATTGGATTTTCTTCTAAATACACTACACGTGGGGCGCCAGGTCAGGCAGTGCTATCTATAAATAGTAAAAACCACCAGACATTAATCGTTTTAGACATTATTCTACATGGTAACACTCGCATATTCGGCGTATTTGATATTATTAAGTCTAGACTTTTAACGAGACCATGATTCTTTGAATATGCTTCAGAGTTTCATTTTAAAGGTCGTCAGGAAACGTCGGCGCTATCTAGAGATAATGTAAGTCTAAAACATTGACTTATTTAAAAAATGTCCTTAAGGGATGTATTTACAGAAATGAAATATAATTTCGTTTCAATGTTAAAGTGAATAAAAACAATTGATGTGATAAATCAAATTTATAACGTAATAAGTAAATAAAGAGATACAAAAAATACAAAAAATAATTCTATATCAACGTATCAATGTACATATTGCAATCACGAGTGCTAAATTGCAAGAGATTTCAGCATCGCCACCGGCCTAATCCTCTTTTCACGTAAAATCGTTTCTGAGCTCTAATTTTCCTTTTTCCGAAAGCAAACTTGCTAAACTGTTCTGCCAATCGTATTCGTACATTCTGACGTTCATTTTTTGTATCGATATTTTTATAAATGGAAATGAAGAATACTTTTTGACGACCCAATTAGTCCAGCGGTAGCTAACACTGCCTTCTGTTCTATGGGTCCTGGGTTCGAATTCCGGTAGGGACAAATGTTTGTGTGATAAGCATAAACTTTTGTATCCGAGTCATGGATGTATCTTTGTATAATATGTATGTATTTACAAACAAAAAAGTATATTTATGTAATTTATCAAACAACTAGTATTCGTAAAACAAGCCTCGTTGGTTAGCTCGGAATTGAATGGCACTGTGTCATAATGTCCAGAAAAAAAAAATATATTTTTTATTATGATAAATCGTGAGCTCTTGTGGCCGTCAGCTATATTTTTTTTCCACTAAAGATTACGAAGAAGTGTACTAATGTACACCCACATTTCTACGGCATGTTTAAAGTCCACGTAATAGGGGGCGAGCTTATTACCATCAACCGGGCACGAATCCAAACTCCGAGCTGCTACTGAGAGAATTTCATAGAAACACCCAGTGACAGTTTTCTTGACCGTCACACTTACATTATGACCACTAGACCAACGAGGCAGTCCAGTTGTGTGTAGTATTTATATATTAATACGTGACGCAAATACTTCGTACCAATCGTACCCCTTTTTTCGAAAATTGGAGATTTTGCCAATGAAGAAGTATGAAATTTCATAAAAATATTATAAGGCTGGAGAGTTTGTTTGTTTGTTTGTTTGAACGCGCTAATCTCAGGAACTACTGCTTAAACTTTTAATTAAAATTATTTTTGTGTTAGGTAGTCCATTTATAGAGGAAGGTTATAGGCTATATAACATCACGCTACGACCAATAGGAGTGGAGCATATATGGAAAATGTTGCAAGAACGGGAAAGTTCGTTACTCAAACTCCATTAAACCACTCTCTCTCTCTCGACGAAGTAGCGTGAACTAGCTAGTAGTTTATATAGAGAAGTGCAGAATGCATCTTTTTTTAAATTTGCATATAAAACTTATACATTAAAATTATTTATGGTCAAATTTTGACCACTGACCGACCACTAGTTATAATAGATTACGTGACGATTCTCGGCTCGTCTATGAGAACACAGCACAATTAACCCCGCGCTCCCCGCCGCGTCACCACGTAGGTGAGTCGGCTTGAACCGTGCGCCTCCCAATTTATTCGCGCACACGGCAAACACACGAGTTTTCGCTGATTGCGAGTGTTTGACCACCACCCGGTACGGACAGCATGTCAAGTGGAAATGAAGGTGTTAATACAAAAAAGAAATACGTGCTATTTTTTTTTGTTTTTTTTTTTTAGGTGAGAACTTTGTCATTGACGTTATTTACTTATATTATTTTGGTGTTATGTTAAGATTGCGTACCGTAATGCTCTCTATCTTCCGTTTCCACTAAAAGGTAGGTAGGTAGAGTATAGATTATATTTTTATCAAAAGTTAGGTTAAAAGTATATGAAATAATTAAATATTATTCATAATTTAATTATTTCGTAAGTAAGTGGTAGAGTTGATTACAAATAAGGATAAAAAGGAAATAAAAATGTATAATTTAATAGACAATTAGGTACTCAATATCTGTCGTTTTATTTTAATAACTAGAATTGGTGTAAATTTATTATTTTAGATACCAAATTAAATAACAATACATACTCTCATATGATTTAGTCCGAATTGGAGTTAACTATCACAATAATACCGAGATGATATTTGGTGGCTGTTATTCGAGAAATGACTATACGGCTGTAAGATTGAGAAAACAATCAACAACAAACTTCATTACCTACTTAATAAGTCAATAGAGGCTTTGTTCTTCTACAGTAATTAAAAAAATCTAAACAGGTAGACTTAAATCCGAGTACCCAATATCAACATTTTCTTTTATTTTTTTTATTTTAATGTGATTTAGTATGATTTGCACTCCGCACCATTTTAAAAATATTTCGTAATTTATAGTTATAATACAGTAATCATCTTTTTTTCCATCCATACGTGCTAACGAACCGATTTCCAAACGACATACAAGGATTCATTAATGCATGGAAAAATGTGGAACAAGGATCGTTTGTATTTCAAACATCCGCCATTTTGTTTCTAAATCATTGAAGCACACTGGCGCCATCGGGTATCGAATTAGCTAAACTTTTTTTCATGTCATATTTTTTTAATTATGATTGTTGAATTGAAAAGCTCTGGCGGAATCGCTTTATTCGCTTTGTTCTCGCTTATACATTTAGGGATTGATCCAGTAACGTTTATGGTGTAGTATATTTATAAGATTATTTTGTAATTTATGTTTTCAATAATTAAAGTGAAATAAATGTTACCTATTGAATTCTCGAATATCGAAACCTGAAACAGTTCTATACGCCTAAATGTATAGGTATATATAAAAAGCTGAAAAAAAATATTCATAACAAATAACTGTTTTAAACTAAGATCTTTAAATTTTTTAAATAATCTTTGAGACCTGTTCAAATCATATGAACATTCTGAGTTTTAGGTTTTGTTATTTAACATTAAAAGCAAGTTGGCCGGATTTACGTTTCATTTTTGTAACAACAAATTATGAATATTTTTTTTAAATATATTTAAGTGATAGATAACTAATAGATAGTTATTGTCATCATTTATTTATAAAAATATAATTATTTAAATATATTTCCTAAATATGCACCTCAATAACAGCTTAATATATTTTTAATTTCACGACAGTATCTACTGATTGGGCGGCCATTTTAAACAATGGACAGTAAAACACTGGCATTACCTTTTGTCATTTGCCCAAATGACATTATAAAATATTCATTGGACGAATAAATATACAGCGTATTGTTGGATACGAGTGATTAAAATAATACGCTGTCATCTGTTATTAAAGAACGTAAAGTACCGGTTTTACAGATGATATAAAACATTTATCGGAAGCATAGGATGAAGTGGTCAGCTTTATCAACGATAAGTCGATTTCAAACACGGGAGATCATGTATCTTCACAATCCCCTTGTATTTAGTAAGCAATAGGTTTCAAGGAGATTAATAGAAAAAAATAGTCTAATTTGAAGAAGATTTAGTGCACAACAACAACATTTTACAATTTTTTCTTGTGAAATATAACTCAATATGAATCATAAAATTCATAAAAAAAAATGGAATGTGTTTTAATGCAATAGAACACGTATTAAGCCAACCAGTCTCAATTGATAGCACCCATGTATATGACATTCTTTATATTTTTTTATTATGAGAAACAAAGGCTCATAATATGTGTGCATGAATTGTTAGTTGACAACTTGCGATTTGAATATTTGTCTATGTCACTACTCCCAAAGATAAACTCAGCAGACTAAACCTATTCTCTCTCTCATACATCCCACTGCTGGGCGCCTCTTCTCGAGACCTGAGAGAGATCAGATTATTTCCCACCACCCTAGAGCGGGTTGGCAGTCTTTACATGCCATCGAGAAATTCTCTCAGGCAGACGGGGTGCTCACTATTGTAACCCAAACGAATTCCCTACTACTCTAATAAAAAAAAAGATTCAATATCAATAACACAAAAGGTGGCAAAGGTAAAAGTCCTTTCAGACACAGCCCTGGTAGAATGAAATCATTATCTACATGAACGTATCAAACGAAAAAAAAAGAAAGAGAATTTGCCGCGCAAATGAAAAATTCAAAAGATCATATGGCGAAGGCATTATCTAAACTTCACAAACAGCCCGTATTGGCAGTTGGAAACAGATAAGGGCGATAAAAAGCCTGTCGATGATCGACGTTGAGCCTCTACGTTGAATGGACGAGCCAACAAAGGAATGTTCGAAAATTGGAATCAATTTTACCAAGTTTTTTGTGGGACAGTTCTAATTGCTTCTTTTTTGTGTTGCCATTGCCAGATATTGATACCACGCGAAAAATATTCCTCAGTTTTCTTCTTGCTTGTCTAGTGTCGTTATAAAACTTTATAATATAAGTTTATGTAAAAACGTATTAACTAGTCCAGAGAACGCTAAACAATTATTATTAAAGTTTTTAATTCTCTAAAGTCTCGCACTAGAATAAATTTTCTCTTGAGTCGTAAGTGCGCTTCCAAACACAAATTAGAATATAATGTAACACCCAGAATTGGAATAATCATCTTAATACCTAGTTGTTTTGTGCAGGGAGCAAACCCGTAGCACATTATCGAGCTAGCACTTGGCCACTTTACCAATCGTCCCAATAAATGGCGATAATTTAGATTAACAGGTTATCATTAATATTACTTATGAAAATATTCACCAAACTTACAAAATTATACATTTCGTCTCATAGGTACCTCTCAAGACTATCCAGTATCTTTAAGATATTCGTTATACTTATTATCATCAAAAACTCCACAATCTCGACAACACCTCACTCAAAAATATTCTAGTCACAAACACTGACTTGGCAATATGAAATTCAACAAAATCAGACGTTCAACAACAATTCAATTAGTCAGCAATTGGGCACTGGAGAGCTTACAGACCATCTTCAACAACGCTTCAGCTGACAAAATACACCCCGTAATGAAGACGGATTACTTCGCAAAGACAAGTGAAGGGGATACGAACAATAATAAAAATGGCGGCCGAAGACGTAGACCGTATAACATAAATATAATGTTTGTAATGGGTATTGGACTGTATAAGTAAGATCGGTTTAAGTGTAATCTTCACAATGTTATGCGTTAAATTCTTATGCCTAGAGTAGATAGGATAACTTAATTATTGTTACTTATAGTTAGATTTATTGAGATCCTTTTTTTAGTTATGAGGAACTAATTAGAAGGAGCTAAATTTCAAAATTTGCCATTTTGCTCCTCAGTTCAAGCAAATTACGAAAAGTAATGTGTTTCGTAGCCTAAGCTACCGTCCTTTATACTTCAAGTCTTATTTACCCACATCTTATTATGTGATCCTATTACAAAAATGCATTTTCATAATTTAAACAACTGATTCACGTTATGTTTCCTATCTAAATTTGTACCAATTTCCCAATTAAACCGAAACCCAATTTTCGTTTCGTTAACAACACAAAACACGCATAAAAACTCCATGATTTAAAAAACAAATCAAATCAAAACTCGCTTAAAATCTTCTCCAAGACCTATCTATTAAAAAAAAAGAAGCATCCAGTAGAAATACACGTGGCACGTTATAAAACGCGGCGGCAGTACACCGTGAAATTGCCGGCGGTCCCGCGGGGCGGCGCCACCCGCGCCACGTCTTTTTCGACGCCAAGAGGTGTCCAACTAGCCTTTATTCATTTCACTTACCCCCTTGGAGAATTTGGAGTTTCTAGATGTGATTCGTTTCGAGAAACGTGAGCCTTATGTTTTGTTCTTGAAGACGGTATGCATGTCTTGATGGAATAGAAAGGATTGTTTTGCGCGCCGCGTTAATGTTTTTTTTGTGTGTGCCAAATTTTGAGATAATGGATTTCGGCAAAGGAATTTGTTAGCTGCCTTATTCGAGTATTGCTCATGATTTTTCAAGAACATGGGTTCAATTCTCAGGTCTAGCAGTGTTATTGGGTTTATCTATGAAATTCTCAATAGCTCGGAAGTTGGATTCGTACTCTGTTGATAGCATTAGGCTCGCCCCCTGTTTATACCTATTTATCTTTTCTATTACATGAAGTCTAACACATACCAGCGAAATGTGGGTGTACATTAGTACACCTCCATCTAATCCTTCTGGTATGTCAGGCGTGATGGTAAGCATGTAAGAAATTGTTGGAAACTCTATACTGTGTTCACTCATACTAACTATTTCATCAACTAGTTTTTCTTTTATAATTTTGTCGATCAGAATCGTCCTTAATAGGTAAGTAACGTATTTTCAGTAGTGATAGCTAGACACGAATTTAGAAGTAACCGATAACAGTGAAATAAAATTTTAACAGTCAGATAAAATTTTACATAATAGTAGGTACGCTGTGTTTGTCTGGAGTAGAATAATTGCAATGGATATTTTGTTCTACTTTTAAGGCTACTCTAGTGCCTACCAAGCAGGTGGAATAGTTTCGCTTAATTTTGTCTTGTACTGTCCCATTGCTAAACACGGGCCTCATCTCATATGGGAAAGATGGGCTATAGTTCAACATACTAGCCTAGTGCATATTGATAGACTTCACGCGCCATCGTGTAAATCTCTGAGGCGTGCAGCTTTTCCTCACGATGTTTTCCGTCGCCCTTGGAGCATGTGATAAATAAATTAGACATCAAACCATTACCGTAGCAAACCAGCTATTCTAACAAAAAAAACGTTTCAATACCAATAACAGACCAGGTTGCAAAGGTAACCGACCTTCGGACACACAACTCTGTTCTACTAATTTCTTATAAAGATTAATATTTAATGTATTATTTAATCTTTATCCAATGTCACAATTCGCTAAAGACATTTAGCATATATTTTATTTCAAACACTAATTAAAAGTATCGTTTCAAGCGGACGCAACCTATTTTCTATTATTATTTTCTTTGTTACATTTAAACTTATTTCTCTCGCTAAAATGTAGGAGGTGGGAGGGATTCTGAACAGCTTTGCGCCCGAATATTTTGATAAAATTATCTCTAGCACTTGTAATAAGATATCGGCTTTAGTAATAGATAATTATTTTCTGGAAATGCCAAGATGTCTAGTTGGAAATTGTACAGGGGCGTCTAATTTGTAACTGGATTTCGTCCTCTGGGTAACGGGGACCTTTTAGTAGGGTTTTCTTGAAGGGGAGTACGGTTTCAATTAATAAGGCTTATGTGTTTCCTTGTTCTCATTTCTTAAGAAACATCAGAGGTAGATTCACGTGGGTAAATGTTAATGAAAAGCCTCTTTTTTACGGTAAGGCATTATTGATAAAGAAAGCACTACCCGTAGAAAGTAATTTATAATTCAAATACCTATAATATATAATTAAAGCTATTTATATATCTACTATCATAAAATCACTTACAATAAAATATTTTATTGATGGATATAATATAGTTCAATTGGATCATGTTTTTGTACGACGCATTCCAGATGAAAGGTGGGCTTAAAGATACTAGAAATAATTATGTCTCACACGAATGAAAGCAAAAACGATCAGCCCAGAAGGAGAAGGCTTGACACAACTTAACTCTCATAAGAAAGGTAAACATCAGATAGAACAGGAATGAGGCCCTTCTTTTGTAGACTGGAAAATAAATATAGACATAATATTACAGAGTTAATCAATCCACTATTCGTAGTCCGACGTTTTGACAACCTCATAGGTAATATTCTCATATGTATATATGTATGATTGGTATGGTAGAAAGACAAAAACTTCGAGATCTAAGGGACAAGTTTCGAGACAAATTTATCTAAATACCTAATCTACTAGATTCGTGGCAGTTTGCACATACACATACAACACCGTGCTAACATTCCATGTAACATATACCGAACTACAATGACACTTGTTAGATTAGTTCGCGATAACACTGACATTTTAAGGCACTTCAAATCAAGTAGTTGCATACAGGCAACTTACTGCATCGCCACAATCGCCGAACACAGTGGCGCAACTATTTTTCCTTCACCGATATTAATAACCAGTATAATGTTAAATAACGCTGATAATGATCAGCGTTATAGCCACGGTGTGAAGTCCTCCACAATAGTGAAGACCTGTTATACTGAATTGAAAGTAGGCAGGATAGTATATTTTTTTGACAAAATAATTTAGAGTAATTTACGTATATATTGCATTAATATAAAGTAGCGTGTTCCACATTCTTCTTATGTCTTTTGTTCTTTGTGGTGTGTCAGACTTTTGTCAAGAATTTCTGGTTTCAGGACACCTACTTATATTATTCTGAACCTTATTTACGGATTCAGACGCGGTACCTAATGTGACGACACGTTTTCTTCATAAAACCGACATCATTTAAAGGGCTTTAAGAGAGTCTTTGCAGCTTGAAAATCGCCCGTCTGTTATCACCGTAACTAAAGGACTTTGGAATTTGTGAAATATTTGCACTAACGCTAGTGCTTCTTTGGATTAAAACTAACTGGCGTTAGCTGGATGCTTTATTTGATACTTTACTGTGAACGTGAGCTCACAACAGATAGCAGATAGCTTAGTACCTAGTTACTTTAACTTTTGTACTCTATTATATACGCTGTATAACGAGCTGCGAGCGGGACTTTATATTACAACATTTTTAAAACATCAATTATGAAGCGCAGTGAAACAGATAACCGATTAAAGAAAAAACCTATGAAAAGCAACATCTCACGACTGACTTCATGTTAAATCAACCTTACACGTGACTGTCAAAAACGTGTCTGAGCACTCATAAGCATTAATTTCCTGACACTCAGAAGTATTGGTTTAGATGTGGATTAGTGACCATAAACGCACAAACGGAAAATATCTGCATTTTCTCTACAACCTACATAAGTGGTTTTTTGTCCGTTTTATCAGTGTAACCACAATCCGCACACAATTGAAAAAATAAAAATTCTTTCTTCTAGCACAGGTATATTCTCTACTTAAAAGGAGGTCCCTATGTAAGTTTTATTTTTAAAGTTGTACAAGTTTCTGCAATAAACTATTTTTATACATTTTATTTTATTTACTCTGATTATTCACTATTTAAGTATATGATACACATGAGACATCTTACTATGACGGTCGGCAAATTAATTTTCCTTTATCGAAATACATCGTTTTTATCTCAAGAATTTTCAAGTCGGTACCAAACAATATTATCTTTAACTTAAAGCGTAAAGTCCACGACATCTGTATCAAGAGCGGCAAATTGCAAACGGACCACTCCATCAACGAAATTAATTTCACAAAAACAATTTAAGTGTCCGTAATAAATTATTTAGCTTCAAGCTAAGTAATAATGTAACGTGAGTACCGCTTTATAAATAACGGCGCTAAGCCCAAAAGAAATGTTTATTTAGCTTTGTAAATGCATTGCAACTGTGTTGGGTACTGCAAAATACTTGATTATTCTAAACCCAGGGACAGAGCACCTAGTCACTCCAGCCAGCTTCACAATAACGGCCACTGCAATGCAAATTGCTAGCATAATACTTAAATTGAAATATTTCCGTGTTACACGCAAATAATTTGAGACTCTAACCCAACAGCGGTAAGGATTAAAATGATGTACGATTGTGCAAATGAAAACGTTACCGTCATATTATTTGATGAGTGGGGAATGAGTGTCCTGAATAAATTTGCAAGTGGTTTACACGATATGGAAAGGTATGCTTTTAATGGCGCTTCCTTGTTTTAAATTAGCACCTCGGACATCGGACATAAATCTGTAAGGACGTCGTTACACCGGCACCATATCAGGTATAATACATAGATTTCGCATCTTAGTGCCATTACCTAAATTGTTTCTCGATTATTTGCATACCTTCGCTTACCCTCACTAAAATAGTGTCAACTTTTATATTTGTTATTTGTTCTCTTTCAAATTGACGGCATAAACCTTGAAATCACGTATTATCCAATAATTAAACGTAAAAAAGATGCGTTTTTTAATCAAACAACAATTTTTTAAGTGGTCTTATGACAAGGCTACTTAATAGATTAGTTAATGTTACATTCCTGATGCTTATTCTTTTAGTACCTGAAACTATAATGGCCTACTATGTATCTTTTCATAAAGACTTAGTACAGTGAAGGTTTTACTAGTATAGGCCCAAGTTTTTATTTACTAACACTACTATTTTTGATTTAAATAAGTTAATCTGTAAATTATATAATATCTATGGCCCACAGTCGCCATTATGTTATAGATCCTACACATATAAAGAGTTGGCTGGGCATCGATTACCTCTGTGTGACAACACCTTTATGAAACCCTGTCAAGAATATTTCGCTTTAGTAGGAATTCGGGATGGAAGTTTGTTTTGCTTTAAGAGTGTTCTTTAATATTATGCAGCTTCCCTTAATTTTAATTTGTGCAACAATAACATTGTATCTGGAATTATAAAATAACTAGCTGACCCAGCAAACGTTGTTTTGTCACATTTTTGGGGTTGGTGGTAGAAAGGTAAAAATTTAGAGTTGTATGTATTTTTTAATGCCAAATCTAAAAAAAAATACAAAAAAATATTTTGTCTAAAAAATAAAAAATAAAATTTAGGGGTAGTCCATCCCTAACATTTAGGGGGATGAAAAATAGATGTTGGCCGATTCTCATAGATACCGGATAAGCACAAAAAATTTCATCAAAATCAGTCAAGCCGTTTCGGAGGAGTATGGCAACGAAAACTGTGACACGAGAATTTTATATATTAGATGTACCATCACGCCTGTCGTCGCCGAAGAGTTATACAGAAGAGTACTAATGTAGGTACCTACACCAACATTTTGCCGGTATGTTTAAAGGTAACATGTAATAGGGCCACAGGAGGCGAGCCTAATGCCATCAACCTAGCATGAATCAATACACATAATATAATCATATTTTTCATTTTTAAATACCTTATTAATTCCAAGTGCGGCTGCCGACCGTGAGGTCCTGGATTCGATGCTTATGTCAAGAAGTATAATTAGACTCTCGATTTAGGTTTTGTAATCAGTAAGTAAACGACGTTAAGAGCTGTGGTAGCCTAGTGGTATGACCAGTGGACTGAGATGTCAGAGGTGTCGAGTTCAAACCCAAGGCACGCACCACTGACTTTTCGGAAGTTATGTGCGTATTTATCTCATGCTCAAACGCTGACGGAAAACATCGTGAGGAAACCTGCATGCTTGAGAGATTTTTTCGATGGCATGTGAAGTCTGCCAATCTGCAGTAGGCTAGCGTGGTGGACTATAGCCTAATCCCTCTCAATTGAGAGGAGACCCGTGCCCAGCAGTGAGACATTAATGGGTTGATGATGATGATGACGCCAATCGGCTCCGAGGTGATAGGCAGAAGAGAACTAATGCACGCCCACATTCGCATTGTAATTGTACTTTATACTCCCTGTATATTCCATATTATTGTTTGTCTTTTTGGTATACGTACAATGAAGAATACTCTATCATTCTATTACACTAATACAATATCTTTGCGACGTATAAAACAAACTCAAACAAATAACCACATCAACATATTAATCCCTGCAGTAAGCTCTAATCTCCCTATCTTACCTTACTGCCCACAAAGCGCATAAGGTACAGTTTCGAGTGATATACAGCTCTGTCTTTCAATCGGATAGATAAGTCAGTTAAGCCAATTAATGCATTACGGGTACTACGCTAACGAACGGCTGCGGTCATAACTAACTGGCTGGGATCAACCACGGTGGACTATGTGTATGTGCGATATTTGTTAGTTCATGTCAGATTGTTAAAAGTTGCATTGACTCTACATGCATTGAGCATTTGTGTTTTATACCATAAACTTTTTGAATAATTATTTTATTTGTGTTGGAACGTTTGCATTAAATGGAGAGTATTATGCTGTTCAAACGGTCCACACCAATAAAGTTGCATCTCACAATGCTATTATGATTTCTAGTTTTTTTTTTATTTACATTCGAGGTACATTTTGCGTGGATGTGTCTTGTCGCTTACCTACTTTATAGATATTGTTTTGATGTATTGTATCGCAAATGTATTCGTTTTCTTTCTTTCTTCTTGCAGGTATGTCTTGTAATATCTGTTTTCACATACATGTTATAATAAGCAATTTTTGTAGCTAAGTTAATAGAAAAAAAAATATTATCTATATAAAAAGAATTTCAGCATAAAGTCCGCTTGTTACAAATCTTTATATCTACTAGATATAAAGATTTGTAATCTAGTCAGATCTAATCAGGGTTTTATGAATTTAACAGATCACTTAAATATCCTGTCATTACTTATCGAGCCGTCATATCGAACTGAACACTTTACGCTTCTAAATCCATTTCTCAAATAAACGCGAGACCCCGTGGTTGGACCGAAAAGGCTTTGTGATATAAATCTTCAATGAAAGCTATGATACGATGTTTACGTTACGCCAAGCGGAAAATTTACAACGAAATGTAATTACTGTAATCTTTTCAAAAGTGGAGTTTGGTACGGGACGCATATTTAGAAAAGCTACTTGTGTATATCTATGAACAGGTCGAGTGTCGGAGGAAATTCACTGTCTATAATTGTAGGAAAAACTTTGATAGATATATCAGAAAATGACAACTCATTAGTCCAGTGATCACAAGCGTGGCTGCAGAAATATTTCCCAAATTCTAAAAAAATATTATTCGAATTCTCAACTAAGACTAAGAGCTGTGGTAGCCTAGTGGTGTGACCAGTGGACTGAGATGTCATAGGTCTCGAGTTCGAACCCAAGGCACGCACCACTGACTTTTCGGAAGTTATGTGCGTATTTATCACAAGCTCAAACGGTGAAGGAAAACATCGTGAGGAAACCGGCATGCTTGAGAGATTTGTTTCGATGGCATGTGAAGTCTGCCAACCCGCAGTAGGCTAGCGTGGTGGACTATAGCCTATAGCCCCTCTCAAATGAGAGGAGACCCGTGCCCAGTAGTGGGACGTTAATGGGTTGATGATGATGATGATGAATTCTCAACAGCACCATTATATTATTCAACTACCTCACTCCTAATTCTGATAAGTATACTAGTACACCTTCATGATGGTGAGATACCTACATAACATTTTATTCATTACAATTGTTGTGTTAAAGTAGCTTTTGTATTTACGCATCCAGTACACCCTTTGTATGGCAGGGTCCCGTATAAGCAAGGATTACGACGTAGGTGCCATAATACCCGAGAGTGGTGTAAGTGTGACAAATCCTAAATTCTGTTCTCCCTTTTGTATGTATGTACCAGTTTTTAATGAGATATAAATGGCAAATGTAATTATGATTATGATTGTGCGTATTTTTAGTCACGTATGAGTTGGTTTAATAAAATGCATGTAAGCGTGTATGAGTCGTTGCATGTACCTACACTCAGCGGTTAAAACGTGGTGACTTAACAGACAGAAAGACAGACAGACAAACACACCTTAGCATAGGTAATATTGGTATGGAAGTATGGATTATTTATGCACTTGTTTTTATAATCTACCAGCTTTGTGCTAAAAACTGGCTCGACTCGGTAAACAGGCCAGTCGTTCAAGACAACTAGATGGTATCACTTGCCGTCAGTATAAAAGCGTGTCACCGCGACTAGCGAGCAAAGAGTATGTGTTGTGGTTCCAATATCCGGCACGTCATGCTACGACTGCGACATCGCTGGCTGGAATATGGAACACGGTTCAGTGTTGCCTAGTTTAAAATTATAAAATTAGTTCCTACCTATACATATTTGTGTTTTGTGAGACAGCAGTTTGATACTTTGATAGTATAATTGTTGTGAACTGGTTTGATTATGGAATTCGTTTTACATTGATTGACTGTGTCATTGTTCTAGTAGACTTAGATTTGATTCGCAATTCTAGCAAAGTTATTGATTTTTTTAAATAAATCTTAGTATGAATTCGGCGTTTCGGTACCTACATAGCTTTTTTGTATAAGCTGAGAGAGATTCTTCTTAATAAACTCAAGCAAAAAATATCATATCCATATCAAAAAAAGTTTCACTTAAAGGTTTTAGTAAAAACACCACGGCAAAGGAGCTCTGATGAAAATAATCCCCTTATATGTAAATTAATAAATACAAGATACGCATATACATGGCCCCGGAAACATCCATAACCAAACAACCCACAACTCCGTAAAACACAGTATCTGCATGTACAATGCAGTTAATATTAATTGGCAGTTACCTGACGTGTGATGTGACCACAGAGCATACATTTTCGATGCACAATGTATGGCAACCCCGTACGTAGTGGACTATCAAAAATTCTGATTGGATCATAGATTATAGCACGATGGGATTTAAAAAAAACTTTTGACATTCATTTTTAGCGCGCATATTCACAGAATTGAAGTACCTACCTCTGTTGTGTGAAAAACTTAATTGAAGTGTCCAGTAACAGTTTAAATAATTAATTTAATTTTTAATTAGTTTAATTTAATACTTATGAAAAGTCGCAATTTGACCTATCTACGTAACTTAAAATGTATGGAACTTGGAATTCTATTAATTGATTTGAAATAGAGGTCAGTTCTAGAAATAGCAAAAATCTGGACTAGCAGTTTAGATTAAATCAATAGAGACCAAATCTTTGTAATTGAGTTCTCATCTTATGTTGTATACCTAATATAAAATGTTGTCCTAACCATATTTACAAAATTATGATAATATTATTGCAAAGTGTAATTAAATAGCAGTCGTCAATCCAAAGCATGACCGCAGCCATAAGTCACTAAACCTTTAAAGACAAGATCCACGGAAATAAATAAAACCGAAGATGTCTGTAAGTATGACAGCAGTAAGTCAACTAGAATCCGTTCTTGAAACTATTTTCTTCAGCTGCTGGCATTTTCCCATCATTAACGTTTTTATTAAAGAGAAGTGCTAATAGCTTCAATGGCATTCGGAGGGTAAGCGGCGGAAGGGGATGCTAAGAAAAACGATATGCAAAAAGTTAAGGAGTTCCGATGGGTTCGCGGGTTATTGTAGGGGATTAAGGGTAATTTAGGCTGATCTGCGAATGTGGAGAACGTGACATATTATTTTGTGTGCCGACGGTTAGCTTAAATAGAATATTATTTATTTTATAAGAAGGTTTTGAAGTCTAGTGACCTATTTAGTTCTTTGTATACTGTGTACCCTTGTACACCTACATATTTTTGATGCTTACAGTATTTCATTTTATCCAAAGTAAAAAATATTAAAGACTATTTTCATCTAAAATGTACCTAGCTGGCATAATAGTCGCGCCCTTACGTAAGAAGCCGATGGATACGCAAATCTTGTTGTTAATCCTACTACATGCGAATATAATACGACTATTAACTACTAAATAATTAACACGACACTGAAACCAGAGCTTAAAAATTAAATAAGCTCTGTGAAAACTACCTCATTATTGCATTAGCAATACAATTCGGGTCTAAAACAACAACTTGGTAATAACAGTTTGATATTACGCTGTTGTACTCGTAGGTAACATTTGGAGCCAGTGTTGCCAGGGTATAAACATTACTTTTGCTGCAATGGGGGGCACCGTGGAGATCCCTAAGTTGATAAGCTGCAGCGTTAAAAGCGCAATGGCACGAACTATGGCCTTCGTGAGCGATATTAACCAGTGTTATAATTGTTGTAAGGAACGAATAGAGGTTTGAAGATTTTATTCCCTTTAAATTTATAGCTTGTTGCTTATCTATGTGCTTGGTATTTTTATGGACTGCAAAAAGGAAGTTATATAATTGACGTAAGGTTTAAAGTTGTTTTTTTAATACATGCATATTTCGGTAAAACGTGGCTGGCTGCTCCATAGAAAATGTTCGATTATGGTATTAATAATTCTAGGTCTGAGTTTGATTCGGTGTTTCTTTTTAGAGGTCGTCAGAAAATACACAAAACGCCTACTAGTAACTAAGACATAATTATGAAGAGAAAATAAGATAATTATCATATCATAACATTCCACATGATATTATTTAATAACAACTAAATAAGTAATATGACTTTTGCACACTTGCAGATATGTGCGTGAGGAATCTTATGACTGTTTACGAGATATCTAATTACTAAAGGAACTGTCAGGGCTCCGGTGTACTTGGCCTTAGTGCGGGGCAGAAAGTGGCTCAACTGTAGGTATGTTCAGCATTTGCGATAATGTACTTTTCCATGTTAAGATAAGGTGTAAGATCCAAAAGTGATCTACTGCAATTATTATGCACTGCATTAAACTAATCATCCCTGGTACGGCAGCAGTAGTAGTAATGAGGACAAAATGCACAGACCTCTGGCCAAACGGAGACAGGGCACTCACAAATAAACACAAACCACACAAATATTTAGTAATATAATAATTATCTTGGTTTGGTTTGAATGATTTTTTGTGTGTCGGCACCTATTAATGCATTATAAAGTAACTACATCATTGGTTTTGCTTTTTAATCTGAGGTTAAAGGTGAACTTTATCGAGGGACCTAAGGATCCTAATTATGATACATTTGCTGCAGGCTTCATTTTGACCACTACCTCATTTTCCAAAACTAATAACTCTGACAAAATGTTTATATTTACGATATCAGAATTGCTCCATAATCAGGTTGCATCGGAGTATGAGTTCCTTCATGTAAAATAAATCTACCTACGTCTGAGTAATCGGTAAATTAAAAGCTGAATTCAACAGAAAAAGGTTTGGACGCTAACGATTTCTATAGACAATAATAAAAATAATTTGTAACCTTTGTGTAATGCAACATTGTTCATGCCATTACCAAAGCAATATTTCAATAATTGAATATCGATATTTCAAAATAACATTCACAACAAACTCAGTGATCCTACAGAAATAGGGTGCAAAGTGAAAAATAAAAACGGATATTATTTGATCGTACAATGTATCACGCGAATGGGGCTGGGAGGAGAGAGCGGTGCGAAAACAAACTCACTTCCAATATCCAATGAAAAATCAATCCATCAAATCCAATAAAAAATCTAGAGCAAGTTATTATTTCGTTATACTATATAAGATGATATATACTTAGATGGGGCCGATTTGTGGCTGCCTATAGTTTTGCTGACAATACGCATAAACTTTTATTCGATATTCCCCCTTCACCGCTTTTTGGGTTTTATTGGTTTAGTTCTGTTTGGATCCGAGCGAAATTATTTTGATAAACAAATAACAATGAGTTTTTATGGTTGACGATATTACCTACTTCCGTGACCAACTTTTCGAATAGATTGACATTAGACACTTTAATAGACATCAACTTTACCCCGACTCCGTATTCTTTTTTATTATAATCGCGAGAGTGGCAATCAAACTTACCGTAGCCTATGGGTGTTTTAACGCCCGAGATGTCACTCGCGCGTTGCCAACCCTGAGCAAACCTTTTCACTTTATTTTTTAAGAACCTCGAACTCGGTTGTTTTTAATAGGGGAGTTACTACATGGACAGCAAACGGAATGTCCATGCTGTCAGAATAGCCCTGACGAGCTCTGACAACCTCACTCAATCGCAATAAAATTATTATAATCATTTTACTGCGGTCTTCTGTAAGGCGCATATACTTCCCCAGTCGGGCACTATATAAATATATATGTTACCGGCAATCTGTATAATCCGGTATTCTATACAATACCTAGGCAATGTATAGAATACCTAAAACGTGTAGGTAGTGTATAAAATATTATTTATTTTATACTTGGCCTAGGTATTGTATAGAATACCGAATGTGCAAGCGGTAATGTACTTACCTATAGCTAGAAGAATTTTTAGTTTCACGTTAATTTTATTATAATTTTTCATTTTATTGAGAATTCGGTTCACTGGGGTCTCTATACAATCCCTACAAATTGTATCCTAGTATCCTACCTAGGTAAAGTAGGTATGTAATGGGAAATATTCATAATATTTCATACATTGCCTGGACGCTCCAGGTATTCTACATTGCCTAGGTATGGCCTGGCTATAGTATAGAATACCTGAATTGCCAAACCATGCGGCGCATGACCGGTCGTCGTGGCGATCCTTGGTGGGAGACCTATGTCCTGCAGTAGACGGCTAACGGTTGATGTGTTTAATAGCCAGATGTTACCTAAACTGGCCGCTAGTTGTCACTTGTGATAACATGCAGCTTGTTAGTTATTAAGAATGAGTTGGTCGTTACAAGAATAGACAAATTCGATGGAGGCAGTTGCAGAGCAGCTAAGGTCCCTGAGCTGCGCTGATCTAATCCCTTTCCACCCGATGATTAGTCAACATTAGTGAATAGCGAAGTACTACGAATATTAAAAAAAAACATTTATTAGCCCACTTGACTGTTGTGTTATTTCCTAACCCAACAAGATGCGTGAAGAGTATGGCGTATCTGATGTTCACAACCCGTGTTCACAACCCTATGGGCTCTCCGACATACATAATAATATATAATACCTATTATTGCCAAGATGAATCTACTTAACTTATATATAAAATTCTCGTGTCACAATGTTCGTTCCCGTACTCCTGCGAAACGGCTTGACCGATTCTCATGAAATTTTCTGAGCATATTGAGTAGGTCTGAGAATCGGCCAACATCTATTTTTCATACCCCTTAGTGATAAGGGTTGTCCACCAACCCCTATAATGTGGCAAAACAACGTTTGCTGGGTCAGCTAGTATACATATAATATTACTAGCCGACGAGAACGAGAGTTAAAAATATTGCGATTATAAATTGAGATAAAAATAATAAATTAGATACATTTATTATTTTTATCTCTTTATTTATTCTTGTGTTTCTCACGTTGGACTACACAGTGCCTACACAGTGTGCTGAGTATAGCGACATCTATCTCGCAGCATACGAACTACGTACACAGCCACAAAAATTTGCCACCCTTAAGGTTTAGGTTTAGGTCAATATAGGAGCTTCAGATTAGTGGACTCTATGGATCATGTCATTTAATAGAATCTATCAAATGACATGATATATGATGAGAGTTACTAAACTTAAAACTGACAGCAAACGGCGGGTTTTTACATAAATAATTACTTTAGAATATGAACGTATAAAAAAGGCCTTTATGCTTTAGAACTTGTACTGCTTTTGCCATTAGCTCCTTTTATAACATGAATTTTGATTCTATGGTACCTATATCAATGACAGTCGACATCAAATTCGAAAATTCAAATTAATGTCAACGTCAAACATGGTGTCAATTTAATTTTATCATTTGTTTTCTTTTTAGTCAATGTTGTTTCAACTGTTCGGAGAATACACGAAATAAGTAAATAAATTTCAGCTCTACTTATTTAATTTATATTGAATTACTTTTATTATTTTGACGATCAGCACAATATAACTAAATCGATGAGTATCATTTTGAGGCCGGGTGAGTGGAGATATTTTTTAAAGCTCTTCTCACGGTAACATATACATACACTCACGCCTTTTTCCCATGGGGATACGCAGAAAATCTCCCTATAAATGTTACCTAATCTAATTTATTGTTTCAGGTGTTATACCCAGAAGATTTTGCAGCATGACTGGCACAGTAGAAGGCTTAATAAGAAACAAATTGCTTTCAATGTTGGAAGCTAAACACTTGGAAGTAATCAATGAATCCTACATGCATAATTTGCCTAGTGAAATGGAAACTGCTGAAACTCATTTCAAAGTAGTTGTGGTGTCTGATAAGTTTGATGGATTGCCGCTAATCAAGGTACCTGTCTTCTCACCTCTCTAAGACACTAGCTAAACTGGTAGTGGATGCACCTAAGCTGATAAAAGAAAAATAAATTATTTCATCATCAACCCAATTGCTGTCCCACTGGGCACAGGTCTCACTCTCATTAAAAGGGGATTAGGCTGTAGCTCACCACTCTAACCTAGTGCAGGTTGGCAGAGTTCACACACAATCGAGAAAATCCATCAGGCATGCAGGTTTCACTGCAATATGTTCCTTTACTGCTTGAGCATGTGGTAAATGTGCATATTATGTATATATGATAAATAAGCACATTACTTCAAAAAGTCTGCAGTACATGCCTTAGGTTTTAACTTACATTTGACATCTCAGTCCACTGATCACACCACTCGGCTTAAACATCTCAATCTTTTCTTGCTCAACATTGTTTATTTACTTGCATGATTTGATGATTCCACATCTAATAATATCAGTATAAGAAGCTAGCTAATAGGTAGCATGATTATTTAGGTTGTATGATGATGACTTTTAAACAAATTAAGATAATTAGATTAATCAATTGAACCAAAATCTATATGATTGAAGCATTAGACTTGCATCTCTATACCTGCTGAACTGTCTTGGATGAAATTGAGCATACATATAGTTTATTACCTGCATTAACAGATATTATTTTGTTTTTTTTTTATTTCAGAGGCATCGCTTAATAAATAGCATTCTGAAAGAAGAACTTCAGAATGGTGTCCATGCTTTGTCCATTGTAGCTAAAACTCCTAAACAATGGGAAGGTAGCGACCAGGTGGTGGAATCTAGTCCCACATGCAAAGGCGGATTTGGAAAGTAATAATGAACATCAGTAAATAGTTGGGTTTCTTTTTGATTTGTTATTTATATTATATTGTGATATTTCATTTTTGTTTTTTTTTTCGGGGTTGTAATTTCACCTACACCTGATGATATTATTGCCTGATCTATTAAACCATGTTGGTTTTATCGTTCCTTAAAATGGTATGCACCAAGGTAAAACTATAAATTAGCCCAGAAAAAGATATACGAGACAGCACCAGCCCTAAAAGCTAGCTATCTACAAAACACTATCTACTAAAGTACTACACTAAAGTTTAACGAAAACATTTTGTATCAGACATTTGCCATTGGCACCTAATCAAGTCTGTTTTAAAAATAGTACCTGTCAATTTCTCGCAAACAATTAGGTAATTACTTATTGATGTGCTTCATTCCTCATTGGTACTGCATATTTTTGTAATAAATATATAAAATGTTTCTTGGTAATCTTATAAATAAAAATCTCGTGTCAGTGTTTGTTGAACTCGTCCAAAATGGCAAGATGATTATTATGAAATTTTGTATGTATATTTGGTAGGTCTGAGAATCGGTCGTAGGCTATTAACCTCTAGGTTGTGTCCCTCACCAGACGTTTTTAATTTTTTGACAATACATTTTTTTTGCATTTTATTATGATTTGGTATCAAAAAATACATAAAAACCTACATTTTTCACCCATGTGCTTCTACCACCAACTCCTAAAATGTGGCGAAACAACCTTTGCTGGGGTCAGCTAGTACAATAATAATAAGATTGTTTTTTTTTCTAAGGAATTTAAATATCATTGATTTCATGATATTAGCATTCATCGCCATATATATTATTAGTACATTATATTACCTTCGGGAAATGATTCCCTTGTATGACTCGGTAATGGTATTGTCAGGTAAATAAAATCAATAAATAAAAAAATACCTATATCGAGAATAAAACTTTATTCTTGCACATGCGTTATCTTAATATTTTAATTGGACTTTTTTGCAGATCAATAATTTAAGTCATTATTAATATTATTGTAATACTCTCAGTAATACATACGATATTATTATTTATTTCAATACAACACAATTCCAAAAAAGAATTAATTATTTGAAAACTGTACAGTATGCACTTAAATTCAAAGAATATCTTATAGGTACATACATTTTAAGTTTATAATATATGTGTGTGGTCCGAGTACCGTATATTTTTTAATTAAAATATTAGAAAATAACTGAGAAAATATACGAACATTTAAGGCCCTCGGATAAATGGAGGATACGCTGTAACTAAAAATAAATGAATGAGAATGAGTGATGGTCTTGGTATCAAAACGATTTCTAAAATATAAAAGTATTTTATTTAATTTAAATACAAAGTTGGTCACTTACATCTTGAGTTAATGAATGACCTCAAGAAAAAGCACTTTTTTTAAATTAAAAAATTTGTTGTTTGAGAACTTCTAAAACCTGAAATACTGTGACTCCACAGACCACACACACATTATAGTTATAATTATTATATTATATATAATTATTATTATATAATTATTATTTATTGATTCCTATATTGATTTGTTCAACAATTTTTGTTTCTTCGATAATCACTATACATTAATAATATAGCATTGTTTGCGGCAAACTAGTATAGCTTTTGACACAATATTTAATGATCAAAAATACCAGTTTGAGTTTCTGTGCATTGAGTATCAAAAGTATCAAATGCAACAATGCACTCTGCGCACTGAACACTGTGAGTTCAAATCGGCACACTGCACTCAATCGACTCAGTTCACACCGTTAAACGGTGTTAGGTGTATCAGAGGTTGAAGTTGTCCAACCGTAGCTTGCCCTCATTCTCAGTCAGGTACAGAAGGTCCGCCATAGTTTGCTCACAGATCGCTTCTTCGGCTTTTTCAGACATCTGAAAAAAAAAGCAGAAAACGTGTTTACTAAATTATTTTACAAAGATCCTGATGTAGATTGTTACGACCTACCTAAATATACCTAGTATTTTTAAAAGGAAGTAGTATACCAAATTTTACTATGTATCAAATTTTATTCTACCAGATCTTAAGGGTTTGATTACTATAGGCAGAAATCTCTATCATATTTAACTCTTATGTATAGAATTGCAGACAATAAAAACTAGACATGACATACGGTCATCCTTCGTGTTCTATTGAACTTTACCATGCATAGTCGTTGTTTTTTTATGATTAAAAAAATATATTCTTTTGCATAGAATATGTACAGCTGTGTCAATTGACTTAATAATACATACATACCTACCTACTCTCCAAAAACCATCTCATTACAGTTCATGTTTTCCAATAATAAAATAATTTTCTAATCTACATATCAAAAGTAAACTTTTTAAAATTTATAACTAACATAGAATACATTAACATACTTCATTACATTCACGTAATGTGGTTTATATCAGACCAGCTTGTAAGTTTTCTCTTTAATTTAATTAATTTTTGTAAGTTTTAGGTATAGCTTATTATGGGTCTTTTTAAAAGTAGGATAACGTACTTACCGGCCTATACTTATACTCGCTTGACGGCGAATACTTGAAGTTAGGTCCGAAGTTAACACTGACAGTAACGTTTTTATGTAGTGACACAGTCGGATAGTAGCACCCTTCATAAATGTCGGCGAACGCTTCGCCTTGACACTCGCCATTCTTGAAGTAGTATACCTTGCTGCCCGGTAAAGGTTTGAGATTGTTTAGAGATTCTTGTATGTTGTCCTTATCTTCGTAGTACAGGTGACTTTTGAATTTTACTAGTGGCTGGAAAGAGAAAGAAAATCTGTAAATTTTATGAAGCGTTTTTTGACGGTTACGCACAGGTGGCAAAATTTAATTATCTACAGAGTACCCACCCTACCTACCCTATTTTTTTGGGCCAGTGTATGAAAAACAACCCACTAAAGTTTGATCACAATCAGATAAAACAAACGCCATTGCGTCGCATAAAGAATGAACAGCGAACTTTTATTATAATATATTATTAGGTTATATAATATACAGTGTTACTTTTTGTAGAACAATGAGAAAGTTACAAGTAATAGCAAAAATATATATGTACTGTCGAGAACAACACGCGTTATTCATGATGACGCTTTATTTATGTACATAGTTATTAACTCAATTACCCTGTCTTTGTAAGTATTAGGAGTATACTTGGTGGTGGCACTCTCCGGCAACATCACCAGAAAGCCCAGCGTGTCTCCCTCGCCGTAACCGTTGCTGTAGTGCTTGCCTTTGGACTCGTGGAACCTGGAATGACAAGTATTCACATAGAAATAAATAGGTATTACTGTATTATTTATGAAACTCGTAAGACGTAATCATATTTTAAGTCTCTGGTATGTTATTGTTTCTGCGATTTGCAGTGGCCTCGGAGATTTGCTGTGTATTTTCTTTTCCTTTCTATTATCTTCTGATATATAGAAAGGGAGAGAGAGAGCAACCACTAATGTCGTATCGATATTGGACTGTGACAAGTAAGTGGTACCTGGTGCCCTTCCGGCTGCGCCAGGAGTAGCCGAACTTGTCGTACCCGAGCGGCGCCTGCAGGTTGGCGTAGCGCCGGCCCCAGCCCAGCCGCACCGCCGCGCCCTCCGGCATCTCCTCCACGCACACCTCCCAGTACCAGCAGCCGCGGGACACGCCTAACCGACAGGAATATATTCGCTTTAAAAAAATAATGTCTCACACTAGGATTTTCTCCTGTATCGTAGGTGCGTTTACAAACACAAATTTAAACGCCCAGATCCGGAACAACCGTCTATAGATCAGATCAGATATACAAATAATTGCTCCGTATGGGAGTTGTATCCGCACAAATATGATCGCTCAACCACTGCGCCAAACGAGTCGTCTAACTAGTTTAAAAAAAAAAGGTCTCATTAAATTTTAATTCAACCTGGTATGTTCTACATAATATAAAAGCGAAAGAAAATCTATAAGGCTGAAATTTGGCAAACTAATAGCTCTTGGAAACTAATAGCAACTAGAAGACTCTATACTTTAAAAAAATCCAAGCATAAATTATTACATATTCTGTGTATTTAGCATTTAAATAGTATTGACGTCATTAGCTTACCATGCGTCGCCCGCACCATGCAGTACCCTTTGTCCCCGGTGACCGCGAGCCTGTCTTCCGATATCTTGAGTTGCGGCGCCCTGTCGTGGAGCGCCAGCAACACTATCCCGGGACAGAGGGACCGGTACAGCCAGCCTGGTATCGGCTTGCCACTCCATTCGTTGCTTTCGTCGAACTCCTAGATGAAGTTTTGAAATGTTATAGCAAGATAACGCTAGTCATATTTATACCCTTCATATGCAAATGTGAAGGACAACAAACGACAACAACTTATGCCGTGAAGTACGTGACGTTAGGGAGATACGAAGAGCAGTCGTTATAAGTCAGTTCCAAAAAAATTTATAAAATCATAATAAAACGCATAATTATCTGCTCTACCATTAAATTATGTATTTATATATTAGTATGTTCTCTGTAGGTATAATATTTATTAGCGTGTGAAGTTTGTAAGGCCACACTAGTCTACCGTGGTGGACTATTGCCTAAACCTGTAAGGAGACCTGTGCTCAGCAGTAGGACTGTATGTGTGTGAGTGTGTATGGATAGAATGAGAATTATTTCGATGACTATTATTTGGAACGAATAAAAATTAAGCTGCTAAGCGAGACGATCCACATTTTAACCAACTTCGAAAAGAAGGAAGTTCTCAGTTCGAATGTCTATTTTTTTTAAATGTTTTGTCACCTATTACTCAAAGAGGGCTGGGGCGATTTTGACAATTATTTTTTTGGAAGAAACGAAATGGCGTTTCCTTCTTCTTTGTTTTTTGTCTCACCTGTCTGAACGGCGCATGTGGGTCGGGTTCAGCGAGTATGTACCGGTAGCCGTCCTTATTGAACGGGTGTTCAGTGGGGTATCCATGCGAGGGTAGCTTCAACGCGCCTATGTCAGCTGTGCGGCCCTTCTTGCCGACGGGAGCGCCCGCTTCCGCTGCGCCGCCGACTGCGGGCCGACGCTTCCCCTGCCTACCCTTTACATTGCCGGCTAATGGTACTGGAAACATAAATTGCTCCATCAGAATCTGCAAATTACCAACTACTTACAGAAAGGGGCGAGATGTCTCGCTCAAATTGAGCTGCCGAACTGGGGAAAATCCTCCGCCTTACAGAAGCAGTGAAACCACAATAGTTGCGTTTCTGCAAGTAAGGTTAGGTTAGTAAGGTTTTCAGAGCGCGTTATGGGAGTGACATTCTAACAGAATGGGAATTCCGTTTGCTGACAGTTTAATAACGCGCAAACGACGCCTTCGGTGTAGCTAACGTCCTTAGGCTACGATAACTAGCTGGGCCGTAAGGTTGTTTTCCACCCTCGTGGCATATAAACAATATTAACAGAATTTGTATTTTTTAGTATAGGCACTATGGGACGTATATCATTACTAAATAGTAAAGCCAAAGTCACTCCCCATGTCTGTGTGCGCTTAATTCTCAGAAAGTTTATAAATAGCTGTCCCAGCAAATGTTGTTTAGCCACATTATAGGGGTTGGTGGTAGAAGAGTGAAAATTTAGAATTACAAGTATTTTTTTATGCCAAATCATAAAAAATATACAAAAAAAATATTTTGACAAAAATAAAAGAAAAAAAATTTGGAGAGGAACATCCTTATCACCTAGGGGTATAAAAAATAGCTAACGACCGATTCTCAGATCTACCAAATATACATACAACATTTCATAATAATCCGTCCAGCCACTTCGAAGGAGTTCAGCGCCAAACACCGTGACGCGAGATTTTTATATATAAGGATTATAGAGTGATAGACTGGTACTGCCCTGGCTTATACGTGTGAAAAGTGGCCAAGGACCGCGAGCTATCCTAGCTAAGTGCTCATTGGTGATCCGAGCTGCCTAAGTGGTAGGCACATCTCCAAAAATATCGTCAATCAACCATAAATTTCAGATATTTAAAATTACGAGTAGATACAAATTATTATAATTAAATTGTTCGTTCAAAACATTGCACCAGGCAAATAAAACGACGTAGTAACAAGACCAATATTATGGTATCGCTAAAGGAAGTGTGTTCTGTCAAGTGTAAACTTAAAACAGTAGGGTTACTTAATTTCTCATTCATTAAATGTATTTTTGAATCGATATGGTTAAATATCAATATTGAAAATATGCCAAAGCACTGGGTAGGTTATAACGCGATCGCTTAGACTTCTTTAAATACTGGGCTGCATATGCAGAGGTCCTTATCAATTAATACTTATATAATTTTACACGAAAAATAAATAACTTAGGTATGAACAGAGATATTGATTTATTGATTAACTGGCTTACGTAACTAATAAGTGTGCGTGTCAGTGTGTCGAACAAAACTAAAGTTTTAAATGGATGTAAAACAGTTACAAGGACAATGGCGACGTTATTTTTGTGTATAAATGGGAATTTTAATAAATTGAATTATTGATAAACGGTACTAAGTTGGAAAATGTGAGATTTGTGTATTATGATTTAGTATTTTTAGTGAACATTATTATGTCAAGTTATGGAACATTAATAGTACGGTCACATGCATGATATATCGAATAAAATTTTGAAAAATAAATCGTTACTTTTTATAATTCTCTACTTTTGTCAGTATTCCGAAATGCCATTGCGTCATAAAAATGTGGCGTTACGTAATCTAAACAATACGATTCTCTAGACTTGACACACATAAGATAAATATTACTCATCGTCATAAGAAAACTTTACCGTTCATTTTCCGTAATGTACACCGAACATGCTAATGATAACATTTTATGGCAACCAAGCTTACAATATCCTCGTCAAACTGGCATACCAAAACAATATTATTATGTGGCGGTAACATCACTATAGGTACTATATAACACCGAGCTATACAAACTCTATAAACTCGATGTACAGACGCTTAAACGAATGCAATTTTATTATAAAGACGACGACGTATTCTAATTGAATAAACGGATACCAAGGCACCTATTATACCATGCCCATCTTTACAAATGCAGGAAACAATTATTGATGCAAAAGGATGTTAACACCATACCATTAAAATATACAAAATCAATTGAAATCTTAATAACTTACTATCCATGTTGTCAACAGCGATAACTGGACTAACTGACAAACTTGTCATATATTTAGTGCAAGTGTAGATAAGATAACGTACACGTATTGGGTCGGGACGAACCTACGCGCCGATCAAATCCGAGTCTTACGTGACAAACACAACAATGTGGGGCGGCGAACATAAACAACAAACAAACATCATCGTGCAAGGAGTAAAAATATGTTCTAGCTCCACATACGTTACTCTATCGAGATTAAAACGCGACGCCAATTCATACCTACTTATAAGTAAACATTTGTTCAAGGCAAATTACGATTCTGATAACAGATAACCGTGGAATCTAATTATGTATGCACATAACATTCTGACCAAGTGTAACTGTGAATATGAGAAGAACAAAAATATAATAATCAGACCAAACTCACCAGCCATAAAGTTCAAGGTGATTATGAAGTGAACTATTTAAATCTAAAATCAATAGAGGAGAAATCGCGCGGCTAACGCGACGGTCCTATGTGTACTTATCGGCGAATATACCGATATACACTAACGTACAATATAGTGTTTTATTGGTGCCGCTGTGTGCGTCGCGAACTTGATGTTTACATACACCAATGCATAAAGAACAATGTCATTATTCAATAACATGTCTTTGTGGTCGACTCTACAATTCTATGTATGCACCGCGCGTTACGTGTGTACGTTTTTCAGTGTTTTGGAACGTTTCCAAAGCGACATGTCAGTCGGTCAATTATGGTGTTATGCTGTTTAACGATTTTTTCCTTAGGTTTACTACTTTATTGAGGTCAGATTAGTAGGTATATCGTAAAATCTTTTCTCTCTTTGGTGTTGGCTGGTTGGTAATCAAATGCATTTAATTGGTGTTTTATACACTAATTAATTTGTTGAATGTGTTAGATTATTTTATTGTTTCTTTTTTTGAGAGAATTGTCCTTGGACTGGTTCTTTAATGAACTTATAATATTAGTGTTAATGAATGTGTTTCCTCTCTGAGCATATAACCGGCATTAACAACTGTTTTGCATAGTAATTACAGTCCAGTATTAGTGTATATGTATTACTGCTAACCATTTAAATTTAAGTACATAATTATCGTAATGAATATTATTTATTAATAAGTATTAAGCAATATTAAAGTGTTTCGTTTTTTTTTGTTAGATTTATTTTAGGCCAGAAATTTAGAGTTCAGTGGAAAAAAAGAAAAGCGATCTACTAACTACATAATATAAATATTTTTTTATCTGACCCTGTCTTTCTTTTTAATTATTTAATCTATCTAATTTGCTTAAATGCGTTTATTACTGAGCATTGAGAACCTTTATTAATGCTTTAATTTTTTCAGACCTTATTTAGGCGCAAACTTATTCACATTTTTCTGGTAACTACGATTTCTAACGCAAATAAAAATGCCTGAAATGAGCTCTCAGGTCATTTGGTCAAAAATATTTTGTCGATTACAGAAAAGGTTATTCAACAGAAATATCAATTGTTGAATATTGATATTTTTGTTGAATAACCTCTACTGCCAAATTTAATATTTGTACAGCTGTACTTAACACTTACGAATATTTTCTGAACATTTGCATCTTAAACACCTTAAAAATAACGTAATTTATGCAAGGAATTAAGAAAGTATACGTGACATTTATAAGAGCAATATTTTTGTAAATCTAAATATATATAACTCAAAGGTGACTGACTGACTGACATAGTGATCTATCAACGCACAGCCCAAACCACTGGACGGATCGGGCTGAAATTTGGCATGTAATGATGCAAGTAGATGTTATGACGTAGGCAAAGGATTTTTGAAAATTAAAACGTAAAAAAAAGTAAAACGGGGGTGCAAAGTTACTATGAGACTTTTATTTTTTTAGTTAAATTGCACGCGTACGAAGTCGCGGGAATCAGTTAGTAAATGTATATTTTGTGTATGAACTCTGAACTCTCACAGAGTTATTTTTTAATTTCTGCGGCGCTGTTATGGGATTCCGATTTTTTTATTAACTTTCTTTAGTAACACAACTCATGTTTATGAATTTATATTTTAAAATCGAACTGCATAATTTTATTATTTAGGTACATATATTAGTTAGTTGTTTAGTTTAGTTGGAAGCATGTCTTGTATGAATAAATATTTATTACATACTATATATTTAAGAGTATATATTTCTTCCGGTTCTGCTCCATAAGACTTTGTAGAAATATAAAACTAATTCATAGTAATATTAGTCTAATTTAAATAACCCATTTGACTTTTAAAGTATTGATTATTCTCTCTTTTATTTTAAACTAGACTCTATTATTTTTAACTATTGCACTATTAATGCTTAATCGTCATGCATCAGTCTCCCAAAGAAAACAGGTGTTTTTTTGTTGGCTTGAATGTGTTTAGCCTTAATTTTGTTTGAAGGAAAGCGCCATTCCCTAAGATAGTACACGTCAATTCACATCATTATTCTACTTGCTACAATCCAACACCTTTTCTTTATTTACTTCCCTATACATAAGCTGTGGTTTAGATTACTTTTAATCTGGCCCTTTATAAAAACATCAGCATTTTGGATATAGTTTATTTACAAGAGAATTGTTGCCACTTCCATCCGCATTCCTCTTTCATACTTGTTTTTCTTTTATAATGTTGCCTCAGAATCAATGTAACATAAAAATATTATAAAATAGAATAGAGACTATTTAATCAAGTATTTCCATATAATGCAACATAAATTAGCAATATTAGCAATATATTTCATAGAAACATAATTGCAGACATATTACGCTTAAACCATAGAAAATGGAATAACGACCAGCGCCGCGCGAACTGCGTGCATTTAGTCAAACAGACCGAAGCCCATGTCCTCGTCTTCAAGGGTTTTGTCTTTATTTCTTCATGGTCCTAATCGTCAAACGGTGACTCAGTGGTTTATACTCATATTTAGGTTGTAAATAACATTAAAGGTAATAAAAGGTCAGGTGCGCGTACTCGTCAGGTGCAGTACTCGTAACCGGTGCACATGCATGACAAGATGGATGAATGTGGATGAGGCAAAAATGGCATGCAGGGATCGTAGAGCGTGACATTCCGTGGTTTCTGCCTATCCCAATGGGAAAAGGTTTCAGTTTAAGTATTAATGTAAAATTATAGATACTTACCAGTAGCGATGCCCATATCAGTCACTTTAAGCTGCCCCTGTTTGATCATGGCCTCATAATTAGGCTTGATGGCTGTGAGCTCCAAGTTGAATAGCCCAAACATTGGTCCTTGGTTTGCGTCCTCCTCGTATGTAAATAATACTTGAATATCTTTGATAAGTGCACGCTGGACTGTGGCGTACCAGGACTGGGTTACTCTGAAACAATTGAAGATGATTATATAAACCGAATAATGTTCGTGCTCATTTTTTCGCGATTTTCACTCCTTATTTTGAACACTTCAAGGGCATTCCAGCGTCGTTTACTAGGCTTTTATACATTTATACAGATCTTTTTGATGCCATGGTCGTTTATGACTAATCACTAGGAAGTAAGGGCGAAACAAACTCCGAAAATTCTTCCTACGACAATCACTTTTCGCACAAAACATTTCAACTCGTATTTTATATAACATCAAAGAAACAAGGACTTTGGCGATATTACATTACGTTACAAATACAAAAAATTACATTTTATTTATTCTTTGATTCTTCAAGAAAATAAAATTGCAAGCTTGTACCATTCCTTGAAAATATCATGAAAGTGACACAATATAGTCTTTTTTTCTTTTATGGCTGTTCTGTCATTATGGTAAACAACCTCCTTCTTTCTTCTATAAGAATAGAAACTATGTCTTACTTTGGTTAAATAACAATTTAATTTAACTGCAATTCTAAGTGGAGTAAGGGCAGAGCATAATAATTTCCAACAGATAACGCAGAGCAGCAGAGCTCTTTGTTATAAGTCATGGATTCACATCTGCAGCATTCACACTCCATCTATCAGGTCTTAAGAATTATTTTATTCCTTTAAACACCATCAGTCAAATAAAAACTATTGAATTTTATATAAGCCAAATAGGCTTACCTTCTCGGCATTGTGGTCATAGCTTCCCAGTACTGGTCTATGTAAGGTATGATCTCCCGATCCTTGCTGAACAAAGGTCTGTTGCTGCCTTCTTTAACACTCTCCTGCCGCAGGTTAGCGATAGCTGTCAGACACATCTGTGGGAATGCTGTGATAGAGAAAAATTTTCAAACATAAATATAAGATAGATAGATAGATAGAATATTCTTTATTGTACATAACCAAAACAGACAAAATATGAAATACAATCAGTAATACAGCGGTAAGTACAATTGGCGGTCTTATTGCTAAGAGCAATTTCTTCCAGACAACCATTGGATGGACAAGAATTGAATGAAGGAAAAAAACGAGTAGTTGGCGATGTACCCAAATAGTAAATATATATTTTAACATACACTAGGATATAATACACATACATATATACCTATTACACTATATACATAATACATACATAAAATATACCTAATACTAATATGAATAAATACAATACATACTTAGTTTCAATTGTCTAAACAGTCAAGTAATGTTCTTTTACCAATTTCCTAAATGCAGCCAATGTCTGTGCACGTCTTACAGATAGTAGCAGTGCATTCCACAATCGAGAGGCCTGAACTGTAAAGGAGTGGTCAAAGAATCTTGTGGAATGCGCTGGTATCTTCAAATTTAGGTTTTCTGATGACCGTAAGGACCGCGAATGTGTGTCACAGATGAACTCGAAACGTTCTTTAAGATATGATGGGGTTGTAGGATTGAATAAAATACTGTAAAGTAATGAAAGGATATGAGCATTCCGACGAAGGCGTATTGGAAGCCACTTGAGTTTAACACGATATTCTGACACATGATCATATTTGCGTAAACCAAATATAAATCTTATACAAAAATTTTAAAGTCTCTCAAGCTTATTAAATTGGTCCTCGTTGAGATCGAGATAGCTGGCATCGGCATAGTCAAGTATTGGCAAGAGAAGTGTTTGTGCAAGCGCAATCTTGGTGGCAGTAGGGAGAAAGTTACGTAATCGTCTCAAAGAAGCTGCTGACGCAAATAACCGACGACTGGTTTCTTGAAGTTGTGGACCCCATGACAACGTTTTGTCCATGAAAATTCCCAAGTTCTTGACCTTGTCACTAACAGGTATTTGGACACCATCAAAGATGACGTGTGGGAGGTTAAACCAATCGATCTTGGAAACCATTCGTGAGCTGCCAATAATAATGAGTTGGGATTTGGTTGGATTAATTTGAAGGCCAAAGGACCTGCTCCAGTTAGATATCTCAGCAAGGTCAACGTTTATGTTACCGACGGCCTCTGTCAACTGTTCTAGTGGAGCTTGCGAATATATTTGTAGATCATCTGCATAAAGGTGGCAGGATGAAAGTAATTGGTTGGAGATAGAATTAATAAATATTGCGAAAAGTAACGGGGATAAAACGCCACCCTGAGGTACACCGGCTGTTGTATTACACCACAAAGAGTATGTATCTTCGATACGAATACGCTGCCGGCGACCAGTCAGGTAACTACGAAACCAATCAATTACTGTTGGAGATATGTTAAGAGAGCATAGTACGCCAAGTAAAATGTCAAAGTCAACGGTATTAAAAGCATTACTAAAATCTAGCAGTGCAAGTACCGTTAACTTGCCACTTTCCATGCCTAAACGTATATCATCCGTAATATTAACTAGTGCAGAGACAGTACTATGACCAGGACGAAAACCGGATTGGAAGGAGTTGAGAAGTCTATTCTTACAGAGGAATGAACTTAGTTGATTGTGAATAAGACGTTCTAGGACTTTGGATAGGAATGGTAGTATAGAGATAGGACGGTATTCAGAAAAAAAAACGGGATTGGGTTTTTTGGGTAAAGGAGTAATCTGGGCGTCTTTCCAGGCATTGGGAAAAACACCACTAGTTAAGGAATGATTCAGGATGTGACATAATACAGGAAGGATTTCATCAAGTATGGGCAGGATCATATTACGGCTGACTGTGTCGCTACCAACTGCGTTGGAAGTTATGGATAAAATGCTTCTTTTAACATCACAAGCAGTTAAATGACTAAAGACGAAAGAGGAATAATCGGGGATCGGGAGTCTAGAAAGATAATGTAAAGTATTTGTTTTAGCTGTCCTATCAATATTAGACGAAGCAGAGAAATGTTGGTTTAGTGAATTGATATCTAAATTTTTAGGAATTGTATCTGACCGCGATATAAGTTATAAATTAATCAGATATTCAGCGTTCAAGTAAAGCATTTGTTTAAGGGCAGTTGTGTCATAGTATAATAGGTAAATTGTGTCAACTACCATAAATAATCTAAGTTTGTTTATTTAGTTTATTACTTAGTTAAAAAAAAAGATAGGTTTTATTGTCAGTAAGTGTAGGTCAAATCAAGGTTTTAGACTATGACCCCCAATGTAACTTGTGTGGTCTGTAATAAAATAGCATATTATAGCAGTACTTACACTACAATACAGATGTATTCACTTTGGATTAAAATATACAATCAAATCGCTTAAGTACTCACGGGCCTGATTCTTCTTGAATGTTTCAAGTCCAGTAGGCGAGCAGTTCTTGCATATAAACAAATAATTCGTCATGAATGGTACCAACTTGCCTAGTTGGTAACCAATGCATGATTCGTGAAACCATCGATTGCAGGACGCACACAACAACTCTGCTATGTTCAGATTTCGATCTTTCCCGCTAAAAAACATATAAAAAGGTTAACAAGTTTGTCTCTTTGATTTGCATTGAAATAGAAAAAGTACAGATATTTTCTAACCAGTAACAATTTCCTTGAGATTCGTTGGAGGTTTTATTCGGTTTATTTCTTTCTGTATTGTCCCCCGGCTTCTGAGATTCAGATTGACTGCTACGACCATTGTTAGAAACAACATCTGCATCTGATTTCTTGAATGACTCCGACGTTGTTGAAGACATTTTTGATATAGAATTGCTTCAACGACCAATATAGTTAGACTCCCACATTATACGAATAACATCATCATGATTAAGAAGGTTCCGATTCAGAATAATAATAGAAATGAATTTACAAATTACAAAAACTAGAAACACCGTGACCAACCAAGTCTTTTTTTTAATTTTTATTTTTCTATTAGGGCTGCGAATATTAATATCATACGATACGATACGATACGAAACACAGGCGTGTGTATCGATAAAAAGGGAGGCCCCTTTAACGATTTTGGTAAGGACAAAGACAATTTTATTATTCAACTTATTTGCTATAATAACAGTATTCCTTGCATTTTAAACATGTATCGATATATTAAAATGCTTCCACCTTATAAGCATTTGGCGCTAGTGTTGTGCTTACATAGGCAAGAGTAAAAGAAACAACGTCTTCTCTAACCATGAGTATCGTTCAGAAATGTAATATATTTTATGAACGTGACTTTTTGTGTTTATTGTAAAAACCAGATGAAAAATATAATATTATAGTTTTATTTTATTACTATAACAAAGATTTAATAATGATTTGAAATGTACATAACTAAAATAATGTAATTAAAAAAAATATGAACAGGCAAAAACTCTTACAACCAAGATTGAATTGCATGTTCTTGTCATTGATTGGTTAATTCGAATGAAATCAAAATCAACAACGGTTGTCGTGGTTACAGATTTGTTTACAAATCGTTTAATTTTTGCTTGACCATTATAATTTGCGACGCACGTAATTTACTTTCTTTTTACAATGGACTCGGTCACGAGTACGGATAGTGTATGTATGGATATCAAGATGAACCAAGAGAATATTTTACTGGACATAATAAGAGAAGTTTGTAGTGAAAATAATAAATTGTCAGATAAACTGAAAGGAAAAGTGAACAGGATGATAGCTGATTGTGATCTGACCTATTACTCTAGTCTGCATAGACTGAGTACGGCGGATGATAGCACTGCTACTGTTTTAGGTACGTACATTTGGATATTTATCTTTTACAGAGACTGATCAGTGGGTCGCCTTATAGTTTGTCTATCATTATTCAGCACTACAGTGTCCCTAACTTAAAATCCTATTCCGCCCCTAAGACGACACGCTGACCAAAATCCTCAATATCATGAGGATAACTATATATCCATTATGGTGCATTCTGCTAATATGCCTAATGAATGCAGTAGCTAAGAAACTGTATTCTAAATAATGTTGTTTGGGGGACTTTTGAATACAATCATACACTACTGTCTTCATCCACATTCATGCATTTTGTGTTTATTATGATAAAACTTTGTTGTTGGGTCCTATTATGGACTAGACTACCATTGTTGTTTGGCAACCAAAAAGAATTACCTGCATATACATTGAAAGGAGTTTACCAACTATGTTAATGGTGTGTTTAGAGTGTCCCTCCTCATTTGAGTGCCTGCCTTATAAAGAGTAAAACCTTTTTCCAGGATTTATGCACCAAACAGCAGTGGAACTGTCATTTGATGAACAGGCAGAATTCAACCAGGCAGTGCTTCAGAAAATACAAGCCAAGCTCCCTGCATTTACTGCCGAGCTTGAACATCTCAAACAATCAACAAGCAGCAAGAAACCTCTTAATGAACAAAAGAAAGAGCTTCAAGACAGTATTGATGAAAAACTGAATACACTTGAAGAACAAGAGAGTGAGAAGGTGGAGCTGATGATGGAGTGGCTTAATCACAGGCTTCGGAGTGTAATGAAGTTTAGTAATAATTCTAGTGAGCTCTTAACATTGAAGACCAAGATTCTTGAATTGAAATCGAAGTGAGTACATAATAATATTTTAATAACAAGAAAAATATAACACTATTTGTGTCTGAGGATATGTGCATGTGTGAGAGAGAGAGTGACAAGGAATATAACTTGAATAAAAGATAATGGAGGAGTTCTCAAAAAAGTCCTTTCTAGCTAACATCAGGCAATGGTGAAGGAATAATTTGATTGGCAGTTGTCTGTGACATTGAAATTTTAAACTAACTTTTTTACTTCACTAATGATCTATTTGAAATAAATTAATGTAAAGTATTAAAAAACATAAAAGCAAAGAGAATATGTACTAAGTTTGACTGTATTTTCTTAACACCAAGATTGTTTGTTAACTGTACTAGCTTAACGACTTGTTCTACAATTGGGTAACATAATACTCCCATCATATCCACGATCCTCACACAATTAAATAACAATGTTTTATGTGACAACATTTAGCTTCATCATTAACTCAACTAATTGCAGTTGGCTTTTTCATTGTGACTTATTAAAAGATCATGGACAATATTAATATACTTTTGTTCTTATAAAACCATTAGCAAAACCGTTTTTTTAAAGAATATTTTTATACCATACCACATAGTATTTAGTAGGACTGTTGGACAATAAGGTGGGCTTGGTTGAAAATAAAAATACACACACCATCTATTTTGTTAGTAGGTCTTAGAACTTAAGTCTTCATTTTTTTTCAGAATTCTTCATCTACAGATTTTGCAGAATATTTTTACAGAGACTAATCAATCTATCAAGGCTTATGGGGAAATACACAAGGATTTGAAGGACTCCATCAAGGAAACAGAGCAGAGGATCAAAAACTTTCGGGAAATTTTCGATACTGATACATAGTTTCACAAAATATAAGACTATTATTTTATTACAAGTTAATTAAGAGCGGTACTGATCCTGTTAATAAAAAAAACAAACAAAAATAATTGTTATATTTCTTATTACTCTTACAAAAATATGAGAAAAGCCATCTTTTATTCTATAATGGTATAAAGTTACGGTAGGTACCCACCCTATTAGAAAATTATACAAGAAGTATGTATTTTTTTTTGTTGATTATGCTTTTATTTCTGTTCTAATAAAATTGATTGTTGTATACATTTGATTATGCACTTTTATTTTCATTTTGCTTTCACGGGGTATTCGCGAGTACATGCGCGGTGGCTTGTCAGTAATTTTACTGTCTTCAGCAACATTGGCTTCACACTTAAAATAATGACTTTCTGACGCTTCATTAGGCTACTAGGTATATACTACATTAGGCTAGATCCCAGTTGGCGAGACTATTATAGCCAGCCTTTGATCCTTGTGATTTAAATAGTTGAAGGAGTCAGAAGGACCGAGGCTCACAGATTACGGGAATATTCATTCGTCATTTGGGGAAACGTCCCCGGGTATTTCATACTGCTGACTACACTGGTTTTGACTTGGCTAAGAAACAGTGTGGTTGGTAACTTAAACTATAGTACAATGTAGCCCCCTTGCTCGACTTGACCTTATTCAAGATGCTTTGTCGCATTATCCTCCCAAAGAGAATAATTATAATCGCTTCGTTTTAGACTCCGACGACCATCTGTACAAAAGGGCGCGGCGTGCCTCTTATAACATCGTATGTACCTATATACATACGTTAGAACTCTCCTACCCTATAGGTATCTAATTCTATGTATTTGTAGATATGTATATGTATCGATCTGTGATTTATTTATAAAAACTCGTTTATTGTGTATGGGGAAGATGAAAATTTTGTTTTAAGTATTCGAAAAAGGTTTCCTCGAGCCTTTGATCATTATCAAAAAGCCATAATTCGATCTCTGTTTAGAACAAAGTAGATATGTGTACTTATTTTTAAACAAAAATACCATGGTTTTTCGAGTCCAAAATAAGGAAAACACATGCTCATAGGCATGCTTTTATTTTCCTCGTGTTCCGACATAAATATTTAAAAAAAAAACGTACCGTCACGCCTGTCATCCCCGAAAGGTTAGGCAGAGGTGTACCTACTAATGTACACCCACGTTTCGCTGGTATGTTTTTAGGTCCCATTTAATAGGGGGCGAGCCTATTGCCATTAACCGAGCACAAATCCAAACTCGAACTGCTACAGAGAATTTCATAGAAAAGCTCAATAACACTGTTCGACCTGGGAATCGAACCCAAGACCTCTTGCTCGGCAGTCGCAGTGTACGACCGCTAGACCAACGAGGCAGTTTATATCCGACATAAATAATAAAAATATTTATCTACCTACGACAAAATATAGATAAAACAATAAAATTGCGATAACTTTCAGTAACGTAACGCCACCATTATTTTATTTATTTAATAAGTTTATGGTACATGGTATTCTTATGAAGTAACATAATGTTCCACAAAACTGTACAAACAGTTTGACTGTGGAATCAAAACAAATACTTATTAGTTAATATAAAGTTAAAGCATAACTACGGAGTGACTTATTATTATTATGGCAAGGTAATTAGAAAGTATTTTTTTCTAGGTTGTCCGGTAATATCGAAATGGTAGTGGAGTTCAAATACGTTCAAGCCCTATGCTTTTTGTCCTTTTATTGTTGTCGTCGTATACCTACACTAGACTTATGATAATGTGTTTAATTATATTCATGAGTATGATGTTATAACAATTACATTTTATTTACATTTGTGCTAATATCGTCGTTAGTACCTTTGTGTATATTTACGGGATTTCAAGTATTGAAATACATTTTGTAATATCTTTGCATTCAACTATATAATACTTAATATGTATAACGCCGACGGTGAACTAGTTCTCCAGAATAGGCAACCTTGTATGGTACTTGTTTTTGACCTTATAATTACCTAATACCTACCTACCTCAGAAACAGAATATAGCAGCTACAATCCTATTACGCAGCTTATTTTATTAAAAACTAAGACACACTAAATTGTTCAGTAGGCAATACACAATAATTAATCTGCAGTCAAATTAAAATTATACACAGCATTCGTTACTGAGTTTCTGCTTGAACAATAATTATAAAAAATATAAACAAACTTAAATCATTTTTATATACTAATTCGTATTATTTATTTCCTAATTATTCATTTGAAAAAAGTATAAGCAATATATTACGAAAAAGCAATCATCCGATACTACTCCGAACCCTTGAGATTCAAAAACTGTCAGGTGTTCGTTTTACTTACACCATCACGAACTGGATTTTTTTAATAAATATTTTACAGCATGGAGTACTGATGTATAGTTAGTTTTTCTACGGTTCAGTTCTAGGGTTAATTACCTACTATACAATATGCTCATTAAAATAACAGAAACAGCTGGCATGGGTAAAGCTAGTACTTGCGAGTATCTATGACAGTAGCTGACATTGAGAACTAGAATCGTCACTCGTCTTATTTAATTTAGTCTATACTCGGTTATAGCCGCGAGTAGCCGCGCCAATGTGTGACATACAGTGATAACGTGAACTACACCGATAAAAAACACGATGGCTAATATCTCACAAATCATTGAGAAGTTGACTAAAACTTTCAGGTATGAGGCCTTTTTACAAAAAAAATAATAATTAAAAAAAAAATTGTTGAGTTTTTAGCCATGAAGGTTAAAACTCGTATGATCTTTGATAAGTATGTAAACAACGGAAATTGATTTACTGGCCATGAGATAAACTTGATCATACATAAGCATCACAATCATGCCACTTACTATAGGGTTAGATGATATTAGCAACATTGTTTGATTTTATGTTACGTTTAAACTATTCTACTTGTACTATCCACTAGACTAGCATGATGGTATAATATGTATCAACCTCTGCAATGAGAGAAAACCCTTGCCTAACTGTGAAACAGTAAATAGTTTATAAGAAATAAAGGATTCATTTGTTATATGCCTAATGATAAACGGAGGGTAGTTTCAAAATTATTATTTCACTGTCATACTTTATTTGGAATTACATATTACATTTATGAAATTCATAAAATAGTGCATTATTTATAACAGCCATAAAATATATTCCTAGCAAAGAAACATCTGTTATATTTAATTGTACACATATAGTAATAAATACCTATCTATTAATGCCTATGAATGTAAGTACTTCTAGTACTACTTGTGCCTGTAGGTAGGTATTTTTATTTAAATACGTACCTATACCTTGATTGGAAGGTGATTTTATTGCAGACTTATATGGATATACTCTCGTCTCGCCTGATGCATATGACAGCCAGGATTTTAGATCGAGGATGCATTTCAAATAAATATCATATCGGCCGAAGGACCTCCAGACCATAGATTTTCACTAGGACTAGTTAAATGACGCCGGCATCTAACGACTTGCAGCTATTTAAACCAGGTCATCACCGTTCAGCTCCTTGGCGGCCCACACTGCGAACATATAACGTTTAAATAATTAGAAATTGTAGCTAGGCACCTAACCTAATATGAAAAATAATAATTATGTATTTTTAAACTGCCCTAGTTTTCTACCACTACACATAAAGTGTTACAGAAATATCTCGACTTTCGTAGCGAAGCCCATTTGAACTCTGTATATTTTAATATTAATTTAACTTAAAAAGATTTTACAGATACAATTATACATAAATATGTATACATATAATAACTACACAATTTATAATGGTGACTGATTTAAATACATATCATCACTACAAGCTCAATTTAAACGATTAATTTGTTCTCTTAACATTGTCAGAGGACTTTAAATCAAATAAAAACGGCGTAGGAATCATTTAGAGGAACTCTAGTGTAATCATTATTAATTTTAATTAAACTCAATATGCTCTTGTCTCCACTATAGCTGAAAAGCCAATTACTTAATCTTGCATGTTGCATGATACGACGTGTTAAATTAGGTGGATTTTGCTGATAGATTGAGTGTTCAAACCTTATCTACTTAGTCTATATCTGTACATAGGTCAATGGCATTAATCTATGAGCGTATCTATTAATATTGCGTCTGTAATTATTTCCTTAACGGTTAGTACCACTAGGTATAGTAATATGGGCCTATTACGAATATTCTTGTTCATGGCTATGAATTAATTACTTCGAGTTTCTGCTAAAAAGAATAGGAATCTCTTGGTCTATCTACTAGTTACAAGATTTAGAATTGATGAGCGTAACTATTATATTAATTTCTTTCCTGCAATTTTATTCTCTAAAAACGATTTACTCGCAAACTCACTTTTGTCCGCGATGAAGTCGTTAAGCATTGCATTTTGTAAGTACTGTACCTTGGTTATTAATGTATATCAACCAAGTGGTTATAATCAATCTATATTAGCCCTAAATGGTATTCTACCTATCTTGCGTGCCTTTGGAAACTTTGTCGAATTAGAAATGAGTTTGGAGTTCAAGTGTTTTTTTACAGAATTGTAGATATTAACAAATGAATCAGGTAGGTACCTGCCGTTGATAACAGAAACATTCGAATCCAAGAAATGTGCCTTTATTTCGTAACACCTATGCCCTCGATAGCACACCTGATAACATATCGGAGTTGTTATACTTATAGGATAGGTAAATACTTTCCTTAACTCTAAATATGGTTTACAACTGTAGCATGTTACTGACCGATAAGTATACGTAATCATTAAATATTTCCCTGAATATTTTAGCGACTCAAAATTTTGTGTCATAATAGTCAGAGGAATAGGTTAGTAGGTTCCTGTTCTTGTTAATATCTGTAACTTTTATTTATTCGTTTTAGTACTCTACAGTTGACCTACAATCGCATGGTAGACTTTAGGCGACTAATTTTGGGCATGAATTCTTTCATTTACCATGAATACCCAATGATAGCAAGCCAATCATTTCGAAGTCAGAAGTGATTTTGAATTTGAGGTGATTGGCATCTCTGATATAGCCGTCCATGGCCATATTAGAATGGTATGACTGATAAATAATAAAGAAAACCCTAAAAATAAAGTCCCTATTCTGAAGTAGGAATTTGCGTGATCGTGATCGCTTGAGGATCGTCATCATCAACCCATTAATGTCCCACTGCTGGGCACGGGTCTCCTCTCAATTGAGAGGGATTAGGCTATAGTCCACCACGCTAGCCTACTGCGGGTTGGCAGACTTCACATGCCATCGAGAATTCTCTCAAGTATGCAGGTTTCCTCACGATGTTTTCCTTCACCGTTTGAGCGTGTGATAAATGCGCACATAACTTCCGAAAAGTCAGTGGTGCGTGCCTTGGGTTCGAACTCGAGACCTCTGACATCTCAGTCTACTGGTCACACCGCTCAGCTACCACAGCTTGAGGATCGTATCATAACAATATTTATTTATTCTAAGCTATTTATATCTATTTACAAAACTTTCCTGTTCAAAATAGCAATAATTCCACAGATTATTTGTTCATAACTCTCATATAGGTCAAAAGTACAAATTGCATTACGCGTAACGCATTCAACAAAGCCATTATGTGTTATCATCACAATTTAATTGCATTTATGATTATGACAAACAAAGAAATAAAAAAGGACGATTGATTATGTTGTTTATATTTCTTGTACCAATACGTTGGTATTCTAATTACCAATACTTACTCATTATTTAAGATGAACTGTTGAATTGAATATTAGTCACGTTTCGTCATAAGTTTACCTTTGAGTTTTCCGTACCATTCAGCCGTTTGGACTTTGTCGGTAAACTCTGTGATTAATAACAGAGTCATAAAGTGGAATAAAATATAGGTAGGTAGGTTTCCTGGGTCAGAATGAAAGAAATTATCAAATATTTAGGTAGGTACACGTTTCGCTAATATTGGACCACGGCGCAGATATCTACCGGGCGGTAGTAGAAACTCTTGGCTGTTATTTTTTTATAGTACTAGACTGCCACACTAGCTCACAAACAACTTCTGTAAGCCAGGATAAACAATAAAGCCCGACATATCCTAAAGAAATTGATAAAAAAAATTGGTGTCTAACAGCTCCTTCTTCAAGACTGTAAGAGCGCATCTATACACTGTACATACAGTAAACTGTTTTAGAAGCATTTATAAAACGTTAAGAGTCTGGTTCCATGGTTTCAACTTTCCAAGAAGTTGGTTACATATGTGGTATGAAGAAGATTTGAAAGTAACTCAGCACAGTAGCCAAACTAAGTATTGATCACAGTTCAAAAATAATAATGCCCAGAATAAATTATCTGTTGCCTAGTTCTATAATAATAATAATTATATCATATTAATAATATCATATTAATCCATATTATCACAAAGTATAAATTCACTACTGGACAACAATAAACCATCGAGATTAAGATACCGATAGATCATTTGGCAACAATGTCGTAATGGCAGACAAAAACATTTTAATTATAAAAATTAAACAAGATTACTTACACAAAACGTAAAAGAAAAGCATAATATTATCTATTAGTAAAATGTCTGTAAGACCAATTCCAGATTACTCAAGGATAAATACTGTACATGATTTGATTTCACCTGAATCTTGGTAAGGATAATGGTGCCAATACCTACCCATTCCTGTATAAGTATAAACTTCCGAAATTTATCTGTATACTGTTGGACTCATGGGGAATATGTGCAGGACTTTCATGGTCTCGACGATGAGGCAAGGGTAGGCAAGTAACGTTTTTACCAATACTACTTACCCGACATGTGCACTTACCCTACTGCCTCCAATTTTCCTTAAACCAACGGTGTCTCCAACCTACTTGGACAAGAAGAAGAAAGAAAGTTGGAAGACTCCTTACCAAACTAGTCTTGATAGATTCATACTTACTGATAAATTCGTATCACAATATACGAATACCAGTCAAGGATATCGCAATAAATCTAAAATCTGACGAGACGAAAGTCTAATTCCGGTGACGAAAGAGAAATGCTGTTATCATTGCCTAAATGTCTTATACTTTCTTTCCAGTCAGATATCAGCATTACTGGGCATACAATGGGCACCTATGGATATCCCCGTATCGCGTCGTCTGCAGACCCTGGCCGCTTTCTGCTGGATCTACCTGATCCTATGTGGAGAGCTCATCTCCGTGTACTTCTTCATACAACTGGTGTACTCCCGGTTTTGGTGGCTGGCCATCCTGTATGGGGTTTGGATGCTAAATGACATCGAGATTTGCAATCGTGGTGGACGATCGTAAGTGGTTTTCGTTATTTTTCTTAAGAGATCCGATTTGAAATATTATTTCTTTAGAATAATCATACAGACATGTTTACTCCGCTGTATATGTTTGTGTATGCGAAATTGCTATTTTAATACCACATAATAAAATCATATTTTACCTCATTATAAGCATAAATCTATAGTGTGCTAATAAATTGGCTAATTTATAAATTGAATATGTATTCTCTCAAAGAGTTAAAAAAAGTAGTTGGCCTGGTATATAGCTACAATTCTTAGACGTAATTTTATAACATCGAAATTACATAGGCTACTGTTAGTTTATTGATAGAAAAAAAAACAAGACAGGAATTAAATGCTTAAAATATTTATAACATCAGAGCAACACTTCTCCCATCCGAATCTGGTGATTGCCACACTAGCGTTGTTTCAATCTTTATCAATAATTTATGGCGGTGGTGAAGAGAATCTTCTAGCTGGCTTTTATTATACCTATAAGAATTTGATTCACCAGATCTTAATACTGTATTTAATCATTCCAGGTCGCAATGGGTGAGGAGCTGGGTTTGGTGGGAATACCTGCGTGATTATTTTCCAATGAAACTCGTGAAGACAGTCGACTTGGACCCTAAGCGAAATTACATGTTCGCCTGTTTCCCCCATGGCGTCATATCTCTCGGCGCTTTTGGAAGCTTCTGCAGTAACGCCACAGGCTTTCAGAAACTCTTTCCAGGCATGACGTGCCATCTCATCACCTTGGGAGGCCATTTTCTGGTCCCATTTTTCAGGGACTTGGCCCTTGCTCTCGGAGTGTGTTCTTCGTCCCAAGAAAGTCTCATGCATTTGTTAGATGAGAAGAAATATCAGGGCAATTGCGCTTGTATGATTATTGGCGGTGCTGCAGAAGCATTAGATGCCCATCCCAGGGAATACAAAGTTATATTAAACAGAAGAAAAGGATTTATTCGAGTTGCTATGAAATCTGGGTAAGTTCTTGTGGCATAACCTTTATCTACCAGCTATTCAAAAAGATCCAATAATATTGTTTTCATAATTACACAAATTCATTTTGTGTTAATTATGAAAACAATATCCCACAGTAGGTACAGTAATGGTTCTTCACGTGTTAAGTCTCCATTCTTACGGCTCGTCAACACATAAAAAATGTCTATTCCTTGCCCTGTGTTTCATTAGACGATAATAGTACAGAATAACATTACGTATCCACGTGATCGCTGTCTCTGTTTATTATTAAATGATTTATTATTATTATATTATTAACTAAAATGTTATTTGTTTGACTTTTCGGGTTCATTATACTAGGCCATTATTGGCCTAACGCGTGTTGGCAGATTTCACTTGACATTGATAAATCCCACAGATAACTTCCAAATGCTAGAACGCCTTCGATTCGAAGAACAACATTGCCAGAAGTTGATGTACCTTGGGTTTTGGTGATGCATACGCATGCAAGACCTATAAAATGGCAGAAACTACATGGTCATACATAACTAGGCTGATTCTCTGACAAATGGTTTACGAAATAATATCCTATGCGCGCAACTCTAATTATTATTTTTTTAATTCACGGCCATAAAGCGTAAAATTTAAACTTAAAGAAGTAACGTGCACTCCACAATAATTTTCTGGACTGTGTGTGAAGTCTGCTTAGTCCGATAACAACCGGTGGTACCGTAAAGTAGGTAGATGATTATGATATACTTTGCTAGTATCATTAAATATAGTGGGGATCATTTAATACACCTATAGATATCGTTGTCTAGTTTTAAAATGTTCTAAATATCCACATTCCAGGGCCTCCCTAGTGCCAGTGTTCTCATTCGGAGAAACAGACCTGTTTCGCCCGCCAAACAATCCAGAGAACAGTCTTCTCCGTCGGGTGCAGGAGAAGGTTCGGAAGCTCACCGGCATCTCGCCAATGTTCCCCATGGGGCGAGGTATACTGCAGTATTCCTATGGCTTCGTACCTATGAGGGCACCCGTCACTACTGTTGGTAAGTTTATTCTTCTAACTTACTTTCTTCTGTGTCATTGGTCCAAGCGCAACAGCTGATGAACGTTTTGAATGATGAAGGTTTTCAATTACGATCTTTTTAGTATAAACTCTTTGGAAATACCGGTGTAATGGTGATATTAATATACATATCTACCTACATATCTTACCTTAATACCCATTGATACCAGCTTACGCTTTAAGTATAGACCTGTTTTAAAAATGGAGCAACATCATAACGTAATAAATACTGGTACCTAACGGACCATAAAGCGTATCCTTCGTATGTGCAATATGTTACAGTACTGAGCAGATTTTGCTTCATATTGCTATATTACTGGTGACATAAATTAATTTTCAAATAGCCGCTTGAAGTATGATATCAGTTCTTAATTAGATTGTAAAAAATTACAGTTGGTGCTCCATTGGAAGTGAAGAAGAATTTGGAACCAACCAGTGAAGAAATAGACGCAGTGCACGCAGAGTTTACGGAACGACTGCAAACACTCTTCGAAACAGAGAAGGTTAAACACTTAAAGTACCACGAAGAGGCCCGGCTAGTGATTACGTAGGCGTTATTTTATTATTTATTATTACTGTAACCTACAGTTCGGTCTCTATGCATTTAGCAAATTGTACACAACAACCTACTTGACCGTATACTGTAAATATACGGGTATTTGATTGGTGACGGTTACCATCAGGTATAGGACTTTTACTTGTATACCTTTGCAGTTTGCATGCAAAAAAATCTTACCTACTGTCATCTAATTTGTGAATGGAACTGGGACGTTTAAAATATGCTCAGATCATAAATTGCCCTTTGGGATGGTAATGGTCTTAAACAGCCATCATAATACCATAAGCAATAATATCTTCCATTTTGGTTGTCTGTACTTCCCTTCTGAGTTTGGAGACAGTTAGTTTTTAAACAAGTATAGTGCGTTGGGGTAAAATCGGCGCTGGACTAAAGAACGTAGAAACCAAACCAACTTATTCGGCAATATTTTTGAATGCCCTATGATCTTACCCTAACGCACCTTTTGCCTTTTTATCTTTAGCTTTTTTTTCTTGCCACCATTGTCGCGTTGTTTTAAGTTACGAGACACAGATGAGAGGCAGAAAAAAAATACTGCTACTTTTGAGATTTTTTTATCTTTGTTGAGTTTGATAGTTTATTAACGAAATTAACATTTATTATTTAAATTGTTATAATAAATTCCAAATAAAATCGTTTATTCAAATTGATATGATTATCTATAGAATATTCATTTAGTAGAGATACTATAAGTCTTCTAAATAATAGACTGATTGATATTACAATTATAATGTGGTTTAGTTATAAGTTTGTTATAAATAAGCGGGTAGATAAATAAAACCTTTTTATATGTTGTATTTTTTTGTTTTCATTGCCATCCTAGACAGTCCATATTACTTAACTGTAAATCCTGCAAATTCCCACAGCCAGTAGGTAGGACATTTGCAGGAGAATTTTTGGGCTAGCCGTCATCTACATTTTAATGTAGCGGTTCTTTAGAAGGTAAGTTATTAATAATTATCTACCATTTTATTTTAACACCTAGATACTACTAAACTTCCAAGTACTCTAGGGGTTCATTTTATATCATGTTGTCGGTATAGTTAAATACTATGGATAGTTAATACTATTATCAAGAAATTGATGTATTTTTGCTATTAAAGGTACCTATATATTTGTTGCAAACTTTGTTATTTAATTATTTTAAATGAATAATGTGTAAGGGATAGGTTAACAATTTGCCAAATATGTAGTACTTACTACATTGTGCGCATGTAGGTATGATAAGATTTATGAATGGGAAAAAGCGTAAGTGTATGTATGTTTTATGACCCGTTTAGCTCAGCGGTAATTAACGCTGCCTGCTGTGCTATGGGTCCCGGGTTCAAATCCCGGTAGGGACAAATGTGTGATAAGCATTTGTTTCAGAGTCATGGATATACATCCATCTATGTATAATATGTATGTATTTACATAAAAAAAGTATATATGTAGTATATCAACCTACTAGTATCCGTAACACAAGCCTCGTTGCTTAGCTCGGAACTAGATGGCGCTGTGTCATAATGTCCAGGAATATTTATTTATTTATTTATGTAGTAATATACGAAATTTTAATTCAGCGGGAATGCGGTTTCACCAACAATGAATAAAAACAAATTATTTTACTATTTTTATTTATTTTATATATTTACATTTTATATACAACGTTAACATTAACGAATGCGCATGTCTTAACGCACGACTCATTTGAGCATAATTATTTTTATTATTCGGCTTTGAGCACACAAAAATGACAAAGCACTTTTGAACGCGCAGATATTTTAATGGAGAAGAATATGAAGAATTTTTTACTTCACAACGCGAAATATGGAACTGGATGATATTTTTACTACGAAAATAATTCTCTGCGATCCATAATCGCGTGATATTGCTCCTATTATGCCCAATTTTTTGGTTAAATCTTAGGTTTTCCACTGAGAGAAAACTTTTTAGTTTTTCCAAAGTTGTTTAAACTGTCATCAAATTTGTGCGCTCATAACCAACATGCCTCCCTTACGTTTCATGAATGAAGGTATCATTATAATTATACATAATAATATACAATACGAGCGGGAATGATACAGAGTATATCAGGCATGTTACTACGTTACTTACTCATCGATAGTAATGGTAACCTACTTACACAAAAGTAAAATTAAATATGACTGTAGTGTAAGTGTTCCAAGCTTGAAGAACCTTTTCTATAGAAATGATGAAGTGGCAATTCCTATATAGGAACGAAATCGGGACGATGAAACCTCATTATATTTTTTTTTTATTTTCGAATTAGATCCACTCTTTTGAAAATAATTAATAAATAATATTCCGTTAAATTGGAAATCTTACTACACAATAAACAACTAACAGATATCTAACATCGATCCAGCTAGTTTAACATAACAATAAAATGTATTTAATACTTGAATAGAAATAGAACAGCATGAAGTATCGTAGTATCATGCGGGCGTCAGTCCAGCTCCCGCCCATTGGACAGTCACTCGAAAAAAATGAGCTCTTAATAAAATTACCGACGAAACGACTATAAAACTCACATAAACTTTAAATTATGAGACAGCTTTATACACATCTCAACTTTATCACCGAAAATGTATATTTCACAACAATTTATTGCAACATACGTGTCCTAATTTTATTTAAAAACCTGAAAATAAAGGTGAAGCTATTCATCAGTAACGTTGTTTGAGAGCTCAGAAAACTCAAACACAAACTTAACAAAGGTTTAACGAAACCTAAAAGGCTGTATACATTAAGTAACATGAAGACATTATCGTTGAAAAAATCATTGTATCATAAACATGGATTGGATTATGGAAAATGGTTCATCTCACGCTATATTTCCATACAGATTTCTACCGAGAATACAGTCTTAACGAAATGATCGTATTTCAAAATGCCATTGAAAAAGAAATTAAGGTAACCAGTAACCCGATCCTAGATCATGATATTACAAAAACCTGTCTGATACAATCCAGTGTTCTCGTTGTCCACTAAAAATCTATAAAAGTTTGATCCCAAGAACGTAAACGTCTAAGTTGATCTTTAGTCCATGTCTGAAGAAAGTTTGCATCGGTGGATCAAGGACTAACTGACCATGTGTCAAAGTCGGTGTAGATTTGGGCCATGAGGCCAATAAGTCACAATCTATATAAAGAAGACTAGAGTCTTTAGAACTCTCTAGTCTCACGCCTGCTTCGGATGTGGTGCGGGTGCTGGTGGCGTAGGTTTGAAACACTGCATTAAGAAAGCCGTGTACATGATGAACGCTATCGACAGCGCTATCAATGCGTACATGAAGATATTCAACTCTGGTTGTCGGAATCTGTTCTTTCGGAGCCATTCTAGAACCTCATCTTCCGACATGAGGTCACCTGTAAAAAAAATCAAAACATTTTTCAATAATATATTTATGTCTTAATATATCAGAATGTAAATACATAAAATATTATGATCTTACCTCTGTATATACTGGGGAATCTCTTCCTAAAGTAAACGATAGCAGGTAGCTTTGTGACTCCCCACTTACGAGCGTACCGCGGGTCTTGCATCTTCACGAATGTTATATCCAAGTTATCAGTTTCACTGTCAATATTTTCTAGTTTATCTAAGACCGCACGACTTTCCGTAGATTTCTCATCTACAATCACAAAAAATTGTTTAGTATCAGTCAGGTAGGAAGTAATTTGAATAATTGAAAGCTTGAATCTACTTACAGAAGTACACAGCCAAAAATTCATTTTCCTCCAGTAATTTATCCAACATTTTACGGTTCACCTCCTCAATCTCGTTTTTGATTTCAAAAACATCCTGAGAAGTCAACCATTGTAGGATCCTGTCAACTTGGTGTAGATCTCCGTCATACAGCATCGGTATTTGTTTACGGAAGTACACCAAGGAAGGTATGTTCACAATATTGTAAGCAGCAGCAGCTTCTGGACTAGCTATCTTGACGAAATCAATGCCAAACTGGTCTACTTCTCCGTCTATTTGTTCTAGAGATTCAAGAATCTCTTGACATTCTGAACAATCTTCATCGTCATCTAAAAATAAACATACATGTCGATTTTTACAGTTTTTCTAGCCAAGCTACAAGCCTACATTCCTAGTAAATTCATTCTTAAAAATCCTGATGTTCTTTAATCTTTTCAAATACATTGCTTTCACTAATAACAAAAATATTACTATATACTTGCTTACAGAAAAAGACCACCAACAGATGGGACTCGTAAAGCAATCTCTCTAACATTCTCTCGTTGACTGATTCAATTTCATCTGCCAATTCCCTGTTATCGTCATCAACGAGCCACTCTAGAATAGATTCCTCGTTCTGTAAATCGCCTTCGAATAGAAGTGGGTTGCCATTCCTGGAAATAAGACCTTTTTTAAAAAATAACACTAATAAAACAAATTTATTCAAATCTTATAAGTTAATAGCTTACCTGAAATATACCATGGCCGGGAATGTTTTGATTGAATATCTCTTGGCAAGTTGTGGGTCTTGAATCTTCACCATATGAATACCGTAAACGTCACATTCATCATCAATGCTCTCAAGTCCCTCAAGAATATGGTCACAGATGTGGCAGTTTAGTTTGTCTAAGAAAACAGAATTTAGTTGTTCTTTAGATTTATGGGTCTCAACGCATATCAATATTTCAATATGTTAGTATGATTATTTATATACTTACAAAAGTAAACAGCCAAATATTGTGTTTCTTCCACCATTTTCTCCAACATCACTCTAGTGATAAGTTCTATACGGTCTTCAGTTTTCTGTGTAATCAACCATTGCAGTACTTCTTCTTCTTCTGCTAAAGATCCCTCATAGACATTTGGCACATTATTTTCAAAATACACCAGTACAGGAAAATCTGTGACTCCGTAAGATTCAGCTATAGAATAATCTTGGGTTTTAACAAACTTGATACCGTGTCGGTCACAGTCATCGTCAATATTTTCCAGTTCTTCCAATATTCCGGCGCATTGTTCGCAGTCGGGACCATCTGAAACATCCAGATCTATTGCCAATTAAAGTGTAATAACATTTTGTGAGCAAAACTCATTGAATGGACAAACTGTTTCAGTACATTATTGTGATCACTATGGGTAGCTTAAATGTGCTGCTACGAAAACCAAAACCAAAATTTCATTCGTAATGCATTTGGTAAATCACGAAAGTGGACACTTCACAGACTCGACACAAGTGGATGGGGACTAAACTAATCGTAAAAGTACTATATAAATACCTAAATTAAATACCTACAGTACATGCTACATGCAACAAAAGAAATATCTACACAGACATAATAGGGTCATTAAAAAAATTGCGATTGGAAGGAAACATATTGCCCATGGACATGGCTCTAATGGGATTGAAGTACCCTCTTGATCCTGCCCTTCATCGTCTTCGTGGTCTCTATCTTTCTTTTTCGTTAACTTTTTCATCGCTTTCGAATTGCATATCTCACATAACGTTTTGTTCCCTAATAAAAAGCAAGAGAATTAATAAAATTTACAGAACTAATGTTAATATGTACAATATCTTCTTTAACGAATCTTCTCAATGTCTTCGTGTTTCATTGTTTCTTCTTGGATAAATTATAAGTATGTAAACATCAGAATAATATAATATTACTTGTGTTGAATGTGCAGTATAAAAATGTATTTCCACACTGTCATGCAACTTACAGAAGTAAACTGCAAGTGATCCGGACTCCTCTATCAAGTCTAGTAGTTCTTGACCGTCAAGAGCTTCTATAATGTCGCCTGCTGGATTTTTTTGAGTTAACAACCAACTCAGTAGTTGTTGTTCGTCATACAGGTCTCCTACAAGACAAAAAATATTATAATAAGAACAAATGACCGTGAGGAGAAAGAACTATAAGAAATTATGATAATTAAGTTTACCAGCATAAATAACAGGATCTTTGGAGCCCATTTTGAAGAACAGCACTGCAGGAAGAGCAAACACTCCGTACTCTTTGGCCATCTGCCTATCATCAATCTTCACGAAGTTGATACCAGAGTCATCGGCATCGTCATCAATGTGCTCAATCTCCGCTAGCACTTTGGGACACTGTTTGCAGTCATTACTGTCTAAAACATGTGTTATGTGCAATACAATTGGATATGTGAGTATAATTTTATTAAAACAACAACTTTTTAGCTCAGTAATGGTCTAATTCTAAATAAGAAACTTTGTAAAATAAACTATTTTTACAGGCACTAGGGCAGTTAAAATACACGTTATAGAATTAAAAAATACTCAATTCCTTAATATGTATATGTACGTGTCATGGGTAGGTATGTTCTATATTCTTATCGTAATGTGTGTTTTAGTAAACAACAAGTGATGACAATAAAAGTAGATTGAAAGAAAACTCACAAAAGAAAACCGCTACATAATCCGATGTCTGTCTGATCTTTTGAAACATTTTTCTGTTAACTTTTTCTATATGATCTGTCAGTTCCATATTCTCGGGATTGGTCAACCAATCTAATATTTCCTCTTCATCATCGATGTCTCCGTCGTAATTAATGGCTTTGGTTTTTCTAAAGTATGTGATGCCAGGTGGGTTACGGTAACCGTATTTCTTTGCCATCAATCGATCACTACATTTTACTATTTTAATTCCATATTCAGCTGCTTCATCGTCGATCAGTTCTACGTGTCGGAGTACTCTTGGACTTTCAGGGTCTTCTTCTTTGTCTGGAATCAATTATATTATTTTGTTTTGTTTGCTCTGTCAATATTAATGTTAACGCTGCTATTTCACTTACAGGCATACTTACAGAAAACAACTGCCAAAAATTCTTTGGTTTCAATGTATTTAAACAGTGTATCTCTATCAATTTCTTCTATACTTTCATCTTCCTTCTGCTTGACCATCCAATCTAATACCTCGGATTCATCCAGTAGGTCCCCTAAAATAGTTTTACATTTTACTTCACGCTGAAAACCCTATGAACTAATAAAATGCTTTAAAGAAACCACATCCATTTCATAATTTGGGAACTCACCGGTAAAATCCAATAATTGGCATGCGCGGATACTACTACGGCAATACCATGCTGACATCATTCGTGTGTGAAATGAGTAATGACAGTTTTGGTTTAATAGAAAAATGTATTTATTTAACAAAAAAGTTGTTTCAGCGCCGACTCAACAATTCAACGTAACAAATAAATAAATTAAACATTCATGCGAATTTTCGGCCAAACAATACAACTTACATTCGACATATTTGTCACACAACGCCAGCACTGTTCGACCGGAAAGCTTTAGACGACTCTAATCACATTATTAGTCTTCAATAGGAACAATAGTTAACAAATAGTCGTTACCTAAGAACCTATCTATACAATGATCGTCTAGTGACAGTAATCGCCCAATGCGGTTCCAATCCCTATCGTTTACTGAAGAAATGATAAATGAATATTTTATTGCACTGATATCCGGCACTTCGCTTATGAAAATTAATGATCAAGTAATTCATTAGTTTAATGTTGATACAAAATATTAAGAACTATAGTTTTATATATAATAAAAGTTATATTTTATCGAATGTAACATTACAAAATAATGAGATTCCATGAAGACTAGAAAACTATATGAACATGAAATCCTTACAACAATTATAAGTCTTTCAAGATGTTACGGCAAAATACAATGAGAAATGCCTTGCGTTGTTACTGTTACGTCTCGATTTATATTTAATTTCTAAATATTGGAATCAATTTACAATGAATTATAACGATTTATACACCTGCTTACAATGTCTCTAGACATCCCAATATTTAGTCCGCACATGATCTTGAATTCATAGTAAAGCACATTTTGTAAGATGTATCAGTGTGGGCTGTATTCGCATCGTCGCGGTCGGCAGGTTGGCAGGTTGCAATAGATCACGACACAACGTGCGACTACAGTCCAATGTGCAATGTGTTACAACATTCAACCCTGTTAAGTGCTTGCAGGATCAAGGGACACGAGGTTATTGAAAAACTAGCATTGTTAATAGCCATGACAAATAGATGCAACGTTAGACAAGTAATCTATTAGAGTAAGGTGGAGTCAGAATCTGAGGGCCAGTAACGATAACATTCGTGTCCACTTGATGCCTAGCGTGCACGTCGCTTCTTGCGCTAATATCCTCGGATATTAGCGCAAGATATCGCTAACATTAATAAATTTACCACCACCAAATATTATTGTCAGACTCGATTAAACCTTTTTTCCCTTTGGACGGTTTGTCTGGTCTAGCCAGGGCCTTGTTTTTGCCCTTGACCTGCTTTTCTGGTTTCTGTTTCTCCTTGTCGAGTTTCTTCGGCACCTTGGTCGGCGTCGCCTTCGCTACTTTTGTCGGACTCTGAACTTTAGTGGGACAGCACTGGTAGGGTTCGTAAGTCATTTTTGGGACAGCCGGTTTCGCCCCCAATCCAATGTAGAAACAGCGATCGCCTGCAGTCAGTAAAAATCTCGTTTACAACCCGTATATACGGTAATTACATTAAACTGTTAACTGCGTTAATACTGTGCATGTTTGTAACCGTTGCGCCAGTTAAGCGCTATTTCTAATGATAATGTTAGTAAGTATTGAAAACATTTATTGGTCATTAAGCGGTCGCGAATGACTGCAGGCGATAGCTAGAGAGTGGGTCCCATGCGGGCGCCAGTCGACCATGCAGATGTGATGCGGGGGGGTCCGCGGGGCCAACCTATGCCAACGCTACTCAATTACCTGAAAACATTCGTTTTATTCTACCGAATATACTATCTTCATCGCTATCACCCTCGTCATCATCCTCATCATCATCATCGTCGTCGTCGTCATCATCATCATCAACTTGCTTGCGACGAGTGACTTTACCTATTTTTGATCGACCTGCAGATTTATTTTCCTCTTCATCGTCATCGTCTTCATCATCGTCATCATCATCATCGTCGTCGTCGTCATCGTCATTGTCATCGTCATCGTCATCGTCATCGTCATCGTCATCGTCATCGTCATCGTCATCGTCATCGTCATCGTCATCGTCATCGTCATCGTCATCGTCATCGTCATCGTCATCGTCATCGTCATCGTCATCGTCATCGTCATCGTCATCGTCATCGTCATCGTCATCGTCATCGTCATCGTCATCGTCATCGTCATCGTCGTCATCATCATCATCATCGTCGTCATCATCATCATCGTTATCATCGTCATCGTGTTCATCGTCATCATCGTCATCATCGTCATCATCATTATCGTCATCGTCATCATCGTCATCATCGTCATCCTCACTGTCATCGTCATCGTCATCATCAATCTCAGTTGACCGTTTTCCAGGATTATTGCCAGGATACCGAATTTTGAGTTTACCAACTTTCTTCCAAGTAGCGTCGTCACTTGGGTTTTTAAATTTCAGAATACTTTTGATTGCCGCTAATTTTGCATTGTCTTCTGTATTTTCATCATCATCATCGTCGTCGTCGTCATCGTCGTCATCGTTGTCATCATCATCATCATCGTTGTCATCATCGTCATCGCTGTCGTCATCATCATCGTCGTCTTCAACGTCACCGTCATCATCATCATCGTCCTTCTTGGAACTCACTTTGCCTTGATGACGATTTTTATTTTCAATACTTCCTGGAAATCTTATTTTCAACGCTCCCATTGTTTTCCATTGCGCAGATTTTACAACTTTCGGGGAATTTCTCTTCAATGAATCTATATTATCACCTCTTGTGAACCCCGATGATTTTTTATCACTATCTGCATTGGCCTTCGATTTAATATTAGCTTTATTATGTCGGTGGCTATCTTCACCTGCAGGCATTAGTAACTGTCATGCAAAATGACATAGCTCAAACATCCAGCATTTAAGGCGTAAAGTAGAAACACTTGTCGCATAGAGAAATATAATCAAGAATGATGTCATGCACGTAATATTTTTGAATTCATTATTTTGAGATATAATTAACATTAAACAATATCGCTTGACCTTAAACAGATATATTATTAAAACGTTTATTATATGGATGTGGATTCTTACTTTTTTGATCTACAAGCCACTGCAGAACCTTATTTTCGTTCTTTAAATCACCTATAAACAGGATAAAATGGTTAGATTTTGCATATGCATAAATACACATCTACACATATCATACACGCTGTAATTCTCGTCATCATATTCGCCTAAAGATATGTACATATAAAAGATAAATACATACAAAGATTAGGTAGATCAATTTGCAAACAAAAGGAAGCAGTCACTTACCATCGTACATAATAGGAACACCTGTTTCATAGTAAACGAGAGCTGGGAAGCTGAATATACCGATATCTGATGCTAGCTTGGAGTCTTTGGACTTAACGAACTGAATACCATGTTTGTCTGTGTCGTCATCAATTGTCTCCAACTCTTCAAGAATATCGTCACATGTATCACAGTCTTCACTGTCTGTAAGAGGATGACAAAATGTCATTACTGGTTTCTTTGAAATAACAAAAAGATTAGTAAATATTTCCATCTTTGTGAAATGGAGTGCACTTACAGAAAAACACGGCCAAATGCTCAACATCATTGATAAGGTCCTTTAAGGTCTTCCTGTCAACACTCTCGATAACATCAGGCTGCGAGTCGTGGAGCTCTAGGACCCATTTGAGGATAGCCTCTTCATGCATCAGGTCACCGTCGTAGATGGTCCTAAACTTATGCCTGTAGAAGGCAAGAGCTGGTAGTTCAGAGAGGTCATATTCCTTATCGATGCCATCGTCAGATGTTTTGACGAAGTCAATGTCTTTCTCTTCACATTCGTCGTCGATGTTTTCAAGCTCACTGAGAATTTTTTGAGACTTCTTGTCACCTTCCTTATCTAAAAAAGCGGATTTAGATATTAGGTTTTTAGTGTTTGGTAGTGTAGCGAACGTGTCAATTTAGGAATTTAAGTTTTTTAAGAACATAAAGTATATCAGCTAAGTTAAGTACGTTAATGAAGTAGGACTCTTTGAACAGTATCTACGTTTTGTTGTTGGTAAGCCATTAAGTATTTCTATGAATAGAAATGGTATTATTGAAAGACTTACAGAAGAACACAACAATATGGTCATTTTCATCCAGGATCTTCTCCAACATCCTAGCGTTGACTTCTTCGATCTTGCCGGGGATCTCTAAGGTATCTTCATCCGTTAACCAAGCCAGGACTTCATCTTCATCTTCGATGTCGCCTAAAATTCCAAAAACAAAATATGTTTAAAAAAACTGTTCTTTTTATCTTATGAAACTCTACTCGTGTTTCATTCCTGCAGAACTTTAAAAGCTGCTACCGCGTACTCACTTATGTCTCAATTAATGCAATGTTTTTAACAAGAAAATCATTGATTACACAAATATTTTCCTATGCTGTCTTATAAAATCAACTCACAATGAGCAGTAGGATAAACAACAATTATGGTTGAAGGAATTACTTCATAAGTCAAACTTATAGAATGAAACTTACCCTTGTAAATAAGAGGGTCCTTGTTTCTGAAGAACACGAGCGTGGGGAAGGTCTTGATGCCGTATTTCTTGGCCAGGGAGATATCTTCAGTGGTTACAAAGATAATTCCGGTCTCATCAAGCTCGTCGTCAATATTCTCGAGCTCGTCCAGGATGTTATCGCATTCCTCGCCTTCTTCGCAGTTACCACCTAGAATATATGAAATGATAATTTTATGACCATATTGATAAAATTTACAAAAATACTTTTTCTACTTCCTAATTAGACAGATGATACTTAATTTAAATATTGAATTAGTGATAGACTTACATTGTGTTCAAAGAAAAAAATATATAATAGTTTTTGTCTAATTAGAACTATCAAAAATACTTTAAGATTAAAATCCCTTACTTCATAATTACGATTGAGTTACCGTTAAAATAATTACTTACTGAAGTACACCACCACATATTCGTGCTCCTCAATAAGATCAGTTAAAATTTCATCAGTGACCTCCTCAATTGTCGCACTATTCTTCTGTTCAATCAGCCACTCCAGAACTTCATCCTCATTCATCAGATCTCCTTCATAGATTGCTGGGATGTTTTCTTCGAAGTACACAAGTGTTGGCAAATGATCGATACCGTATTCTTTAGCTTCGTTCTCGTTGTCCATCCTTACGATAACAATACCTTCCTTTTCCAGCTCATCGTCGATGTTTTCAAGTTCATTCAGGATTCTGATGTCTTGTTTGTCTTCCTTGTCATCTGCAATTTCATTATTATTATTGTAGGTTTAGTATTGTTTTATATTTATCTACTAATATTTATTTGAATGCTGCAGCTGTTTTTAAGACTATGTCAAACAGATAATGTTTTTTGTTATTTGGGATCTATCCATATTGGTTTTAAATTAAACTTTTTCAAATCTAAATCAACTGAACTCTAGTACGCATAGCATAATTTATGTGACTCGATATACAGAAGAAATAAAATTGTATCAGCAAACAGTGGGTTGGCAGTATATCACTTAGTGTACCACTATGAAAATATTCTTTCATCTACATAATATGTATCTACGTAATCATTGTCTATTACCAATGCATTGGTACACCCACATATAATAAATGCACCTTGCAGCATTACATCAGAACTTATGTAATATAAATAATTACAAAAATAACTATGTATTAAGATTTCAGTATTTTTACTTACAGAAAATGACGGCCAAATAAGGTGTGTTGCTGATAAGCTTATCCATCATTTCATCAGTGACTTCAGGAATCTCGCTGTGACGCTTTTGGTGGAGCAACCATCCCAACAACTCCTCCTCCTTCATCAAATCGCCTTCATAAACGTGAGGAATACCCCTCTCGAAGAACACCATTGTCGGAATAGACTCAATACCATACTCCTTAGCTTCCTTGTCATCATCAATTTTGACGAAAGCAATATCATTTTGGTCACATTCATCGTCAATGTTCTCCAACTCAGCCAAAATCTTCTGACTCTTCTTTTGGTCTTTGTCGTCTGAAATAAATTCGAAGAACTGTATTTCATTTATATGTCAGTTCTTAATAGTGTTCTGTAGTGGATTATGAAATTATCTATTTTTAAACGAGGCAATTAAAAAAACTGGCATAGTTTCAAGCGACACAGCCAATGTTAAGGCCGCGTATATAAAAGTTAAAAAGGTACTTACAGAACAGAACGGCGACGTATTGCATTTTGTCTATAATCAGGTCCAGCATTTCGTCGGTGATGTCTTCAATCTCATCGCTCTCTGTCTGATGCCTGAGCCAGTCAAGAACTTTCTCCTCCTCTTCTAAGTTGCCTTCATAGTAGGTTGGAATACCCTTTTCGAAATATAGGAGGGTGGGCACCTTTTCAATGCCATATTCTTGAGCCTCCTCATCGTTATCAATTTTCACAAACGCAATGCCAAGTTGGTCACACTCATCATCAATGTTCTCCAGTTCGTTAAGCACCTTCTGTGATTTACGGTCGTTATTATCATCTGCAACGGAACATAAAACCATGGCCTTCACTATGCTAACGAACCTCAAGATATTTTGCAGTTAGGATTTTTGGCAAGAAATATACTTACAAAATAACACGGCGACAGTCTTGCCGTCTTTAATTAAACGGTCCAACATTTCATCAGTGACATCTTCGATTTCATCTTTTTCTAACTGATCGACCAGCCACTCTAAGATTTCTTCCTCATTCTCAAGGTCACCTATAAAAAATATATAATTATAGGTCAGAGATATCTCATTTCAACCTTGTAGGTTACGACTTAGGATACAGTTTTGAGCCGATGCATTGCTTCCTTTACCAAGAAGCAATGTGAGAAATAACAGGTAGTGTTATAGCTTTAGTTTACACTAGAAACTGTGCCAAAATACAGCAATATCTATATACGAATTAAGATTTATTTTACTTACCGTCGTATACATTGGGTATCTGTTTCTCGAAGTAGACGATGGATGGTACGTCATCAATGCCGAAATCTTTGGCGGCCTTCACGTCATCGATCTTGACGAACTGAATGCCGTGGCGGTCACAGTCATCGTCGATCTTCTCGAGCTCGGCCAGGACCGTCATTGACTCATCGTCGCCGTGGTCGTCTACAAATATAAAAAAGCTATAATGGAAATATCCTGACATCTTTTTCTTTTCTAAAATGACTTTAAGAATAAATACGTTTGTGTACTTATCTAAGATTTCTTTATCTTCCTTTAATATTATGAATCGCTTGAGAAACAAAATATTTATTTTTTATTTCGCATCATCTCCGTGTTATCTCTTTAAGATTGGATTAATTGGATAACACTATAATACTTACAGAATAGTACGACAAGGTTGTCGACATTTCCAATTAAGGTGTTCAAAGTTTTTGCCGTAACATCTTCAATGATATCCTCCTCGTCACCGGTGGACTTATTAGCGATCAGCCACTCCAAGACATCCTCTTCTCTGCTCAGCTCACCTGAAATATACACGCGATAATGTCTAAATTTTACCCCAAAATCAGTTCACATATGTTTCAGTATAATCATTAAACCTAACAAGTAAACGGCAAGGCAAAGCCGTTTACCTGTTAGGTTTACAGGTCGTACACCTAACAGGTAAACATCCCGCGTGGTGCCGGCTTAGAATAGCACCACCCCATATCTTCCCGTGGGTGTCGTAAGAGGCGACTAAGGGATACCCGGAGGGGGGGCAGCAGCTCCCTCCGAGTATATGTATCACGCCCACCTTCTGCGATCGCCAACCCGCTTGCCAAGCGTGGCGATTATGGCAAATACCCCCCAAAATGATTGGACCAAGACGGCAACGGCCCCTAGTCCCCGGCGGCCCCGCTATCCCTCATGGCCATTGTGGTAGCGGTCGAGGTAACGGCGGGGCAGGGGGTGCGAAGAATCTCCGGCAGAGATCCGGCTACCACAGACGACGACGGATTGACCTGGCAACATACAACACGCGTACACTGCGGACGGACGATAAGATGGCGGAACTTGAGGAAGAGTTAAGCAAGGTTCGATGGGATATCGTGGGATTATCTGAAGTCCGAAGACAGGGGGAGGAAACGATAATCCTGAAATCCGGTAACCTCTTATACTTCCGGGAGGGTCATCAACAGTCCCAGGGTGGTGTCGGGTTTATCGTCAACAAGTCTCTCGTCAACAACGTGTTGAAGATCGAGAGTGTGTCAACCAGGGTGGCGTACCTTATACTCAGAATCACCGAAAGGTATTCGTTGAAGGTCATACAGGTTTACGCCCCGACTTCGGCACATTCCGACGATGAGGTTGAGACTATGTATGAGGACATATCCAAAGCCATGCATAGTTCGAAATCTCACTTCACCGTTGTAATGGGAGACTTCAACGCGAAGTTGGGCAAGAGAAACGGTGATGAGCTGCGAGTGGGGCAATTTGGATTTGGGCGACGGAATCACCGGGGCCACCTATTGGCGGGTTTCATGGAGAAGGAAGGTCTCTTTATGATGAACTCCTTCTTCAGGAAGCGCGAACATAGGAAATGGACCTGGATGAGTCCCGATGGTACGACTAAAAATGAGATTGACTTCATTATGTCGACGAGGAAGCAGATATTCAATGACGTCTCAGTGATCAACTCTGTGAAAACAGGCAGTGATCACCGAATGGTCAGAGGCACATTGAATCTAAATGTAAAGCTGGAAAGACGTCGACTGATGAAGTCGCTCCGTCCATTACCAACCGAAATCCAAAACCTCGAAAACTTTCGGCTCAAACTACACAACCGTTTTGATTCCCTGGGAAGCGATGTTGACGATATCAGCGACAAGTTTGTGGAAGCTGTCCATACAGTCGGGTCAAACCACCTCAGACCCCGACGCACTGGTGGAACCAAAAAGATTTCCGACACAACTCTGCAGCTCATGGAGGATAGACGCAGGATGATTCTGCAGTCTTCGGCTGATCTAACTGAGTACCGGCGAGCAAACAGACAGATCTCAAAGTCTCTGAAGCGGGATATACGCCAATTTAATACAAACTGTATTAAAGAGGCGATAGACCGTAACGAAGGCTGTAAGGTTTTTGCCAGAGATCTGACTGTTGGCCGAAGCCAGTTGGCGAAGCTGAAGACCGACGATGATAGAATCGTGTCATCCAAACCTGAGCTGCTGAGTGAAATCGAGCGGTTTTACGGGCAGCTATACACCTCGACACACGAACCTGTCGTGAATCTAGCGAACGACGAAAGAGCTAGATTAACCCGGCACTATACCGAAGATATCCCGGACGTCAGCCTGTATGAGATTCATATGGCTCTCAAACAGCTTAAGAACAACAAGGCACCGGGTGATGACGGAATTACAGCAGAGCTGCTGAAGGCGGGTGGTAAACCGATCCTTATGGCCCTTCAAAAGCTCTTTAATTCTGTCATCCTCGATGGGAAAACGCCGCAGGCATGGAGCAGAAGCGTGGTCGTATTGTTCTTCAAGAAAGGCGATAAGACTCTTTTGAAGAACTATCGTCCTATATCGCTCCTGAGCCATGTCTATAAGTTGTTTTCGAGAGTCATCACAAACAGAATCGCACGCAGGTTTGACGACTTCCAGCCTCCCGAACAAGCCGGTTTCCGGAAAGGCTTTAGTACCATAGACCACATACATACGCTACGGCAGGTTATACAGAAGACTGAGGAGTATAACTTGCCCCTTTGTTTAGCGTTTGTGGACTATGAGAAGGCCTTCGATTCGATCGAAACTTGGGCGGTACTACAGGCCTTACAGCGGTGCCAAATTGACTATCGGTACATCGAAGCGTTGAAATGTTTGTACGAAAACGCCACTATGTCAGTCCGATTACAGGATCAGACCTCAAAACCTATCCTCTTGCAGCGCGGTGTGAGACAGGGTGATGTTATTTCCCCGAAACTGTTCACCGCTGCATTAGAGGATGTCTTTAAGGTTCTGGACTGGAAAGGGCTTGGCATCAACATAAACGGCGAGTACCTCACTCACCTTCGATTTGCCGACGATATAGTAGTCATGGCTGAGACCGCTGAACAGCTTAGTACTATGCTCAATGACCTCAGCAGAGCTTCTGAACGTGTCGGTCTTAAAATGAACATGGACAAGACGAAAGTCATGTCAAATGTCCATGTTGTGCCGACTCCGGTGAAGGTCGGAAGCTCTGTTCTCGAAGTTGTCGACGATTATGTTTACCTGGGACAAAATGTCCGGTTAGGTAAGTCCAACCTAGAGAAAGAGGTTAATCGTCGAATCCAACTCGGCTCAGCAGCGTTCGGGAAGCTAAGCCAAATCTTTTCGTCCCAAATAGCGCAGTGTCTCAAGACGAAAGTCTTTGACCAGTGTGTGTTGCCAGTGATGACTTATGGCACCGAAACGTGGCCGCTTACAATGGGCCTTATAAGGAAGCTCACTGTCACTCAGAGAGCGATGGAGAGGGCTATGTTAGGAGTTTCACTACGTGATCGAATCAGAAATGAGGAGATCCGTAGAAGAACCCGGGTCGCTAACATAGCCCGAAGAATCGCCAAACTCAAGTGGCAGTGGGCAGGGCACATCGCTCGAAGAACGGATGGCCGATGGGGCTTGAAGGTTCTAGAGTGGCGACCACGTACTGGAAGACGCAGTGTGGGCAGGCCCCCGGCAAGGTGGACTGACGACCTGGTGAAGGTCGCTGGAATCCACTGGATGCGGGCGGCATATGACCGGTCGTCGTGGCGATCCTTGGGGGAGACCTATGTCCAGCAGTGGACGTCTAACGGTTGAAATGATGTTTCACATCATCAGTGATTCCAGATTAGAAATTAAATAGAACAGACCTAGCTTATGGTTTGTAAGCAGGTGTATTTTTGAATTCAATTGTATATATCCATGAACAGGCTTCCTAATATTTAAGACTTTAAACTGTTATTACCTGTTATTTACTAGTTCTTCAGACACTTTACTATCCTAACTGTATTCATTACAATCTCAGTACGTATATACAGAAGAATGTGACGTAAACCAGTAACCATCGTCATTAACACCATCCGTTTCTTCGTTACAAGCGTCAGCAAACGTATGTAAAATATGAGTCACGTACCTTCATAGATAATAGGTATCTGATGCCTGTAGTACACCAGTCTTGGCAAGTCTCCAAGATTGTACTCCTCGGCTAGTTCCTCGTCGTGGATCTTCACGAAACCGATCCCGAGTTGGTCAGCCTCGTCGTCGATGTTCTCCAACTCTTGCAGAGCCTTTGCACATTTCTTACATTCAGGCTTGTCTGCAACGCATTAATATTGTTTTAATTTTACTGCGCACTCAAAATTCGTCGTACCTATGCCATGCCTCGGATGTGAAGCGGTGCAGTTAAATGCCTAATTGCCTATGACTTTGCTGTGTGTTAAAATTTAGTGTGCAATATAAAGCTTGTGTCGTGCATTATCCTATAGGTTTATGTGTGGTTGTGCCGCTTCATTAAAAGTCCAAAATAATTCCAGGTACTTAGTATAAAAAGCGGGGCTGTCTCGAATGTGCACATTTATATGTAGCTTCTAAAAAACGATTGTGTAAAAAACAAATAAACTCAATCAATGTGCAATAAGGTCTTTGAATACCTTGCCATTGCTGTTTATATGTGAAAATTTTCAAAATGTAAGCAATTGTTTCATTTCAAATGAAATTGCATTGTAAACAACAGTTATGGAACGGCATGCCGTGGGTACTTTTCAAGACATATTTAGGTCAAGGTCATCGTATGATTTTGTTTTTGATTATGATAACCTTTTCTGTAATTTTACTGTAATGTAAGCTTGCAGTATTGTTTGATGTTGTATGCAGATAATTATTTTATAGTTTTAATGTCGTCAAAAGGGGAGAATGTTCGTCTAACGTTGTAGTCGTGACATGTCGGTCCGTCAATCCGAGCTTGCTGGCGAGACGCAAATAGCACAGCCGAAATAGCTCGCCACACGGCCCGATAATGCAAACGCGTTTTTGATTCTAGCTTTCCCTTAGACCAGATATACGTTAAACGTACGTAAAATGGAGAAACTGTAATATACCAGGTAGGTGGTAATATTAAAAATAGCAAAGATGCCAATAATGCAGTAAGAAAATTTAATGTAAGTGTATCTAAAACTGTTAATTATAATGATAACAATTATTATCGTCAGAATATGACGCTTATGTATAATTTGCTATATGAGTCACATCGTTTCATTATGTTGTATCTGAGCCAAAAATGTAATTAGCCGTATTTATCATCAATTGTTGATTTAAACAGTGGGTAACTTTACACCAATTAATATTTTGTATGAATCACGTTCCCTTGTTACCAATCTATGAATTTGCAAAATAAGCGAGAGAAGCACGACATAAAATTACACAAATACTATAGTAATTACTAAGCATCAAGAGTTACAGCCAAGCTGACATTAGAAGGGAACATGCCGCCAGCTGAGAATCTTACTTACTGTTTGACGGGCCGCAACTTTTGTGATCAGGACCTACGTCAAAAACACAATCAAAACACACTGCACAATATACAGACGCGTGTTCTAACCTTCACTAATAATTACGATGTACACGACTGAGAGGAAGATATTCTAATCGACAGGGCTACGTCAAAAGAATTTACAGAACCAATTGATTACGGAGGTTAGTTGAAAAAATGACTCGATTTTATCACAATTGCTAATATACGATGACAGAAAACCCAGATAGTATCACTCCAATACTTACAGAAGAGAACGGCTACATATTCTGTGTCGTCGATGATTTTCGCTAGGATCTTTTGGTTGACTTCTTCTATCCGGTCAGGAAGGTCCATTGCTTCTAAACTCGTCAAGAAATCCAGGACGTTCTCTTCGTCCATGAGATCTCCTAGAATTGTCAAGGTTTCACGATACACATTAATACGATTAAATGACATATTTTCACAATAAGTTAAAACATTTGTGTGATTTTATAAACTACCATGTGTTTTGACCCCATTAGTTGCTGTAAAAACAATTAGCATAAAAACTGTTGATAAACCGCTTTAACAGCGCAAATCAAAGTAAGAAACTTGCAGAACAAATTGAAGAATTCAGGGAGATCATATCACGCATTTTATAAATAGCCGAAATTCGGTATAAGTGCCCAGTTATAAATTTAACAATCAAGGGAAGTTGTCTTGAATCACAGTTTATAATTAGTTGAAGAATAAAACGTCAGCTAATCGTCACAGAAAGTTTTATGAGCAGTATTAATACATGATACACACTTTATTTCATTGGCCCTTTTTGGGGCACATAAAATTGTATCTGGCCTGAATAACAATAATATAAAAGTGTCCTGGGCCGGAGAATTTCTAATAATATGTACCAAATGCTCCAGTGACAGTTTAGCATTGAGGTTTATTTTAGATTACGCATATGTAACGTTGAATGAAATGCGATCAATTTTTGGGTCACAAGCGTTAAAATATGTCTTGCATAATAGCGCGAAATGTTTTATGAAAATTAGTGGAACGGTTCTCGAGATTTCATTATTATAATAATCAATTCCCCGATCTAGTCACCCATTTGGACCACCCAGCTTTTTTCTTTATGTAGGTACTATTATTATGTGTAAAAACCTAAAACCAATTAACATTGTGCTGCGTTATAATTCAATTAACTCATTTTCGTTTGGCACTATTCATCTGCCAAGCATGATTGTGCTAATATTTAAACACAAACATTCATTTCTTCTACTTAGTGTGTAGATAGCCATCGGAAACAATTGCTTTTTATGCGAAGCAGGGCGAAGCTATAACATAGATTGTATTTTGAAAACTTATCTAGGCTGGAGCTACGATTGTTAGGAAAAGAATCACAGTCGCAATAACAACCTAAATGCAGTCATTAACTGGCTGACAAACATGATAGAACTCTTTAGTCTTGAGATAGAAGAGAGAAGTTGAATGTGAAAATTGACATTAAGACAACAATTAAGGAAGGTCTTGGGCCTGATTTTTTTAATTGTGAAGAAAGAGCTATGTATAAGTATTAGCGTTGGCCTGACCTTCGTATATGATCGGTTCCTTCTCACGGAAGTACGTGAGGGCGGGGAATTTCGTGATGCCATACTGCTTAGCGAGCCGCTTGTCGTTGATCTTAACGAAGTCCACTCCGAACGTGTCCGTGTCGTCATCTATCTTCTCCAGTTCTTCCAGCACCTTGTCACACGTTACACAACTTCTTGCATCTGTATCAGAGAATATAAAGGTAACTGAAATATTCTGAAGCTCAGAAAGAGTTTGTTTTCCAATGTAAAATTGTTTTATTAACATGCATCCGATTTTTACTGAGTGATGGAAAACTTTACTTCATTTATATATACAACGTAAAAATTTGAAATAGTATAATATATGCATCAAGCACTTCTCACGCAATTATAGCATAGGTACCTATGTATTGCGCTTAAGGAAGAGTTTAAAATTACTTTCTTTTACGGATAAGGACTAAAGTTGAATAATACTAAAGTAATTGTAATAAATAACGAAACTAGCCTCACTCAGTTTTATATTATAAGCAAAATACAAATAGGTACTTATATCTGCCATCACAACGATTTGAAGATGATATAAAATTAACTACAAAACTCCTAGAAACCAAATAACTCAAATAGCTCATGGAACCTAAAATGTATTGCAAAGAAAGAACAAATTTTACTAAAATAACACGTAGATACTTATTATTCTTATGCTGAGAATAATAAATTGATGATTGATGTTACTAATCCCGTATTAAATTTAGCTCACGAATGTAGTGCTGATTTAGCTTCCCGACTGCAGCCCAGTCGATTGATGACTGATACGCTCCAAACTAGACGCATGGAGCACATGGATGAGAAACAGCTGTTGTACAGTTATGAACGTTCTGAAAATACTTTTGAAGCGTATAGTTTAAAAGAGATCGTCTACAGTTTTCACACTGAAGCGCTTTAATCTTAAATCGATTATATCTTTCATGTTGGAGGAAATTAGAAACTAAATAATACTATTGCCTTCTTACACAAACTTACGCGAGTACAGCCCATTGAAATAAGACTACTTTTTACGGATTTTATCGCAGTGTATCATGATTTTTTTTTCCAACCCCATTATAGTTAATTAATTCATCATTAAATCTAAATCCAAGTATCTCCTCTTTGTTGTTAAATCATACATGGATTCAATTTATTTAAGCACATGTCATACCTCAACAAATCACTAAACCAAACGTTTGGTCTAGAATACCATTTGAATTGTACTAAAGTAATTATGAGTTTTATAGCTGTATCAATTGTTGTATAAGAACCGTTTGTCTCCGTATTGATCTGTACGTATGTGACGCAATATCATTAACCTTAGCACAAGAAAATAAAGTCGTAAAAGAAGTCACACCAGTTCCCTGTTTATGTTTACGATGCACTAGTGTACGTCTCAGCCCACATAATGTACCATTCGTGGCCTATGTATATGTTGCTTTTAATTTAATAGCTTTTTGCCAGTTTTATGTTACCTCAAGAGCATGTACATGACTAACAAGTACAACTACGTCGATTTGTTCAAACGATTTAACTAAATATTTAATACTAGGTGTTCAGAAATGTAGACCTATTTGGGCACCTAGCCTGAACGGCCTAAAATGAATGCCACCCGGGTCATTCGACCGTAAGCAAAAAAGTATTTAATCCAAATGACCCATTCGACCGTAAACAGAAATCGTTTTCCAAAGGCACGGTTACAATGATATTGAATATGTCATTGAACGGTTATAATAAATTGTATCTAAACAAATTTTATGTCACTACATCAAGTACATTCGGTTGCTATATTGATAAATATTCAAAAAGTTGGAATGAAACATAATATTTTCAATAATATCGTCATTATCAGATAGGCATTGATGTCTTATAAAACCTAGTCAGTCCTATATTTGTTACGTACTTATTTATGGTATTGTTCTCTACGAGTAATATTAAACGAGGGTATAATTGCACCATTTTGCTTTATCCATCAACATTAACTTGACGACCGTTAAACCGTGTGAACAACAGAAACTGTACCTAGGTATAACATTTGGCTTCACCATTAATGTGTTAGTTACAGTTAAAGTTCAACTACGTTCAACAAGATGGTACAACTCAGCATTAATCTAGATGTTTTAATTATAAATTTCATGCATAGCTTCAGGGAAAAATAGCTTTCATCCACCCACTGCGTGACATTTACCACGTTCTTCAAAACTCGCGCCATACATCTATCAACTTTCAAATGACGTGATTCAATGACGTTTCGTTTCACTATGTGTTTTTTAATGTTAAGGGGCGAGGAGGGCATTGCCATTTATTAGGCACAGTTCCAATTTCAAACTTTCCATAAAAAACGATTTAGACGAAATGAAAGCACATTTTGCATATCGCTGACCAACTTCAGATAGGTATCTGCAATTGTAAACTAAGTAACAACCCCAAATACGAAAAAAATACATCAAACACGGACTAATCAAGACAATATTTAACGTAACAAAGCTATGTATATTCACTTTAATACAGCAGAACTTTGGCCATTCATATAAATAATCACATATCAGAAGATCCTCTAGCGATAAATGTATTAAAAACCGTCCTACGGTTTCTTTATCTCATAAATCCTATATTACAGTTAGTTTCAGACACTAAAAACAATGAAATATTGGCGCGGAAAATTACTAGCTGGTGGGATGGGTGCCACGTTGTTGGCTAGAAACTAACGTATCTTTAAACACGGTGACATTGAAGCAAACGGTGAATGGAAAATGTTTATGAACCGTAGAAGCAGTACATTTCAATATAGGTAGGTACTCTGGACTATAGAGAAAGCAGTGTTTATACTACACCACAATAGAGAGGAAACTCCAACCTCTTATTTGTAATTAACCCAGTTGTTCACCCCTGACCTTACACAACATTATGAGTAATATAATATAATACTTATTGAGTCATTAGAAGTGTACTTACAATAATACCAGACGCTAGAGTACTAATATTAGCGTGGCTGAACCACTCTGTTGCAAGTTTGCAACGCGTTTGAGAATGCAGGACATGCAAAACAAATACAACGCCTTCACACGGTGTAGATATATTTAGTTGGTAATAAAATTTAAAAGAAAAACAGTAAGAAAGTACCGGTCACTGAAAATTCTGATAAACATTCCTCAAAATAAAAATTATTATTTTAAGTAAAGTGAGTAAACTAAATTATTTGTTTGCATTCTTATGAAAGCCTTCTCATGAAATACATAAAAGTATGATTAAAGTGAATACATCCCTTTATAAAACTCATATTAAGTATAATTGTTGTTTTACATCGGTAGGTAGTGACTATTTTCAACGGTCGAACCTTATTTCAAAATCTGTTCGAACTTCGAGAACATTCTTCACACAGCTAAAACTTGAATATAAAACTAAGAGTAAATAAGTATATTATCTAAATAATCTCAGGTTGGGCCAGCCTAACAGTTAACTGCGATAAACTGAGTTGAATCTCAGGAAAGGTTTATCAAAATGTCAATCGTAGGATGTACGATTTTTGCAATCTTCTATTATAAGTATGTGTCTGTGAATAAGGTATATTTGGGGTTGAAGTATATTTTCGGGTATTTTCAGGTTCTAGTAAAGAACAAACATCCGGCTAACGCACCTATGCAAGGCGTGCCAAAAATTTCAAGGACTGCGGTTTCTTCGTAAGATCTAGTATGAAAACGCGGCTATACTTATCTTGTATAGTTCATTATGTCTATGGCCTTGTGTTTAACATTAATGACAGAGTTTACTACTTAGGTTGTACATGCATACACTTGCCTTTTCCCATGGGGGTAGGCAGAAACTACAGAATGCCTCGCGCTACAATCCCTGCAATACCACTTTAGCCTTTTGGGTTGTAGGTTGTGTTTGTGAAAAATGTTGATAAGACTTCTTCTTATTATCGAGTCAATGTTTGAGTAAAATATGAGACCATCTCAATGGTGAATTTCTGAGCCTACAAAGAGCAAAAAAACCAAAGGAAAGAAATAAGCAATATTTTAAAAATCAAAACCAAACTACGATAATTGATGTGTGTTTGTGCTTTAACATAGTCGCCATGCAGCAATGCGACGACAAATAACAAAAAGGACAAAAGTAAAAGATCCATTAGATTTGAAAATAGTCATTTTGCATCCTATATCAAAATAATGTTTGGTATTACGTGAATTATCCAACTCTACATAAACATCGATCTATCATGCTTTTTGCGAGGCTTCAGAGCCGGGTACAGACTGAGCGGACTCGCGGGGCTCCGAAGCAAATGCTCTGGGTTCTGTACTTCGCAGTTTGTCTGCAACACATCGCCTGACAATTATCGCGACCGATCTGTATTTTTTTTTGTAATAATCCAAAGATCTACTGCCTTGCTTTCACAAACATTGTGTGGCTCGTTCGTATGATTCATTCCTTTTCGAATTAGGTAGGTTGAAGTAGATTGGCTTCAAAGTGGAGACAGGAGCTCAAAGGAAACATAGACACAACAATTCTTTAACTGGTTTCTACAATCAATGTTTTCGCGGTAAATTAGATACCTAATAATAATAATAAAAAATTATAATAAATATGAAGACTGCTAAGAATTCTGGCAAACCAATAAACACTGCGACTGGTCGGAAATCGGACTGTTAGTGCTTGGGATTAGCGCGTTCATACAAAGAAACTTATCCGATTTATTATATCAGTATAGAAGTATGTATAGGATAAATTAGATATCATATTTTATTACTGCTATGAGTCGTTTGACTGCGTGTATATAATATTTTCTATAATTCCGAATGCTTATGTAATAGTGAGTAATTGACTATGCGATGGCAGTATAGGTATTTTATATTCAGATCATTGAAGAGTTTCGTGGGTTGCTTATTTATCATAGATAGCCATCATAAAGGAATATCAGGTATCTGACATACACCTACACTTTTATCATTATTATAACATACCGCTCTGTTATGTTTTGATTTATATTTTGACGAAGTTTGCCTTCATTCGTCTGCAACATTTACCTACTAAAATATAAAACGTACAACGCATCTTCTATTTTAAGATTAGAACTATTTAGTTCGTTCTGCGGGTTTGGGTTATTGCATGGAACATCCACCGTTTATACATAATTTGTCATTGTGTGAATTATAATATGTTGTATTTTGGGCCGAATCTAGTGGTATTCACAATTAATTAGAGGGCTTCACATTTAATTTAATATTGTTTTATTCAACTAAAATATATTACTGTTATAATTGTTGCATCAGTATGCAGAGCTGGACTGACACAATTTATACCGTCTACTTCCTCTTCAAAGATCTTTCGGTTAAAATATTTCTTTCGGTTAGAAAATTATATGCTTGTTTCCGCGTTTTTAAAAAGAAGAAAATCAACCATTCTTTATTTGTATGTTCATACGCGGCAATCAGTATACCTTCAGAACCTATCCACAGAGTGTTCTGTAGATTTATTCCAATTCCAAAGTATTCATTTGAGTATACTTTTGCTATTTATTTATTCATACCATCATCACGCCTATCGTCCCCGAAAGGTTAGGCGGAAGTGTACATACTATTTTACACCCATCCCACATGTGACCGGTGTGTTTTAGGTCCCATGTGATAGGAGTAGACTAGAGCCTGTAACCATCGACCAGGCACGAATCTTAACTCAGTATTTCATGGAAGAATCTAATAATTCTTTGCTCGACCTGGGAAACGGACTCAAGATCTCTTGCTCAACAGTCGAATTTACAATCACTAGAGTACGAGGCGGTTAAACGTAGTTAGGTAGTTTACACAAGATAGCAAATTATATTTTTTTATTTTATTTTAACCGGAGATAGAACCTTATTTTAAGATGGTATTAGGTAATCATTGAAACGAAATTTAGAGCAATCAGTGTTCTCTTCCGCTTTCTTGATTATGAAATTATATGCTATAAACTTTAAAAATGTTTTAAAATTTCTATGAATATCTAAGTATCTCTAAATCATCCACATTTGCATATTAAATTAATATTTATTATGATTAGGTGATAAATATTTTACTTTTTACGTAAAAAAGTTTTTTTATTTTGATATGGTATCTATGATAATAATTTATCGACACTATTTGCATGTTATGTTATCATTATAATAATATTAACATAGGTACACAACAAATGACAAACACCTCTAGATAAGTAGGTATCCCAATTCCTATTTGATCTGGAGATATTTTTGATAGGTACCGAAATCCAATAAGACTTAAGGACGATGACAAGAAAGAAAATAAAATAGTGCAAGCTAACTAAAGAGGTCTACAACCGACGGAAAGGGATAGGGTAGAATAAGAAATGATAGACGTTACTCAGGTGACGCTTAGATGTAGAATGTGAAGATTACTTACATTAAAATATATCAAATATACATTAAAGTATTTACAAAGTATAAATACAGATTTATCAAATGTGGTGCGAGGCAACACCGCGCCATGAGTGCATGAACAATCATAGTCTTGTTTAGACAACGAACTACACAACAAAATGCGAGAGTCTGGATGAGCCAAGAGTAGCAATTACATACAAAATACTGTTAGTTATTCTGAGGTGAGGTATAACACCTACTGTTCCTGCTGGAGCTACAACTGTTCTACTTTAATAAAGCTTTTTATAAGTTTTTATTTGTGTACGTATCATCAGAATGACGTGAACACCGACCCCGTTCGTATATCTTCAGTTATTTCTGTGTCTTCTGATTCATATGGTGAGAACAAATGCGTAAGATATTCTCAATGACAACGCTAATTGGCAGTACTTTGTGTAATTTGTTCAGGGGAAAATTTCTTCACGGAGTAGGACGGCTAAATGACAATATGTCGTGTCAGTTCGGTGACCGAAGAAAAACAACTGAACTATTTAAAAACCATTACATGATAATTATGTTGTACCTAATGTGTTTTTTTAATTGGTGAGACTTAAGACTCGGGCAATCAAATATGCGTGAAAAGTCTTGCTTTACGAAAAACTAATAAGTTCTCTCTCCCTTCATAAATAAATATGCCTGGTATGAACGGACCAATAGGCGTATCAAAACACTGCAAAAAATCCAATTTAAGAGCTATCGAATATTTTTCTTTTTGAAAATAGATACAATGATGAACTAATGTCAGAAATATGAATGCTTGCAAATTAGGTGGGCGATGCTAGTGACGTGAGAATAGTTTCATGTTTGGAGCAAATAGTAATAAAATTACCCATTAAATCAAAGCTCCCTGACTACTTCTTTACGTTGTTTATTACTTTTCGAAGCTCGGGAATATATTTATCTTTCTCTTCCGTATAGGCATACGCAACACAATAAAATTTTGTTTAAAAAAAGGTTGGCTAGTCATCGGTTTGATAGAAAGACTGACTTTAATCAGGGTGCTAGACGATCATTTAGAAACATATGACGTCACTTGTCACTGGAAGACTCCCGTTGAAATGCTATCATCCTACTAATATTATAAACGCTCTAGTTTGTATGGATCTGTTAGTTCGTTACGCAAAAACCGCGTAACGGATTTTCATTGATTAATTAGATTTTGTAAAGTTTCGACTTTTTGGTCTTCTTTATCTAAGTAGATGGTAAATGCTAATGCTAATTTTCAGTCTACGTAGAAGAAAGAAAAGTATAGGCTGCAATATAGATAACCTCAATTTAAAATTCTAGTGTGATATTAAAATGGCTGGTCGTGTATAAATATCATATTATGTTAACCCAGTTGGTATCAAGTTTGATGTATAACAAATTCAAACGCTTGACTTTTTCAAAACTGCAATGCACAGTAAACAAAAAAGCACTCGTTTGAACGCGAAATGGATTAATTTTTCAGAGAAAATTAAATTGCCGAAAATGTAATATATTATACATACATACACTCACGCCTTTTTCCCTTGGGGGTAGGCAGAAACTACAGAATGCCACGCGCTACGGTCCCTGCATACCTACCACTTTTGCCTCGTCCACATATATATATATATATACATAATAATATTTTATACATTTTATACAATCAGAGCATGATGGTATGTATCAAGCTCATTGTTAAGATATATCATTTTGATCAGAGATGAACTCCTTATTTCAAAATATCTTATTTGAATCCGGGCTTAAACTATGCTGCCCTACGACATATTTTAAATTATTAGTAAAAAATATGCGTTTATAATATAGCCGTAAAATGTAGCTTTATGACAAAAACTAAACTTAATATTAAGGTTAAAGTCAGGCTTCATCATTTACCCAGTCATTGTCTCTCATTTCAGAGGGATTAGGATATAGTCCATCACGCTAGCGTAGTTGCAGGTTAACAGACTTTAAATGTAGATTTTCTCACGATGTTTTCCTTCACCGTATGAGCATGTCAAATATACATCAAGATTAAGGTAATGCTATGATTGAATTTAATATATCTCTATTATATAGGTGTGTGACTTAACTATCGCAATAAGCAAGACCGGTGATGGTTGTATTAAGGCATTTAAATAAATATATAATTAATTTGTCGGACATGTTTTCATGTAATATCAGCTTTTGCATAAGATAAATTCAGTGTAAAATTGCCGTTAGATAAGTGTTAACAGAGAAGCCGTCAGGAGAAGCGGAGCTGCTAAAAAAATGAAACCAATGACGCCTTTTAGTCCTCAATGCCAAAATGACGTGAACATTGACATTTGGCAGTAACAAGACAATATTTGATAGGTGGAATGTGGAATGAGGAAATACGTCAATGAACCAGAACGATCACCATAACTCTCTTTAGGATCGGCAGACGGCAAGCTAATGAGTGATACCAATTATAAAGAGTACAAAAAAAATTTGAATCATATTTATAGAGGTAATGAAAAAAAAACACTGCATTTTCATAGCACATGGCTAAATCGTAAAGTCTTCTAGATCGTAATTAGAATACAAAATAGGGACTAAAAAACACTTGGTAAACATTTCTCAAAATTAAACACTTGTATCATATGGATACAAGATTTTTTTCTGTTATGATGTTTTTGGCTCCAAAACCAATAAACAATCATTGTGTGTGGTTTCATAAGCCAAATTGTTGTTTTTAAACCTTTCCCTGGGTAAACCAACAATTCGCGAACGCCACGTGGCTCGATTTTTACATACATTTTACTGATTCTAAATCTATATTAAATAATAGTACTTCTAGCTTTTAGTGTACTTTTAGCAACACGGTCAACACTTCATCAGGTCATGTTAATTTGATAAAATTAATGTATTCTTAACACGAATTGAAGCAATTTTCATTAATCCAGGAATTAATACTAGAATTCTTGATTTTGGAAGGATTCCAATTGAAACAGTTGTATGAGAACATTTTCATAATTATGTCTTTTCTGTAACACTTACTAGGCGACCAGGGCCTATTTTTGTAACACAAAAACATTTCATGACGGTTTTCATGCTATCAAGCGGCCGTGTCGTTCTGTAACTATCTGATTTTATCTTATAACTATTCAAATGTTCTTCTTACAAATTGAAGTCGGAATGAAATTATTATTCAAACCAAATATATGATTGCTCTCTAATTAAAGTTTGGTTAAATGCACATGTTGATTTTTAGAGTCAGTCTTTGAATTAATTCGATGGATCTATCTGGTTTATCAGTAACTGCTTGTATTTTTATTGATGATGCTATGATTCATTGGTATGGAAGTCATATTTTTTTGCTAGTTGATTAACTTGTATTGTTGTTGTTTTTGTTTGTGTCGAAATCCCAAGAACCCAACGTGGGACGTTTAGGTTAAGTAAAACGACTAAGCAAGACATTGTTCTACATTGCGTACACAAGACCCCAATAAAACCAAGAAGAATAATTTTCTTAAAGCTCCTAGTGCTGGGTTCGAATAATTTAGCTTCTTAGCCAACGGACAATCTTGCATCGGTGTCGGCTTCGACAGTGATTTACGACATTTATTGTGTCTAGACGAGTTACTGCATCCTTCAGATGTGTGAGAGACTGAGAGATTCATAATAGACATAGTAACGACTATATTTATGTCGAGATAATTAATGAATATCTGACGAATTAGCTCATGGCTCCATTTGCTTCCAAACTCACACACATCATCATTCAATGCAAACACCCACAACTAGCACTTTTACAAAATTATCCTCAAGAATGTTACGTAGCAACAAACAGATCACATCGACAGTTGGCGACAAAAGAAAATAGCCGGAATGCCGATACCACGTAATGTTAGTCTATTTCAGCGGCATATGTGCCGGCACACAGTTTTAGCCGAGCTAAGAGCGTAGGCGCCTTGCGACCTTGGCGGAGCCAGCATCGGTGGAACGGTGGAAAACGAGACTCGGTACCATTTTAGGCCGCGTCGACGGTCGCAGCGGTCGGCGGTCGGGTCAAGTTTTATTGTCTCTGCGGCTCGGTTGCATAACTCGCGAATAGCAAACCGAGCCGCTCGCTTCGAAAATATCATGCGCACAGCCGTAAGCTCGAGTCCACCGAGGCGGTCTTCCCCTCGGCCCGTCCGAAGATCATTAACTCGACGATAACCCATTTGGACGGGCGCCGTCGCAGACGTTTCGACACGGCGACGACCGCCCCCGCCCTGGACGGCGGCCAGCTTTTGAAAGCTCGCAAAATTAAACGGAGACGCGCGCCGGTCGGCGGGCAGCAGACGAGTGGCCACTTACACCAGTACACCGCGACGAAATCCTTGTCTTCCAGCACTCGCTCCAACTGTTTGGCGGTGACCTCCTCGATCTGGGGCTCGTGTTTGGTCGGGGCGGGGGATTTGCGCGCGGTCGCGGCGGCGGCGAGCAGCAACACGGCCGCCAGAGCCTTCAGCCACCGAGCCATGGCGAAGACACGCGCGGACTGACGCCGCCGGGCCGCCCGCCCTGCGCAAGCGCCGCCCGCGCACCGCCCGCCCGCTGCGCATGCGCCCCGCACGCACCTACTCCCGCGCCCGCTACGCTGCTATGCTTCAGCTTTGTTTACATCGGCACGCATTGTCTCCGGTGCGGTATTGCGAACACCTAACCTCTAAATGCAACACGATGCAAAAATACCTGACTTCTACAATAGCATTATTACTGAGCGTCACTAGCCAAAAATGTTGTAAGTGACTCTAGGAGGTACAATAAAATTGATATATTCTTTCCAACTCCAAATCTATTAAACTTTAATAATCGGCAGATGTAGGTACTCAGACAAAAGTTAGAAGCCTTATTAATGCCTCACACAAAAGGCTCTCATTATCTATTACAGTTGTATTGTTTAATATAAAATAACATTTTACCAAAAAGATGGGCAAGAAGATCACTAGCGTAAAACAATAACTCTATGCAATCGGAAAGCGTAGAGCGTGTTATTATTTGTTTACATGATCACACAACACAACTAACTACTAAGCCTTCACGCACATTTAGAAATTTTCCTTTGGTGTTGAAATAAACTATGTTTTTAAAAATGTATAGGTATGTACATTTTAACATTTAAGTATTTTGCATATCTGTTACCCATTGAAATGCTAATATCTTCAATTAAAGAAACTTAGAAATTGGAATTCAAATGGTCATCTTCTGACGCCGGTCGTGAAACAAGACTTAGGAGGTAAGTACTTGCTGTTGGGAGCAAGCCATGAATTCAGTCAAATAAGTTCTAAGTTTTTATTAAATGTTTCTCCAACCACTAAAGTCCAGTCTTATGTGCCAGTATGCCAGCCACTTTAAATGCCACTATAACATTTTCTATTTATGAAGATCCACAAGTTCTAAGTATGACAGTCTTTCGAGACAGACAGGCAATCTTTTTTAATATAAAAATCTACACAAGCCACCTAGAAAATTATTTCAAAACCATTAAACCTTAAGGTTTAATTACTACCTACTTACATTTCTTTCAATTTAGAATATTTAAGAAGAATAGATATCCATCTATTCTAGATAAGTAACTAATAATAAACATGTAAGTACAGTCCTGGATTTGTCAATAGGCCGTATAGGCCGCGGCCTAGGGGCGGCAGATTTCGGAGGAATTTATCTTTAGTGTTTAGTGCCTCCCTTACTACAAATGGAAAATTATTATTTTAGAAAGGTGCATGGGGCGGCGGATATAAAGTGGCCTACACTCATAAAAAATATAAATCCGGCACTGCGTAAGTATCTAGTACATTCATTTAAATTTTAAATGGGATAGATTTAAAGAAGAAAGATTTAAAAAACTAATTAAGAATTATTTAAATTATGCGGAGCATATCGAACTGAAAAAAAAAGAACGATGTAAATAATAAACATATATCTACCTACTCCCGTTGACAGGAAAACCTCCCTTGTTTTTAAGCGACTTAAAAAAAGGTGGAAGTACTCAATTCGACTGTATTTTTTTTATTCAAATTCAAATCATTCATTTCACGTAGACCAGTATAACAGGTGCATTTGAATTGTCAAACTAGTTGTACGGTTCCAAAAAGTAGGTATGTATATGTAGAAGAACCGGCAAGAAACTCCAATGTTTGTTACCTCATAACTTTCGACTAGGTGAACCGAACCGAGGAGGGGGGGAAATAAATAAGAAATAATAAGGAAATAAATAAATAAATTGCTTAGGGCATCCCGTCTAGGGGGGCACCATAGACGAAGCCTTTAATCCGCGTGATCAAGGGTGCTGGGGCAAAAAAAAAAGGTCATAGCACTCTTTTAATGTAGTTATGTGTGTTTTTTTTGGAATTAGGCCCACTGCCCTCGTTTTTAGGAATATTGCTTAGGGCATCCAGTTACTTAAATCCAAATCTGTGCACAGGTAGACCTGTCCTGTGGACCGTATCGATAACACTCAACGTTACAGTGTTGATTTCTCAAGTGCAGTTCAGTATTATTGAGTTAATAATCAACATTCATCAAAATCAATCATTTTCTCTTTACTGGATGTTAGATATTTAATAACAACTTGTCTTCACCTGTTGAGAGATTTCAAAAAGTTAAATTTCACTTTTTTATTTCTTTTCCCGAAACCCAACCAACCATTTTGGAAAATTCGATGAACTTGCTACACAGTTAAACTACAAACTTAACTTTCCCGCTTAGAAAACTTCCGCTAAATAAAAAAAAATTACAGCACCATCTAGCGGAACAGAGTAGAAGTTCCAAAAGAGGTTTGACTGTCGCTAAGTTGTTTATGCCGCGTTCACGTAAATAAATATATTATCTGAGTTTACCTGTTCTTGAACGAACCGATGAACACGATAAAACGTCAACAAATAGTTACGAACATAGTCGACATCGATACGTCAACCTTTTGAAATTGCCTTGTAAGGTGATATAGTAGGAATTTATTTTAACTATAAATAGTTAAAATAAATTCCTTTTAAAAAAAAGTTTTGTTAAAATAACGAGATTCAAATACAATATTATAATCTAAGTTAAAATGCTGATCAGACGAACTGCACTTTAATAATTAATGGATAGATGACCTTAATAGAGTCTTAATACATTGAAACTTACGTTACACCGTCGATAAATATTAAAACCAAGTAGTTATTTTAGATCAACTTTTTCAAGAATTTTATTATACTTTAAGATCCTAATTGCTTGTCTCCAAAAACTTTAAAGAACCAAGTAGTAGTTTATATATATTTTGATAATAAGATTGAGGTTTGCGTCTTAGATAATGAAATGACGCGTGTGATATAATTATGCAAAAATCTATTGAAAACTGAAGTATGAGTGGCGAACTGTTTATATTCTAAACATAAGTAGAATCTAGGTATCTAAGTATCTAAACACTATTTGAAAATAAAAGGTATTACAATAATCCCCAACATTGCTATGTTACCCCTTTCACTTGCACGTAAGACTTTTTTCAACCGGTCTTTTGAACAGACTAGATTAAAACCTATATGACAATGTATAAAAATATATATCGATATTGCTTACTATCGACTTGTAACTGTGCATCCCTATAAAACTGCATCAACCAATCAGCGTTAACCGCAAACGTCATTTGTCACGTGGAGGGGAACGCCGGAGGTTGGTTTCCGAACGGAAAAGGCAGCGTTGGTAACTTTTTGTTTCGCAGTCTCGTGCTGTGGTGTTAATGTTAACAAATTCTCGTGACGCAGCTGGTTTTATTAAAAATTATTGGTTCGACTTGTGAATGTGAAGTGCCTTGTGAAATATACAATGGATATTATTTATTAATTATCACTGTAGCGTGCAAAGTGTTGTAATTATTATCTTCGCAAAGTTTTGGTAAGTTTCGTTTATAAGTTTTCAGTATTTCATACGTATGATTTACATGTCTGTTGTTTGATTTGGTCGTAATCTTATCGTAAATTTATAGTTCGATAGTAATTTTTATGCTGTTTAGTCTGGAATCTTGATAGAATCTGGTTGGAATGCCGAACGTTGAAAAAAAAATGTTTTTATGGATATGAGTCGTTAGATTTCTTGCTGTTATTTTGCATGGTCCTTTTACCTATCTCATTAAACATTCACCTTTGCAAACTGAGTCATTTCGTAGAATATTTAGGAACATTATAATTTTAATATTTCATATAATGATTAAATAATTTATATTGTGTTAGCAGTACCATTGTGTTCTGCTTGACAGTTTAAATCTAAAACTTTTGAATTTAACAATTTGTGGGGTAGATATAAATATTCTAACTCTACTTCTAACTTGCATATTTAATATATTTCTCTTGGCTGAAACTTAGTTACACTGCATAATTTATAACATGTTTACTAGCTATTATTATTTATTGTTTTTATTGGTAAAAATTGCTAGTCAGCTATTTATTTGTATACTCACCATACTCTTCATTACGTTATGAAGGTGAATAAACTACCACTCATAAAGTCAAATGAACATCATTGTAAAACCTGAAAATACATTTAGCCATCAATATTTACAAAGATAATTTCTATGTAACATTATGCCAGTAATTCATTGTCATCAAATTGGGTCACAATTCAAGAATAAATGAAGCTTTTGCTACTCAAATATAGAATTGAATTTTTAATAATGGTTTCAAATTGTGCAAAGTAAAGATAGAATAGAAAATTTTTTTTGCCAATATTTTTCAGCATAATTGTGATTGTGTCCTCTGCTATCTGAACTTGTTTGTCCAAACTTGGTAATCTATGATAAAGCTAATCTAGATTTTGGTACAATTTAAAGGTCATTGAGCTATTTACAAACAAAGGGCTGTGAATATTCAAAACTGTATATACTAGGCATATAATGTAAAGGATAAACAGAGATAAAATACATAATTTCTATTTATTACACTTTGTTTATGCAGGTACTTTATAAATAGTGCGCTAACATAGCCTCCTAAGATTGAAATTCATTTCCATACTATTAAACAACAAGATTTATTTTTCAAATAATAACAGTATTAATAGTTTTTAAATGAACTTAACTAAATTAATAGTTGCTTTTTAAGAATCATAGCAATATTTTAAAAAGTTTTAAAACTGGTAGACAACCTTCTTGGATAACAATACAAGACATTTCTCGAGTTACTATCCCTGCTTAAATGGCTGATTTTCAGTTTCTTGCTTGAAGAAACCACTGTCACAACTCTGCTACATTTCTGAATGATTGACAACATTATAACAGCCATAAGACATTCCCGATGGATTTCTGCAAGGACTGCTTTTGGATCATACTGTTATTCTAAATAAAAACAATTGTCTTTGACTACCATTAACAAATCACCATATGAGTGTTTATACAATAAATAAATAACTTTTTCATTAAGTTAACTAAATGCATCTGAAAATACCAATATCCCCAAAAAATAGCTTCATTAACTCAAAGGAAGTAGACTTCACACTTATCAGGATATGTTCGTAAGATTATATCAATGATTTTATCAATTTAGGCTTGTGATAAAAGTGCCTTTGTTCATGGAACAATCAACCGCGCCGCCCATTGTTTTGTGACCGACAGTAAAAACACAATATAAAAATTGGCAAATCTGGGCCTCAAACAACACTAGTTTTGCAATGTTATTCCAAAATTTAGGAAACGGTATGTACCATAAATTGAACATTATGTAATAGGTACTTTTTAGTTTATTTTGTTGCTTACTAGGTACCCATATAATGTTAAAGAAAAAAGTATCTACCTACCTACATAATTACAATTTGTGGAGAGGTAAATATTTGACACTAGCTTTTGCCCGCGACTTCATCTGCGTATTTTCACCCCCCTTTTCTCCCGTTAAGGAATGATTTCCGGGATGAAAACTATCCTATGTCCTTCCCTGAGACTCAAACTATCTCGATACCAAATTTCATCTAAATCGGTTCAGCGGTTATAGCGTGAAGAGGTAACAGACAGAAAGACAGACACACTTTCGCATTTATAATATTAAAGATATGGAGTAATATGGATTGCAGACTTGAATGAATGTTTACATCTAACGTCAGGAAGCTGTAGACGAGCATGAGATGATGATGTTAAAGTAGAAAGTGCCTCTCGCCTCTCGGTACTACGGTACCTAATTAGATACTTTATCAAGCTTAAAGGTCTATTATGTTTTTGGCATTTTTGTTAGTGTGACGCGCCGCAAAATATTTTTGCGCTTGTCGTTTGTCGACGAGTCTTGTACTAAAACTATGTTGCGCCACGCAAGTTAGCACTATGCTATAAGCCCCTTGGACTCAATACCGACAAGTTGTATCTACGTTGTTGTCAATTGAATATAACTAGCGGACTCATTTCGTTAAAAAGTTTTTTATTAAATCTATTCCTGAAAAATTTATTTAGAATTACTGCCATTAAAATGTTGTATGCGAGTGAGATAGCAATACTACCTCATTTTGATGATGGTTTCGCAGAAAGTGTTATTTTTAACTGGTTCTTTCATTTTTAATAAACATTGTAAGTAATCATTTTTATGCATGCCACTTATCTTAATAAACTGGGTGAAAAAGTGTTATAAAAATGTATTATATATCCCTACTCAACAACTCATAATAAGTAGGTAGGTATAGTAACTGTATTGTCTACTTTCTCTTTGATACAATCTGAGGACACTAATAAGTTTCCGCAATTAAAAAAAAACTCGCCTCATTTCATTAAAATATACGAGTTCAACAAGTCTCGTTTTAAAACAAACTTTTTTGAAAGTCACTGAATCACGTCTGTTTTTTTTGTGGTGATGTCCAAAGTTATTTCAGCTATACCTACTTGCTTGCCTTATTTACTTAAAGGTAACGTCATTAGTCTGTCTCTCATGCGATGCCAGAAACTAGTGCATAAATGACATAATTATTTGGCTTGAAAATCATAGTATTTAAAAGAGTTTAGTTGTTACAGAAAATTTGATATACATAGTTATGAAGCGAATATAGGTCTATAGTTCGCCTATTCTTTTTTATTATTATATAATCACAAGTCTATCTGATACTAACCACTAACACCGATGTACGAGTTATCAAACAGATAAGATTGACAAGTGACTAATATTCTAGAGGTTTCCAACACTCGTCGATTAACATACTTCTTTGAAATAAGTCATAAAAGTCACTAATCGACAATTAAAGTGATTAAAATAAAGGTGCACAGACGTGGCTTTCATGCGTAAGTAAATACCTATTTAAATAACAATTGTTGTGTTGTCATATCAAGTCTCGATATTATTTTTTCTTAAATGCTAGAAAAAATAATGCTGAGTAGATTGAAACTATTCGCCTTAAAAAACTTTCCATTTTAATATACCTAAATCTTATTTTAAAACACAAACGCTGACGTGTATACTTAAGTACATGTATGCACCGACAAAAATAAAATGCCATCATAATTATAAATCATTTACACAACAAGATAATAATACCTGCATGATAAACTCCAATACTCGTTCGTAGAACAACGATAATCGCTATCAAACGTATCGTCAACCTGATATTGTAAGGACGCTTATCATAAGGAGTTCAGTGGCTACGTGTCAGTCTACTTGTGAACATCCAACATGGGCGACTATCGTGCGGGTAAAGCTGGCATCAACGCTGAGGCTCAGGCGAGGATCCACAGCAAATACAACGATGAAATCGCACACGAGACACTCGATTGGATCAAGAAAATCACCGGCGCACCGGCCAACACCTCCGGTGATGCCGACAACTTGTATGAAGTTCTAAAAGACGGCACTCTTCTTTGCAAACTGGTCAACTCGCTCCAGGAAGGGTCAGTGAAGAAGATCAACCAGTCCACAATGGCGTTTAAGTGCATGGAGAACATCAACGCGTTCTTGGACGCCGTGAAGAAGCTTGGCGTGCCGGCGCAGGAGACTTTCCAGACCATCGATTTGTGGGAGAAGCAGAATTTGTACTCTGTCGTCGTGTGCCTGCAGTCTTTGGGGCGCAAAGCCGGTAACTTCGGTAAGCCTTCCATTGGCCCTAAGGAGGCTGACAAGAACGTCCGTGAATTCAGTGAGGATCAGCTGAAGGCAGGGCAGAACGTCATCTCCCTCCAGTACGGGACAAACAAGGGCCAGCAATCTGGCATCTCATTCGGCAACAGACGCCAAATTTAATGTACCTAATTTATCTATTTTATATTCTTAAAATGTAATAAATATATTTGTATTCTTTTACATTACGCATTTAAATTTGTTAAAATAAGGTGTGGTTGTTTCACGTTCTTAGGTAACGCAATCTCAGATTAGATAAGTCTTTTGCATCACTGCAATGTAGTGAAGTATTTTGTTTTTCGGTTGTTACTAAGTGGTTCTTAATTGCTAAAGCGATTTGTCTTTCGCTTGAAGATTTCCCAATTTACCAGTCCATATAAACTCGTATCAAGAGGTAAAAGATCAGAGCCCCCTTAGCGATTGTTTTATCATCAAGGCTTAGTAGTAGACTAGTCTCCTAAAATAAAGAGAGTATTTTTTTATCCTTAGCAGGAATGTATATCGCAAAATTGTATCATTTTCGAAATGATATCTGCGATAAATAAGAGTTGAGCAGAATCGTATACATACATAGACATCTTAAATCCAATAAAGTTAGTTTAAATTAAATTTAGTTTAAATCAAAAGTTATCAGTCTCGTCAATTTATAATGTAAAATCTACCAGAATACTTGCGACATATAGCAAAATTTGGATATACATAATATATATAAAAATATTGTTCTGTCGTTGCTTTGCATCGTTAGATAATTATTAAAATAAGATAGAAGTAAATTATTAAACCACTTTAAGGGTTCCGTAGTCCATAATGAATATATTTTATGCTTTTTCATTATACGTTTGTTTGTCTGTTTCCTCGTACGCAGCATAGCTTACAGACTAGTACTAGAAATCGCCTCCAGATTTCATGACGATGATAGTATTATGTATACTATAGAAATTAAAAGAAAACTATAACGGCTAAGTAGGCTTTACAGGTTAACAAGTATCTGTCTGCCAATTGGCAACTACGGAACCCCACACTGCTGATTTCAAAATATTGGTAGGTATCAAACAATCAAAATGCCTCTGATTTCACCTGATTACTCAGAATAAAATGAAGCAAACAATTTCCTCGAGTTAGAAATTAGCAAGGATTAGCAAAAATACAAAGAAATGAACGTGATAAGGAAAAAAACATTTAATTTAATCTATAAATGACGTTCTTATGATTGGTAAGTGACATAATAATCGTTCATATTCCCAAGGCGATTAGACAATGAAAGCCGGCTTGCTGGTTTTAATCCTTGGAGATAACCGGCTAATGGAGACTTAAGTCACAAAGATTTTACGCTGTCAAACACGATACAAATTACATCAATTCGACATCGACCTTAAAAATTGGTGTCACCGACGGATAGTTAAAACCTCATTGCAATATAATAGGGAACTGGCTGGCAATTTATTGTCTCGTTTCTCGATTATTCTTTTTTCGCGATTACTATTTAGACTACCTTTGTTTTCGCTGTGGAAACCTTCAAAAGGCACCCGGCATCTGGGGAAGAGACCGGGTAGTGTGGGATTTTTACCTCACTAAAACCACCCCGGTGGTCACCATCTGCACAAAAATGGAGGTCCCGGGTCCTCTTAAGAGACCAGCTCCGGAAACTATTTAAACTACCTACTACATCTATAAGTTTAATTACAATATCTTTCCGTTCTGCAATTCTCTTTACTACAGTATAATATATTCAATTATTTAGAGAATAAAGTAAGTAATCAGTTTTATCGAAATGTTCTACAGCAAACTTCAAGGTTTCTGCAGTTTCTATACTATTTACTTTATTATATTATGATATCTCGTTCATTGCCCTCTTTTCTTTAATAATATTAATTAAAGTATTTTAGCATTACAATCATAGGCAAACGATCACAAAATCTGAATGCTTGAAAATCTGAAATTTTCAAGCTCGGCTTTTGTGATCGATAAAATGAATTAAAGCACAATATTATTTTTTATGAATTAAGTATTTACTTATTTTAAATTTGCCGATTTTGATTCCAAACTTATTTAGCCACAAATCTTCTACACGTAGATATTACAACAACTACAAAAAAAAAATATGCAATAGCTACATGGATAAAAAGTCATCTTTTCACCTTTTCCTAAAATGTCGAGGGGAAGTCGGTCCCCACCGATAGCACAGAGTAACTTGATGACGTCATAAAATATTGATCTAACTTTTACAGTCATAGTCGTTGCTAAGCAAAACATAAACGCTATCATTGCCCTAAAACACAACACGGCAAGCTATGTTTTAGGAGTACCTATTGTGAATGGATTACGTAATCGTGTCGCTATATCCGCCGATTCCATAAAACAGTATAAATATTGTCGGTCGTATGTAGGTAACGTTACAATCATAAGTAAACACGCTATTATAATACTTATAACTTCACTAACAGCTTCTAGAATGCTGTAAATCATTGCTGGTTTATTAAGACTTGGCCGTTATCAGAGATCATCCAGCGTGATAGCACGTCATTAAGCAATCGATTCTTATAACTTAATGGTTATTGCTGGTATTCTTTGTAAATTTAATCGTCGGGTCCTTTGAAAAGCAGTTTTGTAAAACCAACTATGAATACCTACTATCAATTTCTATGAAGATAATCTATCGTTAGACGATTTAAATTCCTTTGTGCAGCTGCATTTGCTTCGGAGCAACATCAATATTTATCCACAATATAGTCTACTAAGTTCGGTTCATCTACAACGACGAAGAGAAAAGCTACAGTCATCAATCACCATGCATGACTAATCATAGTTTAGTTACATTTTCTAAATTTACAAACGCGAATGAAAGAAGGTTCTAGAAAGACAGGTGGGCAAGATCCTTATAATTGCAAGGCTATCAGACATCGGCTGGATATTGTTCAATACTTAAACTAATTACCGAATTGTTCACATCGTTAATACTATGAATATTGAAGTCATTAGCACAGCTGCGACAGTCCGTCACGGTCGTGTCAGCACCCCACAACACAACGGAAGGCATGGTCACGCGCCGTTTGTACCGGAAATACGGATATCCGAATAGGACAACAAAAACATGTCCCCAAGAGTAACAGAGACAGGTAATTACGCACGTGGGTATTGTTTTGGATCCACAATGCCCAATAAGCATATATTAAACAAGGAGAAAGTATTAGGCTAGACTTCCGTTTGACCGCCGAAATTTACAATCTTGTTTCTTTTGACCCTGATGTTGTCAATAGCATTGAAACAGGCTTTAAGTAAGTCATCGAGCGCTTTGTACACGTCCCAAATGATTAATTGAAACAAAGAAGTTCTAAAGAGATAAATGAGAACAGATAGTCTCCAACTCATTGTTCAAACATGTACAGTAATGGCCATTCACGTCACCATCACAAATATGCGTCGTTGGATTTATCACTAAGTACATGAATATACGATTAATTCCGGTGCATACAATATTTCGAAAGTTTTATTAAACAGGAGTCTATTAAAAAACCGTACACTCATTGCTTTCCATTTCATATTCACATGAATATAATTTTGCGATACTTATCTATCAGTAGTGAAAGCCTTTTAAAACTCCTCATAAAGTTCTAACTCGAGGTTACTGCCACTTCGAAACGATGATTTAGCAACATCAGCATACAAATCTTCGATCGTAACGACCTTACTCTTTAGAAAGTGTTAATTTTTAAGTAAAATAGATTCTAAATTGTTTGTTATTTGTATAGATATTACAACATCTCCAAACGATTCAGCATTCCCACGTTATACGATATCGATCGTTCTTGCAAGGCTTCTGTACGTTACGCTACAGCGATTCAGTTCTTGCCTTCTTATCCGAAGGCTCTTTTACCGTTACTGTATCGGACCGGTCGACCAGATTATCTGGCACTAACGGGATGATATCCGTTTTACGATCGCAATGCCAACTCTGGTGCAAAGTTGCAACTAATTACATTCAATAATGCCTTATTCAAAAAGCTCTTACTTTGAATATGGCGTTTGCCTTCGATTACTACTCCATATTATGTTACTTTATTTAGAATAACTACGACAGTTTCAATATCTAGAAAGTGGTTCATGTTTAGCGTAGAAAATCGTCGAATTTATCTCGTGCATTTTGTTTTTGTTGGATGGTATTTCATAAATCTTAGCGGCAAAGAATTTCTTGTAGACCAACGTTACAGTTTCCTATTTATAAAATCGCTGTAGCGTGCAGAACAGCTGAGATTTGGCGTGATTCAAGTAATTAATTTGTGTTACGTCATTAAGTTGCAGTGGTGTACTACTTCCAGTACACGCGAGTAATGCTTATGACAGATGATATGACTTTATGTCCGAGTCACTCACCAAGTTTCCTTTGTCTTGGCTATGTATATTAGCGTCTATAATAAGTACTTAGGTACTTAAGCGAATATTGGACATTGAAATAAAAATAGGTGTAACGAATTACATCGCGGTACATTGAAATTATTTTTATTCCGACGTTTTGGATCCTTTACTGCTCTATTCAGTGGAGTCTGTCCATTAATAATACGAAACGGGAGTCAGAGGCGAGATTGAATTAAGGACGCTATTACAATTTTCTACAAATAACGGTGTTTTTCAGGTACAATTTTAATGTATAAGCAATCATATATGTGAAGATATTATGGTCTCAATTTAAAGGTAATCTATTCATCTTCAGATTGGCATCCCAAAAATTGTATCACATCATACAAATTTTTCCCATAAATCCGTTTTCACCATCACAATAATCACAGAAAATGTGTAAAAATAGGGTCAGATTACGTACCATTTTAAAGTAAACTTAGAGCATATTTTATCATCAAAATTATATAAAATTACGGCATATATAGTCCTCTATACGTCCGACTAATTATTTTGTACCTAAATCATTTAATTTTTCAATAAACAGCAAAAATATGAACGCTTGCAAATTTCTTCATACATTTTTCACTCGCGGACTTTCATTCCGCGCTCAGACGCGCTTGTGGAAGCATGTGCGTATCGCTCTGTCGCAAAAAATAAATTACGAGAAAGTCTGTGTCATACACTCATATAGTCGTTTATCGTGACCGGAAAATGTTGATACTTTTTCAAACCTAAATAAAAGTAAATACGACTTTAATAATATTATTAAATTTATTATCAGAATGTTATTTAGGGATTGATGAATAAGATCGGGATTTGGATACTAACGGCTAAGCAGTCGTTGACAAGGTTGAGAAATGGATGGGTGGAGTTAAGTCATATTAAACCTGTGATTTAGATTAGGCCTGAAAGTAGATGGGTAGGGTTAAGCTGCTGTTGGACAAGTTAAAAAATAGATGGGTGAGGTTAAGCACCTGTTGGGCAGGTGAAGAAATGGATGGGTGGGGTTAAGTCATATTAATACTGTGATTTAGATTAGGCCTGAAAGTAGATGGGTAGGGTTAAGCTGCTGTTGGGCAATTTAACAAATAGATGGGTGAGGTTAAGCAGCTGTTGGGCAGGTGAAGAATTGGATGGGTGAGATCAAATTTTACTAAAAAAAGGCGAGAATAATTGGGATTAAGAGTCTGTAGGTGAGTCCAAGAAAAGGATGGGTAGGGTTAAGCATTTGTTAGTGAGGTCGAGACTTGATGGGTGGGGTTAAGATGTCAACTCCGTTCCTGACGGGTGTTCCCTGACTAGGCTTGTTCTTACTCGGCCACTGAATGACTGTACTAGTAGGTAAAACTTTCAGATGCACTAGTTCTGTCTTCTGGTACTATTAGTACCACCTACAACAGTACCATAGTACAGTATATAGTGAATTACATTTTATATTCCTTCATACTTTGCAGGATTTGCCTATAATTCTTACAATACCCGATTATTCTTTATATGAAATATTATCATGCATCCCACTTATTCATACACTGATTTTATATCGCTCCCGCTCGTTTAGTCGCGTTTCGAGTATTTCAAGTATCTACAGTCCTACAGTTACTCAATTACTCAATTCTTTATTGCATTTCATAATGTGTACATTAGTTGGTAGGCATGGTAAACATTGGATCAATTATGGACCCTGTCGGGCACAGCAAAAGATATTTTTAATAGGAGAGAGGATGAAGGCGCTCTTTGTCAAATAAGATAAAAACTATATAGGTATATTAAATTAAATTGTATCATTAAAATATGTATGATTATAGTATCGTATAATATAATTATTTTATAATAAGTATTTCTATATTTGTTTTAGATATGTTTATGTATTTTTATTTTATTTTATTTATTGCACGTTTTTAATTTTTTTAAACTATAAATTGTAATGATCTAGATATTTTCAATTTTATTAAGCCTTGTAGAATGTTATTATTTTTATTTGAAAATATATTCTGAGTTAAATTTAAAATGAAATATAGGTATCATGTTATTGTAAATTTTATTATTAAGTATTTTTTGGTATAAGTACCTATGTGTAGTTTATAACGCAGACTGTTGTTTAAAATTTAAAAATTTTAAATTTACTAGCTTGTAGCGTGCGACTACTCGTTCAGAACCAGAAACTAAGAATACTGACATCTCGAAAGAACGACGTAGTACTAAAAGAATGATGTAATAATAAGGAAAAGTAATAGTTTGTTCTTGTCAGTGTCGGGATTAATTCTTATTAGTACTTAGTACGTGAACTATACAAGCCTATCTCTGACCGTAAACTTTTGACAATCTTTTTATTAATTTGCAATGTATATATTTAACTACTTAATTATGTTTGTTCGGGTGGATTCTTGCAAGTCAATTTTGAATCTTCAACCGATTGAGCTGAAATTTTATATAGACGTTTGGATTTTTTTTATTTTTATTTTTTTATTTATTAAACATATTTATAATGCATATATGCATGTTAAAATAATATCAAATATACCGCGATAAAATCCGTAAAAAGTAGTTTTATTTCAATATTTATAATCTTAAAATATATGTATAATGGTCCACAAAACTGATTTGAACAGTTTTTCTGCGGACACAGTTGAGTCTCATTTTAGGTAGTTAATTTGATGAAAAAACATCCAGTGGACAACATATTACATGCTGTCCACTAGATGCTTCCCCAAAAGTCTTTTAAATTTAATTTTAAAAAACAAGGATGTTTAGTTGTGTGACGTCATTCCGGAACACCCATGGCGGACTAGTTATTTGTGATGCACTATACAACATGGGGATCAAAAACTTACTAAAAATAACTCAAAAAATAAAATGACGTCTCTCTAAATACAATTTCTACATTTTTATGCTTTCCTACAATATGGATATGAAATTATAGGCTTGCTGTGAATAACTTTAAAAATATTGCAACATCACTCTAAATCCAATATTATGGCGGACTAAGTTTTTCGTGGCTTTTTAACTAAATTTAGTTTTCTTATTGTAGTTCTAGTTTTCATTAATAAAGGTAAACGAATATTTTTCCATTATGTTTTTTTTTTACTTTTAAAAACATAAATACATATTAATCTTAATTAATGAGATATAGCAAAATGACCTATGTTCTATTGTGAATGCATTACAGCTCATTGATTTCACATATAACGAAATAAATTAATCTTTAAGATATTTTACTTAGGGATATCTGCAGACCAAACGTAAAGTAATTCGTATCGAATGTACAATAGGTCACCAGGTAGCAAATAACTTAATTATCACGAAAATAGTACGATCACTAAACATTCTGAATCAATTCAAATAAAAATAAGAAATAATAACAAGGATCAAGATTATTTAAGCGATGTATAAAATCGAGCGCTCAGTGGTTTCAATGTGTGCGTGCCCGTAATGTTGCTGTGTGCGACTCTAAATACCTAAATTTGAGTTCGTCGAAAATGTAACAGCGTCCTTAAGGACGCTGTTAAATATATACATTGCAAATTAATAAAAAGATTGTCATAAGTTTACGGTCAGAGATAGGCTTGTATAGTTCACGTACTAAGTACTAATAAGAATTAATCCCGACACTGACAAGAACAAACTATTCCTTTTCCTTATTATTACATCATTCTTTTAGTACTACGTCGTTCGTTCGAGATGTCAGTATTCTTAGTCTCTGGTTCTGAACGAGTAGTCGCAAGCTACAAGCTAGTAAATTTAAAATTTTAAAATTTTAAACAACAGTCTGCGGTAAAAACTACACATACGTATACCAAAAAATACTTGATAATAAAATTTACAATAACATGATACCTATATTTCATTTTAAATTTAACTCAGAATATATTTTCAAATAAAAATAATAACATTCTACAAGGCTTAATAAAATTGAAAATATCTAGATTATTATAATTTATAGTTAAAAAAAATTAAAAACGTGCAATAAATGAAATAAAATAAAAATACATAAACATATCTAAAACAAATATAGAAATAAATACTTATTATAAAATAATTATATTATACGATACTATAATGATACATATTTTAATGATACAATTTAATTTAATATACCTATATAGTTTTTATCTTATTTGACAAAGAGCGCCTTCATCCTCTCTCCTATTAAAAATATATATTGCTGTGCCCGATAGGGTCCATAATTGATCCAATGTTTAACATGCCTACCAACTAATGTACACATTATGAAATGCAATAAAGAATTGAGTAATTGAGTAACTGTAGGACTGTAGACACTTGAAATACTCGAAACGCTACTAAACGAGCGGGAGCGATATAAAATCAGTGTATGAATAAGTGGGATGCATGATAATATTTCATATAAAGAATAATCGGGTATTGTAAGAATTATAGGCAAAACCTGCAAAGTATGAAGGAATATAAAATGTAAGTCACTATATACTGTACTATGGTACTGTTGTAGGTGGTACTAATAGTACCAGAAGACAGAACTAGTACATCTGAAAGTTTTACCTACTAGTACAGTCATTCAGTGGCCGAGTAAGAACAAGCCTAGTCAGGGAACACCCGTCAGGAACGGAGTTGACATCTTAACCCCACCCATCAAGTCTCGACCTCACTAACAAATGCTTAACCCTACCCATCCTTTTCTTGGACTCACCTACAGACTCTTAATCCCAATTATTCTCGCCTTGTTTTAGTAAAATTTGATCTCACCCATCCATTTCTTCACCTGTCCAACAGTTGCTTAATCTCACCCATCTATTTGTTAACTTGCCCAACAGCAGCTTAACCCTACCCATCTACTTTCAGGCCTAATCTAAATCACAGGTTTCAAATGACTTAACCCCACCCATCCATTTCTTCACCTGCCCAACAGGTGCTTAACCTCACCCATCTATTTTTTAACTTGCCCAACAGCAGCTTAACCCTACCCATCTACTTTCAGGCCTAATCTAAATCACAGGTTTAATATGACTTAACTCCACCCATCCATTTCTCAACCTTGTTAACGACTGCTTAGCCGTTAGTATCCAAATCCCGATCTTATTCATCAATCCCTAAATAACATTCTGATAATAAATTTAATAATATTATTAAAGTCGTATGTACTTTTATTTAGGTTTGAAAAAGTATCAACATCTTCCGGTCACGATAAACGACTATACGAGTGTATGACACAGACTTTTTCGTAATTTATTTTTTGCGACAGAGCGATACGCACATGCTTCCACAAGCGCGTCTGAGCGCGGAATGAAAGTCCGCGAGTGAAAAATGTATGAAGAAATTTGCAAGCGTTCATATTTTTGCTGTTTATTGAAAAATGTAATGATTTAGGTACAAAATAATTAATCGAACGTATAGAGGACTATATATGCCGTAATTTTATATAATTTTGATGATAAAATATGCTCTAAGTTTACTTTAAAATGGTACGTAATCTGACCCTATTTTTATACATTTTCTGTGATTATTGTGATGGTGAAAACGGATTTATGGGAAAAATTTGTATGATGTTATACAATTTTTGTGATGCCATTCTGAAGATGAATAGATTACCTTTAAATTGAGACCATAATATCTTCACATATATGATTGCTTATACATTAAAATTGTACCTGAAAAACACCGTTATTTGTAGAAAATTGTAATAGCGTCCTTAATATCAAAATACTTTTACATTATTATTTATATTTTATCAACTGTTGAATGTTATATTATATCGTTTTTGCTTACATAAGTCTTCGGTAACAATTTATTTGACTTCCGGTTTTGTGTTGTTAATTGCTTTAGTTTCCATTTATTTACGTGATATTTATTTATATACCTCGTTATTATTCTGACATTTCTAGAAAGTTGTCTAGGCTACTACTTCTAAATCGTCTTAGATTTGAGTGTTAAATAATTCCTCTACCTTCTCTTATAGAACAAACTTATTTCATAACGCACCTTATCCGTCTTATTGCTGAGAAAAAGGACCTTGTTTTGAAATTTAATTCTCATCCAGAAACTTCCTCTCGGTTTATTCATAAACAACTGCGTCGTTCTGTTTTCCGTCATTCGTTCGCGTCAGTTCAGCTAGGGGAGTCGTGTATCAATTGATATGGCCCTGTACTCGCCCCAAGCTGATTTATTCGTTAACCTATGCAGTATTGATACAGCTTGACCTCATTGGTGGTGACATTTATAATTGACAATTGCCTTTGATACGATGGTTGTTAGTTTCAATAGCTTCCATGTGTTAATATACAGGTTCTGCTAGATGTGAATTGTAAGTCTCATGCAGAAAATAAATGTGTAATAGCCAATTAGCTTTAATAGTTAATTACCTCTGCAATTAAGACCAAAGCGTATAGTGCTTTGGCTGTCATAAACACCTCATTTTGAATTTAAGTGACTACAATTTATTCTACTTTAATTAGTTTAAATATAGACGTATATTTCTCGACCATTTTAGTTTCCAGTTTTTGTATTCTAAGAGTGAGTAATCCAGACACATTCCATACACTAAGATCATCGCAGAAATGATTTTCTGTATTGCAATTCAATGGTACCTACATATTACGGTAGTCAGTAACATCAACAACAGTTATTTCTCATGGGAACCATTTGCGTCTTGATAATTCGACGGAATTGCATACTAAATTACACTTTGTTAAAACTACTTAGCATTCAAACATAGACCAGTGTACATTAAAGAACTTTAATGCTGTGTCTATAGGATAATTTCATTGAACTTTAAATCAAAACATTTCTTAAATAGAACCTTCACATTTTTATGAATTATTTGTATATGCTGATTAGTATCTACATATTTCTTCATCAATGTTTAAATCAAACCGCACGATACAGTTATCGTTGATATTATTTTAATTGAAGCAATCTCTGTCATTACAATACAATCATTTCGTAACGGTTCTTGTATTAGACTAAAGATTGCAAATGCTAACGATGCATTTAAATGTTACTTGAATGATGAATACATGGAGGCAACCATATAACGAGTATTCATGAGACTGAAGAGAGATAAAAGTTTGAAATCCTAATAAATTCATCATCATCGGCTAGTCGTTTATTAGTAGTAACATTTAATATTGCGTCTGGAAAATTACTAAAATAATTACGTATTGAAGCCTTCTCTCACGTCATGAAACCCGTGAACTCAGAAGACGGAAGATTCGCATGTCCGGCTTAACCAGAAAACAAAGTATTGTATTGATAAATAAATAAATAAATAAATATTTCCGGACATTATTACCCAGCGCCATCCAGTTCCATGGTAAGCAACGAGGCTTGTGTTACGGATACTAGATGGTTGATATATTACATATATCAACCATCTAGTTTTTTTTTTTTTTTTTGTAAATACATACATATTATACATGGATACATCCATGACTCGGATACAAATGTTGATGTTCATCACACAAACATTTGTCCCTACCGGGATTCGAACCCGGGACCCATAGCACAGCAGGCAGTGTTAACTACCGCTGAGCTAAACGGGTCGTCGAAAAATAAATCTTAATTAAGTTTCTTTTCGTACAAAGCGTTATGTCCGTCTTTAACGTCCTCAATAGTTCGTTACATAAACGACTACTTTAAAACAGGAATAAGCTCGCAACGGAAATTGCAAGCGGAAATACTAAATCTGTTCCGTGCCGCCGCCGGACTGGTTTGTTTATCTGTATCAGTCCGAGCATCTCGAATATGTACGGACTGTCGTAATTTATGCATTTCATTTTTATAAGCAAATTGAACCTCTATTATACACGCCACAATCTTGTTATGTCGTACTAAAACTCCTTCACCGTAGCGTTATGTTATGACACAGTAATTCACATTTTAATTACCGTCATACCAAGATGACGTTGAAAGTTTTGGATTTTCTACATTATGAGGGGAAAATGTGAATAGGATCGATCAGCTTCTACAAAGTAGGTATAATGAGATATTTAGAACCCACTTTCCTTTATTCATCTAGGCAAATTATATTTTACTCGTGTAGTTTGACTTTCGCAGTCTGGTGTTGATGTTCTGAATATCAGTTATTAGTATTCTCCGCATGGTCTCGATAATTTGCATTTCAATTGACGTCAGAGCGGGTAACAGCTGCGTGGGCTTCGGGTTTGCGATCGAAGGCACCGGTCAAACTGTGTGTTCAATCTCCGATGATCATACTTAACCGTTTTAAGTGACGTTCAACGGCGATTGCAATGAATATAATATGTTCCGAACGTTACATTTACCGGTTGGTTGTCGGTACAGTAGGTCCAACTGTGACCGACTTTATGTGGAACCGGTTTCTCTGGACGTTACCTAAACTGGCGGCGTTGGTCCAACCTTGGCATTGAGGGAACACTAGGTATGACTAATGTTCGCGCGTTGTTTTTTTATCCTAATACGTTACGGTGATAGATACTCGCGAAGCTAGAGTTGCGTGTTGGGAATGAAAGATTTTGTAATAGTACATTTTCATAGCAATCGTTTGCGTGTTAATTGCGTCATCAAAGGCAAGCTTCAAACTAGCTCTATATAAATCACTGTAAATTATTGGTTACTCAATTGTTCCATTTTATCGTATGTTGATTTACGTCAACAGTTATGAGCCAGACACCTTTTATTCTTTGCAGACTAAAATTTCTATAGTGACGTGACACGTACGTCATATTATAACGAGTTGGTTTTAATTCTTATCGTGTAGGTACAGTTTTTCCTATTCTGACCGCTTCTTTTCATTCAATGCAAAATTAATTACAGAGCGTTTTTATTATGATTGTGTCTGTATTTAGCATCTGTTTCTGTGGGTGTTGAATCCGGTTTGCCTGGCACATTTTAAGTCAGGTGTTCAATAATGTATGTTGATACCCACACAATACAACTTTAGGAACTATTCACAATCAGCGCGTTCATCGTTCCGACCACGCGTGCCAGATTTTATCTCCAGCAAACTGTTCTACCGCATTCTCTCGAAAGTTTGCAAGCATTTCCTTGTTCGTAATCTTATTTTGTCTATTACATAACTTACTGCTCTACTTGACTGTGCACTACGAACAATGTCGTTCTTGTCTCGGTCTAAAGTGATTAATATGGAAACTCATATCTTCGAAAATTTCATTGTTTCTAAACCTTGACGGAGATAAGATAAAGGAGTAACTAATTGTGGTCTTGTTCGAGAATTTTTCATTTGTATGAATTCGTTTGTCTTGTAAGGGGATGTAATATGATGTCTTGACTCATGCCCTCTTCGGTATTTCTGCGTAAAAGTCATTATATGTTCTAATTTCGTTCGTGTGACGAGTATTTGTATGTCCTATATGTCTGTCATTCTATACACATCTCTCTCCAAGTGATACATACAGAGAAGCGTTTTAGACTAAATAATTGGATACTAATTTCTGTATCTTATAGTTAAATTAAATATATTGTATATCAAATTTATTTAAATGACAAAAAAGGACCTCAATGCCTACGTAGTTAAAAGCAAAACAAATCATTACAGGCATCAATTTGTCAGAAGTAATTCAGATCAATTTTCGTCACGAGATAAGTAGCGGGCAAATCGCAATCCGACCCCGGAGGTCGGCTAATAGCAATTTAGCTCAGCACTGCTGTGACTCATGGCAGCAGCCACTAGATAGATAGATAGAATATTCTTTATTGTACATAACCAAAACAGACAAAATATGAAATACAATCAGTAATACAGCGGTAAGTACAATTGGCGGTCTTATTGCTAAGAGCAATTTCTTCCAGACAACCATTGGATGGACAAGAATTGAATGAAGGAAAAAAAAATAACAGCCACTAATAATAACCACTCATCACAATTTCCATATCAATAGCACAAATTATGACAGGCCAGAAGACAAAGTTCAAATCACAAAAAGGAACATAATTAACAATCATAGCCAATCATTAAATTAAATCAACCATTAGATTAAGCTGATCTTCCTTTGGCAATCATTTGAGATATTTAAAAGGTTTAAGGTTTAATAAATAGTGTCCATAACATAAATGTCATTTTGTAAGGCAGTAAGTCCCAAAACCAGATAAACTCGATAAGGAAGGCGGAGAACAGTGTTTTATGGCGCAATTTGGAACACGCCTATGTCCAGCAGTGGACTGATGGCTGATTTTAAGTCCCAAAACCTGATATCAGAAACAGAAATTTTACAATTGTTAGTTGACAATAATTTTGACAAAAAAGTGATCAAAACTGTACCAAATTGGGACCACGCGGAAAGCACCATCTTTCAAATAAAAAAATAATCATCGAAATCGGTTCACCCAGCCAAAAGTTCTAAGGTAACGAACATAAAAAAATATAGTCGAATTGATGACCTCCTCCATTTTTGAAGTCGGTTAAAAATAAAGAATTTCGTTGATGTGTCCACACAGTACCGTGTACTATCACTTGAAGCAATTCTGATTGCGTTTTGTATCGCCTAAGTATACTTCAGTTCTAACATTATCAACCACTTTATTAGTATATTCTAGTATATCCATTTGCTCTATTGTAATAGTTATCACATTCTTCAGTAGCTTCGTTATACTGTAGTACTAGTGATAGCATGATAGTTTTGAAATAAAACTACTTTTACAAATTTTATCACGAATATTGTTTTAACCTGATGTTTCGAATCCTTTACAGCATCTATAGTCACGGGTAGACTATGTCTAATATTCGCGTAAGTGTAAGAAATCAATAAGTATGATAAATTTCTATTTTAAACTAGCGGAACCCAGCCACGCTTTGCTGTGGCATATTGTGGTTACATACAACGCAAAAAAAAAATTCGAAGCGGCTTGAATATCGTGTCAAAATTTGAGCTCATCAGTGCAGAACTTTTTGAAACCAATTTGAAATTTATATTTAATTATGTATACAGAAAAGGTCATGGGTCCTATACCTATGACCGTTTCTACTTATCAGTTTTAGCCTTGTTCTGAGTAGGTACCTTTTAATAAGCCTCTATGTAATATGTGTCATTACTCAATGTAATGTTTTCTACAGAAACGTCTGTAATTCTGCGACGAAGCTGTTATTTTATGGGGTTCTCAGAATGTCTATACGCGGCATTGTCACTTGTTTAATATGATTTGAACAATGCAAATACAATATTATAAAAGGTGTTTGTACACATTATAAGTCGTTCATATTTCTTGTAAGTTTTTTCACTGACACCTTTCAATTTAAGATCGGTTCCTAGAACTTACAGTTCTATCACAAGGCTCACATAATTCTAACAATAAACTGTTAATTGTCTCTCAACAATTACATTGTAAATTAACACTGTACCACATATTATATTCTCCCCAGAATTGACCTTTTTGAGAGGATAAAGCCTCTCTTGACGAAGTACCTACGTATGACTATACTAGGAATTATAAGTTGGTTTGAAACTTATTATTATTATTAATTGATTGTGAAATACCACCTCTATGCACTTTATGTCTGTTTGCGTATTTCTGTTTGTATACCGCATTATCATGGGGCTTTGTTTCCAACAAGATTGTTGTTACGAAACCGGCGTGCGAAACATTCGAATGCTTTGAACACATTCAATCAAAGAACAATATTCTATCTTCCTATTGAAGTTCTACTACTCAACGTTTCAATTAAATATCGCTATTGATTTATGACGTACATATTTTAATGTTAATAACATGTATTAAATAATAATCTTTTTATTATCAACATATTATATTATTATTGTCTACTATGTTGTCTGGTAAAATCCTTTGTACTGTATTGTGCCTGAAGTATCAATAAATACTATATTCATCAACATTATTTGTAATGATAATTACTTATATGAAAGTTGTCTATGACTCGTTTTTCACCTGAATAAGCATAAAACAAAAGAATATTTAAGTATTAAACACTATTGCTTTGCTAATAAATTACTTTGAGTTTGATAATCATATAGAATAATAAGTAGAACTACGTATTAGTTTTTGCAATTATATGAAGAAAAAAACTATCATGATGGAAATTTTTGGAAATTACATAAGTAAGACGATGTAACCGCACTCTGGTGATACTCCGCTGAAAAACAAAACACGTATCAAGTTCTATTAGGTCGTGTTATTTTGTACATAATACAGTACATTCTCTACTACTACTAATTATCCTCAAGTTTTGTATGTAATAATACATTTACACAGGAAACTATTAAACCAACCCCTGACTATAGTAGTCTATCCTTGCGTCCCAGAATAGCAGTCTATTAGATACTATTTATAGAAGTTGACACAAGAAATTAGAAAGGTGCGGTCTACCGGATTTATTTTCTGAAAATGGCACAACCAGAGGTTGCGAGGTCACTGTGTCCAGAAATATCACACCCATGAACTTGAAAGTTCAAGGCGTATTCAACTTTAGTGCTGCATAATAAGGTTGCGATTCTCAGGGCAAGGGTTTTTGGAAGGTCCGCAAAGACTGGTTTCGTGAACTATTGTAGTGTAAATGGTCTAAAAACGTGAAAGGTCATTGGCATGATTGATGTTACTGTTGGTTTTATTATATTGACAACACAGCTTAATAAGGTGTTCGACCTGACGGTAGAAGATAGTGATGATAAGCGATTTAGTAAACCTTGGATGATTGGTGTTACAGATGGAACTGTTTCATTTCTATCTGCAAAAAGGTCAGTTTGTTATCGTAGTATCTATTATAAACTGTAATTCAACTGCTGTTATGCTATTAATACCACGTCTAAAAAACCCACGACCTTTTGATCTGATTTCATTTCAGCTTCTATTTTTCCTGCGTGTTTTAACTGTGAGATAACAATTAAAGCTTATTACAAGTCCACTTGACTTCAATTATTATTATAGGCCTTAAGTATCGAGGCCAAAACTAGCTAATTTGCGGTTCATGTGAACATGCAATGCTGTTGCGCTGAAGCTGGCAAGAATGCATTCGGGTCATTGTTGAGGGAACAATGTACGATTCACATCACTTTACGTCTTGTACTACAGAACTACGGGAGATTTCTGATATTATTGTTTGTACAATGCCAAATTCGACAATAGTGCACAGAATGTATAACTGTATATTCAAATCATAATGTATAAAACTAAATACAAACGTGCCACTGACTGAGTTTCATCAATTAGAAGTTTTCGAACACGATTTTTAACAAAACGATAATGTGTGACAAATGAGTAATGCAAGCAAAATAATATTAATACTTCACTGAATAGCAGCCATAACCAATTCATAATTGTCTTCATATATAGACATCGATGAAGTAACACAGACATGTTCGTATACCAAACGCCTTTTCTATTGACTACAAGTGTTATAACAGATGCTTGTTCACATGACTCATAACAGAAATGATAAATAACATAGAGACCTTGAAGAAAACAGGCAACAACATTTTCCTCCAAGAACGGCAGAAGGTTAAACAAAAAAATATAATCAGTTAACTTTCCTATCAAGGTCATGATGTGACTGATACAATTGAATGTCTATAACATCTCGCCGGTGATTGTAATTATTAACATAAATCATAATGGATTCGATTATGTTCTCTTTCAACGTTCCACAGATATTGTTCGATATCAAATCGATAAGATTATAGAAACCTTCATCAAAGTCAGAGAATTTTTTTTGGATTGTGTTTACTATGACTTGATTTTGTGATATCAGTAGTTTATGTTTCTTTGAAGTGTTTAAATAATTTATTATAAAACTTAATTATCGTACGAGTATTTATTTTCGCTGCTACAGTGTTCTTCATTGATGAGTATAAAGTGAGGTTAGTCATAATTTTAAAATATCCTATCCTTAACTGCTTGCTTGGTGTATTCTGGAAATATTCTAAAAATTTTGTTAACCCATTGCTGTTAAATAAACAATAATTCTATACATTATCATCAGCTTTAATAAGTAAGGCATAGCGAGATTTTTCGCCCAAATTGAACTGCCGACTGAGGAACTACCTGCGCCCCTTACAGAAAGATCGCAGGACACCAATAATAATAGTTTCTGCGAGTCAGTAGGGCTGCCAGACCTCGTTAGGGGAATGACTATTCTAATAGCCTGGGAATTCCGTTTGCAATCAGTATAGTAAATGCCCTCTTTTGAGAAACAGGTAATCATCATCAATCAGCCTTACAAGTTCCAATCGAAAATGTTGACAAACATCTTTGTTACAAACCCATCGTTGCGCACCAGCAATGGTTTGACCCCGATTCTTTCCCGTGACAATCAAAATCACGCTTTCGAACGCTTTTCTTGTTCGTTTCCTTTCGTTGGACTGCATAATTTCCATCCGTTTATTTACGCTATCGCATTGTGCTTATTCATACGTTTTGCGCTTTTCTTATAGTGGTTTTGGCTTTTGAATAATTTTCTGAGCCTCATTCGGAACGGTTTTACAGCGCAAGGGAAATCAACGACTTAGCTTCAAGTCAATTTCACTTTCTATCAATTTATAAGGTTTACCTTCCATACTTATTAATATTCTAAAACCTGTGATATCCTAGTGGTGTGGCCGATGGACTGTTAAGTCAAAAGGATCAAGTCATCATCATCAACCCATTAATGTCCCACTGCTGGGCACGGGTCTCCTCTCAATTGAGAAGGATTAGGCTATAGTCCACCACGCTAGCCTACTGCGGGTTGGCAGACTTCACATGCCATCGAGAAATTCTCTCAAGCATGCAGGTTTCCTCACGATGTTTTCCTTCACCGTTTGAGTATGTGATAAATACGCACATAACTTCTGAAAAGTCAGTGGTGCGTGCCTTGGGTTCGAACTCGAGACCTCTGACATCTCAGTCCACTGGTCACACCGCTAGGCTACCACAGCTCAAAAGCATCAAGCACAGCTAAAAAGGATCAAGTACGCAAGCTCAAATGCTCAAACTGTAAAGGAAAATATCGAGAGAAAACCTGCATGCTTGAGAGTTTTTCTGCCAACTCACTCTAGGCTAGCGTGGTGGACTGTGGCTTAATCCCTCTCAATTAAGAGGAGATCTGACCCTAACACTGGGACAGTAATTAGGTTGATGGTGACTTACTAATATCGTAACTGTTTTCCTTGGCGGATCATGTTTCGTTGACGCCAAAGACAGTTTCGTTAACACTTCAAAGACTTCTCTAAATCTATTTGGTCGTTGTCGGTGTGAATTCCTCAAGTGTGTTCTCATACGTTTTAAAGAAAAAGCAAAATTCAACGTTACTGAACTTGTTGTTGTTGTTTGCATTTAACATCTTTCAAAGTTAAGGTCTTATTATGATCTATTTTAATTAGACAATTGTTATAGGTACTTTCGTCGTTATTATTTTAATTCTATAATAATAATAGAAAGTAAAAATCTTTCGTATTTTAAACAAGTCATACATACTATAATAATAAACCCTTTTCACGCTTTGCGATTAGCTCATTGATACACCCGAAAGGGAGAAAATATACATATACACATAATAATAATAACAATATATCTGGACTTATTGAAATAGTAATTACTAGTACATTATTGAAATCAGAGTTAGATTAACTACATATTCAGATAATGGCCGATATTAGAACCTCATACACAAACCCGGTTGTGACTTAAACAGAGTGAGATCATAGTGAGATATTATCTCATCTTAGCCAAGATTATATGACACACAACCGTCTAGTATGTAACTAAAACCATTTATCTTACTTTAAACATAAAAAAACTATACATTGCAGAGTGCAAAAACGCTTTCTCATTAACTTGACCTTTAAAATTCTGCGATTTTGGTATGTTTGTAAACTGCTATTCACGTCGAGGTTAATTGCTAATAGTGTAGTAATTAAAATTTAACTCCCTAATGTAACTAATATACATATTTTTATTATACCTACGTTTAACGTGTTTATGTCTGTCTATGTCGTCGTAGTTTCCAAATATTAATCGTTAAATCGAAATCATTGATGAACCGACAGCTTTATTAATACTTGCTTTCGTGGTAATAATAATTTTAAAATACGCGCAAAGCTAAATTGATAGCAATATTATATAATTCCAGTCATTTGTTTAATTTATTACTGTTCTGTTGCACTTTTTTTGAATTCGCTGACTTGGTGAGAATTAAATAGGCAGCTGTTTATTTTAATTTGAAGCTTCAATAGAATAAATTACCTTCTCAATTGCTGCAGAGTATCTCAGAAGACATAACTTAAGGCCATTAGTGATAAGTCACCTCCGCCATTAAACGCGACATGCAATTTTTTTTACTAAAGCGCAATCTTCCGTTAAACGACCGCATTGCAACTAAAAAGAGTTCTTATACTATTTCAACACTACCTCTTTGGTTAGTAAACTTTAGTTTTGACACAACACGTCACGGTAAGCGACAATAGCCCGCCACCGGAACATTTATCGATTTCGTAATCATTTCCAGATAAGATGGATTAAAATTCTTACTTTCGTCGTGTATAAATCTAACTGTAAATGCAAAATCTATACGTTGCCTCTTTTGGTGAACTACATAAGGTCGAAAATTCGTAAATCTTTCAAAGTATAATCCAGTTTATAAGTCGTCATTCCATTTCGTTTAAAATCTGGTTGTTCCAATAGATTGTTCATTGTGATGAATGAAAGCATGAAATTTCGAGAATATTATTTCACAGATGATTGCTCTGTTCTTAATGTAACTGATACCTTTGACCACGAAAGAGTGCAAAAGCGGTTCTCAGTCTGATGCTTCAAGAGACCCATTCCTCCACATATATTGATACTGTAACAACTAAGAGAAGTTAAATGAAGCTAAGGATGTCGTCGAAAGTAAGTTATTGTTTGAGTACCTAAATGAAGCATTATTGACAAATAACTTCTAAGTTCATGTAGTATGAACAGCTCACCCTGGATACTCTATATCTAAATGTACAAACCAGTTGTACCCACTTAATATGGTTATCTAATGACGTTCGAACACGCGAATGCGTATTAACAAATATCAATGCATTTGTGCGTATAATATTACAGGGATTTCAAATACCCAATTTAGAGCTTGCTTACAAACAATCTCCATTTGATTGGCCATTCTGTTGGTATTGATTATTCCGTAGTATTTATTATTATAAGAACTTGACTAAACGTATGTCCCATTGAGCTAATCTTAAAAAAACACTCGACCGGTAGACCAATCTCAGCAACGTATCATTGATAAGCCTATTTTACGCCACAACAAACTCATCTTACTTTCTGGTGATTTTATTCAACTGTTTTATTATCTTCATGCTCCCGTTGGTATTATCAATCGTGAGACATGTGTCTATACATTTCCTTGATTATAATCATAATCATCTGTATATATCTGCTTTGTTTTATAACGTTTGAAACTGTATACATCAGAAGCATTTACAATAAGAATATCGTCATTTAGACATGCTTACGTCTAATTCCAATGATGTTGAGGCGACCATATTTAGTATAAATCATAAAACCACATACTTTTAAAAAAATATTGTGGTACATGGAATACGTTTTACTTCCGCCCATCATTTACCGGAACAGCCGCACAAGTATTGTTATATTTTTTGTATAACTAACCCAATTACGTAACACATATGAAAGTGTTACAATACGCGTTGCGGGTACGAAAGTGAGTTAATGATATTCTCAGTTTATGTTCAAGGAATTACAAGCAATTATGGAATCTGATACATCTTGTTTGATTACATAATTACGTTGTTATGTTATGTTATACTTCTAAATGCTTCCTGACTGTTTTATAATTAGACGCGTTATGGGAATGTGTTCGTGTCGTGAATTGTAACAAGTTGCAGATGTTTAGTTCTTTGTATCATTGTAATTAATTAATATGTCAAGAAGCACTTACGCGGAAATTAATATCATATGTACCAAACTCTACTAGGTATTGATTTGTAGATAATAAGGCTCAGAATTGAATAATGAGATTAATATTTATTGTCGGATAAAATTGCAACATAGAGATAAGTACGTGTACATTTTTCGATGTTAAACTGAGATATATGTTTGGATATTTAGGCTTTAAATTCACAGGAAGTTAGATTATTCTGTATTTTTAAAATTTACTACAGCTGAAAATTGAATACTTCAGGGTTTTTTTATGTAGGTACAGTGTACACCCAGGCTATGGATATTTTTTATTTGTATTACCTGTTAGGTGTTGAGGAAAATATTTCCCTATTATTATTATCAGATTATAAATGTATCACAATAATAATCATACAAGGAAAAAAATATATCTACTTATGTATGTAATTGCAAAATTTCTTCCAACTATAAAACTGAAACAGGATATAATAACAGATTATAATATTCTATTCGATTAGATTATATGGTAGTGGACCGATGACCTATTAATTAAAGGTCACGGAAATCTGCTGGATGTGGTTGGTGCATCTTTGGGGGAGACTAGTGTCTGACCGAAGTTTCGGTTTCGGCCAGATTCGGCCTTAATATCATGTCTCGGCCAAAGGCTCAGTTTCGGCAAAAAAGCATGTTTCGGTGGGACACTAAGGGAGACTTATGTCCAGTAGTGGACGTCTAATGGATGATATAATAATGATAATATGATGTTCCTAATAATAGTAGGCAGTGTGCGACTTCGGTATTGTGTCTTAGAACAAACGAGTCTGTTTAAACATAATAATATGACCAAAAACTTTACGTGCACACAAAGTTTTCATACTGCTGCGCTAATCGGGTCGTTGGTATACCTCTGTCTAACCCTTTGACGACGATAAGCGTGATGGTGGTTATGTCATATATTAACCAAGTACGTTTCTATCTTTCCAGTAAACAATGACGATGGATAAACAACTGGTGTGGGTGCGGGACCCCAACGAGGGGTTCATCCTCGCCCGGCTGCACGAGCTCATGGGGGAGGAGGCAGACGTCTTCCCCGTGGACAACAGGTACCCCAAGAGAGTCTGCAACTTCGAAGACATATTCCCCGCTGGAGATCCTGTGAAGGATGTCGACGATAATTGTGAGTATTATAGTTTTAATAAGTGTTATATTATTGTGCTGTGTTGACTAGAATGTTCTTTGGTACTGTGAATACCCTTGGGCGTATTTTGCCTGAATCACGAACCTTTAGGTGGGATGATGAGCCTAATTGGAGTTCAGTGACGTGGCTTAGTAGCAAGGAGATCGAGACGGTGCAAAGGCTTAAAAGAAAGGTCATCACATTTAGTTCAAACATGTCGGGGAAATGAATGTTGAAGTAATGTTAGTGGGATGTCCTTTTTTAGCACCTGCCTGTCACTTAATAATTACCTAAGTAAGTATACTTAAGTATACCTACATAGTTCTCCGGTAAACTATTACCTATCCCAATCCCTAATCAATATCCAATGAAATATAATAAATCATAACCCTCCATCTGACGCAGTCGGGTAATAAATTCACTCTTCCCATATAAAACTCGCCAGTTGATCATTTCGCTTTATTTTTAACGGAAGCTTGTAGGATACTAGATTGTTTATGGAACACATAGATATTCATTCACTCGAAACGGATCCCGAATCCCCAGTTTTGTAACTTCATCGAATAGTACTTACCTATCATCCTCTTCACTTCTTGTGTCACAATGCGCATTGCAATAGCATTATACCTATGTATATGACGTAGGTAATCGCTGAATTGACCTGTACTTACTATAAATAATACACATCAAACTGCATTAAACCTGCTTATTCACTTATCCGGTACAAACAAATTACTGGCTGCGTCGTCTGGTAAATAAAGAAGATATTCAATTAGAATTAGCGACAAACTTGCTTTGTCTCAGAATATAGTGCAGTAATATGAGTCTTAAAGTAACTGATTCTGTGTATTCTGTTAATAGAATATACTTGAGGATGCATGAAACACAAATGTTGCTATATATTTTATTTACGTGGAGAGTTGGAGACTAAGCTTTACTGTATTTATATACAACCACAGTAAAACAATATGTATGAGTTCCCATGGTTTAAGTCCAGGTGTAGGTGTACCCTAAGTCTATTAACTATCAACGCACGATTCAAAATTCTTCAAAACGTAGAACACTAAAGAAAAATTTACACTTGGAGCGTCGGATAAAATTCTATTCCTAGCCTTATATTTGTCTCTGCACGTTTCCTTCACAAAATTATTTTAAAATATTGCTTTAAAGTAATAAAATCCTAGATGTAGATTGTAGGAGGAAGGGCATAGTGAGAGTTATCGCTCAAATTGAGCTGCCCGACTGGGGAAGTACCTTTCGCCTTACAGGAGACCGCAGTGAATCAACAATAGTTGTCTTTCTGCGAGTGAGTAAGGGTACCAGAGCTCATTGGGGGAGTGACTATTCTGACAGCATGGGAATTCCGTTTGCTGTCAGTTCAGTAACTCCCTATTTTAATAAACCTGGACGGTTTCTCTTCGGATGGTTTGGCAACGCATTTGCAAGCCTCTGGTGTTGCAAATGTCCATGGGCGGCGGTCATCACTTACCATCAGGTGAGCCGCCTGCTCGTTAGCCACCTCATCACCATAAAAAAAAAGATACTAGATTACTTTTCTACGCGTTAAAAATAGAAATTTCATTTAATTATACAAGCGTCATCCATTTCATCTCACGCAGTATAATTGACAGTCGTAATTGAAGCAGTCGTTCAGATTTAAAGCGATTACTTCGAAGCAGGATAGACATCGATCTTGGTTTAATAGCTCCTGGAATAGCATCCAAACCTGTTTTTAAACTAGTTTCGAATAATCATGGACTTACTATATACATTACTTACTGCAATAGAGCTATCGATGCTCCGAAGATGTCGATAAACGAGATAAATTTCCGGAGGACAGAAAAAGATCCCATTGTGATAAAAAATCTTTTTTTACATGATGTGTATTTAAATGCCGAATAAATGGTACACATTATATTAGAGTGGTCTCGACGATACCTTCAAGAATGGGGCTGTTTAAGTGGCGAGGCTATAAAGGCGAGGCGCCGAAATAGAGTAGGGTATGACAGTTAATAGGGTAGTTTTATTCCTAGGTGGAAGACAATATAATACGCACTGAGAATACCAATACTAGTCTACTGATATTACCAAAAACTCAATTATAATGTAGTCTTGAGTTCGTTTCTAAGGCCCGTGATTGAATAAAGTCTTAATTATCACTCTCTTGAACTTTAAACCTATCGTGATGAAACAATCCACAGAGATACTATAACGGCATGCGAGACGTACCAACTTGCACTAGATTAGCGTTAACCCTGCTCATCCTAAGAAACAGCAAATGGGATGACGATGAACTAACCTAACCAATTACTTGCAGGCGAGCTGATGTTCCTGAACGAAGCGACGCTACTAAACAACATCCTAACACGATACAAGAAGAATAAAATATACGTAAGTATACACTATGAGTCATTGTAAGCGCCCGAAGTTTTTACCTTGAACATATTTTATACATAATTGTGTAGGTATACAGTACACCGTAGAAAATTATGTACGAGTATCGATTCCGTTTGTTTTCCTCGTCCAATGCCTTTTACTATCGGCCCGTATTGGTACTACGACTTAGATCTTCGTATACTTTGCTGATTATATTTTTATGTTTATTGCACTGAATGTACCGAAATCGTTAAAAGAATGTATGGTAAACATACTTTGACTATCACGCCTGTCCAACAAAAATTCTGCTTAATACCTTATGCTTCATATACGTTCATTAAACTCCTTATGCATGCTTGTTGGTTAAGCATTCTCTCAACCTGACCTTTATACGATCGCCCGAGATTTTATTATATTATTAGTCCAATCGCTGAGGTCATCCCCTTCCAACATTTCCATCCATACCGGCCTTGTATGCTTGGTTCGTTGATCTCCTTTCATTCATCCTCACAAAATGTTAAAATCCTATAAATGTACCTTTCCCAATCCTTGTTAAAAAATCTTCTTCCACTTCGCAACTCTACTCAGTCTTTAAAGATACTTATTTCCTCTGGAAAACAAATGCCGAAATACTGGCAGATTGGCCTTGAAGTTCTGTAGCTTTTTGGTCCTTCTTTCGTTTTGGTATCTCAGTCGGGTGACTACTGGTGTATGGTCATCGCCGTTCTTAAGGAATTTACCAAATCACACTTCGCTTTCAAGATGTTAGAAACCTTTGCAAGCTAATGCATAATAAAAAAAAGAGAAACTTGAATTCGTATTTAAAGAGGTGTTTATGAACAAGATAGTTTCAATTACTGAGGTAGTAGTATAGATTATATTTGAATTGTTTTCCAAATTTACTCGAATAATTAATAGCGAGTAAGGTCAAGTTTTCAGACGACTATTTCGTCTGTGTTTGTAATATCCATATTAAATTTAATGTAGTCTTTAACATAAACACAATAAGGACTACACGACATTTGGACAATGTTTACTTAAAACATTGAATGCTAGTTAGTTCAGCTAAGATTTGGTTTTTGAAGGATGGTATTTATCTCTGTTTCGTGTAAAGTAAATACCTAATATACATAGTGTTTAATGTTTATTATTCTGTGGCGAGTGCTATTTCAATACTTTTAATTTACATGATATGAAGATTTTTCCTCACATAGCACCACTTTTTATAGCTTGTATATTGTTTTGTAAATACATACATAATATACGAAAAAACATACATACATCAGGTAGATGTGTCATGCTCATCCTACAAAATTTATCACTACCGGGTTCCGAACTCTGGATCCTCTATCTAGGGAAGGCAGGTAACAAACAGGGGACGGGAACATCCCGTTACATCAACATGTAATATTATATTCATCTACATTAATTACTATTATAGGATAAATAATAAATACTCAAGAGACAAGATTAACGTCCGCAGATTTTTATGAAAAAACTGTTTATATTAAAACTTCGGAATTATAGTATCCATATATACTATAACACCCTACGTAACTTAACATTGCGTTTACTATACTATACATCTCGTATATATTATATTTATTGTAACTACAAACTCATCTGAAATAAGTGACATCATAGAATTACTCACCATTCGGCGGTAAATAACATTAATTTGATGGTTTTTTTGCAGACATACGTAGCGAATATCCTGTTGGCTGTGAATCCTTACGAGGATATTCCTGACATGTACTCCTCCAACACCATCAAGAAGTATCAGGGCAAGTCCTTGGGAGAACTGCCACCACATGTGTTTGCTATAGGTACGTTGGCTATCAAACTTACTCGCAGGGCGCGTGCGCCGGCGGGCATTATCACTTTTATACTATAGTTACTAACTTTTTCTCGCCATTTCTACTAAAAGTTTTCGCTCTCAAAAGGATGATTTCTGGGAAAAAAATCTACCAGTCCGTTGTCCTTTCCCGGAACTCAAACTATCTCAATGCCCAATTTCATCTAAATACGTTCAGCGGTTAAAACGTGAAGAGATAACAGACACACAGACATACTTTCTCATTTATAATATTTTTGTAACTGGCAAGGAAACTGTGAATGTACACAGTTTCCATGCCAGTTTAATGTCAAGAAGGTAAAAAGAAAATAATAATCTTTCATTCCACTATGATTACTTCTTGAGCACCTTTTTATTTTATTTTCGAAAAGCCAGTAATCTTAATACTTCTGGTGTACGTGTGAGGAACTCGACTATCCTGTGCTGTTAACAGGTTTACAGTGAGACTGTCTGGATTGCACGAATCATTTTATTTTATACTTATTTTTAAATACAAGTTGATATGCAAACTGAATTGTCTGCCTAACAACTTTTGCATGTGAATATCACGTACAATATAAATTATACCCTGCTTTTTTATTTTGAATTAATTATACAAGACGGCTTAGGTTGTTTTAATCCCAAACACCCAAACATCTACTCAGATTGAAAGGGAAGTAAAAGTCATATTGAAAAAATATACATTTCTGTAAACTAAACATTTAAAAGAACTTTATCAAGTGAATATCTTAGACTTTTAGTACTTACAACTAAACGTCCACAAAAATCGTAACATTGTGAGTTATGACACAAAAATGTGTTTTAAGGACGCTATTACAATTTTCTACAAATAACGGTGTTTTTCAGGTACAATTTTAATGTATAAGCAATCATATATGTGAAGATATTATGGTCTCAATTTAAAGGTAATCTATTCATCTTCAGATTGGCATCACAAAAATTGTATCACATCATAGAAATTTTTCCCATAAATCCGTTTTCACCATCACAATAATCACAGAAGATGTGTAAAAATAGGGTCAGATTACGTACCATTTTAAAGTAAACTTAGAGCATATTTTATCATCAAAATTATATAAAATTACGGCATATATAGTCCTCTATACGTCCGACTAATTATTTTGTACCTAAATCATTACATTTTTCAATAAACAGCAAAAATATGAACGCTTGCAAATTTCTTCATACATTTTTCACTCGCGGACTTTCATTCCGCGCTCAGACGCGCTTGTGGAAGCATGTGCGTATCGCTCTGTCGCAAAAAATAAATTACGAAAAAGTCTGTGTCATACACTCATATAGTCGTTTATCGTGACTGGAAAATGTTGATACTTTTTCAAACCTAAATAAAAGTAAATACGACTTTAATAATATTATTAAATTTATTATCAGAATGTTATTTAGGGATTGATGAATAAGATCGGGATTTGGATACTAACGGATAAGCAGTCGTTGACAAGGTTGAGAAATGGATGGGTGGAGTTAAGTCATATTAAACCTGTGATTTAGATTAGGCCTGAAAGTAGATGGGTAGGGTTAAGCTGCTGTTGGGCAAGTTAAAAAATAGATGGGTGAGGTTAAGCAGCTGTTGGGCAGGTGAAGAAATGGATGGGTGGGGTCATATTAATACTGTGATTTAGATTAGGCCTGAAAGTAGATGGGTAGGGTTAAGCTGCTGTTGGGTAAGTTAACAAATAGATGGGTGAGGTTAAGCAGCTGTTGGGCAGGTGAAGAATTGGATAGGTGAGATCAAATTTTACTAAAAAAAGGCGAGAATAATTGGGATTAAGAGTCTGTAGGTGAGTCCAAGAAAAGGATGGGTAGGGTTAAACATTTGTTAGTGAGGTCGAGACTTGATGGGTGGGGTTAAGATGTCAACTCCGTTCCTGACGGGTGTTCCCTGACTAGGCTTGTTCTTACTCGGCCACTGAATGACTGTACTAGTAGGTAAAACTTTCAGATGTACTAGTTCTGTCTTCTGGTACTATTAGTACCACCTACAACAGTACCATAGTACAGTATATAGTGAATTACATTTTATATTCCTTCATACTTTGCAGGTTTTGCCTATAATTCTTACAATACCCGATTATTCTTTATATGAAATATTATCATGCATCCCACTTATTCATACACTGATTTTATATCGCTCCCGCTCGTTTAGTCGCGTTTCGAGTATTTCAAGTATCTACAGTCCTACAGTTACTCAATTACTCAATTCTTTATTGCATTTCATAATGTGTACATTAGTTGGTAGACTGTTGTTTAAAATTTTAAATTTACCAGTAGTAGCGTGCGACTACTCGTTCAGAACCAGAAACTAAGAATACTGACATCTCGAACGAACGACGTAGTACTAAAAGAATGATGTAATAATAAGGAAAAGTAATAGTTTGTTCTTGTCAGTGTCGGGATTAATTCTTATTAGTACGTGAACTATACAAGCCTATCTCTGACCGTAAACTTTTGACAATCTTTTTATTAATTTGCAATGTATATATTTAGCTACTTAATTATGTTTGTTCAGGTGGATTCTTGCAAGTCAATTTTGAATCTTCAACCGATTGAGCTGAAATTTTGTATAGACATGTTTGGATGTTTAGTTGTGTGACGTCATTCCGGAACACCCATGGCGGACTAGTTATTTGTGATGCACTTTACAACATGGGGATCAAAAACTTACTAAAAATAACTCAAAAAATAAAATGACGTCTCTCTAAGTACAATTTCTACATTTTTATGCTTTCCTACAATATGGATATCAAATTATAGGCTTGCTGTGAATAACTCTAAATATATTGTAACATCACTCTAAATCCAATATTATGGCGGACTAAATTTTTCGTGGTTTTTTAACTAAATTTAGTTTTCTTATTGTAGTTCTAGTTTTCATTAATAAGTATTATTAATAAGTATTATAGCATTACAGCGCATTGAATTCACATATAACGAAATAAATTAATCTTTAAGATGTTTTACTTAGGGATATCTGCAGACCAAACGTAAAGTAATTCGTATCGAATGTACAATAGGTCACCAGGTAGCAAATAACTTAATTATCACGAAAATAGTACGATCACTAAACTCTATCAATTCAAATAAAAATAAGAAATAATAACAAGGATCAAGATTATTTAAGCGATGTATAAAATCGAGCGCTCAGTGGTTTCAATGTGTGCGTGTCCGTAATGTTGCTGTGTGCGACTCTAAATACCTAAATTTGAGTTCGTCGAAAATGTAACAGCGTCCTTAAAACTTATTAATGTCTGCCTTGTAACTGACCCGACACGTGGGGATTAAAATAATATCGTTATTAAATTGATTAATTAATTGATAAAATAAATAAATAATAAATAATGTTATTGCCAAGAAAAGTTAACAAAATTAATGTTTGTAAGTACATTCAGATTTACAATGTTTTCATAGACACATTGGTAAACTACATAAAGAATGCTTGGATTGCATTCTTAGTTCTGAGTATATTGGAGTTAAAACTGATAGTGAATTTACTGTGTTACCATTAGACAACTTTCATAAGAAACTTATGTTAAATACAAAGAAAGTACTTATGTTTTATTCAGTATTTTTTCCCTTCACTCGAAGGTTTATATATCTTGAATTATGTATTGGGTTCAGAATCGTTAATTATTTTACGAGAATCATTAAGGTCACAATTTTCCTTGAATTACTATTGATGCTAGACGTAACTTAGTAGGTAAATAATGTAAAATTTACACGGGAAAATAAACATTTTGTTTATATGTTCCTTTTGGGGGGCAAACCCGTTTATTGTCATACATAGGTACATACATTACGTCACTTTGAAACAGCAATAGTTCTCACCTTCCTGTTCCGAAAAATAGTACTGAGGAAATGAGGAAAATATGTAAGTAAACATACAGCTTTTTGACATTTATCTCTAAGTTTCTTTAGTGTTTTCTCTGTGGGAGACGTAATAACGAAAATATGATTGCGGCTTTCATTGCGCTAGAAATTAATATGATATGTTTCGGTTATATAGATTTTTACGGACAAATTCATTTAATATAAAGAATATAAACAAGAACACTAATGGCATAACATTATCTAAGATCACCTTTTCCAAAAAATTAAAACGTTTGTTTTAGGAACAACTAACAGTACAACAAAGTATAGGTACCGGCACGAGTCGTGAGCACAAACTTCACTTACGCATTCCATAAATTTTCGGTCTCTTTGGTGGAATGACGATGGTGACGGGCGCCGAGGCTGCACACGATAGTTTCTGACCGGTAAACTGATACTGAACAGAATTTGGCCGAAAGCGTACATGCGTAAAATGTCTTTTTATACTATAATCTGTGCTCACGACTCGTGTCGACGATTATATTAGTTCACCGTAAGTGGAGCTTGTAATAGACAGATAGTCTTAAGGACGTACGAACTAGCTCCTAAACATACAATTTATCTTCTTTCACAGCTGACAAAGCGTTTCGCGACATGAAGTCTCTAAAGCAGTCACAGTCCATCATAGTATCCGGTGAATCTGGAGCGGGCAAGACAGAATCCACCAAGTATATCCTCAAGTACCTGTGTGATCTGTGGGCGAAGAGCGCTGGTCCTGTCGAACAGAAGATTTTAGATGGTAAGTTAATTAATATATATACCATCATCAGTGGCTATTATATATTGGTATCTAGGGTCTGTCTGGCCCCAGAGCTAATTGATCGAGGGCGCCAGGGCTAAACAAAAAGCTCATCTTATTTAAATAGTGGGTACTAGACCATTTTGGGGTGGATAAAGCCCATTTAGAACGAACTGGGAATTTAAAGAGAATGTTGGGGTTGTAGCGAAATAAATGTCATAAGATAAGACTAATTAATAATTGATTCATTTCACTTGTCATTTGTCACTTCATTGTGTTTTATGATAATGATAATTTCGACGAGACTCTTCGAAACCTATAATTTTTTTATTATTAAATATGATTATGTTCAGTTCAGTACGTACTTTGCCTTAACAGAATAAATTATAATATGACATAACAAACGTCAAATCTCAGAAATAAGTCCTATTGTAAATTAACGATATTTATATTACAAATGATTTATTGCGCAGTAACAAATCTTACACGTTTCATAATTATGAGAATCACTGAGATGACTAATGGATGGGGGCATACCTCGTGTCATCGTGTGGGTTTCACTATTTTTTAAATCAAAGCTGAATAATGCGGTGACAACGACGGACTTACGTTTTGGTTCCGTTTCAAAGACAAAAAATTGACTGTAAAGTCGGTACACGGACGATAATTTTACGTGATAACGTTCGACCGATAGAGTGGAAGAGAGATAGATGCCTCCCAAGCCGAACGCTGAGGCCGATCGTGCTTTCTATCGCTTATCGCGTTCTCGCTTGCACGCTCGGCTCAGGCGGAACCTGACAATTTTTCGTGCGTGCAGCCGGCGTTCATCGATTTAACACGTTATCACGTCAAAAAAATGTTATTAGTGCCCTAGAAACTGAATATCGGCTTTGCAAACACAAATAAAAATTCATCATCAAACCATTCACTCTTCCAATGCTGGGCACAAGTATCCTCTTATATGACAGTAGTTAGATTATAATCAAAATTCATGACCAGTTAATAGTAAAGATTCGCTAATTTCAACGCTATTTCCGAATACATAGGACCTAGAATCATATCACTGTAAATTTATATAGTATAGTTTAATGACCTCTGCCATCCTTCTAGAAGGATGTTATAGTATGTTAAATTATGCAAAAATTGTTGCAGTTTACCAACTCACTTATCAACGAGTCTCATCCGAATACATTACATACATTAAAACTTGTATGGTACGGGCAGCTGATTTGCCAATACCTGTATACATACATACATAAATAAACATCATAATAACATAACCCAATAATTCTTCAATATTAATATTTTTCTGTGATATTTAACAAAACTAGTTCCATTAACATATTTACATATATCAATATATGTATGTAGTTTATTCATTGACATACATACATATTATTATATGGCTCTCTAATGTGGCTCTCTAATAATACAAATAATAATGTTTGATGTTGTTTGCATTAAAAATATTCCCAAAACTTTGTGCAACTATGAAGACAATCAGATAACATTGGTAGCCAAACATTATAATTCCCTCGCGCCTTTGAACACTATCTGCCATAGGAAACTACCTTATTCTTAAACTATAGCCACCCCTGTAATTTCATCTCAACCGCTAAGTATAGCGATATTCCTAAAATGCTATTAATAATGCTACGAATTGGCCAAGTTCTAGATAAAATTCAAATAGGTTAAAATTGAAATCGGACCTTTTTCGAAACTGTACTGGAACTAAGTGTCAAAATTTTACTTGTATATTATAATACATACCCGAGTCCCAAAATAAAATTGAACAAAACTAATATTCTTTAAATCTTCCTAAATAATGTTGTTTATTAACCGACTTCAAAAAGGAGGAGGTTCTTGTGGTGTTTGTGAGTACCGATGACATAATCTATTCTTACAATGCCAAAAGATTTAATAAAAAAAATAACCATATACAGACCTAAGAATCAGCTAATAATAATAATAAAATATATTTTCTTCCCACAATACACATTGATTACATATTTACATTATATTTATAACATTGGATTTAGTAAGAATATTTCGGGACACTGGTGAGATTAAATTGGGGTTGGTGCCTGTATTTCAGAACACCAGATTTCATGTGTTGACAAACGTCAATAAAAAAGCATTTTACTGTTAGAAAATATGCGAACGATTCTGTGGAACTGGAAGGTCGCTAGTAAACGTTGTTTATAAAAAAGTTTCAGCCTTGTGTTGATTGCAATGTTAATGATGTGTTTATTGGTCATATTACACCGTTCATTGCCGTAAAATATTATGTTACTTACTTTTATTATTGTTGATAGACTGATGTATAAGGATGAGGTGTATTAGGATGAGGAGATGTATTAGGTTCATAGAGTTGTAAATGAGAAAATAAATTAATAAAAATATAAATATATTTATCTTATACCTAATTATTTATCTTTTCTTTTGCCGTGTTTAGTCTATTGAAGTAATTGCCTGCAGATATAGGAAACTGCAGAATTTAAGAAGCTTAGGTGTCTCGTGTTTTGTCTATATGAATGCTCCACTTTTATATTAACTGTGCTCATTCTCGACCGACGAGTAATATCCCTGAAACACACGGAGTTATAATAACATATTCTTTACAGCCAATCCGATCTTAGAAGCCTTCGGCAACGCCAAAACGACGCGCAACAACAACAGTTCCCGTTTCGGAAAATTCATGGAGGTGCACTTCAACAATAAATACCAAGTGGTCGGCGGTCACATATCCCACTATCTGCTGGAGAAGTCCAGGATATGCACACAGAGCGCTGAGGAGAGGAACTATCACGTGTTCTACCTGCTCTGCGCCGGCGCACCACAAGAGTTGCGCACAGCGTTGAAGATTACCAAACCTGATGATTATTTGGTAAGACCTTTTGCTTTCGTGTAGAAAAAAAGTACCGGGATAGCAAACGGAATTTCCATGCTGTCAGAATTGTTACTCCCTAACGATTTCTGGCAATCTTAGTCACTGGCAGAAACACATCTACATATTATTATTATTGTTCTCTTGCAAGGGTGAGGTGCTCCCCCAATCGGCATTGCAATTTGGACGAAAAATCTTGGTATTGAACGTTTTAGAGAGGTAGAACCTCTTTGAACCGTTCAATAAGTAAATGAATCCGGTATCTACTAAAGATAAACGTAATAAAAACTCCATTGCTTTAGCAGCCGTAAGTAAGCTCCTGAAGGCTATAAATAAATATTAGAAATTATAACAGCATTTTAATATGGTGGCTGGTCTTACTAAGTTCTTATTTATTTGTATTTAAGAAGTTGGTTAAAATAGCGGTAAGGCTAAAGAAATAATATAAATTGACAGTCATTCACCTTGATAGAAAAAACCTCTTAATACGTTTCATCATAAAAAAATCCAAAACAACTTGTTGAACTGCAACAAAAAACAAATTAACAATGCAAATGAAACTTTAAAACCGCAAACATTATATTTAAATTGCTGAAATGCACCCGGTTGCTGTCCGAATATGCACTGACGCCGCGGCGCACTTAGTGCGGCGGTATCGGATTGCTAGATCCGCAAAACGTGTTGGATTGTAATGATTGCATCGAACATGTCGTACGTCACAATGGACCGAGGATTAGAAGGTGGCTGTCAGCGGATGGATACGAGCTGCCCAAGACCGGGATGGTTGGTTGGCGCTCTTCGGGGGAGGCCTACGTGGACGGCAATAGGCTAATAAATAGGTATATGTGTTAATAATAATAGTATACTAGTCTCTTATATGTAAACACACAAGTTAATTTAATTCTTTTTTATTTATCCCCAATACTGATGATTATGGTGATCTTTAATGATTTTTCGAGAGTTTGAGCTTTTTAAATTTTTGGTATTGTATTTATGCTAAATACAAGGAGGGTGCATAACTGGAACGATTTTAGCTGTCGCATGATTTATTTTCGCCGCACTAAGTACATCGCGTCCCGTACACGACTTATGACTTGATAATTTTCGCTTTGCTCATACTCCGACCCTTATTCATTTGGGAGTCAATGCAGCATCAAAATATATTATTACATTGATATCCACAGTATCTGAAGAACGGCTGCACTCAGTACTTCACGAGTGCTGCCTCTGAAAAGAAGATCGTTGCAAATCGCCAGAGCAAGCAACAACAGGCCAAAGGTGGCTTACGAGATCCCATACTCGACGATGTTGAAGACTTTGAAAGATTAAATCAGGTATGTTATGGATTTTGTGTTAAACAAATTTATTCTTAATTGTTTTTACTTCAACTTTGGTTTCGAGCGTATATTGCGGTTGTATATCAGTATGTCTTTGTTTAATCTTTCGGGAAATACAGGCGCGATGAATTATTTATGTTTATAAAATGGAAATACATGGATTTAATTATACAGAGTGTATCGTTATTGTCTCACCAGTTAGTTGTGTATAAGTTCAATTGATAACACGTGATTACTCCAGGCGCTATCCCGCGTCGGTTTAACGGAAGAGGAGAGGAAGTCGGTGTACAGCGTGGTGGCGGCCGTACTGCACTTGGGGAACGTGCAGTTCGAGGAGGACAGCGGGCCGCGGGGAGGGTGCCGGGTGGCGCCCGGCGCCGAGCCCGCGCTGGCGGCCGCGGCCGGCCTGCTCGGCGTCGACGTTGGAGAATTGCGGATGGCACTCGTCTCCAGGCTTATGCAGAGCTCCCGCGGCGGCATCAAGGGCACCGCCATCATGTGAGTACATATTTTTATAACACAATACTGGCGAATAAGCTTACGACCCCGCCTTATGGTAAGCGGTTACCGTAGCCTATAAACGCCGGCAACACAAGAGGCGCCACTCGCGAGTTGCCCCGTAGAAAAAAATGTCACTCCCTTATTTTAAGAACCCCAAAAACTAGGAAGCAGCAGACAGGCATCTAGCCATTCCCAATACACCCGCGCCTCGTCGCTGTCGTTCATTGTGTTTTTTTGCAACAAACGTAGTATTTGGTATCCACGCCGTTTGACATTATCATCATCATCATCATCATCAACCCATTAATGTCCCACTGCTGACATTATGATTCCGGATAAATCAATAAAAATCAATTAACTACCATTCTTTTTGGATAAATTTGGACGGTGATTAAAAAACAGCCCTGTATAATGTGAACACTTGTACATTTTCGAATATAACAGAAAAATATGGATTCATTTTATCACTTACTACATTGAACACCTCGCTGTGTGTGCATTACATACCCACCTTTAGAAAATGCGACTTCTAAGTAAACTGGTCACTTAACGACTTGTTAGTGGTTTTTTCCCTCAACTCATACAAACTGCATCTTATAGCACAAAAGAACTAGTAAATGTACTAAATACTGAATTTAATTTCCTCCTGAACACTGCAGTTCAAATGTAACTTTTTTATATGTACTTTTAGTGACAACTATCTACTTAATCACAACCTTAAACTAGACATTTAATTTAAATTTGACTCAATATTTTTTTTATCAGGGTACCTCTAAAGACGTACGAAGCCAACAACGCCCGAGACGCCCTCGCTAAAGCGGTCTACAGCCGGCTCTTCGACTACATAGTACATCGCATCAACACCAGCATTCCCTTCCAAGCCTCTGCCTATTACATCGGAGTCCTCGATATTGCTGGCTTTGGTAAGTTTCACGGGACTAACGACTTTATTCCCTACTTATATTCAATTCAAATTTCAATAACATGAATTTAATGAAGATAAGAAAACAACTTAATTAACTAATTTACTGACAAATAATGTATTCACAAATTCATTCGATTAACATAAATGAAGAAGTAACAATGTATTTTGTGTTTATATATAATATACTAGCTCTTGCCCGCGACTTCGTCTGATTTCCGGGTTGAAAACTATCCTATGTCCTTCCCCGGGACTTATCTCTATACCAAATTTCATCTAAATCGTTTCAGCGGTTATAGCGTGAAGAGGTAACAGACAGACAGACGCACTTTCGCATTTATAATTTAATTAGTGTGGATTAGTAAAATTTGTAATTAATATATTAGTATTATTAGTAAATTTGTAATTAGTATTATTTGTAAATTACTAAATTTATAATTAGTATATTAGTATGGAATTATGGATTAATCGGAATTAATAATTAATTCATAACACCTATATGTCGTTTCCAGAGTACTTCCAAATGAACAGCTTCGAGCAGTTCTGCATTAACTACTGCAACGAGAAGCTGCAACAGTTCTTCAACGAGCGTATCTTGAAGAACGAACAAGAGCTGTACAAGCGTGAGGGACTCAACGTGCCAGAGATCAGATTTGTTGACAACCAGGATTGCATTGGTATGAACACACTTTATTTTAAAAGAAACAAACAATTGGTTTACAATAATAATATTTATTGATTCCACGAAAATACAGGATTACGATTATAGTGACAGTAAACTCCACACTAAGATACCCTGTGTTGTGGAGCCCAGTCACTTTCGCCGTATTAGAGTTTTAATACAATTTGCTTACAATCAAATGGAATATTATACAAAAATGACAATGTCATTGTTTATTGTAATGGTTGTCTGTAAAGTCGGTTTACGGACAATAATTTTACGTGATGACTTTCGGCCGATGGAGTGGAAGAGAGATATAAGCGTCATAAGCCGAACGCTTAAGCAAATCGTGCCTCTCTATCGCTTATCCGCGCTCTCGCTCGCTCGCTCGGCTCAGGCGGAACGTGACAATTTTTCGTGCGTGCAGCCGGCGTTCATCGATTTATAAGACGTTATCACGTCAATAATATTTATGATTATAATGATTAATTATTAATATTATTAATATTAGGATGAGAGCAGACGTCACACGCTCGAGAAAATCTCTTAAAGTGTGCAAATTTCGTCACGATGTTTTCCTCCACCGAAATAGCAATCCATGGATACTACTTCATTTTTATGCAGTCTGCCTTGAGTCTTATAATGATAAAGTTATTTTTCTCTTTAGATTTAATCGAGAGCAAAAACCACGGCATTTTCCACTTACTGGACGAAGAATCGAAATTGCCCAAACCAGAATTCGGACACTTCACACATTCTGTACACAAACAACTCGCTGTCAATAACAACAGGTAATGTGTTACCTTCTACGACCCAACTCAATGCACTTGTTGAACAGTATGTGTCCTTTAAATACCTAGTTATCACTAACTTGCAAAATTGGGCCGTTTTTCGGGCCCAATAAAACAGAAATAAATGTATTTTATTTTATATAATTATTGATACGTTGTTTTTAACTCAAATTATTATCTAATAAGTTATCCTAAAGCTACCAATTTAACAAATAGCAATTAAAATAAAAAGATAAATTACATACACCACAACTATCCATTTCCCTTGCACTCGTTAAAACAAGGCAATATTTACCTTGATTGTTTCCAGGCTGCAAGTCCCGCGTGCTTCACGGCTCAAAGCCCACCGCACGCTGCGTGATGATGAAGGGTTCTTGTTACGACACTTCGCTGGAGCAGTCTGCTATAATACGGTCAGTATTCTTAATATTTCCCTCCATATATAATATCTCTCTCACTGCTGAGCACAGGTCTCCTCTCATTTGAGAAGGATTAGGCTATAGTCCACCACGCTAGCTTAATGCGGATTGGCAGACTTCACACATGATCATGCGTGCTTAGAGATTGAATTTAAGATCTTTGACTTCTTCAGGTCTGACATATTATATTAGAATTAAACGGGTCTCAGGTATCAGAGACACCTGCACAGAGCAAATTCTTATACGATCTATAGGTAATTGTTCCGGGTCTGGGCGTTTGTGTAGTGAAAATTTGTGTTTATAAACGCACCCACTAGTGTTAAAAAAACAGAAATATTAACTTTCATTTTATTCTTCTCCGCAGAATCAATTCATAGAAAAGAACAACGACGCTCTCCACGCGTCGCTGGAGTTCTTAGTGCAGGAGTCGAACAGTGCCCTCGTACAGCAACTGTTCCAGACGTCAGACAACAACAACGCTAAAGGGAAACTCAACTTTATATCCGTGGGGGCAAAGTTCCAAGCGCAACTCTCGCAGCTCATGGATAAATTGAAGGAGAACGTAAGTGTATATTATTTTACCGTCTTTAAAAATATAAGTCACTAAATGCCGATTGTCTAGGTATTTCTTCCAAATTCAAAGTAATTCGTTTGCGATATAATATGGTTATTGTCGAAGTATTCCTCATTCATCGCCACTATATTATTGCCCCCGATCAGGATGAATTGATGGTCGTTTAATTTCACTGATCTCCTAGAGCCTTATCGTACTCGACTTTGCAGCTGCCTTGCTAAACATCAGGCAGTTGCGACATGGGTACAATATAAATATTTCCTCATCTGTAAGTAATACATGTTTTGTATCTTATCACCAAATTTCTCGTCCCACTTCTAAAAAAACGAAAGATAACAATAAACCGAAATGGAGGACCGGTGTCAATAAAATTTGGCCTGCTTTAAAAATATAATTTGACTTTGAGAATGATGAATGCACAGGGCACCAACTTCGTGCGCTGCATAAAGCCGAACTCCCGCATGGTGGGGCGCGAGACGGAGGGCTCGCTGGTGCTGACGCAGCTGGAGTGCAGCGGCACCATCGCCGTGCTGGAGCTCATGGAGCACGGCTACCCCTCGCGGGCGCCCTTCAACGACCTGCATGACATGTACCGCAGCTTCCTGCCGCAGAAACTGCAGAAACTCTCGCCGAAGCTCTTCTGTGAGGTTGGTACATATTCGACTTCTGTATTTATAGTATGTAGTAGTTAATTTCCAAAAATGGTACCGAATGGTGCGGAACGTCACAATTTTATGTATTTTCTTATTTTTAATTATTTTTTTATGTGTGTATCACTCAAGCGATTTGTATTAGTTACAAATTTATTGTATCGTTAATGTTGACACTTTTATAAATATTTTTGGAGTAAATATAATTGAACAAATAATTAATAAATTATTTGGTCGTCATTTGAAAAAATCCATCCAGCTCAAAAGATCGCGCCGAAACGTTTCTTTAAAACATATTATTATATTTACATAAATAAATATAATAATGTATCATACTACCTTATTCATGACAACAAAATAAAAACTCCACTCACTATTTGTATGTTTCCGATTGTAGGCAATAGTCCACAGCCTGGGTCTCTCAGACAAGGACTACAAGTTCGGCGTGACGCGTGTGTTCTTCCGTCCCGGCAAGTACTCGGAGTTCGACACCATGATGAAGTCGGATCCCGAGAACCTCAAGTCCATCGTGGACGCCGTACTGTCGTGGCTCGTCAAGTCACGCTGGAGAAAGTCCATATTCGCTGTACTGTCTATTATTAAATGTAAGTGAAACTTTATTTCTTTATCGACGACTTGATTAGTCCAGCGGTAGTTAACGCTGGCTTTAAAAAAATGAAAAGTATGTATGTATATGTAGCATATCAAGCTTCTAGTAGTAACCGTGACACAAACCTCGTTGCTTAACTCGGGACTAGATGGTGCTGTGTCATAATGTCCTGTCATAGAATGCTTTTAAACGAGTCTTTGGGACACCATCCATACACAGACTCCCATAACGCGCACATTCTATCCTTACAAATTGATCAGTGTAATTATCACTAAACCTTAAAAGCTTTACAGCTCGCCTATCCTAAAAAATATTATTATTATTGTTCCACAGTAAAGAACAAGATCGTTTACCGTCGTGAATGTCTGATACTATTACAAAAGACGATCCGCGGCTACCTCGTCCGGAAGAAGCATCGGCCGCGCTACCAGGGCATCAGCAAGATCACGGCGCTGCAACACAACCTCAAGGACATGGAGTCCGTCACATCGCAACTCAAAAAGGAAAAGGACAGTGCGCAAAGGAATATAGAAAACTTGAGGAATTCTATCAGAAATGCTGTCGGTGCTATTAAGGTATATTATTTTGAGTCTTATTTGTGTACTAGTACGGTTTATTTTATATCTTCGGATCATCAATCTATCTTATTGATTTTGTATACATACGCGAATAGGGACATAAAACAACTTTTTTTTTTACTTGACATGAATTTTACCGCGGTATAATGATATTATGTAATCTCGACGTTTCGAATCGTTTGGGAGTACAGTCCGACCTATTTTTACAAAATAAAACCGGAATATTTTACTTTAAAAAAATTAGATAAATCGATACGAAATTATCATTATTATATATAATGATAATGTTGTATCGATTTATCTTAATTTTTTTTTGTCTAATGTCATAAGTTAATGTATATAAACTACAAAAAAATTATTCTCATGTTTAAGTTTTCTTTATTCATTGAACCCCAAAATACTCAACTCCTACATGAAGGACGCAATTTCATATATCATTTTGAATTATTTTTTTATATATAACATTGATGTTGTTTTACAGTCGAATGAAAAAATATCACGCGCCGAAATCGACCAGTTATACGCAAAGTTGACTAAAGAGATTGAAGCGCAGATGGGTTCACTACAGAAGGCTATGGTGGACCAGAAAAATAGGTAAGTTAATACGCTCTTACACTGCATTTTTTAAATGTTAATAAGGCACGGTCTCCACCAAAGTTGAGAGGAGAGGAGATATGCCGAGACGTGTTTTGTTTTGGTTTTCCATAATCTGATTGTTGTTAGGCAATACAACCGTCAAACTTTGATAATAAAACATCGATTTTCTTTTCAGGGAAGAGCAAGAAAGGTTGCGGAAGATTGAGGCAGAAATCCGAGCATCTGAAGAGGCTAAGAAACGTGAACAGGAGAGGCTGAGACAAGAGGAGGAACATCGTAGACTGTGAGTATCGGATTTTATTAAAACTTATATATAATGTCGGGGTGGTGATCCTTGTGGGCTACCTATGTCCAACAGTGGACGTCTAACGGTTGATTTCTTGATTTTTTACACTGACGCTAATATTAGACATTGAAATAAAACTACTTTTTACGGATTTTATAGCGGTCCCGAGCAGACAGATGGATGCTGTAAAAGATTGCGTCGGTTTAAAATAATATCAATATACCGCGATAAAATCCCTAAAAAGTAGTTTTTTTATTTCAATGTTTTGTTTTGATTACCGACAACTGCAGAATGCGGTTCATAGTTCTAAGTAGAAAATCTGTAATTACGACTCGGTAACTATTTCATTATGTATGAATAGCCACTATCCACCAAATATTTAAAAAATATCATGATTAAAATGCGTTTATAATAATACTAGCTTTTGCCTGCGTTAAGAAGTATTATTATTAATTAGGTATAGTTTTAGGTAAAGTTGTATACTTTCATCCCCTATTTTATCCCCTTGGGGGTAGAATTAATCAAAATCCTTTCTTAGCGGATGCCTACGTCATAACATCTACCTGCATGCCAAATTTCAGTCCGATCCGTCCAGTGGTTTGGGCTGTGCGTTGATAGATCACTATTAATCGGAATTTGTCGGAAAATACTCACTGAAAAGTATATATAATTACATTTTGAACTTTGACATAATAATAATATGCATAATAAGATTTTGTTGTCTTATGTATGACGAAAATACTATTTCATCACTAGTTATTCTTTGTAAACTCAAGAGAAATCTCAAAAAGAATCCCGCGACCCTGCCAGGATTCGAACCTGGAATCTTCTGATCCGTAGTCAGACGCGTTATCCATTGCGCCACAGGGCCAGTTGGTAAGCGTGTCAAAATAGCTAAATCATACCTGCATAGTACAAAGATTGAAAATATATATTTTAAACCGAACAAATTATTTATGCCTACTGAACTCTTATATCTGAATATGTAGTTTAAACTCGATACTAATTATACTTAGTCCTGGAATAGCTGTAAACAGCCCCATATACCTATAACAACTATATTTAAAGCTCAACGCTATTTGTACTGATAAAAATATCTTGAGCATAAATTATTAAAGATATGCGAGTACTTAAAAGTGAAGTTTGAAACCAGTCTCAACACGTTTTGCCATAGGAAAATATACCTTATTTATTTATATTTATCTGATACAGCAATAACCACTCATTACACCATTACAAATATTACAGTGCACTTGTTAATTTATATATTTATGCATATTAAATCTAATCAGAAAATAAACCATGAACCCTTGTCAAAACGTTTCTAAAAAAGAGAAAATGTAAGTATGTTTTAAAGCTTACACTATGTATTATTGAAATGTAGTTATTAACCGACTTCAATAAAAGGAAAACTGCCACATATTCACATATTCTTCTAATATAGTAAGTATTTCTATATTCACAGTAAAGCTGAGATGGAAGCGCGTCGCAAAGCCGAAGAGGCGGAAAGGCTCCGGCTAGAAGAACAAGATCGTATGACAGCTCTCAAGCTGCAACAACAACTGCAGGAGGCCGCCAAGGCCGACCAGGAGAACAGAGAACGGTAAGTGCTAGTCTAACTGGAATTATACCAAATTTCATCTAAATCGGTTCAGCGGTTATAGCGTGAAGAGGTCACAGATAGACAGACACAATTTCGCATTTTTAATATTAGTATGGATTTGTATACTCTAAGGGTTTCAGGCCTTTTTAGGGTTCCGTACCCAAAGGGTGCCAACGGAATAATTGTCTGTCTGTCACCGACTGTATCTCATGAACCGTGACAGCTAGACAGTCGAAATTTTCACAGATCATGTATTTCTGTTACCGCTATAACAACAAATACCTACTAAAATTGATGTATCTATGTATAATATGTATATATATATAAAACAAAAATAGTATGTATGTAGTTTATCAACCATCCGTAATATAAGCCTCGTTGCTTAGCTCGCAACTAGATGGCGCTGTGTCATAATATCGGGATATATTTTTTATATATTTATAGGTTAGAGCAAGAGAGGCGAGACCACGAGATGGCTGTGCGACTCGCTAAAGAGACCAACGGTCATGTGGAAGGTTCCCCGCCACAACTGCGCAGGTATGCACACAACATTAATATAAAAATTTTACCTTTAAATAAAATTTGTATTATGTTTCCTAAGACGTCCGAAGTCCTTTATGAGAGTACATCGTCATTTCCGTCGCCAAGTCGCTAGATGTCCCAGTTTTCTGCTACGTAAACGCGCTCCTAACGCCACCATCCGCCAAACCTGGTACTAAACCAAACAGCAAGCAGCAAGCCACCATAATTTGTTTCATTGTGCGGTTCATAAAGAGAATGATGATGGTATAACACCAGGAAGACATTATTTGGACTTCGGACGTCTTAGGAAACATAATACAAATTTTATTTAAAGGTAAAATTTTTATATTATGTGTTCCGTTTGACGTCCGAAGTCCTTTATGAGAGACTTGTTTGTTATCTCCTGGTGGCTTGCATAATAAAACGCAATAATGTGATTTATCTTGTTTATAAGAAAACAAAAATAGGTACAACAATGATTTGATTTCGAAATCATATTAATATTATAAGAATATATTTTTATACTAGGGAAAAATATATTTTTGTGAAAAATAGTTATGAATGTATACATTAAGAATCATTTCGTGATTAATTAATTTCATTTCCATTTAGATTTGAAAAGAACCGAGATAGGGATTTAACTTTATCTGTGCTGTTACTGAGTTTATTATTACATAATATATCCCTATGGTAAAACCTTCTGAACGTATTTTCATGACGCCAGTTAGCTTTAGCAAGAATATCATTAATCGAATAATTTTCTAGGCAGTTCAAAGATGAAACTGCTGACCTACAGCTACCAGGTGTAGCTTTTATTCCTGATTCAGAAAGGGTTCGTTTTATCCAGCCACCAATCATCACAGTAGTGGCTGGTCTACGAGGCTCCCTTGTAGTAATAAATAAATTTGTCAAAGACCCCCTGGTATCTTTTGTTAAATTCAACAAACACCTTAACCAAAATATTGGATCTATATTTTTATCAGGTGATGGTAACAACGTCCAATTTGATTGTTGATACGAAGCTGAATCCGTTTTAGAGCCAAATCTTGGATAGAAAGTTATTGAATCGCCATTATCAATAAAATGTTTTGAATCACAATGTAAAAGGGTTAAGTCATGTACTCTACGCCCCGAGGCCAACAATAAAATAGTAGCAGTACGCTTAGAAACTTCATATAAGCTATGTAAATTAGGATCTGTATTTTTTAAAAACTGAATTACTATCCTTGCATCCCATATAGGCAGTTTTGGTGGGACTGGTCGGGCCAATGATATAGCTTTTAAAATATGCTGAACTAAATGGTTTGATGATATTTTTATGTCGGAGAGTGTTTCACATACAGATGCTATAACCGATTTATGGACAAGGATAGTACGGTATGCCAAATTATCGGACAGAAAAAGCTTCGCTAAGTATCGAGCTACATTGGTCGGTAACGGAAAACGACAATTTAAGTTATTTTGACTACACCATAATGACCACTTCTTCCAAATAGGGATGTAAGTTTTAAGCGTAGAAGCTCTCCAACACGTCGATAAAAGTTGTTTTTCTTCTGGCAACCAACTTTCAGTTAAGGTATCCCAGCCGAAATGAGCCAGGCTTCCAGCTGTAGGTTGTGAACTTGAACTGGTGGACGGCCCGTCATTTTGTCCACCAATGATGTTTTGAGATTCCGTATTTTCATAGGACGTGTTAGGGCACGGCTCTTTAGATCTGGGCGCCAAAACGGTTTCTTCCATTTGGGTGCTATTATTATGAACCTTCCTTTGGCCGAGTTGAGATGACGTAGGACACGTGGAATTAGCGCTGGTGGGGGGAATATCCACGCCAGATCGAATATCCAGTATCTGCTGAACGCGTCGTGAAAGCAAGCGCTCAAGTCTGATAAGTCTAGCGAAACATACTCTGACACGACGTGAGCTGTTCTTGACGCGAACAAGTCTATGTCTGGGGTTCCCCACTGACTGAATATTTTTTGTGTCGCCTTTTTTAACAGATGCCATTCGGATTCTTTGCGATTCCTTGAAAGGTGATCCGCATCCGTGTTGTACAGTCCCGGTAAGTGGTGAGGGATCAGTACTATGTTTAAACTGTCTGTCAAAATCAGAAGTTGTTTTGTCAACCTTAGTAGTTTTACAGACTTTGTTCCGCCTTCGTTCTTTATGTATGACACTACAGTTTTGTTGTCGCTCTGTAAAACTACTGACGAATTTTTGAGAAAATTGGCTTTCGACGTGATTGCGGCTATTACTGCGTACATTTCCTTTAGGTTGCAGTGCCATTTTAGTTGATGTTGACCCCAATTTCCTTTTAATGTATCGTTGTTCACTAAGGCTCCCCATTGAACGTCGGAGGCATCTGTGATGACATAATTTACTGGCAACTGTTTGGGGTAAATCGGGGATTTTTGATTGACATTTTCTAACCACCATTCTAGTTCTCTCCGAACCTCGTCTGCAAACCGCCTCGGGCGGGAGTGCCGTGAGGCTTTTGGTAGAAGATTGCTGTGGCGCTGCAGCATGCGGCAATGCAACCTTCCCCGGAGGGTGATGAAGGTCGCAAAGTTGAGATACCCTAAGAGACGTTGCGCCTGCTTGAGGGTCCAACTGCCAGCTGCCAAGCGAGTCAATAGGCATTGACGGATCTTGCCGACTTTGTCCGGCGGTAAACACTTTAGATTGTCTCGCGTGTTCCAGACTATGCCAAGAAAATCTATAATAGTTGTTGGTTTGAGTATAGATTTTTTCATGTTGATACTCCAACCCAGGTTGGTCAGGAACTCTACAGCTATGTGAGCATGAGCTTGTAGGGTTCTTTTGGACTGATGGACAATTAAATAGTCGTCCAAAAATACCACAACACGTAAACCTTTGCGGCGCAACACCTCGGCTATCCAATTTGTGACAGACGCAAACAATCTTGGCGCTGCTGCAAGGCCAAACGGTAGGCATGTCATTTGTAACAGTTGACCCTCGTAACAGAGGCGCAAGTAACAACGGTGTCTTTTTGAAATCGGCAGATGATAATATGCTTGGCTTAAATCGAGTTTTATCATCCAATCGCCCGCTTGTAAGAACTTGGGCATTTGGTGATGATGAAATAAATGAAAATGTTTTGGTTTCATGAATTGATTGAGTGCCTTCAGGTTGAAGATAACTCGGCTCTTTCCATTGTTTTTCGTTATAATGAAAAGTGGGGATATGAACGATGGAGTCCTTGGTGCAAACTCCAGGATTTGATTTTGAATCATCGATTTGATTTCTGAAGACATCAATACCGAACTCGGAGTTTGAAATTTCCGTATTATATCTAATGTTGGAAAGAGTAATGGCGGTGTTTGATTGAATGGAATGTGAGCAGCGGTAATTAATTTGAGAATGATTTTTGGGGCTCCAAGGTGGGCCCACATCTTTCGGTAGTGCCTTAGACAACCGCCCATAAAAGTCCCCGAGTCATTTATATTTATTCCTGTTACCCTGATCCCTACGCCCCCCCTTCTTTTTACTCCCGTGTTCTTCGAAATCACGCTTTTTAGGTCTACCTTGCTTTGTTTTGTTAACTGAAAAAAAATTTTTACGCGAGGTAGAAGCTACCGGCGATTTAGTACGCACTGGAGACTTTGATCGCACCATAGATTTTGCTTTAGAATTAATGTTTTTGTTTAATTTATCAACACCCCCAATTCTTTGTAAATAATGAGATAACATTTGAGGGTTGAACATATATTCTAATGAAGGGGGTATTTTTTCAATATCTTCTCGTATATATTTTCTGTTTAAACCATTTAGGAGGGCTTTACGGCGCAACTCTAAAACTTCAGCCCGTTTACCACAAATTATTTGTAAAATATCATGTGAAACAATCTTATAATCAGAGCCGTCGCCAAATAATTCCTTAAGCTTATCGTGGATTGCAGACATAGTTAGTTTTCTGTCCGGTTTTGATGACCACTCGATCAAATTTCGCAAAGCTAAATTTACAAACTCATTTTGAGCTAGAAAAGCATTTGACAAAGCAGCAAAACTACGCTCCATCTGAAACCACCTAAGTGGAGACGTAGGATCCTCAAAACGTCTCAATTCCTCATTAACTTTTAGTTCAGTGAAAGCTGGGAATGCTACATACTTCTTCTGAACATCAGTATAACGCACTGAATTCCAATCCGAAGAGTCAAACCTTTGCATAGAAGCTATTTTAGAAACTCGATTAGGATCAGCTCTAGACACGGATGGTTCTTTAATAGCTACATTTAGCTCTGCAATATCATTTATCGAAGCGAATGAGTGTGAAAACGGGTCATCTAATGTATTACAAGTTTCTTTCGGTGTAGGTGCAACATATGTAACACAAGACCCACTTGGATGCATAGCAGCATAATTTGCGGTAAAAATATTATTAACATGACTCACCAGTTGCTGTGATAATAAGTCAAACCTGCGATCTATTTCCCGTATAGTATCGTCGCTCCGCCGCCGTCTTTTTGGTGCCGGTTCATCTTCGCTCGAACTTGTACTCGACCTTGAAGACACTGACGCACTTGATGGCATCGGTGCCTCAAGTGACTCGACACTTTCTTGTAACCGACTAGAATTACGATCGTTATTGTTTTCCGACGGCGCGGTAATTTTACCACTATTGTCCATTTTTTACAACAAATATAGTTTAACACGTAACAGAAACAGGACCGAATAAGAATTTCAATTTACTTTCTACTTTAGTCTCAAAAGTAAAACTATTTTATAAAAATAAATCAAATGAAGGTAGATTTTCTTAAATCTAGCGAACGTGCGCGCGGTTTGAAAAACGACGCAACAATGAAACAAATTATGGTGGCTTGCTGCTTGCTGTTTGGTTTAGTACCAGGTTTGGCGGATGGTGGCGTTAGGAGCGCGTTTACGTAGCAGAAAACTGGGACATCTAGCGACTTGGCGACGGAAATGACGATGTACTCTCATAAAGGACTTCGGACGTCAAACGGAACACATAATACAAAACCGAAAAGTATTTCAATATTTATTCGATAATATTAAGACTTATGGCCCGAGTGTGTGGAGTTTTTACAACGAATTCTTTCAACAGAAAATAATTCTTGAAGGAGTTTTCTTTTCTCTTCTTAACATCAATAATTTAAAAAGAATACTCAGAACTACTTTTAGTGTGAAAATTCGACATCTTTATTTATAAATTTCATGATTTTTGAGACTTGAATACTAGTAATTGTAATGGAATTATTTTTTACAACTTTTACTTGCATTATTAGACTTGCCTGTGACTATGTCGTGTACGATCCAAAACTTCGTATTAAAATTAAAAAAATCTGTAAAAAGTAGTTTCATTCCAAAATAAATTGTTTTTTATTTTATTTTTAAGTGATTTTTAAATAAGTGTCGTCTATTTATAATACAGTACTGTCACTGTACAATATGAAACAATTACAGCACACGTGGTCTGCGATATTTCTTCCTGTACATAGCTTTACACTTTGATATGCATTTGTCATATGTATAACATGATTTAGTAATATCATCCTACTATTATTTTAAGTATTAATTGGATTTATCAACGCCGTGATTGGGTGATCACTGGTTTAGTGATATTGTTATGTAAAATGGTAAACACAGCCAGATTTTATCGTTCATTGTTCAGTTTCATCATCATCCGCCTATATTTGTCCACTGCTGTACGTAGGCTTCTCGTAATAAACGCCACAGAGCGCTGGTGACGACAGTCAGAGAGATCAAGGGTAGCTATATCACACTCACTAATGAGTTGTGCCGTTATTGCAGAACCAGGGTTTTATACAGTATTACACCTTACACCCTATTTGTACATTCGACCGCGGATGTCGCTTAACAGAATCGAAAGTGCAACTGATCTTAACACCAAGAACGCCAAAATTAGATTAACACACAGTAGCATTGAACCTATAATTTGTTAATCTATTTTTACTGCTTTTGGACTTTCATTCCAAAAGTCGCTGAGAATCATTAATTCAAAAGTAGATTATTGGGTTTAGCAACTTATAAAACAGATGCTTATTACGAACGTTTGTAAGTTAAGTTTATTTTGCTCCCTTCTCGCGACAAAGACTTATGGTGCGTTGGGTGTTCAGTTGTTTGACACCATTGAATCTGTAAAGCGAATTACGCGGCCGACTGTACTATCAATGAAGAAGTCTATTTAGCGAAAGTCAGTTTTTATTTCCAGTCATTTCCTCGCTAGAACATAAAATATTACTAAATCATGTTCACATTGCCGAATGTCCGATTTCAACTAGCGTATAAGTAATATTGTGATATGTTCGCACAGTTTCCCTACCATGGAGTCAATGAATGGAGAGAATAAATTGAACAGGTACTGAGTGAGACAGACTAACAAATTTCTCTTTCGCACGCTCCGAACTTGGCCTTCTTTCAATTATTTATGGATTAAATTATGGAAAAAAAATCATAACTGAATAGTATTCAAAACAGACATGACAAATCTAAAAAAAAATTGAATATTTATTATTAATTCAATTTAAAACATTTGGTATCAATATCTTCACATAAAAAAAGACTTATAAGCAAGGTATTAAGTATCCTTTGATATTGCTAACGTTTATAGACTACGGTAACTGCTTTCAATCAGGCAGGCTGTAAGATTGTTCTTACCCTTGTGGTAAAAAAAGTATTTATATTAAGCGGGGTACCAAATATATTCGGTTCATTTTATAGAGATTATAGAACGATTTTTATATAATTGAAAAAGGCCTATTTCAACTAATACGTATCTAACCGCTAACATTCGACTATCTGCTTTACTTGAACTATGTGCACGACAACTTAGTGTCGAGTATCTAACTGTATCTTAGTGATCTGTTGTATTAATATAATTGTTTATTCAACTATATATTAAGATTTAGTAGTAGTATTCTAGATCCCGAGTTGTGATTCATAAACAAATATTTTTTTACTCGCAAAAACTTCAATGACAACGGCTACTTAATGTACTAATGGCGACACTTACGCTTGGCCCACTGCAATTCATTGTTTGAAAAAAAAAATACATAATTTCTTGGCGAAGTTAATGCAAATGCTGCCAGCTGTTTTTAGCTTTGCATGATCATCGTCAATATTTATACAGAATGTACCTAATACAACAATGAAGCTACTATAAAATATCCATTTCCATTTGACAGCTAGAAGTGAAAATAGGTTTATGAAATACAACTTGGCTAATTAAATAACATAATTATTATTATAATTTACCTAACTATTAGTGCCTAAAACATATTAATTATTTAAACGTAGGCACAGTATTGACTCTTCTATAATCATGTTTTTAGATTCACACCGTTTTTCACATGGAGGTAGACAGAATCTACAGAATGCCACGCGCTACGGTCCCTGCATACCACTTAAAATAATTTTTTTTTTTTCAAATTAAGTACCAACAACATAAATAGCTTAAATTGAAGAAACTTTTAAAAGTATTTTACAATTTTTCTGCATAATGCTTGCCTGCTTTAACTATTACTGTTTTGGCAGTATGTACTGTTATGACAGGCAAGATTTTAGACGTATATACCTATATTATTGTAAAGATCAGTGTAGTGTAGCGTTCTTTTAGTTACGAGTGTAATATTGAAAAAACAAGTGTACTATTCATTGGTACACATAAAAGTTTGTTCATTAAATATTTGTTCAAGTAAAATTTTCTGATCTAATGATTCTAGAAGAGTTCCAAATCTTTGCATGCAAGACTTATTGTAAATAACAAAACTCAACATGACGCACGTGGTAACATAGTATTACTTAAAACTAGCATGTCAAGTAGTTTAACAATTTAACAGCAAACCATCAAGTTTCGGTGTCCATTGACGTTTTGTTTCGTGAACAATAGGTCTGAACGTGTGAGAATGCAGCAAGCCATGCAAGGCAAGCAAAAGTATGATTTATCTAAATGGAAGTACTCAGAACTACGGGACACTATCAATACTTCATGTGATATTGAACTTTTGGAGGTGAGTCATCCATTTTATAAGAGTATGTATCAGATAACTGAATTAAATAAAAAATTAAATAAAAAACCCCGACACATTTTGTGGCGGTTATCTTGGACCGATTTACATCAAACATATGTAACAACACTCCCGACTAAAACTCACCTTTCAAACAAAAAAAAAACAAAATCAATTCATCACTTCGAGCTACGATGCCACACACACACACACACGAATACACAGACACGTCAAACTTATAACACCCTGTCGTTTTAGCGTCGGGATTAAAAATATGTAATAGAATAACAAATGGATGCGGCGAAAGGGCTGAGGCACTTTTGAGTCACGACACTAGACGGATTTAGTGCGTGGCAATCCTTGGGCGAGTGAAGTACACGCGTATTGTTTGATAGTATTACTAGACTAGTATTTCGTTTGCGAGGTCGCATTGCTAATTTCGTTTCTATTATATTCAAGATTGATTGCTTATGACCTAAACAGTAATGAAGCCTTCAAAAATATGAACCGTATTTTCTATTCAGGCTTGTCGTCATGAGTTCCACCGGCGCCTGAAGGTGTACCACGCGTGGAAGGCAAAGAACGCGCGCAAGACTACGATGGCCGACCAGGAGAGGGCGCCACAGTCTATTATGGATGCTGGTAAGCGCTTGTCAGAATAGTATTGTTAGAATAATATCTCTCTTTCAATCTGTATTGGTCATTCTGTTAATTTTGTAAAGGCCCATTGTACTCAATGACTGCAAATTTCAATAAAAGTCAACTTAGCAATATTTTGATATTGAAGAATCGTTTAATAACGTTTGTTGGTTCATCATCATCATATCAAACATTAAACGTCCACTGCTAGACATAGGTCCCTCCCAAAGATCGCCACGAGGACCGTTCCTGCGTCACCCGCATGCAGCGGATTTCAATCACCTTTACCGGGTCGTCGGTCCACCTTGCCGAGGGCATTTGTTGGTTGTGTGCAGACAATCTCTTTAGCAACAGTATCTAGCTGTTCCCCCAGCATGGCCCTAAACAGAGGGTCGAGTCCCATCCGGGGGCGTTTTTGGCAGCTGTTTAACATAACTCAAAAAGGATTCTTTTTGAGTTATGTCTGGTTTGGAAGCACTATTATGGTGCTCCAATAGTCCGGTTACGTTATCAAACTTCCCTAGAGTAACAGAAAAAATGTGCATCGTCCACATTCATGCATGTCCTGTATGCGTGCGTTTTACGAGTACTGCGCACTTGACCTTTTAGAAGGAGTTGATCAATGAGTAGGGTGTGCCACTGATATCTGTCTTATAAATTTCACGACTTTTGACTGAGTGAACTGATTTGATGACTCTTTTTTTATTTGAAAGCTGGTGCTTCCCGTGTGGTCCCATTTCAATTTGCTCCAATTTTGAACATTTGAAGTCGGTTTTTTTTTGACGAAATTATTCAATTTTCGTACACTCTCCAGCCAAGACCCCTCGCTTGCCGCAAAAGGGCGACATCCTCGGTGCCCGGCACCGCTACTTCCGCATCCCGTTCGTGCGCGCGGGAGGTGTGGGCGGCGCGGGCGGCGCGGCGGCGGGCGAGGCGGAGCGCCGCGGCTGGTGGTACGCGCACTTCGACGGACAATACGTCGCCAGGCAGATGGAGCTGCATCCCGACAAGACGCCTGTGCTGCTGCAAGCTGGTATGTCTAATCATCATTATTAGCCTAATTATAGTCCTACTGCTGCGCACAGGTCTTCTCTTATTTGAAAGGAATTAAGCTATACCACGCTATAGCTTGGCAAATTCGTCACTCCCATAGTCCGCGGGCGACGAGGGATGTAAGGCAACGAGGGGGGCGGCACGTGCGCGCGGGACAGGGATTACCTGCCGGGAGCGTCAGTCGGCCGCCGTCGCCGTTAACGGTAACATGTGTTTTTGGCTGCGGACACTTTAGACAAAACACACACGATATCACTACACGTAGATGAATCCGCTGATAGGTAAAACTATTCGACGTCAAGCCAAACAAATTTACATAAAATGTTTTTCATCTACTTCTTAAAACATAGATATAGCATAATAGACCGAGTCACAAGGATATATATTTGACCTATAATTGGCCTTCTAGGGTTACTAAAAATACCTTTTACATAATGTTAGTAATATTTTATATCTGGAGCACATCATATTCAATATTACGCAACAAATTAACTTATAAGCAATTTTACTCAGGGATATCTTCAGATTAAATCGTAACGTAATTGGTATCGTGTGTAGCGGTGTACAATACGTCATCTGATATTAATGTTCCCCGCCACCCGCGTGGACCATGGGCGTGTCACGTACAAATTTACCAAGGTATAATCAGATAAGTTAGGCAGACTTCACATGAGACCGAGAGAATCTTTCAAGCATGTAAGTTTCTTCACAATGTTTTCTTTCACCATTTGATCATGTGATAAATATCTTATGATTAAACTTAACTTCCAACAAGTCAGCCTTGGGTTTGAACTTGAGACTTTTGACTTTCACAGTCCACTGGTAACGCCGCTTGTTCCGTAGAAGTTTGTGTTTGAGTTATCACAATTTTATTTTCTTGTAAATTCATAGAAGCATCTATAACACAAACATTTGCCCCTACCAGGATCCTTATAACAATAGTCGCTGCGCTGTGTCACTAATCTAACAAATAAAATGTATTGCCAGGTGTGGACGACATGCAGATGTGCGAGCTGAGCTTGGAGGAGACGGGGCTGACGCGCAAACGTGGCGCCGAGATCCTCGAACACGAGTTCGAGCGCGAGTGGGCGCGCCACGCCGGCGCCGCCTACCTGCCGCACGACGCGCGGACACGCTAGGTACCTGTATGTATTTACCAGCATGTTACACAGCCACTGAAGCTTTGGTGTGAGTGGACACGATATCCAACATGTGAAATTACAAAACTAAAGTAAAGTTGTGTGGTTAAAACTGAAATAAAATAGGGCCAAAGGTTTTCAATAATTCAACTACTACCCTACATTCTCTTTTTTGTGCTATGCTACAATCGTAGTACATTACATAGTACAGTACAAACGCATAGAGCATAAACAAAAATACTTACATAATTTTTTATTTATACAGATTTAAAACTATCATCATCATCATCAACCCATTATTGTCCCACTGCTGGGAACAGGGTTGCTAATCCCTGTCATTTGAGAGGGATTAGGCTATAATCCACCACGGTAGCCTACTGCGAGTTGGCAGAGTTTACATGCCATCAAAAAAGTCTCAAGCATGCAGGTTTCCTCACGATGTTTTTCTTCACCGATTGAGCATGTTATAAATACGCACATAACCTCCGAAAAGGCAGTGGTTTGGACTCGAAACTTTTCACATCTCAGTCCACTGGTCACACCACTAGACTACCACAGCTCAGATATAAAACTATATGTAGGTATAATATAACACGTTAATATAATAGTAACATATTTTTCTTCTTTCCAGATATCACATTCCATCGAGGACATAGAAAATTTAAATACGTCGTCGCAAAATCGCAAAGTATTCCACAAACATAGGAATTTGAGTTTTAAATATACACACGTAAGATAGATTTATTAGATAAAGATATAACTTAGTGCTTTCAACGTGCCTTCACAGATTCCTAGATGTATATTAGTGCAATATAATTGAAGGTCGCTGAGATAATTTATATGTGGTCGATTCGTGACAGCGAAGTCAGATTCTTCTAGCTGGCCAATATACAACAAAACTAGACTCCAATTAATACAATATGATAAACATTTATCTTCGTGCCTTAAAATTAATGTATAAGTAAGATATACATTCATACTGACCCTTTTTATGTATATTTTATTTTTTTCTACAAAGCAATCTTGTCATAGATTTTTTTTTATGTTTTACAGCATTAAAAGATTTGGGGAAAAGTACCTAAAGCAATTTTAAATCAATAGCATACTGTTCAAGTGAATTTACACATGTATGTACAATTTATGTGTAAAGTCACTGTCCAAGCAGTACTTAGTTGTAAAAACGCATCTTGACCATTACAAAATTTTAAAAAGCTGTGTCTATGTTTAAAAAATAAACAAATGGGTCAGTGTAAAGTCTCCAAACTCCACAAAAAAAAATTGGAGTTATATGGCATAAAATTATATGGTTATTAACAGTCACGACATTATTTATTATTCCTTCAATATTTTAAATTAATCTTATTTAACAACTGTTTTATATGTCCGACACTTGAGTCAAGTTTATATTGGATTAATTGTTTGACTTCTTTAAATAGTCGACCACGCTAATGAACTTGTTGTCTTTCAATCGATCAGTGATTATATAAATGTAGTGTTAACAAAATTTTCATACAAATCTACCATGAAATATGTGAATAAGAAAAAGTGACATACTTAATATATTTACAATTTTGATTTAACAAAGAATCTAATAATTCTGTAGCATTAAATGTATTATATATAACGCTCCAACTCTATTATAATGGACTCCACATCGAAATCAATGTAATAACGTATTTAAAAAAAACATAAAAATAATATTTGAATATTTAATATTTTTTGTGAGTAAACTGTGATTCGTATATCAGTTAAAATTTAGGTCAGTATTTTATAATGGAGAATTATATTTATTTGAACATTCCTGTCCTAAGACTGGTGAATGGTAGCTTTTGTATTATTTTAATTGTGTAACAACTATTTTATTTTAATTAAGTGTTTTCTAAACAGTATTTAAGCAAACATTCCTGTAATTTTACTTTGAAATGCGGTAAATGTTCAGGTTATTTTTATGTGTACAAGTTTTTAAAGTACAAGGTTATAGAAACAGATTATGCAAGTGCCTTAGTGTGTTATGCCGTTATACACCGAACACTCCATTAATGTATATGCTTTACCAAATAAAAACATGATGAGTGTTATTCTGTTTTTTTATTTCTGCTTCCTTGATGATAGAACCTGAGGTTCACAATTGTTAAGAACAAGTTGAAAATATATTACAATGATCGTGTTCATGACTATAACAACAACCATACCCCCCGTTGCTAGCCTTCAGAATGCTTCGGCAGCTCTCTATAATGTTCGGCGGCTTTCGGGCCACCGATGTTATCCTATTATTTTTTTTAATTCACCTAAATTTAGTTTGTTATTTATTCATTGAATGCAAACATTCAAGTGCTATTAGCATTGGGTTTCTACTATTTTTTTAAAGGATTACACTTCATTCGCCTATTTAATGGTAACTGGCGTACGGGTGATGTGGGGGGTTAGTCCGAGACCGAACCCCATCTTGGGGCCCTCTCTATGGTTGGATCCTCCTTCAACACTTGACGACCCAATTAGCGTAGCGGTAATAAAGGCTGCCTTCTGCGGTATGGTTCCTGGGTTCAAATCTAAGTAGAGGCAATTTTTTGTGTGATGAGCATGCACATTTGATCTGAGCCATGGATATTTTTAGGTTTAATAAGTATGTATTTACCTACAAAAATATATCTATGTAGTGCATCAACCATTTATCCGTAATACAAGTCTCGTTGCTCAGCTCGGAACTAGATGGCGAATCCCGGTAGGGTCAAATGTTTGTATGATGAGCATGACCATGTATCCGAGTCATGGATGTATCTATGTATAATATGTATGTATTTACAACAACAAAAAAAGTATATATGTAGTATATCAACCTCCTACTATCTGTAACACAAGCCTCACTGCTGACTGCTTACCACGGAACTAGATGGCGCTGTGTCATAATGTCCGGGAATATTATTATTGTAATTGTACTTCCCTCCCCTCATTACTGTTATCTAGTAAAGTGTCCACAATCTGGCACTTTAACAATAATCACTCTCTGGCCCCAGAATAAATAAGTCGACTACTCTCCACTTGCTTTGATTGCACTCATTGCAAATAATTTACATGATCCGAGGCTTTCGATCCCAAACGGCTCATAGTTAAACACAGTTAAAATGGCTCCCTCACTGCAGCAATAACGATATTAGAAAACGGAAATGCCTGAAGCCAAATAATGGACTCCAAATGAGAAGACATTTTGTGTTTGTGTACCTTTGTGTGCCTATGTTAAGTTACTAAATGTACAAATAAAGATTTTATTATTATTATTATTATTAGCTAACTGAGTTACTGATGTCACTGTGATATATGGCAGGAGGGTGGCCCGTGTATATACATAATTTAAGTAGGCAAAACTTTACAATGACAAAATCAGTCAAACATGCATTTGATAAAATATTGTCTAATTACTAAAAAATATTGTGAATAAAGTAAAATATTGTTTTACTTTAATTATAGCTTAACAACTTTACACGTGTAAGTTTTCATGTTTTGAAAAAGTAATTTATACATTATTATTATTCATCGATATATTTTCTTCGAAGTTTGTAACGTAAAAATGTCAGATTCATAACTTACTGTCAAATGTCTACTGTTCTACTGTCAGTCTGTCTCTGTCACTCAAACTTCAAAGTCTTGTTCCTCATTCTTGTATCGTATCATAAGCGTGTGATTTTAATTTTATTTATATCGCGTCATACGGCATCTTGGATAATCGCGGAATTTCAAGTGCTAAAAATAAATAATGCTAAATGCTGGTACAAAGCTGACCCGTTATGGTGTCGAGTTAATGGTATTATGAGATTCAGCTGATGTGAAATCCAAGACAAACATGAGTGTCTACAGACGCTACTTGCTGTTGTTATTATTGTTTGTCGTGGTGGTAATTACTCATTCGCAGTCATTACCGTATGATGGTAAGAGATTAAGATGATTAGACAATTGGATAAATCAATGTAAACTAAATTCTTGTGAAAATTATCATTGCATTTCAACGTCTTTGAGAAAGTGTGTTCGCTTTGTTTACTATTACAAAACGGTTTATTAAATAGTTATCTTTTTACTATACACTATCAAACCATCCACATTATACTGAAATTCTGTCTTCGCAATCGTGTTTTAAGTATTTTTGTCAAAATAGCCTTTACAATATTAAATAAAATGGTTATGTTACACAAGCAACGAATTACTGTAAACCAAAAGAAATCTTTCCGTAAACCTTCTAGAACATTCGTAACATAAAATTATGAATTACTAAAAGCCATAATACCATTTCTATTGTTATTTTTTTTCAGTTCACTGGTTAGGTGGCCCCACATCAATAGAGAGGGTGCCAAATTCTAAAAAAACTCCAGACATCTATTGTTACTCTGGAACATCCAAGAATTTGTTTGCTGTATGGCAAACAGTCAAAGTAAGTTGTATTCAATAATTTTTTCACCATAAGTACACTTGCTTATAATTATTTAATTTTATTAATAATATGCTTGTCTTTACTTAATATAATTAATGAATACCTTCTTTAATTTATGCCTGTTTTTAGCATCTAGTGCAATTGTGTAGTGCATTAAATATTTTTAAGTTTAAGTTTATAAAAATGTTAAATTGGTTTGAGTAAGACTCAATTATGAGGTCAAATTTTGACACAATATACAACTGACTTCAAAGATTTTTATCTGTAACCAGTTTGTGCTACAACGAAGCATGGGAAGGTACAGCTAGTATGTTTATAATAATTATAATATTCTTTGTTAATATTTCAGTTCAATATAAAAATTAAAAATGATGAGTTCCGTCAGTACTTTGGAACTAGTCCAGAAGAGGTGTACAAGGAATATACAGAGGACAGCTACGGCTGGTCTACAGTTGTCAATCCGTTCCAGAAGAAGTCACAAAAGTCGGTGACCGTCAGCCTCTTCACTCCAACATGCATGGCCATTAACACACAGGAGAGGCACACTATTGATTTACAGGTCTTGAGTAAGTACATATAGATCATGACTACAATAGTTTACTGTCAATTTAGTTTGACTATAAAATTTATCTTTTTAATTAGAATTATCGAATTGGAGTTTGTTATGGAGTTTGCTACTGGGCTGGGGGGTCACCTGACCGTGTGACCCCTCAGTAGCTACTTTTCTCAATACTTTCGTAAATAAACTTTTCTGTACTTGTCAAATTCAGTTCAATATTAGTCAAAGCAACATCATTAGTATATTATCTTCAGGCACTAGAAAGACTAACCATTTGTTGTAAGATGAAGCTACTGCTCTACTGACTACTGTACTACTTGTACATTAAATGTTTTAAAATATTTTACAGCCAAATTTTGTGGTAATATTGATGATACATAATTACGTAGAATATTGTTCTATTTAGATGTGTTAAATCCTCCAATTGCTTGTTTTCAACACAATATTGTCACTATCTAAATAGGTCACAACTATTTTCAAGTAAATGATAATGGTTCAGATTAATTTGACCCACATTATTTAGCTGAACTAATATGTGCTATTTATATTTTCTGTACCTTGTCACTACTTTAAACTACTTTATACAGATTTTATACTACTGCACCCACATAAATATATTCTGCTTGTGACAATGAATGCTTTAAAGTATTTTCATATGTTAGGGTTAAATAAGTTTTTTAAAAGTAGGTTTATTTCATTATAATATAACTAAAATTCATATATGTAGTTTTTTTTTATATGGCATTGAGCCTTTAATTTGCTTATTTTAAACAAAAACATGGGCTTAACATGAAGTTATTGTTATTTTGTTTTTTTTTGACGTGGAAACGTCTTATAAATCAATGAACACTGGCTGCAGGCACGAAAAATTGTCACGTTCCGCCTGACCCAAGCGTGCAAGCGAGAGCGCGGAACAAGCGATAGAGAGGCTCGATCGGCCTAAGGGATCGGTGTGTTATCACGTAAAATTATCGTCTGTAAATAAACTTACTTTAGACAACCAGATTTTTTTATATAAACATTGATACACATTTGTCTTAGTAAGCCTCTTTAGGTTTACAAGTATTTAATTAGTGGTATATTTCAGGAGTGGACTTATGGCGCGTTATGCTAATGATAGCAGGCATTGCTCTTATATCCTCTTCCCGTGCACTGTGTGGGAACCCGGTGTTCTTCTACCTTTGTGGTATACTTGTTGGTGTATTTGCTTCGTTTATGGTCCTCGTGTATTACATCAGCAAGCTTCTACCGAGGGTAAATATACATATAATACAGTTCATATTGTACAAACTATTCCTATAAGCTCCTATATCACATAGACTGATGTTAAATAACATATGACTTATCTAATTCAAAATGATTTTCGAAATCCGATTATGTAGTAGTTCCATACACCAGTTTTATCAAACAAAATGGACCTACCCTTTAAGATCAGGGAACATAACTATCATGTACAACCTATGCTTACCATAAAATAAGAGTGAAAAGTTGTCTCACTGGCAAATATTTGACAGTGTAGTCAAAATTATTTAACAGTTTAGGAACAGGCAACTGGGGTACAGGTCATTTCTAATAAATTATCTTCTCATAGACTCATATTATATCCATAATATTGATAGTTTAAAATATCACGAACAATTTCTTTCCAGAAAACGTTAACATACGGCATTCTAATTGGCGGCTGGACTGTGGGCGTGTACCTGTTCCAACAGATATGGGAGAATATACGTACCCTCTTGCTAACCTACCAGACGTACATGTTCTGGTACACGCTGGTCATCAGCTTTGTCAGCTTCCTCATCTGCTACAGGATAGGACCGCCCAAAAACCAACGGAGCAAAAATTTAGTTATGTGGATTTTGCAGGTATTGAAACAATTTGTTAAATCAAACCAACTGTTCAGAGAATTAATGATAACCAGTTAAAGGCTAGTAGCGTAATCAGTTGTGAAGTTAAAGATCTTGAGTTCAAAGCGAAGGCACGCCACCATACTTCTCGCTCAAATTAAACTGCCCGACTGGGGAAGTACCTCCGCCTAAGGCTCGAAACAGACATACTGTATTTCAACTGCAATCCAACTGCAAATTTGCAGTTGAATTGCAGTTGAAATGCAGTCCGTCTGTCTAGAGCCTTACAGAAGACCGCAGTGGAACAACAGTTGTTGTGAGTAAGGTTTCCAGAGCTTGTTAGGATTATGACTGTTCTGACAGCATGGGAATTCCGTTCGCTGTCAGTTTAGTAACTCCCCTATTTTAAAACCGGGTTGCAAGCCAGTTTGCCACTCATGTGTTATAAAAAAAGTTGTAAACAGAGTAGAGACAATTTACGACCTTATAGTAGGACTAATTAAGTTTAATATTTACTATTGCAGTGTGTGGGCGTGCTGATGATATTCTTCAGCAGTGAATATCAAGAGGCGTCTGCCGCCGTCATCGTGACGACGCTGGTCGCTAAATACTTCCCACAGTCACTGCTCAACAAAATACTCGGATATTGGTAAGTAATAATAATTAATCCACATATGTATATCCATACTTATTATTTTTAATTATATATAATTTTCTAAGCATCCTGCACACACCTTCTAAGCCTTAATAGTCCTTTTGGCTTACAGTATGATTCTAAATATATATAAATTCAGATGGTGTCACCATTGGACACATTGTCACGTTGTCACATTGTCCATTTTGACGACCTCTGTGGTCTAGTGGTTCGAGTACCGGACTGCTGATCACGAGGTCGTGGGTTCGATTCCCACAGGACACAAATATTTATGTGATGAATATAAGTGTTTGTGTTCGTCTGGGTGTTTCCTATGTATTATAAGTATGTATTTACAAAAAAAAAGTATATAAGTATTTATATCCATTGTCTAGTACCCATAGTACAAGCTCTGCTTAGTTTGGGACTAGATGGTGATGTGTAAAATGTCGCAGAATATTTATTGGCTGAGTAGTTGTGTTTTATTTTAGTAGTGCGAAAAGTAACTGGAATGGCATAACTGCATATTATTTCGACAGGTAAATAAATAAATGACGATAGGTAAACAGCAGTTGTTGGGAACTCTCCAAACAAACTCAAATTTATATAAAACATAAATTCTTTAGTTAGATTAGACATTTGCAAGTTAGTGTTCGTCAAATACGTGTGATTGGCGGTTAGTCGGACATGCTCGCGCGGCTGGCGATTGGAGCGAAGTGGCAGAGCGGAAGCGCCCGGCTCGCGTCGTCGGCGGCGTCGGTGCGTACGCCTCTCGCGCCTCACCCCGCCTCCGGCTAGTGTTGTCCATGCGTGAACAGCAGTCTTAATATTTATGAACAAATTGCAGGCGGTCCAAGTTCCCGCCGAAGCCAAGACTGTTAAGTAGCGAAGAGTACTACGAGGAAGGCGCTAGGGAAACCAAAACTGCGCTGGAAAATCTCAGGAAGTACTGCTCCAGCCCTGACTGCGCGCAGTGGAAGATCATGCTGAAGTTGAACGACTCCAAGAGGTGAGTGTTTAGGTAAGACATTAACATTGGACTGTGGGTTGCATATTATATACTGATATTGTTTTATATGTATTCGTAAAATACTATATCGCGTTTAAAAAAATGGGGGTAGCAGCAGAAGAAAATCCTTTTGGCGGGTAGAAAATACTTTACGACCTATTCTCATACAATAAAAAACGATCAAGCCGTTACGGAGGAGTTCGATAACAAACTTTGTGACAAGAGATTTGTATATATTAGTAATATGTACCTATATGTCGCAGCCAAATAGCATAATCCGCCGTTTGACATTATGGCTAGCCGTTTTGCAAAACAGCGCCGTTTTGTCATGCGATGTTGCAACGATTAGCAGCTGACATCCGCCAGTGAAAACACTGGGGGCGGGCGCCTTAGAAAGACATATACCGATCTAATTGGTGAACTCCTTCTAAAAGGTCGTAACCGGCGCGCGTGCATTACGAGATGTATGAATGTGGACGAGCCAAAAGTGGTATGCGGGGATTGTATCGCGTGGCATTCTGTAGTTTCGGCATACACCCATGGGAAAAAGGCATGAGAGTATATACAGGGTTAGTTGGAAAACACAAACAACCTCGCAGGCCTAGATAGCTAACATCGTAAGCAACAACTTTTGTTCTACGAGTTCTGCCATAACTCAATACATGAAAAAAAAATGATATTTCAAGTTTCTGTTGTATGACACACGAATATTATAAGTCTGTAGTTTCATTCATAAAGAAGGACGACGTGACTCTCGCGCTATTTATAAAGGCTTCAACACACTACTGCTTAAAAATGTTTACAAGTATTAGTAAACAGTTGTTAAGAAACATACGATCATAATATTAGAAAAAGATTTCTTGTTAGATAATGTTAGTGAACATTTCTGAGCAAAATTGTTAGTTAACAAATTGCAAAATAAAACATTTGTTATCATTTGTTTGTAAATTTATACCCAGGCCACGGCAGGGGCAATCCAAACTGCAGGCAAACTGATTTTTCAAATGTTATAAACCTTTGTTAACAATTTCCTCCGATGTAGGAGCACTTAAAACAGTTAACAATTCTTAATAGAATGTAGCAATGCCTAACATTTTTTAGTAAGTGTATTAGTGTAGCAGCACCTTAATAATACACAATATTCGCCAGTTAACTACCTATACCTATGTCAAATACTCGCCGCCTTTGTAGAAGCGGGACGCCTGTTGTGTCGATGTTTATACATATTATAAAATAGTAAAGAATGCAATATTATTACAAGATAAATATTAAATAATAAAAAAAAAATGGATATTTGTACTGAGACTAATTAATATTATAATTTTTTTTTTAAATAGATAATACAGCGACAGCGAGTCACTGTCGCTATCGTCACCTACGCTAATGACAAGGCTTTCTAAACCTAATTAACGATTATACAATTACCCTTGTAGTGTTATTTATTAAATTATTAATTTACGCACATTTCAATAAATAAACTAGGTACCACGCCAGCGCTCTCTGAGGGATCGATAAGTGAGGCACCGCACGCGGCTGTCCCGCGGCTGCCCCTCTCTGATTTTAGCTCGTACGACCACGAATGGGTTTGTGGGCAGGCAGTGAGTACATACCTACACTGAGTCCACAATCGCTTCATACTTTACCTGGCTCCATTTAACTATTAAAAGCAAATAAATCATGCGTAGGTATGTAGATTAGGTATCTTAACTTTCAAAGTATGTGAAGATGATTTACGTAATCGTTTGTTAACGCTTTCCACAGTTTAGTTAAACTACTTACTTAATATCAGCTGGGCGCTTACCTACCTACCTAACTGTCATGTGTGTTACGTTAAAACGAACCATTGAAAGACAAGCAAATATCTACTTACGTCTCTGAAACAACTGGTAGCCTAAAAAACGAGACTTCACTGTTTAATGTTGAATTTAAAGATCCGTCACTGAACACGTATTTTTTGTTGCTTCATTTTTGCACAAAATAGTTCTAACTTCAAATACGCAGTTGCACTGATGTGAGATATCGTGTCCCTTAGCGGTGTCGCGCACTTTTTATGTAGATAGGTTTCTGTAACTATCTGTTTTTTTTAATAACACTCAAGGTATAACCCAACAACACATCGATCGAAATGGCGACGGAAGGAAACATACAACGTGACGCGCGCGCATCTTGGCCGACGGCTGGCTGCTAACTAGGTCAATCGGACAATCGGTCAAGTTCAAAGCTAGCACTCGCAATGCGCCCCCCTTTCTCCGCGTCCCGCGGGGTTTTTACTATGTGCATAGAGTTAGGAAGCGCGTAAAGATATCATGAAATAAATATTTGGTTTTGTATGAAATAAAAAAAAATGAAATCAATGAAATTATTGAAAGTCGTAGAACAAAAGTTGTTGCTTATGATGTTAGCTATCTAGTCCTGCGAGGTTGTTTGTATTTTCCAACTAACCCTGTATATGTATGTATGTATTATTTACATTTATTTTCATTAGGTTCGCAAGCTTCGTCGAAGGTAACTCGCATTTGAGCGACGATGAAGTGTTGGACTATGAAGCGTACGCCTACTCTCTCGAGCGCACGCGCAAACCAGTACCGATGGCCAACTCCACGAGAAACGCGGAGATATCCGATGACGATGACGACACTTCTTATGATGATGATTGAGATTCACTGCATTTATGATTAGTTTTAATGATATTTCTTATGATTTACAATATTACAATAATTAAAGAGGTTTTTAGGTTACATGAATCTACTTTTTTATCTGTGTTTTTAAACCTGAAACTGTTTTCTCATTGACATTTCGTTTATGTCATTGAACTAGTAAACAGATAGTATATTTTTTTTTTTACTACATATACAATGTGGGGAGGACAATATGATCATAAATGAAACTTCGTATAAGTCATGATATTCCCAACCGTCACACAAAAAATCAAATGAATATATCCAGTAGTTTAGCCACAGGACATTATTTTTCATTTTAAGTATTTTCGACATGATGTTTTGTAAACAGGAGAGCACGCGACAGGTTAACGACTTACGTTGCCAGCTCGCCACTTTAAAAACCTACGCCTTTTCTATCAAATTTATTTTCTCAATGCAAATTATACTTTATGCCCGAGCCATAAGAGTCATAAAGCGTGTCATCACAGCTAGATAAGAAAATATGTATGTGCGAAAGAGATAGGTAAGTTTGCTTGTTTCCTCTTTGCTTACTTGTCGACGTGTCTAGGTTACGCGGTCAGTGTGTCACCGGACGTCCTTACTGCCTGTGACGCATTTTATTTTCTCTGGAATTTCGGATGCGCCCGCGCCCGTTTGAAGTCGTATCTTTGTTGTTGTGTTGTGTTGTGTTGTGCGAAATTTGACGCTTTGTTTTAATAGTGACAGGACACATAAACGTATTATAGGTACTTAGTTAAATAGCTAAGTGAACTTTGCGAAATTAGACGCTTAATACTTGGTGTTTCAAGGTTTTATTATTAAATAATCATGCCTCGTTACAATTATACCGCTTCGGAGTACACTGATATGATTTTAATTTATGGGGAGTGTCACGGTAATGCCGCTTTAGCTGTACGGACATACCGTGAGACCTATTATCAAGAGTGAGAAATAACATTATACGTCGGTGTAGTTTGTGTATTCAAGAACACGGCGGACATATTGAAAATAAAAAAATTTAATGACTGGCGACATAATTATGTGATCGAAAAGTGATTGTGAATAATAAATTGATCAGTGAATAACTCGCGGGTGAATGATGCCCGACTATTTGGTTAATATTCTGTGATTTGATTTGTGTAATTGAGCATTAATAACAATAAGAATAATGGCGCCAAACATTACGTCGCTGCGTCGGCCACAGCTTTAACATGAATGAAACCAAGCTGCGTTGCCATTCTTATCGCAGGTCAGTGTACCATTTTTATAAATGGTGTTTTATTTTGTTTGCAGTTTTAAGCTATTTAGTTTGTAAGAAAATTTTTTTTTTTTTAATTTCCATGTTCGGATTTATTTGATAGTTTACAAATGTTTCTATAAACCAGTATTGCCAGTGTTTTCATTTAAAGTCATATTGTCATCTCCACATTGTATACATAATTTAGTTTTCTTTGTGTGTACTATAGCAAACTATATTGTCAAGCTCGAAACAGTTTCTGTACTGCTACAATAGTTAGTGGTAGCTTAAATCCAAACTTTTTGGTCAAACCTCTATGAGTAACGTCACAACGAGAACAAAATGGTGGCTCACGTTTTCGCGCCGGAATTAAAAGTGTTCTTTAGATGTTGTAATATTTTATGGTAAAAAGGCATTTTTTTTTAAATAATTGATTCTTAATACGTACTTTAATGTTTCCCAATCTTTTATGGAGTTGCTAAATAACACGATAAATATTTCATGAAAGAAGAAATCTCAATAATTAATAATTATCGTAAGTAGTACTGGCTACTTATAATTTAAAACTCGGAAGAAATTCAACTAAGTAAACTTCTATTTCAAAGCTCTAGTCCACTTTTGGCCTTTATGTATATTAAAGTTTTTATATTCTGTAATGTGTGCTCGGTATTTGTATTTAAGTAAGTTGGTAAGTATTTACTTTTTGAGAAACGATCTCTTTTCTTTTGTTTACCACAAGGGTGGGAATAGGGTTGCCAACCATACTATTTACTTTTCTACTATTTATATGAATTCATTAATATTGTAACTTGTAATTATAACTTTGTTTGTTATTGCTAAGAGAAGGCCGTTTTGGCTATTTTTCGTAGGTATTATTATTTATATTAGTTCTTTGATATCAATAATTTTACATATTACTATAAATTAATGCAAATTTTTTTTCCTAGTTTTATCTAGTCTGCATATACTTTTGAATTGTAATTTGTTAAGCAAATTGTTAGAATAAAGTTGTAGTTAGGTATTTTTATTTTTCTCTATAATAATATACTTACTATACATACATATAAGGTCCTTATAAAATACTTGAATTCATAGAGCGTATTCAACAAGAAGGTAAGTTACAAAAAGTCACACTTAAGTTTTTATAAATTGTTTTTTTTATGATACCAATTTTCTTACTGCCTTTTACAAACACTCTTACGTGAGGTGAACGACCTTCCAGCTGATCGCAAATTTATTCAGATCTTATTGTAACGATTACATCAATAGTATCTAGTCGCAGTCAACATTTTTTTTTCTACGGATAGCTATTTGTACTCAAATTGACTAGGTATTTTATAAATACTCTGTATAGGTAGTATGCGCAGTATTTCTCGCAATATTTCAGAAGCATTGCCATAGTACCATTCAACATTGAACCTTATCAAACTTCTTAATACATTTCATTTAAATTAATATTCTTTGTAAATTTGATTATTATTATTTACAACAATATTTCATAATATATAATAACTATATATTAAAACATGTTAAACGGAACGAATCTACCATTATAAGTGCACTTAATGAATCCTATTAATATTATAAATAAGAATGTTCGTATGCTATTTGTTATTCAATCACTCAAAAACTGCTGAACGCATGTTGATGAAATTTAGCATATAGATAGTTTATAGTACTACGCGGGTGGCAGCTGCTATATCATAAAACTACTGGATCATATCTTTAGTGGATAATGTTACTTGTCAGAAAAAAATACTAATGAGTATTTGCAAGAAAACTTGTGTCGTTGTCAGTTGTTACATGTTTACAAATGCACGTTATGCTACATCTAACGAAGAATATAAGAAGTTGAAATTTAAATAAATCACGGGCACAAGTAAAATTGATCTAGTGCTTATAATACTAAAGTAAGACAGTAATTTTGACTGTGTCATTTGATACCATCGATTTCACAACATATTTTCAAAAAAATCAACTTAATGTATTCGATTACAAACTTTGATCTTTGTTGATATCGTTCAGAAAAAACATTACATAATGAAAGCGTGAAAAAAGCGTTTATTACCTCTAAACGTTATGTAAGTATTCCATCCAATAAGAATGTGTATATCTTTGAATTGACGCTTATTAATATTTTGTACCTATGAATAAACGTTTGAAAAATACTTTTATTTTTTTTAATAATTATAATAGTAAATACGGCTTTTACTATAAATCCTGCTAATATTTCAAAGTTTATATGGATATTTGTTAGTCTTTCACGCAAAAACCGTTAACAGATTTGCATGAAATTTAGCATACAGATAATATGATTAATATTATCTGTATGCTAAATTTCAATCAATATATTAATAACCTGGATTAACACATAATTATAATACTAAAAACCGTAAAATTATTTAGGAAGTTTCCTAAATAGCTTGTTTTTAATTCAAAAGGTACTAAGATTATTCAATATATTAAGTAATTTGCAGTTCTTTAAGGATTTTAGAGGAGGATTTTATCATCAACTCTGTTATTTACTTGCTTGAACTTTAGGTACATATACTCTACCTTTAGCTTTGTCTGACTATAAGTTTTACTGTGATATAATGAATTGTATCTATTTCGAGGACGACGGTAGGTGAAAAGAAGCCTAGCGGTGTGACCAGTGGACTGAGGTCTCGAGTTCAAATCCAAGGCACGCACCACTGACTTTTCGGAAGTTATGTTCGTATTTATCACATGCTCAAACGGTGAAGGAAAACATCTTGAGGAAACCTGCATGCTTGAGAGATTTTCGCCGTAGGCTAGCGTGGTGGACTATAGCCTAATCCCTCTCAAATGAGAGGAGACCCGTGCCCAGCAGTGGAACAATAATGGGTTGATGATAATGATGAGGTAAAAAAAAAAGATTGTTAGTAAATATTTTAATAAGAATAATACACGTCATTATTTCATTGGTTACAATCACGACAAACATACATATTAATAAATTAGCACCAATTAGTGTAAAAATATATCTAAATGATTGTATGCAAGTGCACTCAATAAAGATCTAAAGTTTTATAAATATTATCTCTTACATACTAAATGTTTGTAGCATGTTGGTGTATCTACGGAATTGACTGTCTGTGAGGAGCTTTGAGATAAGCGACCTTAAGACTGTCACACATGATTCAAATTTAATTGCAATTAAAATAGTTTTGAGACCTTTTATAATATTTAATTTTTTTGACATTCTGAAATCAACTTAGTCTACATAGTATTAAAGTTATTATTTCTTCCTCATTGTTTAAGTTCGCGTCTTGTACTGACTTTCTAATTGAACTTAGCGTTAATTTGTTATGATAACATTTGGTGTAGACTTCACAATGTTATAATTTATTTGTTAATTTAATCATATTAATGAGTAATGGCACATTAATGATATTAGGTACACTTAGGCGGCTCTGCTAGCTTTTTTGCTTTTGTCGAGTGTCTGCGGCGGCGGAGGTGGCTTCGCTGACATATGACGACTGTACAACCTGTAGTCAAATAAGAATATAATTTATACGACGAGCCAATTAGTTCAGCGGTAGTTAACGGCCTTCAGTGCTACGTGTCCCGGGGTCAAATCCCGGAAGGGACAAATATTTGTGTGATGAGCATAAACATTCATATCCGAGTCATGGATGTATCTATGTATAATATGTATGTATTTACAAAACAATAGTATATAGCAGTATAGCAACCAACTAGTATCCGTAACACAAGCCTCGTTGCTTACCACGGAACTAGATGGCGCTGTATCATAATGTCCAGAAATATTTACTTATTTATTTATATGCGAGATTCCACATACACTCCAGGGAAAGCGTAGTAATGATTAAATGTTATGCTTATGACGTTTATAGGTAAGTCTTGAGTTCGAATCTAAAGCAAACATATTTGTTTTCAAAAAACTCGCGTAAAGCAACAGTGGTTTTATCTTTTTTGTTGTGTGAAAGAGACCCGTACTCGAAAGATACTATAAAGTTTAAATGAACATTTAATTTAATTAGATGTATAAGCATGTTTTCCAATCTTATTAAATAACAAATATAACGTCTCAAATTAAAGTCAAAGTCAAAATATCATTTATTCAAAGTAGGCCAAATTAAATTGACTCTTTTTGAACGTCGACAATAAAGACAGCCCCCAAAAACGCCCGCCCTTCACCGCTTCCTAGTGTTTTTGCTGGGAAGAAGAAAAGGCGCAACAAACTCCTCAGCAATTATCTTCAATTAAACTAAGAACTACACCAGTCTCATATTGATATTACATACACAAAGCATTGTAAAACAAAACCAACAATTTTGTATTTAATTTAAAAAGAGTATCTATGGAGTTTCTTGCCGGTTCTTCTCCATAAGGTCTACCTTTTGGAACCGTGCAACTAAATTCAATTTAATTCGACAATTCAAAAGTACCTGTATTGGTCTAATTGAAATAAATGATTTGATTTGATTTAAACTTATGATTGATTTACTGACAGCAAAGCAAATTAAAATATTTATTTTGCTAGAAACAATGTTTGGAAGTGACATATACATTTATATTAGAAAGTAGGGCATAGCGAGATTTCTCGCTCAAATTGAGCTGCCCGACTGGGGAAGTACCTCCGCCTTACAGAATACCGCAGTGAATCAACAATAGTTGTATTTCTGCGAGTGAGTCAGGTCACCAGAGCTCATTGGGGGAGTGACTATTCTGACAGCATGGGAATTCCGTTTGCTGTCAGTTCAGTAACTGCCTATTTTTAAGACACCTGAACGGTTTCTAAGCGGTTTGGCAACGCATTTGCAAGCCTCTGGTATTGCAAATGTCCATGGGCGGCGGTCATCACTTACCATCAGGTGAGCCGCCTGCTCGTTTGCCCCCTTATCACCATAAAAAAAAGCGCAATAGAAAATAACGGTCTATTATACTTACACTTTATAAGTCTCTGAACGCAAGTAGTCGAGCACGTGGGAAGGTCCCAACTTCAACTGGTCTTCGATGGGCGGCACCCAGAAGTTACCTTCAAGTCTCAACACCGACTTGTTACTCGCCAGGTCCAGAGATCCTGTGGAAGTCATGATTATCTTCTTTAATACTTCTGTCTTTTATTATTCTTTTTTCTTTATACCTGCTATTAACTAGCTGATTCCCGCGACTTTGTCCGCATGTAATTAAACGAAAAAATCGGCAATGTTTTATACTAACTTTTCACCCTCGTTTTACCCCATTAGGGGGTGAATTAAAAAAAAAAAACTTATCGCTCCCCTACGCTCTTTAGGCTAGTTTAGGCCCTGCCTTGATATGTCAGTCAGTCAGCTTCTCCTTTTATACACACATATAGTTATAAATAGGCAAAAGTGGTATGCAGGGACCGTAGCACATGGCATTCTGTAGTTTCTGCCTACCCCCATGGGGAAAAGGCGTGAGTGTATGTATATAGTTATAAATATAGATATTAAGACTGTCTCGTTGGTCTTGTAGTCGTAAAGTACAACTGCTTAGCAATAATAGGTCTTAGGACCTGAGACATTCGAAGAAAGTGTTATTGGGTTTTTCTATTAAATTCTCAGTAGCAGCTTGCAGTGTGGATTCGTGCCCGATTGATGGCAATAGGCTCGCCCCCTATTATACATGGGACCTAAAACGTAGAAAATATAGTTTATCTAGGCATTTAGTGATATAATCTTACCGATCTCAGGTGGTAGTACGACAAGTCTGTTGCCTTGCAGGTGTAGTTCCCTCAGCCGGGCCAACTGGCCCAGTTCGCGAGGCACCTCGATCAGATCGTTCTCTCGCATTGATAGCTAGACAAAAAAAAACAATTAGATATATATACAAATATAGATACCAAAGTAGAGTAAGTCTGAATGAACAAGGAAAAATGTCTACATTCTTATCTATATTATTTTATTATTATATTATTATCTATTATTAAGAATATAAGTTTAAAAGTAGTCTACCCAACTTTTGAAACTTACCTTTATAATAATAACGGTGAAAATTTTAAGTCTAAAGCCAAGTTTGCTTATTGAATAAATAAATGATTTTCCTAATTCACCATTTATGTAAACTGTAGTGACGTAAATGTAACAGAACACAATATTACTTCATCATCATCATATCAATATTACTTACAATTTGCAAATTCTTCAAGTTACCAATTTCAGCAGGTAGATATTCAAAGTCATTATCACCCAGGTATAGAGCACGGAGACTATCTGAAATCGTAACATCATGCTCATTTGTACATTTCTTTCAGAATTCGTTTTGAATGCATTCGTCAAAGATCCTTTGTATTACTGATGAAGATGGTGGAATCTCTAAATTGTCTAGTTTGTGATAAAGTAAAATATATTTATCACAACTTTGATGATTTGGTTTGGTTTTGATTTGGGGTAGTGTGTCAAGACAAGACCAAAATAGTATGTTAATTAGATTTAGGAATTTGTAATACTAGCTTGGCCAAACCAATATTGTCAGAGGCAGCATCTTTAATTTTGTTAAGGGTTCCATAAATAAATAAATAAATTGATTATATTAGATATAATTAAGTGAAAAATACATACCCATAATAAAGAAGTTTCCAGGCAAGTTCTTTTCATTCAAATTGTTATATGTGAGGTCCAAGATTTCCAACACCGGAAAAGATCCAAAGCCTCTTGGTAACCCATACAGTCTATTGAGAGAGACGTTGAGAATACGGAGTTTTGGCAGCGAAGACAGACTGACAGGCAACTCCTGGACATGGTTGTTAGCTAGATTCAGTATCTCCAAGTTTGTAAGGTTTGCAAGAGCAGCAGGAACAACCTGTATCTTATTGTGGCTTAGAGAGAGACGGGTAATGTTTGCGAGGCTGACTGAAACAAAAAGAATATAAAAAATAAGAGAGTGTGAAATGTAAAGACTAAAACGGAGCACATTTCTATGAAGCAGCACAGGCGTCCGCTTAATGGAGACTTAACAGTTATAGGCCTAATATGGCTGTTTTGATTTAGTGTTATTGGGTTTTCTATTATCTTTCATCAACCAGGACACCTTGTGGTTGGCAATAGTCTTGCTCACAAAAACAATTATGACAATTGCAACAGAAATATTAGATTCAAGAAGAGAAATAAAATTCATCCTATAGCCTAATTAATTTAATTGAATACTAACATACTCAATAACAACCAATAAACAGAATGTTCATGAATATTAAGGAAAGAATTGGTACATAATATGTAGTTTCATGATTAAGAGTATGACATCATTGGTTAAAATTAACTCTCATATTTAACTTTACAATGGAAAATGCGCATATTAATTAAGTTAACTTTATATTATTAAAGAACTAAGATTATATTAGTAAGTACCTATATTTTAAAATTGGTGGGTGTTGTTATTTACATAAACAGTAATTTAATTAAGTAAATCACCAAAAATACTACAGCAGCAGATTTAAGCGATTAGCAGACATAAATTAGAAAACATTTTGAAAACAGTTACATACTACAAAGCAAGAAGTTTGTAGTTATACCTATAAACTTCTTGGTACTGAGCACATACACATTCAAACGAGTTCCATAAAAACAGGTAGCACTACACCTTAAAAGGCTAAACTGGTTAATAGCAATAACTTACACAGTCCAGGTATCTCATCAAGGCTAGAGAGGCCTTTATCAACCAAATCTATTTCAGGATTGTTAATTTCCTTCGCTTCTTCAATAACTTTTTTCGCTTTCGACATTTTGGCTGTGTTTGGAATACAGGAAACTGGAGGTTGATGACTCATATCAATAAACAGCTGAGAGCTCAGTCTATGCGAATCGTGATCCAGATCAAACTTTTGTTAATTTTAAACATATTAGCAAACTTAAGCTCATAATTAAAAGTAGTTAAGTTATCTGAGTATCATTTTATTTTGATAACATTATTAGGAAATAAGAGTACAGTACCTACGAATCTTTAAATCATTCCTCTAACATATAATACTAGTGACTGTGAGTACTGTTCCTGAAACAGGAGCTTCAGCACGAATCAAGATTATATCCGACCAAACGATTTTTTGAACTGGGCCTAAACATCTAACATTCAGATAAATTACTAAAATCTTTATAATATATCCAATTTTCGAGCTAGAGTGTCCGAATATTGTTAAAAATTGCGATATATTTGAACTGGAACACGACAAATGACATGACAGTTCGGACTAGGGAAGTTAGTTTTTAATATTGGTAGTCGCAGGTAGTCGATAGAATTCTCAATAATATTTAAATATTAACAATATTGTTACCATCATTGATAATATATTATGTTCTATACTACTTATAATGATGTACTTTTATATCACATCAATAACTGTATTGCACAGAATAATGGAGTATTGTGACATTCAACAGTTTCAATTTTTTGTTTAACTCTGGGACCAAGCACCTCTGAAGTTTTTAAGCAGTAATTGAAATAAGTTATTACGTAATTAAATTTGGCTAAACATGACTTGATTTAACATAATTGCAAATACCGTGATCGTAATTATCGATACTTAATATCGATATATATAATTTGCTCGTCTAGTGTTGTATAAATATAAATCCGATATCAGTGCTGAGAACCTGTACCTATCCTAGATTGGATTCTTGGTTGTCTTGGTTCCTATTTTTATGGTGTATATTATAATATAGCAATTTTATTGAAATTCATTCTGTGTGTGAAAAGTGTTTCATCACTAGACGTCTCATCACTATTGTTAATTCATATTTGCCACAGACCACAGAGTACATTTATATATACGGAAACCACAGACCACAGAGTAAAACAGTAATTAACGAGTTTACTTTGTTCTTAATTACCATTTATGTCTTTAATTAGCGTCCCCGTTCTTCATACCAAATTACAGTACCTATCGTACTTTACGAACATAATCCGTGTTTGGGTAATCGTTATCAGTTTGTATCACGATTATTAATGTCAAAATTGATTGAGCTCTGTGAAATAGTTTTGATAAGCTAATACTTGTGTTGTGTTAGTTTCTACCCAACCAACGTTACACAGTAAGTGTTAAATTCAAATAATGATAATTTAAAAAGTAAGAAAAACATTGTATTAATGGGTTTCTCTAACTTCGCTGTCTAAGTACCAAGTACCAGTTAGATTTTCTCTTAATCATTATAATAATTCAAAGAGTTTCCACTCAGACACAAGGACCCTTTTGTAGATGTTGGTGCAACAAACCATTCAGAATTACTGAACTTTGGCCTACCACTTATCTTTTACTTAGATATCAGGTCAATAACATTGAATTGAAATTAATTTTATATGTTATTATGGTGTGTATTTGAGTAAGTAATTATTACATTATAATCATATTTAAATATGATACTAGAAATGATACAAGCACATACTTTTATTGAAACTTTAAAGTGACTCTGACTGGACTTTCTTATTAAATAATATTTTAATGATATATTATTATTATTAATTTAAGAGCTCAGCTCTTGTCTGTGGAGCCATCGCCACTGTTCTCTAGCTCCTGCTTTCTCTTTTAATGATATTAGCTCTATATTTTTTATTGTTCGTCTTACTAAGTATGCTCAAAATCAAAAAATCAAAATCAAAAGGTTTTTATTTCATATGAACTTTTTCAAGCATTTATAAAACGTTATGACTCTAGTTGCAGAAAGGAGTATCAGAAAGGAGTACCAAACATAAAAAAAAAATATTAAGTGTGCAAAGAGGTTGATGATATAATACTTTGCATTACATATTACATGTAACCTAAAGAGCCTCCAAGGTGGAACAGTCAGTAGTTGCTAAAAAATTTAATTTGTGTTATATCACTAGATATAATATAACAAAGTCCCTTTACATTTATATTTCTGAATGCAAGGAACTTTAAAATCATGGGCATACCTAGGTGGGGAACCGGGTGGGCAGTGCCCACCCCAGAATGATCCAGTGCCCCATGTTGGGCTAGCAATCAGAAATTCTCATACTGTGCCCACTCCAGGTGCCCACCTCAGGACGGGCCAAGGCAAAGTCTAGATGCACCCATGTTAAAAACAAAAAGTTTTCACCACATAGAGTGATGTAGAAAGAAGGCTTAGGTGCTCATTAAGGTTTTGTGTAAATTGACTGAAATATTGAATTGAGGAAATCATCACACTGTATTATGGAAGTAATTCTCTTTAAAATACATAGAGTAGCTATGTGTTGTTAATTAGTGCTGTACATAAACTAAAATAAAGTCTCTATTAATTTCTTATAATGAGTCATTTGAGACAAAGAACATAATAAAAATACACAACAAAACATTTGTGTTAAAGCTATTATAGAAACCTAATTAAATTGTATACCTACATTAAATAAGGTTAGTGGTATAGTTAATTGTGTTTTCTAAAGTAGTCAGAGAAGCAGTGTGAAGTGTGCTTGTAACAAAATAGGATATAAACTTTGATCTAATGAATATTAATTATTGTTTAAATCTTTAAACCAACTAAGTTGGATATATTCGAAAAATTTTTGCATGTCCATTTTTTTTATTTTTCGTGAATTGATACATGATTGGCAAATTATATATAAAAATACTTGTCAGATAAATCCAACTTTTGCACTTAAAGGGTTAAGAGATTCATAATACAGAGTGATTGGTACTGGTTGCCTTATAATAATTATAATTATTATAATACAATATAATTAATAGTTAACAGTGGCTGTAGTTTTAAAATAATATAATGTTGAAGTTAAGTTTATATTCTAGCGATGAGTGAGAGACCCCAGCCTCTGAAGGCCATCAACAGGCTGTTTGAGGGCAAGGAGGCATGGCAGATAGTCACCATGACTGCATCATCAGTCCTGGCTATTGTGTGGGCTCACAGCTTGTACAATGCCAAGGAAAGTAAGTATTTTAATTATATTTAATCTACTCTTCTCTAACCCTCCATTCTTGGTACAGTCAAAAGCCATTCATTCAACCCTGATTACTAGCACAGAATTACTAATGGTACCACATACAGTGCAGCTACTCTTCAGCTGTTCTTTACTATAAATACTTTTAGAACCTAGTCAGGGTTGGGCAAAGAAATGGTAGCACCAACTCCACCAACCCCAGCTAGTATTAATTAAAATACAACATATCTAATGCTAATGCACAAAGTTATTACTATTTTAGCTTTATTCAGGTTTACTTTCTAGAATACCATGAAGCTGTGGTAGCCTAGTGATAGTACCAGTGGACTGAAGTGTCAAAGGTCTCGAGGTCGAACCCTAGGCACGCACCACTGACTTTTCGGAAGTTATGTGCGTATTTATCACATGCTCAAACGGTAAAGGAAAAACATCGTTAGGAAACCTGCATGCTTGAGAGATTATCTCGATGGCATGTGAAGTCTGCCAACCCGCAGTAGGCTAGCGTGGTGGACTATAGCCTAATTCCTCTCAATTGAGAGGAGACGTGTGCCCAGCAGTGGGACTTTAATGGGTTGATGATGATGACTTTGTAGAATTACGAGAATATATTATGATCTTGAAGGAGTTGAAGTCACAGTTACATATGTTCTTCCTAATAGGTCTGACATCTCGACTACGAAAAGAATTCTTCCGATGGCTCCGTCAAGTGCCAATAGTCAGGAGAAAGATTGACGAGAAAATGTCAGAAATTAACAGCGACTTCAGGAAGGACGTCACTAAGCGATTAGCGGGAGTTACTATAAGGAGGGAGCTGCCTGAGAAGGGACTGGATTCCGAACAGGTCATGGAGGAGGTCAGGGACCATGTGGCTTTGGGTAAGACTTCGATTACATTATATGACTTCTTGTATACAAATCTAGATATTATCAGAACTGCCTCGTTGGTCTAGTGGTCGTACGTAAGAGGGAATTGAACCCAAGACGTGCAATGCCCAGATCGAGCATGTTATTGGGTTTTTCTATGAAATTCTCAGTAGCAGCTTGGAGTTTCAATTCATACCCGGTTAATGGTAATAGGCTCGCCCCCTCCTATTACATGGGACCTAAACATACCGGCAAAACGAGGGTGTACATTAGTACACATCTGCCTAACCTTTCGGGGACGACAGGTCAACGACATACCATCACGTATGTATGTATGTTTATCAGAAAGGGACTTGGACTAGCTTTGGATTTCCAGATGAGGTAGCAATTACAGACACAGTGGAAAATGCATTGTTACAATGGTAGTCGTTCACCCCTCCAGGTCTCAGGATCAAGGCACACTGAAATAAAGTCAAAGCGAATCATATTGTCTATAATCTCCAAAAAAGTACATAGCATATTTACTCCTATCTCCACAATCTAAGGAACACATTTCTATCAAGGCAAAAATAACGTGCGCATACTCGTACCTTCGAGCAGACGAACAGTATTGGCTATGGACTCGATAGCCCATGGTTATGTTACTAGGCTAATATTATGTCTTCTACAATACTTAGTTCTTCACATCCTGTATGATGTGCTACCTTCTGTGCTACGCGTCCCGAGTTTGGAACTCGGTAGGGACAAATGTTTGTGTGATGAGCATCAATATTTGTATCAGAATCATGGATGTATCTTTGTATACATATATATAAAAAAAAAAGATGTATGTAGTATATCACTTTTCTAGTATGGGTAACACAAGCCTCGTTGCTTACCACGGAACTAGATGGCGCTGTATCATAATATCCATATACATATATGATTTATTTATTACTTTTTATGTACAGGTGCCTACGACTGGCAGGGAGGCAGCGTATCAGGCGCAGTGTATCACGTTAGCCAGGAGATCAGCAAGGTGGCGTGTGAGGCCTACAGCCTGACTGCGTACACCAACCCTCTGCACGCGGACGTGTTCCCCGGCATCAACAAGATGGAGGCCGAAGTCGTGAGGCTGGCCGTCAACCTGTTCCACGGAGACGATGATTGCTGTGGCACGGTGAGTTTGTACACTCTAACAAGCTAATTGGTTTACATACACACATGGATCGGTTGATAGTTGCATGCATACCAATTAGGTTGTTAGACTGTACTTTGTTGATATTTCATAAATCATCATCGTTCCAGTGCCCTCTCTAATTCGCACAGAAAGAGAAGGAATGGGAAAGGGGGAGAGAGAAACATGACGGACGACACAATAAAAAAACAAATGCCAATCTCTTAAATTAAAAAGTAACATATTCCCAGAGAGTTCCATATTTGAATTCCGTAATTGTTTTTTTATTGTTAGTAAATGATCACTTACAATAAAAAGAAAATTGCAGAAAGTATCAGTGCTTGACGTAAATAAAGCCCTACCATTTCCTCCTCGCTGACCAAATTTTTGACCACACCATGACCTAATATATAAATGTAGGTATGTAATGTATGTATAATATTGTATTGCTCATGCTAACATGAAAATAGAAGACTTGTATTCCTTTGTGGTCAAAGGTCGACAGTTTAGTGGCATGATCCAATATAGTAATAGGCGCTTATATCCGATTGCTTCATATCAGTTTATGTACTGAACTACGTGTACAAAGAGGCAGCCATTCATTGGCAAACGACAGCCAATCTCATCTTTAGACGGTCGCTATTTATCGGTCGGTATCAGGCCTTCTTTCTAGAGATCTTAAGAGATAAAGCAAAGAAAAAGAAGATAATCTGAGTCTCTAAGACTCAGATTATCTTCTTTTTCTTTGCTTTAAGGGTTCACCTGCTATCGATGATCTGCCAAAAATGTCTGACCTCTATTTCTTGCCTTCTTCTGACATGTGAATACAACAAAAAAATACAATCCTTCAAAATATCTTTCAATGACGGATCGAACACTATAGTCTTACATTGATCATTATTATTTTAATCAATATCTTCTATCTGTTTAATTTGCAAGCTGGTATCATATGGATTAATTTTTACTAAAAACATATTTACTCGATTTAAAAACATTCAATCAAAACCTTACCTACTTTACCGTTCACCGCATTAGTCATTACATTTTCTATTGTGTTCTAATTACAAATAGAATGGCCTTTTCAGGACTTTAAAATGCAGGTTTGATAGTTTTGTTTATAGTCTGTTAACATTTACCTTGTTCAGTTAATTAATTTATAAATTAAAGGTTAAAGAGTTTTAAAGAATTCGATTACAATAGCATACGGTGCTAAATTTAAAACATTTGAACGTAATCATGGATGCTCCATGATTAGGGTAAAATTTAAGGTGTTGGGTGTCTTGATGTTATAATTATACTACCGTACATTTTGTTAATTGTTAACAAACCAATTTAAGCAGAATGACGTCACAGTATTCTCTAGTCTTGCAGTTTTATGCTTGGATTAAGATTACCTAAATATGGGATTAAACCAATATCAATTTGCCGCGATAAAATCTGTGGAAAGTAGTATTATTCCTACGTGTGATATAATATTACGCAAGTGTAAGAAAACAGTACATAATCTTGAATGTTGCTGTTTCTAATAGATGTACTGAAATACTGTTCATGACCTTGTAAACAAATTATAATTATCCGAAGCGATAAGAATGATAATTAGTCCAACAATAAAAACTTCGCGAAGGAAAAATACTAATGTGAAGTAGTGGATGACGTAGCATGTTTAGTGTTTACATGTTGTAATTCTACAGTATTTGCTTGTTAAGATAGTCTCGAGCAGCTGTTAACGTTTTTTGGACCTTATTTCTTATAGTCTAAAGGTCATTTGGTGGTTGGTTGGGTGAATGTCGAAAAATTTTAGTAAAATAATGTTACCTTATATCATACTAGCTGCCTCCTGCGGCTTTGCCCGCATGGTATATAGATAAAAGTAGCCTATGTGTTAATCCAGGTAATAAACTACATGTATGATAAATTTCATTCAACTGTGTTAAGCGGTTTTTGCGTGCAAGAGTAACAAACATCCATCTATCCATACAAACTTTCGTGTCTGTGATATTAGTAGGATTAGATACAGCTATAAGTACATACACATAATATATAAGTTTATTACATACATAACGTGCCTTTGCTTGTGATCAGAACACTCACGTAGGTGCGTGCTTGTATGCTTGTTCATGAGATAAAAGTTTTGTGCGCATCAGACAACTATTTGACCGACAAATAGTTGTCTGATGCGCACGCGCAAGTCTCGTATAAGAATGTATGACCTTGTCGCGAAGACTGCGACTAATAATAATATAATAATTGTAACTGATAACACGTGTTCTCGAAAGGGTATGTAGGAATGTAATGATGTACCTACACCCACATTTCTCTGGTGAATTTTAGGTTCTATGTAATAGTATTACCAAGAACCGTCAAATACAAATTACTTGCTGATAATAGAAGATTCTTAATCATCATCGACCCATTATTGTCCCACTGCTGGGCGAGTCTCCTCTATTTTTTAGGGATGACAGTTTACGAGAGATTCCTAGAGCTTAACTCCTCCAAAACGGCTCGACGGATTATTATGAAATTTTGTATGTATATTTTGTAGGTCTGAGAATCGGTCGTAGGCAAATTTTTGACCCGTAGGTGAAAAAGATGTCCCGCACCAGACTTTAAAAAAAAAACTTATAGCCCTAAATTTTCACTCTTCTACCATCAACCCCTATAATGTGGCAAAACAACTTTTGCTGGGTCAGCTAGTTTATACATAATAAAGCAGTTATAATCTCCATGTTTAGGTAACTACTGGAGGAACAGAGTCCATCATAATGGCGTGCAAAGCGTTCAGAGACCTCGCCTACAGCAAGGGTATATCCAACCCTCAAATCGTCGTGCCCTCTACTGTTCACTCGGCGTTCGATAAGGCAGCGCAGTACCTAGGACTGTCCGTGAAGACCATACCTGTGAACCAAGATACCATGACCGTTGATGTGGAGAAGGTTAAGAAGGCTATCGGCAGGAGGACTTGCTTGGTAAGTTTTGAGTTACACTCAAAATATCATTTACCAATTTAGAGAAGGCAAAATTTGATTGGGTCTTTTGAACGTTGACTATCAGACAGATCTAGACAGACTATAGAGACAGCTCCTAAAATCGCGCGCCGTTCATCGCTATCTTGTGTTTTTAATGGGAAGAAAAAGCGACCAACAAACACATAAATGATTCTATATAATATTATAATGATTCTATTAAATATTAACTACTTTGAATTTGCATGCATGCCTATCCATTTTACTGAGAAGAAAAATAAAATATAGAATTATACATACAATAGCACTCTTGACCTCCATTGTCTCACATGTCCATATTTACCTATAGGGACAGTGGAGTTTAGATTTAATCGGGTGACCATTTATTTATGTAACTAAAAAGTCATTAATTATAAATACTTAGAATTGTTAGCCATAGTAGATTATAACTATATATACGTACAATATAAGTACTGCAGTGCCTGTAGTATTTGTTTGCAAGTATATAAGCATCTTCTTTACATATATCTAACTCCGATTTTTCCAGATCGTAGGTTCGGCACCAAACTACCCGTACGGGACAATGGATGACATAATCGCGTTGTCAGACATCGCGATGGAGTATGAAGTTCCGCTGCACGTGGACGCGTGTCTCGGCGGGTTTGTGGCCGCCTTCATGCCTGATGCGGGCCATCATGTGCCCGTGTTTGACTTCCGACTGCCCGGAGTCGCTAGCATATCGGCTGATACACACAAAGTAAGTGTGGTAGCACAAACTACTATAAGTTTGTACTAGACTTAGTGGTTAAGTACTGTAAAAATATCACATGATTTGAATTCCCTTAGTTGTTCTTCCCTTATTAAATAGGGGGTTTTGTTCTTGTTTCTTAGAAGGGACGCAGATTTCTCTCGTTTGAAATCTCTTGATTAGATTTGTGTGACATGCCCAGGAAGAGATGGACTGTTTAAAGTCGATGTTGACTCTAAATAACATCCTTAAATCTATACATATTATGCGTAAAAATATATATATCTTAAGTACAAATGTCTATACTTATAACACAAGCAAAAGCGAAATTCGAATTGCACTAAGGCAATAAATAAATACAGTTTGCATAATGACATCAAATTCATCTACGCAAAAAAATTACAGTTTAAATACTTTACTATGCACCTTCCGGCATGGTAATAATGTTGCGTTTTGCTTAACACATTTCTTTATGAATACACCAAGGTTGTGTACTTTAATAACCGTCTACATTTAAATACCTATCTTCTCAAGTAATATTCCCTATTATCAACGTCATACGATTTTGTTCTTTATTCCTATTACAGTACGGGTTCGCTCCTAAAGGCACGTCAGTCATACTGTATAGAAAGCCGGAGTACAGACACCATCAGTATACGGTGACGACGGAGTGGCCCGGCGGCGTGTATGGCTCACCTACTGTCAATGGTACGTATTTGGTGCTCGTGCATTAAACAACCCAAACAACCCAATTATTGACGACCCATTTAGCTCAGCGGTAGTTAACGCTGCCTGCTGTGCTATGAGTCCCGGGTTCGAATCCCGATAGGGACAAATGTTTGTGTGATGAGCATAATTTGTATCCGAGTCATGGATGTATCTATGTATAACATGTATGCATTTACAAAAAAAAGTATATATGTAGTATATCATCCATTTAGTACCTATCCGTAACACAAGCCTCGTGGCTTACCACGGAACTAGATGGCGCTGTGTAATAATGTCCGGAAAATATTTATTAATTGTCCCACTGCTGGGCATGGGTCTCCTCTTATTTGAGAAGGATTACGCTGTCAAGACGTCACGACTTTTCTTCTAGGGGAGTCCCGGCCTCAGTGCTAAGTGATCGGAGGCGCCGGGGCAAATAAAAGGTCCCTCACCATTAATGTTCTTTTAATTGGGACGTGCCCACCACCCTAAGTCCCTACTACTGCAACTCCTGTAAGCCAGGATCAACAATAGTAACCATCCAAAATATCGTCGAGACAATGAAGCTCGACGTGTCCCAGGGGAATGATATTAACTGTCTTGGAACCCGCAGCGAAATTAATCATGAAATTAAATCGGAGGAGTAAGAAAATAACAGTTTTCCACTTCCCTCCTTACCAAGCGAGAGACAGAATAGAGTTTACATGTCATTGACATAAGAGTAGATGTTTACAACTGGGTTAAGCCCAGTTGCCAGGCACCACGGATGACATTATTAAGTTATGGGTCCTAAAATATGAGCTATTATATCTGATTCCAATAATAGGTATGGCAAAAACGCCTAAACGCACGGAAATTCATCCTAGTCGCAACAAGGTCCGAGTAGTAAATCACCCCGGATATAATTTGCAAACTGTCAAACATAATATTGCGTTCACTTTGCCATAAACCACACTCCCACAGTATGTGATGAGCAGATTGCTCGTATTCACAATTAGATGTTGAACATGGACATAATGGTGAGGAAACAAGCTTAAAAGAAAATAACTTGCATTTAAAGTTGCCATGTCCTGTAAGAAATTGGGCAACGCAGTGATCCACCTGCAGCCAAGTCCTCTCCAACCGTTCACGGACGGATGGAAAGAACTGGTGAAGGTGGCGGCCCTTAGAAGAATTATCCCACCTTACTTGCCATTCATCTAAAAGTTCCTCCCATACATCAGCCAGTGGCTTAAATAGTCTAAGAATTTTAGCGCGGTCACGTTCTACAAGAAATTCATTTTTCAAGTGCACTCTCGATGAAAAATACATTGCTGCACGTCGTTGTGCTTCAAGATCGACCGGCAGCACTCCCGCGAGTACTGGTAGTGCTTCCGTACTAACAGTCCTGTATGCTTTACATAAAAATATCAATGCTAAACGCTGACTTTGAAGTAACTTACGTCGTACTGCGCCTATGGTGGCTCTATCGGCCCAAACAGGTGCTCCGTAGCACATACAACCTAGGTAAGTAGCCCCATAGATTGTTTTTAATGTATGAAAAGATAAACCCCATGTAGCCGTTGATATTCTAGTCAAAGCATAAAAGTTACGTTTAGCTTTTTCACCCACAATTTTAATGTGTTCAATAAATGAAAAATTTCTTTCTAGTACGAGACCGAGGTAACATACCGACTCCTTTCTTTTAACGGTGACGTTATCGAATTTGATGCTGGGCGCGGATTTAAGATTACCTTTCAAGATTAGTTGAAAGGTTTTTTGCGGCGCGAAGGTTAAGCGGTTCCGTTTGCCCCACGCGGATATTAAACGTAAACACGAGTGGGCTAAGTTTTCGAGACCAGACCGCGTATTGGACTGGATGAGCAGAAGGCCATCGTCCGCGTAACCAGTCAATGAACAGCCGTGCGGGAGCGGTATCGCGAGAAAATCATCAAATCCCAGATTCCAAAGATACGGCCCGATTACAGATCCTTGAGGACATCCCATAGTCAGTGCCTTCGACATAGAATGGTGCCCAAGTGTCAGTTTAACGGTACCGTGTAAGAAGTACGAGTATATAAGAGTGTAAATATTTCTAAAGCAACCTCGACTTTTCAATTTAAGCAGTAACATTGGCCACCACGCATTGTCGAAAGCACCAGAAATATCGAGGAAGATGCCTACGACGTATTTGCATTTCGATTTATTAACAGTTGTCCTAACAGAAAGAGCGGCGTCAGTTGTAGATTTGCCTATAGTAAACCCGAATTGATTATTATGAAATTTCGGCCCGTTCGGCAACAAACGTGGGACGAGGAGTTTCCCTAACGAAGGTAGTAATGTTATAGGCCGATATGACTTAGGGTCATCTGGAGGCTTGTCGCCACTCTTCGGTATTATTCGTATAAAGCCACGACGCCAAACACGCGGGAAAACGCCCTCTGCAATACAACGACAGTAAACAGTTAGTATCATGTCACCAGCGGATTTACATGCTTCTTTAATCATCCGATTTGAAATTTTGTCTTCCCCTGATGATTTATTTACTGGTAGTTTTTTAACAACGTTGGAAAATTCGTCAATAGATGGCAGGTCTGACATAGGTGACATAGGTGGCTCAGCTGCCCACGCTCTAATCTGTTGGTGGTAGTCGTTGTCTTTAGAAACCGAGTCGTCCGGAATAAGACTGTTAAGCAGGCATTCCGTTGTCTCTTCAATACCAGCGGTATGTATGTCGTTTACTTTTATGTTTTGAATGTAAGCTAGGTTGACTGACCTGTTAGCTTTGAACTCGTGGTATAAAGGAGACCACGGACCCTCACTTTCAAGTCGTTCGACAACTTTGTGCAGTAAATTGCTTTTAGATTTTTCAACGTACGCTTTGTATCGAGACTTGGCAACTCTAAACGCATTTAGGGCAACGGTGAACGTAACTTTATGTTTTTTAAGTTTATTTATCTTTCTGCGCGCTCCTCGAAAGCATTTACGTTGTTCAACTAAATAGGCACTCCACCAATCACATCTACGGATATTGGTCATAGATCCGCGACCAATGGCGATATCAGCACAGTAAGTGAAAGTGTCTGACATAATTTCAGCACTCTCTTCCGCCGATAGCCCATCGCGAGTGAAGTCCTTGGCATGTGAGGCGAACAATAAACTAAAAAAATTCCAATCTGCACCCTTAGATTTGTATCTAAAATTTTGACCTTGATGTTGATTAGAACCTTGAGACAACATAGGAATAAACTCGTACACGATTAGGCGATGATCACTACATGACGCGTCTGGGAGGACACGCCACCTATCCAAGCGGACGTCGGCACTAGATAGTGTGACGTCAATACAAGATTCGCCCATGAGGCTGCAATAAGTAGGTGGTGCATCGGGAGTATTATGAATTGATAGGTTCATCTCAGCGATGAAATCCTCAACAGCATTGCGCCGTTCAGTATCTATGGACCGAACCTTGCCATACCAGAGCGGCGAAGACGCGTTAACGTCTGCGCCGATGATTACTTTGCAGCCCGCAAGTGACCGCAAGACATTACGGAGGTTGTGAATATGAGGACCAACAGGGTCAGAATATTGAAAATAATAGCTCACAACATAAACTTTAAAAGAAGCCGATGAAATCTCTGCTACAGCACAGTGTGGGGTCATGAGATTACGCAATGATGTTACGGTAATGTTTGACGAACGTGATACATAGATTCCAGCCCGTGCCTTACTGTCTAGTTGAACTACATTGTTACGTAAGCTGGCGTTTTGATATTGTTCCTGAATTAGTACAATATCCAAATTATATTCTATAATTAATTTATCTAGCTCAGACGTCGCCACCCTGTCGTTGTGAAGATTTAATTGTCCTATAGCAAAACTAACCATAGTAATTAGTAGTTGGTATTAAGTACAAGTTGCTCTAATTTAAGTTTATATGAAGCACAGTCTTGTGACCCGCAGCGATGGTTGTGTGCTTTTTTAAAACGTTTACACACTACGCAAGTTGGTACGAAATCTATATTATCTCTATGCGGACAGTCTTTGGTGTCATGGGTCTCAGCGCAATTAGCACAGGTGGGCGATTCGGCAGCGCAATGTTTCCTGACATGTCCGAATTGTTGACAATGTAAGCAGCGGACAACATCAATGTCATCTATAAAGCGGCAGGTAGCCCAATCAATAAATAATTTCTCTTTAGTGTTAACTAAATGTTTACGCACCGCAGGCTCTAATTCAATACCTATCCATTTCCTACCATTATCCATAGTACGTTTGCGTATAATCTTTGTGGATTTAATAAATTCTTCCTCAATAATTGATAGTTCATCTTTAATGTTCTGGCGGAATAACGCGGTTAGAAAGGCACCATCCTCCATAGAATAGGGAACGTCTTTTACTAAAATTCGAGGTCTACGGCCTTTTGGCTGTTCGAGACGCAAGCCGGCAGATTTAATCGCGTCGACAGATTGCAATTTTTTTTTTTGGGTCTCATTCGCTACACGTAACACGACACCGGATTTAGCGGTTTTTTTAACACCGACGATTTGGAAGCCATCGTCAGTTGGTTTAATAGCTTTCATTAGTGCCTGTTTTGTAGCCGACGACGACGCGTAATCAGCTGAGCGCTCCGTGGTGGGATATGCAACTACGCACGGCAGCGGCGGGCGCGACTGTAAAGCGGGAGTAATTTTTGAAGTTCGTAACTTCAATGATTCCGCGTAAGAAATCTTATTATTCGGGCTAACTGTGACATTAGATTTTACTTTTTCTAATTCTCGCTCCGTACGAACTAATTTGGTTTCAGTAGAGGAAGATTTAATCGCGAGCAGAGATACAATTGCCGTAATACGCTGAGTCATATCCATAATGGCAGACTTGTTCGCAACGTTAATTCGGGATCCTTGATCGTTGACAAGGTCGTTAATTTTCGATAAATATGCCGATGCCTCCGACACTAGTTCGCAGTAGTCGGCATTGCTCGCGTCACTAGCATTCAATAAGGATGAATTGTTATCAATGACGTTAGATGGTTGTACTTGTAACCGCTTGGATATATCTTCGGGCGAAATGTAAGACGGAGACATTTCGCTGAATAAGCGTTTAGAACTCGCGGAGGTCGGGGACCTGTTTATTAGGGCACTTCTGCGAAATACATTCCCACCTCGATCGGGCGGGTCATCATTATACGTAGATGACATGATCTTACTATAAGAATAAACAGGTAACGAGAAACAAAACTAGATACGAATAACCGAACACAAACTAAACGGTCGTAGAAAGTTTTTCACTCCACCCGCAATACTAAAAAAAAACTAATAATTGTACTTACCGAATCCAATGTTTAACAATAAATCACAAATATTAATATTTACACGTATAAAAACTTACTCAGCCAGCATTTAAAACAAAACCACACAACCAAACAACAAACCACGGTCCTGATTCGATCGCGAAACCAATAAATCACGAAATAATATAAGGAGCCGATTTGACGTTTACCGCACCGTACGGAAGCGCGAAGGGAAGTGGTTACCATTAATGTTCCCGACAAATTTGAACAACTAAATGTCTCGATGAATCGAATCTTTTCGATGCTGAGACATTCTGGGATGGGAAAGATAAAGAGACTCCCATGGTTGGCAGACTTCTCTCTCAAGCTTATCGTATGATATCGGGTAGTCTTTTTGTTTCGAAACATTGTGATCAAAACAGCATCAATATTTGTACAAAGTAATTTTATTGCAATCATTACGTCTATTAGCACTAGCAGGTATGTACATAGGTAGTTGTCAGTAACTACCTCTCTTTATAAATAAATAAATATTCCTGGACATTATGACACAGCGCCATCTAGTTCCGAGCTAAGAAACGAGGCTTGTTTTACGGATACTAGTCGGTTGATATACAACATATATTCTTTTTTTTTTTGTAAATACATATTATATTATATCATAGAAACATCCATGACTCGGATACAAATGTTTATGCATCACACAAATATTTGTCCCTACCGGGATTCGAACCTGGGACCCATAGCACAGCAGGCAGTGTTAACTACCGTTGGACTAATTGGGTAGTCTAGTTATAGGTATAATGATATTCAGTTCCAATTGGCGTCTCTACTGACCTTGAAACACCGTGTTCGCTATAACAGCTCATTAGGTCAATATCAATTTATAGTGTCGGATGTTCTCAGTACAAATAACGAGTGTATTGTGTAACGTGAACACTTACGGTGTTCAATTCACGTGTCCAATGGCTGAAGTGTCGTTATTTGTTCTGTATTACGGTTTTTTAAGGACTCAAATACGTTTAGTAGCTGGTCACTATAACAATGATACGAGATTTGGATTCTATTATCTAAAAAAAAAAGGATCATTTATCTAAAAAAAATTGAAAAAATATCACTATAATCACTCAATATGCAAGCATTAGTGGATGAATTAATGCATTCGTTGTCTTAGATCTACTACTACACAAAATGCTACCAACGCAATAATGTGTAAACAGTAGGCGCATAAATATAATGAACCGAAATCGAAAAATAATGAACCAATCAATCAACGTTATTTGTCAAAAGAAACTTTAAATATGTCCTAAGTAAATCAGTCAGGACAAACGATTTTCCAAGTTAAGATAACTGTTTCAAAGTGTATATTTGTCTGCAGGTTCCCGCGCGGGTGGTCTGATAGCGGCGTGTTGGGCGACGATGATGTTTGTGGGCAAGGCGCGATATGTACAGATGACAGACGAGATCATCACCACCGCCAGATATATTGAGAACGAGTCAGTACTTAAATTTCATCATCAACCCAATTAATATCCCACTGCTGGACGCCGGTCTTCTCTCATTTGAGAGAATTTAGTTATTTAGGAGAATTTAGTCCACCCCGCTAGCTTAGTGCGATTTTGACTTCATATGCCATCGAGAAAATTTCTCAGGCATGTAGATCCTCGCGATGTTTGCCTTCACCGTTTGAGCATGTGATAAATACGCACGTAACTTACAAAAAGTTTGTGGTGCGTGTTTGGAATCGACCTCGATCCTCAAAACTTTGAAGGATACAGTTTTGGTTGGTACACGCCCACAGTGGGCGGAGTCCGACACGCCCTGTCGCCTCCCCATGCGGTGGTACGATTCGTAACGGATTTTCCGCACCATAAAATAAATCTATCATACTTCATAGCTATTACATCTCTTCGGCCTTGAGAAAATCGTAGTATAATATCATTTAAAAAGATTATTACCTAGAATACACATTTTTTTTCTTTTCAGAGTTCGCAAAATACCCGGTCTATTTGTGTTCGGCAAGCCAGCGACGACAGTCATAGGCTTCGGTTCCAAACAGTTCGACATCTTCAAGATGGCCGAGTTATTGCACAAGAAGGGATGGAGTCTAAACGCGTTGCAGTTCCCGTCTGGGTAAGACGAAATTAATTCTAATATTAGTTTTTCACATTCTGTTTACCATTCTGGTGCCGCAGCGTAATTGTATCTATATTATCCTCTCAACATAACACGCTATAATATATAAGCAGGAAATAAATATGATATAAGCAGGAAAATTCAGTTTTAGTTAGGAAATTTATATTTTGTCATAATCGTAGCAAATATACAGTTAAAACTATTGTCTCAATAAATACTCGTAATAAGCGCGCGTGCATGACGAGATGTATGAATGTGGACGAGGCTAAAGTGGTATGCAGGGACCGTAGCGCGTGGCATGCTGTAGTTCCTGCCTACCTTCCATGGGAAAAAGGCGTGAGTGTATGTATGTAAAAATCATCATCATGAACCCATTAATGTTCTACTGCTGGGCACGGGTTTCCTCTCATTTGAGAGGGATTAGTCTACAGTCCACCACGCTAGCCTACTGCGGGTCGGTAGACTTCACATGCCATCGAGGAATCTCTCAAGCATGCATTTCCTCGCGATGTTTTCCTTCACCGTTTGAGCAAGCGATTAATACGCACATAACTTCCGAAAAGTCAGTGGTGCGTGCCCGGGTTTGGATTCGAGACCTTTAACATATCAATTTACTGGTCACACCACTAGGCTACCACAGCTCATATGTAAAAATAAATGCTTGTTCTAATCCCTTAGTATCCACATCTGCGTGACGCACGCGCACACGCAGGCGGGCGTGGCGGCGCGGTTCGCGGCCGAGCTGCGCGCCGCCGCCGCCGCGTGCTCGCGGGACTGCACCGCGCCCGTTGAGGGAAAGGTACGCATCCATATACTTCTGCTGCACCTCCAACGTCATCATCGTATCAGCTCGATGACGTCCGCTGCTGGACATAAGCCTCCGCCAAGGAGTTCCACAGCACTGGGCAACCCGCATCCAGCGGATTCCAGCGACCTATACACGTCAAACAAGTTGTTGTGAAATTTATAGAATTAAAAATAAAACACTCTATATACTATATTAATACTAATAAATAATAATAATAAATAAATACATATTTACGAACATTATGATACGCCAGCGCCATCTAGTTCCGTGGTAAGGAACGAGCCTTGTGTTACGGATACTAGTTGATACTTTTTTATGTAAATACACCAATTTATTTGAGAGACAGGGCATAGTGAGATTCCTCACTCAAACTGAGCTGCCCGACTAGGGAAGTACCTCCGCCTTGCAGAAGACCGCAGTGAATCAACAATAGTTGTATTTCTATCAGTGAGTAAGGTTACCAGAGCTCGTTGGGGGAGTGACTATTCTAACAGCATAGGCATTCCGTTTGCTGTCAGTTTAGTAATTCCCTATTTTTAGAAACCTAAACGGTTTCTGCAGGGGTTGGCAACGCATATGCAAGCCTTCTGGTATTGCAAATGTCCATGGGCGGCGGTGATCACTTACTATCAGGTGAGACGCCTGCTCGTTTGCCCCCTTATCACCATAAAAAAAATATATATTTATTAAAAATAATCTCTGTAAACAGGTATCGTACTTGTGGTATATCGAGTCAAAATTTGAGCTAACTCAATCGGTACACCACTTTTTGACTTTTTGACGATTACACCAATCATCTTAACGATGTATTGATGTCAGTAGGCTCGCCCCTTATTACATGGAACCTAATAATATACCTATGACTTGTGGATATACATATTAATAGTCTACCAAACCATTCGGGGATAACAGGCGTGATAGTATCATGACTATTATTTAATCAGAACGTTTCAGACCCTTAACAGCATTCATTATAATGGGAGATAGTACTAGTAGTATAAACTGCTATAAAACCCATGACAATTAGTTTTGTGTTAACAATAATTTAATTTCACAAAAATATTCTCATTTGCAGATGGCGATATACGGCGTAGCTCAAGAGATATCAGATAGGAGCTTGGTGTCTGACATCACGAAATACTTCATCGATTCTATGTACTATTTGCCTAAGGAGGATGACTAAACGACCAGTAGTTTCTCGAAACCCAAGAATAGATACATTGTAATCGTTCGTGCATACAAGCGTTATTTTTATTGAGACTGCGAAATAAGCGAGATAAAAGATATATATATATATATATGTCTCTTTCTATGCTTATTGATGTCACGATGACGCACCGAAAACGTTGTGCGATGTTGTTATTTGTGTTATGTTTCGAAACAATGTTTTGTACACTTCTAACATTGTTTGGCAACATGTTTTTATATTCGCGTACTTAATTATAAAACATAAACACTATGTAGGTATTTTGTTTTCTAAGTTGAGAAGCACAATTCCCTCAGTATTCCATTCTGGTGGAGGTCGTAAATTAAGTAAAGAATGTGGTAAAATACAGGTTTTTTTTACAGTAATTACCATCTAGTCTAGTAATATGAATGCCATTTATATGTGAAAATTTAAACGGTATAATAATTTTTTACACAAAATATAGATATTAAATTAATTTATTACAATACTTATTACTTTATTAGCCATGTGGTTTTCGTATGATAATTTCGATGAAGGTGATATTGCATTCTGAAGAATTGTAAATTTTTGTTCCTTAAATTGTGTAATGTTGGGAAACATGTTTTGTTAATTGAAAAAATGTTTAGCAACATTTGTTGATACATATAAGCCAATGTTTCATTAATTATTATTAAAGTAAATAATTGTATATTTATGTACATACATACGGTACGTAAAGAACAACAATAGAATGTTTATATACTTTCACAATTAAATAATATAAGTTTAAGTGATGTAAGTGGAGGTATGTTATATTTGTATAGTAATGATCATGTGCTTCGATTTGTATGTCGGTTGTGTATTTTTTTGTTGTACGTATTTTGATTAAAGAATATTTTTATGTTTTTTGTTGTTTGGTATTTTATACACCAGACTTTTTTATTTTTTTTATCTAGCAAACCGCATCGGTGTCGTATGCGTCCAGTAGTTTTGGACACTATGAAGAATTATATTCTTCAACTCTACTAGTTACTAAGTTCAGTTTCTTTAGTGGCGGTTCCTCTTCTCTTATAGCTGTCATTAAAAAGTCTTTTAAAGAATGTGCCAAAGACCTCTTTATCTCAGTTCTTCGTGAACTGAGATAGATTCAGGCGTTCAGTATTCAAATTCAAGTCGATTGACGACTCGGTGGCGCAGTGGCTGAGCGATCGGTTTGTGCGTCACGGGTTGCGGGTTCGATTCCCGCACGGAGCAAATATTTGTACGTTCTATTTGTAGTTGTTCCGCGTTTGTGTGTGTGAAAATATGTGTTTTGTAAACGCACCCACGATACAGGAGAAAGACTTAGTGTGAGTCAACGTTTATAAAAAAATGTACAGTGAAATACAGACGCAAAGTATGAGAGACCAGTAGTTTTCTTCCTAGGGAAAATCAGGGAAGAAATGCACTGCTTGCAAACCTCAACAGGTCTTGTCACAATCACAGGCCGCATTCGCTTCGTCTCTTTCTAGAAATATCTAAGTTGATATTAAAATTTAATGTGATGAATTCGTCTAATTATTGATGGTTGAAAATAACGCGGCCTTCGCTCGATAGAGGGCCGTGGTGCATTGAGGTAATTACGTAGTTAGCATGTTTACCTGTGTTTACCTAACTTCGAAAAAGGCGGAGGTTCTATGTTCCTATCGATGTCATAGAGTTATCTGATTTGTAAACAGTCCATAAATTACAAACAACAGTCTATCATTAGTTGTCAAAATTCTACAAGCGGCAGGCAGAATATGAAAATGGCCAAAATTAATCGTTTATAGTGCAAAGATGCAATGTGCCGCAGTTGTATTGGTGAGCGTGCTTGTGACCGCTGCTTGTAGCTCTGTCAACTACTGCGGATCCCGCATGTGTGGCAACACCAACGCACATACGTTTTGTCAGTACCCTGTAAGTGTTTCATGTTATTAGTTCTTGCACTAACGACGTAAAATGTTGTACTAAATGTACACTGGTGGATTAGTACCTATATTATAATACAGGATGCTTGCTAAGGGTGCCTGCCCTGACGATGAGGGCTAGAAAAAACTGCTGTAGCTGTGTAACTTGGTCACCAAAACTCTTTTTAGGAAGGAAAAAGCTGATAGAAGATTTATTAAATATAATAAACCACTCTTAATACATTATGCGTACCACTATATGCATTTATCCTTCAAGCGCCTTAGCTCCCGTAGTGCTCCCGTCTATATCATCTTTTCTTTAAATATAAAAAGCGTTGGATTTTCTCTTGTGTCCTGCTTTACAGTTACAATTCCTAACGTACACAAACGCTTAAAACTGGAACAAAGACCATAGAAATCCATGCTAGGCTCGTACCTCCGACCTGTTGTGGAGATGCAGAAGCATCAGCAGCCCAGCTAGTACGCAAATCATGTCGTCTGATAAATTAACATATAGCTTATGTGATCATAATACTCCAGGAAGGCCCCAGTCCACAGTGCGTGGGCTACATAAGCGCTCGTTTGACAATCGAAGAGAAGTCCCGGTTGATAGCGCGGCTGAACAGAAGGCGGAACGAGGCGGCGGCCGGTAACATGCGGGGATTGCCCAGCGCTGGGAACATGCTGAAGTTGGTACGGTAATTTATGAGAAGAAGATAAAGCAATTTAATTTGTGGCGAAGATTGCTTTAAGTAGGGCTAACTGGAGGCACGCACATACTTCATAATTATTGTACAGTTGCACGTTGATCAAAGGATTCCTCTATATAGTTATACTAGAAAGGTTGTAAGTAAGACGTACCATTTGGTCTGTTTCCTCCTCAATACAAACTCACAGAGACATTATTTTTTTTTTCTGGACATTATGACACAGCGCCATCAAGTTCAAGATGTTTTTTTTTCTAAATACATACATATTATACATAGATACATCCATGACTCGGAAACAAATGCTCATCACACAAACATTTGTCCGTACCGGGATTCGAACCCGGGACCCATAGCACAGCAGGCAGCGTTAACTGCCGCTGAGCTAAACGGTTCGTCATTACTTTGATATTACCAATCTAAGAAGCGAAAGTTAACCATTATAATATAGGTTTATTCTGTTACATATTACCTTGCCGTAGTCTTTATGACGTGTTTCATGTAAATCATTTCTGATAGCGTTGGGTGGAGGAGTTGGCACGAGAAGCCCAACGCTGGGCAGACCAGTGCCGGCCGCCACTACCGCTCGAGGAACACGACACTTGTCGTGATCTTTGTAAGTAACTAGTTAATGTTTGTGTCAGTACTTACCGACTTAATTACGACTGAAATGAACTGTTTCAGTATGAGTAACTTCTACTTGTGTTCCGGTATCTGATAGATAAATTCATACGAATTTTATTCCATTTATGAATACTTAGGTTTATTTGGGAGTAACCTGACTGGACAATATGAAATAGGCCCTAAATTGTATCAAGATAAATTGCTATTTCAACGCTGGTTTATGCGATTACGATTACTTAGGTGGTTGTAATTTTCACCAAATGATCCTAAAATGTCTATCCGTATTCGTTAATCTGTTTTTATCACTAAAAAACAAAGTATTTGCCTCCAGACTATCAAAGATCGCACGAAGAATATCCATGTTTGTGTTAAAACCAAAAGATAGCATTTGAATTGCGTTAAAACCAAATTAGTTGCTTGTTGAATGAATGGAAAGGAAAAATAAAGAGAGAAAAAAGGTCTTGTTACTAACCGTACCTTTGGCTTTCCCGCTAGATTCCCTGACAGTAGGCCAGTGTGTCGCATCAGTAGTGGGAGAGGCGCCAGGACTCCGCGTCGAGTCTATGGTCGACATTTGGTACATGCAGAGTTTGCTGTATAAAGGCAATGTCACCTTCTATATGCCGTAAGTATGAAACGCATCACATGGTCATAGACTCATATATTTTTTATAGATAAAGGTTTATCACGAACATAACTATTTTTATCGTACTTGTTGCCTTTTACTTGAAACTTCGTCTGCAAAGTGCTCTTACAAACGTAAATTTTACACGCATGAACTTAAACCTTTTAGATCATATAAATATTTGCTCCATTCGAGACAACACTCAGCCAATCGAGTGTTCAAAAAGTACTCTCCTTACCTTTAGACAGAAATGTTTTTGAAGGTTATTTTCTTCTAACCTTTTCCTTCCAGTCCAAGTCCCGAAGGCAGCTACTATGGTGACTTTGCACAAATAATATGGGCACGAAGTTATATGATTGGCTGTGGTCGCAGTAGATTCATGGTAAGTCATATCTTACTTTTAATCTCTCCTAAGATTAGGCAGTATTTTCTATAAGGTATTAGGTGTTACTTTATAGAACTAAACTATGCACTATTATGGGCACGGGTTCTTCTCAGGTTAAGAAAACTAGCCTAGAAAATACAGTCGAATTGATAACCTCCTCCTTTTGGAAACCAGTAAAAAAAAATTTGTGGTAATAGTGAACTAAATATTTTATCCATAATAATTTACACCTACATTCTGGTGAATAAATGAATTTTACTACAAATACCGCCGAAAAAACCCATAGGCATGCAATTTTCCTCAATAGGTTTTTATTCACATTTCAACAAGTGATAATGAATACAGTCTTGGTTTCTAACTCGAATAGGTATACAGTGAACATATTAAAATCATCATGTATGGTTTTCTTCATTAGACGCAGTGGCAAGGTCGCCTTCGCAGCGTGGAGCGCCTGGTATGCAATATAGCGCCGCATGGCCCCCCGGCGATGCGGCCGCTGTGGGCACCGGCCGCGCCCGCCGCCACGTGCCCACCGCGCTCTCGACAAGATTCTGTGATGCATGCGCTTTGTGATTACCGTTAGTATTTCATAACTTTACTATAAAATTATAGGCCTTAGTTATAAATATGCATTTCTCTGTATACAGAAGTATAGGACTTAAATATGAAGATCAAGAAAGTCTGCTTACACATTGTTGAGCAAAGTTGTGGTGAATGGAAACCGACTATAGAAGAAAGTTAAAAAAATATACCGTGTGGAAATTATTTAAAGAAGGTGTTAAAATAAGTGCAGTGCTTATTCAAGTTCTTTTAAGTAATCTAACAAAATACTTTCAGAGTGGAACTCCAGAGATATAATGTCTGTCGATGCTTCAATGTCGTTAGAAGAACATTTACTATTAAATACAGTTTTAGAAATAGAAAATAATGAGACAATAAACTACTTAGGGAGTTTAGATGAGATTTACCTTACAAAGGTGGCTATAGCAACTATGGAAAATACTATAACAACCCACGAGTATTACAATTCTATGCAGAGAAGAGACGTAGTAGAAGTAATCGATATGGCAGAAGTACGAGCTGCTACCAATATACCTGATATGGATACCGCAGCAAGATTAGCAATAAACGGCACGTTAGCATCAGATAAAGAAATGCCAATATTTGTCAAAACAACAAAGAAAAAATTTAGTCTCGTTGGGAGACCAAGAACTTATAAAATGGAAGATTTAACCGATTTCGATGATAAAACAGAAAGTAAGTTGAATTTTACAAGAATACTAGAATACAATCTACAATTACTTACCTGAGATCGTATGTTTGCAGATGACACACCTATTGAGGAAATACCAAAGAAAGAAAAGGAATTTTATGCAGAATATGAGTTTGTTGAAGCAGTTGATGAAAATACAACTACAACGGTTATAATAGATTTAACAACAAATACAACTCAAGCTACAAGTGTGGCAGATGGTGTGTATAAAACTCATTGACATGTAAATTTAGAAGATGTAGAAATATTAAAAAGTAAATTATATAAATGATGATATTACAGTTCTAATGAATGAAGCTATTACAAGAGAAGTTGTGACGCCATTGAATGACAACTCAAGTGTTAATTGCGGAGTGGACACAACAGTAGAAAATAATATTTTTAATTCTGTTTTATCAAGTTCAAGTGAAATCAGTCTTTTTAATTGGAACGAGACACCAGATATTGAAAATATGTCTTTTGCTTTGCCTGAAAATATTGATGACTATCTTTCGGATCGTAAGTTTATTTAACGAAGTGGATTATTAATTAAGAAATTATATTTAATGTAAATAATATTGATATATATATAAGAAATATCAGCATTTTATTTGCAAACATTTTATTATTTTGCAAATAATTCTATTGTAGATTTTAAGGGGCTTTTTGTGAACATTGATTTTGTAAAGATATTCAGAGCTTATATTAATTGGGAATCTATTGTTTTGTCCACAGCCGAAACAGTTCGTGAATTACAAGAGGCTTTAGATCGCATTGAAAATGACATGGGACCAAAACAAGGAAAAGTGCGTACATCTTTATCTAAATTCCCATATTAAGTAGTGAAACCTTTCCATTGTTGTGGTTTTTCTATGAAATTCTCAATAAAAGCTCGTTTGAAGATTTCACAATATAAAGTACAGAACGTATGCGTATTTACCCCTAATTTAAATCATTAGTAATTGTCTAACAAGTGTACTTTTATTATATGTTTTAAAAACACTAGGTTCGAAGAGAATTAAGGGACTCATCGGAAATGGCCCCAACGTCCACGATCGACCCGGGGATTGCTGAAGCCCTCTATAACGCGGAAGTAGAGAGAAACAAAACTTTAGATAGAGGTCCGATGTATAACATGGTAATGAAATACATGCCTTATTTAAAGCAGTATGAAGACTCAAAGTCAGATAATGGTGCTAATAGAGCTAGTTGCATAATATGTCCGTCGTTTGTGTTAGTTTTAACTATTTGTTTGTAATTGTTAGGTATATTTTAGATGTATTTATAACTGTTTTGATTCTGTCTTGTTAATAAACTTTTTAGTGTTTATAAGGTTTATTTTCATTTAATTTATCGGTCTTAATTTAAAAGAAAAATATCGATCATACCTAGTTTAGAGTAAGATCCCAGGGCCACCAGACGTTATGAATTTTCTGACAAAGACGTCTGACGTCCCTGGCGGCCCTGGTATCTTGGACCAGTTGTTTTTAACGTGCTATGCAAAATAACGCTTGATGCTATCACCCTTAGCTGGTAATAAATTACTTGTTTTTGGTTATCATTATATTCAATCGGTGGTGCCCTAACATTTATATAGTTATCATTTTGAATATTGGCGCCAATTCGAGACCGTGTCATCTCTCACATAAAAGAACGCGGATGATGCTCTCACACTTACAAAAAACGTCGACGATTAACAAAATGTGTTAATAATATCGTTATAACACGACATTGCTAATGTATAGTACCTACATTTCGAAATGAAAGTATACCAGCTCGAAGCGATAGTGTCAGTTGTGAGGAGAGCCAAAAGAGGCTTAATGGTGACTTGCCATTAAAAGGCTTCAAAGTCTGAACTTTAGGAAGTAGGCTTGTCGGTAATTTATATCAAATACATTATAGGGTGTGTACATGAGAACTGCACATCCTAATTTTACGCTCTCCCTTCTACTGTTGACCAGGCAGAAACTGATACAAGCCTTGCCACTATAAGCCTTTCGCTTCGTACCGAATACCTACGTAGTATACCTACTATACCTAGTATATTCATACTTCGAGGGATCAGTAGTGTTGCACTAGCAAATTATGAAGTGAACTTTTTAGGGGCTGTCTCTATAGTCGAAGTTCAAAAAGAGTAAATATGGCTTAGTTACCTTATCACTTGACTTTTGGCTTTACTTTGGCTTTTTTCTGCCGTGTATAATTTGGACAAGATGACAGAAAATACATATTCACTCGTGGCTAAAAGACCGAAAAACAACGAGATAATTGGTATCTTCTATTTGTAATCGTGACAAGTCGTGATTTACCATGAGGTGAGGTAGTGGTCAATCGCTGACCTATCACATATATAATAATAATAAAAGTATTGAGGATGAAGGTTCTAGCGCATAAGTATTTTATAGAAATCCATTAATGATGAACTTTGACTAGGTTAGAATAATATTCCACTAAACTGAAGTCCACACTTCAGTCATAACAAAGGATTTAGAACCTTAAGGTGGGGGCGTCAACCGACATACCGTGGTTTCAACTAAATATAAAACTATATTTAGAAAACGATATGCAACAATTAATATCTTTCTTGATGTTTGTTTCATATTTATTTCGTTTATGATCAACCATTCACATTTCATATGTTGTTTTCTAATGTTACTTGAATAATATTCATACATTTCGGTTTCGTTAATTCAAAACAAGATCACGATCGGTTAATTTAAACTGAAATAACGTTCTTGAAATGTTAAGGTTTATGTAAAGAGTTCGGAGCACAACGTAAATAAATAATTTTCAAGGGAGCACTTAGAAGACACTTCAATATCGTAAGTACATAAATTCCTTTCCAGCTATGGCTCTTACATACTAACGACTGAGTACGCTAAAACTAAATAATTATTGTAATGTACGGTTTTGTGGAAGCATCCACCTTAACGAAGAATTAATGGTAATTTTAATAGGCGTGTTCACTCGCCGGTCATCGTCCGCGCGCGGGAACCCAGTCGTGTTGTGGTCACCTTACTGACTGGTCGTAGCCTCGTAGCCACGCGACCGCGTAACGAGCCTACGAAATATTGTAGCAATTATTTTGTTGACGTTTCATGTCGGTGAATGTTTTAGTCAGTGAATGAGTTCAAAGGTGTGTGTTAGATACATGTTTCCCAATGTTTGGCAGGTATTGTGTTGTTGTTTCAATGTTGTGATTTGTTGTAAAAAAATTATTGTGTTGAACCTGTTTTATATAATTATGTTCTTCTGCTTTAACAATTTGTTCCTTACGGAAAACTTCAGTTCAGTAAAATCATATTAAAAGTATGTTTAGTCGAAATTATAACAGTATATTTTTTTTTTCATAATTTAAATCCCATGCATCATTGAATAGAGCCACACACAACATAGACAACAGTCATCTAGACCTACGATGACAAACGACATGAAGTCTGGTGCGGAGTTCCGCGAGACCCGCGAGACCCGTGATACCCGCGAGACCCGCGAGACCCGTGAACCCCGCGAGACCACGGCCCGGGGCTCCTGGCCACGGAGACCTGATGACGTCAAAATCGAGTTTGGGATCGGAGTGCCGCTTGGTGCCATGTCTGCTCATCCTGCTTTCCATTCATCGTGGGACCTGTGGTAAGGAAACTGCTTTTACTATGAGATTTTATTTGAAGGTAGATGGAGAAAAAGCCAAAACAAGTAAAAGGTAATTTGGATATTAACTCATACACCAACGAGCGAAATCACCCAGGCACTGCTCTAAATATCTTTGAAGTAACTATTAACAGACACATACCAATATTCTAACCTTTTTCCTGCTTTCTGCGGCTTCTAGTCTATCTAGATGCGACTGGTATTAGTATTTTTCACGAACGAAAGTTTGCCACCCGACTATTTTAACTCCTTTAAGCCAGTAGCTATGTCTCGTGTAATAGTAGTGTGATCGGGATTGTGAAGTAAAAGGTCCTAAGTTCGATCCTCCGATAAAATGCTCAAAGGATGAAGAGAAACATCGTGAGGAAACCTGCATGCCTGAGATATTTTCTCGATGGTATGTGAAGTCTGCCAACCCGCAGTAGGAGGTTATAGTCCTCTACTAGTGGTGGAATATAACCAAATTTCTCTCATTTGGGAAGGGACCCGGGCCCATTAGGGGGACAATAAAAGAGTTCATGATGAATGAAGTCTCAGATGTGTCTCAGATGGTTGTAAACTGTTTTGAGACCGCAACGAAATGAATTATAAAATAAAACTAGGAAAAAAATTAAAACGTATGAAATCAGACAGGTTATGTCGGCAGGCTTTTTAGGTTTCTATCGATTATAATATTAGTCTAGATCCATATGAAATATATACATTTCAGCCACGTTACCATTAATAGTAGTTAAGTATGACTCACAGGGCCTTAAAACCTAACTAAACAAAGTGTCACAACCCTATGATGTCATAGATATGAAAAATGACTGAAGTCTAAGTTATAACATATTGGACAAGTTACATATTGTATAATATATTCTGACGTGACATGCATGCATAGACTAGTAGTTATGTTTGTACACATTAAATAACTTCACTTGGACTGGTATACCTGTCACCAACCCATTATTGTCCCACTGCTGGGCACGGGTCTCCTCTCATTTGAGAAGGATTAGGTTATAGTCCACCACGCTAGCCTACTGCGGGTCGGCAGACATTACATGCCATCGAGAAAATCTCTCAAGCAGGTTTCCTCACGATGTTTTCCTTCACAATTTGAGCATGTGATAAATACGCACATAACTTCCGAAAAGTTAGAGACCTCTGACATCTCAGTCCACTGGTCACACCCCTAAGCTACCACAGCTTAGATTGGACTGGTATACCCATAGTTTATTGATATGTTTGAAGTCTTATGTATTAAATGATTATTACCATTATTTTAGCTGCTTAAGATGAATTCTGACACTGTTTGTCAGACTTCGTCAGGTTGTCAGATTTGGAGTCGTCTAATATGTCGTCTAATATGCGTCTTGCACTGAACTTGAGATTTTTGAGACTGGGCCAGCGACCATAAGCACTAAGCCTTTTTAAGTTGCCCAATGGTACAGTAATTAGGTCAACGATGATTTCTGTGCATTCTATACAACTACTTCAAGGATTTAAGAATCTAAAGAAACCATTGTTGTAATTAAATTATCGTCCCGCGCAAGTCATTCAGTCAAGGTAGGTAAACAACGTGCCCATTGATTTTAGCTTATTGTATTAAACAAATATAAGATGTTAGATATGAAAGAGAATGTCAGATTGAAGAACACTTTTATAGTTAATAGTTTATATCATATATTATTTATAAGCACTGTCAATGATAAGCATACGTTGCCAAATAATCTTACACTATGTCACTCGAAATAAAACGACTCTTTATTTTATCGCGATGTATTGATACACGACCATATTGACCATGGATGCTGAAGAGGATGCAAAACGACAGCTTACTTTACAGCTCTCTTTGAAGCAGATCTCATTAATGTTTCATGATCGGACCCATTCAAAAACGCATGGTGGATTAAAAAAATGGGATTTTTAAAATGTATAATTAGTATCCGTAAGACAAGCCTCGTTGCTTAGCACGGAACTAGATGGCGCCGTTTTATAATATTCGGATAAATTATTATTATTATTGCAACATGTCATTTTGCATACACAACTATGATATCTGAGATTACTACTCAAGGTTGGGGGCTGTCCATTAATCACGTGATGTTTTTTTTTACAAGCATAGAAGCAAGCATAATATACACATAATATGTTAACCATTATTCTTTATATTTATTTATACTTTATGCACAAAAAAAAAAAATTGTACAAAGGCGGACTTAATGCCATAGGCATTTTCTTAGGGTGATGCAGAGATATAGCATGGTAGCTGCATCCTGAATATGAGTAGTAACAAAAATAATACGCATACATAAATAAATACATACATAGATGCATACATACATCCACAAATACATAAATACATACATACGTAATATAACGAATACATACATGACAAACTGACAGTAGTTATGCCAACGAGTTACGGAGGTGTTCGCGTACTTTTAATTTGAATGTCACCCGATTGGTAGCCATCCTGTTATCTCGAGGGAGTGCATTCCAAAGGAGGTTTGATTGGACAAAGAAAGAAGAGTGTAGGAATTCAGAGCGATGCGAGGGTCATTGTAAGAGACGGTTGTTGGAAGAACGAAGATTTTTGTTGTATTTTGATAATTTTTGTAACATTTATATAGTAAACAACACAATATAAATCATTTCTATAAAGTGCGACCCGGTCTATTGTGAGTAATGAGTACCTACCTACACAAACACAAATATGTAACCACCAAAGTCTTGAAATACAGGCCTCAGTTTCCCATAATATGCTTTGTCTAAATTATGTCAAACATAGCAAATTTGTAAAACCTCTGTAAAATAAAATAGTGGCGAGAAATAAACTACCCGGCTACATGGAAGACATATGTATATATGTATATGCCATACACATTTTCATAAAAAAACTATGTTAGTTTTTTTTAAGTATAATTACTTATTGTACCCCGTGACCTGCTTCGAGTGTTGATCTTGGTTGCGATAAAGAAACCAGCTATTACTGGCCACTTTCTTATAATATTGTTCGTGCGAGACACCGCTCGATAGAAAAAAGTATGTAATTTGAAAAGTCTTGTGTGACATGCATTACTTTTGAGTATTAATGTTAGTAGACAATAGACTTGTAATATAACATCAAACCACTTTAATTAACCCTTCTACGATCTCTATAGTAAATAACAAATAAGAAATATTCATACGTACTTCAACCTATGTTTCATTACATGAAAATGCCGACTCCCACAAAATATATTTACAGGATTAAGATGAGGTGATAAATAAGCATAGAGATCGCTCGATGGTAAATAACCACCATAGCATATTGTGTCATAGTCTGTATGATGGAGAGAAGTCTGTTCTTAAGAATTCAAAGTCAAACTCAAGAATTCCACCACTCTATAACTTGTATTGTAATTAAAAAAATATAAAGTTTGCTTAAAATGAATATGTTATTTTACTTACCTCTCTATCTACCTTAGTCTCTATCCTACTCATATAATTATCTGAATTCGGACATCCGTACTGATACATACATACATATTCCGGGAAGGAATGTCAGTCAAGAGTTTAATAGAGTTTTCTTAGAATTGCAGATGTTTTTCTAATTTTATTTTGCCAATGAAATCGATTTTACATACGTACATATTATTCCGAATGCCTGATATGCGTACATTGTTTAATGGCTTTTTGTTTTTTGTAGTTTTTTTTAAATATCCATATTGTAAAAGTAGCGTCTAACCTTCTAACCACTTATCAAAGAATCATATACGAGTATCTTTTTGTCGCAGAACATTTAAGTACAAACACCAAATTATCTTGAAATTTAATCATTCTCTTTCTGCCATTATAACACTACTACAAAAGTACTAAATAGTATTTCGGTCTCAAGGTGAAGGTTCTGGATTTTAGGCACTAGCTTTAATATAAATTTACATGAAGGGTATGATAAATGAGGGGTAAGCGGCTAAGGTAACGTGTGGCGAGGTTATTTGGGTTAAACGGGGATGAAAATGGCGTATGGTACGAATCAGGGGAAGGGTAAAAAGGGCCCTTTTTACCCTTTCCCTGAAGGGGAAGGACAAACCTACCACCCTTAATCTTCTAAGGGTGGTAGGTTTGTTTTAAGTAGATCAGAGCAATGCCAAATCGATGGTACTAATGAGGCGGCTAATTGTTGGTGTCCTAACAGTGTTTTTTCAACAGAAGTGTGTATTAATGCAGGCAATGTCAAAATCGTGAGGCAAAAGTGTCTTTACAACTAAAGCATAAGCTTGGAAGTGCACTAGTAATGACCCCGTCTATGTACAAGGAGGTTCCATATCATATAGGTTGTTTATATGCTATGGACCCTCCTATAGACGGGGTCATTATAAAAAAGTTACCGAATAGTAATATTTTCTCCTATATTGTGGATAATTTTTTTTTTCACATTGGACAATTGTTCAGACCTGGATCAACTAACTGTAGATCTGTACCTCAAGATCTCAATCCCACAAACCGAGTTGTAGAAGCTGAACATTGAGTTAGGTAGGACATACTCGTATCTCACGGTTTTTCTATAGTTTTAACTTAGGTCGGTAAGTTAACTATCCTTATTATTGTTATTATAAGCCAAACCTTTTTGGTCTGACACAACCTCTATTCAATTGGTCTGCATTACGTTGATATACATATTTATGCATGTTAATGAAAAAAAAAGCAGATGTCTAGACTGCGATAGCTACAGTTACTGCGTGGTGGGTACTCGTTAAGTAATTAATTGAGTATTAATTCTGTGAAGTCGTCTGTTTTTGCACTTCGATGTAATGGAGAATTTCTGTTTTCTTTTGTTCTTTGTTTGCACCGTAGAAATTATTCGTGATCCAAATGTATTATGGTTTTCTATTTTGTAAGAAAACGAACTTCTTTTGTTTTTAAAACATGTATGTACATGGAGATGTAAGTGTCCCATTTCTTAGATAATATTATTATAGACAAAGAAATTAATAATTTAACGTCTGCGTGATAAATTATGTATGTATATAAGATTTTCTAATCAAGTACGTGTCATTTGTCGAGTAATTAAAGCGGAAAACTCTCAATTAATGTGTTATTTTATTAATTGTTTACTACCTCTAGAAGTCTACCAAACTAAAGCGTTCACCTCGACTAGGCAGTTCAGGGCTATTGTGATACTTATTAATGTCTCACACTTAGGCTAATATCAGACAGAAATAAAACTACCTACTTTTTATGGCATTAACGCGGTAAATTCTGATATTGTTTTGATCCTGATTCTCCATCATCCTCGGTAACGGGTAGACTGCTTGATCTATTTATTTGCAGTATGGTCCTTTTACAATAATTATATCTATGTAGGTATATAAGCTATTATTATAACCAGCTTGAAATTAATGTAGTTAAAGATACTTTCTATACTCAAATCTTGATTAGCGATAAGACAACCAATTATACTTTCTTACTCTCTGTATATTCGATATTGTTGTCTTTTTGGTGTACAATAAAAAATAATCTATCTATCTATCTATATATCATGGCAATGGATCATCGTCGCCTTTAGAGGTAGGTACGTCTTAAGAGCTGTAGCCTAGCGGTGTGACCAGCGAACTGAGATGTCAGAGGTCTCGAGTTCAAACCTAAGGCCACCACTAACTCTTCGGAAATTATGTGCGTATTTATCACATGCTCAAATGGTGAAGAAAATCATCGTGAGGAAATCTGCATGCTTGAGATATTTTCTCGATGGCATGTGAAGTCTGCCGACCCGCAGTAGGCTACCGTGGTGGACTATAGCCTAATTCCTCTCAAATGAGAGGAGACCCGTGCGCTGCAGGGGGACAATAATGTGTTCATGAGAAGGAAGAGGACTTCGTAAACGTAGCGTAGTGTCGTGCCATTGAAACCCGCCCTTGCCTAATCAACGCATTAAACGCTAAAGTATTTTTCACCCTGAAAACGAACTCTAACCAGCGTACCCAATTCGAGCTAAGGATTTTAAAATATCAGTTTCACGCAAACGTTTTCAATGTAAACGGCCATAACCTAAATTAAATCGTACTTCATACTCGACATTGCCAGTTTAACGGCCGAACATTCGTCATTTGCGCTCTTCGGGAAAAACCCACGCACCGGCCACATAAACTTATGCTACAACCTGCAGCTCATTATACGAATTTAGAACGTGTCTTGTTTTTAATAAAGGGTATATTGGTTTAGCAATGTCAAGAAGGATGCTACAACTTGTGTCGCTCAGATACACCGTAATAAGACCAATTGACGTAGGTGTAATTTTGTATTTCAAGATGGACAGTATCATTTTATTATCCAATTTGCTCTTGACACATGTTAAGTGATACCTCTTTGTTATAATCACATTCGATTTCGTTTATTAAAGGACGATTTACATAACACACTTTGGAGTTCTGTTTTAAAGCTTGGTTCATAAGTTTGAAGAAGTCGGTGAAAATAGATTGGATACGAGTATTGTATGATAGCTGGTTCTTATCGAAATCTATCAGCATTTGTTTAGCAGTAATCATCTACCGATCATATACCGAATGTGATAATGATAAAGATCTTAAAAAAATACAGAAAATAACTAATGAAGTACAAGATAGGATTTAAACCTATTAGTTGAGTTAATAAAGCATAAAAGTTCTTGTTTGCCATCGACCTGATGCCGTTTTTTATATGTCTGTTTAGCTATGTTATAAAACCAAACGTTTAATTGGGAAAGAAAATTGTTAATTGTCATGTTTTTTATTCATTTTGATGTGTTATTGCTCACCACATTCGCATCACCATTAACCCATTTACAGTACCACTGCTGACCACAGGTCTCCTCTTAATTTTGGGTCTGATTAAGCTATAGTCCACCACGCTAGCCTAGTGAGGACTGGCAGACTAGGCAGGCCGTCGAGAAGATTTCTTAGGCATGCAGTTTTCTTCATGATGTTTTCCTTTATAGTTTGCGCAAGAGATAAATACGCACGTATTTTAAAACGTCAGTGGAGCGTGACTTGAGATTGAACTCCAGGCTTTTGGCCTCTTTATTATATAAACATGGCTACCCCTTTCTCATAATAATTTTGCTGCCATAGGGTATGAGATATGACCACCCTTCATATATAATTCCGATGTCCTCAATCACTCGAGTCCTCGATACAACTCGATATGTCTTTACATCGATTGCATCGTTAATGGATTCCGGTGGTTGACCTCAGTAGTGTCTAGTCAATGAACTTTGGCACACATTTAGTACAAAGCTGTCAAGTTTACCCCTAAGGTTTACAATAAGGTCAGTTACCTTGCAACGCTGCATAGAAATTGTAGGCTTAGATTGTGTTTCAAAGAAGAGTGTAGGATTTAGGATAGGTTATTCTGCAGCAATTTACTGCACGATATTATATTGGAAGATCCAGTGTACTCGACTTGTCTCTACTGTCTTTATTATTTATAAATGGAATGTAAATATATTTGTTATATTATACAAATCTTTTGAGAGTAGGATGTCACTGAAACCGAAGTGCAGAAATATACTATTTTGTTATCATTGTCCTTTTTCAGAGGGGCCTCTCTTCGGGGGATGATCTCTGTCTGGCCACGCCTAATGCCATTAAAGTGGCCTCTTATTATTCAGACGTTGTTTAGCCACTGACACGAGAAGAAGGGGACCCTGGCTCGTAGTTAAGTAATAAAGGGTCCTGGTTGAAACGTTATATTTTTCGCGTACATTATAGGACATCTGCATGAATGGAAAAAGCATGCACGTCGTAAAAGTGTTCAAAAAACATCAAAAGCTTTAGGCGCTGCGTCATCAATCTTAAGGGTTATTATGTAGATCAGATGACCCTATTTCAACCTCAGTGACCACTCCCTTGAATACTTCTCAATATTATTTACTAACCTTTGTTAAATTTACAAAGTTCAAAAAAACAACACCTCTTAATATAATCATTATGGTAAATATAGTTCACGCTGGTCATTACCGCAGGTACACAAATGAGGTTCACCGAAAGTAGACCAGTCAAGGACCTCAAACAAACATAAATGTATCATTACAAAACGTAATTGAGGGCTTATAGATTCCTTATTCATGTAGCATAAAGGTCAATTTCCATTGAACACAATTTTCGAGGACGGCAAAGTCAAGTTTGTGTGGCGTACGCATCGAATCTTGCGGTCAACATTGGTTTCCGCAAACAAGTTGCCATGACAACAGTTCAAAAACAAACCTGTCAAATAGCACACGATTTTCCAACAAGCCGGTTCAACAGAAGTAATGACACACATTTTTAACTTGTACACCTGAGAAAATTATGTTCTCGTGACCTCAATGTGGCTTTGTACATTAACTACATACCTATGTACTTAGTAAATGGTATCAGATGTTTGAGAAGAATAATGGATTTCGGATTCGGTGACTTCCTTTATCCGAACGTCGGAGGGTTGCGTCAGTATTTCGAGCCTGATCCGTTCATCGGGTACGTGGTGTTGTCTTTTATAGTACATCGGTTTCATGATTCTTAGGTTAAACTCTTCTAGAATTAACAATGTATTTCGAGATTTTAGCTGTATAGGTAATCAGCTTATATATACGTCAGCTGTATAAACGTCAATATAATTGACCTTGTCTAAAATTATTTGAAAGGGTCTAAAGTTATTTTATCGATAGCTTAGAAGTATCTAATATCAATACTTGGAATTATCTCTGTATTCTAGCTATTCCTTGATTTACGTATTTAAACTGTTAAAATCACTCAATTATACGATAACTACTGTCTTCAAAACGGGATGAGTAATAGCAGTATGTAAGTATTCAAAACGTTATTTCTCAAAAAAGCCATGCTTGGCAGTTAGATGTGACGGTGACAACCGCAGCCAAACATTTCTAAATTCCTTGCTATTACATGTATGAGCGTATTTGAGAGAGTGAGATGAGAGCTAGAGCCCAAAAAGATATCTTCTTAATCTACGTGCTTTGTCTTAAACTTGTCTGTGCTTTAATCAAGCAAGATGCCAGGTCAAACGGTATTTAAGTCAAACATAACTATGATTAGGGGCGGCTAGTTTAATGTGTGTCCTCTTAATCTTCAATCTTAATCATATTTTGCTGAAATGGACCAAGATGGACACCAGAATATTCATTCTATACGCAAACTGAAAATAAATTCCTCAAACTCACCAGATAATACAATTTTACGTAAAATAGTTCAAGAGAACCGGTAAAATATTCAGATTATTCTAATTATAAACGCGCACGAGCCCGATTTAGTGTGCGCTTAATGAATCGTATAAAATCAGGTCGACTTTGTTTAATGAAGTGGAAACATTGAAAACAGAAAACAAAAGCAACAACAGCTTGTTGATGTCGATATTGACAGGTTTGTAAAACAATAGCTCCCTTAGACTGGCTTCGAAAACATTATTCCTTGCTGGTGGAATTTAGGAGTATATTCTGCAACTACATTTCTTGTTTGTGGGCTATGAAAAAGCCTTTCGTACGAAACCTGGCAATTTTAAAGGAATAAATAAATATTATTATTATTGTTATCATCGGCGGTTCATCATCAACCCAATTGTTGTCCCACTGTTGGGCGCGAGTCTCCTTTTATTTGAGAGAGATTTGGCAACAGTCCATGCTAGCAGAGTGCGAGTTCTTCAAATGCCATCGAGGAGATCTCTCAGGCATGCAGGTTTCCACGCGATGTTTCCCTTCACCATGAAAGCATGTGATAAATACGCACGTAGCTTAGATAAGTCAGTGGTGATTGCCTTGATATCGAACTCAGGACTTTTGCACAGTCCACTAATCACATAGCTCACACGCAGCGGTTATCGGGATTTTAAAGCTTTCTTACAAAAAAGCCAACATATCAGTTTGTGTTCAGAAACACAGTTTGGCGGAAACCCATTGAAGATAGGAGAACAACTGGGGGACTTACTTACTTGACTTTACAAGTAAAAGCTTGTAGGCTTTTTAGGTAAATAAATATATAGCTGTAGTGTATTATTTTAAAATGTAAGGTATCTGTTAGTAATTATAACTTCAAGACGACCAACACCTCGGTCGGCCCGAGACCATGGATGCTATAAAGGATCCGAAACGTCGGGTTAAAATAATATCAATATACCGCGATAAAATCCATAAAAACGTTTTATTTCAATGTCTAATATTCGCGTAAGTGTAAGAAATCAATAAGCTATAGATCTATTTAGAAATATGGATATATTTCATTTTTGTGCCCTAGTTGACAGCTTGCAATGATACTTCGCTAACTACTCTAATGAACGCAAGGCAAGGCTTTTTAGGTGCACATGTCCTTTGCATCTGTTATATACAATTGGTATATTAGCTCGAATGAGATAAGAACATAAGGACATACATAGTTATAAATTATAGCTATTTACCGTTCTGTTGATGTACCCTAAAGAGTAACAAGAAGTCATGTATAATTGGTTGTACCTAATAAGAATGACTGCCTGGTTGGTCTAGTGGTCGTATAGTGCGACTGCCGAGCAAGAGGTCTTAGGTTCGATTCCCAGCAAAGTGTTATTGGGTTTTCCTATAAAATTCTCAATAGCAGCGGAGTTTTGATTCGTGCCTGGTTAATGACAATAAGCTCACCCCCTATTGCATGGGACCTAAAACATACCGGCAAAACGTGGGTGTATATTAGTACACTTCTGCCTAACCTTTCGGGGACGACAGGCGTGATGTATAATGAATAACATGTTATGTTTATTACAAGAACCTTATTAATGTTTCATTAACAGGTTAATTGTATATTATTATTATTAATAATAGTCTTATTATTTTTTCCTGCTTTCTGTCTAGAAAGCAGGAAATAGACAACAGTGGCGATTGCTCCACCGACAAGAGCTGAGCTCTTAAATAATTGTATATTATATAATTTAATTAAATAATTTAATATTTCTTTACAGTCCATCATCTGGCTTCCACCAAATGGCCAGGATGATGGACCGGATGATGTCAGAAAGCCTTCAGCCGTTCGGTTTCGCGCGTATGAGCGCCAGTCGAAGCGGAGATAATAAGGATGATTCGGATCCTCCCAGGAATGGACTACGATCGGAGCGAAGCGAAGTGAGGAGAGAACGAGCTAAAAGGATACCTGCGACTCACGATTTTTCAGGGACGCGCCATCCTCCCACACAAGGTAATCATGTTATAGGTGATTTAGAACACTCATCATTTCAACATCATTTCTACTACGTTTTGCTGTATAGAACACCACCGTACCTTAGTGTAAGTTGGCAGACTTTATACCATCAATAAAATCTCTCAGATAAGCAGCTTATCTAACAAAGCTCAGTTTTTCTTTTCTCACCAAAAAGGAAAGTAATAATTTTTGTCACTATTTAGATATCTGCAATTAACTGCAAGAGTACACAAGGCCATTTAAGATAATTTCGTCTAACTTGATAATTTTTTTTAGTCGTGAAACCAAGCCAGGTTGTCAACATCAACGATAACCCTCCACCAGACCAGCAAAAGAACCCAGACCAGCAAAAGAACCCAGACCCCACAACAGAGAAATGGGCAGGAACATTGCGTCGACGAGAACCCGCACTACCAATCATAACTAAAAAGCAAATCACATCAATAACCTCACTAGGCAGTGGAAGAAGACTAACAAGATCAGTTGACAGGATGCCAAGAGCTGGAAGGCCTCGACAGCTCCTACCCATGAAGCCGAAAATGAAAAAGCAGGATATGCCCAACGAAGGAGCTGATGTGACCATATTTGAGAAAGACGAGAAAGTCTTCGATGCAACAGGATATGAGCTACATCTCGTGGAGACCTTGGAAAGAGATATACTGCAAAAGAATCCAGATGTCCGCTGGAAGGATGTTGTAGGACTGGACGATGCGAAGTCTGTTTTGCAGGAAGCTATGGTTCTGCCGCTCGTTATGCCTGATTATTTTAAGGTGAGTTCAAAATCAAAATATCATTTATTCAAAGTAGTCCAAATTTAATTGGCTCTTTTTGAACGTCGACAATAAAGACAGCCCCCAAAAACGCCCGCCCTTCACCGCTTCCTAGTGTTTTTGCTGGGAAGAAGAAGCGGCGCAAAAAAACTCCCCAGCAACACAGTTCTGTGTGTTAATTAATTTGATGATTCTATACAATATCACAATTATTCTAATCATATATCAGAGTTTGTTAAATAACGAGAGGTTTATTGAATGTAATCTATTTAACTTTCACAGTAATTGGCCACGGTTCTTTGTATATTTGTTAAGACAAATGCCTTTCATTGTAGACTATACAAAATTCGATATTTGTCCCTGCCTACGTTTAGCAGTGAACCAACAGAGTAATTATATTAATATGCCCATTTATTTAAATTTATTTTATTATTGTATGACGACTCGATTAGCGCACTGAGCGATCGGCTTTGGTGTCATGGGTTGCGGGTTTGATCCCGCACGGAGCAAATATTTGTACGATCTACAGGAAGTTAGTTGTTCCGGGTCGTGGCATTTATGTATCTGAAAATTAATATTTGTTAAGGACATAGGAGATAATCTTAGTGCGAGAAAAAAAAGTGAACTGATACATACTTACTGATACTGATACGTACTATCTTCATACAATATTATTAAAATATAAATCAGTATGACACAACAAAGACAACAAGTACAACACAAATATCCCACTGATCTTGCATTGACGTGCGTCGGGTCGTTGAGCTCCCTTAATAATGGTTGAGCTGTCAGTATGGACAGGTCAACTCAAAGCTGCACTGGTGCTTTCTCCAAAAGGCCACTCAGACTTTGACCTACATCGTCAGGCTCACATACTATAAACAAAAATGTTTGGACTTTAAAAGAGACCATGATTCTCTGTTTGTTTCGGCATTTCTTCTCAGAGGTTGTCAGTTAGGAAATGCCGAGGCCATCTAGTTCATAAAATAATTACAGATGACTTCTAAAAGTGTCTTTAAAAGATCTATTTACAGAAATAAGCAATCTATCATCTATCAACCTTAATTACCCAACTACCAAACGATGTTGAGCAATGAGCATAATGTAGTAATTCTTCGAATAATGGTTTTACAAATCGCTTTACTGATGAAGAAACAGTAACAGTTATTTGTGGTATGCTCGAGGAGAATTGGATCATTTCGTTGACTTTTTATATTCAAGTTGTAAATCACCTTCCCAGTCGAGTCGCCCAGTTTTAAAAGGCAATTTGCGTGAGTCCGCTAGCGGTCAATGGGCGTTGGTTTGTAGTTTTTTTTTCTTAGTGCTTGCATAATGTTATTTTTACTACGTAAAAAAATCTTGTAATTTGATATAAGTTTCCACGGGGTTTATCTTTGCATGTCTTAGTTTATTGAAATTGATTGTTTATCTCGCTCAATATATGTTATTTGCAGACCTGCTTGTTGTTAATTGCTTTCTGTTTCATTTCCCTATCTTAGTCATATTACTATCTTATGTGTAAATGAATGATAGACTATGTTCTTCTCTATATTCTCTTCTTCTATATTCTTCTCGTTTGACATATTTATACGTTTGGGTATACTGTTGGTTGGGTTAGTTTAGATTCATAATGAGTGGGTATTTCACTATTCTAATCACATTGAAATACCTTTGGCTCTTACTTGGAATGGAGAAAATATTGTAAATCGATTGTTTAGCAAAAATTAACAGTTTATCGGTCTTAACTACCAAGGAGGTAATAAAGTAATAACCCAACGGTTATAGTTTCGCGTGACTTTGCGCGTCGGGTGTCACGCTCGTAGGGTCAATAATATACTCTGTATCGACTGAGTACTCGTGCAGGCCTTGAACCGTAGAAACGCGACAGTAGCACGCTATGTCCAGAACTCACTGTCTGAGCTAGAGCATTTTTACGACCGTGTTTACTAGTAGGGACTCGATTCTCGATTCCAACAATATTTCTTTTTACGTTCTTTCTAGAAAATAAAAATATTGCCCCACACACAAATCCATAAACACATCCACAGCCTTTCTGATCCCACCGCTGGGTATAAGCCTCTTTGAATGCATGTTATTCGCTTAAATACTATATGTACGTCATATAAATATATGTATGTATGTATGAATTGCAACCCATAACACGAGCCGATCTCTCATATACTGCATGAATAAGGGTGCAGTGCATCCTATCGTGAACTATGTAGGAACATAATTGCATTTGGTTTCCCATCGACCCCAAGTGGTGTAAAATATGTAGGTTAATACGATCTCGTCTAACGAGTGTATGGTAGTACGGATTTTGGTATTAGGCTAAGCCTTAAAATAATTATTTAGGTTGTAGAAGTTTTTAGGCCAGGGACAGTACTGTGTAGAATAAAAGCTTCTCTGGGTGATATAAAATGGGTTATTCCTGAGTTCACCTATGCGTTTGATTTCAGTTCCGTGCAATAGGGGGCTACGCGATGTATTTAACCGTGCATACTGCAACAAAGATTTATAATAGGAAAACCCAATAAAACTAAGCTCAACATTCGAATCAAATTCAAGATCTGACGCCCCGCAATTCCCACCTGCCCATTAGGCAGTGAAGTCAATAAGACTGTACCTGTACACTACACTGTAGACTGTACCAGTCTTAATGTACTCTTTATTGTCTCTTCTACCAGGGCATCCGCCGACCTTGGAAGGGCGTACTCCTCACTGGCCCCCCAGGCACCGGTAAGACGTTGCTAGCTCGAGCAGTCGCCACAGAGTGTCGCACCACCTTCTTCAACGTGTCTTCGGCTACGCTCACCTCCAAGTACAGAGGGGACTCGGAAAAACTGGTGCGACTGCTGTTCGACATGGTAAGGGGCAAACTCTCTTTATATTTAAGAATTACAATCTATGCCTGTATTAAATGGATTTATCTTTCTTTCGACATTCATTTGTTCCTCCCTTATCTCTTATGTATCTCTCGCTTTTATTTAAAGTATATTTTGTACGTATGAGGGAGATGGCACTAAACCGACTGTTGTTAACAAATTTTCAATTACATAGCGCTATGTATTTTTTTTTATGTTTTTGATCTTGGTGTGGCCGGTCTGTTTATGCTAAAATTTGTAAAGAAGTAAAATCTTCAAAGGATAATAATCAAACATCTAGGTGTGTCTGGAACTAGACTTGCTCTTTGAAGACAGCGTGATAACAGCTTTTAGTTGAACTACCAATACTACGCGTGTGTATGCTCGTATAGCTCAACCCTTAGGCCCGGTTTCCACCAAAGTGGAGAGGGGAGGAGATATGAGGAGATGTGTTTTGAAAGACGTCGAGATAACGAAATCTTGATTGGTTATTCAACACACATCTCTTCTTATCTCTTATCCTCTCTGCTTTGGTAGATATAGGGCCTAATACATAAACGGAGCCCAATAGCAGACCAACGAAACATTTCCAAATAGCACATGATAATGTTTCTCGAATTGCAGGCAGCATTCTACGCACCCAGCACAATATTCCTCGACGAAGTAGACTCACTATGCGCTGTCCGCGGTGCCGACTCGGAGCACGAAGCTTCTAGAAGGTTCAAGGCAGAACTTCTCATACAGATGGATGGGTTGGCTGCAGCTTTGTAAGTATTTTGTAAAAGTACTATGATTTTCTCTATTTTTTTCTTTCTTTCTTTAAGGTTTGCGTAAAGGATTGTATGATTGATTATGAGACTACATACTACATAATAAATTGTGGGTGCGCTCTTACATGAGTCTTTTAATAGTCTTACTACTTAGTAAACTTGTAATTCTGTGATATAAACATTTTTTATAATATTTGGGTCAATTTGTCACCATAATCAGTGCTAAACAAGGCAATAACTATCTCACAAAGAGCTTTAAATATGTTATTACTAATCTACGCTAAAATTAAGTCTGTAAATTACAATTCTGTAGAAACCTTATTATTAGTATCCACCATATTATTAACACCTTATTATCTCGCCAGGATTTGTTTCGAGGCATACAAATTGTCTAATCTTGCAACTTAATTACAATCCTAATTGTATGCTATTACTATATAAGGTCGAATTATTTACTTTATTATATCTTTTCTTGAATTCTATTTTCATAAATGCTTCGAAACATACCTAGGTGTCGTCCCAACTCTTCTTGAACGTACAATAAATCTGTCTAAATTCCCATTGATAATATAGCGACATCTATCCGATACATTAGAAACTAACAATACGAACGTAATCTATCAACTAACTGCAACAACGGCCAATCCTGAATCACGCAAGTCACTGGAAGGCAAGTTTGCGTTGCTCTTGGCTTGGTTGTGTTGCGGTCATAAAATGCACACATGTAAATGTTTGCGGAAGACTGCTGTAAGTATGTTACTAGGGATGCCATACAAAACACATACCTACGTTTCAGAAAAGAAAAGAAAAGGACACAATGTCTTTTGGAAAATGATATATCGTGAAATCGATGATCGTTTGAAAACAATTTTACATAGCAACGTTTTGAATACTAGATGGAAAACAGATTCAACGAATTTTGGTCTATTTAAACTCTTGGCATAACGTAATTCAAATATGTATGTGTTACAAGCGCAGTTGATGGACTGACGGCGCACTTGCATCAGTAAAGTACCTCAACCATAATATAAGGAGCTCAATGACCTGTCGATACTATGTAGTTATAATCAGATCGACGGGATATTTCCGTATCCTAACTTATAAACTATTTCCTTTGCAGTCATCAAGATAAAATCATAATGGTACTCGCTGCGACGAACCATCCGTGGGACATCGACGAGGCGTTCAGAAGACGATTCGAGAAAAGAATCTATGTCGGTTTGCCGGATGGTAATCTTTACTTATTACTAGGTTTTACCTGTGACTTCATCTACGTAGTATTAGTAATTTGATCCAATCTGTTTTTCCATCAATTCGTTTATTTAATTTTTACTCTCTAGTTTTAAGCAATTATCGGTTTCGATGATTTCAATGTGTAATTCATGTCCCTGGAATTCATCTTCATAGCAAATTTCATCTAAATCGGGTCAGCCATTAAAGTGAGAAGAGGAAGATTAGTAAGAAGTATGTATATACATACATACACTCTCGCCTTTTTCCCATGGGGGTAGGCAGAAACTACAGAATGCCACGCGCTACGGTACCTGCATACCACTTTTGCCTCGTCCACATTCATACATCTAGTCATAATAACTCGATATTTTTTGTCTAGTGCCTCTAGTTCGGATATTGGTCATGAGGTCTCTTAGACTCGCTTTCCAGCTAGCTTGAGCAGTGTTATTGGATTTATTTGGGAATTTATCAGTAGCAGCTTGGTATTTAGTTTTGGTTCCAGATAATCGTGTCTACCGGCTAATTTTATTACTTTTATCCAGCTTATTGATAGCAGTGTTCTTAACCCTAATCTTAGTAACATATTCCTTTACATTCTAAACACAAGTGTACATTCTCGCCTTTTTCTGGGGGTAGGCAGAAATTACAGCATGCCACGTGCTGCGATCCCTGCATACCACTTTTGCATCGTCCACATTCATACCTCTTGTCATGCATGCGCGCCGGTACTACATATAGGTAGGTACTGTCGGTGTATGTCCTTCTAGGACGCCCCCTCCCGGCGTTTCCACTGACACCCGTTTTATAAATTCCTTTCGTCAGTCGCCTCTCATCATTCATCCTCTCAACATTTTTCTTAAACAAATTATTAATCGTATTTATTTATTTATTAAGGCATATTTACAGACTAAACACAAACATTCATTTATCACTGAAAGACTAACTGCAGGTGATACTCCAATTATAAATATGCACAACATTCGCAATTGTCCAAACAAAATACATTATAATAGAAATTAGGAAAAAAACAAGGTATCAAATAAATACTTTTTGTTATAGAACCAACCAGAGTGGAGCTGCTGAAGCAGTGCTTGCGAGGTGTTGCGTTAAACGATGCCGTGAAACTTAAAGATGTAGCTGGACAGTTAGAAGGGTACAGTGGATCGGATATTACAAACCTGTGCAGGTGAGACGGAGCTTCTTTTTTATTGTGATAAAGGGGCAAACAGGCAGGCGGCTCACCTGATGGTAAGTGATCACCGCCGCCCATTTGTTCTTCTTTTGCAACACCAGAAAGCTTGCACGTGCGTTGCCAACCCCTGCAGAAGCCGTTTAGGTTTCTTAAAATAGGAAATTACTAAACTGACAGCAAACGGAATGCCCATCCTGTCAGAATAGTCAATTTAAGTTATGAATCTCGCTATACCCTACTATCTCAGATAGGTTTTCCTATTTACACAGTTACAGGTTAAGCCGACCTTATATTCTTTAAGAGGTTGTAGTTTCCATCATTTCTAACTGATTTCACTATGAAACTCTGCCCCAAACTTAACCGTTTCCAAGATATTGTAGTTTGAAGATTTTCTTTTATAGTCTATTTTTAGTTTATTAGCCTATTTTTAACCGACTTGAAAAACGAGGAGGTTCTCAATTCGTCGGAATCTTTTTTTTTATGTGTTCACGAATTACTTATAACTTAAAAAAAAAAGAAAAACCAACTTCACAAACTAGAAAGCAAAAAATAACTTCATACAGTTTTACCTTTTTTTAGTTTTAAAGGTATGAAGTAGGTGCCGATGATGTGGTGGTTTTAACCACCACATCATATGACCCGCTTAAGGTCACTCGCGGTGAGTGTACTTACTATTTTGGCTTGGCACCGACTTCATACCTTTAAAACTAAAAAAAGGTAAAACCGTGTGAAGTTATTTTTTGCTTTTTAGTTTATGTAGTTGGTTTTTTCTTTTTTTTTAAGTTAATGTTGAGGCGACTTAACCTGTCAGCCTGTATATAATATGACAGAAAGAGCTGATACAAATCCACTCTTTTTTATTATAGAACTTTACTATGAGCATTACATAAGAAAAGTTTTTTTATCAGTCCTCTCGCCTACTTACGAAGTTAAACCCAGCTTACTTATGGTGGATGGCGAGGGAGAGCATTAAGTAGGTTTACCACCATCGGGGACCGTGATAAAATTGGATTTTACGCCATGTCGGTTCTGTGGCAATAGTTATTAGTAGTCAGTGAGATATCCGAGACACTGATTACCATTTTATTATTTATAAGGATAAACACTAAGGATAACTGTATGATACAGTAATTGGGTTGTGGAAGTTTGATTGTAGGCCATTGTGTAAAATATTGACATTCAGCCGCATGTAGTTAGACTGGTAAAGAAAAAGTTTTCATGAAAATTAGCTTTTCCTATTGCAAATATTAGAATACACATTATTTGAAAACTTAATATACTGTTAGTAGTCAACTTGTTATATTTAAGTTATTCATTTAATGTTAATAAAAAATAATTTCTAAATCCAGGGACGCAGCAATGATGACAATGCGTCGCAAAATAGCCGGCAAGACTCCAGACGAAATACGGCAGTTGAATCGATCCGAACTGGATGCCCCCGTCACCAACGAAGACTTACTATCTGCGATCGAGAAGACCAGGTTCGTTTGATTACTACTTATGTTATAAACCACCTGACCTACTGTGCCCGTGAGTTCTGAACACAATACACTAAGAATTACAAAGGTAAGGTTGCTTAACATACTGATTTCTTACATTTACACGATCGAAATAAAACTGGGTTTTACTGATTCTGTAAAGGATTCAAAATGTCGGGATTAAATAATATCAATATACCGCGATATAAAGTTTTCTTTTAAAAGGTAAACCAGTTTAGGTACTGAAAAGGGAGCTGTGCTACTAGGCTACCCTAGTGATGTCACCAGTGGACTGTTATGTCAAAGGAGTTCAAAGGACTAAACCTCAATCCTAAACCACGCACTACTGACTTTTCAAAGTTACGTGCTTACTTATCACATGATCAACAAACATGGTGAAGGACAACATCGTGAAGAAACCTGTATGCCTGAGAGATTTTTTTGATGAGAAGAGTGAAGTCGGCCAACCCACACTAGGCATGGAACAATAATCGGGTTGACAATGATGCAAATTGTTTACTAGACAATAAACGACACGACGAAATGCGGGGAAGTGTTTCATTAATGCTTTAGAGGTTTTACGGAAGAAACGATTAGTTATTCAGTTTTTGATTTTTTTTTAATTCACCGACCAGATAGGCGACTGACCTTTAACTTTTTTCAGGCGGACAGTATCGGACGCCGATGTCAACCGGTACAACACCTGGATGTCAAAGCATGGGTGCTCCTAGCGCCGCGCCTGGGCGCTTCGGGCCCTGCTGCACAGACTGCGCAACAATTAAACACTACTAGCTTAATAGCTAGCTCACTGTGTTAGGCTGATGACACTAAAAACTTTTGTAATTGACCTCTTCGAAAAATATTTGATTTAATTTTCTTACCTATAATTATTACGTTCAGTTCAGTCTCACAAAAGTATACTAACTATACCAGTATCTACTTTCTTATGCTTAACCTTAAAGTAATTTACCGATAATTTATGAAAATAAATATTTTAATAATTTTGCCAATGAATTATTGATAAATTTCAGTTTTAATTTTTGAATAACACTTCGTTATATTTTCCACGCACATTATAATGTGTTGTGCACATTTTCACATTGTTATAACTGTTCGATTTTCCAAATTACTATACTAGTGTTTAAAACAGGTCTAACTACCATATATTCTTGGCTTATGACTGCAAGATTAATTTATGAGATATACTTAACGATAGGTATTTCAGAGGTGCGTAAAAATAAAAAGAGTAAAACCTATTTTTGAAAACTAATGTCAGCCTAACACAGTTGAGACGAATCATCGTTTATGTGACACTTGGACTGATTTTGGTGATCTATTAAGTGTAAATTAAACGTTATTAGAGTGATAAACAATATGCAATGGAACTTAAGCTTTTGTGGTTTTGTATTAGATAAGATAATGTAACAACATTGCCTAGTGCTGTGTTACTACTACTATCATATTATAATTACGTGGAATAGTGTCGGGTTGGTGGGTTGCGCAAATAACGCGGAGGATTAAACAAATGGAATAATAATGGACATTTATCATCATCTATGCATTCCAAAAATAAAACATGCGAGCATTATTTATTATTCCATTTGCTCTTTACTCCAGGGTTCTAAGTATATATTTCCACGAAATACACAATTCTAGATCTTATGAACTGTTGAATGAATTATAAATTATGACTTTTGACTTTGTATTACAGAAGTTATTAGATTGCATAAATTACTACATTATTTTTAGCGATTGTAAGATTTTATTTCATTGGGTACTTTAAAGCCACACAGATTACAAAGAAGTTATGTAATGTATCTAGTTTATTTTTTTAATATTTTTTACTCCCAATAAACTCTCAACATAGATTTAGTTTTTAATTTATTATTTTAAATTATTTTAAGGAGTTACGCTTGGCAAAACTTGTATTTTAATAATCGATTTGGCTTTTATTCGATTAATATTATTCGACTTTCGATTAAGTATTATGAGTCGATTTTGATTGGAAATTAATTGTAAACGATTGAGGGTTGGAAAGAGATGTGCTCGAATCGAATACTTTTAAAAGGTTTTTGGCGTTTTGTTTGTGATGAATTACTTTCAAGAGCGTTCATTAGAAATCGACTACATGGAATTTAGTAGGTTGTCTTTTTTGTAATAAAAGAATAAGAATGGTCAAAATCTGTTTATTGAGGAATGGCGTATAAATAGTGATGTTTATGGTATGTCTGTCTGCGTAAATATTTCAGTGTACATATTATGTAGCTATGTCGTGCCGATGGTAAACGTGTAGATAAAGCTAATTTTAATAAAGCTCTTGTACGAAATTTAATACAGTAGAGTTTAATTTCACTCATTTATTGATATGTCTCATAATATGTTAAGGCCACAAATTGGTCCATTTAAAGTTAGTAACAAAATATAAAATAAAGAATAACGTAACAAGAATAAAATATAGAATATTTAACTACAATATGATTACAATAAATATTGTTTGCAGTTATAGAAGACAGTTTATAATAGAAACTTATTTAGATATGGCAAGTAGTAATTATGATTTGAAAATAGAATCAGACTATGATACAAGATTTTAATTCGATAATTGAATACAATGACTTATGACATCCTACGTAGGGCCGTTATCATACGAGTTGTTCGGTCATAAATGTTGGAATCAGTAAGGATGTGGTTGAACTCTTCTTAATACCTTTAAAATAAGAGACAGAGAATATAGAACTGCATGTGACGATTGGTCTACAGACAAGAGCCGAGTTCGTAAAGAAGAGGACGAAACTTTTGTATATCACCTTCTCAGTGGCGTAGGATGGGTTTTTGCCGCCCCCTGTTCTAGTAGTATAAAAAAACGTGGCACTTAATGCCGCCCCCTTTCATATGCCGCCCGGGGCCATGGCCCCGCTCTGCCCTCCCCACGCTACGCCACTGCACCTTCTTCGACAAAACTTATAATGATGCACATACTTATGACATTTCTAAAAATAGTGAGTGCGAGTGCGATAGTTTTTATCTGTCCCGCTCTATTTTATTTTATGATCAGATAACTCGGATGATAACGTGAGTCCTACTACTGACAACTGAAATTCGAAAAAAAATCATTCCAGTTCATATAATCAGTTAATTTGATCGGTTTTAAACTATTTTTCACATCTCCACAAAAAAAATTACTTAATTATCACTATCCATGCATTAAATTAAAAGATGGAACATTCCTTATAATATTTAAAAAGTGAATACTTAATAATTCGCTAGATTTGAAGGCACTATAATAATATTTACACGAGAAACGATTACTCAACAAACATGCGATAAAATTTAAACAAAAAAATAAAACGTATCTTTGGCTAGAAATATAATAAATTTGTTGTAAACACACGCGCTCGCGGAAACCTTGTAAACTATTTTAGACTCACTCAGTGGCATTACGACATAATTTACCTTAAGTCTTGTTCATTATGTCCAGGCTTACTGCAGAACAAAGGCTTTTAAGTCTTATTCAGTTTATTTGAATGTCTGTAGTCAGATCAATCTGTAGTGTGATTAACTCACTTAGGTATACTAAAACAATTATTGATAGAATTAATATAGAAGAATATGTGTAATTAGACATGTTACCAGAATTCCTGAGTAGATAAAGTTTTTAATATACTACTAATATAAGACGCTGGATTTGCCCGCAAAACACCTTTATCCATTAAAAAAAAACTTTGTAGGTGTCAAACATATCTCTTGAAGAAGTGAGCGCGCGAACAACTTGTCCAATAAATTCACTTAAAACAAACAAAAATATATCATATTTACTTAATCTAAAGTCGAAAATCCCAACCAATAAGCGCTATGTTTTGTTTCTTTTGCACTAATGTAATTATGAATTAGCAAGAATGAGACAAAACAAAACAGAGCATGCGTTTTGTTATTGGTATGGATGTAACATAGTTTTGTGATTTATATTATAACATACTCGTAATGTGAATACTATCACAACGTTTAGTTTATGCTACATGAATTAATCGATGTCTTTTGTTCCGATTTTGTACTAAAAGACTTTAAAATTATACGATATTTCGATTTCGAGCTTGCCAGTGGCAACATTCTTCTGTAAAACATTTACCTAAAGACTTTAAATACTTACTTCTTCTCGATAATAAATTATAAATTTTTACATAATCTAGTTACGATTCTCAAACATTCTAGCAACAAATTCAGAAACTCCAAATCTAATTTCTAGGCAGGTAATAATATAAAATTTTCGTTTGTACGTAAAATATCCGAGAGTTAACTTTCACGGCTAGAAGCAGAGGTATTACGTCAGTCGTTAAGTGTAAAAATAACTTATTATATAATATGTTGAATGATGATTGATATTTATTTTATGACCTGAATGTTAAAATTATCATTTGCCATCTGTAATATCAAGCTTAGTCTCTTCATTATTTTAGTATTACGTTACATTACATGTTACGTGACATAATAATGACCGTAAAGAACACAAAACAGTAGTTCTTTGTTAGGTCATCATTCCATTGTGTTTGTGTCCCTAATGTCCAGTACTGGATCAAAAGAATACCTATGATGCAGGGAGTCTTAGTTGCACACTTATTGATTTGTAGCCTAGATGCAGCTATACCTATATTAAGAAGTGTATGGGTGTGGTTGACACGCTGTATCGTGTAATGTATCAAATACATTACACGTTACAGCTCGTGCATGGAACTACCAACGAGCGTAATACGTAACATAAATTTGATTAAGTAAAAATAAAAAAAAAATACATATTTTTATAAATTAGAAAAGGTTCGTATGTCTTGGGAATTTAACTTTTTTTTCATGTATAGCATTGATTCTCAACAATAATATCATCAGGTATCAAGTTGTTCCCATTAGGACAATGGGTAGGTATTGTAATATCATGTATTATATTAATTAATGACACCACGACTAACATAAAACCTCTTTAGCGCCGTTTCACCAACATCACCGCACTCCTCAGCTAGGCTAGGTGGTAGGTCTCTTAACATAATTAGTCTTGTGGTCACTCCGGCGGGCCGCCGTTGGCCTCCGCGGCTTTGCGCTCATCATCCTCGTTCTCCAAGATGTCGGTAAAGCAGAACGGCGCAAACGCGTACCCTTGACCTTCGTAGAACTTGCTCATGAATTCCACCCTGGAATAAAATTATATTGTTAATATTGGATAAGGGGCTTGGACCAACGACCTGGTAAAGGTCGCTGGAATCCACTGGATGCAGGTGGCGCAGGACCGATCGTCATCGCGATCCTTGGGGAAGACCTTTATCCAGAAGTGGACGGTCGATATGATGATGATGAAGCAGCTGTGTGTGATTGCGGTGGACTGTGAAGTCAAGGTGTCGAGGTCAATCCTACGGCAGACAGACGGCACAAACCATTCGATTGTTTTTAGTAACGCAGTGTATTTATCGCATGTTAAAACGGTGAAGGAAAACATTGTAAGGAAACCTGCAAGCCTGAGAGATTTTCTCGATGGCGACTGCTGGTAGAAATCGGCCAACCAACTAGCACTAGGCTAGCGTCGGGAATAACCGTGCGGTCTTCTCGGTCATAAAAAAACATTCAACATACCAGTGTAACCGCAAGGTATGCAGGAATGCGGATAGGCCTTCCATGAGCACCAGAATGGCGAGCGTGAAGAAGGCCCACACGGCGAAGATCACGTATAGCTTTATGGACGTCAGGCCCGGCGAACCCATCCCCATAATCAGCACGCGCTGCCACAGCACCGCTGATAGCTCTGAAGAAGCAGAAGTAATATTGTAGGGAAAGTAAGATCAGCACAGCAGTCGCACTTAATTCGTAAGATTTACGTCGTGATGAACCATTTATTTGATAAGTTTTGCAATCTACTATTGAACTACAATAATTTAGTCATTAATTTGAATTTCATTTTAAAGCTGATATAAAAATCCAGAGTTCATATCCTCTGGATTTTTATCAAAATAATATTGTGATTATAAATTGAGATAAAAACTAGACTCTCTCATAAGTCGGACCAAATTACACATAGTATGCACAAGTTTTATTAACATCGGTTCATCAGTTCAGCAGTCCAGCGGATAAAGAGTGCGAATAGATAAAGATAGAGGATGTACTGACGTGCGTGTGCGAGCGAGAGCGCCCACAGCCGCAGGTAGGAGGCGGTGTGCGACACGGCGCCGAGCACGTACTCGATGGTGTGGATGCACTGCGTGATCAGCTCCTCCGCCAGGCCGCCGCCGTGCGCGTCCGCCTCCGTCACGTCACCGCTCTCCACACCCTGCTGGTATTGCTGAAACACAAACATCATAATAAGACCTTATTCATACATAAGTATATAGAAATGTTGTATAGGTTTTTTTATATACCATATACGTAGTGTATCAACCATCACCGCCTCGGAACTAGTTCAGAACTACTGTTCAGTTTTTACGAGTATCTCAAGAGTATGTCTGCCAAAAATGGCACGGTACGGTGTCTTACCTTTCGCTTCCTGGCTACCAGCATCTTATACACAGGTTTCCCGAACAGCATGACTGGTATGCACAGGAAGGCTACCGCTAGGTAAGTCTTTTGGACTTGGTCCTGCCCAGCATACATCATCGCACGACATGGAGGCTTGTCCTCAGAGCCCTTCAACAACATCATGTTTATGAAGATAATGAGGACGGATGGAGCGCACGATGTGCCCATGGCAGGATCTGGAAGGTCATTAATAATATTTTTATTCTTCTGTAAATAGTCGTAGATCTTTTGGAACAAACGAACCCCAAGTAATTTAGGATTTTACGATGTCGTCCGTGTTTCCTTAAGAACGAAAGCAGTATACAGACAATTATCAAGAAAGACCTGTTCGTACAGGCACGAACAGCTATCGTTACACGTAATAAAACTATACAGGTATAGTTTTATTACGTGTAATGATTCCTATACCTAATGAGCGGTTGAAGGTTAGGATCGTTAGCTAGGCTTCTTAGATTTAAGGTGTCTAATTGTATTAGAAATCCAAATTAAACTACTTTTTACAATAAATATACCGCGATTAAATCCGTAAAAGTAGTATTAATTAAATAAATTAAATTTCTTATAATAATTACCCTCGGCAACAGCAGAATACATAGACCATTTCATAAACATCAGTAAACAGAGATACCAAAATAGAAGCAAAAGAAATAGTATCTGCGGTATGTACTGCAGAAAGATCATCTCTGATTTCCGGAAGAAGCTGCAAAACAAAAACAAAATTAATTATAACGCCACCAACAATAATTGGAAATGTACTAAATATTCTAGTTTCTATGAATACAGTAATTACTTGAAGTTTACCACACTCATTGTTACACCAAACGCCATATGTATCACGCCGAATATAATTGACAGTTTCATCTTGAATGAGTTTAGGAATATTATGTTGTTTGAGGCGAACTGAAAAGAAAATAACTAATAAATAAAAAAGGATATAAATCATCAATAATGAAGGAAAGAACGAATATGATGAAATATAAATAGAATATTCCCATTAACGGAGAAATTGAGTAAATGATTTATTTAGAAGTACTTCAGAGTAATGATCAATATTGTGCTGCTATACGAAGATGACCATGAACGGAGCTATTCATCCTGAAGAGCTCAATCTCTATCTCGCACAGGAGTTATCATAGCTTTAACATTTTCTCATACGGATCCAGGAAGTGACACGGAATATAGAGAAGTGGAAGCCAATTGAAAATAATCATCATTCACTTTCGAAGACAAAATATATAGCAGAAAAAAACGATCTTACCTGCCATGCAGGATCCAATCCAAATGGATAAGGTGTTTGCGTATACGCTGTCTTCGGGTCCAGTTCTAGCATGCTATGATTCTGAAGGACCCCATCCTCATAGACATTCCTCCAACTAGTCCCGAATATATTGAGAGACTTTGAAAACACGTCATTGTATATCAAACCGGTATACATAGAAAATATTCCCATTAGAAGAATAATGTATCGTCCTCCAAAGAAAATGTTCCAAATTTCGTTGTCTGTCTTTATCTTGGAGAATCTTTTCTCGCAAATGACTAGGATGGCGGCGAAGGCAGTCATTATAATCCCATGGCCAAAATCTCCAAACATCACAGCGAATAGGAATGGGAATGTTATGATCGTGTAAAGTGCTGGAACAATTAGATTGAATGTTATTGAGTATTAAGTCAAATTAGACTAACATATACATACATGATATGGTAATTTGAAAGTTCTTGCAGCTTTTATATCGCAAGTGCGAGTACTTACTCTTTATTGCAGACGGTTTTAAACTGTAGTAGTCCTTGGTTTCTATATTCTATGTATTTCTTTATTGCAAAAAACATTTAACACTTTTGTTTGAGTAGGTATTTTGTTCATTCTCTAGGAACATCTCAATGCTGTTTGTTATATATCTAGATATTGACAGTTATAAAGTACGAGTTAAAATTACCTGGATTGACTTCTCTGTAGCTGGCGATTCCATAGGAATCAATTAGATTCTGGAAGCCTTTGGTGAACTTGTTGGTTCTGTTGAAGGTCGGTGGAGTTTCGTTAGTTGGTACGTAGTGTAAGAACGATGGGATTGGACTGCCACTTGCTTTCTGACAACATAAAATAGCTATGTGTAAATATTAGTTGAAGTTTACATATTTCAAGGAATTTAAATAGATTTGTTAGAAAAAAGAGTCAATGCCTCTAATGGATACCTTAGAAAAATGTGCTCTTTTTCCGTAAACGTCTTCTTTCTGAATATGGACGTTTGTCCATATTAATGTATAATTTAAACCTTGGGGCTATTATAAACGTAAAAAACGTCCAACAACTTTTTACAATTTTATCAGGCTAAAGGCTAATCTATCTATCTATTAAAAAACAAGATGTTTAACTGACCAAAAACACATTCCAGTCGAGAGGACTTTTTCTATCATGTCCATTAGAGGTTTGCAACGGCACGTAATATGTCGGAATCAAACTGACTAGTAGTGTACCAGTAGTTTTGCTAAACGGTGCCGAAGATAAACATATAGATAGAAACAAAATTTACCACTCCGTTATCCAGCGCCTTTTGCACAGCAGTGAGGTCTCTCCGTGGCACCCAGCACTCAGCAATAAGGCACTTCTTGACGATGTCCATGCTGAACATGTTCAGGGTGTGGTAGATGGCTTTCTCTTTGCGCACAGCCACCATCCACGTGCTAATGTCGCGTGCGATATTCGTGAGTACCAGCCGACGATGGTTCTCTGTTTGTTCTAATACCTGGAATGTTTGGAAGAACTTTGATTATAATGGGAAGTATTTTTGATGTTTTTGGCTTGTAAACAACAGGCCTTATTTGATATCCATACCGTAAGTCTCCAAAGGGCCCCAACCCCCTATAATATGTACGAAGCACCCACAGTAGTGTGTCTAGAGTTCGCATTCAGGCTTTTGTTCCATAGATGTAATATTGGGCATATGGTGAGAACTTAGGTTTAAGAGTCAGTACTTTGAAATTCAATAATTGTTTTTTACGACATAGAAAGACATCTTGATAAAAACTATATTTTAAAGAGGATATTAAAGACATTTTATTATTTCACTTATATAAATACTTAGTGAAATAATGCAACATAACATACTTATTCAGTAGTGGGATAACACTAGACCAAATTACTAGTATATTAAATAATGTTGGTTACAACTCACTATTTCCAAGTCCTTGATTCTGGAGCCGACCCCAGCGAGCATGTCCTGCTGGTCCTTGTAGGTAGCAGGACACGGGTACAGTGTGGCCTTGAACCCATGGCACACTTTCTTGACGCGAAGCTTTATCTGCTCGCCGTGGAAGAACACCACAAATACTGTCTTCTGTAGCTCGTGACCCTGAAAGAGTAGATAACGATAAAAGGTAAAATAGAGTGTACTAATGTACACCTATAGTTCACTGGCATGTTTTTAGATCCCATGCACTACAGGGCGACACTATTGCCGTTAACCGGGTACGAATCCAAACTCCGAGCTACTGAAGATTTCATTGAACAACCCAGAAATACTGTTCATCTTGGAATTCAAACTCAGCTCAGCAGTCGCGCTTGGACTAAACCATGGAAGCAGCTTGAGGCAGTAGATATGCAGATTGAAAACCTGAGTCTACTTTCAGAATGAGCTCAGAGAGAACATCCGGATATTCAATAATAAATACATTACATTCTGGTTGTTATCCTACGCGAGAATAAAACGGTAATGGGTAGCTACTCATTGTACGGTAGTATCTATTTGATAGGGGCCGCATAGGGTTCCTAAACATTTTTTTTTATAAATTTCTACTTTATTTATAGTATAAAGTTTGTATCTTTATCTCTAAATTCTTATAAAAATATGTTGTAACAATAATATTTTTTTACATCATTGCCGAAACATTACATTTAAAATTGAAATAAATGTGCGAACGTATACATAATTATTTAATTTTCAGCTCAAACTTCAATAGCACATATCTCTTACTTACGACATTTAAAAATATCTCGGATAAAGTATATTTTTGAAAAGCAATGTAGGTACCTAATAATAAGTAATCCTACTAATATTATAAACGCGAAAGTTTGTAAGTATGGATGTTTGTTATTCTTTCACGCAAAAACCGCTAAACAGATTTGAATGAAATTTAGCATACATATAGTTTATTATCTGGATTAACACATAGGCTACTTTTTACCTATAGACCATGCGGGCAAAGCCGCGGGAGGCCGCTAGTGAGTAATATTGTAATGAATTTCTGGTTCATTACAATACTACAATTAAGTATATTTTAGTCGGCTACTGGCCGTAAAAATAAACTTTACAACAAAGAGTTTTTACTTCCAAATATTTACCAAAAAGACTAAATTATCCAGACTTTTTTACTATTAGCACAAGGTCTTACCGCGTTTCGTGTTAATGTAACATTCAGTGATTTATTCCCAGCAACGACGTTTTTAAGCGTTCCATATTCAAACATTTTCCTAGAAGTTGTAAGAGCTTAGTAATGGGTTGCCCGGCTAGAAAAATCAATATAAAACTGGGGTTAACGACCGACCACTTGTGGTTTCTCATACAAAGCACAATACTGGTTTACTGCAATTCTAATGCATTTAAAGTTTAGACAGACTTGTCATTGAAATATGTAGTCCTAGTACACAATTGTCACAGTAAAAAAAACTATTATAATTATTTAGTTAGTACTTATATCCTGAATACATGTGACTAACTAAATGTTCTGATCATGAATGCGTAGTCTATGGGGTTGGTTTATCTCTACAATTTGATCGGATTAAACGTCGTTATTCTTTCTCCTTATTGGAGGTGGAAGTCTACCAGAATACTGTGGTTAACGAATTTAAAGGTCCGTAATATAATAAAATATACATCATGAAGCAGCTATGGACGTTAAAATATCTGAACGTTTCACAGTTTGTATAGTACAAAATATGCCATAGAAAATCATCAACATACTATTTTCATGTTTCGGGTCGCCCCATGCAGTACATTTAATCTATTCACCAAAGTATGTAATCTGATGGTAAAAGTATTATTATCGGAACAACAAGCAAAGAAAGTAGTTAAAAAGTCACAAATTTCTTTTTAAATACAGTCATCAAACCACCATTAATGATTGCTTTCGATCGCTTAATTGTATGAAGATATATGAATAGATATAATATGTTTTGTGACAACTCGTGCGTGTTAGGTTAGGTGGCGTGCGACCTCTGAACCTTTTATGCAGTTCTAGTACATGTAATGAAATGAATAATTTGGATTTTGATAGGTCAACGACATAGTGTTACCACCCTATATATGGGAGTATATCACTAAAATTATTTCCTGGTTTGAAAACTAAGTTACGGTGCGTACAAACTTAGTAACATGTTATATAACTTGTATTTTATAACATGTCCAGATTACGTAACATTGTTATACAACATTGTTCTACAACAATGTTACGTAATGTGGAAGTGTTATAAAACACAATTTATAACTAAGTTTGTACGCACCGTTAAGCGGTTGGTCCTAGTCATTTATGGTTCTGAATAAGTTACGAGTCTGAATAGGTTAGTAACAGGTAAAAATCGATTCTCCTTTGTAATTTTTAGGATTTCGTACCTCAAAAGGGATATTGAAGGCCTAATAGGATCACTTCGGTGTCTGTCCGTCTGTCTCTCGGTCAAGTCAGTCAAGACCCTCTTTCTTATTACCAATATGTGAACGTCGAGTTGTAATAAACAGCCATAAGTCTGCGGTACCTTAAAACTGTAAAAAATCAGTTGCTAGTGAAAATTTAAGATATAGCAGCTCATTCCATGAAATAATAAAAAAACATAGTAAGTTTAAATCTATAGAGTAGTATGTACCTACAATAAATTAACCTACAATCATGAAAATTGACAAGAAGAATCTACAGTACAAGCAACATACATACATACATACACTCACGCCTTTTTCCTATGGGGGTAGGCAGAAACTACAGAATGCCACGCGCTACGTTCCCTGCATACCACGTTTGCCTCATAAATATTTAAAATATTTATTTATTTTAGCTATGTTGTCATGATACTTTTTTTTTGCTTTTACATACATACACTCACGCCTTTTTCCCATGGGGGTAGGCAGAAACTACAGAATGCCACGCGCTACGGTCCCTGCATACCACTTTTGCCTCGTCCACATTCATACATCTCGTCATGCACGCGCGCCGGTTATGAGTACTGCGTACCTGACCTTTTTGAAGGAGTTCACCAATTAGGTCGGTGTATGTCCTTCTAGGGCCCCCTCCCGGCGTTTCCACTAACATCCGTCTTATAAATTCCTTTCGTCAATCGTCTATCATTCATCCTTTCAACATGCCCAAACCATCTCAGTACATTCTTCTCAACTTTTGTTACTACGTCGTCTTTTAAACCACAACGTTTTTTGCTTTTAATAACTTATACTTACACCGCCCATGTTGTTTAACTGAAACGTAAAGTTTGTTTCTAAATTTGAAATAAACCGTTACAAGGATTTATCATCCAATAATCGAAAAAATAAAAAGTTTCGCTTACGTTTGATGAATATCATTGTCAGATTTTCCTAAACATCAAAGACACACGAAATCCCATAACAATAATTCGAATATTCTACTATTATATTATGTAGAAATAGCATAATCTATAACAAAAGATAACACGCGAGATTTACTTGCGTATCGTGCCATAATGTGGCTCGCAGTATGTCAGAACAGACCGTTAAGACAAAAATAGATAATTTGCTATTTTATTCCGACGATATTGGCAGGCAATATATTTTGTTAACGGCAAATAAATTATGTCCGTTTTACCTTCGAATCGTAACATAATTAATAATGTTCAGTAATAGGTTCTACAGTTCTATGTATTTTTTTTATATCTTAGAGCTCCACCTGTTATTTGGAACGAGCGTAGACAAGGATTAAAGAAGTACATTTTTTCAGAAGAAATAGATCCAACGTAGAAAGCATAGTGGTTTACTTAATTTATGTTATTTTCGTACTTATATTGTTTAGAACACAGTGGTATTTTCAAGAACATCTAATGACATAACGCTTATACTCATGAAGGGTTGGGCAGAAGTATAATGACTACAAGACCCAATCCTCACAGTTCACTGTAGGTTTTTAGGTCACACGTAGAAGGGGTGAGACTATTGACATTAACTAAATCAAAAGTTCGAGTTGCTACTCAGAATTTAGAATAACACAATCACACTTTGCTCGACCTTGGAATCGAACTGAAGACCTCACGCTCAGTCATCGCACTTCGCACATTTGACTTTGACTGAGCAGTTTGTTCAAAGTGAAAGACGAAATGAGTATGAAAACATCTGATATAGAGTGTACAAAGGACAGCACTGATAACGACAATAAAAAAAATACAGTTTCATGAATCGATTCCAAAAGTATGACAATACTATACTTTCAAGGAAAACGGATATAATATCAGCTTGACGCTAAATATATGTAGGTACTTGTCTGAATGCGTAGGCTAGCCCGCAAAAGTTCAAGGGCTGCTCCGTGAACTTGATCTGAACCCGCGACCTTTTCGTCGCCTGTCGAAGCCTACAACTAACAATCAATACAATGCGGGCTTGGAAAGATTTATGGGCTCTTTAATTCTGAATGCATATACTTTGAAGTGTTTTTAACAAGCGCGAAGTTCGCAAACGATATTGAAACTAAATGTAACATTTCACAAGGGTTATTAAATTTATGGAGTAAGATAATAAAAGTACACCCACAGTTTACCAGCATATCTTTAGTTCCCATTTAAAATAGGGACAAGACTAATTGATAACAATCCCTTTTAAATGAGAGGGGATCTGGGCCCAGTTATGCGATGGTAAATGAATTGATGTATCAAAACAATAAGAAGAAAAATTTGAAATGGAAATAGAAGACTAATTCAGGGACTATGAAGGATATCAAATAAATAAATAAGTCCCTGATATTATAACTAGGTAAGTCTCATCTATCCGAGCTAAACAACTTGTGTTACGGATACCAGACGGAAGAAATACTATAAAGTTAATAATAATCATAGATATCAATTATTCAGACACAAATTCGTGATCCATGATCGTCACACAAACTTTTGAATTCGAAACCATAGCACAGAAGAAAATCTTAATACCGCGGAGGTATATACCTATTGTGGCGTTCCATATTCTATTGACAGTCATAACCTCAGAGGCTTGAACTAAAACTCCTTTTTACTAACACACATGGTCACCAGGAATCATAACGTCAGGATTAGATAATACTAAAGTTAAAATATATTTATCTTACCGTCACAGGATCTTTCAAAGGCTCATCGATCTGAGCCTGTTTGAAGAAGATGTTCCCATGCGATATCCTCCACAGCATTTTCTCGAAAGCCGGTATCCTCGCCGTGGTGACCACGCCAGCTATGAACCCCAGGTGTCCGAGCACAGCGTCGTTGTTATATATCTGTACTGACGCCGATATCTTCCGCTGCTGGCTATGGTCTTGGAAGAACGTCTGCATCTTTTCGATCAGTGTCTTCAACTCTATCAGCGAAAGGTAGTCGCTCTTCAGATTGCGTGCATTACGTGTTATTTCTTGGATCTCTGATTCGATGAAGTCGATCCTTTCCTGGGAAACAAAATGATAGATTTAGCCTCTTTCTGACTTAAACTTATTAACATTCCTAACTTAGAAAAAATTAGAACATTAGGAAGTTCTTCGGATGTTGAATGTAAATTTACAGATGCGCAAATACCCCAACACGCACCAATTCTATATGATGAAGGCCATAAATAAATAAATAAAATAATGTTTATTAGCGACCCAATATGTCATAGTATAAAAGCATCCCTGTCTTTTGAACTTGGTAACAACCTGTAGGTATCTAAGAAAACAGTGACTTTCAATACACAGTTGGGTCTTATATTTGGTAAGTACATACATTATCATATATTGTTGGTACAAAGTACAGGATAGCGGTAACTATTATTGAGTGAATAGTGCGATCGTGTAAGTGTGTGTGTGTGTGTATGAATCATACAAATATTAGCTCCGTGTGGGAATCAATAGTCCTTTAACGCAGAAGTTGATCCCATCAACCACTGCGCCAGAGCCGTTAATGTAGTAAATAACATAATTTTCGTATTTCTAACTATCTTGCGGTGTACTAACTGCCTACCTAACTGTGACTGAATATCAGTATTTTACACGACGACTGCCATTAGATCCCCGCAAACCATAACTGGCCAATATCGATATCTTAAGGGTAATGGTAAGAATAATTTAAATAAATGTTTTTGAAATAAGTGAGTGACATAGGTATTTATGATATTACATTCAGCTGCAAATACGAAGACATCAAACTTTAAAAATGTAATTTCACATCTATGTTTTTACTACAAGATAAATATTCAATGTGTTCTGTTTTCTAAAATTATATTTATAATTATGTATCTTATTTGTAATTTTTTAAGGCAATTTACATTGACAGTGATATTCCTGCCCCACTAGTCTAGTTCTTAGAACAATGTGCCCCATCCATAAATCGCAATGCCCCATCTGAATTCAGAATAAGTTATAAAATAAAATCGTTTCAAGGAATGTAATACCGATAACTGCTGGCATATATAGAGGCCGATAAACATGTAATGGGCAAGCAAATGAATTACATGGAAACTACGTAATAAATGTTTAAAATCTTAGTATGAATGAGCGAGCAGTTATAGCAATGCAATCACTGTAGGAATTTGACTGGATAACTAGAATCACCCGCACAAGACAACCTTGAAAGACTTTACGTCAACAAGATATAACCTCATTGATTAAATCCATTTTATGTTTTAAATGAGTGTAGTATATCAATTACAGATTGCAGCATCCATACTAATAATACCTATTAACGCGAAAGTATGTCTGTCCGTCTGTTTGTTAGCTCTTCACGATATAGCCGCCGATTTAGATGAAATTTGGTATAGATAGGTATAGTTTTTGTCCTGGATTTCAGCCTTTAGAAGGGCGAAAAGGGAGTGGAAGTATGTATGCGGAATTGATAATTTCTTAACGGAGAAATAAATAAGCAAATTGGATGAAATTACTAATTTTGTGCAGGCGAAGTCGCGGGTATAAGGTACTTTAAATATAAACAGCACTGGAGCAAAAGTGGCATGACATAAATAAGTTTAAAAAAGTTAAAGAAAAATATTAATTGTAATTGAAAGGGACTACATTGAACTTATATTTGAAGGCTGTAAGGTACTTTAAAAGATTTAGTAATATGCGTAGTAATCGGGTATGAATATGGACGAAGAAAAAAGAGTAGCTTCTGTCTGCGTTTACAAAGTAACTATATTTAAAAACCACAATGTCTTGCTCTAGAAATAGCTAGCCCAGATTCAAAAAAATCTTTTAATTTATATGTCTAAAATAATCGAAAGTCAATTAACCACTGCAAGTCAACAGAATCTTCTGCCGTCCATTATCAGCGAAGAAAAATATCTTGGGGAAACCTATTTTTTCCTGATTTTGTCCAGAACATGTATCAACGCAGTAGGCCTATAGACTATAACTGACTGACTTAATACAGTGTATACATTTATTCGTCTCGGGTTCTTTAACTGTATATTACGACATCCTGGGGAAGTGTCGGCACCAACCTAGAGCGAGCGGCGCGGGATACGTAGCATGATGTCATGGCAACTCATAAATTACAATAACACTGTCCTGCGATCCCCACACTACATATCCTGCGCTGAGGGATCTAATTGGTGTAACCTTGCTTATAATAATTGTTAACATGTGTATGTTAGCGGATTAAGTGTATATCTGTATGTGTGCCAACATTTATATTGTAAATCTTATGTAATAGATTTTTTTTTAACTTTGCCCCACTCACAAGGAATTTCTCTAGTGTCGTAGGTACAGTCGCACAAGCTAATTGGTTTACATCCACACATAGATCGGTCTAGCTTATATTAGATTGTTCGACTATACGTTTACAAATATTCATAATGTACAAACAAACACCCAGACCAGGAACAACTACCTATAAGCCATATATATATTTGTTCTCCAAGACATGCGACGCAGAAACGTATCCCTCGATCATTGCACCAACCGTGTCGTTGAGTTTAGTTTATATCAAGAAATGGTTGGCTATTAGCAGTTCTGAAGTCAACGAAAACAGAAGGAAATTCAGTTATTCAGTGTCTTTCACCTAGATTGTTGCACACCGTTTAGTTTCATCATCATCAAACCATTTAATGTACGGAGTCTCCTCTCTTAGTAAGGTTATACATTAGCCTGTACGAGATAAATGTCTTTGACACAGATAAAAAATATAGGTAACAATATAGCGACAGAGTTACAACAAAGGTTTTGAAAGTGGATGGAACTGGTGTATTAGAACTAAATGATAACACTCTGTTGAAAAATTTTAGTTATACCAATCTCATTTGTGAGCTATGTCCTATGCTCTAAATTATAAATGAGGAGTTCCGTATAAGGACTTAATTTGACGACATATACAGAAGGAGAAAAAAGCTGAAGTAGCACAGTTGGAAGCCTTTCTGCTCTTAAGTGGAGACCACGTGCCAGAAGACGATCGTGGCCTCCCAAAGTGATGGACGGATAGCCTGGTAACGGCAGCTGAAAGACGTTGGATGCAAGCAGGATGATGAAATAGTCCTTGTCGAAATCACAGGGCAAACCTTTCTTTCGCCAGATGATTTGATGGTAAGAAAATAACTTTGGCAGGTGTCTTTATTTATAAGATTGAAGTCCAATTCTTACACTTCAGCTTCTACGTATTTACCAATACATCTGTTCAGCCGTTACGGTGCTCTTGAAAAACAAACACACCTACCTGCATTTATATATTCCGTATTTATAAAAGCAGTTAGACTGTCTGTCTGGCAATAATTATTATTTAACAGATGGTTTCTATGTGCGTAAGCCGAATTAATGTTGTTATTCGTACATCACTATTAATCTCGCTCTCAATGACATCTGTATGCTTTTTTAATGGCTGCTTCGAATAATCTTGTTTGAAACAGTTATCAACAATAATTTACCTCCTGTTTCCGCCTTGTAGTGTTCATTGATGTGTTCATTAAAACGATAACGATTATAAATATTTTTGGAAGTCTTCAAGATTTTGATAGATACATAATGGCCATTTATACTATCGAAAGGTTTAGCAGACAAGTACTGATGTACACCCACAGTCCGCGTTAAATTTTGGGTCTAGGTCCCATGTAATAGGGGCCCCTAGCGAGACTACAGAGTATACATTTCTGGATAATTGAATGTCATTGAAAGGCTGAAAGACCAATTCTAAATAAATAATAAATAAATATTTCTGGACATTATGACACAGCGCCATCTAGTTCCGAGCTAAGCAACGAGGCTTGTGTTACGGATACTAGTTGGTTGATATTTTACATATGACGACCCAGTTAGTCCAGCGGTAGTTAACACTGCTTTCTGTGCTATGGGTCCCGGGTTCGAATCCCGGTAGGGTCAAATGTTTGTGTGATGAGCATGAACATTTGTATCCGAGTCATGGATGTATCTATGTATAATATGTATGTATTTACAAAAAAAAAAGTATATATGTAGTATATCAACCAACTAGTATCCGTAACACAAGCCTCGTTGCTTAGCACGGAACTAGATGGCGCTGTGTGCCATAATGTCCAGGAATGTCCAGGAATATTTATTATATATACTTTTTTTGTTATTAATACATACATATTATACATAGACACATCCATGACTCGGATACAAATGTTTATGTTCATCACACAAACATTTGTCCCTATCAGGATTCGAACCCATAGCACAGAAGGCAGTGTTAACTACCTCTGGACTAAATGGGTCGGCAAATGACCTCAACAATATGACAGGCATGTAAAAAGTTTCTCATAGGTAATCAAAAAGTACGCTAAATCTACCTCTAGAATGTTGATCTCCCTGGGGCTCAGGCTACAGCGGTCGGGCTTCGGCGGAGGCGGCGGTTCAGGCAGCTCCCCGGCCACCCAGCGCAATTTGCGCTCCATCTCGCTGCAGCGCCGGACCTCACTTACGTAGCGCCGTTGAAAGTCATTCACGTGGGGGTTTAACTGTGGAAAGAAGATGAGAACTATTATAAAGATAGGTAAGACATATTGAGGGGCTATTATTTTCAGCTTGGGCGCCATTAATTACGTAAGACGATTCTTATAAGAGGTAGTGGGATTATTCTCTATTAGCTTTTGCCCGCATATTCGTCTGCATAAAAATAGTAGTTTTATCCGGATTTCCGGGATGAAAACTCTCATATGTCCTTCCCCAGGACTGAAACCATGCCTATACCAAATTTCATCTAAATCGGTTCAGCGGTTATAGCGTAGAGAGGTAACAGACAGGTAGACACACTTTCGCATTTATAATATTAAGATCACAACAATGTGCCAAGTTAAGATTGTACATTGACTGATTATACAAAAACCATCTATACATACTATGTCTATACGTTTACATGGCATAGGCTTATGAGTGGTATATTATTACCAAAACAAATAGCTATGTTTAATTTTTTGAAGTTATACTTCTTTAGGCGCGTTATGAAAAAATGATGAGAGTGAAATTTTAAGATGCGCGCGCATCTGTGACACAAAATTAACAGTATGAAGCTGTCTGCTTAATGAATGATGAGAGTGAAATTTTAAGATGCGCGCGCATCTGTGACACAAAATTAACAGTATGAAGCTGTCTGCTTAACCGCTCATTAAGTCTCGAAAAAAAAGCTACCAACAAAATAGAAATTGAACCTCGATATTAGTCGCGCATGTTGGTGCGCTCGTCACCTCTGATCACTGTTTTCATATTTATAATATTTATCAACATGTTTCTAGTTTATACATTCACAACACGTGTTTTAGTTTCATACAAGTGCGAATTATATATGTGCTAATAAATTATATTCAGTAGTGATTTAAATTGAATATTTTGATTGATATTACTTACTATTTGTGAATATTAGTGAAAAAAATTGTGCTTATATCCTTTTTCAAGTGCTCCAATATAATTGAGGTTAACTATTTAATGATGCCAAAGAAGTATAACTTCTCACGCGCGTACATAAGTACACGCACCCATTTTTTACTTTACATTTTTACGTATCAAAGGGTTGAACGAATCTTATTCTTTCTTACATGTGGAGGAAGGAGTCAGAATCTGGAAAAATTCTTCTTACTTATTAACTGGAACCTTAAATGGTCAAGGAACCAATCAATTACAATTTATCTGCCTTTTATTGGACGACGCGCCTCTCACAAATAACAAGGGTTCATAAACATTACGTATATAGGCTCCGCCTGTTTTATTGCTCTCTTCTTTATATTACGTATCTTATTCCCGATAATATGAGCCGAATAGCGGGTTATAAATATTTGATAGACGTTCTCAAAGATCGTTGTCTTTAACGACAGACATGTGTTTGATATCGTATGGCGATGATAACTTGCTCTCAAAGGCTCGGAATGTTACTCATATTAAAAAAAGTTATTTATTTTATTTATTATTATTTTGCCACACACAACACAATACATTTTAAAACAAAAAAAAAACTTAAAAAATAGTATAATATGTGTGGCAAGGAAACCAATTCAGTAATTGCTGTGCGGAGGACACAGCACTGATTTTCAGCTGCCATTAGAAAATCATCATTTTTTATAATCGATACGCACTCGAAATAAAAAAAAAAAAAAAAATCTCTTAAAAATATAAATTCAAAAAATTCTCTGTTCTTTTCTGTTACCTAACAGAAAAGGCATATAGTTGTAAAAACTCATAACCAAACGACATCTTCAAATTTATTGTCAAATGAGAACCTCCTTTTTGAAGTCGGTTAAAAAAGCCTTTTTACATTATATACAAAATACTTTTATTAAATTATTTTTGTGATGTATATAAATGCGTCAGGTAATTCCACAAAGGTATGCCACTAGCGAAATAATTACTAACCAACTATACATATAGGTACACTTTTACAAGTATTTTGTAGTACAAGACGGATGGAGGTAGGTGTTTCTTTATAAATTCAATGGGTATAAATTATGCGAGTCTAGAAAAAGTCTGAAATGACCTTTTCGAGGAAAACGCCGTAATATTTGACCTGTCCTTTCCTACGGCGCGGCGCGCAGACATCAGTCATCGTTTAGGTTACCCATAATTTAGAAAGCCGAACCGCCTATTCGACCATGATACCAGATCGAATGGATAAAAACGGAAACTAAACGTAATAAAAACTGTATTCATACATGATATATCTACATCACCATCACGGTTGTCGTCCCCGAAGGATTAGGCAGAGGTGTACTAATATACACCTACATTTAACCGGTACGTTTTAAGGTCCTATGTAATCCAAAGTCCGAGCTACTGAGAACTTCACAGAAAAACCCAATAACACTATGCTCGACCTGGGAATCGAAGTTCTCTTGCTCAACAGTTGCTCTAATGAATACTAGACCAACGAAGCAGTTAAAAAAATTGACAGACTTCACACGTCACCGAGAAAACCTCTCAAGCATGCAGGTTCCCTCACGATGTTTTCCTTCACCGTTTGAGCATGTGATAATATGATTGCGTCTATGTAAGATCGATATTACTGAGATGTTATACAAAGGTTTATTTGATATATAACATTGAATTAATATAACGCACGTATTGTGCCGTTTGTCATAATAATTCTGCCATTATCGAATACCATCTTGTTTTCTTATCGCGCTCATTGATAATTATTGTATATCATTATAAGCAGGCCTTGTTAAAGATGTAAGTTATGAAACTCTCTCCTGTTATACTAACATCGGTGAATCATTATCGTTTTGTGATTAATTAATCATTATGTATGTACGTACGTGCCAACTTAGTTACTCACTTAAGAATGCCGTGCTCTGAAACTAGATCCAAAAATAATATCTTGAATGTGACTTGTAAATACAATACACATAAACTCAAACTCAAATGATTTATTTCAATTAGACCAATATTCCAGGTACTTTTGAATTGTCAAAAACTAGTTGCACGGTCCAAAAGGTAGGTAAGAACTGGCAAGAAACTCTATAGATACTCTTTTTAAATTAAATACAAAATCACAAAATATTTGGTTTTGTTTCAAAATATAATATCAATATGAGACTGATGCAGTTCGATGTCAGATGTCAGATACAGTTGACACTCTCGCTTTATTCTCATGGGGGTAGGCAGAAACTACTGAATGCCACGCGCTACGCATCCCATGACCAAATGCATGACAACATGTATGAATATGGACGAGGTTCAAGACCACATGTGGTTGCATACCAATGCAAGGAACAAAGTTTCCATTTACAGAAATAAATATTGGCACTTAATAAATTATTTTGATTATAGTTTACTCATACAACGCGATTTTAAAAAAAATTTAAAGCTATACGAGTAACATTATCGGTTTGGTGAAATTGAAATATCTTATTATTTTGTCTCATCACAAGATTACTTTATGTGTTTTTAAAATGCATCGCGCAACGTCGAAGCGAAGTCATTGTCATTTTAATTAAAAACAATTACTCCTTGTATGTATGAGTAAGTGGTACAATTGGCCGGGTCAGGAATATGACCGCCTGCGTCTTGCAAATGTATGGAGAGATTAGCGGTTTGAAAACATATATTTTAACCGTCTCCGTTCGCGGCTTCACCCGTGTGGTATGTAATTTTTTTTACATCACAAGCGCGGCCGACTATCTTTCAGCCCGCCTGGTGTTCAGCGGTTAGCGGTGGCTATGGACGATTGTAACACCCACAGAACAGATAAAATTTGTTCTGTGGTAACACCAGAGGGCCGCTCGCGCATTGCTGAATCTGCTAACTAAACTGTAGTTACTTAACTGACAACAAACGAAATTCCCATGCTGTCAGAATAGTCAGTCACCTGACGAACTCTGGCAACCTTACTCACTCGCAGAAACAAAACTATCAATATCAAAATCAAACGGAGTTTGTTTCATATGAACGTTTTAAAGCATATATTTTTTCATATAACGTTAAGACTATGATAGGACACTATGATTGTTTCACTGCGGTCTTATGTCTATTTGTTATTCTGATGTATTTGATATATAACTGTAAAGTAGCACCAAAATCCGTTCAGTAGTTTTTGTATAAAATAGTAATTAACATCTTCACATTCTTCAAGCAAACTTACACATTTATAATATTTGTTCTTGCCTTTAAGGGCTTTAGCCGAACCCCTATCTACCAGAGCCCTGCCGTGAGACAGTAGTATTTTTATCGATAAGGATAAGTTCATATGTATATTATTATATCTTTATGTTTGGTAACCATGATGTTAGCTAAAGGAGGTTCCTAAACGCCCATAATACCACTTCCAATATTGCTTCCTACAAATATTGGATAGCAACATTTGGTTTACACACGCTCGTGTTTTGACTTAATGTTTTGTGTAACTATATAACCACTTAAGTAAGCATTGACTACTTTCCATGCGTATTTTAGCTTAAAATACCATCACGCCTGTACATTGAGAGGATAGGCAGAGCTATACTGATGAAAAACCATAATTAACCGGTGTTTAGACTCCATGTATTAGGAGGCGAGCCTATGGCCATTTATTTACCAGGCATCAATATACATTTTGAGCTGTGACAGTCATCCACAAGATGTCAGACATACAGACATAGCCTTAGAACCCCGATTTAATATCGTATTAGATTTAATGTCCATTTTCCACTGCCTCGTTGGTCTACTAGATGTACAGTGCGACTGCCGAGCAAGAGGTCTTGAGTTCGAGTCCCAAGTCCATCTCGAGTCTCAGTGGCACCACGGAGTTATGATTCATGCGCGGTTGATGGCAATAGGCTCACCCACTATCACATGGGACCAAAGCATATCGTCGTGGTAAAATGTAGGTGTACACCATTGATCATATCAGCTAAATATAGCTAGGAAAGCTTTATATATATATAAATGTAGCTAGGTAAATTCATAATAATTATAATACGTAATAAAACTTAATTAATACTGTCTGAACTAAGACCCCGCTGAAAAGATCAATCGTTAATGAGCCAGCGACGCAACCTTCACGAAAGGCATTTATAAATCAGTAGGATACCTGAATTAAATACAAGCCTAGTCAGGTGCAATCGATAGTCAGTTCATAGACAGACATGATGTAGAAGACCCATTTTCAACCTTAAATAATAAATAGTTAAATAAAATGTAACGGTTTTTTTAAGTACACGGTTTTATAGCGTTTTTTTTTCAGTCTTAAGTAATAAAATGTTACATAGGTAAGTAATATTTTAGGTTATGATACCTAACTGAAATTTTTATAGATTTCATGTGTCTAAAGGCTTGTCATTGAGACAAACTGGGTTCAACACCAGAACAACTTCGCGCATGCGATATTTTGCGAATCTTGTTCAATATCTACACATCATCATCAACCAATTATTTACCCACTTCTGGGCACGGGTCTCCTCTCAATGGATAGGGAACAGGCTATAGTCCACCACGCTAGCCTACTGCGAGTTGGCAGACTTCACATGCCATCGAGAAAATCTCTCAAGCATGCAGGTTTCCTCAGGATGTTTTCCTTCACTGTTTGAGCAAGTTATATGTATGCACGTAACTTCCGAAAAGTCAGTAGCGCGTGCCTTGGGTTTGAACTCGACACCTTTGATATCGCAGTCCACTAAGCTACCACAGCTCTTTTCAATTATAATAATTTAAATAGGTATTATTTAATTACAAAAGTTTCACTTTTTATAACTAGTTGGTATTTGCGTTATTTTGTTGCCAGTTTACGAAGATTAGTTTTTCTTATGTTTTTTTGTTTTCTTTATCTTGTTTTCTTGCACTTCATCAGAACAATTAAATTAAATAGTTTAATTACACAGTATGGATAAGGCAAATTGACCTTAAGATTTTACAAGTTCCATTGACCCGTAAGACGCTATTTAAGTGAAGTGTTGATAGTTGTTAAGACCTTGTAATTCGTAACAATTAATGTGGGAAAGAGGATTGTACGAATCATGTGTCTTTTAAGTGTGATATTTTTACATTATTTCGAACGTGGATTTAAGTGGGCCTTTCTAAATACGCCTGTCACATGTTTCAGGTCACGAAAAACACAGGCACTCCCTCATTTCGTGCATAATGGTCGGCGAGGCACGCAAAATCAGGGGGGGTCGAGTCGGCCCAAATATTATGGCCCGGTCTGATGCGACGGAAGTATCTGCCATCTTTGTTCTTTGTTATACGTTATGGTGACCTAAAATATGGAATATTAATTCCTTTCCGTGACGTCTAATTTGCGACCAGAAACGGAAAAGTGGGTGGAACAATTTCGGGAAGAGGATTAACGTAGTCCCGAAAGCTTTGTCGTTTTTATGAGTTAGAGGTGGTTACAGGTACAAGTTATGCATGAAAAACTATACTTTATAACTATACTTTCGGCCGTCGTGAAACAAAAATTTTCACATACACAAACGCCCTAACCAGGACCAATTACCTGTAGATCGTTAAAATATTTGCTCCGTGCGGAGATCGAACCCGTAACCCATGACGCATAAGCTGATGGCTCAGCAATTTAATCAAGTCTTCTATATGCTGTGATAGGTTATGGTAAGGTAGTTTTACAACTGTACCTACTGCATGTACCTAAGGTGTTTTCATCATCAACCCATTAACGTCCCACTGCTGGGCACGGGTCTCCACTCATTTGAGAGGGATTCGGCTATATCGGAACGGAGGGCTTTAGTCACGCTTGCCTAGTGCGGGTTGGCAGACTTCACTCGCCATCGAGAAAAACTCTAAAATATGACCTACAGCATTCCAAAAGATTATCAGCGTTGTCTAGGTATTTTTTTTATTTATAATTACGCCACTAGTATACACAAAACAGCTTTAATGACAACTTCACAATAATACTTTACGCAGGTAGCATTAAATAGAAGCCATGACCTTTGAAATGCCATTCGTATTCATGCGAAAGTCTTGCATCACAATAATATTGTATTCGACTGCGAATTCCTAAAATAGAACTGACAATGATAACGCGTCATGGAACGAATGAATGAACCCAGAGGATTCAAGTGATTGAATGAACGAACGAGATCATCTTCATGCGGTAATGGAGGAAGCTATCAATATATGTAATCCCTTAATCATCTTTTACGTCAATCATGAGTACATATGAGTTAGCTTTTCAGTCCTAGATGTATCTAGGTCATCGTATTTAATGCTAAGGCCGTTTTCATTGGACCAGAGATGAGCGGAGCGGAAAAACAAATCACATCTCTTAGTCTGTTATGACAATGTATTAGTGGTTTGACGTGATAGCTTCTTATAAATCGATGAACGATGCACGCGCGAAAAATTGTCACGTTCAAGAAGCGATAGAGAGGCATGATCGGCCAAATTTTCGGCTTGTTATCGCGTACAATTATCGTCCGCAAACCGACTTTACAAACGACAACCAATTGTTTTTCATCTTCGCCCCTTTCAGTTAGACTCCATTTTTTTTTGTAGTGTGGCACTAGTTGTTTCTTTGTGCCAATTTCATAGACTCCTTTCAGACTGTTTTAAGCTGCGCTCAATAATGGTAATTAATGACCGCTTTGAACAAACATTGCTACTGCAAAACATACTTTATTCCTTTACAATACCGTAGGTACTCGTTGTAAAGTTTAGTTTAGCTATGATTTATATATTTTACGGTGAGTGACATTAATGTGGTTATTATGGCCTCATTGGCCTATTAGTCGTAAGTATTAGTTGCTAACCGTAAATTCTATAGTCTGGGGGCACGGTAGTGGCCCCGCCAAGACGAGCCAAGCAAAACGCAAGGGAACTACCTACCTTTTCTCGAAGCGCTTCGTCGTTTTTTCTTCAACCCTCAAAAAGTAAAAATATGTAGTTCGACCGTTTTCGTTACAACAAGAACTATCGTATAACAGAAAAGTAACGAATAGTAATTTTTTCTTCATCTTACGCCCGTATTTTGGCATAGGTGAAGGGAATATAGAGTCAGAAGCTTGGCTCTACATGCAATCTGATAATTTTTTGATAGTCCGAGTCTTGGCGTCATTTTACATGAAAATGTTTTTGTTGGGAATTGATTTACCCGAAGCTATAGTAGCCTAGTGGCGTAAAATGTTGACTGTGAAGTCAAAGGTCTCAAATTCGAACCCAGGGAACCCACATCTAACTTTTCGTTAGGAAGTTATGCGCGTATATACCACATGCTCAGACGGTGAAGGAAAAAATCGTGAGGAAACTTTCATGCTTGAGAGATTTTCTCGATGGCGTCGATGAAGTCTGCCAACCTGAAGTGGTGGACTTTAGCCTAATTGCTTTTAAATGAGACCCATGCCCAGCAGTAGGACAATAATGGGTTGTTGATGATGATTCACCGCTACCCTGACTGGGCTTCGGTCCAGTATCAATACCTCTACAAATACTAAATAGTCTAGAATAGCCTTGATCCCGTCAAAACATTCTTTGAGAAAAAAAGGCTGAACCATCTCTTCAAGACTATGGATGCAGTCGGGACTGTAATAATATCACAGTAAAATCTGTAAAAAAATATACAGTGGAACAAATAAGCGCCTTCTTTTTGAAGTCGGTAAAAAATTGCTTCATTTCAATGATTAATTATACTCGTAATGTAAGTGTAACAATAAATTTTCCAAACATGTTCAACAATAATAATGTTATGAACAGATATGATTATTTTGTTTGTTTAGAAGTAGGACAGACAATTCAATACAACTTTAAAGTGGTTCAGTTATCGTGTTTGATTTGTTTAAAGTAAATAGAGATATTGATAATAGTGGCTATTGAAAGATAATAGTGTTGCTCTTACAAGCTCGAAATCAATTATAGTATGTTACAAATTCAAGATGCGTCTAGTTAATACGTCTTTTTGACGACTAGATTGGCGCAGTGGCTGATGTATCGGCTAGTGCGTCAACGGTTGCGGGTTCGACGGAGTAAATATTTGTACGATCTACAGGTAGTTCACGATTGTAAATACGGATATTTGTGTTTGTAAATGCAGCACGAAACAGGAGAAAAACGTAGTGTGGGCAATGTTTATTATTAAAAAAAAACTAAATAAATAAATATCATCATCATAACCCATTAATGTCCCACAGCGTGGTGGACCCACGCTAGCCTTCTGCGGGTTGGTAGACTTCACATGCTATCGATAAATCTCACAAGGTTTCCTCACGATGTTTTCCTTACCGTTTGAGCATGTGATAAATACGCACATAACTTCCGAAAAGTCAGTGGTGCCTGCCCGGGTTTGAAGTCGAGACCTTTGACATCTCAGTCCACTGGTCACACCACTAGGCTACCACAGCCTAAATAAATATATAAGGACCTATTCCCATTGTATATTTTTTTAGCAACGAGGTCTGCGTTACAGATACTAGATGGTCGATATACTACATATATCCCTATTTTTATACATAAAAAAATCAATGAGTCGGATAAAAATGTTGATGCTCCTGATACAAACATTTTTCCCATTGAACCTGGGACCCATAACCCAGAAGCCAGCTTTAACTATCGCTGCGCTAATTGGGTCGTCATAATTATCATTTATTTATTACACTTTTATTTTCATACAATACTGACCTTGCTACAGAAAACCGAGGTGTCGGTTTGATTGTGGCATCAAATTTCCATACAATAATAAATATAACAGATACATGTCATACTTATCATACATGCTGATTTCTTGTGCAATTACTAGACTTTAAAATCAAATTACTCATTATGAATACCTATATTATCGCTGTATATTGATATCATTTTAATCAAATCGTTGTGTCATCCATTTAAAATATCAAAATACAGAATTACCGCGAAGAAAGCTACCTATTATTTTAAAAGGGATGCTATGAAGTTTCTTGCCGAATTATTCTCTTTAAGATCTTGGAGGTAGGGCATTCTCCCTCGAGAAATTTCTTCTGTGGGGATCAAACCCGCGACACGTGGTGTAGTAGCCGATCGGTCGACCATGCCAACCATGCCGCCAAGTTTGCCTAACCCTTCGAACATATAGGCATTATTTTATGTGTTTAAATTAATGCTCTTGCTTACCTTTATAAGAAAGTTAAGTTAATCAGAACATTATTTATAACATCACTTGCTCATACCTACCTAACCTCAGACCATCTGTGTTGATAATTATAACCAAAATGTACCTTCATTGTTTCTCTATCTATTTTAGTTAACTCGAGCCGGTAGCATAATCATACAAACATCTTTAAATACTTTTAGATACCGCTCGGTAATAGGGTTAAGGACGGGTTAGAATCTGTTTGTTACATAACTCTTGAATTTCTTGTGTTTCTTTTCTACAAATAAACGAGCTTGATGATATTTTTTTTGTAAATAATACGTTGCAAATTAGTAAGATACCCATGTATTTGGGTCTACCATAATAACGATTGCAAAAATATAACTTAAATATAAATTTATTCTGACATTATGACGCCTATAGCGCCATCTAGTGCCAACCTAAGCAGATGTACTTATATAAATGATGATTTAATGATGGTACAATAAAATCGAAAAAAAAACGTTGGTTATGTTTCAATGTCTAAAATATGCGGAATTTTAAGATATCAGAGCATCAATATATGTTTTATTTTTCTGTCAGCAGTTTCATCTATAGATTCTGACATTATCTTTGTGTCACTGAGCATTAGGCAGGTGTGCAGTCCAAAACTCTAGCTTGTAAATTTTTCACACTAAACTGGCAGCCGGCCAGAAATGTAGAAAAAAAAAGCGTTTGCAGCAATATAATATGCATTCAGCCAAAGCAATTCATGATAATAAAAAATGATTCAGTCAATTACACATTTTTATACAGTTTTTTAATGTCTTCAAATGAGGTTTTGATTCTGTATTTTCTCGCTATGTTACTTCGTTGAAATATTTCTGAAAATTCCCAACAGATTTGATTAATTTGACCACTTGATTAAAACGATTAATGAAACATACATCACGCCTGCATCCCTACGAGTTTAGGCAGTTTCGTTTTCAGGTCACATTTAATTGTTTTTGTATGTATGTAGTAATACAATTGAAATAAACTTGTTTTTTTTTACGGTAAATTTTAATGCGGTGTATTGATATTACTTTCTCGAGTCTACCCGTGACCATGAATGCCCAATATAGGATCGATGTATAATATTCGTGTAAGTGTAAATCAATATCCACGTTCTAAACTATTCAAGTCAACAGGTCTCTTTCAAACTGCTAATATATATTTATCTTAATGCCTCAGTTTACAAATTGTGTTCAACTAAGACGGAGGTTCCAAAAGTTGTGCGTTTAAATTGCCGATTTGAAGCGTAAAATAGTCATTAAGGTGGAAGCTTCACGGTAGCCCGCGAAATTCAAATTTTCGTACGTTTTTTGCAATTTGTCGGTCATTGTCAGACTGAACATTAAACAAAATATGATTCGCGCCTGTAATAGGTATTTAGTTACAGAGTTATAATAAAGCCCTCAAAGTGCATATAACTGCATTGATTGTCTATTTCATGAAAAAGTAAAGCTTTGCATTTTTGTCACCTCTATTATCCACCTACATTATATTAAATATCCCACTGCTGGGCACGGGTCTCCTTCCATAAGAAAGCGTAGTGACATATTTCACTCGACATCGAGATCAGCTGTTGGGAAAACAAGACCTCTAGTAAATGATGTCACCCATTAACTAGCATGTGCGTATTTGTTACACACATACGCACATCACTTCAAAAATTGGTGGTGCTTGTCTGAGAATCGAACTCGAGTTCTTCAACTTCACAGTCCACTGGTAATGCAAGCCGGCACAGTTTCTACGTTACTCTAACGTTGTCACCAGTTTAGTAGGCAGGTACTCAAACCCAAAGCCGGGGTTGTGGTGAAAGATAGAAAGAAAGAAAAAATATTCATTATAGACTCGCAACAGGACATTACATTAAAATACAAAACTTATAACACAAACTGAAAGTGCCGTGTGAAGCCAAAAAAGGCACGAATGGTGCATACTTTTGCGAATCTCATGGTCCCGGCAATAGGATTGGTGGCGTTGACGGGTGCGGTTTTTTAGTCGGTAAACGTTCAAGCTGAGTCCGACACAACCCATTACCTTCCCAGGCTACTGGAAGGTTGGTAAAGGATTTTTCCGCACTTAAAAAAAGGCAGGTACTCAAAAAGTACTTACATCTCTGAACTGCGCGATCCCTGCCTCTCCTAGCTCGTACATTGAGACGTACGCGGCCTCAGGCTGCACAAACAGCTGGCAGAGTACCATCTCTTCACTCCTGAACATCGTCCCCATTGTGACTGGTTACCTGTGGACAAAATATTGAGTAAAGTATGTATGTAATTTGGTCTGCCCGACTCGTAGCTTACTAGTGGTAAGTGCGACTGCTCAGGAAAAGGTCTATGGTCTGATTCCCAAGTGGAGTTTGGGGGGGGGGGGTCAGAGAGGGCCGTGGCCTCAAACTTCTGGGACGACAGGAGTCTTTGCTATATTATGTAAACTTTTTTTTATCTAAAATAGCTGAATTCGTCTGTTTAAAAGTCTTAAACTAACAACACACCCTGCATCGTCATATGTCATGGGCATTCAAACTTTAAAAGCGGTCGTATCATTATCAAAGAATTCGGTTTTATGATGATTTTCTACTATTCGATATGTTATTTATGAGTTACGCGGATCAGGAAGGAAAAATTTATACACTATATATGTATTTATTATTGTTAGAGGGATCACAGTTACACGGAACTAAATACCATTTTAACGAACGCAAGAATTAATTATTATAATCCGCCCCTGACCTTGGATGATTAAACAATATTCAATACACTGCAATATTATCCGTAAAAGTAGTTTTGATTGAAGTATTTATACATAAAAACATAAAATAATCTCGTTATTGTGTTTGTTAATATTTGTCTATTTATACCCGATTAGAGAATCATTATTATTTATTAATTTACATTACTTATCCTTCAGGTAAATTAAAATGTTTTAATTAAGTTATGTTACAGTGTATTTTGTTTGTGATTATTTTAGACTTTATAATTATACATATGTATAGATTATGGGTATTATTACTAGCTGACCCAGCAATCGTTTTTTAGCCACATTATAGGGGATGGTGGTAGAAGAGTAAAAATTAAGGGTTATAAGTATTTTTTAATGCCAAATTATAAAAAAAATAGAAAAAAAGGATTTGTCAAAAAATTAAAATAAAAATGTGGTGAGGGGGATACCCTTATCACCTAGAAGTAGTAGATATAGCCTACGACCGATTCTCAGACCTACCAAATATACATATGAACAAAATTTCATAATAATCTGTCTAGCTGTTTCGGAGGAGTTCAGCAATAAACACTCTGACACGAGATCTTATATATAAGACTAACTGCCTCCCGCAGCTAGTCATGGCATGGTATATATATAAAAGTAGACTATTAATCCAGATAATAAACTGTACGTATGCAAAATTTCAATGCAAATCTTTTCAGCGGTTTTTTAACCGACTTCAAAAAGGAGGAGGTTCTCAATTCGTCGGAATCTTTTTTTTATGTATGTTCACGAATTACTTAAAAGCGCCTGGACCGATTTCCAAAATTCTTTTTTTGTTTAAAAGGGTAGACTTCACAGTTGGTCCCATTGTAACCACATTAGGATCTGATGATGGGATCCCAGGGAAATCGAGGGCAACCCTCAAATTTTATAGGCAATTATCACATTTTCAATATATTTACTATGATTATTCCAGTATTTGCGTCTGATAATTATCATTTGATGATGGAAGGTAGAACTCCTCAACAGTTAAGAGTTAAAAGAAAATTCTTTCAGTTATAGGCATTTATTACATTTACATGTATTCTCCAAAGCTGTTCAAGTATTTGCATCTGAAAATCACCATCTCATGTAATGATCTGATGATGGAAGGTACAACTCCTCAACGGTTAGGAGTTGAAGGAAAAATCTTTCATAATTATTAGTATATATGGATCGATAGTTGTATTCTTTCAGGCTATTAGATTGATCTGATATGAAAAGTTAATTATATATATATACAACACTAAAAAGAAAAAAATAAATTAACTTTAAAAAAAAAGAAAAACCAACTTCAAAAACTAAAAAGCAAAAAATAACTTCATACAGTTTTACCTTTTTTTTAGTTTAGTTTTAAAGGTATGAAGTCGGTGCCGATGATGTGGTGGTTGTAACCACCCCGCTCAAGGTCACTCGCGGAGAGTGTACTTACTATTACGTTTGGCTTGGCACCGACTTCATACCATTAAAACTAAACTAAAAAAAGGTAAAACTGTATGAAGTTATTTTTTGCTTTTTAGTTTTTGAAGTTGGTTTTTCTTTTTTTTTAAAAGTTATGCGTGAAACAGTAACAAACATCCAAAAAAACTTTCACATTTTATAATATTAGCAGGAATATACTGCTCAGTTACAGACAGATGTCAGGTCTATAGAGCTAAAAATGGCCAATTTGAATATCTAAGAGATGATAACTGGGTACCCCTCGTGACCTAGCAACGTGTACCATCTTCCGCTTATCATTGAGCCCGTCTGCTACATGTCCAGCCTTACTTGAACCCTGTTCTCATACTTGCGCAGTTCCGACAGGGATCTACATATAGTAGTCATCTGTTACGGCCAGGATCTTGATTTGACGGATACAGGATACAGTAATCTTACGAGGTCGTGTTCAGTGTTGGTTGGTCTCTGACTAGATTCTCTGACTACCATTTACATATACCCTCACGCTTATCGTCTTCTAAGGGTACGGCAGAGGTGTACACTCAAATTTCGCCAGTATGTTTTAGAACCCATGTTCGAATTGACGACCCGTTTAGCTCAGCGGTAGTTAACGCTCCCTGCTGTGCTATGATTTCCGGGTTCGAATCCCGGTAGGGACAAATATTTGTGTGATGAGCATCAATTCGTTTCTGAGTCATGGATGTATCTATGTATAATATGTATGTATTTACAACAAAAAAAGTATATATGTAGTATATAAACCAACTAGTATCCGTAACACAAGCTTCGTTGCTTACCACGGAACTAGATGGCGCTGTGTAATAATGTCCGGAAATATTATTATTATTATTAATTTTTACTATCTGTCAGGGTATGGTTGGTAAGGTAAGGTATATTATAAAATTCAGGTATTTATAAAAAATAATATTCTAGATTAGGTGCGAGTACGAAGGTCAAGGTCTAAGGGTACAAAATAATATCACTCTACTACCAACATTAATCTTATTGAAACAAAACAAACATGAAGACCCGTCATTGTTTACTGAACTTCAACTGGTGTGTAAATCCTTTTTAGTGATGGGATGTCTGAAATTTTCCTTAGTGTTTGTGATCGATTACATAATGGATTGAAAAAAAAAAAACTTCTTCGATTGTGTTGAAAGAAATAGTACACTCGGAGCCTGAGTGTTTAGCCTCGAGTCGCAAGTTTCATCCCCGCAATTAACAATAAATATTTGTACGATGCATAGATATAGTTGTGCTGTGCTGTGGTAGTATTTGGTAGTCTAGTGGTGTGACCAGTGGGCTGAAATGTCAAAGGTCTCGAGTTCAAACCCAAGGCTGACTATTCGGCAGTTATATACGCATATAACTGCCGAATAGTCAGCCTTGGGTTTGAACTCGAGACCTTTGACATTTCAGCCCACTGGTCACATTTATCACATGCTCAAAACATTGTGAGAAAACCTACATGCTTGAATTATTTTCTCGCAGTGGGCTATCGTGGTGGGCTATAGCTTGGGACAATAATGGGTTGATGATATCGTGAATAAAATATGTAATTGTTTCTGGTCTGGGTATTTATGAATGTAATTATTATTTTTGAAAATACACTCAAAATACAAGAGAAAATGGAATGTAGAGACCAAAGTTTAAAAACAAAAATACCTTATCAGGAACTGCGAATATTTCATTACCTATTCTATACTTGAAAAGTATACGTCAGAAATGTATCGTTACGAACTGTATGAATATAGACTTCACTTTAATCTCTGACTACATGAACAGAACTGGTACCAACTAGTGATGTCTACAGAAGCCGTGCAAAGTAACTAATCTAGTGGGTTACCTCAGTGGTTTTACAGTAATTGTATAGAAGGTAAGACTTCTGTAGGAACAAGGTAAGAAATCTGTATTAATAGCAGTGTTATGGTATTTCATGGTAACCAATAATTACTAGAGAATGTGAGACATTTAAATACTCAAAAAGTGTTATAAATTATTTTGTATAAATGTTGTAATTATGCGCGAATCTAAGACGTTGAAATAAAAATAGTGTTTCATGTCTGCCCGTGACCATGGTTGCTGTAAATGATTGGAAATGTCAGAATTAAAATTGAAAGAATATCAATATACCGCGATAAAATACGAAAAAGGTTTATTTTTTTAATAAAACGACCTTTAACCCTAATTACCTATACATCAGGGTAACATGAACAAGGTAAGATAGACAAAAGAGAAGTACGTGCTTAATATAATATAGAGATTGGCGTCATTTGTTTTGTTTTTGTGTTTGGGACAAGCCCTTACTTCTGCAACTCCTGTAAGCCAGTATTAGCTAAAGCTACATTACAGAAAAACGTCGAGACAATGAGATTTCAGTTATAAGTGCTACCATTGTTTTAGGTGAGTGCTCTCGAGTTATCAAGCCGCATTATCTCGATGTTCTATGTATTTTTACTTATGAGAAACGTGCCGCTACCAAATAATGTAAATAATAATACAATAAAAGTGATGATGCTTATCACATGCTCAAACGGTGAAGGAAAACATCGTGAGGAAACCTGCATGCTTGAGAGAATTTCTCGATGGCATGTGAAGTTTACCAACCCGCAGTAGGCTAGCGTGGTAGACTATGGCCTAATCCCTCTCAAATAAGAGGAGACCCGTACCCAGCAGTGGGACGATAATGGGCTGATGATGATGAATAGTGATGATTACGTATTTTTTCCAGTAGTCTCTCACACACACAAACGCACAGACCTTAAGTACGTTAGTACTTAGTTTTTCTGTGTCTATACAGTCTACAGTACAAACAAAATCTTGTTTGACCGACATGTCCAAGCAAATGGTTTAAACTACTACTGGAGAACGGTGTCCATGGAAAGACACCCTTCACTCTTTCAGACATTGCCTACTTAGTGAATTTCAAGTTAGTAAGTCCTCACCTAAAAACACTTGACTTACGGTATAAAATGTAGCTCTTGTCCTTTTTAGCACTGTTATATGCATATCTTTTGTAACAGTACAAAAAATACACAATTTACATAATACATTTTACAAATACGCTGGATTACGTAGTTTTGAGACACTAGAAACACGCCTGTCTATCCACGTAGAAACATCTGCAGCGTTGAGACTAACTCACCCAGTATTTAACCAACCACATTACAAATTTAACGTCTCCTGTAATGATTATTATGTGGCAAAGTTCTTAATATTTTATCACACGTTCGTATTGAGTTTCAGCGTGCACCGAGTAAATACTCGGGTGCCAATTCTGTTGGACAAAACTTAATTCTCGTTACTGACTAGACATTGTCCCACGCACTTGGATGCCGGCTGTCCAGACATAATGCAAGTCGTGGCCTTGTCACATCTTTATTATTGTATTTTACAGAGTCCAATGTACTTCATAGGAATACCTAACAATAATTTTAAGTATGTATGTAATACTATTCAGTTGTGCTTTCAAGATAAACGTAGATTTAAGAACCAGTTAGGGCCATTTAGACAATCTAATATATATATATTATTCAAGGAACTTTTTTCTTAAAAATGTTAGGTACCTAGTGTTTTGCAATCGAATGGAAAAATGTAACTGATGAAAACAATATGGTGTAAATAATAAAGTGGTTTTATTTCCAAAATCACAAGATGTTATTCGATTCAATTCAACTGTATTGCATTCAATATTTTTATAATTTCCTGGCTAGTAGTAATTATTTACAAAACGATACAGTTTACTTTCACCAAAATCGGGCGACCTTCGAGTCCTTCCTAGTATTTTTCGCACTTATTCCTTATAGTTTCAAATTAAGCTACCCAGGGCAATTAAAAACATACCTTATTCAAAAAGAAAGTAAAGTCGAATTTAGATTCATATTAAATCTCATAGGTAAATTGAGATTAACACATGCCAAAGCGGGCAGCACGAGACCAGACCTCGTGACTCGACACCACGGAATCATGAACCAATATGTAGAGTCCATATCCATACTAATATTATAGAAGCGAAAGTGTGTCTGTATGTTTGTCTGTCTGTTACCTCTTCACGCTATAACCGGTGAACCGATTGAGATGAAATTTGGTATAGAGATAGTTTGAGTTCCCGGGAAGGACATAGGATAGTTTTCATAAAAAAAATCATCCCTTAATAGGCGAAAAAGGGGGGTGGAATTGAAATTTTATGCAGACGACATCGCGGGCAAAAGCTAGTTAGAAATAACGCTAAAGCACCACTTGAAATCACATTTGGTCTAAAGATTCGTGGGCATTGAATTAATGTACCTAGAACCACTTGAAATATTTCGGCTTCGTCCAAAGTCTCACATTTTCTAAATATAAACGAAATACAAGGCTACGTTTAATTAATATTTCTACTATAACCTTGACAAAGTTAATTGTGATTTGGTAGCTTCTGTTACCAAGCGTACATGTACTACAACTTTAAGGGCGGTATTAGTAACTAAGCTAGCTGTGGTAGCCTAGCGGTGTGACCAGTGGAATGAGATGTCAGAGGTCTCGAGCTCGAACCCGAGGCACGCACCACTGTCTTTTCGGAAGTTACAATGTAGAAAAAACAGATTTATAAAGTAATGAAATTTAGTAGAGGCTACAGTAAAATATTTTTATTGTGACCTTTACTTAATAAATACTGGTACTATTGAATACCGGAGCCTCCTGTTGTAACGGTTAGGACTCATCATCCATTTTTGCCATTTTTGTCCACTGCTGGACACGAGTCTCCTCTCCTTTGAGAGGGATTAGGTAAAGTCAACCACGCTAGCCTAATGCGGGTTGGCAGACTTCACATGCTGTACAGAAAATCTCTCAAGCATGCAGGTTTCCTCACGATGTTTCCCTTCACCGTTTGCGCATGTGATAAATACGCACATAATTTCCGACAAGTCAGTGGTGCGTGCCTTGGGTTTGAACTCGAGACCTTTGATATCTCAGTCCACTGGTCACACCGCTAGGCTATCACAGCTCTTTAAGTTTAAGGTAAGGACTAGTTGCAAGGTTCTAGAAGTTTCTGTGTAAGGAAGCAAAAGAAAATGCTTTGGTAATGACTCATAGCATAATTAAACATTACGACATAATAAACAAGAGATTTAAGTTATAAGTGCTACCATTGTTTTAGGTGAGTGCTCTCGAGTTATCAAGCCGCATTATCTCGATGTTCTATGTATTTGTACTTATGAGAAATGTGCCACTACCAAATAATGTAAATAATAATACAATAATAGTGATGATTACGTATTTTTTCTCGTACTCTCTCACACACACAAACGTACAGACCTTAAGTACGTTACTACTTAGTTATTCTGTGCCTATAGTACAAACAAAATCTGGATTAACTTTGAACCAGTTATATATTATGTATATATTTTTCTATTGTATATTATATGTATAAAAACAAACAGTCACTTACTCACTGACTAAATACTTCACTACATTATGTAGGTACTAGCCTAGGTTACCTATGTAGCTGAATGTGGGTCTTTAGTTTATAGGTAGGAGATGTCAGCCAACAACGTATTTTTGGATGTTTTAACTAATAGAGAAAATTTAAGATGAGTGACATTGAGACTTGTTTTTTACAAACTTCAAAGTAAAACCTTTGTATTTGACAGACATTGCAACGTAATAACTTCACTCATTCCTGAGAAAGAGTGTCTTGACTGTCACGAGGGACGGACAGATAGACAGATGGGCGAACAATAATAATAATTATATTCTGCGACATTTAACACATCACCATCTAGTCCCAAACTAAGCAGAGCTTGTACTATGGGTATAAATACTTATTTACTTTTTTTTTGTAAATACACACTTATAATACATAGGAAACACCCAGACGAACACAAACACTTATATTCATCACATAAATATTTGTGTCCCGTGGGAATCGAACCCACGACCTCGTGATCAGCAGTCCACTCTCAGTACTCGAATCACTAGACCACAGAAGTCGTCTATAAGTGATTATAAGGCGTTTAGTTTTTTGCTTTTGAGGTACACAACCGTAGAAGACTAGGAAAGTGCCAATCTTAGAATAAGGATTTAATGCCTAATGTAATTTATAATTTGAACCAATTACATACAATAATTAGACGACCCGTTTAGCTCAGCGGTAGTTAACACTGCCTGCTGTGCTATGGGTCCCGGGTTCGAATCCCGGTAGGGACAAATGTTTGTATGATGAGCATCAACATTTGTTTCCGAGTCATGGATGTATCTATGTATAATACGTATGTATTTACAAAAAAAGTATATATATGTAGTATATCAACCAACTATGTAGTACCCGTAACACAAGCCTCGTTGCTTACCACGGAACTAGATGGCGCTGAGTCATAATGTCCAGGAGTATCCAGGAATTAATAATAATCATTTGCACTAATTACATAAAATGTTAAAATTCGATCTTTCAAACTCTTTGCACGATTCAAGATCAGTCAGTGCGTGAGATTTTTATTGTTACCATTTAAATTTGTAAAACTCGTATCGAAGGCCTAGGAAGTAATTGCGAGTTTTTATGACTTCCTGCTTTTAACCACTGAAATGTTTTTTGCTGATTGTGAATAATATTATTATCATTACATGTATATAGGTACCTAGCGCCCCTTAACTGGGTCCCTTGATTTTGGTTCAAGATTAGAACCGGTAGCCCCTTAACTGGGTCCCTTGGTTTTGGTTCAAGATTAGAACCGGTAGGTGGCGCTATTCATGGGAAACCGGGGTGGGTCGCTAGAATTATTACACAATTTTTGTTGTTATTCTGTCTGAGTAATATTTGGTCCTATTAAAACCTCTTAATAATGATTTCCTACACTTGCCCATACATCAGAAATTGAAATAACACCCACACATCTCTATAGTGTTATTTCAAAGTAAAAGGAAGATAATCATCATCATCAACCCATTAATGTCCCACTGCTGGGCACGGGTCTCCTCTCATTTGAGAGGGATTAGACTATAGTCTACCACGCTAGCCTACTGCGGGTTGGCAGACTTCACAAGCCATCAGACAAATCTCTCAAGCATGCAGGTTTCCTCACGATGTTTTCCTCCACCGTTAGAGCATGTGATAAATACGCACATAACTTCCGAAAAGTCAGTGGTGCGTGCATGGGGTTTGAACTCGAGACCTTTAACATCTCAGTCCACTGGTCACACCGCTAGGCTACCACAGCTCCGCGAAATATTACTTGACAGTAATTCAGAATTAAAATTAATCAGAAATCCAATCAGAATTAATGACAGTTGCCAGCTGGTTTTATCCGGTTTTTGGTTTAGTGTATTCTATATTTAGATAACCTGGATACATAATTGTTTACACATAAGTTGTGTATAAGATCGTATGGCAATTACAAATCCGTCCAGCTGTGACTTTTGCATCAGGAAGTTAATGGTCCTGAAAAATGTAGTTGCGTTACAGATTTAGTAACATGTTATGTCACTTGTGTTTTATAACACGTCCAAATTACATAACATTGTTTTTCAACATTGCAACATATATCGATACTGTACAAATTAGAATAACAATGCTATATAACAATATTATATAACAATTACAGTGTCGTTTTCGTACCTATTCGCGCGTATAAGTTAAATAACATTGTTGTAATAATTCATAACATGTTATACAACATTAAATCTCCACATTACTGAAACATGTTATATAACAACGTTTTATAACATGTTATGTTTTGCAATCTGTACGCACCTTTAGATTATCGCCGTGTGAAAATGGGCTTTGTTTAAAAATCTCTAAAGGTTCCTACACTACTGCAGACCACATAACATAACATGTTATAAACAGTTGTATAAAACATATCATTATTTTTTACCACAATGTCATATAAATTATATTAACAATGTTACGTAATGTGTGTTTGCAACATTACAAAAATTGTGGAGGCTCTCGGGATTTTTTTATCTTCGCGATTGCGTTGTTGCAAACTTCACAGAAGTAGTTATTAAAAGTACTTTTTCCGGATTTAATAGACGGCTTATTAAAGCTGCAAGTCCTCAAACCCTTCATAGATTCTATTAAATCTAAATCCAAGTATAAAACTGCACTACCAAAGGATACAGTGAGCTTGTTCTTTGTGAACAGGATTGTTATTGTAGGCATCGTAGTTTTTATTTTATAATTACTAACAGCTGTTAGTAATTATAAAATAAAAACTACGATGCCATCTAGATCCTAAAATTATCTTAAATATTACTTATACGTGTCTTTAAAAGATCTTTTTAAAGACACGTAATAAGTTAAGTAAATATCATATATCAACCAATACTTCAATCTGTTTAATGGATGCTGCAAATAATCCGAAACGTTGGGATAAAAGAATAATAATAAACCACGATATAAAATCCATAAGAACTAGCAGACACAATTTTTTTTAAAAAAAACAGTGGTTCCCAAGTTGTGGTGTAACACTTACCTTCACAGCGTCATCTCTAATACATTATTACGTCAATGCATGTGTACGGAATTCTGAGCACTCGCGTGTGAGATTGTGAGCAAATGTATGTACCAAAATAGTACATACGTGTACTGTACTAGTACGCCATATTACGTGGACTTACGATCGTTACGTAGAATTGTATCGAGTGCAGGTTTTATATTTATTTATGGTACAGATTTTGGTGGGCACTGGCCGCAAATAGACTAGAGCTTTTGTTTTTATTGAAGGCCGCGCTAATTAAAAATGGAACATGGATTTAAAGAATAGTTGCAATATTTGTAAGCTGTATGTTTATTCTTTTTTTAATTGGTGTTTGCCTTGAATTCGTTTGACGTTTTAAAAGAGCCAATTGAATTTGGCCTGTTTTGAATAAATAATATTTTGTCTTTTGATTTTTGACGTCTTGCTTGCCCTTATGTGACTTATTTTTGTACATATTAATGATCTTATATATGAGGATGGCAAGATCATTTTACCATTAAGTATGAGAATAAGAAACTTATACAACATGCGATTCTTCCAAGTTTTGGGTAAGTGTAAAACCTCAATCGTTTTTAGGTGGGTTTCAATTATTATAAGTCAAAGAGTATGGAAAATGCTGATCATTATTTAAATATTGCAAGACATTCATTAGAAAAGAAATAAATGAATCATGTATACTTTTACATTGTTTCTGAGAATACATAACATTACATTTATTTAGGTATTTATACATACAAACAACTTCAATAGCACATCAATTTATATGAGAAACTGTAAATGAATACAATATTGAATTATTAGCCAATTGTTGTAAATTAAATAATTAATGAAAACATTAACTAAACTATATTAATGTCGGTATTGTTAATAGGATAGATTAACATCTGTAATAGTCTAGTGGAATCGGTGGTCAAAGGTCTCAAGTTCTATTCCAACGCATGCACCATTGACTTTTCAAAGTTATGTTCGTATTTATCACATGCTCAAACGGTGAAGGAAAACATCGCCAGGAAAACTGTATGCCCAAAATATTTTCTTGATGGCATGTGAAGTCTGCGAACCTGCAGTAGACTAGCGTGGTAGACTATAGCCTAATCCCTCTCAAATGAGAGGAGACTCGTGCCCAATTATGGGACAGTAAATGATTTGATGAGGTGAGACTAGATGAGAAAGGCGGAGGATAGGTCCTATGGCGCTGTTTGGGAGGGGCCTATGTCCAGTTAAGGACTCCAATAGGTTGAGTTGAGATGATTTATATGACTTAGGTACATGTCATCGTTTGCAGTCTGGAGATCGATACCTATAGTAGAATGCAGAAACCTTCAGTTTATTTGAAATTCTCTGAGTTTGTTTCGGCATTTCTTCTCAGAGGTCGTCAGTTAGGAAATGCCGATGCCACCTAGATCTTAAAATAACCTTAAAAGCGTATTTAAAAGATCTATTTACAGAACTAAAAAATAATTTAATCTGAATAAAACCCTAATGTGTGACAACGATTCATTCGTACTTCTTATATATAAAATTCTCGTGTCACAATGTTCGTTCCGGTACTCCTCCGAAACGGCTTGACCGATTCTCTTGAAATTTTGTGAGCATATTGAGTAGGTCTGAGAATCCGCCAACATCTATTTTTCATACCGCTTAGTGATAAGGGTTGTCCACCAACCCCTATAATGTGACAAAACAACGTTTGCTGGGTCAGCTAGTAATATTATAAATGCGAAAGTGTGTGTAACAATCTGTCTTTCCGTCTGTCTGTTACCTCTTCACGCTTAAACTGCTGAATAAATTTAGATGAATTTTGTATGAAGATAGTTTTAGTACCGGGGAAGGACATAGGGTAGTTTTCTTCACAGAAATCAATCACCTTAAAATGGCATGGTGAGGATGTTTGTATGCGGAAACGATAATTTCTTGAAAGAGGGTATAAATAAATAAGCAGATCGGATAAAATTACTTATTCTACGCGGACAAAGTCGCGGGCAAAAACTAGTAAAAATAAAAGAATAAACTCACTCTTTAAACCCCCTATTACATGGAACCTAAAAAATATCAGCGAAACGTGAACATTAGTACACCTCTGCCTAACCTTTCGGGGATGACAGGCGTGATGGTATGTATGTAATCACTCGTTTATGTCGGGTCATGCCAAGTCATGTCGCGTTGTCAATTAATTGATGTCAAACACATAGGTCACATACCGGGCCTAGTGGAGATGTGTGGGGGAGACCTCAGTCCAGCAGTGGAAGTTCTTCGGCTGATATGATTATGATGAAGAAGACAGGTAAACTGGTCGTAATCTTCGCCTTTTCATCGATACTAATATTATAAATACGAAAGTGTGTTTGTTTGTCTGGCCACCTGTCTGTCAATCTTCACGCTTTAACCGTGAACAAATTTAAATAAAATTTGGTATGGAGATTGTTTGTATATTTTTTTAAACCATTTTTTTTATAAATCAAATCATTTATTTCAATTAGACCAATACGACGACCCATTGTCGAATTAAATTGAATTTAGTTGCACGGTTCCAAAAGGTAGGTCTTATGGAGAAGAACCGGCAAGAAACTCCATAGATACTCTTTTTAAATATCATATATATTCTTTTTTATATCATTTGTTCATAGGAAAATACTAAACATATAAACTCCTTGCCAAGCTACACCGCTTGTTGGCGAGATCCACTCGTTGAAATATTACTATTTTAATCCTTAAAACTAAATATTATATCCTAACTAAATATAATCCCGGGGAAAGACATGGGATGTTTTTGTCCCGGATCTGCGTAGACTGGGAGCCGACTTAAACGTAATTGGTGAAAGAGTCAGAAGATGATGACAGATATTTAACCCTGTAGAAATAGAGCCCTAGGATCTTGTAGATCCCGAGGCCAGGAATTATTGCAAGTAGATCTCATAGCCGTTTGGAGGTTGGTAATCTAAAATAACGAAGTTAATGTCAACATTACATTTGTGGTAGCCTAGCGGTGCGACCAGTGGACTGAGAAGTCAAAGGTCTCGAGTTCAAACCTAAGGCAACTTCAAACCACTGACTTTTCAGAAGTTATATGCGTATTTATCACATGCTCAAACGGTGAAGGAAAACATCGTGAGGAAACCTGCATGCTCGAGAGATTTTCTCGATGGCATGTAATGTCTGCCAACCCGCAGTAGGCTAGCGTAGTGGACTATAGCCAAATCCCTCTCAAATGAGAGGAGACTCGTGCCCAGTAGTGGGACAATAATGGGTTGATGATGAATGTCAACATTGGTACCTAATTAAGTAATTATATTCTATTCAAACAGAGGAAGTCTTAAAGTGAACCTCGTTGGTCTAGTGGTCGTACAGTGCGACTGCCGAGCAAGAGGTCTTGAGAACGATTCCCAGGTCGGGCAAAGTGTTATTGGGTATTTCTATGACATTCTCAGTAGCAGGTCGGAGTTTGGGTTAATGGCAACAGGCTCGCCCCCTATTACATGGGACCTAAAACATACCGGCGAAACGTGGGTGTACGTAAGTACACCTGTGCCTAACCCTTCGGGGACGACAGCCGTGATGGTATGTATGAAGTCTTTGAGTCGATAATGACTCAAACTTACGATAACAGAAGCATGTGTTCGGGGAAGTCTCAAGCCGATAAGATAACGCCGCTAGTAAACGAAATTCATTAAATAATCTTACAGTCAGATAAACTGCAAGTATCTGTAATCAAAACGATATGATGAATAGATCTCCGAGGGTCTTCTCTTCCATTGCGTTTTTCTAGGAAGACAACCGAGGGCGAGGGGGAAGAATAAAAAATATTAAAATTACTTTAAATGGAGCCGCCATTTTGGAAGCGGTAAGTGACCCCTGCAGGCTCTTACTACAAAAACCAAAAAAGAAATTGTCAAAAACTCAAATGTCAAATTTACTATGTAGATTTTACAATCCAATCTTCAAATTTTATGAACACAAACCGTAATTTTTCGGTTATTTACTGTATAAAGTATATACAGTATATGGTATAAACCTATATAAAAAAAATACTTTTAGGACTAACCACTACCTTAGGGTACTGGTTTTAATTATTACTTTGATTATTGTCAATTTAAGACAAATTTACATTACAGATTATTGTACTGCAATGAAATGAAATTAGAATCCTGAAGTTTGTTTGAAATAAAAACATTTTGATTGATCGACTGCTGACTGTTATAACTCACATGATATAATGCAATAGCTGTAAATAATGTTATAACATTTAATACTATTGTAATCGTGTAATCTGCATGACGTGACGTCACGCGTCATAAATCTTCACTACTACTCCACACTAATATTATAAATGCGAAAGTATATGTATCTGCCCCTCTGTCTGTTGTCTCTTCACACTTTAACCGCTGTATAGATTTAGATGAAATTTGGTATCAAGATAGTTTAAGCCCCTGGTATAGAGATTATATGAGTTTAGATTATTCCCGGAGAAGGGGAAATTATAGATTTCGTCCCCAAAATCATCCTTTAAAAGGGCGAAAAGGGGGGTGGTAGTTTTTATGCGAAATCTATAATTTATTTAAAGTAGAGGATAAGAAATAAATAAGTAGATTGATGAATAATTCTGTCAAAAAAAAACGACTTCAAATGTCAAAACTACAACAAATTCAAATGGGACCACACGGGAAGTACCAGCTTTCGAATAAAAAAAAAATCTAAATCGGTTCACCTAGTCGAAAGTATAAATAAATAAATATTCCTGGACATTATGGCACACAGCGCCATCTAGTTCCGTGCTAAGCAACGAGGCTTGTGTTACGGATACTAGCTGGTTGATATACTACATATTATATACTTTTTTTTTGTAAATACTGTATGTATTATACATAGATACATCCATGACTCGGATACAAATGTTCATGCTCATCACACAAACATTTGTCCCTACCGGGATTCGAACCCGGGACCCATAGCACAGAAGGCAGTGTTAACTACCGCTGGACTAACTGGGTCGTCAAAGTTCTGAAGTAACAAACATAAAAAGTACAGTTGAATAGAGAACCTTCTTTTTTGAAGTCGGTTAAAAAGCAGATAAAGCCGCGTTCAAAAGTGAGTACAATATATAGTGAAAATACAGTGATTTTTACTATCTACAGACTGTATTACTATTGTTTTGTGATAGTTATGACCGACGAAGCATGAAACTTGCAGTTGGTTTACTAGATAATATAGTTTTGATGTTGTATATTACCGATAAGAGATTATATAGCAATAGCTTCTGACGTCACCATTAATCAATCGGCTGTCCCACTGCTGGGCACTGGTTTCCAGGTCTCCTCTCTCAGGTTACGAGGACTTAGGCTATAGTCCATCATTTTCCATCATGCTGCAACCATGGTTTATGGTTGCCTTATACGAGGAAATCTCTGAGGATGCAGGTTTCCTCGCGATAATTTCCTTCACCGTTTGATCATGTGATTATTACGTACCTTACTTCGAAAAGTCAGTGGTGCGTGCCTTGGGATCGATCTTGACACCTCTTTGGACTTCACAGTCACATTCACACCACTAGGCTATGACAGTTATATTCATCATCAACCCATTAACGTCCCACTGCTGGGCACGGGTCTCCTCTCATTTGTGAGGGATAAGGCTATAGTCCACCACGCTAGCCTACTGCGGGTTGGCAGACTTCACATGCCATAGAGACAAATCTCTCAAGCATGCAGGTTTCCTCACGATGTTTTCCTTCACCGTTTGAGCTTGTGATAAATACGCACATAACTTCCGAAAAGTCAGTGGTGCGTGCCTTGGGTTCGAACTCGAGACCTTTGACATCTCAGTCTACTGGTCACACGACTAGGCTACCACGGCTCTTTATATTACAGACTGATTAATGTGCGAGATTATTAATTAGTAATGATCTACTACAAATACATATAATATTGACAAATATGTGTAATAAAATTCGTTGTAGTTGTTATTATTTGGTAAAAATGTAGCTACTATAACGTGTGTATGTAGGTTATTGGGTTAGTAGGAAGTGCGCACAAAATCTGCATACCATTTTGCATATTGTATACTTCGTTTAGAAAATAAAAACGCAGTGTTATGTGATGTAGGTACCTACTGCGCAAATAAAATACTCGGTAAGTAAGTAGGTAATCAATAATGTTGATATATTACGAATTGTAAGGAGAGAGCGTATTAAAAACCTGTTCTTAGAAATTGCATATAATAAAATAGTTTAGCAACCATCTAGTATCCGTAACACAAGCCTCATTGCTTACCACGGAACTAGATGGCGCTGTGTTATAATGTCCGGAAATATTTGAATACATAAAAAAAAATGAAAGTTAGTACCTATGTAACTTTGAAATCTTTTTCGTTGAATTGCACACGGATGATGTCGCGGGAATCAGCTAGTCTAGTGTCTTATAACAAAATAATAATGCGGAATATATCATATCAGAATACCAGCGCTGTGACATTTAATGTCGTAGCATTATGCTGAGACAGGGGCATTTTTGGTCTCGTACAGGTTTTTAATATTATTATTTTATTTTTAGTTTTTTGTATTATTTGGTTTTTTGTCGTATTGTTTACTGCGAGTGTTTTGTACGAGCCACAAATAAAAATATTGTTTCTTTCTTTCTTTCGAATAAAACGAATGTTAAGTTATTGAATATTTTAAAATTGTTTACATATACAACAACTAAGTTCTATCGACAACTGAGTGTTATCGGAAACTAAATGTAAATATAGATAAAAACGCAACTACCGAGTGGGTTCAGAGGTGATAAAATAATGCATTTAATCAATGTTAGGACTGACACTCGCACAGTATGAAGCGACTTTTTACAGATTCCATTTTATTCACTTATTTTTATTTTCTTTTTATTTAAAATAAAAACGTTGCCACTCACTAGGATTTTCTCCTGTGTCGTGTGTGCGTTTACAAACCCAAATTTTCACATACACAAACGCCCGGAACAACTTCCTGTAGATTGTACAAATATTTGCTCCCTAATCATTTTTTAAATACAATATAGCCTATGTTCAATACGGATAGCGTAGCATTCTAATGATGAAAGAATTATTCAAATCGGTCCAGTAGTTTTGGAGCCTATTCAATGCAAACAAACAAACAATTCAATCTTTCCTCTTAGTAATATTAGTATAGGTATAGAAAGAATGGATAACGCATGCGATGTGAATATCAGACTGCATTACTCTCATATTAATATTACTTACAAACATTGTAAAGAAAAACAGTTATTTAAAAGAGTATCTATGGAATTTCTCGCCGGTTCTTCTCCAAAAGACCTACCTTTTGGAACAGTGCAACTAGTTTTTGACAGTTCAAAAATACCTGTTATATTGGTCTAATTGAAATAAATAATTTAAGTTTGAGACAATATACAAGAATCTGCTTTATATTATATAGACCTATAATATAAATTATATTTTGTTTACGTAAATAGGACTCTTTAAAAAGTCAAACGCTTAAACTATTTGTTGGCGCGTGTTTCCTAACTCACGACCTCTGAGAAGTAACACAAACATACTCAGAGAATCATGCTCTTTTAATTTAAAGTTCAAAACATAGTAGGTAGGTAAGTAAGTATATAGATAATATGCCAGTGTAATCGTCTAAGATATGTACCTTTTTACTTCTTGTTATGCAATTGGGTTTTTCTATGAAATTCTCAGTAGCAGCTCGGAGTTTGGATTCATGCCCGGTTATTACATGGGATCTAAAATATACCGGCGAATTGGCGAATCGTGGACTGTGTACCTCTGTCTGCCTAACCTTTCGGTGACGACAGGCGTGATGGTATGTATGTAATGTATTATGACATGTGCTTGTGCATAACTTTGTTGTTTATGAACTGACTAGCCATGAACCGCAGTTTTATTCATGTTGATTGCTTTTTCAATTCAGAAGTTTCAATGACCCTACCATCTTTCATTATAATCTTTTAATTTAATTTGACAATTTATTTAATGTCTAAACTGCCAATGTCACTAAAAAGGCAGTTTTTAAATATTGTAATACACAATTATAAAACATAATTATATTAACATTAATGTACCTATGTACCCTTTTCGGAAGTTATGTGCGTATTTATCACAATCGTGAGAAAACCTGCATGCTTGAGAGATTTGTCTCGATGGAATGTGAAGTCTGCCAACCCGCAATAGGCTAGCGTGGTGGACTATAGCCTTATCTTATCCCTCTCAAATGAGAGGAGACCCGTGCCCAGCAGTGGGACGTTAATGGGTTGATGATGATGGTGACTCGCAACCGGCGCGCATGTGGGTAGGCAGAGGTACTTGGGTACCCATAGGTAGGGTAAGGCAAAGATGTAGGAACGTGGAAGAAGCAAATGTGGTTTGTAAGAAGCGTGGTGCATGGTGTGCTGTAGTTTCTGCCTACCTCTATGCGAAAAGGGCGTGAATGTATGTATAAGTATTAGTAATGATTACTAAGAAATATGAGTGAATTTAAACACATACGATATTTGATTGTCTTCAAAAGGTCTTGCTAAGAACGTTCTCGAAAAAGTCATTTTTGAAACGACAACAAAACAAAATGATCATTCCACAGACGGACACACATAAAAAACATGATGCCATTGTTTTCGTCGAAGGTAAACTGGATTTTATGTAAAGCCGACCTGCTCCATAAATTTTAAAAGATTCATTGCTATTTTTTTATTTATTTTTGTGCAATAATATGATGATTATTATCATTATTCATATAATTTCTTCTAATGAGCCATTATAAGTTATTGTTATTAAAAAAAATAGCATTCAACTGTTAATTTGTAGTTCAAACTTTTCTGATTCAAAAATATCTGTTTATATTATCTGTATGTATATGATTAAACATTCAGTATCTGTAAACAAAAAATCAATATAGGTGTGTCAAGTTATCCAGTATCTGTAACAGAAGCGTTGTTGCTTAGTTACGAGCTTACGAAGTTAGGAAGGAACTAAATGACGTTTGAATTTCGCATTCAAACATACATACACTCACGCCTTTTTCCCATGGGGGTAGGCAGAAACTACAGCATGCCACGCGCTACGATCCCTGCATACCACTTTTGCCTCGACCACATTCATACATCTTGTCATTTGTTGTCATGCGTGGGCGCCGGCTACGTGTACTGCGCACCTGACCTTTTTGAAGGACTTACACTATAAAGTATGCATATCAGGTAAACTCATGGACTTACTATATTAAGTCCATGCGTGGACTTAACAAACTTAACGCACTTAAATTTATTACTAACAATAGTACCTACATACAATGGCAAACCTCGTCTAGCTCGAAGATAACTAAAGTATTTCTACTTTCTATATGCCAATATTTACACAGCATTTATAACAGTACCTAAGAAACTCTCAACTTTCAACTCGTTTGGCGCAGTGGCTTGGCGATCGGCTTGTGCCTCACGGGCTGCGAGTTCGATCGCCGCACGGAGCTAATGTTTGTACGATCTACTGGTAGTTGTCTTCGGGTCTAGGTGTGTGTGTATGAGAAAAATTGTGCTTGGAAACGCACCCACTACATAGGAAAAAATCCTAGTGTGGGGGGGCAACGTCTTTAGTACAAAAAATAACATATTCTGTCCGAATCAAAGTCGTTTTTAAATCGATAATTTACGATTCTAAGCTAATTTTATTTCACAATTTAGTTATAGATAGAATCCTAATTGAGCTAGTTGTTTGCCAAAACAATCGTATGCGTACTGATGCGACTCGGAGCCGAAACAGCTAATATCTTCGGAGTTTGGCAGCAGCGGAGCCAATACATTACGCCGAGAATTACCGAGGCGCCGTGATCTTGGGCCGATCAGCTCTATAGCTGTTTGTGATATAAGGTTTGAATATCGAATGTATTGTTCGAATGTTAAATGAACTTTTATGTTGTATATTAAATGTCAAATGAAAAAAAAAACAAATATGTCAAGTAAGTAGTTACCTACTCTTGGTGTATAAAAACAATGAACCTTCTTGGTGTCTTTTTACACCACATTTTGATTATATTTTATTGTAGTAGCTTGTTATATACATAATAAACAAATGTGCGACAAGAAAAAGCTGTTATAATATAATTAAGTGCCCATTAAAATGATTTCGTCTTAAATTTATTAATCTCGTCATATGAATTAATATTATATTTGATTTATAAAGCTAGTTAAAAATAAATGCATATATTATTATCTATGTCTTTAATTTTTTTATGATACAACAGTGCTTAACCCTATGAATGCGGCGAATAAACAAAATATCCGCCAATCTAAACTTGGATGAGTAGCAGGACTATTTCGGCGGGTTAGAAGTTCGTGAGTGTCATCATGCAGCGTGTCAGCGCAGGCGACAGTTCAGGTCAGTTGTCGCGGCAGTCGCCCCGGATGGATGAATAAGCTCAGTCCCAATGCCCAGGCAGACTTGCAACGAGACGTTAGGCATTGTATTTTTACATTTGGACACCATCCAAATAGTACTCTCGCAGTTATCAAAAACTTTGAATTCCCATTGATACAAAAACGCATACCTACCACCAAACATTAACTAATATGGTTAGCTTTATTTTCGTTAAGAGTTATTTTCGCTGACCCCTCGTACGATTGTATCGGCCTATTTAAACGTATCAACATTCAAGTTTTCGTCGAAAGGTCACAGTATCTGTTTAGTGTTATTGATAATAACATCGTTACAGGAGAATTATTTTATTTTAATTTACTTTACTTAAATAATCGCTAGTGACGTGACTTACCGGTAATGGGATATTCACTGAACTGTTATATCTGTCACTTATATTCACTTGGGGTATTATTTTTTGTTATATTGTTGTGTGTTCGTATATAGTTCGGTACATCACGTGTTGCGGGCGTGCGCGGCGGGACGAGCTGTACGCTCGGTCGTGTCGCGACTACTGCAGCGTTTGATTGTGTACCTACCTTTGTAGTGTTGGGCGTCGAGCGGATATTTTTTATCGGATAATGAATATTTGTTTTGTAATTTTTGTTATAGCGGGTAAGCTCGCTTGGACTAATAAAGCTTTATGAATGCTTCAAGAATGGAGTAGCTTTTTAAATATTAAACTATAACTATATTTTTAGTATAGGTAATATTAAAACTTATCATCTATAGAAATTTCTAATAAGTTTTGAGGTATAATTTATTCACAATAGAATAAAAATTTTAACACAATTTTTATTTAGTGATAGGTACTTATTTATGTTTGAACTTTGCACCTAATTGATAATTATGTTTCTTAGTCAAACTTACCTAAGTACCTACTCAGATAGATGCTTAAATCAACTATCCGCGGCAAAACAGCCGTTCATTATGTTACTACACCATATTTAAATCAATAAAACAATTAAATCATATTAGGGTTACATAATTATAATAGTCGTGACCGCTCATTGTCATGAAAAATAACACCAAATAAATACTATTTAAATTGGTATTTTAATTTGTAAGGACTTTATCCGCAACCGCAGTGAACGTGTCACATCACTACGTTTGTCAGTTCAACCGGCCAAGTGGTACCCGCGTGCCGCCAATTTAACTAATATAAAATAGGAGAATGTGCGTCCGGTGATCTCATGAAACTCATTATCAACTGTTGACGACCTATTTCGAGCTGTCCACTGGCATAACAAAAATATTAAGAAAGAAAAAAGATACGCTTCCGGAAAAATGGTTTCCGAAAAATACCCCGTCGCAAACGCAATTACGCAAACGTCGGAAGTCGTAATTCTTCCAGCTGTTTGAAATAAATTTAAGGATTCAGTCGTAAAATGCGGCCAAGTTCAAGTACCTATCTACCAAAGATTTGTAAAAACAGCCGTATTCTAGAACAATGCTTACATTGTCATTTAATTATATGTATAGTATATCTATCTATCATCATCATCAACCTATTATTGTCCCACTGCTGGGCACGGGTCTCCTCTTTTTTGAGAGGGATTAGGCTATAGTCCACCACGCTCGCCGTAGGTTGGCAGACTTCACATACCAATTACAAAATCTCTCAAGAATGCAGGTTTTTCTCACGACGTTTTCCTTCACCGCATCAATAAATAAATAAATAAATATTCTGCGACATTTTACACATCACCATCTAGTCCCAAACTAAGCAGAGCTTGTACTATGGGTACTAGACAATGGAAATAAATACTTATATACTTTTTTTTTGTAAATACAATACGCAAATAACTTCCGAAAAGTTGGTTTGTGCTCGAGATCCTCAGTCCACTGGTCACACTACTGGGCTAAAATAGGAACTTGAATTAGCATATTATTCTTGAAACCTATTAAACAATCAATTCATCTGGTTAAGTTGAAGCCGCCTAATGTACATATAGGCACAGCATTAAAAATATTTTTCAGCTATCATTAGTATTTTTGATTATTAAAATGAAAGGAGACCCGTGCCCGCAGTGGGACCATAATTGATTTGATGATGATGATGAATATTTTATTATACAGCTATTATAGTTACTGACTTTTTCCACTTATTGAAATAAAACAGTAACCGTTTACGGATTTTATCGCGGTCTAGTGATATGGTAGTTTAATTCCGACGTTTCTATTGATATATTATGTACCTAGTATGATCTGAAACGTCGAAAAAACTCTGTAAAAATAGTTTTATTCTGTATGTTGTTATGGACGTGTGCAATTTTCAGGTAATTTTTATGTCATATGGTTGGCAAAAAAACATAATTTCATACGGCTCGCCTAATTGTATGCGGTTACCGTAGTACATTTTCACGTTTGCACCATCAAAGTAGTCGCTCGCGCGTTGCCTACCCTCTAGTAACCGTCTAGGTTTCTACAAATAAGGGAGTTACTTAACTGACAGCAAACGGAATTCCCATGCTGTCAGAATAGTCACTCCCCCAACGAGCAATTTAAAGCATCTATATCGTATCTAGACTTTTCCTTCAGGGGGGCTTGCTCCCTCCTGGTGGGGGGGCACAGTCCACCGTATGAGAATTTCTAATCGGTAGCCCAACATCATCACTGGTCCATTCTGGGGTGGGCACGGCCCCGGCTCCCCCCTCGATACGCCCATGATAATGCTGCATTTTTCACTTTGCAGGCGAGAGATTTAACCATTAAAATTAACTTAGCTTGGCTTGGCTAATCAGTGATGATCCATTGTACTTTTACTTAATCACTGTAGTAGATAAGTAAGACAGGGAATTATCAATGCTATTGACCGTAAACACGCAATATTATTTTGATGCAATATGTTGCACTGTAACCGTTTCATATAAGGATAATTTTAATAATAATAATAATTGTTATTCCCAACCATCTTAAACACAACCTGATGCTAGTAGACCTAAAAAAACAACCTATAATATATAATTCTACAAAAAGCCGTCATACTAAATACATGTAGGATAGTGATAAAATTCATGCAAATAGAGGAAAACGAAATAGCTCCACAACACAGTAGGTACACACATAAGACACCACACACTTCATTTACTTGGTTCCGACCCGTAAACGAAGGTAAAACCTGCCGTGGGCTGAGAAATACAAAAACTCCCAAAATAATAACAATAATAATTGTCATTGATAATTTTTTTAGGTATTTCTAATTATTATAATGTTTTATTTTTTAATATTTTAAGTAAGAATCTATCTGTATGATTAAAATGAATCTAAAATTCGAAATAAATAATTGTCATTATATTTCTAGAGTAAATTATGAATAATTTAACAAATATTTAGTACCCCATTTTTTATCTTAAGATGCGAGTGATAAAATCGTTGAAAAGTGCTTAGTTTTATTTGAATGCAGAGCAAATGTTTGAGAATCACAGAGAATCTGTGTTGAGAATCAACAAAATAAAAAAATATTCGGAGTTACTTGAAAATACTAAAACAAACAATATCGGTTGGTTTGATTTTGCATAAACTATACGCAGTCATTACGAGATTTTGCATATTGATATTGAAGTTACTCGCATATTAGTCACTGAAATAACTGGAACTGTATAATAAACGTCGCACTGGGATTAAAACTATAACAATATGCTGCGATGAAATCCGTAAAAAGTTGTTTTATTTCAATGTCAGTGCGTGAGTGTAAGTGAAAAACATAATAATTTTTATTTTAATATTTTATAGACAGACAGATTTTATACACAGACAGACGAAATTCGTCGATTCAGATTAAAAACGGAATCTTGAAATAGAACCATAGTCTATAAAATTTAAAATATGCAAAGGTAAGATCAATAAAGCGTTGAAGTGTGACACTAAATATCAAGTATAAAAATAAAATCAAAACATAACACGTATATCGTGGCGTCAGGAATAAACCGGAGTATGACAAACGTCACACAACCCACCAATATATCTTGATCTTTACTATCATACTGCAGTCCTTCTCACAGTTCTGGGTATTGAAAGACGGAGGGAGGTTGGGCAGGTCAAGTAACAGTGGTGTCGTAGAGTGAATATAGGTCGGGTCACCGATGCCAGCGGCTATCCTGTTGTGTATTACTATAATTAGTTTAACTGCCTTACTTTACCTCACCACGGTGGAATCTATATGACAGATAACGCGGTTTAAAAATTTAACTATTTATTACATTACATACCAACACGCCTGTTGTGTTAGACAGAGGTTTACCAATACACACCCATATTTTGCCGGTTTGTTTCAGGTCCCATGCAATAGAGGGGGGTTCTATTGCAATCAACCGGGTACGTGTCTAAACTCCGAGCTGTTACGAAGAATTTCATAGAAAACCTCTAACATTGTTAGACTGAAGTCGCACTTACGACTAGTAGACCAACGCGAAAGCTTTAGCCCTATTTATTATCTGTGGACGTATGGAAATCGGTATTGAGCTGAACGTTAAGTAGAATGCATTTTTTTAAGCCGAGTGTGTTCACTTCTTAACTCTATGGAATTATAAGATCATAAATCTATACTCAGTTTTCGGGTCGAAACCTGAGACTGGCACAGAACCGAAGCGTATGGCATGAATTGAAAGAGGTTTACACCCAGCAGTGGGATCAGAAAGGCTGTGGATTATGATGTTGATGAAATCTAAACTCTCAGCTGTTGGCTTAGAGTTTAGATTTGTGCATGTTTAAAGGTATTACAAGAAGGTGGCTGGCAGCGGATGGATGCGAGCTGCCCAACACCGGGATAGTTGGCGCTAGACATGTGCGCCGATCGGCGTGGCGCACGCCGCCGGTCAATTTAGCCACGCCGCCGCCGCCGATTTTTTCATCGGCGTCATCGGCGTCAAAATAATTCGTAATTATAATAATTATTCACATAGTACCAATAGTGATCTCATCACCAGGGGTTATACTGAAGAGCCTTCAGCGTAGTTTAGATATGCTATAGGCCCCCAAACACACATTCCTTACACTCCAGAAAGCGGTGATACTCAAAACTGCCGAACCACTCGCAAATTCCTCACAACATCATCCGTCCCTTCTGCTTACACCATTACCTAAGCCCTATTCACGCTTTACTAAGGCCCATGTGATTAGGTAATTGATAAAAGTCTGAAATGGAGAAAATATATACATAAATACATCAATTATAATTAGGTACAAGGAATGTCAGTAATAGACAAATGCCTTTCGACGCATTGGAAGACGTCTTCAAAACACTGGACTGGACTGGACTCTCACCTCCGCTTCGCTGACGACATCGTTGTTTTGGCAGAGTCGCTGGAAAAACTAGCCGAAATGTTGCACGGCCAAAATGGGGCTTCACGACGGGTTGGTCTTGGTATGAACTTGGACGAAACTAAAGTTATGTTCAATGTCCATGTAAAGCCATGGCCAGTCCTTGTCGAAGCCGCAATGCTCGGAGTTGTGCAGGAATACATCTACCTAGGGCAGACCATTCAGCTTGGTAGCCACAACTTCGAGAAAGAAGCCAATAGGAGAATCATTGGGCTGGGCAGCATTTAGCAAACTTCGTCGAGTCTTCGCGTCGCCCATACCACAATGTCTGAAGACCAAAGTCTTCAACCAGTGCGTCTTGTCTATTATTGATGGCCTACGGTGCCGAGACGTGGACACTGACTATAAAACAAGTCCACAAATTTAAAGTCGGTCAGCGAGCTATGGAGCGAGCTATGCTCGGAGTCTCTTTGAAGGATAAGATCAGAAATGAGATCATCCGGAGAAGAACTGGAGTGACCGACATAGCTCGCAGGATCAGCAAACTGAAGTGGCAGTGGGCTGGTCATATCTGGCGAAGGACTGACGGCCGCTGGAGCCGACAAGTTCTAGAGTGGAGACCGCGCCTCGGCAAACGTGGTGTAGGACGCCCCCCGACTAGATGGAGTGACGACCTAAAAAAGGTAGCGGGGATAGACTGGATGAGTAAGGCGGAGGATAGAGTATTATCGCGCAGTTTGGGAGAGGCCTATGTCCAGCAGTGGACTGCGATAGGCTGAGTTGAGACAAATGCCTTGAGGAAAGGGGGGAAGCAAGAGTTTCCTTTATGTCTTGGCGATATACTTCGTTATTGGAAGGGAAAGAAGAATAGTTATTCTTGGCTGTTTAACTGTGAGGGCTATAATGAGCGTTCCAGCCACCAGCACACCAAGCAAGCAAGTTTTCTCAATCGAGGGACTAACCATTACGGCAAAGAGGTCACGGTTAATCCTATATCAGTAAATAAAATTATTTTTATTTACAATTTGTGGTCAAACAAAAAGGAGAAGTTAGAGAACAGTGGTGTATAAGTAAATAAATATATGTTTATTTTGAATTAAGGTATATTTTACTTATTTTCACCATCCACGCCGATTACGCCGATGGAGCCACCGCCGCCGACGTTTTAGACGCCAGACGCCGCCGCCGGTCAAATAAGCATCGGTGCACATGTCTAGTTGGCGCTCATACGTGATGGGTTTTCGTAAATCAATAATAGTTTATTGCAAGAGACTGGACAGCGTATCTTAAGTGTCAAGGTAGAAATATTATTTAGCTGTAAAAATCCTTACTATCCATACTTATTTATTACATACTAATACTATAAATGCGAAAGTATGTTTATCTGTCTGTTGCCTCTTCACGCTTGAACCGCTGAACCGATTAAGATGAAACTTGGATATGGAGATAGTTTGAAGGAGGTAGGGCATAGCGAGATTTCTCGCTCAAATTGAGCTGCCCGACTGGGGAAGTACCTCCGCCTTACAGAAGACCGCAGTGAATCAACAATAGTTGTCTTTCTGCGAGTGAGTAAGGTTACCAGAGCTCATTGGGGGAGTGACTATTCTGACGGCATGGGAATTCCGTTTGCTGTCAGTTCAGTAACTCCTTATTTTAAGAAACCTGAACGGTTTCTAAGGTGTTTGGCAACGCATTTGCAAGCTTCTGGTGTTGCAAATGTCTATGGGAGACGCCTGCGCGTTTGCCCCCTTATCATCATAAAAAAAACCCAGCACATATGTAATAAGTACAATAGGGATTCGGTCATACCTACCTGGGTCTTAACAAACTTAAAAATTTCTGGGAAATTGTGAATAGGTACATCACATCAGTTAAACTCTCCTTAAGCCGGGGATACGAATTACACAAATGGCTATGTATAGCTATAATAAAGCTAATTAACAATTATAGTAAACATAAAATTATCTAAAATATACACATGTTGACACCAAACCGAAATAGAAAGTAGGAAATAATTAATGCAATTAATTTTATTGCAAGAAAACGTGGGGTGGTTGACGTCAAATGTTGCAAATATTTTATTACTAGTCATTTATAAAAGTAGAGTTGCGACGAAAATTAATAAAAAAATGTAATGTAAATATTATATAGGTACATATTACATAGATACATATATAGTATTTTTATATCTTAAGTGGCAAACAAGCCATCCCCCCTTATGGTAATCGGTTACCTTAGACGTTTGCAACACCAAAGGTGTCGCTCGCGCGTTGCCTACCTTGTACAAACCGTGTAGATTTCATAAATTAAGGGAGTTACTAAACTGACAGCAAACAAAATTAGCATGCCGTGAGAGTAGTCACACTCCCCATATGAACTCTGGTAACCTTACTCACTCGCAAAAATACAACTATTGTTATTTCACAGCGGTCTTCTGTAAGGCGGAGGTACTTCCCCAGTCAGGCAGCTCAATTAGAACGAGGAATCTCGCTATGCCCTACCTCTCTAAAAAAGTATACTAGTCAAGTTCAACAGCTGCATGAATCTATTTCTTAGTGTCTTAAAAAAGGAGGTTACGAAATAAATAAGCTGATTTATGAAAAGTAGATAATAGAAATAGAGAATCAGAAATGCAGAGGTCCGTAGAAGAACCCGGGTCGCTGACATAGCCCGAAGAATTGCCAAACTCAAGTGGCAGTGGGCAGGGCACATCGCTCGAAGAACGGATGGCCGATGAGGCTTCAAGGTTTCTGGAAGACGCAGCGTGGGCAGGCCCCCGGCAAGGTGGACTGACGACTTGGTAAAGGTCGCTGGAATTCACTGGATGCGGGCGGCATATGATCGGTCGTCGTGGCGATCCTTGAGGGAGACCTATGTCCAGCAGTGGACGTCTAACGGTAAAAGTAAAAGTAGATTGGATAAAATTACTACTTAATTCTACGCAGACAGAGAAGTCGCAGGCAAAAGCTAGTTAAAGAAATAAACACAAGAACCTTATTAGTGTTATTGCAAGATTTATTATGAACGCAGCGGTAATTAAGACCGCGGTCTGAAGTAATGAGAAACAGTATTTGTACTTAGTTATGTCATAGATGTTTCTATGTATAATAATGTATGTAGATAATATATATTATAGTTATGTAGTTTTAGATATATTTGAAAGATAAGTATGTATTTATAAAAAAAAACGTAGTGTATAAACCAACTACAGTAATTAATATAAGGAACTAGCTGACCCAGCAAACGTTGTTTTGCCACCTGATAGGGGTTGGTGGACTACCCCTAACTTTTAGGGGGATGAAAAATAGATGTTGGCCGATTCTCATAGATACCGGATAAGCACAAAAAATTTCATCAAAATCGGTCAAGCCGTTTCGGAGGAGTATGGCAACGAAAACTGTGACACGAGAATTTTATATATTAGATTAACATAATACTTACATATGCAATAAGATTGCTACACTATTGTATTAGGAAAGTCTTGTGATGATAGTTGTACAGAGTGTAAATAAATAAATTTAAAAAAAAAATAGTCTCCGTATCACAAACCTCTTTGCCTTAGCACGGAACTGGATTGACTTATGTATTTCAGTTTTTAACGTAGTTGTTTTCTTATTTTTAATGTAGGGGACACTAAGATATTTTCTTGTACGATACAAGAAAATATCTTAGTGTCCCCTACATTAAAAATAAGAAAACAACTACGTTAAAAACTGGAAAACCTCGGGGTGCGTTTAAAAACACAATTTTTCACACACACAAACGCTCAGACCCGAAACAACTACTTGTAGAACCAACTTAGTGGCGTGGTAACAGCGCCATCTAGTGCTAAAAGTAAGCACTAGTTACTAAGTAACATGCGTACAATGTAACGTATGTAAGAGTTCCAATATAGTACAAGAGATGTCGCGATTATAATAAACTAAAGTCAGTGGCTGGGCTTGAAGTAGAGACCTCTGACATCTCAGTCCACTAGTCACACCGCTAGGCTACCACAGCTCTTTTTGCGGTCTTTCTGTAACTTGGTCGATTCGTTGGTCGGTTGGTCGTACAGTGCGGCTCCCGACCACGAGGTCTTGGGTTCGATTCCCAGGTCGAAAAAAGTGTTATTAGGATTTTCCATGAAATTCTTAGTAGCAGCTCGGAGTTTGGATGCGTGCCCGGTTGATGGCAATAGGCTCGCCCCCTATTACATGGGACCTAAAATCATACCGGCGAAATGTGGGTGTACATATGAGTACACCTCTGTCTAACCCTTCGGGGACGACAGGCGTGATGGTATGTATATGTATGTAGTCAGTTACAATTGTTTTTCCAAATTAGTTGCTCAAACATAACGTAATAAAGCTAACGCTGTCATGTCTGATGATAATGGAATTCAAGGTCTTGTCCCAAAACAATGACCACACGCATTATACGTCTAGTGTTCTGCGTATAGTATTAATTTAGTTATATCAAAATCATGTGGCAGTAGGAGAATCAAAACGATTTATAATGTGACTAGCGGACTCCGCAACTTCGTTTGCGTGCAATTTAACAAAAAGAAAGTTTCATACTCACTCTGCGCCCGGTTTTATCCCCTTAGGGGATTTTAAAATAAATTAACCTCGATATGCATTATGCAAAAGTGAGCCATTTTTGAGTTATCGTGTTTTTTTAACTTTTTTCAAAATAAGGCGGAAATGCAACATCAAAACTTTATTTAAAAAAAAGTATCAAATTAAATATATTTTTTTCTTCGGATTTATAAAAACACTGGTTATTTATCAATATTAAACCACGGTACCAGGGTACCAGATGTGGCTGAAATGAGAAAAAAATATTAATTACAAAGTTTTTTCTGACTTAAAATGTTCGTGTACAAAGTATGCTCCATCTTCCAAGTGTAGGAATGCTAAGTGCCAACTTAGTCTAAAAATCAATGCGCACATACTACTGTTTACTTGCATATTTATAGTCTGTAACTATTGGTTTACTACTTCTAATATTTACCAAAAGATTTATAATTAGCCAAAAATCATAATTAGGTGTCAAAATTGTCTGGGATGTATGAAGAACAAATATCTATAATATTTTTAAAGGTCATACTTAATAAGACTGCCTCATAGTATAGTGGCCCTAAGCGTCACTGCTGAATGAAAAGGCTTGTTATTTGTTCTCCATTATTTTCTTAATTTGCATTTTGGTCTGATTAACTGCCTCGTTGGTCGAGTGGTCGTACAGTGCGACTGCCGAGCAAGAGGTCCTGGGTTCTATGAAATTCTCAGTAGCAGCTCGGAGTTTGCAATAGGCTCGCCCCCTATTACATGGGACCTAAAACCATACCGGCGAAATGTGGGTGTACATATTAGTGCACCTCTGCCTAACCCTTCGGGGACGACAGGCGTGATGGTATGTATGGTCTGGTTAGTGATAATAAGTTCGTCTTCTATTTCTAATGGGCCCTCACATAACCGGCAGACTTCGGGGATTTGTGAAAGACGATGGTTTTCTGTCATCTTTTTCGTCACCCTACCATCACGCATCATTACGCATGTCGTTCTCAAAGAGTACGCCAGTATGCTTTAGGTACTATGTACAGGGCGAGACTATTATCACACAGCCACACATCCAAACTTCAAGTTGCTACCGAGATTTTCATAGAAGAACCCAAAAACACTGTTTGAACATTTTTTTAAGTGTGGAAAAATCTGTTACGGACCGTCCCGCCGCCCGGGGAGGCGACGGGGTGTATCAGACTCCGCTTGAGCATTTACCGACTAAAACGCCGCACCCGTCAACGACGCCAACCCGATTGCCGGGCCATGGGACGCGCAAAACATGCACCACAACCCTGGCGGAACACTGTTTGAACCTAAGATCTACTAGACTCACTGCCATAAAAAAGAAACAAATGATAAACTAATAGTCAGCATAATCTGGTATCTAACTACAAGTAACGATATTCTATACTTACCTACTATTAGACTGTGGGTACTGTTAGGCTAGTATTTGTATTACAACCGGGATCTATGTACAGCTTAATGTACTCTCCGAGATGGCAACAGATTCCATTAATATCCTTATAAACGATAAGACGATTCAATTACCTCACCTTAATTGCTAGTAATTAATTGCAGCCGTCTATTCTCCTGTCAGCGACTTCGCACGCTTTTCATTAAATATAAATGTAGTGAAAACAGCGCCATCTAGTTACGAGTTTCGCAACGACGCTTGTGATGAGGATACTAGATGGTTGATAAAATATATAACTACATCACCATCACCCCATTATTCTCCCACTGCTGGGCACGGGTCTCCTCTCATTTGAGAGGGATTAGGCTATAGTTCAACACGCTAGCCTACTGCAGGTTGGTAGACTTCACATGCTATCGAGCAAATCTCTCAAGCATGCAGGTTTCCTAAATAGGATAGGTAAGATAAATACGCACATAACTTCCGAAAAGGCAGTGGTGGGCGCTCGGGTTTGAACTCGAGACCTTTGACATGTCAGTCCACTTGTCACACCACTAGGCCACCACGGCTCATCTACATATTACTCATTTTTTTTGTAAATAGATATACTTACATAATTATATTATATATAGAAAAATTCATGATTCAGGTATACATAAAACGCCAAGTTTATGACACAAATATTGGCCCCAACTGTGATTCAAACAATGCCACGGAAGGTAGCAGTAATGGCGCTGGGCTGAACGGGACGCCATCAAGTGTGTTTGATAGTTATTATGTCTAATATATATCAGCCTATTGCCGTCCACTGCTGAACGTAGGCCTTCCCCAAAGACCGCCAACCATCTCATTTTGTCTTAATCCAGACAAAATAAATATATAAAAAAAACTTGAGAGGTGTCAAGGGACACCCGGCTGGAACGAAGTTCCTTTTTACAATGCCTTCACTAATTAATAAAAAAAGACAGTCAGAGAAACATGCGCACGCCGCACGGCTTACAATAGCTTACTATAGCAAAATGTGTCGTGACAACTTTTCGTCTTAATTTTTTCCGTCTAGCCCCCTTTCGCAACGCGCGATAGGAAACTTCGTTGCAATAAATATTTCTAGACATTATGACACAACGCCATCTAGTTCCGAGCTAAGCAACGAGGCTTGTGTTACGGATACTAGTTGGTTGATATACAACATATATACTTTTTTTTGTAAATACATACATATTATACATAGAAACATCCATGACTCGGATACAAATTAATGTTTACGCTCATCACACAAACATTTGTCCCTACCGGGATTCAAACCCGGGACCTATAGCCCAAAAAGCAGTGTTAACTACCGCTGGACTAATTGGGTCGTCAAAATAGAAAATAAAATAAAATAACTTAAGGCAGGTAGGTACTTACATATTCACTCTTTAATATCTAACCAATGAAAGAAAACTCAGAGACATGCCTGCTTTGGATTCGCACTACTTCAACACTTGAAACACCTAATAGGCTTGCCCCCTATTACATAGGAGCTACAACATACCGGAGAAATGTGGGTTTGCATTAGTACACTTCTACCTAACCTTTCGGGGATGATAAGCGTGATGGTATGTTCAAACACGTGTCGTGATTATCTTGATACTGGTTTATTATTTTAGACTAAATAGCCTCACAGTTTTAGACCACTTAGTCTAAATAATAAGCATCAAACTCTCTAGTATTTAATTCAATAATTTGAAATAATTGTGGCCGTATTGTAATTCAAAGCTCGACTCAATTAGTGAAAACAGACTGGAATACGAAATTATTTACGTGAAAATGCTAAAAGGAAACGTAAATGGTTAATTTGGGCGCCTCGAATGGTAACAGAAATCTCTGTAGAAACAGCGACAATTTGTGGGACGCAAAACTGATGGTTGATTCCATTGTGAGTAGGAACACTATGCTTTGTGAATTTATTAGAGAAAAATAAAAATGTATTAAAAACTGTTTATTCTGTTTTACGTTAAATGACTCGAATCAATTTTTTCTTTTGGATTTGGTAGCACTGCCAAAAGGAGGTATCACTTAAAAGACGTAGTAATTTTGAAATAAAACATTTAAATTTGACTGAAATATAAGAATATTTATACAAATCTTTAACTGGGCCATTGATTGATATCAGTATTTTATCCTTCTAGGAGGTTAAACACAAATGTATTGAATTATACTTACCTTTTGTTAATATTTTTTAGCCAGGCTAGTACCATACCAAACTCTATTTCAAACCTTCGAGTGGCTAATGAGAATTTAATACAAAAGATTATCATATAGCGCTCGACCTACAATCACAAAAACTGTATTATTAAACAAAAATATGCAAAATAAAATTAATAAAGAAAAATAAATTCCATATTTATCCTAGGTTCTGCGAACGCATGGGCTCCCTAACTTTAAGGGCAAATATCTGCCCCAAGCCCCATCCCGCGAGGAGGCTGGGCGGGCCCGCAGTCTCGCGCGGAACACCGCCGCGTCATCACGCGTGTGCCGCGTCTCTACCCACCTTCCCGCCTTACGAAACGTCGCCATGGACGCACAGAAAACCAATTAAATCAACACAATGGAATATACGTCACAAATAGGTAAAGGATATTTTTTATTCAATAATTGTTCTTCTGCGAGACAGTTGTTTGTCCCGTTCGTTGTGTGGTGTAAACAAAATCGGGCTCCAATGGTGAGTACGATTTTAAGGGTCTCACTGTTGCGAATTCAGGAGGACTGAGGACTAATGTGCCCCTCATTTCTTGTGAAGATGAGACGTACTAATTGTTTCGTATTATTTATTATATCTGTTTTTTCTCAGGTTTTTTTTATTGTGTGTGATTTCTATCTTCTTTTTAAATAATCCGTGTGTGTGTTGTTTGTTGATGTTATATTTGGAAACTGCTAATTCAAATGGTTTGCAATTGTTAATTCTCGAATCACCACATAATTAATAGTGACAATTAATTATAATAAGTATTAATTATTTATTTAGTATGTAAAGCTGACAGATTGCCGATTAAAATAATTTTATTGATTACACACAATACACATTCGTTAAATCCGGACTGTGATTTCAATTGAGATGCCTATCTATAACAGAGTTAGGCAATATAATCAAATTTGTTCCAATATTATTGCGCTAAATGGAATGTATTTTGTTTAGATTTTATGAAATAAATAATTTGATTTTGAAATAAAACTATATACCTATATTTAACGGATTTCAACGTAATTTTATTGTTGCATCCGAATCGTCCAGATAAAAATAATGATATCAATATACGGTGATAAAATCCTAAAAAAAATTATTAGATTGAGAGCAATAAATAGTCGACACATAAGAAGCAGCAGATCAGTTCGCTTACTGTCCCTTTTATGAATATAAAACAGTCATAGAGCACGAATAGATGTAGTCAATATATTTAAATATAACTGGCTGGTTAGATAGCTATCTAAAGAGCCATTCGCAACCTTAAACAAAGCATTCACATCACAAAATTATGTGTGTATGTATATTTGTCATTCATGCGTTACTAAACCATTAATCCGAATGTAATGAAACATTGATAGGTTATTCTTTGTGCGACCGCGATGGGTTCTGGTCCAAAAAATAAGTAGTCAGGGTAGGTAGGGTAGTTACGCAGTACATACCTAGTTAGACTCAATTTTTTGGTGGGCCAGATTCTTGTAGCTAGTTTTCAAATAAATCAAAATATACAGCGTATGTTACTCGCGAAATAACTTTTGTTATCACTTTAGCAGTTTTTCAATTCATTTATTTAAACAAATATTTTCTCTTTATAATATCCATTCATATAATACAAGCATTACCCAGTGTGTGTTATCTTATATCACGAATATTCTGATCTTACTCAAACGATTGAGTAATTTTTCGTCTGTTTATTTAGCTGTGGAATCTTCACAGAGATTTTATATTTTCGTGTTTACTTCGCGGCTGTACCTATAGACATTGATTTATGTTGTATTTAGACGTACATTGTACAAAGTCTTAAGAATTTGGACAGTAAAAGACAACATTGTAAACGAGTTACTAGAAGTGTTAAAAGAAAAATAACTGCTTTATATTCATGTCTAAGCATGTGTTTAGTGACAAAGGAAACAGAGCTGTGGTAGCCTAGCGGTGTGACCAGTGGACTGAGATGTCAGAGGTCTCGAGTTTGAACCCAAAGCACGCACCACTGACTTTTCGGAAGTTATGTGTGTATTTATCACATGCTCAAACGGTGAAGGAAAAAATCGTGAGGAAACTTGCATGCTTGAGAAAATTCTCGATGGCATGTGAAGGCTACCAACCCGCAATAGGCTAGCTTGGTGGACTATAGCCTAATCCCTCTCAATTGAGAGGAGACCCGTGCCTAGCAGTGGGACATTAATGGGGTGATGATGATGTGTTAAATGTGTTAACATGTTTTCAATAGAGAAGGTGGCTGGGTTATTGGGTGGCTGGGTAGCCATCTTCTCCCGCAGGTAGTAATTCACCTGCTTGGAACCCCATTCTAGATTCTATTAAATCTAAATCCAAGAATAAAACTGCACGACCGAAGGACACGGTGAGCTCGTTCTGTGTAAATCGGATTGTCAATAATAATTTAAAATGTAAAGTAGCTGTTAGTAATTATAATTTCAAGACGACCATATATATAAATAGCAATATTATATAATATAATACGATTTTACTATGTTTAGAATTAACTGACGACCTGGTAAAGATCGCTGGAATCCGCTATTTACAGCTGGCCCATGACCAGTCATTGTGGCGATCCTTGGGGGAGACCTATAACCATCAGTGAACGTCTAACTGTTGTTATCATCATGATGATGATGATATAGATATTTCATATAAAGATTTTGCATAAGGAAAATCTGTTGATATTATCTCATAAACATAGTTATTACATTACATGTAGTTTATAGAATCGTTTGTAATTGCTGCAGATCACAAAACAACACACAGCAACAAATGTGTATACAAAAGATGTCTTTGAAGTCAAGGAAAACTTTAGAAAAAATAATACATAAAAACATACCATCACGCTTGTCATTTCCGAAGGTTTAGGTAGAGATGTCTTGTTGTAGTACACATTTTCCGGTATGTTTTAGGTCCCATGTAGTAGAGAGCGAGCCTATTGCCATTAATCGGGCACGTATTCGAACTATGAGCTAGTACCTACTGAGAATTTCATAGAGTAACATTTTGCTCAACCTGGATATAGAACCTAAGACGTTTTGCTCAGCAATTGCACTTATGGCCACTAGACCAACAAGGCAGAAAAAATATGTAAATTATATTAGGTCCTCAAAAGTTTAGGTACTGGTGAACAATATCAATAAAATTTCTCAAATTAAAGCTTTCTGCAGGACAGGCCCAGCCTAGTCTTGGAAACACTAGTTCCTTTTTGTAAAGAACTTGTATTACTTTGAGTCAATAAAGAACATTATTATTATTATTATTAAAAAAGTACTCATATAGGCCGCTAGCTAGATAAATCATACGTGTTAATTTCGAATTAAGGGCTTCATTAATAAGATCTAATTAAAATCTTCTCATGATGGATTGACCTATATCAGGCTCACATACTATAAACAAAAATGTTTGGACTTTAAAAGAGACCATGATTCTCTGGGTTTGTTTCGGCATTTCTTCTCAGAGGTCGTCAGTTACGAAATGCCGATGCCATCTAGTTCATAAAATTACCAAAAGTGTCTTTAAAAGATCTGTTTACAGAAATAAATAATCTATCTGGGCTATAAGATTATACACGTTTTGATAAGTTTGATTTAATGTTTGGTATATACAATATTATTAAATACAAACCAAATAACGCTTTATAATAAACAATTCTGTACTTTATTATATTTTTTACACTTACAGGATTATTAGACTTTGGAATAAAAATTGCTTTTAGAATTTATTTCGAAGTTTCAAACATTTTTATCACCTGTCTCTCGTTTTGTTTTGTTTCTGTTTAGAGTTATAAATAAAAAAATGTGTAAAACTGAACTTTTTGAAATTTCTGGCCACTTGGAGACTTGTGCTATTATTGGTGAGTTTGTATGAAAAAGACCAATCCTCTCCAACTAAACTATTTTGTTCAGATACCCTTTAATGATGCTAGTAGGGTTATTCGTCTATATTATCTATAGTGATATTATAAAGTGGAAGGATTCGATTTTTGTATTGAATAGCCTCCAAAACCACTGCGCCATTTTGAATAATTCTTTTACCATTACATAGGTGCATTATTTGTGATGAATATAGCTATATTTTGTTTAAAAAACAAATAGGCATACGTATGAAAACTTAAATAATGTAATCCAAGCTGTAAGAAATTTACTGAAAAAAATCTCTTGTCTCTTGAAGGTATAATATTGATTCAATATTTTCTACCCGGACAAAACTGGAGCGGGTCGCTAGATTTTTATAATGATAAAAGTTTGTAGTTCGCTTGCGCTACAGAACTGCAAACACAATCAAACTTTTAGTTTGATTGTGTTTCAGTTTGATCCGGAGAAATTTTCTCATATCTAGTTTCAACAAACTATGTTTGTTTAATTGTCAGTCTGAATGGGAAAAAGGGGCATACATATTAGTAGCTTATGCATATTTATTTAAGTAGCAGGAATCCGCTGGATACGGATGGTACGGGACCGGTTGTAGTGGAGATCAAAATTTGAGTAAACGTGTAGGACTAGTGTAGTGTAGACTAGTGTAGCTTAAACTGTCTCATTCAAATAAGAGAGTAGAGGGACAATAAGAAGATGATGTGACAGAAAAAAATACGTAATGAAAATAAATGACTCGTTACTACAACGAAATAAATCGTTGAATGCTGCAAATTGTCATATATATTTAGGTATATTTTCCGATACATTTTACTTTTGAGATATTAAATTTAGGTCAATTTTTGTCTAATATTTTGACTAGAATAAATCTTTCGTAGTAACAATTTCCATCAAGTAATAATGACACCAGTTATACATATAATAATAGGACCTCCACGATAAAAAGGAGTTAGACATTTCTACACACTACGAATTTCATTTCATTGCCGCGAAGTTTCGCTCGTAAATTTACTAGCGATAACAAAGTTGTACATCGCCTACAGTCTTTAAGCCGCTGTCAAGAAAGTTTGACAGTTTACGTGAAGGTTATCAAAACTTCACCTTAATTCTTATTGTGCCGAAACGTAAGAAAAAATATTCAGCGTTGAAAGTTTTAACTATTTCCTGACTTTATTTATAGGAGAACTATATTCATTCAGTTCTCGTCAATAAATTGGAATGTATAAAAATAAGAATAATAAATAATTGGAAGAATTTTCTAATACAGATTGACCTCTCCAGAGAACTATTAGCTGTCGTAACTGTGAGTTTACTATGTAGATAAGACTATAGACTATAGATAATAATTTATTATATTTTTCACATCTTCAAACGGTGAAAGAAAACTTCTTTTGGAAACCTGCATGTTTGAGAGAATTTAACAATGGCGTGTTAAGTGTGCCAACACGCCCTATATACTCAATGTTTTATTGCATTCCATGGTAATTTTACAGATGGACTTAAATTAAAAATCAGAATATAGGCTAGCTTCGTAGCCTAATCTGTCTCAAATAAGAGGAGACATGGCGAAGTGGGACAACCATCATTTATCTTACATAGTTCTTTAATTTTTTCATTATTAGCTTTCATTTTCATAACAAACCCCCTATGTACTGTGCTAGATGCAATATTTGCACAGGAGTTAATATTTTCGTTGTTAAAGTTAAGAAACACATTTTTTTCTTTACCAAATTCTTGATGTGTCGTTTACACTCTTGAAATCTTGTTTATAACAGAGATTTGTATTATATCGGTATGAACATGGTACTGTTACTAGAAATTACAGCAGCTGGCAGCTTCTTTCAATAGGGTAAGTTTTGAGGGGCGCGACAACGTAGCCACCTGTCATTACGGAGAGCATGCTTTTAAATGTCATGCTGTGACTGTTTAAAGTAAGTCGTAGAATGACATTTATTATAAAGTAATTATGGGAAACCTGTTTATGTGTCGTTACAGTAATTATTATTATTATTAGTCGTAATTTGTTTGAATTCTGGTGTAGTGTTAAAAATAATACTTCCATACTTTAATTAATATTATAAATGCGAAATTATGTCTGTCTGTTACCTCTTTGCGCTTAAACTACTGAACCGATTTAGGTAAAATTTGATATGGAGATAGTTTGGTTCCCGGAGAAGTTCATAGGTTTTACCCCAGAAATTATCCGTTATGAAACCGAAAACGGAATGGAGGTGTAAATGGGCAAATTAAAATTTCTTGACGGAGGAGGAGGACGAGGACAATAAGACTTACATGGTTTAAATTTTCGTAAAAATTTAAAAAACGACAGATTGATGAACAAACAGATTCAATAAAAAATAAGCTACCCGATTTAGATAAATTCTACAGACAAAGTAATGGGCGTCTAAAAACAAATACAAATCACTGCTAAGCGTCCATTATTGATTAATGAAAAAGAAGCAACAGGCAGGCAAGAAAATACTACATATTACCTATCTAGATATACTAGCACTTGCATTTGCCCGCGACTTCATCTGCTTTTTTATCAATCCGCTTATTAATTTTTCTCTTTTAAGAAATTATCTAAATCGGTTCAGCTGTTAAAGCGTGAAGAGGTTACAGACGACAAATAGACAGATAGACATATTTTCGCATTTATGATATAATTAAGTATAATAGTATAGTGTGAATTACTAGTGGGAATAATTAATAATGCCACTAAAAAGTTAAAAGCAAACAGTTATAAGCAACAGTTATATTCATTGCGCTCAATTCCATAACTTTAACATAGAAATAATAATTTATCGCTCATACTGCATCCAATATGTCTGCCGTATTATCGGCCCATACACGCTGTCACGAAAAAAAGAACATTTTAATCGGACCCCAGTGTACGCAACGGTCCTTTTGTTCCCCATAAAGATGTTCCACCCTTTATAACAATCACGTATTGGGGTACAAAGGGGAAGCACCCCTTCCGACCAGTGTATTAGCTTTAGTCGGGGCTTAATCTTATCAATGCCTAATATATAGCCAATGTTTTATCGTATCAGTTTATTAGAGTAAGTAGAAAATTGATGTGACGCACTTTTTGTTGTTTTTGTTATGTACGGGGTTGTATTTGTATTACGTTAGCAGATGGTTTAGGTTTTACAGCAAATACTGGTGAATTTATAGTTTTAAATCAAAGATAACTCTTTTATAAATACCTACTAGCTTTTGCATGCGACCTCGTCCGTGTAAAATTAGTAAATTTATTTCCACCCCCCTTTTCCCCCTTTTAAAGGATGATTTACGGGATGAAAACTACCCTATGTCCTTCTTCGGGACTCAAACTATCTCTATACCGACTTTCATCTAAATTAGTTTAGCGGTTATAGCGTGAAGAGGTAACAGAGGTAGAGAGGTAACGGCAAGATAGACAGACACACTTTCACATTTATAATATTAGTAAGGATTGCCACAATAACAAATATTATTCTTTAGAAATAATCCTGTAGTTTTTAAGTGTCATAGACTCGTAAAACCCATCAAACCCACCCGAAAGTATACATATTTGGTAGTTTAACATAATATGCATGTTTAATAAACTGCCTCGTTGGTCTAGTGATCGTAAAGTCTGATTGCTAAGCAAGAGGTCTTGGGTTCAATTCCCAGGTCAAGCAAAGATTTATTGGGTTTTTTCTTGAAATTCTCAGTAGCAGCTCGGGTTTGGATTCGATCTTTAAACATACCGGCGAAATGTGTAAATCAGTACCTACCCTTCGGGAACGAAGGGTTAATCAGAGGTGCATATTGTGTTATTTATATCTGAAATAAAAGCAGTACCTATTCAGTTCTGAATTATCGGCTTATAAAGCTGATATAAAAATACATTCGTACAAGATATCGTCTTATTCATAACGTCGAGGATGGATGATATTACTGCCCATCTAAAGGTAGTAATATACCAATATAGTAAGGTAGTAATATAAAGGTAGTATACACTAGAACATGTTCATTTCTTCATCGTTCGGCTCGAGAATGGGCGACACAGATGGGGCTCAAATTTTTGTTAAAAAACGGGACGCAAATGTGCTTTTTTTATACCACACAGAATTTCATGGCAAACGGTTACGGCTTGGTTACCGTAGCCTGTGAAGGTATAATAAATAATATTCAACATATTTTGTGGCCGTTATCTAGAAGGATTTTCATCAAACATAGCTAAAACACTCCCGACTAACTCATCTTTCAAACAAAAAAATATAAATCGAAATCAGTTCATCCGTTCAGGAGCTACGATGGCACACACACACGCATACATACACAAAGAGACAAATCAAACTTATAAAATCGCGTAGTTTAAAGAATTATCAAAAGCGTACTACTGAGTAAAATATATGAGTTTTATTGCTTATGCTTGTCTATATTCACCTTTATCATAAGTTCATAACACGGTAAGAAGATATAGGTATATCTATTTTTATCCAGTTATACCCGTAGGATGTACGGTGAAATATTGTTCTTCTTTTGCTTCGTATCGCATTGGATCGATACATATGATTTGAGTTTTACATAAGGGATAAGGATCTTTTGATACATAAGGACATGTATTTTTTTATATTATTTTGTACTGATTTCTGCTCGCGACTTCGTCTGCGTAATATTTGTAATTTTATCCGCATACAAATTTCCAACCCCATTTTCTCCCTTTTAAGGGATGATTTTCGGAAACAAAACTATCCTATGTCCTTCCCGGACTCAATCTATCTCTATACCAAATTTCATCTAAATAAGTTCTGCGGTTATAGCGGGAAAAGGTTACAAACAGACAGACACACTTTTGCATTTATAATATCCACCCGCGGCTCTGTCTACATGGTATGTTAGCAAAAAGAAGAATATGTGCGCTAAAATTTCATCTAAATCTAAAGTAATTAAGTAATAAACATTCATATATTTGAAGATATCTGAGTTAAGAGCGATTATAATTGAAAACCAATCTATTGAGTCAATACTCAATTTATTTTTTTTAGTAAGTCTTAGTCGCTATTACTACCATCCAAATATCAAAAAGAAAACGGAACCCTTGTTTATTACTACTTGGTGGCCCGTCGCCATTTTTCCTTTTGAGTTACGGAACACTAAAAAAGAGAATCGTTTGACAATCAAAGGAAAAAGAATGGAAATAGCTGTTTTGTTTTTGCCTCTTCATCAATGTACAAGGTAAATTTTTCACTGGCTCTGTTCGTAGTCAAAACAAGCGAAGCCGTGCTCGGCGTTTATTGAATTCGCCGAAACAAAGTGCTGAACGCAGAAAATACGAGGAAAAAATTGATTTTTCAATTGAACGCCGACAGAGAGAGAGGTACTGTGATAGTATGCAACAACTAGGCAGACTAAACTAACTGGCCAAAATTATGACATTAATAAATGGAGCTTTAAAAATACCATTACGCCTGACGTCCCCGAAAGGTTAGGGTGGGATGAACTAATGAACACCCACGTAATTTATTTTATTTATTTAATGTAATGTTGGCATTCTCGGCATTCTCGGCAATTTCTTTGTAGGAAATAATCAGATTAATGAAACAGCAGACTAGATAAAGTTATTAATTCTACGCGGACCAAGTCGCGGGTAAAAGCTAGATTGATATTAAGAAACGGACTAATAAGCATTATAAGGTTAAAAAAAGCTTTTACACACAGATGAGATTCTTAATTAATTAGCCAGAAGATATGTTTGCAAAACATTCGCGCATTTTTCTTCATAAAAGCTGTTGCTAAGGTAATTAAATGGAAATTCAACAGCATGTGTGAAAATAAATCAATCAATTCATTACGATTCCTTATGTTTTATAGGACGGATGTTTTTGTAATATATTTTATTTTGTTCGTGTATTTGAAGCCGTGTGGAGTATGACTCACTGCGGTGAAGGTCGAAACTTAATAAAATCTGCTATAACAAGATGCCATAATAAGTTCACTTGTGGTATGTTAAATTCTCTCGTAAGCTCAGAGTTTGTATTTGTGCCCAGTAACAATAAGCCTAGGGCTTGTGTACAATAAGGTCAGCCGCCAATACAATTATTTTATGATGCTCATGCATACTTCCCCTGAAGCGAATATTGGGCATTAAAATAAACTACTTATTAAACAGATTCTATCGCGGTATTTGCCCGTGACTACAACATATTTGTATACGTGAGATAATATACCGTATGTACCATATATTTTTTATATAAAATCCGCAAAAATTTTAGTATATCATGTATTGATTACTATTACTGACCTATGAGTACTCGTAACCAGCGCGCATGCATAATAAAATGTATGAACGTGGCCGAAGCAAAAGTGGCATGCAGGGATCGTTGCGTTTCGCGCGTGGCTGTAGTTTCTGTCTAACTTAACCCGTATCAAGCAAGTGAACAGAGGGAAAAATGTGTTGCTGGGGAGTTTATTGCGCCGCTTCTTTTACCTAGTAAAAGCACTAGGAAGCGGTGGAGGCCGGGTGTTTTTGGTGGCTGTCTTTATCATCGACGTTCAAAAAGAGCCAATTCCATATGATACCCCTAAATCTAATCTTGCCTGGGATAGAAGATGTCTAAGAAAAAAATAACCTCATTTAACAAGACTCTTTTTCATATTCAACTAAAATTTGAATGTGTTAATTCATTGATACTTGATATAATTGTAAGTTGTAGCCGGCTAATTTAAATTAACCCTGTATAGTATGGTGTTCATGTCAAAATCCCGTCGATCTCTAAAGGTCACTCTACAGGTTGGCTAGTAGTTACACTGGTATAGTTGTCACCGAGTCGTAGTCACGTATTTGCGATTCAATGAGAGCGTCTGGGCCGGACAGCAATTGATGCGATTGCTATTTTACATAAGCCCGGGTGTTATTGCGTGTTACGTCCGGTTTTATGTGAAAATTTGATGTGCCGTGTAGTTATTTGTGTTTATTGAGTCTATTTTAATTTATCTAGATATATCTACATATATGTGACGGTGTGTGCTATATGTATTGATGGTAAAGTAAGTTGTATTCTCCCCGACATCGCACGAGTAGATAATATTATGTAAGTAGAAATATAAATTAGTATTTCAAAATCATAGTACATATTTTATTTGGACAAATTGAAGATAGCCACAATTCCTTATGGTAGTATTTTTATTTTACCTTGATTTTGATAGAATAGTTTTAACAAAAAACGGTTATTGTGATTTAAATATAGAAAACACATACCTACATATCACTTAACGGATTATTCATGGGTTATTATTAGTAGATACTATTATTATATAGAAGCTAAATAATTTTATATATCATCATTAGTTTCCACAGCGAATGTCAAATAATGACTTAGTACACAAATTATATTTACCTTGGGTTGCTTTATAAAATTTTTGATCTGTAATTATTTTGAAAAGTCAAAGCTGTTTTCTTTACAATAACAATATTTGATACATTTTCATTTGGTTTTAATTTCAAAAAGACATTAATAATATTTGAGTACTAAATTCATGCCAGCAAAATATGTAACCGTTAACCTAATTTTGAATAATTTTGACCTAATTAAGGACGAGAGTCCATAACTAGGTCAAAAATAGGCTATAACTTTATCCAGTTTTACAAACATACATATATCTATATGGAGGTCACATGTTGTACTCCTAGATAAGTGTGCTAATAACCTAGACGATAAAAGCTAGATAAAAATGAAATAAGTAAATCTAGGGCCGAGTATAATCTGCTATTTGTCGGTGAAGGCGAACGAGGTAAAGTTGTGTGCCAAAGGCGCGGTCATCGGGATGTTAGCGCATATAATATAAACCTAGGTTTATCTAACAGATTTATCGGTTTTTCTTCAAAGCTAGTATATAATTCATTTTATACGGGGTTATGGGTATTCGTCAACGTCCGCGCCAGCGAAACAATTGTTTGGTTTTAAATAAACAAAACTGAACCAACAACGAATTATTTTATACTAAACTAGCTTTCGCCCGTGGCGTCGCCCTCGTGGTAGGTTCATAAAAAGTAGCCAATATCCTTCTCCATGGTCTTAACTTTATTAATACCAAAATTGATCAATATCGGTTCAGTCGTTCACACGTGATGCTATGAAATAAGGATTAATTTTTACATACATTTATACGTTACTTACTATTTGTTATTATACATGTATAAACTTTTTTTATGGATTTATATCATCCCGAAATTTTAATTATCTTCCTCTTTTCGCTATCCTTTTATAAAGAGATCGAAAGGGAATAATATGAACATACAGCGATAAAATCCTTTAAAATTAATTTTATTTTAATGTCAAGTATTTGCGTAAGTGTATGTAATCAATAAACTAAAAAGCTGGTCCTGCTACGAAGTACAACATTTTTTATTGACAGCATTTAATTTATTGTGAGAGTGAGTTTAGTGTAGTAGTTAATATCTAATGATCTATGCATACCTTATTATTTTCTTTTTATTATTTTGACTATTGACGAGTTAAGACATTACATTTTTACAAACAATATATCATATTCAATATATAGGTAGGTGGGTATGTACTACATCTACGGTCAACCATCTAGTATCCGTAGCCGCGTTGCTTAGCTCGGAACTATATGGCACTGTGTCAAAATATTCGCATAATTTAAAACTATTGACCTTACTTATTGGGGATTTTAAATCATTATTCCTAAGAAACATAGCTTGATTATAGTTTACACCAATCAGAACGAGTCTTAATACAACTAATACACTTGACATTCGTACGCAGATCAAATACTGGACGTGTTTGTGTGAGAACAAATATTTCCTTAACACATACATACAATGTTATTGAGAGTAAATATTTTAATTTTAGATTATCTTCCATATTGTCACGTGGATGGGTGTCATGGAACATTTTGCGAATGGTTATAGTAACCTTGAGAGAGAGAGAAAGAAAGATAGGAAAAGCAAGGTGGTGACTGGACTACAGGTTGTCGAATAGGTATACTGTACAAACCAAATATCTTTGTGGTATCTTTTTGGTGGTTGTTTTAGGGTCAGGAGATAATCCTATTGTTCAATTGTGTTTATTTACAGATGTAGGTACTATCAGATTCATAATGTTATAAATGGCAAATTAATCATATTTTACTACGTAATGGTACGCAGATAGTTGTGGTAGCCTAGTGGTGTAACCAGTGGTTGACATGTCAAAGGTTTCGAGTTCGAACCCAAGGCACGCACCACTGCTTTTTCGGAAGTTATGTGCGTATTTATCACAAGCTCAAACGGTGAAGAAAAACATCGTGAGGGAACGAGCATACTCGAGAAACATTCAATCAAATCAAAAGGTTTTTATTTCAAATAAACTTTTTCAAGCACTTTTAAAACGTTATGATTCTAGCTGCACGGTTCCAAGAAGTTGATCTTATGGAGAAGAACCGGCAAGAAACTCCATAGACACTCTTTTAAAATAATGGGTATTGAATACAATGTTCAGGCAATGGTGTGCGAGGTCAATGTAAAAAATGTAATGTCTTAAATCGTCAATAGTCAAATTAGTAAGAACAAAATAATACCGTATGCATAATTCTTCAAACATTAACTACATTGACCTAACATTCTCGGTGGCATGTGAAGTCTGCCAACCCGCGGTAGGCTAGCGTGGTGGACTATAGCCTAATCCCTCTCAAATGAGAGGAGACCCGTGCCCAGCAGTGGGACAACAATGGGTTGACGACGACGTCGTAATGGTAATTTAGATGTAGGTAATAAAAACTAAACAATGGTCGGCAACGCGTTAGCATCACATCTCATCTTATCTGCTGTTGCAGATATCCACAGCATGACTGTTTACCGTCAGGTGGGCTGTAACTTTATTCGCCACCTATATTATTTTATTATGTATTATTTCCTTGGTGTCACAAAGTAAACTATAGTACCAACCAGTATTAATTATTGTAAGTCACTTTAGTAAAATTATTATTGAATTCCGTTTTATCGGTACACGAAGACTTGTAGGAGGCATAGAGAGATTTCTCGCTCAAATTGAGCTGTCCGACTGGGGAAGTACCTCCGCCTTACAGAAGACCGCAGTGAATCAAGAAGTTGTCTTTCTGCGAGTGAGTAAGGTTACCAGAGCTCATTGGGGGGAGTGACTATTCTGACAGCATGGGAATTCCGTTTGCTGTCAGTTCAGTAACTCCCTATTTTAAGAAACCTGAATGGTTTCTAAGGGGATTGGCAACGCTTTTGCAAGCCTCTGGTGTTGCAAATGTCCATGGGCGGCGGTCATCACTTACCATCAGGTGAGCCGTCTGCTTGTTTGCCGCCTTATCACCATAAAAAAACTTAAGTAAATTATTAAGCTAATTTTGCATCTCTGGATCCGAAAATTATATAGGTACCTATTTGATCTAATTTATATACAAAAACACAACAAAAATAAATATAAATGTTTAATCGATGTAAGAGTCGATGTGGATTTGGGCTCGTTGCCAGGCAACGGATGTAATCTCGGCCTCGCGAAGGAAGAATATATTAAGAAAAATCTTGACGCAAGGAAGAAGGTTGTTTCTTTATGTACCTACAAATTTCCTTTTAAACACTCATCTCAGTTTGTTATTCATTCGCTGTTAATTATAGCATTTTAAGTCTAAAACGAGTTTTGTTAGGAAGTTAGTTAGAGTTGAGTCTTATTAAAGATGAAAAAAATATCTTATATGTATTTTACAACTTGCACACGTTGAATTAGGAAAAGTGAAGTCTTCAACGATTTGTAGTAGGTAGGTAACGTAATATATAAATACAATTGGACGACTTTAATAATCTCTAAAAATATAGTTTAATTAATTTTATCTAATAGTCTGAAATTCACTTTCATTTAGCGTCCTTTACTCAAACAAACATGTTCAAGCTTATAAACCACTTTTTCCGTTTCTTTGACACAAAATCCCGCTTTCTTCAACTAAATTCAGGCTGTATTCAAGCCTTCACGGCCTTAGATTGTACAAAGGCGTTCACAACAGCAGCCTCATTAAGTTTTCAGTGAGAGGTAGAGTTGCCCGGCAAGACTACTCGGAGTCGGAACAGACTTGCAAAATACTGAGTTGGATGTCATGAATATGCTATAACTTGCACCGGATTTGAGGAATAACGGTACCTGGTCTACATACAACTACATACTATCATGCCTGTTGTGCCCGAAGGGCTAGGCAAGAGTGTAATATGGGCACATTAGCCCATATTTTGCCGTTATGTTTTAGGTCCCATGTAATAGGGAACGAACCTGTAGCCATCAACCAGGCACGAGTCAAAACTCCAAGCTGTCGCACTTGACCAATAGACCAACGAGGCACTTTGTAGTTCTATGAATGCCCCGGAATGTAAGTTGGTACAGTCTAACAACTTAATTGGTATACATGCAACTATCGACCGATCCATGTGTGGATGTAAACCAATTAGTTTGTAAGAGTGTACCTACATTTCTTGGGCTTACATAGAACCACGAACTGCCTCGGTACGGAACGTACACAGGATAGGTGGGGAGGATAGCAAAGGTAGAGTACGTACGTTAGGCTACCTGTGCTAATCTCATAAACGGTTGGAATGATGAATGATGAATGAATGATGGAGTTTGTGTTTGTAAACGCACCCACGACACAGGAGAAAATCTTAGAGTGGGGCAATGTTTAAAAAAAAATGGAAGTTAAAACAAATTACGGATTTTATCGCGGTGTGTCAAAACAATTTCATTCCATTGCTGCGGGTTCTTTGAAGAATCCGTAGTCAAGGTCGGTCTGCCCGTGAACATGGATACTGTAAAGGGTAAAATTGGCAAAACGGGCAAACATCCAAAATTCAATCTACTACTAAGAATTTCCTAGTTGAAAAATCTAATTAAACTGCTAATCGTGTAAGTTATTCGGCATACTTATTTAGGTTAAGTGTTTTTGTGTCAGAATAAATTTTATTTTTAAATGTAAAAAACCGTATCATGTTCTTATAGTTTTATTTTTAAATCAATATGTCTTTATAATATAATCTAAGATACATACGGAAGACAAGATTCGCCATTTTGTAATTTTGTGACGCCATGCGCCAGTCGAATATTTATTCATTGACTTGAATAAAATAAATTACTTTATAAAGACATCATGGCAACAAGCGTTTGAAGACCATATTTGAAGACCAGATATATAACTACATACTAAAATAGATTATATATTTTGATTACATAAAATCCCTCTTTTAATTCTACTTTAAGAAACTAAAATTAACCGGTTACTAGCAAACCTATGTGATGAGAATATTTTATTATACCTAATTCTAGCAAGTTTAACATCAATAACTAATTTTTCAACCCTAAATGTAAATTAATTAAACATTAAATTAATACAAACGTTACGTCGTCAGTTAACTGATAGAGTTTAAAGCTTTCAGTTAAACTTTAACCCTTTGAGCGGTCGTTGGGTTCTGGGATCTGTTAGTTTCATCACGGCGGTATTAAGTTGCATCTATGTGACGTTATTATTGTGTATGTCTGGTGTTTGGTACAAACGATAAGCGCTTGGAAAGTAGGAAGATTTGTCATAGTAGTTGTACCCCACTTTTCTATGTAGTTTCTCCTGTAAGTTAAAGTGTTTATTATCTGTTGTACGACGGTTAAAATTGAAATACCTACTATTTTACAAGCTTTAGTTTTTAGGCAATTAATTGAGTATGGTTTTTTAAATAGAATGCAGGTATATGTATACTTCTACGCGTAAAAAACATTCATATAATAAAATAAAAATAATTGCCAATTATTAATTATATAGCTAAGCAATAATGTAGGTACGAACTTTTTGTAATCTATATTTGAAAACACTTGGCTTGGCATAGGCATCTTTGTCTTAAAGTTATGTTAGGTATGTATCCCGTATAATCGCTGAACTTTCTTCTCTTGTACCACGCTACAAGTTTACACTGATTACTTGTACAGATTTCAATCAGAGCCCGAACAATGTTGATTGTGTGTTGTCTGTGAAATGAGGGCGCTCGATTGAACCACTTCTTTATTTTACGATGGTATAGTGTCACTAATGTTTGTACCCTTTTTTATATCGTTGATCTATTAAGTTGTTTATTTCTTTGTGAAGTTCTGAATCAAAACTTTTGGCATCTTGGTCAGTTTTGTTATTTAATATTTTTTAAGAACACCTTTCAACTGTTTCTTAGATCGATAGTAATAGTTTATTTGAAAATTTGTTGGCAGTTGCCATCCCTTGAGACTTATAGGATGTCTTGAATATTCAGTCTTGGAGATTCGACACACAATTTTTTTGTAGTATTCCAAGGGCCAAGCATCAAATCGTCGATAAAATCGTGAAGATATTATTTATGCATTCATTCAGAAATTAAAGACGGCGGTACTATGATTTAAAATTCTGTTGTCTCATGTTTTATTCTGGTCCTAAACCAGAAGGACCAGTATTCACGGTGGTTATCCAGTAACCGTTGTAATGATTTATGAAGTGTCAAAATTCAAGGGAAAATTTATGAGGGTTGAGAAATTAGACCCTTATTTATTTTGTTTGAATTGCCTTTCGCAGCATTTAGTATATTGGTGTCTTTATTTATTCGTTGTAGGAACAAAATATTTGTTAGGTAAATACTTCTTTGAATGTCTGTAACAAACTTATTAGCGCAAGTATTTTAGGGGTCCCTTGCATGGTAATTTACATTATTACAATCACTATTTTGTTTTGAGCTAAGCGATTAATCTTATATTATTGATACGAGATGGTTGGGTATCTAGTCTAGTAAAAACAATGTCTATGTATAAATTACATAGACTTTGTTTTTGTGTAAATACATAGTTTTTACACATATCAATATTCGCGAATTAGAGACAATTTTTAATGTTCATCATACAATCATATTGCAAAATCATAGTCGTAAAACCACTACAGGGTCTTCAATTCACTAAACGAAGGGGTAAGAGCAATATTACTTGCAATCACAAAGACCATGAGCCTGTTAATACCCTAAAATGATTTGCAGTCATTTGATTTTTCTCCTGGTAGATTCGTTTACAAACAGTCAAATGAAAAAGGTCATACAAATATGAAAACTGCGGGTACCAAACCCGCCACCCGTGGTGACATCAAAGTATAGTGCCTGTAAAGGTTTTGAGTTTTCTTTCTATCTTTGAAAGTAAGCTCTCCATTGATCTATCATATCACGTGGGCGTGCCTTATCTTAATCTACATATAAACTACTTGCAGCTATGTATTGTCATAGCTGAGGGCGGAACTCTAAAAAGTGGTCCTTTTGTCCGCGTATTGTATAAAGAACTTATATTATTTGTTGAGTACGTAAAATAACGTTTTTCGACATTCGAATAGGCGATAAAAAACAGGCGTTAATAATTATGTTATTTTGTAAGATTGCGTTAAAAGGTTTTTATTATTATAGACTAAAAAAATATCACGACACATATTTTAATAATTTTTTTATTTTAAAGGAGCCATACTAGATTCAGCATCATAATGATGATACTAGCTTTATCACCGTATTATATTTATTATTCGTACCTCCATTAGTTAGAAGAATATTCTTGGCAATCAATATTAAGGATACTAGGTATTGAATCCTTAGTAATCATATCGGCCAATTTCGTGAAGACATGTATGTAGCTTCGAGGCGGTTTTAAGCTTCAGGCTCGTTAGTGATGACTATCCTGACGGCATGGGAATCCCGTTTGCTGTCAATGTCTTCGTATGGTGAGCATGCACATCTAATGTAGTACATCAACCATCTAGTATCCGTAACACTAGTGTCCGGATATATTTATATTCATAAAAAGTTTATGATTATATACCAATTGTTTTGTCGTGTTTTGTGAACAAAAACAAGAATTTGCAACAAAAGAAATGAAACAGCGTATAACTCACACGGTACCTATACATAGATTTTATTACTAAGAGGTTATTTAAAGTACAATAGCATAGTAGAGTCTCTGCGGATTGCTCACGAGACTCAATAACCAAGCCTTTGTAAGACTGAGGCGTATGTATGATACGTACTTTATTCTGTGGTCTCACGTGACGTATTCATGGCAAGTACTTACACTGAAATTATCGATAATCGATACAAACTTCCAACCTCCCTTTTTGCCCTCCGTTTTTTCCTACCGCGGAAAAAACCAAATACCAAATTTCATCTAATTCGGTTCAGCGTTTATATTGTAAAGACGTAACAGACGTACAGACAAACTTACGAATTTATAATATTAGTATGGTTATGGATTATTAATAGGGAGCTAAAGCAGGATCAAATAACTATAGAGGTCACTACCAGCTATTCCATTTTAAGTTGGAATATGTCCAAGTGTCGTCACTAATCACTTGCCTTTAACCAATTAATTAATCATCGTATTCTCCAAAATTTTATCACTTTTTCTCCTAGCACAAGTAATTTGCTCACTCTAAGTAAATAAGCCAATAAATTCTCGTTTACTTCTAAAGCAAACAAACAAACATTGATGAGTTTGTATTCTCCGAAATTGCTTTTGACTGTTCACCTTTTCCGTGGACACACACATACATTCGTTGGCAATTTGTATGCGGTTGTACCGAGTCTATGTGGATTTATGCTTGTTATATTCGATTGCAATATGTTTTGCGGTTTTGTATGTGGTTACGGGGAGTTTGGGTACAAAGTAAACAATTATATACATGTATGTGTAACTAGTTTTTATTTTATCCAATCTGCTTTTTCATCAATCTACTCATTTATATCTTCTCTTGTAAGAAATTTTTGTTGTCACACACCCCTTTTGTCCACCCCCCTTTTTGTCCTTTTAAGGGACATATATACTTCCATCTTTCCCGTTACTCAAACTATCTCAATATATCAAATTTCTATATTGGTTCAGTAATTAAAGCGTGAAGAGGTAACAGACAGACAAACATAATTAAACTTAAATTGTATACGTATAGTGATCATGTCGTCTATGTTTATTGTCCCTTTGCTGGGCAAACTACTTATGTTATCATCATCATCATCATCATCATCATCAGCCTATATTCGTCCAGCTTATCGAGCTCTGTGGCGTTCACTAGGGGAGGCCTACGTCCAGCAGTGGACTTATGTTATGTACCTATTCAATTTTACGTTTTACATTTGTGATCGTATCGGTCTATTAAGACGGAATAATGTTATTCAGAAACTTGTCTTGCTCAAGTTTATGTTTGTTACAGGTCGAATAAACGGTGAAGTAATGACCCAAGCCCACGAACCCCTAAATATAATGGACGGAACCCAAGCCGACTATTCTACGAAGACCAAGAGAGGCATCTATCTCTCCAAGTGTCTCGCCTTCGTCATCCTCGTGATCTTCGCACTAGCCCTCGTCACAGCATCTCTCCTAGTCTACAACTACGCAGCCTGTCCCAAAATCGATCAGCTAGCAAACGTCACGAAATACGAGTTATGTCACTGCGATCAATCAAAACTATTAGTATTACCTTTAACTACAGAAAGCAGTAGATCAGTGATACCACTTGAAACAACCACACATGCACCCAGAACAAACATAAACCTTTGGCTACCAACTCATGTCAAACCGGAAAAATACTTCATCAAAATCACACCATTCATCTATGAAGGCAATTTTACTTTTAATGGAGAAGTGCGTATCAGTATAGTAGTGATCAATGAAACTAAAGAACTTACCTTCCATGGAGTCGAATTGACAGTTCATGATATAAAACTTTTTGCAAAGGAAGACAATCAGTCGATATACATTGTAAGGCATCTAGTGGATGACGTGAGAAACTTCCACATTTTAACATTAGGCTCGACTTTGGAAGCTGGAAAACAATACACTTTATACGTTAGATACACTGGTCTCTTGAACGATAATTTACACGGGTTCTACAGGAGTTCCTATGAAGAAAAAGGTGTTAAAAAGTAAGTATTGCTGTGATTTTTGTGTTAAACGTAGTTTTATTGATATCTGTAGGTATTTCCACGCAAGTGTTAAGTTTGTATTAAATGAGTTTGATACAATGGGCTAGCTAGATTTTTAATTTTCAATGCAAGTGACGTAATTATTATTGACACTTCCAGAACAATCTGCGTATATTCCATAATAATATTTACGCCCCTTCCAGTTTTACTGAATTATGATACAATTTTATATCATATTACATACAAACATTGCAAAGGAAACCAATTATTATGTAATTAACGTTTAATTTAAAACATCCAGTGATCTATGGTATTTTGACTCTTTTATTTTATCTACACGGTAGTCTAGAATCAAATCATAGTGTTATTTATGCCTGAGATTCGCCAAGGTTCAATACTGAATGCAAGTTCAAGTTCAATTGCAATACTTGGCAAACGAGTTTTGTTTATGTACGTGCTAGGAATAATAATCTCTTGTGACATGTTCACATTGCTATGAGCTGAGAGAATAATTATATTGAGAGAGTCCTGTCCTGACCTAATCATCTATCTCCTCTTTCCTTTTCTTTCGATCTCGACACGATAAGGAAAAAATACAAGAGGAGTGACTATTTTGACAGCATGGGAATTCCGTTAGTGGTCTGTGTGGTTACTCCCTATTAAGGAACCTAAAACGCTCCTTATTATTTGGGGTTCATAAAAAAGGAGTGAAAAGGTTTTTGCAGGATCGACAACACTCGAGCAACACCTTGGTGGTTGCAGACCTCCATAGGCTACAATAACTTATAAATAGCCATCAGCCAGGCTGTAGGATTGCTTACCATCTTCATTAAATTTTGACTGGTATTAAACCTTCGCGCCGTGATGGCTTAGTAGTATGTTCACGGCTCGAAAGTCCACTGGTTGTCATGTAGACTGCAAAATCAAAGGTCTCATTTGCATAACCCGAGAAACGCACCAATCACTTATGATCGTGTTTAATACATGTTCAAACAGTGGAGGAAAACATCGTGAGGAAACCTGCATGTTTGGGAGACTTTCGTGATGGCGTGCGAAGTCTGCCAACCCATATTAGGCATGCATAGCAGCGTGGTATGCACCACGCTTTGGTCTATAGCCTAATCCCCTTCAAATCAGAGGCAACCCGTGTCCAGCAGTAGGACAATAATTAGGTTGATGATTAAACATTTCCACTATATGAGAAACCAGTTTATCTTGATCCCTGGAATCGTATTGAAAGTATGTCAAGCGAGACCAACTAATATTCAAAGAAATCTAAACTATAGACTAGTCTAAGAGTTTAACTATAAATGTAATACAGATGGCACGTTTTAATCACATACTACGAGTCACGTTGTCCAGGGCATCTTGTTTCGGCCCCTGAATGCACACGCCGTGTTGAATACGAATGGTAGATTAGTAGTAATAAAAATATGCTTTATTATGCTCTTACGGCACGATGGCGATCCTAATTGCTTTCCTTGCTATTATTGTTAGCAAAATTTGAATGCCTGGCCATTGAAATTATATTACGAAATACATCTTTGTAATAAGACTTCTTAGAAATATATTTTTGTGACTTTTCACTATCAGCCATTATTATAAAATTAATTACCCACTGTTGTGTTATACAGCAGACGGTGGATATACATTGAGCACCTCTATCTGACTCTAAAGGCGTGATAATATTTTTAACCGCCTTCAAAAAAGGAGGAGTTTCTCTCTCTCTCTCTCTCTTTTTTTTTGTTTGTTTCCTCATAAGTTTCGTTTAAGTAAACCGATTTTGAGGATTCTTTTTTTTATTTGAAACCTGGTGGTCCCTTGTGGTCCCATTTCAATTTGGTCTAGTTTTACATTTGAGATCGGTTTTATTCGACAGAAGTATCTTATTTGATGTCTATATATAATGGTGTTTTTTTATTGTCAGGTGGATAGCAGTCACCCAGTTCCAGGCTATGGACGCCCGCCGTGCGTTCCCTTGCTGGGACGAGCCCGCTTTGAAGGCAAGATTCACCATCAGCATCGCTAGACCCAACAACATGTCATCTCTTTCTAACATGAACAACGTTGGACAGAATCCGCAGTATGTATCAGAAATTCTGTATATATTATACTTAGATGAGATGATACAGGACAAATTCTAGCGTAAAGCATTTTGAATTGATTGATTGGTATGATATTTAATTTTTGTGTGTGAAAAATTTATGTGGTTCTTTAGACAGTTTAGACACCCAATTAATTAAAATCCGGAGGATAAGCAGATATTTTTTCTTTATATCCATGTACATATACTTATTTGGCTCATAAGTAGCAGCAATAGACGAAATCAAATATTTAGAGTTTTGTACCTGTACCTACTAAAATAGAACATAAATTAAAAAATACTACTTATACCGATCTCTTTCTAATTGTGAAATTTTATTTGGTTACTGTTTATTAAGATTATATTATAATAAATAATGTATTTCACAGTGAATCCATCAAAGATTACACATGGGACCACTACGCGGAATCCCTACCCATGTCAACATACTTAGTGGCATTCACGGTGACCGACTTCAAGAATATGACGAAGAACAAATTCTCCGTCTGGGCGAGGAGTGAGGCGGTGCAGTCAGCTGCATTCGCCCTGGAAATAGGCCCAAAGATCCTTAAATACCTTGAGGAGTACTATAAGATAAAGTTTCCGCTACCAAAAATTGATATGATCGCGTTACCAGATTTCAAAAATGGTGCCATGGAAAATTGGGGCTTGCTTACTTTCAGGTAAGGTTTGTTTTTACTAGGACTTATTTAAAAAAAGTTATACACGCTTATATGTATAGAAAAACTGTGTGGGCCTATTGGTGTCACCCAAGGCACAAAAGTTATGTGCATATTTATCACTTGCTCAAACGGTGAAAGAAAACATCGTGAGGTAAGGCTTCCTCATGATGTTTTGCACGCTTGAGAGATTTTGTTGAAGGCGTGAGATATCTGCCAATCCGCAGTAGGCTATCGTGGTGCACGCTTTAGACTATAACCTAATCCCTTTCAGATGAGAGGAGACCCGTGCCCAGCAGTGGGACGATAACTGGGTTGATAATGATTAAGAATAGAAAAAAAGTAGGGCCATTTTATTTGGGCTTTTGCAAACTATAAATAAAAATGGTTCTTATGAATATAGGCATACAATTTAAATTTTGAAGGTATTATAACAGTTCATAGTAATAACAATATTTAGGGTTTTGTTGCTAAACAATAAGGTCGCAATTCTATCGACCGTGTTTAAGCTGAGCTTACCGCTGTCAATACGCAGTTGCGTGACCAATTGTTACACAATAAAGACCCCTCTGCGAATGATTCGTGTTACAACGAATACTTTTAATACACATATATGATGTACAAATACTTATAAATAATCTAAATGGTCCATTGATTGCCATCTAGAATTTTCAATCATTGGCTTGTTCAAGGTACGTTATTTTGTCCTGTACCATCTAAGAAAGGAATCAACATTAATTAGAAAAACATTGAGTCGTAATGAACCTTATTAAAAACTTCATTATTAACCGACTTCAAAAAAGGTGGTTGTTGTTACCTCATACCATTCGACTGGGTGAACCGATTTCGATGATTCTTTTTATAATTGAAAGCTGGTGCTTTCCGTATGGTCCTATTTCAATTTGGTCCAGTTTTATCATTTGTAGTCGTTTTTTTTCCAAAGAATTATATTTTATTACTCTACCCTTCGTTCTTACAAGTTTTTAGCCACGATTTAGTCTGCGTTGCATCAATTAGGTACCTTTTAATTATTCTACAATCTGTATTTTCCTCAATCTTTTTATTTATTTCTTTCTTTAAATTACAAATAAAGAATTTAGTTAGTTATTTTTTTATAAAATAAAATATCCAATCTTTTCCCCTGTTCGCCCATAGAAAAAATCTACCTTCAGTCCTTCCTCGGGACTCAAAGTCTCAAAGAGATATATTTATTTATCTTTGCGGGTTGTTCCATATCTCTAGTGAACGTTATCTTAATAGCTAAACCCAAGACCGGTAAATAACACAAGGCCCGTTAAATCTGGTGCAGGGTTTGATGGATGAATGAATCGTAACACTTCATTATCGTTTGGGGAGCGACCATCTATCATCCCTTTAATTTAGGGTGAGGGTTGCATGGAGTTTGCACATATTGTGTTAGCGGCCGGAGATTTTGGTAACACGTTCACAGTTAGTTTTGGTTAAATGAACGATATAATTTGAGGTTCTAGTATAGAGAAAACTATGGTTATACAAAAATTGTATGCAATGATTTATATTCTTTACTTCATTCAATTAAACGGAAGTTGATTAACAATAAAGTGACATAATTAATATTTAGCGACATTGTCATATGAAGTACATAATTAAAAAAAAAAATACGTACGTACCATCACGCCTGTCGTCCCCGAAGGGTTAGGCAGAGGTGTACTAATGTACACCCACATTTCGCCGGTATGTTATAGGTCCCATGTAATATGGGGCGATTCCATTGCCATCAACCGGGCACGAATCCAAACTCCGAGCTGCTACTGAGAATTTCATAAAAAAACCCGATTACACTTTGCTCGACCTCGATCAATTGGCGAATCGAACCCAAGACCTCTTGATCTGAAGTTAGGTATATAAATAAATTAATATAATAGTAACCTCTAAAACAGTACACCTCTGCCTAAGCCTTCGGGAAGGGAGGGCATGATGGTATGTTATAATAAATAAATAATAATAATATATAATGAATATCTCTGGACATTATGACTTAGCGCCATCTAGTTCCGTGGTAAGCAACGAGGCTTTTATTACGGATACTAGAAGGTTGATATACTACATAATATACTTTTTTTTTGTAAATACATACATATTATACATAGATACATCCATGACTCGGATACAAATGTTTATGCTCATCACACAAACATTTGTCCTTACCGGGATTCGACCCCGGGACCCATAGCACAGAAAGCAGTGTTAACTACCGCTAGACTAAGTGGGTCGTCGATATGTACTTATGTTAATGATTTATCTTAGTCACATCTTGAATTAAATATTTCAGAGAAATATCGATGCTGTACGAAGAAGGAGTGTCAGCCAGCACGGATAAAGTTCACGTGGCGACAGTGGTAGCTCATGAGATCGCGCACCAGTGGTTCGGCAACCTCGTCACACCAACCTGGTGGCGGGACCTATGGCTCAACGAAGGCTTTGCTACTTACGTGGAATATGTTGCTGTTAATGCTGTAAGTATTAATACCAGTTTTTGCCTATTAGTCATTTTATCCGCATATTAACTTCCACGCATTGTTAGCGGTTCTCGGTTATAGCGTGAAGAGGCAGCAGACAGATAGACACCCTTTCGCATTTATAATATTAACTAGCTGACCCAGTAAACGTTTTTTGTAGGAGTTATAGGAGTTGGTGGTAGAAGAGTGAAAATTTAGGGATTTAAGGATTTAAATATCTTCAAAATAATACAAAAAATATAGTGTCAATAATAACGAGAAAAAGTCTATTGAGTCCTTATCACCTGGGTATGTAAAAAAATAGCCTACGACCGATTCTCAGACCTACCAAATATACATACAAAATTTCATAATAATTCCATCAAGCCGTTTCGGAGGAGTTCAGCGACAAACACTGTGACACGATATTTTTATATATAAGATAAAGTAAGGACAAAGGATTAGTATAGTATGGATGGATAAAGCCGTGTTTTCTGTGCATATTTGTATAACTTAACAGTATTATTCTTCGATTCAAGGTGGAGAAATCCTGGAATATCACGGAGCTATGCGTCCTGGATATTGTGCACAACGTGTTTCAGTTAGACGCTCTCAACTCTTCCCACCAGCTGTCGGTCGAAGTCAGCGCCTCTGAAGAAGCTGATGCTATCTTCGATAAGATCTCTTATGGAAAAGGTACATATTTTACTTTTAACACGTTAAGGCACTAGGAATCGGATATTTAGTTTTTGTGTAAATCAAATCTCCTAGACCTAAAATACTAAGTGAAGTTGTTCTTTTTGGCTTACGACACATTGGTAGACCGCTCAATATAAGAGATATTCATTGGCCTGTGAGAGTTGCATTCGAGTGTATAATGAGTTTTGACACGTGTCGCCGAGGACCTATTTTTGACAAAGAAAGAAGAAAAAAGAAAAAACTTTAAAGAGTAACAATCCACCAAAATAACTGGCAACATTTTGATATAACTTTACGAAATAGGTTTTATATTTAAATATCTGGTCCAAATTCCGTTATTTGAATTGTATCTAACCGATACAGAACAGAGGTAAATGGGTAGATATCCCTAAAAATTCTTCGGTGAAGTACCTTATAATAATCATCATCATCAACTCATTAATGTCCCACTGCTGGGCACGGGTCTCCTCTCAATTGAGAGGGTTTACGCTATAAGTCTACTACGTAGCCTACTGCGGGTTGGCATGCCATCGAGAATTCTCTCAAGCGTGCAGGTTTCCTCACGATGTTTTCCTTCACCGTTTAAGCATGTGATAAATACGCACATAACTTTCGAAAAGTCAGTGGTGCGTTCGAACTCGAGACCTCTGACATCTCAGTCCACTGGTCACACCGCTCGGCTACCACAGCTCCTTATAATAATAGTTGTATGTATCTTTGTTATAGGTTCAGCACTCCTTCGCATGTTAAACCATGTTCTAACAAGTGAAGTATTCAACGCCGGAGTAACCAACTACCTAAACTCGAAAATGTACGGTAATGCTGAACAGAGAGACTTGTGGAGTGCCCTAACTAGTGCCGCGAGGCAGACTGGAGACTTTGACGCTGATGTCGCAGTGGTAATGGACTCTTGGACCTTGCAGACTGGGTTCCCCGTCCTGACAGTGACTAGGAATTACCACAATGGGACCATATACTTTACTCAGGTGCGTAGAAAATGTAATTAAATATAATTTCTTCCTTCATAAGTCTTTTGGTTATGCGAATGTTTTGGCTATCTCGGATTTGCATAGAAGTGATCTATACATATATGTATACTGTATAGTACTTATAGTGTAGTCGTATGTTGTTACAATTCCATAAGAAACATCGAAGCAACGCCATCTAGTAAACGGTATAAAAACTAACATACGAAACACTTATATAGTGATTATATTCGCCACCAGATGTCGCTACGATGTACATCCCTTTAAAAATATGATAACATTATATCTTATTTGTCACGTGTGTGTGGCATTATTATTTAATAATAATTTTGTCCCGTGCCAAGCGATAATAATATCTATGTTAATCAGTATTCATAAACGGGTTTTAAGATTGCGATAGTACTAAATACAATGTAATGCATACACACTTATCTGATAAATAAAACTATTATACCTTTTAGGTCATTAGGTAGCACTTAATCTATGATTGCATGCATTGATTATTATTTATCAATATGCTAGACATATTGAAATAGGTAAGTAGGTAACCTACCACAATATGTATGCAAATGTTGTATAATTTTTCTCCACCAACCATTTAGCATCCATAACACAAGCCTCGTCGCTTAGCTCGAGATTTATGGCGCTGTGCGCTATGAATAATATCCAGAAATATTTATTTATTATTTTATTATACTTCCTCATTAAAAAATATTCTGGAATGAGAAAGAAAACTGAAAGCTTTTTAACTGGTCGTATAATATAATAATCTACTATCTAATATAGGAATACTATCCCAAGTGTTAAAAAAACTATTTCTTCATAAACACAAGAAGGCGAGCCGATTACCATTAACTGGGCACATATTTTACTACCAGCCGCTGATTATTCAAGTATCTTTATAGAAAAACCGAACAATACGTTGGTGGGTCTTTGAATCAAGTACACGAGCTCATGCTCAGTAGGCCAGGAGTACAACTCCTGGCCCCTAAAACAATGTCATAGTAATAAATGCCAATAATTCCTAATATTCTATGAAAAATGTGCGATAGGTTTATGGCTTTATCAGATAAAGGATAGATAAAGAGATTATTATCTTATGTACTATCAACAAAGTACCTGATAGGTGTCACGTCAGCCATGGCTCGTGCCAAATAAACCCATTCGCGGTTATTTGACCCTTAAAATAAGCTCTTATTTATACCATATTAAAGGTAGTTTTGCTAAAAACAGCAGTCAATTAACTATGAGTAGTTAAAATATCAGCTTTAGCTTGCGAATTCGTCGGTGCAAAAACTACTATGTGGATTTACGGTATAAAACTAAACTCTAAACCCTCCCCTATGGGAATCAAACTATTTCCATACCATTTTTTTAAGTCGGTTAATCAGCTCTGAAGAGGTAACAGACAGAAAGACAGATATACGAAAAGACAAATATAATACGAAAGTATCTACTTTCGTATTTATAATATTAAAAAATCATATCCATGCCGGATATGATTTTTTGAATGCACTGACGGAATAATAGACAGAAAAATAGCGAAACCTCCATTGCCTTTAAATATCATATTTATTTATTTTACACATTTGTTTAATACTCACATCAGCAATTTGGGTTCCGTCTATCATATGGCTCCGTTTGCGGTGGCCGGCCTTACAACGATAATGTAATGTAATTACAAAGCGTGGAGAAATCTCCGCCAATACTGAACATTACAAATTATTCCAGGAACGTTTCGTCCTAATGAACGACACATACGAAACTCAAAAGTCTCCAATATGGTGGATCCCAGTGTCGTACACGACCGCTTCGGAGAAGAACTTTGCTTCTACCAGACCAAACTTATGGTTGAAAGGGGAGAAATCTTTGACTATCAGCAACATTACCATGAAAGAAGACGACTGGTTTATTGCCAACGTCCAGCAAACAGGTAAGACAAATCAACTGTAAATAAACTACAGAACATTATTACACTAAGTAAGTAAATCATCATTATTATCAATCCAATAAATATCGGTGCGTCTGGTTCTAACCTGGGACCATTTTCATAGCTTCACTGTATTGAAGCTGTGTATATATATAATTTTATAAAATGTTCTCTATATCTTTAACTCATTACTTCAGAGAACAAAGACTTTTAAAATATCACAGATTTATCACACTAAGATTTGCAATCTCAAAATTGAGTTTTAAAATATCTGCTACTGTACTTGTGTACAGTAAAGAATAAATTATATTGTAAATTACTTGTGATCAAGTTTAAGTCGGAGCAAGCTAGGTTTATAATAAGTACTCACTTTCAGGTTTCTACCGCGTCAATTACGATTTACAAAATTGGAAACTTCTGATCAAGATCCTCAAAGATCCATCTCGTTTCCAAGAAATCCACATCATCAATAGGGCTCAGATGGTTGATGATGCTATGAACCTGGCACTTACTGGTCGCTTGGATTATGGGACTGCGCTGGATGTCACCAGCTACCTCTCCCACGAGAGGAGTTACGTGCCGTGGAAGGCGGGGTTATTAGCATTAGGATACATTGATATAATGTTGTCGAAGGGAGCACATTATTTGGAATATGCGGTAAGTAAAATATCATCATCAACCCATTATTGTCCCACTGCTGGGCATGGGTCTCCTCTCATTTGAAAGGGATGAGGCTACAGTCCACCACGCTTGCTTACTGCGGGTTAGCAGACTTTACATGCCATCGAGAAAATCTCTCAAGCATGCAGGTTTCCTCACGATGTTTTCCTTCACCGTTTGAGCAAGTGAAATATAGTGCGTGCTTTGGGTTTGAACTCATGACTTTTGACATCTCGTTCCACTGGTCTCACCACTAGGATACCACAGCTCAGCTCAGTAAGTAATATATGACTGACTTAAATATCTTAGCTACTGCGACTTTCTATGAGAAATAACAGAACAAAGAACTAGGGGATTATCGTCTTTCATATAATTTCTTTTATCTTCTCCTCACGAAGTGCTACGTACGGAGATTGCATCTAGTGTTAGTGTAATAGGTATGTAAAGCTTGTGTTTATAACCCCATTTACGGATTTCTCTTATAAAATACAGATGGCGTTACCAGTTGTGTAATTTGATAAAAGTTACATTAATAACTCTCATATTGACCAACAGATTTCGCTAGTAGTACCTACTTCATATAAAAATTATATGATTCTTCATGCGGTATTGCAGGCCCACGATAAATCATTTATGTATATTAAAGGTAATTTTGGATAATAGTAACGGTAGCGAAAAGGTGTGTAAGAGTCGTCGAATACCGAATTCCTAAAAGTACATTTAGACTTGCAACAACTGATAGTAATTTAAAGTTGAATTATTGTTTGAAGTTAAAATTGCTCTGAGGGTAATAATAATTCCTAGGTCGAGCAAAATCTTATTGCCTTCTTTCAATTGAATTCTTAGTACCTAGTAAATCATAAATATATATATTAAATACATTCATTAAATTGCTGTGCCCTGCAGGGTCCATAATGTACCTTATGTTACAACACATCTAACATGATTATAGAGTAGAATAAAGATTTAGAGTATTGAAGTTTGGATATTACATAGGACCCACTTACACGAAAGAATTAGCATAATACAAAATCGTGAGTGCAAAAAAACTGCGTTTAAAAAAACCGACTTCAAAACTAAAGTCGAAATTTATGAGGTAACAAACATTAAAAAAATACAGTCGAATTGATAACCTCCTCCTTTTGGAAGTCGGTTAATAAATAGTGTGCCTATAATTTATTTATTTTAACAACACACATCTACCATTACATGTATTTAATCGAAATGTACAGAAAGCCAAAATATGGCAAACAGTCTGAACATTTTTCTAGAAGTATTGTAAATTATTAATGAACGGAGTAGCTGCTGCTTCATCTAATTATGCTTGTCATGACTTATCGTATTATCTTAAATCAGTGTCGGCTCACCTATCTACACTGACGGTCTTATACCAGTTAAATCTCATGATAATAATTATCGAATATCTTTCGTTCCTATACAATTTTAGGTATAGCCATAAATATTCAATAAAGATTAGAAATATCTAAGCATTAGTTAATGCGCACATAATTTTACACGTATAAAATGAAAACCGGTACCTATATTTTTTGATAACCAATTGTTAATGGCTAAACTGTCAAATAATAATCTTGTCTTTGTTTTTCAGTCTATTATAGTTTGTTGTTATGAAATTTTAATGTTAGCAGGTATTATTAACATTTCTAAAAAACTTCTGACGTTTCTAACTGATACGACCGTGTTGGCAATGAAAAGTTTTTCTGAAAAGGTTATTATATATTTGGCTATTACAATATACACATATTATTATTTGGTCTAATAGACGGAAGCGTGGCACCTGTATCTTAAGTAAAGGTAAAACGTTTCTTGTTTTTTTTTCGTTCGGCATTTGGACTATTCCCCGTTTGATGGTATGGAGGGAATTCCCTCATTATGTCAAATTTATTTATTTAATTATAACGGCATACTGCCACTTACAATAATTAAAATCACACACATTCACCCATCTTTCTCACAGAAACGCAAACACGCTGACAATAAGGAGAGGTGTACCTCCACCGGTGAAGGAGGATCCTCCGACCTGGCGGGCTACTGCCCAACAGTTGCTCTTGGGTAGTTGTATAATGTATAGTCTATCTGCGATTGTTAACTCCACTATCGCGTTGTAGGATGAATTTCGTGATTTGTTCATTCAATGTGTCATGTCAGTTTTGACAGTTCTTCGTTGCTATGTACGTCGTTGCTATGTAGCGAGATAGACGTCAGTACATCAATTACACGTCATCTGCTGGACATAGGTCTCCCCCAAGGACCGCCACAAAGACTGGTCCTGCGCCAGTACAATAGTAAAACTTATTGTTAGAATGGTAGGTAAATGGTGGTACAGCCTAAATCCTACTAAATGGACCTAAACATAGGCGAATTCTAGTACGTATCTGCCTAAGCCTTGGCGGGTACAGGCGTGATGATAACATTATCAAGTCGTATTTTTCGTTTATTGCTATGCAATTGGTAATGTTCCAATATTTATCGGTTACGACTTTATCAGTTTTGAATTGAATGCCTAGAATTTAAATTATATGATTGTGGCCTATATAGAAAAATGTTTGATAATCGTTATTATCATACAAATTATCATATAATTCACATGTTGACGACCCAATTCAAGGTGACATATTTGTTTTTCTTCGTTTTGATTTGGATTTTGTTTTAGCTGCCTCGTTATTAGAATTTCTGCTGTATGCCTATACGCAAACATTCAGACAAGGAACAATCTGTCAAACAAATATGTTAAGAAGCTTAAGTAAACTTACTAATGAATACAGTGATCAATGTGATATCCATTATGACTCCCTTCATGTTTTTATCAAGCATATAATCCCATATATTGGTGTGTAAATTTGTGTATTTTTAAATATTTTTGGCTATTAATATTATAAAATTGTAACATGTCCTAAATAACAAGTGGTGTTTACCTGTAAAGATTGTACAGTTAGCATTTACTACTTAAAACCTGTAAATTTATAGTTAAGTATCACTGTAACAATAGTTGGTAAACTTAAATAAATAAATAAAAAGAAGGGGTCTGAATGGTAGCCTGTAGTGGCGTGGCCAGTGGAATCAAAGGTATTGAGCTCGATTCCAAGGCCTGAACTACTAACTCCTCGAAGATTAAAGCGTAATATGTCATCCATCCCACCAAAAACATTTTCATGTAAAATGACGTTAAGACTCGCAATATCAAAAGTTATCAGATCTCATGTAGAGCCAAGCTTCAGACTCTAGATGCCCTAACTCTACAAGGCCTAACTTCAAAAACTCTACACCCTAGTCAAAATATATAGCGTGGCCAGTTCACTGTTCATTACTTTTCTGTTACACAATAGTATCTTGTAGTAACGAAAACGGGCAAGCCACACATTTTGACTATGGTTTTGCTGTAATGGCGAAGGAAAAAACATCGTTAGAAAACCTGCATATATCTGAGCTGTTCTCAAAAGCGTGTGACGCTTACCAACCCTTCCATAGACAGTAGGCTAGCGTGGTGGACTATACCATAGAACCAGAATGTCACAAGAATGCCGATTGACGTGCTTCGGGTCGTTAAGCTCCCTCAATAATGGTTGAGCTAACCGATGGCTGAAGTATGCGTGGTGTCAGTATGGACAGGTCAACTCAAAGCTGCACTGGTGCATTCTTCTTAAGGCCATCCCAGACTTTAACCTAGATCGTCAGGCTCACATATTGTAACCAAAATGTCTGGACTTTAAAAGAGACCATGATTCTCTGAGTTTGTTTCGGCATTTCTTCTTAGCGGTCGTCAGATAGAAAATGCCGATGCCAAATAGATACTAAAAAAAAATTATATGACTTTAAAAGTTAGACTGAAAGAAGACTTTATCTTTAAAAAGTTCTATTTCATTTCATTTTCCTACGGTCAGAACTTAATAAACCTAAACCTATATAGAAATCAGCTGCCTAAAGAAGAAAAGACCTGACGAGGACAATTTTAGGGTCTTCAAGTCACGAGTGAATAGGTATTGTTTTGTAAGCGTGCTACATTTTAAAACAACTTCGTTACTTACTTTGTGATTTTGCTCTAATGCTAACCTATCTCGGTTGAAAGTGATTAGTAATTCGGGGTTTCAATGCGTTAAGAATCACCTACTTATTCCTTACAGAAAAGTCGCTGCAAGCACTTTGTATAATTTTGTCATGAATTACAATAATAATAATAAGTGTTAGGTATTTTATGATAATCTGATTTAAATCAATATCTTTACTGATCTGAATGTTTAATTCATTATCAAATATGTTATTCAGACATTCGAAATGATTCAAAGGATATTTTTATACGGGCTATTAACTATTGATAAATAAACGATAATATAACTGTGTCCTGGTATGGTAATCTGATTCTTGTAAATACATTGCCAAATGTAGGTACCTAATCTACCTATCTATCTATTGAGCCAGTGACACCCACTGCTGAGTAAAGGCCTCTTCTCTATTACGCCACTGTTGCCGATCTTGTGCAAGTCGCACCTACTGATTCCCCACTGCCCTACCAAAGGTTATTGCTTTGGTAGACCAAAGCAATAACCTTTGGTAGGTAGGTACTTAATGAACTTAAAAAAAAACACGCGTTAGTCACGACATGCTTGGTGAATAAAATAAGCCACTGCTCTACTAGCAGACTACTTAGACTCAGGCAAAAAATATTATACCATACCATCAAGTCTTTGGTCCCCGAAAGGGTAAGGCAGAGGTTTACTAATCTATACCTACATTTCGCTAGAATGTTGAAAGTCCCATGTAAGGGGCGAACTTATTGCTATCAACCGGGCATGCATCCAAACTCCGAGCTGCAACTGAGAATTTCATAGAAAAACCCAATAAAACTTTATTTTAGTTGTTTTATTACACCTACGAACATTAGAATGAATGAAACATTTGGATGAATTAATATCAATATACTGCGTTAAAATCCGTAAAAAGTAGTTTTAGTTAAATGTTCATCGATAGATGTCGCTACTAGTATCAATATTACCATTTTGATGAATAACGAACGGCATTGTAGATTCGTTCTTTGTTATTATTAAGACCTTGATCGATTAATAAAAATAATAATCTATTATCTAATGATAATAATCGTAGGCAACTTCAATGATTCAGCGAAAGATTGCAGCGCTGTCTGAAAGTTGTAATGCCTCTTCTACATGTTGGCTTGTGTTTTGAAGTCCGTCTTTTTTTACATCTAAGTTTATCTACTGGATCAGAGCTGAAACCTTTGAAAATGGTAAAAAGTAAAAAAAATGAGAGGGTGAAACCCATTGGAAAAGGAAGAGAATATAACATTTAGGTTTTATCCTACTATATATTTTTAAGGTGTAAAAATGTTTGTATTGGAAGCTCGCGTAACATAGAAAATGCATTCAACGGCTTCGTTATAAACGTAGGGTTTACAACAATAACAATATACCGCCACAAAAAAAAAAATTGTGATATTTTTTACCTCCGTTGCAAAAAGAGCTATAGGTAAGTTTAACGAGTCTGTCTGTGGCATCGTAGCTCATAAGCATATCGACCAATTTTGATGCGGTTGTTTTTTGTATGAAAACTGACGTGATCGAGATGGTTCTTAGCTCCGTCGGTAACTTACAATTTTAATTTAATTTTATATAAATTATTTATTATTAAATTTGTATCCTAAATAAGTTACTTTGTAATTAACAACATACTGGATATTGAACATAATATATTCCTTTTATTTTCTTCTTGTAGTAAAACTTTGTCACACTAGGATTGACTTGTGTCGTTGGTGTATTTACAAACACAAACGCCCAAACCCGGAACAACTAGATCATACAAATATTTGATCTGTACGGGGGTCGGATCCGCAATCCGTGAACACAAGCTTATTGCTCAGATACTGCGCCAATCGAGTCGTCAAACAATTTACTATTTTTTTTATGGTGACCCTTATCACCTGGCAAACGAGCTGGCGTTTCACCTGATGGTGACCGCCGCCCATGGACATTTGCAACACCAGAGACTCGCAAATGCGTTGCCAAACCCCTTAGAAACCGTTCAGGTTTCTTAAAATAGGGAGTTACTGAACTGACAGCAAACGGAATTCCCATGCTGTCAGAATAGTCACTCCCCCAAAGAGCTCTAGTGACCTTACTCACTCGCAGAAAGACAACATTGTTGATTCACGGCGGTGTTCTGTAAGGCGGAGGTACTTCCCCAGTCTGGCAGCTCAATTTTAGCGAGGAATCTCGCTATGCCCTACCTCCTGTAAAATAAAATTTCATATTGATATCTTCTTTCTCTTTCAGCATTATGTTCTCCGTCTTCTAAACGATGCGGTCAAGGAAGTCGGGTGGAAGATATTACCGAACGAAAGCGTCATCACTTCGCAGTATCGCGTGGACTTGCTGGCGTCGGCCTGCCACTTTGAACACCCTGACTGCCTGGAGAATGCTGTCAGGATGTACACCAACTGGATGCTTGCTCCAAATCCTGATGCACATAACGAGTAAGGGTGTTTTAAATTACTTTCTACCTTTTAGAAGACTTCTTAGGCTTACATCGTATTATCAACCCATTATTGACCCACTGCTGGGCGCGGGTCCCTTCTCATTTTAGAGGGATTAGGCTATAGTCCACCACGCTAGTCTACTGCGGGTTGGCTGGCAGACATTACATGTCATCGAGAAAATCTCTAAAGCATGCAGGTTTCCTCACGATGTTTTTCCTTTACCGTTTGAGCATGTGATAAATACGCACGTAACTTTCGAAAAGTCAGTGGTGCGTGCCTTGGGTTTGAACTCGAGACCTGTGACATCTCAGTACACTGGTCACACCGGTCACACAGTTCAGCCTTACATACAGGCTACTCATAGCAATTTTCACGATCTGAACATTTACGAAGGCAATTATAATAAGTAAATATTATAAAATGAATGTTTACCCATTCCCCACATTTCCCACGGGTCTTGGGGCATTTGAGAGGGATAAGGCTTTTTTTTCATTAGACTATTTAAGATTTGCCAATCTGCATTAGGCTAGCGTGGTGGGTTACAGCTTAATCCTTTTCAGTTCAGTGAAGACTCTTGGGACCAGTGGGACAGTATATGGGTCGATGGAATAAAAATAAATTCGCTGTTTGTTCCAGGATCCATGTAGACCTCCGAGGGATAGTGTACTGTGTCGGAGTCGGAACTGGCGGAGTGCGCGAGTGGACGTTCGCGTGGGAGCGGTTCCGAGCGGCCACCGCGCCCTCGGAGCGACACCGCTTGCTGTCCGTGCTCGGCTGCACCAGATCACCTTCGTTGCTGCATAGGTAATGATTTTGTAATGTATAAAGATGTAAAAAGCCATATATATTCAAAATTTTGCATGGCGTAAACCTAAATAAGACGATCACGATCATAGAATGAGCTGTGGCGCAAATAAGAAATTTATTATGTAATTGTTTTACAATTTTAATTTCTCCGTTCCAAAATATCAATCTCTTAGGCAGACTATATATTATTGTCTAAATAAATATGAACTGCTTCGTTGGTCGAGTGGTCGTTCAGTACGACTGCCGAGCAAGAGGTCCTGGGTTCGATTCCCAGGTCGAGCAAAGTGTGAGTGGTCAGGACACAAGGCAGTGTTAATTACCGCTGGACTGACTGGGTCGTCCTTTTTTTTCACACTGTGCCTCATGGTAATTCTCAGGTATTTGGAGATGTCGCTTCGCAACGACAGTGGTATTAGAAAGCAAGACATTGTTCGCGTATTCTCCGCCGTCGCTGGCACCGCAATAGGACAACCAATCGCCTTCAACTACATCAGGGCCAACTGGCAGAGGCTGCGATCATTGTGAGTATTTTCAACCGACTTCAAAAAGGAGGAGGTTGTCAATAATGACCGTCTTCATACCTTTAAAACTAAAAAGAAGTTAAAACTGTAATAGATAGATAGATAGAGTATTCTTTATTGTACTACATACACCAAAGATACAACAACATGGAATATACAGAAAGTATGAAGTACAATTGGCGGTCTTATCGCTAATAGCAATCTCTTCCAGACAACCATTGGATGGACAAGAGTTGAGAGAAAGGGAAAACGAGTAGTTGGCGTACATAATAAATATAATTATGTTGTAACATACACTAGATATAATACACATAAATATATTCTACACTATATCATTATATACCTACATAAAATATATAATACTAATATAAAATATATACATACATAAATTTATATAAAATAAGTACAATATATAATTTCAAATGTCTAAACAGCTAAGTAATGTTCCTTAACCATTCCTTTAAATGCAGCCAATGTCTGTGCGCGTCTTATAAATAGTGGCAGTGCATTCCACAATCGAGAGGCCTGTACCGTAAAAGAATGGTCAAAGAATCTTGTTGAATGCACGTGCTTCCTACAGAGTTTGTTCTATATGTACGCACCTACTATGAAAGGTAATGAAAGAAAAAGTAGAATGTTTTTCTCGTATTTCTTTTTTTTAGACCAAATTAATAACACAACTTGCATACCATGTGTTCTATAATTGATTCATTAGTTAAGAAAATGGTCGCGTTTATCCTACTTCCTACTAATATTATAAACGTGAAAGTTTGTATGTATGTATGGATGGATGGATGGATATAGGGATGGATGTTTGATACGCTTTTACGCAAAGACCGCTTAACAGATTTGAATGAAATTTAGCATACGTATAGTTTATTACCTGGATTAACACATAGGCTACTTTTTATCTATGTATATACCATGCGGGCAAAGCCGCAGGAGGCAGCTGGTATATAATATAAGGATGTATTAGTTAAAAGAATATATTCATGTTTTTGTTTGTTTTTCTGTTTCAGCGTTGGCTCTCTTTCCACTATCAATTTGATCGTTAAAGTCGTGACTAGAAGATTGAACCAAGCACATGAATATGAAGAGGTACGGTTCATGATTACATATATTAATAATTTTCTTTGGCATATTGATTTCGGTTTAAGAGAACAAACCAATGGAAACAGGACTAGATTACGATGGCTGATGTATGATTGCTGTAGACAAGGACAGGTCAATTCAAAGCTGCTATTGTGCTTTTTTCAAAAGCCTATCCTTGACCTACATTGTTGGAGTTGGAGTCATATATTTTAAACTATTCTTGGTCTCGACTTTGAAAGAGACTTTAATTTTATGAGTGTGTTTCGGCATTTCTTCTCAGAGGTCGTCATTATGAAATACCGTCACTATTTAGAACCTAAAAATTTTTAAATATGACTCGTAATAGTGTCCTCAAAAGATCTATTTATTTCAGCCACATTTAATTGATATTTGAAAAGGAAACTCTTTCTAAGAGCGACGTGTAATAAGGATGTATGTCTTTATTTTATTTTCTTTGTGAGTACATGTACATATAGGAAAAGCAGTCCTAATTATATTCTGTCTCCTAAAATCTTTCATGTCAATTTCTTCTCTAGGTGTATAATTAACTAGTCTGCTAATTCAGTGTTAATCTAATCCATTATTACGTATGTTTTTAAGCCTTTAATTAATTCACAGCTCAAGAGATTTGTGACAGAATCCTGCAGTGATATGGGGAGACCGGTCCAGCAAGTTTTGGAGACCATCTCAGCCAATGTGCAATGGAGAGACCGAAACTATCACACCATCGTCGATTGGCTTAAGGCAGCGGACCAAGCCGTCCGCTCAAGTTAATTAAGAATACAATCTTAGTATCGGAATAGTCAATATCAGTAATTCAATTAATGTACAGCATTTTAGATTATGGTACAGGCTGACGTTTGGTAATGACACTGTTTTAGATAAAGGAAGTATCTTCGGCCAATTTTAATTTTACGTTCTAAAATTTAAAATACATTGTGTAATGACCATGGATATGTGACACCTGAGACATGGACGTATCTATGTATGTATTTACAATAAAAAAAACGATATATATGTACTGTATCGACCATCTCGTATAGAGGAAATTATTTTTCTCAATGAAGGAAATTAACGTTCTCAATGGAGGAAAAAACGTTCTCAATTAAGAAAATTAACGTTCTCAATGGAGGAAATTAACGTTCTCAATGGAGGAAATTAACGTTCTCAATGGAGGAAATTAACGTTCTCAATGGAGGAAAACATAACAATTAGTTTTAAGTATATCTATAATACCTATACCTAACTTTTTTTGGTGATAATTTATAATTATATCATTCAAAGTTCGAAGAGGGGAAAATCCCTGTATCCGTATGACTAGACTGTAACCGTTTCGACGATAATATCGATATTAAAATATACAAGTGTGAGATAATAAGAAACCGTGTTAATGGTTGTTAGTACGATATGACATTACGGCTTCACTTTTGAATATAAAAAACTAGTATTTTTCCGCGTATGCATAGAGATAGTAATTTTATTCAACCTGCTTATTTATTTCTAACCTCTTTTGAGAAATTATCGTTTCGGAATACAAACTTGGACCTTCGGAATACAGACTTCGCTTTTTTAAAGAATAATTTCCCATGACTTACCTACGCACTGCAGTCGTGCTGGAGACGAGGCAAATCATGAATTTGAATATTTATAAAAAGGTGTTTAAATATATGTATGTTTAAAACACTAACACTAGTGGTTAATATCCATCGAAGTATCAGTTCATTACGTTAAGGTTTCTGCAATCATGTTTTAAAAAAATATGACACAGCGCCATCTAGTGCTGCGCTAAGCAACGAGTCTTGTGTAATGGATACTAGACTAGACAGTTGATATAATACATATATATTTTGTTTTTTAAATACATACATATTATAATTATAGAGAAACTACTAATATGACCATGACTCAAATGTCCATTCTCATTACAAAAACATTTGCGCCTACCGGGACTCAAACCTAGGACCCTTACACAAAAAGTAGCCAATTATATCGCTGCACTAGGTTGGAAAAAATAGGATTTATGGAGTGTCATTACCATAGAAAAGGTCTGTATCTCATTTGTGTTAAGTATAGTCAAAAACTACGTATCTGTCAGTATTGTGTTCAAGTGCAAATTATTATAATTTTTATGTATAGCAATATTAATTTATAATTTTACTGAACAAAATGAAAATGATACATACACTCATGCCAAAACCTGTCATAGTCAAAGTCAAAATATAATTTATTCAAAGTAGGCCAAATTGGCTCTTTTTGAACGTCGGCACGAAACCTTATACCTAATACGAAAGCTAAAAAAATATGAGGGTTCCTTTTTTGTCCCTGGGCTCTTGGTTGCTACGCCACTGGCATAAGCTATATTTTATTTAAAAAAACAATCAGGGGTTCGCATGAAAATTTCGATAAAGTGATACATTATGTAAAAAAACTGCCTCGTTGGTCTAGTGGTTGTACAGTGCGACTGCCGAGCAAGAGGTCCTGGGTTCGATTCCCAGGTCGAGCAAAGTGTTATTGGGTTTTTCTGTGATATTCTCAGTACCAGCTCGGAGTTTGGGAGTTTGGATTCGTGCCCGGTTAATGGCAATAGGCTCGCCCCCTATTACATGGGACCTAAAACATACCGGCGAAACGTGGGTGTACATTAGTACACCTCTGCCTAACCTTTCGGGGACGACAGGCGTGATGGTAGATATGTTGTGTTATGTTATGTTATGTTATGTAAAAAATACTGAAAAAACCCTTACGATGGTGTCTCTTGAATTTTGTAATACCTACATACATTATATCTACCCGTGCAATGCCGGGGCAGGCCGCTAGTCGTTCAATAAACTGATAGTAGAGCTACTGTTCTTAAAAGTATAATACCTATAGTTCCGATTCATGCCACGTGGCACAATTTAAAATATTTAATTAGTCTTTGATCTGATTGCGATTGAAAATCGGCTTAGTGTGCAAATCAATAAAATCTCCAATCGAGCTTTTGAAATAGCAATATTGGTTGCTATTAGGTCTGTGGTCTTTTATCTCCAATTCTGCCGATCATTTTGTGGTCTTGCATTTTATAAAAAAAAAATATTCAAAATACTTACTTGAAGTTTCAAATAAAAATAATTCGTCACGATTTAAATAAAATGTATTTTTGAATATATTTTTTTTAAATTATTACCAATACTTTGCCGAATTCCTATTGCTGGCGATAATAGCGCCATTTTGATCGAGTGTTTTGATCTGAAATATCATCAGTACATTTGAAATTGGATTTACGTTAGTTCAAGAATTGTTTCTGGTTCAAAATAATAAGTATCACTTTTATTTTATCAATTTATTGTTCAAAATAATAAGTATCCCCCCTATTGATATCTGATTAAATTTGTCTTGTGTTTTATATTTTATTGGCAGATAATCTATACATAATATATTTAACTTTATTTTTAATTAATTATTTATTAAATAATTAAATCATAATTGGTTACCTCTGTACAATTTTGAATCCCATTTACTCTTAAGATACAAACATAATTTTATATTGATTAATATTAAGAATTAAACATAATAATGTATTAACTTATCTTAGATAGTTAATTGTATGTAAATAAATATCTAACTTTGTACTATTTAGCTATTTCCTATAATAGTAATTTTCATAAATAAACGTTTCTAAAAATATGTGGTTTATAAAACAATCTGCAGTTTTATTTGGCCGTCTTATATAAGAGATTCTACCCTTTCATTCTGCTTCTTAGCACTAAAATACTGAAATCGACTCATATTGTTTCAGGAAATATTATACAATAACTATCCAGTATTCAATACGTGAAATATGTGGATATATGACAACCTTAAAAAATCTGGTGGTAAAACCCAAAAAAAATCTCCCTCCTCTTTTCTTTTTTTTATCCTTATTTATTTCGGAGCTTTTGGCTTCAACCAGCCATGCCAGCTCCATCGTATCCTGATCTTATCAGTAACTTACATACTATGCCTTAAATGAGCGGTTCAGATAAAATACTTAGAAATACACCAACATCCATCGTACGTATATTAAAATCTTTCACCAATATCTCTCTCTGCTGAAATCTCCCATTGCTGAAATTTACAACATCTAATATTATGCACGGGGTACTTAGTAAAGTATATTCAGTCTATATAAGCGTTTAACACAATCCCTATCAAAATGCAGATGGTACCTTGCCATCTCTCGTTCTTACGTAGGTCATCAATAATATTATGTATTATAGAAAATAACATAGTTCAGTTAGCATTATCTACAGCCGCAGATCTTGAAGCCAAAAGATGGCTATTGGCTATGCTATGTTGATCGACCTCAATACGGCAAGCTTTATAGTGATCGTTCTATGAACAGATCCAAGATCCAGGTTATTACTCATAGTCACATGGCAATGATCGACGCAAACTAGTAAATTACTTAACTAAGTGATAAGTAAGTTTCGAAAGCATACAAGATTCCTGCCATACCCATTGCAACCACAGTCCACAAACGATTTGAAGAAAAGCACCCTTTACCCCGCATTATCCCAAGCACAATTCCACCTACGGTTCTCAAACTTGGCCACTGACTAATCGACAAAATAACGATTAGGCGAAACGATATGAATAACTAAAATTGGTAACCTTTGCTAAGTTCCTTGCTTAACGAGTAAGGTACCTTAAAAGTTACGTGTTATGTGTATAATTATTTTCTTTTATGATCGTTTTTCTTTCGATCGATTCTGGCAATGCTCGCCTGAAAGGATCGAATGGGACCTTTATTATACCGATTTTTACACTCAGTTATCGAAATATAACAATTTTTCACTAGATTTTATGGCACTGTATTTTTTAATTACGACGTTTTGTGTCCTTTACAGCGTTCATGATTACAAGAAGACAGATAGTTTTTCTTCAATTAGTTTAGGTAGTAACATTATTAAATCGATTTCAACAATCTACATAAGTAGTATATCAACTGTACCAATTATTAATTTATAGTAATCTAGACAAATAGATATAGCAATCGCCGAAATAAATGATATGGATGTCGGTACTGATATATACATGTTTTATGACATCAATGTCGCAGGCCTTGAATTTATACAATGCAGACGGAATCTAAGTTTATCAGATATTATTATGTACCCAACTTACTAGTTCAACCTTGAACTACATGAATTTGGTTGCAGGTTCAAGGATTGCCAATCTATCGTTATCATCATCATCATCAACCCATTATTGTCTCACTGCTGGGCTCGGGTCTTCTCTCATGGAACAGGGATTAGTCTATAGTCCACCAGGTTAGCCTACTGTGGGTTGGCAGACTTCACAGGCCATCGAAGGTCATTCTCTCAGGCATACAGTTTTCCTAACGAGGTATTCCTTCTCCGTTTGAGCATGATAAATACGCACATAACTTCCGAAAAGTCAGTGGTGGGTGCTTTGGGCTCAAACTTTAACTTCACAGACCGGTGGTCACACCACTAGGCTAGCGCAGGTCAAATAACCTATATTATGCTTTGGGTCGACATTACGATCGGGCCGACTGAAAAAAATATCAACCGGAGTGGTAATGGTGAAGGCTCACCATCAACACCCCCGCAAGCTGACGGAATCTCAGGATCTCTAGTCCATACGATCCCCTGTACCTGCTTCGAGGAAAAAAGTGCAATGGGCGACTGAATGTCTTAAGTCCTCACACTTTAGTCTCTCATCTGCGGTTAAGTATTTTTTCTGGATTGACCATTATGACACAGCGCCCTCTAGTTCCGTGGCAAGCAACGAGGCTTGTGTTACGGATACTAGAAGGTTGATATACACATATATATTTTTGTTGTAAATACGTACATATTATTATACATAGATACATCCATGACTCGGATACGAATGTTTATGCTCATCACACAAACATTTGTCCCTACCTCCCGGTAGGGAGGTGCCTTCTGTGCTACCCCCGGTAGCACAGAAGGTAGCGTCAGCGTTAACTACCGCTGAGCTAATCGCAGGGTTTAAGAAGAGTCGTATCGCGATACCGGCACTTATAACTTACTTTTTAATGGTATTTTATTATTGTGGTAGGTATTTGGTCGCATAAGAATATTATATATATGTATATAATTTCTTACTGCAGCAAGGTACTGCAAATTTTTAATATAATTCCTACGAGAACGGGTCTTGACTAACCCGATAAATGGACGAACGGACGCTCAACTAAGTGATACTATAGTGGTTTCTTGATATTCCATTTGAGATACGGAACCCTAAGAATTAACTGTTCCGATTATTCATTACCTACTATTTAAAACCATGACTTAACTATTTCTTTTTTGTAAACATATCTAATATTAATTTGATATCGGTAAAAGTAATCTTTTCTTTGATAACTTTTGGTGATAAAATGTATTGTTTTAAATTTCAAATAATAGATGGCGATATAGTGTATGATTGAATATTATTCTTCAGGACTTTTTAAATATTGGTTTTTTTATGGTGATGAGGGGGCCAACGAGCAGGCGGCTCAACTGATGGTAAGCGATGACCGCCGCCCATGAACATTTGCAACACCAGAGGCTTGAAAATGCGTTGCCAAACCCCTTAGAAACCGTTCACGTTTCTTAGAATAGGGAGTTACTGAACGGACAGCAAACGGAATTCCCATGCTGTCAGAATAGTCACTCCCCCAATGAGCTCTGGTAACCTCACTCACTTGCAGAAAGACAACTATTGTTGATTCACGGCGGTGTTCTGTAAGGCGGAGGTACTTCCCCAGTCAGACAGCTCAATTTGAGCTTCCTCCTACAAAAGGAGTTTCATTTTTAAAGCACGCAGGTGTGAAACAAGCTTACGACAGCCTGATAGTAGCAGTTACCATAGCTTATAGACATTTGCAACACCAAGCGTCTCTTGAGTGTTGCCGGCCCTGTAAAATCTTTTCACTTCTTTGACGAACCCCAAAAAATAAGGAACGTTTTAGTTTCTTAAAATAGGGAAGTTACAACACGGACAGAAAACGGATTTCACGTGCTGTCATAGTCAATAGTTACTCCCCTATCGAGCACTGGCGACTTTACTCGCTCGCAGAGACAACTATTATTGTTTCACTGCGGTCTTCGCCAGTTGGGCAGCTCAATTTGACCGGAAAATCTCACCCTCCCTACTTCTATAAGAAATAATTGTTTTGAAAATTAATATATGTATATGATAACATAACATACAATCACGCCCCCGAAAGGTTAGGCAGAGGTGTATAAATGTACACCTACATTTTACCGGGATGATTTAGGTCCCATGTGACAAACCTATTGCCATCAATCAGACACGAATCCAAACACCGAGATGCTACTGAGAATTTGATGGAAAAACTCAATAACACTTTGTCCGATTTGGGGATCGAACCCACAAGACCAAAAAGACAGTTTACATAACAAATTAAAGATTGTGTGTAACATTATCTTTTGCGTGTTTACTATAATAAGCTTCAATGATATCGCGGTCGCACGCGCGGGTGTTGATCTTGACTTCTTGGGTTTGATATCTAGGTCGAATAAAGTGATATTTTATTACTAAAATAATTTTCAATAAAATTTTATTTAAGGGATTAAGTACGTAACCAGAAGACTGACGGCATTGCCACGTTGGATGGCAATGCAATAATTCTCTGGCTGAAATATAGGCCAGCCTTTGGATCACACGAAATGTCGACCAGGCGTTTAAAAATGTCTTTAAACAGCAAATATGCATTACACATGACTGAAGCGTTTCCATCACAAAAGGTTCAAAATAATATAACTATTCATTAGATTGATATATTTTCGCCGCTAGTTGGTGATATTAGTTTCATCGTATCAATCGTTAGATGTTCGGCGAAACGTGGGTGTACATTAGTACACCTCTGCCTAACCTTTCGGGGACGACAGGCGTGATGGTATGTTGTGTTATGTTATGTTATGTTATGTAAAAAATACTGAAAAAACCCTTACGATGGTGTCTCTTGAATTTTGTAATACCTACATACATTATATCTACCCGTGCAATGCCGGGGCAGGCCTTAAAAGGTTCTTAAAAGTATAATACCTATAGTTCCGATTCATGCCACGTGCCAATTTAAAATATTTAATTAGTCTTTGATCTGATTGCGATTGAAAATCGTCTTAGTGTGCAAATCAATAAAATCTCCAATCGAGCTTTTGAAATAGCAATATTGGTTGCTATTAGGTCTGTGGTCTTTTATCTCCAATTCTGCCGATCATTTTGTGGTCTTGCGCTAGCATTTTATAAAAAAAAAATATTTAAAATACTTACTTGAAGTTTCAAATAAAAATAATTCGTCACGATTTAAATAAAATGTATTTTTGAATATATTTTTTTTAAATTATTACCAATACTTTGCCGAATTCCTATTGCTGGCGATAATAGCGCCATTTTGATCGAGTGTTTTGATCTGAAATATCATCAGTACATTTGAAATTGGATTTACGTTAGTTCAAGAATTGTTTCTGGTTCAAAATAATTTATGGTGATGAGGGGGCCAACGAGCAGGCGGCTCAACTGATGGTAAGCGATGACCGCCGCCCATGAACATTTGCAACACCAGAGGCTTGAAAATGCGTTGCCAAACCCCTTAGAAACCGTTCACGTTTCTTAGAATAGGGAGTTACTGAACGGACAGCAAACGGAATTCCCATGCTGTCAGAATAGTCACTCCCCCAATGAGCTCTGGTAACCTCACTCACTTGCAGAAAGACAACTATTGTTGATTCACGGCGGTGTTCTGTAAGGCGGAGGTACTTCCCCAGTCAGACAGCTCAATTTGAGCTTCCTCCTACAAAAGGAGTTTCATTTTTAAAGCACGCAGGTGTGAAACAAGCTTACGACAGCCTGATAGTAGCAGTTACCATAGCTTATAGACATTTGCAACACCAAGCGTCTCTTGAGTGTTGCCGGCCCTGTAAAATCTTTTCACTTCTTTGACGAACCCCAAAAAATAAGGAACGTTTTAGTTTCTTAAAATAGGGAAGTTACAACACGGACAGAAAACGGATTTCACGTGCTGTCATAGTCAATAGTTACTCCCCTATCGAGCACTGGCGACTTTACTCGCTCGCAGAGACAACTATTATTGTTTCACTGCGGTCTTCGCCAGTTGGGCAGCTCAATTTGACCGGAAAATCTCACCCTCCCTACTTCTATAAGAAATAATTGTTTTGAAAATTAATATATGTATATGATAACATAACATACAATCACGCCCCCGAAAGGTTAGGCAGAGGTGTATAAATGTACACCTACATTTTACCGGGATGATTTAGGTCCCATGTGACAAACCTATTGCCATCAATCAGACACGAATCCAAACACCGAGATGCTACTGAGAATTTGATGGAAAAACTCAATAACACTTTGTCCGATTTGGGGATCGAACCCACAAGACCAAAAAGACAGTTTACATAACAAATTAAAGATTGTGTGTAACATTATCTTTTGCGTGTTTACTATAATAAGCTTCAATGATATCGCGGTCGCACGCGCGGGTGTTGATCTTGACTTCTTGGGTTTGATATCTAGGTCGAATAAAGTGATATTTTATTACTAAAATAATTTTCAATAAAATTTTATTTAAGGGATTAAGTACGTAACCAGAAGACTGACGGCATTGCCACGTTGGATGGCAATGCAATAATTCTCTGGCTGAAATATAGGCCAGCCTTTGGATCACACGAAATGTCGACCAGGCGTTTAAAAATGTCTTTAAACAGCAAATATGCATTACACATGACTGAAGCGTTTCCATCACAAAAGGTTCAAAATAATATAACTATTCATTAGATTGATATATTTTCGCCGCTAGTTGGTGATATTAGTTTCATCGTATCAATCGTTAGATGTTCACAATGACGACCGGTCTTATGCCACCCGCATTCAGCGGATTCCAGCGACTAGAGGTCGCTGGAATCCGCTGAATGCGGGTGGCACCAGGTCGTCGTTACCCACCATCCATGCTGCGTCTTCTAGCACGTAGTCGCCAGTCGAGGACCTTTAAACCCCAACGGCCATACATTCTTCTAAGGATCTCCTATATTGATTTACCTATTAAAAAATTTTGTAGCGCCCTAGAGAAACCGTTTAGGTTTCTTAAAATAGGGGAGTTAGGCACAAAACTGCAAATAACTGCGAATACTAAATAGCAAACGGAATTCCCATGCTATAAAAATAGTCACTCAATTAATGAGCTCTGGTAAGGTAGAGCTACCCCAGTCGCAAAGCTCAATTTGAGCGAAGAATCTCGCTATGCCCTACCTCTCTTAAAGAAAACTGCAACTCCCAAAGAGATTCTTGTGCTTTCCTTTTGGTATGTTTTGAATGTGCAGCTTAGTATACTGCCAGAAACCTTTAATATAATTTACATTGTCGTCTTTATTGCATTTTAAAAGCTCGAACATTCTCATAAGAAGTAATTTCCTATGTCGCGTAGTCAAGACTTAAATTATTGTATTGATCAATGGCGACCAGTTACCTCTGCCCAATCTTTCACGGAATACAAGCGTGATGGTTATAGAATAAGACAGATACAATAATTATATTACCAATATCTCACTTATGTGAGTCTAATCAATTTTTGTGGATGATAAAGTGATAAATGCTGAAAAGTGATGACTATATTATGATATTTTTGATAAATTATCATTTACGATTACAAATTATTGTGTATATTTCAATAATTTGATTACAGTAATCCAGTTGCGGGCTCGCTGTCTCCTTCAGTGGTCGCTGGTGCTCAAGGTAAGTCCTTTTACTCGAGATATTACTGTGACATCAACACTGGTTCAGCAAGAACAACAAGCTTTTGCCCGCGATTTCGTCTGTGTGGAATTAGTCATTTGGGCAGCTTATTTTCCGCACCCTTAAGATATAATTTCTGGGATAAAAACTATCCTATATCGTTTCCCGAGACTGAAAGTGTCTCCATACATTTTTTATCTAAATCAGTTCAGCGGTTAAAGTATGAAAAGGTAAAAGACAGATGGACAAACAGATATACTTTCACATTTATAATAATAATGTAAATAAAATTCGAAAGAAGATGTTTTATTTCAATGTGTAACATTTGCGTAAGCTAGAATGAGTATCATAATGCAGGTCGTAATAAAAAAATAAATTAAGATTTAACATCACGTGTTTAGAATCCGGTACACCTAAACACAGAACATGTAACGCAACCAAAGTTATGACATTTCTTATAATTTGAACAATGCCTAAACATATTTTGTCATATTTACTAATTATTTCGTTTAAGCACAGCTTACCGAATATTCAATTTGCTAGTAACCGTAACGACAATAGTAACAATAGTAAAAAAATAACCACATTCAAATTGAGAACCGCCAACTTTTTGAAGTTGATTAAAATACACTGTAATGTTTTGCATAGTTAGTTTAAAATTAATCATAACTTAAAAGTTATTAGATGATTAAAAAATTAGGTATAGTTTTGGTGATAACATCTAGGTATACCAATATAATAATGACGGAAGGTTTGATTTTCTGTTTGTTTGTATTGAATAAATAGGCTCTATAACTGCTGGACTCGATTTCTTTCTTCATCAGAATGCTACAGTATACATGATGAACATATACTGTTTTATTATATAAGCTTTCCATGCAAAGCCGGTGTGTGCCACAAGTTATAATAATACATAGATTTGCGATTAATATTTACAAAACTCCTAAAGCGAAACTAACACTGTAATGATTTTATATTCAATAGCCTAATCTAAAAGACTTCTACAGTTAAAAATAATTTGCAATATTATTACACACATTTTTGTATTAAATAGTATCGAAACAAGATTTATAAAGTAAATCATTTCAGCCTTTCGATAGATATTACCTCACTTACACATGTGAATATGTCAATGACGTCACAGTTTCGCTAATTATGATCAGAGTACAAGAAACTAAATTAAATAAATACAAAAATGCAGATAAAAGCAAAGAGAATTCGTTAAGAAAACATACGAAATGCGTACTTTTTTCAAAGGGAAAAAAATGTCCTATAATTTTTTTATAGTTAGGTTTCGTACCTATAGATAACATTTAGATTAGAATTATTGAACGCAATGAAGTCATATTCTTATCCGCAAAACTTCAACATCAGCAGCTTATTCATAATATTAATTTATCATTAACTTCTTTAGCACCGGATCATCAATTTGTATGCTCCATTATTACGATAACAGGATTTCAAGTTTCTGATAACACTATATTTTATAATGATTATAAACTGTATCTGAATATGAAAATAGATAAGATATAGGTAACAACTTACACTAATGATTTGGTATAGTTAACAAGTCCGATTTTTTATTATACTCGTAATTAATAATGTTGTTTTGTTTTAGATGGCGACCGTACATTTTTTAGTTTTATCCTTGGCCTGCGTCCTTGCAGCAGCTATTCCTCGCACATCACCACCAGTGTTGAGGAACACCATCTTCGCAGATGAGCGTTTGAAAGGCGAAATCTTTGAGGATGTAGATGCTTTCGATAACATAACACTGACACGGAACGCTGTCAGCGTCTCACCTTTCAGGCTTCCTACTACCACAGTACCTTCTCACTACAACATATACTGGGCCATTAATATCGCATCGTTGAGTTATAGTGGTGAGGTCAGAATAGAGATTAGAGCGACAGAAGTCGGTGTTACCCAGATTTACTTACACTCTGACCATGTAGCACTAACTTCTGTGGAGCTTCGCCTAGGATCAACTATCGTTCCCACAACCTACACACTTCAGCCACAATACCAATTCCTGGTCATTACACTTACGAATGGAGTCATGCAGTACAACGCAAATAATCCAGTTACATATACACTTGACATTACATTTGGCGAAACTGAAATGCGAAATGATATGTACGGAATTTACAGAAGTTGGTTCAGGAACTCATATTCCGACTCACAAGTCAGGTAATTTGGTTTCATTCAATTGATTGTGACAGTCTCTACAGTGTGTATACTTAATAGGCCTCCATGAGATAGGCTCGACCTAGTGTGGAGGTCATTAGTTAATTCATTGTCTGTAATTTTTTAATTTTTATTTTCAAACACCTGTAACTAATAATTATGTACTTTTTATATGGTTAAAATAAACATTATTCTTATTCTAATAGATAATCTTTTTCAGCTGGATGGCCACCACACAGTTCCAAGCTACTGCTGCCCGTTATGCATTCCCTTGCTACGATGAGCCTAGCTTCAAGGCTACTTTTGACATCACCATCCGCCGTCCCACAACTCACAGGAGTTGGTCCTGCACTAGGCAGAGGGAAACCAGAACTACTGTCTTCCCGTAAGAACGACTAATGGATGCCTTTGCTAAGATTTTGTAGTACCCTAGTGTAATATAGTAATTTTTTTATTGTTTTTACAGTGGTTATCAAGAAGATGTGTACTTCACTACTCCAGTTATGTCTACCTACCTTTTGGCTTTGATCGTCGCTGAATATGATGCTATTCAGGCAGTCGGATCAAATGGTCTTGTGACTCACGAGGTCATTGCTAGGCCTGGTGCCATTAGTGCTGGCCAAGGCGAATTTGCTCAGGTAACCGGACAGGATCTTCTGGCTGAGATGAACGATCACACAGCGTACAACTTTTATACACAGAACCCTAATCTGAAGATGACTCAAGCTTCTATCCCTGACTTTAGTGCTGGCGCTATGGAGAACTGGGGACTACTTACGTACAGGTAATACTGAGACTTACGAAATCAATATTGTTAAAATGCATAATATAATAATAATAAAGCAGTGATGCCTTTAGTATACTAATTAAGTTGGACTTTGTTTTCTCGGTTTCGAAAATTTTGTTTATTTTTGCAGGGAAGCTTACTTGATGTATGATGAAGCGCATACAAACAGTTATTACAAGCAGCTTATTGCCTACATTCTGTCTCACGAGATCGCTCACATGTGGTTCGGTAACCTGGTCACCAACGACTGGTGGGATGTTCTCTGGCTGAACGAAGGTTTTGCAAGATACTACCAGTACTTCCTCACTTACTGGGTACGTGCTTTAACCTTTTGTTTCATTCTGACAAGAAATATTTTTGGTCTGAAAAAATATGTTTTGCTTATACCATTAAAGTCTTATTTAGAAATCTTGGACTGAAAACAATTATTCATCTATAGTTTTATAATTTCCAAAAAGCTTATAGTTAGAAAAGTTGAAAAAACTTGATTCAGCTAATTTTAATTTTAATATGTATTTTTTTACACTATAACATTGAACATTATTATTTCAGGTAGTTGATATGGGTCTTGGTACACGTTTTATTACTGAGCAGGTCCATACATCTTTGCTCAGTGATTCTTCCAACAACCCTCATCCTCTTACCAATCCCGGTGTCGGCAGCCCTGCCGCCGTCAGTGCTATGTTCTCAACCCTCACATATAACAAAGGTGCTTCTATCATCAGAATGACAGAGCACCTCCTCGGTTTTGAAGTTCATAGGGCTGGTCTAAGGAACTACTTGAGAAACAGGTTAGTTAAATTTTCTTTCCTATTGAATTACTTAGACGACATAAAAAAGGCAATTATAAGTAATTTGACGATCTGCTTTTGCTATTGAAAGAATTTTGATTGTAATTTCCACTAAAATATAAGCCCTAATTGAGGAGAGCAACTATGAATCAGAATCAGTCAAATTGTCTGTATAGAAAAATGTATGGCTTTGAAGTTTTAACTTCAGTTCTTTTCTTTTACAGGGAATTCAGCACAGCTTTGCCCAGTGACTTGTTCAGTGCCCTCGAGCAAGCCGGTAACAACGCTGGTGCCCTCACCGCCTACGGTGCCAATTTCGACTTTGCAGAATACTACAGAAGCTGGACCGAACAGGCTGGTCACCCTGTCCTCAATGTTCAAGTGAACCACACCACTGGAGAAATGATCATCTACCAGGTAATTGCTTAACCATTAATGACGACTATACTTGTAATTATTATAATTTAAAGCTTTGTTATAAACGCAGGATTCCTCACGAAGTTTTCAGAAACCGTTTCAGCATGTGATAATTACTCATGTAACTCTGCAAAGTCCGAGGTGCATGCTTTTTTTTGTATTAGCTTGAATCAGAATACTAATATTAGTAATTTCTTGCAGCGTCGTTTCAACATCAACACTGGGTACTCATCCATCAACACCAATTACGTCGTTCCTATCACCTTCACCACCGGCGCCTCTCCTGACTTTGTAAACACCAAGCCTTCCCACGTCATCTCCCAAGCTGTCACAGTTATAGATCGTGGAGTTGTTGGCGACTACTGGGTACTTTTCAACACCCAACAAACTGGTTAGTATTAATTTCCCATTCTATCCTACTACAAAGTAGTGTATGTTAACTGCATCTTTTGTCTAGTGGTCGTAAGTGCGACTGCTGAGCAAGAGGTCTTGGGTTCGATTCCTAGGTCGAACAAAGTGTTATTGGGTTTTTGTTATGAAAGTCTCAGTAGCAGCTCATAGTTTGGAATTGTGCGTAGTTGATGGCAATAGGCTCAGCTTATGTTACATGGGACCTACAACATACCGATGAAATGTGGTACATTATTACATCTGTGCCTATCGCTTCAGGATGGTCAGGTGTGATGGTATGTCAATCTTATTACAGCAATGTTATGAACACTCAATAGCAAACTCAAAGTGAGTTATTTAATCCAAACACAGCCGCATGTTTTTTCTTAAATAAAACAATAATTCTGAAAGATACAATATATTATTTTTTCCACAGGTTACTACAGAGTAAACTATGATGACTACACATGGGATCTGATCATTTTGGCTCTGAGAGGACCTAGCAGGACCTTGATTCACGAGTACAACCGAGCTCAGGTAAGACAAAATTAATGTTTTTAGATGTCGTCCTTAATTTGTTTTGCCAATGTTTATTGTATTTTATGTAAGGATTAGAGCAGTAGCAAACACATAAAATACTAAATAATAAGGTATAATTCTATTATTGTTCACAAAATCAATTATTCCAATTGATATTTTATTAGTTTTATGAATGAATGAATATTAATAAATAAATGATATAAATAAATATATTTGAATAAATAAAATCTCTTTCTAGATCGTCAACGACGTTTTCCAATTCGCTCGTTCCGGCCTCATGAGCTACGAGAGAGCGTTCAACATCCTCTCTTTCTTGGAATTCGAGACTGAATACACTCCTTGGGTCGCTGCCCTTACTGGATTCTCTTGGATTAGGAACAGACTCGTCGGCACTCCTCAGTTGGCTGAATTAAACGTAAGTAACTAAAAACCTTTTCCAAGCTACCAAATCCTTTTATGTTAAACTAATTTATGTTAATGATCCGTATTTATTTAATTACTTAATATCATAAAGATAGTTAATCATAAAATTAAGTAAAAATAAGTCTTATAAATCAATAAAAATGTTTACGGGACTTGCTTCTACGTGAACTTCATTGCATTAAATTCAGATTCATAATATGTATTTGTACAAAAAACGCGAAAATAAATTTCGTGAAAATAACGACGTTTAAATAATTTCAAACAATGTCAACCTTTCTTCTTCAACAGAATTTGATTGTCCGTTGGTCGGCGACAGCGATCAACCAGTTGACATACTACCCTACAGCCAACGAGCCATTCATGCGCTCCTACTTGCGTTACCAACTGGCGCCAGTTCTGTGCAACATTGGCGTCCAAGCTTGTCGCCAAGCTGCAACAACTCAGTTCAATGCCCTGCGTGACAATAACGTCGAGTGAGTATTTGTGTTCTAGCTTTTGTTTTTTGCTTCTTCCCTCTTTCGCTCTCTTAAAGAATTATTTCTGGGGTAAAAGTCATTCTATATCCTTCCATGGGACTCAAACTATCTCTATACAACATTTTATCTAAATCGGTTCAAGGGACTTAACCCTTGAAGAGACAGACAGACACACTTTTGCATTTATAATATTGGTATGGAAATATGGATTAGTAGATTGGATTTTTTTTAAACTATATGTTTATGTTTATTATTTGTTATTCAGGGTACCAGTGGACAGTCGCAACTGGGTTTACTGCAACGCTCTTCGTGACGGAACTCAGGCCGACTTCAACTTCTTGTGGAACAGGTTCCTGCAGCACAACGTCTACACAGAGAAGATTGTGCTAATGCAGACTCTTGGATGCACGCCTCACAACATCTCTCTTACCTTGTAAGTATAAGTTTATTATAGGTTTACTGAAACGACGGACAATTCACCGCCTGAATTCAATCTATGATAATTTTATGATAGAAACCCCTATGTTATAAAATCAAATGCTTCTGCGGTTTATCATTCTATTCCTGCCTAATCCAATTTGGAAATAATGATTAAATGCATCATTTTATCATGCATAACACAAGCCTCGTTGTTTAGCTCGGAACTAGATAGCGCTGTGTCATAATGCCCAAAAAAAATATATTTATTTATTTTATTAGTAGGTATATAAATTAAAACAAAAAAATTGAAGTATCCGAATTGTCGGGATAAAATAATAATAATCATTAAATCCGATAAAATCCGTAAAAAGTAGTTTTACATGAATGCATTTTTATTATTGAATAAAATAATTTTACTAAATCTTAATTTCCTTTACGTTCCTCAGGCTATTGAACAATATTGTCCAAGACAACTACATTATCCGTCCCCAAGATTACACCACTGCCTTGAATGCAGCTGTCACTGGCAACGAAGGCAATACTCAGCTCTCCCTTGAGTTCATGAAGAACAATTTGCAAGCTGTAATTAATGCGTAAGTATCTTCACGATTTCACCTTTAAAAATCTGCTTGGTAGCCTAATAAGCTGTAATAGCCTAGTCAGCTGTGATAGCATAGTGTTGAGACTGAGCTTCACTTTTCAGTGACTCGAAGTTATGCGGGTTTTTATCAACGGAAAACATCACGAGAATGATGCGTGCCTGAGAGATTTTCTCGACAACTGGTTGACTAGCCTAATTCCACTAAAATTTGTGAAGAACCGTGCCCAGTAGTGCGATAGTAAATAGGTTGATGTTGATGATATTTTCAGTTCTTGTTTAGTAAATTAATTGAAAAAGTGAAGTAAAGAATAAAAAAGTTATTTTTCATTTTTTTATATTAAAATTTGTCGATTATCAATTCGAACAAAACAAAAACTTACAGTTGCTCCTAAAGCCCAATAACAGTTTTCTCGATCCGGAGTTTGAAGTAAGAATTCCAGCTAGGATAAGATAGATAATAAGTCAATAAAGAAGTATTTAACTATATTATTCTTTCTTCTAGTTTTGGAAGCGCAGCTACCCCCTTGTCTTATATCACTGCTAGACTGAGGACTACTGAAGAAATTGAGGAGGTAAGATTTTCAATTGTATATTATTTATTAGTCGAAGTCAAATTCAAAATATGTTTTATTCAAAGTAAGCCGAATTTAATTGGATCTTTTTGAACGTCGATAAGAAAGACAGCCCCAAAAACACCCGCCCCTCATCGCTTCCTAGTGTTTTTGTTGGGATGAAGAAGCGGCGAAACAAACTCCCCAGCAAATTAATATTTATAATGTAGTTATATAATTTATTATATAATATCGGTGGTACAAAAGGTGTACTGAATAATATGAGAAGTCCTCAATCCGTCGACTTTTAGTTAAATAGATATTATAATTACTATTTTATATTTTTAAATACTTAAAATGTTGTGTCAAAATGATCATACCAATTATAATAATTTGGGTGGTCTATTTTATATCCAATCCAAATTTATTTAATACGAAAATTTTAATGATTACAGTTTTATTGTCCTTTTTAAGAAAAAAAAATGGATTTGCCTCCTTTTCGCCCCCTAAAGTGATGATTTCTGGGATAAAAACTATTCTGCATGTCCTTTTAAACTATCTCCATACCTTTTATTAAAATCAGTTCTGTGATTTTCAATTAAATTATTTAAGCGTAACGACGTAACAGGCTGACCAACTTCGGGAAAATTAGCAAGAATTATATTAAAAAAAAAAGGGTTAATCAGGAGATTAAATTCTTGTTCCTCCACAGTTCTTAGAATGGGCCAGAGAGAACCAGGCTGCCTTGGGCAACGCCTACAACTCCGCCATCAATGGTGCCGAAAGCAGCCGCGCCAGCATCCAATGGGCTGAAGAAGTCCGCGGTGACATGACGTCTTACTTCTTGAATGGAAACCAGAACATCCAGCTGTCTACTGCTGCGCCACCAGTGGATGTGGTCGTAGTGACCACGGCTCAGCCTTCTATCGCGGAGCCAGCCACCCCCGCTCTCCCTCCCCTTCCAGGTTCAGCAGTAACGACTTTCGTCTCCATGTTTGTCGTAGCTACGGTCGCTATTGCCAACATTATTCTATAAGTTACAATCTCTAACCATTCAAAAGAATTCCTATAGAATTCCAAACTGTAGAGATAGTATTTATGAAAAAAATTGTTGTTATAATGCTAGGATTCTGCGAATTATGGCAAAAACAACTTTACTATCAATTAATTAAATGTTATATTCAACTGCTCTGCCATATTTGTCTGATTTGATTTCGAGGTCAAGTATGTGTTTAGCATGTATGTAACTAAATAGCCTAAAATAGTTAATTTGCCACACAAGTGTAAATAGGCTTTCGTAAATTATTAAATAAAATATTTTTATAAAATAATACCCTGTGTATTCTTTTTTCTTAATGTCTGACTGGCGAATAAAAAACCATAAATACATTCAATCACCATCACACAGCGCCATTTAGCTCCGAACTAAGCAACGAAGCTTGTGTAACGGATACCACATGGTCAATAAACTAAATTAATTTATGATTATTTCTTGCAAATGTGTACATTTTATTTCCCCTATCGAGATTCAATAATTACTGGTGAAACTAATCGATAATTTAAAAATCTGCGTCAAGCGTTAAAACATACCGGTTCTGTGGGTCTACAGGGTATGAGTTTTGGATCAAATTAAAAGGAATTTCAAGGGCGTTTGATGTTTGGCAGTATGGATTAAAAAATCCGATATAATACATCAATCCGGGGCTAGGTTAGGTTAGACAAGAAATTTGACAGTTCAAGAAAGCACATAATAGGTACGCAGTCGTATTGATTACCATGTAAGAATATTTAAACCTGGTAAAGATTTGATATAGACGGTATTCCGGGCTTCCTATGAGTAAATAATTATATTTAAGGGAAATTAATTATTATTTATACAAAAAAACGTTTTTTTTTGCCTAATTTTGTACGAAACCCGTCGTGCGTGAGTTCAACTCTCTTTTTTCTGAATCAATTGCATTTATTTTTAGAGGAATTCATCTTGTAAATTGCAATGCAGACAGATTTAGCAGACGTTGGTCCATCAAAGTCTTATCCGTCTGAGAGAGAAGACCCTAAAAGAAGACTATCAGTGGGACAGCTAATGGGGTGATGATAAAAGAACCGAGCTCATTACTGCTATAAAAATATTATCATAACGCAGTATAATGATAAAAATGATTCTGATAATTTCAACCATTGATCACTTAATGGTTCATTTTAATCTGCTGATAAATATTTTACGTATTTTTCAGGTTATATTCAGTTAATTTTTTGAAGATTTTGGATATTATTATCCGAAATCGGAGTTATTCGATTGGCACACATGTAGCGAATTGGACATTCCTAAGAGTAGCTCAAATCAAGCACTCAAACCTAGGGTGCGGAAGGTCTGTCATGGACTTACGGACCGTCCCGCCGCGGAGGCGACGGGGTAAGTCAGACCCCGCCTAGAATGGGTCTTAATAGCAAAAAAAAACGACTTCAAATGTCAGAACTGGACCAAATTCCACACTGGAAGCACTAGCTTTCAATTAAAAAAGAATTATCCAAATCGGTTCACCCAGTCGAAAGTTACGAGGTAACAAAAAAAACAGTCGAATTGACAACCTTTTTTGAAGTTGGTTGAAAACCGCACTCGTTAACGCTGCCAGTCCTATCGCCGGGGCCATGGGGTTCTCAAGCAACGCAAGCCTGAATCTTCTTTACTCGGGTAATTATATAATACATAGATATTTTACAACATATTTTTCGCTTCACATCACTTAGTAATGAAACGCTTATGACTCTAACGTGGTATGATATGTATGTGCCATGTAAGATTGATGAAAAATTAATTAAATACGTGTTTTCTAGTCACTAATCCTCATAGCATTTCGGTTTCAGTCAATTGCCATCAGATCTCTGATAACTGGGGCGACGTGACTGGCGCACTGCCTGACAGTGTTTGCGGGTTCGATTCCCACTCGGAGCAAATGTTGGTCCGATCAACAGGTAGTTGTTCCAGGTCTGAGCGTTTGTATTTATAAAAAAATGTTTTTATAACCGCATCTACGACACAGAAGAAAATCTTAATGAGGGGCAACGTTTTAAAAAAAAAAATTATTGTGTGCCTTTTCCTCTGACAATCACGATCAAAGGCTTCATAATGTTTCTGAATAACATACGACACATATTAGATATTAAAATGGTCGTTCATCCAAATATTGTATATTGAAATTGGAACAGGCGCAGATCCTGGCAAACGATCTATAGCGAGAGAAAAGTTATTGTGAAAGTATTGGTTATACCCTAACTAGGGTTTATTTATGAATCTAAGGTAACAATCTAAGGTTACAGACTCATATTGCTTTAAAAAGACCAAGAAACCCGTATGGTGCGGCTATTGCACTGTGAAGTCAAAGGTAAGGCAAGGCCACTAACCACTTAAGTATCGAAGTAACGTACGCAATTATCACATGCACTCAAACGGTAAAAGAAAACATCGTAAGGATCCTAGATATCTCAGAGATTTCTCGATGGAGTGTGAAGTCTGCCAACCAGCACTAACGTGGTGGAATATACATAGTTTAATCCCTCTCAAATGAGAAGCGACCTGTGATCAGATCAGAAGATCCTTTTGCGATAAACCTATTTACAGTTCCAATGTTGGGCGTAAGATTCCTGTTGTAACGAGGTGCCTATGCAGGATTTTATCTTATAGCTTAAGAGCTATTTTTTCGGCTTTTCCTTTTAGTTATGCCTTCAATGTTATTGTAAAATATAGAGGCACTGTCATGACGTTCGCTATCATGGATATGTATTATCAGATTATTAAGTATATTTTAATTTGGATAAGATTATATCCACATTATCGCTTATTATGCTTTAGATAAATAATTAGTTTTGTATGTTTTCCATTATTCCCGTTTAGAACCGGCGTCAACATGGTATGTGTTTTTGTGTATTATTTTCGTGATTTTTTCTATTTATTCCTTGTTTTTATTTGAAATCAAGTGCAAGTTCAAATCTTTTAAAAATGGAATCAATCGCATGAAAAATTGTGTTCTTTTAGTAAATAGAAACGTATACTTAAAAAATCGAGGGGCAAATGTATCCACCTGTTTCCCTATAAGTAGCTTGAGCTTATTGAAATTAAAAATCGTTGACTGTTGGCCCACTTTTCCTTAGGTGGGACGATATTACCAGGGGGTTAATTCTCACGATATTAAACTCACAAGTTAAATATCGAAATTTTCTTTCTAGCCTTAACTTTTTTATACACATATAAGACAGACTTTCTGTTTTCTTTATATATACAAAAAGAGAAACGAGAAGTTGCTAACATTCATATCTTTATTCTCAACTCAAGAACCACCCCTCCCACCCATCCAAGATCTATTTTTAAGTCAGCATGTCATGTTAGAAGGAACCTAATAAGTATGATAGGCTTATCTGATATTGGTTAATCATATATTTACTTTGATGAATAACTGATCAGAATAGTTGTGATAAACGGGTATTGAAATGAAGAAGCTTTCTTATACACCTCAGCGCATGGGTTTGTAATTTTACAATAGATCTTATTACAATGTTAGAGCACTCTTAAGGTTCACCTTCTTTTATCATATGAGCTCTACAAAACCAAATAACCTGTAAATAGGGTAACAGTGATAGTGATTCTGTCTAATTGTTGTACCTGATAATTGATAAGCAAAGAAGAAAGACATAGAAATTTATATATCGGTCACTTGATTTTCTTTTAGGAGTATAAGAAGATATATACGAGTAAACTGCATTACTAAAGAATAGTTTTCAAAAGTCTTGAAATTTGCTAGTGCAGTATTAATAATAATATACATTTTTTTCCTGTCAACATTTAGATTGATAGATATACTTATCTTTGTCATTAGTATGGCCAACAATTGAGATGGCAATTTATTTATAATTCTCTTAATACCTATTGGATATTATAGACGTTATTGCAGAAAGAAAGATATCTGACAAGTTATTTTTTTCTAGGCGAGTCGCTGGTTTATCCTCTTTTTGGGGGTAGCCCTGGTGCAAAGCACTCTTTCTGCCAGCCCAATCGAAGTACCGGACGAGGAATGGATCGAATACAACAACATGTTGAGGAATCCTGCCTACCGTCTACCCACAACGACTCGTCCCATCAACTATCAAGTGACCCTGACTCCATATTTCGAGACGTTCCCAGCAGGAGGCACTCCTTTCTCCTTTGATGGTTCAGTGGCTATCCGCATCCGTGCCACACAAGCCAACGTCAACCAAATTGTCATCCACTGCAATGACTTGACAATCCAGACTGTGACTGTCGCTCTAGCCTCTAACCCTGGAGTAAACTTGGCCTCACCTGGTCAGCAGTATGCATGTGAAATGCCACTAGCATTTTTGAGGATTAATACTGCTGCACCCTTGGACCCAAACCAAGAATATATTATCACCAGCACTTTCAGAGGCAACCTTCAAACCAACATGAGAGGTTTTTACAGAAGTTGGTACGTCGATAATGTGGGAAGGAGGTTTGTATATTTCCGTCATTTATCATTTTTCATTTAATGTTTAAAGTTCACCTTATTATATCCAAGTAAGAAAAATACAGTCTAAGATTAGTTAAATTATAAACGAAAATAAAATATTATTCAGACAAAATAATAATGATATTGATGTGACAATTATATTTGATTTCATGTTAAAACAAATGCATTAGTCAGTTCCAAGAAATATAAAACAGTTACATTCAAATCATATGTCGCCGCCTTCAATCAAGTTCCGGTTAATATATTATCATCTAATAGATAAATACTCGTATGTAGGTATAATATAAATGCTGTTCCAATTAAGATTTATATCTAGAAGATAGTTACTAGGACATTGTGAAAATAGTTTTATTTTATCAGAACAGTACTAACAGTAACCTAGAACTAAGGTATTAAACATAACCTGATGAATTTATGCAGCTTTCGAAAAGCTTTAAATTCTTGTATGGATTCAAAGTTTTGAATGAATGATTATAGCAGATGAATCAATTCATCTATCCATCCATCTTGTTGGTCCCTCTATACTGAATGACAAGTAATAATTTTATTGTTACATTAAATATAGATGGATGGCTACCACCCAGTTCCAACCTGGTCATGCCCGTCAAGCTTTCCCCTGCTACGACGAGCCTGGATTCAAGGCCACCTTCGACATTACCATGAACAGAGAGAGCGACTTCAGCCCCACAATTTCAAACATGCCGATAAGAGCCACAACTCCGTAAGCATTTACAAGCTGTTACCTTAATCACTATCGTTATCATATATTAACTTTATATCGAACAATTGCTTTATTTTACTTGATAATATTGATGAAATATGATATTTATCAAAAACGTGATCTGATCACGTTTCAGCTATATTTTTTTAATTTTTAATTTGGGTGATGTTATTTTCATCAAATAGATCTATTTAGAAAACCTCATGATATCATTAATGAAGGATTTGAAGATGATGTAGAAATTACACTAGAGCTTTAGAAAACACACAAACATTGCAATGCTAAAGTAGTGCAATGTTTGTGTGTTTTCTAATCACCGTTATATATGGATTCTCGAGGACAACTTCTCATAGTTTCCGATACATTTCTAGATCTTTTGTCATAGAAGGTGAGCCTTAAGCAATAAGACGGTCCAACGCTAAGTACCTACCGACAATTGCATAGTACCTAAGAATAAATTGATGGATTTCTGATTCAAACGCATAACCTTACTTTTAGCCACAGTTGAATAAATTGGTAAACTGTAGTTATTAAACATATAATAAATTAATTATGCATTGTTCTTGCAGCCTTCAAAATGGAAGAATCTCCGAGACATTCTACACTACTCCAGTGACCTCCACCTACTTGTTGGCTTTTATTGTATCTCACTATACTATTGTATCTGCTGGTACTAATCCTCTAAGACCCTTCAACATTTACGCTCGAGACAATGCTGGAACTACTGGAGACTGGTCTTTGGAAATCGGTGAACGTCTTTTGACCGCCATGGAGGAATATACTCAGTACCCTTACTATACAATGGCTCAAAACTTGGACATGAAACAAGCCGCTATTCCTGATTTCTCAGCTGGTGCTATGGAGAATTGGGGTCTATTGACCTACAGGTGAAATTATTAAAAATCATTTTTTCTATATAATTGTAAGTAAGGAATAAGTCAATATAAAACTGAATTGATGAAGTAGATTCAGCATTTAAGAAAATTCCCACACATATTAACAATTTTTTTTAAACAATATTATGTCAGCTAATTATATCTTGATAATATATTGACCCGCATTACCCCATGCGGGTCAATATACAGTGATACACATAATATTCTTTAAAAAAATAATTATTTCTCTGTCTTCCTAAATATGTATATTGACTATTGCTTAGGTTTTTTTTTCTTCTTTCAGAGAGGCCCTCATCCTCTTCGATCCTCAGAACTCCAATAACTTCTATAGACAGCGTGTAGCCAACATTGTATCTCACGAAATCGCTCACATGTGGTTCGGTAACCTCGTCACCTGCGCCTGGTGGGACAACCTTTGGCTTAACGAAGGATTCGCCAGATTCTACCAGTACTACCTGACCCACAGTGTAATAATTTTTGGACTTATTTTATATGAATCGTGACTCTGTATGAAGTTCTTTCTTGTTGTTTGAGTGGTTGTGGTAGCCTAGTAGTATGACATGTAGACTGTGAAGTTAAAGATCTCAAGTTCAACCTTAAAGTACCTACCACTGACTTTTCGGAAATAAAAGCTTATTTATCACACAATAAAGGAAAACATTGTTAAGGAAAGCAAGGAAACCTATGACATTGAAACTGAGACATTTTCTCGATCGCATAAAGTCAACCTGCACTAGAAATGAAAGGAGACTCGTCACCAGCAGTGCGTCAGTAAATGGGTTGATGATGACTGCTCGTAAAAATTATTCCATGGCTTAATACTTAGTTTCTAAAATTGTGTCCCTTGACCTACTGACCTAAATCTATATTTCTCAATCATCAGGTTGCACCAGAATTGGGCTTCGACACCCGTTTCATCGTTGAACAACTGCACACCTGTTTGCTTTCTGACTCCATTGACTCTGCCCACGCCCTTACTGACCCTACCGTGAACGACCCGACTGCAGTCTCAGCTCATTTCTCTACGATTACCTACGCTAAAGGAGCATCTGTCCTTAGAATGACACAATACTTGCTCGGCCAGGATACTTACGTGAAAGGTCTTCGGAGTTATTTGAGTAACAGGTGAAAATACATTATATGATTTATACAAAATTTCTTAAGACATATTTTTTTTTATAATGCATTTATTTAACATATTATATTTTATCCCCCTAGAGCATTTGATGTTGCTGAACCCGAAGATTTATTCAATGCCCTGGACGCCGCTGCCGTTGAAGATAATGCTTTGTCCGCTTATGGTGGTATCACCATCGACCGCTACTTCAGATCTTGGTCCGAGAAAGGTGGACATCCTCTGTTGACTGTCAATGTAAACCACCAAACAGGAATCATGACTGTTACACAGGTAATCCATGAGGTTTTTTCTACACTTCATACTACACAGATTTTTCTAGAAATACATAAATATTTCACTCCGTAGATTCGTAAGGAATGGGTCTCTCTTTATGGGAATCTCCACTTTAGCTTTTAAAAACAAGTGCTATTTTTATTTGTCAGTATGAATCCGAAATACCTTTTAGAAATTTAGATACTATAATAGGTTCGCATTTAGTTTTATTGCTAAAACATCGTCGTTCAGTCGTCGGTGTGTATTTGAGGTATTGTCATGTTTTTTTCGTTTTAGACACGTTTCGAGCGTAGTACTGGCGTCTCTTCGATCAGCAGTCTATGGGATATCCCCATCACATGGACTAGAGGCGGAGCTCCCGATTTCGAGAACCTTAAGCCCTCTCAAATTCTTACTGCTGCAGCTACAACCATCAACAGAGGATCGGTTGGTCGGGAATGGGTTATTTTCAATAAGCAACAAACTGGTATGATATTTTTATGAACAAGTTTTATGCAGACTTTAAAGATACTTTACATTTCTTACTAATGTTGAATATGTTGTCAGGTTTCTACAGAGTGGATTACGATGAAGTGACATGGGCACTTATTACCCAGGCTCTGAGAGGTCCCAGCAGGTCGCAGATCCATGAGTTCAATCGCGCTGAGGTAAAGTTACCTAATTTCATTATAATAAAATTGAAATTACCCCACAAAGATTTTATATGAAGTTACAATGTTTGTGATCTTTACCAGTCACAAAAGAAGAAATTGAAATGTTTTATAAAATATCATAAATAATTACATTGAATTAAGTCTCAAAAACTTAATTACACTTAATAATAGGTTAGTTATTTATCTATAAAACATATTTCAAATAAATAAAAAAATGTGACATTACATTTAATATTTGTTTTCAGATCGTCGATGACGTATTCCTTCTAGCCAGATCTGGTTTGATGCCGTACAACAGAGCTTTCAACATCCTCTCTTTCCTTGAATTTGAAGACCAGTATGCTCCTTGGATTGCTGCCATTGCAGGATACAGCTTCGCCCTCCGCCGATTGGCTCACAACGATGCCGCTGTTGAAAGTCTCAGGGTAAATTTAAAAAGTTTTTATTTTACCTTTACTTATCGACTATTTAATACCAAACTAAGTTGGGTCACCAAATTAAGAGCTTATTATAATTCTCTCTCGCTCTCTTCTCTCTTTAATAAAACGGTGTGTTTTACGCTTTATTTATAAGTAATTTTATCTGCCTGTTTCTAGCAACAAATCTTCGACGTCAGTGTAGGCGTTGTCAATCGCCTGGGTTACAATGAACCTGTTGGTGGTACTTACATGGATGATCTTCTTCGTATGCACGTTATGACGTTCCTCTGCAATGCTGGTCATCAACAGTGTATCACAGCTGCCACAACAAGCTTCCAGAACTGGAGAAACGGTGGAACGTGAGTAGTCACTGCTTTATGACTATAATATTTTCTTTTCCTGTTGGAAGAAATAAAGTTCCTTTTCTAAATGTGCATCTTTGAAACGTATCGTCTAGGTCTTGTCACTTATTTTTAAAGGATTTAACTTATTAGCATAACATACCATCACGCCAGTCGTCCTCAAAGGGTTAGGCAGTGGTATACTAATCCACTCACATTCGCCGTTGTGTTAGGTCCCATCAACCGGGCACGAATTCAAACTCCAAGCTGCTACTGAGAATTTCATAGAAGAGCCCAATAACACTTTGCTTGACTTGGAAATCGAACCGAAGACCTCTTGCTCAGCAGTTCCACTTACAACCACTAAACCAACGAGCCAGTGATTAACTTATTTTACCTTTATACTCCAGTAACGTTACTGATATTTATTTATTTGCAGAATCCCTCCAAACATGCGCCCTTGGGTATACTGTACTGGCCTCCGCTACGGAACTGCTGCCGATTTCGACTTCTTCTGGAGCCGTTACCTTGCTGAAGATTTGGCTAGCGAAAAGGTTGTGATGATCACAGCTGGTGGATGCACTGGTGACCAGGCTAGCTTGAACAGATACCTCGACGCTATCGTGTCTGGAACTGAAGATATCAGACCCCAAGACCAATCCTCTGCTATCAGCTCTGCTGTCACTAGCAACGAATTCAACACTTTGAGGGCGTTCACGTGGTTGACCAACAATGTGGCACAAATTAATGCAGAGTAAGTAAATTCGTTTTTTAAATAGTATAATTTTATAAAATCACTACTATTAGATAGTCAAATCATACTAACATCGTTTTTGAATCAGCTTTCAAACCAGCTCATTATTTTTATGTGTTTTAAAATAAAATAAAATAGATCACTATATCAATATAACATTTACTTTTTTATCCAGGCTCGGCAGTGTCTCCTCGATTTTGAGCTCAATCACAAGCCGTCTTCTCAATGAGCAACAAATCACCCAGGTAATGTCACTGCTAGATACTATCAAATTACTTATGAACCAAGTCAAAATATCTTTGCAAAGAGAAATTTCTTGGCTGTTGCTCTATTGGCTACAGACAATTCTTAAATAAAGAAGAATACGCCAAAATAACGTTTGTCTAGTTATTTTGTTTGACGCAATTGACTTCTGTAGTAAGGGTTCGAATCTCATTAGAGGCAAATGTTTGTGTGATGAACATGAATATTTCCTATGTAAATACATATGTATTTACAAAAAACGATGTACTTTGTCAACCATCTGGTATCCGTTACACAAGCCACGTTGCTTAACTCGTAACTAGATGGCGCTGTATCATAATATCTGGATATATTTATGTCTCAGTTTATAAGTAATGCTTTATATGACTATGTATATAATTCTAATATAACTCATTTCAGGTCCAAACCTGGTTGGATGCTAATGCTCAAGTCATTGGTACTGGAGCTTATAACACTGGCATAGCTGGCATTGCGACTGCAAGAGCCAACATTCAATGGTACGGACGTAGAGTGAACGAGTTCCAGGCATACTTCGATACTGGATATGTCGAGGAGAACTTTGACCCAGAACCTGAGCCAGAAGCAACTTCACCTGCTCCGAGCCCAGCTCCAACACCACCACCTACCACTCAGGCTCCTCCTGAACCTGATTCAGCCAACATCGCCGCTCTCAGCATTGTAACTTTGGTCGTGACTCTTATCATTAACATGGCCTAATTTATTAGTATACCAAGTCAATTAACAAATAAATTTATTATAAGAAATCAAATAATTTAATATATTTTTGTAAGAGTTTTCCTAATATTCAAAGAGTTCTCTAGAAATCGTTGCATACCTTAAACGATATTGAACCATATTAAATTGAGTCTTAATTTGCATTGATAGAATTATTGGGAAATTGGGGAAAAATTTCAAATACAGCATACACAAATGCCAAGGTTAAATGAAAATAATCATGAACTGTTCGGGTACAATAGTTAATGGTACGAAAAAATTGTTACTACCTACTATTATGATATACTACATACATAAACCTGTGATATGCCTATATCACAGGTTTATGATTAAGATAATGCTTAAGGTCATACTACCGACAATTAGGCAATTAGGTTTATCTTTATTGTGCTGCATATTATATGTAACTATCTAAAGTATTCTATCTATCTATAAAGGCTCTTTGTGCTTATTATGCGCATTTATTTGAATAACTATTATGTTTTATTTTCTATCAAAAATGCATTGTGACAAAATGATATTATGAAATTATTTGATGAAGATGCAGTTAGGATTTATGTCATTATAGATCACGGCTATCTTTCTTTATGTTAGAATAAAATAGAGTCAGATAGTTAGTTACAGTAAGATTTCCTTAAAAGTCTGCCCGTGACCATGGATAAAATATACAACATAATTATATTGCTGGGCATGGGTTTTCTCTCATCTTTTAAAGATGTTAGTCGATAGTCCACCATATGTTTTCATGCATATTAAGAAAATCTCACAGGCGTGCAGGTTTCCTTACAATGTTTTTCTTCACCGTTACAAGACTGGGCTATCACAGCCATTCAATCTGCATTTAACGACAATTATACAAATCTATCAATCCCTTCACAAAGTGGCATGAATAATTGCTCAAGTGAAAAACGTATCCCTCATTCTATGTTTCTCGCACCTATGACTGAAAAGGATGTAAGAGAGCAAATAAAATGTTTGAATAACACAAACTCGGAAGGGTACGACGAACTTAACACCAAAATTATTAAGACATCTGTTGATGAATTGTGTGGGGTATTGACATATCTAATTAATCTATCCTTTTCACAAGGAATCTTTCCTAATGCGCTAAAAATCTCAATGGTAAAGCCGATTTTTAAAAAGGGTGAGAAATGCGATATGAACAATTACCGGCCCATAACATTAATACCTATCATTTCAAAAATATATGAAAAGTGCATGTACCTTAGATTAATTAATTATTGTGAGAAATTTAACATTATTAATAAGGAGCAATACGGATTTCAAAAACAGAAATCCACAACATTAGCTATATTTTCACTACTGAAAGCAATTCTGACCAATGTCAACAATAATATGCTCACAACAGGGTTGTTCTTTGATTTATCGAAGGCATTCGATCTGGTTTCACACAATGTGCTGCTACAAAAGTTGGAAGCCTTCGGAATCAGAGGACTGCCTCTTCAGTGGTTATCGTCATACCTAACTGACAGACAACAATGCGTTACGGTCACTAAACTTGACGAAAACAGAGTCATGATGCCATATCAGTCTGACTACCATATTGTAAAGCACGGCGTGCCTCAAGGCAGCATACTGGGCCCTATTTTATTTTTATTATATATAAATGATATAGTTGAGGTGACTAATCATAAATGTTTTCTTTTTGCTGATGACATATCCATATTAGTTACAACTGACAAAAAACATCATTCAATTTCTTACCATGAAACGGACATAAATACAACAATAAATAATTTAATAAATTGGCTAAATAATAATAATTTGTCTATTAATCTTAATAAATCTGTATACATACAATTTAATCAATCACACAACAATAAATTTAATTTTAAAATAAACATTCCACTAATTACACAAGTAACACAAACGAAGTTTTTAGGAATAATATTAGACGAACACATAAACTGGAAAGCGCAGGTGGACAGTGTATGTAAAAAAATAAATAAGTTCGTATATGCCCTCAGACAAATTAGGAATGTTACAAGTACCAATACTGCTGTGATGTCTTACCGTGCTTATGTTGAATCTTCGTTACGGTATGGACTAATAATGTGGGGAAATAGTACTGATGGTGACAGAGCATTCATCTCTCAGAAAAAATCCATACGCGCTATATACGGGATTCCATCTGATGAATCATGTCAGCCAATATTTAAAAAGCTTGGTTTGCTACCACTACCTTCATTATATTTATATGAAGCGTGTATGTTTGTACGTAAATATAAAGAACTGTTTAAAACAGCTGAAGAAATAAGTTCTCGAAGTCGGCGTGACCAGTTCAGACTTGTATTATAGGAGACTCCTAGGCTGACAAAATACAATAAAAGTTGTCTGGCAATGTGTGTACGAATATTCAACAAACTACCCAGTTCTTTAAAAATACTCAATTCCAAACTGTTTAAAATAAAATTATATGAATGGCTTAATGAAAATAACTTCTATTCTACGAAAGACTTCTTTGAACTAAATACTAAATGATGTAAACCAATGTACGTAAACTAACCATAATGTCGACAAACCTTTGCATGCTTTAACTTTAAGCAAAAACATGTTTGATCCTACATTGTAACTTAACACCTTATATACCATGTTTTTACGCAAATAAAGATATTATTATTATTATTATTATTATTATGTCTATCAATTATTTAGGTGCAAAAAATATTTTAATTTTTTATTCCGGAAATATACAAACGGTCCCCTGGTAAACCCAAAGTCATCCACCTACTGGTTGCTGAAAAAGGAAAATCTTAGTATCTTAATATAAACTAAATCTGGGTACATACTTTTGTATTTTTCATGATAAAATATTTTATTTTTAATAAAAGCACTTTTTTACCGTTATTATATACCTACATAACTTAATTGACCTATCATCGCGTATGCTGTAAAACATATGTAAACTTATAAACATTGAACTCAAAACTGACGCAAGACAAAACTCATAGCTGAATATTACTTTATTAGTCATTTGGAAACAACTTACAGGTAATAATTAAATATAGCATACAAATTAAAGCGCCTACTACTATAATAATTGCATGAAATGCTAACATGCTTAAGCTTGCTCATATCGTAAAAGCACTACATCTGACTTGACTCACTATTAAAATCATAGCAAGACGCCGATCGAAGTATATTATCATATCATATCAAAACTACTAGAGGTACATGAGAATAACAAATCTTCTTTATTATGCAGCATTATAAATTTATAATGACAATGTATCCACACAGTTTGGGATTTATAAAGAAAAATATTTGTAAATCGTTTGTCCTTTGTGGCTCGTTATTCAGTGATAAATAAGTATTTATTTTTGATCTTGCTTTTCTTTTATTATTTCTATTCTCTAGTTTTCGTAACCTAAGTTTTACAACTGCAAACCCATTATTTACGTTAATTTGTATCAAATTCTTTCTTGCTACTTGGATCAGTTGGTCCTTTACCATGGTCGATTATCCTTGCATGTCGCCAGTTCGGTTTAAAGACATTTATTTTCTCAAAAAGAACATTACAGTTCACTTACATGATGAGAAAATGTACTAATACAATAAAAGTAACTAAGTATCTCTATGATCACAATACATTATAAGGTAGTTTTAGATATTATAATGACAATTCTATTTATTAGTTTAAGTATTTTTTTCTGACGTAATCTTCTAAACTCTTCTTAAATTTTGGCAAGCTATCGATATTAGTTACATGGTTAGGTATTTCATTATAAAGTTTGGCCCCTTCGTATAATATATTTTTCTTACCATAATCGGTTCTAGGCCTTGTTGTTTCTAGTTTTTTTCTTCTTCTTGCGTTGAATGTATAAGTTTTTTTTTTAAAGATTAGTTGTGAATGTGTTTCTTGTGTTAGAATTTTGTGTATCAGTATACAAGTTTTAAGTATGTATAGTTGTCTGATTGTTAGGATTTTTGTATCATTGTAGATTTTAAAGCTTGGTGTTAGGTAGTCATAATTATATAGTGTTTTAATTGCTTTGTTTTGCAGAACTTGTATTTCTTTTGTATTTGTTTGCGAAGCAGCTCCCCATATCTCAACCAAATATTCAATATGCGGCCTAATTAGAGCGTTGTAGATCATTGCTCGAACTTTGTTTGGGATGCAAGCAGAAATCCGGCGTAGAGCGCCTACAAGAGGAGAAATTTTGGATTTAATATAATCGATATGGTGTTTCCATGTTAATTTTGTGTCTAAGATAAGGCCTAGGTATCTTTCACTGTTTGATTTAGTAATATTTTCATTATTTAATTTTAGTTGGATTTGATTATTAATTTTCTTATTTTTTGCAGCAAAGATCATGTATGATGTTTTTTTTGTGTTAATTGTCAATAAATTAGATAGGAACCAAGTATTTAAATTATTTAAATCTTTTTGAGCTTCTTTCATAATATCAATGAGGTTGTGACCAAAATAAAACAGGCAGGTGTCATCTGCATAAAGTGTTATGCTGCCTGATGTTCTGACGTTGTTTATGTTATTAATGTATATTAAGAACAACAAGGGACCTAGGATTGATCCTTGAGGGATTCCGTAGGTCAGTTTGGCTGGCAAGCTTATGTAATTTTCAATTTTAACAACTTGTATCCGGTTTTCTAGGTATGACGTAAGAATTTTATGCACTGTTCCTGATATTCCTGCCTCCGTCAACTTATTTAAGAGCAAACTGTGACTAATTGTGTCAAATGCCTTTTTTAGGTCTATAAAGACACCTAGGACATATTGTTTTTGGTCTATAGCAGTTTTGATTTTAGTCGTTAAATCTATAGTTGCGGATAAGGTACCCGATTTTGGTCGAAATCCGTACTGATTCTCAAAAAAGAAGTTAACATCTGTCAAATAAGTATAGAGACGAATGTAAACTATCCTCTCAAAAATTTTGGAGATTACCGGAAGTACGGAAATAGGTCGATAATTCCCAGGGTCAGACTTGCTTCCAGATTTATAAACAGGAGTCACCTTAGCGACCTTAAGGCTGTCAGGAAATATACCTAGTTCAAGGCAGTTATTAATGCAATCAGTCAAGTTATCTATTATTAAGTTTTTAATGCATTTTAAATCTTTCACAGTTATCCCATCAATTCCACTACTTGTATTACTATCCAGTTTATCGATAATTGTACTAATTTCCTTTTTTGTGCATGGTTCTAGTGTTTGCAATGATGTTGTATATTTTTGTGATTGTGTCTTATTTAATGTGTTAAGGGTGTGTGTTTGTGTTATTTTATTGGCTAGGCTAGAACCGATCGTGGAAAAGAAATCATTAAAATACTGGCAGATTTGCTTTCCATCAGTTATTATGTCCGTTTCTGTTAACAACTTTGAAGGAGCAAAACTTTTTGTGTGTTTATTATTTGCTAGCGTATTTATTAAATTCCACATTTTTTTTGGTTCCTTCAGGCATTTCTTGAAACTTTCCAAATAGTATTTTCTTTTTGTATTTCTTATTGTTTTATTGGCAACATCTCTTATATCTTTGAATATTTTTTCAATTGCCAGGTTGTTGTTTTCTTCTTTATGGACACTCCATGCTTTGTTGCGTTTATGTAAAATGTCTAGCACATTTTTATTTATCCAGTCGTCGCGAGGTTTGTTAAGAATTTTGACTTTTTTTATTTTGTTACGTTTTATTTGGTCTGTAATAAGCGATTCAAGTTTCTGATAGTCATTATTCTCATTGTTAAATTCAGCTTCTTCAAGTGATTTGTATAGTTCAGTGTAATTTGTAGCTAAGTATTCATGTTTTAGTTTTATTGTGACTTTAGGTTTTTTTATTTCCAGGTAGATTTGTTTGTGGTCTGATAGTGGGGTATCAATTAAGGTCATTGAAAAGGTATCTTCTTGAATGTTTGATGCAATATGATCAATTATGGTTTTCGTTGTTTTTGTTTCACGGGTACAATATTTTGGACTTATATTATTTAATATTTGATATCCGGATTCATTAAGCATGTTTTTATAAATGTTTGTTTGCCTGTCATCGCTTAGTAAATTAATATTAAAGTCCCCAAACACTACTGCTTTCCTTCTTTTGTCTAGTTGCGAAGCATAGGTTTCAATAAAATCACCAAATTTCGTGCTGGGCGGCTTATATACTAATCCAATATGTAAGCCGTACTTTTCCATGTGTATCCAAAGATATTCGTTCTGACTTTTACTACTTAGCTCTGTAACTTCGTATTTAATACTGTTATGTATATATGCTGATGTTCCGCCTCCGATACGACCCTTCCGGTATGTATATATATGAGAGTAATTAGGTATTTGTAGCAGGTTGGCCTCAGCATCTGACTTAATCCAAGTTTCCGTGATAAGAATTACGTGTGTAGTTGCTCTTATTGATTTTAATAAACACTGCAGTTCATCTAATTTATGTTGTTTAACTATACTTCTAATATTTGTGTATAAAATCTTAAGTGATGTTCGCTTTGTACAGATATCTTCACAACAGGTAGTATTTTGATAAGTAATGTTTGTTATATTTTCTACATAATCTATTGTTGTATTCTTAGAACTTGTTTGGGTTATTTGTAGTTTTTTAAATTTGATTTTATTATTTTAGGAGTACCTCCGATATATTTTATAATAAGGTCAGATTCACCATTTAGTTGGCGTTGTTTTAGCTCCGTGCGAAGTGCCATCATATATTTTTGTTGTAGTGGAGTTTGGTCCGAGTAGACACTAACTTGATCTATGGTATGTTTACTGTAATTACGTAAAATGTATTTTGCCGTGTCTATGGATTCGAAACACACTTTTAACGATCGGGTTTTGTCGGGAACATATTTGCCTAGTCTTATTACATTGCACGGGTTTGGGCAATCTGGGTGAATAGTTTTAATGATGTGCATTACTTTATTTTTATCATGTTCGAATCTATCGGCTTTGTTTGGGTTGTTTATTTCGGGTATACCCGCAAATATCACATTTTTTTCTCGACGGTTGCGTTCTTGTAATTCCAGTATGGTACCTTCATAAGATATTGGCGGGATTTGGTTAGCACCAGGCGCATTGTCGGACTTATGTTTTGAAATCTCTGTTTCAAGTTGGGTAATTTTTTGTTGATACTTATTGTTGATTATCTTTATATCCGTTATTTCTTGTTTTAAAATGTTGTGTTGGATAATTAATGATTCTGAATTTTGTTTAGAGGTTTTTAGTTGATTTTTTATTTCTATTATTTCTTTTTGTAAATTAAAATAGGTTTCTTGCTGAGTTTTAGCAAATTCCTTGAAAAACGTCATTATTTCTGCACGAAAGTCTTCAAGTTGATTTAAATATTCATTATCAGGTTGTTTTCTCTTCCGGTGTGCAATATTGATATTGGGTATTTCATCAAGTGTACGCAGATCAGGGGCTGACCCACATCCGCTAGCGCTTATGGACTTGGAGCCGTCCGGAGAACGTTGCACATTCATATTTACTTGCTGTTAACGCTCGTCGCACAGATAACAGAAGTGGAGTGAGCGAGTTAAAAAATATTACCGCTCTCGTTTCCTCGCGGGGGTGAAGGGCGCCGCAAGTGCTCCTGATGTTACTTGCGGAACGATGTAATACGTTGATAACTGCCGTTTTATTTCGAACTTTTACCGATTTCTTATAAGAGTTTACTTTCAGTGCACTTATTTAAAAAATCATCATTTTATTAATTTAATACCTTGACACACGTCTATTCGCACTGGCCGCAGAGATACTTTTTTCCGTTCAGTTGACTATCTTAACGTTCTATGCCATATTAAAATATACTGTATGATTACTTACATTATGCTCTACATTAGGACAAACGTTAAAAAAGTTGCATAACAATCACGCAGGGCTATTGGGGTACGGCAGAGATGGATCTGTTAATATTAACCCGCGTTGTAAGTGCGTTTCATTTTTAAGTTTAGGAATAGGGAGAGAGCCTATTATCCTATAGCCTACCCTCCTCCACCTAGCTTAAGCTATAGTTTCGGGCAATATCAATGTACCGTAATAAAATCCATAAAAAGTAAGTTTTATTTTTATGTATTGTATTTACATAAGTGTAAGAATAAGTGTCATAAAACTAGCTGTAATAGCCTAGTAGTGCGACCAGTGGGCTAAGATGTCACAGGTCTCGAGTTCGAACCCAAGACCTACCACTGACTTTTCGGAAGTTATGAGCGTATTTATCACATGCTCGAACGGTGAAGGAAAACATCGTGAGGAAACCTACATGCTTGAGAGATTTTCTCGATGGCATGTGAAGTCTACCAACCTACAGTAGGCTAGCGTGGTAGACTATAGTCCTCCCTCCTCGAGAGAGGAGATTCCATTATTGTCCTACTGCTGGGCACGCCCAGCAGTAGGACAATAATGGATTGATGAAGATGATGATGATGAACCATCAGGCACACTGCATGGATCTTTATTTTATTGCATACACGATTGCGATCACTCAATACTGGCCTCTACCGGGATTTGAACACCCTTACCACGGATGGCAGCCACACATCATACACTGTTGCTTTTAAGTTGACAAATCAAAATAAGTTTCCCGATACAACTGATATTTTAGACTTCTGTAACTTCTTCGGAATAGTTCTAATGAATTCTAAGAACATGGTCACCCTGTTTGAAAGACACTGGATGTAGAGGTAGCATCAGATAAAAGTTAAAAGGATTCCCCTGAGACTGTTTACAATCAGCACTAGACTGATAAAATTTTGTAATGATGACCTTCCTTGGCAATCAAATCGTTCATTGCTGGCGGCTTAACAGTGCATTAAACAAGATAAAATATTTTTTAAATTAAGTAAGGAATCTTAGTTTTCTGCATAGGGTCGTACTCAATGAAATACTTGGAAAGAAAAAGACACTTAGAACGACTGAGACTTAAAAATAAATAATATCAAATAAAGCATTTTTTTTTTTCCCTTCCAATTAATGAAATAGTATACGAATATATTGGTATAATGGCCTTGAGAATAAACAATGGATGAAATTTATGCAATATGAGGATGACATTATAAGTTTTTTGAACCAGTTCTAATGTACTTAATAATTATCTCTCTTTATATCAAAGTGCCAAATATTCGTCACGATATTTGATGAAGATAAAAGTAGCCGAATAGTTTGATGAAAAGTGTTCCAATTTCAAGCTTTTCATATTTTATGTATTAAGTGATAATGATAATAAATGTTGCTGGAATCCGCTAGATGCGAGTAGGGCAGGACCAGTTGTTGTAGCGATCCTTGGGGGATTTTGCTATATCCAGCAGTGGAGCTAACTTTTGATATGATGATGATGATAATAATAGTATTAAAAATGATTATGATGATGAAATTATAACATTTGTGATACTATTAACTAGTATTGAATATTGCAATCAATCCTATCACTAGAACTATTGGAACGATCATTGCATACAGTGGAAACTTGTCATTACCATAGTTTGATTCAGCAACGCTGGATGTAGCCATATGTACCCATGTTGTTGCTAAGCACAATTCTTGCGTTGATTGAGAAAGAATGGTTATTCTGTAAAATAACTTTGCTTTGAAATATACGTAATCCTTTTTGAAATAGCATGAGAAGCTAAAATATTTTTTATTAAAATATTAGTTATCATGGGCAGAAAACGCAATGTCCCAATTTCCCAAATGTGTAAGAGCTATTAACATTTTTATACCTATCTTACATAAACGATAACCAAAATAATTATCTGCTGATTATGAGATATATATTGATTTCAGACACGCTTTTGATAAAATGGTATTCATCGAAAATAATAGGTACATAAAGATAAGTTAATAATAAAATGATAAATATATAATATTCCAATTCTTATGACTGTCTAGTCGATCATTTGGTACCGTTCGGGCTGTATGGGTAAGTCTAAAATTTTACATTGATAAATTTGGGAGCGGCAATTTAGCATTCCTCTGATAGCGTTTCATAGACTATAGTGATGCATTAAAAATAATACCAAGTAAATACTTTCTCCTTGGTAAAATAATTATAAATAAATAATGATGTTTGAGAACTTAAAAACTTTACTTTTTTGTTTTTGAACTTTGAACTTATTCAAATACTACATTGTAAAAAGTAAGATTACATTCATCATCATCATCATCATATCAACCGTTAGACGTCCTCTGCTGGACATAGGTCTCCCCCAAAGATCGCCACGACGACCGGTCCTGCGCCACCCGCATCCAGCGGATTCCAGCGACCTTAAGCAGGTCGTCGGTCCACCTTGCCGGGGGCAACATCACATTGTATGATATTAATTATTGTACAAAGTTCTGGCAGCACAACTAAATCTACTCAATTAAATCACTTCAAAGTATTTAAATTACTAAATTATTTATTTAAGTCTATTCATCTTTATCGACTTTATAACCGACTCTGACTGTAAGAAAATCTTCTCTTTCTTAGGTACCAACATGTTGCTTCCCACCATCTTCTGTATCCTCCTGGGGTCCATCGCGGCCTTGCCCCAGGATGAATTCAGGTCAAACTTGGAGTTTCTTGACTACAGCACCAACTTGGATGAGCCCGCTTATCGTCTTCGTGACATTGTTACACCCACTGATATGTATGTAGATCTCGATGTCTACTTATCCGAAGGGCGATTCAATGGATTAGTGCAGATAGATGTTCAAGTAAGTATTTTTCGAGTAACTTTACCATACATTTTAAGTGTTATTAAAATACAGTGTTCAGCTGCAAAATGTAATAATATAATTTACATCTTCAATCTGAGCATGAAATTCAGAAAAGTCAGCCTTGTTTACAACTTATTTGATCATTTTAATGTGATAATAAAATAAGATATTCGATTTCATGTGCAATACTTTAAATAACTATTGTTTATGCTTCATCAATTTGTGTTTTAATCATTAATTCTATTTTCTTATGCGTCCAAATTAACTATTCTTAATTTCTTATGTATTCTCTAAATCATGTCAATCAAAGCACTTTCAATATTTATTAAATTTAAATAAATTAATAAATAAAATTGGGGTAGCTATCTTAAAAGAATTTGAAACGGTTTTTATCATAAAAAATATTAGCAGCGGTACACCGATTACTGATATCAGATTATAAACGGGGTTCGATTGTAATTACCGATAGCATATCATATCAATATACATAGACTCAATAATTATGCATGACTATGGAATTTGTTTTAACTGATGACGTCGCTATCTTAATCCGTGTTACATTAGTATTTTACGGTCGCGATTACTTTTAACTGTTAACTGGGGCTTGGTACGTACATACTTATTATTAGTAGCTCATCTCGTGCTGTAAGCTTTAGGCAGTTTACAATGCCGAGATGCTGATTGACCATCATTTATATTCATATCATCATTGATATTTCTAAAAAAACTTTTAATTAGACCTAAATTGCCCTCCAAATTACCGTTTAAAAATATAAATACAGATTTTAATGATGCTGATTCTAAAACGTAAGAAGTTTAATTGATACAGGTACAGCTACATTCTAACAAAATAACTCTTTTAAATACAGATTCTTCTGCAAAATAGCGATAATCAATTGTGAAATTACTTTTTTCTTAGGTGAGAGAAGATAACCTCCAGCAGATCGTGTTCCACCAGAACGTGGTTTCAATCTTGAGTGTCAATGTTATCAACAACTTCAACAACACCCCTGTTGGTCTCCAGTTCCCCAACCCTTTCACCACTGATGATTATTATGAGCTTCTTCTTATCAACCTTGCCTCGCCCATTAACGCTGGCAACTACACCATCACTGTGAACTACCTCGGTCAGATCAACCAGAACCCACTTGACAGAGGTTTCTATGCCGGTTACTATTACCTCAATAATGAGAGGAGGTGAGTTAGTATACAATATTAATAAAACCTAAATTGTGTTATAGTCACAAGCTTGATTTGCTTGACCATCGGTTGTGGCTTGAAGTCTTTGAACAAAATGCTATACCATTGCGGTTATTTTTATGGAATTGGCAATAACATCTCGAACTTTGAATTGATACCTCGCTAAGTAACAAGTTTAAATCATATTGGCAAATTATTATGGATTTACAGCCGTAGTTTATACTTTATTTACAATTGCAATTTACACTTTGTCTAAATTGTAAATTGCAATTGTGAATAAAGTATCTACCTACACCTATTATGTTTAGTAGAATAAATGATAAGGAAAGCAACTTCAGAAGTTCAACTATTTTTTTACTTGCAGGATCTACGCTACTACTCAGTTCCAGCCCTACCATGCAAGGAAAGCCTTCCCCTGCTTCGATGAGCCTCAATTTAAATCCCGTTACACTATTTCCATCACTCGCGACAGCTACCTTAGCCCATCGTACTCCAACATGGCCATCAGTGAAACTACAACGTGAGTTGGTTGGCTTTTAGAGAAATACCGTACACGCAATTCTTTCAATATTTTTTTAACGTTTTTAGATAATATTTATGCGACGTCTATGTATTTATCAATTGTGTTTGGTTATCTCAACAGCTTCAACAACCGCGTCCGTGAAACTTTCTACCCAACTCCCATTATCTCTGCCTACCTGGTTGCTTTCCACGTGAGTGACTTTGTCGGTACTGAACTAACGGGTACTGCTGCCAAACCTTTTGGAATCATCTCACGTCAAGGAGCCACTAACCAGCACGGATATGCTGCTGAAATCGGTCTCAAGATCACTAACGAGTTAGATGACTATTTTGGTATCCAATACCATGAGATGGGACAAGGCACATTGATGAAGAACGACCACATTGCTCTTCCTGACTTTCCCTCTGGTGCTATGGAAAACTGGGGAATGGTGAACTACAGGTATGTTTAATATGTATCCATAAGGATCCATAAGGATCCGAGATAATAAATTCAATACATTTATTAATCACGGTAAAATTTATGTAGGAAATTACTGATTTTTTTATTACGTTTAATTTCAGGGAGGCTTACCTCTTGTACGACCCTCAACATACTAACTTGAACAACAAAATCTTCATGGCTACCATTATGGCCCACGAACTTGGACACAAATGGTTCGGTAACCTCGTCACTTGCTTCTGGTGGAGCAACCTTTGGCTGAACGAATCCTTCGCTAGTTTCTTCGAATATTTCGCTGCTCACTGGGTAAACTTTACTTTTAATATACTTTCATCAGAGTAAAGTTGTGTTGTTGTAATGATTACTGAATTTGAATTATGTGGCTGGCAAAGACTGAATCTCTGAAACTCTTCATAAATGTAATTGACTTGTAAATAGCAAAACAAACATATAAGTAATAAACTGAAAAACGAAATAAATAATAATATTACAGTGCAATGAAAAACTGTCATTAATCCAATTTTTTTCTAAAACTAAACTAAAACTCACGACATGACAGATTTTATCACGGTACATTGGTATTATTGAAATCTTTTGACGACATATATTTCCTTGCTGCATTCATGGCGTACTTAGTTTAATTTTTAGTGAGCGGAGATACGATTGCCACTTTCCACATCCTCTGCCTTCTTTTTGACCTCTTGATACGAGCCTTTTCCCACGTTTTATGTCACTTGTTGCATAAAATTCAGCATAAATATCTACCTCTTCAGTCGCTTTTCTCCAAAAATTCTCCCGTGTCAAATATTTGTAATTATTTCTTTGTGATTTTAGGCTGATCCTTCCCTCGAATTGGACGACCAGTTTATAATTGACTACGTACACAGTGCCCTTAATGCCGATGCTGCCCAAGGTGCTAACGCCATGAACTGGAGCGCAGTTGCAAGTAACCCATCAATTACCGCTCACTTTGGCACCAGCAGTTACGCTAAGGGAGCCTCCGTCCTTAAGACCATGGAACATTTCGTCGGCTGGAGAACTTTCAGAAACGCTCTCAGATACTACTTGAGAGACAAGTAAGTTGAAATCATTACGTCTTTTAGCAGTAAAAACTAAATTCGGAATAACATTAGACACTATTTAGAATTATTAAATTGACTACTATTTGTAAAGGTATGCCTTAAGCTTTTAATCTATGCCACCTAATTTTTAATTGATAAAGTTCAGTTAAATTTATTTTTTAACTTGCTGCCTCCCGTGGCTTTGCCCGCATAGTATGTAGATAAAAAGTAGCTTATGTGTTAACCCAGATAATAAACTATATATGTATATATACATATACTAAATTTCATCCAAATCTTTTAGCGGTTTTTACGTGAAGGAGATATAATATATATGTATATATAGGATATGCATTAATAAACCTATATAACATTGTGGTTGAGAGACTGAAGGCATTATTTTCAAATAAAGGAAAACATCCTGGAAAATAATTAGGTTTACAAAAACTTTAATATCTATTGTTTCAGTGCTTACGATATTGGTACCCCAGTGGATTTATATACAGCCTTTGAGAGGGCTGTCAGTGAAGATTACGAATTTGTTCGTGATTATTCCAACGTCAACGTCACTGCAGTATTCGACAGCTATGTACAGAACCCTGGTGCCCCCGTTGTAAATGTTGCCGTTAACACTAATACCGGTCTTATTACCGTAACTCAGGTCAGTAATGATATTAAAACTTTGAACACCATTAATGAGCAAAATTTTTTTTGTTACCAATGGATTTGCAATTGCAAACGCTTTTCCTAAATTTTATTGTTATATCAATATTTCTTACAGCAACGTTATGTGATCTCCGGTAACACTCCCAGTCAGCTGTGGCAGATCCCTCTCACGTGGACCTCCGCTAACAACATCAGCTTCGAGAATACCAGACCTTCCACTGTCCTCACTACCAGGTCCACTACTATCCAGGGTACTCCTGGCCAAAACTGGGTTATTTTCAACAAAGCTCAGTCTGGTACGTAATTAAATTTACAATTTGCCATATTTCTTTGCTGTAAAATTTTATTTTTGGATTTAATAATTTGTCTCAAAATAATCATTTTTGAAAGTTACTTACATCTCGTTAATCTTATTTTTATAGGTTATTACCGTGTCAACTACGACGCCGCTAACTGGGAACTGATTGGATCATACCTCAAGAGCAACAACAGGCAAAACATCCACAAATTGAACAGAGCTCAGGTAAATTTTACAATACAAATTATAAACTTAACTTTATAAAATGTTGTTGTTTACAAACTATAATAATCGCACTCCTGTCGAATTATTCCAATTTATACTTTGCGTTTGTATTTAATCGGCATTGCATTAGACTCCGATTATGTTCTCGTAAAAGACAACTATCAAACTAATTTACAGCGCTATATTTTTTTTTATGAAGGTATGTTTTACAAAACGGGTCTAGCAATTTAGGTACGTATCATCATCATCATCAGCCCATATTCGTCCACTGTTGGACGTTGGCCTCCCCTAGTATAATCAGCGCCAATCTATATTTTTCCCTCTGTCTCTAGATCGTCAACGATATTCTGCACTTTGTTCGTTCCGGTGACGTGAACAGGACTCTTGCCTTCGACGTGCTTGACTTCTTGAGGAGTGAGACCGACTACTACGTATGGGCTGGTGGTCTAACTCAGATTGACTGGATCCGCAGACGTCTCGAGCACTTGCCTGATGCTCACACCGCTTTCTCTGTACGTACGAATGTGATATAAGCCTTATTGCTACATAGTCAAATGCTTTAGACTTACACTTCGAATTCTGATGTTTAGTAATTTTTTTTGTGAAATCTGTCCTGTGATGTAAATTTTTTCTACTATACTCATAATCGTATTAGAACTAACTAACCTAACGTAAATGCTTAATTTTTAGGTATCTTTTATAATGGATATTTCAAAGAATATATTTTTGATTCGATTTAGGTCATACTCTGGATATATGGCAGGATCAAAAATTATGACGAAATAAAAAAAATCTTACCCTACCTGTATATTATTCTTAGGTGGTTGTGGATATGGAGATTTTTAAGTTTTTTTTCTTATTCAATAGAGATACGTCCTTGACCTCATGACAAACGTGATTTTCTACCATGGCTACGAAGAACGCCCAACCGACTCCACATCGACAATCCTTAACAGAATGCAAATTATGAATTACGCTTGCAACCTTGGACACAGTGGCTGCATCGCCGACAGCTTGAGCAGGTGGAGACAGTTCAGAGAAGATGATACTCAATTGTAAGTACCTACCAGCTAGTCAAAACATTGAATGGTTATTATTATATATATAAATTGGTTTAAACAGGTAGGCAACATTGCAAAATGTTGTTGAAAATATTATAAAGGCACATAGAATTTAAAAAAAAAACGTCTTTAGAATTTGTATTGAATTGAAAAAAATATTGTATTTTCTGTTGAACTTTATCTGTGTAACTGCCTGCAGTAGACATACTACGACTAAAAGATGTCTATCTCCATGGATTACCTATACGATTTCTTCTTAGTTGATGGTAATAATAATATTATTCTTATATGACGGAAAATGAAACTTTTTTTTTATCTGTAGATGGAAAATGTCACATCTTTATTTATTTTATCTTTAGGTGAAAATAGATGGTGATATTATGGGTTTTAATTCTATATATGTTCTTTTATCCAGGGTCCCAGTGAACCTCCGTCGCTATGTGTACTGCACAGGTCTTCGTGAAGGTGATGCCTCAGACTACACTTTCCTGTTCAACAAGTACAACACTTCAGAGAACACCGCTGATATGGTTGTCATGCTCCGCACTCTCGCTTGCACTAGGGATGAAGCTTCTCTCAGACAGTGAGTTTCATATAGTTATGCAATATACGTATTATTTATGATGTCTCAGAGTAATAGACGAAGAGTTATAATTTAAATACTTCTTGAATTCTATGAGAGTTATAAATGGAATTAAATATATTTTGAAACAGCCATGTCTATTGAAATTGGTAAATAAATTGGGATAACAACACGTCCAGGATATTGATTTAATATCAATATCCCTAACGTGACATTGTCAATATGTTTTCTGTTAGTTATAAAGTGGCGGTCGGTATAAAAATGGAAACTAGCACAATGAAATATAGTTTAGATGCGGCGCCGAGACATCTCAAAGAATTTATCACTAACATTATAATTATAAACTATCAATAAGCTATCAATACAATTTTGTAGTTTAATATTCACAAATTAAATAACATTAAAATATTTTTATTTTTTTATCATTACAGCTACTTGGACCAAAGCATGTACAACGACAGAATCCGCATTCACGATCGTACCAACGCCTTCGCTTATGCCATCCAAGGAAACCCTGAGAACCTTCCCATCGTCCTGAACTTCTTGTACACAAGCTTCCGCGATATCAGAACTACGTAAGTTTACTGCATTTATATCTTCTTCTTGAATAGTAGTACAATTCTGAGTTTCAGCTTATTTTTTGTCAGTCATCATTATCAATATATTTGCTGTCCCACTGCCGGCTACTAGTCTACATTAATTTAAGAATGATTATGCTGTAGTCCTCGACGCTACCCTAGTGCGGGTTTGCAGACTTCATGTACCATCGAGACATTACAGGAGGTTTTCTCACGATGTTTGCCTTCACCGTTTAAGCATATACATATTTAGCTAGTAGCAAGAAATAAATATATTACTATAATATTTATTGATTTCCAAGCATTTGGTTTATTTTCAATGTGGAACCAATGTTTATATTATTATGATCTGTTAATAATTCAAATCAGGAGTCCTACATATTTTGCTGTGATGTATTTTATGACGAAAACATCCACTACATGATTTCGTCACAAAATGCAACATCAGACAGGATTTTTTGAAATTTGACCCCTAAAGAGGATATTAGGGATGAAAGGTTGTTTGGAAATCCATAATTTTCAAACTTAGAGATATTAAATTTAATATTCAAGCTCGCGAGTAAAAATAAACTTATATGAATTTCGTCATTGTTGCAAATTCAACCCTTAACGGACGAAATCGGGAGGAGAAATTAACACAAAACTGCGCAAGCAAAGCTGTGAGCAACAGTTAGTTTATGATATTTTGTATATGTAATGTAAATGATATGACCATCCTACGGTTTTATGTTTCTTTACAGGTACGGCGGTGAAGTACGTCTTAACACGTGCATCAGCGGTCTTGCCGCATCTCTGACTGATTTCGAGCTTATCCGTCAGGTATGTATATTATGTTTATTTATCATCATCATCAGCCTATACTCGTCCACTGCTGAACGTAGGCCTCCCCTAGTGAATGCCACAGAGCTCGATCTTCGGCTCTTTTCCTCCAGCCGCTGCCTTGCGCAAGTCGTATGTTTATTTATATATCTTTCATATTACTGTCATGCTAAGGTTCACTTCCACTAGTTCAACGAATTGTTCAAAATATGAATATAATATTACTTTAGGTACTTATATATTTTTTAGTTAGTCGTTTGTTTAATTATTTACTATCTTATTTTAATTATAGTTCCAAACATGGGTGTACACCAATCAAGTGGCTTTGGAAGGATCTTTCAGCACTGGAGTTGCAGTCGTCAACACAGCTATCAACAATCTCAACTGGGGTAACGCCGCCGCCGTTGAACTATACAACTTCGTTCTTTCTAGGAGCGCTTCCACTACCATCATCGCCTCCACATTCCTTCTTCTAGCTGCGATGTTCGTTCAGCTGTTCCGTTAATTTATTCAATTTTAAGTAGAAATTAAATAATTTAACATATTTAATAATTTAACTTAAATAAATTAAGCAAAATGTGCCTTATAATAAATAGTCGCTTTCAAATATGAATACAGCTAGTAAAATGCACCAAACGCATTCATTAAACTACTAAGCCAGGCTATATAGATAATAATATTTTTATTATTAAACATTTTTGTAAATAAGTATTTTTGTTTTATTTTAATCACACTTACTCGTACGTTTTATTAACGTTATGTCACAATAACGTTAACAAAATGCACCTAAATATAAAAAAAAACATCGGTTACATTCAATTATAATTAACATAAATGTCAAATTAATTTGCATGTAGGCAGAATATGGTATTGTTCTATAACCACCAATTTTTATATCTGGTACGACCTGTATTTTACGTAAATAAATGTTTACTTTACTTTACCTCTATGTAATTACATAAACTAAGTTTTTTATGAAGGTGGGTAGACACTGTAGAATGCCACATGCTAGGAACTTTTAATGCCGCTTAAGCTTAGTCTGAATCCCTATTATCAATCGATTACTAAGCACACAGCTATCTTTTTGACAGATGTTACTTCTTTTTTTGGGGAGGCATACAATTATTTTTAACACTAGGAATTTCTCCAATGTCGTTGGTGCGTTTACAATCACAAATATTTATCTTGCACTAACACCCAGACCCGGAACAACTGTTACAAGCCGTTCATTCAACCATTGCTCCAACCGCCCCTCATTATTGGTCCAAGATCCCAGGGCCGCCAGACGTCACGTATTCTGACGAACCAAATGTGGATGATTGAGTAGTGCTAGTATATACTAAGAACGCATGCCTACCAGCTATCTTGCCTAGTGGGCCAATTTTCACATATCAGGTAATCAAGGTACATACAAATATTACTTACCTCACGTAAATTCTCTAAGCTGATTTTTACGTATATTTTAAGCAATATCTTTAAAAATAAGTCCCCAACACTCCCAGACACTTTCCCTCGGTCGTATTGCTTTGCAGACGCTTTAAAGTTCCCAAAATAATTACTTATCTTCCATTTACGTTAGTAAATTATGATGCTCCACTCCGTATTTGGATGACCAATAATAGCACACGGAGACTACTCTGTGTCTCGAAAAACACTTTATGCCTTCAGTTCCTGTTGTTGAAACAAAACCTAGACAATCGTTAGTTGTAATTACAAACTTGATAGTGAGTTTACTCTTAGTTAATGTATCGGCAATGCCCAATGATCGGGTTGACGATAGGAGACGATTCGGAAAGAACACTGATATTCAGCCACATCGGGGTGGACCAAAAGCCAATCCTAACATAGTCAGGGAAATCCTAGCCAGAGAAGTGTATATTGAACTAGTAAATAGATATAATTTATTATTTGCCAATTATGGGTTTTCGTATAATGAAAAGAAAAAGAAGAATTCAAAAGAATAGTTGCCAAAGATGACTTTACTTTGAGGCACGAACTGAAATTACATTTTCTATTGGTACCTTCTGAGCTTGGCCATAAAGATTTATATTTATTTCTTAAAACTTACACACCTATAAGATGCCATCAATTAGTGCGCCCTTAGGATCTGTTACAGCATTAATAATGGCAGACATGGGTGGCATGGGTCTCAACGACAAAGAAATTGTTGTTATGTCAGTTATTATTGACTTATTACCGTCTCTTCTTTCTTCTTTCTTCATCTTACATTTGAAATCTACTTAAAATTAAGTAGCCTTTCATCTGCTTTTTTGACTTAGATTTAAGTTTGTTATAGGTATTATGGGACTGATGAGTTTTCCAAAGTTCTCGATACATCAAATCACATTATCCTACCACAAATTTACTGGGACAGTCGCAGTTAACTCTTGAAAATTCTAAACCTGGGGGTCCTTCATGGCTAGTACATACCACTAGTATTATAAATGTGAATATATTTATGGATGGAGGTAGGAATGTTTGTTACTCTTTCACAAAAAACCGCTTAAAGGATTTGGATCGAATTAGGCGTACAGATAGTGTACTAGCCAGATTACCACATAAACTACTCTTAACATAGCATGCGAGCAAAGCTGCGGGTGAAAGCTTGTATATAATTTAAATGGTGAAAAAAAAACGAACTGTAAATGTTTTTGAAATACTGTAACATAATACAGGTGGTTCGTAGTACGCACATCTCTTTGTTATTGTTGTCTCAGGTGATTATATAGATAACGCTATATATCTCTCTTTAGTCGCAGTAAAAACGCGAGGGTAGAATGTACATACATATGTACTAAGTAATTAAGTACAAATTTAAATATATACAGTCTCTTCACTAAATGAAATATTTTTCTCCATTAAACTGGCGATTAGGATAACATTGACAAATTAATAAATTACCTAAGTTATCAGTCAATTATAAGATATATTTATCAATGTGCAGTAAATTTTGATAATATTGAGATGATAAAAAAATTATATCTGTGAGTGATGTTATTTTTTTATTGACGTCGTTGGTTTCCTCGGTGCGATCATTATAATCGTAATCGGCATTGTATAAAGGACATTTTTGTTATCAGGTAAGTGAATTTTTTTTTATGATATTGAAATTTGAATATGATTTTTTTGACATGCATTATGGCGCGCGTAAAATTAAAGCCGGAAAAAAGTGATTGCATTTACATTTTAACGCATATGTATTTTCAATAATAATTATTTTATTGGATGGTTACCTACAGTAGCTAACATACATAATTATTGATTCTTCGTCTTTGCAGAAATGTCCAAAATATTTCTATTTACTATAAGCCTAGCGCTTTTGGCATTAGCACAAGGCGACCACCCAGTGTCGTGGTACAGAGAATTCCAGACCTTCGTCTACGATGATCTACCCGTACCCAGGAGTGCAGAATCGGCATACAGATTGCCAGAAAACGTGGTGCCTTTAGAGTATGACATTTACATCGATCTCTACTTCAATGAAAGAACTGATAGACCGTTCAGTTTTGACGGCAGAGAGAGTATTGTTATTCAGGTAAGTGAAAAGTCACCCAGCACCAAAAAGATGATAGTATTGGTCAAAAATGATTTTTGAGCTCAAAGTCATCATAGACTCCACTTCAATGAAAATAAAGCTGACGAAGATCTCTTTTGGTAAAGGCTCAAGGAAATCTAAACACTGAGGTGGTGACTTCAAAGCTAAGATTCGTGCTTGATATTTGGTTATAGACTCTCTCATACAGGGGACTGCATGTCATGGAGCCTAGTCTTCTATCATACAAATTTCACTTAGCTTAGAAGTCAAGAGTTCAACTAATTTGAGTATCTATTTAAAAATTGTACTATAAACGTTTTTGATTGAAATAGAAAAAACTTTGACCAAGCTCAATGGAGGTACGATCTAGGCTAGAATGCTTCAAGTATGAAATATAAATTTTTATTTTCAGGCGATTGAAGACAATGTAAACCAAATTGTTCTACATGCAAATGTAGATAGTATAAATTCTGTGACACTGTTAGACAATGCTGGCGCTCCAGTACGTCTTGATCGTACATCGCCTTTTGTAACAGAACCGCTGTACCATTTCCTGAGAATCAACTTGGTCGATAGTTTGAATGCTGGCGTTAATTATACCCTAAATATTGAATACTCCAATACTATGAATGAAGGTCCGATGAAGAGGGGTATTTGGAGAGGATGGTATACAGACGGCGATGGCGTAGACAGGTGAGTGTTTGTTTATTCTGCCATGATGTCTTTGATGATTCATAGTTGATATGACTAATTAATATTAAAAGCATAACGTTAAACATTTGTTTTTCTAGTGAATCTGTATATATCAGTTTAATTACTGAGAATGTGAAAGGTTTTGATTTTAATAGTACTTCGACTGTGTAGTTTTGGTAACAATTTGTAGCGCTTTAGGAAACAAACACATGATTGAGATAATAAACAATGAAGATGTCGCAGTACGTCAGGCATATATCAATCTCTTTCTTACATTAAAACAATGAACTCATAATACGTCATCAGGCAGGTTCTGAAAATGAAATATTATCTAACCTTGGTATAAAGGGATAATCGTCTTTTACACGATTGATTGTAGATAAAATCAGTCTGATCACTTCTTGTTATACAAATAGGAGTCATGTGTATAAAACAATGTATCTTTAGGTAATATATGTAAATAATGTTAAATGGTATCCAGAAAGAGAGGAAATCTTACAACCAGTTTAATCTTAAGGTATCGTATTGCGGAAGTTTGATAACAGTCACTTCGCCTAAATACTTTCAACATAATTGGCAAAAGTAATTATGATAATTTCGTTCATCTGAAGATTGTTACGTAACGTAGGTTTCTTGTAGGCTGGTATCTTTAAGTCAATGGGTATCTAAGAATTACTTTAAGCAAACTTTAACCGAGTTTACTTCTTTGTGTTATTCAGGATTTACGCCGCAACTCACTTCCAGCCTTACAACGCCAGGCAGGCTTTCCCCTGCTGGGATGAGCCCCTCTTTAAAGCTGTCTTCAAAGTACATCTGACCAGGCCCGCTGGATACACCGGCACCTTTTCTAACACTGCCATTGATGCTACGACTCAGTACGTATATTCCTGATAATGAAACACTGAAAAATAAACTATTTTTTTTATTATTCTTGAATTACCAAGAATTTGTTTGTTTAGGTGGCTAAGTGATTAAGATGCAAACAATCTATCTCATTACAAAATGAGTTGTACAACCTAATCTCTTATTTCAATTGATTGAATAACTTATAAGCTATAATTAATATGAACACTCCTAAAATTAAAGACGGTATATAATTTAAAACCATCTTTTTGTCCAGGTTGCCAAACAATCGCGCCCGCACCGACTTTGCCTCCACACCTAGAATGTCTTCGTACCTGGTGACTTTCCTCGTCAGTGAGACCTTCCAAGTGATTGCCCAAGACACTTCCTTCACTCCTCCTATCAGGATCATCGGCAGATCTAACACCGTTGGTCTCGGAGACCATGCTTTGGAACTCGCCACCAAAATGACAGAATTCTTTGATAATTATTTCGGAGTACCCTACTCGACGATGCATCCTAATCTATTGAACGATCATATTTCATCTCCTGACTGGGCTTCAGCTGGTACTGAGAATTGGGGCATGGTGAGCTATAGGTAAGCGTAGATTCTTTTTTTTCTGATTTCTTCTTTCTGATCTATTGTTGTTTTAAATGTGATTTATCCCATTTCTAGGTAGATATACCTACCTACAAGGGAATAAGTACTTTCATTCTAGGTATATACCTACTTTCATTATAAGTCTTTTCGTTTTAGGGAGTTGTACTTGACCCTGAACACAAGTGAGACAATTATGTCTAATGAGCACTACGCGGCAACTCTGGTGTCTCACGAACTCGCACATAAATGGTTCGGCAACCTGATAACCTGCTTCTGGTGGAGCAATACCTGGATCAACGAGGGTTATGCCAGCTACTTCGGCTACATTGCCACTAATGCGGTAAGTTCAAATTAGGGATAATTATTTCCAATACTGTTTCGCTACATTCTAATATTTTTTTTACATTGGCTTCGGGACATGGAATATACGTTATGAGAATCTACATTATGTTAAACTTAATAGTTATTCGAAAGCCGCATCTTGATTTTGGTTTTGATGTGGTGGAGTTTTGAGTAGAAATATTCATTAATATCATTATTATCATCTACTTCCAGATTATCTTTTTATTTTGTACTTAACACATGAAAGATCGATACCTATCTTAAATTATTGAATTCTATATAATTATTTTAATTCAGACCTGATTTCGAAGTCTAATGATATCCTTTTAACATAGATTTATAAAGTATCACGTCCCAAGTCTAGTGATATAATATGATAGTTATTAAACAAAAATTAAGGCTTTGTACGTATTCACCTGAGACCAGCACCTACAACTACATCATCTGTTTCTAGATGTTCCCTCAATACGAATTCCCGGACCATTTCAACAGCCGCTATCTGCAGACTTCCTTGTCGTTTGACTCCGGCGTCAGCACAGTTCCTCTCAACTATGACGTGAACACACCGGCCCAGGTCACTGGCCACTTCGGAACCATCAGCTACTCGAAAGCCGCATCTTTCCTCAGGATGACTGCTAACATTATTTCGGACGAAACCTTCCAGAAGTCTTGCAGATACTTCTTATTGAACAAGTAAGTATTTTTGTGATATTTCTCTTATTGGAATTCGTTTGTATGTCAGCATACAATTTTATTACTTAGTTGTATTTATGTTTACATTTATTTCTTTCAAGTCAAATTTGCAATTTCAGTAGTCTTGATTCTCAATTGTGCTGTACCTACATTAAATATCGAATTAAATTTAAATTGATATTATTTTAGTGCCTACGAACCTACTGATCAATATGACCTTTTGGACGCCATGACACAAGCTATTCAAGAAGACAATAGCTTGGCTGATTACACAGGCTTTAGTTTTCCTGAATACTACCGCATATGGGTCAATGAGCCTGGTTATCCTATTTTGAACGTTGAAATCGATTATTCTACCGGACAAATTACTCTTTCTCAGGTTTGTATTTTGTTATTTCTATAATCATTGTTCATCATAATTACTGTCGGATTATATTTTTTTTACACGGTAACTCTTTAAAAACTTCTCCGCCAACCATAATCTAGAGAATTGGAGACTATACAGACATTTCAGTAGTAGTTAAAAACAAATTCCTGACTAGATGTGCCTAACATAAATAAAAACTAGATTACAAGTTAATATTAAAATCCTTGTAATTTCAGGAGCGTTTCTTCCTCAGCGCATCTGCTACACCTACTGGTCAAATCTATCCAATTCCCATTACCTACTCAACCAGGAGTAATCCTACCTTCACCAATCTGAAACCTACTCGTATCATGACTCTCCCAAGAGAAACGTTGAACAAGCCCGCTGGGGAAGAATGGGTGATATTCAATAATCAACAACAAGGTATGTTGAACTCCTTCAAAAAGGTCAGGTACACATAACTGGCGCATAACAAGATGTATGAATGTGGACGAGGCAAAAGGGGTATGCAGGTATAGTAGCGCGTGGCATTCTGTAGTTTCTCCCTACCACCATGGGAAAAAGGCGCGAGTGTATTATATGATACAACAAGATATTTATTCTATGATGTGGTTTTTATGTATCGCTGGCTCAGAAGTCAATCCTTTTAGAGTTTTGTTTGTGACGGCACACGTTAGTCATTATATCTACATCACATGCGCTCACAATGTTATTTCAGTCAACAATCATCTGATAAGATAGGATTGTAAACTTTACGTCACTATTCTTAGGTACTCGTTTTAAATGACCCACGTGTTTTCAGGTCATTACAGAGTCGATTATGATGAAAGAACATGGGAATTAATTGCCGAAGCTTTGTTGAATGAACCGGAATCAATCCATTACATGAACAGAGCACAGGTATGATAATATAGTCATAAGCAGTTAAAACATAATCAGTCATACAATTATTATCTAGCAACGGCTGTGACGTCAGGTATCTGCATTACGTTAAAATTTATTTGCCAAAAGTAACGTCATATTTGTCATGAGTTATAAAATGAAAACAAAACAAATATTGAGATGGATAAACAACATGTTTGGCATATAAAATAAAGTAGGTATTATGAAAGTTATATAATCTCTCATAATTTAGGAAGAATATACTTACGTGTGTATTTCCTAGATTGTTGTAATAAAAACTACTTTAATAAAATAAGAAAAGGTTTATGATAAAGGTATAATGCTCTTGAATATTATCATCTTTAAAATTACAACGGCTTCAAATTTCTTCGTTAGCTAAAATTGGACATTTTATTTTGAAGAATTTACAATGTTTAACCAGTATTTTTGGATTATTCTTATAAGTTTTGCAATTCTTTTTAGATCGTTGATGATGTATTTGCCCTCATGAGGTCTGGCAGAATGACTTACAATGTTGGTTTCAACATCCTGAGGTTCTTGGCCTCAGAGATCAACTTACATGTGTGGGACCCCGCCATCACCGGTTACACCTGGCTCAGAAACAGACTAAGGCATCTTCCTGAACAGCAAGCTGAATTTGATGTAAGTATATATAAATGAGAACGCTATATTAATGAGAGTAACAATTTCACTAAAGATGTTCTGCTGACAAAATTGGTATTCTAACCAATCTTATAGGTACCTACATAAATAAAAATTTGAAGCTGGTTTGGGTGAGATTCAAAAAATTAAAAAGTCTTGCACTGATTAAACTCAAATTTTGACACGATAATACAACCCGTTTCAAAGATTTTTCTTGTATGTAACCAGAAAGTGCCATAGTAAAGTATGGCAGGTATAAAGTATATAATTATATTTATAATATATTTTCGTGCACATTTAACTTGGTGTTGATAGAATGACTGTCTCAAAAAATACCACCTGGCTATCTATCTTTTATAAAATGACAAGTTACTGCGTTACTCGGACATTTTTTATTGTTGATAGATTTACGCTTGGCCGCCAGCTCCGTTTTGACTTAATGAATTTTTTTTCTTGTTTTACAGGCTTATATCTTAAGGCAGTTGGAATACTCTATTAGCACTTTAGGATTCGATCCCACTGATGATGAGACTCCTACCACCAGCATGGCTAGGCAGACCATTCTGCACTTTGCTTGCAATTTAGGCCATGTCAGATGTAACCAGGAGTCCTGGGACCGATTTGTTGCTTTGAGGGACAGCAATGTACCGTAAGTTGTACAACGTACTCACTTTTTCGCTCACTTTCTAAATGTATTATTAATTATATTTTATATTTATCTATCTTTACGATTGATTATTTACGCAAGTGTTTGTTGTACGAAATGCTCTTTTCTATAGTCAAGCGATCACTTACTCATACATTTAATAACTAATATTGCTGAAGGGTTTACTTGTCGCAAATCTTGGTACATTTAAGCAGGGTTTTGTTATAATAGCATTTGCAAAAATTCTATCATTCGCAGAGTTGACTCTCGTATCCGCCGCAACGTCTACGTGACAGCCATGAGGGAGGGAGACCAGAATGACTTCAACTACTTGCTTGCCCGCTTTAGACAGTCCAACTACGCTTTTGATCAGCTGGAGATGTTAAGAGGATTGGGCGCTACCAGAATTCCTGCTCTATTGACAAGGTATTAAGACCAAAAATAAATTAATTTAAACGTTGAACAATAAAGACATCGTAATACTTAAAAAAAATATCCAGGTCACCTGAATGGAAAAAAAATTACACTGACATAGGTCACGGCAGAATCTATTTAATTCTTGGACTTGGATAAAATCCACTCCCAGGTTGTTTATGGTTTTTGCATCCGGCTCACATTATATTTTCTATTACAGATACTTGGAATTGACTCTATCCAGAGATGTGAGGACTCACGATAAAGTGAACTCCTTGAACTACGCACTTCTTGGAAACCAGGAGAACGCTGATACTGTTCTGCAATTTGTCAAGAACAACGTTGACGCAATCAGAGTAGCGTTAGTATTGAATAACTTATTTTATATATTTATCGATACAGGCTATGCTAGTTTAAAACTACCGTCAGTCAGAATGTAAACACTCAAACTGATAAAAAAGAGACACTGAAGGTCAACAGAAGTAATAGTATATGAGGGATCATTTTTTGGATGCCCTATTGGAATGAACGTATTGCTGTAAGCATCATTATCGGCTTATTTACGTGGCTGATGGTCACGGATCTCCTCTCATTTGAGAGGGATTAGGCCACCACGCTAGCCTTGCGTGATAGTAGGTTTCCTCACGATGTCTTCTTTTACCGTTTGGTTCTGTTTCTTTTATGGTTTTATCATCTGTATTGCCATCAACTAGGAATAAATCCAAACTTTCAGCATGCTTGTGTAAATTCAAGAAAACGGGAGTAACAATTAGCTCGATCTAAGAACCCCCCCGCTTAAGGCAAATTTCTTCAAGCTCCATTGAAAGTATTTTGTACATAAAAAGTTTTTTTTTCAGATACATTGAAGATTCTCCGGCCCGCCCTGTCCACACCGCCTTGTCTAACGTTGCCGGTTATTTAGATGAAGCTGGATTAGTTGAAGTACGTATAAATGAATAAGACAAAATTCACAAATTTCAATTTTTGAATTGCTTTTGTAGCAGTTATAAAAAGCTTACTTAATTGAGTCAGCATGATTGTGTATTGAGTACATACATATATTATCAATAAATACATATATTGTAGCAATAGTAAGGATAAAATTAATTCAAAGATAAGATGTCTCGCACATTGTAATCAAAGCATATTTAATTAGGCGTATAAATCTTGTTTGGCTAATGTGATCATATTTGAATCCTCATGTCTAATGATCATCATACATCATAACGTATTTTAAATACTTGTTTCATATATCTGAACTACATTAGTATAACTATGCATTTGTTCAAGTATAAGTTAGTCGTTTGAAATTTATTGAATAACAGTTAATTTAGTGTTAACTTTACCTCTATCGAGAATATCTCTCAGGCATACAGTTTTCCTTACGATGTTTTCCCGATTTTAGCATATGATAAATAAACATGTCACTTCGAATAATTTGTGGTATGTGCCTTGGATTTCTTAGAACCTTCAATTTCACAGTCCACTGTTCACACCATTACGCCATAATCATCAACAATTGTTGGGTCTCCTCTCTTTTGAGTAGGATAAGGCTTTAGTCCACCACGCTAGCCTACTGCGGGTTGACAGCTTCTAATATGTTCTGTACATTATTTATCATCATCATCATTACAATGTCAGCTGGAGGACGTCCACTGCTGGACATAACCCTCCCCCAAAGATTTATACATTATATATTTCTTCTTAAATCAATTAAATTAAATCGAGGAAATTTATTATGATGTAATGTTTTAACATTATTTATCTTTCAGTACGAAGACTGGCTTCGCACTACCCAAGTTGGTACAGCTCAGTATTCTACAGTGCTGTCTTCCATCAACTCGGCTCGCAGTAACATCGCTTGGGGTACAGCCAATGCTGACATCATTCTCGCGGCAGCCAGAGATAGCGCTACTATGGCTGTGACGTCACTCGCTTTGTTGATCACAATGGCTCTCTTATCTATGGTTGTTTGAACGTTTTAGTTTAAAGCGACACGTTTTATGATATATTTTTTTAAATAAAGCCCATATTTATATTTTGTACGTTGTGTTTGATTTATTTTTTCTTGTTAGTTTTAAGTGCTCGAAGTAGGATTGTTCGACAATTGAGTAGTTTTTTTATGTGGCTTGGAAATGATGGTAAGCAGTTACCGTATTCTGTGGTCGTTGGTAGCACCAAAACTTGCTCGTGGGATGACTTGACCATGTGAAAAACCTATTTTATTTATTTTATTTGTATTGGCTATAAGTACTGTAATAAGTAATAAAGCTATAACCATTGTCATTATTTTAGAAAAAACCTTTGGAAATTAATCTTTTAAAAATATTTTCTTTTAAGACACCTAAAAACCATAAAATTATTACTAGCAATAAACAACTCATACTGCTACGATTAAATATGTAATTCAAACTTCTGGAAAAGAAATGCCCCTTTACTGCTTTAGTTGGCAAAGAACTAGTTCTATCTAGACTAATGTTTTACATCGTCTGATTAGATTATGAGGTATGCCTTCAATAAATTGGTTGATACCGTTTATAAAAACGATTAACTAAACCCTAGTATTAGATTTTGTCAGTATTATTTCAAAACGATTAATATTGTCGTCATCGTTATCTATAAATTGATGTTTTACATTACCATCATACACAGTTGCAATAAGACCTGAAAATATAGATTCATATACTAATTTTATAAATGCGAAAGTGTGCCTGTTTGTCTGTCTTTCTGTCTGTTACCTCTTCACGCTTTTACCGCTGAACCGATTTAGATTAAATTTGGTATGGGAGTACCGGATACAAAGTCGCGAAAAATCATATTAACTACAATAAGATTTATCTTTAGTTCATTGACATAACATCATGCTTGTTGTCCCTGAACGGTTAGGCAGAGGTGTATTGATGTACACCCACGTTTTGCCGGTATGTTTTAGGTCCCATGTAAAAGCGGGCGAGCGTATTGCCATTAACCGGGCACGATTTCGAGCTGCTACTGAGAATTTCATAGAAAACCCCAATAACAACTTGCTCGACCTGGAAATCAAACCAAAGACCTTGCTCGGGATTCGCACTGTACAACCACTTGACCAATGAGGCAGTATCATTAGTTCATTAATTTCTGTCTTATTTTTATACTATACTTATAATCATTGCTTGTTTTACCTTGAAATTAATTTCGAATAATGATTTTTGAACCATTACTTTATTGGCATATATGGCTCGCTGCGGGTTCCAAAACCGTTAAAATTATGTGGGGCTTCATTGTAGTGTCCATTTTCTGGATGATTACTATAATTGTTAACTTGGCTTACTTTGCTTGGCATGAGTTGCAGTAGTATTAGGGAGTTAGGGTGGCGGGTTTTTTCCGCTTTTGCTGACTTTTACAAAAGCGGCTACTAAAAAGTTGAAAGCTTAGTTTTAAGTAGTTCCGTCTCAACGTATTTTGAAGTCGTTCCGTTTTGCTTATAGGTTATAGTCAAGAATTTGTTGAAGGAACTTTATTATCTAAATAATGATTTTATCAAACCTTACGGCTGATTGGTATAATAAGCCTGATAAAAAATTTACAACTAGGTATAATAATATTCTAATTTATCTGATTAGGTATGATAAAGTAAAGATTACCAAAAAATATGATCGATATACTCATTTTGCATGGCGTAATTGTAAGGCAGGTACGTATCGTTATTTAATTTCTTTAAATAAGTATAGTAATACCTATTTTATAACTTACTTCCCCTATTGTCCAATAAAATTAACTAGTAGTCTACAAAATAAAAATATTAAGAAAGAAATTAGCCGAACCCAGTTGCTTTCTTTAGGTCTTATGTTAATCCAATAATAAACAAATAGATAATAAATGCTTAAAGAAAAAGATCCAATTAATTATACATCGTATTTCTTTAAACTCAAGTATAGAACTTTGTGAAAATGTTTAGGGGGTAGGCTAGTAGGTTTTGATCAGAAGAGAACATAGAATAGTTAAGTTAATTTTAATATACCTAATTTATTTATTTAGAAAAGCAACAACGATATATTTCATTAACAATAATTGCATAAATTGGATGAGTAAGACTAATAACTGGGTTCCCTTAATATAATATAAAAGGTATAAACGGATGATGTTTTATCAACGAACTATTAAATCCAAAGTCTGTTGTCCTTTACCATAGAATCTTCTCCCCTTATTAATCTAGAGAACCAAGAGAACTTCTAATAGAAAAACATTCCGTCTAATCAATCAATCATTTCAGCGCCATGCATTTCACCAGCATTCTTGTTCTGGCACTGGTCGCGCTGGGAAGTGCTGACTTCCCACTGGACATTGAAGAATCAGTACCTGCCCTCCGTAATGACGACCCTACCATCTATCGCCTTCCTGAAGATTTGGACCCCATACATTACGACATAGAAATCACTCCCTACTTCGAAGCTACTGCCACTAAAGAAGCCTTTACCTTTGATGGCAATGTCACTTTGACTGTTAGGGTAAGTTGAACAATCATGAATGGTGCCGTGTGATTTTCACCTTATTGCACAAGATTATCAAAGACATGGAAACCAAATTCCATTAGTCCATTCCAATATTTTTTACAGGCACTCCAACCAAATTTAAATGCCCTGGTCATCCAAGAAAATGTAAGAGAGATAGTATCTGTAACACTATTAGATGAAGCTGGAACTCCTCTTAGACTGAACCGCTTCAACCCCTTCGAACGCATCAGGCAGTACCATTTCCTCAGGGTCAATTTGGCTGAGGATGTCACCCTGGTTAATGGGGCTGTTTACCGTCTGACTATAGAGTATATTGGTAATATCAACGAAACTCCTCTGTCGAGAGGCGTGTTTAGAGGAAATTATAGGGACAACAATGGAGTTTTGCGGTGAGTACAAGACTTTTTTTGTATACCTAATAAATAGAAAAAAATTGTTTCTTTTTGACGCCTGTTTAAATTTTTCTGCTTCCTAATTGTAGTCTAAAAGAATCTTATTGCTATTTTATTACATAGTTCGTAAAGAGATAAAAATGGAATGATTTCAGTAAAGATAGTTTTTCTTATCAACCATGAGATGGTTGGTAAGAAAAATAGACATAAGAAAATCACACCAAACTTCTATAAACATTATAAAAAGACATTTCATTATAAGGCATTTATAGAGCTATCTTAGTTTCTATGACTCGACTTTTACATCAAACTCTTTTTTCCAGCTGGTACGCCGCTACTCACTTGCAGCCAACTAACTCAAGACAAGCGTTCCCTAGCTTTGACGAGCCTGGCTTCAAGTCTACCTTCGACATCACCATCAACAGGCCCGCACATTTTGCTGAAACCTACTCAAACATGAGACTGTACCAGAGCATCAAGTAAGTGTTGGCACTAGTCAACAATTCAAACAAGCCTTGTTATTTCCCAAAAAGTTTATTCACTATGAACACTTTTCCACCACAATCACAATATCTCCGTATTATATAACAATCAAAATCTAAACTGACAATGTTTCCAGTTCAACGTTCTTCTCTCCCTGTCCGCTCGTAACTGAATTCAACGGTTACCCGCAATCACAAAAATAGCGGAGTGGGGTTGAAACGGAAACCAACTCTTTATAAATTTTAAATACGGACTACATTTATAAAAATAACGGAAGTCGATCTCATTAAATTATTAACTAATTAAAAGTACTTAAAACGTTATAAAATAAATAATATTCATATAATCAACTAAAATACTTTTAAAACTATATCAAATTAGCAACAAATACATGGCCTATCAGTCGTTTCAAACTGAGAGACCAGGCATAATTATTAACTAGCCTAGACTTAAGTAAAACAGTCACAATAATTACTACGAATAAGTAAAATTATGCTAACAGCTCGGCCATCCTGTAAAACGCGAGTCCCTTCGCGAGTGAAAGACAAAAATACATACGTATAAATACTGTTTTTTTTTTTTGTTTTTTTTTTTTCATTTTTTTTTTTTTTTTTTTCATTTTGTGTTTCCTACGAATTTATTAATTCATAATCAATATTAATCATTATTTCAAAACATCGAGATTATTATTATCGTTTCTTACAATTGGTACATCATTATTAGAGTTAGAGCTTTCATTAGTTGTGATATCATCAGTATTAACATTATTATCGTCAACATTACTATCATCATTTTTACCATCATTATCATCCTTGACATCATTATTATCAACATCTGTACCTTCGTTACTGTTATTATCGACATCTGAACTACTATCGAAGTTCCGATCAAAGCTCATCCAAGGTTGTATTTTATCTAATGCTACAATTCCTTCGTAACGACGATCATTTTTCCGCGATAAAGGTGTATCCTCAACTACAAACCTATCATGTTGGAGCACTTTTACTATACGGTAAGGTCCCTGGTATTTAACGACCAGCTTCTGAGATTGACCGTCATGGGGTACTTGTCTTTCTATTCGAACCAAGTCTCCTACTTTGTATTTCTTACTAGGCTTTCTATGTTTATTATAACGCTCAACATCTTTCAGTTGTTGGTCTTTGATAAGTTCGGATGCTTTGTCTCTAACAGTACCTAGTTCATCAGGAGATATTACATTAATGGTATCGTTTATTACTGTACTTAGTATGCCTTGACTTCTATGATTTATATTAAACCCAAAAAGGAGTTCTGCGGGTGATTTATGAGTAGTCTTGTGAACCGTCGTATTGAGACCTAGTTGTATGTCATGGATGCGTTCATCCCAACTCCTTTCATCTTGGCCGTGATTAGATGTAGCTAATGCTTCAGTAATAGTTTTATTAAAACGTTCTACTTGGCCATTGGCCCTCGGAGTCGCGACTGCGTTCAGTACGTGTTTGATTCCATATTCGACAGTAAAGTCCTTAAACGTTTTGCTAGTGAAACTAGATCCTCTATCCGTAATGAGACGTGTCGGGACTCCGAAAAAGCCAATGTGATTCTTTAGAACTTTAATCGTCGTTAAAGATTTGGTATTTTTAACGGGAGCAATGTTAATGAATTTTGTGAAACTATCAATCATGACCAATAAGTAACAATTACCAACTTTACTTCTCACAAAAGGCCCAAGGTGGTCCGCGTGCAGCGTATGAAAAGGAATACTAACCTTTTCTATAGGATGCAATTCCCCCTCACGTTTACCACCTGGCGCCTTATGGTGTGCACATTCCAAACAAGCCGCAACGTACTTTTTTACGAATCGTCTCATGCGCTTAAACCAGTAATGTTCCTTAATTCGTTTAAGCGTTTTTTCGTATCCGTAATGTCCAACGTCATCGTGGTTTCTCTTAAGAATCTGCCACCTTGCCCCTTTTGGTACGACCCACTTTATTTCGTCATCCACTATACGGTATACGCGACCATTTTTAAGTTTAAAATTCTTGTATATATCTGCTACATTTTCCGTATTTGGATTACTAAGGACATCCTTGATCCTAGCTATGTCTTCGTCAGCCAATTGCACTGTGGTGATCCAATCTTGTTCAGAATCAACTGCTAAAATATCGAGAACATGGAGCTCACTAGATTGGGAGTCTATAGGGTTGCGGCTTAGCGCATCCACGTGCGACATTCCAGTACCTGATCTATATTCAATTGAACAATCAAATTCTTGGAGTTGGATCCACCACCTTGCAATGCGCGGCACTAAATCTCTTTTAGTTAACGTCGACCTAATAGCGTTACAATCGGTTTGTATGATAAAATGGATTCCAATCAGATAAACTCTAAACCTATTTAAAGACGCTATAATGGCAAGTGTTTCTAATTCAAACGAGTGATATTTTTGTTCTTCAAAAGTTGTTTTTCGACTGAAATAGGAGACTGGTTGTAGCGCTCCGTTATGGTTGCGTTGAAGCAAAATGCCGGCTAAGCCATATTTACTGGCATCAGTATGGAGTTGTGTTTCAGCCAGTGGATCATACAAAGAAAGTAACGGTCGGTCAGATAATAAACCTTTTATATGCGTAAATGATTTTTCTTGATTTTCACCCCAAACCCATTTTTGATCCTTTTTTAGCAATTCTGATAATGGAGTGGTTATCATAGCGTAATCTCTGATAAATCTCCTAAAGAATCCCGATAATCCTAAAAATTGTCGCAACTCATGTTGGTTTCTAGGTCTAGGGAAATTGGATACTGCCTCAATTTTCTTTGTTCCCGGTCGAATGCCATTTGCGCTCACTTCAAAGCCAAGGAAGTCAATTTTATCCAGAAAAAAGTTACACTTACTCATTTTTAAAGTAAGCCCACCCCTTCTTAGTAGATCAAGAACTTCTTTCAATCTAGACAACCCTTCGTTAAAATCTTTAGATGGAATCAGGATATCATCCATGTATACTAGTGCGAATTTAATTTTAGCTTCCGCAAGGATTTTATTGATAGTCCTCTGGAAGACCGAAGGCGCATTAACGAGCCCAAATGGCATCCGGTTGTACTCGAATTGGCCGTCGGGTGTTACGAATGCGGTTTTATGACGGGAGTTTTCCTCTATCGGAATCTGGTAATATCCCGATGCCAAATCGAGGGACGTAAATAAGTTATTGCCCGCCAGCAAGTCCAATTGGTCTTCAATTCGTGGCAAAGGGTAGTGATCCTTTTTAGTCTTGCGATTCAGAGCACGATAATCTACGCACAGGCGTTTTTCGCCTGTTTTTTTCTTTACGAGAACAATTGGACTCGCGTAAGGTGAGGATGACTCCCTAGCAATACCACTGTCTACCATTTCCTGCACCATATCCCTAACAAGAGATCTTTCTGAGTGTGACAAACGATATGGTCTGTAGACTATAGGTGCTGAATCTTCTAAATCAATAGTCATTTGAGTAGTGTTTGTAAACCCTAAATCTTTAAGGCAACTTGAGAAACAATCCTTATATTCAAATAATAGATTTTGAAGAATTAAACGTTGTTCACTCGAAAACTTTTCATTACACTTAATTGTATCATCAACTTCGGTTGTACTAATCGTAACTTCACAAACGTTGAATGTAGTGTGAGTTTGGGTGGCTCTAGTAAGGAGGGTTTTTTTCTGTATACTGATATTTGAATTAGATACATTTTGAATGAGCAAAGCACATCTATTATTCCTAATGCTATATTCGCCTGGTAAGAGGTAATATTCTAATCCTTCAGGTCCTCGAACGCACCCATCTACGTAAACAGTACCTTCATTCAATGACTTGCTCAGAACAGGGATAGCTCGCAAACTATTAACAGGTATTGTAATATCATCACACGAGGTCAGATGCACTTTTTGATTGTGTGGCATCTTTTGGAAAATGATTTTATCTGGGGTTTTAGTTATAACTATATGTGGTTTTTCTGTAAATGAATGTCCTAATAGAACTGAATGCCTTAGCACGTAATCCTCGACCACATACATTTCGACAAGTTCCGTTATGTTCTGAACCTTGACCGTTGTCATTACCACACCTAGAGGGCGAATAAGATTTGCACCAATACCCCTTAACATTGGCATTTCAATATCTGTAATAATCTTCGTATTTAATGACATTGCTTCACTCTGCCTTATCAAAGAACATTGGCTGCCTAAATCCAAATGGCACTCAAACAATAAATCGTTTACATGCACATTCATAATGTATTTGTCATTTGTTTTATTAGATACGCTCAATTCCGAAACTTGTTTTTCATTTTTATCGGTGGAGCTACTACTACTTGGATTAGCATTAGTTTTATTTCTATAGCAGTTGGTGGATTGGTGTCCAATCCTATCACAATTCGAGCACTTGACTAAAGGTTTGTCGCATTTATAGCTGGGATGTCCTACTTGGTTACAATTAAAACATCTGATTGTATTGTTACCGCCCGGTTTTACGTTTAAAGGTTTGTTAATATTATTAACAAAACTAATGGTTTTATCAGGCCTGTTTTTCCTGAAGTTATCACTATTATCTCGTACGTTTCCTACTTTGACTGTCCTAAAATATTTAAGTACTTGCTCTGGTTCTGAAAATTGCGCGGCTTGTGCCCCCACTTTCACAGCGCGGTCATCTACTCCATGAAGTATACAGTCAACGGCTTGTCTACCAGATAATTTACATCGATTTAAAAGGTTAATTTTCGCATAATAATAGTGCTCCAACGATTCTCCGTACCTAACTCTTTTATTCAGCATTTCCGTGAGAAGCTCAGCATAATCCTCTCGACTAGGAAAAGATTCCAGTAGCTTTTTCTTCCATTCAGGCCAACTATACATTAAGGTGGGGAGACCCTGATACCATGACTTGGCGACACCAGTTAATTTTGGCAGGGAGTAATGTATGGTCTCTCTCTCATCCCAACCATATATTTCAGCACATTCTTCGACTTTATTAATCCAAGTAAGTATGGTTTGTTCCTTAGTCATGGGATCAAACTCCGGGATTACGTTTTTATTGTACGATAGTTTAGGTTTATCTGAACCTCTCACATCCCTAACGATAGAAAGGAATTTGTCTAATATAGAATCAGTATCATATCGGGAAAACCTTGCGCGTTTCGATTTTGAATGAGCTTTGTCGGACTCACCTGAGAGTTCAGTCGAACTACTCGAACGTCTGCGCTTGCGCCTTGTCCGCCGTTTTGAAGAAAGTCTTGTTTCTTCCATTCTGTCGACATCAGATTCCTCAGATGTGGACCGTTTCCTTCTCCTACCTTGTCCTCTTTGCTGATAGGAACCTTGTCCACTCCTTGAACTATTTCGATATACCTCTGGACCGTCTACAAGATGGTAAAGTTGCCCTTGACCTCGGGCTCTCTCAACAATGTCCCCTTGACCTCGGGTCCCATTGTATACCAGCCCTTGACCTCGAGCATTATAAATTCCTGACCCTTGACCTCGGGTATCATCAATTCCAGACCCTTGACCTCGGGTATCATCAATTCCTGACCCTTGACCTCGGGTATCATCAATTCCTGACCCTTGACCTCGGGTATCATCCATTCTTGACCCTTGACCTCGGGTGTTGACAACTCCTGACCCTTGACCTCGGGTTTCATCTGTTTCCAGCCCTTGACCTCGGGCACTACTTTCACTCATATTTCTGAAACTCAAGAGAAAAAGGAAAAGCTTAGCGACCGCGAAATATCGATATAGCTTAGATGTTTTATTATACTACAAGTATAGAAGTAATGCTGGTAAAATAGGAAAAAAAGAGAATGCATTACAATGCAGCAAAAGGGCTTAAAACGAACAAATGAGAACAAATCAAATAAAATAGGAAATATTAGAATTATTTGAAAAAGAAAATAATCTATTGTGACGCTATTTGGTACGTTCGGATTACTTGTTTCGTATCGAAGTGTTCGAGTTTTATCTTCAGAAAACATTCTTACTACTAACGATCATTTCTGCATGTAATGAACATCCGTTTTCGTGTAATTAAATCAAAGTGGAAGAAAAAAACATAGAAGGCACCCGCCTTCAATAAATAAAACAAATAAAAGTCAATGGCGTATAAGCGTAATAAGCAATATCGAAACCACGTGCTTAATTTTTTTTTCCATCCTATTTCCTTATAAAATTATTGGGGTCGAAGCATATTAACTAGCATTAGACGCCAATTGAAACCGGCATAACTAGGTCCAGGATCATTTACTTAATCACTTTCTCGTAAAAATAAAAAAAAAACTTACACAAAATGTTTATACAAAAAAACAAATCCTACTAATTGCCTGCTAAAATTACAAATGCCAAAGTCTGTATGTATGTTTTATTCCACTTTTACGCATAAACTACTGAATTAATTTTGATAAAACTCAACGATAATACAGCTTACACATCAGAATAACATAATAGGTTATAATTTATGAAGATATTTGCAATTTTCCATCATCACGCGGGTGAAACCATGAGTGCAGCCAGTATAATATAGATAGGAGAAATAAATAAAGTTTTCACTCTACTTACACTTTTGCAGGTGTGAAAGGAAATTTTGTTTATCCTTTACGATCCCACTTCTGAACTGTTGGCACTAGTCAACAATTCAAACAAGCCTTGTTATTTCCCAAAAAGTTTATTCACTATGAACACTTTTCCACCACAATCACAATATCTCCGTATTATATAACAATCAAAATCTAAACTGACAATGTTTCCAGTTCAACGTTCTTCTCTCCCTGTCCGCTCGTAACTGAATTCAACGGTTACCCGCAATCACAAAAATAGCGGAGTGGGGTTGAAACGGAAACCAACTCTTTATAAATTTTAAATACGGACTACATTTATAAAAATAACGGAAGTCGATCTCATTAAATTATTAACTAATTAAAAGTACTTAAAACGTTATAAAATAAATAATATTCATATAATCAACTAAAATACTTTTAAAACTATATCAAATTAGCAACAAATACATGGCCTATCAGTCGTTTCAAACTGAGAGACCAGGCATAATTATTAACTAGCCTAGACTTAAGTAAAACAGTCACAATAATTACTACGAATAAGTAAAATTATGCTAACATAAGTTATTCTAATTTACCTTGTATAGATAACAATCATTCATAGATTCACTATAAGGCTAATCATGGTTTATTACTTTGCCGAAAATTTTCTGTTTGACCCAACGAGTACAAGTCATTTTTATAAATTATTGTTAATTATTAATAATGATATTGAAATATGTCCTATGTCCAGCAGTGGACGTCAAACGGTTGAAATGATGATGATGATATTGAAATAAATTTACTTTTTACGGATTTTATCGCGGTATATTAATATTATTTAAACCCGAAGTTTCGGATCTATTACAGCATCCATGGTCACGGGCCGACTGAGGTGTTGGTCGTCTTGAAGTTATAATTACTAACAGCTACCCTACATTTTTAATTATTATTGGCAATCCAATTCACACAGAACGAGCCTACCGACCGTGTCCTTTATTCCGTTCTGTGTTCTGTCAGTAAAAAATAACTATACATAATGGTAATAATACAATATTGTAGTATAAAATACATGTTAGTCGACATTTTAAAGATGGATACCGTTTCTAAACTGATTGATCCAGACAATTTTTTTACCCTTACGCAAATACAAAGAAATGAAACCAAACAATGAAATAAAACCAATTTATACGCATTTTATATGACTTTTAGATCATTTACATTATCCACTAGTCCATCCGAGACCATCAAAGTAGTTATATTTAAGTTTGTTTCTACAAGAGTATTTTATTTGATCACAATAATAACCCTATCAATATCTACATCACTGAGTACTTCCTCCCTTTGATAAAGCGTCAAACTTCTTACCCGTATTACATGCGGTTCTCTTTAAGATGTTTTATTTACTGATAAAGCTATTGGTGTCAAAATGCACTCAAAGTTATAAAAAAAAATAAGTATCTATATTGATTGATCAGAATGATTATGATGAAAAGATTACCTTCTGAGTAAAATATGTACAAAAAAAGAACCGAAATCAAATTTTAGATTGTTAGATAAAGTTATGTATAAGTTTGTCGGTTTCAAGCTAACAGTGATACTGAGCGAAGGTCAATACTTCCGTTCAATGTAAAACAATAATTTCAAATTAACGAGGGGATTCCGATAAATTCATACAAATGTTAAATATTCGAAAGCTTTTTGTAATTAGATACCACGAATATAAGTATTGGTTGGCGCTCTTTGGGGGAGGCCTACGTTCAGCAGTGGACGGCTATAGGCTGATGATATAATATAAGTATTGAGATTTTTTATTTGTTGAACTAATTTTAATAAGAAAACAAAGAATCTTAAATTTGCCTAACTATGTTACGCAATTCCGGAGACCTAGAGATTCCGGAGCTGTGGTGGCCTAGCGGTGTGACCAGTGGACTGAGACTGAAACTTTTCGGAAGTTAAGTGCATATTTATCACAAGTCAATCGGTGAAGAAAAACATCGTGAGGAAACCTGCATGCTTGAGAGATTTGTCTTGAAGTTCCATGTGAAGTCTGCCAACCCGCAGTAGGCTAGCGTGGTAGACTATAGCCTAATCCCTCTCAAATGAGAGGAAACCCTTGCCCAGCAGTGGGACAATAATGGGTTGATGATGATGATGATACAGACATTATTACGCAATTTGTTTGAAAAAGATGCATTCAGCTTATCTTAACAACTATCGATACTTAAATTCAGTGTTACTTCCATTAGAGAATAATTTTCGGTATTAAATATTACATTATTTAATTTTGGAAATCCTTGGTGGAGGCTTAGGTTTATTTATACTAGTCCTAGCAGAGATTTCATATTCATATCGTTTATTTGCATTCCACAACGTTAATGAAGACGGTAAAATATAATCTAATTATGGGCCTAGTAGTGCACAACAAATATTACACTAGACATCTATCATACATATACATCTATCATTACATATACAAACAAAATTTAAAACATTTTTAAAATTCCAATTATTATGATAATCATCACATCAATGAACAATATTTTTATTGTAAAAAACATTTTATAAAATATTGACCTCAATAAACATTCCAGCAACGGAGATCGTATCAAGGACATCTTCTACACTACCCCAAGGATGTCAGCTTACTTGGTCACTTTCCACATCAGCGAAGACTTCACCGTGATTGCTGACAACAACAATGACGCAAAGTCGTATAGGATCCTGGCTAGGCCTAACGCTGCTGGTCAGGGAGAGTATGCTTTAGAAGTAGGTCCTCCTTTGACCGATTGGCTCAGTGACTACTTTGGTATCGAATACTATACCATGGAAGAGGGAATTAAGAACGATCAGATCGCGTCGCCCTTCTGGGCTTCAGGAGCTACCGAAAACTGGGGATTGGTTAGTTACAGGTAAATCCTAAATTAAATATGATTTGTAATAATGATAGATACGATCTGCATTCTAAGCAATAAATCAGATGCACAATTCATAATAATATATTTCAAATGATACAAATTATATTATTTATTAAATGTGAATAAACCATATCTTATTTGCTTTTATGCGTAGTGCTACGGTTGTAGTTACATTTTATTGGAGATCAGACTGACTAATTCTTTTACCATCCAGTACCGTTTATAGTTTTGTTTTGTTTTAGGGAACTTCGTCTTTTATACGAAGAGGGTGAAACTAATGCTCTGGACAAGTTGACCATCGGTACCATTACTGCTCACGAACTTGCTCACAAATGGTTCGGCAACCTGATCACATGCAGGTGGTGGGACAATGTCTGGATCAACGAGGGCTTTGCCAGCTATTTCGAATACTTCGCCATGCATGGTGTAAGTTGGTTTGTTTTTAGCCCTTCCCTTGCCGAAGTCATGGTCGTGGTCACACCCACGCTGGACCTTTGGGGGTTGATTTTTTAGGGTTCTTAAAAAGGTATCTACATCGTTAGCAACGCGTGAGTGACACCTCCATACGCTATAAGTAACTGTTTCCACTAGCCGTTAGCATATTTGCCACCCTCAAGGCATAAAAAAAAATCCAGGGCTGAAGAAGACAAAAATAAGGAAAAACAACTTATTTTATCTTGTTTGCAGGTGTACCCAGAATTAGAATTAGAAGATCAGTTCAACATTATGTACGTGCAAAGCGCCTTATCTGCTGATGCCTCGGCTTCTACCAGGGCTCTCCAGTACACCGTCAACAGCCCCACGGAAGTAACTGGTCATTTCAGTGGCATCAGTTACTCTAAAGGAGCTTCTCTACTGCTCATGTTGAAACATTTCCTCACCGAAGACACTTTCAAAAAGGCCTTGAACTATTTCTTGGTTGACAGGTATGTTGTGGACAAAATAATCAAGTTACCCTATAGGTCTTATTCATAGTTGCAAATACATTTATTTGATGCAGGTCTAATCCACCAACCAATTGGGTTTATAAATAAAATTAACTTTACCCTGCTACCGGCAATGCTGTAACAATTTCTATGAATAACTTTATTTATAAGATAATTTTAGTATATAATATTATAACTATTTTCAGATCCTATGAGCACGCCTTCCCGTCAGACCTGTACGACGCCTTCGCTAGAGCAGTATCTGAAGATGGAGTTCCTTCCAGGGACTTTGACATTTCTTCATTCATGAGGTACTGGGTGGAAGAACGTGGGTACCCAGTTCTTAATGTAAATGTTAGCACAGAAACTGGTGCTATCACCCTTCAGCAGGTAAATGAAAAATGATTAATTAATTGAAATATATGACTACACCGATTATATTATTAAAACGAAGCTGTTGCACTTGAAAGTGCTATTGTTAAACCGTATTCAATTAATCAAGTAAGTGGGGCGGTCCGTAAGAGATCACATGCCATATTTCAAAACAGTAAAAAAAATGCTGGTGACAATTTGAAGTTTATTCACGTTATTATAATTTTATGCAGTGACTTACAGCGACAGGACATTGAAAGTAGGTATTTAAACAATAGAACATGATTGTATTTCAACAAACATAATATAATAATATGTAGGTACACCGAAGGTACAAAATACGTAGGTACTGATAAAGTATAGGGTCTCATCTAGATAAACAGCGATTTAAATACTATTTCTATTTGTGTCCCAGGAACGTTTCTTCATCAGTGCTACCGCTACCCCCACCGATCAGGTGTGGCCTTTACCCCTCACCTACACGACTCAAAGCAGCCCCAACTGGAACGACCTCTTGTCTGTCAAAGTGATGACTGACAGAACTGACACCCTCCAGAAGAATCCAGGAAGTGAATGGGTCATATTCAACGTACAGCAGAAAGGTAAGCTGTTCATGATAATAGACTTTATAACGTTTTTTTTTTCTCAGTAGCATTTTATCGCCTTTAAAAATTTCTTCGAAATTTCATGGGTGAAAATGATTTTCAGTTGCTTGATTTTTTAAAGTTGTATCTCCGTTTGGTAACTACTATGATAATATAATTATTAATTATAATATATAAACAGTATTTTTTTTGCGGGCTGCAAAATAATCATTGGCGCTGACGTTAACGCGTCATCGCCACTCTGGTATGGCAAGGTTCGGTCCACGGACTCTGAACGGCGCCACGCCGTTGAGGATTTCATCGCTGAGATGAACCTATCAGTTCACAATACTCCCGATGCACCACCTACTTATTGCAGCCTCATGGGCGAATCTTGTATTGACGTCACACTTTCTAGTGCCGACGTCCGCTTGGATAGGTGGCGTGTCCTCCCAGACGCGTCATGTAGTGATCATCGCTTAATCGTGTACGAGTTTATCCCTATGTTAACGCAAGGTTCTAATCAATATCAAGCTCAAAATTTTAGATATAAGTCTAAGGGCGCAGATTGGCAATTTTTTAGTTCATTGTTCGCGTCACAAGCCAAGGACTTCACTCGGGACGGATTGTCAGCTGAAGAGTGTGCTGAAATCATGTCAGACACCTTCACTTACTGTGCTGATATTGCCATTGGTCGAGGTTCTATGACCAATATCCGTAGATGTGATTGGTGGAGTGCCTATTTAGTAGAACAACGTAAATTTTTTCGAAGAGCGCGTAGAAAATTAAATAAACTAAAAAAACATCAAGCTAGGGGTGACTCACTCACCCTTGCCCTAAATACGTTTAGAGTTGCCAGATCCCGGTACAAAGCATCTGTGGAAAAATCTAAGAATAATTTACTGCACAAAGTTGTCCAAAAACTCGAAAGTGAAGGCCCGTGGTCGCCCCTATACCACGAGTTCAAAGCAAACAGGTCGATAGACCTAGCTTATATTCAAAACATTAAAGTTAACAACACACATACCGCTGGTATAGAAGAGACAACGGAATGCCTACTTAACACTCTTATTCCGGACGACTCATCTTCTGATGACAACGATTACCACCGTCAGATCAGAGCCTGGGCAGCTGAACCACCAATGTCACCTATGTCAAACCTCCCCTCTATTGACGAATTCTCAAACGTCGTTAAAAAACTGCCGGTAAATAAGTCATCAGGGGATGATAAAATATCTAATCGGATGATTAAGGAAGCCTGTAAAACAGCCGGTGACTGTATACTAACTGTTTACTGTCGGTGTATTTCTGAGGGCGTTTTCCCGCGTGTATGGCGTCGCGGCTTTATTCGAATAATACCAAAAAGTGGCGACAAGCCCCCGGACGACCCTAAGTCTTACCGCCCCATAACATTACTGCCTTCATTGGGGAAACTCCTCGAACGTTTAATTGTTCCACGTTTGTTACCGGACGGGCCTAAATTTCATAATAACCAATTCGGGTTTACCATAGGCAAATCAACAACTGACGCCGCACTCTCTGTTAGAACGATAGTAAATAATTCGAATTGTAAATACGTCGTCGGCATTTTCCTTGACATCTCTGGTGCTTTCGACAACGCTTGGTGGCCGATGTTACTGCTTAAATTAAAAAGTCGTGGTTGCTTTAGAAATATCTACACTCTTATATACTCGTACTTCTTACACGGAACCGTTAAACTGACACTTGGGCACCATTCTGTGTCGAAGGCACTGACTATGGGATGTCCTCAAGGTTCTGTAATCGGGCCGTACCTTTGGAATCTGGGATTTGATGATTTTCTCGCGATACCGCTCCCGCACGGCTGTTCATTGACTGGTTACGCGGACGATGGCCTTCTGCTCATTCAGTCAAATACGCGGTCTGGTCTCGAAAACTTAGCCCACTCGTGTTTACATTTAATATCCGCGTGGGGCGAACGGAACCGCTTAACATTCGCGCCGCAAAAAACCTTTCAACTAATCTTGAAAGGTAGTCTTAAATCCTCGCCTAGCATCAAATTCGATAACGTCACCGTAAAAAGAAAGGAGTCAGCGTGTTACCTCGGTCTCGTACTTGAAAAAAATTTTTCATTTATTGAACACATTAAAACTGTGGGTGAAAAAGCTAAACGTAACTTTTATGCTTTGACTAGAATATCTACGGCTACATGGGGTTTATCTTTTCATACATTAAAAACCATCTATGGGGCTACTTACCTAGGCTGTATGTGCTACGGAGCACCTGTTTGGGCCGATAGGGCCACCATAGGTGCGGTACGACGTAAGTTACTTCAAAGTCAGCGTCTAGCATTGATATTTTTATGTAAAGCATATAGGACTGTTAGTACGGAAGCACTACCAGTACTCGCGGGAGTGCTGCCAGTCGATCTCGAGGCACAACGACGTGCTGCAATGTATTTCGCTTCAAGAGTGTACTTGAAAAATGAATTCCTTTTAGAACGTGACCGGGCTAAGATTATTAGATTGTTTAAACCCCAGGCCGACGTTTGGGAGGAACTCTTAGACGAATGGCAGATAAGGTGGGATTCTTCTACTAAGGGCCGCCATCTCCACCAATTCTTTCCATCCGTTCGTGAGCGGCTGGAGAGGACTTGGTTGGAGGTGGACCACTGTGTTGCCCAATTCCTTACAGGACACGGCAACTTTAAAAGTAAATTGTTTTCATTTAAGCTTGTCTCCTCACCATTGTGCCCTTGTTCAACGAACTGTGAATACGAGCAATCTGCACATCATATCCTGTGGGAGTGTAGTCTATGGCAAAGTGAACGCAATATTATGCTCGATAGTTTGCAAATTATATCTGGGGTGATTTATTACTCGGACCTTGTTGCGACTAGGATGAATTTCCGTGCGTTTAAGCGTTTTTGCCATACCTATTATTGGAATCAGATATAATAGCTCACATTATTAGGACCCATAACTTATTAATTTATCATCCGTGGTGCCTGGCAACTGGGCTTAACTCAGTTGTAAACATCTGTTCTCATATCAATGACATGTAAATTCTATTCTGTCTCTCGCTTGATAAGGAGGGAAGTGAAAAAACTGATATTTTTCTTACTCCTCCTATATAACTTCATGATTAATTTCGCTGCGGGTTCCAAGACAGTTAAAATCATTCCCCTGGGACACGTCGGACTTCATTGTCTCGACGATTTTCTGGATAGTTACTATTGTTGATCCTGGTTTACAGGAGTTGCAGTAGTAGGGATTTGGGTGGTGGTCCCTTTTAAAAAAAAAAATATAAACAGTATTCCCAGTATAATTACTGGGAATACTTTAAATGGATATATTAATAGGCTGATGCCGTGGACGGTGTTGGGAAACACTAGTGGATAAAACCGTAATATATATTAAATACGAAAATAGGAATATTCAATATTCTGTATATCAATCTTTTCTCTACATAAAACCAAGATCATAACAGAATAAGAAGAGACTCTTATTAAATTTAATTGTAAATGAACAACACATAATGATCAGGTTTCTTTTCCTTTAGGTATCTACAGAGTGAATTATGACGTCAACAACTGGCAGTTGCTTGCAAATGCTCTCAGCACCGACCACAACACTATTCATCATTTGAACAGAGCTCAGGTTTGAAACTAAGTTTTTTTTATTAATCCTGCAAATATTTACCCAACTATGCTAGGTTCCGCTAGTCTTCTCAAGTGCGGCTGAATATCAGCTATTTACACAAAAGGAATGACAAAAGACCACAGTTCAGAGTTGTCAGGCTTCCCGTTCTAACGGTTATCAAAATACTCATAAATGCTCATATGATAAATGGGATAAATGGCTTAATCTACTCTCCCTGACACGGAGGATTCACCCATCCATATATTGACCTAGGCTGACACAGCCTTAAGACCTTTAAGTCAAAGAAATTATTACTCACCTACAAGTGTACCAGAATTCCCATTTGATTTCACCTTTGCATAGTATTTTTAACCGACTTAGAAAAATGTAGTTCTCAATTCAACCTTCGGTTTCGAATTCGGTTTGTTATCTCAGAACTTTCGACTGGGTGAACAGATTTTGATTATTCTCTAATAGTTGTAGTCCTATTTCAATTTGGTCCAGTTCTAACATTTGAGGTCGGTTTTTTTGACAGATTTATGGTAAGCCTTATCATAAACCACCCATTCTTATACCATACAATTATATTTTCAGATCGTCGATGATGTATTCGCCCTGATGCGTTCAGAAAAAATTACATACCAACTTGGTTTCCAAGTCATTGACTTCTTGAAAAATGACCCCAGCTTCTACTCATGGTATCCAGCTATTACAGGTTTTACCTGGTTGAGGAACCGGCTCCTTCACCTTCCTGAAGCTCTGGCTGAATATGATGTAAGTACTTATAATCACTCTATCAGATGAAAGAACCAGAAAGTCTAAGGGCGTATAATAATACTAGATTGTAGGGGATATATTTACAAAATAAAACAATGTTTAAATAAAAATAAATTTTAATAAGAAAAAGGTAACAGATTTCTTTTAAAGATTTTCGTTATTAATCAAGAATGATTATCATAGTTAAAATAGGTAGAATTCGGTTCTGGTGCGGGGTTCCTAACCCAACCTGATCACACCCACCACATTCTTATGATCATATTTTTTACTCCAATAAGTAGGATTCCGCCAAACACTGTTGTTTCCGATGCCATTGTGGTTGTTATGTCAGGCAACGCCACAAGTGTTAAAAATGGGAACTAAAAATTGACAAAGCGGCGGCTAACAACTCGCTGTATAACATTACGCCTAGCGAAGAACGTATGGTGCCGAATATATTTCGGCGGATTTTCATTCAGCTGCATTCTAATCGTCGAACCGCCGCTTTACAAAACGGCGATGTTTTTGAAAACGGCTAGCCGTAATGTAATACGGTGGATTATACGACCTGCCTGCGACACCACACATGAATTTAAAAAATATAAATAACTAGTATGAGTACATTAATTGTTCAAACCTCTGACACAAAATAAGATGAAGTTCGTATGTTTTGCTTTCCAGATTTCGTTTTGGTTGTTTATTCAAAAATTTATTAGTATTCTATTTGTCACCAAATATTAAGACGAATATTACTTTTCTTTTAGGAAATCCTTTACGGATTCCTTGACACAGTGATCACCGACCTTGGCTACAATGTGGTTGCTAACGAGCCAGTTTCAAGGACATTGAACCGATTCTACATATTGGCCTTCGCCTGCAATATTGGTCATCAAGGCTGTATAACTGATGCTCGCCAGAAATTCAGGGCTTTAGTGGACAATAATGTCAGGTTAGTAGTAAAAGGTTTAGAAAATTATGTACCTATACAAATATTAACTATTTCGATTTTTTCTTATTTTAGCATGGAAACCTTTGAGGGTTCAAGCGGAAAGTTTCAAATAGCTGTCATATGATTGCATAGTTCTCTCTCATCTTTAAGTCATTGACCTATTATCTCATTGCTGGTCACGGGTCGCGCCTCATTTAAGAAAAATTAGGGTATATGGACGATCCTTGCTATCCTCCACACAAAACCTTTCAGGCATGAAGGTTTCCTCACACCTCACTCCACGCCGATCACACATCACAGACTCATTTGATAACTTCAAAAAGTCAGTGATGCGGGCGTTGAAATCGAACTTGAGATCTTTAGCTCTCTCTAACTCCAAGCACTAGCTAGTTAACTCGGCAATTAATGTTTCCCTATTAATTCATATTAATGATGAAATATGTTATCAGATAGTGTATATAACTTTACATTCTGTACTTAAGTATGTACATCAATATCGCGTGACTGACTACTATTTACAATGTATAAACCGCTATAACAATGGAAGACTAATCATTTTGAGTAACAGCTCAATAAAATCAAAAGGAAATTGGCCGAACCCTTAAAAAGCATCAATTTATTAACGAAATAAAATAGATCTTAAGGCCAAAATAATACAAAAATAATAATCTTTCACAATATTTCGGTCTTAACGAATAACGGATAATCTAAATGACATCAAGCGTCATACTTGAGGTACAAAACACATTGTAGAAATTATACTATTAAAGATCCACGGCATACAATAGTAGGTGCGATTCCCAGATCGAGCAATATTGTTGAGGTTTCTATGAAATTCTTAGTAACACCTTGGAGTTTGGCTTTGCGTCCAGTGATGGCAATAGGCTCACTCCCTATTGCATGAGCCCTAAAATATCCCGGTGGAATGTCAGTGTAGCAGGTGTCAGTACACCTCTGCCTAACCCTTCGGGGACCACAGGGTTGATGGTATGTTATGTTATTAATTATCTGTTCCCAGTGTGAACCCCAACTTGAGACGCCACGTGTTCTGCGAGGGTCTTCGTGCCGGTAGCCTCGAAGAATGGAGATTCCTCTACAACCGGCGCCAGAGCTCGAACAACCAGGCTGACGAAATCGCTATGCTCAGAGCCTTGGGATGCACCACTAATGATGAAGCTAGGAGACTGTGAGTAACTTGCATCTACCGCGATTCAATCTTGCTGTCTATGTGAGTCATTTAGACCCCTTTCGTGAATTTTATATCGCACTGAATACAATTGAATGGAACGGGTAATATTCAAATCTTATTTGATATTTGACATTATTCTTATTACTATTAACTTCTTCCATTAGTGTATAATTTCATATAAGACTACACTCAAAATTAAGCACATACACAATATCTATGTAGATGTTAATGTCATTGAATTTATTCTTGACTGATCAATTAATGTTGATAGCAAGATTAAAATGACGAATTCAAACAAATCGAAATGGCTATTACTAAAACAGCTGAATAACAAATTAATCATGACCTCTAGACTGACGCTAATACTAAACGTTGAAATAAACCTAATTTTTACGGAATTTAAAGCTGTAGGTATACCATTAATTTGATCCTAAAGTTTTGGTTCCTTTCCAAGATCGCAGCTATATTCAACCTGTGATTGTAGATGCTGTAATGATATCAGTATACCGGAGTTTCTATTTTCACCAGGTACCTGAACATGATCTTGACAGATGATGTGAAGGCTCAGGATCGCGTGAACGCCTTCTCTTTCTTCTACATGGGAGACCGTTCCAACGCTAATGTCGGTCTACAGTTCCTCAAGGACAACATCGATGCCATCAGAGTGGGGTAAGCGATTTTGTTACTTATAATTATTATTATATAGTAGTCAATTTCATAATTCATTAATTGACCCAGTTATTGACCCACTGCTTGGCACAGGTCTCCTCTCATTTGAGAGGGATTAGGCTAGTTTCATTAGGTATTAGGCTTAGTCCACCACGCTAGCCTACTGGGTTACTAACACGAGTTAGCACTAGGCACCATGTCTTCCAGTATTTCATTAGATATTCTCAGATTAATACTACCAGATAGCAAAGATGGTCGGCTGTCATCTGTTTCTACCAACCACGTAAAATCACCAAAATTGTACCGAAGTATGTCATATGTCTAATTAATTCTACCTTTCACTTTCAGAGTTGTCCTACCAGCGTGGTTCAACAACGTCATTGCTAACTTAGCTTCTTACTTGAACGAGGAAGGTCTGCAGGATGTAAGTAAACATTATAGTAAATTTCATTTTAAGAGGTGTCGAAGAAAATGTTACTTTTGATTTTATGGTCAATCTGCATAACATAACACCTGTTATCCCCGAAGAATTTTCAAGTTAGTATAGTAGTAGTGTAGTTTCCAAATTGAATATTTGCTAACCCTAATATTCATTCATCAACCCATTAACGTCCCACTGCTGGGCACGGTTCTCCTCTCAATTGAGAGGGATTAGGCTATAGTCTACCACGCTAGCCTACTGCGGGTTGGCAGACTTCACATGCCATCGAGAATTCTCTCAAGCATGCAGGTTTCCTCACGATGTTTTCCTTCACCGTTTGAGCATGTGATACATACGCACATAACTTCCGAAAAGTCAGTGGTGCGTGCCTTGGGTTCGAACTCGAGACCTCTGACATCTCAGTCCACTGGTCACACCGCTCGGCTACCACAGCTCTAACCCTAATATTATAGTACATATACATACTATTCTCACATACAAAAACCATGAGAACCATCTGCTGAACAAAAGACTTCCTTATAAATCTGGACTGTAAAATAGGACTTCAGTATTATTACCTACTAACGGATTTCTTCTTTTTGCAGATGGAGGCTTGGCTGCGTGAAAACCAAGCTTCCATTCCTGAATTCTCCGTGGGCATCAATGCTATAGCTTCAACCAGGACTAACATGCAATGGGGTACTGACAGGGCTGATATGATCCTCGCCGCTGCTGCAGGATCAGACGCCAGTGACGATGGCCACTGGCAGGGCCCAACTGTCATGATCTTCTTGTGGACGGCACTCGCTATGTTGTTAAGATAATTGTGACTTTTTTGAGTATTTAAGTGTAATTTAATAAGTATTTACTGTGTAATAAAGTATTTGTGAAGATCCTTTTGATTTTTTTGTTTGCTGTGTCCAACAAGGTCTTTGTTCCTTTAATTTTAAGCCTTACAACTTTATTTTCACTATGGTATGCAATAAGTATTGAATATAACTGACTTGTATTCCAGACAAGGTTATTCAAATTATTTATTTGCTAGAATTGGTACAATATGGTGTGATACAATATGATATTGCCGGGTCAGCAACGCGCCAGCGACAGCTTTGATGTTAAAGACGTGCATTGGCTACGGTATCTGCCTTCCACCAGCTGGCCCGAAAACTTGTTTGCCTCCTCAATGGTACAAAATTAAATGAGAATCAAGTTTGACCGATTAACTTAAGGTTCCTTTTATCACATCTACTTCAGTGAAAGAGATAAAGTAATGTGTCCTAATACAAGAAATTTCAAAAACTGAGAAACTAACGTTGGTAACAATTAGGTCATTTTGAGCAACCTATGTAACTTATGGTTACTTATAGGACAATACTATGTAATGACATAATTCGTAATTCCAATAACACTATTATTAAGAGGTGAATGTAGGTACATACTGACGGATTTTTTTTAGTTTGTTTGGGTGTATATTTTTTTATATAACTACCGCATTGCTCTGATCTTAGTGGTCGTAACTGTGATTCTCTGCTAGAGGGCACGGGTTCAATTCCCAGGTCGAGCAAACTTGCCACGCCCGGTTGATGGCAATTAGCTCGCCCCCTAATACACGGAATCTAAAGCATACAGGTGACAGTAGGTGTACTGGTACACCTCTGCCTAATCCTTCGGGGTCGACAGGCGTAATTGTTTGTGTTTGCATGATTTGTAACCTAGTCAATATATTTACTAATAATGTTAAAGTTAGATAACATATCAATACACTAACAGACAAGCCTAATACGTCGACAGTTGAATTAAATAAAAAAAAAAAAAAAAAAAATTATCTAGAGGTGATTTCATTGAAGTCAATAGTAGCTTGATACTTTAAATATATTCATTACATCCAAGACATTATGACACAGTACCATTTAGCTCTGAGTTAAGCAACGAGGCTTGTGTTGCGGATACTAGATAGTTGATATACCTACTACATATACATATATGGGTCAGCTAGTGTAGATATATACCTACACTAGCTGACCCAGGTAACGTTGTTTTGCCACATTTTAGGGGTTGGTGGTAAAAGAGTAAAAATTTAGGGTCATAAGTATTTTTTATGAAAAATCATAAAAAAATATAAATAAATATATTGCCCGGTTCCCATGTTATTACATGGGACCTAAAATAACATATGGGGCCATCAAAAAACATACCGGCGAAATACGGGTGTATATTAGTACTCCTCTGCCTAACCCATCAAGGACGACAGGCGTGATTGTATGTATGTATGTATAGCATCAAGCAATGGATGTATATTAATATAAAATATTGCGATATTCACAAACCTTCACCTATTTTAGGTAGCTCTCAATATCTACTCCTGATAGATGTTTATCTACTAACAAGTCATCATTAAACGCTGGTATGTAGACTTTATAATGCTATCGCTTTAATCTTTTGTCAAGAAGTATTTACAGGTTCTATTGAGAGACGGTTTCATTCACTATACTGAAAATTGTGATGTTTGTCATAAGACTAACAACGTATTGAGCCTGGATTAAAGACTTCATCATCATCATCATCATCATGTCAGCTAGAGGACGTCCACTGCTGGACATAAGCCTCCCCCAAATATTTTCACAACGACCGGTCCGATTAAAGACTTAATACAAAAATAATATGTAATACATAATATTTTATGGACATTATGACACATCGTCAACTATGTACTTCCAAACTAAGATACGAAGCTTGTATAATGGATACTAGATCATTGATATACTGAATAGTTTTTTTGCGAACACTCAAATTATATATTAGTGACTATACAATTTACTGGCTACAACAATAGCAGATGCATTAAAAATAAATGTACAATAAAGTATATCCACGAAACATTGTTAGTAAAAAAATACGAGAGGTGCATTATCAGCAAAGATAATGTAGCACTTAAGATGTCCCTTATCAGTCAGTAACGACAATCAAATATCTGCTGCTGTAGTTTGACACGAAGTAGTTTCTACAATAGTTGATAGTAGTGAAGAGAGCAGGTTGGTCCATATATATTTTCTTTTATTTAATTTTAGCATGATTTAATGAAAATGCTTTTAATCTCTTATCGATTTTCTTATTTCTATTCAGTAGTTTCAAAAGAATTCCCATCTTATAACTTTAGGTGTGTCACAAATTTTGATCTTCGATCATTAGTCTTGCGCGCAGGTCTAGCTTGTTTTTTTTTCAATTACTTTATTACCTATTTACTAATACTATATAATGTCTAAGGGTTGCCTCAGCGCCTACTTATAGGACATTGTATATACTCTCTATCATCGCAAGCTACTTCTGATATTGATATTATTTGATGATAATTTTTTTCAAAACTTTATGAAGCCTGGATTTTTCTAGCAGCTTTTTGAGACCACCATAAATAAACTTGATAATTTTATTACAGACATGTATAAATATCTGCTGTTCTTCGCATTGACATGCCTGCTCAGAAATGGCGCTTGCACTGATACAAATTATAGACTGAACACACCAATAGTGCCGTCAGGATACCAGATATGGATTTCACCATATTTCGATACTGGTGATGCAAACGCGTTTACGTTTGATGGTAGAGTTACCATACGATTCACTACTACTGCTAACACCAATCAGATCAAACTGCACTCCGAAGAATTGAACTTCAGTCCTACTGATATCGTTGTCGAAGTTGTGAATACAGGTGCTACTATAGAATTGACTTCAACGAATGCTCTAGAATTTGATACCAACTACACGTTTGCTTACATCAATTTGGCAACGGAATTGCAACCAGAATCCGAGTACAGTTTGCAGATCACATACAAGGGACCGGTCAGAAATGATTTGCAAGGTTTCTATAGGAACTACTATTTGGAGAGTGGAGTCAGAAAGTAAGTATGATTTTGTGTATTTATATGTGACGGTGACTTGTGCATAAAAAATACAGTTTATAAAAACATAAAACATACTATCAATCAACCGATTAGCTAGACGAATACTGGTGTATATTTTATCACCGATTAAATGTAAGTTCTATGTAATTGTAATTAGAGTTGATTTCTGTAATCATTGTAATCTTGGATTACTATTCTATTTCAAGCTGGATTTATAAAAATAACGTAAGGGGTGAATAGATATAGAATAATGTAGAGACGGCGGGTAAAGTATTTTGTCTCTTAGTTATATTGAAACAATGCAATCGGTCATAATCATATCATCGATACCTTTTGATTATTATGTTTGTTGTACGTAAGAGTGAATGAACTCCGATTGAGTCTGTAGTGAGTGCTCATGTGCGAGCTTCGAGTATAGAATTATCTAAGTACAATATTCGATTAGCGGAACAAAACAACATGCTAGTATAGTTATTATACGAACATTTATACCAATACATTTAGATATTGTAGTAAAACTACTTCGTTTTGGATGCTGTAGGTACATCACCCATGCAACAATATCAACATATCGCTATATAAAGTGGATAGATGCATTTAAAGTGTTAACATTACTTACCCACATAATAATATGTTGGTACACTACTAACATTATCATAATATTACTAGTAGGTATGTAGTAAAATTTCAATATTTTTATTTTTCGTTTATTAACGTCAAACTGAAATAATATTTAGAACAATTTAATCGGCCTTTTTAAAAGAAGCCGAAGATCGAGCTCTGTGGCGTTCACTAGGGGAGGCCTTCGTCCAGCAGTGGACGAATATGGGCTGATGATGATGATGATAATGATGAATCTGGCTTTTTAAAAGTTAAACATTCTGTGTATAAGAATAGATAGAAGACCAACAAATTAGTATTCATATTAAATATTGATTCATAAACAAATAAGATAGTTTACATTAAACTAAAATGGTTGTTACATAAAATCTAAATCTCCCAATATTTTGTAATTCTAATTTCCCATCTAACAACACTGTTAGAAAAAAGATTTTTATAGTTTTTCTTTAACTACGGAGTCGTGACCAAGTCTAAAGGATACATTTTATTGGTTTTTATTATCTGCTTATTGTTTACTTGTTAGCGTAACAGTTCAACAAGTTGCAATTACTTTAATATTTAAAAATCATCGGCTTATTCTAGCACAACTTGATGGATAGGAAAAATATACTCAGTGTTTGACCCAATATTTTCATAATTATCAATATCGGACAAAAGACGTCTACTACTAAACAAACCTTTCTTTTCCTTTGACCTACATCGTCAGGTTCACATACTATAAACAAAAATGTTTGGACTTTAAAAGAGACCATGATTCTCTGAGTTTGTTTCGGCATTTCTTCTCAGAGGTCGTCAGTTACGAAATGCCGATGCCATCTTGTTCATAAAATAATTTTACACGTGACTTGTAAAAGTGTCTTTAAAAGATCTATTTACAGAAATAAACAATCTATCTAACCCCTCTCCTCAAGATTATCGAAATGACTGGTTGTTTGCCTTCATTTCTAGCGACCGTAACCAGGCTCTCTGTCCAATTTTTTGGAGGCTGTCTCACGGACTGCTTCTATCGCGTCTTCAGCACAGAAATAAGCCAAACTGGTTGTGAATACTGCGGCAAGAATATTCTGGACTGAAGGCCTTGTCCTAGATTGTTATCTAAAATAGTGGAAAGTAGTAAGGTTTTTCCCTTTGCCTTTGACATCAGTCTTCAGTACGGTAATACTTTCTACTGAGCTATCATAACCCAGTGGTGGGACTTGTAGACTGGTCATTTGTAGAATTTAAATTAGCATAAAAATTACTAAAAACACTGCAGTCCACCGTTTTAGATTCAAATTAGAAGCTTCTGTTTTTATAATTGTTTCCATCTTAAACAAATAGGTAAAAATTAAAATTATCAAATTAAAATTAACATTATCAAAGTGTTAAAAGTTATAACAGAAGTCGACAAAGAAAAAGAAAAATATTTCCATAGTAGTAATTCACTTCTGCTAAAGCAAATACCAGATAAAGTTAAGATCTGTTATCAACACTCGTAAGAAGATATATAGTTACAGAATAGTGATAACTGTAAGCCGGTTAATAAGTGTCTGAAGATCAAAGCTATACAAAACAAGACAGATGTGACAAAGTTGATAGAGAAACAACGCATTTTGCAAAGATTAAAGCGGAAAACAGTCCTATTGCCCCTAAGAGAAACATTATCTTATTTATATAGGTATAAGGTATAAACTACATAATGGTAATGCTATAATCGGTTTTGCTTTCTCATCCTGTTTGTGGATGTTCCTTTGATACACTTGATTTTTTTGAAAAACTTTTAATCCTACCCGTACCTAAGATACGGTTTAATAATTTTCATTATATGCTAATAATTCTAAAGTTCTGTAAAATTTGTATTAACGCAGAGGATTTGGACCTACGTCTTCCGATTTGATATGCTTTAACTCAAAAGTAATGTTAATAATAATTTTAAATTAATTATAAACATAAATGTTATGATATCTTCCATTCACTTAACTCCCATTGAGACGACCCGATTAGTCCAGCAGATATTAACACTGCCTTCTGTTCTATGAGTCCCGATTTCGAATCCCGGTAAGGACGAATGTTTATGTAATGAGCATCAACATTTTTGTATCCGAGTCATGGATGTATATATGTATAATATGTGTGTACTTACAACAAAACGGTATATAATTATGTAGTACATCAAACATCTAGTATCCGTAATAGAAGCCTCGTTGCTTACCTAGAAACTAGATGGCGTTACTACTGAACTTGAAGTACTGAAGTGAGTACGAATCCCGGTTCTAGCAAAGTGTTCCTAGAATATTTTCAGTTGCAACGTGAATACGGAAGTGATAGCATAGTAATAAGAGAAATATCTCACTAAAACTGAAGAAAATACAAAATAAATTAAAAATCCATTGTGTAAATTCCATCCAAAAAGCCTGGTCCTTGACGATAATAGTCAGAAATAAGAAGAAGAATAATAAATTTGACCTTCAGACACTCCTAGTTTTAATCATAGTAATGATTTAAGAATATTTATTTCAGATGGTTGGGTGCAACTCAAATGGAACCGACCCATGCCAGAAAGGTGTTTCCAAGCTTCGACGAGCCTGAGTTGAAGGCAACGTTCACTGTTACAATTGATCGCCCGGCTACCTACAAACCTTCACTGTCTAACACCGAAATCGATAGAACAGAAGTTTTGTAAGTTATTGTAATAATAATAATAATTTATTTCACGTAAAATTTATATAAGTTAAATTCAATTACAATTATTATGGTTAATAGAAGCACCTTATACAACTCTGTTAGTAATTATAGGTTTGGCCCATATAAATATGACCTATATTGAAACTTACGTTTTAAGGTATAGCCGAAAAACATGCTTACTGTTATTGACCTTAGAATCGGTTTTAAGGGTTCCAAAGATGATGAAATCTTGAGTATTATTAGCATCAAAACTTTACATCCCGTAATTCATCTGAGCCTCCTTCAAGTTAAACCGATTATTTATCAATTTGCTTTAATTTCAGGGCCAATGGCAATATCAGAGAGACATTTTTCCCAACCCCAAGAATGTCCACATATTTAGTTGCGTTCTTGGTGTCAGAATTTGAAGCCGCTGCAGTTAGTTACAACGGAACGGAGGAATTTGGGATCTACACTCGCCCAGAAGCGAAAAACCAGAGTGATTTTGCTTTCGACTTCGGCAAGAAGATTGTGGATGCTTTGGGAGACTACTTTGGAATAAATTACTACACAACAAATAGCCATTTGCGACTAGATCACGTTGCATTGCCTGACTTCAGGGCAGGAGCCATGGAGAATTGGGGTCTCATTAAATATAGGTGCAGAACTTTTTTCTTATATCTTTCAGTTGTTTTTACATACATACACTCACGCCGTTTTCCCGTAGGGGTAGGCAGAAACTAAAGAATGCCACGCGCTATGATGCCACCTGCACACCACTTTTGCCTGGTTCATTCAGAATACATACTGTCTTTTGTTTTTTAGGTTGTTTAAAATTATCATTTTCCACTTCTGCCAGCTGACCCTGCAAGGTCCTAAACCACTACTGTAAAACTTTCATCTTTTGAAATACCTATTTACTCTGCGGCTTGGCAGTCCAAAAAAAGGGATGGCACTGTGATTTTTAATCGAAATATTAGTACACACACAAATAAAAATCTATTGTCACAAGATCAAAGTAGATATAATTCTTCATCTACTTTGATCTTGATAAGAAAGAAAGGTTTATAACGGAATTTTCCATTATTACCATTTTCTTCATCCTTGTCTATCACCATTTTACTTGTTCCAATTACTTCAATATTCTATATTTACAGGGAGGCTTTGTTATTGTACGTTCCTGAGCAATCCACTCCATACTTCAAATACAGGGTCGCACAAATTGTGGCCCATGAGACTACGCACATGTGGTTCGGTAACCTCGTTACCTGCCACTGGTGGAGTAATACCTGGTTGAATGAAGGCTTCGCCAACTACTTCCAGGATTTCATGACTTCTTTGGTGTGTATTCATTGTATTTCACGTGTCTCGTGATTCTTAACCTTTTGCCTAAAACACTTTCTTCTGATTTCACTTATTACTAAAACATAGAATATTTTATATAATATAATAATATTATATTATATAAAAAATATCATTATATATTATAAATATTTATAATATATAATGATATTTATTCCTGTATCTAGATATTTTTCTGAAACAAGTAGGGTTTAAGATTTTTAGAATATGACTAGCGTTGGCATATCCTAACTTACTGAAAAGACTTAGTTATGTAAGTCTCGTGGTCTCTTTTAAGTTCCGATATTTTTGTGGTGTGTGTAATAGAAAAGAAGCAGGGATAGATAGTAATACTATTTCGATACTTACTACCACACGTTTCATTATTTTAGTAACTTACATCAACGGACATAATTGTGTTCTTGGGTGCTACGTAGGTATATAGAAATAGTAAAACTGCTATTATAGACTCTAAATAAATAAAAAATCCTTTATCTAATAAATCTGTATACCAAACCTTTGATTGTAGAAATAAATCAACATTACTACATGCATTTTGCTTCCATTTTCTGAATATTTAATATTTATTACTACAGGTAGAACCAGATTTAGGTTCGGCAAACATGCTGGTAACTAGTTCAGTGTACGCTGCCTACGATGCTGACAACACTCCATCTTCAGCACCAATCACAAACAACAACGTGAACTCTCCGGCCGAAATAAGCGCCCATTTCGGGACCGTCAGCTATCAGAAGGCTGGATCTGTAATCAGAATGATACATCACTTGCTACAAGATGATGCATTCAAATTTGGACTCAATTTCTACTTGAGGAATAAGTAAGTTGTTGATTGGTCTCTGACGATAAAAGTTCCGTCAGTTAGTTCAGTCTTATTCCGCCACCCATTTATATTCACACTTGTTTGAATATACATGGTCCTTTTGCTTTTATTTGCCTATTTCCTCGTTTTCCTCTTTATCAACTATTTAGTAACTTTCATTATTTAATTGAAGGACTGTTTTGAAGGTTAGTTTGCGACTCTTTAAACAGATATTGATGTTAAATTTATCCTGCTCTCATATTTGCAAATATTGTAAAATTCATTTTCGTTCTAATATTATTTTTCGTGCAATCTTATCAATAACTATATTATGGCTCTTTAAAAAACTGTCATAACTATTATGTATATTTTTTTTAATATATTATACAGCTTTATTTTTTTGCTTGACTTTGATTCCTTTGGTGAATGAGCTAAGGTTCAAAATAGAGTGAAAATATTCAGGCTCATTTCCTTTCTGTTTGCAGTTCATTCAGCTCCGGTTACCCAGAGAAACTATACCAAGGTCTTAGCGAAGGTGTCTCCGCTTTTAACGCACTGTCTTCTTACCCTGGTGCTAACATTGTTGACGTCATGAGCTCCTGGATATCTCAGCCTGGTCATCCGGTACTCCAAGTGAACATTGATTATGAAACTGATATCGTTACTTTAACCCAGGTAAGTTTACTCAAACCTGTGACTGTCTGTAAGATGATTATCTGAAGGAAAGTGTTTTTGGTAGCTAAATAAACCAAGAACGTCAAACTCTACATGTCTGACATAGGAAGTTTGTAGTGACCAGCCACTACAAACTTCCTGAGAAGACTGAGAAGCCTTCATTATATTTCTGTCTGTTGAAATCGATGACTCTGAATCAGGCAACTTCAAAGCTACCTACCTCCAAATTATAAGAATTCATAGAAGATTTTTTAATTTTTTTAAAGCCCACATTAATATCTGGACTTTCGTATATTAGTAATAAAACTTGATTTTCAGAAACGCTACTACATAAATGGGTCACTTTCTTCAAATGAAACGTACAAAATACCGATAACGTACACCACACAACAGTCACCAGACTTCGAAAATACGAAACCAGTCTTTATTATGGAGAACAGAACGCATGAATTCCAAATTGCAAATATAAGCCAACAACATGGTTGGATCATTTTTAATGTACAGGAAACTGGTAAGTTAGAAGTAGCATTTGACCTTAATAACATCCATAATTGAGTACGCAAAATATTATTTTAAGGGTGAAAAGCCCGTTAAACAAGTTGATTATACTAATCATAAGATATTGTTTTACTTCTAAGGATTAAATAAAAAGTGGTACTCAATTTAAATAAATAAATATTCCCGGACATTATGACACAGCGCCATCTAGTTCCGTGCTAAGCAACGAGGCTTGTGTTACGGATACTAGTTAGTTGTCAATAAAACAGCCCTCAAAGTGTATATAACTGTATTGATTGTCTATTTCATGAAAAAGTCATTCAATCCAATTGTATGCACTGTGAGGGTTGTATTGATGATATTAATTACTATAATTCTGTAACTAAATACCTATTACAAGCACGAATCATATTTTGTTCAATGTACAGCCTGACAATGACCGGCAAATTTGGATTTGTCGGGCTAGCGTGGAGCTTCCACCTTAAAGCTCATCAACAAAAAAAGTACTGAGTTGGTAGCAAAACAAAAAAGAAAACGTACTGAACTATTGTATATATTCATAAATGTTGTTGACCCTGACAAAATTTATTTCAACAGGTTTTTACAGAGTGAACTATGATGATCATGCCTGGCAAATCATAATATCAGCTTTGAAAGGAAGCGAGAGAAGCCGCATACATCCTCTGAATCGTGCTAAGGTATCCATCTTAAAGCTTTGTTAGACCTGTGACCAGTGGAATATAAGTCAAAGATCTTAGATCTAAAGGTTACCAGATCTCGTTGGAGGAGTGACTATTCTGACAGCATGGGAATTCCATCTGCTATCAGTTTAGAACCTAGGGTTTTCCACAGGGTTGGAAAGCGCGAGTGACTCCTCTAGTGTTGCAAACATCTATAGGCTAAGGGAACCGCTTACAATCAGGCGGGCCGTATGATTGTCTGCCACGATTGTGACATTTAAAAATACTTCGAAGTTACATTTACGCTTATCTATCATAATTATGCCCAAATAGTAATGGAAAGCATCGTAAGGAAGCCTTTATTTCTCGATGGTGTGTAAAGCCTGATAGCAGGCACTAGGCCTTCATGGTGGACTATAGCTTAATCCTTCTTAAATGAGAGAAGTCCCGAGTCCAGTTAAGAGACAGTCAATGACTTGATGATGATTATATTATCATATTTTTCGTCGATACATTCGTCAAGCGTTCTGAGTTTTATAATATGCTTTGTCTCCTGCATATATTATGAAGAAGTAGTTGACAGTTTTAGCAGTCCAACCACGATGACCCACGGTATAAATCCTATTTTATAAATATAAGGTGTTTCTTTTCAGATTGTTAACGACCTCTTTGCTTTAGTATATGCTGATGAAATACCATTTTCTACCCTTTACGACGCCCTCGAATTCCTGTCAGTAGAAACAGATTACTCGGTGTGGTATGCAGCTGTGCGTGGTTTCGGCAGGCTGCGGCGCTTCTACCTAGGTGACAACGAAGCTCAAGCTGCTGTTGAAGTAAGAATTAACATAATATAGAAAGGTTAGGCAGAGGTGTACTAATGTACACCCACGTTTTGCCGGCATGTTTTAGGTCCCATTTAATAGGGGGCAAGGCATTAACCGGGCACGAATATAAACTCCGAGCTGCTACTGAGAATTTCATAGGAAAACTCAGTAACGCCTTGCTCGACCTGGGAATTGAACTCAAGACCTCTTGCTCGGCAGTCGCACTGTGCGACCACAGACCAACAAGGCAGTTGTAAGAATTTACGAATAAAATAAATATAAATGCTATAATTTTAGTACCTGACGCATTTGTCACGTTAGTCATTCATTAGACTCGAAGACCATCCTTCTATTACATCAGACAAAGACGAGTATTCAATTTAATATACTTCTGCCTTATCGTTAAAGACAAAAGGATATAATTATGTTTATTTTTGTGGAATAAATAGAACATTCTTAACGTACACCAATTTTTTACTAGGTATATTATTAAAGTTGTGTGGTAGAGCCGGGCTTTAGATTGGTGAGACAGCAGAATTATGAACCTTTCTATACCTATGATATTTATTTTCAGAACTACATTCTTCGATTCTTGGACTATGGTATTTCAACCTTTGGGTTGGAAGAACGGGCCACAGATAGTTTTGAGGACTTAAGAAATCGCATGCAGATATTGGATTTCGCATGCGCTTTGGGACACAGTGGATGCGTTGAGCAATCCATTTCTTTATTCAGGGCATTGAGACTGAATGGAACCGAGTAAGATTTTCAACGTATAGAATTACTAGCTTTTGAAAAAAAAACATATTTTAGTTTTTCCGCCCACTTTTCACCCCTTAAGGGAGGATTTCTAAAGGGATAGAAACTACTAGACTAGACTTTTCCTGGGACTCAAACTATATTTTACCAAGCATTTAAGCGTGTTTTACAAACAGACAGACATGCTTTCGCATTCACAGTATTAGTATATAAATTACACTAAATTTATGACCAACCAAAATGAATATATTCAATATTGGATCTTAAGTTGAATACCTAAATCATGACAGACACTAGTTTTGTTTAAAAAAAACTAAGAGCAAAAGACATGTAATTCACTGTCCATTACTGCTTATACAGGGTAGCGCCAAGCTTACGTCCTGTCGTGTACTGCAATGGACTACGTCATGGTAACGAGGAAGACTATGAGTTCTTATGGAATCGGATGATGACCACCAATATTGCTAATGAAGTGTGGATCATCGGTGAGAATTTGGGTTGCACAACCAGTGAGCAGATGCTAAGGAGGTATTCACTTATTACGCTATAATTTTCTCCCATTTTCTTGCATTACAATTTTGTGATCGTAGTATATTATATTCTTTATTTTTGGATATAAGGTATACCTTATATCCAAAAATAAAGAATATAATGCCTTAGTCACGTATTTTGTCTTGTAAACTTATCTGTTTAAAAATCCAAAGTATAACAATTGGGCCATAATTTTTTTGTCGGTTTTTAGCTATTTTAAACTCTCTCAAAGCTGATGCCATGTCTTGAATTTCCTTCCTTCAGCTCTAGTGTACAGGAAGCTGATGACAGTGTTGAGATATAATTTAATCTATTAATTTCAGATATCTGTTATCAATGACAGTCGAGAACAGCCCAGTCAGGACCCAAGACCTAACAGTACCGCTGACCAGCGTCCTGGGGGCCTACGCGAATTTGAACCTTGTCTTAGATGAACTTAGGTCTAATTACACACTCTGGAGCTCCATGTAAGTATTTGTGTTCTGAATGAACCTGATAGCAATCTAGAGGAATTTTTAACGAGATTTCTAGTAATATCAGAAACTTTTGACAATGCAGCCAGTATGAAACAACTATTTTTTTGTATTTACTAAGAGACCAATTCTGCATGCTTAGTCTACCAGTTTCTCCTCACTCATATAGGTACAATCCCTTGACAACAAACTGACAAAAACATAGTTGATACTGGGTTAAAAAGGTATTCAATTCATAAAAGGATATGGAATTGTATGGATTCATATTGAAATAAATTTACTTTTTCCATTTCAATGTCCAATGTTTGCGTAAGAGTCACAAATTAGTCACCTATATATACCTATACAGTAATTTTTATATCGTTTAAGAGTATCTTTGGAGTTTTCTGCCGGTTCTTCTCCATAAGACCTACCTTTTGGAAACGTGCAACTAGTTTCGAAATTTATATTGATAATGTATCGGTCTATTTGAAATAACGACATTTGACTTTCACCTACATTACATCAGATTTTTTACAAAATAGGGTGCTAAATAGTTGTTATATTCATTATTAACTAAATGATTTATCTTTTTGTAGATATCTTTCCATGGACACAATCGTGAGCACAGTTTCTACAGCTTTGCACACTGAAGCTGACTGCGATGAGGTAATAGCAGAAAATGTACGATTTACTACTATAAGTGTTATTTTAATAAAATCAGAGGTATGGGTGCTTGAGTCATTTGGTTCCGAAGTGACGTGATTATAGGTAAAAGAAAAATCCTAGGCACAGGATTTTATGAGCACTAACTAATAACTAATATTATTACTTACGAGGAATAAAACTATAATATTATAATTCCTAACTTAACCTAACCTAAAGGATACGTAGCGAGGAATAACGCCAAATTCGTGTAAAAATTAAAAAAAGTAATTTTAATCATGCATTCATGTAATGAAATAAAAACCAAATATCTAGTGTAGGTATTCTTGCCACCTTAGTATCATCATTTAACACACTTTCCAAAAACCCGTTCTACCCTACCTTTGTATGAGAAACAAGCGTATACATACCTCCTCTAAGTTCGTACCCTTTATTGCAAAAATAATCTGGCAACCCCACCTAATCGCTGAATCGCTTTGAAATGTAAACACAAGCATAACCTTTTAGTCTGTCCGCCCCTAATTGAGGGTCCGGTGACCCAAATTACTGTTTATCAAACACTACACTGGATGGTATACACACTCATTACCCGCCCCGTGTTAGTTCAACTCAGGTATGTGTCAATCTTAGCCAATTGGTCCTTGTTAATTACTTGGGCTGCACTTAATTGATCTGATTTTTTCTACATAACATATTATGTTATGATGTGATGTTATTCTACGGAAGCATTGCAATCATTGTACTTAACATTTTGGAAAAAAGCTATGATATTAATTTCATTTCATTCCCAATTAGTATAATTTGGGGGTCTTCAAGTCACGAGTGAACAGGTATCTTCTAGGTAAGCGTGTTTCATCTTAGACCACATCGTTAATTACTATCAGGTGAGATTGTGGTCGAACGCTGACCTAAATACAATAAAAAAAATGTTAGTACCCCTTTGCTTAAACCTACGGGGACAATAGTGTGTTTTATGTATGTTTTTTGATGTCAACCTAATAACGTTTAAATCTTATATCAATTCCTCTGCAGCACTTAATGCATTTATACAAAAGGCCATACATCCGTTTCAACGTGTTGATGTGTAAACGACAGCCCAAACTATGAATATCAGTCACAACATTTATAGTAATGGCTATCCCATTATAGATGAATGTTCTGACCCAAATGTGATATCATTCAAATGGGTTGTGAGTGAAAGTTGTGTTGTTCATCCGATTACGCTTGGCATTTGGCCAAAGAGGAAACTCTAATATTCTCGACTCTGTAATGACGCTATTTTATAAAGCTTCTTAAAAATATATTTGTATTAACTATAAATAGAATAAAATTAAATCCTTGAGAGACGTAATGATGTTCAAAAAGTTGAACAAATTTTCTTAAAACACATTCGTCAAATTAAACTTTCAAATAAAATTAACAGAATTGGTTCTTCGGACACTAGAAAAAATGTATACACAGATTACACAAATTACATTTAAATATATGGTTTTTTTTACGGCAGGTATAAAAAATCTATTTTTGTTATGTTTCTTCAAAAGGAGAGATCTACGTTGTTACACTGATATTTTATGGATATTTTATGTGTCGACTTTTCGGATACCTAAAAATCACAATTCTCTAAGTTTTGTCACTAACTGGTATTTTTTAAATGTTTTGACTTGTAAGTATTTTCGTAAATAAACGTCAGTATATAACATTATGATTACATATTTTGTGATGCCGCATTGTATTCAATTCTAATTCCATCTCACCAAATATAACAATAATATAATTTTATGAAAGTAATTAAACTTTATTAGTGGTTTTAGAACAAGATAATTGTTTCAACCTTGCTGAATAATTGCACTATGCAATATTACATAAAAATATATTAAAAAATCCTGTATACTTTAGTATCTCTGGTCAATGTTGTTTTAAATTTGGAACGCCTCATTATTCATACACATTACAGTATAATACATGTTTTTTTTAATACGCTATGCCAATATACATTTTGGCTCTATGAAGAGTATAGATTTGATTTTATTGTACCTGGGACATGGTAAAACGGCACGTGACTGTGTCCAGTTATCTAATATAAGTTAATATATATATACATATAGTATAGATGTTTTTATGTATAATACGTATGTATACAATAGGCTAGTGTAGACTATAGCCTAATCCCTCACAAAATGAGAGGAGACCAGTGCCAATAATGGGTTGATAATGATGATTCAAAGAATATTATGTATGTAATGTGTAATCATGTATGTATCAACCTTCTACATAGTAACCGTAACAGAAGCCTCGTTTCATTGATTGGAACCAGATAATAGATGATATTTTTTTAAACATATTTTTTTGCTAAAATAGTACCATTGGTAGAAAATAATGTTCATATCGATCACTTGTCGTTATTTTCAGTTTGAAACTTGGCTGAATTCATGCAGCGAGTGTTCAGAGGCAACAAAAGCTGCTGCCAGGTCCTCGTTGGCCCAAGCCAGGGCCTCCACATCCTGGGCCAGTAGCCATAGGGCTGCCATTCTCAATTCTCTAAGAAGTGCTTCCAACATCGCGGTTCCGTCTACGATTGTAATGATATTTGCATTAACTATTCAACTATTACGAGAATATTAATTGTTCTGATCTATTTCATACCTTAAAATACGAACAATAGTTTATAGTTTTGCTTACACGTATATTTTAGAATTAAGCATGATCAGCTGATAAATACGAGGTCCGTTTTAATCCTTATAACGATGTAATAGTGGTCAAATTCTTCTGCTAAGTTGATCTTGGGGAATACTATCACTTTACCTAGTGTTGAGCCATTAGAAGACTATTGGGCTAGTGAGATTACTAAGCACGTGAGACTAAACAGCTGACGTTTCAAGGTGTCTTGTCTCATTATGTTATTGTTGCGGATCAGGGAAGACGTCTGCTTATTTGCGACTTTAGCAACATAAAAAAAAAGTTTAATATTTTTTATTTGTATGTATATTTTTACTATACATTTCGACATTTTATGTTTGGGACCTACTTAAATTAAGTTTGGTATTTTGCCGTGTTATATCGATATTTTTACAGCATCTATGTAACAAAAGCCATCTATGGTGATGAGAAAATTCGGAGTCTTCGTTGCAATGGATGATGATTCAAAATTTCGAGATTACAATAATATCAATATACCGCAAAAAGTATTTTTATTACCGTCTTGTATTCGCTGTTTAATATATTAAGTGTAATCAGTAACTATATTTTTATTTACACTACTTTTGTAAATTGTATACTTAATTTGAAATAATAATTAGTTTTCATTGAAAGAAGAGATTCTACTCCACTATTATTTACACTAAAGAAACGTACTTACAAAATAAATATAGGTGTTTAATTTTAAGTATCTAATATAAATATTGTATATAGGTAGATATTATATAACAATAATATAACTATTAATGATTGTAATAATTACTGTAAACATAAATAAACCGAACAATTTGAAAAGTACAAAAAGTTTTTTGACTATGAGTTATTAATCCATAATTCACGAGAAATAAAATAAATACCTTTAACATTAAGTTTTTTTTAAAAAAGTTTCTTATTTTTTTACGGACAAACGTTGGTTAATACTAATCTTAAATTCGTAATATTTAAAAACTTAAAGTTTCAACTGAGACGTGAATGGGGCTCATTAACTATTTAATTTATGTAATCTTGCCCAAATCAGCTTGAGATTTAATCCTTAATAGATTTTGAGGCGAAGGGAATGTTCAGCAGTAAATCTTAAATCGTGACCTCTTTAGGTAATTTGTGCGTCTTAATATAGAAAATTACCGGATGGGAATCTTGTTCATATAAAAATTATCACCGTACCATCACGCTCTCATCTTTATAAGACATGCATTGGTACGATATAGTATGCAGTGAAGATATTATTTCGTGCTCTTAGATACAGGAGTAATAATATATATTTATTAACAAACTTATACTTACAGTTTACCGCACACGTTCCAGTTATAGATCATATAAAACAATAATTGTAATTACTTCTTAGGGACCATTAAAGTCCTCTTTGTGTGACCTCTCTTTATATTTGGTTGTAATTATTATTGCAGCCAATAGATAATGGATGTAAGTACTTATAGATGTTTCAATCACTAGTATCGATAATATTATCATGGTCATAGCTGAGCCAGTACTTTCTCTGTACAGTATAATTATTTGTTAGGCCTAGGTGTGTCTAAATGTCCCACGTCTGGATAATAGTGTGAGGAATTACTAGTGTAGGAGCCACATTTTAAAAAGGTCCCGGCTCTTCCGAATATGAAATCGACTAATTTAATCGATACATACAGATACCGATCAGACATCGTAATTCAAGTTTCGAAGTAAACGTGGGACGTAAACGGTGTGTGAATAGTTGCTAAGTGCGTCAGCCCACGCGTCGCGTCCAGTCTTCTAGATCAATTGTCTCGTGTGTTACCGTTAACCATTGTTAGGTGTTACATGAATTGAAGCGTGGGCTTGCCGGGACACGGATTTTGATTTATCTGGAATATATTGTCCAGAGAAAAATGGGTTCTGTCGGCAATTACGTATGTTATGAAGGTGCTTTTGTTTTTTATCGATAAAGCTAATCTCGGAATGTTGTAGCAATTGTTTTGTATGGCATTAAAACTCGACTATAAATAAATAGTCGGTAGATAGCATATACCTATATGTTTTTAATACCAATATTTTAGTTCAGAAAAATTATGTATTTCTAATCTAAATATTGACCGTAAAAGTGTCTATCAGAAAATTAGAAAATATTTAATGCAAATTGGACCTAATTCCCAACAAAAGATTTCCATAAGCCCTGTCGGCCTCGCTCTTTATATCAAACGGACATTAAATTATTTATTACATTACATTGATATCCCTATAAAACAGTTTTAGTATTATAAGATATTGGAAAACCTTTGTAACATTACGCAGCTGTGATCATAATAAATAATTTAACGGGCATTTATGATACACTAACATTCCACCGCCAATACCAATTCAGGAAAAGTAAACAATATTATTATTCACTAATGTAACACTTCAAAAGAAACCGTACCAAATTAACACTGAAGGCAAAGTATGCACTAACCATATGCAATATATGACCAGTGAGACTTGGACTCTGACATTTTATTAGCATCCTCCCAAACACCTAATTTATACATGAAACGCAAGGGACGCGGTAGACCAATCTATACTGGTTAGTTTGTCTGGCGCCAAGTTTCGATCTACGGAGAGGAACAACACTACAAGCATTTTCGCGCGCGACGCGTTCGGACGTACCGAAACGCTCTCTTTGGCAGGAAATTCGAAAATCGAATTATGAAATTGTGAACAATAAAAATGATATAAAAAAGTTAGGCTGACTGTTATTGTTTCCTTGGTCTTTAAAAATAAAATGATGGTTTCTAAAATATTTCGTGCGTTTTTTGTTATATGTTTGTTTTCATTAACAAAAGGTAATATCGTAGTTGATGAAGAATGTTTAAATTATACCGTATATCCAGTGCAATACGAGCTAAATGTTTTTCCGTATGTGTTAGCGGACCATTCCTATTACGACTGTGAGTTGACTATTACTATAATTGCAAACGCTCCAAATGTGAAAGTGATTGAATTAGATGCCAAGGATTTGGAAATCGAAAGCGGATCCATTAAAGTTTTTGATGGACCCCGAGATATTATAAACAGCGCCCGGCCTTTTGAGTACAATGATTATACGAGTAAATTATATATTTATTTGAAGGAACCATTGAAGATGTACCACGTTGGAAATAGACAATTTTATTATATTAAAATTTCGTTCAGGAGATTCGTGAAAGAAAACAGTTCAGGATTGTTTTTAGTGAAATATTACGATGAACAGACCCAGGATTTTAAGTAAGTATTTTTTTTAAATAATCGTATTCTAAGGTGCTTAACACAAATGAGGTTTTTATCTTGTTTTCGATGATCAATCAACCTAAACAAAAATATTAAAATTATAAGACTTTAAAAAATATATTGGATGACTAAAACCTCTTTCTATCATATGAGGTTTCAATGCATTCGATATATAGAACACTTTATTTAAAAGCTCTTCTATTCTAAAATAGTACCTATGAGTCATCTACTTATTAATGAAACACTATAAGATATACCTACATGTACTTACCTATGTGTACATTACTTATTTATTATTATTATTTTAATTTAATTACATAAAAACAATATTATTTTTATATTAAAAATAAAGGAATAATGTAACAATAAAAAAGAAATGAATATCGGTCCTTTATCGAGTCTTATAAAAAAATAAATATAAATAACAATAAGAGTTATTTAATTTATTAAATATTTCAAATACTTAAAGCAATCGCTTCATGATTTGATTACAATAGTGATGTGACCTTTTAAACTGTAGATGCTCCTGAAACCTCTTGTTGGTAATTTTGTATTGTTTAGTGACGTACTCGTATTAATACAATGATGCTAATGACATTGCAACACGCTTACATATTGTGCTAAGCAAAAAAAAATGCGAATAACCTTGTTGGTAGACTTGTCTGGTAAGAATTTTATATTTGGAATTATTACAAAAATCCTATCGTTAATTAAATGGAATCGTTATTTTAAAGTTACTGAGTAAAAGTTTGGTCCATCGTTTCGTTTTGTCATCGCTTAGTTTTATCATTTTTTTATTTATATTTACTGATTGAACTTTCAGTATTAATTGCCTAGTGGCATGGACCATAGACTATAAAGATATAGGCCTTGAGTTTCAACCTAAGGCCTGCTTCTTTATTCTCCTCTCTCCATTTCTCCAGTCCTGGAAATAGTGACGGATATTATGGATAATAATCGTTTCAAATGCTTGCGTATTATCTTGATTTTATGTGAACGTATAGTCTGGCAACTCTTCAAAGTCTTTATAAGGGTAATCCGATGGACTATAGCCTAATATCTCTGAACTGATCACAAATCCAAACTTTAGTATCTTACTAACAATTTCATAGTAGAAAAATCCAATAAAAAGTGAGGCAAATTTGGTAGGCAGGGATCGTAGCTCGTGGCATTCTGTTGTTTCTGCCTACCCCCATGGCAAATAGGCTCGATTTCCTCATCATTGAAATAGAAACCTGGAAACAAGATTCAACAGTCAGGCAGTATAATTACACACACGCCAAACACGCTACCCGTTCTTTTGGCATAGCTGCAGTTGAGTAAAACAAAAGTAGAACATAATATAATGACATAATGTTTATAAATAAATTAGTGTTTATATAACTTCTGAAGCGCAAGGCCGGTCGGGTCAATGGCAAATGAGAATAGTGTTCAAGATAAAGACTGTGACCCACAAACGTATTAGTCACATAATTAACGTGAATAGTACATTATATCGTCAACATAATATAATAGATAACAATGTTATGAGGTCCTATTAGAGTGTTAGAGTGGAGACCGCGTTTGGGCAAACATAGGTAGTGTGGGACGCTGGACCGACGATCTGAAGACGGTTGTTGGCAGTGGGTAGATGCGAGCTGCCCACCGGGATGGTAGGCTCTCTTTGGGGGAAGCCTACGTTACATACCTAGCCAGTGGACGGCAATAGGCTGATATACATACATAATTAGAAGGAGTTTCACTATGTGAAGAGAATATATCAAATGAGAATTGAGGATATCCGTAGAAGAACACATGTCACTGACATAGGCGTAGCATAGCCACACTCAAGTAACAATATATCTATGTTATCTAAAAAAACACTACTGGGAAGATTTTTTGGCTGAAATGATGATGATGATGATGTCCTCCAAGACGTATCCATTGACGGCAAAACCCTGTTAGTCCTCAGTAGTCTGTCTTCACTCGTGAGCTCTGGCATGATTCGCGAAATAAGATGATTTGGAGTTTCAAGTGTGATATTACATCATCATTAGATGATGAATATAATATCACACTTGTAACTCCGAAAGATCAAGCTGAAAAGTACCTACTTACACATTTAAGTCCACAGTTTGATGAACGTTTTTAAAACCATTGTAATGTAGGAGCAATTAATTATATTATTAAAGCGTACTGCCTCAATAAGCGAAAAAAAAGACATTTTGTTTTTATTAAACCAAAAGTTGTAATATCATATTTACATGAAAGGAAAACTACTTGTGTTTTTTTTTGTATTGTAAACTGTATATTCAGGAATACAGGATACAATTCATTGTGGCTAGTTAGAATTCCATTTGTCAACATTATTCTTAATCACCATTTTTCAACCTATTTCGCGTTCTTGACATTGTATGATTCTCTAAACTTAACAAATATAAAACTGTAAAAGTGTTATGTAATTTTTACAATAAATAATATTAGTTTTATTTATTTATTTTTCAATTCAATCAGAAGTAATTGCCAGATAGTAACAATATATGGGCACCGCTTATTTCTAATGGAATCTCTTACAGCATGATCCATGAGAAAAACACTAAACATGTAGAAATAGGGACATTGTGAATGAAAAGTGTAATAATTTAAATACGAAATCACAAAAATATAATACTAAAGACCTATTTTAGTAAATGACTGCTTATTTATTCCATTCCAATTTTGAATTCATTTGATAGAAGGCCTCCTATCCAGGTGTGACGAAACAGGCCACACGTTTTCTAATAAAATATCACGTTATTCTAAATTCAAAATTATGATGAATTCCTTTTGTTGAAAAAAAATATTATAATAAATATTTTCTATACTCGTTGATACAGTTTGAATGAATAAGGATGTGTGAATGAATGACTGACCAAAGGAATGGTTCACGGTTGCCGGCGGAAAATAGCATTTGTATTTTTTATCAGTTCTGGTAATTAGCTGCTTCGTTGTAGTTTTGATGATGTAATTTTAGTCATTGCTAATTTTATATTACCTACACACAACCTTGCATTCAATCGTTTCATTCAATTAAATGGTCTTTTGTAATTATGTCACCAATACAACTGTGCCGTTGTTACTGGGAATTGAAATCTTTGGCTATGGTTTTAAAGTTCAAATAACTTTAAATGTACAAATAAAGTGATGTGTTTTTGTAATTGCTTCGTTCGTTAATTTTCATTTTTTTTTGCAAATTGTACATATAGGTACATACTTATTACCTATATCATCATATCAACCGCTAGCCGTCCACTGCTGGACATAGGTCACCCACAAGGATCGTCACGAGGCCCGGCCATGCGCCGCCCGCATCCAGCGGATTCCAGCGATTTATTATTATTATTATTACCTATATATTGTGAATTAATTAAAATTCTAATTGCATTAATAACTGTACCATATTTACAACATATTGTAGGTAGCGTAGTCTGTAGAGACCTTGACTTGCAAGTTGAGACCAAGTCAAGGTCTCTACAGACTACGCTACCAACCATAAAACAGGAACAATTGAGATTTCAAAAATACGAGATAAAATATCACAGTTTGGCATTTTATATTAATACGATCTATAGTATAAGTGATTTGCTTGCTTTATTTACAAATGCAACATCAAAGCACAGTAGACTCATATTTAAAAAAAAGTTACTACATCAGTCAGGCAATCTGCAAAGCTACCTGAGAGACTTACTCACTGCCTTTCAAGTCTACCGACTGGTATACACTGCTGGGCACGGCTCTCCTCCTTTGAGAGGAATTAGGCTTTATAGTCCACCACGATAGCCTACTGCGGGTTGGCAGACTTCACCCGTTATCAAGAAAATCTCTCAAGTAGGATTCCTTCACCGCTTGACCATATAATAAATACGCACATAACTTCCAAAAAGTCTTGGTTTGAATTCGAGATCTCTGTTATCTCAGTCCACTGGTCACATTACCAAGCTAAAGCTTTGCCTATATATAGTTTGAAAACAGATATATCCAAATAAGTAACTAGGTATTAAAATTATAGTAATGTATAAAATTAGTTATACTATATAATAGTTATAAATACCTCTAATGTCTTTGCCATGTCCAGTACCTAATAGCGAAGTACCAGTTTTTGTTGTATCTCAAGTTGGTGTCTTAAGGTCGATTACCATCTTTGTTCTAGTCGGCCTTCTCTCCCACGTGCAGTCTGGAGCATGCACCGTATTTATGGGCAAAAACCATAAATATAGAGTGACTTTATTGCTGCTATACAGCTCTATGGCACGTTTAGGTGCCAGTGTCAATATAGACGATTAGGTTTTATGGTTTTTGGTAATGTTGGTGTTGAATTGTTTGGTAGAGTTATTAACGTTATTGTTTTAATTGAAGAAGATTTTGGATTGTAGTACCTTACTTTTGAGGCATTCTTCATTTTCTTTTGTGATTTAAACTTAAGTTGTTTCAAATACACTTTATTATTATTATTATTATTATTGATCAATTTCAAGATGATCTAGGCCAGGGAAATCATTAGAATGAGTCAAAAAATAATTAATTGTTATAGACATTTATTTAAAACTAAAATTCCGTAAGGTATCGGTCTCATCAATCAGGCAAGACAAGAATAAAATGAGAAAAAAATCATTGGAAATTAATAAATAAAACAAAGTATTTTTATATGGATTCGTTGTGCAATGTCGACTTGGTGGCGTAGTGGCTGAGCGATCGGTTTGTGCGTCACGGGTTGCGGGTTCCATCCCCGCACGGAGCAAATATTTGTACATTCTACAGGTAGCTGTTCCGGGTCTGAGCGTTGAAAATTTGTGTTTGTAAACGCACCCACGACACAGGAGAAAATCATTTATTTATTTATTTATGATAGTGTGGGGCAATGTTTAAAAAAATGTAATGTGTACAGGCTATGTATTTTATGAAAAATATTTTTGTTATGAATCAACCATCCAGTATCGGTAATACAACAAGCAACAAGGCTTGTACGCTTTGTTCGGAACTAGATTTAAGAATACAAGCACACACGCACGCACACATTAAAATAAGACAATATCTAGGATGCTACTACAAATTTCATAGAAAAATGAGTTCAATTACCATGTCTTCACGTTCCGTAGTCGCATGCAACCAATGAAGCAGTTAATGTCTTTAATCACTTTACTCACTTATCCAAAATCAATGAACTGAAACAAATGAATAAATTATCCCTCGCTCCACTTGAAACCATACCTTGTGTATAGTTTTGTCGCTTAATTCGCTAAATAAATCGTCTGCCCAACGTCACGGCTCATTACTCCTGCTAAATGGGACATACGCTTGATCGCTGTCACACTCGCGAAACTCAGACACTTATCAAAACGTCTGCTATTTAAGATGATGTGTTAATTTTGCTCAACTCATTGTTTTTTTTTATATTTATAGACTCATTTATTTAACATACATGAGGTTTAAATAATTTAGTATTACACCTACGCGAGTACTAGACATTGAAATTTCAATATAACCTTCCACAGTAGAGTACCTACAGTATTAATTTTACATACATTAGGGCGTTTCTAGTTCGTCCCTTATTGGATAAATACGTGAATAATCTAGATTTAATTTCCATGCATTACATCATGTTTATTTACTCGTGTATTTCTTAATAATCACGTCTTTTTAAATGTAGGCTCGTCTTGCATGACAAAATGCTTGTTGTAGTTGTACTAGCAGTCTCGAAAACTTCAAATACGTACCTATTAGTTATATTATTCACAATATGGTCGAATATTTAGATCAAGGGAGGGTTCTAACTACAAGTATTTGTAGTTATAGGTAGGTATATTGAAAATTAGAATATTAAATAAATAATAAATATTCCTTGACATTATGACACAGCGCCATCTAATTCCGAACTAAGCAACGAGTCTTGTGTTACGGATACTAGTCGGTTGATATACTACATATATACTTCTTTTTTTGTAAATACATACATATTATACATATATGATGAGATACATCCATGACTCGGATACAAATGTTTATGCTCATCACACAAACATTTGTCCCTACCGGGATTCGAATCCGGGACCCATAGCACAGCAGGCAGTGTTAACTACCGTTGGACTAATTGGGTGGTCGAAATTAGTTAATCGCAACGTTTTGAATCCTTTAAGACATCCAAGGCAACGAGTAAACTAAGATTACTACGGTTAAATAATATCAATAAACCACAATAAAGGTCGTAAAAACTGTTTTAAAACTGTGCTACACAAAATCCCCGTTTAGCATGAATACATTATTTAGGAAGAAAAATATCGACGTGCATAAATTGCGCATAAGTTTTTCTGCAAACTCTGACGTGTGAGTGTTTGCCGATTTTTTGTGAACAACTACAACATACAGACAAACAGACACTTCCGGACCAACGTGACATGGCCTTGGTCCATATCTTGAATAAGTGAGTTTCTTACGGATGGTTTGTTTGTTCTGTTGATATATTGAGCAAAAAGAGCGGCACAAATGTGTTGATAGTTTCCGCTCTTTTTTTCTAGTGCTAACTTAATGGTCCAAATTGACCTTAATGTATAAAACTTTCGTACCATTATACCATCGCGCCTGTCGTCCCCGAAGGGTTAAGCAGAGGTGTTCTAATACACACATTTCGCCGGTATGTTTTTAGGTCCCATGTAACAGGGGTGAGCTTATTGCCATCAACAGGGCACGAATCCAAACTCCGAGCTGTTATTGAGAATTTCATAGAAATACCCAATAACACTTTGCTCGACCTGGGAATAGAAATCAAGACCTCTTGCTCAGCAGTCACACTTACGACCACTAGACCAAGGATGCAGTTTTTAAACTATCAAGTCTTTTTTTCATTTTTCTTTCTGTTCTCTCTGACCATATAACTACTATCTGCACGTCCACTTTGTAATAAGCCCTTAAGTAAAGACGTGTAAATGCATCCAGAAATACAAATATCTCCATCCAAAAAACAAGCATACTTATTTACATTATTACATTATTATACACGCGCAGAGCGAGTGAACTTATAAAATGTTACCTACTTAGTACAAAGTTTCCGAAGAAAAAGGTAGGTACCTATTGAATTGTTTTGTCCTTACTGTTTCTAACATTTTATAATTGTGTATAACGCTAAAGGCGATAAATAAAGGTGATAAATAATGTAAATAGGTATGCTCGTTTTTTTGGATACAGATGTTTATATTTATGGATGCATGCGAACGTCCTAACATACTGCAAGAATAACAAAAAAAGACAGACTATAATGATATCTGTTTGAATAAATTAATTAATAAACACGAATGACTATAAAAAAGGTTTTAGTCGTAAGAGTTATTTTGCTACACTGTGTATACATTTATTGACGACTGGACTAGCGCTCGTTCAATGATCGGCTTGTGCATCATGGGTTGCGGGTTAGATTTCCGCATGGAGTAAATATTGGTACTATCTAGGTACAGGTAGTTGTTCCGGGTCTGGGCGTTTGTATAAAATGAAAAATTGTTTCTAATTACACACGACACAGCTGATAATGCTAGTCTGGGGTTTTTCTAACATTATTGATTGGTGATTCTATTTTTGTGTGTTCGTTAGTGTCAAGAAAAAGTTTATATAAAAGACAATAGAAAAAAAATGGAGGCACGAAGTTCGCCGGTTCAGCTAGTCTATAACAAAATAACCTTTATTTCTTCTGTTTCAGATATCTGTTTACAACAAGACTATCACCGAACAAGGCGAAGTATTTCTTCCCGTGTTTCAACGATCCGAGGTTCGAAGCTGTGTTCAAGTTCAAAGTGTATATTCTAAAAGAATTGCACGATATGCAGTTCACTAATACTAGTCTTGTCATCGCTGAAGAACAGAAGAGAGGCAGGTGAGATAAAAAGAGGTTTTAATTTGAAACTTACGTTGCTCTCGCTAATCTTAAGGCCTTTGCCACCAAGGAAGGCCATTGAACGTGTCTAAAAAAACAGGACTTAAAATGAGACTATAAAAAAATATTAAGATCAGATCGAAAAAACCGCAAAGCTTCAAACTTTATAAATACAATATATTATATGTATAAAATTTACATTATATTTGATCTACGATATATGGATATAGACAAATATTTGACTAACATACCAAAGTCGAAATTTAGCCGTTATTTATAGACGAGAAAGGTGTATTGTAGTTAACACTATACAAATACCGCTAATACGAAATAATAATTATATTCTTTATATAAATATAAAAGGCTGGATTGAATAACTATTTTAAAATACTCTATAACAATTATTAAATAATTCTCTATAATATTTCTTTGCTACTAGTCACAGCTTCCCACAGTAAGAAAGCTAGCGGGTCGGTTTCCCAATGATTACAATTTGGGGGTCTTCAAGTCACGAGTGAATAGGTATCTTCTAGGTAAGCGTGCTTCATCTTAGATCACATCGTCACTTACCATCAGGTGAGCTTGTGATTTGCCTAGACAAGATAATAAAAGGCACATGAAAGACGAATTTCTTATGAGACCAACCGACCCGAGCAGGGTTTACTTATCTTCCAATTTCTCTGCAATAATAATTCGCAATCATACTTAAATAAAAGACGACCAGTTTTTCCAAAAGGCGACATGACGTTTTCACTTCACATCCAAGTTGGGAGTTAACTAATCGGAAATAGAAAATATTTTCAACTTTCCACTTTTTGTCGGGTGATTGAGCTTTGAGCCTGTAAGGTGCGGCCTTACTGTAAGCGTATTTGCTTCTTACTCTAATCAAGATCATAACTTCTCTATACGTTTTGGATTCAGTGTACAGGTAAGTTTCATTTATTAGTAAAATAAATGAAAGATAAGCCAGACGTTTCAATCTGTACTAATTATTTAAAAGATTTAAATAATTCCGGGTCTTTTCCATAATTCCGACTATTTGGAACGTTGCAATTTTTAATAAATGAAACAAAAATATATATTTTTTGGATTTGTTTATTCGTCCTTGTATCATTCAACTGATTACTTATTATTATGACACTTTAATATTTTGAGCGACAAAATAATTATGTATATATTATTATCCTTAATATCGCCCATAAAACATTTTTTCCATATATGAATTTAAATACTGTATATTTCCCGCTATCTACCGCTGGCAGTGAGACCGCAGCGTGGGTGACAAGTCGATAATCCCTATAAGGCGACCGCTCCAACTCTCGTCACTGAGAATTGTGTCAATTATTGTGGTTGAAGAGCCGAGACATTACCGGTAACGACTATTGCGTACACGTTTTACTTAGAAATTTTTTGACGTACTGACGCTACAAGTACATATATGTATATGTGTTATGTTGGCATGTCATATGATTGTGTGTTGACCTACCTATATTGTATACATATCTCTATATGGACTTACGCTAGCATTCTCCACATCTATGTCGTGAGTCATTAACTGCAAAGATTAGGAAGTAATCGAGATATTAGGGATGTTGTCAATTTTTCGGTATTGATTTTATTTTAAAGGTCGACTCTTGTTTGTTATAAAACAATATATTTTATTTAAAAATATAGTAAAATAGAAGAATATTTATATCACCCGCCAAAACACATCTGTCATGCGATTACATACGTCACTAACCGCTAGACATGGATCGCTATTGATGAGAATTCGTCGAAATTATTTTTTCTTCATATGATAATTAATACACATAATCAAAATGAACACAAAGTATTACAAACTTTCACAGTTTCACGTCGATATAAACACAACAAACAGAAATGTTTGCGGCTTGTTTACTGGTTAGTGACGTCATGCGCTCATTTTGGTGTTTGCAGTCACGTGACAATAGAAGATAAATAAAACTTTTAAAAGTATTTTTAATAAATGGAATTTGATATATTAAATAAATGAAATGAGATTTCCGATGTTCTAATAATCCAAACTATAATAAAATTTACAAGTAACATGAATTTGTGATCAGTGTCAACATCCCTCAGAACCTCATGCTTAACAGCTACTACAAGATCGTGTGATTGTAATGTGGAACGTCGTTAGATAAGTTGTCCAAAAATAAATGTGATCGATCCAGGAGTATGAATTAAACTATAGGTATAGGAACCCGTAACAAAATGAATCGTAAAATTAAATAGAATGAGGAGGAAAAATATCACATTCCACTTCTAATAGACTGTATCATTATTATAATAAGGTCGTTTATCATCTCTCCGCGCACACGTACGAGAAACAAATCACGTATGCGTTGCTCCCTGCATTGTTTCAAATCCGGTGTCCTTTTTGTATGAATAAATGAATACATTTTTATAAACAAGCACCCATAATTTGATTGTGATGTTACTGCTTAGTATTTTTCATACATAATTAATAAGTTATCCATGACAGATTTTGATGGATACATACAATGTTATTGAGGTAACATTGTCTTTTATTTCGACGCTTCTTTTAAGTACCTACGTAGGCCAAAAGAAATTGGAGGTCGAACTGGAATCCGCTGGTTGCGGGTGGCGCATGACCGTGGCAATCATTGGGGGAGACCTATGTCCAGCACTGGACGTCTAACGGTTCATGATGATGATAAGCCAAAAAATGTTGTTAAAGGTTCCGGGTTAATAGACATTTTTTTTAACTATTAGTTGTTGTTGTGTATGTTATTTAGTATTCGAAAACAGACATTTCCCTTGAAGGAGTTGTTGGGTGTCTTGGTGTTATAGGGTAGAAGTAAAGTGTGACCGTACCAGTCACTACAAACTTTTTATGTTAAGCTTGGGGTAGGGTCTCCCAGACAGTATACTATGAATCGTTTGAAATAGACGATAGGGCCATTGTACAGCTATGTACCTTACAATGTAAATCAACCCTGTCGTCTATTTAATAGTTGGGTCAGTAATTATAACATCAAGACACTTAACACTTCAGTCTGCCCATGACCACGGATACCTACTATAAAATATTCAAACCATTGCGATTAATATAATACTAATATACCGCAAAAAATAATAAACACCTGGTCAAGTCCGCCCTCTTTAAAAGAAATTTTACAAGCTCCTTAGGGCTGAAACTACGTTAAGCGGACGCCTGCGCGACTCCATACAAAAGTGCTACTTACCCTTACGGAGACCTGCATGGGGCGTAATGGTATACTTTTGTATAGAGGCCGCGCGGGCGACCGTTTAACGCATTTTCAGCCTTTATATCAATGTCTGACATTCAAGTAACTGTCAGTATGAAATGACGGTAGGTACTTAGTCAGAACTGGAAAAAGTAATGTACTTTGAGCAATTGAGGACTCATCACAATGTTGATGTAATGTTTCTATAGGTCAGCTTAGGGATTTTATATAGTTCTTGGAATTCTAAGTCAAGGATGAGCCATAATGCATATTGTCATGACTAGTACTAATATTTAGTGCAAGTGAGCTAGGAATTACTAAAGGGGCTAAGTAATCAAATGAACGATATGGGAACGCATCAAAAATATATACATATATTCAATTATTTATATACCTTTTAAAGCAAATTTTAGGGCTGAAACTTAGACGCCCGCACAACTCTACACAAAATTCCCCCTTCCAGGGACCCTTTACAGGTAAAACCGATAATAATAGGTAATAAACTCTATACGCTTTTTAATAATTATCATATTCCACCTGCGGCTCAGCTCGCCTAGTGGCCTATGTGTAATTCTAATGTTATGAAGTATAATTTGTAATTCTATATATTAAATATCATAAATATCAAAACAGTGGGGACTGCGGTAAAATGAACCCAATTTTTTAAAAGAGTAAAAAAATCTTTTGTTTCTTGGATAGAGACCTCCCATATTACTTTTATCGGCCTATTAGATTTTTATATGTGTCATTTTGTTTCAGCTTGAAAGGCGAATACATTATAGTGGAGTACATGCCATCCCCACAAGTGGGCTTGCATCAAGTTGGGTTCCATTACTCGCGTTTTGCGAGCTTATATGCGAAAGCCCAGAAAACCAACGACACATTCATCCTATGGGCGCCGATCGACGAACTAAATGACTTCAAATTCATCCACGATTATGGAATCGTGATCATCAATATGATACATGAGTATGCAAAGGATAATAGGCCGTTAGTACAAGGGCCGATTAACTTAATTGCTGTGCCGGCTTCCAATGTCAATGGGTATGAAATTGGCAGTTGGAATCTACTAACTAACGGGTAAGTGACTGATTTAAGAACTGTTATTAATAAATAATGCTTTGATGATTTTCAATTACATGGTTAAACTTTGCAGATTTGACATACCTATTATGAGTATAAATACATTAAGATTGAAGTAGTTAAAGCCAATATTAAATATTTGTTTTGCCAATATAAAATATCTTTTTTTTTCTGGCTAATCTTCAAAACGAATTGATAAAAAACACGATATTTCTCGACAACAATATTCTTTATTTCATATCCACGTGGCTAAAAATCACGGACGAAAACAGCATTTTTTTGCAAGTACATCAATATAAACTAATCATTAACACGTTTTAATTATTAAAAAAACTTGTGATTCATAAAAATAAGATTATTGTTAAATATCTTAAAGAACAATAATATAAAAGCAAAAAATATTTTAAGATCGTATTAGTAGTAGTAGTATTAGTAACTGAACATATAATTTAATAGTCTTCTCTTGTGCGATATTTCAAGATAAAATAATTACATGTACTGCTAGTAGATATTTAAGTTCAAATTCTTTTAAAATAAATGATTACTGATGCACCATTATTCGTCAATACCGATAATAATCTAACCTTTAACCTAACAATATAATTTCACGTCAATGTTATCTGTTACTCAAACACTGCCCACGAAATTGACGTAATGTTTACAAAACACAGGGAAAACACGGCACGAGGAAGAATTTAATGACGTCGTTGTTTCTAAGAAGCATTTTGCTTCCTCTACAAAATACCCGCAAAACTTGACCCATATTCTTTAGTGAGTAAGTGCGTATTTTTGCGCAAGGCCAGACGGCCGATGAATAAGAAAATATCGTCAGCTGTAATAATGTTACAACGGTTGTTCTATTTCTCAGATTTGCATATTTTTATTGGAATTTGTATAATTGTTATCTTTATAATGTGGGTTTTAAAGAAATACTTTATATTATAAATTTGAAAAGAATTTACTTGGAAATTGAAATAAAACAACTTTTAAGGAGTTTTATCGTGGTATATACATCCATTTTGCAACCTATTTATTGCATCTATGGTAAATAATATCAATATACCGCCATTAAATCTGTACAAAAGTAGTTTAATTTTAATGTCTAGTGTAAGAAAGTAAATGCAAGAAGTTAGTATTGACTTGGCAAGTTTCCTATTTGAGACAAGTTCAAAAAAAGCTCTAAATCATTTATATTTATCTATTTGCCAATCTATTTATAGATCTAGTTTTTTAAGTTTATTATGAGTAATGAGACGCACTACATACGGAATAGTTTCTCACTCGATGTTTGCAAAAATACTGCAACATTGAAAAAAATGAAAAAAATGTTTTATATTCATCATCGTGATCGTTAGACGTCCACTGCTGGACATAAGTCTATATAGATAGTCTACATAGTTTTATACCATAGTCAATTAAATAGGCAATATTAAAAAAAAGTATCAGCACAAAGCTGTACTGCGCCATAATAAGTTTTTGATTTTTTTATTTATCACAAATACTTTCACAACAATTTGTTTTTCCATAATGCAACTTAAACCTCTTGGGTTTGAGTATGGCACTTACAATTTCTCGTAAAGTAACGTATTTACGCATTAATATACTTTATTTTTATGACCTTTAATTCCAGCTTCAAAAAAGGCAACTGCCGCATGCGCGTTATGAGTTACGCTGATCTATGTTTCCGCAACATATTTTCAGGGCTCACAAAATAGCCGCCATCGATCAGTTCACGAGCATCAAGCAGATAGAATCCATGACGTTTGAATTAGCCCAGCAGCTCAGCAGGATATGGCTGGGAAATCCTGGGGAGGTAGAACGGACCAGATGGAAGGAAGAATGGTTCAAGGAAGGCATGGCTACCTACATGGCTTATTATTTTTTGACTCAGGTGAGTTATAGCAAGATATTTATTTCATAGCTTATGACATCGTTATATAAAGAAGTTTTTAAAATGTACCAATATTATTTTTTTAAATAAATTAACTACATATAATATTTCATTAAATTTAGCTATCCAGCGTTTTGCGTGGATGGTGGCGTTTGTCTTTTTAATAGATAAATTGCTATTTATTACCTTTAAATACACTTTGGTGGGTCATGATCACGAAATTAATTAGTTTTTTATTTTTCTATAAATCATTTAATATGGATGATAAAATACGTAAAGCAACGTGACTGCCTCCAACAAATAATTAAGAGAAAGACTTGAGCATAATAATTAAAGTATCTTGTTCTGCTGACGAGTCTCAATATAATACACCATTGATAACAAATCCTTAATCAACAATTACAGTACAATTACGGCATTTCAAATCCACAACGAAGACCACTGGCCGCATACGGTCTCCATATGAAACACAAAGCGATGGCAGTCGACTGGCACCGCAGCACCCCAGCATTAGAAACCTTCAACACTTCACTAGCCATAGAGATACCCTCCAGGTATAAGGAACTGGTGATGATGAAGACTGGAGCAATATTGTGGATGTTGGAGAATTGGGTGCAGTCTGATAAGTTTCATCAGGCGCTGGTCAATTATATTCATTCAAGGTAATATTTCATTATGATCTACCCATTATTGTCTCACTGCTGGGCACGCAGTCTCCTCTCATATGAGAGGGATAAGGGTATAGTCCACAACGATTGCCTACCACGGGTTGGTAGGCTTCACATGTCATCGAGAAAATCTCTCAAGCATGAAAGATTCCACACGATGTTTTCCTTCACCGTTTGAGCATTTGAGAAATACGCACATAGCTTTCGAATAGTCAGTGGTGCGTGCTTTGAATTTGAACTCGAGACCTTTAACATCTCAGTCTACTGGTCACATCAGTAGGTTACCACAGCTATAGGAAATATTGACTTGACATTTATTAATAAATTTAATTTAGAACCTAGAACCAATATTACTATCGTTATTAATTGCAAATAAATCTAATAGCGTCCATAATATGTCTAATAATTCTATCTGCAGAAGAGGCAAATACATATCTCTACAAGATTTCACGACGACCCTAGACCATGACACTATTGAGTGTCTGCACCAGTTCTTCAACGGTTCCACGGCATCTCGTATCCTTGGATCTTGGTTCAAACGGCGAGGGTACCCGGTCATCAACGTCCAAGTACTAAGAGACCGAACTCCTAATGCTATTCAGTTGAAGCAGGTTCGTAGATATGGTTTTTTGACGACTGTTTTTCTTGACAAATTTGAGCAATCGACTTCTATATCACATTGAGGATTATCACAGAATTGGCGGGCGTATGGTCTACCTGAAGGGAAACAGTTACCATAGCCTAAGGACGTTTTCAACAATGTAGAAGTGTCGGACGCGAGTTGCCGAGTTGGCATTTTTTAAGAGCCCATGTAGTTGTTATTAAAAAACCTCGGCACTAAATAATCTTCTCAATTTGATTAAATAAATCTACAGTAAGTAGTTTCGGGTCTAGGCTATCAAAGTCGGTGACACGATACAGGAGACAATATTTGATCACAAAGCTTTCTTCTTAAAATAACCCCGTGTTAAAATTCTGATGATTCCTATTCCTATTGATAGGGATGCAATGTCCAGATAATCTGAATTTTCTTTTGGTACCTAAGTAGAAGCCAAAGTGTTTTTGCCGAGTTCCACATTTTTTATTAAACCTTATTTTACAGAGGCAGTTTAGCTTTACCCACGAAAATCGCGAGGATACGGATTATCTGATCCCAATATCGTACGTCGTCCAAAACAACCACACTTGCTACAACTGTTACCAGCCAAGGTTCACTATCGGAGCTCAGACTTACACTTTTGGGGAGAACCTCAATGATGGATGGATTATACTTAACAGGCAAGGTTCAGGTGAGTTTTGGAGAATTGTTCCCTTAACGTCAGAATTTAAGACTTTACCTACATACGTAACTAAATGGCGATTCATTGTCTATATGTAATTTCCTAAAAATCAGTGTTTGTAAAAATATAACTTAAGTTTACAATCTTAGTGATCAATGTTTCAATAAAATTAGACATTCTACTAGAACTATTTTTCTACGGATTTTATGATACCATTTTGTTATAATATGGTGTCTTGATATTAATTAATCCAGAGGTTTCTGTTTCTTCAACATCCATAGAGTCAGTTTACCCATGGTTACATGACCATGTATATTTATTTAAAAATTAATCTTATTTAATGTTATCATGACGTAAGCGCCAATTTTAATACAATTCCTGTTTCTTAAAATATAAAGAAATACAATGGGGAGCCACAAATAACACCAACTATAAAATTGAAAATATCAAAAGATTCTATTCACAAAATGCCATAAAAACGAACCACTTATTGAGTCGTAATCGCTCATAATAGTAATACTAAAAGCGGCTGAACTTGACAAGTCCTTGGCTTAGCAATGAATCTATTTGTGTGATCTCTGTAATACCCACGCTCTCAAACAGCCGCTGATGTATTTACGATATTGCATGCGAACGGCGAAACGCAAAATTCTTCAATGTTTTATATTATATCTACGTTTGACTAAAATAAAGCGAGACTTTAAATATGAATAATGCGCCCGTGACCATGGATGCTGTAAAGACATGAGCCTGAAAGTCGGACAGTAGTTTTATTTAAAAAATTATAATATTTGCGTAATTCAATTATATTTTGAGATATAGGTACTTTTATTATATAAAGTACATTTATAAGCCCAAATTGTAACTATGATAAATTCTATTTAGGCCCTATTTTTGTAGGACCAATCAATATATTTATATACCTACATTGTTTTTTTTTTGGTCCTTCGATACAAATCAGAAATGCATTTGACACGTTTCGCGATATCCATATGTGCTATAGTTTATTGGCTTGACAACAACTTTTAACGGCAGTTTGATGTGAAATATAATTTTTATATTTGCCTTTGCACCGCTTGAAATAACATAGGTATTTCCCGCTTATTATTTTCAGGATATTACCGCGTGAATTACGATGCAGTGACTTGGAAACTCATAGCAAAGACTTTGAAAGAGAATATGTTAACCATAGATGAAATGAACAGAGCCCAAGTGAGTTCCGAATAATATTCGAATTATTTTATTATCTGTATAAAATGTTGTTACTATTAATATTATGTTCAAATGGAGTTGTTTGTTTTAATAGTCTTAATGCAAGTTTATCATAATTATCATATAAATAATAAGTTTAAAAATCATTTTTATATTGTAACAATACCTTACGTTTATGTGTTTGTTCCGTTCATCTCAAATAAAATTCATCGTTTCGGTGCACACAGTTGCTCATTTTATTAAAAAAAACTTTTTTTAAAATCTAATATTAACAGTATTTTTCCTGAAATATTTTGACAACATTTGGAAAACGAAATTAATAACTAAATTTAAAATATTATAATGTTATTATTTAAAATAAGCTAAATTAAATATAAAAAGCAGATATTTCTAACGTATTACAGATAGTAAACGACGTATTTGCTCTTTACGCGGCTGGTGACCTAGACTTACAACTAGCCATGGAGATTCTAGACTATTTGGATCTAGAACACAATCCTACAGTATGGGAGGCAGTTGTGGCCGGTTATGAGCTTCTGTTCATCGAAGGAACCAGCTGTAATATGACTAGGCACCTTTATTGGGAATGGGAGGTAAGTAGCACGCAATTAATTTATTTTGAGGACCTGATTAGTGCAGTGAAGGTCTTGAAAACAGCGATTCTGAGCTGTTCTGCGAGGCTATAAATAGGTTTCTATCTAGTATGATTTATAAAGTCGTCGCATAGTTTGATTATTTAAGGATATGCTGTGCATTTATCACAGAAGGAGATCTAAGTGACCTATGGAGCAGGTCCTAAATCAAACATTTTAGCAACAAAACCATAACTCTCAACGATTGACGTTTCTCGGATGTTTTAATAAAGGAAGATCCATACTTAATACTATAAATGCGAAAGTGTGTCTGTCTGTCTGTTACCTCTTCACGCTATTACTTCTGAATCGATTTAAATGAAATTTAGTATAAAGATAGCTTGAGTCTCGGAGAAGGACATAGGATAGTATCTATCACGGAAATCATCCCTTAAAGGGGGGAAAAGGGGGTGGAAATAAAATTACTAATTTTACGCAGACGAAGTCATGGCAAAAGCTAGTTAAATAATTGTTCTTTTCTTCATCATTTTTTTTTTAATTTTCCAGAACTTCATGATCAAGAAAATATCTTCAATCTACACGCATCTATTGAAGAGTAAGGATAGGCAGATGTTAATCAGACTGTTCAGGAGTAATGTGGTGGAGCTGGCCTGCTCGCTCAACTACCAACCATGTCATGCACATGTGAGGAGAATGTACATCGAAGACAGGAGGGGGATGCATAAGTGAGTTCTAATGTTATGTTAATAGGATCTATTTTTGGACTGGCACACTGAAGCCTGGTGATTTGTAAACTGATGATTGAATTTATTGTCCTTATCATATCTAAAAACTAGTCTTAATTTTGTCTTCATTTTGGTATTTCATGCTATCTTATACACGAAGTACAGTCTTAGCAGAGCTGTGGTAGCCTAGCGGTGTGACCAGTGGACTCAGATGTCAGAGGTCTCGAGTTCGAACCCAAGGCGTGAACCACTGACTTTTCGAAAGTTATGTGCGTATTTATCACATGCTCAAACGGTGAAGGAAAACTTCGAAAGGAAATGTTGTAATGCTTGAGAGAATTCTCGATGGCATATGAAATCTGCCAACCCGCAGTAGGCTAGCGTGGTGGACTATAGCCTATTCCTATCCTAGACTAGACTATATCCCAATTGAGAGAAGACCCGTGCCCAGCAGTGGGACATTAATGGGTTGATGATGATGATGATGACAGTCTCGAACTTCGAAGACAAACACCTCAAAATGTGTCGGGGTTTTTTTTGTTTAATAAATTTTTATTTTGTATTTTTTTTTCCAGTTTATTCCCCGACTGTCGGATGTCCTACTTCTACGTTTTGGGCAATGAAACCTTTAGCAGTACTTACTCGCGGAAACTCCTCGCGATTGAAAAGGAGGACAAAGCCAGTGCTGAAAGAAAAATGTTAGTATAATTATTATTTTTAATTGAACTTTTTTATTTGCTCAATTGTTTTAATGGTCGATTACTGAAACAGTTCACAATTTAAAGGAGTCTTTAAATATAGTGCCAACTCCTGTCTATTTCACTCGCCTGCAAATCATACAAGAACAATTAATTTATTGATTGAACAATATTATTATGTTTTCGTATTTCAGACGTGAAAGAAACAGATTTTTCGTCAAGTTGCCAATAGGAGAGCAGAGACCCATGCCTATTGCGATGTCTACTACTGAAAAGGTACGCTACATCAAAATACTTCTCATTTTAACTGCCCCGTTTGTTTTTTTTATTGCGATAAGGGGGCAAACGAGCAGGCGGCTTGATGGTAAGTGATCACCGCCGCCCATGGACATTTGCAACACCTGCAACACCTGTTTTTTTTTTATTGCGATAAGGGGGCAAATGCGTTGCACACCCCTGCAGAAATCGTTTTGGTTTCTTAAAATAGGGAATTACTAAACTGACAGCAAAAGGAATGTCCATGCTGTCAGAATAATCACTCCCCAACGAGCTCTAGTAACCTTACTCACTCGCAGAGAGACAACCATTGTTGATTCACTGCGGTCTCCTGTAAGGAATCTCGCTATGCCCTACCTCCTCTAAAATTGTAATGGCCATACGATCATCGGCGCATGCAATGGTCCAGGTGCGATGCATAGGTTGGTTTGGTCGTAAAATGTGAATGCTGGGCAGGAGTTCTTGTGTTCGATTCCCAGGATTCTAGCAAAGTGTAATTGCGTTTTTTTATGAAATTATCTGTAGCAGCTCAAAGTTTGATGGCTATAGGCTGGCCACTTATTACATGGAATCGAAATAGCAGTGAGATGTGGGTGTTTATTATAATTATCTGCACTTCTCTGCCTCACACTTCACTAGTATCCCGCCTATTGCCATTAATCGAGCACAAATCCAAATTCCAAGCTACGACTGAGATATTTCTAGAAAAAACCGAATAATAATTATAATAATAATATTTCTGGACATTATGACACAGCGCCGTCTAGTTCCGAGCTAAGCAACGAGGCTTGTGTTACGGATACTAGCTGGTTGATGTACTACATATATACTTCTTTTTTGGAAATACATATTATACATAGATACATCCATGACTCGGAAACAAATGTTTTACGCTCATCACACATACATTTGTCCCTATCGGAATCCGAACCCGGGACCCATAGCACAGAAGGCAGTGTTAACTACCGCTGGACTAATTGAGCCGTCAACCGTTTGTTCTTTATAGATAATGAATCCAGAATTACGAACATTAAACTTATGATGGACGGTTAAATTTTGATATAATATTGTCTATTTGTTTTACAGCCAACGCAAGCCGTGCCTGCAAAACTACAAAAAGACGGCAGTACAACAATTGGATACTCATTAACTGTACTAATTCTTGCAGTAATTATGAGTATTTTCATAAGTTAAATACCTATTTTTTATTACAATATAAAATTAGTAGGGTCGAGATTCTCAGTTATAACAGTAACTGTTTAAGTGATTTTTTTTAATACGTTTTAGTCGCTTCACAACTATAAATTAAAATTTTAATTTATTTACATTTTCACTAAACTCGTGAAAAAAAATCCTTTCGTTAATAAATATGGTCAAAAAATAAAATCGTTAAATAAAAAACAAAATATTTATTGATCAAAATAAATTCGATTGACATAATTTTCTATACAATTCGAAGAATATTGATTATTTTGTCGATGGTCCTAATGTAAAAGTCGTACCTAATGATATGTTTTCATGGTTTTGGTGTTAGGATGAAAAATAAAATTAAATAAGTATCACTTCGAAAATAAGACTTCATTATTGATTATACAATTGAAAAATTGATTGTGGTTATTTAATTTATAATCAACTATTTTAAGTTTGTATTTAAATTTATGATTGTATTTTATTTGTCTCTCTGCCTTAATTTTTTTAATTATCTATTGTTATTATGTTTGTGTTATATCAATTATTATCTCCGCAAGATCAGACAATTATAATTTTCTAAAGTATTTTGTAAGCCAGCATCCTATTTATGTAAAAAAATTGCTTATAATTTAACAAGTAGTTTTAGCCCACATTTTTAGAAGAAGCGGGCATTTCTTCTAAAAATGTGGGCTAAAACTATCTTGTTTTAACCCACATTTTTAGAGTTATAGGTTATTCGACATTTTGTGTTTTAACAAAGAGTGAGTGGACTTATGGTTCTACTATTAGATACAGGTTTTATAATGATTTCCTAATCTATTTATTTATAAATGTATGATACAATGAATTAAAATCATCACATTTCTTTATTTTTGGGATATTATGTCATACCATTATTATATCAATGCAAAATCTGTTAATTCGTATATATTTATGTCACTGCAGCTTTTAATTGCAACTGTTTTTCCATTAACATATTTATATAATGATAATTTTACGGTTTAATTCTAGTCATAATAATATACTGAAAAATAAATAAAACACTTTTTTGTATTCTTAACCGATTTATTTAAGTTTTATAAATTATGCAATATGTACATATTACACGATATTTGTTTTTAAAATAAAATAAACTTAAATGTGCCTTAAATGTAAGTATCATAATAAGAATGATTTATTTAACTAAAAATAACTTGAATTATTTATTATAATATGTTTTTTACATTTAATAAAATTGTTTTACTTAGTACTACAGCTTACTTAATTTTACTAAATTTGAAGCAAGAGGACGCGTTTGCTTCAGATTCAGATTTTAAACCTTAATATTTTTTTTAACTTATGAATACAAAATAAAATTATGAGTGAAAATGCAGTAAAAAAATCACTTACTAAATTCTTACAACCGAATATTCTAACAATATTTTAATTAAATAATATTCTCGTAATTCTGATTACACACTTTAAAATTAAAACTTATTATATAAATAAATTATATATTAAACATTATATATTTTATTAAACTAAATCACTTTGTGCAATTCTTGATGTTACTAAATATAAGGTTAATATATTTGACTAAAACTAAAAACGGTTAAATATAATCGACTATTCTAATTCTTTTTAATTAATATAAATATTATATTATATAAATTTCAAGCATTCTCATTACATTCAATGTAGCAAGACGTGATCATCCAACGCAGCTTTCTCAAATACAAATATTGATTTATAATAAAATCGATAAAATGTTACATTATAGCAAGCAAGTTAATCGATATTGTTAAAATAATGTACTCGATAAGCCTAAAAAACTGCAAATAATATCGAGTCCAGATAATATCGAGTTTTTTTACGTTCAATTCTTTCAATCCATTTCACCTTAGTTTTCTAATTATTTTTTAAATAATAATTATTTTTACTAAATTATTTACGAGTAACTTAACCATTTTAGCTTGTATTGTAGAGTTATTATAATAAATCTTAATTTAAATCGAATAAATGATATTTTTCCTATACGTACTCGAAATAAACAAAAAAAAAATCCTAAACTAAAAAATATTTACATAATTTTGAAGATTAAATCAAATCTCTGCAATAATATTACTAACGTAATATTTAAGAGCAAAATTAAAGCATCTTTACAGGTTTAAGGTTCTTCTTAAAAAAGTAGTAATATCAGAAGAATTCTTTACAACAAAGAACAGTTTTAATCTTCAATTTCTATTATCGTTAGTGATTTAATAGCGCCACCATTATGGAAACACAGAGTGCCACAACGGACAGCATCAAGGTAGGTGCGTGGTTTTCATCTATCCACTCATACACCTCATCCATAAAAGCCCTGTCCCAATCCAGATTCTCGAGAACTTCCAGCAGAATCCTATCTGCCGTCAGCTGGGAGTCATCCAGATTGTTATTTTGAGCTTGCACCCAGATTCGGAACTGTGGAAAGATTTTAATTTATGTTATTAAAGGATTGACTCGAGATTTGAATTGATGAAGACGAATAATAATTTAAGAGATCAGTTCTTGTCAATGAGGCAATAATTACAATTTTTTATTCATAGACTGAATAGGTTGGTTGAACTTGGTTGAATTAGCGTAGTTACTACTAGCGTAGGTACTTTTTCTCACTCAGAGAATAATTGTCTATTAAAGGACATTAATAAATAAATGCAAATCACGTTTTTTTCTCATAGTTTTTATACTCACATCTGTACTTAAATCATTGTTAGCCATGTTTTCAGCTAGAGCTGCTATTACTTCTTCTAGCTTTTCGGCACCACCATACCTAAAAATAGGAAAAATAATATGATATTCACAATAAATTTTACTTCTTTACTATTATTTGTTTCAACAACCATGACTGTTTTTATATGGCCTTTTCTTGAACTTTCTTCTGCAGTATATCTATACTTACATATTCCTGACTTCTGCAGTTCTCATACTGATGAAATTGACGGCGATGTTGGCGTTCTCATAGCTGCTTTCTGCTACTGCGATGAAGATTTTTACACGCTCTTCAACCCCGTAACGAGTATTTGATGATATAGTCTCTTCTAACAGACTGAAATGAACAATAAGCAGATCAAAATAAGATTTGGAAATACACATTGCGTAAGTAGAATAAAATATAAAATAACACCTAATTAAAATGGCAAATCAATCTTTATAATAAAGTTTATAAAACCACCAACCAGAATATAATCAACTTAGACAAATAAAAATGATATGAAATTCATTCTCCTGAATGTGAGGGTAACTATTGTCAAAAACTTTAAATTCTGTATGTCAAAAACTTCATTCAAGACACACATAGAATTTATGAGTGTTGGTACTTACTTTCTAACAAAGGTTGCATCTTGCGAGCAAGCCAAAGACTCTAAAATGACAACTCTTTCGTAATGATTGACTTCAATTTCCAGTCTATCATACAGAGCTGTGATGACTTGGTTGTCGCCTTCTCTCACCATGGTGCAGAATACAGCTGGCCTGATCTCATGCGGTATATTGGGATTTCTGGAATCAAAACATTATATAAATAAAGAGTGTTTATTCGTGATCGGTTCTGATTATGAAATTTTATAGGATTAGTCTCTTAAGGTTGTAAATCTAACATACTTTTGAAAAGATTGGTGATTTCAAAATGAAGTTTATTAATAAAAAAAGGTATTTACTAATCTAGTTCATCTTGTAGGTACTTTTAAGGATCTATAAAAAGTAGAGGTGTCTCAAGTTTTAATATCAAGACACGCTATTTTCGAAGTGATGTACGTATTTATCACATGCCGTTAAACGGTAGTAATTGAGAGAAAATGCATGACTGAGTGAAATATGAATGGCGTCCGATAGCTTTTATGGAATGAGAAGAGACCCTTACATCATAATAGGACAGTAAATGTGTTGATGATGATACTTCTATATGTGAAGATATGGTTAAAACTTAGCAGTACTCACACTACGGGATCATTGCTGTTAGGATCGTAGAACCAGTCGACAGCTGCTGCCACGCAGGGCTGGTAATTGGCTCGACAGGCATGGTCCATTACGAGACCTCGAGTCAATGTCTCCATGGCTGGTTCAGTCAAACTTATATCAGGGTAGAATCCTAACTCATTCTCAACGGTACCTATTGTTCTTCGTACCATTCTCTGGAAAGAAAAAAAAAACATTCGCATTTTTTATACAAAAAAAAACTAAAAACTCCACAAAATTGACCATTTTTCAAATCAAAAATAAAATATTGGTTTATAAAAATAATTTGATTTAAATCTGAGTCTAAATGTTGTTCTTGGCTTAATATCATAGTCAAGATTTATAGTATAATATTTATAGTATAATATAAAACATTTCATTAACATCAAATAAACTTTAATTCTTACTTACCAGATAAATGTCTGGGTCTAAATCTTCGTCATCCGAAACAAGTGACACAAGTCGCTTCCTCAGGAAATTCATGTTCCTCACGAATGCTTTCCAAACAGCGTACTCAGTTTCATGTTCCATTGTTAAAACAACTCTGAATGCAGTCTCATAGTTCAACCTTCCTGCTCTTGCTAAGTTCAAGACGTCATCTACAAGCTGTAAAACATTTTTATCGTTAATATTTTTATTTTATATGAGTTGGGCATTACTAGTAGCTCTCTTTTCTCTTAAACTTACAGTAGCACGGTTAAGTGGATGAATTTCTGCTCTACGATCTGGATCTTCAAGAGCTTCAATGATTCTCTCCCAAAGATCAGGATCGTAATTAACACGATAATACCCTGCAACATAAATCATTTGATCAGTTCAGACATTGACATTGACTGTCAGGCTACGGATGTCTGGAAATATCAAGAAATTTGATTGGGTAGCATAATTTTATATAACTACTTGTAGTGTACTGTTAGGACTATTATTTAATAATTTATTGTTTTATATATTCGCTTTTGACTTTTACCTATGTAATAATTTAAATCAATTCTATTTATCAAACTAATCTGTTCTTTTATATAATATGTAGTTTCACACAGGCAGAAGCGAGTGCGCACCATTGCCTTCTCTCTCGCGCAGCATGGAATGCGACCGGTTCGGCTGCCGCGTACTTTATATCAGTATAGCCACGGGCGCAGACCTCAGTGTTTTACCGGCTCCGACGGCGAATGCACGCTCGCTTGCGCCTCACAAATATTCACGCTTTTACCTAAAACCTGTGCCTAAATCTAGACCTATCCGCTCATTCTTCTCTTTCATACTTCGCGCTTGTTTTCTGTATATGTTCTTCTAACCTATAAACGTGCTTGTATCATTAAGGACATTAAAAATTCATAGTGTGTGCAAAAAACGCATTTTTATTAAATCGCCCGAACACCTAAATACTCTACTCATATTTTGGTTTATTTTTTAAAATGTCTAAATAGACGCGACTGGAAACAGTCTGGCAAAAGCCATAACAGTTTTATATGACACTTACCTTGTCCTTGAATATTGAAGAGGACCCAATCTTCTTCGTCGAGAGCCATGTTTAGTGTTATCGTGGTATCCGTCATTTCGACTGGATATATATTGGCTGTGCTGAAGTCTGGGTTAATGCTGGTAGTGTAAGTGATTGGTACCATGTAATTGATTTGTTGCATAGAGGCGAAACCAAAACGTTCCTGTAATCATGAGCATGTTTTAGAAGGAAATATCATTAAAAAACTTCATAACATACAACGCTTTACCTTTTCAATTCAATGGAAAAGATTGTATAATTTAAACATGAAGGATAAAAAATAAATAAATCAAATTTGAATAACGTAACTCTGGAATCGGAATTATTTAAGAAAGCAATTTATTATTGAATGATTAAAGTTGAAACTCAATTAACTTCGCAATCATACATTTTCTATGCAAAATAAAAAGTTCGGTGAGGTTAAATATGAAGGACATAAGGATCAAATTCAATTTACCTGTGATACAAGAACTCTTCCTGGCAGCAAACTGACATGCAGAAGCGGGTATCCAGTGTTCCAAATCCAAGGTTCTAGGTACTCAGCTATATCATCAACATTGCCGTTGCCAGTTGAAAGCCAATTGCTGTTCAGAGCATCTACAAAGTTCAGTGAGTTGACTGTTTGCAGAGCCCTGGGAAAAATAAAACAAAAAGTGATTTAGCAAATTGATGACTCGTATTTATTTTTTTACTGTTTTCTAGTTTATATCGCACATAATCTTTTTCAAAATTGGCACATGAATCTGTAAGTGTTCCTGCGACGCACAATAAAATCAGGCATGCTATGGAGTAACGTTTAATATTAAATAGAGAATTTCCTATTAAATATGACCTGAAAAATATATTCTATCCGCTATAATTCGTTAAACCAATAGAATAATTAACTTTTCACAAATACTCTTGTTGTCACCAACGTATTTTATTAATTAGGTATTGTAATTATTGCTTATTTCATAATCTATATTACCTTCCATTAAGGAGCGCTCTTCCTGCCAATTGAATGAAGTCAGTGTTTTCATCACCAAGAACAAGCCTCATCATCCTCATGAGCGCTGGGGCCTTATACTTCATCATGCCAAATACATGGTTTCTGATTGCATCTTCATCGAAGAGGTCTGCGCTTGGCTCCAATACTTGCCCACTGCTATACCCGTCTCGAAGTAAGCTCTCTTGTATCACTTCACTGACAAACAGTGTGTTAGCATCCAACAGTGATACGTCATTACCAAATCCGTCGAATTGGAACTGCAAGAAAGTATTATAGAGTAATTTGATTGGAATAGAATAGTTGTTTCATAAAATTTTGCACCCGAGTAATGAAAATCTTATTTGTATGGAACTACAGGACAGTGTTTAGTGGCTAGTTTTGCCGCATTATCTGGTAAGTATAAATGAAACATTTTGTAGATGTTAGTTTGTTTCATAGTGATCAATGAAAAAAATGTTGGGCGGACACGTTTTTTTATACGGGTCGCCCATTTTGTACTAGTTTTGGACAGTAACCAAATAGATAATTAATCTAAACAACTTTTGTTCGGAATTGGCACAGAAACTAGAAAAACAACATTTTAAAAATATGAAAACTAACTAGAAGCTAAATTTTAACCCTAAATTTTATTAAAAAAATGTTGAAAACATGTGATCCAACACATGAGGCACCTGCTATTTCATTTTATTCAAGTTGGATAGGTTAATAAATTTTATACAAATTGATCTATCTGTTGTATGAAGGCTCCTACAAACAAGAGACCATTATTATTGTTATAAACATTTGTTCTTTCAGACCCCAATATAACTACTATATATATATATGAATGTAGGCAAAACGGTTCTAAACTTTTAATATGAATAAAAAAAAATACCTGTCTCAGCATTTCCCATCCTGCATAAGATGCTAGACCAGACACAACCCATTCATATCGCCAGTTCTCTGGGAAGATCACGAAACCAAACCACTGCTTCGCCATTGCTTCAGCTATATTCGTTAGCGATAACATTCTTTGCTTCACTGAATGTACCGTCTCCATGAAGACGTATGGCTCCCTGTTTATAAAAATATGCGTTATTGGTTTCTTATACTTACGCGAATAGTATATGTTCAAATAGAACTACTTTAATAATAATAATATTTGTTGTTATACTAGGACCAGATTACATGTACAAAAATAACTAATTACTGTATGCTTATTGTCTCACTTATTGGTAGTTTTAATGTTGACTGTGATTTTATTACAGCCGCCATAGCTGCAATCTTTGCATGATCATAGACTATGATAATGCCCGTAAAAATAGTTTTACTTCAATATGCAATGGATGCTCACCATCATTCTGAGTGGAGAGCCTTACTGCCATGTTCAGGTTGTTATTATGTTATTGTTATTTTGGTTGCGAGTGAGTTCTCTGATGAATTTGGAATTCGAACACGGTGAAAAAAAATATAGCTTAGTTAAATCTAGTTTTAAGCCAGTGTGGGTTACACACTTGATACAAAAGAATATGTAAAGAAACATTGAAGAAAAAACTCATGTTACTACCAGCCACATGATACTTACAATACTGGATTTATAGAATCCTTTCGTCGAATGTTACGTTAACTTACCAAATTCCTACAGTAGAGAGAGCATGCCATTCCCTGGACACATCTGGCAGAGCCATAATATTCATTCTACCATCCTGATTCAGGAGGATCTCAAAGTATGGCTTATTGGTCCACTCGTTCAAGGTGTTGAAGTAGAAGTTTATCGCCACAGAAGCTTGGCCATCCTGGTTGGAGACTCCTGGCCTTCCAAATAGCAGGACGTTAGCCGTCGGTATGTTGATGTTAATGAAGTTATGAGCTACCATTCCCCATAGATGCGGAGGTCCTTGTAATGCACGGAATTGATTTCTGAAAAATTTTGATACAACATTTTAATACAAATATAATACATAAAATATGTATAAGTTCATTATGCTTATTAACTCCCGCGGTGGTCTAATGCGACTAATGTGCTGCATGTATTCTGATCCTCAGATCAATCAATATTATTGGATTTTTCCATAAAATTCATTAGAGTATTTTTAAATCCGTAGACTATAGTTTTATTGCAATGTTTTTACATTTGCGTCAGCAATCAGCAGAATTCTAAGTTCTAAAGTCAATTTCGTTTATTTCACTGATTCCTGCTTCGAAAGTGTTATCTCTGATTCTTTCTTCTAGTTAGATTTTTTTAAATAGATAATTATATTATAAATGTACTTACTGGGTATTTTCCTCTAACATAGAGTTCGCTACTAAGTTGGTGTATTCTATGTTGTTGAATGTGAAGCTTATTATCGACGTCTCGGTGGGTTCATCCATGCATGGAAAAACGCGCCGTGCATGCGTTGGGTGCAAATTCATTGCCAGGTACGAGCTGAAAAGATAAATAAGAGTATATTATGAATGTTTGTGTGACATAATTTTTTATTTTACATATCGTTACCTATCTGTAATGGTAAGGTAAGGAAAATTATACATAATTTTCCGAGCCTTTTACCATCTATGTTGGGATCAGCTTTCAGTTTGCCCAGATTTTATTCAATATCAAAAGTTTATGCTAAACAACTGCTATCAAAACTCCTTAACTTGAGATGATTGCCTAGTGGGCAATACTAATATCCCGATAGTCAATTGGTTGTCAGGGTTTTCGAGTTTGTGACTGCTACAAACAGTTCCTATAGGTGTTTAGGTATTACAACCGGGACCGATAGCTTAACATTCTCCGAGGCACAGAGGGGCTTCAATGAGTTGAGAATGGCGACCCCTCCTTATAAGGACCTCGGCAGCCGCACTTTAACATTATAAAGCTATTGTGATCAATAGCTTTATAATTAAATATTTTTTTTCCGGACATTATTACACAGCGCCATCTAGTTCCGTGGTAAGCAACGAGGCTTGTGTTACGGATACTCGATGGTTGATATACTACATATATACTTTTTTTTGTTGTAAATACATACATATTATACATAAATACATCCATGACTCGGATACAAATGTTAATGCTCATCACACAAACATTTGTCCCTACCGGGATTCGAACCCGGGACCCATAGCACAGCAGGCAGCGTCAACTACCGCTGAGCTAAATGTTAAAGTGCGGCGTAGTTAGTATATACGCCACAAACTCCTCATGAAACAGCAAATAATAAATATTTACTGTAAAACTATAATTTGTCAGGTCATGTATTTATAATAATAATCATGTATTTTTTAAGATGTTTAACTTATTTGTAAATATCTAGAATAAGAATTTTGGGCTCGTCAATTTGAACGGTCAACTGTTTTCAATTTATTTTTGATTATGTCGCGATAATTATTAAATTTATATTACTCACGATCATGTAAGCTGATCACCATGTATACTTTGAAGGAATCAAATGATTACAATGACGTAAGTTCACCACCACAAAATTCTTAAAAACAGTTCTATTGCAACGTCTAATATTTGCGTAAGTATAAGAAAATTGTATTATTTCAAAAGTTGACCTGACATTAAAACCTGTTTAGCGTAAACAGGTTTTAATGTCTCATAAACATAATGACACGAACCGAAGTTTAATTTTAAATAAAAATACACGCAGGAAAAGTTACGCTCCCTACTACAATTTTAAATAATGATCCATGATCTGAACGACTGATAGTATTCATTAAAATATCTTAAACTGAAATGGTTATGGGGTAAAAACTCAACAATCATTATTGATCTTGTTATATCCTTCCCAAATGAGAAAAATCCCCTGCCAATAATGGGTTAATGATAACATTTCTTCGGTTATCTACGGATTTGACGACCCCTTTAGCTTAGCGGTAGTTAACGCTGCCTGCTGTGCTATGGGTTCCGGGATCCCATCCCGGTAGAGACAAATGTATGTGTGATGAGCATCAACATTTGTATCCGTAACACAAGCCTCGATGCTTACCACAGAACTAGATGGCGCTGTGTAATAATGACCGGAAAATATTTATTTATTTATCTATAAATTATACTTTATGTACCTAAGTCCAAATCAAGTATGTACATTTTCCGGACATTATTACACAGCGCCATCTAGTTCTGTGGTAAGCATCGAGGCTTGTGTTACTGATACTACATGGTTGATATACTACACGTATACTATAGGCAGAAGCTACAGAATGTCATGCGCTGCAATCCCTGCATACTACTGTTGCTTCTTCTAAATTCAAATCCATCACTGAGTTTACCAATATGTATGTCCTTCTTGGGGCGCCCAAGAAGCTTCTTCCGGCGTTTCAACTGACATCCGCCTTATAAATTCCTTTCGTCATACGCTTATCATTCATCCTCTCAACATTCATTTTTTACATTAGGTACTTCAATTTCATAATATAAATTAAAATAGTTACATTTTATAGAATATTGTCTTTGCTAAGCTTTAAGTTTAATAAATTTACGCAATAAAGGTACCCAATTCCGTTCCATAATCATAAGAAGATAGTTCATTAACTTTTAGGATTGCGGCAGTAATACAGACAGTTAAAGTAAGACCATTTTCTCTTTGATGTTCACTCGAAGTGAAGTTTTTAAATGAGTGGTTTGACGATAACATTAATTTTAACTGAAATGGATTATTTATTTGACAATTTATTTACGGTTACGTAAATTAAAATCAGCTCAATTAGTATATTGGTGTCAGTACTGTATTAAAATATAATAGAAGAATATTTTACTTAAAATCCATTTGCTCTTCATGTAAGCATGAAAACAGTAAATTAATTTAATGCATATCATGACCCATGAAGGTTCTATAATAATACTCCTACTATAAAAGTAGGAGTATTATTATAAAATCTTCATCCATCCTTCGTCACTATTTTATTGACGGATGGAATAAGTATTTAAAAAAAATGTATTACTCATCATTGGAGGATCCCCTATAGAGCCCAATTCCGTTGCCATCCAATGATCCTGTATATTCTATAATCACGATAAAAGATGAAGCCACAATATCTGACTCTATCTCCAGTACTCCATCATCGACATTAAAATCTGCATTTATAGCGTTTTCGGCAGTAAATACCCCAACTCTAACAGAATTTATGGAAAGGTCTTCAACGTGCAGTACTATTGCATCTTCTCTTGTAGCTGCAGTCAAAACTACATCAAGAATAGCTCTTCCCTCAAATGAGTTTCCATTGGGTGTTATCTCAATGGCATATTGTCGTACTTCTTGTCCAGGTCTGACTTGTCGAAACACAGCATTCCGAGTTGCATTCACTGCCACTTGAAAATCGGTCACATTTTGAATAGCCACAGTTGTTTCACTAAGTTCAAATTTTTGAGCAGCCTCCGTCACAATGGGAAGTTCCGTGTTCTTGAAAACAGTATCAGTGGTAACGAGGGATTTTATTTTAGTGTCTATTGGTAAAGATTTTGTGAACGCATTTAACAGGATTATAAACACAAAGTAGAGCGATTTCCATTTGAACCTAGTCTTAGCCATTTTAAATTTGTTTTAAATGGCCGTTCACCCGCCACTAAACTCCCATGCGTGTTGTTACTGTACTGTCTTTGAGGAAATGGGGTCTTGACAGGCGAAATTTTAATCGTGAAACGTTTCAAGAGATAGGAGAGGATTGTCGATAATGTCATAACTAGGTTTAGGAAGATAAAATTTACGAGGAAATTTCTGTTTTTTAATATGAAGTTATCGAGATCATATTGCCTTTGTAGTTTAAGATAGTGTAGTATCTCTATGAATATACAGGGTGAATAGTTTTAACAGTATAAATACAACAATTGAATGAAATAAATTGAAAATATCAGTAGCAAGATGACGCCTAGGTCGCCTAGGCCAACTTCACATATCGTCAAGAAAGTGCCTAGTGCATGCTGGTTTTCTCATGATATTTTCTTTCATTGTTTTAAGTACAAGTGATAGTTAATATGGACATGATTTCAAACAGTCAAGGTTCAAAACCTTGGCATGTTTACAAATTGGAGACATTTGACGAACTTATGATCATCATAATAATAATAAGTTTTATTGACATTTTCTCAGGCATGCAGATTTCCTCACCTCCCTTCGTAATTTGACCATATGATAAATCCGCTATCACTTTTGCTTATTATCAAATTTAAAGATGCAGAATTTTAGGAATGTAATTGTCCGTATATTTTGGTGATTCACATTTTGTGGGTCAAGGTCGTAATATCAATATTTTAAAGTAAATGATTAATTGTATTATTGCACCTAAAAAGCATACTCCAAAAAGTTATTATTATAATTCCTTAAATATTCGTACTATATTTGAAGTAAATCAAATACCAGATGGTTTAATTAAATAGTTTTTCAGGCAAGAAAATAAACACCTCTCAATAGATTCTGCAAGTTTTGACTGACATTATCGTGAAGTATTTCAAAAGCAGATAAACTTTAGAGAGCTATCATTTATCTTGATGATAAATGTTTACGCACGTTTTATTCCCATTGAAATACTGTGCACCTGTATAGTACTAACCAAGATTGTTCTAAAAAAATTAAGGATGTTATGTCATCATTCATTTTTATTATTTCAGCTAAGTATTTAAAAGCTGTATGCGTATTATTTAAATAGCCTTGCGGAGTAACCAATGGACTATGGAATCCAAGGTCTTGAGGTCGACCCCAAGACGCACCTCTGACTTTTCAAAGTTATGTGTGGTATTTATCACATGCAAAAATGGTGAAGGAATACCTTTAGACCTTAAAAGTTTGAGAAGATTTCAATCACTGCCTTGTAAAAATAAAATGCAGAACGAAGAAAAACAAATCTGGATTGAGTTTTCTTAGCAATTATTGTAGGTAAAAAACAATAAATATATGTATAAATTTGGTAAAATATACGTGTCGGGTTATGAATTTGTGTATTAAGAATAAGTGAAAAACTAACCATGAACACTTAAATTTTGAACACTGAAATCTAATGTAAAAATCTTCTTCTGAGTATTTATCTTTTGCTCATTAATGAAAGGGATTATGTGGTTACCTTTTTTACTGTACAAATTTGAAATAATTATTTTTATCTTACATGAAATCGAAAAAAATGCTTATAGACAATTTGAATAACACATGAACACAGAACACTATTTCAGTAGTCTATCTTTTATAATAATGTATTCTACTGACAATATAGACTTTATTTTACTAGATAATCATTATTACGACCCAATTAGTCCAGCGGTAGTTAACACTGCCTTCTGTGCTATGGGTCCCAGGTTCGAATCTCAGTAGGGACAAATGTTTGTGTGATGAGCAGAAAACCAAGTAGTATACGTAATACAAGCCTCGTTGCTTAGCTCGGAACTACATACAATATGTATATTTTTTTAACTTATAGTACTGTAATCTGTATTCAATTTCACATACAATTTCTCAATCATTAGACACGTTGACAATAAAGTTTCTGTTTTTATACTCTTAACTGAAATGAATTCTCATATTTTAAGTTTTGTAGTCATTGAAGTTTCAATACGAAATATTCGGTTTATCATTTTCATGGTAGAAAAATTGTTTTTAAAATTTTCAGAATTTTAATGTTGATAATTTACAGTCTAATATTATAAATACTCACTTGCTGTCATACCGCCCTGCATAAAATCCTTTGCCAGCCACTTCCAAAGATCCCGTATATTCAATAACAAAACCATACAGTGTCCCTGTTATTCCAGTTTCTATTTCCAATATGCCATCATCATCGTCGACTACAAAATCAGCGTCAAAGAGAGCAGTTCCACCAGCAAGCGAAAACCTCACAGAAGACACATCCAAATCAGCGATATAAAATATCACAGGGTCTTCTCTAGTTCCAGAATCAGTAATAGACACCTGGGCTATCACTCTTCCACTAAAAGTCCCTGCATCAACATCAGCTTCCAACTCTACAGAATATGAAGTTACAACCATACCAGGTCGAATTTGATTTCTTATCATCCTATTAGTAACTTCATCTGTAAGTTCGTCGGTTAAATTAACATTTTTATTTACAACTATTGTGTTTTCTTCTACAGTTAAAGTAGAAAGTTCTTCAGTTTTTATAATATCATTAAAATCTACAGGTTTAGTTGTAACTGTCACTATTGTTATTATAAACACGAATATTTTAAAAGCACCCATTTTGGTAACACTGTGGCTGGCAATTTCATCGAAATGTTTACGCAAACAGACGTATATGCATGTCGATAAACTAAGAATGACTGATCAGATTTAAGATTGAAAAAAATTGATCAATTGATTTTTATTTTTATGGATCTACTATGTAACTGTGCGATAACAGATTTACACTGCGTAACAAGATAAGTTACTCGCTCTTATTTTATACTAATTTTATCACGCAGATTTAGCAAAAACAAAAGTCAATTTGTTTTCTCACGATGTAAGAATTGATTAATTTTGTAGTTATATAAACTAATAATAAAGATTGAAAATATCAATAAAATTGGGTCTAATTGCCAACTACAACAACTAATTACAGTCCAAGTCAAATGATTTATTTCATTTATTTATTTTATTATTTATTTCATAAGAAAATAGGTATTACAGGATATTTCAAATTGTCAGTCACGAAAAAAATCAAATAGCGCAATCTCTCTAAGATTCTAGGTATTAGATAAGCGCGATGGTACAATCATTAGAATATCTAAACATAATTCAAGCTAGAATGCTGCAACGCTAAATATCATTAAATGTCGTGGAACTGATTATTAGTCTTCAGCAGCACCTTAAATAAATCTTCCAGTTCCGTGACATGCGATAGTCGATTATATTTAGTTCGTGTTAGGAGTTAATTGAATGGTTTTAATGATCCATGTACGGGTTGCTTGGATTAATACAGAAATATTATATCCATTTCGACAAATATTATATTAAAAATATAGCTACTATAATTCGCGCCTCAATACCACCAGCTCAATACGTACCAGCATGTTGTGATATCAATACTGCTTTGTCAGAGTGACAGACCTTTTTATTTCTACTAGTAAGCTAGATTACAGTGCATCACAAAGTAATTAGACTACTTTAAGATCAAGACGTGTTAAGAATTTTAAGTGCTCAAATAATAATTATTATCACGGTGCAGAGACCGTGCATAGTGGCTTAGTGTAGCTAGCTAGTGGCTAGTGGCTAGTGAAGGTGGCTAATTCGCGTCCAGATGGGCTGAAGTCTCTGATCGATAGATATGGGTGACAGTGTGTCAGCGTTCAGTTTGTGTCACGGGTTGCGAGTTCGATCCCCACACGGTGCAAATATTTGTACACTCTAACAGGCTAATTGGTTTACATGCACACATCTACAGGTATTTGCAGATTCGGGTCTGAAAGGTGTGTAAATGAAAATTTGTGGTTGTAGTCACACCCACGATACAGGAGAACATCCTGGTGTGGGCAACGTTTAAAAATCTCACAAAGTTATGTAATACTTTTGTTTTATTTCAGCTTACCACTAGAATCGAACTGCACCAGTCTCATATTGATATTACATTACATACATAAATCTTTGTAAAACAAAACCAACAATTTTGTATTTAATTTAAAAGAGTATCTATGGAGTTTCTTGCCGGTTCTTCTCCATAAGACCTACCTTTTGGAACCGTGCAACTAAATTCAATTAAATATGACAATTCAAAAGCACCTGTATTGGTCTAATTGAAATAAATGATTTGATTTGATTTGATTTGACTCCCATAAGTCACTTCTAGTGGTAAGTTCGAAATTATTTTATTTATGTTACACTCCATATTTTAATTTTATATTTGTTCAGAAGATTATGTAAGTGATATTGCTAACGTTCAGTTTTTGTCATATATACTTATGGAACTACAGTGTATGACATTAAATAATTTTGTAGTAATTGTATGAAGTCAATACGACAAAATATTAAATTTAAGAATACATGTCAGCTTTCTTACGTGTTAAATGTGTGTGATGATTGAAATAAAAATTTGAATAAATATTATGTTTATTGTATTGTTATTGTAACATACTTTGATGGTGTAAAATAAATCAGCGGGTAGTATTAACAATAGTATATTAACAACAACAACAAAAAAATTATATAAAAATATTTTTTTGGCTATGAAATACCTATTTAAATAACAACCTTTTACTTACATAGTAAATATCAATTATTAAACAAATTGAATGATTTATAAATAAGTTCTCAATTATATTCTCTAAAAATTTGTGCTTATATTATGAAATTGCATCTAGGTATATTTAAAATGGCTTCAGTACAAATCTAGATAAATAATCGTCTAGGTAACTTTGAGATAGCAAATGCTATTTTTTGCAAAGCAATGTTGCCAGCATAAGGCAGCCACATTAAAATATAGATACAAAAACTTTAACAAAACTTAAATTAGTAGTTGAAAATTGCAACAACCACGGACATGAGTACAATCATGCTAGAAACGACAGTGGGTGCTCCACTGCCATAGTTTTCGATGAACCATGACTCAACCACGGCGGCGTACTCGGAACTCCATGTGATGGAGGCGGCGATGTTCTCCCTGATGGCAGCAATGGAGGCCAGTTCACCAGCGGTGAAGATAGCCTGGTGCCGGCTGAAGAATTCGTCGATCTGTGTGACGAGAACAACAAAATAATAGTATTGAAGATTGATTAACGCAGCGGTATAATATTAAGTGCTGTTATTTGTGGTAAGGGTTCTAATTTTGATGGGGCGAATGTATTTGCGATAAGTATGGTCATTAATTTAACTGAGTCATGGGTATAACTATAAAAAATATATATCTATATACATTCTTATAGTATTTATAGTATTCATCTTCTTTATAGTATTCATCTAACATCCGTAACACAAGCCTCGTTCCTTAATTTGGATTTAAATGACGCTGCATAAAATTCGGAAATATTAATTTATGGAATTGAAGAATTAACGAAAGGTTAAATAATATACCGACTATTATCATAACATTTCATTATATTAAAGTAGTGTTTCAGTTATGTTACTACCAATACATGAATCATACAAATAAGATAAGTAGTAGGTATGAAGTTAAAATCCACCGTTACACAAACAAATGTGTCAACAGATATTGAATGGTATAAACCACTTATAAGATATTATTCACAGCATCTAGATTTTTTGAATATCCGATTATTACTCATATGAGCAATCCTTTGGTCTAAAATGTGTCATCCGTCAGTCAAACAACATGATTGCAAAGAAATGAATATGAATCACCATATTACATTATATTACACGGGAATTAACGCGATTTTACCTTTTAAATGCTTGACGTTTCGACCAGGTTGCAATGATCGTGGTGACAAGCAGACTCTTCAATCTGCTTGTGACCACGCGAAAGTTTAAAAGTTGTAATCGCCATATTTCTAATCCTCTCCTGCCTACTCGAATTCTAATATCGGTATTCTAAACTAACATGCGATAAGATAACGATATAATATTTAAATCGATTGCTATATTTTGGACTGGTACTAAGGACTGTCAAATTGTTTGTCTGGCAATCGAGTTTAGAACGCTAATGAGATCTTTTAATAAATATGGCTCAAAAATTTGCTTATCAAACTATACACCAGTCATACTATATCCAGGGGTTTTCCTACAAATTAAGCTGTGGAGGTTATTTTCTTAGTCATATGTAATTTTATTTAAAACCGACTCCAAAATAATTAAAAACCGACCACGAGTCGGACTCGCGCACGGAGGGTTCCGTACAAAATTAGGCAAAAATATAAATATTTTATTTTTATTTTTAGTACCTATTTGCTGTTATAGCAGCAATAGAAATACATAATTTCAACTGTCAAGAACCCCGATAGCTAATCGGGGTTCTTGAGATATAGCCTGGTGCCAGACAGACAGACGGACAGACAGCAAAATCTTAGTAATAGGGTCCCGTTTTTACCCTTTGGGTACGAAAGCCTAAAAACAAGCTGTAATATTGATGAGAAATGTATGCCTAAGAATAATGTACTCATCCTTTGTTCGATTCGTTTTCCAGTATGCCACTGTTTGGTATAATATTACGTACCTTTTCAGAATGCGCTCTGGTTGTGAGTCTTCTGGAGAAAGCGTTCAAGATATTTGTTGTACCGGTCAGACCTTGTACTCTGTGGAAGACAAATTCAGATATTAAATAAGGTTTCTTACTATCAATAAAACAGTACTGGACTAAAAAAAATCAAGGCTGCGTTTTGAAACCCATTTAAAGAACTATTTTGAGATATTCGAGATGGTTGTGTTGTATATTCGGGTTGAACGGTGGACGGCAAACGGCTGATATATACATATATTTGGGTTTTTGTTACCTTGGCTGAATAGCAGCGAAGTTCTCGATGATGAAGTCAAGGGCTGCCTCCGTGCTTTCAGGGCTGGCGTTGGTGACAGCGACCAAAATAGTGTGTCTGTCTTGCTCCCTCACCGGAGAGTCATCGCTGATGACTTGGTTGAGGTAGCTAAAGGGCAGAAAATATTCGTTAACATATTTTGTTAGGAATAAAAGGCATTTATAGGCACTTTTGGGATAGGGAAAACAACATTGAGCCCACATGACCAGTACTTCAGATCATTAGATACACATAAAAAGGACCCAAAAATAATGTTAACGTGTTTGTAAAGGAAATAAGTTTTTTCTTCTGACGTGTAATCAAAGACTGATGGATTTTTTCTATAATTGCCTCTAGACGAAGACTAAAATTTGTATACCTCTTATACCTACTATATCTTTTACTATTACTACTAGTTTTTTTTTCAAGTTGACTTCTAAAAGATTCTGCGTTGTAATCTTGACGTCAGATTGAAATTTTTAAAAGAATTTGATCGACATACGTATGATTCTATTCATAACACGTGGTATCTATTATTCGATCTCGTTTATCGTATAGTATCAGCATCCGGCGATGATCATCGAGTATCTTTATGATAAAGTTAAAAAATACTGATAGTGGTACCTACTACATATTTTTATGATAAAAAATTGTCTAAACGGCTTTACGTATTTTGAGTTAAAATAAGCCACTACGTTTAAATTGGTAGTATGAGTTTAAAGAGCGTGTCATGATAAACTGATAATGTAGTGCTTGCAAAAGTAGAACATAAGTATGATCAACTTCAAAACATACTTATAGGCAGACTTGTAAAAGTTCACATACATGATAATGCATCAAAAGAAAAAAAAAACATTTTTGCTTATTGTCTATACAGATATGATATTAATTCAAGCCAAAAAATATATTCACGTCATATTATTCACAATCTTAAATATTAACAACTTGATGGCATATAACAAGCTTTTATAGTTTTTTTAGAAATGGCAATACAAAATAAATAGACGAATAAACCACATATAATAAAAACAACTAAATAAAAAGATGCTATGTCGCCGTAAAGACATAAGTAACATAAAAGAAAGAAAAATTCAACACATCAGGCGGATACCTCGGTGGCTCAGTTGGCAGAGCGTCTGGAGTACCAATCCGGAAGACGCGGGTTCGAGTCCCGCCTGAGGTTGAATTTTTCTTTCTTAATAAAAAAAATTAAAAATCTTAGCTTGAAATAAGCTAAAAAATACAAAAAGATTAAATAATAAGATTTAAAAACCCAGACATAATTTGGTGCGGTTATCTTGGACCGTTTTTCATCAAACATGGAACCAAGAAAACTCCCTTACTCGCTTATCAAACAAAAAAAAAACAAATCGAAATCCGTTCATCCGTCCGGGAGACAGACACAGACACACACAGACACGTCAAACATATAACACTCCGTCGATTTTGCGGCGGAGGATAAAAAGAGACACAAAGTTAACTTACAAGGTACGCAGCTCCGCATTAGAAGTGCATCCAAGAGCGTTCAGCAAGATTGCCTGTTCACTGGAGTCGGAGCTGGACAGATAGAGATCCCAGAGGAAGTTGAAGTTGTTAACATCGCCACCGCGAAGACCAGAGCAGTAGACCAGAGTCTGGATATCGGGGTTGAGGCGCTGGGCTGTGAATAATAGGCTTGATCAGATTTTGTAAGAAGTTAATTTAAATAAATAAATATTATTTAGAAGAATTATTGATAGATTATAGATTGAAACTAAACAGTATATCCAGAAATACATAATTATTATAATTCAGTCAATACAAAAGCAAATTCAATTCAAAAGGGATGTATTTAGACTAGAAGACGATACGGTTCTTAAAAATATTCTATCAATAAATTAAAAAACTATGATAAACACAAGTCTTTACCACTAGCCTATCATCGGCTAGGTCCTGCTAGGCAGTAACATATTTTTCAGTCTTTATTTTCTGCATATTATCAAAATTTATGTGCAAAGGCTATCAGGAGAACTAAAGTACATAAATCTATCACATAGTAACAAAAAAAGCTATAAGGTACCATTAAAAACAAAACTATAACATCATCACTTAAAATCCACTTACTTGGGTTATTCCTGAAACCTTCGAGCAGTTCCTGGGCGGTGCTGATGCAGGCTGGGTTGCCATGGCGGCAGTTCACGTTCAGGATGATGTTCCTATGGTAAGCAGCCACGTGCTCCTCGCCAGTAACAGCCAGGAAGCCAAGTTCTTCGTACAGAGGAGCGGTAAGGTTGAGAAGATATTGCTATTAAGAAGAAACAGTATTTATAAGCGGTGAGTGACAATTGGTGAAGATGTGGAGCTAGAGACAGAGAGGTAGGGGTTTGTGTTTTACCTAAAGCATATTTTTTGGCAGCAGATATGTCTGTGACCTTTTTTTTTTTTTTTTATTTCTTTATTCTCATAAAATACAGACAAATCTAAAACTAATCACCTGCCAAACTGCATTGCAGTTTGTCGGCAGCATTCTCGTGGGTATAATAGGTACATTAATTAATCGTTACACTACATTTCTATTACAATACCCCACAACGGGGTTTTTTTTTTTTTTTACAAACAGCTTATTTACATACATAAATGCCGATACAACCACCTGTAAGTCATCCTAGTATTCGCTCCGCGCGGGAAACGAACCCGCAAACCTCAAAGGTTGTGTTTTATAATAATATGCACCGATAATTTTTCGTTTGAAGTGAGTCTGTTAACTCATTTTTTCCAACGGTAGGTAGAAACTATAGAACGCCATTCGGATAAAAGTAGTATTCTTATGTTTTTCCAACACTCATACATCATGTCATACATGTGCGCTGGTTGCGTATATTAGGCACTAACTACGATTAGGTACGTCAGAACACGTCTAGCCTCTAAACCTCTTTTTATCAATCGAGCCCAAATACAAACTCCGATCTGCTATTTACTACCACAACACGATCCAAAAATCAAATCCCACAATAATATATTTTCAACTCAATTATATATAATTGAATTTCATTTCAAGCTACCTAAGTAATTAGACTAAGTCACAGTAAGAAAAAATATCCTAGAAAAATAATTACAGCCCAGTCGACTCTTTTACTCAGAATATATCTTATAAACACTTTCTTTCTTCTTCTTTCATATTTCTTCTATTCTTGATCTAAATATAGTTATATGTAGTTGTTAATATTATCTTATACCTGGAACAGGCTGTAGACTGGAGATCCAGCTAGCACGCCATCGAGGTATGTGAAAGCAGGGTCCACAGATGCCCAAGGAATGTAGTCCTTCTCCTGGACCAAGTAGCGAGAGATCTCCAAAGGATACTGGTAGTTCTGTAAACAAATATAACAATACGTTAGACAAACATAATAGTTAAGTAGATGTACCGATGCATAAATAGTTCGCCATTATGTTACTGAGAATTTTATAGCAAACTAGTGGTCCTAAATTTAATCCCTAATTGTTTTTCAATTAAAATTTAGCTTAATATGTTCATCACAGATAATATAGAATACTAATGGTGAAAGAATTATTCAAACTGGTCCATATTGCAACTGGCCTATTCAATACAAACAAACAAAACATTTATATTTCCTCTTCATAATATCATGAACATATTCATATAGATAATATAGCAACAAAACTGCTTGACTTGGGAAATCCAAGATACTCTACATCTGCGTTTACGACCAATGAAACTTTTCTTATTCTATGAAATTGAGTTCAAATAAAATACACTTACAAATAGTCCACCACTGAATGCATTAAAAAACAAAACATACATTACACATTTGAAAAGGGAATACAGTAAAAAAAAAATTGGCAAAATTACCTTTAACATGATAGATATAAAAGTGTTATTTGCAGTGACTGTAAAGTGCACAGGCCTATAGATGTGTATTTCTCATAAAAACTCGGTCAGTGCTCTTGGTTCGAGTTCCATAGTATAGTTTATAGTGACTCGACGAAAGAAGAATCTCGTTACTTTACTGTTCAAACCAGCAGTTAATTTTGCAAGCCGCAATCCTGTTTTATTCCACTCCAATTATTCCCGTAAATGAAATACCTTTTGTGCTCTCGACGTGTTTTTCAACAAAAAAATGAGAAATCAATATTTTTAAGAGGGTTTTGTTTTTGCAGTTGTGTATTGAAATTCAATGAGATATAATGCATTTGGAGGACTAGTTTTGACTCGCGCCTTTACCTGTTAGGATGGTTATTTGTATGTTTTTTAACTAAACTGTCCTGTGAATGATACCACCACGCCAACCCGCAGTACGCCTTGCGGGTTGGCAGACTTCACAGGCTATCGAGAAAATCTCTCAGGCATGCAAGTTTCCTCACGATGTTTTCCTTCACCGTTTAAGCATGTGATAAATATACACGTATTAACTTCGAAAAGTTATTGGTTGCCTTAGGATTGACCTTGGGACCTTTGAATGTACATTCCACTGGTCACACCAATAGGTTCTCTCAGCTTCTTTTGGTATACCACCCGCAAGTTACAAATAGTTGTAGGAGTAATATGTATGACTTGCGGTTTTGTGTGATGTACAACTAGCTTTTTGATTAAATGGTTGGCAGTTCGGTAAATAAGTAAGTATATAAGAATTATATCAATTGTCTAGTACCCATAGTACAAGTTCTGCTTAGTTTGGGACTAGATGGTGCTGTGTAAAATGTCGCAAATAATAATAAGTTTATTTGTCACTAAGCAGTACAGTACAAAAGACAAGATGCTGAAAATGCACAACAAAGGGAGATTCACGAGTTATAGATGAATGACCCTTTTGCTAGGAAATTCCTGTTTTAAAGTAAGTGAGCTTACCAAACGTCCATTCCTGGCTAGATTGAAAGCGTCATCGAGGATCTGGCCACGGTTCAGCAGATGGATGGTCTCGTGGGAGGAGCTGAGGACGCGGGCTAGTGCGGCCCAGTTCTGTGTGTCGTAGTTCACTCTGTAGTAACCTAGGGAATACAGAGAAATTTATGTAGGTACATTAACCACGTTCAGAACGGACTGCCCCAAAGAAAGCTGGAAATATAAGTCTTGCTGGGAGTTTTTATTGTTGGTTTCTTTTGAACTTCTAGAATTATGTTTTTGGTTTAAAATTATCTTTAAGAAAATATTTTGGATGGTTGGATCAAAAATCATGTACGACCATGTCAGATGAAAATCACGCAAAAATTTTGATTATTTTCACTAATTTACTTAATTTTGTGTGACTACCTGTCTGCTGCTTATTGATGATGTACCAGTCAGCGTTGGACAATCCAGGAATGTTGAAAGACACTGCAGGGAATGTGGGAGGTACCCAACCCTGGGGACTGGTGTCTGTGAAGTCAGGGTTTGAGGACAGCACCCAGTTGATAGGTACATGCCAGCGGTCAGAAGAGCTCAGGGTGTTGTCAGTCAAGTAGCGTTCCTAAAAATAGAAATACAACAAATATCAATAAAATATACTTATTATGTTTTACGTCATGATTAGGTAATAGAATAATATAAATACACGAGTTTATAATCGTAACACTTTAAATTTTACTAGATATGAGGAAGACGAATAATTGGCCGAATATTTACGGACCTAATATTCGGTTAAATGTGAATTCGGCCTATTATGTTTGACAGTCTATGGAGTATGGCTATATCTAAGAATTAGTTACAACCACACTTGCTAGGGATAGTCAGAAATCCGGTGAACCTGATAACCAGCTCACCCGTATAATATAAATATATTATTATGCAAAAATATGTTTTGAGGTCTGAGCAGCAGAGTCGTGTAAAATACTGATATTTAGCCGCATATTAGGGAAATTGGGAGCCAAAAAGTAAAGAAGTTATTATGTTTAATAATCTTAGATTTACCAAAGCCATTTGTCTTCAGCTTGACACAAATTTACTCGCAGTTTTTAAGGAAACAGAATAAAATCGTTGCTGTGTAACACCTGTGAGTATTTCCTAGATTTTTTTATTAAAGAATATCTTGAGATCATAAATATCGCTTTATTTGGAGCAACACCTACTTAATAAAAGCTTATTTTTCGTTAAGATTAACAATGAAATCTTTACCTGTTACATTTAATTAAAGAGGTGTTTGTATCATAACCCATTTCTTTAAATACTTTTAATAAAAAATATATATATATACATATTATGTTAGCAAATGTTTCTACTCTCTTTTAACTTCTTACACTTACTAGCAATTTGTCTTAATTTTCTCACCTGAGCAATGAAAATAGACTGGGCAGAGGCAGCGCTCCTGGTAACAGTGAGGACTGGGAAACCGCCCTGGGTGACCCAGCGTTGCATCACAGTGAGTAGGGCATAGGGGATAGAGTGGGAAGACTCATCCAAGGCTTGCTGGAGTGCGGCATACAGTTCCAAGGGAGATGCCACGTCACGAGCACTGAAATAAAATTATTGCAAAAAAACCGGCCAAGTGCGAGTCGGACTCACGCACGAAGGCGGTAAGACAGGTAGCCGGTAAATGGTATTTAAATGGTATTTACCGGTTATCGCCGTTAAAAACAGAGCAAAAAACGGGAAAGGAATCACGTTTGTTATTTTAGAGCCTCTTTTAAACATTAATTTTAAAATGTTGACTGTCTAGTTATCACGGTTCATGAAATACCTGCCAGCCTGGTGACAGACAGACAGACGAACGGATAAAAGGTGCCATTTTGGGTACGGAACTCTAAAAATGTAAAGAAAAGTTAAATTTTCGAATTTTATCCTTTAGTTTTTTTGCAACTCACTTGTTTCTGATGTAAATGACCAGCCCCTGTCTGAACACTTCAGGTGTAAGGAAATGTTGCATCATACGAATCACAGATCCAGCTGAAACAATCAAAAATTATTAAAATAAAAATAAAATAAAACCTCTGACCTCATTTCTTCATAATCGGCCGATTTTCATCAAACTAAGCTAATTAAACTCCCAATTAACTCATCTTTCAAACAACGAATGAAAATCAAAATAGGTTTATCCGTTCAGAAAATTCAATGCCACACACACATACACAGACACGTCAAAGTTATAAGACCCCATCGTTTATGCCTCGTGGGTTTAAAAATATCGTTCGTCTATAAAATCTGATTCTTGTGACTGATTTGTGTCTGACAATTTCCAGCAGACAGATCAGAATCTAAAAGATCATATATAAAATCATATATATGTGGGCCTAATACATTTTAGCTACTTTATTTTTTCTCTATTTGATTTCTCAAATTTAAATTATAGACATTGAAACCAATTCTCATTTCATTTGATGATTGGAATCTACCTGATAAAACGACTATGCTGAGAAATTTTCAGACAGAGTGTCCCACTTAAATAGTATTATATTAAGACGTTTTCTAGCCACAGCTGTGGTAGCCTAGACGTGTGACCAGTGGACTGAGATGTCAAAGGTCTCGAGTTCGAACCCAAGGCACGCAACACTGACTTTTCAGAAGTTATGTGCGTATTTATCACATGCTCAAGCGGTGAAGGAAAACATCGTCAGGAAACCTGCATGCCTGAGATATTTGTCTCAATGGCATGTGCAGTCTGCCAACCCGCAGTAGGCTAGCGTGGTAGACTATAGCTAATCCCTCTCAAATGTGAGGAGACCCGTGCCCAGCAGTGGGACGCTAATGGGTTGATGATGATGATGAAGACGTGTTCAATAGACATTCAAATAACAGAACATTTTATGGATTATCTTGATGATTGCTAACTACTAAATCATCAAACTAGCAAATACGACTATTTTTTCGAAAGTCGTGATAGATTCCCGCATTAACTTTGTTGATACTATTATAAGTGGCAGGCACGTTCAATCTGATACTGTATTTTAAGTTATCAGTAAGGACCGGGTGAAAAGTTTCGACCAGTTAGTCCAGCGGTAGTTAACACTGCCTTCTGTGCTACGGGTCCCGGTTCGAATCCCGATAGGGACAAATGTTTGTGTGATGAGCATGAACATTTGTATCCCAGTCATGAATGTATCTATCTATAATATGTATGTATTACTATGTATTTACAAAAAAAAAGTATATATGTAGTATATCAACCAGCTAGTATCCGTAACACAAGCCTCGTTGCTTAGCACGGAACAATATTTATTTATTTATTTCGTGCGTTGAGTGCACAGTCTCAGTTCCCTCGGCATCTCATTATAGCACTGTCATATCGACACATCTAATATCAAACTCGCTAGATTTTATTTGCGACAAGATGATTGCCTTACGATGCGAACTGCGCACCGAATTTGATAGCATTTTGCAATCCAAAGTGATGTCATATGTCTTGTATAAGTATATGACATATAAGTTTCATATGTAAATAATCACTGTTTGCTTAAAAATTACGCGCACAAAGCGATTTAGGTACTTCCATTATTGTAGTAGACTTTGCTAAGTAGCCTATGGACGTTATGGAGCCAGGTTTCCATCTTCAGATGTCTTTTGTTACGTTTCAATTAATGACTGTTACTTTTGCTTGAGCAGTTTAATTAAACTGCAATATAAATACATTTTACCGCAAAATAATCAGATATATTTTTTATTAAAAAGTCTAGTATTCGTGGATAATTGTAAGAAAGGCTTTAGTTAATTAAACATTCGCTATTTAGCTTATATATTTTATATTAATATTATGAAATAACAATAGTAAGCTTTATATTATGCGGTTATTCTGATGACATAGTCTTCTTAAGAATTTTTAACAGATATTGTCTTACAATGATAACGACACTGATGTTAAGATAAAATAGCGTAAAAACCAATAGTCGACTATTACAAAAGTCATTTCACATGTCAGTTTCGGAGATAACTAACCGCGCCGATACTGCGACGATAAGTATACTATCAAACAATTTCTCAATTCCGATAACAAGTGCCTTCGTTTTGCGAAAATAAATCATGTTGGAGCCATAACTACGAAAAAACGACTATTTTCAATAACAACTGAAAGAATATTTGGAAACTGCAATTGTGATAGTGCTTTACTAGTCAATATCAAGTTTAACTTGAAAATAATACGTGAGTAAAATAAAATAAAGTAAATATATAATTAAATGTATCCTTAGCCTCAATATCATATTTTTTTCTACAGTCAGATTTCTTATTTATTACTAAAAGCTCACTTCATCTTCGTATGAGTTTAAGCCCCATTTTTACCACTTAAAACTGACATTTTATTAAATCCTTTCTTCGATACTTTAGTTTTATAACTTAAGCAATTAAAATTTGTAACAAAGCTTTATAGCAAAATTCAGGTTTCTAGGCTTGTATAGTTGTGTTGAAGTTTTAGAAAGAAAACTTTATTCATTCGCTAATAAGGAATTCATTTTAGTTGTGCAAATAGGGTAAAGGTGTTCCTTACACTATTTGATTTTACAAGTTTAAAGGACTATTAATCGGGGACGTAACTATGAAGTATCTGTTTACTAAATTAATTTAGATTTAAAATTATTCTAGAATAAAACCTATTTCTATTTAAATCTCTTTCCATATAAAAAGAAAGCTCCTTAAAGCGGTCAATCGCCCAAAACGCGTATCTCGTGGCTCCAGCGTTTCCAATATAAATCGACACGAAATTCTTTGTCACTCCAGTTTTGACACATGATTTATCTCGAACATAGAAAAACCGTATCTAGTATTTTATCTTCTTACTACCATAATAATAAACGGAGTTATATTTGGCTTTATTTATTCTACCAAAATGTAACTTATTTTATAGATGCAAACGATAAATTTTTTTTATGGAATCTGATAATAACCTTTTTGATCCATGAGTGACTAAGCTGAATGGCATTTACTAGGGGAGGCCTATGTCAAGCAGAATTCATAATGATGATTAAGATTATAATTATATGAAATCTTCATAATTTTTTGACGACCCAATTAGTCCAACGGTAGTTAACACTGCCTTCTGTGCTATGGGTCCCACCCGGGTTCGAATCCCGGTAGGGACAAATGTTTGTGTGATGAGCATGAACATTTGTATCCGAGTTATGGATGTTTCTATGTATAATATGTATGTATTTACAAAAAAAAAGTATATAGGTAGTATATCAACCAACTAGTATCCGTAACACAAGCCCCGTTGCTTAGCTCGGAACTAGATGGCGCTGTGTCATAATGTCCAGAAATATTTATTTATTTTACTTCGGGATCCTATTACAATTGCGTTTAATCTTTTATTTACATTTCATGAAATAGTGATGGTGATGGACAATTAACGATTCATGTAGTATTTCAGTACATCCAAACAGCTCTTAAACAGATAAATGACCAAAAATACGCATTGGGTCTACTACTCGATATGACGAAAGCATACGACAAAGTATCATACAGTATTTTACTTAATAAACTTTATGGTTCAGGCATACGTGGTCCGGCTTACAATTGGCTTAAATCATACCTCAGTGAGAGAAAGCAAATTGTTCACATAGATTATTACAATATTGGTAAAAGAGAGATAATAGCAGTACGATCCCAAGTCAGAATTTTAACAGGCTCCATCCCTCAAGGTAGCGTTCTTGGCTGTATACTCTTCTTAACATACATAAACGATCTCCCAAAAATTTTAAATAAACAGATAGCACAACCCTTGCTATTCGCTGATGATATCTCAATACTTGTAAAATGTGAAAAAAATAGTGACCATAATAATATTCTACAAACTACCCTAGATACAGTAACACTTTGGCTACAGAAACATAATTTAGAAATTAACTGCACTAAAACTAAATTGATACAGTTTAGATCTTATAAAAACCACCCCTTAACTATACAAATAAACCTTAATGGCACACCTATAGAAACAGTAACGACATTTAATTTACTCGGTATAAATATTGACACACATCTGAATTGGAAAGAACACATAGAAAACTTAAAAAACAAATTGTCCAAATTTACATACGCTTTATTTCAACTCAAATATAGCACAAATATAGATACAGCCCTATCCGCGTACTATGCCTACGCATACTCATGGCTAAGATATGGCGTGATGCTTTGGGGCAATAGTGTAAATGCAAGCGAAATATTCATACTACAAAAGAAATGTGTCCGAATACTAGCCCACATTGACAATACACAGAGTTGCAAGCCATACTTCATACAGCTTAAACTGCCTTCGATATATATACATGATATCTGCATATTCGTATTTAAAAATATCAACAGTTTTAAAAAAGTAAAAGATACACATAATGTAAATACCCGTCATCGAAATAACTTACATCTTCCACCTTCTCGACTTAAAATACTAAATGAAAGCCCATACTACATGGCAATAAAAATATTCAATGTATTACCCACTGAAATCAAAGAAGAACCAAAACTTGCAATATTTAATAAAAAACTAAAAGATTTTTTAATACTGAAATGTTACTACACAGTTGCAGAGTATCTTCAAAATAATAAATAACAAAAATGTACAAGTTATAATATAATCTCTCTCAGCTTGTCATTAAGTCATAAATTTTATGTTATTGTATAAGTATTGTGATATAATATTAACAGGTGCAATAGAAAATTCAACAATATTATTATAGTCCTTAATTTTATAAAAATTTTATGTATAATTAATAATTAGAAGACTGAATTAATTTATATTTAGTAATGTTACTCTTAATAGTAAAATAGAATAATAAGTATATAACCTATAATGTACAGATTTCAATTGCAATGCTTGAAAAAAGCACTAAGTTGTAAGTTCAAAAACATTGTAAAAAACACCTAATGTACACTTCTTCTTCTTTCTTTCTTGTGGCAATTGAGTCGATGTCGACTATTCTGCCAATGTCACGTTGTGATGATTTTTGCATTAGTAGCAATAAATATTTTGACTTTGACTTTGACTTTGACATCTAAAATAAATACTGATATTTCTATCCCTAATGAAAATCATATTGAAAATATCCGAATTGATGTTCCTCAAAAATTTTCCAGGAAATTTTAATTTCTACAAGACCAGCTATCACTATCCGAGGCAAATGAAACGATATATCCGACAAGAAGTAAGAAAGAATTAAAAACAGTTCTGTAAAAACTTACATTTCTGATAAGCGACGGCGTTGAAAGTGCCGAGGACTTCGGAGGGGGTATACACGGGGAAGGTCATGGGGTTCACAGTGAGAACGGCGTCAGATTGGAAGACATTCTGCAGAGCAATCACGAACTGGTCCATCATACGCCATTCTGGGAGCACCTGGAATTTTACAAAAGAAATAGCTGGAAAATTGTTGGAAGTTCTTTTTATAAGCCACATATTGACGCTTGTTCTAATTGCATGTTGCTTTTCTAAGTGAAGTAGGCGAATTGAAGATTTTATATGACTACAGTAGTGTAATAGTCAATAGTTCAGTCATACCTATATTGTTCTCCATAGTATTTTTTAAAATTTAAGGTGGAAGCTCCACGCTAGCCCGCGAAATTCAAATTTTCGTACGTTTTTTGCAATTTGTCGGTATTTGTCAGGCTGTACATTAAACAAAATATGATTCGTGCCTGTAATAGGTATTTAGTTACAGAATTATAATCATTAATATCACCAATACAACCCTCACATTGCATACAATTGGATTGAATGACTTTTTCATGAAATAGACAATCAATACAGTTATATGCACTTTTTGAGGGCTGTTTTATTGATTTAAATGATTATATTTCTGTAACTAAATACCTATTACAGGCGCGAATCATATTTTGTTCAATGTACAGCCAGACAATGACGCAAATTGCAAAAAACGTACGAAAATTTGAATTTCGCGGGCTAGCGTGGAGCTTCCACCTTAAGCAGACAATTTGCATACAACTTCAGAAAAAGCCAATAATGAGTTTTGGAAGAACCTGAGGAGGCTGGGATGGAAGGGCCAGGTAGCCATAGTTATATATAGCCAGAACACAATGAGAAAATAAGCGGGAACCCAAGGAAGGCTACTACGATAGGATTCAAACTGCGAAGTTCTTTGGTATAGACCGACCGTTGTATGGCTGTAAGCGTTACATGTAGCATAAACGGGTTTTACTGGCAAAGGCTGTTATTATTTTGTTAGTTGTCCACAGAACTACTAACCAAATCAGTACCGAAGTTCTCAAAGAAGTTGGCAAAGCCTTCGTTCAGCCAGGTGTAAGTCCAGGATTGGGGTCCCACTTCATTACCGAACCACTGGTGGACATTCTCGTGGCAGATGATCCTGCCAACGTTCTGGCGAGTTGCTGTCGTTGTCACTCCATCATTAACTAGGAGAGCTACTTCTCTGTAAACGAAACGAGACTGTTATTTACCAAAAAGTATTATCATCATATCATAATGGGGTCAAATAATATTAATAATAATAATATAATAATAATATATCCGGACATTATTACACAGCGCCATCTAGTTCCGTTGTAAGCAACGAGGCTTGTGTTACGGATACTAGTTGGTTGATATACTTCATAATATACTTTTTTTTGTAAATACATACATATTATACATAGATACTCGATGACTCGAGACAAATAGTGATGCTTATCACACAAATATTTGTACCTACCGGGATTCGAACCCGGGACCCATAGCACAGCAGGCAGCGTTAACTACCTACCGCTGAGCTAAACAGGTAGTCGAATTAATGATCTTAAGGATCAGTGTAGAGCGTTAAGTTTTTAGTGTGGTCCCTATTTATGGTAGTTTTTAACAATAAAAAGTTTTTAAAATTGCTTTATGAATCATTTAACTCCTTGGTTGGTTTAGTGGTCCTAAGTGGGTTTTGCACTCAGGGTCGAACAGGATTTTATAACGACATTTTCAATAGCAGCACTTGCTGGCAAAACTATTACAAGAAACCTAAAAACTGCCGCGTAGGTACTCAATGCGTATATTTCTGCCTTCTTCTGTTTCTGTAGATTCTATTTTACGCGATACTCAACCTTACCGCTACTCAGTATTTATGGAATAAATAAGTTTATTGCCCGTTTATTATTGTTTCAGCCCGAGTTGGAAGGTACTTATAGAGTATTAGGGTTCGTTTTAAATGTCAAAGCCCTGATAACTTCGGCAACAAGTTCTGAAGTATTAGTGTTTACTGTGGCAACAATCTCTTTATAATCTCGAATAAGATAGAGACTTGCTTTTACATAGATGTTTAAACAATTTAGTCATACCTCAATGATCGGCAATAAGTTAACATTTCGTTTATCATAGCACTTGTTATAAGTATTTCTTGAGGAGATAAGCAGACAAATGTTGGCCTACATTTTGACGGTGTATTTCCTAATGAAAAGTATATTGCTATTCATTGACCGCAAATCTAAATTTAAAGATGTTACTGAGAATTTCGTAAATACAATACAATTTTCGGCAAAAAAATCTGAAAATTGGGGAGGTCTTTGCCCTGTACTGGAATTCAACAGGCTTCTACTAATAATTCTAATTCATAGGTAGGTCTCTGCTAATTCATTAAATGGGTTCTCTAACAATCTACGTAAGAATATTACAGCAAGCACATAATCACACCAACATTTTTTAAGGGTTAAACAAAACGACTTATGCATTTCTTGTAACATCAGGCTTAGTGCTAAGTTTACAACATTTTTACGATGCCTATTGACATTTGATAAGATGCCATAAATACATTTATTTACGAGTCATAATAAAATATTAGTCCTCCGCCTCGTAAATACACAAAAACGTTTATTATGTTACGATAAATAGTATTATTATTATTATATAAAAACCAACCTAATCTGTTTCAGTTATGACTCAAAATCGATTGATAAAATATCCGAATTCATAAGACCTGGTTAATTGTGTATAGCGTAATGAAAGTATAAGAACTACATAAAAGTATTAAATAAATATTTGATATCAAAGAAGGATGTTTGTTTTAGGGATGATTTAATAATTATGGTGAAATTTTTTTTAAGAAAGCAAGCATACGGACCCCCTTATGGTAAGCAGTTACATAGCCTTTTGACGTTTGCAACACCAAAGGTGTCGCTCGCGTCTTGCCAACCCTGTAGACACCGTTAAGGTTTCTTAAAATAAGGGAGTTACTAAACCGACAGCAAACGGAATTCCCATGCTGTCAGAATAGTCACTCCCCCAACGAGCTCTCGTAATCTTAAAATTTCCTTTTTTGATTTTGAAATTTTGTTTTGATTTTGTAATTTTGTATACACCATAAATGGTTGTAGTTAAATGGATTAGAACGTAGTGTCATTAAAACAAAATGGTCCTTTCTATTACGGTGATCTGTTTATCTACAATTGTAATATTTGAGAGAAGGAAAGAAAGAAAAAACATTTATTTATCACCAAAGACAACACATACAGACACACAGTAAAAAAATATAAAATAATATAAAACTCAAACAGTTGCACGTCGTGTCCGTAACAAAAAGGCTACCACACAGCATAATGCTGTGCGAGACCATTACAAAGCGCTGATTTTCAGAGGCCACCCAGTGACGTACGGATATTAAGCCAGCTCCTACATCAATATAAAGTATGTAGGTATATTGTGGGCACATAAAACGTACCTAACTTTTCGAAAGTTATGTGCATATTTATCACATGCTCAGACGGTGAAGGAAAATATATTATATATTGAGGAAACCTGCATGCTTGAGAGATTTTCTCGATGGCGTGTGTAGTCTGCCAACCCGCAGTACGCTAGCGTGGTTGACTATAACCTAATCCCTCTGAAATAAGTCTGAAATGAGAGGAGACCCGTGCCCAGCAGTGAGACAATAATAGGTTGATGATGATGATAAACGTACCTGTAGATGACCAGTCCCCAATTCTCCATAGCGCCAGCAGCAAAGTCAGGAACGGCGGCCTTGTCCAACTTGGGGAACTCGTAGTCGAATTCCACGTATCTTTCCAATGCGTACATGTTTCTTTGACCAAAGTCCAGAGCGAAGGCGGCTGTGTCCTGGGTTCCAGGCCTAGAGTACACCCTGAAGGGGACGTTGTACAGAGGGTTGACTGTGTTCTCGATGTATTCGAAGTTGGAGACCAAATAGGCCAGAAGGTACGTGGACATCACTAGGGTGTCTTCGAATTCAAATTTCTGGTAGCCAGCAACTGGGTCTCTGAAAAAAGATAATATTAATTTTACTATTTATTTAATAGCGTCTTTTATTGACTTGTAGTTAGAAGTTTAGTAGTTGATACACTGCTACACTGCAACTATTAAATGTTTTTAAATATTATTGAATATTTATTGTAAAAATGTTTAACACAAATATTAATATTTTTGTTCGAATCGTAGATACGTATGATTTTTTATATGAAATATTATGCAATGCTATACAACAATGTTTTCATCTGTACTTATGTACACCCACATTTTGCCAGTGTGTTTTAGGTCCCATGTAATAAAGAGCGAGTCTGTCACAAATCATAACCAATATGATACTTACTTCAGCGGTACTGTCCTCTCAGGCATATTACTCCTGACCACAGGGTACGCAGGTGGCGCGTATATGGTGGTCCTGAAGATAGCTTTGTAGTTGGGCTCATCGTAGCAAGGGAAGGCACGACGAGCAAAGGTAGGCTGGAGTTGAGAAGTAATGAGTTTCCTGAAACAAGGTTGGTTTGATTATTGTAATGAAGCCGATAGGGAACGGTAAAGAGTACTAGTATACTCATGCTTTCCTGGTATTTGTTTGGTCCTATGTTATAAAGGATGAGTAGAAAAAGCTATTAACATCACTCGACTAAGGATAGGAAGAGGCGGTTAAAACATTTGATTAACGAATCAAGGATGAAGGTAAAATAAATGTGGAATCTACAATACTAAAGCCGTAAGCAGGACATTATAGACAAAGCGTCCGAAAAGATGGACCCTCCAAAATGATCTCGCGTCGTTGCAGGTCCAAAAAATACTAATGAGTCAGTAGGGGGCAGAAAAAATAGCTTTAAGTGACAGGTGAGATCTTTGTCCAACAGTGAGATATAGGTATATGGGTTATCGCACAATCAAAATCAGTTTGAGTTTCTACCAGTCAGTTTGGATCTATAACTCGACAAAACCGATTGGCGATAAATCAAAATTCAAATTAAACATTATTTACATTCGAACTAAATTCCTTCGCAAATCTTTAACACAAATAAAAATCTAGGCTTCATGTTTAAACAATGCCGAGAACTCAATTCTAGTGGGATAAAATATCTCTGCTAAGCTCAGTGTTATTTGCGGGCACATAGACTTGGAATGGAAATAATACATTATGTATGACGACCCGCCTGACTACACCAACTTTTATTATATTTTCATACAAACAAACAACCGGACTTCGTTTCTCAATTCAATTCCTTTTCATGAAGGATTTTTCTTGGTGTTGTACACCTACAATTGCCCGCATACTGTTGTCATAATCATCATCATCATCAACCCATTAATGTCCCACTGCTGGGCACGGGTCTCCTCTCAATTGAGAGGGATTAGGCTATAGTCTACCACACTAGCCAACTGCGGGTTGGCAGACTTCACATGCCATCGAGAATTCTCTCAAGCATGCAGCATCACGATGTTTTCCTTCACCGTTTGAGCATGTGATAAATGCGCACATAACTTCCGAAAAGTCAGTGGTGCGTGCCCTGGGTTCGAACTCGAGACCTCTGACATCTCAGTCCACTGGTCACACCGCTCGGCTACCATACTTACGTCATAATTATGCCTAGTGGGTTCTACAGAAAAATCTATTTGTTTAATAATATCTTCCTTGAATGTTAGTGTTGTTGTTATTCAACTTGAGTATTTTCAAAACGTTTTTCCCACACTTAGAATGCCTCCTATGTCGTAGGTGTGTTTACAAATACAAATATTCACAATGCACGAACACCCTTACACACCCTAAATAACTACTTGTACGTCATTAATATATTTGTTCCGTGCGGGGATTGAACCCACTATAAGCGGCATAGAAGCTCATTGCTCGACCGTTTCACTGACCGTGCCGTCTGGTAGTAATTGATATACCCCCCTGTTAGCAGTCATAAATCTAAGTTCTCAGCCAAACAATAATATAAGTCGTATTAATGACTATCGGTTATACCACAACATCTTAAACCAGTTTAATTCGTCGAAAGAAAGAGAGGGCCCTATTCAACTTGTAAAGCGCCATTCCAATCTTACAAAATAACTGAGACTGCTTAAAAAAGTGATAAGACGTCTGATCAATGCAGCAAGAAGAAATATTTAAAGTCTAAAAGCTTGCATCTACTTTGAACTTCCTAAGCCGGATTAGCAGCTTAAACTATAGTCAAGCACTTAAAGCAAGCGCTGTAGTGAAACGAGAATATTTCATTCCTACATAGGCGATTTTCACTTTATTTAATTTAATTTTGCTCAGGTGTTAACCTTATGACAAATCGTAAAGAAAATCATTGCTAGAATTATGTAAAAAAGTCTTCTCCAGAGAAAAAAAAGGTTTTTAAAAACTCAATTAAATCTTAATGCAATAGGGAATTGCATAAAAACAAAACGAATCAAAAAATATCCGTAATATCTCAACCTATTGATTTTTTTAATAGTATTTGGATGGCAATAGTGTGTGTTAGTGTGGTTTCTAATCTACAGATAACTATAAAAGTGCCATTAATCCTAAAACCTGCATCTGTCACCCATCCGTCTTGCATTTTATAAAGAAATCAAAATATCATTTATTCAAAATAGGCGAAACTTAATTGAGTCTTTTTGAACGTCGACAAATAAAGATAGCCCCGAAGAACACCCGCCTTTCACCGCTTTCTAGTATTTTTGCTGGGAAGAAGAAGCGGCGCAACGAACTCCCCAGCAATATATTATGAAATAATTATGATATAAATAAAATACACACAGATTATATTTAATTTTACGGATGACGAAATCAGCTCCTGAATAACTTTGATCATATCTTTAAAATACTAATCCAAAAACATTCACTTAATTAAAATACTTACTGTGTTTGGCCATCGCTGGAGTATGTGGACACGTAAATACCAAACATGTTTGGCGCATATTGGCCCACGTAATCGATATTTACAGTATAGGGCTGGAGAATTTCCATCGTCTCGCTCAAACGAATGTTCAAGAAGTGCGTGTCGTCAGTTGCCAACGTGTAGCTGGAGAAAATATTCACACCAGGATTCCTTTCGCTGAAAACCTGGATGCTGTTGATCGTCATTTCCATAGCGTGAATGATTATCTCATCTGTTTCAATGTAAGGCAGAATTCTGATGGACACGGTTCCAGTGAAGTATTCCTCATTGTCAGGGTCGAGGAACAGTCTTACGTCGTAGAAGGTGGGGACGGTTGTCCTTCTTAATCTGTAGAGAGCCTCTTGTTCGGCGTTCCTGTCTGTGCTCTGGACAGCTGTTAGTGGCACGGCCATCGCCGACCCGACGAGGGTTAGAAGTAGTGGTAGTAAATACATCTCTGAAATAGGAGGCAAAACAAAATTCGTTTATTTCATTGCAAAAAGTTGAAGAAGACTAAAAAACTGATTGTACACAGAGTAAATAAAATCGAACATGATTTAAATTGCGTGCATAGGATTTATACATTTCATCATTCAAATTTGAAGACCCAATTAGTCCTACGATAGTTAACACTGATTGCGGTGCTATGGGCCCGGGTTCGAATCCCGGTAGGGACAAATATTTGTGTGATGACCTAAACATTTGTATCCGGGTCATGGATGTGTCTATGTATAATATGTATGTATTTACAAAAAAAAGTATATACATGTGTAGTATATCAACCGACTAGTATCCGTAACACAAACCTCGTTGTTTAGCTCGGAACTAGATGGCGCTGTGTCATAATGTCCAGGAATATTTATTATTTATTTACATCTACATATTATCTATTCAATCAAGGTATATTTTATTATTTTCATCATCATCATGCACTCATTTGCCATCATACTGATGGGCACGGGACTCCTTTAATTTGACAGAAACAGTATGAGCCCCGTGAGGCTTCGTCTCATTACGCTATAGTCCATCATGCTAGTTAAGCGCGGGTTCGAACATCACGCACCATCCAGAAAACCGAGATTTCTTTTTACCGTTTGAGATTGATTGCACTTAAGAAATGACTTAATTTTTTATTCAATATGATTTCTAAAGTTATTACATAACTAGTGCCAAACAGTTTCACTACATTTTGTCTCGTGTATTATCCGAGATCCATACGTATTTTCCCGATATTACAAACAGCTTAATTGAGTGTATATAAATAAGTACCTTATTTAATTATTCACAGACAGATTTTCTGTCAATTTGTCTAGATTATTGGCTATAAAGTATTTATGTTTATCACACGACGCCAAACGATTTGCGAAGATTACTTATCATTTATAATTATTGTTATTCTTTTTGTATTAGGTACCTATAGAAATAAGTGTGTAGTTATCATTAAAACCCACGTGTAATTTCTAGCTACTTTACTTTTTGGAGACTTGGTAATTTACCATATATTTAAACGGTGAAGGAGAACATCGTGAGGAAACCTGCATGCTTGAGAGACATCAAAGTGTGTGAAGTGTGTTCTTGTGGTGTGTGAAGTCTGCCAATCCGCACTTGGGTGGTGGATAATGCGATTATGCGGTGCTAAATCCCTGTTAAAGACCAGTGGGCACAAGTAGGACTGTTATTGGATTCATGATGAATTGTAGACTAGATTTACGGCCCTACTACTGAGTACATGTATTACTTCAGGTTAGATCCATGTTAACATCTATCAGGTATGCTGAAGATATGTAATTTTAACAGTTTCGAACGAGTGATATATTTTATAAAATTGTCTATCTGTATTAATCAAGTGATTGTCGCCGGACTACTGCACATGAAGTTCTGAGTTCACTAACCAGGTCAAACAAATTGTCACTAGCAGTTAGACTTTGGATTTGTGCACAGCGAATTTAGGTATAGTACCTAGAGAGGGTAGGTAGGGTGCTAATTGTGCCTAGCCGGGCCGGATATAGTCAGTTTATTATAAAAATATCAGTGCGTGTTTTAATATTGCTTTCACGTCTCAAGAAAAGTAGTTCAGCGCAGATAATCTACATATCTGATGACCGAACCTTCTCTATAAGTAATTATTTATAATGTAGATGTAAATTTATTATATTTATATTTATTTATTTACGGGTATTGACGACCGTTTAGCTCAGCGGTAGTTAACGCTGCCTACTGTGCTATGGGTCCTGGATCGAATCCCGGTAGAGACAAATGTTTGTGCGATGAGCATCAACATTTGTATCCGAGTATTTACAAAAAAATAGTATATAACTATGTAGTTTATTAACTATCCGGTATCCGTAACACAAGCCTCGTTGCTTACCACGGAACTAGATGGCGCTGTGTAATAATGTCTGGAAATATGTATTATTATTTATTATTATTATTAAATTGTGTGTCACCCTTATAGTAAAAAAATAAAATAATAAGTGTAAGAACTTTTTGGGCTGATTATAATTTATTTTTAAGAGACTATTCAAGAGCTTATTATTTCAGAATACCGTATACCTATTGGACTAGAATCGTACCTAAGTTTCTCATAGATAGTCGCGATAAACGCATGCGCCGCGTGCCTATATCGATAAAGATTACTTATCTTTATTGATTAGATTGTACAATAAATCCACTTCACGGAGACTTACACTGAGTTACTCAATCGATTGAAAGATTTTGACAAAGGTATTCTAATCTATGATTTTGACCAAAAATTCAGCATGACATGACCAATAATACTGCCAAAACTGTACCTATTTTGTTTAAAGTATTGTAAAACTATAAAAACAAAATATAATTTGTTTAAAGTAGGCCAAATAAAATTATATATTTTGTCAACAATAAAGATTGTCCGTTCACCACTTTCTAGTATACGGTTTTTGCCTAGAAGCAGAAGCGGTGCAACATACTCCTCAACAACATTTTGATGTCATTTTATTCAATAAATTATTTTATTTAATATTATGCTGAACGGGTGGTCTCCGGTATTTTAAATAAAATCCAGTCATTAATTACGGTACTACACAGTGTCGTTTAGTTCCATGCAAGCTACGAGTCCTGTGTTACGGATATAATAGACGGTTGATTGATTCCACATATTTGTCAATACCTGGATTTTAACCCAGGCCTCCTATACTGGAAGAAAGCCCTGTTACTACTGTTGATTGTACTACTTCCTTAGATGCAAAATGAACCCGCTCACCCTTTGTCTTTCCAATGCAAATCTTATACAAAAAGTAGTAAGTGCATAAAATCTTAAGACTTGTAAACTGAGATAAGTAGGTAATGCCATCTATCGGGGTACAAATGAACTTTTAATATCAAGAAAAGTTCTTGCTTGATAAAATGTTCTAGCAAAATGTATATAAAAAAGAAACAAAATGTCCAAGTATTAATTGAAGACCGCAGTGAATCAACATTAGTTGTCTTTCTGCGAGTGAGTAAGGTTATCAGAGCTCATTGGGGGAGTGACTATTCTGACAGCATGGGAATTCCGTCTGCTGTCAGTTCAGTAACTCCCTATTTTAAGAAACCTGAACGGTTTCTAAGGTTACGGTTTCTAACGCATTTACAAGTGGTGTTGCAAATGTCCATGGGCGGCGGTCATCACCATCAGGTGAGCCGCCTGCTCGTTTGCCCCCTTATCACCATAAAAAAACAATGATGACGCAATTAGTGCGTTTTATTTCTGCAAAGAATAGCGCTTGGTTTTACTCAGCAGTATTACAAATTAATTGACACTTGCAACATTGCATTGTTGATTTTATTTGACGAGGCTTTTGTTATGGATGCTAGATGTTGGTACACGTAAAAAAATACCAACACAGGATTCGAGCCAGGGACCCTCAGAGCGGACTGTAGGATTGAGACACCGAGCCATTTAACCAGTTCATCAAATTCTTAGCGCGACTGACTCGCGGTTTGACTTTAAATAAACTTATTGATTTATTACACTTACGCGAATAGAAGACATTGAAATAAAACTACTTTTTTACGGTTTTTATTGCAGCAGGTATATTGATAATTATTACGTTAACCCAACGCTTCAGATCTTTAACAAAACCCATGATCAAGGGCAGATTGAGGCCTGTCTACCCTACATAAATAAAGCTACATTTATATAGATACAATCCGTAAAAATCTGTTTTATTTCTATATCGGCAAATTGCCTCGATCCTTGCAAAATACATGCTGATATCATCATCATAATCATCATCAACCCATTAATGTCCCACTGCTGGGCACGGGTCTCCTCTCATTTGAGAGGGATTAGGCTATAGTCTACCACGCTAGCCTACTGCGGGTTGGCAGACTTCACATGCCATCGAGAATTCTCTCAAGCATGCAGGTTTCTTCACGATGTTTTCCTTCACCGTTTGAGCGTGTGATAAATACGCACATAACTTCCGAAAAGTTAGTGGGTCCTTGGGTTCGAACTCGAGACCTCTGACATCAGTCCACTGGTCACACCGCTCGGCTACCACAGCTCATTGCATACTGATATGTTATGTTTGAATACATTTTAGTATTATATATGAAGAATTAAGAAACGCATCAATGAAACTTGTAAATAAAATGTATCTTATCAAAATTCCTATCGGAAATTAAGCATACGGGACACAGATTAAAAAATTATTGCGATACCGATTATAACCGATGATAGGCTCCGATAAGACGCATTGATATCGATAAAATCCGGTGTACTGATAGCAATTCAAAAGTATTTACCACTAATCTAATGCTAATTTACATTTATGTCACATTTTAACGGTAATTGTACTTAAAATGTACGTAGATTAACGTATTTACCTAAATAGATGAACAGATAGAACCGAAAGAATTTGAGTCTTGGAACAAAACTTCAAACTCTCTTCAAATACTAATGTAGTCATTTAAAATTCTAATTTAGAAGCTACTTTATATAATATATTGAAGTAAACAAATATACTTATTTTATATTTTTTTTCTATCTGGCTGTATTTACTTATTTGTATTACGCAAAAAAGCAACTGAATACAGTTTTTATTCATCTAAGTATTGTTGGAGCTATCTAACTTAACATATAGACTCTGATATGTCTATGAATACATTATAAAATACATGAGCGACTATTTATCCACATACCACGAGGGCTTCGCAGCGAGGGGAATGTAGTATAGAGTATAATAAAAATCGATTGAAATTAATAGGAAAACGATTACATACGTTTTTCATAGAAAACAATTTTCTAGGTCTTGCAACACTGTGTTATAATAGAGGCTACGTATTATTTATATTAGATATTTATGAACTGCTGTAGAATTCAATGCTATTTTATCGTTAATTCTTAACTGCGTAATAATAATATTACACATAATTATTTGCGGTTAGACCGCAAATAATTATGTGTAATATGAATAATTTTATCATCACCACTTTCACAAAAAATGTCATGAATTATTTTGACTTCATATTTATTTAATTTATCATATATTTAACATAAAAATGGAATTACAAATTCAATAATTAAATAATTTAATCTGATTCAACAATTGTCATGTGTATCTAATTCCGTTGTCACAATAATGTATGCAGAGGCCTTCAATATGTTACATATTTATTTCTGTAAATAAGTACATCTTTTGAGGACAATTTTTATCACGTATTTTTTTTGGGATCTATATGATGCCCGATACGTTATGGCTAACATGTTTTACATATTTTCTGACGAGAACCGAGTACTAGAATCATCCACCTAAGCTGATTGCTGAGAAAGCACCTTATTTTCGCATATAAAACATTTTTTTATCATCATCATCAAGCCATTTATTGGCCCACTGCTGGGCACAAGTCTCCTCTCATTAGAGAGGGATTAGGCTACAGTTTACTACGCTAGCTTGGTGCGGGTTGGCAGACTTCTCATGCCATCAAGAAAATCTCTCAAGCACGCAGGTTCCCTCACGACGTTTTACCTTCACCGTTTCAGCATGTAATAAATACGCAGGTTACTTTGAAAATTCAGTGATGCGGTGCCTTGGTTTTGAACTCTAGACCTTTAACGTCGCAGGCCACTGGTTACATTACTAGGCTATATTTTTTATAGTATTTGAATATACAGAATAAACTTACCGTATGTATTTACAAGAGCACTACTTTTATAAAACTAAACGTATCTTTTACATTACAATGGCGGTGGAATATCTTTATCAATAAAATCGATTAATAAAAATTATCAGCTGCGATTAACATTAACTAAATCTTTGGTTTTGATCCTAATAGTAATAATGTTGTTAATGTAAATATAATTTCTTTTGTATGTGTGTTTGTTTGTTGTTTTTTTTATGATATATTTAAATGATATTGGTAACTTCCCTATCAAGTTAGTAGCAACTAAACAGTAGAATTGAAGTAGAGATTTTGCACTCAAATTGAGCTACTCGACTGGGGAAGTATCTCCGCGTTACAGAATACCACAGTGAAACAACAATAGTTGTGTTTCTACGAGTGAGTAAGATTATTTAACGTAATAATGAGTAAGATTTTAAAAGAGTGTCTATGAAATTTCTTGCCGGTTCTTCTCCATGAGATCAGCTTCTTGGAACCGTGCAACTAGTCATAACGTTTTATAAATGCTTGAAAAAGTTCATATAAAATAAAAACCTTTTGATTTGATTGATTTGATTTGATTATTACGTTAAGGGAGTGTGTATTTTGACACCATGGTAATTTCGTTTGTTGTCTGTTTAGTAACTACCCTATTTAAAAAAATCGAAATGGTTTCTAGTAGGTCAGCAACGCGTGAGCGACACCTCTGTATTCTACAATTTAGTTTGTAGAATATATATATAATCAGAGTTGTATAATCCTTTGTTTCTCAAAATATATAAAGTAAATCATGAATGGATGCTGAAGGATTGGAAACGTTTGGATGAACGAATGTTAATCGAATCTCTATAAAATCCATAATAAGTAATTTTATTTCAATAGGATCATGTTACACATTCTGAACATCTAATGACCAAATATTTTATAAGGATATTATATTATTATACATGAAATGCCCCTATATATATTTCTTTCAATTTTTATATAATAATTAAGCAAAGAATAATTAGGCAAATAACGTACTAAATTTTTATTCATTAGTATGATTAACAAAATAATAATCAGGATTATACTATATCTACTTACCCGCTTATCTTCAAATAGTGATTAGCGTTTTCCTTCAGTTTTATTTAATTTTATATTTACGTCTCATAATTAAAATGAATATTTGAACACAATTATATAATATTTAAAATGAAGTATATCACAAAATTGTAATTACACTAAATTAAATAAATCACTTCAAAATAAAACGATATTTTTTACGGATTTTATCGCGCTATGTATTGTCATCCATGCCATTTATGGTCACGTGACTATGGATGTTGTTGACAATCCGAAACTTCAGGATATAATAATAACAATATAAAACGATAAAGTCCGTAAAAAAGTGCTATTTCAATGTATAATACTCGCGTAGGTAAGTGTAACAAATCAATAAATCACTTTATCATCAACCCATTATTGTCCCACTGCTAGGCACGGGTCTCCTCTCATTTTGAGTGAGATTAGGCTATAGTCCACCACGCTAGCCTACTGCGGGTTGGCAGACTTCACATGCCATCGAGAAAATCTCTCAAGCATGCAGGTTTCCTCATGATGTTTTCCTTCACCGTTTGAGCATGTGATAAATACGCACATAACTTCCGAAAAGTCAGTGCTGCGTGGGTTTGAACTCGAGACCTTTGACATGTCAGTCCACTAGGCTACCACAGCTCTCAAATCACTTAATTGTACTAAAACTCATTCACACATTTTTGTTCGAAGCAAAATTATTACTGACGTTGATTCTAGAAGAACTACTACCTATACTAGGAATGAATAGCTTTAATATGACTTCTTTAGTACTAAAACTAATTCCGAACGTAAAATAATGAAACGACAACAATGTCGTGAATAGTTAATATAATCACGTCACGGACTCTTTAATGACCATTATAATGCCACAACGTAAAGAAATATTGTTTACTTGCAATAAATAGTTAGTACTTATTTGTATTTATGTACATATGTTATTCAAAACTATTGTGTGTAATTATTATAAATCTTTGTTATTGTAAATAGTGTTTTATTAATTGTGTTAGAAAAGTGACTGTTTGTCTTGTTTGAGAATAAATATCTTTGAACCTACATATAAGTTTTATATTATTCGACGACCCAATTAGTCCAGCGGTAGTTAACGCTGCCTTCTGTGCTACGGGTCCTGGGTTCGAATCCCGGTAGGGACAAATGTTCGTGTGATGAGCATAAACATTTGTATCCGTAACACAAGCCTCGTTGCTTAGCTTGGAACTAAATGGCGCTGTGTCATAATGTCCAGGAATATTTATTAGAAAATATTTATTATTATATTTAGTATATAAGTTTAGAATACATAACAATAAGCAAGAATATACGTTTAAATGCGTTCAAATCCAATGTTACAAGATTACTAACGAGCCCATTTAGTATCCTTCGTGTGCTATTTGATATTCAAGGCACAGTGCTGTCGGTGTCACTCGTACTGCAGCGTGATGAGGGTCGGACCCTCAACAGGACGAGCGGAAACCCTCAGGTGGAAAACCACTTAAGTATTTTTTTAGTTGAATCATCTATTTTCAAGACAGTTGATGGTGAAAAATAGGGATGCGTAGGGCATATGAAAGAGTTAAATAAATGACAATAAAAGGGTTTTTCTATTTTCACTTCATCCATTTATTTATGTGCTTGAAAGACGGCACAAAAGTTGCTAAGCTGCGTTTCTACTAAAGAAAAAATTGCTTTTTGCAATGAGTTACATATTTCCAACAGAATTATTGATCCATTGCTGGGCATGGGACTCTTCCAGGTGTAGAGGGGTATTCCTTTAATTCAACAAATGTTATACCCAGTAGTTGTCAACACATTACACCTCTGTCTAATCCTTTAGAGATCCTGAAGTGATCGTAGAGTTATCGAGTGCTGGGCGCAGGCCTCTTTTATGTAGTAAGCTTTAGTTGTGCATGCTATACTAGAGCGGTGCACACGCTATCAAAAAAGGTTTCATGAAATTTTCCTTCACCGTCTGACTGATAAATACGCGCATAATTTTAAAACGTCAGTGGTATGTGCCGTTGAATATATATATAAGTAGTTCGAATCCTCCATAGAATGTAAATGTAAAAATATCCCAAAAGGAGGTTTTATTGTTAATATAATATTCCTGCTGTCTACATAAAATGACAATGACACTTAAAAAAAGCCCGCCTATTAGAACCAAAAATATAATAGTCACATTATGCGCAGGGCTTCAAAGCCGGTATGAGGCGTATTTACTTTGATGTCGGTAACGTGAAGTGTCATTGTCTCCGTAACAAGGTTAGGTTAAAAAATTTATTGTAAATATGATACGAATTATATAAGGAACTAATCGTAAATTTAAATTTGTGATTTTATAATTTAAGAAACCCCCAAATGAAAAAGAGAGAAAACTCAAATAAAATATTATGGCTTTCGAATACAATTTTTTTTCAAACGTTATGTGTATATGTTGTAAGTCACATAAAACTTAAGACATACTGGTGATTAGGGTTTATATAAGCACTTTTCTGCCTAAATCTTTAAAAAATTCCTACGTAATGTTTACGGATTTTTTTCTCTTTAAAACCGTAGCCACATACTAGGATTTTTTCCTGTATCATGGGTGCGTTTACAAACACAAATTTTCACATACACAAGCGCCCATATCCGAAACGGCTACTTGTAGATCGTACAAATATTTGCTACATGCGGGGATCATACCCGTAGCCCGTCAAGCACAAGCCGGTCGGTTAGCCACTACGTACCATCTATACTACATAATACTAGCTGACACAGCAAACGTTTTGCCACATTTTAGGAGTTGGTGGTAGAAGAGTGAAAATTTTGGGTTATAAGTATTTTTTAATGCCAAATCATTAAAAAAATAAGTCTGGTGAGGGACATCCTTTTCACCTAGACTGTAAAAACTATACGAAATATACACACAACATTTCATAATAATCCGTCCAGCCGTTTCGGAGGAGTTCAGCGACAAACACCGTGACACGAGATTTTTATATATAAGATTATAAATCTGAAGAGTTTGTTAGTTTGTTTGAACGCCCTAATCTCAGGAACTACTGGTTGGAATTGAAAAAATATTTTTGTGTGGGATAGTCCATTTATTGAGGAAGGGGCTATATAACAATACGTAGACACGCAACCAATAGGAGCGGAGCATAAATGAAAAATGTTGCGTGCGAATCCGGGACAGGCTGCTAAGTACATTGGCAGGCATGTCTTGCTAGGCTAAGAAAATAAATAAATAAATAAATATACCCGGACATTATGACACAGCGCCATCTAGTTCCGTGGTAAGCAACGAGGCTTGTGTTACAGTTACTACAAGGTTGATATACTACATATTTACTTTTTTTTGTAAATACATACATATTATACATAGATACATCCATGACTCGAATACAAATGTTGATGCTCATCACACAAAGACTGGTCCCTACCGGGATTCGAATCCGGGACCCCGAGCACAAAGGGCAGCGTTAACTACCGCTGGACTAATCGATTACTTAGAATTCATGTTACCCCCACGGCACGAATCCCGGTAAGGACAAATGTTTGTGTGATGAGCATAAACATTTGTATCCTAGTCATGGACATGGACAAAAAAAAAAGTATATATGTAGTATATCAACCATCTAGTATCCGTAATACAAGCCTCGTTGCTTACCACGGAACTAGATGGCGCTGTGTAATAATGTCCGGGAATATTTATTTATTTATATTCATCTTCCAACCAGAGAACGGTACTTCGGCGGTCTACCGTTGTTCAAATATTTAATAGTTAACTTATGAGTTTCGATCGGAGGCTGGTTACTCCATCCTGTAAATTCTCTATATAGGTCAGTCAAGAAGTTTAGTTCTGTGATGTTCTATGACCAAAAAGCGTGAGTTCAGATACTGTCGTGAAATTTCCGTTCGAACTCAGGACCTCTCGTTGTGCTAGGGATAGTCCTGTTCGCACGAATCAATCAACTCAGCCTATCGCAGTCCACTGCTGGACATAGGCCTCTTCCTCATGTAGTCTATTCCTGCTACCTTTTTTAGGTTGTCGGATTATCTAGCCGGGGGAGTCCTGTATTGCATTTGCCGGTTCGGGTAATCCTGTCTAGATGAATATTTAGTATAAATATAGTATAATAAACTAGGCCTCGCCTCAGCTTCTCACGGGTAGATATAAGTTTTTAATAAATATTTAAAAGATATAAACTGCAATTGAATTTTTCATACAGATCCCTAAGAATTTTTGAAATAAAATATAGCCTATGTTCAACACGGATAGCGTAGCATTCTAATGTATAGTGAAAGAATTATTCAAATCGGTGCAGTAGTTTTAGAGCCTATTCAATGCAAACAAATGTACAATCAAATCTTTCCTCTGTATAATATTACTATAGATATAATTAAAGAGGTAAGCATTGTGTGCGAAGTGGTCGAGCGATACTCAGAGATCATCAGTTATAAACACTAGCGCCATCTAGTAATAAAACATTGACTTTTAAAAGTGTCCTTTAAAACTATTTACAGAAATAATATATACCATTTGATTTCGTTTCACACTCATACCCTTTTTATACAGCTTTATAGTTTTGTTCAGCAAATACATCGTTTGTGGCTGGAAATACAGAAACCAACTCCTGTAGAAGGCTTGTCTCATTAATTTATTTTTTGCTTGAAATATTTTTTATAAGTATTTTTGCTTAGTCATGACCAGCGTTTGTTATTAAGTGAGGGTAAGAGGTGCTTAAGGGCAATCAAGGATTTGTTCAACGTCATTGTTGAAATACTTAAAGGTTTTTTAAGTTGCTTCTTACTCTAGATTAAGGTGGAAGCTCCACGCTAGCCCGCGAAATTCAAATTTTCGTACGTTTTTTGCAATTTGCCGGTATTTGTCAGGCTGTATTTAAATCAATAAAACAGCCCTCAAAGTGCATATATCTGTATCGATGGTCTTGTCTCTTGTTTCATGAAAAAGTCATTCAATCCAATTGTATGCAATTGTATTGATTGTATTGATGATATTAATGATATTAATGATTATAATTCTGTAACTAAATACTTATTACAGGCGCGAATCATATTTTGTTCAATGTACAGCCTGACAATGACCGGCAAATTGCAAAAAACGTATGAAAATTTGAATTTCGCGGGCCAGCGTGGAGCTTCCACCTTAAAGATATTCGCTGTGGTTTTGGAATTATGATGGTGGGCGCTTATTACCGCGTAATAATAAAATAATTGAATAACACCTAAATCCATATTCAAATTCATACAAATATTATAAATGCTAGTGTTTGTTTGTCCGTCTGTTACTTCTCCACGCCTTAACCGCTGAACCGATTTAAATTATATTGGTGTGAAGATAATTTGAGTTCTTGGAAAAGACTATTTTTGTAAAGGAAGTTTTTGTCACATAAATCATCCATTAAAACGGTGAAAAGCCGTGTAGAAGTTTGTTTGAGTGGAATCAATCGTTCCATAAAAGAAAGGGGTAAATAATTGATAAACTGATTGATGAAAAAACATATTGACGACCCGTCTAGCTTACCGGTAGTTAACGCTGCCTGCTGTGCTATGGGTCCCGGGTTCGAATCCCGGTAGGGACAAATGTTTGTGTGATGGGCAACATTTTGTATCCGAGTCATGGATGTATCTATGTATAATATGTATGTATTTACAAAAAATAAAGTAAGTCTGTAGTATATCAACCAACCTAGTATCCGTAACACAAGCCTCATTGCTTAACTCGGAACTCAGATGGCACTGTGTCATAATGTCCAGAATTTATATTTATTTATTTTAGAAAGCAACTGACATTACTATTATCTTTACAGGAACTACGTAAAACGATCACGCAAACAATTTTATGGCCAAACACTTTAACGCTACTCAATATTAAGTAGCTCTCAAATACACAGTCTTAACTTTTACAAGCAAGCAACTGCACTATATTTTACGACTAGGTACTTAAAATTAAGTACATAGCGTTTATTAAGTGACTTAAAAAACACATTTTATTTACCATGGGATTCGAACCCTGAGTTTTACATACTTCTGTATTGTATAATCCTATAACTTAAAAAAAATCTTATTATCTTCAAGTAAAATTAATTGGCTCACATTAAAATTGTTTTAGTGTCTGTAAATTTATATATGATTCTTATTTTTTTATAACCTCTTTAAAAAGATTTGTATATGACTTAAGCTTTAATTTTTCAATTTGATTCCTGCATAAATACAATATTTTATATTAAATACAGATTTAAATAAATATTTTAAAGTGTAATCTAATTTAAACGTTTCAATATGGGCTAAAATATTTTTGTATAATATTCTTTTCACATTTTATCACTATTGTTTTTAAGTAGTTTGCAATTTACATAATTGAAAGAATATGCTTTTTATAATCATTATGCCCATCAAAATCTCGACTGTGATGTTTAAGCGGGCAATCAACGTTGCCTGTTGCGTCGTAGCCCCGTAGCACCGTAGCACGGCTACGCTTCGTAGCCAGTTATCTTGCGCGTCTCAGCCTTTCCGCTCGCGTATCGCTCCGCGTCATTCACTCAACTAACCTACTTTCCATTCGTCAGTTTAACTGTGAATAATTTTCAAATAAACTTTGCATTCCATTTTCAAATGGATAGAGAGTTTTTGTTTTTCTATTCAGTGGCCAGTGTTCAATTATGAATGTTTTTGGAGCCATTTCTTTTGGGTAAGTTCGATTAGTAAAAAAATCAAAATAATTTGTTTCGTTAAATTTCGTTAATTCAGATCAAGGCTTTTAAAAAAATCAGGGATATTATTGTATTTTTGTAAAAACGGTTTTTATTATTAATAATTATATCAGTAATATTTAGAAATAATAAAAAGTCATTAAGCTATTAAAGACAAAGTCGTGTGATAAAGTTCTGAATTTTAATCCGTACAAAGTATTTTAGTCCCTAAGGATAAACTAGCTGTACGAAGTTTCGGTGAAAACTGCGAGCACAATCCTCATGATAAACATTATGATAATTCTTTACTAAACTTTCGTAACTTCACTCCTGAAAGTACTACTTCTGAAAATAAATGCTGAGATATCTTTTGATCTCTTCATATAATGGCTTTTGTAAAGATATTTTTATATAATATTATAGTATTTAACCCCATTTTTATGATGACAAATGGATATGTGTTGTGCTAAAACTCTGGGATTAAAATAATATAAATGAATACCGCGATAAAATCTTTAAGTAAGTTCATTTAAATTTCTAATATTCGCACGAGTGGGAAATTAAATAAATTGTTAGAACAGTAAAAACTAATATCAAATGTAATTTTGAATATGTACATACGATAGCTAAATCGATTTTATGATTCAATATTTTATATTATTATATGTACTTATTAATAAAGTTATCGCTAAACACTATAAAAAAACCGAAATCAATACAATCTGTCCGAATACAAACTCAATTTTCAAGAAAAAAAACTTAAATTAAAATTCGAATAGAACAGACTCCTTGAAATTCGAACGAGAACTAAAAAAAAAAATTTACACGAATTCGTGGCATGAATACGAGTATTCATAAAGAGGATGCTTTAAGTCATGCCTTTGTCTTTTCCTTTGAAAACCGATGCGTATTTTGCATTGTATATTTTAATTACCGGTCTACTGTTCAAGGAGGTTTTATGTCGAACGAGTCTCTTTTAAAGTTTTTGAAATAAGAATAGATTGTTTGGTAACAACAATTAGTAACGGTAAAAGTGGTTTTATTTTTAAATTCAGTCTTTGAGATATTAACCTCACGCTTATATTCTGTGAAATCCAGGTCGAGTAACATGACATTACGTTTTTGTAGTAGGCAATTCTCAACAATAATTCACTTTTTAAATATATAAAACCGGTGTCTTCGATGAGTGATCTATCGCACAACCGAAACGACTAAGTTTAGAAAGCTAAAATTTAAAAAATAGATTTCATCACATCAGCCGTTAGACGTCCACTGCTGGAAATAGGTTTCCCCCAAAGATCACCACGACGACCAGCCATGCGCTGCCTACATCCAGCGGATTCCAGCGACCTTTACCTACTTCATAACCAAAGTATCTGCTAGAAAAGGATTTTTTGGAAATTTTTACTTTAAAAGGGAATCCGGGAAAAATCGTCATTGAACAATATTTATAAATTAAAACGTAATTATAAACATGCCAAAAAAATAACAAACATACATTGAAATAAAACTACCATTTACGGTTTTTATCGCGGTACATTGATATTATTTAAACCCGATAATAATTAAAAATGTAGGCTAGCTGTTTGTAATTATAACTTCAAGACGACCAACACCTCAGTCTACCCGTGACCATGGATACTGTACCTAAAGGATCCGAAACGTCGGGTTAAAATAATATCAATATACCGCAATAAAACCCGTAAAAAGTACTTAGTTTTGTTTCAAATATACATAAGTTAACATACTTGCGGGTACCACAGAGAATTTTGAAGCTTATTTATCAGTAATTTCTGACACAACTGCGAAAGTCGCACATGAGAAAAAAATATTAAAATATTGTTTTCTAAAAAGCCATTAACTTATACTAGAATTACGTTCTGTATCGTTGCGTCCACAGACACAAAATATCACATACGTTAGCATAAAACAAAACCCGGAATAATTACCTGAGAGATGAACAAATATTTGCTTTGTGAAGTAGTCTAATCAGCACATAAAGGGTTTTATGGGATTTTAAGACTTATTGAAATACTAGCATTTACCCGCGACTGCGTCTGCGTAGAATAAATAATTTTATCCCATCTGTTTATTTATTTCCAACCCTTCTTTTTTAAAGAATTATAGATTCCACAAACAAATTTGCATTTCACGTTTTTAAGGGATAATTTCCGGGACGGAAACTATATCCTTTTTTGGATCTCAAACTATGTCCACACCAAATTTCATTTATATCGGTTCATTGGTTTAAGCGTGAAGAGGTAACAAACAATAATATTATTAAGGTTTCATTACAGTCTCCTGGTTACAACATTAGACTACATTTGCGGTAGCCTAGTTCAATCCCGAAGCACGCACCACTTTTTGAAGTAACATGCGTATTTATCACATGCTCAAACGGTAAAGAAAACATCGGGAGGAAACCTGCATGCCTGAGAGACTTTCTCGATTAACAACTTCAAAAGACTAAAAAAGCGTTTAAAAGACATATTTCTACCAGCATTTATTTAACTAAAATAAAAACTTAAAAATCTTTAACAACGTAGAAATGTAACAGTAAATGTTATACACACATGTGTTATTATAATATATTATGCCTAGATATTGATCATATATATTTAATATTCAATATTCAAAAACTAAAATAATTATCACCATATTATGGCTTCTTAAAATCAAGTTCTATTAAACCAACATTTGCACACAATATTACTCTTAAATCGGTTCTTTCCTTAAGAAGCTCTAGTCCACAAATATAGCAACATTCTGACTTCAAACTTATAACACTTCCAAACAAAGAACTTAAAGCTACCTAGAATACAAAGGATCTAACTCATTCAGTTGAATATTCGGTTATAAGTAGAACTCTCTTGAATAGGCTTACGATTTCAAAGGTCTTTATGCTTTATGGAGTTAATATACTTAGTACCTTATATGTGATGTGTATATTTGTGAGTGTCTGTTACACCTGAGTAATGATAAATAATAGTTCTTGTAAAAAGATCTTTAATAAATCAATATTTTAGTTATTCAATATTTTTAATTGAAAGGTACCTATTTAGTGATGGTAATTCCAAACTTATGACTTCTAGAAAAGGTACCGATAGTTATGTCATGACCGTTTTTTTAAGTCAAGACTATGTATATTAAATATGTAACTAGTTTTGAAAATTATAAACTACCTGTATTTATCGGTCTAATTAAATCATTTGACTATGATATTGATAAATATTATTTATTTCTGAGAATAAATCTGACTGTTTTTGTTGTTAAGGATTTTTAAGGCCTAATGTTTTCGTAATTGTTAGGTATATAATAATTATTTCAAGTAATAGGGTGTCACAATGTAGGACAGTATAAATGGCCCAATCCTGTCAGTAATTCTTTAGCTAACAAGAATAACTAATAATTATAGCAAGTCTCGAGTTCAAACCTAAGGCTCGCACAACTGACTTTTTGGAAGCTATGTGCGTATTTTTTACAAGCACAAACGGTAAAGGAAAACATCGTGAGAAAACCTGCATGCTTGAGAGATTTACTCGATAGCATGTAATATCTGCCAACCCGCAGTAGGCTAGCGTGGTGGACTATAGCCTAATCCCTCTCAAATGAGTGGAGACCCGTGCCCAGCAGTGGGACAATAATGGGTTGGTGATGAAGATAGTAGGTAAGTACAACCATAAAAACTATTTTTATTTTTCTAAATGGGTCTTTTAAAGACAGTAGTATTTTCATATTGTTTACCATTAGGTGGCGTGAGTATTTCCAAACTGACAACCACTAATAAGAAACGATCATACCAACATGAATTAATTGCCGTCTCTTTTGCATTCTTAAATTGTCAAATTTTATTTTTGTGCTTTTTATAATGGGACATGCCCGGGACCCTTAGTCCATACAACTGACACTCCTGTAAGCCAAGATCGACAATAGTAACCATCCAAAAATCGTCGAGACAATGAAGCCCGACGTGTCCCAGGGTAATGGTTTAACTGTCTTGGAACCCGCAGCGAAATTAACCATGAAATTCAATAGGACTAAGAAAAAGTAACGAAAAAACAGTTCAAAATTCACTATGGGTATGTATTCACTGACAATGAGTGTGCAACCTGTTACATGGTATCATTATGCTAGAGTTCTTATGCTAGAGTTCATTAATGAAAGAGTTCTGATGCCAACAGTTTACCCTCGCATAGAGAAAGATAAAAGACAAAATAATGGATATCTACCAAACATTCAGATTTATTAACGATAGATTTATTACCAAAACATACAAAATTTGTTAAACACTCACTTTTAATATTGATTTAAAATCCTTAAAATAGGTATGCTGCACAAATAATGCGCCTTCCGAGACTCTACCAAAATTCATTAAAATTGGTATAACTTATAAAGCAAACACTGGCCACCGGTGTTACCAATTCACAATTGGTACTGGCTGTAGTTTCAACGATATTAGACGATAAATCACGTTCTTCTGTTGTTCGATTTTTAAATCGGGATCCGTTTTTTTTTCCTAGAACATTCGTTTCGAATTCACTGGCCGTTTATAAACGAAACACGCGTTGAATATAATTTTAATTAATTCTAGAATTTTCCAGGAAATTGCAATTTCGGTTAAGCCCCCACTCACAAAGTTTCCAATACAAGGTCAATCGCTACTTGTCTTTTATTTAAAATTGATGTTACTAAACGGAATCCGTGCCTTATTGGTTAAAAAAATATATCTATGTTTTTTAGAAATATACATATCAAAACCACTATTAACACCAATTTAGAAAATTCCCTATTCCCGAATTGTGTAAACAGAGATACCTACCTATAATAAAAGAACTCCATCATCAAAAATAAAGCATGTATCCACCAGCAGAGCGAAACAACGTGATGCAATATCCGTTTCGTCACATCTCATCAGATAGGGCCCAGTGACGTCACTCACAGGTCCGTTGCGACCCGCTGCTACTGATGTGCAGTATTTGTTAAAATGAACCGTTCTTAAATAGAACTGTTACTTGTGTACTCGTTGAGGTTAGGTATTACCAAACCGTTCTAAGTTTTGTTATGTTATATTGAGATGGTAAAAAAATATATATATTAAAAACCCTTAATTCAATTCAATTTATGGTGTCAAAATTAGAGCTCAATCGCTGCAGAGTTTTTTGAGTTTTTGAAGCTTAAACAAACCAACTTTAAATTTATTTCTATTCGTCCTCGTATTCATTTATTTCTATTTCTTTGATTTACATTGTATTATTATATGTATAAAATAGAAATAAGGAAAGACATATTATATTTACATAGTATATTAATATTAATACCCGTTCTTTATGATACGACTACAGGTCAAAAGTATTCGACTGGTCTTTAAAAACTCAAAGAATAAAATCAATCACAATTTTAAAAGAATATTATAACATATTATCATACTTGAATCCGTAAACGGATAAACAAAACGCGCTACATGAGGGTAACCAAATCCAAACTCCGGGCAGCTACTGAAAATTTCATACAAGAACACAATTACACTTTCTTTTACCAGGGAATTGAAACCCCAGCGTAAGCAGTTCTGTAGGTAGGTACTAGTAATACCTACTATTATGCAACATAAACTAATACAATTATACAGTAAAGAAAAACATCGTGAGGAAACTTGCATGACTGAGAAATTTTTGACATGGCGTGTGAAGTCTACCAACTCAGCGTGGTGGACTATTCACATATAATAAATAAATATATCCGGATTGTTGTACACAGCGCCATCTAGTTCCGAGCTAAGCAACGAGGCTTGTGTTACGGACACTAGATAGTCAGTACACTGCTTTTATTTCGTAAATGGTCAGTGATCTGGGAACAAATGTCAGACAAACAGACAAAAATTAATAAAAAAAAATATTGTTTCGAATTCTTTGGTCTCTAATAAAGACTTTTTGGAAGTGCGTATTTTTCATATGGTAAAACGGTGGAGGAAAACACCGCGATAAAACCTGCATGGCTGAGAGATTCCCTCGATAGTATAAAAAGTATTCCATATCCACATTAGTCTAATCCCTCTGAAATGAGAAGAGACCAGTGCCAAGCAGTGCATAATTGGATTAATGATGATGATGAAATAACAGTTTTATTTCAACAGCCAAAGTTAGCTATAAAATACAATTGCCCTTCTAGCACACATTAATGTAACACACGATATATGCACACACAGGTGAAGTAACTAGCAACTTATTCCATTAAATCTCGCAACTACTGCAAGCGTTCGACGCTGTAAATTTAACTACGCCAAGCCAGTTGTGGACTGAAATTAGGTAGCTTATTGATGTACTGGTCCTTATTATTGGGGAGGAGTTTTCGAATAAATGTAATGCTGGAGTACATATTCAAGTTTATCCATGATAAATAATAAATAAATAATAAATATTCCTGGAAATTATGGCACACAGCGCCTTTTAGTTCCGTGCTAAGCAACGAGGCTTGTGTTACGGATACTAGCTGGTTGATATACTACATATATACTTTATTTTTTTGTAAATACATACATATTATAGATAGATACATCCATGACTCGGATACAAATGTTCATGCTCATCACACCAACATTTGTCCCTACCGGGAATCGAACCCGGGTCCCATAGCACAGAAGGCAGTGTTAACTACCGCTGGAGTAACTGGGTCGTCTATATAACTGTTATTAATATTATTAATTTCATACTAAGTGATATAATAAACGTGAAAGTACATTATGTCTGTATGTTACCTCTTTATACTTTACCCGTAGAGTTCACAAGCAGACATTTAGATTCTAAAAAATGGTATGGAGATCGTTTGAATCCCGGGAAAGGACTGAAGTTAGTTTAATAAGGGGAGTTGAAGTTTTATGGGGAATCTCAGATGTAGCACGCTTCCCTAAAAGGTATCTATTCACTCGTCACATAAAGACCCCTAAATTGTACTCGATGGAAACTATTAATTTAAAAAAATATTGTGTTTATGAAACTCTTAAATTTGTATTCTATTGTAGGTATGAAAACAGTTGAAATTCTTTTGCTATCTGAAAGTCAAACATTTTGAAAATCGCTTCAGTAGTTTTAAATTTTTATGAGTTTGTACACCGGCGGGCGGTATAAACGCTTTGCTCCAATGCCAAGAATCAGCTTTAATGCAAATATGGCGAAAGAGAGATAAAAATAACAAATATCGTTTGTTTGTTTTTGAAATACTTATTTTGTAAATCACTAGTTTTTACCCTCTAGTTTGTCTGCGTGGTGTTAGTAACAGTATATTATCTGCTTATTGATTTTCTCTTTTAAGAAATTATTTAGATTCCACATACAAATTTGCATATTTCCGTATTCTTCTTCTTCGTGTCGATGGAACATGAATGTCGTCAAATTTAATACCCACATTTTAGTAAACATGGCCATTAAATCTGACGAGCCCAGAATGATGCCACATTTACGGCATTTTCAGTGGCAAACCAAAGGTCTCTCGACGTGCAGGTGTTGGGGCGTAGTAGTAGGTGCGACATGGTTTGGGGGCCAATACTACATCGACAGGCCATCCCTGATTCGTCAATGTAACCCCACCTGTTCATGTCATATTTACTTCTACCCACTTGAGTCCGGAGTCGGTTTAGTGACTTCCATGTGGGCGAGGGGAGATCGAAACCAGAAGGAAGCTTTTTTCAGGATGTATGGTATTAGCTGGAGGGGGAAACCGTATAAAAATATTATTAGGTAACTTCATATCAAAGAGGGTTTGAGCTCCTTAATGCTTTAACGCAAAGGCTCCCTAACATTGGACCAGGTCAAACGGCACACTCTGTGAAACTAGAGTCTCCTTATGTAATTAATTAAGGTAACTTATAATTAATTTTGGGTCCTGCTAACAAGCAAGGCTGTTACGTAAGTACGCCATGTTTTTCGTTATAATAGTAGTAATCAGAAAGCTTTATATTCATAAAAATATAAGTTTATGATAATTATGTATTTCTTGATTGAAGAACTATGTCTGCAGAATATGGGGGATACCTTTTAAGATAAATATTTTTTCATAAATGACCACTTTTCAATCCAACTGCTGAATACGTGTATTCTTTTAGAACAGGAGTTAGCTTACTACATTTACTGTCGAGAAAATCTCTCAGGTGCAATGCAGGTTTCATGGGATATTTTTGTTTAGCGTTTAAGCGAGTGATTATGAATAATCATCATCATTAACCCATTATTGCTCCATTGCTGGGCACCGGTCATCTCTCATTTTAGAGGGATTAGGCAATAGTCCACCACGCTAGCCTACTGCGGGTTGGCAGACTTCTCATGCCATCGAGAAAATTTCTCAAGCATGCAGGTGTCCTCACGATATTTTCAAGAGTGAGTGGTGGGCTCAGAGTTTGGATTCGTGCCCGGTTGATGGCAATAGACTCGCCTCTATTAGATGAGACCTAAAGCATACCAGTGAAATATGGGTATACATACAGCTCTTGTTAACCTTTCAAGACAACAGGCATGGTTTTAAATAAGTTAAAAAAAGCAATGCAATAATACTCAATATAAGTTGATTTTACTCCAAGAAGTTCTAAGTCTGTACTCCCAAACTCCTTCATAAAATATTCACAAAATTTACAATAGGAACCTCAGAGCTACGCGGCCCCCGGCTGGCCCCGTATCGGACGGCAGGCTAAGTTGCTTTATGAATCAAACTGACCTATTATTTAGTTCTACTGAATAAAATAACTAGCTAAAATTGGATGTCGAAACACATAATATTGTTGGTTTGTGTAGACCAGTTTTTGTCTACGGTTCCGCCTGCTTACTATGTCAATAATCTGTACAGTCGTTTTAGCATGATTGAGTATCAAACATCCAAACTTACAAGCTTATAACTTTATTATAATGTTACTGAGTCCAGTTGAAAAGTTCTTCTTTGCAACATTTCATTATACAATTACGTAAAAAATGATCTTAATGTTACTTATGTGTAATGAAAATATACAGTCTCAATGGTCAAATATACAGTCTTATATTTTTTTAGACAATACAAGTCCATTATATTTATTAATTTGATATAAAATACTTTTCATCTATTAACCAGTTCGGGGAAGGCCGTCCTTCAAGGAATCTCGTACTATTAACTTCTATTTTTATAGACGATCGAGACGGAATTTTGCTGAGACGAGCATTTGTTAATTTCACTATTGCATTTGTTTTATGGTCAGACAGATTTTCTAATAGTGTCTGTCGATATCTGTCTACAATCTCTGTATCCGTTTTCCTTCGATACAGTCTACAAGTTAAAGGATAACTAAGAAGCTATCATTTAAGTTGTGCAAGCAACTCGGCTCACCGAGTAGAGCATAATCTTCATATCTGTTAAGATACATTTGTATTTGCTGGGGCTACGTCTTAAACAGGCTTCCATTTGACCGAAATGGAAATAGTATTTTGTTTCTTTAAATAGATACTTAATATGTTTAAGGACATTTTTAAAAGCGAATGTTTTAATTACTAGATGGCGCCAGTGTTTTGTGACGATCTCTGAAAAGAAATACCGAAATAAATTCAGAGGGTCATTTATCATCAACCCATTAATGTCCCACTGCTGGGCACGGGTCTTCTCTAAATTGAGAGGGATTAGGCTATAGTCTACCACGCTAGCCTACTGCGGGTTGGCAGACTTCACATGCCATCGAGAATTCTCTCAAACATGCAGGTTTCCTCACGATGTTTTCCTTCACCGTTTGAGCATGTGATAAATACGCACATAACTTCCGAAAAGTCAGTGGTGCGTGCCTTGGGTTCGAACTTGAGACCTTTGACATCTCAGTCCACTGGTCACACCACTAGGCTACCACGGCTCCAGAGGGTTATTGTCACTCCTAAATTGAGTTTTTTTTTGGAACATAGTTTCTTAAATACGTTTCACATCAAACTGCATTATACTCGTATTGGTAGATAAAACATTATTTTAATGAAGCCAGTTACTTTGTAATTTTATTGTATTTGTTGTACATTTTATTTTAAACAGTGAGCATCTCACGCACGTGATCATTTTTAAGGAGTGTCTTATGGGTTTTTCTTAAGAGTCTTATGTCGAGCAGATTTACTTTATCGAATCTTAATAAAAATGTTAAAAAGCGGTACTTTTACGTGTATTAATGGTAGGTATGTGTCATATAAATCTAATTAAAGTAAACATTTGACTTTGCCCAAATACAAATCAGTGAATACAAAATGATATAGTTGAAATAAACACTATTATTATAAAATCATTAACACGCCGAAATCGAACAAAACCATCATAGCAACTTAATGAAACGATAGACCCCAATAAGCATTCACAGGTCAAAATGGGAAATTAAGCTGTCCCCATTAATTATACCCTATTCTATTAATGCTTCACCAATGCCAATAATTTAGTTTCATCCATTATGAAATTCAACAGGGCTGCCGTGTGTACAAAATAGGATTTTATGCTCAAATAAGTTTGACTCTAGTCATGTTCTGAGCTAAATATAGAAAACCCTTCATCTTCCTGAGGATGCCGTGTATTGGATTATGTAAAGCGTTTGAACACCGTCACGAGGGTTGAAGGTCATCCGTTGCGTCGCTTAAAAACATAAACTTGATTATATATTGTAGCTGTAAGAATCTATTGAAAATACATAAATAACTAGCAGGCAGGACCATACTTCGCTTTGGCTAAATTATTTATTTATTAGTTGGTTTGCTATTAAAAAAATATTGTAACTATAAATTGAGATAAAAATATCCTATCTTTCATGTTAGGTTAAACTACACATGGAATGTAAAGTTTCATTAAAATCGATTCATTAGTTCAGCAGTTCATAGCGGACAAAGAACGCGACACATACTTTTGGTATATTTATTATAATGTTATGTTCGTAGGTAAAAAATGATTTCTATCAAATTTAATGTTCAATGGCCGGTGAGTACCTAAATCCCATTACCGTTATGGTCGAGGGAAATGTCATTCGATTTTTATAGCAGTTCAGGGCCTGGATTTGTAACAATTTGGAGGCAATAGTCTCGCTCTCATTTACATAGATACTGTTTTTGATGACATGGCTATACCCACAAGCGATACTCACTGCCTCTGGGCAAAACTTTTTTTTTTATTATTTCCGGACACTATTCCACAGCGCCATCTAGTGCCGTGGTAAGCAACGAGGCTTGTGTTACGGATACTAGATGGTTGATATACTACATATATACTTTTTTTTTGTAAATACATACATATTATACATAGATACATCCATGACTCGGATACAAATGTTGATGCTCATCACACAAACATTTGTCCCTACCGGGATTCGAACCCGGGACCCATAGCACAGCAGGCAGCGTTAATTATATTACCGCTAAGCTAAACGGGTCGTCAAATTCAGAGAAGTAACCACCAGTAAGAACCTTACATCACTAAAACCACCAACGTGGCTAACATGTTGTCACTATCAGAACATGAAGGAAAGTCTCATGGTCTTCTCAGCAGACCAACTCCAGAACCACTTGTACAATGGCACACATTCGAGAGGATATTTACATAGGAATTTTTTTTTTATGGTGACAAAGGGGCAAACGAGGATGTGACCATGGATATTTGCAGTACCAGAAGGCTTGCATATGCGTTGCCAACCGCTGCAAAACCGTTTAGGTTTCTTAAAATTAATTTACTGAACTCTAAACTAAACAGCAAACGAAATGCCCATACTGACGGAATAGTCATTCCCCCAACGAGCTCTGGTAACCTTACTCACTCGCAGAAAGACAACTATTGTTGATTCGCTGCGGTCTTCTGTATGCGGAGGTACTACCCCAGTCGGGCAGCTTGAGCTTGAGCGAGGAATCTCGCCCTACCTCTAATTTTTGGGCGTATATTAGTACACCTCTACCTTATTTTTTAGGAATGCAAGCGTGATGAGTTGGCTTCGGAATGTAGTAAGCGTTTATTGTAGTCTATCAAATCCAATTTTGCGAAAATGGCCTGAAGAATCAAGCATCACTCACACATCTGCGCGGCAGACTGTACTCAGCGCAATACAGTTTCATTACTAACCCGCACCTGTTACCCACAAGTTTCTGTTTTACGTTCGAACATAAATTGGGAATCTCTCTTGCTTACGTATCTTTGTTTTCCGATGGCACGCCATCCAGTTTTTATTTGCAGTACTTTAAATTGGTAATGCTGCATCAAAATTCATTGTTTTAGAAAATTGTATTGTAAAGAATTAGCAACTTCTTGTAGGTACCTACCTCCTTCTTTTTAAATTTCTTCCCTCAGTTTTTATAACATTAGTAACATCTTAGGCTGTCCGTGCCCATGGATGCTGCAAAGGACCCAAAACGTTGAGATTAAAACAATAGCAATATACCGCAATAATCTGTAAAAAGTGATTTTATTTCAACAGTTAAGTTTCGGTCCCTCAAAATGAAACAGAAGCAAATTCCTCTTCCTCAAATAGTAAAAATAATAAATTTCTGTTCCTCAAAGAAAAAACGAGCTGATAAAGAATCACTTCGAGTGACATGTGACCTTCTTTCCGACCAGTCCTTAGGTCAGTCTCATAGGTCAGAAAAGGTTAAAGTCAAACGTTCCAACAAGTTCTACCTACAGTTGTAGGTAGTAGACGACTAAACCAACTGCCTCACTATTATTTTTATTGGGTTTTTCTATGAAATTCTCAGTAGCATTTCGGAGCTTGGATTCGTGCCCGGTTGATAGCAATAGGCTCGCCCCTTATTACATGGGACCTAAACCATACTGGCGAAATGTGGGTGTACACCTCTGTCTAAAGTTTCGGGAAGATAAGCGTGATGGTATGAAACAGGATGTGAGCTAATTCCAATAATCCGGGCACAAATAGAACATTTGTAACAATCTTCTTTTTCAAAGCTAATATTTTTCAGAAGTTTTTTTCCATCAACTATAAGCCTGCTAGTCAATATTTATGAGCGTACTTTAGTGAACAAAGGCTGCATATTTTGTGCATAGATCACACGAACACAATATGCGAACATTATTATTTAAATAAATGCATGAGCCGATAAGAATTTTTAATTTATTCAGCTTCATCATTGTATGCAAGTTTATTCAAAAAAGGTCATCCAATAAAGGGGAAAAATGACAGAATCACTAATTAACAGCGTTTGGAATAGCAAGGTGCTTTTGGTAGTGCAATTTTATGGAATTTTGTGACGTTATCTTAATTTGCCTTAGAATTAATCTTACTATTAAAAGTATGTACCTAAACAAAGATTTATCAAAGTGGACGAAGTATAAGTGATGTGTAGTGGCTACCCCACATGGGAAGAATGCGATTTATAATAATACAACGTTTAAAGTCAATGACTTTAAATTGCACTACCTTTTCCATTTATTGAGCGGCTTCTAACCTTCTCCTCTTTAATGTTAAATACCTCAACCCGCAGTTCATTGCGTCGTTTGTTGTTCAGGAAACACACGTCAAATATAAGTGTAAATACTCGTGCGCTTGTACAAAAACACTCCGAGCTGTTGAAATTAGTTCTAGAACTTTTTTAATAACCAAATAGTATATGTTTTGTAACTTCGAACACTCCCACAAAAACTTTATTGCCAACCCTAAGGGAGCAGCTGTTTTCTTTTTTTATACCATGAGGGTGCCAAATAATCTTAAGCCTCGCCTGATGGTAACCAGTTGCCGTAACCTGTAAAATTTCTTTGTCAATAATGTATCAAAGAATCCCAAAAGGAATCCAAACTAATATTATAAATGCGAAAGTGTGTCTGCCTGTCTGTCTGTCTGTTACCTCTTCACGCTATAACCGCTGAACCGATTTAGATGAAATATGGTATGTAGATAGTTTGAGCCCCGGGGAAGGACATAGGATAGTTTTCATCCCGGAAATCACTCCTAAAAAAGAGAGAGGGGGCTGGAAATAAAATTACTAATTTTACGCAGAGTTTTCGGTTTCTTAAATGATTACTAGTAGGTTACCTTACGTACCTTACGTGGTTCGAATATCAGTAGTGGTAATTTTTTTGAATAATTAAAGGTACCTATAAAAGGTAAATAAGGTATTAAAGTATATAATTATACCTAAGTCCGGAATTGTTGATATGCATGTAGCAAAAAAAAAAGTAATAAATAATCTATAGAATGCCTGTAGCCTTGTTGCTCAGTTCAGAACTAGATGGCGTTGTATAATATTAATTAATTTATTACCCTGAATACAGACAACGATAGAAAAGATAATTACCCTTCAAGAAATTCGCCTGACGACTAGATAATCAGATTTTAAAGTCAAAATCAACTTTCATCAGTAATTATCTTCTAGTATTTTCTGCAAACGCCAAACAATTGATTCCTAAACTCCAAACTGAAAATTAAGTTTAAGATAGACCCTTCGTCTTTTGAACAACTAACTGAGACAAAAGAAAATTTGACAACACTCATTATTTTTTTGAAATCACAACTTCTTTGTCAGAAACGCGTTTATTGAGTTCAAACGCTCAAACGCGCTCAATCTTATATTATATAGCGGCTAAACACACTTAAAATGCGATAAATCAGACTGAAATTGCAGCTTACCCGACTCAAAATGCAGTAAACCAGACTTAAATCCCCTAAAATGAAAATCTGTTCCTGGAACCAGAATCGAAGCAGTCGTACTTGAGATTGCTAGACTAATAACCAGATAGACAAACGTTACAACATAAACTACATAGTAAGTAGGTACTATCGCCGTGTTTTGAATATTAAACAGTTCACTTAATCAGTATCTATTATCTATTTCTATTAATTTCGGATACCTCAACTAATTTGCATACTAATTGCGTTTCAATACGGTCTAGTTTTATTTGTTTTGTCAACACTTTCAGGATCGGAATCAGCGTAAACAATTAATATATTTTGTTATCAAAGTCGATAATTTTGTCTGTTTGACAACTCTGGTTAGCTGATGGGGTTCATAGTGTGTATTGTAAATAATAAAAAAATAAAATAGAAATGGAATACTCACCAGTATTGATTTTATAATTCACTTTTTTATATGTACACTCACGCCTTTTTCCCATGGGGGTAGGCAGAAACTACAGAATGCCACGCGCTACGGTCCCTGCATACCACTTTTGCCTCGTCCACATTCATACATCTCGTCATGCACGCGCGCCGGTTATCAATTTAATTTGATTGACAAATCAAATTAACTGGTAGCAGAATATAACCCATATTTAAAGTTAAGTTTCAAGCTTAGTGGTGTTGTTACCGTGGAATGTCAATTTAAAGCTCTTGAGTTCAATTCCAAATCACGCACCAATGATTTTACGACTTCACATGCTCAAATGGTGAACGAAAACATTTTAAGAAAGCCTTTTCACGGCTGAAAGATTTTCTCGATGGCGTTTGAAGTTTGCCAACATGATCTAGGCTAGCGTGGTGGACTGAAATGAAATGTACGACCCGTGGCCAGCAATACATTAAATGAATTGATGATGATAATTTTTTCCATCAGGAGGGTTGATTCAAACACCTGAACGTTTAGGTTGAAAAAAAAACGTGGGATCTAAATAATAGCCCAACTTTCATCTGAATTATATTCTTAACGACATACTTTAATCATTTCTCAAAGCACCTGTTCGTATACTCCATTATTTTCAAATCGATGAGACGTAATTTTCCTGAGTGCTCCGTCATTTTGTAAAATTTAAAAAATGGGTCCCATTTCATTTGGACGGATTCATGCTTGGGTGATTTACTAAAAAAAAATATTTATTACATTTTGCTAAGTAACTACCATTTTTTAAATAAAACTGCACGTTTTGCGGATTTAAGCGCGGTATTTTGATATGATTTTTACCACAACGTTTCGGATCCTTTACAGCATCTATTGCCACGGGTAGACTGAGGTTTTAGGTGCCTAAATATTATAATTACTAATACTAACCCTTTTCTGTTAATGATTGACAAACGGGTTTACGCATAACGAGCTCACCGTAAACTTTGGTCTTGTAGTTTAAGGCTTGGATTTAGATTTAATTTATGATATGGTTCCAAACAGTGTTAGTACCTAGCTATTACTTTATTATATTAATTTTTAATGTTTTCAATGTTAAGATCTTTTGATATAAGAAACATCAAAGACATTAAACATTAATAGTTACACAATATTATTCACGTAAATCATAGCCTCTATAATATTATTATGTGGCGTCTGCCTCGGCCATGCTACGAAAAATATTGCCTATAATATTACTAACAAAACAATAGAACTAAAACGGCAATATTGGTTATGTAACTTATATGAATATTTATTAAACGATTCAAAGACCAATTCAGTCCATTTTACCGGTCCGAAATAGTGTTATTAGGTATGCGCTGGGCTTGCAAATAGAAACCCTAAAATGGTGCACATTTTGGATGTAGAGGCTTATAATGCAAGGAAATTCTGGAGATTACGAATATATTCAACCTCGGTCAATATGGAGTATTATGGACCAACTGATTTTCATATAACACTATGTATTTACTATGTCTATTATACTATGTATTTACACTATGTAGGTAGGTACGTATTTTATGATATAATTAGTTTACAGTTACATGAAAAGGACTTATTATAACCACAATAAAACTACTTATGTATGACACAATAAAATTAATCTAAATATATATAACTCAAAGTTGACTGACTGACTGACTGATATAGTGATCTATCAACGCACAGCCCAAACCACTGGCCGGATCGGACTGAAATTTGGCATGCAGGTAGATATTATGACGTAGGCATCCGCAAGGATTTTTAAAAATTCAGCACCTAAGGGGGTAAAACGGGGGTGCAAAGTCAATCTGAAACTTTTTTTTTGTTAAATTGCACACGGACGACGTCGCAGGAATCAGCTACTAACACAATAAAACTATATATTGTGGATTTTATTTCGGTGTATGCATTACTACAGTTAAATTTTGAAGTAACCTGTGGTAACCTAATGGTGTGACCAGTGGACTGAGATGTCAAAGATCTCGAATCAAACCCAAGATATGCACCACTGACTGTTCGGAGGTTGTGTGAGCATGTGGTAAATACTTTACTACATGCTCAAACGGTGAAAGATAACATTGTGAAGAAACCTACATGCCTGAGAGATATCTCGACGGCATGTGAAGTCTGCCAACCCGCAGTAGGATAGCGTGGTGGACTAAACCTAATCTTTCTCTAATGAGAGGAAACCCGTGATCAGCAGTGGGACAAAAATTCCAACGTGTCCTTTACAGCATTCACGCTTACGCAAACTAAGCTGAAGACCATCTCAGTTATTATTGACGTTGGGCTTTTAACAAATCATAACCGCATTTTCCTACCTTTACTCTATCGTATCATTGGGGTTATGGTACTCTAGAAAAGCAAGTGAGTTCTAGACCAATGACTTCGCAAACTAGTCGTGAGAAATTGCATCTAATTACGTTTGAATAAACAATAATCCCTAATTAATATATATTAGATTTCAATATCGAATATTACCTTTTAACAGAACAAAACCTAAACGTGCAATCTATTTCATAATCACAGGCAAAATAAAAGTATTTGAAGAAAAACCACAACCAGTCTATCCACAATTACATCATTAATCATCTGAAGAACTGTGGACCTTAATTGGAACTTCAATATTAAATTCCATTCCTCCAAAATTACAGCGTCCCTCCATTTCTATGTCAATAATGTATCAAAGAATCCCAAAAGGAATAATTAATATTTCATACTTAATCGTTGTCATTTCATAAGTGTTTCATTGAGTTATCAAGGCGTATGTTATTTATTTTTTTCCACCAGAGTGACAAACAAGCATACGACTCGTCTGATGGTAAACGGTTACGTTTGCAACACCAGAGTGGTCGCTCGCGCGTTGCCGACCAAGTAAAAACCTTTGCACTCCCTTTTTTAAAACGCAGTGCTTTTGGTCCCTTAAAATAAAGGAGTTAGTAACTGCACAGACAGCATACGTAATTCTCATGGTGTCAGAATAATCACTCTCTTAACGAGCTCTGCTAACCTTGCTCACTCTCAGAAACCCAACTATTATTGATTCAGTCGGTCATCTGTAAAGCGTAAAGTACTTCCCCAGTCGGGCAGCTTAATTTGAGGGAGAAATCTCGGTAAGCCGTCTCTGTTAATGTATAAAAGAATCCAAAGGAATAATTAATATTTCATAATCGTTGTCATTTCAGAGATTTTCCATTGAGTTATGAAGGGGTTCGTCAAATTTAAATAAAGCCGCTTTATGATAATGCGGCGGCTGGGATTTTTAATGATTAATTATTTGCTAACGAGTTCGGATTTTATCAGCGCTGAATGAAGCTATTCTTTGCCGGCTAGACCAGATTTCCCGTCTGTACAAATTTGTGAATAGTTTAATTCACTTTTGTAATACTGAGCATTTTTTGTAGGACTTTATTCGCCAAACACTGCTTGTCTCACTGTTGTAGTGCAAGCTCAATTACTGAGCTTGAAATACTGGGTTCTATTTCCAAGGCCAAGCAAAATGTCACAGTAGAAACCTTGGACTTTGATTTTGGAGTGAATGGAAATAGACATTGACAAATCGGCCCTTTATAGAGCATAAGATTTAAACATATGTTAGTAACCTTTTGAGCACACAGGCGTGGATTTTTTCGAGGAAATATTTATAGGCCTCAAGCCAAATTACTTAAACCAACTAAAAATTCATTTTAGTTATTAAATGCAAGCGTCGTATCGTAGCTGAACAATTAATTATGAACTCCACATATTTTTGGTCCAGTTCAAGAAATGTTTGAATTTAGATTAGGCGTGAGAGTATGTATGTATGTATATACATATATAGAATTCTAAACTTTGGATCCATACCACTATTCTAATACGACTGCGCTAATCAGGTGATCATAATATCTTGAAGAAATGAATTTTGAATTTATGGAATTCAGTTAACGTTCGACAAAATTATCGACGCCATTTTGTTATACATAAGGTCAATCACCTAAAATTATTACCGAAGCTATTGACGCAAATAAAAACGGTGGTTGCTTTACCCTATCGCCATTGACCTTCGAAGCCTGCTTCGCTCGAGTACCTTTGCGTGGGGCACAACAGATTATAAATAACTGTCATAAAGTACATAGCTACCTCGTTTGTCTAGTTGATGCTTCCCTGCTTTATTAGGATCTAGGTTTGACGTTTTAGTTTGATGATTTCGGGCAAAGTATTTTATGATTTTAGTGGCGTAATACACACATTAATAAATACCAAATTTAAAAATCATTTTATTTACAAGATACGTGCTATTTTTTATCCTATACTTATAGTTCTTTTCATAGTTACTTACTTCGCTGGCTCAACGACCCGAAGTGGATCTTGGCCTCCGACATTAAAGTGCGCCATTTCTTCCTGTCTTGTGCCAAGTCGTTGATCGTTTCCATGGTTGAAGAAATTTAATAAATTATTTAAATAAATTTATTTCTCAACAAGTAAGTAACATTTCACTCTTTTGAGAATATTTTTAGCACTTCATTATTATCATCATATCAATCGTTGGACGTCTACTGCTGGACATAGATGTCTTCCAAGGATTGCCACGACGACCGGTCCATCCCCTATTATAACTTTGAAATTCAAACTATAACTAATGTTTTCAAAGAAATATACTCGTATAATTCATAACGTAAATATGAATATAACTTTATACGTCAATAAGATTTCTTATACAATTATACCAAATATAATAATATACCTGCAACAACACTAGAACAATTAACGCGGTCGCTGATATATCTACAGTTGATGTTAAATCAATGAATAATATTAAATCTTTTTTTATGAATCGATGGGCACCTTGAGATTTTAAAGGATATATCAAACATTTGGTTACTAAAACCCGCACTAAAACCCGCCCAAACTCTCCATAACCATAGTACCATAGTAGACTACTTATAGTCACCGTGACTCTAACGGGCAGGCAAGCTTCATATTACCTTGCAATAACCACTATTTGCTGCCGAACTATATTCGAAAATGTTGAGCAACCAACATAATCACTAAATTGTTTTGGTGAAATTCTGGGGATTATTTCTTATCTATCCTTTAAAAATTCTGATATTTTATATCTCACAAAAAAGATATTTACTAAAGAACGATTATTATAAAATAATATTTTCCATAATCATTTTAATAAATACCATTTGCCACACGATATTCGACCGTATCTCATAAGACTGTTAGCCGATTATAAATGCAATTAAACATACATACATGTATGTAGACATGGCTTGTACAGATTAATCTTGGAATATACTAACACAGGAAGCGTAATTCGACTACTGCGACCACACATGACCTATATCGACAGGACAGTCCTTGAGATAATCCGTTTCCAGACGAACAGGTGAGCCAGTGAACCATTGCGTTTTCACCATACGTGTTTATGTACGCGTGTCTATTTAAACGTACATATATACTGCGTATGTATTTAATACTCACAACATGAATACTTAATGTTAACCTATGGACAGGTGGTTATTAAAATAAAACAATTATACTGTTTTTTGTTTTAAATACTTTATTATTGACTTTTTTGGAGGGATATAATAAATGCACTGACGGTTTAAACCATTTAATTTCTCAAAAGATTTAAATAATCAGTTATAGAGAAAATAAAATATTCATAATTTGAGTATACATCGAGCCGATTGGCGTTTGGCAATTTCTCGCTAATTTTTAACACTCACGCGATTTTTGAAACTAAAATAAAACCGCATTTTACATATTTATTGATCGCGTTATATTGATATTATTTTAAAACCAATAAATAATTCTGAACAAAAACCAAATATTAGGTACGTCACGTTATCCGACATTATAATTAATTTGAAAATTCAAACCATTTTCCAATAGCCGTTACCAAAACGTTGCCAAGCAAAAATAACCTTTACCTTTTCGCGATCCAGTGATCAACCTCAAGCGTTTCCTTTACAGATGAAATAAAGCCGTGATCGCATGGACGACGCAGCCGTTCCGGGCCGTCGCGGCCACCGGACAAGCACCGTCCCCTGTTTGGCACTCCCCTTATCTATAACGGTGAGATTTGAATAGAGCGACAGTGAGCGAGGTACATAATGGCTATTCAATGAGACATGCATTCTATGTTGGTGTTCGCGTTATTATGTGTCAAGGGTGTCTGCTAGAAGGGTAGATTGGGGGTGAAACTGTAAAGTTTATGAATGCGAAATCATATTAAAGTTTTAAGTGTTTTTGATGTGTGAATTTGATATATTTGTTATGTATATAGTAATTTGAAATAGGACAAAGGTATAATCTCTTCGAAAAAACTATTTTAATATTATGCTAAAGTAGCTTTTGCCCGCGACTTCGTCTGCGTAAAATTATTAAGGGATGATTTCCGGGATGAAAACTGTCATATGTCCTTCCCCGGGACTCAAACCATCTCTATACCAAATTTCATCTCAATCGGTTCAGCGGTTATAGCGTGAAGAGGTAACAGACAGACAGACACACTTTCGCATTTATAATATTAGTATGAATTAAAATGGATAAAATTAAAATTTATGAGCATTTATAAAAATCTTGTTTACGTAGAAATTTGAGATATTATTTTTCTTAGATTGCAATTAAAAAGCTGTGGTTGCCTAGTGTTGTGAGATATCAACGGTCTCGAGTTCAATCTCAAAGCCGTGCAAGCCGCTGATTTTACGAAGTTATATGTGCGTATTTATCCTCAACTTGACAAAAAAATAGGCATCAGTTCTCATTTCACATACATATGTACTTATAAAAACCCCGTATGCTCTTATATTTAAAAATAAAGAAACCAACAATATTATTTCAACATAAGCGCATCCATTTTAGACCGCAGTGTCGCTTCACATCAGGTGAACTGGCGGTCAAGCACAAACCCATAAACAATAAAAAAATATATATGAACGGTTCACATGATCTCAAGCTCACTCAACTAAGAATATGACAATCGCAAGCTTTAAAGGAGAGCTGTGGTAGCCGAGCGATTTGACCAGTGGACTGAGATGTCAGAGGTCTCGAGTTCGAACCCAAGGCACGCACCACTGACTTTTCGGAAGTTATGTGCGTATTTATCACATACTCAAACGGTGAAGGAAAACATCGTGAGGAAACCTGCATGCTTGAGAGAATTCTCGATGGCATGTGAAGTCTGCCAACCCGCAGTAGGCTAGCGTGGTAGACTATAGCCTAATCCCGGAGACCCGTGCCCAGCAGTGGGACATTAATGGGTTGATGATGATGATGATGAAGCTTTAAAGGTACGACGACTTGGTAAAGGTCGCTGGAATCCACTGGATGCGGGCGGCATATGACCGGTCGTCGTGGCGATCCTTGGGGGAGACCTATGTCCAGCAGTGGACGTCTAACGGTTGAAATGATGATGATGAAGCTTTAAAGACATTCTTGTTACAGATGCACTGAGCTTCAATAGCTGAGCCACACAACAGAACTACGACAATAATACCAGCCTTTAATACCAGGATGAACTCCACGGAGACCAGTCTGGATACCAACAGGTCCACGCCAATCTATACCATCGGCACCAGCTTTATAACGCAATGGTAAATCAGTTATTTTATTCTTTTCTAGCTTTTTTACCAAATCTACACAGACCACTCCCTGGAGTAGTCTCTGTAGAGTTGGTAATTTTATCCAACCTCCTTTTCATCAATCTTTCTTTAATTCTTAGGATCCTCCTTAAATTATTGATTCCGCATACAAAATTCCACTCTACATGTTCGCTCTTTTAAGGATGATTTTCCAAAATGAAGGTTGGGGCACGTAACAACATTCTTCGCCGCTTAACATCTACGCACTGGGGAGCCAAAGCGGATGTTCTCCGCACGACAGGAATGGCTTTATGTTTTTCGGCTGGAGAATATGCATGTCCTGTATGGCATCGGTCCGCCCACGCTAACCTTGTCAATGTGGCACTGAACGACACTTGTCGAATTATAACTGGCTGTCTTAAGCCCACGCCACTTAATATGGTTTATCCATTGGCGGGGATACCACCACCCGAGGTCCGACGAAGTGTAACCTGCTCTCTGGATAAATTTAAACAGGAGTATGATCAACGTCATCCCCTTTACGGTCACCAGATGCCTGTGGGTCGCCTCAAAAGCCGCAGAAGCTATCTTCGCAGCACAATATCAACCAAAGACCACCCAGTTGCTGCAAGACGCAAACTTTGGACTGAAAGCCACCCTCCACCTAATGACTTTTTCCTCCACAGGAAAAATTACCGCCAGGACACGACTTACAGTGGCCAGTGTAGAAGTCGTTAAATCGACTGCGTACCCAGACTGGTAGATGCAGAGCCAACATGTGCAAATGGGGTTTCGGAGAACCTAATTTTGCTCAATGTGACTGCGGCGATCCTGAGCAAACTATGTCACACCTTCTGGTGTGTCCCTTGTGCCCAAAAACCTGCACAAGGGACGATCTCTGTCTGGCCACGCCTAACGCTATTGAAGTGGACTCTTATTATTCAGACGTTGTTTAGGCCATTGACACGATAAGAAGAAAGGATGATTTTCGGGCGAAATGCGAAACTCCTTCCCTGGGACTCAAACTATCTCTATATCAAATTTCATTTATCGATTTGGCGATTAAAGCCTGAAGAAGTAACAGACAGACAGTGTATGGATGTAACGATGGATAAGGTATGGATGTACTGATTTACGGCGGAGTCGTAATTTACTCTTAATCTTTGACACTACTTCAGTGTCAAAGATTAAGTTTTAAGCACCATTGCAACCCTAAACTTGAGTCAAAACTGGCTAATCGTATATTCTAAATACTCCGTTTATTTTTAATATTTTAGAAGCCTCGACGAGTATTATAAGTTTAACATACGTAGGTATATATACACTGTTAGCTGCGGTGCTAAACGTGTCGTCAATATAAATCGATGTTTCGGACCATATTGATCAGGGTTTTGTCAGAAAAGTTTCGTGAGTAGGAAACACAACCACTCACCAAAGTTTCGTTATCAGATGAATAGTATTAGGGACGCATTGTAAAGGAACAATATTGGCAAATATTCATTTAAATAAAACATCTGTTTACGGATTTTTCGCGGTATATTGATATTATTTAATCCCGACGTTTCGGTTAAACCCGCTATAAAAAGTAGTGTTATTTCATTGTCTAGTGTTTAAATTAAGCAAAAACAGAAGTTTTTGCTTAATTTTTAAGACTGTTAATTAGTATAGAATCTTCCTTTAGAATTGGGTTACAAAGCGCAAAAAATATAATTCAAATCCCACTGATAGTTCTAGAAATTAGCGCATTTTGCTCATCAGCTTTATTATTTTTGCTTATTCCTAAATACACATAAAAAGCAGATAAAGATAACTAACACATTAAAATTAAAATATCGTGCTACAGTTCCCATAAAAACCGTCAAGCGGTCCATTGTGAACAGTTAAACTGTATGAATAGTACATTTTACGATCTTGTGTGCATTGCACTAAATTCAAATAAATATGAATAATATAAAGACAATAGTTGGTCCCTGCAAAACAAACTGGTACCTTGAAACATGAAACCATATTGTATTCATGAAGAAAAGGTTGGTTGGGTAAAAGTACCCTTATTTATATTGTTCTGAGAATATCTTGAAATGACTACACTGAATACTGGAGTACAGTACTAGGGTAACATAAGAGCTAGTGGTCTATGGATATGTGAGGTTAAGTTATACCTGGCGAGGCTAGTCTTTAGATGGGTAACCATTCTGTACGAGACCCCGAGCTTTGGAGAGCAAATAGAATCGTAAATCCCTGTTGTTGTATAAATATCTAAATTTTATCACAAATTGGTGGTAGTTGGAAAACCAAAAAGCTGTTGAAAAGCAATTTGTCTTTTTTTATAGTGCAAAAGATCACCGCCACCCATGGACATTTCCAATACCAGAAGGTTTGCATATGCGTTACCAACCCCTGCAGAAACCTTTAATAGACTCACACTCACAGAAATACAACTATTGTTGATTCACTGCTGTCTTCTGTAAGGCGGAGGTACTTCCCCAATCGGGCAGCTCAATTTGAGCGAGGAATCCCGCTGTGCCCTACCTCTCAGAAATAGGTAGTCTTTCGTCAATAGTTCCTGAGAGTAGTCTCATTTTGAGAAGGATTAGGCTATTGTACTAGCTTACTGCGGGCGGCAGACTTCAAACACCAACGGGAAAATGTCTCAGGTTGGCAAGCCTCCTTGTTAATTTCATAGTTTCAGTATGTGATAAATACGCATACAAATTCAATAATTTGGGATAACAGTCAACTACAAAAATAGACTTCTAAAAACAAAACAGCATGTATATTGGAAGTTGATTACTCGATACCAATGAATTTAATATGGAACTATTTTAGGCCTCTACTGAACTGTATGCAATATCAGAGGTATGCGAGATTCCATGCTCAAAATTAAGCTGCCCGAACTGACTATTCTGACAGCAAGAACATTTACTAACCACCTTATTTTAAGAATTCTAAACGGTTTCGACAGGGTCGGTAACATGCGAGCGACACCTCTGGTGTTGCAAACGTCTATAGGCTACGGTAACTGCTTAAGGTGTTACATGCTACTCTCATGGTAAAAAAAACAGGACCCTAAAATAATTCCCGGAATTCGTTATCCCAATGAATCTTTTCTTACTTATCATTGCAGTAAAAATGTCACTAACTACATAATAAAAGTTTACAAATACTTAAGTACCTACATAAAATGTTCCGCGTTTATACTTAGTTAAAATAAACAAAATAAATGTTCATTGTTTTATTCTTCACTCGGGAACCACGATGTAATCTCAAAAAGGGTTAATGGATTTTTCCGGGAAAAGTAATTAAAAGATTTGTACAAAATGTGCATTCTCGCAAAGTATCTAAGTGACAAGTACGTCTTGTTACTGGGGACAGAATTTGATGAAATTTCATCATCTCTATTTAAGCCTAAAAATAAATATAAACAAAAATATAAATATTATATAATTTATTTGCTGCAAAACAAGATGAGACTAACCATACGTACTTTAACGCCTATCGTACCCGAAAGTTTAAGAAGCACACGTCTATGACTGTGAATATACACATAGTTAGAAATATATAATTATAGCTAGAAATTTGACACCTACATAAAATTATCATATGAACATTGTTGTTACTTAAGCACCGACATGTAAAGTAAATAAAAGAATATTGGGATCACCTCTATAAGGTAAATTAGATAATTAAAATAATTGTTATTTGTCAGGATGCTATTTTTTTATTATTATTTTCAAAACTAATTGGTTTAAAGAATTATTTCCGAAACAAATGAACACATAACGGGTTTTAGAATAACATGGTAAACCTCTCAATATTATGTGTATAAACTTAATTTTGGATTTGGAAAACATGTTTTTTTAAAGTTCAGATTATAAATATAATAGATAAAGTATACATGGTACCTTCCACGCGATTTCGATAACCAAATTATCCTCATCAACACAATAACCCACTGCTGGGCACGGGTCTCCAATCATTTGAGAGGGATTCAGTTATAGTCCACCACGCTAGCCTACTGCAGGTTGGCAGATTCAACACACCACCAAAAAATCTCTCAGGCATGCAGGTTTCCTTACGATTCATTCACTGTTTGAGCATGTTATAAATACGCATTTAACTTATGAAAAGTAAGTGAGTTCAATCTCAAAAGGCCCCCACCTTTTGAGATTGAACTCAAGACCTGTGACGTCACAGTCCCTGGGTAACTCATCGCTTTATAATGAAGTAAAATATTGTAGTATCTATAAGAATATTTTCTTACATTCGTAATAATCTCTTAGATATTGATAGTAAAGGGTCTTTCCTAATTGTTTTTTTTTTTTCAAATATATGTTATTAGAAAAGGGAGACCTCTAAGCTTTTTAACAGAATGGAGTCCGAAGTAGTTGAGTCCACAATTTCATAAAACGTAAGCAATCTCTCGGAACGACAATATTACTTTCTTTGCGGAGATTGTGATTCCTTGATTGTACTACTGTATTATTTTCATTCGTAAACTCCTTCGAAAATATTTCCTAAAGTTATTACTGCAAGGTACATTTTAGCATTGTATGCTGTTGGTAACTGAAATGTTCAGCAGTTTTATTATGACGACGAAATCAAATAATGTTCTCTTTAGAGATGTTGCTATTCCTATCAACTACTGAATGAAATCGAGTATTGTTTAAGACTTTTAATGTTTAAGTATTTGTATTAAGTGTTTCGACTGCGCTTAATACAAGTTTAATTTGCCACATTAATTTGTTCATAAAATAACATTGAAGCGTCGTCGACCTTGCAAGTGCGACCGTGCTGATCGTGAGATCCTGAGTGCAATTCCTATGTGAAACAAAGTGTAAATCGATTATTTTTTCAATTTCTCAGTACCAGCTCTATGTATCAATTCCTGCCCGGTTATTGGGCTTGGGCTTTAGGCTTGTATTAAATAGCGCTATTAACATAATTATGTTCGATGCACCTCTGTCCTTATTCCTCGGAACTTGATGTACCTACATTTAATCTATGTATGTGCATTGCATTAAGCTATTTATCATCGCATAGATGGTTCTTGTAAGCCACGCGATCAAATTTAGTCAATTTAAAACATTGCAAGATTGAAAAAACAATTCAATAAAATAGTCTTTTTTGTAGAGCAAGTGTATAGCGTGATTTGTTGCTCAAATTGAGCTGCACAACTGGAGAAATACTTCTGCTTTACAAAAGCACTCAATGCAAGGAATAGTTGTGTCTGCGAGTGGATAATATTAAAGCCAGAGTTCGTAAGAGAAGTGACTATCCTAACAGCATGGACATTCCGTTTTCTGGCAGTGTAGTAATTTCGCACTCAAGCAACACCCCTGGTGTTGCAAATGTCCATAGACTATGGTAATTACCATGAAGGGGACCATAAGTTCTTTGTCATTAAAAACAAACAGTAGACAAAATTTGCCAGTCTTTTTTTTTTCAAGTGTGGACCACATATTCAAAAATTATTTTCAGCCTGTCAAAAATTATTTCATAACTAGCTGCCACCCGCGGCTTTGTACGCATAGTACCTACCTATAAAGTTAAAAAGTAGCCTATGTGTTAATCCACGCAATAAACTATATGTATACTGAATTTCATTCAAATCATTAAGTTCAGCGGTTTTTGCGTGAAAGAGTAACAAATATCCGTACTTATAAACTTTCGCGTTTATAATATTAGTAGGATAATAAAACAGTAAAAAAGGGCCAAATGAATTTATCTTCCCGCTGATTGATAAAACGTTCAACGGCACCGACAAAGTGTAGACTTTGGGGTGATTAATGCGGTGGAATTTTGTTTCACTTAATTTATTTCTGGTTTAAATAAAATTTTACGGACCGTTTGAACAAACTCAGGCTTCTTCGCCTGATTATTTCACAGACAAATAAAACTTATATTTTTGGTTTTTATCGCAGTAAATTGGTGTTGTATTATTTCCACGTTTTAGATCCAGCATTTATAGTAGTACTAGCTGTTACCCGCGACTTCGTCCGCGTGAAATTTAACAAAAAAATTATGTTCATATTCGTGCATTGGTCAGCTCCCGCGTTTTTAAGTCATACGGAACTCTAATTCGTTTCTTGTTCTTAAATTAAAGTAGCCTAAGTTACTCCTTATAACGATGGTGAAAGTCCCTACAAAATCGGTCTGGCTGTTGCAGCAATTAGAAGGAACGAAGAGAGAGACAGACAAACATTTTATAAATTAATATTTTGTGTAATTACCGTATATGTACTTTTATATATGAAATTACAAACAGAAATTCCAATTTTAAGGAGTATAAAATATTTGCTTTGCATCAAGCTTTTATGTGAGTTCAACCTCTTTTGAATAAAATCGGATTGAGTTTTCAAGCATATGTCAAAATAAAAAGTAATTTAAATCAAAAGCACTAAGGAGTATTGATATCACCTCCAACATAATTCCCTATCTCTTTTTAATCCCGTCAGGGATTGAATTTCGATAAAATACGAAATACGTCTTCCATCAATTCTGTTAAAGAATGTTTATGCAAAATTTGAAGTAGATTGGACCAAGGAATCACGTTGTCTCGTACAAACTTGGTCCCCCTATCCCCCCCCCCCCTTATGGGCAAAATTTCGGAAAATCCTTTCTTATCGGATGCCTAAGACTACACTCGCCAAGTTTCATTGAAAATTAGAGAACTTTCATACTAACTTTGCACCCCCTTTTACCCCCTTAAGGGATGAATTTAAAAAAGGGATGTCGGAAATAATCATGATTAGGATCTTATAACCAAAATATAACATTTTATTGATATAAATTTGAAAATCAAAGAAATTTCATATTAATTTTGCACCCCCATTTTACCCCTTTAAAGGGTGATTTTTGAAAAAATATTTTACACGTGTTTCATAACTTTCAATGAAAAACCTTCAAACCGAATTTCAATTGAATAACTTCAAAAACAGCAAAGTTACATACTAACTTTACACCCCCGTTTAACCCCCTTAGGGGGTGAATTTTCAAAATTCCTTTCTTAGTGCTCCCCTACGTTATAAAAGGAATCCTTGTGCAAAATTTCAAGTTTCTAACCCTTATAGTTTAGGCCCTGCGTGGATATGTCAGTCAGTCAGTCAGTCATTCAGTCAGTCAGCTTCTCCTTTTATATATATAGATAAATATAGATGAGAACTGGCTGCAGAATCACTACGTTCATCCTACTAATATTATAAACGCAAAAGTTTGTTAGTATGGATGTTTGTTACTCTTTCACGCAAAAACCACTCAACAGATTTGAATGAAATTTAGCATACATATAGTTAATTATCCGGATTAACATATAGGCTATTTTTTATCTATAGGTATACCATGCGGCCAAAGCCGCGGGAGGCAGGTAGTAGGGTATATAGTAAACATTTATTTTGAGGTATAATAAAAACGGGAGAAATTTATTTTTGACATGATGCCAACCTAAAAATTTGCCCGCGAGTATGTTTTTTTTAAAATTTGAATTGTCTTTTGCCAAAAATAATCTTTTGCTATGAAAATAAACTACAAGCAATCCCATAGCAATATATGTAAATAACTTGAACAGGTATGGTTGCCATTGTCCAATCAGCAAACTATTCGTAGATTCAGATTCACACACTTAATATGTAATTTATAGCATTGTTGCAACCATTTCTATTCATGTCGATAATGTCGTGTAATAAAAGATTTCAACCCTATATTTGTTGGCAGGAAACTACAGAAGATGAGACAACGGACTTGCCTCACTACGGCAGGAGGGTACCAGGAGTGTCATGGCGAGTACCTCATAGCCAACGGCACCAACTACACCGACATTTACTACTTCAACAACACCTTCGAGAACATTCTCACTGCTAACGGCGGATTGGTGAGTTTTATTTACATGACAAACATACCTACATAAATAATTATACATATCATCATCAACCCACTAACGTCCCACTGCTGGGCACGGGTCTCCTCTCAGTCGAGAGGGATTCCACATGGGTAGTCCACCATGCTAGCCTACTGCGGGTTGGCAGTCTTCACATGCCATCGAGACAAACCTCTCGAGCATGCAGGTTTCCTCACAATATTTTCCTTCACCGTTTGAGCTTGCGATAAATACGTAAAACATGTAATTATTACTTAATTACATGTTTTACGTATTTATCGCAAGCTCATTCATATCGATTAAGTACCAAGAAATTTATGTGTCATAGACATTTTACTGAACAATTATAAGAAATACCTTTTTAACCACCTTTTAAACTTAACTTTCATTCGGTCGTTTTCTTCGAATCAATTGTACCGTAACTCATTCATTAACTTAGTTCCCCATTGTCCGATAAAAACGAAGAAAATAGGAATAGAACTTTGAACGGAATAGTATTTAACTAATGCAAAATTACTGGAAGTCAGTGATCTAACTTTGTCTGTTGTTGCGTTATCGACTTTATAGCTGTTTATTTAATTACTTTATTAAGTTGTCAAAGTTACATTTTTTTATTTCAATTGGACCAATATTACGGGTACTAAACCTAAATATGTAATAATCATCACAATCATAATGTCCAAAAATATTTATTTATTAATAATAATAATAAATAAATATTTCTGGACATTATGACACAGCGCCATCTAGTTCGGAGCTAAGCAAAGTGGTTTGTGTTACGGATACTAGTTGGTTGATATACTACATATATAATATTTTTTTATTCATACATATTAAATATAAATACATCCATTACTCGGATACAAATATTTATGCTCATCACACAAACACTTGTCCCTACCAGGATTCGAATCCAAGACCCACAGAAGTTAGTGTTATCTACTGCTGGATTAATTGGTGTTAAAACCTAGTTGCTTCCAAAAATAAGGTTTTATAGATCCGGTGCGAAGCATCCATAGTCTACTTAGAATTAGTAATAATTTATTTATTCCATTTTAAAAAGTTATCGATACGGCATTCAAAGTTTCACTCTATTTACACCCTTATAAGGATGATTTTCGGGACACAAACTCCTTCCTTCCCCATACATCTCTATACAAAATTTCACCTAAATCTGTTCAACGCTTTAATTAAGCTGGAAGACGGAACACACGGAATACACACCAATACACTTTCGCATTTATAATATTAATATGGATTTTTACTATAATATTTGTTTTGGCCAATTTTTTAATAAATATTTTTATAGACAAAAATAACCCATATTGCTTTATGATATTACATACATTCGCTTGAATCGATCGCTGCTTAAAAGTAAACAAGGATAGATAGAAGGCGAATACGGGCCGCGGGCTAATTATATCAATTTACTTGTTATTGTGAGAATACATACGGCAACAGCAGTTGCAAACAAATAGACTGTACTGCCTTTCTGGTAATTCAACACGCGAGCAAACACAATTAATTAAATAAGTAATTAAAATCTCGTGAGAAATCTAACACATTCAACTCATAGAATTTATGTTGCCGTTGGGTGTACAGAAACACAGAATACTAGGACTATGTTATCTATACTTTTATACTAATATTATAAAGAGGAAAGTTTTGATTGCTTGTTTGTATTTAATAAGCTCCGAAACTACTCGACTGATTTGAATAATTCTTTCACTATTAGAATTTTTTTTCTTTCGCCGTTCGTGATGAACATAATATGCTAAATTTTATTTAAAAACCCAAGACCAAGACCGGGATGGTTGGCGCTCTTTAGGGAAAGCCTACGTTCAGCACTGAACGGCAATAATCTGATATATATATTTTTTTTAGTTTTTATAATGAAAAAAATAGTATAATTTAAGTTTATTTTATATTTATGTATTTTATCCGTGTGAAGATGGGTTGAAGAAGGCTGGTTGAAGATCTAAGACTTGAGGATAATATGAATATACCGCAATAAAATATATAAAAATATCTCTTTTAATAATATCATCTATCTACTTTCTTATTAACCTGTACATATTTCGAAATATCCAATTTAACTTCTGTAACTCCTTTAAGTACTAAATCGAACACCATAAAATTCTACGCTTTTTGCAGAGTGCACTTTCGATCGACTTAAGTGAACACCTACAATAATGTTCCTGCAAACATACCCGCACGGCCGTGACACAATACCTACCTATGTCGATAATGTACAATCGATTAACTGTCTGCATTGTTAAACAGCAAGTCGCGCCTTTGTTGCTGTTTAAACCCTTTCTATATGAAGGGGTAATCAGAAATAGAACTCGTGTTTTCAAGGTTTGTTTGGTATGGTAATTAAATCTCAAAACCATAGAACGTTTATCTTTGTTATACGTAAGTTACATTAAAATCAAACCATAAATATCTAAATATATAACTGCTGGCTGACTGACATAGTGATCTATTAACGCACAGCCCAAACCACTGGACGGATAGGGCTGAAATTTGGCATGCAGTTAGATGTTATGATGTAGGCATCCGCTAAGACTTCATCCCCTAAGGGGGTAAAACGGGGGTGCAAACTTAACACGAGAATTTTATTTTTTTAGTTAAATTGCACGCGGACAAAGTCGCGGGAATCAGCTGGTTACCATATAACTCCTAAAGAGGCTGCATTAAAGAAATTCACTGATTTTAATTTTAAACGCCGACTAAAAAAAACAATTCCAATCCAATCACTTACAAGTAAAAACATCAAAAGCATAATATTTATAAAATAAAACAATACCAAAATGAAATGAAACTAATGCATTGCCAAATAAAACTATATAATAAATGCGCGATGGCATCTTAAAAAGTAAATCTTTGCGAAATTTGTTGATGAGAGTAATCGATTTTTGCTTCGACAGTTTCGTAAACTACACACACTATCAATTTAACAAAGAATGTTTTACAAAAGAACCAATTTAAATGTAGAGGGTTTAGGGGTTGGTTTGTGTTGGAGAGTGCAATGTTTGCAAAACAATAATTTCTGATTGCCAAACCTAAATATGGCATAAAGAACACTAAGCTATAACCAGTAGACTAACAAAGGCTTGTGGTCAGCGATTACTGTGTAGTTTATTTAGCGTATAGTAAAAAAAGAGGAAAACCAAAAGTCCATATATTTGCGAACAAAATTGACCAAGCATTGTACCAAGTATTTGAGAAAAGCATTCAATAAAGACGTTGTGCTCAATATAACACCTATATATATATAAAATTGTTAAGTGGTTTGTTCATGTAAGTTCATAAAACTTAAAATAATCTCCTTCAATGGAGTTCAAATTTTGACACAAACTGCTTCAAAGATTATTTCTATCTGTAACCATAATGTGTCACAGTGAATCGAGGCAGGGAAAACTAGTCTTTAATATATTTGCCTTTCTGTCAACTAAAAAAAGTGTCCAACAACTGCCAAAACCCGGAAAAGCTATCGTGATTAGAAAAGTTTCCTCTCATGGTCAAAAAGTCTCCCATTGTGTTATTCTCCTATTCATCAAAACACAATAGAGGTGCTGTCTATTCATTAACAGTTCGAGATTTTATCTCAAAGAGGGCGGCGCGTCGATATTAGTGCAATTAAACTTAATGAATGGCCCCACAAGATTGGAAGCACCTAATCCTTTTTATCTAAAGAAACCCCAAGAATATGAAAGAATAATTAAGCTTAGAATAACAGTTAAGTTACTTAACGAAACTTCGGAAGTTTAAATTAATTGTGGAATAGATTTAGATAGGAGAAGAGAAGAGTGCTACAGTAATACTGATGTTTTTGATAAAAAATAAGTTTTAGATTATTCAAATTAGGCCGAGTAAGTTGTAGCGTAGGAACATATTTTTCTTCATTCAACTATGCATTTTCTGAACATAAGGTATTTAGAATGGCAATAATATGTATACACTATTAAAACTAACTACAATGCCTCAATTCAATCGCATTTCTCTACAGTAAATCTATTTTTAGGCATTTCCCTCTTGCGCTCTGTCAATTATCTTTTATGTGCGTATATCTATTTAGCTCTGATTTTTTCTGTTTCTGAAATTTCAGAAATATTATGAACATTTATTATACATTAATTTAGACAACACTTTCTAGAAAATTCCACTACCAAAACTACTTCGATAGCTAAATAAACACCTCTATACAGAATTATTATACGAAATACCGATATTAATTATTCATAAACATCCTAAGTATTCAATTATTTTGAGGTAGGGCTTCTTGAGCGCTAAAAGCTCCATTTTAACTAGTGCAATTATTTATAGGTAAGACGATAGTTGTTTGTTGAAGTTTTCCAAGAACATTAAGACTAACATTTAGAGCACCGTTTAGAGCAATTTCCAATATAAAAGGAATCTTCTTACAAACGCTTAGTGACCTATTTCTTGGAGTCACTTTCATTAAAGCTAATGGCTGTGCACTTATTAGCAGTTATATGAGATTGCCTGATCTTATATCATACAACGTGCTTAAAATAAACGGAGCAACACTTTTGTGATGGCTAAGAAAATTCTGATCCATAGTTCTTTTGTTTGTAGTTATATAGATGTTTGTACATTTAGGTTTCCTGTGTTTTTCAGAACGGCTAGAGCGATTTTTAAAAGTTTTTCAAACAATCTTTATAGCCCCAAGGGTACCTAATCCTGTAAATCCCAAAATAGCTTTAGATTGCTAACAAAATGTACAGGTACTTTGAGGGTAGACAGACTTCAAATTTAATGTTATTGCAAAAATACCTCCGGCATACAGGTTTGATCATACACACTGCTTTCATTAGCCATTTAAACGAATAAACATTAATACAAATATTATAATATCAAGGGTTGAAAAAGAATAGACTATATATAGATTAGGCAAAATGATTTCAAAATCTGATTTTAATTGAAGTATATTAAATTAATCTGTCATATAAATCTCCATAAAAAATTTGGAAATAAGCTAATTAAATGTTGACTGACTTAAACTACTCAGTCAGTCAACTGAAAGTTTATTGAAATAAACCATTTGATTTTGACTCTAACGTAGATCAGTTTTATTTTCTTTATTAACTTTATACTTATTACACAGCAACCAGTTCTGCCACCGTTCCCACTGTGGTTGGCTGCGATCTTCGCGACCTGCCTTGTGTTGGTCATCCTGCTGACTGTCAGTGGCAACGTGCTCGTACTCCTCGCCTTCCTGGTCGACAGGACCATCCGACAGCCCAGCAACTACTTCATCGCCTCACTCGCCGCCACTGACCTGTTAATTGGTAAGACTTTAAAATGCATTTTTGATAAAATTTATTATTTTCTTCTTAAAGAATGTGACGTTTGTGGTTAAGACAGTATGAATATGGCTGGATAGTTCAGAAATAATACAGAAGGACCAAATAAATAATGGACAATTCAAAAGTGCCATTAATATTTGTCTAATTGTAATAAAATATTCGACTTTGTATGTGATGAATGACTATAATTATTTATTTGATATTTCCTATAAATCTATCGTAGTCTTTGTAATGTTTTGAAAGGAAATTGACTGATCGTGTGATAGCTAGTTAGGAGTCAAGGGCAGAAAGCAACAAGTGCCCTGACCGTAATGATTCTAGTCTAGTTTAACTTATGGTGGCAGCTAGAGTACCGAGCGGTTACCGAAAAACACATACCTAATCCCAAAGTATGTATTAAAGGTTTGCCAAATACTGGATATAAATAGATAGATAGAATATAGTTTATTGTACACATCAATAGTTAAAATACACAACACATTAATTTATGATCGACCGTTTTTGTCAATTAATTGACCAATTTTGCCGTCAACTTCCTAATTTGGTAATATCAAAAGCTTTCGATAAAAATCTTATTAACATCCATCAATATTAATTTGTAATTTTTTTCAGAGAAACTTCTTATGAAAATGAAAATTCTTATTTATTTTGTAGGTACTATATAAAAAAAACCCTGTTATAACAAAGAAAACTCATTTCTAAATAAGTTAATTTGAGTTTTATTCCATCGATCCCCTTTAGCCGTCATATCATCAGGGTGCAGTGTATTTAATTTCAATAATTTGATTTTGTAAAACTTTGCCTCACAGGCGATGTTTAATATGAGTAGGTGAGTACAGATTTTCACACGCTCCTAAAAGTTACAATGTGATTATTAACAGCTCGTGCAAAAAGGAACAGAATTATATTTTACGCTGTAATATTAAAACTGAATAATGAACTCTGAAAAAAGATAATCTACGAAAAGGAAGTTAAAGTTTTTCATCCAAAAATAACTTTTTTCTAACAAATTAAATCAGTTTCCTGGAGACGAAATTAAATCATCCATTTATTTGATTAATTAATTTCTTCTGTTTACTCTTAGATACTTTTAACTTGAACATTGTTAAAAGCTTTCAATCATTATTTATGACTAAAAGGTATTTACGAATCGGAGACGTCTGACCTTTTGACATTCAACAATCTGATAATGACGATAGTATAATATTAAATAGAAATTTATTTTCCTTTGTTCGCAGGTACTCTTTCACTTCCGTTCTACACCGATTACGTTTTGAAGGGGTACTGGCATTTAGGGCCCCTGCTCTGTGACCTTTGGCTGTCTGTCGACTACACAGTATGTCTAGTCTCACAATATACTGTGCTCCTAATAACTGTAGATAGATTCTGCAGCGTAAAAATAGCAGCGAGATACAGAGCTTGGCGAACTAAAAATAGGGTTATTTGGATGGTATCAGTAACATGGATCATACCAGCTTTACTATTCTTTACGACAATATTCGGATGGGAACATTTTGTTGGGTATAGAGACTTACAAGAAGGCGAATGTGCCGTACAGTTTCTAAAGGACCCAATATTTAACACAGCTTTAATCATAGGCTATTATTGGACGACGCTGTTCGTTTTGATAGTACTTTATGCAGGAATTTTTAAGACTGCATATGATATGCAGAAGAAAAGCGAAGCAAAGCAGAGGAAAATGCAGTCAATGGTTGCATTGAGTGCTGGTGTTATGACTGGCATGGCTGGCCGAGCAGCAGGCATGGCAGCATTATCAAAAGCAACTATATCCAGTGAAGACCAAATGAAAGTGTCTGAGTCTATCCGAAAAGATTCTACTTCAAAGGGATCTCTTGCCGCTCCACTTTTAAATCTAGGAGGCTCCAGCGATTCAAATTCTAGTCAAAAATCATCAGCCCACAAAAGTAGTGCGACTGTCACTGGTACTTCTACTACAAATGAATCAGATGGAGATAGGAAAGAAGATCAAGTAGAAGCGGAAAGATCGAGCAGTCCCGCATTCGATTCCGATGAAGAAAGCACCACGCAAACAAACGTTAAAAAACGGCCATCAGTTGCAAATTTGGTCATGCAAACTGGTACAATACAATTGTTAAACAACATGCGATTTAACGGAGGAATGATGATCAAATCGGACTTTAAGCAATCGCCAATCCTAAAACACGAGACTGAAAAACCGAAATCATCATTGTCACAGATATCAGAGAAGAGTTTGCTCGACACTGACAACCCTGATTCATCACAGAGTAACACACCTGCTCCAAATATCCCACTTTCTACGGCTAGTATTATGTCCCCAATATCATCAGGTATAACAACACCGTCCGAACAAAGAGAAGTATCGACCACAATTGCTCAAAGGATTATTCCACCCCCGACTGAATTCAGATGCAGTCCTCCTGTCTCTGAAAGCCCACCTTCACTTTCGGAGTCATCGCGAACTAGGACTGTTAGACTCGTGAAAGGCGATGGCACATCATATGACATGCTTGTTGGTATGGATGGAGCAGACTTGAGGTATATGGACGAAAGTTCTGTCAATGTACCGTCACCAACATACGAGAGTCCGCCGTCTTCCATCACTTTCGCAACAGCAACTGAACCATCATCTCCACCAACATTAAATTCAGCTAACGAAACTAACAAATCTTTATTACAAGCAGCTTTAATACGAGCTACCGCGGAAGCTCAAGTGACACAGCCAAAAACGAATTTCTCCCCGCCTCCTCCAATTAAAGTGAATACTGAAGTCAGTTTAACTACAGGGGAGCGCCCTAAGCCTGTCATTACTCTCGTATCGTCGTCTTCCAATAACAATGAACCTCAGCCTCAAAAGCAGACTGAAGCCAAAACATCTCCGTTGAAATTAAATCCCGCAATAAGTCCAGCTGTTGAGAACAGTGATGTATCAAGTACAGTTGTAACTGGGTCAGGCCGCGGCGACTCGAAGAAAGAGTTCGTAAAAAACATAGGAAAAAAATTAAAAGTTAAACGTTCAAAGCGGGACGGCCTATTTCCGAGCATCGGCCGGCAGAAATCTAAATCAGAGAACAGAGCTAGGAAAGCTTTTCGAACAATATCGTTCATATTAGGTGCGTTCGTTGTTTGTTGGACTCCATATCATATACTGGCGCTAGTCGAGGGTTTCTGCACAGATCCGCCGTGTATTAATAAACATTTGTACATGTTTTCGTACTTCCTTTGTTACGCGAACAGTCCTATAAATCCGTTTTGCTATGCGCTGGCCAACCAGCAGTTCAAGAAGACTTTCACGAGACTCCTCCGGGGGGATTTTCACATTACCTAGTCCATATATGTCGGTCACCGAAATGCGTAATCAGGAATACCCGACCGAGTGTCCAAAGGTAAGAGTTACGCACACAATTTTCATTGAAAATTGTTCGATAAATGAGACAATATCAAATTTATGACTTTGTTGAAAGCTTTCAATGTATAGAAATGGTATAATGTAGAATATTTGTAATAAATCAATAGCGATCTCAGCTTTATAAAAGCTAGTTTTAAAATAAATGTAAATAATATTAGGTATTGTATATTTTATTTCTTTAAACGTTCAGAACTGACAATAACTTGTTAGACCGTGTATATAAGTGTGAATTAAAAGTCTCTTCATATTTCTAATTAATGTTATAGTAAATTATAATATTGTTAGTATCTATAGAATAATAGAAATGGCTTCAACTGATGTCGAAGACATTGTGGTATCTAACATAAATGTTTCTAGGATTAAATAGATAACTGTTTAATTAATCATTAAGTCTAAATTAATACCACGATAGTATTGTGTGTGACAATGAGTTGGTATTTTTATAATAAGAAAAAATATTTCCCTATTTTTATTTGATAAATATAATTATCATTTTATTCCAATAAATGACGACAGCTTAAATTTTTAATCTGATTAATTTAAAATGAAATTATTAAGTTTGAAAATGTTCATTTAATTTAACTAACTCATGGTCACATACTTAAATGAAATTACGCTTCAAAGCTTTCAGCTTCGAGCCCAGCTAAAGTTTTCTAGCGTTGGAAATAGTCAATTAAAATAGTATTTGTATAGACCTATCACTAACAATACGGGCCTAAACCGTTCTAGTATTAAACAGACTAGTTTAAAAAAAAACATAGTACCTAGATTTCCAATGTAAACTGGATTTCGTAGCAGTTTTTCGTTCGGTACATTTTATGAAAATGCTTCAGATTTTTTGTATGTAATAATTAAGTAATTTAGTCTTTTAATTAGTGTTTAGTTTATTAGTTAATTAATTTGTTTTAGAGTAATTTTTTTCGTAATACTCGTTTGTACATATCAAAACGAAATTTTGAAGCATTTTCAATTAGAAGACTAAATAATCTCCATTTTAATCTAAATGTATAGTCGCTTTTAGTAATATATAATTCATTATATCATTTATTAATAATTCATAAGTTATTGCAAAATGAAATGAAAGACAAAAGTGAAATAAAAATTAGTTAAGAATTTATAAAAAATGAAAAATAGACTTATGATAATACAATACAAGCAATCAGTTTTCAAAACGCATTTTATAGAAATAAATAATATTACATTTAATAATAATCATACCCGATAATCATGTATCATAGAAAATGTATGTAACTGTAGAGATATAAAATTATTCTTAATTTTATATTTCTTTACTGCTCAAGCCAAAAATGTTAAGTCCTTTCCAATTTGTAGCCCATGATCATGCTAAAAAAATATTGTCATTATTATTATATATGTATATGTATTAGGTATTATAATTATACACTGTGTCTACTTCTCTCTGTAGGAGTCTTGCTAGCCTGAGTAGATTTTCTTGAGTTTAAATAATTATGATAATCTCAATAGCAGCTTCAAGTACACAGGCATGTACTCGAAAGTATGTGCCAGTTAATGGCAATAGGATTGTCTCTTCCTGGATCTACTCAAACTTGGGATATAACATTAGGAGATTTAGGCCCTAAGTAACCCTTCAGAGATTTAGTCGTGATAATATCTTATGTTATCTAATATGATATATTTATTAAAATAATATATACGAGGTAAAATATTTATAATTTTAACATTAACTTAATATTTTTATGATATCATTTTTTTTTAATATTTTTATTTCGTGGAAATATGTAAATAAATAATATTTAAGTGTAAATGATCATGGGTAGTATTTGTTTAGTAAAATAATAAAATTAATATCTAGTGTTCTCGCCTTAGAACAGTGTCAATAATTATTATATAAAAAATGTAAATATGGCTTTGTATACTGTCTGTTCATTTTATGTCGAAAAATGTGAATTTTAATTAATAAAAATAGTAATTGAAGTTTTTTTTTCATTTTTACTTGTAATTTGCGAAACCACAAGTATTCAAAAAATATCAGGAATCATTATCATCGTCAACCCATTCAATGACCTTTTACTGGGCATGGTATGTGAGGTCTCACTTAATGCGGTTTGGCAGACGTCACACGCCATCGAGAAAATCTATCGAGCATGCAGTTCCTCACGATATTTTAACCTGATAACGATATTTTAACCTTATAAATAGATGAAAATTGTTACGTTCCGTCTGAGCCATGTGCAAGCGAGAGCGCGCAACAAGTGACAGAGAGGCACGATCGGCCGAAGCATTACAGACATCCAATTTTTTTTGTTCACCTTTTCATCACGTGATAAATATGGACATAACTTAAAAAAGTCATTGGCATCTCAGTCTATTAGTCACATCACTAACAACTCCTCATAATTTTGCAGTCATAGTTAAATCACCAGTAATATATTGATTTCTTACACTTAAAATAATACCAATATACCGCGAACAAATCCCTAAAAAGTAGTTTTATTTCAGTCACCAGTAATGTGTCATTCAGTAAACAAATGAAATAGAATTTCAATATTAAAATCTCAGTCACAAATCCATTTGAAACGTTTAAAACGCTTCCCAAGTTCCCAACGTTAACGAAATTGCAGTCTTCCCAATGGGATTTGAGACTTCAACCTTTTAAAATGCAGGAAGAGCAATAAAATATTTGGAATACTTCGCCATAAGGATAGCAATATGATATGCTATGCTTATCTTGTCTTTTATTCAAAATAGAATTGGTTCTCTCCGAAATAAATAAACTAAATCTTCCGAATAAAAATAGAACCGCAATAGTGTAAATCATCAAATGAGACATCCCTTACTAAAATTCCGATTAAAATAATTGTTGGCACGAGTCGTGAGCACAGATTTTTGTAGTAAAAGTCATTTTACGCATGTACGCTTTCGGCCAAATTTTGTTCAGTATCGGTTTACCGGTCAGAAACTATCCTGTCTCGGCGCCCTATGCCATCGTCATTCCGCCAAAGAGACCGAAAATTATGGAATGCGCAAGTGAAGTTTGTGCTCACGACTCGTGCCGGTACCTATACTTCCACATCCTTTTCTACTTGACGAATAGACATTCTACATACAAACAAATGTCTGGTTATATAATAAATGCTACCCTTGTCCAATAACTTCTAGATACTTTAACCACGTCATCTGTCCTTCTCGATAGGTTAAAGGCTATTTATCCCCGGGGTATCTACTCTTATGCTTATGTAGTATTTCGTAAGAAAGGCAGCTTTGAGCAGTCAACGAAAACAATTAAGCTGATGTCATCATCAACGTCATCATCAACCCATTAACGTCTCACTGCTGGGCACGGGTCTCCTCTCATTTGCTATAGTCCACCACGCTAGCCTATTGCGGGTTGGCAGACTTTACATGCCATCGAGACAAATCTCTCATAGCATGCAGGTTTCCTCACGATATTTTCCTATACCGTTTGAGCTTTTGATGAATACGCACATAACTTCCGAAAAGTCACTGGTGAGTGCCTTGGGTTTGAAATCGAGACCTTTGACATGTCAGTCCACTGGTCACACCACTAGGCTACCACAGCATGCGTATGTAAGTACCGCCAAAATCGACAAAGACTTTTCATTTTCATTTCATATTTAATTATGATCAAATATGATGATGCTTTAAAACTAACTTTAACAAATATATGAAGTGTAAATCATTATTTACACTTCATATTTTTAGTAATTCATCAAAATTATATTAATAAACAAAAAAACTACACAACATTATCCCTCAAATATTATATTGATTTAAATCTTCCAACTCGTAATTCCTTGAACACGAAATATACTTTTATATTTTTAAATTACAACAATAGAAAATCATCCGAATGGATTTGAAAAGCCTCAATCTGTTAATGGCTTGAGAATATTTACCAAATCGTTGGGAACCATCAAATAAATTTTAGACGCATTTCATTTATAATGAGTTTTTGGCTAGTGGGAGAGGGAGGATAAGTGATGATATATTAAAATTCCCGCAATAGTAATCATGAGTATAACTTAATAAATAATAATAAAGGAAATTTTGCTAAAAATCAAGTGTCAAATAATTGTAGCAGCTATAAATATTATATGTATAAGTTTAGGCGTTGCATAGCTGGCCTCTTCAGAGAACATCCGTGAGCTGCAGGACTATTATTCAAAAGCGACCTCCTGCACCGGGGAAATCTTAATGGAAAAATCCACACTCCCTTCCCTAGACATCAGGGGTCTTTCGACGGTTTCCACATCGCAAAAATAGATATGGACATTACATGAAACATATTGCACCGGTGACAAATAACCAGCCCACATTCCCTAAAAGAACCCTGAAAAATCCAAGGTGAGTCGATTACCGGTGACCTTGATCCAATTACGAAGCAACCGAGCCAGTAATCAGTGAGAACAAATGAAAAAGAAACATGTATAAAATTGGTATAATTTGTCTCCTAAGGTGACAGTTTCGTGACAAACACCATTATTCTGAAGACAAAAATAAACGAAGGTTCCGTTCCTAAGGTCAGATTCATTTTGTCGACAACTAGAGTGGTGAAAAATCTCATTTGTTGGTTATAACTTGGGGAAATTAGGGAATGCCGTCAACTGCTGATTGGATCGACGGAAATTTTACTGCTTATTCAAACCTCCAATGTTATTTGGGTTTATGAAGTTGGTATAGGCGATTAAATTATGGCAGTTAATGATATGAGGTATAATCACGGAACAGAAAATAAGTGTTCTGTTCCGTGTGTTATGTTTATAATAGATTGAAGAAACGTAGGGAATGGTTAGAAGTCGGGTGATATGAAACAAACAATAGCGCTTAAATCAAGAGTTATCAGATCAAGAAGCAAGCTTGAAGTACCACTTACATTATGTCAAATAGTGAACGCAACTATGCTGAAATGAATGAAGAAATCGCTACAATACAATCATATATCTTGTTATGTATTAATAATATGTGCGTGATTTACACAATAAAAAATAATAAGATAGGTTTCAGATATTACAAGAAAATATCAGCCTAAATAAATTATTAAAAGTACTGTATAATCACTGCATTTAGACTTGCGAACTTATAATTATGACTTATTTCTGAGAATTACAGGTGCATTAGAAATTAAAATATATTTTATATACAATATATCATCAAAAAAAGGGATTAAAATAATATACCGCAATAAAATCCATAAAAAGTAGGTTTGTTACATACTTATAATAAATGTTGTCTCATACAATTGTTAATAGGTACAAATCGTTTAGATTTCAGATCTCCGTATAAAACAGGCTCCGATAGTCGTCATAACACCACGACAATAGTGTCGACGCTTACGCGCGTGGTCTGATTGAAAAGCCAATAGCGATTTACAAGATACTTTATCTTACTTGAACGCAACACCTACCTAATTATTGTAACTTGGTAATAGTTATCTTATAACATTTCCAGTCCAGACGCTAGCAATAGAAGGGTGTGATTAAGTAGTCATGCTTAAGTTGTTAAAGAGGGATAGCGCTATACAGTTTGAATAACGCCTTGCTCTTCTAACCTACGCAAGACTGCTTCAACACATTGTGTTATGGCCACAGTGGTGTTACACGCATCATTTAGAGAGGTTAGCTTTTATCACGCCTACCAGCATCCTCCAAGGGTGACACCTACCGTTAGCATGTTTGTTTCAGGTCTCATGTGTATTACAGGGCGAGCTCAAACGCACAGCTCAACTAAGGCACAAATCCAAACCTTGAGCTAGAATTGACTTGACTAGTGAGATATTCAAGTGAGGAAAAATAATTTCAACCTAAATATTTAATAATAAATATAAATAATAATTTCGCCTATGACTTGGCCAGTAATGGCTGTCAACTCAAACAATACATAGAAGGGAGAAGGCATTATAAATGACTGGCTCGCTTCAATTTGTTCTGTGGTATTGTATTCTGTGGTATTGTATTGAAGAGAAGTGTTTAAAAATATAAATATACTTACACTTCCGTCACTGTATATTCTCGAAAATATTTTGTATGTCCGGAAAAACCAGGATAAATTTAACATCAATAGTGACTACCATAGCGTTAATACTAGGAATAAACATAAATTAGTGGTACCTAAATTTAGACTTACTAAAACAAATAAATCATTTCTAGGGAACTGTGTACGTTTTTATAATAAACTGCCGAAATCTGTCACCGATCTCACTGGCAAGAAATTTAAAAATCATGTGAAATCTGTTCTTGTCAAGAAAGCCTATTACAAAATTAAGGACTATGTTGACGATGGAAATGTATGGAGTTAAATACGGAAGTGCTTGTGGCCTCCCTGGTACCCTGAGGTTGTTTTTCATTAATATTGTAAAATAATTGTTGTTTTCATTAATATTTTTTGTAAAATCTTACTGTAAATGTTAGGTCAATGTAGTTAATGTCTGAAGAATTATGCATACGGTATTATTTTATTTTGTTCTTACTAATTTGACTATTGACGATTTAAGACATTACATACATTACATTTTTTACATTGACCTCGCACACCATTGCCTGAACATTGTATTCAATACCCATTATTTTAAAAGAGTGTCTATGGAGTTTCTTGCCGGTTCTTCTCCATAAGATCGACTTCTTGGAACCGTGCAACTAGAATCATAACGTTTTAAAAGTGCTTGAAAAAGTTTATTTGAAATAAAAACCTTTTGATTTTGATTTGATTTGATTTGATTTGAACTCCTACATCGAGCTAAATAATAGTACGCGAATATAAATAACAATAACACATAGGAAAAATATTCATATTTTTTTCATAGCCTTTCTCTAATTTAGCTTAGCAAGTTCATGACATAAAATGTCCTTAGGTCAAGTAATGATTAAGTGGTGGTATACTATTTCTTATTGGAAGATTCCCAGTGCCCGGTTAATAATTATGAAATAGTGATGAGGGATACATGCAGCATGAGTAGGCCCCCATGGGTGACCTAATGAAAGGAGGAGACCTATATCCAATTGTGGACGTCTAAAGCTTGACATGACGATGATAATGAGTAACGGGGTCGTCCTTATATGACCTAAAAAATTAGGTGAAAGATTGATCAGGTTAAACGAAACGAAACAATGAAAAACATGATTTTACTTTTATTTTCTTAGGTACCTACCACTTTTTATAGCAAGACCAGGATTTATTAGAGGTTATATTCAACCTCCTTTGATGCGTATGATTGCAAAAAATAACTGGAACACAAAAATATATAATGATACGTCGTTACGCGGGAAAGTAGGCGCCAAAAAAAAGGTAGAAAAACCAGACCTGAAAGGATTAAGAAGCTGAAGTTATTTTAGAAGTCACTGCCTATGTTTTGGGGTTCTTTAAAAAGCAGTGGGTCGCCAGCTTACGAGTGATACTTTTGGTGTTACAAACGTTCATAGCCTACAGTACTGCTTCAGGCATCCGTAAGTTACTTTGCTACCTTTGTGGTATAAAAAAAATATAAATAAGAAGGAGCAGTGACAGCTATGCACAGCTTCTAAACATTGGTTCTTGAGTTGAGACATCGCTCCGAAAGAGGCAGTGTAGAACGTCCTTCGACGATATACACAAACAACCTAATAAAGGTCACAAAACCAGTTCTTATAGAAATGGGGAGGCCATTGTTCAGCATTGAACATTCTTTAGTTGATTTGGTGGTACTGATGAGCTAAAAAACCAAACAAAAGAGGTCATAATTGTGGTTAACGACTGGTTGAATAAAAGTGTAAGTACCTAAGTGAAGAATTCTGATAGTGTAAAATATTTGAAAAAAAGAAAGAGGTACCTACAGTGGCGGGATGAATTTGATATAAGTGTCGGATTGTTTTTGCTAAAATATGTTTATAATCTCTGTTTAAAATACACTTTTGATTTTAGAATTTTATTTTCAAACAAAATCACTCACAAAATCATCAATGTTAGCGACTCTGGCAATATTTAATAGATAAGTTTTTTTTTAAAGTAAATACACAAGTAAGTAATACAATTTTATAAATTAATTTAAGAGGAGACTATAAAGACCGTTATATTTTTAAATGACTTAAATAAACAATTCAAAATTTAAACAGTGTTACTAATTATACTCCTAATTAAGTTGTAATCAGTAGCAATCTCGCATTGGTTGGTATATTTGCATCTTATTCACAGATATACTTCGGTTTAATTAACTTTTCTACCCTAAGAAAGTGTATATTTAACAATAGCACCGTGATTATGAGCTTGCAACGCTTCAAAAATTTAATACAGAAGTCTAACTTGCATCAACATAATAATATAATACAAGCATGCGTTGTGTGTGAAGTCAAAAGTTTGAATTCGATTCAAATTAATTGTTTAATGCCACCGAGAGAATCTCGCCATCATTTAGGTTTCCTCATTATGTTTTCCTCCACTGTTTGAGCATGCGATAAATACGTACCTAACTTTGAAAAGTCAGTGGTGCTTGCTTCGGGGTCGAAACCTTTGACGTCACAGTCCACTGGTCAGATCACAACACTATCACAGCTTCACGGAGGAAATTATTTTAGTTCGATCCTAATGTTAATTAACGATAAGTAGAATGTTGTCTTCATTATTTCTATCTCTTAGAGCCTTTCCGACTAGCGAAAGTTGGCAGTCAATTTAGAATATTCATTTCTATCTTTAGCGATTAAACGCGGTGAAACTCACTATCCCCGCCCACTCCCTGATGTTACGTAGCCAAGACTTCTTCGACCGACACGTCTTTTGCCTGCAATTTTTCCCATCATAATAAACTGCAGGAGCTCAATCCATCATGTCTTAAGTTGGCACCTACTTCATTATTTTACCATACGAATTTTGTGCTGCTTCTGCAACTCATCTGTATCTTGTCTTGTCTTGTGATGCGTTCATTCTGCGAACAATGGCCCGCGTCGTATAATTTACTATAACGCAGGTACCGCCCTACTCCATACGTTTGGGTACAATAGTCATGTCTCCAGTTTGAGACCAAAGGTCCTCTTGTACACACAATTATCTTTAGACGTATATCATAACAGTGATAATGTCAAGTTCTGTTGATAAAGTGTTAGATGTGTGTAGGCGTTTTAGTATAGAATGGCGTTTGAGAAGCCAACGTGACGCCCTGATGGTAATATTTTCTAATTATTTTTTCAAGAAAAACGTTGTCAAAACGTTGGGATTGAAACAATATCAATATACGGGGATAAAATTGAAATTGAAAATTGTATTGTATCCTTATTAAATGTATCCTATCCAACTATAAATAAAAGTTTACTCATACGATATCTGATCTATCTACTTAGAAATAAAATATTTATTTCATTATAAATGTATTAAAAATAATATTTTTGTGATATAACATGTTCATGTCGTAATCATAAATGAAGATTTGGACGATAGAAAAAAGGAAAAACGGTTTGCTGTAGGTATTAAAAAAATACAATGTTGTTGGATAAAAATTTGCCATCGTTTTTTATACAACTAATGTCGAGAGCTTGGCTGCTCTACGGTGATCGAGCCTCGTTCGATACAGCAACCATTTCCTACTACCCTCTAAACATTGAAAACTGAACCTTAAACACGTTCAAATACAGCTCCACTAATCGCAAAACTTTCTTCCATAACTTTGTCCGATATAAGTCAGCAAATTTTACTTTGCTGTTCTGATATGGGATTTATGACTTTATTGTGTTGTTATAGGGCTTAGGGTGGGTGAATGATGTTGTCGTGATATCATGTGCCGGCGTTGCAATTAGCGCATCGTCGCGTCCCCATTCTGTTATTGCAAGTGGACGCTCTAGCGGCAGCGTACCATCCTTATAATTTATGAAGGCTGGTCGTATGGGCATTTATTCCGATATCAATTTTAATAAGGTAGGACTGCAAAATAATGCTGGTTATTAGAAGATTGTTGGGTGATGTCAGCTTCATACAAATCCATGAAATCAATTTTCTAATACATACATACTCAGGCTTTTCATGGAGTAAGGCAGAAAATATGTGAACTATACACTCTAAAATATCTTCATACCACTTGCTGCATATATAAATACTACTGTTATAGTACTTATGTAGCAAGTCTTACGACATTTTTGAAGCCAATTAGGTCCTTAGTACATAATTTGTATTTGTATTTTGATATTATCGATTTTTTATTTGAAATTTCTAGGTTTTTAATAGTAGTTAGTAACCGTGGATGCTTATTGTGTATTTGTTTATAAGATAATTATAATCATACATTTCTTAGAAGCCGATTTTGCAGATCGACGGCTCATAACAGGCTTACAACGTTGCAAGTACCAGAATCCATATTGTCAAAATGTTGAAGGGGACTCAGGCATGAACATCAATACCTCTCTGTCTACCATTATGAGGATACAGATAGCAATATGATATGTGCTATGCAGATACATTAAATATTACTGGCTTCATGAATCAATGACAAAACCACATTATGCCTAATCGCCTATAATGAACTATTCAACGCGATCGAATATCATACATATTATACATATCTATTTTCATTCGTTTAATTATGCGCAGGCAAATGTGATTACGTTAATGAATTCCGGAATATGTGGCTAATTAAAATTATTATGGAATTGGTAGGTAATTATTAATACGGCTTACATGTAACTGTGATAGCTTAGTGGTGTGACCAGTGGACCGTGAAATCAAAAGTCCCAAGTTCAATACCTTTTTTCTGACTTTTCAAAGTTACGTGCGTATTTGAAAGGGTTTCCTCAGGTTTGCGTCGGAAGGAAACCAGCATGCTTGAGAATTTGAATGGCATGCGAAGGCATTCCTGTTGGACTTAAGCTTCATACCTAAAATGAGAGGAGATTCGTTTTCAGCAGTGGGATAGTTATTGAGTTGATTATTGAAGACCGACATACATAGTACAATATAACAATTAAAAAATATATTGTTCAGAATTACCAAGTCCTATAAAATTTTGATACTACCATTTTCTTACATTTACGTGAAAAAGACATTCGTTTTTAAATTAGATTGGTATTTAAGTTACTATACTAACGAATTGGTAACCTGTAATGTTAGTATAAGTTGTGAAATAAATAAATAAATAAAACTTATTTATACGGATTTGATATTATTTTAATCCCAACATATTGGATTCTTATCAGAATCCGTGGTTATATTTATACTGTGGTGATGAGTGGAACTGTAATGATTGGCAGACAGTGGTTTTATTCTAATGTCTTGTATTCACCCAAGTGTATTTCGGGGTTTTTCTATGAAATTCTCAGTAATAGTTCGAAGTTTGCATTCGTATTCGGTTGATGGCAATAGGCTCGCTGACATACATTTGATACACCTCTGCCTAGACCTTCGAAGACGACAGGCGTGACGGTATATATTGATTGGACCGAAGTTCCTTATCGCGCGTTGCGAAAGGGGGCTAGACGGAAAAAATTAAGACGAAAAGTTGAAACGACACTTTTGGCTATAGTAAGCTATTGTAAAAAAAATGGAATTTTATTACAATTCCTTCACTAATTAATGGAAAGGAACTTTGTTCCATCCGGATCTCATCATCTCAAGTTTTTATCTAATAAAATATTTTAAAAGCCATGATATTTAACCATTTTCGTTTACAAATTGATGGCTGCCGACCCACTGGCAATTAGATCCACACCATGCCCTAACCGCTATGTATTAAAATATCAATTTAAGCTACACACAAGCTATTTCTGCCAAACCACGCGTATAATCACATGCCGACCAAAATATGTGATCAGTTTTCATAACCGCTTACACTAAAAACGTTAAGGGTAAACATTTTCGGGTTCACAGTGAAAATGACCCTGTGGTTAAGTAATAACGAAGTGGGGTTAAGCGACGCCTGTCGAGGTCATTGTATGGATGGGTGACCATTCTAAGCTCTGAGAATTAGTCATGCTTCGAGAACACGTTAATCTGTTGGTTCTGGTTGTCATAATTACGTATTCTGTTAAGATAATCTTGTGAGATAGTCAGAAACCCTAAAAACCCTGATAACCAGTTTATCCTAAGAATTTTCTTTTTTTAAATTGAAATTCAGTGCGTTTGACAGGATTTGCTTCTCGCCGGATGATCCAGACGTCGTTGCTGACTCTGTCACTGATGTGGTGCTGCAGGGTATGGAACTCTTTATTCCGTTCTCTGCGGTGCCCATCGGTGGCAGATCCCAGCCTTGGTATGGTCGTTCCTGCATGACGGCACTATGCCGAAAGCGGGAATGCTACCGGGCCTGGGCTAACGCATCGGCGTCTAGTGATGTAAATACCAGCGCACTTAAAAAGGAGTATAACTCTGCCTCTAGGTCCTTCAAAAGTGCTATTGCTAAGGCGAAGTCGGAGCACATTGGCAGAATTGGCGACAGACTGGCACGTCTCCCGTCGGGAACCCGTGCGTTTTGGTCTCTCGCCAAGGCTGTCTTAGGGAATTTCTGTCAGCCATCCTTTCCGCCCCTACACACGGAGAATGACTCGCTGGCCCATACCGCGAAAGAGAAAGCCGATCTTTTGGGCTCTCTCTTCGCGTCCAACTCGACCCTGGATGACCAAGGAAACTCACCACCGACAATCCCGCGGTGCGATACCACGATGCCGGAGATTAAGTTCCGGCAAAGTGCAGTTCGCAAAGCACTTTTTTCCTTGGACATTCACAAGTCGAGTGGGCCCGATGGCATCCCTCCGATCGTGTTGCGGACATGTGCTCCAGAGTTGGCACCGGTTTTAACGCGTCTTTTCCGACACTCCTACGAATTAGGCATAGTCCCGAAATCCTGGAAGGCCGCTTTAGTGCACCCGATCCCTAAAAAGGGCAATCGCTCGGATCCGTCCAATTACAGGCCTATAGCAATCACTTCCTTGTTCTCCAAGATAATGGAGACCATTATCAACTGCCAGCTCCTGCGATACCTGGAAGAGCACCAGCTGATTAGTGACCGCCAGTACGGCTTTCGTCGGGGTCGGTCAGCTGGTGATCTTCTAGTCTACCTAACGCATAGATGGGCGGAGGCAGTTGAGAGCAAGGGAGAGGCGCTTGCAGCTAGTCTGGACATGGCGAAGGCCTTTGATCGGGTGTGGCACAAAGCGCTTCTGTCGAAGTTGCCTTCCTTTGGGCTTCCCGAGAAATTGTGCGACTGGGTCACCAGTTTTTTGGCAGATCGGAGCATCAAGGTCGTCGTTGACGGTGCATGCTCTGATCCTAAATTTGTCAATGCTGGTGTTCCACAAGGCTGTGTCCTGTCTCCTACCCTGTTTCTTCTGCATATCAATGACATGTTGCATATCAGCAACATTCATTGCTATGCAGACGACAGCACTGTGGATGCCGTGTACACTGGCCGAGCAAACATTTCTCGGGAATGCGTCGTTGAGTGTCGGAACAAACTTGTGTCTGAAGTCGAGTCTTTGCTCACCAAAGTCTCGGACTGGGGTAGACTTAACTTAGTCCAATTCAACCCCAAAAAGACACAGGTTTGCGCGTTAACCGCTAAGAAGTCACCATTCGTCGTAACTCCTAATTTTGAAAACACTCCCTTATCCGCCACAGCCAGCATCGGAATACTTGGTGTCGACATCTCGAGCAACGTCCAGTTCCGCGGTCAACTGGAAAGTAAGGCCAAATTGGCCTCAAAGAAGCTTGGTGTGCTCAGCAAGGCGAGACGGTATTTCACGTCGGCGCAGCGCCTAAATCTCTATAAGGCGCAGATCCGGCCCCACGTGGAGTACTGTTCTCATCTCTGGGCGGGGGCCCCCCAGTACCAGCTACTTCCATTTGACCGAATCCAACGAAGGGCGGCTCGAGTTGTCGATGATCAGGCTCTTTCCGATCGGCTTGATCCTTTGGCTCTGCGTAGAGATGTTGGATCACTCTGCATCTTCTACCGCATCTATCACGGGGAGTGTTCCGAGGAATTGTTTGGTTTGATCCCGGCCGCTGAATTTCACCATCGGACATCGCGCCAGAACTCAAAGTTCCATCCATTTTGTCTCGATGTCCAGCGTTCCACAACAGTGCGGTTTTTGAGGCATTTTCTGCCTCGCACAACCGCTCTGTGGAACCAGCTGTCGCCGGCGGTCTTTCCGAACCGTTACGACGTGGGAACCTTCAAGAGGAGAGTATATTCTTTATTAAAAGGCCGGCAACGCATTTGCACGTCCCCTGGTGTTGCAGATGTCCATGGGCGGCGGTAATCACTTACCATCAGGTGAGCCTCCTGCCCGTTTGCCCCCTTATTTCCATAAAAAAAAAAAAAAAAATCTCACCAGGATTAGCAAGATGTAGCATGCAAGCTCAAATAATGTCTATTCACTCTCGCCTTGAAGACCCCTAAGTTAAATTATTTTTTATAAAGCGGTCAACGGTCATATCTTCCCACTGCAAGCTTCTCTACCCGCCTTCCACTTCTCTCAGTCTAAGGCCTTCTGCTATTCTCCAATAAAGGTCTAGCTCGTCTCGCCATCTCCTACCCTATCTTAAAATTTTGTTATAATAGTAATAAGTTTATTGATATGTACACCTATAAGTATGGTCTAGTAATCAGAATACTTAATAAAAAAATAGCAAAAGCTATAGAATCCACTTTATCTAATGTTCCACACAATCTTCGTAGTGTCCCAGCATGTTCAATCAATGAGGGAATACAGTCCGTCAATGTTTTAAGTAACTGTGATGAAAAAATACGACGATATTGAAGCTTCCAAATGTTAATGATATTTACTTCTGTAAATAGGTCTTTTGAAGACATTTTTACAAGTCATGTTTATGATAATTTTAGGATCGAAGTGACGATCTCTGAGAAGAAATACCTACTGAAACAAACTCAGAAAATCATGGTCTCTTTTAAAGTACAAACATGTTTGTTTTCAATATGTGAGCCTGACGATGTAGGTCAAACTGAAATAGCCTTTTGAAGAAAGCACCAGTACAGCTTTAAGTTGACCTGTCCATAACGACAGCACGCATACAGTCATCAGCCATCGTGAAGCTCAACCATTATTGAGGGAGCTCAAAAAGCGTATGTTCCTCCTTAATATTAAAACATGCGGAACTGCTCTCGAACGTTGCAACCGGACATCGATTATGATAATACTGCTATTAAATTGCAAATAGCCTACGTGGCCGATTTATAACTTCGTCCCAAACATTAGCCGATAGTGATGACAATCGCGAAGTTTGTTTGGCTAACAAGATTGGCTTTAAGAAAGTTTAAACGAAAATATTCATTTTTTGCTACTTATATTGATTTATTCTATCTTTAGAAATTTTATACTTACGGCGCCTTACTTGGACATCGCACCAGTTAGGTTAGGTTAGGTTAGGAACTCTTTCGACGGCACTCTTCGGAACAGGGCATCTTGAGCACAAATACTGCACGACGCTTGTATAGTACAGACGTTGGATTAGGTCATGTGTATTATTGGCGATACTTGTTTAGATGTTTGAGATTAGTAATATGTGAATTGATTGATCATAAATAAATAGTTCTGGTTTGTTACCTGGTTCGTTATTTTTCTAAACCAATTTGAACTCTGATTTCTAAGACTACATTATCCCTGAGTAACATTCAGGGATAATGTATCATTCTAATTGTGAAAGAATTTTTTAAATCGGTTCAGTATTTTTTGTATTTATTTGTTACAAATATAAAATTTTTTCCTCTTTATAATATTAGTATAGATTGAATTAAAACTACCGCTTTTTAACATACATACATGATAACATCATCGTCAACGTAATCTCTTACAGATACGTATATTCATTAGTATTACTTTTAGCATAAGAAACTTGTATAATGAGATATATAAAACACTATTCTATTCTACATTCAAGTATGTAAGCATCCACACTGTAGACGATTCGAAACTTCGCTTGCGGATAAAATCCGATCGGCGAAAAGACATCGAGAGATTGACGTATTGAAGTAAATTACACACAGATTTACGTAACGCGAAAACTTATTAAGAATATCGCTATCATTCTGTATTACTGCTTCCTATTTCTTTTTAACTCGTGATAAATTAAATAGTCACCATTCATTTAAAGGGAACGCTCACATCATTAATTTTTTTTAGAGTTTACTGTCGCTTAATTGCAATGACGCAATATGGGCACTTACATTCTATATAAATCAAAGACAATTTCTATCGCACCATTTCCTCTGGAATATGGGGCATAAAAGCATTCAAGTTAAATAAAAAAACCAGAATTTCCAAACCATAAGGTACAACCTACTATTAAGTACCTAGATCTGTTTAAAAAATGTAAAAGTAGTAGTATAATTATAATTACATAACCCTGTTTACTTATCATGGAATATAACATAGACAAATGACTTTCTAAGTAATTACTACCATACAAATCGTTATTCCAATAGCTCATTGAACCCACAAGCCAATTCCCAAAACCAAAAAAGTTTAGTGAGCTTTTAAAAAATCTTGTATCCTCATACAGAAGACAACATAAAAAAAGTATACATAATTTTCCTCTCCAGTAACTAATTTGAAATTTAACACAGCGTCATCTTCACAACAAGTAAAAAAGTTATTTTATTACTCGGCCCTATATTGAATTTATTTTTTAATCTTAAGTTTAGTGACAACCTGACGTCCAATAAGGACTAATTTCCATTAATTATTGAAATATGGCGTTTTATGAAGAAAAATACCATGTAACGTAATTGAGTAACAATTTTGGAATAATAAGCCCCACAATGTTCTCCGATTTTGGCCCCGCTGATGCCGAGGTAGATAGGAAAACCATACCATCACGCATGTCATCACAGAAAGGTTAGGCAGAGGTGTACTGTGCACCCACATTTCGTCGGGATATCCCATATAACTACCTAATTGTTAGAAATAGAGCTAAGTGTATAACGTTTTCCTTTGAAATTCTCAGTAGCAGCTCGGGGCTTGGATTCGTCCCCGGTTGATGGCAATAGGCTCATCCCCTATGGCAAACGGTAGCTGTACATCACTACTTAAACTTTTTTTACTCCCCCAATTTAATTTTCTGATTCATTTCATTGGGGTTACCGAGGCAGTTAAAATCATTCCTAAGGGGCACATTTGGCTTAATTGTCCCGACCATTTTCTGGATGGTAAGCTGTCGTAGTTACTGGCTCACAGGAATTGCTCTTACTGGCTGAGTTGTCCCAGTGCCTCCTTGGGCCAGGATGACGACTAGTGGAGTCCGCCACCTGACCTGACAATGACCCCAAGTGGGTGGCGCGCGTATTCGTCATTCGTCCCATACGCGTCTGCGTGGAGGATGCATGATGAAAGTAAGGCCTCGCTCTTAACCGAGGTCCAGCGACCAGAGCAGGACCGAAGCACGTTTGAGTCTCGGTGGTGTGGTGATCATGGTCATGGTGGCGTTCCCTACTTTCATGTACTCGGTGATAGGGCTGGTGGCGTTGGTGGGTGTGGTTTCTATTCGGTACACGCCCACTCTGGGCAGAGTCAGACACACCCCGTCGCATCCCAAGGCGGCGGGAAGATCCGAAACGATATTTCCGCATCTTAAAAAAAATAAAGGTTGAGTTCCAGAAATATCGAAAAATCCATTACACTTTCACCAAATCCTTTGAAGTTTAATATTGTTAAACAGCAGTTAACTGAATTAGTTTAAGAACTAAATTAATTGTTTTATATCTTGTCCTGCGTTATAAATCCTATGTATTTATTTCTTTACTTTATTTTTCCTTTCTTGGTTGCACCTACCATTTTGTCTCTGCACCACTCTAAGGTTGACTGGTAGAAAATGCCTAAGGCATTAAGTCCGCCTTTGTACATACATATATTGTATATTTGTGCATAAAGTTTTAATAAATAAATGTCAGAATAAATTTTCTTTTGAATTTAGATTTTAAATCGAAGACATTTCGTGATACGTATAGACATATGAACATTGACGGCCGACATTTGATCGGCTCAGTACGCCATAATGCCCTAGGGGGTAACTGACTATCGAGGTTGATGCATCGAGTGCGAGCCATGCATTTCTGAGTACACCGAAGAGGTCAGCTTAAGGTCATGAAATAATGGAGAAGCCTTATGTTATATGTATGTTTGTTAATATATATAAGATGGCTATATTATTCTTATTGGGGTTATATTACTTCTAGGTTCAAAAAAGTGGTTATATCAATAATACTATAACGAACAAAATGTGTTAAGTAGTTTTAATATTTTTTTTTACATCGCATACAGAATAAAAACCACGGAAAGTCTATTAAAACCTTTTTTGTTATTTACAGTATTATAACAATAAATAATAAGCAGTGTTAATGCTGCAGTACGACAAAACTATTACTTTTCTCCGCTATTGTGTCCTAGTGTCCTGTCTGTTTGTCTGTGTCAGGATTAAATAATATCATTACCATCGCGCCTATCGTGTCTGAAGGGTTAAGCAGAGGTGTAGTGATGTACATACACATTTCAACGGTATGTTTTAGATCCAATGTAATACTGGGCGAGCCTATTGCAAACTCCGAGCAGCTACTGAGAATTCATAGAAAACCCCAATAATACATACTTTGCTCGACCTGGGAATCGAACCCAAGACCTCAAGCTCAGCTGTCGCACTTATAAACATTAGACCAAGTTTTATTTCTAAATCTCATGAACATAAACATAACTTAATTCACGTTTTCACAACACATAAAGTAAACTCAATAAAATTTGTACGTTTAACGGAATACACTGTTTCATTAAAACACTCAAATTTTCATTGTACACACTCGCTACTAGGCAAAATGGCGGCTAAAAAAGAATTCGAAATTCAAAAAGGCTGTAATGGCCAGTAGCTGGCATCGAATTGTTTAACTTTCGAACATTGCACTACAATTCGTGGAATAACTCCTACAATATGCGTACGTATGCGGTTTTGTAACGACGTTCGCCATTTAAAATACCATCATACTTTTTAGAATTTAACGTCCATTTTGGTTTGGGAAATGTTTTTCAAATATATTTTTTTTAATTTTCTTCTTTCTCCACCTTCTGGGGATCGCAAACAAACAGGTTTAAATGCCGCCAGTAGCTAATTTCAAAGTATAGTACCTATATTAATTTCAAACTGTTATTTTATACTACCTTTTCAGTATGGTTTATTTTATTATTAAGCAGTCGCAAAATGTTATTAGAAAATTATCAATACTAGTTTGGGGTTTGGATTGGTTTTGGCCCCATTGATGGCACTAGTTTTGCCTCATATAAAATGGACCCTGAAATCTTCATCAGCTCTTTTACTATCCCACTGCAGGGCACGGGTCACCAAATATTTTAGAGGGATATTAGGATTATTAGATAACGCATGTTGGCTGACTTTGCACGCTATCAATTCCTCAGGCAAACAGGATCACCGTTTGAGCACGTAACTTCATTAAGTCAGCATTGAGATCAAAATCGTGATCTTGTCTACTGGACACACTAGGCTATCACAGGTATTTTCCGGCCATGAAATACCTCTGCCTAACCCTTCGAGAATACATCCATTACGTATTATTACATCTCTTTTATCATTAATACCACTTCGAGAAATATAAACATTTTAATCAACTAAGAGACACTTGATAAATATTCAACAATTACTTAAGTACAGTTGCACCGTGAAACAAGTATTCAACGCGGGCTGCTCGAGCTACGAGCAAGTTGAGCAACGAGCCAGCCGAGCAACAAGCAACAAGAGCAATAGTTGGAAACAATGCTCTCTGTTCTCGACGCGCAATGAATTAAATCTACAACGGTGGTATGAAATGAAATGCTGTGATGTAGACAAGAACAGGGAATGTGACGAGAATAAAATATTGTTTTTGTTAGCAATTTCACTCGCAAAGGCCTATTACAATAATTTACAAAAAAAAAACATAAATTACATTTATTTCTGTAAGAACGTCATTTGAGGACACTTTTACTTACCATATTTTAGATATACATACATTTTTATAATCTAGAAGGCGCCGGCAGTGTTTACCTAATAGCCTATGAGAAGAAATGTCGAAATAAACTCAGCATTAATTGAGTTGTTTGAAGTTTGAAGTTAAAACATCGTAACTTATTTTAAGGCCTTTTTGGCTTACGATGTGTGAGTACAACAATGTCAGACATAGTTTGAAGTTGTCTTTTGATGATGAAAACAATATAACAACCTTGAGTTGACCGGTCCCTACCGATGACACACCTACATCAGCGCTTGAGTAGGCCATTTGGGAATCCCAAAGTTTGAGTGTCTTATTTTTTTTATAATCTGCGTTGTAAGACTGTGTAGGGTAAACTACCCTAACGTTGGCACCCTACCAATTAATTGGCACCTTACACAATTTTAACTATATTAAGATTATCAGAACGCAAAACATATTTTTTCAAATAGGAAAACATCGGTAGTTTTATACTCTATTGCCCTGCCAGCATAGAAACAGGTGTATTTTCAATATGGTGCCTCAATAAGAAATTAAGTGACGTGTCTGAACGTTCGTGGAAAAAATAAATAACATTTTGATTTTTTGCTAAGGTAAGACTAATTTTATTCTTGTGTATATTAGTTGATCTTTTGAATTTTGACTACAAATGTTATTTCATGTGATTTAAGAGTGCTTAATCTTGTGTTAGCCGTAAATAAATTATTGTATTAATGGCGATGTTCATATTTTTTAACCGTGCTAACATTTGGTATCATGAATATGCCATTAACCTTTTATTGGCCCCTGCCAATGATGTTAGATCTATTTATTGGCATGTATCAATAATTGATAATTCTGTTGTGTTCATGAATGGTAACATTGATATTCGTTTCAGGTAACTAACATGAAACCAAGGACGAGAAATTATGTAAAAGTAAAATCAGTAAAGGTGAAGCGTAAGGTGTATACAGAGGAAAGTATGCTTTAAGCGTAAATCCTTAATGATATACTTGTGTTGAAAAACTTTTATCTGAAATGGAAGACTAATCGAAGATGAATAACTTAAAATAACCTAGTTACATGATTTATGACTGATTTTTTATTACTAATTATTTAAGAAAAATAACTCTTTCCCATAAATGCCTACCTCTGACTTTGTTTCTAATATTTTTGAACTAATTAATGTTCCTACGAAAATATACCTATATCTGTATATTATATTAATGAAAGCCCTAGAATTTAGAATAGCTGTAATATTGTCTTCTACTCATTTAAGTGTATACCCACAAAATGAATGAGGGCCAATAATAGGTAATTTTAACCAATAAAAGGGTTACCTATGCCAACATTTGGTTTTTTGAGACATTTCTTTATAACATAAAAACTATGGAATAATCTACTTTAAATTGAAATAAAAAGTACATATAATCAATCTTCTATGTGTATTTAACCAATATGGATACTCATTACCTTGTTAAAATTAAAAAGACATGCCTAATTTTAATGTTTTATACAAGCTACTCCTTAAAGTGCCAATAAATGGGTGTTTTACCCTATCTCTCGCATATTATACATAACATTTACTAATAAGTAATTGTCAAAATCCTGTCGAAATTAGATCCTATTTTTGAAGTTTACCGTAATAATAAATTGAAATTGAATATTTAAAGTGTTCCTTTTCATAGATAACAATTATTTATTCGCAGGCAAATACTATGTTCTGTTTGTAAAGAAGCAACCGTTTCCTAGAGTAGGCCCGGTGGGACAAGCCACTAGCTGTGTAGAATTTTTCAGAATATATTATAAATACTACTACATTAATCTAAATGATTACAAATTGATACACTTACCTACGCAAATATTAGATATTGAAACATAATATTTTTTACGGATTTTATCGAAGTACCTGCCTCCCGCGGCTTGGCCTGCATGATATATAGGTAAAGTGTCTACGTGTTTATCCAGGTAATAAACTGTTTACGAAATTTCATGCAAATCTGTTAAGCGGTTTTTGCGTGAAGGAGTAACAGACATCCATACAAACTTTCACATTTATTATATTAGTAGGATGCTTGTATCGTCATCTTATTGATTACAAATTGATACGCCTACGCGAATATTATTCATAGAAACAAAACTTTTTACGGATACTATTTCAGTATATTGGTGTCATTTTAATCATCATTGGATCCTTTATAAGTTCCATGGTCACGGATAGATTGTATTCGAAACACTTTTCAAAAGTTTTACTCCACATTACCTTTGTTAACTAATATTCTTTGGCACTTATTGATGGTGTAAAATAAAATATCGATATCCCCTGCATTTGGATACCCTACATTTTCTAACACACATCTCCTCTGATAATTTTTTTATAAAAATATTACTCAATATGATTATAATCGCGAGTAAGTAACTTGTAGCTATATACTCATATAGATGTGGTTTATATTAATATATTAATACTAGCTTTTACCTGAACCTCGCCTACGAAAAATTAGTATTGTTATCCGCATATAAACTTCCAACCCCTTCCCAGTCTGCCCGTGACCATGGATGCTGTAAAGGATCCGAAACGTCAGGTTAAAATAATATCAAATATACCGCGATAAAATCCGTAAAAAGTAGTTTTATTTCAATTTTCAACCCCTTTTTCCCCCTTTTAAGAGGTGACTTCCGGGACGTAAACTATCCTATGACCTTCCCGGGGACTCAAACTATTTCTATACCAAATCGGTTCAGTGGTTATAGCGTAAAGAGGTAACAGACAGATAGACACACTTTCGTATTTATAATATTAGTAAGTAAGTATAGTAAGTATGTTTTTACTACATTACTGCCTCTATCTTTACTTTACAACCAGTCGAGTGATTGTACAGAGCGACTGCCGAGCAAGAGGTCTTAGGTTCTATTCCCAGGTCGAGCAAATTGTTATTGGGTTTTTATATGAAATTCTCAGTAGCAGCTCGGCGTTTGGATTCGTGCCCGGTTGATGGCAATAGGCTCGCCCTCTATTACATGGGACCTTATATATACCGGTGAAATGTGGGTGTACATTAGTACACCTCTGCCTAACCCTTCGGGGACGACAGGCGTGATGTATATATGTATGTAGTATGGATTTATTTGGTTTATCCAAAGTTACAGAACTAAGAAAGACCCGAACGGCCATTTCGCATTTTATCACAGCCTTTTGTTCGTCAGGCATCATTCATCCGCGCACTCATTAGTGGAATGTTTAACCGTTTTGTTTGCACTCTCGCTTAATAATCGCGATATTGTACGGCTTTCCCCATTTCTCTTGCCGTTTGGAGAACTGTTTAAGTTTTTGTGTTCTAGAATTGGTTTCTAGAGAGGCAGACAAATGACTGTTATGACATTATTTTAAATGAACTTCGCATGAAGGAGGCTCTATAGGTTTAAAGTATCGTAAAGTCGACGTCGAGATTAAATGATATCAGTATGTCGCGTTCTACCTGTAAAATGAAATTTTATTTCACTGTCTTCAATTCGCCAAAGAGTAAGAATTTAGTATAATATAATTGATTTTGACCTATTATAATAATTGTATCCATACAGTACACATTTTGAAATAAAAAAAAAATACGTTAATTATTATTGTAGCGGATCTACTGTATACTAATATATATGTATAATAAATAATAATTGTGCACTAAAATAAATATGTGTTTATATATGTATTAAATAAACTTAGGTATATAATAAACATATTGTATTAAAGTTAAACATAAAATAACATTGTTAATAAAAATAAAATAATATTGTATGGTCGAGTAGGACAAGCGATCCTACTTTCTTATTAGATATTTTGTACACGATGTATTAGAATTTACTAGAAATATGGAACCGGTTCGGTCACCGCGGCGGCGAGGTGGCCGTGCGCTTGCGCACACGGCCGCGCCGCCAGTCGAATACGATTGTCTACGCGAAGTGCATGTCGCTCGCGCCTCCGTCGGTGATATACGAACCAGCTGATCCGCTGTACGCTATCGTTTAGCATAACCTTATTTTAGTGCTTAAGCTAAGTCTCGCTTGTGCTTTTAACTGGACTGTAATTTCACCTATCGCTCTGTTCTCCTTCTTTCTTACTACTCTTGAACTTGTCAACTGTACTTTCTGTGTGACTGTGGACTATCTTCAATAAACTATATTTTCTGTAAGCTGTGTTATTCTATCTCTCTACTACACAAACGCTTCACTGGTGACCCCGAAGAACGATGAGCGAGCAAGAAAAGGAATGTCCAAGTACAGCCCACGATATTCAGCGAGTCAGCATACGGGTACCCCCATTTTACCCAGAAAAACCAGCTTTGTGGTTTTATCAGCTTGAAAGCCAATTTTTTCTCGCAAACGTTACGGCGGACTCCACCAAATTCCACTATGCTATGGGGCAATTGGATCCCATATATGCGTCGGAGGTGGAAGACATTATTGCTGCTCCTCCGGGACCCAACAAGTACGAGCGCTTAAAAACCGAATTAATAAAGCGATTATCTGCGTCCCGTGAGAAGAAGATCCTGCAGCTCGTAACAAGAGAGGAACTCGGTGATCGTAAGCCTTCTCAATTCCTGCGACATATTCAGCACCTCGCTGGACCCGATGTACCTGAGGATTTCCTGCGAACAATGTGGGCTAGTCGCTTACCTAACAACATCCAAACCATAATAGCCTCGCAGTCGAAGGCTTCACTGGAGGAAGTTGCCGAGCTTGCAGATCGCATCCACGACATCGCCACGCCCACAATCCAAGTAGCGGCATCTAGCAGCTCCTCTGAGCTAAGCTGCCAAGTTGCGGAACTCACGCGCCAGGTACAGCAGTTATCTACAAGGCTAGACAGGATGTCACGATCTAAATTTAGGAGATCTAGATCCGGAAACCCTAGCCGCGGAAGTTCCCGTTCGAACCGCTCTCAGTCTAACTACAGGAAGTATCCCTTATGTTGGTATCACGCAAAATTCGGCGAGAAGGCAAAGGACTGCGTGAAGCCATGTGATTACAAGGGAAAAGATTAGGGCAGTCCGTGATGGCGGCCGACGCCTGCCCCAATCCCGGTCGCTTATTTATTACTGATCATCGGACAAAAGTGCAATTTTTAATAGATACAGGCAGTGATTTATGTGTGTTCCCTCGTGCATATGTTAAAGGGCATCAAACAAAAACTAATTACGAATTATTTGCAGCTAACGGTTCTGTAATAAACACGTATGGTTACGCTCATTTAGTTTTAAATATTAATCTGCGCCGTGATTTTGCCTGGCGATTTATCATAGCCGATGTCACTAGAGCAATAATAGGTGTAGACTTTTTGTCATTTTATAATTTGATTGTAGATGTCCGTAACCAATGTTTAATAGATGGCAATACTATGCTTGCTACCGCGGCTTCGGTCGCGAGTTTTTCTGACGATGTTTCTTCTGTTAAGGTGATGTCCGGCGATAATTCAGTTTACCACGCTATACTAGCTACATATCCCGACATCACTCGACCATCAGGTATGCACCGTAACACCAAACACAACATACTTCACCACATACGCACTACACCTGGACCACCAGTATCTTGCACACCTAGAAGGTTAGCGCCGGATAGGTTAAAAATTGCAAAGGCGGAATTTGAAGCTATGTTACAGGTTGGAACGTGTCGACCATCCGAGTCAGCCTGGGCCTCCCCCCTCCACCTGGCTCTCAAGAGGGACAACAGCTGGCGACCCTGTGGAGATTACCGCATGTTAAACGCAAAGACGATCCCAGACAGGTACCCCATTCGTCATATACAGGATTTTTCCCACAACCTTGCAGGATGCACCGTATTTTCGACGCTTGACCTGGTCAAAGCGTATAACCAAATAAGCGTTAATCCCAGTGACATCGAGAAAACTGCCATCACAACGCCGTTCGGCTTATACGAATTCCCATACATGACGTTTGGGCTTCGTAATGCCGGACAGACGTTTCAGCGTTTTGTCGATGAAATGCTACGCGGGTTGGATTTCGCTTATCCATACTTGGATGACATTTTGGTCTACTCGAAAGACCAAGCGTCTCACATAGACCACCTGCACCAAGTCTTCACTAGGTTGAAAGATTACAACATGGTGATTAATACAGCAAAGTGCGTGTTTGGGGCTCCTGAAGTCACTTTCTTGGGCTATCGCATCTCAGCGGATGGTACTAAGCCGCTGCCTGAAAAGGTACAGGCAATCAGTAATTTCCCTGTCCCCAAAACAGTTAAAGAGCTACGTAGGTTCTTAGGGATGATAAACTTCTATCGGAGGTTTATTCCTAAGGCCGCCGAAAGTCAAGCGCCCTTAAATGCACTGCTAACGGGTTCAGTGAAAGGTTCACACCCTGTGAATCTCTCGCCTGTTGAACTGGAGGCCTTTGAAACATGCAAGCAGGGCCTTTGTCAGGCTACTATGCTCGCACATCCCGATTGTGAGGCAAAACTTGCGCTGGTAACTGACGCATCAGACACAGCTGTGGGTGCCGTACTGCACCAGCTAAAAGAGGATGCGTGGCAGCCATTGGCGTTTTACTCACGCAAGTTGTGCCCTTCTCAAAGTAAGTATTCGCCCTACGATCGCGAACTTTTGGCCATTTATGAGGCGGTAAAGCACTTTCGCCACATGGTCGAGGCTCGTGAATTTATTATATATACTGATCACAAACCCCTTACATTCGCATTCCACAACCGGAAAGAGAACTGCTCGCCTAGGCAATTCCGGCATCTAGACTTTATTTCACAGTTTTGCACAGATATAAGACATATTTCAGGGAAGGACAATGTGGTAGCTGATACCTTGTCTCGCATCGAGGAGATCGGTTTACCCATCGATTTACAAAAGTTAGCTGCCGCACAAACAGCCGACCCTGAACTGGAATTACTTCTAGGTGGTAATACTTGCCTTCGCCTGAATAAAGTTAAACTACCCGGCACTCAAACCGAGTTGTACTGCGATGTAAGTAACTCTACACCACGACCTTATGTAACGAAGGAGCTGCGCCGACAGGTTTTTGAAAACCTTCACTCTTTCAGCCACCCTGGAGCCAAGGCTACGATTAGGTTGGTTACGGACCGCTACATATGGCCCGGCATAAGAAGAGACTGCAGGGAGTGGGTACGTACCTGTCTTGCGTGCCAACGGTCGAAGATACATAGACATGCATCCTCACCCGTAGGCACATATAAACTCCCCCGCGCTAGGTTCAGGGATCTCCATATAGACCTTGTTGGTCCTCTTCCGTTGTCTCAGGGATACCGTTATTGCCTCACGGTCATAGATCGCTTCACGCGATGGCCGGAAGCAATACCCTTACAAAATATTACGGCCGAGACCGTAGCTAGGGCCTTGCTTACCGGGTGGATAGCCCGTTACGGTTGTCCTGCAAATGTTGTCACAGATCGTGGGAGACAATTCGAATCTGCATTATTCAACCATTTAGCGCGAATTGCTGGCTTCCAACATAAAAGGACCACGGCCTACCATCCGGCTTGTAACGGTCTGGTGGAGCGTTTCCACAGACAGTTTAAAGCAGCCATAACTTGTCACGCCGATAGTAGCTGGGTCGAGTCACTTCCTCTTGTACTCTTAGGAATTCGTAACACATACAAGGAGGATTTAAAGTCATCGCCGGCAGAGTTAGTCTATGGCGAACCGCTACGTCTTCCAGGAGACTTCCTTAGTCCAGAAGACTTCATAGATCCTGACGTGACAGATTACATATCGCGCCTACGGAGGTTTGCAAATAACTTGCAACCATTCCCAGCATCACGTCATAGTAGTCGACGCACCCCCTTTATTTTTAAAGATTTGGCTACATCATCACACGTCTTCCTTCGAGATGACACTGTAGCCGGGTCTCTTAAAGCAGCATATACTGGCCCCTACGAGGTTATTCAGCGCGGAGACAAAGTTTTTAAGATTGTTGTTAACAGTAAGATGGTCACTGTATCTATCGACAGACTTAAACCTGCCTACATACTGCGTGATCCAGATACCACAACACATACAAATCATCATACACTACCTCATACCACACACCCCACAAACACTACCACACATCCTACTGATTCTACCACTCATAACTTACCTGACACCGAAGACAATATTGTCAGGGAAACTCGTTCAGGCCGGAGAGTGAAGTTCCCAGATTATTATCGCCCGTAGGACGGTCTCTGGGGGAGGGTGGTGTAGCGGATCTACTGTATACTAATATATATGTATAATAAATAATAATTGTGCACTAAAATAAATATGTGTTTATATATGTATTAAATAAACTTAGGTATATAATAAACATATTGTATTAAAGTTAAACATAAAATAACATTGTTAATAAAAATAAAATAATATTGTATGGTCGAGTAGGACAAGCGATCCTACTTTCTTATTAGATATTTTGTACACGATGTATTAGAATTTACTAGAAATATGGAACCGGTTCGGTCACCGCGGCGGCGAGGTGGCCGTGCGCTTGCGCACACGGCCGCGCCGCCAGTCGAATACGATTGTCTACGCGAAGTGCATGTCGCTCGCGCCTCCGTCGGTGATATACGAACCAGCTGATCCGCTGTACGCTATCGTTTAGCATAACCTTATTTTAGTGCTTAAGCTAAGTCTCGCTTGTGCTTTTAACTGGACTGTAATTTCACCTATCGCTCTGTTCTCCTTCTTTCTTACTACTCTTGAACTTGTCAACTGTACTTTCTGTGTGACTGTGGACTATCTTCAATAAACTATATTTTCTGTAAGCTGTGTTATTCTATCTCTCTACTACACAAACGCTTCATTATCATCGACCCAATTATTGCCCTATTGCTCGGCACGGGTCTCCGTAGGCTTTATTCCACCACAATACCCAAGTGCGGTTTGGCAGAGTTCACTCATGGAGCTAGGGCATAGCGAGATTTCTCGTTCAAATTGAGCTACCCGACTGGGGAAGTACCTCCGCCTTACAGAAGACCGCAGTGAATCAACAATGTTGTCTTTCTGCGAGTGAGTAAGGTCACCAGAGCTCATTGCGGGAGTGACTATTCTGACATGGGAATTCCGTTTGTTGTCAGTTCAGTAACTCCCTATTTTAAGAAACCTGAACGGTTTCTAAGAGATTTGGCAACGCATTTGCAAGCCTCTGGTGTTGCAAATGTCCATGGGCGGCGGTCATCACTTACCATCAGGTGAGCCGCCTGCTCGTTTTCCCGCTTATCACCATAAAAAAATCGAGGATATCTGACCCCCCTCCCCCTCCCATGTGGTTTTCGGCATGACAGGCCGCTCACTATAGGTACTTATGAATAAAAAAAAACTACATAATCAGCTAGGTCCACTTGACTCACAATCAGGAACGTACGAATACAATACTGTCCTGGTGTCTATGAAAAGATAATAATTATAATACATTTTCCAATTACGTCATAATTATTCAAATTTTATCTCGGCTTTTGTGAAAATTCTAATTATTTTCACAGGTGCTACTCAGCCTACTAATTAAAAATCATTAGTCTCTAATTTGATCTTAATTACTTTTATTATTCGACTGGGAAAAGTAGTTGTAGAGTAATCATTTTACTGTTATGTTTATTATAAAGGCTTTTTTTTAATGTATACTACTACCTACTGTATTGTTAATGGCTGAGACGCAAAGTAGTGCTGTCATAGGCATAGTGAGGTACGGACAAGGAAAAAGAGCGGTCGGTCGCTAATAAACTGTATAGAGTATTTACTCTGGCATTTACATTCAAACCGATGTGTAACAAAATTCACTATCGCACATTTTTCTTTATCTTACGTTCAGTCTGGCCATCACCATGTACGAATTAATAACAAGTAAGGATTAAACAATATGAATACATTGTCACATCACAAATATTTCAAAATCTTATGCGAATATTACACATTGAAATAAAACCTTTTTTTACGGATTTTACCGCGATATTGGTATTTAAAAAATTAGAAACAATACTGGTTTGCAGAGATCGTAGCACGTGGCTTGCGGCTGCCTGTACTTTCTGCCTGCCAAAATGACAAATTAAATTCCGTAAAAAGTAGTTTTATTTCAGTTAGAAAAGCTATTATACTGCCTGCTATTGTTAGTAACGTAATACAATTATCCCAACCTTTCTTTGCTCAGTAGGTGTTTAATGGATATGCGATATTATTACGCAAAGTCAAAGCTATCGATTATGAAGGTTCGCGTGCTGTTATGCTTCGATGAGTTCGCGTGTGAAACGCCGAAGGTTTTAGTTGTTTAATGCGGCTGAAATGACGGTAGAGCCTTACAGATGTATTGACTCTGGTCCCCTGCTTTCTTGGTGGATTTAAACAGTTATTACATACACATACAATATTAATTATAAAATATAATATTAAAGAGCTCTTCCTCTCTCCTATCTACAACCACCTACCTACCTGCCTACCTTTGACGACCTAATTAGTCCAACGGTAGTTAACACTGCCTTCTGTGCTATGGGTCCCGGATCGAATCCCGGTAGGGACAAATGTTTTTGTGATGAGTATGTATATACAAAAAAAGTATATATGTAGTATATCAACCGACTAGTATCCGTAACACAAGCCTTGTTGCTTAGCTCGGAACTTAATCAGACGCGTTTACTTTGAATTCCTGACATTAGTTTGTTTATAATGACGACACTACCTAATTCTATGGGTTGTTCAAAATAACACTACATCTCACAACTACCGAATACAGGCAGACGCGGTGCTGAACTTCAATTGGCGAGTCGATTGTTCAAATTTGATTGTGAATGTTCGACACCGAAGGTACAATGCAGGTTCACGCAGCCGTAAAACAAAAGGTTTGTTCGGCGTGGAAGCAACGAGTGTTTTGCAAATGCAACGCTCGCCAAATAACGGTACTTGTGGCTGTTAACAATTTTACTTGCGTGTTACATGTTCCACTACGGATACTGACCGACTCAACTGGAATCATTTCACGATTTTTACACATTTTATTGTCCTTCATTAGGAATTCATGTCTAATTCATGTCTTTAGTCAATTACTAATTTCTAGTAGCGAAGTAGAGGCAAAGTTCGATTCATCATCATCGTCATCATCAATCTATTTAGGTCCCACTGCTGGGCACGGGTCTGGTCTCATTTGAGAGGGATTAGGCTATAGTCTACCACGCTACTGTGGGTTGGCAGACTTCACATGCCATCAAGACAAGTTCGAACTCGAGACCTTTGACGTCTCTGTCCACTGGTCACACCTTGTCAAGTCAAGGTCAAGTTCGATTATAAATTATTATTATTATCTTTGCTCTTTGTACTCGTGTTTCATATATTATATATTTCAATTATATTAATACTTCAACTATTTCACACTCTCCGAAGCGAGTGTGCTAAAAAAAATGCATGAACTTATCAACATATGCATCACTCGCCCAAAACAGTACAGTTAATCGCTTTCAAGCTTAAGATAGTTTCTTGACCACGGCGATTGAACTCTGCCATATCTCAGGTTCTTTATAGTAGTGCACGTGATGATGTACCATAATAACATTGAGGCAAGGAGTGTTTAGATGAGAGCCCTATAATAGAGAAGGGAAGTGAGTCTAGCGTAATGAATTATAGCCTAAGTCCCTCTCAATTTATAAGAGACAGGTGCACGCGATGTTGGTCCATATACCCATTGTAGCAAGGAGTTTATTCATGAGAGCTGGTCGATGAACTGAGCAAGGCAAATGCATCAGCCTCAATGCCGCCTTCCACGAGCATTTTAAAGTAAGTAAACACACAGGTAAAGGCGTTCAAACCGCTTATTTAATCTCCAGCCTTATTTTCCTACCGATAAAGTAAAATATAATGTTAAAATCACGATTGTTGAAATTAAAAGGTACTATATCTTGATTTAATTAGAAAATACGGTTTCTGGAGCGTGAACACGGGTCATTTGCTTCAAAGCTAGGTCGAAGCGTTGTTATTGAGTACCCTGACGCCATTACTGTGAAGAATGAATGAAGGTCACAACAGAAAGTAATATTCCAATTGCTAGGTAGCATTGTTATGACTTTGGGTGATGCAAATCGCATTTGGGGCACAAAATATATTTTAAAGTGATTTGATAATGTAGTGGAAAAAACATATTCTTATAACTATTAGCTTGAGACCTATATATAACTATAATTATATAGTATATATAGCGCTTGAGACTTAATTCGTAATAGAGTAAGATCCCAGGGCCGCCAGACGTCACGTATTATTATTTTTAAGGATATTGCCTACAATATACGTAAAAATCAGCTTGGAGAATTTACGTGAGGTAAGTAATATTTGGGTGTACCTTGATTACCTGATACCTGAAAATTAGCCCACCAGGCAAGATATCTGGTAGGCATGAGTTCTTAGTACATACTAGCACTACTCAATAATCCACATTTGGTTCGTCAGAAAATACGTGACGTCTGGCGGCCCTGGGATCTTGGACTATAAAGACTCGATTCCAAATACTCATTAATGAAAATATGTACCTACTTTTTTTTTTTATTCGACAAGGGGGAAACGAGCAGGCGGCTCACCTGATGGTACCGACTTATAAATAATATCACTTTCTCCGTCGTGAGTAAACCGGAATACCACTGGCATTTTTGACGTTATATGAAGTCCGTCCGCACTAGACCTAGCGTGTTGGACTATATACTTACTAGCAACTTTTTTCCTGAGACTCGGGGCCAGCAGTGACACAGGGCTTCGACCCATTTAGGGTTGGTGAGGGACACTATAATGCATTAAAGTAAGTGGAAGATAGGTCTTGATTGTGATAATTATTATTATAACTTATCGCGCCATCACAAATTTAATAACAAATCATATTGAAAAAAAATCCACATCGAACATACGAAAAATGACGGGCCAAAATTGAATCAAGTAAAAATCAGGGCAGTAAAACATTTAACACGGCGTGTACGCTGCAACGAAACGCCATGTTCGCGTTCAATGCCGCTTTAACTCAATACACTGTTTATCATTGAGATGGAGCGTCTCAAAATTGACTTTGCCACCGTAACAAGAATCGAATAACTTGACACGAGCGTTCTGAACAAAATGAGATTCATCCATGAACATTTTAACACGATAAAGCCACGGTAAACATTTTTCCAATATTTTGAACAGTAAAGAATTTTGAGTGAGTCCGCTTATAAAATGATATGTTGATAAGAGATAAGTTTTACTATCATTCTAAGATAGCGTGTAATAGGTTATAGGCACTCAGCAATAGGTCTTCGTGATAGTTAGATTCCCGCGCTAAACTAATTAACTGAGTTCAAAACACGAAAGAGATTCTCAATTCGACTGTATTTAAAGTGTGTTTTTTTTTTAAACAAAATGATGTTCAGATTTGGCAACGCGTCAATGACACCTTTGCTGTTGTAAACGTCCGTTCCATAGGCTACAGTAATCGTAAATACCACCAAGCGAACCGTAGCTTGATTGCCATCTTCATGGTATAATATTATTGATTAGATTTTATATAATTACTTTCATAAAATCTGTAAAAATATCATGTTTTTACAATGTTTAATATGTGTTAAAAATCATGAAACTTAACATAGTTAGCTCTGTTTTGCCTTATTTTCTTTTTTATGGATATACAGGGGCAAACGGGCAGTAGGCTCACTCGATGGTAAATTATCACCTCCGCCCATGGACATTTGCGTCTTCGAGGAATGAGTATGCTCAAATAAGGTTGGCTTACACTTTAAATTCAAAAGACGAATTCAACTTGACTTGCTTTACAACATTCGCTACAGCGGAACTCATAACAGATTACGTGTGTGAACGTGTGAACTAAATGCTAGTCTTATCGCCAGGCCGTTACGCCTCTTGTCGTGTGTGTCGGCACTTATATCGAGTCATATCGAAACATTTCAAGGTCAAACCCACCACATATTGTCACACAATTTTCGATGCTGTCAAATATTGGCGTGATATGTCTAATGGAATGTTTGCCACCTAAATCGAAATCTTATTCTTATAAAACTTACGTACGTATATTTTTCTGTATCGTAACGTTTTAAGAAGATACTCTTGACAGCTGTCAGAATGATACTAGATTTGACAGTAAACGTCAAAAATATTAAATTTATGTATGTATACAAAAGCATATTCGTTTGTGTGTTCATCTTCAATGGATTTCTACATCGTATGTAGTTACGAAATCTAAGTGCAATTGCATTATTGGAGATTTTTTTTAAACAAGTTTTAGAAGCATCCTGGTTAACTGCTGAGAGGTTAAAATTAATTATAACAGGAAAAACATATTTACCCCATACGTAACAAAGTTCAATTTACTATTTAAGGGACCGAATATTCTATAAACAGTCAATGTCATGAACTCAATGTCATTGTTCAATATTCAGTCCCAAAACGGAACACGCTTTAACGTCATATCGATGGAGCAGATCTTTAAGCATTATTTTGTCCACTGATCCAGAAAATTTGCTTTTAGGAACTTTCGAAAGCTCGCATAAAATATAATGCTCTGTAAATTAATCGATGCTACAAAGTGTCCTACAAGGTTTGGACCTCATTCTTGTTTTTAAAAGCTTCGATGGGTATTATGGAAATTTTAAGAGGTAGTTACTGTTGTATTACGCCGCTACTGGGTACTATTTAAAATGTTTAAGCACAGGACTGTGTGCCAGGGGACTGATTTAAAAATGTAAGTATGATAAAGCATTTTTACAAAAATATATCTTACTGATTACTTTTAGGTGTGGTTTTAAGAATTTTTTTGAATACAATAATTGACGGTACGACAGTTTTGTACCGATTCTGAATACGTACAATAAGTGTGAATTTAAAAGCCCGTTTTTTGTATGACGTCCAGATTTGAGTACTTTTTGGGAGCCTACGATGCAGGTGAAAATTCAAAAAAGAATATTTATTTAAATGTCCTCAGGGAAGGTAGGGTTGTGTCGAAATGTAAACTGACAGACGATAGACGCGTTCACGCCCGAGCGTCCCGCTAAATCCAATTTTAGCAGGGATTGCTAAAAATAGTAATGTGCAAAATTTGGTCGATGCATAATGTATGATGGCAAATTTTGTATATCTTTTTAGGTTCCGCTTTTTATGTAGGGTTCATGCTGTAATATACCTATATGCCTTTGACGACCCAATTACTCCAGCGTTAGTTAGCACTGCCTTCTATGCTATGGGCCTCGGGTTGGTATCCCGGTAGGGACAAATGTTTGTGTGATGAGCATATACATTTGTATCCGAGTCATGGATATAGCTATGTATAATATGTATGTATTTCCAAAAAAACGTATATATGTAATATATCAACCAACTAGTATCCGTAACACAAGCCTCGTTGCTCAGCACGGAACTAGATGGCGCTGTGTGTGATAATGTCCAGAGATATTTATTTTATTGCTTTTACGTCATAAGGGTGGCAAGCAAGCTTACGGACCGCCAGATGGTAAGCAATTACTCTAGCCTACAGACGTTTGCAACACCAGAGGTGTCGCTCACGCGTTGCCTACCATGTAGAAACCATTAAGGTTTTTTAAAATTGGGGAGCTACTAAACTGACGGCAAACGGAATTCGCATAAACGCAAAAACAAATATCGAAAAAAAAAATTATTAATTAAAAGGTATTACGGTCTGATTTATATAAAAAAAACACTTTAGACTATATTATGATAATTATTATTCTATGGTAACACTGTATTTAACAAAATAATAAACAAATGTTCATCAATGCAACATGCAACTAGTTTTTGACATTTCAAAAGTAGGTACCTGTAAAATTGGTCTAATTGAAATAAAAACCATTTGACTTGACTTGAATGTTAAATAAAAATATTTCAAACTTTCAAACAAAATCAGCTTTTGTATAATATAACTTATTGGAACTTGCATACATACAACTTAGTTCTATATATAGGAGCCGAATCATCGATTCTAAAATGGCATCTTTCTCCCCGACCTAGAAATTAAATCAAGTATGGCCCAGCTTTACCTACGAATCTACTAGAATCTATTTTAGTCTCATCCGTTGCCGTAGAGTTTGGTCGTTCGGAAAAATTCACGTTCATATCTTTAGACTTGCTCTTAATTTGACATATTAATTCCAAAAACTGTCTTATTGGTATAGTGGTTACGAATTCACGAGGTCCTGAAATTGTTTCCTCTGTTGAGGAAGTAGGTAATGCTGAGTATTTTTGAAAACACCTCCCTTAAGAAGGTACTCAAATAAAAAAATACCCCTACATCACAGACAGGGTTGAGCAAGGTCAAGACTTCCTAGACAAAACTTACAACAACACTTCAGAAAATGTCCCAACGTGTACGACACATGCCAGCATATAGACAAACATCTTGAAGTTTAATTCCATATCAGCTATGTGGAATATGCTCAGGTAAGCAGCTCGCCCTTTGTGCTGAGGATCAAAGGATCTGCCCGGGTCGGTGGGATTAATACAGCTGTATTCAATAGTATGCGAGATATGTGTGTCTCACTGGATGTGGCTCAGAAGAAAAGTTGGGTGTCAAAAACGCCGTGAAAGCTAAAAGCTTATTTTATGAAATGTTGTAAAACAGAGAAATGTGTGGAACTATGCTAATACGTGTTCAGTTTTAAAAACTTTGATTTGTGTAGAGTACGCGTAATAAATATATTTGATTTTTAAAATTTAATAACATGTATTTTACGGATTTTATCAAGGTATATTTAGATAGTAGTATGTATTTTAAATCTCGACATTTCCAAGTCTATACGTTTTATGTATATTGTAAAGAATCTGAACTAATATAAATATACCGCAATAAGTCATAAAAAAATGATTGTGTGAAAGTGTGTCTGTCTGTCTGTTACCTCTTCACGCTATAACCACTGATACGATTTAGATGAATTTTGGTATAGAGATATTTTGAGTCCTGGGGAAAGAGATAGGACAATTTTCATCCCTGAAATGATTCCTTAAACCCCTTTTAAGGAAATAAATGACTAATTTTACGCAAACGAAGTCGCGGGCAAAATCTAGTATCTAATATTTGTGTAAGTATAAGAAATCAGTCATCATATCGAAGTAAACCGACAAATTATTTATCAAACCCAAAAGAAAATCCACTGTAAACGGATACTGCCCCTCATTCACTACGGCAGCTCTTAAACCATTGGGATATCTGTATCACCTCGGGATGTCCAGCGTTCCACCACAGTGCGGTTTTTTTAGGCATTTTCTGCCTCGTACCACCACTCAGTGGAACCAGCTGTCGCCGGCGGTCTTTCCGAACCGTTACGATGTGGAAACTTTCAATGCATTTCATTCAATGCTATGCTCTCCTAATTTTTTCTGAAAGGCCGGCAATGCATTTGCACATCCTCTGGTGTTGCAGACGTCCATGGGCGGCGGTGATCACTACTTGAACACTTGGCACTTGACTTGACGACCCAGTTAGTCCAGCGATAGTTAACACTGCCTTCTGTACTAAGGGTCCCGGGTTCGAATCCCGGTAGGGACAAATGTTTGTGTGATGAGCATAAACATTTGTATCCGAGTCATGGATGTATCTATGTGTAATATGTATGTATTTACAAAAAAAAAGTATAAATGTAGTATATCAACCAACTAGTATCCGTAACACAAGCCCCGTTGCTTAGCTCGGGACTAGATGGCGCTGTGTGTCATAATGTCTAGGAATATTTATTTATTTATTTACTTACCATCAGGGTGAGCCTCCTGCCCGTTTTCCCCTGATTTCCATAAAAAAAAAACATTTTTCATTTCATTACTAATTTCTAACGCATTTTGGAAAGGGACAAACCACGCTTTCTTTTCACTACATCTTTTAGCAACTACGCATCATTTGCCGTCACTCGCTTACGTTGTCGCTTCTCATATCAGTATATTTGTGATTCCATACTGAATACGACACAATCTACGAAGATCGGATTATGACACTTAAATAGGGGTCGTTTGATAACCACAGCTGTTACGTATGGAGATATATATCAGAGGTTTTTCCTTAGCCTAAATATTAAAATAAATGTTACATATAATTGTTACAGCTAGAATAACGTATATAGCTTATAAGAATTCACAGTTTAAAAGTCAGTATTATTGATGTGAAACATCTATAGCCGCATGTAAAACCGAATTCTGGCGTGGCGAAAGCATCGTCGCGAAATTTAAATTTGATTTTAGTTCTATTTTCAAGTTTACCTTTTTTTTTCGAATTGTGAATTGTATTAAACCTCTTTGAGTTTGTGTTAATATGTTTCTTTTAACACTTATATATTTTGATGTGGAAAAAAATCATAATATTTTATTTTATCATTATTTAGTTCCTATCACAATATGTTCTTTTCTGCATATTACTTTTACAAAATAATGTCGATGTTTCACATCTGCCAGGCGTCCCGTGATGGCTCACTGTTTTTTTTTGTAAATACCATTAAATGCTATTTTTAATCCCATTTAATTAGGGTGAGGTTCACCCAATTATTCATATCATTAACTGGGGATAAACTCAAATGCTTGAGGATATTCTCATTCTTCTAAAAAGAAAAAAAACCCGAAACGGTTAGCTGGACTTTAGAATCGAACCCAAAACTTCACACTCAACAATGAGAAATAAACCAATGAGGCAGTCGTGTTGTCAGAATCATTTCTATTTTGTCGCTACTTTATATTCAACACTAGAACTCTTCATTGACGTGCAATTGTTACATCTCAACCAATTTGTTACGAGACAACATTTTACTTCAATATTCTAAACGCTCTCTGAAATAATCTGGATGAAGAAATACGTCACCATTTTCTTGACATTCGTGTGTCGCTCTCATTTTTATGACGAGTGACGTCATCGGTTCCAACCTCATTACAAATGCCTGCAAAGGTTGCCAAACAGTCTGCGTGATTCGTTTGTTTTTGAGATTATGGCACGTATCTCGCTTTGTAAGCCATACCTTTGAATTTAATTTCAATCCTAATCAAATTTTGATTGAAATGTAAAACCTTTATAATAACTTTTATGGCTTTATAATATCTTTAAGAAGAAAGTACTGTAATATAATGTTATTTAAGAGACTAATTATGATTGATAAAATATAAATATGTAGGAAATATTTAAATTTAAAAAGTTGATATTTTTTGAACTTAGGCATATGAGAAGCCAATACTTACTACAAAATATAGAAATAAATTCAAATTAAATATACTACATTACGAATATAATACGACAAAATTTATGACATTTAAAAAAAAACTTCATAAATTTAGTCGTATTAGGTTCACATGATGTTAACTTTGTTCATAGGTACAAGACTACTACACAAATAAAATGAGTAAATAAAATTAATTTAAATAAATTTTAAATTTGTCTATGTTTTTATAATGATATATTTATTTTATATTTTGCAATCCTTTATCCTCTTAAGTCTGTTCTGCTGCGTACGATGCGCAAATACATAGTAGATATACGTCAATTTAAGTACTTAGTTTCTAAAATTAATCATTCTATGTCCTAGGTTTGCCGAAATTAATACCTACACCTCTTTAACGCCACGCAATAAACATGATACGTTTAGCCGTTCCATAAATCGCCCCAGATTTCGGACAGCGCATTAATTAATTTACGTAAACTTAGTTCGGTAACTAGTCGTGAGTGAGCGTTCTTGAATGTTCCACCATTAATCCACGCCGGCTGAGGCCGAGTTATTGCAATGTTTTGGATTCAAGGAGATTGTAAATAGTTTCAGTGTAATCATAGACAAGGGGTATCTTCTTCGTTTTGTTGGCTTCTGGTTCCATTTTCAAACATTTTGTTTTTAAATATTCAAATTATAGATTATGTGTTAGTCATGGAAATATATTATTCATCCTGTATACCTATTTATATCAATCAATGAACTCAGCTAATTGCAATCTGTTACGGGAAATAGACTCTCCCATATTGAGCCACAACATTGGTCTTCTGCCTTCCGTATTACTTTAGTTTAAACCCGGCTTTTTTTTAAGCCAGTCTGAGGTCACCTACTGACCACCTGAGGGCACCAAAAACTACGTTTTTCAACCCTTAAGGCCAAGTTTTCTTCAGTGCCTATCAGTTCTTGCAGACAATCACAACCGTTCAACCATTTCAGCTTTCAAACTTATTAGAATTAATAAGTAATTATTAAAATCTCTTCGTTATTTTTCTCTATTTACTTGGTCTAAATATCATGTAAATCACGTCCAAATTTTATAATCAATAGCATCTGTACATTAGTTTATATAAATATACCTTGAATCACATGTTCCAAAAAAAATATTCGTCAAATGTCAACAACGGCAAAAATAGAACTAACATTATCAGCCTTTATTTTATTAACATTGGAAAAAGCTGCCAAAACGAAATCACTTACAAATGCAAATTACATTTGGCTCTCTGTACATTTTCCACAGTACAGTCGCTTCCAAAATAGAGTTTGTTATGATTAAGTGCTAACTCGCCAGTTTGACGTTATTTTCAGTCGGTTAACTTAATTCAATTATGTTTTACGTACAAAAGAGGAGCTTATACTAACTGATGATGACTGTACTTATTTTTTTATTTAGTTTGATGACCTGATTAGCCTAGCGGTAGTTAACGCTACCTCCTGTGCTGAGTCCCGGGTCCCATGGGTCCCCGATTCGAATCCCCGTAGGCCCGAAGGGCAAATGTTTGTATTGAGCATTTGTATCCGAGTCATGGATGACATGGATGTATCTATAGTACCTATAATACGTATGTATTTACAATCAGTTATTTACAGTTGGTGATGATAGTTTAAACATCTTCACCAACCCACACACTAAGTGGAAAAAGGATAGAAAACATGTACCAAAATGCACGTTTCATCGAATTTTGGACCAGCAAAACAAGCCTTTATAGTGTTAAAACAACGATGTATCTACGAAAGGAAACGCTCCAACAAAGTTAGCGATGCATTACCAACAAAATGTTGTTTGTTTCACATTGCTCGGTTATGCAGTGCATTATTCTATTAAGGACCAACCCACACGGTAATGGATCTGCGGAAGCGGTTTAACTACCTCGGTCACAACAAACTGTTTTGCAGTAAGTGAGTTTCGCGTATGTGCCCGCTTATTACAAAAGGATACATAGTATGTAGGTACATAAATTTCGAAGTTTTTAAGAATCAGCATATTTTTTACCACAAATGTGGTAAATAAATTTGCGGCCCGCCCCTGCCGGCTGATGGGTTGGCGATGTCACAGATTACTTATGTTAGGTTAGGTTAGATTTAAATATAATATTATATTAATACGAATACTATCACACTTTTTAAATTCTGGTATATCAATAACAAACACATTATTCGTTATACCATCACGTTCTATGCTCAATTCAATTCTAAATCTTCTATTACATAAGGCATAAGGTACAAATCATTTAAATAACCCAACTCCAAAAGCTTTGAAATAATAAATGGAGCCAAAAATATTTCCGGCCTGGATGGAACTAAAGAACTGTAGCTATTATAGCTACTACTATTACGATAGCTCCAAATAGCTCTAAGTATATGAACGAAGCAGTTTGTATTAGAGTGCAGCTTGTGGCTTAGTGTGAACACACACATACACGGTTATACGCAATTGAAAAACGTGACGATGAATAATAATCAGTGTGTTCTAATATTTACCTTATAAACAAACAAAGAACGTGTTGTCTCCTTGTTATTGTGTATCCATGGCCTTATAAGCAAAAGCGGACTCTGTTTGTATATTAAACTAGCTGTTCAAGCTGCGAATGAAAATTTATTCTATTTAGTAACCCATAAAGTGTTATTTTGTTTCTGTTCTTATTATACTTTAATGACAAATTTCATGGCATTCTCGATCAGGCAACCAACCAATTATGCAAAACTGAGGTAGTATTTTTTAGACTATATGAGATAGTATTTTTCTTAGACAAATAGTATTTTTTAACTAACTTAGATAATTATCATTATATTTTAATGGTTGCAGTTTGGGTATTATACGAGTTTATAAAGAAATAAATATTAAAATTTGACGTCAATATTTTTTGCAATTTTCTTTGTCAAAAATAAACTCTCTTAACAAGTCTCTTAGCTGCAAAATCTGCATAATAAATAAACAAGCACTTGTTTTTTTTTAATCACGACTAAGAACACACTCACAAAAAAAATGTGCAGGCCACTGACATCTCACTGTCACTGTAATAAACATTACTATCACAGTGTAACAGACACACGGATAAATAAATCAGAGACACACAGAGCCACATAGACAAATATACGCATCAAACTTATTAAACTCTTTTTATAACCCTGATAGTTAAATTCACTACCACAATCAGATTTCTTATGCACAGTTACGGCGATATCAATATTAATCCAATACAAGAGAAGATCTAAAGAAGCTATTAATTTTCGAATCATAATAAAAAATAAAACATATCCATATAATATTTATTGACACGAATATGACCCATATAGCTTAATATATTTTATCTGGGAGGCTCGAGCGAAGCGTTAATGAATAATCGATACGGAGCTCGCATGCAGCCGCCTACATGATTAGTGTCTTAGCAGATAAACTTGTATCGCCATACTAGCTATAGAACATGTAAACATAATACTAAAATTATGACACTGAACTGATGCTTATAAAAAATGCACTTTTTCTTATCCAGACAATATGTTGTAGGAGGTAAGGCATAGCGAGATTTCTGGCTCAAATTGCGCTGCCCGACTGGGGAAGTACGTCCGCCTTACAGAAGACCGCAGTGAATCAACAATACAAGTTGTCTTTCTGCGAGTGAGTAACGTTACCAGAGCTCATTGGGGAAGTGACTATTCTGACAGCATGAGAATTCCGTCTACTGTCAGTTCAGTAATTCCCCATTTAAGAAACCTGAACGGTTCCTAGCCTCTGGTGTTGCAAATGTCCATGGGTGGCGGTCATCACTTACCATCAGGTGAACCGCATGTTCGTTTGCCCCCTTATGACCATAAATTTTTTTTTCAAAAACGCCCGGTAATTTTAAAAGTGTCGATGCGTAGCGTGTTTGTCTTAAATTTTCGTCATCTGATTTACAGTTCCACCAGTAGGCAAGATTTGTTTTTTTTTTCAGATTACCAGGGGAACAGGTACAATACAAAATGCTTGCTTGCTTTTTAGTACCTCTAAAAACTTTCTTAAGCATGCAAGTTTATTTAGGTACTATGTTCACGTGCGTGAATTATATCTGGCCTACTTTGAATAAATTATATTTTGACTTTGACGTATTCAAAAATGGCAGCAGTTCTCAGTTACAGCTGACTCTTGGGTATGGGTTGGTATATCAGTACTGCCTTTGTAGATACAAGCGTAATTATAATGTCAAAATTATTTAAAACAAACAAGTGCTTAATTTTCTCTACTTTTATATTCATACACTTTATAAACTTTTTATTCCATAAGCAACAAACAATACAATTTATGAAATAATAAACTTTATAGGACCGACCCATTTCTTACTGTCAAGTGTTACTAACGCAAAAATTCTTGCAATATTCATAATATTATAATGTAACATACATAGTACATACTGGCAAGAACATGAAAAGAATCTTTCGCCGCCATTCCACTGTGCCAATCTCACAAAAAAGGTTTACGATTTGAGTTTATGATAAACCTTTTTTATTTACGAGCTAACAACATCGCGATATATTGGCTTATTTTACAAAAGACGTTTACGAATTTTTAAGAGAATGCCCTCCTTGTTTCATCGATCTGAAAAATGTATACATAATAAACAGCCATGGTAAAAAATGGTTAAAATTTTAAGGTAAACACACATCTTCACGGTGAAAAAAGAACATCATCTAGAATTTCTCAATGTGTGACCACTGCCAACCCGCACTAGGGTAGCGTGGTGGGCTATAGCCTAAATCCTCACAAATAAGAGGAGATTTATGCCCAGCTGTGGGACATTAAATTGGTTGGTTAAATGGTTATTCATGTCGTTTTAATTATTCCTTTATGGGACTGACATATTCTGGTTGTAGAATAAAAGTCCCTTAAATAATAAAAATAATTTAAAAATAAATATTTCTTTATTTCACAACCTCAGACATGTTGTTGATCCCAGTTATAAAAACAAAAATACAACACAACGGACAAAAAAATTGTGTGTATTAGTGTACACACGTAAGAAGTGAAACTTCTTTATGACATCATTTTTCCAAAAATGATTTACTATTTACAACTTCACAGAAATTGGTTGAATAAAGCTAAATTAGATAAAGTTTATGCAGAAGGCTTTTATTATCATAGACATGCATTGGTTAAACTAATTGTTTTCCAACTGTATGTTGTGATTATTGATATAATGTAATGATGGTATCTACTCGAATAACATTGAATTTAAAAAGAGCGTTTGAATTAATAGTCTTCAATTTGTAGCTCTGTCAGTTCCATATAATATTGGGAACCAATCATAATCTTCTATTTATCAAAACGTCGATGTCTCAACCAATAGCAAGTTCTCAATAGAAAAACAAATGGTCTTGGTGTATTGGAAAAGGTATAGTTTTTAGTTGTCAAACAAACATCATGTTGCTATGGTTACCTATTCAAATAAATAAAGCGCGTAAGGGGAAAATGTGACGCGTAACGAAAAAATGTTACACTAAATTTTTTTCCATCCCCGATAAAGAAGTTTCACTTCAAAAATAATATAGAAGAAGAAAGAACGAAATATATAATATAAAGTTTTTCTATTTTACCCGGGGTTAAATAATTATATTATCAACCTTATAGAATACACATAAAGTCTATATTTATCTCAAACAGTGTACCTACCTCTCAAACCTCTCAAATGATGATATAACTTGTCAAAAGGTTGCGGAAATTAATCTCCACATACTCACAAACTTCCTAAAATTCACACACAAGTACAAGTAAATAACGGACAAGTAAACAATGGTCTGTCCTCGCACCATGTACCAAGTATTATGTCGATATACCTTTTGTCTTACTGTTTTCCTATGCTTACGCGCATACCAAATCTTATATAATATATCAAAATCTTATGTCACAGTGTTTGTCGCTTCTCTCTCCGAAATGGCAGATTATTATGAAATGTATATTTGGTAGGTATGAGAATCGGTCGTAGGCAATTTTTTACACGCCTTAATTTTAAGGATGTCACTCACCAAAAAACTTTTCTTCTTTTTTTTTGACAAAATATTCTTTTGTATTTTTTTTTTTGGGCTATGGCACTGAAAAATACATATAACCCTAAATTTTCACTCTTCTACCACCAACTCCTAAAATGTGGCAAAACAACGTTTGCTGGGTCAGCTAGTATTACCATAATATATATTGTCATTCATGACGAAGATCTAGTGACCATAGATGTTTTAAAATATAACTGAAACATTCGGATTAAATTCAATTTACTGCGATAGAAGTCTATAAGAATTAGGTTTTTATATTGTCTTCGAATAAAAAAATAACGGCTTCGAAAAACCGAAAATAATAAGAATTTGCATTAGGGAGATCTAGTAATTCTGCCACATTTATAATAAAAAATATTGCAAAAGTATCCGTAAAGTAACCGTATTGTTAAACTCCGCTCAGATGAACAATGAGTAAGCGCTTCTCGTGCGATAGCCAAGTTATACTGTTAACATTGAGATAATATGTGTAAAGAAAACCCTATAACACTCCCTACCTTCAATGTTCTCGGCAGGGCCTCAGCCTTGAAACTGCGGACACGGTGGGTGGGGCTGCATAGGAGAAAAGTGTCGCTGACCTAACCTACCGTGTGCAGCCAATAATAGGCCCTGGGTGTCGGACTTGAGGTGTGAGGTCACCCATTGTACTGGGTCCACGAGTGGTTTTAAGTCAGTAGGTAAGTCTCACAGCGGCGGAACGGTCGATAAGGATTTAACTACCCAAAAAATAGGAAAATTCCGTATCAAATCATATCAGAAGGCAAAACAGAAGATAGACAACAGTGGCGATTGCTCCGCCGACAAGAACTGAGCTCATAAATTAATAATAATATTTTAGTTTTAATCAAATTTTGAAAGGCCTGACGTAAGTTTTTCATATCATAAATTTACTATCTCGATCAAGACATATAAAAAATTGTTTATTTACTCATTTTTTAACCTCATGTGTTACAGACCTGTTATGAAAACATGTTATTAAAAATAATAACAGTCTCGTACGATAACATTTAATACCGCAATGTGGTTGACACCAACTTTTAAAGTTTACGATCGGCAAGATAAATAGGACGGTTGCAATTTAAAACTAGATTTTTTGATGGCACTTAACTACAAGCTACAAGTTTAGTTGTTCAGTAGTTTTCTCGGTGTCAATTGAAACTTTATTTTCTACATCGTTAGGCACAACTTGCAATACTATTAAAAAGTGGATTTGTTTATTTGAAACGCCTGTCGTAGGAAATATATTATATTTTTGGGTGATGTATAATCTATTTATGATTATATAAACTGTTTTGAGTGGGTAGGTAAGTAAATAAATAAACAAATAAAATAACAGCGACGGGGACGAGGTTTTTGACGCCCTATAAAATACAATACATAAAATATATATTTTATTTATTAATAACTTATCATCAAACAAAACTGGCTATTGAAAAACACTAATAATTCCCACCAAATATAATTATATATTTGTAAACAAATTTAGCTAGAATCAGATTATATTAAACTGATTTCCGATTGCCAAAACCTTTACAGAATCTATGGAAATGATTTATCAAGCCCAGTCGCGGTCTTTATTCCTGGTAACTTGATTTCTTTTGTAAACACGAGATAATAATCATCCGAGCTCGAATTACGACAAGGAATGCAAAGTCACGAAGTTTGCTTTCTTTATTGAATAATCATTAGGGCTTTTCTTTTAAAAAACGTTTATGCCATCCACTATTTTTTCTTAAGTCGTAAGTTCGTTTACAAACATAAACAATTATTGTCTCATACACAGATATTGAACCTAGGAAATACCGCCAGTCTTCTGGGCATTTTACCCCCTGAAAGCGACGCGGAATTTTTTGATGCCGATTAATATACCTATCTTTAAATATAACTTTATGTTATCAACTAAAAGGGAAGTGAGTATTTTTTTATTTTAAAGTTTCGTGTTAGGCCATACATAATTATCTACTTATATAATTCACGTACATAGGTTAGCGAGACGCGCATTAATAAATAAATAAAATCTACCTATAACTAGAATTCATTCGTATGCCGACAATGTAAAATAATATAAAGCCGAACAGAAGCCGAAATTCCATAAATTATGTAAACATATAAAAGTATATGAGCTTGGATGGAGCAGATATAAAATTTTATAAGGTGTGTCTACACAAAAAACAGCTTTAATAAAACCGTATGGGCTATAAATGAAAATATTCACGTTGCGTCGTTATCGAGGCTTGTGAAGCCTCCGCCTAAAATATTTATTAATGCAAATAAATAAATAAATAACTACTCGTATATGCGGGTTATTACATAGCGCCATCTTGTTCCGAGATAAACAACGATAGTTTGCCGTAAGATCGAAATCATCATCATCATCATCATTTCAACCGTTTGACGTCCACTGCTGGACATAGTTCTCCCCCAAGGATCGCCAGGACGACCGGTTATATGCCGCCCGCATCCAGTGGATTCCAGCGACCTTTACCTAGTCGTCAGTCCACCTTGCCGGGGGCCTGCCCACACTGCGTCTTCCAGTACGTGGTCGCCATTCTAGAACCTTCAAGCCCCATCGGCCATCCGATCTTCGAGCAATGTGCCCTGCCCACTGCCACTTGAGTTTGGCGATTCTTCGGGCTATGTCAGCGACCCGGGTTCTTCTACGGATCTCCTCATTTCTGATTCGATCACGTAGTGAAACTCCTAACATAGCCCTCTCCATCGCTCTCTGAGTGACAGTGAGATTCCTTATAAGGCCCATTGTAAGCGGCCACGTTTCGGTGCCATAAGTCATCACTGGCAACACACACTGGTCAAAGACTTTCGTCTTGAGACACTGCGCTATTTGGGACGAAAAGATTTGGCGTAGCTTCCCGAACGCTGCCCAGCCGAGTTGGATTCGTCGATTGACCTCTTCGAAGATCGAAATATATATACTTAATATATATGTATTTACAAAAAAAAAGTATATATGTATATCAACCAACTAGTATCCGTAACACAAGCCTCGTTGCTTAGCTCGGGACTAGATGGCGCTGTGTAATAATGTCCAGGGATATTTATTTATTAACTTATTATTTAAAAAAATATTATTTGCATATCATAATAATAATTTCGCCGATCCACACCACATGTGTTTTACACCTAAATCATAATATATCATATTTTTTCCGTAGTATGTGTTTTAATTATAGTAAATATATTAACTTAAATATAATTAAATTACTACCAGAATTGGGAGACATTATGTAGGTTTTACATTAAGTGACATGCAAACACTCGATTTGAAAAACCGGACTTTTTGCTAAAAAATATACATATGTACATAGCATACTCATATTATAAATGTCACGGTATGTCTGTCTGTTACTCGTTACTCCTTCATACTTAAACCACTGAACTGATTTATATAATATTTGGTATAAAGATAGTTTGAGTCTTGACATGGAATGTTTTTTATCTTGGAAATCATCCCTCCATCATCATCATCATCCCTTAAGTGGGTGAAAATGGTGGAAGTTTGTATGGTTGTTATTTAAAAACTTGTATTATTTAATTTTACATGAAAGACAAATAAATAGATTAAATAAAAAATACGCTGCGAAAATTACTAATTGTACACAGACAAAGTTGCGGGAAATAGCTAGCAAAGAATAATACAACACGTACCATCACGCCTGTCGTCCCTGAAGGGTTAGGCAGAGGTTTACACCCAGATACACTGGCATTAGCCATGTAAGGGGCGAGCCTATTAAATAAATAAATATTCCTGGAAATTAAGACATCTAGTTCCGAGCTAAGCAACGAGGCTTGTGTTACGGATACTAGTTGGTTGATATACACATATATGCTTTTTTTTGTAAATGCATACATATTACACATAGATACATCCATGACTCGGATGTTTATGCTCATCACACAAACATTTGTCCCTACCGCGATTGGATCCCAGGACCCATAGAACAGCAGGCAATGTTACTGCCGTTGGACTAAATGGGTCGTCAACCGGATTTTAGTAACGGATTTTATTGCAATCAACCGGACAAGAATGCAACTCTGAGCTGCAACTGAGAATATCATAGAGAAACCTAATAATAGACACAACACAAAGGACAATTATTCTTTGTGTATATCTTCATACTATTTTAATTTTAAAGAAAGTGTTATTTTTATGAAATTTCGCAGCAATTTTAATAATCCGACTCTCGTTTTTGGCACGAAGTCTTTTGGAACGTGAAAATAAACATCAGTAATTTGTGGAGTTTCAAGTTAAATTACAACGTAACGCTAACAGTTCCCACGATTTGCAGGCCACAGTGCTTTACCGTATTCCTGTGCCAATGCAAAACCAACTCAAGCTGTTTGTAACAGAATTTAGTTTTGGTAAATTTGTGGTACTGTGTTGTGCCCGTATCGTGAGTGTATGGCGCACGCTTTGGCCCGCACTTTTGCGGCATGCGGCGAGCCTTCTCTTGAAATATATTTATTTTTTCACAAAAAAATATTTGCACGAAAAACACTGTTTTTTGGAATCCTTGTTTCTCAAAGGTTACGTTTTGGTGAAAATTTGAGTATGTAAGTACCTATCTAATGTCATATTTTATGTCAACTTCAGGGGAAAACTGATAGCCATCGTTTTATTTTATAAGACTATCGAGTACCTACTACATAGAATACATTATCATCATCATCATATCAACCGTTAGACGTCCACTGCTGGACATAGGTCTCCCCCAAGGATCGCCACGACGACCGGTCCTGCGCCACCCGCATCCAGCCGATTCCAGCGACATTAACCTGGTGTCGTCGGTCCACCTTGCCGGGGGCCTACACACGCTGCGTCTTACAGTGTGTGGTCGCCACTCAAAAACCTTCAAGCCCCATCGGCCATCCGTTCCGTTCGAGCGATGTGCCCTGCCCACTGCCACTTGAGTTTGGCAATTCTTCGGGCTATGTCAGTGACACGAATACATTATATCTATACAAATTAAGATGATTAACATTTGCAGACTAAACTTTATTAAAACTATGTACATTTATATGGTTTTTAATGTTTATTAATCCCGACAATTCGGATACTTTACAGCATTTATGATTATAGCCAGTATAAAGTGTTTCATTTATGACACACAGTGTGAATATAGTTTTGCCAACAAACAATTTTGTATTTCATTTAAAAAGAGTATCTATGGAGTTTCTTGCCGATTCTTCTCCATAAGACCTACCTTTTGAAACCGTGCAACTAAATTCAATTAAATATGACAATTCAAAAGCACCTGTATTGGTATAATTGAAATAAATGATTTGATTTAGTTTTAAGGTAAACCTTCTCCAAAAAGACTATTTGTCATGCTGGCAGCACATACTAAGGCATGAAGGATGTCACAGATTTGTATCATACACTGTATGTAATTTAAAACTTCCCGGCGAAATGAATAGCTACATCAATATTACTGCTTACCTCTCTAGGGAGACAGGCGTAATGGTATGTGTGTTGGCCCAATTTACTGATATGCGCTCGGTAATTTCCGTGGCAGATAAAAGATCTTGTTAGATATACTATGTGGAGATGATAACACGACAATAAATTAAACCCAGTATACCGGCTGAGCTGTGGTAGCCTAGCGGTGTGACTAGTGGACTGAGACGTCAAAGGTCTCGAGTTCGAACCCAAGGCACGTACCACTGACTTCTCGGAGGTTATGTGCGTATTTATCATAAGCTCAAACGGTAAAGGAAAACATTGTAGAAACCTACATGCTTGAGAGATTTGTCTTGATGGCATGTGAAGTCTGCCAACCCGCAGTAGGCTAGCGTGGTGGACTATAGCCTAATCCCTCTCAAATGAGAGGAGACCCGTGCCCAGCAGTGGGACGTTAATGGATTGATGATGATACCTAATAATATTCTAAGGTTTTTTGTATACAGAATACCAAAACTCAATGAAATATACCCAGAAGTCTAGACTGTGTATATAATACACAGTTTCCTACACTACGACAGCTTACTGTTCCCGCAAAACAAATTTAATAACACTCAAAACATAGTTCTGAGTTTATTAATATAATCTTGTGTAATTTAGTAAGGTTAACAATATAACACAGTTTAGTATAAGGTTATAACTAAATACTTCGTATTAAAGCAGCCAGGTTAGATCAAGAGAAGGGTACCTACAATGATTATTGTGCTGTGGTAGCCTAGTGGTGAGACCAGTGGACTGAGATTTCAGAGATCTCGAGTTCAAACCCATGTATATCTCTTTTTGTAACACTGTATTTTGTAGCTGTTTGTTGTTCCCTATGATTAAAATAAAAACCCAAGGCCACTTTAACCACTGACTTTTCGGAAGTTATGTGCGTATTTATCACATGCTCAAACGGTGAAGGAAAACATCGTGAGGCAACCTGCATGCTTGAGAGATTTTCTCGATGGCATGTAATGTCTGCCAACCCGCAGTAGGCTAGCGTGGTAGCTATAGCCTAGTCCCTCTCAAATGAGAGGAGACCCGTGCCCAGCAGTGGGACAATAATGGGTTGATGATGATGATGACAACGATTATTTATCGTACACACACATTTAAAAACAACACAGAAACATTAAACAATACATTTAAAATTTTGTTTGGTATATTGATCAATATCGGACATTATGACACAGCGCCATCTAGTTCTGACATAAGCAACGAGACTAGTTTTAAATTACGAGTGTCCAAAAAATGCTAACCGAATTGAGAACCTCCTCCTTTTTGAAGTCGGTTAAAATGTTTCACTAATTGCTTGCTTGCACTGAAAAAAACAATATTTTATTTGTCTGTGTGATTCATCCTTATGCGCAAAGTCTTTTTAAGTGCTTATATGACTCATAATATTTCAATATAGAACATAAAGTACAATCACAGTTAAGGGAAGGTTAAGTTAAACGCTATGTTTTTTTTTTTTTTAAACGGTGCACACTAAGATTTTCTCCTGTGTGCGTTTACAAACACAAATTTTCATATACACAAAACTTACTGGAGTACCTTAGGACAAAGTTCAGCTATTTTATGGTCCATTTCATCCTTAAATCCATCAATCAGCATCAGTCAATCAAGAACTGAAATGTTTGGCACTCGTCGGTATAGCAATTTTCAAATATCTAATTGTCATAATTATTAAAAGTAAAAGTCGTATAATTATTTAACTTTCCTTTCTATTTTTTTTTGTTTGCCTTATGAGTCAAATATTTACTGCGAAGTCCTGGGTTCCATTACCAGGTCAAAAAGTTATTAGGATTTTCTATGAAATTTCCTAAATTGTTATTTAAACTGACATTTAGCCAGTAGTGTTACCAGTGACCAAATTCATGTTTGTCTTTCTTTCTTTAAATCCTGGAAGATAAATCGGTGCAACACTGCCTGACCTTTCATGGAAAGGCTTGATAGTATAACCTCACCTCTTTATTTCATTGTAACATCAGAAAGGTAAAGTGGAATCCACTTTATCGACAATGACTAATCTTTACCCTTTTGACCGTACGTAGGTGTCGTAAAGTCGATGTTAGCCTAAACCGGATAATTCTTTTTTTATAGCCCGACATTTATTTCGGCTTAACCGTAGCCCAAACTCCGACGTGTGGCCCAAACGGTATTTTTGACAGTATTTTTGGCGCCAAAAAAAGGGAATGTGTTTCAGATTGCGTCGAAATAAAGTTAACAGAATAGGTTACGGTTTCGAGCAATTTTTTTTTTACTTTTTTGTTAAATATTTGCGAAAAATAAATCATATTGAAATTTTGTTCATCCTTTATTTTTCGTTTGATAAATAATAAATTAACCTGGATATTATTACACAGCGCCATCTAGCTTCGAGTTACGCAACGAGGCTGGTTTTACGAATACTAGATGCTATATAGGTACTAGATGTTTTTTTTTTACCATATTATACTAGTACATACATGGGCATATCCATGACTCTGTGTACAAATATCCATGATAGTCACACATGTTAGGCAGCCTTATAATCGCTTATCGCGTTTTCCTCATTTAAATAAAATAAAATCATTAAAAAACAAAGTTTTTCGTTTGCACTTTACCACGAATACATTTAAAACGAAGTAAAAATGTTTTAATTTAATTGATGTTAAAAACTACAAAACATCACTCACTTCTTAATTGATTACAAAAAAATCCATGGTTTATCTTCAATCCATAGTCCATTAAAACACCAATATACCAATGAAAACATTTTGGAATCATCTTGTAGCTATACTGTAGGCTTTATTCGACATAAAAATAATTATTTAAAATAAGTTCGTAATCACGTGGACACACATCATACAGTCTAATTAAACCTCTCTCTTTTGTTATTACTAAATTATTAAAAAACTAAATTCTCTCGACGGCGGCCATCTTGGACCGATTTCCATCAAACATAGCTAACACACCCGACTAACTCACCTTTGAAACAAAGTAAACAAAATCAAAATCGGTTCATCCGTTCGGGAACTACGATGCCACAGACACACACACGCACGAACAGACATTCAAACTTATAATACCCCACCGTTTTTGCGTCGGGGGTCAATAAAGTTCATTAAAAAGCCGTAATAACCCGTGTCGGGTTCATCTAAGTATTTTATAAAGGACAACATCCAATTCTATTTCCATTACGGAACCCATGTAGCAGTTACTGGATGTAATGAGCGAAGGTGCAACACTAATGTAATTGCACAGCACTATGTCACTGATGAGCTCAACATGATCACTCTCTAACACACTATGTAGCGTATAACCGTGTTTTCGTTTAAGCCGTTATTTAAATAGCTTGGTAAATAGCGTCTAAGATGCTATTAAAAGAAGTTATTATTTAAATAACTACCTCTTTGACGACCCAATTAGTCCAGCGGTTGTGTACACTGCCTTCTGTGCTATGGGTCCCGGATTCGAATCCCGGTAGGGACAAATGTTTGTGTGATGAGCATAAACATTTGTATCCGATTCATGGATATATATATCTATGTATAATATGTATGTATTTACAAAAAAAAGTATATTGTGTATTATATCAACCAACTAGTATCCGTAACACAAGCCTCGTTGCTTACAGTTCGCGCAAAATAACTTGACCCAACATGGCGCCGATCTGCGCAGGTACAGACGCGCACGCATTTTTAGAGGATATATTTTTTTGGTGGTACATGACATACATAATATTATGAATATTAATTATCGTGTGTATTTAACCCTAAAAAAACAATATACTAGTGATAGTAAATAAAAGAACAACTTTTAATAATTCGTTTTTTATTTTAATATAATATTTTGAATATTGCACTGAACACTTACAACTTAGGAACATAATACCTATGCCCTCCGTATGTACCGAGTGAATAACCCTTTTTGTCTACCCACGAAATAATACCTTTTCATGAGCCAATATGACCACCATCGCAGTGAATACGTCAATCACTGTCACTAAATGGCGTTATGCCTTCAATAAAACTACCAAGTCCACTCGTGCCAGGAACTGGACTAGGCATTTCGTCTTCATCTTCTGAATCACTGCTGTCATCAGATTCTCCAACTCGTATAATTAGTTCCTCTGTCATTTGGTCAATGATGGGGTCACTTTTGGCATATTCGTTTTCAACTTTCTTTACCTTCTCGGTCAGCTTAAACCACTCACTGGGTCCCATTTCATTTACTTTCTCCTTCACTAATTCCATGACACGAGCTGTATTCCAATCTACGTTTTTGCTGCTTACGTAACCCTTGATCGTAGCCCATGCCATCTCGATAGGGTTAAGATCAGGGTGATATGGTGGCAGGCGGAGCACATCGTGGTTATGTTCGGCCAAAATTCTGTCTATACTAAATTTTTTAAATCTTTCTTTGTTGGCTTTTATCAGATCATATAGTTGTGGTTTATACATCTCTGGGGTAAATGATATTCCTTTTTCGGTTAGCCATGCTTGCATTTCGGATTTTCTACTATTTGAAGTTGGCGCGGGATCATCTTGCTTGTTGTGGTAGGAAGCGTTGTCGACTACCACAACGGATCTGGGTGGAAGATTTGGAATAAGCTGTGTGCGAAGCCACTTTTCATAGTTTATATAATGCATGTCGTCGTGGTAGTCGCCGGACTTAGTGCCCGACTTAAAAAGCAGCAAAGCGTTAGGTACAAAACCCGCTTCTGACCCCGCGTGTACAATGACTACCCGTTGCCCTTTTGAAATAGGCTTTTTCAAACCTTCCTTTGATCCATCAGACCACGATTTTGAATTTGTGTGGCTAGAATGTACGTAAGATTCGTCTGTATATATAATGTGTCTATTTTCCTGTCTATATCGTTTTATTTTTTCTAAATAATGTATTCGAAGAAGTCTTATTTGCGACTGTTCTATTAAAACTTTGCGGTTATTTTCGGTTTTTTTTCCACTTAAAACCCAAATTCTTAATAATTTGACGGAGACTACTAAAAGAACCGCGAAAATTTATGTCAGAAACTAATTTTTCATGGAGCTTCTTCACTGTTGGTATTTGTTTATTTGTAACATGGAAATTATGAACACATCTCTTTACGACGCCCTGGTCGAAGTTGTCTATATCCGTAATGGGTTTATTTCTTTCTCTTTTCTTGCCGGGAGTACGAAAAACTGTGATTAAATCGGACTGATTTGTTTCTTTAATTATTCTTTTGACGGTTGAAAGGGAAGTTTTTGTGGCTTCAGCTGTGTTAATTTTAATTTGAGTTTCAGTTAAACGACTAGAGTCCTTTTTAAAGAAACAATAGACGTTATAAATCATTTGTCTCGATTGGCGCTTCAAAACTGTATTGCTTCTACGAACTCGCGGCGGCATTATAAAAACTGTCACAATCACAACACAACACAAAACGTAGCACTCGACTATCCTTGGAGACGTCCGCGGTGGGTGTGCGGGCGCGCGGCACGCGACGCCTCCTCACGCGGGGAATTGTCCCCCGCCCCGCATACCGCAACCCATTTGCGCCTAAAATTCGTGCAACGCGCAGGTTCAAGTTATTTTGCGCGAACTGTACCACGGAACTAGATGGCGCTGTGTCACAATGTCCAGAAATATTTATTTATAAATATTGAATAAGGTGTATTTTGGTCGATACTTAGCGGGTTTTGATATTGAAGTATAGCAAAGTGTTATTGGGTTTTTCAGTAGCAGTTTCGAGTTTGGATTTGTGCCTGGCAATATTGATGTTGAAATTTTTATGAATAATACGTTTTCCAGAAAAGTTTTTTTTTGTCCTTAATTTTGCTTGTCTATTGTTTTTTCAAGTTCAGTTCAAAATTACATACATATTTTCACGCCGTTTCCCTGTTGGGGTAGGTAGACCACCACACCTACGACCCCTGCATACCTTTTTCATTTTTACCGAATTTCTATAGGCACATGTCTTGTCATAGGTACATTTGCCGGTCGCGTATAATTCACTCATAACCTTTTTAAAAGAAGGTTAGAATCAAATAATTAATTAACCTACATGTAAGTAAACAATCTACTGTCCTACTGTTAACCATAGGTCTGTCCGATAGTAGACCTCATAAATCGTCGATTGATAATACTATAAAGACTCCGCATATTCTTCACATAAGAATAATTTTGTTCAAACTGTCACATATCAACACGTAAATAATTACCAACATTAGACACACTTAGTATGTATTCGAAGCCACAATTTAATTATAATCATGCATCACAAAGTACAATGTACAAAACAAAAGCAAAAAGCGTTCATTATATTGCATCTAGCAGCTAATAAAATAAGGTTGCTGTCAAAGAGAATTCTTTGTCGTCAACTCAAGAACAAGTCATAAAGACTTTTCAACGGCCATTTGTCGCACGCTCGTTGTGTATATAACCTTATATTGTTGCAATATCTAAATATATATAACTCAAAGGTGACTGACTGACTGACTGACATAGTGATCTATCAACGCACAGCCCAAACCACTGGACGGATCGGGCTGAAATTTGGCATGCAGGGAGATGTTATGTTCAACTTACTGTGGTTATTCTTATTATCGAACATCTTCTGTAAAACTTACGTAATCCAAATAAAATATTATCATAGCTGTATCAATAATTTTTTAGACTCTTAAAAGTATAGTATGTTTAGTTCGAGTTATATCTAAGATTAAATGTAAGGTAGTTATAAAAATACTTTGCCAAAACTAATAAAATACAAAAGTTTTTAGTTTATAGGAAAGACTTTCATCAAGCTACATCAAAGCGTGCAGTAATCAATTAAACAACAAAATCTACACAACTTAGATCTTACATACACAACTTTTCAAATACTTGACTTCAAACTTACGAACACTTTCACTATTGTACGTGAAAATTTGTACTCTAGAATACTTTAAATTACTTTTTTAAAAACCTCTAAAGTACATATCGTAATGAAATTTTCATACCCGTATACGCAAGGATTTTAAGATCCTATCTGATATATAGAAGCTATTGCCATTGATTGGGCAGAAATCCAAACTCCGAGCTGCTATAAAAAATATCTTACAGAAGTTGAGTCCTAGGTCCAAATATTTAAGATATGTTTTAGACGAAAGAACTGACCTAAAATAATATTGTAATGTAATTACTTTTATTTCATTTCAATGTCTAGTATTTGCGCAAGTATAATGAAATGGAAATATATTTATTTCTGTTAATAGATCTTTTCAACTATAACTTACCTTAAGAAATCAATAATGAAATCTTTTTCATTATTGATTTCTTAAGGTAAGTATAGTAAAAACATTAGGTAGGTAAAAAACTTTTCGGTAATTGTTTTACAGTTTGGTTTAACCCAAGCTTATAATATAAACTTTTGAAGTTTTCATCATCATGATCATCATATCAACCGTTAAACGTCCACTGCTGGACAAAGGTCTCCCCCAAGGATCGACACGACGACCGGTCCTGCGCCACCCGCATCCAGCGGATTCCAGCGACCTTAACCAGGTCGTCAGTCGACCTTGCGGGGGGCCTACCCACGCTGCGTCTTACAGTACGTGGTCGTCATTCGAGAACCTTCAAGCCCCATCGTCCAACCGTTTTCATACGAATCTCTAATTATTTAAAAAAATAAAATTTAGCTTAATTAATGTTAATCACGGATTATTCAGGTCGGTAGGTACAAAAGTTTTAGAGTATAAATTCAATGCAAACAAACAAAATATCGAATACTTCCGCTTTACTATATCAAGTTTTGATCGCCAGCTACCTGATATAAAACTTTATCGATTATTCTCAAGGTGTTTGCCCGCAGTATTGGAGGCAATCAAAGTTTTCTCGGCAGTTTCAAGTGATACCTTAATTTGGGCAGGTACGCGTATTACGAACGCGTCTGTATTAATATCAAAATCGTTCATGCATGAAATAATTTAGATGAGAAGACTGGAAATTAGATAGTGATAAAACATAATACCACGCCTGTATGCCTAGATGGTTAGGCAGAGTTATACTGATGTTCATTCACAACGTGCTTGAGAGTCTATTGCTCACGTGGTTCATCATCAACCCACTTATTGTCCCACCGCTGGGAACGGCTATTATCCACGCCGCGGAATAGTCAATTACTTATTAGCAGACTTAAAAGACTAACAAAATTATTTATTTGAGAGAGGTAACGAGAGAAAATAAATTATATTAACGCATAATTATGATTGCGACACATCTGATCCGCCTTGGATTCTAACACATGACTCATATCTCTATCTATAATCATATCACCACTGCACTAATATAGAAACACACAAGATTAAATAATTAACAAACTTCTAGAAACCCACATAAATTCCAAAACAAAAATGAGTTTCATTTGAACATAATTTTCATATTTACTCGCTCAAACAATCTGAACACGTTGAAACATAAATATTTATTCCACAACCACCATACTTAGCCCCTTGGGAGCGATACTGCTTAGAAACTGACAGAGCTTAATTATCGTGGTCGCATATTCTAAGGGGGATATGTTTGTTAATTAGTTGGACCGATGAAACAGTATTTGCGGGGTTGTGTTTAGAAGGACTGGTTTTTCTATACAATACTGAAAATGTGAATTTAGATTTCAAAACTAGTGGCATGAAAGTAGTTCTGTGGCAACAATTTTTTTTTATGATGATAAGGGGGCAAACGAGCAGGCGGTTCACTTGATGGTAAGTGATGACCGCCGCCCATAGACATTTGCAATACCAGAAGCTTGCAAATGCGTTGCTAAACCCCTTAGAAACCGTTCAAGTTTCTTAAAATAGGGAGTTACTGAACTGACAGCAAACGGAATTCCCATGCCGTCAGAATAGTCACTCCCCCAATGAGCTCTAGTAACCTTACTCACTCGCAGAAAGACAACTATTGTTGATTCACTGCGGTCTTCTGTAAGGCGGAGGTACTTCCCCTTCGCCCTACCTCCTACAATTTCACGTGTAAACGTCAATTTTTACAATGCATCCATCGATTTTACAACTCATGCATTGTAAAACTTGCATGAGTTGTAAAATCGAAAAAAAAAGAAATTGTTGATGAAATTAACGGTACTACTTTCATGATACTAGTTTGGTAATATAAATTCGGCTTTAGTGTATCTAAGAATGTGAACTAGTAATTCAGTCATTTAGGGTTTGATAATTCGTAACGCCATTTAAATGAACAAATACCCAAATTTCAAGGAACAAGTTGGCTGGCTCCTACTTACTGCTGACCAACAACAACTATTTTATTAAATCTAAATCCAGGAATAAAACTGCAAGACTAAAAAATATACAGCTTGTTCTCTACCACGATAAACTACATAACAAGTGGTTTAATTTATTGTCTAATAAAGAAGTTTTTGTGGTTTTTGTGTCACGTAAGTGATTCAATATAAATTAAACTATTAAAATTAATATCTATACCTATTACCCATTTAAGTAATATATCGCATTCTCACGCATTGGATGATAGCTAGTTCAATCGTGTCATACCATTTGACCACATCTATTATCATCATTCAACTACACATAAGGAACTTCATACCTACAAACATCAACTATTTCGATTCCCTGCCAGATTAGTTGTTCAACTAGTCTTTCAACTTCTCTGACCTTAAGAACCTTCAATTTAGTATAAAGCATTTCAATCGAAAATATGACTGGTACAAATACACGTACAGAATATTCTAGAACATCCAAAGAAAGGTTAAGCCTTTATTCAAAGGTACAAAGCCAATACAATACGAATATCGGCGCCATTGGCTTTCATGAAACAAATTTAATATCGAGTTACGTAAACATTGTTGTATTTTGAAGTAACATCATGCCGCTTAGTGTAATACACTTACGAAGATAAACTTTTACTTCACATAACAATATTAAATATGACATATGTTTCTGCATCCCCGAAGGTGAAGGCAAAAAAGTATTTATTTACAAATAAAGTACACAAATCGTTTTTGTCATTGTACTCCTTTAACTAGTGGCGTAGCGTGGGATTTTACCGCCTGGGGCATTCCGGAAATTTACCGCCCCATATTCTAATAGTATAAAAAAACGTGGCACTCGATGTCGACCCTCTCATATGCCGCCCGGGACTAAATTAAAAAGGAAATTTAATTAAAAATATGTCAATAACAACTCAACTTAGAAAATTCGTGATATAATTATGTAAACTAACATAGCAGCAGGGTTGCTACCTATTGCATCATCGCCGCGTTTCAATTTACCCACCTAATTGAGATTGCTTCTCGCATATCAATTTGATTTGAGCCCGCCTACCTACTCATGCATTGGGCTCCTGCCAAACCGATCTGTGTGAACGTATCGTTACGACAGGAAACTTACGGGATAAGCTGGGAACTTTAGTGGTAATCGCCAAGCCAAATGCCGTTTACTTTAAGAGGGTAGTTTAAATTCCGATATTTTGTAGTCAAACAAATTCAAGTTAACATTAACGAAGGAACGGAATGAACTTGATGATCATTTTCGTTTGTAAAATAATAAAAACATTCAAATATGAAAAATGTACTAAAATACTATTGCTTTTGAGACACTTGGGTTAAATTCCCTGGTCGATAGAAGTATTCTAGAAATTCATCTATTTACTTTCAGTAGCAACTCTGAATAGCCCGGATAAAAACGGATCCCAAAAAGATATAGGTAGGTGGAATGATGGTGGACACAACTACAACTCAGGTAGAGTTAGAAAAATACAGGCCCCTCAGAAAAATACATGCGTCATGGTCAGGTGAGGTGGATGGTTAGGTTTATGACCACTCCATTAGGGTTATGTTAATTAAGCAGCCTTCTGTGGTATGGTATACCGGAATTAAAAAAAATCTGGTAGGGACTAAATAATGTTTGTATGATGAGCATCAAAATTTGTATCTAAAGCATGGATATGAATCTATGTACATAAAATATTATGTATGTATTTACCACAAAAAAATATATATATGTAGTGCATCAACCATCCAGTAAACATAACACAAGCCTCGTTGCTTAGCTCTAGATGGTCCTGTATATGTCCGAGTATATCTATTTATGTTTTGAAAATGTAGCAATTTCTTGTCGCTAATGCACTGATGCAATTTTAAACGTAATATCCTGGTGCACAGAGTTAAATATACAATGTACATAAGTCCAGGCCCCTTGAGACGCAGCTAACGGTAACCGCACACAATAATGTCTACCTTCGCAGCAGAACTAGGAACTGGTACGATTGCTTGTGTATATGTGTGTGTGTAGTTGAAATTGAAAATATTTATAAAGAAATGGGAAAAGGGAAATAAGTTTTTTTTTATCTTTATTTATTTAGTAGCTTTTGTTTCAAGTGGAGGATCCTAATCTTATTACTAACTGACAAACGATTCTATAAATCAAAGTGGTAGAAAGATGTCGGTCTCGTTCGATTCGTTGGCACCGCTCAATGGTGTGTCAGAAACAAGTATTTTTTTTATATTACACTAGCTTTTGCCAGCGGTTATAGCGTGAAGACAGACAGATGGACAGACACATTTAATTGCATTTATAATATTCACCCCCCCCCCCCCGTTCGCCCGCCCGTGCTTGACCGCACCGTATCATCATCTTCGTAACTATTAAAATATTTGTCCAAATGATGTAGCGCGAGACATATTTTATCTACTTAAAAAAATGCTACAAGTGATAAAAGTATCTATTTTCATTTAGGAATCAATAACTTAAATAAATTATCAATCTTTATTGCGGTTATGGTTCAGTATTTTGGCTATAATAACTTACACATACAATATAGATATATACTGTGGCGGGCTTTTTTGTGGGACTATTTAAGATAAAAATTTCCATTATATATTAGGTACATATGTGTAACTCTAGCGGCTGTGGCAGCGATTTGGCGTACGCCAGAATAAAGATATTCTGCCAAATCAAAGCAAATCTATCATGTGCAAGAGCACATGGTAGATTTTTTCCTACTGACTTAATACTTATCCTTATATTTTGGACAATATCTTTATAAATTGTAGCCTATTTTACGTGAAAGAGTAACAAACATCCATCCATCCATCCATCCATACTTACAAACTTTTGCGTTTATAATATTAGTAGGAAGTAGGTTAAACTTATTCCACAGAATAGCATAATATGCAACCGAAGGAAAACCATAAATACCAACCAACTGCCCCAAAGTTTGTAAAAATTAAAAAAAAATATAAAGTTACAAAATATCATTAAAAAAATCTTTTAAGAATGTTTGCTAGCAAAAACCGATTGGTCAACCAAAAAAACAACAAACGCTTATTAAATATTGACTAAACGTAAACCTATTTCTATTTTATGATAGTTATATTTACATAGGAAAATAGGAAAAATTCACATGATAAAAACAAATTTGTTCGGGCCGAGCCGAACGATCCAAAAATCGGCCGGCGGCAAACATCAATAGTGGTTACGTAAGATATTCATGTGGATTGGAAAACAAATTTAGATTTAACATACGTCCATCCAATTGGCGATTGAATTTTCAGACGAAAGTATTTTTTGACAAAAATTCAATTTATATATTGATATTTTTTTTTTCTGTGGTAGCTTAGCGGTGTGACCAGTGTACTGAGATGTCAAAGGTCTCGAGTTAAAACTCAATGCCACCACTGACTTTTCGGAAGTTATGTGCGTATTTATCACATCCTCAAATGGTAAAGGAAAAGATCGTGAGGAAACCTGGATGCTTGAGAAATTTTCTTGATGTCATGTAATGTCTGCCAAACCGCAGTAGGCTAGCGTGGTGGACTATAGCCTTATCCCTCTCAAATGATAGGAGACCCGTGCCCACCAGTGGGACAATAATGGGTTGATGATGATTGATATTTTAACTTCCTTTTACATTATTACATGCCGTCGCAGCCTATAATTAAGGCTACACTACAGAATTGTAAAAATGCGTGAACCTATTTCGATTTAATATTTGGTGTAAGCCTTATTGGTTGTCCTAAATAAATAACATATCTAGGTTAATATTTCGTTTATTTCTCTCAAAAAGGTACATTAGGAACTAAATTATAGCTTAATCTAACACCTTGATGAGAGCTGGAGTTTGTACTAGGTACGGAACCTGTGTGACAGATCTCCAGGCTCTCGCTATTAATAAATGAATCATAAAACTGTTTACAATGAGACGTGATACATATAAGATTTAATTAAAGTTACGGAAAGAAATATACATGAACCAAGGTCTTTTTTTATTTATTTTTTATTAATTTTTTTTTTATTATATTTAGACATTCTGTATGTATGTGTTTGTGTATGAACAGAAATTTTGTATATAAATATATATATGCATATATATATATATATATGTATGAGTAAGTGTGTGTGTGATATGTGTATGAATGTAATTGGGTGTGTGTGTAAGTGGATGAGAGTGAAAAAGAAGGTATGGGTGGAAGGATATTATTAGTGGGTAGGTATATACATTTTTTTTTTTTTTTTTTTTTTTTTTTTTTTGCTGCAGAGAATATTTTCAGTTTCATCGTAATCTAAATTATTTAACCAGGTGGTTACTACTTTTTTACATTTAAGTTTGGTTAATGGATGTATGTTCAAAATTTTGTTTACTTTATTATACACATAATTACCCAGATAATAGAAACATCTTTGAGCTAGGCTTGTTCTGACTGAAATCGAAGGACAGACCTGGTGTTTCCGACGTTTAAAGTCTAATTTGGACGAATTGTAAGCAATGCGTGAGTGAGAAGTGAGGATAGTGTTGAGGATAAATAATTTGCGAACGGAGAGGACATTACATGTTTTGTAAAGGTCATATGTAGGAAATCGGTAAGGTAGCCGCCAGCCAACTTTTAGTAGTGCTCTTTGGGCACGCTCCAGTTTCAAGAAGTGAGTTTTATTCGCTCCACCCCAGGTGACAATGCAGTATTGCGTGATAGACTGGCAAAGAGCGAGATAGGTCATCCTAAGGACTTGCGAGTCAGCTACATTGCTGAGTGTTTTAAAAACAAATATTAGCTTCCTCAATCTTGAGGTGAGAACATCGATGTGAGGGTGAAAAGAAAGTGTATCATCAATCTGTACACCAAGATATTTTACGCAATTTGTTCTGGATAGGATATGACAATTACATAGAGATTGAGGAGTTGTATTACAATTGTGGGCAGTGAGAGAAAGTGATAGAGAAGGGATTTTACCTGGAGTAGTTAAAGAGAAGGTGAGGTAATCAGTTTTGTGTACATTAAGGGTCAGTTCATTTCTAGCTAACCAATTAGTGATCGCGTCAAGGGTAGATTGAGCGCTCGCAAATACCGATTCCCAAGAGCTGCCATATGATATAAGAGCAGTGTCATCGGCATAGGTGAAGGTTAAAATGCTTGTGCCTAAGCAATATCAATAGTATGTGATAAAAACGCAGAAAGTTTCGAAAAGTCTTTGGTGTCTTGTTGAACTCGAGATTTTAAACTTTACATGCAATTTATAGCAGCATCTTGATATATTCACAGCCAACCCTAAAATAGTTTAAAAAGGCTGCGATACCAGATGACAACAGGAAAAAAAAGCCATACGATCTGTTTGGCCTCAAAGACTTAGGCAACAGGCGTGATAGTTTTTTACCTACATTTTACCAGTATGATTTAAGTCCCAAATAACAGGAAACAAGCCTGTTGCCATCAACCAGCCACTAATCCAAAACTTCGAGCTGCCACCGACAATTTCATAGAAAAATCCAACTAAAACTTTGCTCGGCCTGGGAATCGAACCCAAAACCTCTTGCTCAGCAGTCATAGTCAAAACCAATAGACCAACGAGGCAGTTATTAAAAATAAATCATATAACATTTTTATCCATCTGAAAGAATCGAAGCATCCTCTTAATGCAGTTATCTGAACAGCCAGTAATCCTTAAGTTTCAAAGGCGATGTTACTGACCGCAGTCTCCGCAGTCTCCGCAGTCTCCTACACGACTTACAACCGCAAGCCACCGTTCAATCAAAACTAATCCGTACCTAGGTACATTTTCCTTCGGCGAACAACCACATAGTGCAAGTTTACCGCCATTAAGCCGAACTTTAAACTTAGTCGAGCGTACACACGATTAAACCTGGATTTACGCGAACATTTTTGTAAACGGTCTATCAAAAAATGTGTTGAAACTTTTACAGCATATTTTTGTTTAATGTCGTTTTATTTCAATGTCCAATATTTGCGTAAGTGTGAGAAAATAATTACAACTGGGATATGATAAAAAAACAAAACCACCCGTATTGTATTTTGTTTTCCGCACATATTATATTACCAAAGCAAAATACATAACAATGTTACAAAACAAAAGGAAAATTGTACCTACGATGAACACATATAGAATTCTTTTTCGTTTATTTTGGCAACACATATGCATATAACTTTTATTTACTTAAGCAACATAATTGGTAAACTTACTAAATAACACAAAATAGCGTTTAGTTTTGTATTTCAACCAAATTTGCTTAGCGCGGATTTGTAAGCAAAATCAAAACGTTTTCAAGTCGTCAGTTTGGCCAATAAATACTTATATGATCATGGTATTTACTCACGGACTGCCTTGTTGGCTAATGGCTGAGCACGACTCAGGTTCGACTCTCAGTTCGAGCATAATGTATTTCTATAAAACTCTGAGTGGCATATAGGCTCGTCCCCTAATACATGGGACCTAAATACCTACATACCGGTGAAATGTAGGTGTGCGTTAGTACACCTCTGCCTAACCCTACAATGTCTGGTGTGTATATAATTATTTACTTCCGACACGTCAACTTCAACGTTACAAGTCAAAGTAAGATTTTTTAGTATCTAGATGGCTTGGTAATGTCATTGTCATTGACGACCTCTGAGAAGAAATACCGAAACGAACTCAGAGAATCATGGTCTCTTTTAAGCTGCAGATATTTTGGTTTACAGCATGTGAGTCTCGCAATGTAGGTCAACGTCTAAAATTGCCTTTTGAATTATGTTACTCGTGAAAATTCAAAGCGATACTTCAGAACTATTTTCGGAATATTTGCATAAGGGATAATAAAATTACTGTCGAAAATGAACCGTCTGCCAACCACCGAATGCTGTGCCAATCTGAATGTTTGTAGGTGTAGGGTGTCCATAAAAGTCTTCGCTTTACGACTCAATAAGCCGGTGTCAACACTGCGTATTTACTCAGGCTACCAATAAATCTGTGTGTGTTTGGTGGCATATAGATCAGATATCTTCGGTGACTGCTAATACTTTCTTTTAAATATTATATGGTTAATCAATGACATAAATATCGATTTTAATAATCGCACCTACATACACGTATACCTTTTTAGAGAAAAGGGTGATTCGTTAATTAAAATTAAAAATGTCTATCTGTGAAATGACTGGAAGTGTGTGGACTAACATCAGAACTCTTAAACGGATGAACAGATTTTGATATAGTTTTTTTGTTTGTAAGATGAATTCTTCAAGAATGCTTTAGGCGAAAATTTTCGGCAAGACGGCATATGCAGAAAGCCTTTACCAGTGCCAGTTGCCTTTACCGGGCACAAATCCAAACTCCAAACCACCGCCATGCCACTGGGATTTTTAAATCATACGATATTTATTTATTTCTAATAATAATATCCTCGACCTGCGAATTGAATTATTTCTTAGTAGAAGATCAATGAGACATACCATGAATATTTTTTTATATTTATATTATTTACTGACCCAGCAAACGTTGTTTTGCCACATTATAGTTGGTGGTAGAAGAATAAAAATGTAGGGTTATAAGCATTTTTTAATTCCAAATCATAAAAAAACTATTAAAAAATGCTTTGTCAAAGAAACTAAAAAATAAAGTCTGATATAGCCTACGACCGATTCTCAGACCTACCAAATATAGGTACATACAAAATTTCATTATAATCCATCTAGCTGTTTCGGAGGAGTTCAGCGACAAACACTGAGACACGAGATTTTTATATAAGATTTAAATTACTCCACATAAAACCTTCGCAAGTTTGATCAACACATATGATTCTACGTTCACACGAAACATTCTATAAAAGCTTTCAGCGCGCTTCGAGGCTCCACTTATCTGCCCCACCAGTCATAAAATCTACTGACGGATACATAGCGCAAACAAATGGCTGTTATCGCGTGCCTACATAGCACCACCTTAGTGTAAACGGGTTTAAAATACGTAATACCTTGGTTTCATCATCATCCAACCCAATTATTTCCCCACTGCTAGGCACGGTTGTCTTTATTGTCTCATTTCAAAGAGATAAAGCTATATGGTTTGCGAGTGTGAGTTGGCAGAGTTCTTACCCCATCGAGAAAATCTCTGCGGTGTGCAGGTTTCTTTACAATATTCTGTTTCTATATTGTTCATAAACATGATTTTAAAATGGCGGTATACATAATATTATTTGACGCCGAAGTCAAAACTTCCCTTCCCATTTTTCCCTTCTCTTCAAAACTTTCTCCCAAAGGAAAAACAACGTAAAAAGTCGTTTTAGAACATAGTATTCGCGCAAGTGAAATCAATCAAGGTTCATGATTTTGTAAAATTCAGAGCTTGATTTTAAATTTGAGACGTAAGAATTGACAGCCCTTATACCAATTATTAATTAATTGCTTGCCTACATGCTCTAAAATAATGAAGCTTGATAATGACAGCATGTTACCACTTATCAGCTTATCTACTATGGAACAGGTCCTTTCACAAACAAGCTCAACAGAGTACTTAATAACTATTCGAGTGCACTGTCGTCTGCTACTAGTAAACTTCACAGATGATAAAGTAACTTCATCTTGTTTAGTAGTTTGGAGACTGACCTTTAATACAAAAAGTCTGTTCTGTTAAATAAATTTTTGAAGTCGTTTGGCCTGAAATGAAGTGGACTGAAGACTCCTGATTGTTTTTAGTTCATTAACTCATCATTGGCCTTATAGACGTCGGGTGTCCTCTCAAGGAGATCGAGGTCAAACTATAGTCCACCAAAGCCCGGTGGAATTTTGGCTTCTTTTTCATTAACTTATTTACTATTTGTTGTACAAGGCTTAGGTTATATTATATTGACTACCACAACCTAATACGATTCGTCAGATTGCTCATACTGTTACGAAAAGTCCCTCAGGCAAGCAAGTTTTCACAAAATGTTCACCGTTTCAGTGAGTGATAAATGAGTACACAAATAATTTCGAAATTTTAGCTTGCGGCTTGGATTTGGTCTCAAGACATTCGTCCTTACTCTCCTCAATGACTTGTGATAGTAGACTATGGATAATCCCTCTCAAACGAGAAGACACGTGTCCAGCAGTGGGACCGATAAATGGGTTAATGATAGTGTCACGTTTCAAAAATCTTTGTGGCTGATATTAAAAAAATATAACATTAAATTGTTTTAATTCTCATACCTATGAGTATGTATAGGTTAGTATTTTTTTATTATGTGCTAACAACCAAAGCCTTGCAAACACGTACCCCACAAAATACTTCTACCAACAATAACATTAAACCAAATACTAGCAATATCGTCAAACATAAAGCCATATTACACGCGACGACATTGTCAAAACTTATCGTGTTCCCGCGGTAAATGATAATCGATACAATATCGAGCAAACTCGAGCATCGCATGACGAGGAAGCTACTGAAGGTCACAGCATTGAAAAGGTTACGCTAAGTAATGCAGTATCTTTGAATTAAAGTTTCACTTATAAACCAGACGATCGAATAAAAATTGTAGCTTCAATTTTTACCTTTAAATATATAAAAAGTGAAGAAGAAGAAATTTATTAGGATTGCATTCAGTCCAATGTTTTTAAATCCGTGAATTTGATTTGTGATTAAATTGCAAAATCAAAATGCTATAATAATTTACTATTCATCGACCCAGGTCCTGTTCCAGAGCTGGACAAGCAAAATATAAAACTAACTAGCTCCAAGTTAAGTTCTTAGAAAAAGAGGTGAAAAGTTTTTGACGGGTTCGGAAACGCGCAAACGACATCTTTGGTGTTGCAGACTTCTATGGACTACAGTAACTATGTACTATATAATCACTTACAGGCTTGTTTGCTACTTCAATGGTATAAATTAAGTTGCATTAGTCCTTTGAAGGTAGGGCATAGCGAGATTCCTCGCTCAAATTGAGCTGCCCGACTGGGGAAGTACCTCCGCCTTACAGAATATCGCAGTGAATCAACAATAGTTGTCTTTCTGCGAGTGAGTACGGTTACTAGAGCTCGTTGGGGGAGTGACTATTCGGACAACATGGGTTTTCCGTTTGTTGTCAGTTTAGTAATTCCCTATTTTAAGAAACCAAAACGGTTTTTGCAAGGTTTGGCAACGCATATGCAAGCCTTTTGATGTTACAAATGTCCATAGACGGCGGTGATCACTTACCATCCACTTACCATTAGGTGAGCCGCCTGCTCGTTTGCCCCCATATCACAATAAAAAAAAAGTAGCTGACTTAGTTCAACAACAATCGCAAAAATGCTTTATACCTGCATATAAGCCTGTTGCCGTCCACTGCTGAACGTAGGCCTCCCCCAAATAGCACCAACCATCCCAGTCTTGGGCAGTTCTAAAAATGCTGTACACTTAATTAATGTTATATTAGGTACCTATCTACTGAAAGTACTAACGACTACTAGCCTATTCAAATATTTGTACCGACGATGCTCCGTTTGTGGCACCAATATATCACACGATTAAATTTAAATCGTAATTAAGTCTCGGTGCTTCAGGCAATCTGTTTCTAATAAAACTGCCATGCAAAAATAGTACTTATCTAACAGTTTTTAAATTATTTAATTGTATGGTGATTTTCTTTAATGATTGAGAACATTTGTTCTTTTATCTTTTAGAGTGGGCTACCAGTTTATCCAGATGCGATTAAATATTTTGCGGAGGGACTACCATCAGACCTACATAACTCAATCCCTGAGCAATACCGATATCATCATCATCAACCACAAACTTTCTGATCCCACTGCTGGGGAGACCTCTCTTAATGTATGCTTTTCGCTTCGGTCCTGTGCCAATCTCAATACCAATATACTAAGATTAATAAACTGATTATCAAGCCTTTTGAAGTTATAGACTCCGACACTGGAGCCTTAAATGTATTAAAAATAATCACCTACCCATATATGGAAGATTATCATAATATTTTTGAGGACGATCCCGCTCGTACTCTTTTTTAAACAATGTTAGACTGTCACTGATATCATCAAACAATACTTTTTTATTCGGCCCGGTATCCTCCAAACTGGAGAGGACAAGAGACGAGAGTATATTGAATAACCAATCAGATTTCATTATTTCCCCGTCTCCGCAAAGATATCTGATTTGTTATTAAAACCACGTCTCCTCCCCTCTCCCCCTCGGTGGTAACCGGGCCTAAGCTTTGCTCCTTACAAATATGCTCAACATAGCAGTCAAAAGACATTAACTACTATAAAAAGACTGGCTTCATAGACTTCCACAAAAACCACAGTATGTAAAGTGAGTGAGGTTGAGAACAAACACATTTATTTTCACTCACACAAACAACCAAATTTGGTACAGCTGTATATTATATATAGGTGGTATAGAAGCAAATTTAAGCCGTCATCAGTTTGACTAATTAAATTCTAACATTACTTCAGCGCGTCGAATCGCGTGCTCTACTTCAAAACACATGTTCCTCTACTTAATCTTCAACAAAGATAGTAAAATTCTGCATTAAGTTTTTATAACTTCTTACTTAGAATTATTATTCCCTTTTGTTTTAAGTGCGGAAAAATCCTTTACAGACCGTCCCGCCGCCTAGGGAGGCGACGGGGTGTGTCGGACTCCGTCCAACATGAGCGTTTACCGACAAAAAAACCGCACCCGTCAACGCCACTAGCCCTATTGCCGGGGCCACGGGCTTCGGTCCAGCTCTTATCGCTGGACCCCGGCTAGGAGCGAGGCGCCGCTCGCCTCACATCCTCCGCGCAGGCGCACGTGTGACGAACACGCGCGCCGCCTACTTGGGGCCATTATCAGGTCGGATAATTATTTTCCGCATTTAAAAAAAAAAAGAAAGTCGGATAATTATTATTCCCTTATATAATTATTATTTCCTATAGTATTCCCTTAGAAAATCTATGGTACGTTTTTATTCCACGGAGGTTGCAAACACGCGGCAAATTACGGCTCGCCTAGTGGCAAGGAGTAATTGTAGCCTATGGATATTTGATACCACATTGAATACCAGAGGTGAAGCTCGTGCGTTGCTAACCCTGTAAAAACCATTGTAGGTTTCTTAAAATGGGGAAGTTACTATACTTCCCATTCTGTCTTCATCAGTTCATACATTTCACACTGCATTATTCTCATATTGATGTTGCAAATGAAAATTGTAATTTGTATTTATTTAAAAGACTATCTATGGAGTTACTTGCCAGTTCTTCTCCATAGACCTTTTTTTTTTTGTTATCGGTATGGAAACCTTCAAAAGACACCCGGCATCTGGGGAAGAGACCGGGTAGTGTGGGATTTTTACCTCACTAAAACCACCCCGGTGGTCACCATCTGCACACGAATGAAGGTCCCGGGTCCTCTTAAGAGACCAGCTCCGGGACCCCCTGTGCGACGCCTAACTTTTTGGAACCGTGCAACTAGTTTGACAATTCAAAAGCACCTGTTATACTGGTCTACTTGAAATAAATGTTTTGAATTTGAATTTGTGTTCTAACGAGCACTGCGGTCTTCGTAAGGCGGACTACCCCAGTCGGGAAGCTGAATTCGAGCGAGAAATATCCCAATATTCCAAGCCTTACTTCCCCTGAATAGCATGATCAAAGGTGCTTTCAACATAATATTACAATTACTGACATCGTTTGAAACACAGTAAGCACATGTTTACAACGCCAATAAGCAATTATGTAACTTTATACTAATTAAGTTAATCAATAACAGGTTGCCTTTATGTTATATGATTAAATTTAATTATTGTTTCCCTTATGTTATTATAAATGTTATGTCAATTATAAAGCACTTCAAAGGCTTTTGACACTTGAAGGCAATGTTTCAAGGTTTAAGCACTATTGTGAATTATATGAGTGATTGGCGTCTGTTTCTATCATAAAATAATAAATAAATAAATATTCCTGGACATAATGACACAACGCCATCTAGTTCCGAGCTAAGCAACGAGGCTTGTGCTACGGATACTAGTCGGTTGATATACTATATATATACTTTTTTTTTGTAAAAGCATAGACACATATTATACATAGAAACATCCATGATTCGGATACAAATGTTTATGCTCATCACACAATTATATTAATCATTACGTCCGCCGTTTCAATATACCAACACGCAACAAAAAGGAAGGTAATATTTTTTTCTTAAATTTACAAATCGATTGATCAACTCAACCACAAGCAACCGCAATGAAAAGCAATTATTTAAATATGCAATTTTCTGATAACGATCTTTGATTTGGGCATTTTGTTTGAATGCCCGAAATACCCAGGCTAAATGCAATCAGTTGGGTTCAAACAGCCTAGTGGTCTGACCAGCGGACTATGCTGTGTCGGCTTTGGGTTTTTGAAATGGCCTACGCAAATGTCCCGCTGATCTTGCATAGACGTGCGTCGGGTCGTTAAGCTCCCTCAATAATGGTTGAGCTAAACAATGGCTGATGTATGCGTGCTGTCAGTATGGACAGGTCAACTCAAAGCTGCACTGGTGCTTTCTTCAAAAGACCATATCAGACTTTAACCTACATAGTCAGGCTCACATATTGTATCCAAAATGTTTGGACTTTAAAAGAGACCATGATTCTCTGAGTTTGTTTCGGCATTTCTTCTCAGAGGTCAGTAAGGAAATGCCGATGTCAACTAGATACTAAAAAAAATGTACATGACTTGTAAAAGTGTCTTCAAAAAGATCTATTTACAGAAATAAACAATCATTCAATCATTCATTCAAAGGTTTTGATTTCAAACACAACACACCACTGACATTTCGAGGTTATGTGCGTATTCGTATCACATAACCGGTGAAGGAAAACATCGATATGAAATCTTTAAAAAAGATTTTCTCGCTGGCGAATGAAGGCGCCATCACGACCAAGCGTAGACAAAAGCCTGATCCCTCTCAAATGAAACGACACCCGTGCCAAATAGTGAGGCAATAATTGAGTTGATGATGATGAGTTTAAATAAATAAATAAATATTATTTTCCGGACATTATTACACAGCGTCACCTAGTTTCGTGGTAAGCAACGAGGCTTGTGTTACGGATACTAGTTGGTTGATATACTACATAAATACTTTTTTTTTTGTAAATAAGTACATATTATACATAGATACATCCATGACTTGGATACAAATGTTTATGCTCATCACATTTGTCCCTACCGGGATTTGAACACGGCGGGACCCGCAGCACAGCAGGCAGAAAAAAATAAAAGACAACCTCTCTATCACCAAACACCCTTTACTTATAAGCTATTGTCTCACGATAGTTGCTCAAGAACAATACATTCATACATCAAATCAAAGTACTAAGTTTAGTATGAAGGAAAATTTTACTAGAATTCTCAAGTAGACGGTAAGTTTTACTCAAGAACAAAGCGGCCGATATAAATGACTGAGTGAGTTTGCAGACAGCCATTTGTCTGCACCTTATCTTTTTAAAACATAGTTTCAAGTTTCGAAAAAGTTTTGAATATTTTTTTTTCTGATAGTTGGTAGTAGTCCAAGGAGTTTGCTCGCTTTTTAAATATATTTACACTATCAGCATTCTTGAGGTAAGCATTAACAACAGTGAAAGAAAAAAAAAATTTAAAAACATACACTGTCCTATTGATAAGGACAGCATATAAAACTTGATAGAATACGTTGACTTCTTAAACTTACGAGAATATATACTAGACATAACTATAAAACTACTTTTCAAGGATTTTATTGCGTAGGGATTAAATAATATCAATATACATATTATTTGTTACCCGTTGATACCCGTTTAGCTCAGCTGTAGTTAACGCTGCCTGCTGTGCTATGGGTCCCGGGTTCGAATCCCGGTAGGAAGAAATATTTGTGTGATGAGTGTGATTGTGTATTTAAAATGTATTCCTTTATATTTAAAAAAAAATTAAGTGCTTCAAAACAGTACAAAAGCCAAGTATACCATTAATTTAAATAATTCTTTATAGCGTGAACAGTTTTTAGAAGCGAAGACAAATTTAATTATTATTATTCAAAGCATTTTATTCATTTGGGAAAACAGTAAGCCAGAATAAATTAAGAACAATTAATTATCCTGATGTGACGTTTTAACCGAGTTGAATGCGTTTTTATATGATACGGAAGAGAAAGCGGGTTATGAAATATTATATCCTCATTGTTACCGGAACTCTTTGATGGTTTAGAATTAACATACCATAAAAAAACATAGCGATTTTTATAAAAGATGATGTTCAACATCAGCAGAAAATTCATGCCATAGAAAAAACACAGTATTACATCACATTTAATTAATCACAAGTCCTTGATAATGAAAAAGGTAAAAAAAACTATAGAGAAGATAACTCAGTCCTTCTACTTCCTGCAGACCCCAAAAAAGATTCAGACAGATGAGTACTTCTACATCACTGATGTAGCTGAGAAGAGTCAGTACTCTTCTGCCTATCACCGCGATTTACAGACGTGATGGTAATGATATGCATGTAAGTATCCTATTAATATTATAAACGCGAAAGTTTGTAAGTATGGATGTTTGTTGCTCTTGCCGCGGGAGGCAGCTAGTATATTATAATATAATAATACTCGGTGAATGACAAACGTATTTACATCAGCTGACCAACACTATGTTACAATAGAACCTTTTTGTACATTCATCAATCACATAACTTCGTCCCTCCATCAAACACATCCAAACTAAAATTTATTGATAAAAAAAATAACAACACACAATAGAAACTTATTGGTTTCTTAGCTCCAATATCGACATAAAACTATTTGACTACCTCGTTAGAATAGCAGTAATCGTTTATGCGACTGCTGAGCGCAAGGTTCTTAATTCAATTCCCAGGTCAAGCACAATATTATTGGTTTGTTTCAATGAAATTCTTAGTAGCTGGAGCTTGAATTTATGCCCGGTTTATGCTTGTTCATGACTGTTCTCTTCTTTATAGCAATATCTTCTCAACCTTACCGCTCCTCTGTACGAAGAACTTGGCTTCCTGGCTGTTACTGGCGAGGAGCACGTGGCTGCTTACCACAGGAACATCATCCTGAACGTAAACTGCCGCTACCGCAACCCAGCCTGCATCAGCACCGCTCAGGAACTGCTCGAAGGGTTCAGGAATAATCCAATTAAGTGGATATTAAGTGTTGTAATAGTCTTGGATTATAATTATCTCTTCAATTAAATTCTCAGTAGCTGCTGGAGCTTGAATTTATGCCCGGTTAATGGCAATACCAACGAAATGTACGTCGATTGGTATTGTTCTAGCTAACCCTACATGGGTACAGGAATGAAGATACCATATTTCCATCACATATATATAAAACTAGATTTTACTCATTTTATTACGGCAAACATAATATCTGATATAGACAGCTTAGTGGTGTGACCAGTGGACTGTTAAGTCAATGGTCTCAAATTCGATTCTAAAATACGCACTATCGACACATGTTCAAACAATGAAGGAAAATATCGTGAGGAAGTTTGCATGCCTGACGGATTTTCTCCACGGCGCGCGGCGCTGGCGTGTGCAAGTCTGCCAACCCGTAGTGGGTGAGAGTAGTGGACTCTAGCCTAATCCCTCGTAAATGAGAAAAGACCAGGAATAGGACAATAATTGGCAACGCATTTGCAAGCCCTCACTGGTGTTGCAGATGTCCACGGGCGGCGGTGATTCGTCACCATCAGAGCTGCAGTCTCCTGCCCGTTTGCACCCTTATTGCCATAAAAAATGGATTGATGTGAGACATATTATTTGTATGTACATATATAGGTATTCATATGGCTTTTGCCCGCGACTTCGTCAGCGTAAAATAAGTATTTTTTTCCAATCTGATTATTTATTTCTACCCTCTTTTAAGAACTAATCCCCCATCCCCCTTTTCCCCCCTTTAAGGGCTGCTTTCCGTGACTGAAACTATCACCATACCCAATTTCATCTAAATCGGAAGAGGTGACAGACAGACTGACAGAAAGACAGACAGACAGAAAGACAGACAGACAGACTCACTTTCGCATTTATAATTTTAGTATGGATTATTCTAATCCCGGTTTCATCTACGTCTCGCCGTCTTGTCTACTGGTTTCGTAAATCATAACATATGTACATCTACAGCGCTGTAGGTATGTTTATTCTTACGTTTCTCAAAACGAGGTAGTTGTATGAAAATTCCAAGCCTTTTCATATTACGAAGGCAGCCGTAAAACACATCCTTTGTACACACGGCGCGGGAGACAAACTTTTTTTCATAATCACGAACGTTGAAGTGCTCACAGACGCAGTTTGTATGTTTTATGCTCTCAGTAAATAAAGGAGTTGGAACCTCAAGCGTGTATAGAGGTACGAAATATCATAAGCGCTAATGTACAGCGTGTTTTACAGAACAAAAATTTTATAACACGACCCGATTACCACAGCGTTACAAAAGACTGCCTTAAAAAAAATCGATTTTGTGTATTGTGTTCCAAGAAGTATCCGTAACACAAACCTCGTTGCTAAGTTCGGAACTACAAGCCGAAATATATTTATATCTGTTTATAATAAGACTACACGTAAAGTACTGGTTTCGATTCTTAAGTCGAGCAAAGTGTAAGTACATACGTGTATAAAGGCTAGAAATGTAATTATAAAATGAATGAGACAGTAATTTCTATCATCTGTCGCGTATATGCCACGTCATAAATAGATGCAGAAGGCTTACTCCTATAGATAGATAAACAAACATAGACAAGAAATTCAAAACTTTATAAAATAGACTGACAAATAATAACGCCTGTATTCCCTGAGGAGTAGGCAGAGAGGTATTAACTTATTTCTAAATTACACAGATATGCGTAATAGGAAGGAAGTTTGCTAGTAAGAATATCATAAAAATAAACCCAATATGACGATACAATTAGAGCAGGGAGGTATTAAAAGCTGCCTTCTGTGCTATGGGTCCTGGGTTTGATTCCGGTGCGAACAAATTTTTGTGTGATGAGCATGGACATTTGGCCTGAATCATGGATATTCATATGTATGAAATGGACGTATTTACAAAATAATCGATGTACGATGCGTGGTGGATTATAGCCTAATCGCTCTCAAATGATAGGAGACCCGTGCCCAGCAGTGGGACGTTAATAGGTTGATGATGATGACGTGGATACGTGTTTTCTATTCAAATCTTATTCTAAATGTTTTCCACGTCTGTTATTGTAATAAACAGTAGTCTATACTGTCGACGTTCAAAAAGAGCCAATTAAATTTGGCTTACTTATTATTGATATTTTGCCTTTGACAATTTATTTGTGCTGTTCATATCCTGAAATAAATCAAATGAAATGTGTGTATGCGGTTATTATTATCAATTGCTGTTTGAAGTTGATTTTCTGCGTTTAGTTATAATGTGTTAACATCGTGAAAGGTGGTTCTCATAACAAAATCTAAGAGCCCCGCCGTCTTTGATAATCCTCCGAAGGTGCGAGATGGAAGGAGCTAATGCAAGGATGAATGGGATGTTGGATGGTATTCAGTTAATTGGCACACGATTCAACCGATATCTTCGGCTCAAAAAGTGTTAAGACTAGCATTAATGAATTTTTTATGCGTTTTTTTTTAAGGGAAAACTTCTTTACGCGCGTTGAGCACTTTTTGAGTGAACAAAAGTTATGGAACTCGCGTCATCGTAGGTGATAGGTACACAGTATACATATAGATATATACTGCGTACCTATAATATGTATATAGATATATCTCCGTGCATTTTCACTTCTATTGGCAAAGTGACAAAGTTGAAATTCCCCAAAGACTGCCCCGCATGTTATTTATTAACTCCCTTTTTTGTATTAATTAATAAATCCTGATTTTATTTAAATGCCTTATGATCTAGTGGGCGTAAGTGCAGTAGCGTAGTGTGGGGGGGGGCAAAGGGGGTCATGGCCCCGGGCGGCATATGAAAGGGGGCGGCATCAAGTGCCACGTCGTTTTTATAGTTCTAGAGAAGGGGGCGGCAAATTTCCAGACGGCCCCGGGTGGCAAATACCCACGCTACGCCACTGCGTAAGTGCAAACCGCTGAACATAAAATTATTGGTTTTATTTTCAGGTCGGTATTATTAAGTTTATCTATTAAATTCTCAGTAGCAGCTTGGATTCGCGCCCGATTGATAACAAGAAGTCCTTCAATTAGAAATAATTTGTTGCGTAAACTGATTCTGCCTCATTGGTGTAGTGGTCATACAGTGCGACTGCCGAGCAAGAGGTCTTGGGTTCGATTCGAAGGTCAAGCGAAGTGTTCTTGGGTTTTTCTATGAAATTCTCAGAAGCGGCTTCGAGTTTGGATTCGAGCCCGGTTAATGGCAATAGGCTCGCCAGCTATTAGATGGGGCCTAAAACATAAGAACACCTCTGCTTAACCCATCGGGGATCACGGGCGTGACGGTATATTTTGATGGTAAGTATATTTTTCTCCATAAAGTCTTTAAAAGAACATAAAAAACGTGGTATAATAATTATGTCGAAATCCCCGAAATAAATTAATTGCCATCTCCACCAATTCTTTCCATCCGTTCGTGAGCGGCTGGAGAGGACTTGGTTGGAGGTGGACCACTGTGTTGCCCAATTCCTTACAGGACACGGCAACTTTAAAAGTAAATTGTTTTCATTTAAGCTTGTCTCCTCACCATTGTGCCCTTGTTCAACGAACTGTGAATACGAGCAATCTGCACATCATATCCTGTGGGAGTGTAGTCTATGGCAAAGTGAACGCAATATTATGCTCGATAGTTTGCAAATTATATCTGGGGTGATTTATTACTCGGACCTTGTTGCGACTAGGATGAATTTCCGTGCGTTTAAGCGTTTTTGCCATACCTATTATTGGAATCAGATATAATAGCTCACATTATTAGGACCCATAACTTATTAATTTATCATCCGTGGTGCCTGGCAACTGGGCTTAACTCAGTTGTAAACATCTGTTCTCATATCAATGACATGTAAATTCTATTCTGTCTCTCGCTTGATAAGGAGGGAAGTGAAAAAACTGATATTTTTCTTACTCCTCCTATATAACTTCATGATTAATTTCGCTGCGGGTTCCAAGACAGTTAAAATCATTCCCCTGGGACACGTCGGACTTCATTGTCTCGACGATTTTCTGGATAGTTACTATTGTTGATCCTGGTTTACAGGAGTTGCAGTAGTAGGGATTTGGGTGGTGGGCAAGTCCCTTAAAAAAAAAATTATGTCGAAAAAAAAACCGATTTCAAATATCAGAATTGGAAAGCGACCACACGGGAAGCACCAACATTCAAATAAAACAAGAATCATCAAAATCCTCCTCCTTTTTTAAAGACGGTTAAAAAAACAAAAATATCACGATATACAGAAACCCTACGTTTAATCAGTCAACAACTTTTTAATGTTTTTCCTACGGTTTTCGTTGATAACAAGGAAAATGATAATAGCTTTTATAAGCCCAATAAATCTTGATAAAAATATGCATTGGAAACTCGCAAAGTAAATATTTATTCATGGCCGTTTAACTTTTTTGTTGTTTGCTGGGGATCCGTTTACGAAGTCAGCATCAATCTTTGTCAGACTTGAGGAGTTTAGTATAAAAAGCGTATAGTATCATGTTTACGAAGAATGTTTTAGGATAGATTTGTTTTGTGTTCAGTCCTTCTAATAACTCGCTGAAATTGTATATAAATAAAGTACTGAGCCAGATATTGCTTTGTATGATTAAATGCACGTTTCGTACATACTTTACGACTTTTTCTTAAGGATTTTACTACGAAAAAGACATCATAATACCCTGTCACTTTTATTCGCGTTTCTGGCAAAAGTTTATCAATTAGAAGCCTTTGCGTTATCATTTTATTTTTGTCTTTTATCTCGTTCGCAAGACATATATTGAATGTGGACGAAGCAAAAGTATTATATCTACAGAGATCGTAGCGCGTGGCGTTTATATTTTTGAGTTTTTCGGTATGTACTAGGTACTTATTAATATAATATTTTGCAATAATACATCTAATGCCATTCTTTGCCACACAAACACAGCAGGAAAAATCCACTGTCTAAAAAATCAAATTAGTATTATAAGCTCGTAAGTAACTTGGTCTGTCTGATCATTCATCTGTATACGTTGTCACCCCTTAACGGCTGTACAAATTTTGATCATTTTTGCTCTATGTAGAAAGGCATAAGCTACCTATTACAGTAAACATTCAATAGCCCTACAGCTAGTTGGTTTTAAACCATTTTAAGAATTTCTTCTTTTCATTTATTGACATAAATATAATAATATAAGATAATACCGATATAATTTAATCAACATTGCCCTTTAATTATCCATTCTCTAACAATCGAAGCGTTCAATGTAACAGAATATTGTTATTAGACATCGGAGCCGAGGAACGCGTGAAATTATAGCGATTCCAATTACCATAGCTGCCATGATTAAGTCACAGTTCAACTAAATTATAGAAGCTACGTTACTAAAATTGATTAATCTATCTGAATATCTGAAACGTGATATACATTACATTTACATTGCAAAACTAGTGGCATGAATGTAGTTCCGTGGCTTAATTTCATCAACAATTTCATGTGATGAAATTAAGCCACGGAACTACCAGCAACTACTTCCAACAACTCCTGAAAATTAGGTACCAGTATCGTAGGTATAATTAAAATAAACACTTATAAATTATCACATATACGGACACTCTGACATAAAAAACATATAACTTTATGCTATACAAATATTTGCTACATGCGAGAATTGAACCCGGTAGCACAGAAGATAGCATACTCAACGGTGCAACTGTAACTTTCATATTTCTGATTGATTCACCTACAAAAATAATGTATACGGCTAGAACGGAATTGTCAACATTTTGTTAACATTCAAATTACCATATTTTTCTTGAAAACCATTTCCAAGTTACAATAATATGCATCAGGCCCTCATCATTCAAAAAATGATAGCAATTTATTAAGCAGTCTGATAATCTGTCATTGATACAGGAAATCCAGAAATGACAAAATGTTCTGCGTCCCTTACACGCAATGGCTGCATAATAATAACACAAAGAGGAAATAAAATAATTAAACCATCGGAAATCGGACTACTATTAGATATTTAAACTTTTAATAGTTTCTGACAATGAGTTCTTGATAGTACATTAGTATTGGCAAAAAAAATGGTTTGAGGAGGTCTGATGGTGATATTCTGCAGTTTTTGGGTGAACTGGTAGCCTACTCTAACATACCTAGTTAGAAAAAGGTTCAAATGATCAGAGGATATGAGGAATATCTGATGACGATGCTCAAACGGTGAAGAAAAACATCGTAAGGAAACCTTCATGCTTGAAAGATTGTCTCGATAGCACATGAAGTCTGCCAACCTGCAGTAAGCTATCGCGGTTGACTATAGCCTAATCCCTCTCAAACGAGAGGAGACCCGTGCCCAGTAGTGGAACAATAATGGGTTGATGATAACAACATACATTATACTACTAAAAACACAGACCTCAATAATTAGAAATAAAGATTTTTTATGAACCCCCGATAGAGCTGATGTTCTTCAGACGACTGATCAGATTTTCTTGAATGAATCAATCAGGAGAATACATTTAGAAGCTACGATGCCAAAGCAAAATGCAATCGTTAGACGTATAACATTCCGTTTATGACGTTGGGGCTTAAAAAATACCACCCGAACAGACACGAATCAACAATCGAACGCAGCAAATATTTGTTCGCTACCAGCCCCCTTTTAATTGGCAAACACATCACCCGCATTTCATCCGCATTGATTTTAGGGGAAAAACAATCATGATAAAAAATGTAACTGCTATGTTTTATCATCGTCATCAGATAATTACTATTATCCCATTGCTGGCCACGGGTCTCCTCTCGTTTGAGAGGGATAAGGCTATAGACCATCATGATTGCCTACTGCGAGTTGGCAGACTTCACACGCCATCCAGAAAATCTCTCAAGCATGCAGGTTTCCCGACGATGTTTTCTTTCACCGTTTGAACATGTGATAAATACGCACATAACTTCCGAAAAGTCAGCGATCTGGATTTGAACTCGAGACCTGTTAAATCACTGCACTGGTCTCACCACTAGGCTACCACAAAAGAAATCGCTTAGATTTGTTAAAATAGGAGTTGCATTAATTAATAGGCCTTACGATGATGACATATGTAGTGACTTTAAACCCACTCGAATAAATATTCGACCGAATTCATGTGATCATACCTACCAAGTATCAGTTGCCCGCAAATTATCGAATTGAGTCTCGTTAAGTGCACACCACCAGTCGATAACCACAAAACGTTTTGAGTACAACCAGAAATCAATGTTGCCGCACTCATGAACTCTATTATCTAAGTAATACGTTTGAAATTACCTCGTGTTTGTGGATGGAATTTTGTGAATACGTAGCCAAAATCAGGTTGGTAACAATATTGAATTGGGGCGCAACAGTCAGTCGTGAAAATGCTGTTGGGGATGGATATTCGGTTAAATTGAAATTTAACTCGTAATGAAAATATTATACACTTGTATTTACCGATTATATAGATTCTGTACTTCAGGCACTCTTCTGTCACCCCTAAAAAATCTAACAACTAAATGTCGTTTGTATACGTTTGAATGTGTGCGTCAAGAAAGAGAAAAATTATGAAATGCGATTTTGATATTGTTAATTGCTTTTTGATAAGGAAATAAACTTCACTTTATCGTTTTTGAACTTGATAAAAACTAGTACCTATAGGTATATATTATATATATTATTAAAGCATTTCGCAATCATCGTAATGGTTAAACTCGTATAACAAAAAAATATGTAACATTGCTCGTTCGTTCGTGCGGTCACTGTGAACTGTCAAATTGTCAACTGTCAGTTACATACATATGAACAGCAGGTTCAACTCCCCTCTATGAGGTAAACGACTTTGGTGGGAGGGGAAAAGTGACCATTCTGTACATAGTACTATTACTTATTCTGTGCTTTAGGTTAATAGGTGTGGTTCAAAGCTAATTTAAAAACATTTTAGCATAACATATTATTCACATGAAGTTATATTTAGGTCACCAGATGGCTTCCAAAGTTTTTTGCGACATTAAAATGTCGTTAACAGAGTCGTATGTTCATATATCATATTTATTGCCAGAATGTACCGCATGCGTTTATTTTTTGTAGCTTGCTATCATACGCGTTCAGTGTTAGCGAATAACTAACATACATATTTCAGTGATGGAATACACACTGTGTTTATATTGGATCGCTAGAATCGATATTTATATCTGTAAATAGGACACTTTTACGGTGTCAAATTTTATTTTTATTGTACTAGATGGCGTCGAAAAAACTGCCATTTCTCAGGTCTCAGGTCATTAGTTTAACTGATGATCTTTACATCGCTAAGTCACTAAAAAACAGTAAACTAAATAATAATAATAGTTTTTAGACCTAAAATCGTGTTTAAGGATACTTTTCCATATATGTACAATACACTCTATCAAGCTCAGTCCATTTTACAATTTATTTAAATAAGTATATATTCTTATTTTAACGATCGATGTGATGATGATGATGAAGTATATGTTCTAATGCTATAGAAATAAAGATACATTTTATGTATTTTATAGCATATACATTATTATTTTAATCCTCACGAATCCTTTTCAGCATCCATGATCACGTGCAGACTCATTATCTATTCAAATACTGGTTTTCATCACATTAATGGGTCCTTCAAAAATATTTTCAATCCATTTAGTTCAGTAATCCTAAGATGACGTGGAATGGATTATGTGAGAATACTTAGGAATAAATAAAGGAAACTGTTCCTAAAATCCTTGTAATTAAAGTCCTAATTTCTAAATCTGGTTTCCACTACCGACGCAGGTCTGACGTAGGGATTGTCGCGTCCAGTTTAAATTGAACCCTCAGTGCTCATACAAAATAAAACTGTATGTTCGTGTATGTAATAGTTTTGGCGAGGTTTGAGGCTCAAGTTATAATGGTTGGTGCAACTCGCGTGTATTTTGAAGCGTTACAATAGGAAACCGCAGACTATTCTGACAAAACAGGCAACATATTCTCCGTTTAAACGTCGGGCTTTTGTTGACATTTGCGTTGTTTAGTGGATACCACTAATTTAAAGTGTATTGTGTTTCCAGCATCTAGTAAACTAAATGGTGTCTATGAAATAAACAGATAGTATTTAACAAATTTCCAAATAGATCGGATATTCGGTAACTAATATGTTTTTATTGATCTTGAAAACAAAGTTGGTATAATAGACCTAGAATCTAAATAACCTGTAATACTAGATTACTAATATAGATTAAAAAGCAAGTCAAATAAAACAAAACAACTGACAATGACCACAGATACGGTAGACACAGCAATAGCCTAAATAGACTTAGGTAAGATTCCGACGTATGCTCCGCGTTAACTGCATAAATACTGAGGTAGGAAGCTTAGACATTTATAGTCTAGCTGGATTGGTGGACTGAAATCTTAGCAAGAAAATATGCTGGTTGTTGTTAATACAAAGAAAAAGCCATGCCATCTAGATCCTAAAACTATCTTATGCACATGACTTGTAAAAGTGCAGAAATAAATATCATTTATCAGCATTGTCTATTCTATTTTTATTTATGGCAACGATACCGATGTCGACAATTCTGCCAATGTCAAAAGTGATATTGAAAGACACGTAGCTTTAAAAAAAACCAGGGATTAAATATAAATTTTGATTTGATTCTGTTGCACTGAATGTAGTATCAGCATTGTCATTTAACGTCTTCTAGCCACTGCCAGATGACAGTGACGTAAAGACGTAGGCTTACTAAATGTTATAGTTTTTTCTCCATATTACCTTCACCATCATCGTCCACCCATTATTGTCCCACTGCCGGGCAAAGGTCTCCTCTCATGAGAGAGAGATTAGGCTATAGTTCACCACCCTAGCCTACTGCGAGTTGGTAGACTTCACATACCATCGAGACAATCTCTCAAGCATGAAGGTTGCCTCACGATGTTTTCCATTTTCATTCCATTTCACATATGTAACTTCCAAAAAGTCAGTAGTGCAAGCCTTGGGTTTGAACTCGAGACCTTTGACATATCAGTCCACTGGTCTCACCACTAGTTTACCACAGCTCTCATTACCTTTACCAATCACAAATTCTGATTCCGACCTATTGTTTTAAAAACATACAGCCTCTATGCAAATAATATTCGGGGACTGCGTTTTAACATGATATTACGGAAAATCTGTTCGGACAATTGGTATAAAACTTGCATCATCGTATATAGATAAGGATTCTTGCCAAGCCAATGGCACACACAAGAACCCAAATCATCCCAAGTCGTAAACTCTGCGGTATAATGTTATTACTTCCTCAAGAGACTGCTTGGCTATGTCCCTGACAGATGTCACTTTATCCATCTCAGTTCAAATTACGGTTCGTAATGATAGACTTCCTTTTGTTGAATAAAACTATTATACATATTTTTTTTTGTTTTAACGACTCAATTAGATTTGTAGATGAGTAGTCGGATTCTGCGTTGCGGGTTCCAGATATTATCCCTGCACAAAACAAATGTTTATACTCAACCGATAGTTGTTGAGGCTTCGTGTTTTTGTATGTAAAAAATTGAGTTTTAGTAAACCGACCAATGACAAAAGCAAGATAAAATCATTCAAGAAAATAAAAATTATACCTACATAGAAAAACATATCTTCAAAGTAGTGTGACCAGTGGACGGAGAAGTAATAGGTTTCAAATTCAATCCCAAGGCACGCACGCTGACTTGTCGTAATTATGTGTAGAGATGAAGCGTATATACTAGAACAGATCCAGGGACTAGGTATTTATCGAAACTAGGTAGCACCTATTTAATTCCCACGTTACAAAATACTCGATCCACCTAGTCTGACTGTTCTGCACACGGCGTGCGTCGTGACATGGCACTCGAAGCCCGCGCGAATCTTGTTAGATTGCGAGCTTACATATTTATTATAAATAAGTTAAAAAAAAAAAAGTTAAAAAAAGTAAACAAAAATTTTAAATAGGCTAAAACTGATTAATATAAAAAATGAATTGAAATCTTTTAAATACGCCAACAATCTACAATATGGATAGATATTTTATTTTGACAGTCCTAAGCCTGTGCAAAGTATGAAACGAAGATTACAATTCATTACTGCGTCCGTAACCGTACTTTCAGGTATCACTAGCAGACTTGACTAACAGACTTTAACCAAAACATACTATAAAGTACGCGTACTTCATGGACTAGGTGGAATAGGTATTTAGATAGAGTATTCAGGTATCACTAGCAGACTTGACTAGCATACTTTAACCGAAACATACTATAAAATACGCGTACTCATGGACTAGGTGGAATAGGTATTTAGATTGAGTATTTGTACGGAATCGGACTAGATGCACCTAGTATCATATTTACCTAGTATGACTCATCTCTAGTTATATGCGTATTTATTACATGCTCAAACGGTGAAGGAAATCTTCGCGAAGAAACCTACACACCTAAGATATAAGGATAAGGTTTTATCGATGACGTATGTATTCTACCAAACCAATCCCTACTGAATTACAAAAAAAGTACTATAATTAAAATCATGGACCAATTTGTTTCTTTTTACACCCGTTTTCAATTTACAGTTTAAATACTACAGAGAAGCCAAACCTCTGTTTCATATTACCTCCCAAAATGATGCGGGACTTTAAAAACAGGCTAATGTAGTGTGGGTGGCGGGCAGCTGCTCATATTCATATTTTCAATATCCCAGACAACTTTAATACCGACATTAATTGTTCCTCTTTGAAACAAATAGGTAATATCGAGCAAACGGAGCAATAATTTTGCCCGTTGAATATTGTTCACTAGATTAACTCAGGAAATTAAAACCTTCGGAAAATATTTTCTGTTTTTTTGGGAAAGTGGAAGATAGTATTGAAGTATTGCAGTTTCTGTACCAGTCACGAGGCTTATTTATTGATTTAAGGATCTCCAACAAAGACAGTACATAATCACCGACGACCTGATTGGTGCAGTGGCTGAGCGATCGGTTTGTGCGTCACGGGTTGCTGGTTCGATACCCGCACGGAGAAAATATTTGTACGTTCTACTGGGCGTTTGTGTATGTGAAAATTTGTATTTGTAAACGCACCCACGACACAGGAGAAAATCCTAGTGTGGGGCAACGTTTAAAAAAAAGAAAGAAGATTTTGCACACAACTCTTTAGTCTTTGTACTCCTTCACTTACAGCAGACCACAACAAAGGTAAATAACATTTTTGTTAATCTAAGATACTCATAACATGGAAAAAGCATGAGTAATATTTTTATCTTTTACAAACATGATTATATTGAAAAAAAACTCATGCGATATCAACAATACCCGACATTTTCCTCAACACATATTCTACATAACGACACTTCAAACACAAGCATTATAAATATCAAGTATACCTGAACTCTTTGAACCCCAAATACTTTGCCAAACAATTTCAACAAGTATCGCAGCCCTAATATTTCGTACTTACCTTACTATACCTTTATGTTCAGTTAACGCAATACGATTTGTGGTTTACAACTCGAGACTTTAATTTTACCTTTTCTAGGGTTGGTACTCTTTATTATAATTTCGTTGCTATATTTTGAATATAGGTGTATACTAAAACACTTATTTTTCTTTAGAAGATTGAGTCCTTTTTTGTTGTTGATTTAACATTTTTTTTTTTAATCGACTTTTTTGTGATAGCAAATTAACTTACTAACATGCGCGTTTCTATGGTTAGGCAGAGATGAACAAATACACCGTGAAATTATATAGGTTTATGGATCGAAAATTTTGGACTCTATATCAATAATGGAATCTATTTATGTAAATTTTAAATAAAATAAAGATATTTTTTTTTATAAAAAATGTGACAGACGAACAAAAAACTAGAACGAACCTAGGATATATGGTAACGCCACAAAATTTTACGTACTACGATTACTACGATCGATATCATTCAATGTTACTCACACACACAAACAACTAAGCAGTAAACCATGCCGACAAACAAAGCCGACAGAAATCATAAAAGCCGCCCGCGCCGCGCTCGCTGCCGCCAACTTACCTACTCGTGTCATGTTGCCGCCAAGCCGCAAGGCCGCACTATTATTACCTACCTAAAACTGCGCGGCGAGAGCGCGGCAACGTTGCGCCCGGTCGCCATTTCTCCAGTTCTGCTGCAACTCGCGCGCGATAAGGTTGCATTGTTTACGTTTTACGTTGCCACGCGAAAATGAGTCGTCAGTACGAATATTCGAACGCGGAGTACTTAGCAATGGTTCAGCTGTACGCTGTTGCCAACTACAATTTAGAAGAGGCCAGGCGGTTGTATTCCCGGCCGGAACATTTAAATGCGCTGCGGCTACGAGGGATTGAAAGTCCTCAAGTGCCTTCACCACATACCATCTTGTCTGCAACTCAGCGCCTTCTCGACCATGGGCAATTCCGTGTACCAGCTCACGCGCAAGGTCGAGGTCGCCTGAATAACTCGCCGGAGATCGAAGACGCTCTTCTGGAGTACTTCGAGCGGGATCCGCGGCGAAGCACAAGAATGGCGGCATAAGAATTTAATGTTAGCCAATACTTCGTATGGAAAACATTAAATACTAATAACTTGCATCCATATCATTTCCGTCGAGCTCACGTCATCAACAACGACGATGCACCGGCAAGAGTTGCCCTTTGTCATTGGTTGCTAAATAATAGTAACGCTTCCATACTTTGGACAGATGAGTCATTGTTTACTCGAGTGGGACTGTACAATGTACACAATGAACATTACTGGGCTCTTATGAACCCACACTTAATACGGGAAGATCATCACCAAGTTCGATTTAGTGTAAATGTGTGGGCCGGTATTATAAACGACCAATTAATAGGGCCTGTTTTCATTGAAGGCCATCTAACGGGCAGCTCGTATTTAGACATGTTACAAACGGTAATATCGGAGCTGTTAGATGATATCCCTGTAGCGTACTTAGCAGGGATGTACTATCAGCATGATGGCTGCCCCGCCCATTATTCAAGTGTAGTGCGTGCCTACCTATACACTCAGTTCGGTGATCAGTGGATAGGCCGCGGCGGTCCCGTGGCTTGGCCGGCTAGGAGCCCGGACTTAACGCCTTTGGACTTTTTCTTGTGGTCGGAAATCAAAAGACTTGTTTATACCCGTGAACATGAAAATCGTGACGAGTTACGCAGTGCGATAGTGGACGCCTTTGATAGAGTGAAAAGTGACAGAGACACGTTAAGAAAGCTAAAAGACAATAGTATAAAACGGGCACGTTTGTGTATTGAACGCGGCGGACTCCATTTCGAGCAGTTGCTTCGGTACAGGGAAGTGTAAATAAACTTTTTGCAGGTAACTTGTATGTAAAGTTGATTATTTTGTAAATAGCTCCAATTTTTTAAATACGCCTGAAATACCTACCCAACCTCTTGACTGTTTCAGCTATCTGTTTTTAATTGTTGATACAGTAAATACCTAAAGTTATTTATTGAAAAGTTATGTTCATGTAAAGTATTTCTGGCGGTCCTAAGCCCGTGGAAAGTATGAAGGAGAAATTGGAGTACAATTTACGTTATTCCGTGAAAATGTTGCCGCAATGATTGGTGCAGCGGCTGTACAAGCGACTGCTGTGCAAGACGTCGCGAGTTCGATCCTCGCACGGAATTGTATGATCTGCAGGTAATTGTTTTGTGTGTGTGTGTTAACTCTCTGCTTGGGGAAAAGTTTAAAAAATAAAGGTTTTTTTAAAGCTATGGTAATACCTAGGTACCTACTTAATTTTTAATCCCTTTTATTTAATTGGAATGTAGGTTTTACGTTCGTATCTCGTATCAGCTGATTCGCTAAGCGCCAATCTTGTCGTATTTCAATTTATACCTAGATAGGTAAGTTACGTAGATAGGTGTAAGTAGATACCTACCATCAATTTCGTCGCCATCTGCATCGTATTGCGAAATAAAATTTATTTCAATAATAAAATGACATCAATAAAGTATTGACCTACTAGCTTTTAAATAACGCGTAAGTACTTATTAGGACTTTTCGCTCAGACAGCCGTTTAGTACCAGCTGGCTGGCGTTCGGGTCATTGCCCCGCCGCCGCGCGTCTTTGATAAGTAGCGAGTAGGCGACTGCGGCCGATTTTGAATGAATTATTGGTGCACTACTACTAGCAAACTCGATCAAGTGAAAATATTCTTTTCACTTGCCAACTTTTTTATTATAAACAGTAGAGTTAATCTAAGACTTTTTTTTGTTCTACTAATTATCATAAGTTTCCCACCTTTCGGTTCCACAACGACTACAATTTCACGGTGTATACACTCAAAGTGGCGTTTGTACTTAGGTCTCGTGTGTTTTTTTTTCAAGAAGCAATCTTCTACCATTATTTGCATACAAATTAAAAATTCAGAGCTGCTACTAAGAATTTGGTAAAAGAAAAACTCAATAACAATGCCTGACCTGAAAAGTCATACTACACACTGAAGCTCACCGTACGCGCTTGACCAATAATTACAGATAAAAAATCTTAAAAAAAAAGATTAAAAAACATAACGTAGCATACAATCGGCTTTCGAGGTATCTTACCAAAATACCTCTGAGGGCTGTAAAAGCTATTGAGTTTGTCTTCCACATTTCTTAATACAAATACCTGTAGTAGTGACGTCACAGGTACCCATAAATTCTTGACGTGGTAACCCTATGAGCCCGGGTCATGTCGAAGCTGACCTTGAGATGTCGACACGCGACGTAAGCTGTTTGGCCCGTCTCCAAACAATGCCGCTTTATTTATTTCCTTCGAACAATGTTGTTACCAGCGGTTTTATTAACAATTAATATCTACAGTAATAAAATACATCGATGTTTCATTGATATAAGCCCTAAGAACCTAAATTTTTAAACATAAATGAGAAATAAAAGAGAAAATATAATAAAGTTTCATGGTATACTTTACATCGTCATGTATCGTCATCGTTTGTTTTTGATTTATTTAATTTTGACCTCAAAATATGGATACTTACTTAACTTTCACTTACGCGAATATTAAACATCGAAATGAAACTCATTTTTCAATTATCCCATTCATGATCGAATAAAATAAAATTATAATACCGCGATAAAATCCATAAAAAGTAAATTTTGTCAAAGTTATACGACTATGTATTCACAACACACTTGTAACTGAGGACTTGTTAGAATGAATCAAGTGAGAAGAAGCGACAAAAAAAGGCCTGCATATTATGTACAATCAACAAAAACAATATATTCCCAGCAAGTACGTAAGATCTATCGAAGAAGTACTAGCAGCCTAATCTCCAAGTGTTTACCAGCAAACAAGCAATGTCCTTATCGAGTCGGAAGCCGTCACGACCTCCAATCTACCTGTTGATTGCCTCTAAGTGGCAGCCGATCTATCTGCTGAGTAACATGTACTTGAACCAGCTAGTTAATCATTGTGTCTTAAGATGGCTTTCCACTGGCACGGCGAGGAGGAAATTGGATGGTATTTGTATGGTAAAAGGGTACAGAATTGCAATCAATGAGAAGCTAATGGAAATTGAATACCGTGGAAATGATAGTAATGAATACGGAAAATTTTTTTTTTTTACGGATTATATTGCGGTATGATTATTTTATTTAATCACAATGATTCGATCCTTTATAGCATCTATGGTCACAGGTACACTAAGGTGTTGGGTGCTGGGTGTTGGTTTTTGTTAATGATTGACAGTCCGATTTACACAGAACGAGCTAACATTTAAATGTGCAATTTTATGGGTTGGATTTAAATCTCATAGAATCTATGACGTAGTTTCGATGAGGTGGTATGTAGTACTAACCCATCGACTCCCTGGTTTTAATTCTATCTTTAGTAGTTCCATAAGTGTAAAAATCAGTACATTTCTTTTATTTCATTGTGATTTTCGAATTCTGACAGTATTTGTCCAGTTTCATTAAGTGGGTTATTTTATTTTCCAAAATTACTGCATCAAAGACAAAGACTTAGTTTTAACTTTGAAACAACATTAATCCTACTAATATTATAAACGTGAAAGTTTGTAAGTATGGATGGATGAATGGATGTTTGTTACTCTTTCACGCAAAACCGCTTCACAAATTTGAATAAAATTGATGATATATTATAGTTTATTACCTGGATTAACACATAGGCTGCTTTTTATCTATATACCATGTGGGCAAAACCGCGGGAGGCAGCTAATAAAATAATATAGGTAGATGACAACCACATAAATCACAGAATACTTTCATTTTATATCCTATCTATTATACATAAAGCCTGAGGAGACGAAATAAAAGAAATTAATTTCCTTTGTATGAAATGAAATTTAATTCCAAATGAAATAATAAAGCAGACAGAAGCTAGAAAAATAAATGCGAGGAGAAAAACGAGACTTCGACTTGACTTCAAGTGGTTTACGTGTTTAAATGTCAACCGTAAGTACTTTGTACCACTTTTTTATTAAGTTTCCTTATTGAAATAAAAGTACATTTTACTGCCAATCTGCCCAAAATTTCGGGATTAATACAATAAAAAGTAGTTGTACTGTACGTAATATTCGCGTAAGTGTTACTTATAAATGGTGCTATTATTATTGACCAAAATCTAATAATTAATTGATTTTAATTATCGTCTAGTTTTTAATCATCATCATCAGCCCGTATCAACTCACTGCTGAGCATAGGCCTCCCTACCCTTCTGCTAAAAAGGTAGTTAGTTAGTAAATAATATTATTTGCCAATTTAACTAAAATTACTTTTTCCGAATTTCATCGCGGTATATTTGAGCTGTGGTAGCCATACTCAATCGGTGAAAGAAAAGAGGAATCGGCAGAGGAAACCTGCTAGAGATTTTCTAGGCTAAGCTAGGCTAGCGTGGTGGACTATAGCCTATCCCTCTCAAATGAGAGGAGGAGACCTTGCCCAGCACTAGGACAATAATAGGGTTATGATGATATTTATATTATTTAATACCAACGATTCGGATTGTATAAAGTGAAAGCTTAAACGGAACAGTACCTACTATAAAACAAACAAATAACGCGAAAATAATCAACGCATAAAAACATCATGTAAATATTGAGTACAAAGTAAGTGTAACAAATCGATTCTGCAAGTAAACAAGTCGGAACAAACCAATGCATGCAGACTGAAATGCATTCGCAGTCAATGCGAGCTTGTCCGTATTTATCCGTCCACAGACAATGCAGGTCAGGATAAGAATAGTTTTTTTTAACTTTTTCCACGCTAGGTGTTTACCTACCCTTTTGAACGCCAAGCCATAACTGCATCTCCGTGTCCAGTACGCCCGGGCTGGGCGTGGTGTGCTTAGAAATGGAAATGCTGTTTTATATCAACAAATATTTAAATAACTAGTAAGTTATTTTGTTTACTGTGTAATAATCAAGTAATATTTGGAACACATAAAATTCATAATTTAATATGTCATTCTTTAATATTTTTTATATTCTTCTATGGCCTGTCTATACTCGACAATAATGTCGAGTATTGACGTCGTTGGCGCACAGGGCGAACTTGAGCAGGTCGAGTATAGCCGACATTGGCATTCAAAAGGTCAATTTATAAATTGATAGTGAATAACGGTTGCTCAGAATACAATTATTGTAGTGTATAAATTAGTATCCCACATCTTTAGAATTAATGTATGATTAGAATCAGAGAAGCAGTAGAGGGAGCTAAAAACAAAATTTATAATATTAATTACAATGAATCGCCGAACGGTAACGAAATTTACGCGCTTAGCTTCCAAGCGACTAAACCAAATTCGATATGTTTTTCATTTTTTTGTTCGTTATTGCACAAGGTTTGTATGAAAGAACAATTTCGCCGGGTTAGCTAGTATAAAATAAAACAATAAGGAGATGACGACCATCGAAGTAGTTAGAGATTTATTACATACCTTATTATGGAACTTGGCCAATCGAAGGGTAAGTCCGTGTATGTTGTTTAATAGTACATGTTTATATGTAGAAATGCGTTTATTAATTTTGTACCAAGTACTTCTTTTGTATAGTGGGTGCAAAAGTGGTTCGAAAACTTATCAGGCCAGAAATTATTATCTAGAAATAGCTCCAGTTTTGTTTAAGAAACATGAAGCTTAAAGGAATATACCTGTTATAAACCTTTATTCCCGTTGATAATCTATTATATAAAATTCTCGTGTCACAGTTTTCGTTGCCATACTCCTCCGAAACGGCTTGACCGATTCTCATTAAATTTTTTGTGCTTATCCGGTATCTATGAGAATCGGCCAACATCTATTTTTCATCCCCCTAAAAGTTAGGGGCAGTCCACCAACCCCTATAATATGGCAAAACAACGTTTGCTGGGTCAGCTAGTATTACATAAAATCCTTACATGAAAACTGTTACAGCCGTAGATATATAATGTATATAATTTCTTATCCTCTCTTTAACATTCCAAGCGTTATATGAACGGATCCGTCGAGCAGAGCGAGTGTGCACGCAGCGAATATTGAGTGGATTGCCATGTTCGAGTATTGATATAATATGATGAATACTTAAAAGCCCTTTTATTTTAATATAAATAGCCTCTTTTGAAAAGAGTGGAGGAAATATTGTGGAATAAGTTGTGTACGTTCTGAAGTAGAGATATTTCACCGATACTCAGGGCCATTTATGAACTATTTTAGAGTATCCGTCTACCCAAATAAATCAAATCAAATCAAAAGGTTTTTGGTTTGTATTTATTTATAGGGGTTGGTGGACAACCTTTATCACTAAGGGGTATGAAAAATAAATGTTGGCCGATTCTCAGACCTACTCAATATGCTCAGAAAATTTCATGAGAATCGGTCAAGCCGTTTCGGAGGAGTACGGGAACGAACATTGTGACACGAGAATTTTATATATAAGATGAAATTTTTCAAGCATACATACCATCACGCCTGTCCCCCCCGAAATGTACTAATGTACCTACACCCACATTCACCAGCATGTTTTAGGTTCGATGTAATGGGGGGCGAGCCTACTGCCATCTACCGGGCATGAATCCAAATTCCGAGCTGCTACTGAGAATTTCATAGAAAAATCCAATAACACTTTTCTCGACCTGGGAATCGAACCCAGGACCTCTTGATCGGCAGTCGCACTGTACGATCACTCGACCTACGACGCAGTTCAAGCATTTATAAAACGTTAAAACTCTAGTTGCACACAAGAGCATACTTGAGAGATTTTCTCCATGGTGTGAGTAGTCTGCTAACCTGCAAAATGGTCGTAGTCTAATCCCTCTCATATGAGAGGATACCCGTAGCCAACAGTAAGACAATAATTTGGTGATGATGATGATGGTAAGTAAAGATCATCATAGGTATTTGTATTACGAACGGGGCTAACTTTGTCAGCGTAACATTCTCTCTGAGGCACGAGGATGTTATGAATGAACCCATCTACACACAAATTAATCTAAAACTTATAGATCGTTAATTAAGCGTGATTATTGGTTAGACACAAGTCCATGTTTTTCTTCCAGGTAATCCTTATTTTAGGAATTTAAATAATTCCATGAACATTAATCACAAAGCATCACGATAAAAGAATAAACTAAGTAACTACTTACTAAAAAAAATTGTAACGCTTAAAGGGCCTGGAATTTAAATTACTTTTTTGTGTAGTTAAAAAAGTTTGATAGATTGTTTATGGTGCCTACTTCAATAAACTACGAGACAAGGCTTACTAAAAAGATTGATTACCCACTCTAAAAACAAAACTATTTTGATAAATCTCTCCTTTTAATAAGTGAATAGGCATTTACCACCCAAAAAAACTATAAAAAACACAACCACTTTGTAAAAACCTCCTCGTGCTAAAATAACCCTGGCTCAATGGACTAGTGTCCATTTGATAACCTAAAAAGCCTTTATTCACAACATACATTTTAAAATCTCAAACGAAACCAACCTCAATAGCGCGCGGACAAGCAGTAATCAACCCTATTTATAGTAATATAAGAGTTGGGTCGAGTGCTTATTTTTTATCTTTGAAGCGGCGGCGGGAGAGATTGCATTCTGTTCATACGCCGTTCATCTGGGGGTCGGCGGGGCAAAGCTAAGAGTGGTGAGACGCAAGCAACGCGCGGATAACGGTTATTTCCTTCTAAAACATATTTCGTTGTGAAATCGAATCGTTGTAAACGTTATGTGACGTATTCATTTGTTAGAATAAGACCAGAGACAGGGCTTTCACGTAAAAGCGCAAAAGTTAATCGAAATTAAACAAACAACGACATTAGGAACCATTTCTTTTCTGTACACACAAGTTACATTAAACAGACTCCATCACAACAATTAAAAAATATGACTGCGAGCTAGTGCAAATTGCTTCAGTAATTCAGCTGGGCCATGTCATTTGAATTAAATTAAAATATTAAATGCATACAAGAAAATGAAAAACTACAAGTAAAAACAAATGATATTGAATGTAACTAATGCGAGCATATTATAGTGTAGTGTGTAGAAATGAACATTGTATGTGTGCTCATGTATGCATATTTAGAATCAATATTTTTATGATATAGATGATTGTACTCTTGATCAGCGGGCAGTAATAAACGATACTTCAATGGAGATACTTGTTTAACTCATCTCCCCTGACTCGCAACCTTACAATAGACTCAAAGTCGTCCTTATTGCGATTGACGTTTAGCTATCAGTCTCTACCAAGGAACAGTTGAATTAAGCTATGACAGTCACACTTGAACGTAAAAAACACATAACTTCAATTGGTACGCTTTCTAAATACACTGGTATTTAGAAAACATACCAATTAAAAACACTGTTTCGATGTGGAATTAAGCACATGGGTAACTTATTTTTGTATATTAATGCGTCCAAATCGTAAAAAACAATGCGATTTTTTTACAAATTCCGTATTACTTATTTCTTAGCCTTAAGCAAATATTGTGAAGTTTTTATTGTTCAACTTCATTGTTTAATCCCGACTTCTCATGGTTGTAAGTGCCACTGCTTCAACGGGTCTTGGGTGCGATTCGCAGGACTAGGGTTTTTCTTTGAAATTCTCAATTTTTGGTTGATAGCAGTAGGCAGGGGGCGATCCCTGTTACATGGGACCTAAAGCATACCGGAGAATTGTGGGTGTATATAAGAAGACCTTTGCCTTATCCTTCGGGGAAAAATAAGGCAAAGACAGGCGTGATGATATTAAAAAACGACAGGCGTGATGGCATTAAAGTTTTATGAATTACAGGCGAATATCGTCCCTATGCCAGTACTAGCTATTATTATCTGTTTACCCTCGCCAACAGTTCATGGCTTAATCCTTAACCCCTTTCCCACTCCGCTGAACCTCGAGATCATATGAATACGAAAAGCAGCCCTTCATTCAGCCGCCAAGAAGAGCCTCGTTACGCATCTCCGGCGCAAATGGAAACTTTTATCGTGCTTGCTACTGGTTCCCGCAGGAACGTGAGCCTCCGAGACGCGGTATTGTGTTCAATGTAGTTCTTTCTAAGGCTTAATATGACAATTATAATAATGCTGTGCAATATTTTTTAATTCTAATGTTACAAGGTGGGTGTTATTAGTTGTATCAGGGTCTAAGTGGATCCGTAGCTTATAAACATGTGAACCAATTCTGATCAAATTGTTTAGTGAGAAAGGTAATTTGATCGTGTCTTCTTCACTGTGAACTTATTTCAACTAAACATATTTCATAAATAACAATAGGTATATGTTTACGGATGCACATAATCTCACACTTCTCCTGTAGATGTGTTGCCATTTCGAATGTAAGATTTGGGTAGGCAGGAGCCGACTGCCATTAAGCGCGCACCAAAGTATTATACATATAAGTTTGTGATTGTTGTTTCCCGAATCAAAAACTTTGAGGATCTTTAAGGCGAGAGTGAATAGATATTATTTCAGTTTGCGTGCTACATCTTCGACTGAGTCGTTAATTACCATCTGGTGAAATGCTATCAAAAGTGCTCAATTTTCTTATTAAAAAGAATACAAAATCTTCTATGTACCAAAATGCTTCACCATTATAAAGTCACTATCCTACAGACCCCGTCCAGGGGTTCTTACTGTTGTACCAGCAGCCACCATACAACCTTTATGTCATGCTACCAAGTAACTGCATACAAAACAATACGCTTACATAGCATAGAACTACTACTTAAACTTTTCAGAAAGCACTGACTTCCCCCACAGACGTGTTTACTCCAAAGTATCTTAGATCGCATGAAGCTTTTAATAAATTCCAACAAATTTAAATTCAATACTACTCACAACCAACAAAAGATCCCTTTCCATTTCCACTTGGAAGTTCTATTTACACTTAAGCGAAACTACCCAGACGGAATGCAGGTGGTATTCGAGGGAGTGACTACAAAAGAAGACGCTATACCTTTCACTATTTGCTTCAATGAACACACAAAAATATTCCAATTGAAAATAACTCCAGCAAACGAGCAATAAGGGAGTGTGTGTACATTTTCTCAAAAGTTTAGTTATGATTAGTATCACGGTACACCAATTTAGTCTTTAAAAGCATTGAGTTATTTTTTATATTTGAACAGATTATATAATATTAGAAAAGCGTTACATTTACACTCCTACAGTTATTTGGTTATGGGATTCAAGTTATAATTCTATTTTTTGTATTTGAGAAAAACGTGATAGTAAATTTTGACTAAATTCTCTAGGATTATTAAAAGGACCAGAAAATATGGAAGACTGCGGAACTAAGGACCAATTATTGACATTCAGTTTTAAATGATCAGTTTGAAACACAAAATCTTAATCAGCGAAGAATCATGATTTCTTCACCAACCATTCCCTTGAATAAAACGTTTAAAGTTGAGAATAACAAACAAATTTCTGCCAATAATCCCAACTTGGTCCGGTAATGAGATTCCAGTCGGGATTCAAGCGCCATTAGAATGCCTTAATTGACTCTCGGGGTAATGGCGGCTTGCACCTGCCCGCAATTTAATACTCCTCGTGGAAAAATAACAGAATTTTAACATTCATCATAAAAAAATATGGATTGTACTTAACTGTAATAAAGTTTGCAATTTTTTCTGTTCAAGCGGGCCAGAGGAAGTTGAATTATAAATTTAATTTAAAAGGTCTCTGTTTATGGTCCTTTATATTTTGACTGTTCAGAATGATTGGGCTTTGCTACATATATATCTTTACCAGCTTTTGCCTGTGACTTTACTTACTGTACCCTTTTAAACTCCTTACTTAATCTTAAACTTATTATTCTATTCCAAATCTTACTTTTCTTTGTTATTTCATATCTTTCTATTCATATATCATGCTTACTCGCAAAGCCTCTGCTCGCCAGGAGGAGTCCAAACTCCAATTGGCTTTGACTGAACTGAAGGCTTCAAAGGAGTTGTGTGGCCAACTGAATAGGGAGAGGGATGACAATGAGAGGGAACTATTGGATATATTAGATAAAAATAGAGTTTTAAAATCAGAGATGGCTCAACTACATTTGCGGTATGTAGAAGCCGTAGACTCCAGGGACCGGCTCCAACTTGTTGTGGATGGGTTCAACCAATGTAGCATTGAGTACGAACAAGCTCTTAGTCGTGCACATTTATTAGAACAACTGCTACATGAGGCAAATAATAAGATCACACTTTTAGAATTGAACACCACAGCCTCGTTGAACCAAAGTCTATTCAACGAGTTGGTAGTCAGTGCCCCTGACATGGTTTCTGCTGCAATTAACAGACCTATTGTAACTATTGATCTAACATGCACCGAAGACCACAATGACACAGTGCAGGTAGTTAAATGCAGCAAAAACAAATTAAAAAAGTATATAAAAATTAATAAGTACATTAGAAAAACCCAAAGACTAGTTAAAAGACAAAAGTATTTCATCAAAAATGTCAAATTAAACAGAGAGCGGCTCCATTTACTCGGTAAACTAGATACTTATTATTTAAAACTAAAAAATAATACTTTGAAACATAAAAATGAGACTGAGCAATTAAATTGTGAACTTAATAAACTTAATGAAAAATTAAAATCAATGACTAATAAATATAAAAGTTCACAGATGCAAATGAAGGAGTACATGTTAGCCATGAATGAGCTTGTGAGTGCAGGTTCATGTAACCATGAGCGGAGACAATCAATGCCAAAGTCAAAGTCATTGAATCCTCTGGACACCTCCCCATCTCATTCACTGTTGACATGTAACCCTAATACTTTGTTTAGTTTAGAGTCTAATAGTTCCCTAAAGACAAAAAATTGTGTAAAAATACCTAAAGAAAACTACACACCCAATAGTAAATATGTAATGTTTAGTGATGAGATTGGACAAGGAATGGGTCAGTTATTGTCAAATCATATGGGACAAATAACTACCAATTTTTGTATGCCTGGGTTGGATTATAATAATATTGTTAACAAAATAATTGACTCAAATTTTAATCCAGACACCACTATCCTTATATTTGTAGGTAATAGAGGTAATGTAAACAAAAAAAAAATGATTGAACTTTTGACCAAGTTGTCTAGTCTAAATGTACACAACATTGTTTTGTTTACATTTCCCTATTCAAAAAGTTTGCCAAAGGAAGAAAATGACATACGATTTAGGCTTAACCTATCTCTGCATACATTATGTACAAATAATTCTAAATTTAATTTGATTGACAGTAATAACTATGTGTTCAATTATTTTTATTTGACGAAAGATAAGTATTATCTTTCAAAGTACTGTAAGAGGCAGTTAGCTGTGTCTCTGTCATACTATTTTGATATTTTAGCCAAAAATATGGCTATTCAACATATTGGTTCTATTGAGCCTGTTTCTGACATTGTAAGTGATTTTAGTTTGTAAGACAACAGAGGTATCCTCTTGCATTAATTCATCTACCAATGATTGCGCCTCGAGTGATTGTATGGTAGACATAGGTCAGTCGGCGTGCAGCATTATGGATGGTAATAGGCATTGTATCAGCCTGGTGCACCAAAATATACAAGGAATAATGAATAAAGAACTAGAAATTGAATTATTTTTAAATTGTAACAATATAGATATTCTTTGTATCACAGAACATTGGCTGAAAAACCATCAGTTAATTTTTAATTTTGGTAATCACCAGGTTGGTAGTTCATTCAGCAGAGAGAATGCCATTCATGGTGGCTCCTTAATCCTATTAAATAATCAAATTAAATTTAAAGAGCGAAAGGACATAGTGAGCCTCTCTGTTGAGCGAACAATTGAGATAGCCTGTGTGGAATTAGAACGGTTCATTATAATAAGTGTATATAGGCCACCATCTGGGCTGTATGACTGTTTTGAAGCGGTGATGGATGAAGTGCTTTATAAAGCCTGTCATAGTACAAATAAATCGATTATTACATGTGGCGACTTCAATGTTAATTTATTAGAAAAATCAGGTTCCAGCATTAAAATCATCAACCTTTTTCAGTCATACAATCTAAGTAACATATTCTTGGAGCCTACTAGAATTACTGCTACTTCAGCTACATGTTTGGATAATATTTACACCAATATTATACCAGATCAAAAGAAAATTATAAACCTACTGGACTCCGATCACTGTGGACAGCTGATCTGTTTTCATAGTGAAAAGAGAAAAGTAGCAAAAAGGATATCACAGTTAATCCAAAAACACATGGTCGCTTGGAGGCATTTAAAAATAAACTTAGTCATAAGTTACCTTTATTACCCTATAATAGTGACCCTAATAAGCTTTATGATTCTTTTTTTAATATTTATTGCAGATTTTAATTCTACTTTTACACCCAAGACGATCAGAGTTAATGGAACTGCATCTTTCAGTGAATGGGCCACTGTTGGTATTCATAAAAGTAGGAAGAGACTTTATGAGCTGTACAATGAAAGAACTTATATCACTACCCCGGAGTTTAATTCTTATGTTAAAAGCTACTCCAAACTATTTAAGAAGGTTTGTTGTATAGCAAAGTCTCTTTATATTAGCTCGAAAATAAGAAATAGTAATAATGTTATTAAAATGACCTGGAATATTATCAACAGTGAAACAGGGAGATCTGTTGGCCGTAACAGTGAATATAGTCTTATTATTGATGAACAAATAATTAAATCAGACTTAGAAGTTGCCACCGCATTTGAAAATTTCTTTACGGGTATTCCTGTTCTGGTCACTAGATCCTTAAATTCATCACCTACTGTTGCAGAGAACCTACTTAGGGAAAACGTAAAAGCTAGCTTTATTGAATTTAATTTTAAACATGTTAACAGTAGCGATATTATTAAAACTTTCAATACACTAAATGTAAAAAAAACTGCAGACCTGTGGGGAAATTCTGTTGACGTTGCCAAATTTATTATTCACATTGTAGCACCCACTTTATCCTTTATATTTAATCAATGTATTGATAGTGGTAAATTCCCTGATCTTATGAAAAATAGTAAGATTATACCTTTGTTTAAGTCAGGTAGCACATCAGACCCTACTAATTTTAGACCGATATCAGTGCTACCAACATTCAGTAAAATTTTTGAAAAAATAATTTTAGATCAATTACAAAGTTTCTTTTACGCCAACAACCTAATTAATAGAAAACAGTTTGGCTTTACCAAGGGTCGTTCAACAACCGATGCCGGTGTTGAACTTCTAGGTCACATTTTTGATGCATGGGAAGAGTCACACGATGCCTTGGGTATCTTTTGCGATTTGTCTAAGGCATTCGATTGCGTTCTTCACGATACATTGATCAGGAAGTTACACCACTATGGCGTGAGGAACACTTCTCTGAATCTTCTTATTTCGTACCTGGGTAAGAGGATTCAGAAAGTGGACGTCAATGGAAAGAGATCCCCGGGGTCGGTTGTTACTATGGGAGTTCCGCAAGGTTCAATTCTTGGCCCTTTTTTATTTCTAATTTATATTAATGATTTACCCTATCTGATGGGAGATAATCAAGAGATAGTGTTGTTTGCAGACGATACCTCGCTTTTATTTAAACTAAAACGTCAGCAAAGAACTACATACGATGTGGACACTGCTATCTCGAAAGTGGTACATTGGTTCAATGCAAATAATTTAGTTTTGAATGAAAACAAAACTAAATGTATTAAGTTTACAACGCCTAACGTCAGACAAGTTAAAACCAGTGTACTAGTTAACGGTGGAGAGTTGGATCTTGTAGATACCACTGTATTTCTAGGCATTACCTTAGATGCTAAGCTTCAGTGGGGCCCACATATAGAGAAATTGTCGAAGAAGCTTAGTTCTGCAGCTTATGCCGTTAAAAAAATTCGTAATTTAACGAATATAGATACAGCTCGGTTAGTTTATTTTAGTTATTTCCATAGCGTGATGTCATACGGCATTCTACTGTGGGGGAATGCTGCTGACATCCAAACTATTTTTGTGTTGCAGAAAAGGGCTATTCGATCAATTTATAACTTAAGTCCCAGATATTCACTGAGGGAGAAATTTAAAGAAATTGATATTATGACTGTTCCATCACAGTATATTTACGAAAATCTTTTATATGCTTACAAGAATATCAATCTCTTTGAAAAGCATTGTGATATCCATAATATTAATACTAGGAATAAGAATAAATTTGTTGTTCCTGCAACTAGGCTCCAGAAAATCAGTAAATCCTTTAGATGTCAATGCATACGCTTTTATAACAAAATTCCAACCCATGTACAGACATTAAGTCTCAGCAGATTTAAATCCTTTATCAAACAGAGACTTTGTGCTAAAGGCTACTACGTTAAAAGATTACATGGATGATAAAACTGCTTGGGATTGAATAGTTCTAATGAACCGGGCTATCGAACGTCTTTTACTGTAATTTATTATGATTTGGACATTATTTTTTCATGACATTGATGTTAATTATTATTATTATTTTTTAATTTTTTTTTGTTGACATTAATTTATATCTTGACATGAATTGTATAGGTATACCTATAGATTTTTAATTATTATTATTATTTGACTTTATTTATTTTATATTTTTGACATTATGTTAATGTTATGTTTTGACATAATTATTTTATATTTGACATTATGTTGATTTTTATGCATTGGGATTATTTATAATATACATATCTATGTGAATGTGAGCACTTTGTAGGTAGATAAACATACGCTTACAAACTAATGTCTGGCGGCTTTGGGTTTTTGAAATGGCCTACGCAAATGTCCCGCTGATCTTGCATAGACGTGCGTCGGGTCGTTAAGCTCCCACAATAATGGTTTGAGCTAAACGATGGCTGACGTATGCGTGCTGCCAGTATGGACAGGTCAACTCAAAGCTGCACTGGTGCTTTCTTCAAAAGGCCATCCCAGACTTTAACTTACATCGTCAGGCTCACATATTGTAACCAAAATGTTTGGACTTTAAAAGAGACCATGATTCTCTGAGTTTGTTTCGGCATTTCTTCTCAGAGGTCGTCAGTTAGGAAATGCCGATGTCAACTAGATACTAAAAAAAAAAATGTACATGACTTGTAAAAGTGTCTTTAAAAAGATCTATTTACAGAAATAAACAATCATTCAATCATTCAATCATTCAATCATACTACGTGTCTGCGTAGAGTTAGTAATTTTATCCAATCTGCTTATTTCTTTTTTACTCTCCCATTTTATATACTTATCGATTCTTTCCCCGAAGCTTGAGCTATCGCTATACAACATTTTATCTAAATCAGTTCAGCGGTTAAAGTGTGAAGACGTCACAGAGATAGAAACACTTTTCGCATTAATTACATTAGTATGGAGTAAGTACATATGGAATACTTCACGTGCCCTATAATTTTAATAGTATTAAATCAAACATTGCAATTCTGAAAATATAATTTTGTGGAGGTTTAATATCGTAATTTATTTAATTTGGATCAAAGGACCGTCTATCCTTGAGACAAGCTAATTTGAATTATGTTAATTTACAAATATTAAATTATAAAAAATACACGTCTAGTTAAAATATAATGATTATTTTTATCAATCTTTGCTACATTGTATTTTTATCAATCTTTGTTACATTGCTTTTTAAATTTTATTTATTTATGCTGAGAAATACTTTGATAATTATATTTAATGTGTCGTAGACGTGGTGTAGCGGTCAACCACTGCCAGCCACCACAGTGGCTTGGTCAACCAAAGTGCCAGGTTTTTGTTAGTTACCCCGTTTACGGATATTTTATTGACTTATTTCAAAGAATTTAAGTTACTTCAGTAACCTGATTTTCTCCCTCAGAGTGACTAAACGACACAATATCATTGTATTGCTAACAAAATATACTCCGACGAAATAGCAACAAGTTGCTGCTACAATGTTGCGCAATTTGTTTCGAATGAAACAAAATGTAAAGTACATTTCATTTGTTTATTTGACTTGTAAACTAGTTTTATTCCCTGTAAGCTTTGAAAGATTTTCCAATTGATGAAATTGTTGAGTTCAATTTCTTAGCCCCTTGTACAGGTTATAGTGATTGCTTCAGACGGATGTTGGTGCTGCAAAACGTTTTATTACTATTGAAACACAATTTCCTTCCAGCTTAAGAACTATCTTAACCCTTTGTCACCGTCTTTAAGAAACACGCAAGAGGTAAGAGACGCTTCTATTACGTATCATTTGATCTGAGTTTAATAACAGTAGTTTCATAATTAATATAGGTTTCATGGACAGAGTACATTATTAAATGTATTTGACAGTAAAACCCACACCAGGCTTGCGTTTTGGCTATAGACTAATCCCATCCATTAGAACATTAAAATGGACTAATGCTCACTACTAAATTCAAAATATTCGATTTTGAATTTAGTAGTGAGCATTAGTCCTCTCAAACGTTCTTGCTAATATTTGCGGTGCATTTGTCATTACAAAGAAGATGAGGTAGCCACACAAACTAGGTATGATAACTACGTTTATAAATAACATCAAGTAACATAACTGTTAAATGGTAAATGTTGAACTTAGTTTACAGAGGAGCTAATCTGCCGAAGCGGCGGTTAACCTAATATGTTAAATGAAGCTAACAAACTCTCATTTTGTAAGCGCTTTGTACAATCGCTTTAAACGTTACTCACGAACGACTGAGTTGAGGAACGTTTTTGACCCTATTCGTTGAAATAGGCGGTAAAATGCCAATGGTAGCGTAAAAAATAGGTATAGCCAGTTCCCATATTTAATTAATAAAATACTAACAATTGGAATTCACTTTTTTTTATAGCGGTATATTGATATTGTTTAAATTCATACATCTTTCACAGCGTCCATGGTGACTAAAAGTCTACCCGTGATTGTAGAAGATGAGGTTAAATATTAAATCCTCAAGACAAATCAGTGCTTCAGAGAGCACGTCAAGCTATGGGTCTCAGATTTCTTATAAATATCGTATCTGGAAACCCAAAAAGCCTGAATAACGATAACCCTATGATATCTATAAATCCCAGTAATCGGGTTGCGTAGGTCTGATAGCAGGTACTTCATGTGAAATTCAACTGTAGACTGTAGACTGAAAATGGATACCAACACAGTTCGAAAAAGACTCGAAGGAATGTTTGGATAGTTACTACGGACTACGAACTGCTACGGAGAGTTGGCTACGAAAAGGCTACAGTAATCTCCGCTACGAGAAGTCTACAAGAATAGATCCTACGAAGAAGGCTACGCTACATTTCGTTGGCGATACAGATTTCTTTCTCCGACAACTATAATAGATGACGTCAATACACGTGTCAATGTGTGCGTGATTTTTTTTACGTACATACATATTATCGCTGACAACTAGTCAGTATTTAAAATATTCTGATACAAGTTTAAATTGTAATCCTAATAAAATAAGACAAAATAAATCAATGATGAACACAAAACGAATCTAATAGCGTTTGTATCTATACTACAAGTTTTATCTGCATCAGACACCAGTATCTATAATGAATACATGTTCTAACTCTGTATTGTGATTTGATGAAGAGAGAATAAATAAACTTTTGACGACCCAATTAGTCCAGCGGTAGTTAACACTGCCTTCTGTGCTATGTGTCCCGAGTTCGAATCCCGGTAGGGCCAAATGTTTGTGTGATGAGCATAAACATTTGTTTCCGAGTCATGGAAGTATCTATGTATAATATGTATGTACATAAAACAAGTATATGTGTAGTATATCAAGCAACTTGTATCGTTACACAAGCCTCGTTGCTTAGCTCGGAACTAGATGGCGCTGTGGCATAATTTCCAGAAATATTTAGTATTTATTTATTTTTATATGATGTTAGTGAGAATAGCTGTATGTGATACGACATAGTACTATTTAATATCTCGTTCGTTAGTTAAAATATTCACTAGAGACTACAATATAAACTACAAATATTCGCGAATGTGACCACAACAAAATTTATTACCCTAATCCAGTTTAATTAGCTTTCCTTAACTGCCAATTTAACTTTAACTCCTCGTTGACGGCCCCGAAACCCCGGTATATCACTCATAACTAATTTACCTTCGCGTTACGTGGCGCCTTTGAAGGGGGCTAAGAACTCAAATAATATGCGCGCGGAATATATAAGATAGTTCATTATTTTCGTAAAGGGATAGGGCGGACCTTAAGAGTTTTTTAGATAGATACTAGCTGACCCAGCAAACGTTGTTTTGCCACATTATAGGGGTTGGTGGACAACCCTTATCACTAAGGGGTATGAAAAATAGATGTTGGCCGATTCTCAGGCCTACTCAATATGCTCACAAAATTTCATGAGAATCGGTCGAGCCGTTTCGGAGGAGTACGGGAACGAACAATGTGACACGAGAATTTTATAAGAAGATAGATAGATTGTTTATTTCTGTAAATAGATCTTTCAAAGACACTTTTACAAGTCACGTGTAACATTATTTTATGAACTAAATGGCATCGGCATTTTCTAACTGACGACCTCTGAGAAGAAATGCCGAAACAAACTCAGAGAAACATGGTCGCTTTTAAAGTCCAAACATTTTTGTTTATAGTATGTGTGAGCCTGACGATGTAGGTCAGTCTGAGATGGCCTTTTGAAGAAAGCACCAGTGCAGCTTTGAGTTGACCTGTCCATACTGACAGCACGCATACGTCAGCCATCGTGTAGCTCAACCATTATTGAGGGAGCTCAAGATCAGGGGGACATTTGTGTGTGGGAGTTGATTAACGACGACCCAATTAGTCCAACGGTAGTTAACACTGCCTGCTGTGCTATGGGTACCGGGTTCGTATCCCGGTAGGGACAAATGTTTGTGTGATAAGTATAAACATTTGTATCTAAAACGCGGGGATTAAAATAATACCAACACACTTAATAAAATCTTTAAAAAAAATATGATAGTAAAAATCTATAATTTCTTTTTAAGAAATTTTGTCATTTAGACAGACCAATATGGGTGTGACTATACAATAATGAACATACCGTATCGTAAGAACATTTATACATATACTATGGGTTATATAAAAATTATATGTACACTTCCATCAATATAGCTGCCACTTTCAAAATACTAACTGCCGTAGCGAGATTGAATGGAGTGCTTAATAGTCTGTGCCAATCCAGAACAGAATTGTTACATCGTCACCATGTAAGAGTTTAAACAAAGATATAGAGCGCGCATGTTATTGTGTTGCGAGTATGGCAAAAAAAGCACCAAAAGACAATTCCGTATATTTAATTTGATTATTTTCAGACATGCCTAATATTAATTATGGTATGACATGTCATATCGTAGTGAATATTTATCCCTTATTTTGTGACAGAGCTTCATATCCCAACAGCTCTGATATCCCAAGGTATGAACCCGGACTTGTTGATATTGATTGATTTTTACTCACTGCGTTGTTGGATACACCTAGGCAGGTGTATTTTTCTAAGCGAAGTTTTTCTGAGGTATTTTTTTAAGCGTAGTGGACTTTATCCATAATATCCTCAATCTTCTCAACATAAAAAGAGGCCCGCCCTTTCAGCTGAAGGGCCATTTTATTTGTTTAAATCTTTAAATTTTCCATAACCACAAACTTCCACATCTCTTCACAACTATCTTTCTTAGATCGTACAAATATTTGCTCCGGCCGGGAACTTCAATCTTTTCGCTACATAAACCTAAATGATGAGCTCGACAGCTTGTCTCATGTATACTCAGGTAAGTCCATTACTTACGTGCCTATACAACAGTGGGCGTATTGTGTGGCAAGAGGCCGAGGGCCTATTGTGGGGTTATAAGACAGGTGCTACAGAATAGAATCAATAATCAGATGTAAGTTTGTATTGAACACCGAGAGAGTGTTATGTGTTAATGCCTACTAAAGCAAAATTCTAAAGTAAATGTGAGGAAAATAATTGTTATGAAATGTGTGTAAATTTTACAATCGGTTTTAAGGTTTTTAGGTGCAAAGTACACACCTGAATATATTTAAAATGAAAAATATATTGCAAGCAAACATGCATAGAAAAAAAATGTTACCGAATTGGATTTATTTTCTAGGGCTCTACTCTAATATGCTTACAAAATCTCTATTATTTAATGACATTTTAAGGTATATGTTCCTGTCTTCATCATATGTATTTCTATCGATAAAATGAGTCTGTTCGTTATAAACGTTTATGGTAGGTATGTACGGTGTACCTAAAACCAAATATAATCTGAAAATAAAAACATAGAAACCGTAAATGCAGGATTAATCTATAACAATAACCCGTCTAAAAACAAAAAGCAATCCCAAAATAGGCTGAACAAAAATAAACCGAAAACCTACCAAGTGACGGCACAATACGAAAATGCGAACAAAATGTCACTGGCCGGAGTGGGAAAGGCGAAGCTAGCTGTCATGACGTCACTGCGATTCGTTACGTCACACGTCACTGCCAGGTATCTGTCAACGCGGCCTTTGTCATGCAAATGTGCGTCAGTCCACCGTTCAGTCGCTACTCCATGCTAAATTGGCGGTGACGACCAACCGCGTAAGCAATTGTTTGTCAATGGGAATGACGCTGATTAACTTCGGTAAACATGATTGTTGGCCGTTTTGTGGTAATTGGTTAGCCTTCCATACGCAAATATAGGTAAAGCTATTAACGAAAAGTTTTATATGACGTGATAAATTTTTATAAATCGATGAACGCCGGTAGCACGCACGAAAGATTGACACGGTCCGCCTGAATTGAGCGTGCAAGTGAGAAACAAACGATAGAGAGGCACTATCGGCCTAAGCGTTCGGCTTGTTATCGCATAAAATTATCGTCCGAAAACCGACTTTACAGACAACCCATTATTTTCATATATAGATTAATTTGGAACCGCTATATAGAGCCGAAGATCAAGCTCTGAGGCGTTTGTCGTAGGCCTACGTGTGGACGTGGAGGCAGTGGACGAATATAGGCTGATGATGATAATGATATAAAGTCGGGGAAACTTTCATGGTCGACACCGTGCGAGCGATACCTCTGATATTGCAAACGTCCATAGTCTATGGAAACCGCTTACCATCAGGCGGGACGTAATGCTATTGCCCACTTTCGCGGTATAAAAAAATAAAAATATTTTTTGGCATAGTGTTGTGAAAATATTACTAGGTATATGGAGCTAATTAATACTACCTTACCATAAAAAAGTCTAAATCTAATGAACCAATTACTTTAATTAATTTACAGCGAAGCAATCTATTTTTCTTCTAATTTAACGCCCAGTTCGGACGTTGATTTATGTGAGATACAAATTAAAAGGGCCCTTACTTACCTTATTTTATGGTCTGTAGTAAATTTTCAGATTGAAATCAGAACAGAAGGCAGATTTGAATCTGCAAGTATTTATGAAGGCCAGCCACCTTCTTCATTTCGTCGGTCCATCACGACGCAGGGCGTCCCACAGTACATTTGTCCAAAAATTGCTCATATTAACGTATATGTATATAAGCCTATTGCCGTCCACTGCTAAACGTAGGTATCCCCCAAAGAGGGCCAACCATCCCGGTCTTGGGCAGCTAGCATCCACCCGCTGCCAGCCACCTTCTTCAAATCGTCGGTCCATCGTCGTCCTACACTACGTTGGCCCAATCGTCTGTCCATCGTCGTCCTACACTACGTTGGCCCAATCGTCTGTCCATCGTCGTCCTACACTACGTTGGCCCAATCGCGGTCTCCACTCTTACACTTGTCTGCACCATCGGCCGTCCGACTTCCACTTCAGCGTGCATATTTTACGAGCAATGGCAGTGACTTTATGTAGTTCTTTGGCGAATGACTTCGTTGCGAATTCTATCCACCAAAGAAACTCGAAGTATTGCTCTTTCTATTGCACGCTGAGCAACCTGGAATTTGTGGACCAGTCCTTCCGACCGGTCAGTGTTAACGTTTCGGCTCCGTAAGTCATCATATTACCATAATTATCCCAAACTCACTTTACAAGATCAATCAAATTTAAAACCCACAAACACGCTTTTAATGAAAACTCATGAGAACATATTATTACCATGTTACGTTACAAAATCAACAACCGCCCATTTAATTTTAGATTAAATACATTTTCAAAATGGAACTTATTAGCTTTTTAAAGCGACGAAGATTCATTAGGGACTGTCAGACGGAAATCGCTGAACTGGGAACGTCTAGCCACGTTAATGAAGCCTTGAAAACAATTTAGCAGTCAGCAGGTTATGGGTATTACAATTTATAAGATAGATTATAGAGGATTCTTATATCAGAGGAAGAAATAAAATGTAATATACCATCATGCTTGTCGTCCCCGAAAAATTAAGCAGAGGCGTGGCAGCAGTGAAGTTCGACTAAGAGGTCCAGGATTCGATTTCCAGGTCAAGCAGTGTTATTGGGTTTTTCTATGAAATTCTCAGTGGTAGCTCGGAGTTTGAATTCGTGTCCGTTTGATGGCTAAAGTCTCGCTCCCTATTATATAGGACCAAAAAATGTTTCCTCTCATTGGAGAGGGATAAAAGGTATAGTCCACCACGCTAGCTTTGTGCGGGTTTGTAGACTTCACACGCCATTGAGTAAATCTCTCAAGCCTGCAGATTCTCATCTCATGATGTTTTCCTTCACCGTTATACCATGTGATAAATATGCACATAACTTCCAAAAGGTCATTGGGGCATGACTTGGGTTTGAACTCGGAATGTTTGACACTTCAGTCCACTGCGCCACGCCACACTAGGCTGCCTCAGCATTACAATCGAAAAAAATCTAAATCGAAAAAATACCTAATCAAAATTATACTAGCAAAATAATCATATTGGAATGTACCTTTAAAGCTTTATAAAAAAATCAAAGTAAATGTTTCGTAATATATGTACATTTTTGACGTAATGTTGATTGATTATCCCTTCGAAACCAGAGCCATCACGCTCACAGGTTCATTGTATGATCAGCGTACACAGGTTTTAATGTTATTTAAGGTCGAAATTATTCGACTTTGACGCCAACCGTTATGTTAATGAAATCGTGAATGTAAACGCCACGTAATTTGTATAAAGTACCGCATAATTGGAGGAAATTTGCTAAGGTTAGCATTTAGTTATACTGCATTGGTTTATAACTGGCTGTTTTGCATTACAGAAGCATTGATAGCTTAAGTAATATTATTAGGGACTTTTAAGCCCTAGATTTCATTTGCCGTTGTTTTTTCAAATACACTAAATAAACCGTTTAAAATGTTGGAGTTATGTCCTGATATGCGAAAAATAAAAATCCCAGAATTCAATCACAGCGACACCTACCAAGTATAATTACGAATCTAAACCATTTTTGAATCCACTTGAATACGACACAAAACCTAAATGTGTCCAGCCGTTTAGAAGCAATTCAGTGACTTGCACATACACATAAGAATTATTTATAAAGATTTGCGTATTAATTAATCATTTATGATTTGTTAAAAAAAGTGAAAGTACTCCTCGTGAAGCTCACGAGGGTTTCTTTCTGCCTTAGAAGAATTCTCATCGGTATAATATGTAGTTGACTAGCCCGCGCTAAGACAGTGTTGCCAATTATGGCCCATTAATTGCCCAATACGTTCTCATCCTCAGGAAAGGCTCGTGCATCAACAATAAATAGGTTGATGATGATTTCGGTTACTTTGTCGTCATGTATAAAGACATGGGCAAGTGATTTTGTTTTTATATAGCCTATTTTCAAATAAATATTATTTATTTATTTAAAAGCTGATCAAAATCGTCTATGAGTCGCGTTGGTCTACACAGCTAACTTCGCCAACCTATCTGACAGCATGCGAGTCATGTAGGCCGCTCAGCGCCTTTTCTACACCATACATTTAGTTACTTACAAATATAACAAAAAATATAAAGGTTTTCATTTCGCTCTTTGTCAAGGTATACCAATTATAATAGTATTGTCGGGCGAAAATTACCCCTAATGTTTGAGCGAAGGTCAGTTGAAGAAAACTCAGTTGATTTAACAAACGAGCCACAGAAGTAATTAAGGTGGGTTTGCTACTATTTAAAACACATTAAGTTATAATTTGAATATACCTTAATTGACGTGTTATGTTTCTTGAGTTTTTTTTATAAGTATAGGTTCTAGACTTCGTTCTTTTAAACGTTAATAGTAAAATATGTATTTTTTTAGTTTTGAAACCTTCCGTGGGCCTTAAGGAACATACAAAAGAAGATTAGTCGAGCCTAATTGGTCGTGCCATTCTCAAGTTATGCGCTTATCAACATTCATTTTTATTTATATAGATTATTGGTGGTTAGATGGTTTTTTTTGCTTTAACTATTTCACCATCAACCCATTATTGTCCCACTGCTGGGCACGGGTCTCCTCTCATTTGAGGGGGATTAGGCTATAGTCCACCACGCTAGCCTACTGCGGGTTGGCAGACTTTACATGCCATCGAGAAAATCTCTTAAGCATGCGGGTTTCCTCACGATGTTTTCCTTCACCGTTTGAGCATGTACGCTCAAAACTTCCGAAAAGACAGTGGGTTTGAAATTGTATATTTTCTAACGATATTCTTTTTATAATTCATGGACCCGATTAGCGTAGCGGCATTAAGGTTGCTTTCCGTGATAAGGGTCCGGGATCCCGGGTCCGAACCCCGGAAGGGGATAATGTTTGTGTCATGAACATGGATATTTATACCCGTGTATGTCGATGTATTGTATCCGTAACATAAGCTTAGATGGATAGAAACTAGATGGCGCTGTATCCGAAATTGTATATTATTGTATTGTGTTGTCATCTCTTTCTGAGCTGTTAGAAATGTTAATCTGGTCAGGCAGTTATTTTTAAAATCAATTATCTGGTTTGGTTACTTCAGATTGCTATGTGAGGACCGCCTTTACTTGCACTGCCGGTTGCTAGAACCAATCTTTTCGCCAAAATACTTCGGGTTATTAGATGTTCACGTCAAGTTCGATATACTATCTAAGCAGTGGGCTCGATATGATAAAAATGGTCACCTACCCAAAAACTAACTTGCGTAAGCGTAGCTAACTATACAAATTTATTGACAAGATTAGATTATTATTTATAATTATATGTTTTATCTTTGTAGGAGGTAGGGCATAGCGAGATTTCCGACTGGGGAAGTACCTCCACCCTACAGAACACCGCAGTGAATCAACAATGTTGTCTTTCTGCGTGGGAGTAAGGTCACCAGAGCTCAATGGGAGTGACTATTCTGACAGCATGGGAATTCCGTTTGCTGCCAGTTCAGTAACTCCCTATTTTAAGAAATCTGAACGGGTTCTAAGGGGTTTGGCAACGCATTTACACGCCTCTGGTGTTGCAAATGTCCACGGGCGGCGGTGATCACTTACCATTAGGTGAGCCGCCTCCTCGTTTGCCCCCTAAAACAATAAAAAAAATGATATTTTTTTTTTTTTAATGAATGAATGGGTACCTCATTTTGTCCTGTATCATGCATACGATTAGAAACATCTACAATACTTTTTTGAACAAAGTATGTGATCAAACATGTGTACACCTCAGTACATTCAGTTGAAAAATTGCTCTGAAACGGGAACTGTAATGAAAACGGAGCGGAACAATTAAATTCCAATCATGGGAGCCGAAACGACATGCATTTTTGGACGGTTTCTGAATATTTTACTGTCTGTTTGTAGGCGAATATAATGTTCCTATCATTTATATTGTTGGCATAGTAGGTTGGTATTTTGTGAATAGACAGTCAGTTCTGGATTAGCCTATAGGTAAGCTATTTAAACAACTGGGCATTCCGTCTAGGGGGACACTATATAATAATAATAATAATATTTCCGTACATTATTACACACTGCCTCGTTGCTTACCACTGTTCCGTGGTAAGCAACGAGGCTTGTGTTACGGATACTAGTTGGTTGATATACTACATATACACTTTTTTTTTGTAAATACATACATATAATACATAGATATATCCATGACTCGGAAACAAATGTTGATGCTCATCACACAAACATTTGTCCCTACCGGGATTCGAACCCGGGACCCATAGCACAGCAGGTAGCGTTAACTACCGCTTAGCTAAACGGTTCGTCACACAAAAAATATGAAATATCACTTTTAAACTTGTCTTTGTTATGTTTTGGTTGGTTGTATATAAGTCGGTTGACCTTAATCCGGCACTGCAGACATTCATCATGTTATTTTGTGATGGCCAGCAAACTTAGCTAAATTATGGAAATAAATAACATAACATACCATCACGCCTGTCGTCCCCGAAGGGTTAGGCAGACGTCTACTAATGTACACTCACATTTTGCCGGTATGTTTGAAGACCCATGTAATAGGGGGCGAGCCTATTGCTGCAAACCGAGAACGAAACTGACTCCTAGCTGCTAATAAAAATTTACTCTCGCTTATCAATCGCACTTACATTCAGTAACCCAATGAAGCAGTCCTAAAATCTTGGAAATAAAACTACTTACGCATTTTATCACGGTACATTAATATTATTTAATCACGACGGTGGATCCTTTACAGCATCTATGGTCTGTCCGTGATCAAAACTAGTTTAAATTTCGACCATAGAACTATTATAAAGATGGATGGGGACTGTATGGGATCTCTGTATGCCCCAGGTAGAAATGGCGAAAAAGTTTACCTATAAATAAATTATTGAACTCAGAAACGGTCACGAACATCCCTACCACACGTACACAATAAGTGTAACAGCGGTGGAAATTGGCCCATTTCCTTCACTCAGTACCGCAACAGTTATTTCCTCAAACACTCTTTCATATGAGCGGAAATTGAATATGTGAATTTATGAAAAATAAAACATACACTGCCCCTTTGTTTATTGGTTGCAAACGCTTCTACAAAACGTGAAGTCCTGAAGTGGATTTGCAGATCAAATAATTGTTGTTTTTATATTTTATTTTTTAAATTGAATTTTTTATTTGAATTTGTGCTCGGTTAATAGGGATAGACGTTCGTGACCGGGATGTAGCGTCTCAGGCGTGGTATATTATGTACTTTTTTAACCATTAACATATACTTCACTATATACTCATACCTGTTTCCCAGTGAGATAGGCAGTAACTACAACACGCCATCCTGTATGTAGTATATATAACTATCTTTATAAACGAGCCCGCGACGAAGACATATTCTGCGATTTGAAAGACTGCAACAAAAATCGGACCCTGATACGTATATAAATATATGTATGTTCAATTATAACAAATCTCATCACACCAACCTAGTTATTACCTATGTATTGGACACGAACAGAATCCCTAATCATATTGCAAGTAAGACCAACATTTTTTTCTTTCCGACAATGTTGCCAGATCCCTGCCTAAAACATCGTAAGTTATTTACTTTTTCTGCCGTCGTGGGGAGCCGGTAGAAATCCCAATCGTCACCGTCTCGTTGTAAGGCAAGCGTAGCGTAAGGCTTGATCCGCATTTGCGCAATTACCTCCACCGTAGCGGGTGTACACGAACCAAAATAACGCGAACCTGCCCTACATACCAGCGGGGGCGTTTGATGTGCCTACAATTTATGAGCGGCTAGCGGGCGAGTCTTCGAATACGTATTTGTTTCTTACACTTACGCGAATTGCTACACTTATGCATGGAAATGAAAGGATCTGAAACTTTGGGTAAATCCCAACGAACCCCGGCTGTCCCACCCCGGCAACAGGGCCGTTGAAAATATTGTTGCATCCCCGGTATTACCGATGGATGGCACAGATTGAGTAGTATCGGCTCCGCTTTAAACCTTAAACCTCACCAAGTAAAATAGGTAGAATTCGTAAGGTCGCAGTTATAACCTAACCTTTTTTTTACGGGGTTGGAAATCCTCATGGATGTGGGGGGTCTGTCAAACTCCTACCGACTAAAACCAACCCCAGCGTTCCGACTCGCACCTGCGCCGGAGGCCTAGGGAACTGAATATTCTTCCGCTGCCCCCAGCTGGTGATGGCCCGCCCGTGCGGACCTCCTCTCGTTTGCATTTTGAGGAACTCTCCCCTTGCCTTTCTCACTGGAGTGAGGGGCGCGCGTGGAACAATACGCACCACCGTCTCAGGGTCTGTAAGCAGGGTGGCGGAGGACGTCCTCGCGTCCACCGCTCCCGGACCTTTTTTTTTTTTTTTTTTTTGTTTACGGGGTGGAAATCCTCATGGATGTCCCTCGCCCCGGGGAGGGCGAGGGGGTCTGTCGGACTCTTACCGACTAAAACCGAACCCCGGTGTTCCGACTCGCACCTGCGCCGGGGGCCTCGGGAACTGAATATTCGTCCGCTGCCCCCGGCTGGTGATGGCCCGCGTGGCGGGCCCCGTCTCGGGGGGAGTTTAGGGCACTCCCCCCCCTTGTCCATCTCTCACTGGAGTGAGGGGCGCGCGTGGAACACTACGCGCCGCCGCCTCGGGGTCTGTTGCGGGGTGGCGGAGGACGTCCCCGCGTCCACCGCCCCCGGACCCGTTTAGGGGGGGCGGAAGAGGGCATTGTCGGCCCTCCTCCGACGCCCGGTGCGTCTGCTGCGGCACGGGAGCGAGGTTGAGATTTCCCGCTCCCTCTCCGCGGCTTCCTTCTGCGACATGACTGTTTCGCAGAAGGAGATCACTGCGTCCCAGGACTCTGCGCCGCCGACCATGGATCGTACGACGGCCGGCGGCGACAGGTCGTCGCCTATCTCTGCGACGAGAACACGTCGCGGTTCCTCCCAGGCTGCACACTCAGTGAGAGTGTGCAGCGCCGTGTCCTCCCGACATTGGACGCAGTGATGACACCGAGCGTCCGGCTCCCTGCCTATGCGCCACAGGTATCTCCCGAAGCAGCCGTGCCCCGAGAGCACCTGCGTCGCCCGAAACGTCAGGGAGCCGTGCCTTCTCCCGAGCCACTCGTCGAGCACTGGCCGGATGGCCTCGATAGTGCCGAGGCCGGCGGTAGGGCGTGAGAGCCTTTCCCGCCATTCCGCCACCAGGACCCGCTGGAGCTGTTGACGCCGCTGGCGCAGCGTAATAGTCGCCGCGCCGCGCGTCCGCTCCTCCTCGCGCCACCGGTACAGTGACGCGAGAACCCTCGCGTCCAGGTCCCACGGCGGAGATCCGGCCAGTGCACAAGCCGCCTCGTACGAGATCGTGCGATATCCCCGTATGACTCTGACGGCCATCGCCCTCTGCGGTCTTCGCAGAACTGCGATGGTCCCGGCCGTCAGGTCAGTCGCCCACACTGGGGCCCCATAAAGGGCCATGGATCGCACGATCCCCACGTACAACCGCCTACAGGCGGAGCTCGGGCCCCCCAGATTGGGAAGCAGCGTCGAAAGCGCGCCCGCCGCGCCCATCAACTTGGGCACCAGCCGCCGGAAGTGAGGGCCGAAATCCCACCGGCTGTCGAGCACCAGACCAAGATACTTCATGGTGGGCTCGACAGCGATTCGGGACCCTCCGACCACAATGTGTGATCCCGGCGGCGGCGCGCGTCGGGGGCCATGAAAAGCGATGGCCTCCGACTTGTCGAGGGCCACCTCCAGGCCCAGGCGCCGGATGCGGCTCACCACCTGCGAGACCGCAGCCGTAGCCAGCAACGCTGCCTCCCTGTACGAGCTCCCGCGCGCCTCGACCAGCGTGTCGTCTGCGTAACACGTCAGGCCGACCCCCGGCGGGAGCTCACCCCTCAAAACCCAGTCGTATCCGATGTTCCACAGGAGCGGCCCCAGGACCGAACCCTGCGGAACACCGCACGACATTTCGCGCCGATGCGCGATTCCGTCTCGTCCCCTGTAGGTGACACACCTACTAGCCAGATAGGCCCCAACTATGCGGCGGAGGTAGGGAGGCACTCTGTGATATCGTAGCGCCTCCCTGATACAACTCCAGGGCAAGGTGTTGAAGGCGTTGGAGATGTCCAAGGACACCGCCAACGCGACCCCGCCCCGAGACACCGCTTCCTCCGCCAGGACTCTCACCCGCTGGATGGCGTCCACCGTGGAGCGCCCCTGCCGAAACCCGAACTGGCAGTCGGCCAGGTCCGGCCCCTCTCGGTACAAGTGGCTGACGAGGCGGTCTGCAACAATCCGCTCGAAGAGCTTGCCCACCTCGTCCAGCAGCACTATGGGCCGGTACGCGGACGGAGAGTCCGCGGGGCGCCCTGCCTTCCGGAGCAGGACCAGACGACCTGTCTTCCACAAAGTGGGAAACTGGCCCTGCTCTAGGCACGCCGAAAAGAGTCCTCTGAGTTGGGGCTCTAGCTCGTTCAGAGCTAGGACGAGGGCCCGGCCTGGTACGCCGTCGGGCCCCGGGGCCGTGTTTTTGGCCCGGAGCCGCGTTATGGCCGCCCTCGTCTCTGGCTGTGTCACATCGGGGACACCGACATCTTCCTCCTCGTCGGGCTCCATGGCCGTGGCCAGTGCCATCGGCGGTGGGGCGAACTCCCCACGCTCCGGAAAGAGCGCTGCGACCGTCCGGTCCAGCAGCTCTGGCTGGAGACCCTCCGTGAGTGGGGGAGCCCAGGGGCGGAGTTTGCCCCGGACCATGCGGTAGGGGCGTCCCCACGGATCCGCGTCGAGGGTCCCCAGCATCTCCTCGTTGGAGCTCGTCTTCGACTCGCCGATGGCCAGCCACAGAGCCTGCTTGGCCGCGCGGTACTTGTCGTACAGCGCGGTCTCCTCCCCTTCGATCCGCCGACGTCGCCTCCGGTACCTGGTGTACTGGCGCCTGATCGCCACGCATGCGATGCGCAGCTGGGCGATCCGAGCGGACCACCAGTACACCCGGCGTTTGGCGGAATGAGCGAGGACCCGGGGCATGGATGCGTCGCATATTTGCGTCATCGCCCCGCGGAACCACTGCGCCTCCAGCTCGACGTCGGCGGGTCGCTGCGTCGCCGACTCCCAGACCCAGGCCTGGAACATGGCGGCCTCCTCGAGAGCATCCTTGTCGATGCGCGTAAGCGCCCAGCGCGGACCGTCCCTTTGCGGGGTCGGTGGACGGCGGTCGCCCGAAGTCTGGGCGGAGACGTCGAACTGTATATAGCGGTGGTCCGACAGCGTCTCCACCTCCTCGGCGACACGCCAGCCGCGGACGCGGTGCGCCACAGCGGGGCTCGCGAACGAAACGTCCACTATTGAGCCGCCCCGCTGCCGCACGCACGTAAACACCGAGCCCCGATTCAGGACGGTCAGGCCGGTCGTGATGGCCCACTCCTCCAACACCTCACCCCTTGGGTCGGTGACAGGGGACCCCCAAGCCGCAGATTTGGCGTTGAGGTCCCCAAGCAACAGCGCGGGGCGAGGGTGATGCCGGCCCACGACGGCCCCTAACTCGACAAGGAAACTCTCGAAGTCGGCGAGACTCTTGTTGGGCGAGAAATATGCCCCGATGGTGACTATGCCATCCACGAGGGCGGCCACCCAGCCGCGACCTCGGGAGGCGTTCACAAGAGTCCCGCCGATGATGGCCACCAAACCGTCGAGGTCCCCCACCCAGTTGTCACGGGCGGGGACAAAATTCGGTTCAGCGACCACGGCCACATGGATCGACCACTCCGCCATACTCTGGAGTAAGAGATCCTGAGCTCTGGCGGAGCGGTTGATGTTCCCCTGGAGGAAATGAAGTGCCATACTTAACACTCCATCTCCTGCGATCCTCCTTCCCCAGGCCGGGAGTCGGCCGATGGGCAACTAGGCTGCTGGGGGTGTGCGGCTCCCCCCACAGGCCGAATTCCAAACTTCCGCTTGCTGGCGGGAGGCGCGCGGCAGGCTTCTCCACCTGCCTTGTGCCCCGCGCGCCGTCCTGCTGCTGCACAAAGGTAGCATTTTGGCTGCGCGGTGCACTGAGCCGACTTGTGGCCAGGTCGACCGCAGCGGTGACAAAGGTCACTGCGGTCCGCTTCGGCGGTGCAGGTTGCAAGGACATGGCCACTGTCCAGGCAACGGTAGCATCGCATGGCCTTGGGCTTCAGCAGTTTGACTGCTGCCGAAACCCACCCCACCAGCAAGCGCCCAGCGTCGGCGACTTTGTTCGCCGCCTCTACTGGGCACCGCACCACAACGGTGCCGGAGCCGTCAGACCTCCAGCGGATCTGACCAATCGTGACATCTTTAGGCGGGCACCCGCCAGCCTTGGAGGCGGCCTCTACCACCTCTTCCTCCGACACGGAGTCGTCCAGCCCGACCACACGTAGTCCTGCGGTCTTTACGGGCCTGGACACCCGGACGTCTTCTGGCTTGAGGGCCTCCCTCAGCTTGGCGGCAAGGGCGTCAGCCGTTTCGCCGCTGTCGACGCCTGGCAGCTCCAGGACGCGCCCACCAGTCCGCGACGTCCTGAATCTGAAGCCGGCCGGTGTACCAAGGTCCGGGAACTTGACCTTGGCCTTCGCCTCCGCCAGGACCGCCTTGTAGGTGACGCCCCGCTGGACGGCTTCGGGCTGCAGCGTAATCACTACAGCCGCGGAGCGCGGGGCGCTAACCCTAGGCGGCCTATTGTTGGCCTCAGCAGTCTGGGCCGACTTCTTCTTCTTCTTCTTCTTCTTTTTTGAGCCGCCACCCTTCTTGCGGCTCTTCTTCTTCGTGACCGTGGTCCAGCCCTCAGCGTTAGGGCTGTCCACGGCCGCGGGCTGAGTCACCCGGTCTCCTCGCGCGGTCCCTGCCGCAGTCGCTATTGGCCTCGCGGCGGCCTTCGCAGGCCTCGCCGTGGCCGCCGCAGACGGCCCCGGTCTCGCGGCGGCTGTCGCAGTCCTCGCTGTGGCCGCTGCAGACTTTGCAGGGGCAGCTGCGGGCTTTGCAGGGGCAGCTGCGGGCTTTTTGGTGCCCGCCGCCTGGCTGTAGGTCACCGCAGCGGGCGGCCCAGCCGGCTTGGCCCCTTGCGCGGGCTTGGTCCTCGCGGACTCCTCCATCCTCCGTTTGTCCGCCGCTAGCGGCGGTCGGAGGGTCTGGGCTGGGAGGAGTCGCGGCTCCAACGCCTCTAGGCGGGCATTGATCATGCCCCCGGCTTGGAGCAAGACTGCCCGCGCGATTTCCGCCATCTGATCGACTCCAATGGCGGGCGTCGATGTCGACGGCGGACCCGCGCTCACTGAGGTGGGCCGAGCCTGTTGCTGGCTCAGGCTGGCCCTGACCGCGGCTAGCTCCCCCTCGAGAGCCTCGAGCCTGGCCATGAGGCGGCCATTCTCCTCCCGCATCCTCAGCACGTCTTCCGACGCGGTGCGGTTGAGGAGGACCTCTACCGCCTCCCTGATGCCGTCTGCCGCCTCTTTTAGGGCACGCGTGAACGTCCCCTTCAGGTTGCCAGATTTCGTGGCAACCTTTAGGATGACATCCACGCCATCGGCCACCTGGCGGCTCAGGTCCTCTGTCGCAAGGCCCTCGGCAGCGGCAGCGAGAGCAGATCGCCTCTCTCGGGCTTGACGGGCCAGCTGGGCAACCTCGTCGTCGCGCCTCGCAGCTTTCTGCTCTGCCTTGCTTGCCTCTTCCTCCATCGCAGTGCATGCGCTGACGTTGGTGGGGGGGGCCGCTTCAAGAAGCGACCCCGAATGTCGCGCGACGGCCCCGCCGAACGCCCCCTTCGTGCCGTGGGCACTTTGGCGGCTGGTAGGTTCTCCTGGCTAGAGGAGAGACCTACCGCCTCGATGTCCGACATGTCGTCCTCCATGTCGTCGTGCGTGCGCTTCCTCCAGAATGGAGAGCGCTCGCTCGACTCGTGGTCGGACGGGTTTTGGTCCCCGGAGGGACGTGAGCCTCCTCGGCTCTTGCTGCTGTCGCCAGCAGGCGGAAGACAGTCTTTGCCCCCCCCAGAATACGATGGGCAGACGGAACCCGAAGGTTCCGTGGCGGATTCTCCGACTGCGGAGCAGCCGGTACCGCCCTGGGGTAATATCTTTTGAAGATCTGCCATTACATGTTGTTCCTTTGAAGGGTGAGGTCCCTATCTCCCAACACACAACTTTTTTTTTGTAGTTTTTAATATTTTTTTTTTTTTTTTTTTTTTTTTTTTTTTTTTTTTTTTTTTTTTTTTTTTTTTTTTTTTCCCTCCTTCCTTCCCCTTTGGTAGTGGCAGCAGAAGAATTTCCGCTGCCTGCTCGGAGGTTGTAAAGGGACCTCGAGCCTACCCTTACTACTCCACTGTGTCCTCTGCTGAATTCAGAGGAACACGCGGAGCAGCGTCCCCTTCTCTCGGGGAGTTCCCCGTAGCCCTGAAAAGGGCTGTTCCCTCCCAATGGCCCTGAAAAGGGCCGACTCCGCTCAGCCTCGCGGCATCGCGGAGTCCCGACTCGTCAGACTTTTGCCACGAGCAACAAGACTCCCCAAAACCAGGAAGAGTTATTGCCCGTGCCCAGGGTGCACCGGCCCCATCAGCTGCTGTTCCCCCAGGATACAAGTATCCCGAAAGGACCAGCAGCCGGGGAGCACTCGCGGAGGTAGCTGACACGCACCCCACCGCTCCCGGACCTAACCTAACCTAATCCCACTACTATAATATTTGTGTAATAACGTCGACCAATAAATTCTAATTTAAAATTCTGATTATTCATTACTTTTTAGACCAATCGTTCCGCTCTTAACTTGGCCCACACACCAAAAAAAGCGCTGGTAGCGTAGGTGACCCATCTACATCGATTAAGCTATACAGAACCCATGACATTGTTTAGTGCACGCTCCCCTTTAGAACCAACACCGTAACACACACCAATGAACGCTCAACGCTTAGTCTATTTGATCATTAAGCTGCATTGTTCTAAGCCAAACTATCTTCGTGCCATAGATAACACATAGCATCAGGGATGGACCCTTGAAGGATTATACAGAGGTATATTGATGTACACCCACAGTTTGCTGGTGCTTTTGACTTCCCATTTTGTAGGAGGGTAATCTAATTCCAGTCCAGATAAAATATCGTGCAAAAATCTCAAAATGCGTTCATTCGCTTAAATAAATATTTTCAAGCATTTATAAAACGTCAAAAATTTGGTTGTGCATGGTTTCAAAAAGAATTCGACAAGAAACTTTTTAAAAATAAAAGTTTTGTAGTCTTTATTGAAGCCGTGTTACCAGGACTTCTACCGACCTACTTTGATATATTTTTAAATAGCCTACATTCAAAGTAATCATTAATAAATGATAAAATATGCTTGACCTCAGAATCAAACTCATGACCTGATGCTCAGCTATAGCATGTTGGACTAATAGTCCACCACCCTGGCTTAGTACGGGTAGATAGAGTTTCCGTCGAGAGAATTTCTCCATGTCCTTTCTTTACTGTTTTAACGAGCGTTAATGAATATTTATGATATTTATGTTTTTTTTTTCTTTTATGAACTTTTATAATTTTGAAAAGTCAATAAACCTATCACTATCACTAATATTTTATTTTATTTTATTTTTATTTTACACTTTTAGGAAAACTTACAGCTAAATTAATATTATAAACAGAGTAAATATGAAAGAAGAAGGCCAATTAAAAGTTTTCACAAATAACAGATAAGATATACATATTTTAGTAGACATTTAAATAAAAACATGTAAGCAAGAAATAAACACATCAGTTTTAGTTTTTAGTCACGAAGAAAGAGTTACACAAACATTTTTTGAGTTGGATGTCACTGCTTGTAAACAGGTCCATATCAACACTCCGGCATGCCGCGTTGAACATACGACTCGCTCGAATTATGAATGAGTTTTGCCTGTAGGTGGTATTCACTGTTGGTGTGTGTAGTAAGTGTGATTTACGTAGGAATGCAGATGGCACACGCAGCCCAATTTTGCTCACTAGTTCATTAACGTCAATCGTCCCTTTCGCGATTCTGAACAGCAATGATAGATCTGCAATTTTTCTTCTTTCCTCCAGCGGAAGAAGGTGAATTTTTTTACACCTGCTATAATAATCGGGCAAATAACAATTGGAACGATATTGAATGTACCTCAGAAACTTTCTCTGAATGGCCTCTAAGCGATTTATGTAGATATTATAGTTCGGGTTCCAAACTTGAGAGGCGTACTCAAGGTGACTGCGAACCAATGAACAGTACAGAACTTTGACAGTTTTTATGTTATTGAAGTCTGCTGAGACTCTAAAGAGGAAACCTAGTGATCGGGATGCTTTGTTTATTATATTTTCTATGTGAACGTCAAACAAGAGTTTAGAGTCAAACGTCACCCCGAGATCCCTAATCGTGCTCACTCTAGATATTGTGGTATCTAAGAGCTTATAGGTGTGTATGATAGGGATAGGTTTACGCGTATAAGTGCTAACATTACATTTAACTGGATTAAGGTCAAGCTTATTGTTTATACAGTACAACTGAAATCTTTGAAGATCCTCTTGCAGTAGCATAGCGTCATTAATAGAATTTATTTGTTTCATTATTTTCATATCATCTGCGTATAATAGAATTTTGGAATATCGGAAACTACTACAACTAAGCTACAACTACTCCTGAACAAAAATACTATAAGAACTAGATATTAAATTAAAGAACGATTCATTCTAGGTAAATTAAGGAGACCTCAATACTTACCTATCTCCGAAATATTAACAGAAGTGAATCTAATTTCATTATCAACTTGCAATAACAGAAAAAATATCTAGCTAAATTAATAAGTAGCTAAACAGTACTTGAGGCAAGAGAGAAATCTTTTAAAAAAGGAACGTTGCGGCCCCAGGTAACCGTTTCCGTTTCCAATAAAAAAAGTCGAGCCTCCGGCTGCGAAACGAGAAATAAACGGTACGGACTCTATAGAAATTGTACTGAGCAATGAGAGAGAACTTCAGTAAAATATGCTGGTTTGATTTTAAATACTGGCTGAAAATATAGTACAGCTGTATTCATTGAAGTAAAAAAGCTGATGATATTATATGAATATGGACGGAGCAAAAGTGATGCAGGGATCGTAGTGCATGGCGTTTTGTAGTATAATACTAAGGCTATTTAAATTAATACAAATAAACAATAAACAACTCAAAACTCACTAGTATCTAGAAACACTATAAAGCGAAAAATAAACTGTCTATTTGAAGTCAGTGGCAGGGCAAATAGGTATTTAATAGACTACGACCCCGCCAAAATCACATTCACACCAAACCTACCAAACGAAAAAAGAATCATCAAAATCAATTCATAACCTACAGTGGAATGGGACACTTTCTTCCTTTTTTCAATTCCGTTAAAAACACTAATGCGTAATCATTTGAATACCATAATATATTAAACATGTGATTCAATTTGAAGAACTCGATCAATCCAATAACCTCAATTGATGTGCAACCATTTGCACGACACGTCCAAAATTGAATGAATCTGTACAATTTTATTTCAAAGTCTTTGGTAATATAAATGATTAGATAAATTATACCTTTCAATATAAACTGCCGTGTCGGGGAACACACATTATCGTTCACGGTATGTATTATTCCTTATTTCTTTCATCATCCGTCTTTTAAGTGTTTTGTGAGTTCACTTAGAGGATTTTTTTATGGTGATAAGGCGGCAAACGAGCAGGCGGCTCACCTGATGGTAAGTGATGACCGCCGCCGATGGACATTTGCAACACCAGAGACTTGCAAATGCGTTGCCAAACCCCTTAGAAACCGTTCAGGTTTCTTAAAATAGAGAACTGACAGCAAACGGAATTCCCATGCTGTCAGAATAGTCACTCCCCCAATGAGCTCTGGTAACCTTACTCACTCGCAGAAAGACAACTATTGTTGATTCACTGCGGTCTTCTGTAAGGCTCACTTAGAGGATAGGGTCAGTAGCATTTTAAACATCGAAGAAATGATTAAAAAAATGATGGAGACGACTGAATTGAATTGTTTCACGTTTTATTTATTAATTCAATTGACTCTTATGATATTGACGCTTATCATTCAGATAAAATCTTAAATCTAATTATTATGTTTGATTTACTGTTTCAAGCGAAAGTTCAGTTCAAATATAACAGTAATGACAGTTGACAACTTCATAGTTCAGAGTGACCGCATGAACGAATGTGAAATATTGATTTAATTTTAGAGTTAATTAATCATTATTAGGTTACTGAAATGTGCTATATTGTGTTCAAACAGACCGTAATTTAAGAATACCCGTAACCGTAATATCAGAATTCTGTAAATACTTCGCAGATTTTATGGTGATATTCTTGCTCATGTTAGACCACTAACATGAGCAAGAATATCACCATATCAACCATTTAAACCAAATTGTTTGAAAAAAAAAACAAATACACAGTAAAGTATTTTAGTAAATACGTATCGTATTTTTCATTAAAAATCTCAGCTATAAAGCGGGCCATTCACAAGCAGTCGGCGGCTGACAATAACCGCGACAATAGTGTCGCATTGTGCTTGCCACGGAGTTTGTATACCTACAATGCGACTTTCGTTACGGACGCTCATATTTTTTTGCTTCGCCGAGTGATGCGATTGTTGCGACGATTTTTTAGTGAGCGTATCGTTCTGTTAAAGGGATGTGTACATACCTATATTATGATGTGTATAGTGAGTATTTTTTGTGTACTATAGTATGGTAACGTATAGGGCTATAGGCACCGACCTGCTTTTACCCATATATGATGAAGACGGCTCCCGGTTTGCCCAGATGCAGCTTAATATAAATATTTTAGATGTTTCGACAGTCCTCAAACCTACTCAACCCGATTATAGGGCAGTAACAATATCGTCAGTGATTGCTACCAATGATTGCTAAACTATACGACAACTAAATGTGATGGCTTAGGGTTGAATCAATCTATCAATTATCTCCAAACCATGTAATAACCTTGAAAAATGCAGTTGAACCTTCCAAATAGATTGATCAGCGTAATTATAATCTACTTACGATCTGCACTAAATATATACATGCTAATAAATAAAAGCTTATAATACATAGATCAACGAGAAAAGATTATAAATATACTTGGAATATGCCTCGTTGGTCTAAATGATAAATTATAAATGATGATAAATGATATTTATTTCTGTAAATAGATCTTTTCAAGACAGTTTTACAAGTCATGTATGTATAAGATATATTTTAGGAACTAAATGGCATCGGCATTTCCTAACTGACGACCTCTGAGAAGAAATGCCGAAACTAACTCAGAGAATCATGGTCTCTTTTGAAGTCCAAACATGTTTGTTTACAATATGTGAGCCTGACGATGTAGGTCAGTCTGAGATGGCCTTTTGAAGAAAGCACCAGTGCAGCTTTGAGTTGACCTGTCCATACTGACAGCACGCATACATCAGCCATCGTGTAGCTCAACCATTATTGAGGGAGCTCCACGACCCGACGCACGACAGTGCAAGATAAGTGGGTCTAGTGGTCGGACAGAGTGATTGCCGAACAAGAGGTCCTGGGTCGATTCCCAGGTCGAGCATGGTTTTTCTATGAAATTCTCAGTAGCAGCTCGGAGTTTGGATTCGTGCCCGGTTGATGGCAATAGGCTCGCCCCCTATTACATTGGACCTAAAACATACCGGCGAAATGTGGGTGTACATTAGTACAGCCGGCCTAACCCTTCGGGGACGACAGGCGTGATGGTATGTATGTATAAATATAATTGGAAAGCCAACGTGAACGATTCAACACGTTTCGCCGTTCCGTTTCTATATTTTTATTAACTCCATCTAAGTTTTATTAGCCTCACCACTGCCTAATCAGAAATAAACTCTTGAACGCCGCCGGATAAATCTAATCAGCGCGCCAATCAATCCCCATTTCTTGCTCTATTTGCCAACGAGCAGTCTATACGTCAGCAATTATTATTCTTACCCAACTAATCGGAACCCAACACGACCCACATCCTCCATACTTCAACAACCGTAGATCTAAAATTAATTAACGCGATTCTAGGCGTGGAACAGAAATATAAAATTAATAGTGCAGTCAGTCAAAGTTCACTATGGTACAGTCTAACAACCTAATTGGTTTACATGCAACTATAGACTGATCCATGTGTAGATGTAAGCCAATTAGCTTGTTAGAGTGTACTATTACATTATCCTACTAATATTATAAACGCGAAAGTTTGTAAGTATGGATGTATGGATGGATGTTTGTTACTCTTTCACGCAAAAACCGTTTAACAGATTTGAATGAAATTTAGAATACATATAGTTTATCACCTGGATCAACACATAGGCTAAATTTTATTTATAAAGCCGCGGGATGCAGCTAGTATTTCATTAAATACTCTGGTAGTATGTGTGTGACAGAGTTTCCTAGTGTGGTTACCAGTTTCCCACTGAGGTCGATTTTAACAAATAATGTATGTAAAGTTTAGCTGAAAGTTCCCTTAGTGGAAGCAAGCCTATTACTGTCCCACTGCTGGCTACAGGTCTCCTGTAATTTGAGAGAGATTAGGCTATAGTCCACTACACCGCTTAGAGCGGAAACTAAACATAACATGGTTAACAAAATATACATTGGTAAACTAAACACGCCATCGAGTGAGTGTCTCAGGCATACAGGTTTCTTCATGATATTTTCCGTCACTGTTTGGGCATGTGAAAAATACGCACGTGATCTCGGAAAGCCAGTGCTTCGTACATATATTAGCTCCGTGTGGGGACTGAACCCGCAACCTGTGACGCGCGAGCCGATCGCTCAGCCACTGCTCCAATTACTAACCATACATATTATTCTCTGAAATTAAACACATAACAGGAAAAAAAATTACACACAAATCGTAAAAAATTACGCATATTTCGATTGGAATAAATTGCCAATGTTGTAGAGGATATTACGTGAACGATCGTAAGGAAATCGAATAAAAATATGAAGTATCAAGTTAGATTTCAAATGGAAAACATCATGTTGGAGACATGCGTTCATATTTTTTTATTTTATTCTCATTTTTTTTGTGTCAAGTTATGTAATCTGTCTACAATTCTGTTAATGTCAACTAAGAAAGTAAAACATCACAGATAAAAAAATGACAGAGAATATACTTCAACTGCAATACAACGAATTAAGAAGGTAGGTATGCCAAAATGAAAGTTTAATTATTGTTTAACATCAAAGTTGATTTTGTCAATGTGATATGTTGTATTATGACGTATTAAAACATCCAACGCAATCAATAAATTCATACATACCTACAATTTGTATCCTGTTGATATTCAAATTAAATATTCAAAAACTATTCCAGAAAGCATCGGTACATATGCATCATTTTAGGTTCTACATAACACTAATGAGGGGCGAGTCTATTCTCATTAATCTATGATCCATTTCTATCATTACCTATTCGGCCATCTATCATTTACGAACAATAAATTCATCGTTACAAAACATTAGTTCTTCCGCCCAACACCGGTAGTATGCGGGGATTAATCGAGGCTACATGATATATATCACCACTTCATCTTTTTCACACCGACTTTTGAAGTTGTATTTGGTCTACCGTAAAAGGTGGAAATTTTAACGGGAGGTAGGTACTCTTTAAGAGAGAGAAAGATAAAATACAAGCAAAATTTAAGGCTTGTGATTAAGTTATAACCACATGATGAGCCGTGGTAGCCTAGTGGTGTGACCAGTGGACTGAGATGTCAAAGGTCTCGAGTTCGAACCCAAGGCCCACTGACTTTTCGGAAGTTATGTGCGTATTTATCACATGCTCAAACGGTGAAGGAAGACATCGTGAGGAAACCTGCATGCTTGAGAGAATTCTCGATGGCATGTGAAGTCTGCCAACCCGCAGTAGGCTAGCGTGGTAGACTATAGCCTAATCCTAATCCCTCTCAATTTAGAGGAGACCCGTGCCCAGCAGTGGGACATTAATGGGATGATGATGATGATGATGATGATTAAGTTATAACCACACTGATTAATGGATATGGAGGTTAAGCTGTTCCAGCTAAGGTCACTCTACATATTTATCACACAGGTCCCGGTTAAAAGTTATCGACCATCGTTAGTAGTTATTAGTAACCCGAAAATATTGACAACCAGTTTACCCTTAGCATATAAGTATTGCCCAGTTCCGAGAACTGCAGAGTTCGGATAGCAGTCGTCTAAAGTGCTGCTATTCAACCACGTGCACTTACACTGGAAGCCACCCAAAACATAGTTAGGCAAGACGCTCTGAATATAATCCTCCTTAGGTTACGATTGATGCTTTTTTATACCACAAGGAGAGAAGAAGATGGAGAGCGATTACTGTAACCTATGAACGTTTGCAACACCAGAGGTGTCAATCGCGCGTTGCCGACACTGTAATAACCTTTTCACTCCTATGACGACCCGTTTAGCTCAGCAGTAGTTAACGCTACCTGCTGTACTATGGGCCCCGGGTTCGAATCCCGGTAGGGTCAAATGTTTGTATGGTGAGCATTAACATTTGTATCCGAGTCATGGATGTATCTATGTATAATATGTATGTATTTCCAAAAAAAATATGTATAATATATGTAGTATATCAACCAACTAGTATCCGTAACACAAGCGCTGTGTCATAATGTCCAGTTTTTTTTTTGATGCTGTAAAAGATCTGAGACGTCTGCAATATACTTGCTTCGATAAAATCCGTTAAAAGTAGTTTCACTTCAATGTTTGTTTCTTTCATTAATTGCCAGTCATTTTTTAACCGTCTCTTACAAAAGGCTCTTAGGAAGGCTTATATTTGAGTCACAGTCACAGTACCGCCTCCGCCTTTCCCCCTCCCACCCCTTACAAACGCCTTTATCATTCATTTACCCCGGTAACTGTAAATAAAGTGATGTATCGACTTTTTCCATTAGCCGTGACACGCTGCGATTGGAAACACCTGTCCTCAATCACTGCGATTGAGTGCGGGGATGTTTTGATAGTTTAACGTTTTAACATTTAAATCATTAATTTTTTTATTGTTAGAAGTTTCAATTGAATGCACACAATTGTTTTATTTATAAATGTTGACTAAATGTTGTATAACACTAGGCTTTTTTCTTGTGTGTTTGTGTTTTTTTTTTATACCACGTGGTTGGCAATTTTTTTTTTTTAAAACGTTTCCCCACACTTGGATTTTCTCCTGTGTCTTGGGTGTGTTTACAAACATATATTTTCACATACACAGACGCCCAGACCCGGAACAACTACCTGTAGAACGTACAAATATTTGCTCCGTGCGGGGATCGAACCCGCAACCCGTGACGCACAAGCCGATCGCTCAGCCACTGCGCCACCGAGTCGTCCACAATATGCTTACGGCGCGCCTGATAATAAACGGTAACCGTATCCTATAGACGTTTGCAACACCAGAAGTGTCGCTTACCAACTGTAGAAACCGTTTAGGTTGCGTAAAATCGGAAATATATTTTTACTAGGTAATGTTAAAATAAAAATACTATTTACAGATTTTATCAATACTATCAATAAAACAGGATAAAATCAGCAAAAGTAATTTAAATTCAAGATCAAATATTCGTGTATGTGTATTTAATCAGTACCAATTGAAGTTTATCTTAATTGTTATAGTGTACAATAAAACACACACCGTCTATCTATTTTATTTTCCGATTAAATAAATCCAAAACACTGACAAAGTTATTCCACTAGGTACTTGAATAAATACTTGTATATTTTCTCAGCACATTACATACTTCAAAGCCAATATGTACGTTTATTCGGCGGGCGTTACCTCCCTAATGGATTATGCGAGTCACATAATTTAATCAGTTGACACCTATACAAGGGTACTTTATGTCAAACTCATATTACCCACCTACATAATTATTTTACTATGAGAAATGTTTTTTACGTTATTTAATACGTACTACCGAAGTTACTAAAAATATGTCATAAAAACACAAAAAAAGCATTTAGAAAGTTGTTACATACACGAATTTATAATTTTACAAGAGGCTCACACCGACTTGAATAAGGCATCAACCACATAACCACAAAAATAAATTATCAAAATTTGTCAAACTGTTTAGGACGACAAAAATGATACAGAACAGTACAGGCACACTGGATTTAAAAAAAACATATAAAAAGATAATATTTGAATACTAACGAACTATATTTTAGCCAATATTTCTGTAATAAAAATAAAAAAACGCAAATTAATTATTGTATGCCTAGCATAGTGGAGCTGTGAGGCAAACCAAAGAAACCCAATAACATCTTTGTACCACTGGCTCACAATACAAAATTTTGGAGGACTTTTACTGTAAGTAAGTAATATTCATATTTCCTACTTATTTTATAAGGTTCCGCACGTTAAGAGGCACAAAGAAGCTTTTATACGATCATTTCGCTATGCGTCTAACTAGACAAGACGTTTTATCTCAAGAAGGGATTGTATACTACACTACACAGATGTCCCTGCCTTTTATTTTCGTTGGAGTAATGTGTGATGCTTATCTTACCTATAAATTGCCTGGGAATATGATGTCACTGGTACTTGAACGATTTTATCTAGCTTACTTTCATTGTAAGATGATTACAAGATGTATCCTTTCTGCATAATTCATATAATTCACATCTAACTGTATTATTCTCATATTGATATTACATACATAAAGGAAAACACCTCCAAGCTTTTTGATACACACGCACCAGCTAATTAGCTACTAGTGAGTTTTACGGAATAATAATAATAATAAAAATAAAAACATTGTGAAACAAAACAACAATTTTGTAATTTTTATTTAATTCGAAGGAGTATCTTTGGTATTTCTTGTCGGTTTTTTTCCATAAGACCTACATCTTGAAACCGTGCAACTAGTTTTTGACAAATCAAAAGTATATATAGTATTGGTATATTCGAAATAATACATTTGACTTTGACTTCATAAATGGCGTACTTTCCTAAATGGTGTAATATAAAAGTGTCGTACTTAATTAAATTCTTTCAAGCACCAAGCTAATTAGTGCTCCGCCATATCACGGGTCAATGACCCGGGTCGGGTGCCTTATAAAATCTGTAACGAGATACTCCGATGCGCTTTAGTGGCCTACATGAAAATGTAGGACAATTTTTTAAGGTAATAAACTGTCGATGGTATGATTTGGAAGTCATTTTGTACATCGGATTTCAAGAACTTTTAAGTTTTTTTTATTCGGCAATAACAATGTCCTACATCTTCAGCTACTAGTTATATGTGTGAGTGTATGTGAGAATTTGTGACACCTGATAAAAGCCTTTTTTTATAATAAGAAAGAAATAAATAAAACAATAAGGTGAATCATTACTACAATTCACTCGAAAAGCGACTTCATTTAACTTGCCTCATAATTCAAAATAAAACATTTTTATTATTCATATTTGTTACCGTCGGGAATGTTGGAAAATACAATCTCCATTATTCACAAGAAAGTATTAAAAATGAAATTGAAAATGTGGAGAGCAAAATATTATTGTGTAGATTAGCTACGCCGGCCGTAGGCTGGTGCTACGCGGTTGGCGTAGCTGGGTGCTACGATTTCGATTGTAAGAAAATCCTTTTCCCTGTAGCAACAAGCCACGCCGATTTTGGATTTTATGTCTTAAATATCAAAGATTATTGTAGGTGACTTGAGTAACGAGCTTACACAGATTTTGGATTTTATTTCCTAATACTATATTAATAAAGGTTATTTTAGGTGAAGTCAATTGTAAAGTCACTGTAACACATATTATTATAACTGCATCGTGGGTCTAGCGGTTGTTAATGCGACTGCTGAGCAAGAGGTCTTGGGATCAACTCCCAGGTAAGCAAAGTGCAACTGGATTTTTCTACGAAATTCCCATGCTTGGAGTTTGGATTCGTGCCTGGTTTATGACAATAAGCTCGCCAATATCACATAGGACATTCCGGCAAAATGTTGGTATAATAGTGTTTATTAGTACACCTCTGCCTAACCCTTCGGGGACGACAGGCGTGATGGTTCGTATGCATAAACAGCATGATGTAACTGAGACCATCAAACTTCTGATAAACTTGCACAAGAACAGGTAGGTGGCTGGCTTCTCAACAAGGATATTAGTAATGGATGCAGCAATAATCTTGTAACTACAGAACTTGTAAACTTGGTCAGACTTGCGGACATAACATCCAGGTTGACTTGAAGGTAGTGCTTCGTCGACTTAGCAATAAGTAAACGCTTAATTTTCTGTTTTGTGTAAATAGCTTAGTTTTTCTAATTTGTATTTTTATAAATTCAAAAACAAAATGGAGCAAACAAAACCCACTATCGTCAAAGTGTATGAGAAACACGTTCACACCAGGTCTCCTCCCGATGTTTTCCTTCGTCGTCTGAGCATGTGATAAATTCGCAAATGACTTCGAAAAGTAGTACATTATTAGTAGTAGTATTATTGTTTCATAAAATTATTCCTCCAAACTTCATTTCCTGTAGGAAACCTAAAATATATACATATTTATATAGACATTTAATAATAAAAGCAATAATCTAGTAACTTGTTAACTTTGTCAGACTTGGTGTCGTAACATCCAGATTGACTTGAAGGTAGAGCTTGGTCACCTTAGCAATAAATAAACACTTGTTTGGGACGGACATTGATGGATATTATTTTATTAATTTTATTTCCCAGTATCGTTTGCCCGCTTAGAATTTGTAATTTTATTCCATCTGCTTTTTTATAAATTTGTCTTTTGAGAAATATAATATCCTATTACTGGGACATTTAATTAATTTATTATGGCCATTCGCTTCATACAATACTTGCTAACATAGTCGGAGGAGTGAAAAGATTTTAACAGGGTTGATAACGCGTGAGCGGCGTCTCACGTGTGCAACAAGTGTTGCAAACGTGTATAGGATACGGTAACTGCTTACCTACAAGGGTAAGTTAAGTTGAGCGTAAGTTAAGCGTAATTTTGTTTGCCACAATCATGGTATAAAAAACAGTAGTTATTAGTAATAATGGATTTCATTAAAATCTGTATTTAAATAAATAATAACAAAATTAAATTAGTTTCTAATCAGTATTCTCGTTAGCGGGCGGTGCCTCAGATGGTTCAGGTTTCATGCAGGTCTGAGCGCCGCAGCGGTTGGAGCAGCACTTGAGGGCTCTCGGGCAGTCGGAGTCACTGGTACACGTGTGGCTGCAGACCCATGGACCACGGGGGTTCTCCGGACACAGTCCTGGCTTCACTGGAATATTCAGAAAAGAGACAAATAAGCAGTGTATTCAAAGTAAGTTTGTATGTTGCTAGAAAGTTCTAAACATCAATTAAATATCTGTTTTTTTCATAGAGTTTTATTAGATAGTATTTTAGGTTTTCAATAATTATGTAAGATTAATTTAACTTAGCCTGTGGTTATATGTAGCGAATTTTTAAACTATGAATCATTTCCAAGGTCTCCAAACAAATGTCATACAAAAAAGGAGAATAAGTAACGGTCAATGTATGAATCAAAAAATTTACTTGAAAGTATGAATAAATTTAATTAAAATTCGACTTTTCCTTTAGTTTGACTAATGTCATTGCTTCGCAGAATTTTAGATGCTTGTTGTTTTGTCCGATGGTGTAAAATCAGTACTATTAAAAAAATGTGTGATATATTTCATACTTTCCTGCATATTTGTAGGAGATATCTTTAATCATCGATATTTTTGCGAAGCTAGTTAATAAATTATACATTTTTCTTGATGTAAATATACATAATATATAGAAAAACATCATGACTCTTAGTCGCCTATCATTTGCACCGCGATTTAGGAACCTTTATTTACGCAATACTTTTATCTTTTTTTAGCTTCTGACAGAGGTATCATGATATTAAATAGCCTTTTACCTACTTTAAGAATTGGGCTATCAAGTGACACAAGAATTCGAATCAAATACGACTCGTAGTTTCATTGACAAACTAACTACTCTTCAACGTTATATAAAAGATAAATAAAGCATTAATTAAAAAAACACATTCTATACTTCAACAATACGCGCTGAATGTACTAGGAGAACATGAATAAGGAAGGAATCTACGAACCTAAGTTCACGAAGTGCCTCTCAGTCATCGCGTCGACGCACATAGCACCACCACACGCGGTAGGACAGCAGAGCTGCTTCTCATTGGCGCATGGTGTACTAGGGCCGCAGGATGCGTCACATAGGTCCACTGGCAGCGTTGGTGGGCAGGAGCCTTTGCATGATGAAAGACCCACCAGGCTTAATAATACTGGAATACGAGAGAAACTAATAAAAAAAAATACATCCATACACTCACGCCTTTTTCCCATGGGGGGAAGGCAGAAAACAAAGAACGCCACGCGCTAAAAATCTAAAAAAATATGTTGCTAATAATCTAATATATAAAATTCTCGTGTCACAGTTTTCGTTGCCATACTCCTCCGAAACGGCTTGACCGATTTTGATGAAATTTTTTGTGCTTATCCGGTATCTATGAGAATCAGCTAACATCTATTTTTCATCCCCCTAAAAGTTAGGGGTAGTCCACCAACCCCTATAATGTGGCAAAACAACGTTTGCTGGGTCAGCTAGTTTATTATATAAATTACAAAATATTGAAAAAGTATGTTACAGTTTTCTTTTATATTCAATTCATCATACAATAGCATCTCGATATCTCGAATGTCAATGGATTTCCCTTAAAACAACTTCGACTTACTTTTCGGGTCTAACGAAAAAAAGTGATAACACTGCAAAAAAAACCCAATAAACAATTTATGAAGACGTCATTGATCAGAAATTCATAAAATTTTGATTTCTATTCAAATGAAGTGTTCGTTTTATGAGTTGCTAAGCCGTCGCCGTATAAATTATTAATAACGTTGCTTATAAGCCTCGTTGGTATTCAAGAATATTCTGTGAACAATCGTCTTAACTCCAGCAAAACATAAAATTATTATTTGTTTACTTTTATAAGCCACAGATATTACTTTATCTGTACAGTTTAAAGTCAAATAGAACTTAAGACATTATAACTTTTACATTAATCTTAAAAAATAAGTACAAATTTTATCGCGGTACTTTACATATTTGTTTTATTTAGTTTATTCATCCCCAGTCTATTATCTCCTAGAAAGACATATCAGTGTTGCTCTCTTATGTATATGTATAATAACTATAGGTTTATATTATTATGTAGTCAAACATTATTTAAATGATAATTAAATATTACGTTATTACTTACGATATGTAAAACACACAAAACATACGAAAAAATATGTTGCAACGGAATTTACATTCTCGTTAAATATGATAATTTCTAACCATGCTTAAAGAAAATTGCAGGTATTAAACTATATTTGAGTAACATTTTAATATATAACCCTATGACAACGATATACAATAAACCCCACTAAACTGAACTAAACACATAAAACGTCACATATATTATATTTAACTTTTTAAGAAAATTTTAAAAATAACGTTTCTTTACCTTACGTAACAAAAATAAAGTATATAAAACTCACCAATAAAAAATCCACAGTAAGACATTTTACACCGGCAATAGACGCACACATTATAACTACGAGTAGCTTGCTGTGTTTATCAAACGGGTGACACAAATAACAAGTGACCCACGGGCGAAATATATAAACAACTATTAAAATGGTATTTAAATTTGTACATGCATCATTCTTTCCTGAAAGGCCGGCAACGCGTTTGCACGCCCTCAGGTGTTGCAGATGTCCATGGGCGGTGGTAATCCCTTACCATCAGGTGAGCCTCCTGCCCGTTTGCCCGCTTATTTACATTTAAAAAAAACATGCAAAACAATGTTGTGCAAATTGCAATAAAAGCTTGCTTAAATATGAGTTTTAATTAAGATAATTTCAACATACTAAACTAGTGTTTCGATTAAACTGGGGAGGTTTAATTAACAGAACTTATTGATAGATAAATGATATAAAAGTTTGAAATTAAATATGGCGTTTAAGATTATTTCAACAATGAATTAAAACGGAACAAATACTTTTTATAATTATTGCAATATAGAGCATGTGCATATTTTGTTCGACAACTTATAGTACTGTATGTATCGTGATAATGTCAATGTGATAACTTTGTGATTCTGGATGAAGAACGAAGTATTTTATTTTCGTTTTATTCTAACAATAAATATGCAAATGAATAAGGAAAATGACACAACTATTATACCTAATTATTGTTTTTACTATTGAAGTTACAGTTATGAGCACAAATTAATAACAATTAATAAAATTGCATTTGACTTGAGTTTAGATGTCTTAATTAACCAAAAATGGGAACAAAAAATAAGAAACAAAGTACCAAAATACACACTGCATTATGAACTCAATGTTAATTTATATAAAATACAGTTTTTCAGAGGAGTCTCAAATATACACCAGCAGTTATCTAGTAGGCAAAGGCAAAAATTACTTTATGGTTTTCATTCTATATAAAAAAATACTACATATTATAATTGATACTAAATGATATTGCTTCATATAACATTTCAAGAAATGACTATGTTATTGGTAGATCGCTCTCAAGGCGGATCCAGCGGGTCACCAGCTTACCTTGGGCTGGGTTCACTATAAAATACTTACTTAATCCAATTGGAGCCTGTATAACTAGAACATATGACCCCCTTCTAGCTTGAAAGGTGGATCGCATCTATTTCAGTCTAGCTTTCTTCCAATATAGAAGTTATGAAGATTATTTAAGATCTTGTTTGTATGCTACGGACATATCCCCGACATTGGCAAACCAAACATGTACATAGTTGGAGCAATGAGTATGCAAACTTTCACTCTGCGCCCGAATTTCATATCAACGTGAAATCTAGCGATTCGAAGGAACTTCCACCTTATAATTTTGGTATAAGGTTTGAATTGAAAGATGCGTTTGCTTGATTAAACTTAAGCCTTGTGCTCATAAAGATATTCGTATCAAAGTGATTTCAGCTTCGTTCTCGAAGTTACTGGGACAAGTACTTTGAGAAACTAGTTGTATGTCGCCTTTAGAGATGCTAAAAAGAAACATATTGAACATTTTCACGAAGAAACAACCTTTATTAACAAAATCCTATTACATTATTTTATTCAAATAATATTAAGTAGTATGTACCTATTCATGATTTCTTACACTTACATCAAAATAAGACATTGAAATAGCTGTAAAGGATCCGAAACGTCTTAATTAAATAACAACAGGGGTTTAACAGGGTCCGCAAGAGGTCGGCGCGAGACCTCTTGCTAACCCTGTAAAAACCATATCACCTTTTTTTAATAAGCTCATGCTGTAGGCGTTGGGGAAAACATCGGCTGATAGCACTTTCCACAATCTGATTATTATTGTATTCCATTATTACAGTGCCCACTGTCATCTTGACCTATGGCCCCAACAAAAAGCCAAACATCACGCGAAAGCTGACAATTGTATGAAACAGACCTACTAGTCGCCTGTTATCTTCAAATCCGCGTCACGACGATACGATTCTAAGAATGTTTGGCGCCGATTGAAACGGTTATCTGGGGGTCAGCGTTGTCAAGTTCATTGATTGATAGTTACGAGTACATCTTTGTAATTATCATTCAAAAACTTATCATTTTTCGTGACGATCACAGTACTTACATTTAGGCTACTAATCGTCGAAAGGACGGAACCCGGAACCCTTCGCAGTTCATTATAAGAAATCTGTGATAGCCTAATGTTGTGCCCAGTGGACTGTAAAACTCTCGGGTCTTGAGCTCAATCCCGAGGCACATAAGAATGACTTTTCGAAGTCTCTCAAACGGTGAAAGAAAGCATCGTGAGGAAACTTACATGGCTGAAAGAGTTTCTCAATGGCGTGTCAAATCTGAGAACACACACTAGGCTAGCACAGTAAACTATAGCCTGAACCCTCTCAAAGGAGAGATAAACCGGCGATAAAATACTTATTACTACATCAACCTATCTAATTGTACTGCATCAACCATTTAGTATCCGTAACACTAGTTGCTTAGCTCGGAAACAGATGGCGCCGCGCGCGCGCGTTTATTAATGTTCATCTATATTTATTTATTTATTTAGTCCGACTGCTCCTTTGATTTGATGATCATAGTTGCGAGAGGGCCAGCTGAGAGTGAAATCCAAAGCCCGATTCCAAATGACACAAAGTTTAATGGGTATTTTACTATGGGATGGGGAGACAGGCGTAATGAATTGTATGTATGTATAGGTTATGCCCGAAGCGGTGTGTCTAAGATGCATATATTCACGTACAAATATGATCATGCTTAGGTTCTAAATGTCCAGCTGATGGTATCGTAGATGACTACGCTACCATAAGCGTGACGTATGTATGAACACACGTCATACTTGTAAAAGAGTGCAGTCTATTGGGAATGCCCGGCTCATACATGTCATGAACATTAAAATTCTCTCTATAAAACGGTTACCGGGTTATGTTTTGTTCTAACATTCACAAAACTCAGATAAAAACCTATCCTTTAATGTTGAGCAATTCATTTGGTGCTCTCATTAATATCTTTGAAAACTAGCGGAGCTCTGTCTTATTCATGGTATTCATTTTAGTGGAAATAATGTCATTAATTATGCCTGCGTCCGCCCGATAGTTGAAAAGTATTCGCGTAAATACCAGCGATTGAAATAAAGGGCATTTATTTTATCAATTTTAATATTGTGAAAGTATATATTAAAGCCAGAGACTGAAAATTAACAATTTTGTTGATTGCATTTTATGCTTACGTCGAGGAATACATATTTCAGTGATATGTATTTCTGTTAACAGATCTTCTGAACACACTATTACATACTGATTTTTACACTTACACGAATATTACATAGTGAAATTAAATTACTTTTTGTGGATTATATCGCGATATTTTGATAATATTTAATCCACATACTTCGTATCTTTTATAGCACTTTCACAGCATCAACCTTTTTACAAGTCATTGTTTTAATTTATTAATACTAGATGGCGCTGGCGTTTGCAAACTACCACTTCTGTGAAGAGTAAACTAAGCGCATAGCTCGAGAATGGCTCAACCAATTCGGCTATTGTTTTTGTATGTTCCTTAAGATACCACGGAAGGTTTTAAAACTAAAATTGACAGAACGATGTCTGTCCGAAAAGCCAGTAATAAATAAAATCGGTTCTCAAACAGAACAGAAAAACGTAATAAATTGTTGCCCAACATGAAAATATAAATAAAACGACACAATTAAACGTTTATATTAAAATAATAATAATATAATTAGTTAATAATACGAAACAAATCAGTTGTTTATGAACTTATCATCTTTCACGTCGGTACTAGCTAGATATTTGTCGAGCCACGCTTCAATGACTGGCAGATTTTCTGCCGACCACTTGGCTTCCTCTTTGATATTCCTCATGGATTTTTCTATGATGTGCTCAGCGGATCCGAACTGGCCTTGGTGTGCCTTGTACAATTGAGAGACTAGTTTAAGACCGTCTTCTGTAGTGAATTCTGCAGTCGCTGACGTGATGAGATTGTCCCAGAGATTTGTTCTGCTTGAGTACCTGTGGAATACGTATATTATATTTTAGACATGTAACGGTATTTAAAACTACAAGGTCCCCATTAGAATACATCGTATTCAGGAATGTGCTCCTCTAACACTCCCAGGGCTTATCCTCTCTTGTTTAGGCTTTTCTGTAATTTCATAAAACCAGATTCAATCATGTAATAAATTGTTCAAAACTCTAGCAAACTTCTCTAGTAAAATTTACATAATACATGTAAATTTTAGGTGAGATTCATAATAATTCAGTACAAATTAGATGAAATATAACAATGATTGTTGAAGATATCGAAAAACTTCAATAATATATGCAAATTAAGACAATTATGAAAAAAATAGGCACTAGGCTACGTATAAATTAAACTAAACGGTGAGTAACTTAGAAGTTAATATGTCTTCTGTTGAAGACTCCGGTTGAAATGCAGTTCGAGATCGATCTTCGCTTTAAAATTGAAAAAAAAACGCTTATCTATATATAAAAGGAGAAGCTGACTGACTGACTGACATATACGGCCTAAACTATAAGGGTGAGGAATATGAAATTTTGTACAGTGGTTTTTCTAACGTAGGGGCGCACTAAGAATTTTTTTTTTGAAATTCACTTCCCAGTTTTTTTTTTCGTTAAATTGCACGCGGACGAAGTCCCTGGGATCTTCTAGTCCAAAATAAGCTAAATATAGACTTTGAAATGTTAGCATAGCACTTATGCTCAGTAAAAAAAACTAAAACTTAGTCTTCTATACACTAAGCTATAGTTGGTAGCACAATATATCTAGTCAAGCTTCACGACTGTACACAAATGAGGTGAATTGGCGGATGCGGAGCGTAGCCATTAAGCCAGGCTACCTCTGTACTCTGTACCTATGCACTTCGCTACTAAACCCTTTGAGCGATGCAAACGTGATTAAACTAAGGCTCAGTACATATACGCGACGATGTGCCAACTTTTTAATATTTTTTCTGGACATTATGACACAGCGCCGTCTAGTTCCGAGCTAAGCAACGAGGCTTGTGTTACGGATACTAGTTGGTTGATGATATACTACATAGATATTTTAAGTTTTTTTTTTAAATACTCACATATCATACATAGATTCATCCGTGACTCTTTTACAATTTTAGCTCGTTGCCTAATATTTATTTTAGCACGCTACCTAATATTTAGTTGATGAACTAAGCAAGATATTCACACAAAATATACGATAATATTGGTTTCGAAGTGGATGATCAAAATATTATGCTTTTTGGAGGTTAAGGTACAGACTGATGTTTGTCTTCAGCCTAATTCAATCTTGTGACTAATTTTAGAAGTCCCTTCATTTGAAATAAGCAATATATTTACAATATTCCGATGTACGATTATTATAATCGCTTTAAAATCGTTTGACCGACTTTGCAATTTTATTTGTAGTTACTTCTGGTTCTAAGCTAAAAAAAACAAATATGGCGTTGCTCGTATGCAGCTAGGTCGAGCCATGTTTTATTGAAACAGAAGCACGCATGCTTCCCCTGTGAAAAGCAAACGTATTTTACCTGAAGTAAAAATAAAATAGGCTTTTGGGTCGGGATAATAATAGCCTGCATTTATATTCCTCGTTGTGTCATTTATCTCTATGCTTAAGAAAAATATTGATACAACCTTCTTCTCCAAAAAATGACGGTGATATTGTTTTTATGTCTCGATATGAAAAACTTCAAACTATTATGTTATCTAATGTCGAAATAAATAATAGTATCATGGATTTCCATACATTTCGCATGTAAATAATAGGTCTGTTTATTACTCTATAGCTATGTTTATTTCCTATCCAATGAGGAGTTCTACCTTCTATATGCTCAGGAGCTAGGAGCTCATCCTGATGAGATAATTTCGCACACCACTGAGAAAATCTCAGGCATTGTGAAATTGTTTTCAATGACGTGTGAAGTCTGTCAACGTACTAGGCTAGCGTAGACGCTCGTCAAATGGGAGAGACCTGTGTCCAGAAGTGGGACACTAAGTAGGTTGGTGTTGATGAACACAGGTAAGTAATTATTAGATAGGTACAGTCTATCAACGTAATTGGTACGCATGCAACTATCGACCGATCTATATGTGGATGTAAACCAATTAGCTTGTTAGAGTGTACATTACAAGATATTGAGTGAGTGACACTGCTTTTCTTATAATCCTATGGAAAGAACATCAAATTACTCACCTCTCCTTCAACACTTCCCAATGATTACTCAAGAAGTTAAACAGCGTTGTGTAACCAGACGCTGAACCAGTTAGCATGCTGAATATCAAGAACATATCAGTCTCTGAGAAGTTCCCATTTCCCTCTAGCATAGTGATGTTCAGAAGTCTGTTGATCTTCTCCTCGGATGAAGGGCATCCTGCCAATGTCTTGAGGATGTAGGTCCTCTCACTTTGCTTCCGTGATGAAGGGAAGTTTATGACTCTCTGAAGGCCAAACTCCCACTCTTTCATTGTGCCCCATTTAAATACCGGGCAGATGTACTGGTTTGATAGGCTGTGGACAAGAGGGAAATAAAATAAGAAAATAAACAAAACACTTGAGAGGCTTATTTATTCGAGATGGAGCTACTGACTTACACCAACAATTAAGCAACATGCTTTTATGTATTATGAATAAAACCTTTTGCCTATAAGACGCTAGTTAATCATTTGTAGAAGAGCTCGCCCAAGATTTTACATTAAATAGCCGCACTTGCAGTCAATGAGGTACTTACTAAGACATTACTTAATTCGTTTTCAATAATAAATAAAATCCACACCGAAAATAAAAATCTCTTAATCAAAGGCACATAATGAAGACAGTACACACATGGCTCACAAACATACACTCACGCCTTTTTCCCATGGGGGTAGGCAGAAACAACAGAATGCCACGCGCTAAGATCCCTGCATACCACTTTAAGGCAATTAAGGCAGTGTTTTACAATATTAATTATAAAAGCCTACTCATAATTTGAATGTACCATTTAGTTACTTATACGCATGTGGTCGAATCTTAAACAAAAACTATATATAAACTACTACCCTCAAACTACAAATAGTCCACTCCTTGTAAGTACGAGTCGCCTCAACAGTTATATCAAGCGTACACAATAGATGCTCAGTCAACAAACAATAAGATGACAATGCGAACGTGGGCGCCATTTTGTGCCTCACTGAATAGGTCTCTAACATAACAACATACAAACCCTTAATATGTTCTATTAAGTCTATTCAATCTGCTACCTACAATATTGTGCGATATAGGTCCTGATATTAATGGTTTCGTTTTATATATAAGATCAATTCAAAGGAGACCTTTCCCCATTGACGTTATCAGGGTTAGAAAAAAATATATAAAAAATCTCAAAAGTTATCTAGTCGGAGAGTTTTGAACTTGAGATTTTAAATAACGCGTTGATCTGTGATAGGAATACCATGAAGATGTTTTTGTAGGCGAAACAAGGTGAGTAAGATTTATATATTTGAAATACTTTTCAGAGTCAATATTTTACATATTTGTGTACTGCACGTCTACTTTGTGCGGTCTATCACTAACTTGTAAGATCATAAACATAAATGACCTAAAATCCTTTTCCTTTATGACATGATAGCACCAAATATGCGAGTTTCACAATGTAAGGCAATGTATGAAATCACCGTTTTAAGAAAACTCAATAGCTGCGGAAATCAACTGCCTTGCGTGCAATTCGGGGTTCTTTACGTCACTAATGAATAGGTTAAATTAAACGAGATCTTAAACCACATCGTCACATACCTTCAGGTGAGATTGTGGTCTAACGCTCACCAATCTCAGTTAAAAAAAATAAGAAAAATCTTCGCAGCGACCACTATGTATCAGACATCGTGTAGCACAGCCCTGATCTCGAAGCTCAGCAATCTACCGCTCGACGAAACGCAAATGACAGGACATTTGCGTAAGCACTTCAAAGGTCGTTCGTTGGTATTACGAATATTCAATGACCATAAATTATACTTAAAACTGGACAAGTAAAAACGAAACGTAACAAACAAAATTATACGCGTGATGGATTATAAAAAGGAGTCTATTTATATGTAGAACGTCCTTTATTGGATGTGGGTCCAACCCATACGAAATGTTCTATGGGGCACATTTATAGAAGTTAATTGAGTTAAATATTTTAGCTCACACACATGATGCAGATATAGATGTTTCCTTTGATTATTTTTAATAAAAGAATAGCGTTTTTGGTGTAGTAATTGCAATCGCAATAGCTGCTAAGTATAAAATCCTAAAAAACGGTTAATGATGAAATTTGCAAAAGACACAAAATGTAAAATCGTTAAGTCCAAAAATTCAGAGTGAATACAAAGAAAATACATACGGATTGCCTTCATCAGGGTTCTTCGCTTGCATCCATTTGCTGTACTGCTCCTGAGCGTCTCTGATACAGGGCTTGTATCCAGCCTTGCATAGGAACAACTTCGTCAAAGACCTCAGGTTCTTGCGCCAGGTCTCTTCGTCTTCTTTCTCATCCTTAGCCAACTCCTCATACAGAGGACTTAAAAGAATCCTTACGTATGCCTAAAAATTATTGCTATGACAATTATTGTTTTAATTTAATATTAGTACAAAATGACAGCATCAGAAGATGATAATTAGGACAAAATCCTTAAACACTTTATGTTATTGGCCTAGAGTTTGTAGACCGCACGCGACGTTGAAAAGTTGTTCAGAAAATACTGTACCAAATTGGAGTACTCATTAAAAATAAATATATTTTCAGAGTATGGCTCTCACATACGCTCGAGGCACCAGTTCTACTATGGAGGGACTAGTGTTATTACATCATGCCACTAATATTGCGTGCTTTGCGCCAAGTTTCGTTTATTTATACATTTATTTGGTTATATTTTTTTAGTATCCGTGGTCACAATAGTTCAAATGAGGACATTAGAGTGCTCAGTTCTACATTACCTGAAATTTCCCTTGCAGACATTGACATATGGGCCTGCCAATGTGATCAATCATGGTGAAAACAGGGTCCCATACTAGATGATGTCTTTCGTTCTTCAAGAACAGCGTCATGTTAAACGCAGTAGCAAAGGACAGTTCTCCAGCATACGCCAGGTTCCATGCGTCATGGAGTAGCTTCGCACGAGTCAGTTCAGGCATCATGGACCTTTTGTTGCTTTGGAGGAAGTTTGACAGAAGGTTCCAGTTGTCCTGGTCGTAGTTTACTGGATAAGGCGCTGGGGAAACAATTGAAATTAGAATTCTATGTATATTTAAAAATTGAAATCAGTGAACAATCTGCAAAAACAGAAGTAGTATCAAAAAATTTGGGGAATGAGTATTCAGAAAGCTACAAATAATATATTTTGAAAGACATGTCTTTACCGCCGTACGCAAGATTATAAAATACTATCTAACACGATTATAAAAATGCGACGTAAATTTTTAAAAGTTCTTGTTCATTTACCCGTTAAAAAAATAAAACTAAGAATACTATAAGGCGAAATAATACCAGCTTTACCAATGATATAAAATTTACTAAACAATACAATTTGAATAAATGAACACGCCAAACTTGAAGATTATTATTATTGACTAACAGAACCATCTCAGATATTAGGCACAAAAATATTCAAAGGGCATTTGAATTTTCATTGAAGCAAGATATCAACAATCAAGATGAAGATCGCTTCATAAGTCAAGATTACAATACGAAGATATGCAAATATCTAGTCTGGCCATTTCTCTATTCCGTTTCGGACAAACAAAGTGAATGGAGTATTATATTAAAGTGAATTTCAATAGGCACTTACGCTCCTGTCGTCAACAATTCTGTTTTTGAAAATAGAAGCCTTGTGCTATTTCTACATTATGTATTTCTTCTTTCTTTTTAGAAAATTAATGGGCTTTTTTCGTGGGGCAAAGAATATTTTGAAAATATTTGACAATTATTGTAAAAAATGACTGAAAATTTTCGAGAATTAGCCTGCCCCAAAAAAATGAGTGACAAAAATGGCCTGTACCTAATATAAGAACCACCCACATCTATCATCCTGGTGGTATAAAAAAAGTTGACGGAATTGCGACCATTTTTTTTCAAATTTCTTTTTTGTTTGAAAGCTGTTGCTTTTCGTGTGGTCCCATTTTAATTTGGTCCAGTTCTTTGACGTTGGTTTTTTTTTACAGTATCATAATTTATCATTTTTGAGGAGGATTTTAGGGCTAGTTCTAAAAGTCCTTACCGATCTCCTCAGGGTTGACTATAATGAATTTGTCCTTGCCCGGCATATCGCTGATCTTGAGCTCCTTCCTGTCCTTCATCCAGGCTGCTGGGTTGGTGTTCCTCATATCTAGGTTGTCTTCTCGGACTATCACCACGGGAGCCCACCAGGACATCTTGCCAGCTTCAGGAACGTCGTGGGGTCTCTCGCGAAGGTATACTTTCTATAGTAATTGCATGTTTTTTTTAAGAATTGATGCTCGCCACACAAGGCAATATTTACGAACACTTAACGGTTAATAATCCATTTACTATGTTACATTAAAATTTGGCTGTATAGAAAAAGCCGTAGATATGAAAAATATATTGAGTTCAGTCCCATTATTACAACAAACGCTGCAACTAACGCCATCTATGTCATGTTAAATGAACTTCGAACAAGCAAGGCGCGAGTTGCGTTATATTCCCACCAAAAACTTCTCGACTTGGATAAACCTAAAAACTTACCTGTTTTAAGTAAGTTTTAAACAGGTAAGTATGTACCTACATACGCGCCAATTTTAAGTCGCAAAAATATTCTATCTATTTTTTTTTTCTCTTTTTACTGCCAGGAATTATGACAACATCCTAATAGAGGTCTCACCTGACTGATGACAGCAGTGTTGCTATCGTAATGTCTGGCCACATTTATAAGCGGCAACCTGTCCTTGTCGATCCAGCTTTTGGCGACTGTTTTGATGTCCACCTCCTTCGGTATCTTGCCAGCTTCTTGCGCTGCCGTGTTCAGAGCAGTCCAGATGTCGTCACCGGTGAAGGTTTTGAATTTACTACAGATAATTCAGGCATAAGTATAGAGTAATTTGTTTTATCTTAGTGTTCAATAAACAACTTGATAAGTTGTATATTTCTTTTTTCAAACGTATTTTGTACTCCAAAAATGTATGGTTTTATCATTTCAAGTTCTGATTCGGAAATATATAAAAAAATATAACATACCTATAATTGAATTTCTGACCACAAAATAAAAATAGGTACATACGATTTTATGCAGGTTAATTTAATAAATAACTGACTGTTAATTAAGTAATTTTTATACAGATGCAATCTTAATCGAACACAGATTTTTGTACGTTACATTTGGTTAAATTAATAATTTTGTATTATTTAATGGAAATTATTCAATATTCGGAGCACCCCATGGCTAGTTTCAAGGCAAATTTATTTCAGGTATATTATGTAGTTGTAGTACAAAAAAAGAATATTGTTTACTAAAATATGGAAGGTAAAAAGTTATGATTATTTTTCACCTTTTCATTTTGTTTACAGTCTTGGTCCAAATCAACTTATGTTACATTAGTAACTTACCGTGACTCCAAGAACATCCTCAGTCCCTTCTTGAAGGTCTCCTCTCCCAACGTATAGTTGAACATGCGGAACAGCAGTTCAATCTTGGTGCAGGCCGTCTCCTGCTTCATGCCAGTGATACGGGAGTGAGGGTAGCGCTTGCTGAACTCGTAGTACAAGGAGTACAGAACGGTGAGAGGCCATTTGCCTTCCATTTCTGAGCCATTGTTGATCTGTGGGGAGATATTGAGCTTATCAACTTATTAAATATAATATAACTAATTGGTATGTTGGTCTGGTAGTCAGGGATGTGTTGTTCTTGACTCTGAATTGATTGACTTAATTAGGGAATTCTCATTCTTTTTTTTTTAAACGTTGCCCCTCACTAGGATTTTCACCTGTGTCGTGGGTGCGTTTACAAACATAAATTATCACATACCCGGAACAACGACCTATGGAACGTACAAATATTTGCTCCGTGCGGGGATCGAACCCGCAACCCGTGACGCACAAGCCGGTCGCTCAGCCTCTGCGCCAATCAGGTCGTCATTAGTAGCTTACTTTTTTAATATGTGTTTAGCTATTTAGTTTGTGTCTGGTTACTTGCAATAGGCTCGTTGCAATAGCCCTATGTTACATGAGACTAAAAGCAATGCAACGAACTGTGGGCGTCCTGTATACTACATGTACAACTGACAAACACTTTAATAGGATACGGGCATGATAGAAAATAAATAAATGACCCTAAGACTCGCGATACTTTGATTGTAAAGCAACCACAATTTATAAATTCGATTTTCCACCTTGAAAGCTGTTGCTGCAGCGATATAGCCAACGAGGGCCTTGTTGAGATGGGCATCAGACCACCAGGCAGGCGTGGTGAACGCGCCCAGCCACTGGTAGGACAACTCCTGAGCAAGCTGGATGTAGCCACGGCTGCTTAAGTCACTCTCCCTAAAAAATAAATTAATTTATCGTAATTATGTCACAATCATAGTAAAAAAGGTAATTATAGTAGCTTATTTCTTGTAACTGTCTCCTCATTTGATTAGCAGGAATTATCTGACAGCTATTTTGTTGAAAACCATTAAAAAAATTTCATAGCAAATATTATGCAAAAATTTTTTTAGAACACCAGTTCTATCTTTACACTTTATTTATATTATGACACTTTATAGTGTCACCATGTGATTTCTGACTTGATCTTGAGAGTCCATATTTGCTTACGCGTAGCTCCATTATTGCTCTGGGGTATATAATACCTCTCTGGGGTATATAATATATGGTAAAGATTCTCAGCAAATACTCAACTGACCTGAACACAATAAGTCCCCAGTTGTCGGCAGGCTTCACTCCTTGATAATTGGGCAGTGCTATGATGTCCAGACGCTTCAGAGGGAGAGGCACTCGCCAGAACGAAGCCAACTCCTTGAACACTAGCTTCACCTTCTCATCGATACCTGCCAAAGCTTCTAGGTATTCTGGTCTACCCCAAACACGAATTTCTATAAAAAGATGTTTAATATTGAAGTGCATGTTTCGTGTTTTCAAAAATCTTAGTGATTGATCATTATTATTAGTGTCGTTCTCGTTCTAATTGATCTGCCCGACGGGGGAAGTACCTCCACCTTACAGAAGACCGTAGTGAAACAGCAATAGTTGTTTTTTTGTGAATGAGTAGGGGAGTGACTATTCTGACAGCATGGGAGTTCCGTTTGCTGTCAGTTTAGTAGCTACCCTATTTTAAGAAACCTTCACGGTTTCTACAGAGTCGGCAACGCGCAAGCGACACCTCCGGTATTGCAGACGTGTATAGGCTATGGTTATCACTGACCATACTACTATAATACTAGGGCTACAGTATAACCCCTCTAGTTTTGAGAGGAGATCGATGCCTAGTAGTAAAATAATAATACAAACAAACTACTCACCAATCTCGTTTCCAATATCATCCTTAACTAGCGTGGCGTTGCCCAGCTGATTCAAATCCGCTATGACCAGCCCAAGAGTGAATGTCGACATCGGGGGTGTCTTCTCAAAGTGATCGCATACTGCGTCCGGCTCATCAGGACTGGGAATAAAATGTATAATTATTATAATTTCACAGACGATGCCTGTCTGTTGCCGCTATAGCAACAAATACTAAAAATAGAATAAAATAAATATTCCACATAGATTTACCTATGAAATGATGATGTTCGTCAAGACAAGTCAGACTCGCCTAATACTGGACTATTATTTGTCTTTATTAGTACAGTCAAACAAGCTTATTGGTATACATGCAACTATAGACCGTTCTATGTGTGGATGTAAATCAATTAGATTGTTCGACTGTAGGTACTATTTATTCAACGTACGTACGTATATTGTCAAGTTTGTGTCCATTGATTTCGTAGTGAATAAAAAACTATTTGAAAACACACAACTGAAAATGCGTAATGATTACGCATACATCATTATATGCGATTTGAAGGCACGCCTTCATGAATATAATGCATTGTGAATATGACAATATTGACGTAATATTTTGGTTCTAGTAGTTATCACAGTACATCTCTGCCCAACCTTCATGGAACGGAATGTGTGTTTATATTACCTACAGTTTATTTTCATAACAAAATCTTTCAGTTTCTAAAATTGGCTGTAAGATTAATGAGTAATGATTCATCAAACACGGTGAAGGAAAATATCGTGAGGAAATCTGCATGCTTTAGAGATTTACTCTATGGCCTGTGAAGTCTACCAACTCGCACTAGGTTAGCGTGTTGTATTATAGCCTAATTCCTCTCCAGTGAGAGGAGACTCGTTGCCCAGCAGTGGGACAAGAATTGGGTTGATGATGATGGTAATTATGGTAGTGTATGATTGAATGATTGTTTATTTCTGTAAATAGATCTTTTTAAAGACACTTTTACAAGTCATGTAATTTTTTTTTTGACATTGGCATTTCCTAACTGACGACCTCTGAGAAGAAATGCCGAATCAAACTCAGAGAATCATGGTCTCTTTTAAAGTCCAAACATTTTGGTTACATTATGTGAGCCTGACTATGTAGGTTAAAGTGTGAGATGGCCTTTTGAAGAAAACACCAGTGCAGCTTTGAGTTGACCTGTCCATACTGAGATCATGATAGCATATTATACTTACATATTCTCAGTCCTCGCGACAGGCACATTGCTCAGCGCGATCATATTCCTGGGACGTACCACGCTGAGCTCGAACGGTGTCTTGTACCCTGGCTCGTCGAAGCACGGGAACATGCGGCGGGCATTGTTCGGACGAAGCTGAGTTGCTGCTACAATCCTGGACGAGGTAGTAAAATGGATAAGGAGAGATGGTTCATTAACTGCTGCATGTAATTCCCAGCTAAGCAATAAAGCTTATGTTACGGATACTAGATAGTAGATACACAATAGTATGTACGTTTGTGAACACACATTTCTTATATACAGAAACACTGATGAAACTATATTAATATTAAAGATATGATAGCCTATTGTTGTGACAAATGGACTATGAGATCAAAGGTCTTGATTTCTACCCTAAGGCACCACTGACTTTTCGCCGTAATGTGCGTATTTATCACATGCTCAAACGGTGAAGGAAAATATTGTGAGGAAACCTGAACGCTTGAGAGATTTTCTTCAATATATTCGTGGACATATTCCTGGACATTATGACACACAGCGCTATCTAGTTCCGTGCTAAGCAACGAGGCTTGTGTTACGGGTACTAGTTGGTTAATATACTACATATATACTTTTTTGTTAATACCTACATATTATACATAGATACATCCATGACTCGGATACAAATATTTATGCTCATCACACAGACATTTGTTCCTACCGGGATTCGAACCCGGGACCCACAGCACAGAAGGCAGGGTTAACTACCGCTGGACTAAATGGGTCGTTCAATGGCGTGTCAATCCATACTAGCGTGATTGTAGCTTAAACCCTCTCAAATGAGAGAATACCCGTGTCCAGGAGGTCCCAGCAGTTGTGGTGTATGTAACGCATATTAATCGTGTAACCAATAATTGTATGTCAGTAATATATCAGACTTATTACTATTCGGTTGTTTCTATTCATCTCCTAATCCGCACCGTACATGGCGACCCTGCAACTGGAGCTCGCCTCGCGCGCGGCTCGCGAATTCCTTTCCTTTTTGGGACTATAAATCTAAAACAGTGGCAGTGATGTGTAAATTTATAGGAACAATAATTATAACTAAGAACATTCGAGAGTGCGGTTGCATATAACACAAGGTCAAATAATAACTAATTCAATGTGTCAGTCTAATCAGAACAAAGAAGAGGTATTTCTTAACCAGAATGCGGCTGGTTCAAATAATGACAACCTACAAGACCTTACTTGGCATTTGGGTACAAATAGCATCATTATGATGATATTGACTATTATGGGAGCTGTACTACTGATATTCGCTGCTTATAAACTATACGAAAGATGTCACAGAAGGTGGATTCAACAAGAGATATATCATTCTACATTTAGGAGCTTTCAAAGGTCCTTTCGTCAAGGACGAGCTACGCCTAGTGATGCTACCAGGCATCCTGAGAGCCCGACGGATAAACAGTAAGCCTTGAGTGATAAATAATGCCGGCGTGTGTTTTTTTTTAAGTGCGTGGAGTGATAATGAAAGTGTGTATCAAAAATATATAATCAGCATATTACATCGTATTTGTAATACATAATGGACATATTTAGTGGACTATAGAAAAAAAAAGTATAAATATGGTATCGCAACCTTATGTTAATGTTTTTCAGGAATTTTATATTGGTACGTATATTTTAAAGTGTGTTCCTTATTTCACCTCTTGCTGTACCTACTAATAAAAATTTATTATTATGTATTAATAGTATGTAATGGCCCAAGATCTTAGTGATCTATTAAAAGAATTAAAATATATTAAAGACTATCTAATAAAGTTAGGACCAACTAGGAGATCTGTTCAAGACTTACGAATAAAATATGACAGAGCTTGTAAGTTATACGAACAATTGTCAATTATTACCGAAAATATAGACAAACAAATTGCCAATAAACTAATTAAGTCTTCTGACCTGAAATGCACAGAAGAGTTGTGTGATAAAATTAATTCTACTTTTGTACGCATAAAGGAACTTTGTTCCACTTGTACGAGTATCGAAACGAAAGACACCAAATTAACCATGGAAAACTTTCAATTAAAAACTGCAATATCTTTGTTACCAGTTATGACGAATGACGAGGAGGTTACAAAACAACTAATTAGTAATATCGAATTATATGAATCTATGTTAGATGATGCTGGTAAAAAATTGTTGATCCAATTTATTTTAAAATCAAGGTTATCTGAGAATGCTAAATTGCGCATGCGTAAAAATTATTCTTCTATGACAGACCTTCTCAAAGATATGAAATGTTTATTGTTAGCGAAAAAATCTGATACTGCAATTCAACAACAATTACAGCAGTCGAGACAAGGAGGGAGAAGCATTGAAGATTTCGGTAAGGACATTGAGTCTATGTTTGTTGATTTAACTATCTCTCAGGCCGACGGTGACTCACAAAAATTTGAAATTCTAAGACCAATTAACGAGAAAAATGCAATTAAGCGTTTTTCCGACGGCCTGCGAAATAGTCGTATAAGTACTATCATAGCAGCGCGTAATTATAGTACGCTCAAGGACGCGATCAGAGGTGCATTGGATGAGGAGCTGTCATCCCGGCCTGAAGGTGCAGTCATGACCTATGGCTACGCCAGAGGTAAGAGATATATTAATTATAATAATCGTGCACACAACACGCGAAATTTTAATTATGCCAGGAGACCTGCTAATACGCAGTTTGGTCGACAGACAAATAGAGGTCGAGGCACAAACACTGAGTTTTCGCATCAAAATAATTATAGAGGTAGATCATTTTATAGGAGTAATTTTCGAGGTCGACGAAATTCTTATAATAGGGGAAATACGTATCGGAATAATAATGTGAATAATCATATTAATATGGCGGAAAGAACTTTTGAAAATACAGTGGAAGTTTCCAATAACGAAACGGAACCCTCAAATCATTTTTTTCGTTCATAATAAATTAAATAACACGTGTGGTAGTATTAATTCTGTAACTATAAACATATTAGGTATTCCGCAGAATTGGCTAGTTGACACCGGAGCCTCGCTCTCCGCCGTGAAGTATGAAAACTTGATAGCACAAAACATTCCTTTCCATATTGAGCGAATTTGCATACGAGGTATAGGAGGTAACATCTACTCAGAGGGATATGTTTATCTAAATTTAGAAATAAATAATACCGAAATTAAACACAGATTTTATGTTTTTAAAAATTTACCTTGTCAACCAGATGGCATATTAGGTCTAGACTTTTTGGATAATAATAATTGCATTTTAAATTTTGAGACCAATACCTTGAAGTTAAATACTAATAATGGAATAGCTATTTTAAATTTAATAACAGGAAATTCTGGTTTTAATAATTATATTGTAGTACCACCCCGATGTGAGTCATTACATTACATTGATATTCGGTTAGAACAGGATTGTATAATATTTCCAAGGGAGTTATGTGACGGAATATTTCTAGCAGGCACGGTAGTTAGCCCAATAAAAGGAAAAATACCTCTAAAAATTTTAAATACTAGAGAGGACGAAGTACGGTTAAGTTTCTTCGCACCTAAGATAGATTATTTAAGTAATTATACTATTTGCAATTTTGAGCGAAATTTAGTAAAAGCGGATCGTGTAAAAAGGTTATTTAAATTATTACAGTTAAATCACTTGAATGTAGAAGAAAGAATTTCTATAGAAAATATTTGTGCGAAGTATGCAGATGTATTTTATCTTGATGGTGACAAGTTAGGAGTGACTAACCTTTATCAACAGTCTATACAACTAAAAGACAACGCCACATCTGTGTACGTCAAACCTTATAGATTGCCTAAATCCCTGAAGCCTGAAATAAATAAACAAATTGATAAAATGCTGGAAGAGGATATAATTGAAGAGTGTCAGAGTGAATGGTCAAGCCCACTTCTTCTCGTACCGAAGAAAAGCACCGGTGAGAAAAAGTGGCGCGTTGTGATTGATTATCGTAAGTTGAATGAAAGAATAAAAGATGATAAATTTCCTTTGCCAAACATAAACGATATTCTAGACGCATTATCAGGTGCTATTTATTTTAGTCACCTTGATTTAAATCAAAGTTATTATCAACTAGAACTTTCCCCAGATAGTAGAAAATTTACTGCATTTACAACTAACAAACAGTATCAACTCAAACGGTTACCTATGGGTTTAAAAATAAGTCCTAGTGCTTTTAGTCGTGCAATGACCGTAGCTATGTCTGGATTAAACTATGAAAAGTGTCTCTGTTATTTAGATGATTTGATTTGTTTTGGAAGGTCAATGACTTTACATAATAAAAATTTAATTGATATTCTGGAAAGATTGCGAAAAGTAAATCTTAAAGTTAACCCGTCTAAATGTCAGTTTTTAAAGAAAGAATTAATGTACTTAGGACATGTTGTTTCAGCACAAGGTATTAGCCCAGATCCAGAAAAAACTAAAGTTATTCAAAATTATCCAAGGCCCAACAATAGTGACGAAATCAGACGATTCGTGGCGTTTGCCAATTACTATAGGAAGTTTATTCCTCGTTTTGCTGAAATTACTATTCCCCTGAATAAACTTTGTCGCAAAGGAATAACGTATGAATGGACGTCTGAATGCGAAAAATCATTTTTACATTTAAAAAAATCACTCATGTCCCCACCCATCTTACAATACCCGGATTTTGCTGAAGAAAACGAATTTATCTTACATACTGACGCATCTGGTGTCGCAATTGGCTCTATGCTTTGCAATAAAAATAATTTACCAATAGCCTACGCAAGTAGAACATTAAACAAATCAGAACTTAATTATCCCACTATAGAGAAAGAGTTGTTATCTATTGTGTGGTCAGTACGCTATTTTAGACCTTACCTATTTGGGAAGAAATTCGTTATTAGAACTGACCACAGACCACTAGTATATTTATTTAATATTAATAGCCCCAGTAGTCGTTTATTAAAATTCCGCTTGAGTTTAGAAGAATATGATTATAGGATTGAGTATGTGAAAGGAGCGAATAATGTAGCTGCAGATGCATTATCTCGCATAGTTCTGACTTCTGACGAGTTAAAGGATATGAATAGACATGTTATGACTGTGATGACCAGGCGAATGAAGAGAATGAATGATGCTGAGTGTTTAGATTCTGAATTGGTTGATAATCATTTATCCACAGATGGCTGGACTGATCACCCAAAAATCGTGGAAATAATTAAAAAACCGAACTCAGGAGTTGAGCTAATTATAGGAAAATACAAACGTAACAGTGATGACATTTGTGTACATAAAGATAAGTTTACGTATTCACCATCAAAGTTAATTATTTATGCTTCTGTTAACGCTCGATCATGTTCTGCGCGAGACGCGTTCGTGAGGGGGTTAGAGTCGTTTTGTAAAAAGATAAACATCAATGAGCTATACATTATAAAAAATAATGAAAATAAATATATAATTGAATGGTTAACCAATGAGATGAAAAATAATAAAACGTGGTCCGGACCAAGAATTTGTGTTATTAGAGGAGTAACTAGAGTAGAAAATATCGATGATAGGAAAGTTATCCTCAATGATTTTCATTTACTACCAACAAGTGGTCATGCAGGCGTTAGACGCATGCTAAGTAACATAAAGCGTTACTACTTTTGGCCGAATATGACTAACGATGTTAAAAACTTTGTAAAGAAATGTGATAGTTGTCAAAGGCAAAAACATTCCTTGCCAACTAAACAACCAATGGAAATTACGACGACGTCAAAAAGCGCTTTTGACAAAATATATTTAGATATTGTGGGCCCACTAGAAAAAGATTATTATAATAAGTCTTATATTTTAACTATTCAGTGCGAGCTGAGTAAGTACGTAGAAGCATATGCGTTAGAACATAAAGATAGCTGTAGTGTTGCAAAGTCTTTTGTAGAAAATTTTATTCTTAGGTACGGTATTCCACAAGCGATTGGCACAGACAGAGGAACCGAGTTCATATCAGCAACTATGACCGAGGTATGTAAATTACTAAAAATAACTCAAATTTCCTCCACAGCTTATCACCATGAATCATTAGGATCGATAGAAAATAGTCACAAATCACTAAATTCATTTTTGAGAATACAAACAAATAATAACTCTAGATATTGGAGTAGTTGGTTACAATATTGGTGTTTTTCGTACAATACGACTGTACATAGTGAAACGAAGTACAGTCCCTATGAACTGGTTTTTGGAAAGAAATGTAATTTGCCGAGTAATTTAAAAACTAATTTTGTAGAACCATTGTATAACAGTGATAATTATCCTTTAGAACTAAAATATCGCTTAGAAAAGTCTCAGTTTGATGCCAGGCAAAATTTAATTAAAAGTAAGGAACTAAGGAAATGTTACTTTGATACCTATGTTAACCCTATAACTTATAAGAAAAATGACTTACTGTTAGTAAAAAATGAAACAGGAAATAAATTAACAACTTCAGTGTATTCGGGTCCTTATGAAGTTTTACAAGATTTATCACCCAATGTTAAGATTTTAAAGAATGGTAAAGAAGTAATTATACATAAAAATCGTACTAAACTATACAATAAATGAGTTATGTTTGTATATGACCGATTATGTTAACCGATTGGTACCTACTTATATTATACATTTTTATTGTTATACAATTTTACCTAACATTATACACTTTTGTTTATTTTTACTTACTGTACTGTTATCCAATCAATTTATTTTATATGTACTTAGTACCTATTTACAAAAATTATGATATTGTAAAAAAAAAAAAAAAAAAAACTAATGTTATTTTTTTTTTCTATTTTGATAGGGCGTGTGGTGTATGTAACGCATATTAATCGTGTAACCAATAATTGTATGTCAGTAATATATCAGACTTATTACTATTCGGTTGTTTCTATTCATCTCCTAATCCGCACCGTACACAGTAATTATAAATGAACTCACCTTTCAACTTCCTGTTCCGTGATGTAACTAGTTTTGAAGAATGCTTCAGTGGAGGATGTCTCCAGGTTGCCCTTGAAGCTGAACTTCAAGACTCCAGTGGAACCCTTTGGAACAGTCCTCTCCAGGTACAGAGTAGCTATGGGCTTCTTGGGGTCCATAGAGAGTTTGTTGATAGTAATTCTTCGAGATTCTTTACTGTAATTTTAAAAGAGTATTAAATTTAAGAGTATTACGTTAAGGTGTCTATAACTGCGTCATTTCGTAATGGTCTCCTGAGGTTAGATTCCCAAAATAGACCAAAAAAATACTGGTTGTTTTTATGTAGTAAAGCAATAATAAATTTATGATTCTCCTCATGGTCGCAAACCACAAAATGCTGTGTGCTACCAATTTTGGCATTAATTTACTTCATTTCACTTTATTCATCTTGTCATACCTGCACGCCAATTGCGATCACCTGACCTTTTTGACTTTTAGGGCGTCTTGTCCTTGTGATTCTTACATCCGCCTCACATAAACTCCAACTAATTTGCTTCATCATTATCATCATATCGGCTAGTTGATGTCCACTGCTAGACATAAGCCTCCCCCAAAGCGATTTCCACAGCGACCGGTCTTGGGCCACCTGCATCCAGCAGATTCCAGCGACCTTCACCAGGTCGTCGGTCCACCTTGTCGGAGGCCTACCCATGCTGCATCATAATTTGCTTATTACATTATTATAATTTCATACTCACGTGTCATCAGGAAAATGAGCTCGAACTTCTGACTCCAAGATCTCAATCTCATGCGCACAGTGGACACTGATCTCATTGCCGTCTTTGAGCCAGGTCACGCTGATGGCCACATGGCCTTTGAAGAGACCATCTTCTAAGTAAGGCTCCAAGTCTAGACGGTAGCTGGTCGGTTCCACTACCTTGTCTAGCCGCGTCTCCATCGATAAACCATGGGCATTATTTAGATCTATGCTGCGGGCTTTGATTATATGAATTGGGACCTGATAAAAAAAATGTATAGATAATTTTCCTTCATGCTCCTAGATGTGCTCTTAATTGTATATGACCCAATTGTATAAGTAATTAGGCAGTTGAAAATCAGCAGCAGGCATTAAACTGCTTGGCATATTGCTAAACTGGGCTGTTTGTTACAACCTTGCGCCACAATTATTTGGCCGAAGACATTAACGTAAGATTCGGAAAATTTGACGATATTAGAAATAACAGTGAAGAGCATTCCTGAATGTATGGACATATAATATTCCAGAAATGCAAAGTAAACAATCTAATGTGTTATTAGTATCCATTCCTTACTTAAAATTCAAATCACCTGGGCGTAATCTGTTTACTCTATAATCTTGGTGCAACAATGTATTTTTAGTTCAAGGTGAGGTTCACCATAAAACATTCAGACTGATGCAGAACACTATTATATGTAGGCAAGTCTGGGATCCGCATTTTTATGTAAGTTTGGATGGTAGCCAACAATATCATTTACTGTTTAGTGATTGTCTATCAGATACATTACAATAGATGAAGAGGGATACAGTCATATATCCTCAACAAATTTTTTTATTTATACCACGTGGATGGCACACGAGCTTACGGCCTGCCTGATGATAAGCGAAGGTAAAACCATTTTACGTTTCTTAAAATAAGGGAGTTACACTGTCTGACAACCGTACTCACTCGCAGAAACACAACTATTTATTGTTTTACTGCAGTCTTCTGTAAGATGAAGAGGAACTTCCCCAGTCGGGTAGCATAATTTAAGCGAGAAATCTCGCTATTGCTATCTCAAGCTCGAAATGAATCTAAGGAGAGAGAATTTGTAAATAATGAGATACTGGAACTAGACACGCTTAACCACAGATCGGATCCTTTAAAGCTTCCATAGTCACTGGTGGTAGAGAGATAGATTCTCAATGAGAAAAATCTGTATAGAAACTCTGTTCCTTTTTGAGAGCCGCTAATTTGGCCAGATCGCCAGTTCATTAGGCCTGGTTACTAACTAATATTTGCTGTACTAATAACAGCGCTAACGAAGCTAAATTAATAAGCGATGGCTAGTATTTGTTCTCGTCTACACTGACGATGTGTTCGAAATACCTCCACTGTGATTGTTAAACTACATCTGAATTTCTAATGTGAACAAAATGAAACAAACAAGATTTCAATGTGAAATGTCTTTCTTGTTATCTTTTTTGTTAATTTTGGCATTAAAATTGAAATAAAACTAGTTTTTACAGATTTAATTGCGGTGTATTATTATTTTATTTATTTTTGTCCCGGTAAGGACAAGTGTTTGTGTGATGAGTATAAACATTTGTATCCGAGTCATGGATGTATTTATATATGATATGTATTTACAAAAAATATGTATATAAAATATGTATATATACAGTATATATGTAATATATAAACTAATGTTAGTATCCCTAACACAAGCTTCGTTGCTTAGCTTGGAACTAGGTGGCGCTGTGTCATAATGTCCAGAAATATTTATTATTTATGTCATCAAATCTAAAAAAAAAACTTAAAAAACATCCATCTATTTACCGTCCCACTACTAGTGGGGGTATAATCTACCCCGATGTATAAACGATACCTGCATACCACATTCATACGTCATCTAGTACTTGTTATGCGCCTGACCTTTTTGAAGGAGTTCGCTGCACACAAGTCTCATCTCATTTGAGTAGGATTAGACTATAGTCTATCATGCTAGTGCGGTTGGCAGAGTTCACAAGACATCGAGAAAATCTTTTAGGCATGTTTCTCATGCTTCCTCACATGCTTCATCAGTGATGCCTTGGCAGAGAATTCTAGAGTTTTGACTATGTCATCTAGTCACGACTCTGTCATCATTGCTATTATTATTATCATCTATATATATAAAAGGAGTCTATTATATACACAAAGTAAGCTGTTCTAATTACTATCAATCCTAAGTTAATCCATGTGTATACATATTTTCGTTATAATTAACAATGCCTAATCTTTTCCTAGTAAAATTCACACTGGTGACCGCATCGACTAGCTTTCTTTTGGTCAATATTTGTCTCAAGTCTGACCAATGACGCGAGTGTTAAATACCTTTACAGTGACAAAAATTATGATCGTAAATCTCCGTTAGTGAAATTTTATATATAAATGCAGCCATGATAAATAGAAATAAATATATATATTTTATTGGTATAAAACTACTTCATGTGGAATTTATTACGGCATGATATTATTATAAATACGTTTTCTCGATTTATGGTATCCATGGCAACGTGAAGTAGTTATTTTTTATGTCGTAAAAAGTAGTTTTATTTCATATTATGTTTAATATTTGTTCTGGAATAAGAAAACAACCTGTTGTGTAGTAGATTTAATTAGTTGGAATATAATGTAGACATAATTTCAACAGTACCATAAGAACTCACACAATTACGGCAGTTTGTATTCGTAACGAAACCAAACATCTTAAATATTATATAACTCAAAGGTGACTGACTGACTGACATAGTGATCTATCAACGCACAGCCCAAACCACTGGACGGATCGGGCTGACATTTGGCATGCAGGTAGATGTTATGACGTAGGCATCCGCTAAGAAAGGATTTCGATTAATTCTGCCACCAAGGGGATAAAATAGGGGATGAAAGTTTGTATGAAAACTATACCTAATTAATAATAATACTTGCTAACGCGAGCGAAGCCGCGGGCAAAAGCTATTTTAAGATAATTTCCTTGTCAGATTATTTACTGTACGAATAAAAATAAATCGTTACATATTTTTCTTCAAATGTATCATTATTTTCATAAAATATTTTCCCCGATAAACTATTTTCCCATCTCTTAATAATTCTATCAAAATTTAAACGAAAAAAAGTATAGGTCTATAATAACTCATTAAAATTCCGATAAGCTATAAACACATTAAGAAATCGATGTTTCGCTTACAAGAAATATGTTATAATCATATTGTTCATTATCATTGAACCGTGACTATACTAAAAACACATATACACAAACAAAAAGTATTTACTATGGCGCAGAATAACGTAGAACAATATTAGAGGTGCTTTTGAATTGTACAATTCAATACTAGTTGCACGGTTCCCAGAAATAGGTCTTATGGAAAAGAGCCGGCAGGAAACTCTATAGATACTCTTAAATGTAAATAAATTACAAAATAATTGGTTACTTTTATAAATATTTCATCAGCAACCCATTATAGTCCTACGGCTGGGCACGTTTCTCCTCTCATTTGAGGGGCATTAGGCGATAGTCCACCTCGCTAGCCTACTGCGGGTTGGCAGACTTCACACACCATCGAGAAAATCTCTCAGGCATGCAGGTTTCGTCACGATTTTCTTTCACTGTTTGAGCATGTGATTAATACGCACATAACTTCCGAACAGTCAGTGATGCGTGCTTTAGGCTTGAACTCGAGACCTTTGACATCTCAGTCCACTGGTCCTACCACTAGGCTGCCACAGCAGCATACAAATGTTTGCATGTATTTAATATAAATATGAGAATAATGTAGCTAGATGTGAAATTCATGAATTACCTTACCAAAGAAAAACAATTTTTCAGAACACCATAACATGTATACATATATCTAACATGCTCTAAAGTAATCTGTGTCAATATCAGAAGCTAACAAAGAGGCAATGAGGATGTGACGTCACGCACCTTATCCGGCGGCAGAGAGTTCGCGACTCGGAGGCACAGGCACACGATGGGAAGGATGCGGCTGAACATCTTTATCTTTGCCTCACTTTATTTCTTGTTTCTGGAACCTGAAAATTGTTATCCTCTTTACTAAACTTTAGCTACAGCCAAGGGGAGAGAAAAATACTGGCAGGATGATTTTGAGCGATTCCTAAAAACTGAATAAGCAGCTGGGGTGACTTCTAAAATTATTATAATCAATACTGCATCTCATATAGACCAATTTTGTTTGTTATCATTTGAAAGTAAAATTTCTGATTGATATTCGAATTGAATTTGTGTTCAGCTGTATTCGCAATACTAAAGACACCTGGAGAATCGTAAAAGATCATCCGAAAAAGAATCATTTTTGCTACACGTTCAAGATACTAATCTTACTTTTTTTTTAATCAGCCCGGTTGATCCCACTGCTGGGCAAAGGCCTCCCTACCTTCCTTCCATTCCTCACGGTTTGAAGCTTTTATGGCCCAATATCTTAAATAGGATAATAATCAATCTTACTTATCTATAAAATTTTCTTCATCAGTTTTTAATTGCAGCAATAAAAGTTAAAATAACACAGAAGCGATATATTCAAGAAAATACTACAATGTACTCGTGTAGAGGCCATAAAGGATCACGTGTAACCATAATAGTTAGAGGACGTTACAATACAAATGAATAAAGAGGTTACTGGTCCACCGAGGCTGTAGTAAATCACTTCCAGAACACATCCCAAAAACTGCGTTGAAGAAGAAAACAAAACTATACGACCTTCTTGAAAACCTTCAGAACACGAGATTTGAAAATATTTGAATAAAGAAGAAGTTTTTTTATATAAAAAGGTTAAAATTAAAAGAGTATTTACTTACGTGGTCGGTTCAACTCGACGTGCAGATTGCCACTGGTGTGTCCCATCCAGAATCGGTCCCCCTCAATTGTCAGCAGGATATTCCTCATTTGCACTGACGACTCAACTGTTGTGAACCTCTTACATCTAATATTGCTAATGTTATTTACGCGTCACACTATAGTGACAATTTGTTTTCAATTCTCCTATCACGCACTATTCGTGAGGATGAGTTATGACAGAGAATGCAGGATGGTTCTATCGGACATTTTGCAATGTGTGCTAATTTTGTATAAACTGCACGTGCTTTTGTATACGAATAGGCCTTTTAATAATCTTTATTGTTTCTCATAGTGACAAGACAAAATTTAAGACATCAAGAGGTTTTATGTGAAATATCATTCAATTAAACGATGAAGGAAAACTTGCATGCGTCAGGAATATTCTCAAGGGCGTGTGACATCCTCCAACCTGAACTAAGCCAGTGGGCCATAACTGCACGCCTAAACGTGACTTCTCTTGACCTGAGGGAAGACTCATGCCCAGTCTTGACTTAGATGGGACTATAAGTAATTGGGTTAGTGATGATGTGGAGAAAGATCAAACAAATATCTCGCAAGAAGCAAAAATTGACTTTTGATAGAATTCAGTTCTTAGTAGAATTTAATCACCAAGTTTATGTAAGTAGCCGGCTTTGTTTTTTTTTTTATTTCATTTGGACTGAACATGGAGCGTTCACAACAGAATCTATAGTAACCTTTAGAACTTCCTTCGGAGTATATTCAGGTCAGTTACCAGTCAAAGTATTAGATCTTGAACATCAACATATCCACAAAGCGACCGCCATCTGACGCGAGCAATATCAGTTTCATATAGATCCGATATTGGTAAGGTAGTTATCAGAATTTCGGATTCGGAGTAGTTGTGAGTGACAACCTGAGCCAAAGAATTAGATCTAAGGTAGGTACTATCTGAATGAAGCAAGGTTCACCTGGTTTTAAACGCGGCTATTAATGGTCATCATGAACCCATAGACTATCCTTTTACAGGGAAAGGATTGCTCCCTATTATTTGAAAGGGAAGAGGCCATATTCCACTACACTGTAGATTGGGAGACTCCACATACCATCAAGAAAATGTCTTAAGCATGGTGGCGTTATCACGATGTTTTCCTTCACCGTTTAAGCATCATCATCATTTCAACCGTTAGACGTCTACTGTTGGACATAGCAGTAAGCATATGATGTGATAAATACTTACTTAACTTCAAAAAATCAGTGGTGCATGGGATCGAACTCCGAAGAACCTTTTTTTTAAAAAAAAACGTTGTCCCACCACACTAAGATTTTCTCCTGTGTCGTGGGTGCGTTTACAAACACAAATTTTCACATACACAAACGCCCAGACCCGGAACAACTACCTGTAGAACGTACAAATATTTGCTCTGTGCGGGGATCGAACCCGCAACCCGTAACACACAAGCCGATCGCTCAGCAACTGCGCCACCGAGTCGTCAACCTTTGGGTTCACAGTCCTGTTCACATCACTAGTATACCCAGCTTAAATGAAATCGCCGAATTAAATTAACAGTTTATCATCAACAAGATTGTTTAATATTCCCAGAATACTTGCTTGATACTGTGCAGATTCAATAATGAATGTATGTTTGACATATCGGTTCTTATAAACAGATTCATTTTTACGAAATCATTTTCTCTTTGCATGTTTTGTGATACTTGAGAGGGATATGTGGGTAAAACCGGATTTACATTATGAAACTAGTGGCATGAAAGTATGCCTAAATACATATAAAGATACGACTCATGCATTGTAAAACTTTATGCTTACAATGCATCAGTCGTATCTCTATGTGTACTTGAGTATACTCAGTGGCGTAGCGTGGGTATTTGCCGCCAGGGGCCGTCTGGAAATTTGCCGCCCCCTTTTCTAGTAGTATAAAAAATACGTGGCACTTGATGCCGCCCCCTTTCATATGCCGCCCGGGGCCCTGGCACCCTTTACCCCCCCCCCCCCAACGCTGCGCTACTGAGTGTACTTTCATGCCACTAGTGTTGTAATTTAAATACGGCATAATAATAACCACGTCAATCTTTAAATGACTAAGTTAAGATGCACTTACCGCGGCCAGTCAGTAGTTTGTAAGTAGTTTTGTATCAATGTACACTACTGCCTAGCCCTGCGTGGATATTGATGCAGACGTGATAGTACTGATACCTTAGGTACTAATCCTAAAAATATGTAATACAAAAGTTCTCAAACTCAAACTTGTTGATTTATTTGAATGATTTATTTCAATTAGAGCAATATTACAGGTACTCTTGAATTATCAAAAACTATTTGCACGGTTCCAAAAGGTAGGTCTTATGGAGTAGAACTTATTCCTTCTATTACAAATACTCACACTATACGTCCAATCACAGGTTGTAATGGACCCAGCATCAATCACGGAGATGTCCCCTTTGCGTGTGTCGTCACTGAACAATGGACCGATGATAACCTAGTGCCGCGAACTGCCGACCTTCAACCACGAGTTTGACAAACGAATTTGGACATAAAGACATTGAAATATTTTTGTAAAGGATTCTATCGCCGTATATTGTTTTTTATATGATTGGCGCATTTCTTCCACGAATTCAATAAATCATTATTGAAGTGAAAATTTAAGCAAATTTAAGACACTTAATAGACCACTTAAAAGATCCAATACAATTAAGGAAAGAAAAGTGCTCACATACCATCACGCCTATCGTCCCCGAAAGGTTAGGCAGAAGTGTACTAATGTACACCCACGTTTCGCCGGTATGTTCTAGGTTCCATGTAGGTATTAGGGGGCGAGCCTATTGCCATCAACCGGGCACGAAACCAAACTCCGAGCTGCTACAATAACACAAACAATTCTGATTCTGATTCTACAAAAACACTTGCAAATGCCAAAAACAAAACACTATGCTCGACCTGGGAATCGAACCCAGGACCTCTTACTCGGCAGTTGCACTGTACGACCACTAGACCAAAGAGGCAGAATATAATAATGCTGATGAAATTACTTACTGACCTTAACATATAATAGGTTACAAGATAATAAAACAATTGTATAGCAAATTGCTCAAAGATAAATAGAATATCTATCTAATATAACAATATTTAATACGTGACGACAAATCTTTGTATCCCTTTTTACGCAATTATTGTGAGATTTGTAATAAGTTTTATATGGAGAATTAATACAGTAATATAAGCTTTACAATTAATCAATATTGCAGAAAATCCATTTTTTTTTCATGACTGTTTTTAGCCAAATATTACCAACTATTGCAAAACACTTATCACAAGCTCAAACGGTGAAGGAAAACATCGTGAGGAAACCTGCATGCTTGAGAGATTTCTCTCGTTGGCATGTGAAGTCTGCCAACCCGCAGTAGGCTAGCGTGATGGACTATAGCCTTATCCCTCTCAAATGAGAGGAGACCCGTGCCCAGCACGTGGGACGTTAATGGTTTGATGATGATGATTGCAAAACAAACTTGCCTTGAGAATTGCCTCAAAAGCCGTTTTCTTATTACAAATTAATTTGGTACAGTTAATGAAGGTTAATTAATGTAGCTAATGAAAATTAAATGGAAACGTTGAAATTTTGATTTATTCAGAAATTATAGAATTATCATAAAAGCTTGATGGAGTATTATTGTAGACGGAAAAAAGTTATTATCTGTAATGACTCAATTTTAATACATGATTGCCAGTCCAGGCTTAGTCTCCTGCCCTGCTTATATACTCTTTGCCTGTTGTCATTTGTTTGAAGATGTTTAAAAAAAAATTGTAGAATTACCTACTGACATATAAACCTATTTTATAGCCGTAGTTAGAAAGCTTTGACTTTTTCAGTCGATTCGGAGGGGAACCATATAAAATCCTATTGCCGTCAGTCTGACGAAATTTGGTAGAAATTCTGAAAAGCTTGTATCTACCCAAATTCACCGTAACACGGTTCTTTTTGGGTAATATTTATATGGTCTGAACCATATAAATATTACCCAAAAAGAACAACCTCGAGACCGGAATGTCTAGTTCATTAAAATTCATTCGTATATTGCTTTCTTTTGATACATCTTCTTCCACTCGCAGTAGTATCTACCATAATATATAAATTTGTTTCATTTCTCAAGTGAAAACTCGTCTTCATAAAAACGCCATCTACGTACAGTTTTAAAAATCAAGATTTATTTTCAAAAGACTGCATCTTCTGTACATAATCATTTCATTTTACACGTATGGCAATTAAACTTGACTCGTAATAATAAATACATAAATATTAGAGATTGCAAACCGGGCCCGGCCGGGTCCGGCCCGGCCGGGCCCGGTGCCCTTTTAGACATCCACCGGGCCCGGCCATTTATACTGGGCCCGGCGACCGGGCCCGGTAGGTACGAGAACTGCAGTACGGAAGCCCTAACTTGTAGAAAATTGGCATGGCAAGTTGCCGTTCTCCCGCGCACCTCTCACCCCTGCTCGCTGTATGCGTGTTTTCTTTTCTTCACTTAGTCACAGTATAATTTCTACTGTGACTTAGTCGACGTTTGTCCTTGGTTGACGAAGTATGTGTGTTGCTCTGTCATTCCGTCGCCGCCGCAAGCACAGCAAGACAAGTTTATTATAGCTACTTTCATAGCATCATGTCTTACGGAATATTGCTGTGGGGCCGTGCTGCAGACATAGAATCAGTCTTCTACTGCAGAAAAGAGCAATAAGAGCCATTTATAACCTAAGTACTCGTGATTCACTCAGGGAACTCTTTAAAGAAATAAATATTATGACAGTGCCCTGTCAGTATATCTTTGAAAATATAATGTACATTAGGAAAAATATATCACATCATACGAAAAAATGTGAACTGCATAATTATAATACTACATATAAGTCAAAATTAATGCAGGCACAACTTCGTCGCGCTAAAGTCCATACCTCTTTTAAATTTGTGGATATAGTTAAAACTAAAGCTACCAAAGTTTATCTATGGAAGTTGATAAGACAAGTTTAGCACATTAGTCTGCGTTATTAGTTTCTTATTCTAATATAATAAAGGTTTTCAAATACATAGTTACATTATTATTAGTAATTAACTTTAAGCAAGCAGGTCTTTCTCTTTACTCTGTATAGTATTACGTAATAACTAACTAATTCTATACTAAAAACTCGTGATTTTGAGACTGATTAAGACTGACTAGTGTTGATTTGCTATTGGTCGCCAACCCGGGTTGGCGACGAATGTTACCGGACCCGGCCGGGTTGAGAAACATACCGGGTTGCAATCCCTAATAAATATGTCTTTATGGGATTGTTGTTGGAATTGATGACACAAAGGAAACTACGTCTAATTAAACATTGTTGATTACTACCTAGGTATATATAAAAACATATTCGATTTCAATCGTATATGTATAAATAAAACATAGTAAATACTGAAATTACGTAAATACTACATTGTAATAAATCTACTTAAGGCATAGCAGTATATCAGTCTTCATGGTGATGGGTGCTGTAAAGGATCTAAAATGTTGGGATAAAATTATATCCATATATGTGTATATATCAGCCTGTTGCTATCCACTACTGAACTTCTTCTCCCAATCTTTGTGTAGGTAATTATTATTTGTTTCCCTTTTTTTCTTTTGTTCTTTCCGTTTTTTAGTAAAGTTAGTATAGTTGTTATTATATTATAGTGTAGCATTTTTTTTTCTCTCAATCAATAGCGCATGATGTGCTTATCTGTAAAAGTTTGTTACGCTAATTTTAAGTTAAACTCATTGTATCTAACATTGTATAAGTATAAGTGTAAACGATTGTTGATAGGCCAATAAAAATAAATAAATAAACATAGGCCTTCCCCAAAGAGAGCCAACTATCCCTGTATTGGTCCCCCTTGTGGACCGGGGCTGTAGAACAGGCCACCTCTTCTCCTCCTATGGGTGCCGTAAAAAAATGGATAATATTCCTATCTATTTTGGCTCCAGCAACCGATACATAGCGGTATAACCATGATCCATGGAACTGAAATACTTATAGTGGATAGCAGCAATATCATCGAAAGCATTCATAAATATAATCATAATTAATGTGATGTGTATTGTACTTATTTATGTATGTATGTACATACAATCAAGTATATTCTATCTATCATTCCAGAAACTGCGGTCACGAACCCGCCTGCCAAACTTAGTGGAGCAAATCCCCTTCAAAAACAACCTATATTTATTTATTTATATTGCATAATGTAAACATCGTTATAGGCTTGGCTTACAACTAAAGAATACATAACCCTGTTAGGGCGCAGCAAATCAACTTAAAACTAATATTGCATTTTTAATTATTATTATCACATCACATCAATATACCACGGTCAAATCCATAATAGTTTTATTTCAATAACAATTGGCATTACAATTCCTGGTATACGATGTCTATCAAAGAGGAGTAGACATATTTTCCTCATCAATCACAATCGTCATTGTAGACATGTAAACACGCAAAGCAAATATTGAGATCATAAGTCATTAATACTGATTTCTTACACTGCCTCGAATATTAGGCATTGAAATAAAACTTTTCTTTTTACGGATTTTAACATGTATTATATTAACATTATTTGAAACCGATTTTTCGGATCCTTAACATCCATCCATAGTTTAATAGCTAGATTACGTTCTGCGGATTTTATCGTCTTAAATTGATATTACTTTGTCCTGATGTTTTAGAACCTTAACTATATCCACCCAACGATCCATGGTCAAACGATACTGTATTTGACCATTGGTACAGAATAGGATCCAAAATATTATTTTCTTTCTAAGTTATTAATACTTCTGCTAGGTAGCACATATCGGCAGCGAACTGAAACACAAAATCGATACTAAAAAATTCAAAGAACTCTTTTCCTAAAATGAAATGCAAACCCGTACCCCACGCTCAAGAGGTGAATTTGTACCCACTAGAACAATAATAGTTCTTATATATTTTATTTTAATTATGATTCATTAGATGTAGCGAATGAGGAAGTATATGAATAGGGACATCATCAAGGAAATTAGTGGCCGTGTCCTGTTCTTTGTTCAGTGAATACGTGGTGCCTTGGCATAAGACCAAGTACGCAAGAGATAGCTGAGGATAAATAAGAAGCTGTAGGCACGTGTGTATTTATCACATGCTCAAACGGTGAAGGAATACATCGTGGGGAAACCGATGTTTGAGTAATTTTCTCGATGTGAAAGTCTGCCAACTTTCAAATGCCTCTGCACTCTCTCTTCTCAAAATGAGAGGACTTCCGTACGTATAAGTGGGAGCATAATAGGGTCGATGATGAAATAAGGAGAGAGACCAAAGGCTGGATACATAGGGTTTTACTGTTCATCTCGTATCCTGTAATACACTGAATTATGAAGTAACGTGCGTATGTATCACATGTCCATACGATGAAAGAAATCTTATCGTAAGGAATGGAAATCTACTGAAATTGCAAGCGAGTGAAAGTACCGGCACTGTATTTGAGGTAGGTACTTAAAATGAGTGCCTACCTAAGAGTATTTGGCTATTACAGATTCTCTTAAATGGCAAGCATTGAAAGTAATAATATCCATGACCATTATATATACTGCCTCATTGAACTAGGGATAAAAAAACGCTGCCAAAGCGAGGTCCTAGATACGATTTTAAGGTTACAATGAGAAGGAGGCCTGCTGCTGTGCTAATTTTTTTCGACGAACACGTTGATATAAGTTGTTTTGTTATTGTTTACTTTGTTGTTTATGCTGGACCGCCAGATTGGCTGATGCTAAGCGAGACTGCGGTTGACGATGGAGCTTACCTAGAAGAAACCAATTCAATCTTGATTTGGAGAAACCCAGTTTATATCTATCGGGGAAGATCCACTCGGGAAGCTCATTCCACATTTAAGCGGTACGGTTACGGTACGGTTAACGCAAATCAAATCATTTATTTCAATTAGACCAATACAGGTGCTTTTGAATTGTCATATTTAATTGAATTTAGTTGCACGGTTCCAAAAGGTAGGTCTTATGGAGAAGAACCGGCAGGAACTCCATAGATACTCTTTTTAAATTAAATACAAAATTGTTGGTTTTGTTTTACAAATATTTATGTATGTAATGTAATATCAATATGAGACTGGTGCAGTTCGCGTTAAGTAAATGTCAGAAACCACTTGGTACTTTGTGATTATTCGTTTCCTCATAAATGTTTATCGCGATTAATCTGGAGACGTGCGTCTGTGTAGCGTGGGCCCAATGTGTGGAACTTACACTACTACCTACTGTTTTGTTAACCAATTCTATTGGCTAGGCTAATTTGTTTGAGTAGGCCGTTTATGTTATGCCATACGTAGTATCTAGTAGTCTATACTCTAGTTATGCTGTTATCCTTTATGTCGGTCTACTTAGGAATCTTCAAATAGTGTTTTTGTGATGAACTAGGTCAGTACTTGTGAAATAACAACGTATCACGTCTGTCATCCCAAAGGATTAGGCAGAAGTGTACTGTGCACGAATGTACGTCCACCGTCTATACTAATTTCTATTGAGAATTTCATTAAAAAACATTTTATCTTATTATCTTATCTCAGGATTCCAACTCAGGATGTCGCACTGAGCTGTTGCGTTCATAATTGGGCGGAGATGTATTTAATTTTAATGTACACCTTTATTTATTTCACAGGCTATACTATGTACTGAGATTTTTTTTAAACAATAATACAATATTTTCTTCAGGGCATTGTGGCTGCGGCGTATACAGCCACAATTACAAACAAGGCAGATAACAAATCAGATTGGTTTTGCTGTGCCCGACAGCACTAAACCCTACCAGTTACCACCTGTATTGATCATCATCAACCCATTAACGTCCCACTGCTGGGCACGGGTCTCCTCTCATTTGAGAGAGATTCAGCTACAGTCCACCACACTAGCCTACTGCGGGTTGGCAGACTTCACATGCCACAAGACAAATCTCTCAAGCATGCAGGTTTCCTCGCGATGTTTTCGTTCACCGTTTGAGCTTGTGATTACACAGGTCCTGTATTTATAACACTATGGAATACAATAAAGTTGAATTAAATTTAGATAGAAGGATGTCTTGTACATCGTGCAATACATAATACATATATGTATGATTATGTATATGCATACAGTAACGTCTAAGCAATATTACAGAAGATTGCAGTGAATCAACAATAGTTGCCTTTCTGCGAGTGAGTAAGGTTACCAGAGCTCATTGGGGGAGTGACTATTCTGACAGCATTGGAATTCCGTTAGCTGTCAGTTCAGTAACTCCCTATTTTAAGAAACCTGAACGGTTTCAATGGGGTTAGGCAACGCATTTGCGAGCCTCTGGTGTTGCAAATGTCCATGGGCGACGGTCATCACTTACCATTAGGTGAGCGGCCTGCTCGTTTGCCCCCTTATCACCATAAAAAAAAAACTTTATGTATTAATTATAACGCACTCGAAAATATCTTACAGAGCATCCTGCAATCATCATATACGTAAATAAGGAAGCTTGTTACATCTTCAAAGAAGGTCGTTAGTATGAAATTTCAGCCGCTATCAGTAAAGTACCTACGTACTTAACGCTTAATGTGATTAAAATTGCACGTCTGCCCTTGGTATCAATTTGTGTAAGACTTAAGTCAATAGTTACTCAAACAATTTAAAAAAAAACCTTGTCGTTACTAAACCTCAATGACAGTAAAACTATTTTGTAATGTCTACTGCCGCCGTGCTAGACGTAGGCTTCCCCCAATGAGCACTAGCCATCCTAGTCTTGGACAGCTCGCATTCATCTACTGGCAGCCACATTCTTCAAATCGTCGGTATATCATGTTGAAGGGCGTCCCACTCTCGGCGTACTCTCTTCTTTTCTTACCTGTTTGAAAACATTACACAAATATTATAAAGAAGACCACTATTTGAACGAGGTAGTTACGTATCCAAATTCCTTCAAACGGTATTATAATTATTATTTGTCTATTGTAACATTTGTTTTTTGTTTTTTTCGCCCTTTTTAGGCAGGCTAACTACTTCTAGACTTATTCCGTTTAAATAATTTTCCCAAGTTTCATTAATAATGTGATCGTTTCCTTTTAAAGGACTTCTTGAGAAAATACCAAAATACACGCAACACTGTATTGTTTTACTTGCCAACATTTGTCGGTAACATCTGTAATTATTTCATGGACGGATAATATTTTTAAAAAGAAGATGAGCAAAAACAATTGACTTCTTGGCTAGTTTCACAACCAGATAGGTAACATCTTATAAATTCACTTCCATTTTGAATATTTTGTAGATAATACATTCATGGACCTTGAGAAACACGTCTTAAGCTTAACCCAACCAGAAACAAAACAATGCTGCAAGTAGAACTAATCAGTTCTTCCTACAGAGGCTTGTGTTATAAATAAACAGGTATAAACTAAGGCCAAGGTAACTAAACAGAAAGCCGGAAAGATTTATTCATAAATCTCCGTAGATACGCGCAAAGGCAACAGAGTTCATTCTCAGTAAGAAATAAAAACCTCCCACCATCGACGTCACTAATTGAATTTAGCCGAAAACTATTCGTCATTGATCAATTTCTCAGAATGGTTTGGAAGTGAAAAAAATTAAGATTTTTTTATTATAGCAGGTTCTATAGTGTTTGGGTTTTCCCCAGATTGAAACCAACCTACTTTCAATTTCAAAATATAATAAAGATAGTTATGACATATATTATTATGTAGATTTATTTATATTTAAAACACATCTCTTGAATATTTTACTTTAATAAAATTATGTTAAGTAGTTTTGTAATGTCTTCGGCAGACAAAACTAAGGTACAACAAGGTCAAACGTAAGTACTTTTCTTACCATTCATTGGCTAGTGAAAAAGAACTCGCGCGTTAATATATACAAGTTTATATTGACACAGCTGCAGCTAGAAAACACAAGTGTGCGGGGGATCAACGCAAAATGGTATTTGAATACGTAAATTGCGCTCACGGTAGAAACGTGCATTATCGACATAGATTGGAGCCGCGCACACTGCTCTTGGCCGTTCGGTATATTTGAATTTCGAATTCAGTATTGTTTTTAAATCCACCAAGAAGTTTTGTGTTAACATATTTTTAATTTGTTGTTTTTAAGTGATAAGTGGTTTTTTTTTCGTAATCCTCAAATTGGACTGTGACGGTAGGTCAATAATTCTATTATTTTTTTAGTTTTATATTGTAATAACATTTCAAAGTAACGCGTGTATAATAAAGCGTTTGTAATGATTATAAACTACAATTTCTGTATTGTATTGAATGAATTGGTAATTATTATTCGACATCGAAGCATGCTAACTAATGACGGTTAAATAGAATAGGTACAATAATTGAAGTAGGTAACTCAAGATGTTAATCAAATTTACGTTAGTTAATAAGAAATAAGACGAACTAGAGGAATATTTTATAGATTGTATTGCAAGTGAATTATTTCAAAGCAGGTAAAAGTTATCAATACTGTCTATTTGTGTTAAATGCTAGTGAGAAGTGAAAGTGTATAACATAGCTGAATAAGTGAACAAGTTAATGTAAACTACGGTAAAGCACATGTGGGCATCATTGACTTTTTTAACAATGCCTAAAGAGTAGGTGCATATTTATAAATTGTACTATATAATAATCAAACTATTTTTATCGAGAGATCTACGTAGACAACCAATCGAAACAGCGATTATTTCTATACAAATCTACCTATTTGAAGGGTTCTACAGTTTTTAAATCACATTTATCTATTAAAATAAAAATGAATGTTGCTAAGCGCATAACTCGAGAATGGCTGGACCAATTCGGCTAATTTTTATGTTTCTTAAGGCCCACGGAAGGTTTTAATACTAAAAAATAATAATTTACTATTAACTTTTGACAGAACGAAGTCTGTCCGGGCAGCTAGTGAAGTAGTGATACATAAAAGTAGGTCCTACGTTTAAAAAATTAAATTAAAATTTTGCAATTCTGTTGAAGATAACATTGGTATGCAATTGTGATAGGTAATACCCATGCAAATAAGACTACGAGAATTAATACCTACTCTTATGAGAAGCACGACTTACTATACTCTCTGTTGATACACAAATACCTAGATAGTTTATATAGAGGTAGGCACCAATAAGAATTCTATTACATTTTTTTCTAGATTCTTTTAGTAGAAGTCTCACAAAAAACGCATTAGTCATTGGTCTAGTGGCTACAATTGCAGAGCATGAGAAGTCCTGCAGTAAAATGCAACTGCATTAAAATGTTATTGAGTTTTTTCTATGATTTTCTATGGAGCAGCTTTTAATTTCTATTAGTATCGGGTTAATGGGCATAAGACTGCTCCTTGTGGGAATACATTAATTCTCCCCTACCTACTCCTTCGGGAATATAGGCGCAATGGTACGTTATACCTATTATGAAACTAATTTAATACCCAGATAGTGTATTGTTAATAGGAATATAGTACCGAGCGTCTGGCTCAATCAGCCATACAAATAATCTGTTTGTGGCGCCATTCATTATTCACTCCAATTAACTAACGAAAATCATACCACCACGCCTGTCGTCTCAGGGGAGTTAGGCAAAGACGTACTACTGTACACCAACATTTCTCAGATATCTTTTTTTCATGTAAAAAGAAGCAAGCCTATTGCCATCAACCGAGCATAAATCCAAACTCTGAGTTGCTGCTGAGAATTCCACAGGAAAATCCAATAACTCTTTGCTCGACCTGTGATCAAGACCAGCAGTTGCACTTACGACCACAAGACTAACGAGATTCATTTCATATTTAGATATCTACTATATTGTTAACAGGAATATACCACGAACATCTGGCCCAATCAGCCATACAAATAATCTATTTGTAGCGCCGCGCATTAATCTCTCCGTTTAACTAACAAAGACTAGTACACAAAAAATTATGCTCGTATTAAATGATATGAACATGATCGACCGACCGACGATATTATAAACAATTCATCTCATCGTCATCATCTAACTGTATGCTAGTCCACTGCTGGGGACGGGTCTCCTCTCATTTGAGAGGCATTAAGGTATAGCCTATACCATTATTATATACAGCATTGGACTATAGCCCACGACGCTAGCCTAATATGGGAAGGTAGACTTCACATGCAATCGAGATAATCTCTCAACCATGGTTTCAACACGGTTTTCCTTCACCGTTTGAGCATGTGATAAAAATTGTCAAAGTCAAGTCAAAGTCAAAACATTTATTTCAAGTAGACCAATAGTGCAGGTGTTTTTAAATTTTCAAATTAGTTGCACGGTTCCTAAAAGTAGGTCTTATGAAGAAGAATCGGCAACAATCGATCGAAATACAGTATAATATTTGTCAGTAGTAGAACATTTAAACAGTATTGGAGGGGAAATACCGTAAAGAAACCTGCAGGCGTTAGAAGTAGAAGCGTGGTGGACTATAACCTTATCCCTTTAAATAAGAGTAGACGCGTGCCAAGCGGTGAGGCAATAAATAGGTTGGCTGATAACAGAAATCAATGCAAACTATATTCCACCTACCTCTCCTTAGATTAGAACTGACAATGATTAACAATATGCGTAGGTCCTTAATGCCTTTTGCATCCCACCAAACACAAGTGTAAGGGAAATGAATTGTTGTGATACTCAAGTAGATGATATCACTACTTATGACCAATTGTGTAATGCTATGGTCCAGTTATTCGCACGATTCCACAAATTCTTAGAAATCAGGTTGAATTCATACAACATTTCTTTTGATCATTCTTTCTTTTAAGACTAAAGTTAATGGCCCTATTAGAAGTTTCTCATCTGTATCCTGAGCCTGACAGTGGTGTGACCAGTGGACTATGAAGTCGATCGTCTTAAGTTTGATCTCAAAACCACTGACATTTTAGAGATACGTAGGTACCTACGCGTTTATAACATGCTCAAACGGAGAAGGAAAATAGCGTGAGGAAAAATGCATGCCCGAGAGGTTTTCTTGATGGCGAGTGATAGCGTGGTGGATTAAAGCCTTATCCCTCTTAAATGGAAAGATAATCATGCCTAGCTGTTGAATAGTAAAAGGGTTGATGATGAATGATCCAGGGTGTGTTTACAATCATAAATGAACCGAATTTAATAAACACGAAACACTATTTATACGAGTACTATAAACAATAATACAAGCTTATTAGATAGAATGTAAAATGCAATGAAGGAGACATTAGTAATGAAATATGGATACAGAGGCAGTCTTATCGCTAAAACCGATATGTACTAAACGATTTAAAAAAATATATACCCTTTGTAAAAATACCGATACAAGCAAAAACAGACCTTATGTATACCTACATATTTACTTTAAATAGGAACATTAGGAACACAAGATTTACCTATGAATATCTTCCAAACTTGACATTCATCAATGTTAAGGTTCATATAAGGAAAAATTAATCACGGAAACCCCATTACATAGCTTGATTTTGGAACCTAGATTGCCTTGAGACAGTTCAGTATCTAGTAAGATCTTGCTTCGGGACCTAAATGTAACGGGTGGCTGAATTAATATGACTCACATTTGTTTTAAGAATGATACTTAATTGCTTTTAATTATATTATACCAAAACAGACGACTACTCAGTCGTTTGTTGCGGTCCGTGATAATTTGTTTAGATTATTTCTTCCAAATAACAATATATCGCGATCAAATACTTTAAAATAGTTAGCATGAGCCTAAAAAAGAAAAACTTTTTGTTTATTTCTTGGGAAAAGAGGAAATTGTTGATTTATTGACTTCTGTCTTTTTAACTAAATGAAAGTAATTTTAAATTCTGCTTTTACATTCTTGCTTTTCAAAAGCAATCGATTTAGATCACTTTGATATGAAGTTTTCAAAGTTTATAACGGACATAGATAGAAACAGTTGCCCGCGACTTCGTCGGTGGTTTTAATGGATGATTTCTTGGAAAATAAATATCCTATGTCGTTCCCCAGGACTCCAGGACTTAAACTATCTTTAATTTTTCATATAAATTGGTTCAGCGGTTAAATTGCGAAAAGGTAACAGACAGAAATACTTTTGTATTTATTATATTAACCCATAAATATATTTCTATTAAGCGAGGAAGAACTGTATCTTTTTCCCACACCTATTTCTTCCTCTTGAGGACAAAATTGACCAATTACAATGCGGGACCAAACAAGTGTTAGGTACACACTACTCATTGTTTGACATTTCCCATTGGCTGGCTCTATCGAGGACATAAATCATTTTGAATTAAGAACATAAAAGTAAATTTTAATGGTTTATGACGTCAATTACTGACACGATTCGCGCAGAGGTCGGAACCGATCAGTTTCCGCAGAAAGATTTCCTTCACAAACGGGGAAGCAGGCAAGTTATACATATAATTAATACGCACATAATTTTGAAAAGTCAGCGTATTTAAATTGGTCTTGAACTTAAGATCTACTACTTCGCATGTTGTGAACAACTAATCAAAATAACTGTACTCTATTATCTATTATCTAATTTCATATTATTATTATATTCCAAACAGCCGTTTATGCGTCAGCCCGAAGTATTTAAATTGAGAATTTTCAAACATTCAGTTGAACATACCTTCGACGTAATATCGCTGAAATGAATCACAATACTTAATTTTTCCATAACACCGTAATTTGATCGGTGCAGTGCGGCGTTATCGGCGTGCCCGCATGCGCTCTCATTGGACACGCAGCGGTACATTGGACATACTCCCTGTATCGTGGCCGTACTGCGCAAAACATAGCAATGGCTAAAAACCTTCGAATGTCGGTAATAGAAAAAAATATCAGCAAATGACATTGGTTTAAACAATAGCGTATTGTTTTTCACATATAGATTATTGTATTGGTGATTCATCTGCTGGATGCGGGTGGCGCAGACCGGTCGTTGAAATGCTCGGCAGGGATATAAGTCCAGCAGTTGACGTCATATTGCTGAAATGATGATGTTGATTGGTGATTCATCAGCTTGATTTAATTAGGATCCGGAGGGACTCAGAATCTGGTTTATGACATTAGCCTATCGGTGTAATGGACTAACTTCTTAATACATCCAGATCCCTCCATACTTCGGTAAGCTCCTTATGTAACATTCAGAAGCCCGATAACCTTGTTCTTAAAATATCGGTAGTTTCTTCTCCATAAGACATTTACAAATCCAACTCATTACGCCACCTGTTGGAAAATCAAAACAACTTTGAGCCAGCTAATATTACTACACATTTTATTTGCTATAATAACAGAGACCATATAGTTCATAACAAATCTTACAAAATATACCACTGCTCGACCGCCAATTATTCTGCATGCAATATACCTAATTACTATCGTCGATAAATTACCTACGTAACGACACGCCATGTTATATAAACACGTAAATAAATATTATGTTGGCAAAACACTGAAGGTAGATTGACGGTCGGCACATATTCCCGACTATTTGACGATTCGATTCGCACAGTGGCTGAGCGATAGGCTTATACGTCATGGGTTGTGGGTTCGATCCCCAAATGAAGCAAACATTTGTACGATCTTGTCCGGCTCTGGACATTTTGTATGTCAAAGTTTTAAATATTGCCTGCATATTGATGTGGGAGTTAAAATTAAGGTGATAAAAACATCGTGAGGAAACCTATATACCTGAGAGATATCCTTGATGGTGTGTGAGGTCTGCCAACCCGAAGCAGGCTAACGTGGTGGACTATAGCCTAATCCCTCTCAAATAATAGGAGATCCGTTCCCAACGGTGTGACAGTAAAAGGGTTAATGTGAGATAACATTCAAATAGAGTAAATTGGTAGAACCGAGAATGCATAGAATTATTAAGTACCTAGATATTACACACACACGGCAATAAAATAACAATTACATTTCAACTATTCATTCTTCAGATATTATATAACCATATAACATTGCTTCGAGAACGTATCAGTGACTCATGTAAAGTAATATTTACTACAATCAAAGGATTCTTTAAACATATATACGTCTATCTGTCCTCTGCTGAACGTAGGCCTAGCACCAACCATCCCGGTCTTGGGCAGCTCGTATCCATCCACCACCCACCACAGGGCTTCCCACACTACGTTTGCAAACGTCCACTGTAACATCTCATCATCAACCCATTAATGTCTCTCTGCTGGGCACAGGTCTTCACTCATTTGAGAGGGATTAGTCTATAGTCCGCCCCGCTAGCCTACTGCGGGTTGACAGACATCACATGCCATCTTGCATGGCATGCCAGTTTGAGCATTTGATAAATACGCAGATAATTTCCGAAAAGACAGTGGTTTGGATTCGAACTCGACACCTTTGACGTCTCAGTCCATTGGTCACACCACTAGGCTACCACAGCTTTCCTGTAACACCTAAAGATTTATAACCATAAATATTAATCTTTAATATTATATTAATTATTATCATTTCAAGTGTATAATATTATTTTTTATAGTACTTTTCAGTTGACAATGTGCGCTATTCTTCAGACAATCGAATATGAAAAACAATTACATTAAATACATGTTATTTTTCAATAACTTGAGAGAACAATCGTACACATGTTTGCATTGACACCAGACTTGAATCATTGATGTTTTAATGGACTCCGTTGTTTAAACAATTCACTCAGTGACATAGCATTAAAACACATTCAAATGTTATTCTCATTTATAATAAATTGCATTTATTTTACTTTAGTAATGTACAGTTTTTTAACACTTATGCGAATTATGAATAATTGGAATATGACCATAGAGGTTGTAAAGGATCCGAAACTACGGGATTACTTTTATACTGCGAAAAAAAAGTAGTTTTATTTAAATGTCATTACGGCAGTTAGCAGTGAACAGCTGTGACAATTAGTGGTGTGACCAGTGAACTGACATGTCAAAGATTTCGAGTTCAAATCCGGGCACGCACCACTGACTTTTGGGAAGTTATGTGCGTATTTATCACATGCTCAAACGGTGAAGGAAAACATCGTGAGGAAACCTGCATGCTTGACAGATTTTCTCGATGGCATGTGAAGTCTACAACCCGCAGTTGGCTGGCGTGGTGGACTATAGCCTAATCCCTCTCAAATGAGAGGAGACCCGTATCCAGCAGTGGGACAGTAATGGGTTGATGATGATGATGATAAAGGCAGTTAGCATAGTGTTGCTACACACACAGCACACAAATAAACTCCTGAAAATCATCTTAAATTAAATTTGAGGCGTTGAAAAATATATAAGCAAAATTATTTTATATTCATTGAGATAATTACGGGGCTACTGGGATACTCAGTGGCGTAGCGTGGGTATTTGCCGCCCACTTTTCTAGTAGTATAAAAAAGACGCGGCACTTGATACCGCCTACTTTCATATGCCGCCCGGGGCCATGGCCCCTTCTCCCCCCTCCTCCCCCCACGCTACGCTACTGGGGATACTGGTATACTAGGATGGGTAGCCAGTAGTATTAGTATCGTAATAATACAATACATAATATCATTAACAGAGATACCAAATTTGCAGAGACCTTCAGTATTTAAACCTCACCTTGTACCTACCACTAAACAATCAAAGAAACTTCAACAAACGAAGGAAACTCATACAAAAGTGTCTGTCAATATGACATAACGCTTCAGCTCCAACATATCCGCAACAATAAGTTACCAGCCGTTTTTGACTTACGATCGGACATACGTATGAACGAGAAACGTCATATTGTCTGTCAATTCTCGAAATTAGTTCAGCTTTGCAGAAAATTTGCAATTGAAAGAGTTATATGAAGGTTATTGTCCTATTTTAAATGACTATGCCTGTTATCATGTAACGTGAGAGTGGCATGTGAACAGATGTGTTTTTGTGTATAGATATACATATAGAGGTACATAATATGTCGAGATTTGATTTTTTTGTTCGTAAGGGAGAGACTTTGAAACTACTGGTCCGATCTGAATAACTCTTTTTCTATTAGAATATTAGGTAATAGTTAATGTTCTTCTATGGATAATGTATCCATGAAAAATATTTTTTTTTTAAAAAGGGTTACGGTTCCGTATGAAAATGTCCATCCGCTGCCAGCCACCTTCTTCAAATCGTCGGTCCATCGTGTCGCAATCGCAAGTCGATGCGATCTGCCCAAGACCGGGATGGTTGGCGCTATTTGGGGGAGGCCTAAGTTCAGCAGTGGACGGCAATAGGCTGATAAGATCGATGAAAATGTCAACAATGTAACACGAACTTACCAAAAAAAAACACTTACGCGAATATTAGACATTGAAATAAAACTACTTTTTACGGATTTTATCGCGGTATATTGATATTATTTTAACCCGACGTTTCGGATCCTTTACAGCATCCATGGTCACGGGCCGACTGAGGTGTTGGTCGTCTTGAAGTTATAATTACTAACAGCTACCTTACATTTTCAATTATTATTGACAATTATTATTGGTATATATATCCGTATATGGCGATAAAATCCGTAAAAAGTAGTTTTTTTCAAAATCTTACTCGAAGGTTATAATTGTTTAAATATTTATTATTAAATGCCTATATCCCTTACAAAGACGTGGTGGGCCGCTAGTATATTACATTATCCCATGCTACACGTGAATAGTTCAAGCTCTGCTTATCACCACGTCATAATGTGTGGACTTTTAATATATTTTTATCATCATAAAACGTGACACATCTATCGCACGCGCGTAGATTTGGTGTGAATAACTATGTTTACATAAAATCATTTGCTATTGCAGATGATAATATATATAGTAAGAAATGCCGATGACACTAAAAAATTGTGAATTTCCAAGTTTGGTGACTATTTTGGGGCGACTTAGATTGTTTACTTTTATACTTAGATATAACGCATCTTTAGAATGAAAGTGACCTAACTCAAAATTACAGGAATTTCTGATTTTGCCATAAACTGACCTTAATAAGACTAGGCTCTAAAACCCTGTGGAGAAAAAGAGACCGATCTATTTTTTGACTTAGGTCACTTTCATTCTATCCGGTCAATTACATTCTAAGGGTGCGTCGCACCCGAATTTTGAAATGAAATGAAACATTCTGTAATTCTGTAATTTTGAGTTGGGTCACTTTCATTCTATAAGTACCTACACATATGAGATAGGTGAGTATGTTATCTTATACGTCTAGTTATTCATTTATCTTAAGATTAGTCAAAAAATCCTGCATAAAAGGTAAATTTTTTTCAACATTACATTGCAAATCATCATCATCATCATCAACCCATTAATATCGCACTGCTGGGCACGGGTCTCCTCTCAATTGAGAGGGATTAGGCTATAGTCTACCACGCTAGCCTACTGCGGGTTGGCAGACTTCACATGTCATCGAGAATTCTCTCAATCATGCAGGTTTCCTCACAATGTTTTCCTTCACCGTTTGAGCATGTAATAAATACGCACATAACTTCCGAAAAGTCAGTGGTGTGTGCCTTGGGTTCGAACTCGAGACCTCTGACATCTCAGTCCACTGGTCACATCGCTCGGCTACCACAAATACTAGACATTAAATTAAAACGGATTATATCGCAGTATATGGATATTATTTGATCCCGAACGTCAGATCCTATACATATAACTAAATTGGGGAGATTTATACCGTAGTAACCGAGCCCCGCTAGCTAGTCAGTACTATCGATCAAGATTTCAGGTATTAACTAATTCTTCTAAATACGCAAAAGTTACGTAACGTAAATTACGTAACACGTAACAAACCAGATCAGTTATGAAAACAAATCGCAGGGAAGATGCAATACATGGGTATTATGAAAAGTTTGTAATGGCAAGCATAACGGACAGAGAGAAAATAAACAAACAATATGGCTATTATGTACCTATTAAAGCTAACAAAAAACTTCAATAACTTCATTTATAAAACGATACAACATTCCATAAAGGAACAAGGAATCATATCCTTGCTTTTATTGCAATAAACCTCCTTTTCATTTTCCTATTTAAAGTCGATTTTTCGTATTTAGATTTCGTAGTCTACTAGTACAGCCATCCATAGTAGCTGTAGACTGTTTTTTGTTAGTCTGCTCCATTGATTTAATAAAAAACGTTATTTATTAATCAATGGTCTGCTCGTTGTTATTTCAAAGTAGGTAGGTACATACTACCTATTAATGTACATTATATAGTATGTTCCTACCACTGTAAAATCAGTAAAATTTTGTTTTATTTTAATGTTTAAAGTTCGCCTAAATGTAAATAAGGTCTGGTTTCAATTATAAGTAGTTTTCGTTTATATGTCATGTAAATGCTATTCAATTATTCCAGCAGTAAGTAACACTGCCCTGCTATGGGTCCCGGATTCGAACCCCGGTAGGGACAAATGTTTTTTGTGATGAGCATAAACATTAATTGTATCCGAGTCATTGATGTATTTTTGTATAATATGTATTTACAAAAAAAAAATAGTATATCAACCAACTAGTATCTGTAACACAAGTCTCGTTGCTTAGCTCGGAACAAGATGGCGTTATGTCATCATGTCCAGAAACACACTGCACACTAAACTACAAAGAAACAGACAGGCCCCAAAAAAAAACAATTAGGTAGATCGCTATACATATTTAATAGGAAATTTCATAAATAATCTAAAACCTAATATAGAAGCGTACAACAACAGTAGTTTTATTAGTCTTACAAACAGTGACTAACTTATATTATTACTGATTGCCAAGAACAATAAACCACAAACCATTCTATGACCACAGAATAAAATAATTGTACAATTTGACGTAACCGACTGACCACACGTACCTATAAAATACGTACCTAATGAGTTTGTAATTGCCTATCCGATGTAAGTACGTGCACTGTACCTACCTGAGCAGCTGTGTAATGATAATTTGACCATTTCTTAATAGACTGTGGCATGTTATGAAATGATAAAGATATATGTTTTTTCAATGAGGAATGAGAAACTGCCAAAAAGCTAAATTTCTAACACAATGTTGATAGGAGGTACTTTAAAGGAAAGATTTATTAAAATCGGTTCAGTAATTTCGGAGCCTATTCAATGCAAACAAACAAATAATCAAATCTTTCCTCTATATAATACTTATAGACAAGTATTATAAATTAAATATAAATTAAACTTGCAAAATAAAGTTAACTTTTCAGTTAAATAAAAGACACATAAGCGTCTTGTTTCATTCTCTCTATATAAAATATTTTAGTTATTAACACAAAAACATAAATATTTTACAGCTACAAAGTACTGCAGATATTATTTCAACTTTATACCTAGTTTCAACTTTCGTACAACGAAACTACTTAACTTTTCAGTGGAAATATGCGTTCTCAAACTGTAAATGAAAATAGGCAATTAAATTAATTTAAAACTACATTGAATGTTGTTCCTTCTACTTATCAACGCGTATAACAAAGACAGTACTCAGTTAGGTTCGGAAACACCACGGTATAAGCTTGCAGCAGCCGATGAATTCGCATGAAGATTAAATAAAACGGATGGCTTGTTATTTACATAAGGGCTCAGCGATTTCCTTTTATGTTATCGTTTAGAAGTGCACACATGCGGTTACTGCAACTCATATGGCGTAATCAGTAGGCATGAGTCGTGATTCTCATAATACCAGTCTTACTGATAATTAAAGGATGGTATTTAAAAGTACTTCAATTTATTCCCATTTCATTTACCTAATTTTGCCTGTGTTCCACCAAATATACTGAATGTGCACCAAAATATGTTCATTAAAAGTATTGTTATTACTTATATACACTTTCTTGGTATTCAGATTTGGTTCTGGCACGTTGTGTGGTCACAGTTCTAACCTAACCTAACCGATATCTGTATTTTGCTGCTCAATCAGTAATTTTGTCGCTCAATCAGTATTTTTGATGCGCGGTTTATTAAATTCCAAAAACTAAAGAGGCTTTAATGTCGCTTTTCCCAGGACGAATAAAACTGAAATTGTTCCATATTATTCCTATAAGAAAAAGCAAGTATGTTTATTTGTCAGTTACCTCCTCGCTGAACTGATTTAGATGAGTGTGGAAATATTTTGGGCCCTGGACAGTTTTTGTCCCTGAGATTATCCCTTGAAAGGGCAAAAAAGGAGGTCGGAGCTTGATGTGGAATCGATATAGAAAAAAACACAAATAATTTAAACTACATTTTACGCGTTTTCAGAATTCCACTCGTCGTATGAAACTCGACAGATTTCTTACACTTACGCGAATATTAAATATTGAAATAAATCTTTTTTCTTTTTTTTACAGATTTTCAATAGTTAGTTAGGGTAGTTGACTCAGTCCGTTATGTATGCTGTAAAGTAGCCCGAACGTCGGCATAATAATAATCATTACAGCGATAATAACCGTTAAAACGATGTTTTGTTTCAATGTCCGGATATTGGGACGCCCAATTGGGACTTGTATAATCCAGATTCTCATTAACAATAATTGTTGCTATTTCAGCAAGACTTACAACTAACCGACAAGTTAAACAAATAACCCGACATCTGTCGGATAAATTACATCATAGCCTAATCTATTGATTCATACAATTGGTAGGTACATAGAAATTACCTACAATTATTTTGTAATCACCAATTCGACACACTACCCACTACTTCTTCTCATAACATCACGTGTCAGTCCTGCCTACAGTGTAATTGCAAATCACGCTTGATGATTCACTTATAAGTTTAAAATGGTAATTATGTAGGTATATTGTATTGAAATACTTGCTAAACACATCGAATAACGAATTCTTAATCTCTTTTCATACATTTCACAGGTCGATAGCGTCTAGTTCAAGTGATATAAATCATAAATGTAAACCATTATGTCTGCAAAGTTTATTGCTCCTAATTATGTAAGTGAAGGTCGTCTGATAATTAAAATGAAAGCCTGTTAATAGGTAGTCTAGATGGGTACTTAGCTCCATCCTATTGATTGTGTGAAATAATAATTAGCAAATTTAATTTCATACGGCGTTTTTTTCAGTGTAGAAAAGTCTACTAGATGGATAGGTAGTTAACCCCTATTTTTCTTTGAACTAAATACCGACACGTAATTTTCTTATTGATATAATAAACATAATTGTTCCAGAATGAATTAACAACATGACCCTTTCAACGAGCCGGCAGCAGTTTCTGGCGTACGAATCCCAAGCACCTGAAGATATACAATATGGCAGAAAAGGAGGAATATTTGTGTCCAATTGCATTTGCATTACTTTTGTGATTTTTGCAGTAGTAATCGCAGTCATAGTCGGCGTAATAGTGCATTTTATCACCTACTTCAAAGTAAGTACAAGCTTACGCACGTCATGTATCTTCTTTTTCACTTAAAAAAATTGTGTACAAATTATGTGTTATCTAATCTACCACTAACTCCATGAAACACGGGCCGATTTCAAGTTCAAATTGCTATCTTGTAATAATATTTCTTATCAATTGTAATTAAAAGCTAGCGACTTTAGTGTGTTTTTTTATCGAACTTTAATTCCGCAGTTACACGCTATTCCCTGCCTTTTGCGGATGGAAGCAGTATAATAAATTATAGTACGATCTACTCTGTCCGGAGTAAACGCGATCTTTGCCGGTTATACCTTGCTAAAAAAGCGAAAACGTCAAAATGTCAAATTGACAATCGATCTTTGAGTGGCTGGTAGTAGTAATGTATTAATAATAAATAAAACATTAACTAAATTTATTGATAGTGCAAAAATGCGAACAACAATAAATTAAAAGTTCTCAGTTAAATCTACTGCTTTTTATAACCTGTGATATTTTTATTTAATGCCCAAAATGTTTTTGAACACAGTTTTTATTTTGGTTTTATTTGGTGGAGTAGTTATTAATGGAAATGAGAATGTAAGTACTCAGCAATCAATAATCATTTAAAAGAATAGTTCTTTGATTTTATTACTTTGACTCGTATGGTTTTAGTCCGTTTTCAGTAGAGAAATAAATAAGATTTGTATATCCCGAAATATAACAAAAAAATATAGACGAACTCCGTTTATTCTTATTTGCTTGATTAAATAATACCGTTAAAAAAATACGACACTGACCAAATTAAGGTCAATAATATAATATATTTGAAAAAAATATAAAAATAAGATTCGGATTACAATAACAACAATTATTGTGAGTCACATTTGAATTTGTTTCTCCTTACTCTTTTCTTTGTGATGAGAAATATTTAAATTTTAAATAGGAATGCAATATAGCAGAATAGGAAATAATTATTATACTAATTTGAAAACCTTAGTGTAGAACTAAAAAGAATCCAGGTGTAAAAAATTGAGTTAACATAAGATTTTGTGGATTGTCAGCCTCAGTTCTTGTCTTTTGTATGTCAAAAATTGTATTTTTATGCCTTAAGAAATAAAGTTACATTAACAATATTAATAAACTTTGACTTTGTCACAGAATATTATTATTATTATTATTTGGTCAGTTAGGCCTATCAAAAAGAAAATAAATATTATTTCTAACATTTGCACCAAAAACCTCATGAAGTTTATGATTTATTACTTACCTACTTATAATAAAACTTTATGTTTAAACTCCACATAAGAGGAAGGAATGCTTTAATATTTAATTTTAATTTAAGTATTTTTGCTTTAAAATTCACCCAACCACAAATGCTTCTCTAATGAGTTACACATTCCTTGATTCAATGTTGGAAATTTTAGTTAGGTTTTATAAAATTAATTCTAGATGTACAACTTGTTACAGCTCGCACAAAAAACTGTAGACTTTTGGGATGAAACAGAACCATTTGGCCAAAATGGCTCACCATCACCAGATCTCAGACTTCCTTCCTATGTAGTGCCAAGTTTCTACAGACTGAAACTAAAAGCAGACCTAGATACCTCCGAATACTCCGGTGATGTATACATTACGATACGTGCCAGCAGAAGTGTCAAAGAAATTGTATTACATTCCAAAAACCTTAGTATTAGTAGCAACGCTAAACTAACAGAGCAGATATACGAAAAGGTTGAGACATTAAGATCACCCAAAGTCAAACGAGACGTGGGTAATGACACTGCAGCAAATGACACTACTACTGCAGTGCCAACTACAACAGCAACCGTTGACAAGAATACAACAGAAGCTAACGTAGTAGAGGTGACTACAATCGTCACCAATGAAACAATTCTGAGAACCGACACAACTACACCTACAGTACCGGTTGATATGGAAATAACCCGTAGTGCAGTACGGAGCATAAGAATACTGTCTATAATAAAAGGCACTGGTGACAGACTGATACTACCATTGGAGTCTGCGTTAAAAGCTGACGTGGATTATATATTACAACTGTCTTTTGAAGGAAAAATCTCTAATTCTTTAACTGGGTTCTATAAGAGCACTTATACTAATGACAAGCATGAAGTCAAGTAAGTATTTTGTTTATTATTAATATGCTATTTTTTGTTCTCTGCCTGCTAACAGTTTTTACCAGTTAAGAGTAATTTAAATGGTATTTTACCTTCGTAATGAGATTTACACAATGAAACCACAATGATGCTATTTGTAGATGTTTACTATTTACGGTAAAATAATTAAGTAGGTAGTTTTAGAGGCAATTTTATTGTGGACTACATAAATATAAATAACAGAAGCATACCTACTGTATGCATGTGCTCGTTTCTGAGAGTTTAAGTCGGCTTTTCGGGGGCCAAGCCTTATCCAGGGAGCCCTAAAGGTCGATGGGGGTCATAAAGTGTCGGCCCAAGGAGGCCCCTGGGGGTATTATGTCAGAGTGACATAGCCCCAATAATAGTTCAGGGTCGACAAAATATGATGTATACATTGTTGCTGCGAGTCTGACATAACACGCCGCCTCATTAGGTGACTGAGGATTCTGAGTATCATGAGAACTTCTTTATGACGACCCAATTAGTCCAGCAGTAGTTAACAATTACTTCTGTGCTATGGGACCCGGGTACGAATCCCGGTAGGGACAAATGTTTGTGAGATGAGCATAAACATTTGTATCCGATGGATGTATCTATATATAATATGTATGTATTTCCAAAAAAAAAGTATATATGTAGTATATCAAGCGTATCCGTATCCGTAACACAAGCCTCGTTGCTTAGCTCGGAACTAGATAGCGCTGTGTCATAATGTACAGGAATATTTATTACTTCTACTGATAAAATACTAGGAGCTTTCTTAATTGCTCACCAGGAGCGTAGCTACGCCGTATCAGCCGTATCAACAATATGGATCCCCCAGGCTTCAGGGGCCCCTAATTTATTGATAGTCCGAGCTATTTTCGAACTTTGAATAAATTGAGAGTGGGGACTTGAATGATTACGACATAATTATCATTTAGTTTATAAACAAAATTCTAACATGCCTAACTAAATGACGTAATGCTAAAGATATTATAGTAATTAGTGCTTTATCTCATAATAGATTTGTTTACAAATTTAATTGATAAAACAGACATAAATGTTTTACTACAAAGCCTCAATTGAAACATTCATTGATCATCATTATTATATTAAACTAGCTGATTCCCGCGACTTCGTCCGCGTGCAATTTAACAAAAAAAAAAAGTTTCACAACCCCTTAGGGGGTGAATTTTCAAAAATGCCTACATAACATGTCATAACATCTACCTGCATGCCAAATTTCAGCCCGATCCGTCCAGTGGTTTGGGCTGTGCGTTGATAGATCACTATGTCAGTCAGTCAGTCAGTCACCTTTGAGTTATATATATTTAGATATATTGCAACGTAAGTCGTTTCGTACATAGTTAGGCCAGTATTATACAATGGATAAAAAACGATGTTAACTTAATAATGAGAGTACTTTGACACTACAGTAAACTTAATGTCTAAAAGAATTTTACATACATACATACCATCACGCCTGTCGTCCCCGAAAGGTTTGGCAGAGGTGTACTAATGTACACCCACGTTTCGCCGGTATATTTTAGGTCCCATGTACTATTGCCAATAACCAGGCACGAATCCAAACTTCGAGCTGCTACTGCGAATTTCATAGAAAAACCCAATAACACTTCGCTCGACCTGGGAATCGAACCCAAGACCTCTTGCTCGGCAGTCGCACTGTACGACCACTAGACCAACGAGGCAGTTAAACGAGCAGTAAAAGAATTTTGTTGCTTCTATTTTCGATTTCAAATAATTATCAATAACCAAAAATAATCGATACAGGAAAAGTTGGTGGCAAAAAATACACACATTAATATTGTAAGTGTTATCTTACAGAAACCTTGGGGTCACCCAGTTCGAGCCCACGTCGGCGCGGTCCGCGTTTCCTTGTTTCGACGAACCTGCCTTTAAAGCTAGGTTCGAGATCAGCATCGCTCATCCGCAGAACATCACCGCACTGTCGAATATGAAGATTGTGTCACAGGAGCCGATGTAAGTGCATCCCAAAGAAAGTGTTCAAACAACTACACAAGCAAAATTATGTTTGTGTGCGTGAAGTGCGTATAATTGACGACCCAATTAGTCCAGCGGTAGTTAACACTGCCTGCTGTGCTATGGGTCCCGGGTTCGAATCCCGGTAGGGACAAATGTTTGTGTGATGAGCATAAACATTTGTATCCGAGTCATGGACGTTTCTATGTATAATATGTATGTATTTACAAAAAAAAAGTATATATGTAGTATATCAACCAACTAGTATCCGTAACACAAGCCTCGTTGCTTAGCTCGGAACTAGATGGCGCTGTGTCATAATGTCCAGAAATATTTATATTTATTTTTTATTTATAAGTTTGTTTACGATGTAACAAACATCTACGAACTCCATTTGTAGTGCGATTAGTCAAGATGTTGGCGACTGCTTCGACACAGCAAAAGCAAGCAAGGGTCAAGGGGAAACTGCATCCATTAAACAAATTACATAGCATATTGACCCCTCATCATCATCATCATATCAACCGTTAGACGTCCACTGGACATAGGTCTCCCCCAAGGATCGCCACGACGACCGGTCCTGCGCCACCCGCATCTAGTGGATTCCAGCGACCTTAACCAGGTCGTCTGTCCACCTTGCCGGGGGCCTACCCACGCTGCGTCTTCCAGTACGTGGAATTATGCACATATTTCTATCAAGATAAAAAAGTGAGAGAAAAATATATTTGACTCTCTGCTTAGACTCAATGTCTAAGTCAGTGTAGCTTGACACTTAGATTATATTATTAGTCTCTTCAAGTGCGCTTTACGTTAGATCTAGAACAGAGCGCGAATAAACCATGAATACACTAAAGTTCAAATTCGCATATCTGACTTTTAGAATAATCTTGAAACATCAACAAAAGTCATGTTTGTAGCTATTGCGAATGTGACCCTAAGCTGTGTAACTAATCAATTGGATATGCTTCAACATATGTGTTTATCATTAATTATGACACACGACACGAAGACACACGAGTCAATATCAAATTTTAGTTTTAATTAGTCAATTAGCAATCTAGTAACTCATTTCAACAAAAAAAAATGTCTACAATATACTCGTATCTCGTAATTGATTTCTGTTGTGAAAACCAAAGTAATCGATTTAATTTTCATACATGCATACATTCATTTAAAGGTGAAATTAAAATTACAATATGTAAATTAAATTGACCCATGCCTAGCCGAGGGACAGAAAATGAGTTTACTTAATTAAAAATTTACTAAATTTGCTGTGATAGTCTAGTGACGTGACCAGTAGTCTCAAAGTCCACGGATTACGACTTTTCAAACAGTGATGACAAATTATCGCGAGGAAGCCTGCATGCTTCAGAGATTAGATCTCGATGGCATGTGAAGTGTGTCAATCCGCATCATAGGCTAGCGTGGTGGACTATAGCCTAATCACTCTCAAATGAGACCCTTACTCAGTAATAAAACAATTAGATTGACGATGACTAAAAACGTGAAGCAAAACTTTACACCTCTTTTTACGAAAATTGCGCAGACGGAAAAGTATGAAATTTCCTACACTTATAGTTTATATAGAGAAGGAGTGCAGAATGCTAATATTAATAATAATAAAAATATTATGATCGAATTTTTTTTTCCATTTAACTTCTTTGTTACAGTGCCGATCAACCCGGCTGGCAATGGACACACTTCGACAGATCAGTCAGTATGTCCACCTATTTAGTAGCGTACGTTCTCTCCGACTTCAAGTCCGTGGAGACCAGCTACACGAGCAAGGACAACGTCACCATCCCAATCAAGATATGGACCAGGCCAGAACTTATCTCGAAGGCGAACTACGCGTCAACGATCACTCCGAAACTTCTGGCGTACTATGAAGATGTGTTTGGAGTGCCATACGCGCTGGACAAGATGGATCTCATCGCAATCCCTGACTTTTCCAGCGGTGCCATGGAAAATTGGGGCTTGGTGACATTCCGGTGAGTTCATTTTAGTTTGGTTTGTAATGCCAAGCGGTAGTTACCACCATAGGGCCAAAATAATGACAGTCGTGACATAGTATAGCATTGACAACAAATCATGTATATTTTATTGAAATAGGGCAGTCAAATACTAGGCTAATACCGATATAATTACTAATGCCTCAAGATTACAACCTGTTTTTACTAGGACTCATTACCAGTGACGATTACCGCTCACCACTTTACTTATCACATTAGTGGTTTCAAATCATATGTTTCCTCACCATCCACAATTACTCAATGAAACTCTTGAAACGCTCTGGAAAATGATGGACGGACGACCTTGTAAAGATCGTTAGAATTGCTAAGAACTCGACAATTGGTCGTAGTCACATCAATGACACTGACTGTATAAACAATGTTACTGTTTGTTCACTGGCCCCGAGCGAAGTCTTCAATCGTCCTTCAAAGGTCGCAGTTCAGGCTTAAGGTTGTTGAGGGTCAAGGATTGATTGTAGACAGATTTCTATGAAGACCTTTTTTACAGCAAAAAACTCCCTTTAGCTTGTATCTTTATGATGAGTCCATAGATAATCAAAAAAAAATACGTCATGACGTCATCCGGACGTACAGTTATAAAGTATCGTAGAAATAAGCAACCTTTATAAAAAGTTTAGATGACGCATACTTAATGTTGCCCACGGTAACTGGCTGACGTGAATAACGATATTATAATTAACATACTTATTATGCTAACAAGTATGATGCGGCGCTTGACAAAGTTCAATTACATTAGACGAGACGAGTCACGGCTTGTGGTTTTTATGTAAACAATGTATAAACTGTATTCTAATATTAGTAACAGGTATTAGTGAGTTCGTTTCGTTTTACGGTGGCCAGCACATCAAGCTACAAAAATCTGTCAAATTTCTTTGCTAGTTTTTCAACTTTATGACAAACTAATAAGGTTCATGTTCAGTTCGGACAATTTGACAGTTTTGGATAGGTTGACCTGCTGGCGACTGTACATATACTTGGGTGTCGGGACGATTTTTCCTATTATGAAATTCTCATTTACATTAGAATGATGGCGGAATCTTCATGTTGACTGTGATTTTTTTTAACGCTTAGCATAATTATTATACTTACGGGGAATGCGTTGAAGCTGATTATGGTATCAGTCATAGAGTATATTTGCCCTGTTTAACTGTGGACTTGGCACATCCAGCCTTTATAACTTAAATACCTTAGCCAATAAAACCGAACAAAATATGCTCACGATAGCAGAGCGGCAACTACATAGTAGTAGTTCTGCAATTTAAGTTTCGTTTATAAGGTATTTTTGGGTACAAAACTGACACAATGAAATAAATCTATTTTTTTACGGATTTTATCACGGTATTATATTGATATTCTTTTGGTTCCGATGTTTCGGATCCTTTACAGCGTCCGTGTTCTCGGACTGTGTTGAGTGTCTTGAATTCTTGATGTTATAATCACTAACATTATATACAACGAATACTGATTGAATACCGATTTATATATAACGGATGTAGCTGTATTTCAAGTGATTCCAAGCATGAAGGCGTAGCATATATAAAAATTTGACAGTTTTTAATTTCAATAGCCCCCCGAACCACACCGAGTAGGAATTTGTTTTCTTTTGCAAGGACTTGTGGTTTCCCAAATCGAATGTTATGCTAGGTTTTGTCTATGGTATGGTCACAAACTGCTGACCTCTTTTCTCATTTCTATGGCGATGTTTAACATCAGCGATAACCAAAAGAAGTATAAAATAACATATCGTTAATTTCGAATTAACGTGTATTCTTTTGGTCGCCTTTTTGTTCTACAATGTCACAGGAAATACGTACGGTATCTAGTAAACAGTTACGCATATTGCAAGGCCGTTAACAACCACTTAATGTAAGATAATTATACTTTTCTAGTTTGTTATCACCGGTGTAGATAGTGGTTGTTGTAACCGCAGATGTACATCAAACGTTATGTTCGAAAACCGCATAATGAGGTGATAGAAATTGTTTAAACAAAAACTGGTAATGTTGCTGAATGAAAACTAATAATAGGTACTAATTGATTCCACAGTAGGTGAAAAAAATGATAAGGCGTCTAAGCCAGTTTATTTCAGACTTAAGTTGTAAGTCAAGAAGCGTTTATCTGTTAACATAAGAAAATGTTATTAAGATTAATCAATATGACATTCCTAAGACAATGCATCAATGCAAAATTACCTAAAATTCTAAATACTTTTAATGATATAGTATCTATTCAAATCGTGCTTATTAGGTACGTAGGTTGCAAGTATTTGCCTATTTCACACTCGACAAGGCAACGGCTCAGTGATTGACAACTTGATAAAGGTCGCTGGGAGTCGATTAATGCGGGCAGATATCTATGAGATAGGTCTTTTTGTGGCAGTTATTCGTCCTTTTACTGATATAATAATATTAATGGTGGTGGTACATGGACTAGGGGATGTCCAGAGATGATTCTAAGTCCAAAAATGTTCTATAACGACGACAGTAGGAAATAGTATAGGATTCCAAATGCGTAGTAAAAGAAGTGTAAGTCAATTTGTTATGTCCAAAAAAGTCTAGATTTGACTGTATGGCCAGTAATTTCACTGCCTCAAACTGAATCATCATCATATCAACCTTTAGACGTCTACTGTTGGACATAGGCCTCCCCTAACGATCGCCATAACGACCGGTCATGCGCCGCCCGCATCCAGCGGATTCCAGTGACCTTTACCAGGTCGTCAGTTCACCTTGCCAGGGGCAAACTCAAACTGAATACCCATTCTCCTATGACGACCTGTTTAGCTCAGCGGTAGTTGACGCTGCCTGCTGTGCTATGGGTCCCGGGTTCGAATCTCGGTGGGGACAAATGTTTGTGTGAGCATCAACATTTGTGTCCGACTCATGGATGTATCTATGTATAATATGTATGTATTTACAAAAAAAAAGTATATATGTAGTATATCAACCATCTAGTATCCGTAACACAAGCCTCGTTGCTTACCACGGAACTAGATGGCGCTGTGTAATAATGTCCGGAAATATTGATTATTTATTCTTAAAACAAAGCAGTAAAGTCAAGCAATAAAAGAGCTTTTATTGCCCCTCAAACAGAGAAACGACACTACTGTTCGATGAAGCAGAGAGCGTGCCCCGGGACAAACAAAACGTAGCTATAGACATAGCGCACGAGCTGGCTCATCAGTGGTTCGGCAACCTCGTCACCATGCGCTGGTGGACCGACCTGTGGCTTAACGAGGGCTTCGCGACCTACATAGAGTACGTTGGAGTGGATCATGTGAGTACTTTTGTATTTTGTCTAAGAGCCTATTTCATAATTTCGGAATAGACGCTTTTTACCTGATTAATTCAAGACTAGACTGATGTTTTATGAATGTATTCGTCGGGTAAGTTAACTGGAACCTATCTACCTGATTAAAGCAAGAATGGAACATTTTGAATTAATTTGTCAAGTACACTCTAACAAGCTAATAGGTTTACATCCACACATGGATCGGTCGATAGTTGCATGTATACCAATTAGGTTGTTAGACTGTACTTATTTGGAGTTGGTAAACAGGGTCTAAGGGATACATAAAAAAGTTGACTTGAAATGTAATAATATTTAAAGAAAAGTTTTTGTAACGTAGTATTACATACACTTACGGAAACTAAATACTCTTTGCTGGTTCTTCTTATAAACTGATTGATTTTCCAGGTGGAACCTGCATGGAATATGTTCGAATCCTTCTCCCGCGACAAGATGGACCTCCTCCGCTCTGATGCCTTGAAGAACACCTCCCCAGTATCCCGCAAAGTGGAGGATGCATCGGAGATATCGCAGAAGTTTGACGAAATATCCTACACGAAGGGCGCAAATCTGATACGCATGCTGAACCATACCATATCTGAAGACCTGTTCCATAAAGGGCTTGTTATTTATTTGAATGATTGGTGAGTGATGACGTCAGTGTTCTTGTAGTAAAATAACCTCAACACCAATTGAAAATTGCTAGTTCTTGGTAGTATTTTATTTATATCTTGTGTTTTGTAAATTTATATTTTTCTTATTTGTTTGTTCGTCTTATGGCATTCCTATGCCATTCACCCAATTGCTATTAACATTATTAAGATACTTTGGAGATGTTCTGTAGTTCGTACCCGCGAAGGTTTCTGGCAGAAAGAACCAAAAGCAAGAAAAAAAAAGCTATAAAAGCCCGAGCCGTTATTATTATTACCTTCATTCCAACTGAATCCATCTTTACACCATTTTTTTCCTTACAGGAAATACTCAAACGCGGAAGAGAATGACCTATGGTACGCCATGGCTAAGGCCACTAAAATCGACGCGACCCTCCAGGACCTCAACGTGGTGGCCTTCATGAACTCCTGGACCAAGCAGGCGGGCTACCCCGTCGTCAACGTCAACAGGAACTACGATAAGGGACACGTGGAGTTTGAGCAGGTTAGGACATCAATATGAACAATAGTCCGTAAACCGACTTTGATAGATGTGGTATAGCCGAGCTGTAGTAGCCTAGCGGTGTGACCAGTGGACTGAGATGTCAGAGATCTCGAGTTCGAACCCAAGGCGCGCATCACTGACTTTTCGGAAGTTATGTGCGTATTTATCACATGCTCAAACGGTGAAGGAAAACATCGTGAGGAAACCTGCATGCTTGAGAGAATTCTCGATGGCGTGTGAAGTCTACCAACCCGCAGTAGGCTAGCGTGGTGGACTATAGCCTAATCCCTCTCAATTTAGGGGAGACCCGTACCCTGATGAAACCGACTTTACAGACAATTTTAAACGAACTACCGCAACCAAAAATGTATTCCGTCCCGCAGCGCCTATTCACGTCCGCCAAGGAGCCTTACCAGAAGATGATCGACCAATTGTGGCACATCCCCATCAGCTACACCATGATCGGGTCCCCAGCAGACCAGTGGACCACGAAGCCCAAGACCTGGCTGAAGAGCCGCATCAGTACCGTCAGCCTGCCTGACAATGCGACGCAAGCGATGTACGTCAATGTTGATGCTATCGGTGAGTTTCCTTCGTTCAGTACATTGATGGCTGATAGTTTCTAGTTATAAAGAAACAGGAAATATTATCGCTAATAATAATTAAGGATTGACCACTTGTGAAGTGACCTGAAGGCTAGCCTTGAAGTAGTTTTATTTGTCGAAAGAGGCCAGATTACAGTAACTGCTGCAGAGTTTGTTGTTATTCTAGTGTGTAGACCTAGACCATTTACCTGACACGCAATTTTATGAAAATAATAGTTTTATTATTGACCGTTGGAAGCGGCCTAACATAAAAGCTATTCCCATTTCCCATGCATCTTAAAAATGAAATATCCATTCTTAACTGACATCTAACACCAATTTTAGCCAATTTCCAAGGCCATGTCAAAATTCAACAGAATCACTCAGCCTTTCTTACTTGACGTCTCTACATCCGAACTGCCTGCCAAAGCAAATTTAGCTTCATAAATCAAGTAGTCTGTCCCTTTTATAACGTGAAATACTTATTCAAGAGAGAGTGTAACTATAAATATATTCCCCAGGATATTACCGAGTCAACTACGACAAGAAGAACTGGCAACTCCTCAGCGAAGCTCTAAAGGCTGGACAAATTACTTCGCCTATAACGAAGTCACAGCTTATCGACGACGCGTTCAATCTAGCCAAGGCGGCGCAGTTAGACTACAGCTACGCTCTAGGTTTGACCACCTGTGTCATCAACGGCGAAGACAATAAAATGGTGTGGGACCTCCTTCTGAATAATATGGCGTTCTTGAGACATAATCTGAGGGCTTCGTCTGCATATATTTATTTCCAGGTAAGTTTTTATACATTCACTAGCGTTGTTTTGCCACATTTTAAGAGTTGGTGGCAGAAGAGTGAATATTTAGGGTTATAAGTATTTTTTTTATGCCAAATCATAAAAAAAATACAAAAAATGTTTTGTAAAAAAAATATGTTTAATAAGTCTGATGAGGGATATCCTTATCACCTAGGGGTGTATAAAATAGCCTAAGACTGATTCTTAGACCTACCAAATATACATACATAATAATCCGTCTAGCCGTTTCGGAGTTGTTCAGCGACAAACTGTGACACGAGTTTTTTATATATAAGATGTAGACACAAATTTATTAAAAACTGGTAATATGCCTAAATTTTATGTTGTACTGATTACTGATATAAAGGGGGTTTAAAACCTTACCATTTATGAAGAATAAACCGGTTTTACAGGATACTTAAATCATCAGGTCAATTAAATCGCTTTGAAATCGGTTATCTTTTGGAAATCGGGTATTTCTTTACCTATTTATATGTAGTTACTATACTTTAATTACAGGACTACATGAGAATAATCCTAGCTAAACAGCTAGAGCGCGTAAACTACGGGCTGAGTAAGCCTCGCGACGACAACGAGGCGTTCCTCATCGAGAACCTCGTCATGTGGGAGTGCTACGTGGAGGCGCCGCGCTGCCTCGCCTGGGCGCGGGAACAGTTCCACAGCTGGACCAAGCAGCCCGACGTTAATAACAACCCGTACGTACATACATACATACATACATACATACATACATACATACATATATACATACATATATACATACATACATACATATATACATACATACATACATACATATATACATACATACATACATACATACATACACTCACGCCTTTCTCCCATGGTGGTAGGCAGAAACTACAGAATGCTACGTACGATTCTAATAATAATAATTTATTTCAGGAAATTCTTCCCATATTGAGCACATACAATTACACAACATATAATATAATAAATATAAATATGTCGGCGCAGGAAGGCTTTTATCAGAATTCATCGTGTATCATTCAGTGGGCGTCTTTTCCATCGGGAGGCCTCATCTTCTGGCTTCTCATTTTAATCAGAGACTAGGGCACACTACTGTTCAGCTGATCTCCAAAAACAAGATACCCGCACCGCTTCCATTCACACGACGCTTCGCTAGAGCGACTTTGACAACCGCCACTCTCAAATTTGACGTTGACATAATCGACGACGCACGCATGCGCCGTCAAATTAATAATTTAAACGTCAGATTTCCACGATCTTGTTTCCCCCTTACCCTTTTTACTATTGGACGATCAGAAACACCAAAAAAGCGACATCGATTTGTGGCGGATATTCCAAAAAACCGAATTCTCCTGGAAGATTTAGAGCTGTGGTAGCCTAGCGGTGTGACCAGTGGACTGAGATGTCAGAGGTCTCGAGTTCGAACCCAAAGCACGCACCACTGACTTTCGAAAGTTATGTGCGTATTATCACATGCTCAAACGGTGAAGGAAAACATCGTGAGGAAACCTGCATGCTTGAGAGAATTCTCGATGGCATGTGAAGTCTGCCAACCCGCAGTAGGCTAGCGTGGTGGACTATAGCCTAATCCCTCTCAATTGAGAGGAGACCCGTGCCCAGCAGTGGGACAATAATGGGTTGATGATGATTCTCCTGGAACGCGTCAGTATTAATTGTACGATTTTATAGATAGCTAGCTGTACGACGATCCTGGCTTGACTCTACCAGACGTCAATCACACATTTAAACATTTAAAAAGCAGTCCCTAACCTCTCTCACACAAACATAAACATTTGAACAACATCAACCATAAGCTTCATTACCAGTTATAAAAATAATAAGCTTTTTTAATATAGTATCCCGAGCTACCTGCGCTCGCTGGTGTACAACATGGCGCTGCGGCACGGCGGGCGGCGCGAGTTCGAGTTCCTGTGGGGGGTGTTCATGAACTCCACCGACCCCAACGTCAAGAGCCTCATCATCAACAACCTGCCCAGCGTCAGGGAGGAGTCCCTCATCACTCTGTGAGTCATACGCTATTTCCTCTTCTTTCATGTCAGGTAGTCCTCCTAGTTAGCCTAGGTAGCCTCCTAGACCAACGAGGCAGTTACCTCTGAGTAATGTACGAAATATCTGAATTTTAGTTATTCTCATATTCTTTACACCTAATAATAAATAGATATTTGTAACCCAGGCTCCTGGAGAGATCGATGTCGGAGATCCCGAAGCAGTATGCGGTGGCTGCCTGGAGCGTGGAACCGCCCCTGGGCTCGCGGCTGGCGCAAGACTTCCTGCTAAAGAACTTCCACCAGGTACTTACTATATTTCTAAAAAAAACCCAAAATATACTAGTCAATTCAGCGTCCATTCAAATGTGATCTAAAGGAAAGCTGTCGAACAGGCAGATAGACGCGTATGTAGAAATATGTTAACGCACCCACATTACATACATAAAGGGTGTACATAAATAAATATTAAAATAATATACGCCGAACAATAAAAAAATAACAAACAACGATATATTTTTAATCTAAACTTATCAGTTTACATTAGAAAAAGAAGAAAACTGGCATAACTGTCATTTTTATGACAGTTCTCTAAATATCGACGTCAACAAAATCAACGATTTCAATACCTACTCAAACAATACCGACGCCAACAGTACCGACGCAAACAATACCGACACCACCAATACCGAAACCACCCATTCCGACGCCACCCATACCGACGCCATAAACACCGACGCTTTCAATACCGGCACCATCAATACCGACGCCAACAAACTCGACGCTTTCAATACCGACGCCACCAATACCGACGCCACCCATACTGACGCCAACAGTACCGACGCCAACAATACCGATGCCATCAATACAAACGCCAACAATACCGACACTTTCAACACCGATGCCGTCAATACAAACGCCAACAAAATCGACGCTTTCAATACCTACGCAAACAATACCGACGCCAACAATAACGACGCCAACAATACCGACCCCTTCAATACCGACACCGACAAAAGCGACGCCAAAAATTCCGACGCGATCAATACCGACGCGATCAATACCGACGCCAACAATACCGACGGCAACAATACCGACGCCAACAATACCGACGCCATCAATACCGACGCCAACAATACCGACGCCAACAATACCAACGCGATCAATACCGACGCGATCAATACCGACACCAACAATACCGACGCCAACAATACCGACGCCAACAATACCGACGCCATCAATACCGACGCCAACAATACCAACGCGATCAATACCGACGCGACCAATACCGATGCCGACAAAATCGCGCCACCAATACCGACGCCACCTATACTGACGCCAACAGTACCGACGCCGTCAATACCCACGCCAACACTACCGACGCCACCAATACCGACGCCGACAAAATCGACGCCAAAAATACCAAAGTGAACAATACTGACGCCAACAATACCGACGCGATCAATACCGACGCCATCAATAACGACGCCAACAATACCGACCCCTACAATACCGACGCCACCAATACCAATGCCGACAAAATCGCGCCACCAATACCGACGCCACCCATACTGACGCCAACAGTACCGACGCCGTCAATACCGACGCCAACACTACCGACGCCACCAATACCGACGCCGACAAAATCGACGCCAAAAATACCGAAGTGATTAATACCGACGCCAATAATACCGACGCCAATAATACTGACGCCAACAATACCGACGCCAACAATACCGATGCTATCAATACCGACGCCACCAATACCGACGCCAACCATACTGACGCCAACAGTACCGACGCCACGAATACCGACGCCTTCAATACCGAAAAAAAGCCGTAACATACAAATTTTACGCAGATAAACTCGCGCAAAACTGGTATACAAATAAATTACAATACAACAGATTTATAATAAACAATAAGAAAAAAAATATTTACGTCTTTGTTTTTACGTAATTTATTGGTAGACTGTGTGTCTATCTATCGAGGTTTACACACGCGATAGTCTTGCTACTAACGTGTCTAACACCTGAAATCATTTTGGTACTTTTCTAGGTGTACACAAAGTTCACGGAGATCGACGCGTTCATGTTCCCCGCGGTCCTCAGCGGAGCCTTCGGATTCATCACCACTGAAGAGGAACTTAGCAGGGTTAGTAGAGTTTTGATCACATTTTACCATTAAAATATAACATTCACTTACATGAGAAAACAACATTATTTTATAATACAGTATAGATTTGGGCGATGAGACAGTTCATGCCGATTTTTTTTTTTTTTTTATAAGTTTTACAATTTCACATCTTACAAAATATGTTTTTTTAGTGCCTTTTTAAAAGTATGTATGGACTTCTGGTGTTTTACATGTTTAGGTAATTTATTGTAAAGCTGTGCTCCTTCATACAGGATAGTACTTTTCCCGTAGTTTGTGCGAGGAGCCTGAAGGGCTATATTATTGGCTTGTCTAGTTCTGTACCTCTTTCGAATGCTTGATTTTTTTGAAAATGTTATCTGTGTATGTATGTTTTTATTCAATATTTTGTGTACAAGTAAACATGTCACACACGCCGGCTGCACGCCACGAAATATTGTCACGTTCCACCTGAACTGAGCGTGCAAGCGAGAGCGCGCGACAGTCGATAGAGAGGCACGATCGTCCTAAGCGTTCGGCTTGTGACGCATCTATCTCTCCTCCACTTCATCGGCCGATGCGTCTGAGTAGAAGAGAGACAGCACACAACCTACATGTGAATTGTTGTGTCAATTCATAAAAGCTTTTTCATCAATGTTTTCCTATGACGTTATCACGTAAAATTATCATCCGTAAACCGACTTTACAAACAACCTATTTTTTTTATATACCACAAGTTTGGCAAACAAGCTTACGGCCCTACGATTGTAAGCGGTTACCGTAGTCTATAGACGTTTGCAACAGCAAGCGTCACTCGCGTGGTTCCGACCCTGTGAAAAGTGATTTAGGTTTCGTTTTAGGGCAGCATTCGAAGTTCCCATGCTGTCAGAATAATCATTCCCTAATGATGATGAACTACCTCTGGTAACCTTACTCACTCGCAGAAACAACTATTACTGTTATACAGGTAGGCACAGGTATGGGTGGTAACCAACCATAGATTTCAAAATGGTATTATTCATTACATTGTAAATATTGAATTATTGCTATTCATGTTAAAAAGGGTTGAAATTTGGTTAAACAACTGCCAAGACCCATTTCAAGATTATCCATTAATGACTCGACATCCTGTATAATTTTTTTTTAATTTTGCAGCTAAAAAGCTTCGCGCTGAAGCATAAAGAGGAGCTGATGCCGATGTCGCAGACTCTGCAGAAGCTGGTGGACACGGCGACGCTGAGGATCGACTGGGTCAGGAAGTACTCCGCCGGCATCGGCAAGTGGTTCCAGGACTATGTGTCAGGTGTGTATATTAAATATTATTGCTTTCATCATTTGATTAAGAGGATTTGCTTGAGAATTAATTTTTAATTAGTTAAATTTTAATTAGTTCTTAAAAAATTAACACAACACACAACACACTAATTAATTAACACAGAAAGCGGTCCTTCTAAACGGCGAAGATTTTAAAGAGGTTAAATCTTGGTCGGTAATCTAGGGCAGGCCTACGACCAGCAGTGGACGAATATGGGCTAATGATGATGATGAAATCTTGGTCATCAGATCTACTTAGTTTCTAAATGATAAATGATATTTAGTTCTGGAAATACATCTCTTGAAGGCACTTTCACAAATCACATACCTATACGATTTGGAGGGCTCAATTTGAGCGAGATATTTCGCTTATCTCTTTCGATGTTACCATAAACTCTCATCCCACAGGCAAGTCATCAGAGTCGACGACGAGTCCATTACCGACACCGATAGCGCGCTCCGACCAGAACACTACAGGGCCGAGTGACGTCACCGGCGCCGCCAACGTGACCGCGCCCAGTGACGTCACCACCACCCCGCCCCCCGCCACCTCACCCGCCACATAGTACGTATACACACAGCCTAGTACTCCCTCCGTCTAGACATGCTGGATGTCAACAAGGCTATAGATAATTTAGCAAATATACCCTGTTCATTGAAGCAAGGATAAAGTGTAAACAGATAGAAAATGATTTTGGTAGACCTTACGCCCATGTTATGTGTGTGAGAGAGATGAATGATACACCTTTCTCTCACTATCTAATATTTTTAAACTTGAAGATATATGCAAAGGAGGTAAAAGAGTAAAAATGGGTTAGTTTACATTTTTTCTATAGTTTAATTGAATATATGGCAATCTAATCGTATTTCGTTATTATCCGTCAAAGTTGACGCTGACGTCAATATTTCGATAAATATTTTGGCATTTAAAAAGACCTGCGATACCTAAGAAGCGAACTAGTCGCCTATATAATAAATATTTAAAATAATACTAATATTGACACAAAACTAGACAATTTTTGCCATCAAATCATATACAAATGTTGAAAACATTTTACCGTCAACCTCAATCAAATTCACTACTGTCAAAGTATTATTACTCTTGATCAGTAATCAGGACAGTATGTTAGATATTTGAGTAATAGATTTATTATAAATAAATAAATTAAATCAATGTAAAACCCATAGCATAATAACGAATTGATCGTTTTCTGAAAAATAATCGATAAAAATATCGGACATCTCTACGATTGTCGATTCTTTTTAATCTAACTTATTTTTCCTAAAATGTATTTTATGACTTCTATTTTTAAAATACTTATATTTTTAAACTCTATCCTTCTATGTAAGTCTATGAACTTATTTAAGATATTAATTATGTTTTAGCATTTATAGGTTTTAAAATGTGTATTTTTATAATATTTGTCAAATTAGTGCATATGTACTGCCAAAGCTATATTACATATTGTCACAAAAGAAAAAAAACATTTTATTGAACGTTCATCGGCGAAATTATTGTACTTATTAAAATAATTTTAATTAAGAAAGTATGTATGTGTATTTATTAAATATTTTCTTTATAAACATATTGCTAGTTTTATATTATTATTTTTTAAATCACGTTCTAGAATTAGTACAAATAAAATTTTGAGAAACATACATGTTTGTGATCATTTACGGTTTTACACATGTGGATAATTAAATTTATGTTTGACACTGACAAACGACCTTGCGATCGACTCATGACGTAAGCTTTCAATTTGACAGCTCAAAAACGGGCTGTCAAATGCCCCTATGGCTGAACATAGTGAGCCTTTTTTAAATAAAGAACATATAAATATAGCCGTAAACAATCAGAAACAGAGTACGTATAATTACATTTTAAATATTTTGTTACCATAATAAATGTGTGGCCATATGTAAAATGAAGTAGATCTGAGATTTAGATCGTAATGTATATGAAATACGCACAATTTCACAAGTTATTTACTTTTACAAACGATTTCTTTAGAATATTTTTAAAGTTTTAGAACGATACGTCATCTGTCAGCCATGTTTGTATGTAAGGGATAGCGTTATTCAGTGTCGAAGCGCTGTCCTTGTCTGAGAGACTAGAGTCGTAATTTGATTGGTCAAAGTTCGCGATAGTTCTGGATAATAAAAGTAATAGACAAGAAGAAGAATATCTAAGTAATGGACACGGAGTAGAGTAATAAAGATTGGGGCATAGATTAAGGCTTAGTTGCACTGCTTTTCTAATTGTCTTTGATACTTTTTTTCTAGTATGACTAGTTACGATGCATAAGTTATCCTTAATATTTTGACAGCTATTTTTTTTTGTAATTATTTTAATGTAAATCCATTCCTTCATTTTAGTGCAACTAATCCAGCATATTCCTAATTCTGAAATATCAATTCTGTCTTTAACATTGATTGATTCGACATTGTAAAAATATTATGACAAGAACATTTATTAATAGGAAACTTGTTATTAAAAATATGTCAAAGTATCACTTTTGACTTAAAAACCACATTTTAGGCAACCATATGTAACATGTAGAGTATTTTAGAGTACTTTATTTGTCACTTTACCAGTACGTCTTACGTCTTACATTCCTTTGTCGTTTGTATTTATTAAGTACAGTTAGCAACACAATCAATACATGTACTACCTTACTATAATTTTCCTTAGTTTTAGTCTTTTAGAAATAGTAGTATAAATGTGTGTTATGTATTTTTATACAAAATATTATAGAAAAATATACGGTTGTGTTGCTGACTGTACATTATTTATATAATTGTTCCTATTTATTATTTACTACTCGAATTTAGAAAATCATATTTGTTACAATGTCTAAACGTTTATTATAAGTGTTTGCATGTGAAGGCTTACTGTTGAATAAATAATTTAATTATTATACGAGCGTTTTTATTATTTAATCACATTTTTAAGTTTTATTTATTACCCTTACTGTACCAAACACGAAGAACAGGCAGAAATACCTTATTACATTTTTTTTATGGTGATACGGAGGCAAACGATCCGGCGGCTCACCTGATGGTAAGTGATGACCGCCGCCCATAGACATTTGCAACACCAAATGCGTTGCCAAACCCCTTAGAAACCGATTAGGTTTCTTAAAATAGGGAGTAACTGAACTGACAGCAAACGGAATTCCCATGATGTCAGAATAGTCACTCCCCCAATGAGCTCTGGTAACCTTACTCACTCGCAGAAAGACAACTATTGTTGATTCACTGCGGTCTTCTGTAAGGCGGAGGTACTTCCCCAGTCGGGCAGCTCAATTTGAGCGAGAAATCTCGCTATGCCCTACCTCCTGCTACTTACATTTTCCGTAAAGATCTTTTAAATTTTAATTCTAGATGTAGTTTCTATAGCTAGAAGAAAAAAAACAACGAAACAAACTCGGTCAATGATGTTCTCTTTGAAAGTCCAGACATAATAATAGTATCAAGTGTGATACGAGTGTCACAATAAAGGATAGTTTAAAATGGACTTTTAAAATATCCTTGACATGCAATATGTATCGTGTTTTTGTGGCAAAGCAGCATCCGGTCCGCGTGATGGTAAGCGGTTACCGTAGCCTATAGATGATTGCCTATGTAGAATAGTCACTCCCCCAAAGAGGTCTATATATACTAAAAAAAATATTAAAAAAATTGTAAATATAATAATTATTTAAAGCTTATAATCAATATCCAAATATACATAAGTATATACACAAATATTGCACCAAACCTTGGCGACAATATTCGTGCAACAGGCCAGCGAGTTACAATTTATTTGAACCGGTTAGCACCAACTTCGACACGATATCCCAACCAACAGCGAGCACTACGTTACTAACAATATGGGTATGACAATCCCGTATCAAATTGGTTGCTTTTAAGATAACTTAGGAATGAGTGAACAGTATTTTATAGGGTCAGCAACGCGTAAACGAGACGTCTGGCGCTTATCATATCCCGGGTCCCGGGTTCGAATTCCGGAAGGGACAAATGTTTGTGTGATGAGCATAAACATTTGTATCCGAGTCATGGATGTATCTATGTAGGTATAATATGTATGTATTTACAAAAAAATAACATATATGTAGTATATCAACCTTCTAGTATCCGTAACACAAGCCTCGTTGCTTACCACGGAGCTAGACGGCGCTGTGTCATAATGTCTATAGATATTTATTTATTTATATAAATGGCGGGCGTGGTCTGCCGGCCAATCTTGTGATATAAAAAAAATACCCACCATGAATATGACTTACGTATTAATAATTATATTTAAACTATATGACTAATCCGCATACTGTACATACATCAATAAGTATATAAAGTATGCGGATTCGTAATATTGTTGGTTAATTAAACGTGAAGATGACGATACAATTAATTTCATCTTCACTTTTAACTAACCAAAATAACGTTCCCTCATCAACACAGGTTACATAACATGTTACTAAATTTGTACGCACAAATTTAGTAACATATTATGTAACCTGTGTTTTATAACACGTCCACATTACGTTACATTGCTATTCAACATTGCAACATATAACGATACTGTACAAATTAGAATAATAATGCTTTATAACAGTTTTAGTGTCGTTTTCGTACCTATTCACGCGTATAAGTTATATAACATTGTTATAAAAATTAATAACATGTTATTATAACGTTTTATAACATGTTGTTTGTAATCTGAACGCTGCTTTATACTCCCAAATGAAACTACAAAATGCGAAATAAACTTAAGAGAATAAGAGAAGCACATGATTATTAACCAATCTAAATGCTAAAATAACCGTTAGATGGCGTTAAGAAACAATTTCAACTAGTAATATGTAAGAATTATTGCATTTTGATTAATAACCAATTTGAATATTCTATTATTTTTTAAATTATGGGTGCAGTAGTATAAAGCTTAGACAATTTTCAGATTCAAATCTTAAAATAAAGAGTAAAATTAATGCGCGAGAATTTAATTGTTACTAACTTACTAGCTGAATTATAAACGATTTTTTTTGATTTATAGTGTGTAAACTAAAGACGTTTATACGTTTTATACCTTAATATTATCTTCACGCATGCCACGTCATTTTATCGCCTCCCTAGCGTTCTGACAATGGCATCCCCATGCCAGCGGGAAAATCAATAATCTGCTTGTAAACAACCCGAACCAAATGTAGGGCAAACAATATTGTAACATTTTCGTACTCCACAGTTATTTTCGTGTAATAATTTTGATTTATCCACAATTCATTTTGTATGGTAAATAGTTAATTAGCCAAGATGGATACAGCAAATGTGGGTTATTCCTACCATTTGCCAACAGGAGGTTGGAACTATAAGATTCGCAACACACTATCCCAGTTCAGTGATTTGTTTAGCGAATTCAACAAATATATCGCCCCGGCATATCACCACGATCGCTGTGAAAGGTATTTAATTTTTGTTTTTGTATTTTTTTAACTGGGTAATTTTAACTTTTTGCTCGTTAAACCATAATAACACAGAAATAAAGACACATATTGCTTAAACAGAAGCAATACCTATATGTTTTTATTTTGCTGTTATTATTTTACTTAATCGACACAACAATTATTATAATATTGCAGTTAATATTTTTAGCATCAATTAGGTAAGTGTCATATTTCTGGTATTAATATCGAAACAGGTGTTAAAAATGTAACAATTGTTGATACTAACTAGAGTTTAAACGAAATCTTAAAGGAAAATCTTAAATAACTTGGTGTTAAAGCCGCCCCGAAATTATAATGTTTGTAAACATTAAATATACTATCCTAACATAATTTCCTACCTATTTTCAGGTCTGTTCAAATGAAAATCTACTCGATGCACAAAGGGGAGTTCGTGATGGTTTTTATTGCGTTTTTCGCTTGTTTTGGTTTAGGAGTCTTCATAGGGCTGGCTGGTAAGAATCATCATACTTATTTATAAGGTTTATTACATCGTTACTTTTTAATACAATATAGTTACTAAGTAAGTAGGTAGTAGACAAATTTCACCCTTATTATTATGAAGTCATAATATTATTTTCCGCTTCTACTTACGTCAGTTAGGGGTTAGTATGTTTACCTACTATTTAAATATTGAAAGACCTACCGCATACAATGTTTACAAAATTTTTTGTTCAATTATCAATAAAAAGGTCAACCGAGATTAAAATACTTAAATGTGCCGATTTCTGTCGAATAATGCAATGACGTAATTTGATGACAAAATATTCATCTCATTTACGAGTTTGATGCCTACCTACCTACCTCTCCAATATGTTAGATAAATGTATGGGAATTTATGATGATACATATTTTTAAACGTAAGAATAGTTTATTCCCTACTAGATATACCTATAACAAAATATATAGCACTACCTACTGTTAAAATTAGCTAGATACCTAATTAAAAGCGTGCTACTTCAAAATTTATAATATAGCGCTATATTGTATATGCTATTTCATAACACATTGCACGGGCGTTCCGTAGTAGGTATTAGTGCGTAATCTTGTGAGAGTTGTCATGAACGTCGATCATAATATCGTGCTAGTAATCCGGTATCTATATAGCGTATAGCGTCAAATAGCGTGTTACTGTTGCTCGCACTAACATTGCACGTGCGCTATGCGTTGTATGTTCAAAGCGTCGTTTAAGTTATAGCGCTATGCGTTATATTAACCTCTACGTTTTGCCTGTTACTTCGTCTGCGTAGAATGAGTAATGTTATCAAATCATATTTATTTCAGCCTCTTTTTGTTTTTTACGATTCCGCATTACGATCTTGTATCTCTTTTCGCTCTTTTAAGGGATGATTTCCGGGACAAAAAGTCTTATGTCCTCCCGAGACTCATGCTATCACCATACCAAATTTCATCTAAATCGGTTCAGCGGTTATATCGTGAAGAGGTAACAGACAGACAGAAAGACAGATACACTTTCGCATTTATAATATTAGTTTAGTACTTATCAAGTATAGATTATTATGGGTATGGATTATCACATTACAGGGCCATCACCGACGATGACGACTTCGATCTCCGCGTCATCAGTTCTGACGAACGGCAGCAGTATATACCAGGGCCCGTTCCACCTGCACAGCCGCGCGCTGGGGCTACGCGCGCAGCAGCTGTGGCTCATGGCTGAAATACTCACCAACAACGATGACGGTAATATACTACAATCTAAAGTAATCTCTAGTGTCACATTAACCGTTAGACGTCCACTGCTGGACATAGGTCTCCCTCAAGGATCGCCACGACGACCGGTCATGCGCCGCCCGCATCCAGCGGATTCCAGCGACCTTCACCAGGTCGTCAGTACACCTTGCCAGGGGCCTGCCCACGCTGTGTCTTCCAGTACGTGGTCGCCACTCGAGAACCTTCAATCCCCATCGGCCATCCGTTCTTCGAGCGAAACTCTAGTAGCGTGGGGGGGGGGCAAAGGGGGCCATGGCCCCGGGTGGCATATGAAAGGGGGCGGCATCAAGTGCCACGTCATTTTTATACTACTAGAAAAGGGGGCGGCAAATTTCCAGACGGCCCCGGGCGGCAAATACCCACACTACACCACTGCTCACTGCGTAGCAAGGTGATCTTATCCCACTTTTAAAGTTGACTTTTTTTGTAGCCCCAGTGCCCTCATCTTTAGGAAGACTGCTTAAGGTCGATTTTACACTTTACCTATGTCTATAAAAAATACTTTTATTTTCGTTTCAGAGGAGATATTCGATAAGAGCTTCCAAGTTAGTATTTCAATAGAGGGCGTGTTGGCTGACCATACCACAGAGGAAGTGCTGTCTGAAGCCGACTCTCCGAACAGGTGAGGATAATTCTTTCATGAAATAGATCGTATTTTCGGAGGCTTGTTGTGTCTGAGGCTTGGCTTGAGGTGTCAGTTTTGTAATGTCGATCAGGAACATAATGTCATTAAATATTTATTTATTTTATTAACCGACTTCAAAAAGGAGGAGGTTATCAAGAAAGTTGAGGATCTGATCAGTGGATCCTTGGAAAATCGAGAGAAACATTCAAATTTTCTACGTAGATGACGCGTTTATAGTTCAACGTATTAGGCACAAACACAAAAAAGTAAAAAATAACGGTATGAAGTCGGTGCCAGTGCCTGGTTTGAATCGACCCCGCTCAACATCACGCGCGATGAGTGTACATACCTTTACATTTGGCTTGGCACCGACTTCATACCTTTAAAACTAAAAAGAAGTTAAAACTGTATTGAGTTATTATTTACTTTTTAGTTTTGAAGTCGGTTTTTTTTTAAATTATAAATATTTATATTGCGCCAGCTTTTACAATACAAAGTTTTACTTTCAACCAATTACAGAACTCAACACCTTAAATGCAAGAAACGCGTATGTGAAGAGGTGATGGTGCTACACATCGTGTTCCTGGACTACACACACTACGTACTAAACGTCAACTTCTATGGACTCCAGGAGTTCCACAAGCGATATTTTATTAGAGACATTACATTCTATGTGAGTATCAGTCTGGCCTTTAAGAAATAGAAAAATATTTATTTTGCTAGAAACATGGTTACAGGGTCTTACCAGATTTTAACAGTAAGAGATCTACATGTTCCGCCTTATATCAGGACTGCATTTCTTTTTGTGTTTATATTTTTTAATTTTTTATATATCTTCAACCCAATACCTAAGTCCCACTGCGGGGCACGGGTTTCCTCTCAATTGAGAGGGATTAGGCTATAGTCCACCACGCCAGCGTACTGCGGATTGGCAGACTTCACACGCCATCGAGAAAATCTCTCAATGTCCTCACGATGTTTTCCTTACTGATAAATACGCACATAACTTCCGAGGCAGTAGTGCGTGTTTTGGGTTTGCACTCGAGACATTTGACTTTCAATCCACTGCTCACGCCACTAGGCTATCACAACATATTTTATCTTGATAATGTTAAGTTACAATGTGTGGAATTACTTTTGCTATAAAAATAATTAGTCGTATTATTTATGTTTCAGTTTAAAAGCTACAATCCAGCCTTTACGCAAATGGAGACGTGGTTTAGGTTTATATTTGTGATGACATCATTCGTTATGACCGTAAGTTCAATTTCCAATATTTAAAAAACTAAAAATGCGGTATAAACTAACATTTCTTTAAACTAGCGTTTAAAGAAATGTTAGTTTATACCGCATTTTTATTATTGCAACTACAACTATAGCAATAATACCTATGTAATAGCGTAGAAGGTAGTGCATCGTAAAGTACACTGTTGTACCAGTACACTGGCACGATGAATCTCCTGATAGATGTATTTCTGTTTTCCAGTTCTGGTTTGGTTACATGATGAGAAAATATCCGATGCCGGACTGGTCGATAGAACAAAAGTGGATTTATATTTTATTACCGGCCCTACTAACCTTTAATAGTAAGTATCAAGCATTTATTACTACAATTATCATTTAAATTAAGCTCCTAGTTATATAGATTTTAGTGAAATCGAGCTTCTGAGCTCAGATTCCATTCGCTAAATTGTGTAAAATACTAACTAATTAATGTTCAGACATCAGTCCCTTCTTGACTGTGATTTTATTTTCCAACTATATTGCGATCGGCATCCGGTTGAAAAATTGATAATAATAAAGTTTGAATAACAGAGTAAGTTGGTATGTTCACGTGCATGAGTATAACAGTATTTAAAATAAGCTGACAAACATCTTCTGCTTTACGATAGAATGACCAACAAATTAATCAAATAAAATAACTCCTACATAATACATATTCTTCTTATTACAGATCCGTTATATCCTTTGAGATTTTTTCCTGGGACTGCGATGGCGCCTCTAATAGGAGATTTCATGCAGATAATATTCTTAGGCATAGTGATGCTATCTTGGCTTTCCCAGTACCATGGACTTAGACAAGTACGTACATAAAATTTTAATACACAATACACAAAATTTTAACTTGACACTTTTATAGGACATTATTTTTTAATAATTAAAATGTTAAGTTCAATACATTTTGAGGCACATTGTCATTATCATTGAATTGGAAACAAACATAACTTTAATACACACAATCGTATAATTATTTCAATTTCCCAAAAAAAAAACATCGTGAATAGGTAAATTTCATCCATATCCTAAAATATTTTTTTTCTTTTCCAGAACGACAGAGGCATCATATCCTTCTACCTGTTCAAATACGTGTTGGTATTTTTATGCGTGATGCCAGGCTTCATCCTATCGTACTGGCAGAAGTTTGACAGCTACATGGATCCTACCAACAACTACATGATGAACCCTAACTATTCTGTAAGTTTTGAAGCACGCTAATGATTTAAACTAGCAACATTATTGATTTATTAGTAGCGAATAAAACTGAAATAAAAATCAAATGAAATCCTTTAAAATGAAACGCATTTTAAATAAACTATAATTGAATCTCGCACCTTCCACTGTGTTCAAATTAACTACATTAAAAAAGCATGCTACGGTTTAAAGTCCATATAAAAATCATATTTTTCTAGCACGATAGCGTGTAGCGTCCAATATCGTAGCATTTAGCGCTATTTCTAGCGCCGCGTATTAACCAAGATGGCGCGCTATGCGTGTAAAAAGCGTGCTATTTTATAGCGCTATGCGTTATATTTACCACTGTCGATTATTACCGTAAACATTGGCTTGATTTATTTTAGAGTAATAAATTCTATAATACTAATTTCTTAACTGAGTATTTTTTAGCATGGAGGTAAATATAAAATATTTTTCGTATTTTCAGCTCGTGAAATTATGGTTCTTCTGTGCCGTCACAATATACTTCCTATACTTACTAATATTGATTATAAAAGCATATAGTGATTTGAGGCATATGCCTTTCTTCGGTAAGTACCCTAACATCATATTAGAAATTATCGTACCATTTTTTTTTACATTATTTATTTTTCCACTTCGAGGCACGAGTCTTCTATCATGTGACAGGGACCTCAATTTTTATCGCTTTATAAGTTTCCGTAAAAGTTTAGCATCAAAAATAATTGAAAGTAATTAAAACCTTTTGTAAAATTATCAAAACAGGTATACTGCGGCGTATAAGTCCATCGAACGCCTACGCTATTGTGAAGGCGCCCGTGATCTTACACTTAGTACTATTTTTTAAACTTATTGCACGAACGGAGGAGTGTAAGCTTGGGCACGTGATTTTTTTTTAAGAATAATATAATAATTAAATACTTATGTTAAAAACATGAAACCTGTTTTAATAATTTTATATTGCTTTGCACAGAAAAATTATATTATAGTATTATACAAACTTACAAAGTTATATTATGTGTATCTCCGATCGTGTTGCGGACATGTGCTCCAGAGTTGGCACCGGTTTTAAAGCGTCTTTTCCGACACTCCTATGAATTAGGCATAGTCCCGAAATCCTGGAAGGCCGCTTTAGTGCACCCGATCCCTAAGAAGGCAATCGCTCGGATCCGTCCAATTATAGGCCTATAGCAATCACTTCCTTGCTCTCCAAGATAATGGAGTCCATTATTAACTGCCAGCTCCTGCGATACCTAGAGGAGCACCGGCTGATTAGTGACCGCCAGTACGGCTTTCGTCGAGGTCGCTCAGCTGGTGATCTTCTAGTCTACCTGACGCATAGATGGGCGAAGGCAGTTGAGAGCAAGGGAGAGGCGCTTGCAGGTAGTTTGGATATGGCGAAGGCCTTTGATCGGGTATGGCACAAAGCGCTTCTGTCGAAGTTGCCTTCCTTTGGGCTTCCCGGGAAATTGTGCGACTGGGTCACCAGTTTTTTGACAGATCGGAGCATCAAGGTCGTCGTCGACGGTGCATGTTCTGATCCTAAATTTGTCAATGCTGGTGTTTCACAAGGCTGTGTCCTGTCACCTACTCTGTTTCTTCTGCATGTCAATGACATGTTGCATTGCTGATATGCAAAATGTCATTGACATTCATTGCTATGCAGATGATAGCACTGTGGATGCCCTGTACACTGGCCGTGCAAATATTTCTCGGGAATGCGTCGATGAGTGTCGGAACAAACTTGTGTCTGAAGTCGAGTCTTTGCTAACCAAAGTCTCGGACTGGGGTAGACTTAACTTAGTCCAATTCACCCCCAAAAAGACACAGCGCGTTAACCGCTAAGAAGTCACCATTCGTCGTAACTGCTCATTTTGAGAACACTCCCTTATCCGCCACAGCCAGTATCGGAATACTTGGTGTCGACATTTCGAGCAACGTCCATTTGACCGAATCCAACGAAGGGCGGCTCGGGCTGTCGACGATCAGGCTCTTTCCGATCGGCTCGATCCTTTGGCTTTGCGTAGAGATGTTGGATCACTCTGCATCTTCTACCGCATTTATCATGGGGAGTATTCCGAGGAATTGTTTGGTTTGATCCCGGCAGCTGAATTTCACCATCGGACATCGCGCCAGAACTCTAAGTTCCATCCGTATCACCTCGATGTCCAGAATTCCTCAACGGTACGGTTTTTGAGGCATTTTCTGCCTCGTACTAGGTACTACTCTGTGGAACCAGCTGTCGCCGGCGGTCTTTCCAAACCGTTACGACGTGGGAACCTTCAAGAGGAGAGCATATTCTTTTCTGAAAGACCGGCAACGCATTTGCACGTCCTCTGGTGTTGCAGATGTCCATGGACGGCGGTGATCACTTACCATCAGGTGAGCCTCCTGCTCGTTTGCCCGTTATTTCAATTTTTTTTTTAAATGTGTAATACAAATTTATCAAGACAGGATGGTTTTTTTTTTTTTTTTTTATATTTTAGACATCCGACTTCGGTGCCTCTCGATAGTGGTGGGCACGGTGACGGCGATAACGTGTTTGCTGGCGCTGCGCGGCTGGGGCGCGGCCGGCCTGCAGGACCACTGGGCCGCGCGGCCGCGCGCGCGGTACGACACCTCCGCGCCCTTCATGGCGCTCTACGGACTCTTCAACTTTTATATATACATACTCGCCTATCTGTTCTCGCCTGGCGGTGGGTCTATACACGGTAAGAAATTCTATTTTCTTATTTATGTACTTTTTATTTGATATAAATTGGTTAGGGCATTGGGTCTGTCGGCGTCTCGGACGTCAGTCGATCAAAATTAAATTATTATTACTGTTGATATTGCCTGCATAAAAAATACTATACCAACTCATCCACTCAAGTGCGCCTAAAACCTTGAGGCTGAAGGATGAAAAAATATTGCGAAAATTGCTTTTGATTTTTTTGTACTGGCAACAAATATTACGCTATGCTTGTCTTACCAGTTAAAATAAAATGTGATAGGTACGACATTTTTTTTTGTCTGTATTCATAATATTGCCGGAGATACATGTAATAGTAAATAACCGAACTCATATCTTCGATATATAAAAAAATACTGACATGCGTTTACGCACTGCCACTCTTTTAGTTTCAAAATAAGTTACTAAGTATCATTGAGGAATGATGTGATAAGAAAACGTTGTTTGAAAGACAACGTAGTGACAAAAATTGAAAAAAATATACTGAGATGGTTTGGGCACGTTGAGAGCATAATTACTTAATGATAGGCGATTGACGAAAGGAATGTCAGCGGATTATTAGTAGTAGCTGTGATAGTATAGTGGTAAGACCAGTGGACTGAGATCTCAAAGGTCACGAGTTCAAACCCTGGCCAAACCAAACCACTGACTGAAGTTATGTGCGTATCACATGCTCAAACGGTGAAGGAATACATCGTGAGGAAACCTGCATGCTTGAGAGTCAGCCAACCCGCAGTAGACTAGCGTGGTGGACTATAGCCTAATCCCTCACAAATCAGAGGAGACCCGTGCCCAGCAGTGGGACAATAATGGGTTGATGATGATGAATGTCAGTGGAAACTCCGGGAGGAAGCGCTAGAAGGACATACACTGACCTAATGGGTGAACTCCTTCAAAAAGGTGCGCAGTATTCGTTACTAGCGCGAGTCAAGGAATGGACAAACGATTTATTAATAAAAATAAATTTATTGAATAAAAATACGTTTTACAAATGTTTACAGAGCGAAGACTCAGAACAGAATACAATCTTATGGGAAAATTACTTAAAGCTAGTTTTATAAAGGAGTATCAAATAACCTATTGTGCAAGAATTAAGTGTAAATCTCAGCATAAATTGTTCTGGAATGTTCTATACTCGTGTCGAGTAAATGCTGAGTCAAATTCCTTCAATCCTGTTGCTATGCCTCATTTTGCTTGACAAAGCATATATCTATAGGGTGAGCACCCTTAACTCCTCCCCCCCTAAGAGAAAAATCAGCTGATGGCAAATCTTTTGGTTTCAGATGATTTTGCCGTAGTACAAAGATTTTCTTAGATACTTTAAATTTAACAATTATGAATCCTAATGTAATTACAACCATTATTATTATAATACTTATTGTCCATACACTTATGTCTTGGGTAACCAAAATTTCACTTGTATCTACACTTTCACTGTTGTATTTTGCACTATTTAAAATGTCCTTGATATCATTAAGGTCCACGTCACGAAGGTCGACTTGGCTGTCTTCTACCTTAATTTCTTGTTGTAGTTCAGGCATCTTTACGACTTTCTGCAGCAAGCTTGCATCGAGTGTCCTTCTTTCGGCTACCTTACTGATGATTTTGTCTCCAATTTGTGTCTCACAGCTTCTATTGGGGATTACCAAAAATGTTCCTTTCAGGTTGTACTTCATAATTTCATTATTGCAGTTCTCGGTAAGTATTGTATTTTTCCGTGTGAAAAGTAACCACATTCCTTCGGCTATGGTGTAACTTCTTACATCTTCTATTTGAATAAAGTTTTTATGGCATGCTGAATAGTTTTTCAGTAACATTATTTGTTCAACGCACGTCGTATCAGCGTATTGCACAATGTTATCTTCCTTACAGAGGACTCGATCGTCTTCGATCTGCTCGCATGGGGTAGACACGGGTCTGTATTTCAATCCATTCACTATAAGGTAGGGATACTTAGGAATGATTATGGATGTTGTTAAGGAACTAGGATTGTATATAGGTATAGGAATAATCTTGTAATAATTATATGTGACCGTGTCTAACAAGGGGACTTCTAACACGAAAACTAACTTATCATTATCAGAATAAGATTTAAGAACTATAGTGCCTTCTAACTTTGTAAGGCTGTCCTTATCTACCTTATACACTAATCTATGATGTTTCTCTATTTCTAATAATATATTAAAAAGTTCTGTAGAATTAATTATAGATTGATGGAGTATGTGTATTCTGCTGAAAGCGATTGCCGTCTCTGTCTCTTGAATTACGTTATAAATAGTACGAAAGTTGTTTAAGATTTGATATAGAGTGTTCATTTGACTCACTATATTATGTATTTTGGTCTGGTTATACCGTAATGTCTGTAGCTGCGAAGTTTTAATATTTAATTGAATTAAGTTGTATTTCAAGTCATCTGAAATATTAACTAATTTATCAAAGGCTTTTTGCATTAGTGAAAATTTTCTTTCTATCGAATGTTCTCTATTTTTAAGATTACTAATCTCCGAATTATATCGTATAGCGTCATCGTTATCTAAATTGCCTGAAATTAATTTAACGATAGAACCTAACGGGTTTATTAGACCCCTTCTTAGTCTTCTACTAGGTATTAATTGTTTCAATCTATCTTTTGTAAGTTCCATAAAAGATTCTATTTGTAGTACTAATCCTAGAAGCTCACTATGTGACTCATTTTGCGAGTAAATCGTGTCTTTTAATCTAAAATATTGGTAAATATTATTATCTAAGTACCTAACAATAGTTAATAAATCTAACGTCTTAAAAATAGTCCAGTGATTATTCTGAATCACTGCTGCACTTATCCGTATCGGCGCTATTCCAGGATTCTGAGTCATATCCTGCAGGTTTACGCTGCTTGCTGACTCCGCTAGGACCAGGAGCGTCAAGACTGCTTGCCACCACCTGTGGAGGGCGTTTAACGTTTTTTATTGCCACTCTCGTATTTCTTTTTCTCAACTTCACCGGTACAATATTCCTATCTACTTTCCCTGTAACTGTAGCTTTTTCATATCGTGGCATTTCCTTAGCTTTCCGATTCCTAGTAGTTTTCATGTAAACTTTATCACCTTCCCTTATCTCTGGTGGTTTTTCACCGCCTTTCTTCTCTGCAACTTTATTTTTATTTTCTTTAATCCTATCACTAACGTATTCGTATAAAACTTTGAGTCTTTTTCTATGATCCTGAACTAATTTCTGTAAAAGATTTTTATCTCTATCTATATCAAATATATTTCCTGATTCTGTGTGTCCGAATACCAATTCAAAAGGTGTGAAATTTGTCGCGCTATGAATAGTGTTATTGTATGCCATGATGGCATACGTCATCACTGATGCTGCATCTTGATCACTTCTTTCGTATTTTGCTAACCTATAAATCTCAATTATCGTAGAATGAAAACGTTCTACCATACTCATAGAATTCGGATTATTCGGAGTCCCTACATGCATTTCGATTTTGTAAAGACTCAATAGTTCTCTAACAAGGTGGTTATTGAACTCGGTCCCAGGGTCACTATTTATCTTTTTAGGCAATCCATAGATACTAAAATACTTAATTAATGCCTTCACTATTTCTGGTGTACTTCTATTAGGTACATTAAAAGCTTGCGCCAACTTGCTAAAAGCATCCACTATTGTTAAGTAATAATTGTTTTCTATGTACAAAAGGTCCATGAAAACTTCTTCAAATGGCATGTTTTGTGTTTGAGTAAGTTGTATTGGAGGTTTGATTGGTTTTCTGTCGTATTTCATTTTTCTACACTGTTCGCATGCATTTATGATAGCGGAGATTGTGTCTTTCATATTAGACCACCAATAGTGTCTTTTAAGCTTTGTAAGTGTTTCCTGAATACCGCGATGAACAGTTTTTCCCTCGTGATACTTAATAATAATTTCTCTTTGTTCTTCTTCGTTTGTTACATTGACTACTCTCTCTGTACATTCTATTAAATTTTGTGTTCCTTTTTTATATAATGCTGTTACTACATTGCTAAATACTTTTCTAAATGCTTCCGTTTCGTAATAAATGAAATATTTCTGCTTAAAATCTATATACTCTTTTAAAAATTGTTTAACTAAATGTTCATTATTAACAGCTGGTATATGTACTTCAATTATTTTCTGATTATTATTAGAAATGTCTTTTACATGAATCTCGTTTTTATACCATATATAGACAAGTATTTGTCTTGGTTTGGTATCTACGGCTTCGTTTAGTATTGGTATACCCTCATGTTCCCTATTTGATATAGAATGAGCCGTAGCTCCGTCATCTGATTCAGATATATCTATGACAGGCACCTCCTTTCTATCTACGCTTAACTTATCTGAGTCTGAGTCTGATAAGCATATTATTTCTTCCCCGTCATTATTTTCTTCTAAATTTCTAACAAATTCCTCATTACCTACATTTACTTGCATGGACTCAGTATAATTATCTAATATATTAACCTTTATTTCCCTAATTTTACTACCATTTAAATTTACTACGATATTATCTATGTCTAAATTATTTATTTTTATACGAGACAATGCATCTGCATTTGAATTCTGTGCCCCTTTCTTATAATTAATCTCAAAATCATATTCTTCCAGTCTAAGGCGCCACCTAGTAAGTTTACTGTTTGGTTCATTTAGCGAATAGAGCCAAGCCAGGGGTCTATGGTCCGTATAGATGTAAAACTTTTTACCCCATAAATACGGCCTAAAATGCTTTACCGCCCAGATTACTGCTAAAAGCTCCTTCTCTATGGTGCTGTACCTTGACTCGGTATCGCTTAACGTTCGGCTAGCATATGCTACTGGTTTGTCTGAACCTATGGTGCCCTGTGAAAGTACTGCCCCGATTGCAAAATTTGATGCATCCGTGGTCAAAATAAACGGTTTGGAAAAATCTGGAAACTGCAGCAATGGAGAATTTGTAAGCAGTTTTTTGCATGTTTCAAAACTTTCTATATATTCGTCATTTAAGTCTATAATTTTACCTTTCTTTAAACATACTGTAAGGGGCCTAGTTATTTTTGCGAAGTCCCTTATGAATTTTCTATAGTATCCTATTAGACCAAGAAAACTTTTTATTTCGGTCGTGGTTTTGGGTATAGGATACTTTAATACTGCTTCTATCTTATCATTATTGGGTTTTAAGCCTTCACTGGTAATGGTGTGGCCTAAATAAAGCACTTCTTTCCGTAAGAAATGGGATTTATCTAACTGCACCTTTAAATTAGTTTCACGAAATCTTTCCAATACTGCCCTAAGTTTTTCATTATGTTCCTGAATGCTTTTCGCGAAAATTATGACGTCATCAAGGTATACAAGGCAATGGATACCTTGCAAACCTCTCAACACGTTATCCATGGCGCGCTGGAATGTAGCCGGCGCCGTTTTTAGCCCAAATGGCATCCTATTGAACTCATAATGCCCAAAAGGTGTACTAAAACCGGTTTTTGCTCTATCCTCTCTTTCTACTTCTATCTGGTGGTACCCGCTTGCTAAATCTAAAGTAGTGAAGTACATACTTTTGCCTAACATATCAAAAAGGTCATTGATATTAGGTAAAGGGTATTTATCATCGATCGTGATGTCGTTGAGGCGTCTATAGTCTATCACCATTCTCCATTTTTGTTTACCGGAATTATCAATTTTTTTTGGTACTAGGTGAACCGGTGCACTCCATGGTGAAAATGATTTTTGGATGACATTGTCTTTGAGCATTTTTTCTACCTGATTTCTAATTTCTACTGTTTGTGTAGGCGGTAATCTATGAGCTTTAATATGTATTGGGTCTTCATTTTTAGTCCTAATCTTATGTTTTACCTCGTTTGTGAATGAGAGAGGTACGTCCTCGCAGTAGAAAACGTCTTTATACTCATTGCAGATATTAATAACAGATTGTTTCTCCTCCTCGTTCATGTGATCGACTCTTAACTTAGAGAGATTATCAGTTAACAGTTGATCTAACTTATAGCTATCATTATCAGTAAAATTCAAGTTAACACTATTATCTAAAGTAGTTCCTAAGTGTGGTTCGACCTTGAACCTATTGGTAACCGTTAGTTCCATTTGTTCGGATCTACAATTTTGAATAACCGTTGTTGCATAACCATGTGCACAGTTAACTAAAGCTGTGGGCATTCTAACTCCATCAGTGAACTCTGTAAAATTTATTATGGCCTCACCGTGTAACAAATCAACTGGAAGTTTGACCCTTAATTCGCTACGCGGAGGTAACACATAAAATTCGCGCATTGGTGGACTATACATAATTGGTATGCAAGTATCTTTAGTGACTAACTTTCTATTTTTCATGTCAATAATCGCGTGAAGTTGCATCAATAAATCACTACCGATTAAGCCATCGTATCTATCATCGACACAATATATATAAAATTTGTGCCATTCATTACTTCTAAACGTCCTAGGTAAAGGTATGTACGCAACCGCACTATGTTTACTACTAGCATGGGTGCTGACTACTTCAAAGTTTTCGAGTCGCTTAAAATCACTAAAATGTTGATCCGCTAACTTCGGGTTTAAAAACGAACGCTGACTTCCTGTATCAACCATAAAAATTGCATTAAATTCTGGTATACGTATGTGCGGGAGATTTAATATACTACAATTTAATTTAATTCGCTCTGGTGTGTCGAGGCCCTTATGCAAAAATTTCCTATTTGTTCATTCTCATTAGAAGTACTTGGTAACACGTTATTTCCATTATCATTATAATCGGTGTAATTGACGCGTCTTGAACTGGCCGTTCTCATAGTCACGTCGGTATTGCAACCTGATCCGGACGGTGGCGTCGGTTGCGCTTGTTGCGAGCCACGCTGTGCGTTGTCAGCAAATTGCCGACCTAAGAATTGCGGTCGAGATTGTTCCAATGTATTGTAATTATTATGAAATGGATTATTTTGGTGATAAGAATTATTCTGATATCTATTATAGTTCCTAGACGGCCATGAACTATTTGAAATATTGTTATCGCGAACGTTATATCTATTTTGTGTTTGCATTACATTACGTTGATAATTACGATTAAAATTAAAATCGTTATTAGACCATTGCGTATTTGATGCACTAGTGCTTGCACTCGGCGGCACTTGTGAATTAAAATTATTACGCGAACTATTTCGTCCCTGGAAGCTTTGATTAAATTTGGGGATCTGCGACTGTTTCTGGTCGTAAACTTCTTGGAAATATTGTTCTTCTAAAACGGCTTTTAATGCATCTTCCAGTGTCGAAACGTTCTTGAGTCTTACTAATCTAACTAAGTATTTAGGTAAATTAAACAAGAAAACATTCATAGAAAGATTTGTATAAATATTTTGCTTAGATAACCTTGCAGCTGCATCTATATTAGATTCGTTAATTTTTGCGATTAAAATACTTCTTAATTGTTGTATTCGGTGGCAAAAATCTAAATAACTTTCGCCTTTATTTATTTTCAAACTTTCTAATTCAAGGACGAGGCAATCTTCCGTCCTTGGGTCCCCAAAATGATCTTGTAAAACCCGTTTCAATTCTACCCAAGAGTGTATCGAATCTCGTTCTCCAATTAAATTCGCAGCCTCTCCACTCAATCTACTAGTTATTGCATTAAAAAGATATTCGTTTTGTATGTCATTTCCCCTATATAAATTAATAATATATTCAGTTTTACGGATGAATAGCGACAAAAGCCTTGCTTCTCCGCTGAATAATGGAATTATTTTCAGGACTCCCGGGGGTACGACTACGATGTCTTCCATTATTATCTATTTATTTTTAAAGATAATTATAACTTAAAATATCTAGGCTAACGTGAGATTTTTATCACTTTATGTACTATTACTATGAGCTACGTGCCAGACGGGCTTTTTCTAATCCCTATTACACGCAACACATATAAAGATCACCAGGAAAATTCAAAGGAAAATTGACAGGACAGTGAAAAGATTTACTCACATGACCCTCAGTTTTTCCGCTCTCCTTCTGTGATGGTTGAATCTGTTCAGCTTGCTCTGCGCCGTGGCTTCTCTTGACGAATTTGTTTGTTCGATGACCCGTTGAATCGTTGAGACGAACGTTAGAGCTTTCTCGGTGCCCGAAAATTTATTCGCGGTGGCACAGAGGACCCAAACGACAAGGTCACTTACCGGCTGCGCCAGTCAAGGAATGGACAAACGATTTATTAATAAAAATAAATTTATTGAATAAAAATACGTTTTACAAATGTTTACAGAGCGAAGACTCAGAACAGAATACAATCTTATGGGAAAATTACTTAAAGCTAGTTTTATAAAGGAGTATCAAATAACCTATTGTGCAAGAATTAAGTGTAAATCTCAGCATAAATTGTTCTGGAATGTTCTATACTCGTGTCGAGTAAATGCTGAGTCAAATTCCTTCAATCCTGTTGCTATGCCTCATTTTGCTTGACAAAGCATATATCTATAGGGTGAGCACCCTTAACTCGCGCGTGCATGTATGCATGTGGACGAGGCAAAAGTGGTATACAAGGATCGTAGCGCGTGAGTGTATGTATGTATATAGGTAAGAATCATATTTATTGGTGTAAATGTAAGAGTATCTGTTTTACGTCAAATCAAAACGGTATAATTTTCCAGTCCTACTTTTTCTGAAATCTTTCGAAGTAATTGAACCTTTCTGTTTTCGATTTCAATTACAAAATTTGCCATAGACAACGATATATTTTTTCAGAAACGGCCATAACCAAAGACAACCCTGCATTCTCTATGATCAACGATTCTGACGAGGAAGTTATCTACGGGTCGGACGAGGAGAGTCGTCGCCCACTCAACTCTCACCATAGAATTACTACTGATGAAGATATTTGAATAAATAACTATAAATATGTCATCATATTTTCCATAAATGTAAATTTTTCTTGTTATAAAATTCTAAAACTAAGCAGAAGGTACTTATTTTATTATCTCTTTATCAATTCTTGAATCTTTAAGGTTAAGCTCCGTTCGCCGAAGTCAGTCTATCGATGGGTAGTTCCTAAAAAATCAAGACTCCTTTGTGGCTCAGATAGCATGTTAAGCCATCGATCCCGGTTGTCATTAGAATACTTAAGCTATGATTTTCTATATGTATAAAAGACAAATCCAGTTAGACCATAAAAAATATTTTTTAATTTTCAACTTAATTGTTTATATGGTGAATATTTTGGATACTTATTCCGGTAGTGCGAGAATTAGGCCCCAAGACACAATATCAGCCCTAACACGACGAAACAGTCAAACAGACATTAGCAGATTGCCCATTCCAGAATGACCTAGTGCCCACCCTGGGATTTTTTATTTATTTTTTATTTAAAAATAACTAGGATTTTCTCCTGTATCGTGGGTGCGTTTACAAACACAAATTTTCACATACAAATATTTGCTCCATGCGGAGATCGAATCCGCAACCCGTGACGCACAAGCCGATCGCTCAGCCGCTGCGCCAATCAGGTCGTCAAGGGATGTTAGGCTATCGATGCGAAATTCTCATAAGTGGACTGTGCCCACCCCAGGTACCCACCCGCACTGGGGTCAAGTCCATGCTTACCACAATGTTCTTAGCCGCATCAAGATTGATCCAAATAGTCTTTCAGAACATTGTAACGGACGTAAAAGCACACCTAGATATAATCTTTAACGCTATCCCATATTAAACTATCTACATTGGCTTTATGTATCAACTACTTATATCTCTAATATTACATAAACATAGCTGGGTAGCCTAGCGGTGTGACTAGTGGACTGAGATGTCAGAGGTCTCGAGTTCAAACCCAAGGCTACCACTGACCTTTCAGAAGTTATGTGCGTATTTATCACATGCTCAAACGGTGAAGGAAAACATCGTGAGGAATCCTGCATGCTTGAAAGATTTTCTCGATGGCAAGTAATGTCTGCCAACCCGCTGTAGGCCAGCGTGGTGGACCATATCCTAATCCCTCTCAAATGAGCGGAGACCCGTGCCCAATATTGGGACAATAATGGATTGATGATGATGATGATTACATAAACATAACATGCCATCACGGCTGTCGCCTTCAAAGGGTTAGGCAGAGGTATAAAAATATACTATCTAAATAGATCACGTTATGTCAAGAATGATTTTAATTAATGACATTTCCTACATTGCCCCTAATACATAAACATCTCAGAAAATTTTTGTTTTAAATCTTTCTTTGGTAGATATCTTCTCTTGCCACCTAATGTATTATTCAATGCTGTTATAAATTCATATAGGTTGGCTGTCGTGACGCAACATGTGATACCTACGTGATTGTAGACTAGAGAGCTCCTGGTTAGTTCGTCCGGGCACCAAGTAGATATTCACCAAGCTTCGTTGCCACAGTGCGGTATTGCAAAGGAATAAGGTCTTTTCTGCTACAACAAATTGTCTCCGGAGCTGTAGATATTGGCGATGACTACAATTCCTGCCTGTCGGTTAAATTACAGCCATATAAAAACTTCTATTCAACTTACTTTTGAATAAACATACGTCATATTTCCTAGATTTACGTGTCAGGGAATTTTACTGATGGTATATATATTGTAGGATATAGGCAGGCTATCTACCTACTAACAATTTAAGTGTATTTATAAAACAAATATACACAAAAAAATTAAAACACGAGAGTAATATAGTACCACTTTATGGATAAGTAAATAACGGCGCGACACTAAATTAAAAAATAAGTACACTAGGCCAGAATAAATAATAGCCCCTATGAAATTGAAAAAAATGCGAATTGAAGCATAAAATAATAATGTCAATCACAATGAGAAGGTTCTAGGTACTTATTAGTCACGGAGGCAGGCCTCGCGAACTGCACTGGAGTCAACGACCCGTGTTCCTGGCTGTAGCGTACCCAGTAGTGTAAGTTACTGGTTACTGAGAATTAAGTTACCAACCTCGGTAAATTGCGCATGCGATGCGATGCGATGTTATGTCAGTTACCTACCATGTATCAGATGCGTTAGCAACAATTTATGCAATCTTTTCGAAAGACTCGGAATTTACATGATTAAATCAGACAGCTGAATTTGCAAATACTGCGCATCGATTACCGCCAATGCGTCCAAGGTGGAAATTTTGTGCGCATCAAAATTTTGTCCCTTAATATTTGGATACTGTTCCTACCTATGTATATGCTACATAAGTCCTGGTTAATCTGCCCAGAGTTCCATAGCCCAAAATACAAGCCCAATAAAAGCAAATGCGGTTTTAGTCGAAACAATAAATATACTTGATATACTTCTCCCAGTCTATTCCAAATTTTTCACACTGCGAATAGGTATAAGAAAAAGGTAACAATATCATCCAAATGAGAGGCATTTTTGTTTGGTACCTACTTCCTATTTCTATATATTCTAGAGCGTAGCACAGCAGGTACTGTAGTATCACGAATTGAATGAGATTTTATGTCCAAGCAAGGTTGCTCAATAGGACATTTTAATCATTTGTTGTTGGACTTTAATTTGTTTGATTATAGGGTATGGCAGAAAAAACTAGCGTCTGTTCCACCAGTTAGGCTAAAAGGTCTACCCCTTGAGAGAGTACCACATTTTTAATACTTAGGACACATTGTTACTGAGGACTTAAAAGATGACGCTGATATGGAGAGAAAACGGAGAAGTGAAAATAACACTCTTCAAGGCATATTGCCAATCCATGTACCTACATGTGCACTATGTGGGCCCGATATACGCAAAGGGCATACAAGGCCCTCAGAGTTCAATATAATAATACTTTCAGGCTGCTGTTGGGGCTACCACGTTACAGTAGCGCATCACGTATGTTTGTCGAAGCACATACAAATGATTTTTATACCATCCTTCGAAAAAGGATTGCTTCCATGATGCGCGGGGTGCGTGGGAGCAACAACAGCATACTGAAGGTTATCAGTGAGACGCCGTGTTGCGCCATTATGCCGAACTGGGTACATGAACATATGAAATATGAATGTACCTACCTAGTGCGTCTGGTGAGCGCGGCAGGTATATAAATTAATATATATTTATAAATAAATTAAAAATGTATTGTTGTTACTAACATAGTTTTTAAGTAACTATTGTGTAATACTAACATTAATAAGGATCACTAGGTGTGAAGTGTTTTTTTTTTATTTATTTTATAATTCCTAGATTTAAAAACTTTTGGAAATACCATATTGCCGAAAAAAGTATTATTTAGTACCTACCTATCTAAATATACTTCTTACAACATATTCCCCGTCTAAATGCGAAATTGGGATTGTAATGGCCAAACGCCTATTGGTAAGCTACTAATGTACACAAGCACAAATAAATAAACGCCTACACTGCAATTTCAGTACCCAGTTATAGGTTCAAATGCATTGTAATCGTACTGAGTATCATCATATTTGGCAAAACTAAGACGTCACAATATTGATTTTATAAGGCGATATTTAATTCAAACGTATTGAATAATGTACGGCTACTATGATTTTCGTTCTGCCTTTCAGAATCTATAAACCTTCCATGCATTTGAATAGGTGGTTGAAGACAATAGTAATAATGGCCATATCCCGAAAAAACGACGCAATTATGATGGTGTAGGGCAAAGTACAAACAGGCCCCAAAGAATAATCAGTGGAAGACATTAAAAAGATTATTACGGATTTTCAGAACACGTAGTTGAATTTCGTATGAATCAAAAAGTACAATAATTACGTGCAATTAACAGAAGGTGTTACGAGCCTTGTTCTAAATAGCAATAAGAAAAAAAATGTTATCACGGTTACAGCTCCTGCGCACAATGGTTTGTTGCAACATATTTTCCACATCCAATATTTCTTTCTCATAGAACCACTCTGCAAATGTAACTTATGTACGTCGTGGTATGTTAAGTAACATCGAGGAATAAAGGAGCCACTTTATTCCTCAGGAATATGTAGGCATTTTGAGACGTCAGATATTAAGATGGACAACTTATAGGCTGAGAGGAATGCATGCAAATCATCGTCAGTGATCTCGCCAATTCGCGGAAATCGATGTCATAATTTTTTCGTACCGTACACGAAATATTTATTATATACCAGTGTTTCGATATCAGTAATTTAGATTATGATGTCGTAAAATTCAATATGAGATACTAAAAATCACATCCTATTTATCGTAAGAAGACCTCAATTACAACTTTGTTTATTAATAAACCATTCTCATTATTTTCCCAGAATAAAATGTAATCTGAGTAGCTACGGCTAAATATAATGCCCTACTCTAAACGAGGAAATCGTCAAAGGTGATAATATTCATATTAACGCGTCATGGAAGGTCCTAACAAAATTAAGGCCATACAATTTAAAACCAACATGTCACATAATTTCTTGCCCACTTCGATTTAGGCCATTTTATAACCGCGCCCGGGCGATGATCGATTCTGCAGTATTCGGAATGCGCAGACGCACAGCAGTCGTGTAAATTTTAACGTACATTTTCATTGTACATGTACATCTATATGTTTTTATATATATACCATGTTTAAAAATACTTGCAATCAGTAACTATATTGTCAGCCAAGGGTAGCGATTCCTTGCTGTGTCCGCCATTTTGCTATTATGGAACTATCAATACACAAAATGGCGATCAGGAATGTTATTTAATGAACTTGAAATTAAACTTGCTTTGGACATTAAACTTTTAATCATGAAGAATAATAAATAATAATTAGCAATGTATCTAATGATAAAATATTACATGAAAATTCAATCTATGGATATAGTCTGTAAATTGTTCAGAGTATGGGTAATGAGGATGACAGGATGTGGTTGGAGTATAGCGGTCGACAGAGGGCGCTGGCGGGCGCCGCAAGGTTCGGCGGGAAGCGCCTGCGGGGTGGCCGCTGTTCGCCGCAGCACTGCCCCACCGCGCATCACACACGTCACTCCCGCCCGAGGGTCACAGTTCTCATTAACACTAGGAGTCTCATCATCTGAACACAAGTCAATCACTTCACAGTCATTGTCCAAGCGCTTCAATGGGTCCAACATTTTCATTTCTGAATCGACCGGCTGATCACACTCGAGCCCATCTACAAACACTATGTCTTTGTCTTCCATGCACTGCCGTTTACTTTCTACTTCTTTTTTCAAGTTGTCAAGGTACGCCTGTATACTTTTTTGAGACATCCTGTCTATATGCACTGTGATTGGTTTACATTTCAGGAGTAGCAGCTGAGCTTTAATGTCGAGTATTTTTTTATTTCTCTGGTCTGGAAACACATGTGTCCTACTCCAGTAATTTATGGGTCTTCTGTATCTAACAGCAAACTGCTGATTTTTTATTTTTACATTATAATGCTTATTTACAGTAGATGTGGTGCAGCAAAACCTTTCAATTCTCTCTCTGGAGTAGCTTAAGTCTCTCTGGGAAGTTGCTTTATTATTCCGCAAGTAAGCTAAGGAAGAAAATGGATATGGTGGACCTCGGTCAACATTTGCAGTATTTCTAAGGTTCTTCGGCTTTATATTATTATCAGCATTGGCCTTTGCTGAATCCTCAGATGTCTGTCCCAATGGCTGAAGCTTTAAAGCAGAAAGAAACTCAGGAAAACCACCGCTACAAGTACTTGTTGGTATGTTTTCATTGTTACAAAGTCTCTCATGAGCTCTCAGTACATCTGGGTTATCAAAGTGACTGTCACAGTTATCACACAGGTATATGTCAGTAGATTTTATTTGTGTATCTTCCATGATCTTAGGAGCATTTTTATCATAGTGCATATTCTCATTTCTGAATGTAACCAGGAGTCTACCATTGGGCCGGTAGTAAAGAGATGTGGTGTGATCCCTATTGTCAACGTACCTGAGCCTGTTGCGTGGGTATCTCGCTAGCTGCGCGGAGAACACCAATAGGAACGCGCTCTTGTGGTACTCGTAACATTTCTTCACCAAATTTTTCAACCTCATCTCCCAATCTTTTGGTACCTCAGAAGGTCTTACAAAGGGGTGTGAAAACGCAACATCGATTGGCCACCACGGTGGCTGGCGAATGTCTTTAGCAGTATCGTGTCCCCAGGAACATGTCACCATGAATGTTATGAACTTCTCCAGCTCCACTGCCGTGATCAACGACAATGCAGTAGGATTGCCGTTGGCAAAAAGAAGCGGCAAGTTGGCGATCATGGCTCCCGCTGACGCTTATGGTCATCGAAACCTGAGGGAGGCCAGCGCTTGCGATGTCGGGTCGCACAGGTTCACAGTAACGGTTAATACGTCGCAGTCCATTTTGGCGGTGGTAATCGAATACATTTATCACTCATAAGGATCGTCACAAACATGGAAATATGTAAACACTATTACAAAACACTTATTTGCAACAATATTCACAAAATTATTACAGAGCGAGAGCGCTAACTAAAAAGAGAAAGATCCATCCACTCCATAGATCTACCACAGACTTCATAAAATAGATCTTTGTTACGTACAAAGCGCAAACGAGACGCGACGCACACCGATATCGAGACTTTATAGAAAAACCAAAATACGTTCTAGCGCGAGCGCGTCACATAGCGTTATTTGGTTTGGATGGCATGGGTTTTTTTTTTTCTTCCTCCATTTTGAAAAACAGCTATGATTGGTTACCATTTTAGAGATTGTACTTTGTAACCTATCTTAATGGCAAATGCAACATCAGGTTATTTTAGTTTTATGATACTTATAAAATCGCATATTTTTCGTAGAGAATTGAAATTGATGTTGTTTTTATTAATTATACCAAACCATTATATATAAATAAATAAGTAATACATATTAATAACTCCCAGCGGACGACCAACTAAGGTGAACATATCAGTAATCACTATAAATACTAAATAATAAAAATATTTAAAATAAACATGAGAGTTAGGGCAAACTGTATCAAACGCCCTTAAAATAATAAACAATGATGACCAATTTATTAGTTAAATGATTATACAATGTTCCTCTTCAGTCATTGAATAAGTCTAGAATCGATAACTAACTATATGCTACTCCATAATGAACAACGTGTCATATTTCTTTTGTTCGATATTACGTATAATTTATTATTTCCTTTTGTCGATAACAATAAAATTATCTTATCGATATAATTAGCCAAACGACACTTGTCAAAAGTGTCAATGTCTTAAATAAATGTCACTTGCTTTTTGGTAATAATGTGTATTGTGAACTTCTTCTATTGATAAACCGTAAAAAAAACAAGTTTTTATTACAACTGTAAGAAAACGATTATTAAGTTACAAGATACAAACTTTATGTCTATTCGTTATTTGACAATTAGTATTAAAAATGCATTCATAAAATTTAAATAAAACGAAAATGGTCAGTACTGACAAGTGTTTTGGACTTTGATGTAATATTTTGATCATATTTTATAACGAATGTAATTGTTTTTTAGGAACATAACAGTGCCGATAGCTCTCCAAATTCGCCATCAAAAAAGTACCCTGAAGTTACTGACTACCAGTAAGTCTAACTTGAAATGTGAAACCACAAAGTTATTATTTAATTTTCTTTGTTCAAACTGTGAAATGTAAATATCTACAGAATAGATGTTCGAGTGTATTGTTCAGTATTCTATTGACATAATTAAATACTTATGAAAGCAACATTACTTCACATACCAAGCAATATTATCACAACAAAATATTAATTTATAAAAATATTAAATTTTATATTTATACATAAAAAAAGGAGGACTAATAAAAACAAACTTTTTTTGACCAGATTAGATCTCCCAGCATGGAGTGTAGACAGTATGAGAGAGATAGCTATCCAGCAGAGACTGCCTCGTCCGAGGAGCCTAGCTTGGGCCATCTTGCTAAACGCTCTGCCACCTCCGAACATGGATATTGTATCTAGGTAAAGTGTAGAAAGTCCTATATTGTATGGATTATATGAAACCCCATGTTACCCGTACATATAAATATCAGCCTATTGCCATCCACTGCTGAATGTAGACCTCCCTCCTAGTCTTGGGTAGTATAAATCCAACTGCTGGCTGCTGCTTCTTCAAAATATTGTTCTATGATCACCTAATATCCCTTGAGTATCAGCAAATAAATCATATATATAAAAGTCTCATGTCACAGTGTTTGTCGCTGAACTCCTCCGAAACGGCTAGATTTGATTATTATGATATTTTGTAAGTATATTTGGTAGGTATGAGAATCAATCGTAGGCTATTTCTTACACCCCTAGGTGATTAGGATAAAAGCACTCACAAGACTTTTTTTTTTTTTTGACAAACCATTTTGTTCTTTTTAATGATTTGGCATTAAAAAATACTTATAACCCTAAATCTTCACTGCTACGAACAACGCCTATGATGTAGCAAAACAATTTTATCAAGGTCAGCTATTATTTTAATAAAAAAATATTTTATTATCTAAACTTTTCTTATTTTAGTCTAAAATCTCATCGAAATTTCTACAATGACTTGAGTCAAAAGTTGTCAATGGACCCGAGAGCTGTGATTGGTGATGATCCGCTATCACAGGATGATGAGGTAATAAAACTTGAAATTCTACTACCTTTCACTTTATGCATTTTATTACGTAACCTCTTGAAATAATGAATCACACAGGTAATATAAATTATTTTAATGCACTGAATTCAAGTGAGTTTTGAGATATGTTTTCTGTTGATTAATTTCAATGTGAATTCAAATTAATTAATTAAACAATAGTCTGTATGAAACAATTTGCTTAATCTTCCTAAGGTCGACGCTATAAAAAATATTGTTATGTTTTGTACTTTGCAGACACAATTCAAACTAAATCAGCCAAAATATCCTTATATAATTAAATCTTCTTTTTGACCTTTGAGCACAGCAAATATTTTACATAATTATTTTATTGCAGAGTGTATGGAAACAGCATTTTTGTGATAATGAGCTCAAAACACTAATCCTACAAGATGTGGTCAGGACATTTCCTGAAGAGCTATACTTTAGAGATAAAGATGTTCAGGATATGATGGTAAGCCCTTATTGTACACCCTATACAAGTATACAGGGCTGCCAGATTGTATTGTTGGATACCAAATTGGTATAATTGGATGATGTATTGTATCCATGTGGTATCTATGATCATTTGGTATAGCTCGATACAAAGCAATATGCTCACAAAAAAAAAAGTCATGCCAAGAAGTTGTCCGCTCATTCTGTATAGGATCGAGGTATCTGAGCTACAAAAAAAAAGGTCATCCCACATAGAATGGGTAATATGGTATTATACCATCACATTTGGTATAATTGCAGATAAATGACAGACGCGTAGATGTTTACTGGCAGCCCTGACCCTATATGTATGCCAATAAGCCGAATACCGAATAAATAAATATATAATAAATAAATATTCCTGGACATTATGACACAGCGCCAACTAGTTCCGTGTTAAGCAACGAGGCTTGTGTTACGGATACTAGTTGGTTGATATACTAAATATATACTTTTTTTTCTAAATACATACATATTATACATAGATACATCCATGACTCGGAAATAAATGTTCATGCTCATCACACAAACATTTGTCCCTACCGGGATTCGAACGCGGGACCCATAGCACAGCAGGCAGCGTAATCTACCGCTGAGCTAAATGGGTCGTCAATATTCGTTGCCAGTCTAATTTTTATTCATATAAGAGAAAATAAAATTTTCGATTCGTTACATTATTATTCCGTAAAACACACTAGCACACAACACACATGAAGTTATATTTTTTTTTGACGACTTTTATTACCAGTCTCATATTGATATTATTACATTACATACATAAATCTTTGTAAAACAAAACCAACAATTTTGTATTTAATTTAAAAATAGTATCTATGGAGTTTCTTGCCGGTTCTTCTCCATAAGACCTACCTATTGGAACCGTGCAATTAAATATGACAATTCAAAAGCACCTATATTGCACAAGCATTAGTCTAATTGAAATAAATGATTTGATTTGATTATAAAAATCATTTACTTGCAGGTACGCATACTGTTCTTCTGGGCACGGTCGCACGCCAACGTTGGTTATAGGCAAGGCATGCATGAAATTCTAGCCCCATTATTGTTTGAACTGTACCTGGATAGAAAGTTCGCACCGGACAACATCGGGTAAGTAAATTCCTTAATGATGATGATTTTAAAATCTATTGTCAATGCTCTAATAGCCTATTTTTTGTTTTAGGGAGAAGTTGAAGTATATATTAAAAGAAGACTGCTTAGAAAATGATAGTTAGTAAGTAGTAAGAATTAATTATACTTCTTATATTCGGTTCGAATCCCGGTAGGGACAAATGTTTGTGTGATGAGCATAAACATTTGTTTCCGAGTCATGGATGTATTTATGTATAATATGTATGTATTTACAACAAAAAAAAGTATATATATAGTATATCAACCAACTAGTATCCGTAACACAAGCCTCGTTGCTTACCACGGAACTAGATGGCCCTGTGTCATAATGTCCAGGAATATTTATTTCTTTATTTATTTATAAAAATCTTGTGTCACGGTGCTTGTCACTGAATTCCTCCGAAACAGCTGAACGGATTATTATGAAATTTTGCATGTATATTTGGTAGGTCTGAGAATCGGTCGTAGGCTATTTTTGATACCCCTAGGTGATTAGGATGTCCGTCACCAGTTTTTTTTCTTTTTTTTTGACAAAATATATTTGTGTATTTTTTTATGATTTGACATTGAAATATGTAACCCTAAATTTTTACTCTTCTACTACCAACCCCTATAATATAGAAAAACGATGTTTGCTGGGTCAGCTAGTAAATATATATAATTTTAACTAATACTGAGTATGTTGCAATATATTTTTGATGCCACTGTACCTAATTAATAGATTTCTCATTCAAAAACAAATATTAATCTATAAAAAAAATGTTAATAAAATATGTTATAAACATTCCCAGTATAGATGTTTCTGATTGATGTGTTTGTAGATAAAAGCATGGAGAGACAATAATTAAACAAAAACAAATGAGGAATAAAACTTAAAAATTCGTCCATATGGAAATCTTTTTAGTTCTATCATTGAGTATCCTTTCCTTTCTTATCGAAGCATTTACTGTCCTGTTGCATAGAACAGTAAATTCGTTGAATCTTTAGATATTTTTGATTGATTTTGTTAAAAAAAAAGTCTTGTCCAGAAATAAAACATACTGATTATATACTTAATTTACAATTACATTTGTTTTTCAGTATGCTTTTCAGTTCAATAATGAAAGGCTTGGAGAGGTTCTACACGACGGGTGATATCGTGCCTACCTCCTGTGGCCGACTGCCTACTGCTAAGATGTCTCATGTAAGTACTGAGCAGGCATTGAAGTATTACGTAAACACAAGCTATTAAGAAAAAAATACTTGAACGGTAAGTGTAGCAGGAAAATTTATATTAACTTGTATGTAGTACGTAGTAGTAGTATGTAGTACGTAGGAGGAAAAATATTATTAATAATAGTTTAATATACATAGAATATAATTCTGGTTTTTTATTGTATACTAATATAATGATCTATATATGTATAATTACTTGCCCTGACTCACTGACTGACTGCCTGGTTCAACTATGCAAAGCCTAAATTGTGATGCAAACAACCATTTTCAATGATTTTTGGAATTACCATGTTATATTCCATTTGTCAGTAAAAATAAGGGGGTAAACACGGTTGTATCATCATCATGATTTCAACCGTTAGACGTCCACTGCTGGACATAGGTCTCCCCCAAGGATCGCCACGACGACCGTGCCATTCCAGCTTCCAGATTCTAGCGACCTTTACCAAGTCGTCAGTCCACCTTGCTGTTGTATGAAAGTTAGTAATTTTTAAAGGCAGAAGTATGAAGTCTTTACTTTAAGTCTTTAACATTCTGGTTAGAAATAAACATTTTTGAAACTTGATTTGTATTAGATTAGACGTGTTAGAAATATTTCGGTTTTTTTTAATTCAGCCCCGAAACGAAAGAAGGAGGGTGGTATGTATGATATTGGTATAGAAATCAAACTTTTCTTATTAAGCAAGTGAACAACAATTCAACTGAAAATTACATATTACAGTGACACAATAGCAATTACATTACAACCGTACGGAGCGAGGGCGAGCCGATTGTAGCAAATATTAAGTTAGAATGATTATAATGATAATATTATAATCATAATATGTAACACCCGATTGTAAATTTATTATTTGATAGAATTTATGTAGAAAACTACAGAAACCTTAAACAAATCGGTTTACGGTGTCAGGGGTGTGCAACGCATTTGCAAGCATTCAGGTATTGCAAATGTTCATGGGCGGTGGTGATCCTGCTCGTTTGCCCCCTTATCGCAATAAATAAAAAAAAGCAACTTACAAATGTGATAATAATCAATAATAAAATAAATTATTTTGTGGCATTGCAGAATCCAAACGAAGTAATAAGATATTTGGATAATGTAAGAGAGGAGTTTCTAGTACCACTAGATCCAGAATTATCTACACATTTAGTTCAATGCAATATATCTATGGAGCTGTTTGGAATGTAAGTAATCGCTAATTTCATCATCATCATTCATTCATCAATGTATATTCATTGCTCCTATATGGGGATTTTCTGAAATAGTGCTATCAAAGTCAAAGTCAAAATATCATTTAGTCAAAGTAGGCCAAATTTAATTGTCACACAATTAAATTGACAGACCTCTTTATTGTCGACGTTCAAAAACCTGCTTTTTTCACTGCTTCCTAGATTTTATATGTATTATGGCAACAAAAACTATTTACTTTTATTTCAATGACCAGTATTGGCGTATGTTAAAAAACTCAGTAGAAATATTATATTTTAATTTTGACCCCTTTTTGCAGCCGGTGGTTAAGATTACTGTTCGGTCGCGAGTTCCCCAGATCCGAGATACCTAATCTGTGGGGGTTCTTGTTCGCCGACGGGCCGATGTTGCCGAACTTGCACTACGTCATCGTCGCCATGCTCGTCTCCATGCGGAGTACACGTAAGTTATATGTTATTACTAGCTGCCTCCCGCGGCTTTGCCCGCATGGTATATAGATAAAAAGTAACCTTTGTGTTAATCCAGGTAATAAACGATATGTATGCTAAATTTCATTAATATCTGTTAAGTGGTCTTTGCGTGAAAGAGTAACAACATCCATCCATGCATCCATCCATCCATGCATCCATCCATCCATCCATCCATCCATCCATCCATGCATCCATGCCTCCATCCATCCATGCCTCCATCCATCCATGCATCCATCCATCCATGCATCCATCCATCCAACCATCCACACGTACAAACTTTCGCGTTTATAATATTAGTAGTGTTGGGTGAACTGTACTTTGTACAAGTAGGATTAGACTAAAGGTGAAGGTAACCGTTTACCATCAGGCGACCCATAGATGCTTGCTACACTTGTGACATAAAAAAAAATTCAACACCGCTTACATTATTTTGTTGTTGTTACTTTTACAAACAAACTCAGTTAATCTTGAATCCCTATAATACAGTCCCTTCAACATGTATGTTCAAGTTCTAGTTCATCATCGTCATCAATATATCTAGTCCAAAATCCTGGGGTGGGCACGTAAGGGGACACAGTCCATTCTGTGGTTGTCCCGGTCCAATTATAGGCACGCCCGTGGTCATCAACCTATTATTCTCCCACTGCTGGGCACAGGTCTCCTCTCATTTGAGACGGATTGGGATATAGTCTACCACGCTAGCCTATTGCGGGTTGACAGACTTCACACGCTATCGAGAAAATCTCTCAAACATGCAGAAGCATGCTTTACGATGTTTTCCTTCACCGTTTGAGCATGTGATAAATAGGCATTTAACTTCTGAAAAGTCAGTGGTGCGGCACCTTTGACATGTCAGTCCACTGGTCACACCAACAGGCTAGCACAGCTCTTTCGCTCTCATCTCTTGCTCTGTTTTTCTTTGGTAAATATTAGTTTGGCAATCAGCTGTAGAGGTGTATTGTTCCGTACAGTGCTGGACCCGGACGCCGGCGTGATCCTGTCGGCGCTGATGCGGCCGGTGTGGCTGTGCGTGGGCCACGTGTGCGCGCTGGCGCTGCACCTGCGCGCGCCGCTGCAGCACGCGCGGCCGCCGCCGCCGACACACCACGTGCCCAATCAGTTAGTACACTTACGATTACAGGTGGCACAGCTGGATTTAGGGGAGGACAACCGGGGCGACAGCCCTGAGCCTCTACAAAAAAAGGCCCCCACAATACACTCTTCGGGAACAAAAATTGAAGCCAGGAGGTCTCCGCTCCTTTGTTACCCTAAGGCCTTCAGACCTCGTAAGTCCGGTATTGACAGAGAAGTAGCGATAGCGAGATTTCTCGGTCAAATTGAGCTGCCTGACTGGGGAAGTACCTCCGATCTATAGAAAACTGCAGTGGAACAATATTGGTTGTGTTTCTGCGAATGAGTAAGGTTGCCAGAGCTCGTTCGAGGAATGTCTATTCAGCATGGGAATTCCGTTTGCTCGGTTTCTACAGGGTCGGCAATGCGCTAGCGACACCTCTGGTGTTGCAAACGTCTATAGGCTATATTAACCGCTTACGATCAGGCGGGTTGTATGCTTGCGTGCCACCTTAATGACATAAAAAAGAAATTGTATTTTGTCTATGGTCTTAAAACATATTTAAATTATTAAATAAACGACATATGATTCAGTAAAAAAAACCGACGTGTCAGAACGCGGGAAGCGTTCAAATAAAAAAAGAATCATCTAAATCGGTTCACCCAGTCGATAGTTATAAACTTCCACTTTACTTTTCTTAATGTAATTTCACAACAGCAACACCGAGAGCGAAGTCCTAAAACCGTGGAGCAGCATCGAGCAGCTGCCTACGGATTTCCGTTCGGGGGCCGGCGACGGCGACTCGGGCTCCGAGGGCGTGGCGGAGGGCGCCGACGTGGCGCGCGAGCTGGCCGCGCTCGCGCTGCTGCGGGCGCAGCTCCCGGCCGCCGCCGCCGCCCTAGCGCGGGCCATTCCCAAGCCCCCGCCTGAGGTGCAGCAACCGCTACAGCAGATATTACAGGTATGTCGGTTCATTTGTATTCACTGCTGGGTGGGGTTGTAATGCATCACTGTCGTAGCAGAGGGCCGGGGGGGCAGAGGGGGCCATGGCCCCGGACGGTACCTATAGTATAGGAAAGGAGGCGCCACCAAGTGTCACGTTTTATATATACCACTAGGATTTTTAAATATGGGGCGGAAAAATTCCGGTCGACCCCGCTCGGTGAAATCCACGCTACGCCACTGTGATCCATGCTTTCGCCAATTCCATACATACAATTACGTCTTTTTCCATGGGGCGTAGGCAGAAACTACAGAGTGCCACGCGCTACGATCCCATGGCCCCGGCAATAGGATTGGTGGCGCTGACGGGTACCTCTACCTAAGCACTTAAGAGGAGTTGGAGGTGTTTGCTTTGCTTATTTTTGATGAAATTGGGTATAGGGGATGGTTTATGGTGATTATGTATTTTTAACTTTTTCGAAATTTCTTCCAAATTTTGTCAATTTGAGAGTCATAGAAGCATGTATCATGATGACTTATCTATTTTTGCTAACATAGGTGAGGAAAGGACTTTAATTAAGAGTTAGAAAGAGAAATAGAAAAACTCAACCTCAGTTATTAATATTTTGTCTGTTCAGCTAGTACAAAATATATGTAATTTCAAATAATAAATAACTTACAGCTGGCAGCTCTCCTACAATGCCGCAACCACGCCTTAATCGACGTGGAAACAGCATTAGAAGCTGCCGAAGGTCAAACCACGGAAAAGGTGGGCCGCCGGCAGCTGGTTCCTGTCGTCACCATGATGAACAGACGCGCGCCACAAAAGCAGGTAATGAAGCCGCTCAACAAAGTGAAGGAGGTTCCTCTCAAAGTGTTCCATCAGGCTGAGTGCGTGGCCAGTGACCTGCCGTGTTTGGACCCCTTGAGGTTAAGGACAGAGTGACTAAGGACCAAATTAATGTTGTACAGTTACTATCACTGACGTTGTGAGGTGTAACAGTAGATTAAGTGAATTGGTTCTAGTGTAGGGTTGCTATAAATTTGACCCAGAGCGATACACTAAAACATCGATGCATTAAAAGAAAAAGTAGTATGTTGATGTATTTAGGGTAATTTTTCAGGCCCCGGGCTAAGTGATCGCTGGGGCTATAAAAACTTCATCCCAAATAAATTACCAAAGGGAAATTCTCTACAGGTTTTTTTTTTAAGATTTTAAACCGAGACAATTCGCTTATCGACTGGGACACCATGTTTCAAACCGGAGACGTGTCCCGTTGTACCGGGACGTATGGCAACCCTATTCTAGTTACTTGATACAGTTCAGTCCTGATATTAATTTTAAGACGCTGGAAACTGGATTGCTCGTACAAACGTAATAAATGGTGAATCATACAAATTTCCACTACATTTTGATATTAGAATAATAGATTCTTATTTTGCCAATATATTGTACCAGAACAAATTAAACAAATTAAGCTAAATAAACGTGTCAACATTTATGTTTAATTTACTATTAATATTACATTATTTTGTTTACACGTTATTAAAACAGAACATTCGATTTCTTCTACAGAAAATAATGATAATATTATTTTTATTACATTTGTGCTGGGACTGAAAGGCATGCAATATTACATACAGCTGCAATAATATACGACAGAAGTAATATAGTAAGACCAATTCACGATGACGCGTGAATTATTTGAATTTGAATCTTATTTATACACAATAAGAGCCATAGTGTGTGTCCACAAGCGTTTTGTTATACTCTTGTTCTCGTTTTTTTTAAATATTCTACAAGAGTGGCAAACGATCTTACAGCCCGCCTGATGGTCGGCGGTTACCGTTGTCTATGGACGTTTGCAACACATAAAGTGTCGCTGGCGCGTTAAAGATCTTGTAAATAGAATGTGGTTGTAACCATAGACTACCGATGAAAAATTTAAAGTCAAAAGTTTGAAACACATACTAAATATCTAGTCTACAAACGCGTTAAGAGCATGTTGAAAATATCTATACCCTACATCTTTTAAAATTATAAACAAAACTAACACAGATTATTTAAATTTATTTTTATAAAAACGGCCACCTTTTCATTAGATCCTATTTTGTTTAAATTGTCGACTAGTCAGGTCACAATTAATAGGAGTAAGCTTTTATTAATATATTTCGTAATAAACTTTTTAGACAATACAGGAATTAAAAATATATATTTTGCCGCCAAGCATTTACTTTAATAAATCCATTATCAATGTGACTCTTCTAGATATAAGAATATCATACTTCATGTAAATGTAAATAATTGTTCGAAGTTTAAAAAAAAACGGTTATTTTTTTTATAAAATGCATCAAAAATACTTTAGCGGTTAATTTTATAATTAGAACTACTGCCATGACGACTCGGTGGCGCAGTGGATGAGCGATCGGCTTGGCGTCACGGGTTACGGGTTCTATCCCCGCACGGAGCAAATATTTGTACTTTCTACAGGTAGTTGTTCCAGGTCTGGGCGTTTGTGTATGTGAAAATTTGTGTTTGTAAACGAACCCACGACACAGGAGAAAATCCTAGTGTGAGGCATCGTTTTTTAAAAAAGAAAGAAGAAAAAAAGAATATGTTACCTAAAGAGTTAGCATTTTTCCATTGAAAGAAATGAGAACGGTATACGAATTGAATAGTGCCATCTCTTTCCCACAATGCTTAATGAAAACTCTTTGATTTTACTTAAGTTCGCCTTAAGTGTTATAATATTAATATGTAGAACAGTGAAAAAAACAGTGCTTGTATTGTGCTTTACAGTGTTTTTATTAGTAACTAAAATAATATAATTAAGGTTTTGTTACCAATTTCATAAATATAATGCCTTAATGTAGTTTAAGATAAAAAACAATATTTTCCGAGTAAAAAAATAGTTCAATAAAAATATTTCCAATATAAGCAGTATTTATATAATCCAGTATTTAAAGCTTCGCTTAGAAGTATTAATTAAGGTGGAAGCTTTAGGTCTTGGCTTGTCTCTTATTATCATATAAAAATACTTGCTGGCAGTAATTAAATTCTAATGTGTTAGTAGATTTTTCTTCAAAGTACAGTAAGGATTTATAGGTACTTATAACATTATTGAATTCCATCCTCTACGTGAATAAACAGAGAAATATATGTCAGTAGAACACTAGTTTTTATTAATTAAAAATACTAAAATATATTGTTGTGGATAGTTTTTAGTAAAGGCATTTGTTTCCTACTAGTAAATGTACAAAATGGTTTTTAGAATTCAACATTAACGTCGACCTTTTTTATCTGTTCCTCAAATACGTGAAACTCTGAGCGCCATAATGTAATGTTATTATTTAAGCTGGCAATAGATTTATTACTCTACAATTTTATAGTTATTATTGTTTTCTGCAGGTCTGGGTATTCCCAAAATTCGATATAGCGCATATTGATATATATTTTTTTAAATAATGCTTGTTACCGCCTTAGGATAAATTTTATCCATTTTGTAAATAAAGTATATTAAGTTCTAAATTGAAATTGAAATTAACAAGCCGAGTGCGCACTGTGCGCAGTCAAATCTCAATACAGATAATAAATAGTTTAGCTACATTAAAATAAAATTCTTGTATCCGTACTTCTTGTAACGTAAATAATATCAATATACCGCGATAAAATTTTAAAAATAGTTTTATTTTAATATATAACATTCACGTGAGTATAAAAAATCAATAGCTTAGCTTAGAATTTATATATTTGTGATAGTTACATGATTCACTGTATCAAATTGTCGAACAAAATATTGGCTAATGGTAATGTTATCTGAGTGATTTACGTACAATGTAAATTAGTGCAAGTTATGTGTATATTTGTTCTATAGATGTAAGTAAAAAAAGATGTTATACGTATGAATAATTATATGTCAGCGTTTGGAATTTAAAAATAGAATAAAATATATTTTTAAACATTTATATTTTTGTTACTATGCAGCCCCAACGAACCTTTTCAGCCAGTACTGCAGCAGGAGAATACCGATGATCTTGTCACGATGATATTATTTATTCTTCAGTTATTGATTAGTCTTTAGTTCCAAGCAGATAACTGCTTCGGTGGTCTACTGGTCGTAAGTGCGACTGCTGAGCAAGAGGTCTTGGGTTCGATTCCCAGGTCGAGCAGTGTTATTGGGTTCTATATATGTATATAATTCTTAGTAACGACATGTATTATATGAGACCTAAAATATAGCGATGAAATGTGATTGTATATACATTAATACACCTCTGCCTATTCTTTCGGGGAAGACAAGCATGGTAGTATGTTACGTCCAAGCAGATAGTGGCAAGTGGTCACTCTTAATACACTGTTCAGATAATTGTTCTCTTTTTAATCAACTGACTAAATTCACGTAAGGTTAATGGCTACATCGAAATTAATTATAAAAAAGGCTGAAACTGTTACATTGGAAGTTCACTTATTGTACATACAGTACGGAATTTAGTCAGCATCATTTTTACAGGGTAATTTAAATTCATAAGCTCTTCAAATTAACTCCTAAATACAGTTTTTGTCCATCAACTTTCCCCTAAGTAAAACTAAACACTTCGCGATTGGTTGAAAACTAAACACTTTTACTGACGTTAAAAAACAAAGAGAACGAAGTTCTGAAATGAGATACTGGGTACTTTCAGTAGAGTAATTATTATCTATATTAATTTCCGTCGTAATGATTAAATCAATAATTATGAATCATTCATCATTTCAACACTATCATAGTTAGTATGTATAATAAATACTAGGCTGTATGAATTAATTTCCTGTGCTTTGGCTATTAAGAGAGAAAAGAAAAAACAAAAACAAAACAAACCGTGTCATACTGAAAATGTCAAATCTTGCCAAGGCAAGGCAGAAATAAGAACTTCTTTTCGAATTAACCAGTTATTCAGTTTGAACTGGCATTAATTTATACTTAAGTTAATCGTGACGACACTATTTTTTATAAAAAATGGCAGAATCTAAGGAAAAGGAAGAAAATCCACTTGATATAGACGGGAGCAACTTCAACCCTGACATGTATCTAGACTGTCTGCTAAAATGTGCTACGTTGAAGCAAGTTATGGATAAAGAAGCGGAAATAGTAACCCAAAGCCAGTTCCTACAGTCAGAAATGCAAACCTTAGTTTACGAAAATTACAATAAATTTATCTCGGCGACAGAGACAGTGCGGAAAATGAGTACAGATTTTAAGGTAATGCAAGAAGAAATGAACAAATTAAGCGAAAATATGAATAAAATCACTTCATTTAGCGCTCAAATATCTGATTCCTTGAGGGAGAGCGGCAATAATGTAAGTAGATTGTGTGGAACACGGCAATTGCTAGATAAACTTCAATTCTTATTCCTCCTGCCTTCACAGCTAAATAAGGCTATCGTAGAAGGCAGGTATGCTGATGCGGTCCACGATTACACACATGCGCAGAGAGTGCTACAAAGGTATGGCAATCAACCATCATTTCAAAGCATCCAAACAGAATGTTCGGAAATAATTTATGGCTTAAAGAAAACTTTGCGAGAAAGACTGCTTAGTCCAGAAACGTCAGCATCTGAGCTGGCTGAAAGTGTAGGTTTGTTAAGACAACTTCAAGAAACTGACTCTTCTCTTCAAGATATCTTTCTAAGCTGTTCTGAAAGTCGGCTGGATCAGCACCTACAGACTCTAAGCACAATGGTAGAAAGCACTGACATTCTAGAATGGGTAGAGAAATGTAACAACACATTATTAGCAGATCTTGGCATTATCATTTCATGTTATCATGACATGTTCCAAGACAAAGAAAACACTAACATTCCTGAATTTGCTGACAAAATCATGTTACAAGTATTCCACCTATTTGAGGAAGTTGTGAAGAGACCAGATAATATTGGAACAGAAATTTTGATCAGAGGGCTTGATAAATTCTTCAGAAAGTTGCAGGCAATGACTGAAATTATTTCTAGTGACACTATGTCAAATAAAGCCATTGATGTAGTGATACAATGCATCAACCATAAGGCAACCATACAGTATCAGTCCATCCAATCACAGTTCAAAGAGAGTCTGACTAAAGTTAGGCAATCTTTAGCAAGCAAAGGTGCTGACACTGCTGATCTAAAAGACATACTAAACTCTCTACAAGTTTACTTATTGCAAAAGGTCCAAGCATCATTACTAGATCTCATGGCATTCTTGCAAAATAATCTCTCTTTTGGCCTCAAGCCATGGTGTGCTAAAGCTGTTGCCAACACATGCTGGAAGGTAATTTCTGAGACCATGGTCAACCTTTCAGATATGGTAAAAAAGATGGCCTGTTTACAAACATCAAATAACAACATTCCTTTTGAATTACTATTAATTTTAGCCAAATTATGCTTGGAAATGCAAGAGAGTGGGGTATCTACATTACACACCCATTTACTGAAGCTTTTAGAAGAATCTGCTCCAGGACTGACAGTTGAAAATAAAGATACAAATAGTGTTATGGTACACCTTTCTACAGCAGCTCAAGCTGCTTTAGATTCTGAAGTTGTATTTATAGGACAGACAGCAGCTCAGATGTTAAGGGTTTCAGTGCTAGCTCGAGACTGGTTAAGGGCACCTGAACCACGAGGTCCAAGAGCGGTATGTCGGAGGGTAGTGGAAACATTGGCAAGTGCCGACAGCGCCGCGTCGCAACTATTTCCAACAAGTATCAAACCATCAAGTGATTCTAGTCGACGTACTATTTGGTCGCGCGCCCCATCTTCGTTCTCCCCTCTGAACAGGATATTTTCGGAAAGAATTGAAGTATTCAGTCCAGCTGGGGCAGACAGAGCAGCTTTGTCCAATGGAGCACTGAAGGTAGCTCTGAAGTCGTTGGTTGAGTGTGTAAGACTACGGACATTCGGGAAGCACGGTTTGCAACAGTTGCAAGTAGATGTGCACTTTTTACAACAAAGGTTGTCTTGTATGGGAAATGATGAACGGTTGTTAAATGCGCTGTTAGAAGATGCGCTCGCCTCTGCTCAACTGAGATGCGTTGACCCACAGCTAATGGAACCCAGTATTGTAGATATTATATGTGAAAGAGGATAATCATAAAAGTTTACTTATATTAATTATGTTATAATTATTAATTTATTATATAATGAATTTATGGATGGAAAATAAACATAGTAATAAATTTTAGACAATTTATTTATAACCCATTAATCAAAATTGCATCATCATATTAAAAATAATGATATCATCTACATATATAAAATTTCATGTTAAATGCTTCTAAAACATAAATCTCACAATACGGACTACTCTTCTTTATACTTTAGCAATTAGTTACATTTTACACGTTAGTCACGAGAGTAGAATAAACATTATTTAAAATTAAAAACAACATAATATATTATTACCATTAGAAACAGAGAAAGTGATATATTTTGGTCCTAGTTCTTTATAAATTTGGGGAGTATCATTGTATGAATACTCGTAGACTAACAAGACACGACGCATTTGTCAGAATTGTGCAAATAACTATGACTTGGGCTAACATCGATTCATAGAGTAAAACATTAACTGTGATATATTTCATATATTTGATGACTCGATCAGAACTAAATACTTAACATTTAACTGTGAATTTAATAGAAGCTCCAAGTAACGTATACCACAACTATGCTAATGTATATGGTAAAACAATTGCAACTATCTCAACAACATGGTATGGTAATGTGGTAAATAACTACATAACACACTTTTATTATAAAATAGCAACTTCGAAACTACCCGGGAAGCTTTTAAATTATTCAAATTGTGTTTTTCTGCTTAGTAATAACGAGTTCATTAATTAATTAGGTAAATCTGATTCTCAAATTCCTCTAATCTTTTATAATTATGACGAAAACACACTACGAAGCACTAAATAACCCATTCAGCGATCGGGAAGCACAATTCATTATAAACACTCTGTATTTCACAATTCCTCTCAAATAAATTTTAATTATAAGCTCATTTAAATCCGCCTAATATTCATTAAGAAATCTCCGTAAATCTAATTATAATTTTACAACACAAGTTTGCACCTTCTCGCGGTATCATTAGGCTCATCATTGCAAAACATATAAATTATTCCATGGCGAACATTTACAGTTTAACTGAAAATTACAGGGTGTTAACCGATACTGCCAACGAAAATTATTATCCCTATTTCTAATAAAACATAAATATTTGCTCTTATACATACATAATATCTAAACTCTAGAACAAATTGACAAAATATACTTATTATTTTAAGTTCTCATTTACATATAGACAAGATCAACGCTTTAACCACCGACTCACGATAAAAATATTGTATTTGTTGATGTTTTATTTCATCAAATGTGTAAAAATATTTTTATTCAACAATGGTCCGTTTGTTACGATTGTGAGTGTTGTGATGCGTGATTTTATCTAAATATTACTAGCGGTCCCTTTACTAATAAATCCCAAAATCTAAGGGAACATTTTCAGTCCAACTTCATAACACGAACCAATCTCTTTTAATTATCTATTTATTTATTATTTTTCTGCATTAGCTTTCTCATTTTCTCTGGGACGGGCACGCCCCGATGGGCGCCCGTTCTTCTTGGTTTAACGCTCGACTTTGCCTCGGACTTTTCTGTTTTCTGTTTCCTTGCGTCGGCTGGAGTTTTCAAATCTTTGTCAAGAGATTTCCTTGTTGTTTTTGCTTCGCTTTTGTTCGGTTTTGTGTTGGTAGATGTGCTGCTATCACTTCGTGCGCTAGATTTTCGCGAAGCAGGTGTTTGTTTCGCTTTTTCGGCGACGCTTGACTTGCGGGGAGCTGGTTTGATGAGTGGTTGTTCTTCTGGAGGTGGTGACCGTCGGCGGCGTATTCGTGGCGGTGTGTGTGCAAGCGTCGTGTGGCGCGATAGTAACGCGGCGCTACTAAACAGCTGCCCACAGTCACATCTGTGCTCTATTCCCAATGTTCCTAGAGAAAAAAACACAGTTTAATAAATAAAATATTTTTTACTGTTTGAGTTCAGTAAATAGATTAAAATGCTGTGTAAATAGATTAAATAGCCTAGTGGTGAAGAACAGGGGAATGAGGTGTCAAAGGTCTCGAATTCAAACCTAAGGCACGCACGCACCTCTGACTTTTCGGAAGTTATGTGTGTATTTATCACAGGCTCGGTGAAGGAAAACATCGTGAGGAAACCTGCATGCTTGAGAGATTTTTCTCGATGGCATGTGAAGTCTGCCAACCCGCAGTAGGCGTGGCGCACTATAGCCTCTAATCCCTCTCAAATGAGAGGAGACCCGTGCCCAGCAGTGAGTCAATAATGGGTTGATGATGAAATAGATTAAAATGTTATGATGAATTGGTGATACTTACTTCTTTTAATTTGTTTAACCGGCGATGGTTTGTGCCTAGCAGTGACCACTTTCCCCAATGACTTTCTTTTGGCTATTCCACTTAAAGACTTCCTCTTTTCAGCTACCAACTTCTTTTGAGTTCTTTTTTCTATATCTTTAGGTGTGCGATCTTGTGTCGGTTTCATAGATTTTTCAGGAATGGTTTTTGGGAAAGAGTATTTAATGGTTTCACTATCGTCAGAATCCGTCGCAGGCACTGGTTCTAATTTAGGTGGTTTAGATATATTTTTCACAGTTACAATGGAAGGTTCGACGGCTTTCGGCTTCAGGCGCGGTATTTTCGGAGGATGTTGTAACGATGTTCTTCTCTTCACTAAGTCTTTGGAGTTTGGCCGTTCTATTTGCAGTGAGCTGCGCTTATTCGCTCTAACTTTCATAAAGACCTTCTCTTCCGCTGTATCCTCGACTTTGAAGTTAGGGTTGAGCATGTACCTAACTTCATCGTCGTCACTTGACTCAACAGCAGGTTTAACGTCACGGGAGACAGGGGGAGGAACTGTAGTTTTAATACGTTTGTTTGCACTTGCCGTAGGTTTATCTTTGACTATTTTCTTTTTAGGTGTATCAAGAATAATAATAGTATCTTTAATATCAACTTTCTTAATCTTCTCAGGCACTTCAGACTTTTCTTCTGTTTTAATAGTATCGGCCTCAGCGAATTCTCTCTTAGGGGGGCCAACTTGGGGCTCGACTTGTTTAGTTTCTATTTTCCGTGGAACGATCTCTATGGGTTTTTCTGCCTCTTTAACAGTTTCTATAGGTTTTTCTTCGATTGCTTTAGGTTTCTCATTAGGCAATTCTATCTTGTTATTAACCTTATTATTGTCGTCGATGAACTTTACTTCTTCAATAAGTTTTGGAGAATCTACGTGATCAATTTTGTCTTCTATCTTCGGGCACTCAATCTCGTCTTCTACTGGTTCAACTGCTTCGGATTCCTCCTTTGGTTTAGCCAACTTAGACTGCCTTTTCTTTCTTTGACAAATAATCGTATGTTTGGTCAGCGAGTGCTCATTAGGAAACACCATATAGCAAAGTGAACATTCGTGTATTATGTCTCTAGTCGATAGTGAACTCTTAACACTCTTATCATCAGATTTTTCTGAACTAGTCTCTACATGTTGCTCTTTGTGTTCAATTAAATGATGAAGTTTTCTGAAAGTTTTCTTACAAACGTCACATTGGTGTAGAGACACGGGTTTGTCAACATTGTTTTGTACCACTGGTACTGTTGTTTTCTGCCTGTTTATACCGTCATGGGTTTCCCTATGCTCCACTAAATGGTGCAATTTTCTGAATGATTTGTCGCATGGCTCGCAGCGGAATCCAGCGCTTGGGTCTTCACTTTGTTTAGAAGTATTCGACTCTTTTTCAATCTTGTCCGAATTTTCTGAAGAACTCTTTCTGAGAGACCTCGCGGGCATCGAGGTAGGGTTATGGATAATCCTATGCTGAACTAGATGATGTAACTTTCTGAACTCTTTCTTGCAAACTTCACAGCTGTATACAGATTTGATAGCGATCGGAGCTTCCTTTTCTATTTTCTTTGGCTCATCTTTCTTGTGCTGTAGTTTATGATTGACCAAATAGGATAACTGCCTGAATGATTTGCCGCAGAATTCGCAAACCAAATTGTTATCTTTGTGCAGTATTTTAGATTTTGGTTTTCTGGACTCATGGTGTTTTCTTTCATCGACCTTTTCATCTTTCTCCTTGACTGGCGTATCTTCAATAACGATTACATCGTCTTTGTCATCGGATTTAATAAATGAATCTTTGGACTTGCGCTTCTTAGGTGTTTCTTTTCTGATAACGAGTGGTTTGTCATCATCGATATCCATGTCATCGGATTTACTGCCACGTGATTTGGTTTCATCGGATTCTTGGGATGGTCTCATTCTTCTAGGACTTCTCTTGTCTGAATCAGATCGACTAGGCGATGGACCAGTACAATGTTTCACGTGTTTGAAAACTACATTCTCAGTTCTGAATAGTTTATTACAAATAGGACATACAATGTTTTCATTAATCTTTCCCATTGTCCAATTTTCCTTAATAATTGCATCATCGCTGTCGTCTTCATCTGTACTCGTATCATGTTTTGGTGCTTTGGCATCTATTAACCGCGGTTTCTTTTGCGGACTTGGCACTTTATTGTCAATTACTCCTTCGGGAAGAGGATATTTTCTTGGGCGACCTCTGCCTCTTTTTACGGGAGTGGTCTGCTGGCTATCAGGATTTGGAGAATTAATATTATTCATATTTTCTGATTGATGTTCCAGCAACTCAGCTGCTTTCACTAAGTTATCTATGGCAGAAACTGTGTTTTTGTGAGTTATGCCATTATCATTACGATTAACGGTCTCCTTCAGTGGATTTTTCATCACATCAGAAGTATGCGTATATTTATCCTCTGTTACTGTATTAGACCCCAGAAGATAATATTTCTTACGCATAGGATATTTAGCGACTTTATCTGATTTGTCTTCATCAGTTCTTCTTTTCTTTTTGGGTGACACTTCAATGCCTAAATCAGTTGGCTCGATCAGTTCAAGTTCTGGTTCATCAACTGGAGTCAAAACTTGTTTTCTTTGATGCTTAGTTTTTGTTTTTACTTCTTCTTGAGACTTTACGTCGTCAGTAGTATCCAACAAATCTGATTCCAATGAGTCAAGAGTGCTTACGGTGAAATTATCCGGATCAACGATAAATTTCTTGCTTGGCGAGAGATCTTGACCCTGGACATTTAATTGATTGGGAGTAAAGTCCATATTGTCCATGAACACAACTTTTACTGGTTTATCTTCAATGATCGTAATTGGACATTCCATCTGACGTTTAGCTGTTAGAGCTGATTGATATGCTTTTTGCAACTTAGACTGATTTCTGTTTGAAGAATCTTCTGTAGTTGAGCCGAATTTGTTGGTAGGCTGTACTTTTGCCGGTTGAACATTCTGACGAACATTTTGATATTTATACGGCATCTTGGGCTTGCCGTCGACTCGAGCCATGTCATTTCTAGAGTAACTCTTAGGATATGGATCTTTCTCCACTACAGTTTGAATGACGTCATGGGGTTCTTTTCTGTCAAATTTTACGGTGAGACAATTTTCGTATGTTTTCGAATTTCGTCTTGCGAATTTATCGAAATCTTTTTCTGTTATGATAGATTCTTTTTTGGCAGCATCTAAATTAGACTTGTCGGTGTTGGCTTTAGATGTCAGTTTTTCCTTAGGTGGAAGCTTAGTTGCCACATTTTTCTTATTGGACACAATGTCCCCAGTAATGGGTTCATGCTCTATTATTTCTTCTTCAGAATCCACCTCTATTACATTTTCTTTGATTACCTTTTGTTGAGATTTATTCATAAATGGTAAGAGATTCGGTATTTTGGTAATTTTATTGGGAGCCGGTTGCTGTTCTTTTTCGACTTTGGAGAAAGGTTTAGATTCAGATAAGGGAACAACGGGTAATTCATGTGGAGGCCTTTCAATAAATGGAATACCATGTAACTCATTCATTTTCATTTCTATAGCATCCAGTGTCGCCTGATCAGTTGGTACATAATTAGGTGGATATTTAACATTCGGATCTTTAACTGAGTTTTGATCTGGTTCTTCTTGGGGTGCTTTTAGTGGTGCTACAGTTCTGTGTATCATACCTTCAATTGTTTTATCAATCAGGTCTTGATTAACTAATGAGTTAACTTCTGTTCTTTGTGCACCATCTATTTTCACATTCGTTAGTGTTACCGCTGGTGATACTTCTTCATTGGTATTATTAGTTAGCTCTTGCTTAAGACTCTCTTTATCAGATACAGGTTTTGATGCTTCTTCGATTGTATCTGTCTTTACAAGAACTTGACTTTCTTGAGTGTTATTATCTTTATTAATTATGGTGGTTTTACTCAAAAAAGCAGTTTCATTTTTTATATTAAGTTTATTAGCTTCTTGTGTCTTTGCTAAAGCATTGCTAGACTGCCGTTGGCTGTCAATTTTTTGTAAAACATCTCTTCTGTTAAGATCATTGGAATTTTTCAATTGATTGCTGGTTGATGGAGTGCAAGGCGGGGGGGTGCTTCTATTCTTTATCTGTTTCAAAAACTCTTTCCTATTAGTAGCTGTCCATTTACCAAATGGTACAGCTTTTTTACTAGTACCTGGTTTACTTTCATCTGCAGAATCATCTTTATCTTCTTCAGTTTTAGCATCATTATTTGGCAACGAGGGGCCATCTGGTGATGTGCTACTAACGTCTTGCATGCCTGAACAGCCAGGTTGAGGTTCTTCTTCTTTTGCCACTTTACTTTCTTTAATATTCGTGTCACTTTTTATTTTATTACTAATTTTCTCTTTATCAGAAGTACCTTTAAAATCTGTTTTAGTTTCCTGTTTTTCGTCCTTTTGGGGAACTAATTGTGGTTTTAGTTCGGAGGTCGGTTTAGATATTTTTTGAGGTGACGGTTTTTTATCTTCTTGTACCTTGATAGGTGGATTTTCAATAACGTCTGTATTTTTTACAGAACATTCCGTTTTAACGTTGGTGCTACTATCTACTTCCATTGGGGCCACGATCGATAGTGATTCAGATACTTGAGTAGCTTTTTTAGGTTCATCTTTAACAGTTTTAATAGGTAATTTTTTATCGTCTGATTGTGCACGTGATTCTGTTTTAGTAAGAATGCTAGAAATCAAAGTTGTTGCTTTATTAGCTAGGTTAGGCACAACTTTCGGTTCAGTCTGGATTCTATCTTGCTTTACTAGTATTGTTTGGGATTCACCTTGCGGTTTTTGGTTCACCGGGATAACATTAGTTACTTTATCCAGAGGTCTTGTTTTTCCTTCTGAACATTCAGTTATATTTTTATCTTTTGATTCTAGTTTCACATCACTTGACTTAGAGGGTTCTATTACTGCTGAAGGTTCTTTACTAGTCAGTTCAGCTATCATATTATTTGTTTCTGGTTTTGGTTTTGGTATTGGTATTTTTGATTCACTGATTTTCATAACGTCTAATAAGGCGCCTCCTGTTGGAACTTCTATATTTTCTTGTTCTTTTTGTGCGTCGGGAGAAACAGTTGAAGTAAGAACAATTTCAATATTATCACCATTGTTATTCTTATTTACCGAAACTTTTTCTTCTTTCATTTTGTTTTCCTGTTTATTTTCACAAATAGAATTTTCTTTTATAACTTTTGGGCTATCATTTGTAATATTTTCAACTATCGGATCGTTTTGATCACTTGTTGGTGGTGGCTCTTCAATTTTAGTCTCACTTTCATCATTTATTTCACTTTCTTCTATTATAATCAGTTCTTCATCTTCGTGGTCTGTTATGTCATAAATTACTTCTTCTTTGGTTATCTCTTGACTCTCACCATGAGTATTCTCTTTTTCTATTGCTTTATTTCCTTTATCACTTTGATTAACTTCTTTTATATCTTCAAGCTTATTGTCATCTTTATTTTCTTCAATAACCTTATTCCCTTGTGCTAGATTTTCAGTATCATTGGCAGGTTCATTTATTTTTGTTTCGTCTTTAATTAGAATACTTTCGGGACCTGTTTCTACGATTCCCATGATGTCTTCAGTACTTACTGTATCTTGTTTCTCTTCTGTATTATTCTCTTTAATGAAATCAAGAGAATCCTCTTTTAATATTGTATTTTCTTTATTCGTATCTTTTTCTGTTGAATCAATAATTTCATCTTGTTCTTTTGAAATTTCTGATGTTTTTTGAGAAACGCATTTATCATTAATTGCTTCAGAATTGTTCACTTTTAAGTGTTTAGCTTCATCAGTATCAATATTCTTATCAGCTGCAATTTTCTCTATTTCTGTTACTACATTATCTTTATCAACTAACTCAAGATCCATAATCTCCTTCTCAGTAGTAGTTATTTCCTTAATTTTACTGTCATCAGCATCTTTATTCTTAACAGGTGTGTCTGTTAACCTTGGCTTAGAATTGTCTGTATGCACTTCAATTCTTTTCTTGACATTATCTGAATGTCTGTTAGGGTGCAACTGTTGATCAACCATCGTTTTTGTTAAGGGTATACCCTCTTTATTAGGTGTTGAATGGTATGTCATGGGTGTAAAACTCCCTATAACTGGAGACTTTCTTGATTCATTAAACTTCATAATTTTTCCATTAAAGTTGAATTCAGATTTGCCATCAGGCGATATTTCTTTATTTGTATCAAATTCAACTTCAGTAAATGTTGATATTGGTTCTTTTCTTGGTATTTTACTTTTTCTTTCTGCAACTTTGTTGCAAGCAGAATCATTTATGACTTTATTGATATCCTTTATAGGCACATGTGATGATATTTTCTTTTCAGCTGTCTTCCCTTCTTTTGCAGGCTGGAAAAAAACATTAAATGTTATTTTTTTTAACTATCCCAACTTTGTTTTTTTACAGATCAAAGAGTCATTTCACATCATAGATCAGCAAAGAACTTTTGAAATATTTATGTTATTAACACAGATATTTTGAGTGGTCACTAGGAATTACTTTTTAATAGGAAACACAGTTATGTTAATATAGTATAAGTCCTTACCACTTCTTTTGGTACTTCTATCTCTATTTCTTCATAAACTTCTAAATTACCCTCCACATTTTCACTGAAAAATATAATATTTTTAGTCCAATAGTCTTAAACTACTTACAAAGGTCAGTGTCCTGTAGGAATTTAAATAAATACTAATATTAGATATATTAGACATGATAACAGCATTGATTCCCAATATAAAAATATATTATACAGTTCATAATAATATATGATATTCAAAATATATTCCACACAACTGTGCTTATATTTTTTTTTATATTCATTTCATTTCATTTTTATTCATTACACTTTTCCATACATAATTATAAACACTGTATTGTTATTGACTGGAAGGCAATATTATAACATTTTTTAAACCCATTGCCACACTATGATTTTCTATTACTGTGGGTGTGTTTACAAACAAAAACTACTACATACATAAACACCCAAACCCAGAGCAAGTATTATATTATATATACAAATATATATTCTGGGTGCAGATTAAATTGCTGATTATGAAAAAGACAAATAAATCACACAAAAATCCCCAAATTCCTTTCACTTGAGAGGGTATCCTCTGAGTTTTGTGGGGTATCAGCACACATAACTTCGAAAACTCAGTGATGCGTGCCTTCGGATCAAAAGCTCATGCTTTTGTCCCTACCTTTGATTTTAAGGGGCCAAAAAACATCACAAAAATACATCAAATAATACTTGCACTGTGTAATGTTATGTCCATAAAAACCACTAGCAATTAAGTGTGCAATATGGAGCTATGATTTCACTTGCATTCATGAATAATAAAAACAGTAAAATGTTAACACTCAAATATATTTCTTTGCTAACAATAACTTTATGTAAATTTTATTAGTTGCTGAAATTCTAATCTAAAAATGATTATTGGCATGTTAAATCAAGTATTAGAGTCAAATTAAATGCATTGTTGTTTATTTGATATTTAGTGCTGCAGCCACCCAATGGCTTCTTGATTGTATTTGCTCCAATTAATAGGTTTAGACAAAAATTAATTATTATTGACATAATAAACAGATTATTTATGATGTATTCTCTATTGTAAATACAAATTTAGTTCCTTCATATAAAAACATAGATTTATACAAAATTATTGCATTAATAATGTTTATAACATAAATAGAACAATGCATAAAATTAAAAGTTGTTGAAGATAGCTTATCAAGCTTGAATTATTATAGTTTATAAGTATATCCTATTCTTACACATATTTTACATGCTTTATTAAAAATATCAAAATCTTTTTAAGTCGTAATGTTATTGAGATTCTTCTCTTCAATATTTTATTTTATATCCAATATCTTTAGTTTGGCCCCTGTCTACCAGGACCTTTCTCATAATAAATGGTAAAAAAATACAAATGCATAAGTCTAACACAGACCACAGTAAATAAAAATATCATTCACATGATGATAAACATGGAAATATACCCTATAACTGGCATGTGTGTCCCTCTGAGAAATAATGCAATTCTTTTTCTATATAAGAAAAACAAATGTGTTGAACTCACCGCACTTTGAGGAACTTGAAGCTTGTTTGCTGCTGGTCATCATCAATGATCTGAACAGCGGCCAACTCCTCCTGTCCTTCTTTCCTATATAAGTATAATCCATTACCAATATCTATAGCATCTACATTTTTACCATCAATTTGTAGCACCACTTCAGTATCTTTACTAGCTATGTCTGTCTCCTCATTTATCAAAGTAGACTCTATCATATTCTCATCAGACTTGAACCGCATGTTCTCAGGCTCTGTCTCCTTCAGTTCCGAGTTAGACTTGTCATCTATATCAACATTGTCATCAATCACCAGCTCATCGCCATCATAAGAATTTTCATTATCATCAAATATGTCAACACCGCCTGATAAAATATTTGCTGCCTCAATCTGTTTACCAATTTTGTAGGTTTCTAGCATGTCACTTTTTTTCCTTATTGGCGACAGGTTGGATATCAGCTCATCGTTATTTGTAATGGTCCCTTCGGAGTCAGTGGTGTTGCTTGCCAGTGACACATCTTTTATTGAAGAAATGTCGAATGTTGAGTCAACAGAGTCAACTTCTGACAGAGAAAAGTACTTGGAGGAGCTCTCGTTGGCAGTCGTGAAGGCCTCGCTCGGCGGGGACGTGGTGTCGAGCGTGGAGTCCCGCGAGCCCCCCGCTTCTCCCCGCAAGTGGCTCAACCTATCCATTTGCACACTTCATCTGCTGCGACAACAGGAAAATGACAATTTAGTAACAATGCACGATATAATTGTAGCGAAAATCCACTTCGTTGATTACAAGAAAACTAATGAAAACATTTGAAGGTTGGTCGATTAATTAGCACCTAGGTCAATAGCAAAGAACAGTGAAACTTTTAGAACAAACGATAATGATACTGTGACACTTTCGATAAAAAAATAATAAATCACATCGTACCAAGTTATTATTTAACAATATATTTCCCAGATAAAACTTTTAAATACAATTTATGTGTTTAAATTATTGTAGAAGTTATAATAACAATTTTATTACAATTTTGTTAAAATAACACAACACATCAAAAGATTAAAGATGGACGCCAAATAGCGATGTTGCCGTTATTTTGCATGTCATTATGTTGATAAAAAATTACAAAATAAATTGTATACATTGATTTCCATTAATTTTCTACACGATATCTGTGTAATAGCGTTGCGTGAGTCTAAACTTACAATAAAACCTTTAGTTTTTGTAATATGCGTCCAAAGCATTGCTTATCTCCGATTTTTTAATTGGCAATTTTTTACATTGTAATGGATGCTGCTGATAATGCAAAAAAATACCTATCGCTTGGCAATGTCAATGACCTATGTGGTTATGAAAGTATTGAAAATACTGAGATCATAACTAAAGGATCTATTCATTTACAAAAATTGTATTAATATATTTTACTACATTTTAAAAATAAGACGTTATATGGATTTAGGGCAATATAACATTAGGAATACTGGAAAATTGCCTGTAATGTATTGTTTTGATCACTAACGCAAAGCATCTTTACGCAATTATAAAATTTCGCGCTACTTTGTCCAATGTCATTACCATGTGTCGTAGAAAAAACCCTTCCTCTGTAATAATTAAATGTAAAAATCTTTTGACTATTAAAGACGAGGGTTTTTTTCAACGACACATGGTAATGAAATTTAAATCATTAGCAACGAAGCACGGAATAAATATTTTTATGGGCTGCTGGTATTTCTTTCTCTCTAAGAAGTTTGTGTACTATACGATAATTTGTAAATGTATTACCTGTATGAGGTACATTTCTTGGAAAGTATTTTGTAATATAGTTGAGCCTTGAATCCCGGTTCATCATCATCATCCCTTTATTGCCCCACTGCTGAGCACGGGTCTCCTCTCATTAGATAGGCAGTAGGCAGTAGGCACTAGGCTTTATTCGAACACGCTACGCTTAGTGCGGGTCCTTAAAATCCACGAATTTTTAAGTCATGACTACGACTACACTATTTGACCTAGCATACTACAATGAACAATCTTATCAAAACACTAGAAACGTGCTTATGTTTTTAGAATGCTACTACTGTAAAAATTGATTACAGTCAAAGAATCTTTCATTACCTTTCCTTTTAAATTCTTGTACTAAATAAGATAAATAAATATAATAATAACTTATCACTCAATTTTATTGAATCTGTTCACTTCAAAAACGTGTATCATCATCAACCCACTAATGTCCCACAGCTGGGCACGGGCAATTTGTGTTAAACGTGTATGTTTAACACAAATTGTCATAAAACTTTTCAAAACAGTGGTTTCCGTTTTTAGGCCAAAACTCAACATTATATTTTGTTATATTTATCGAGGAAATAATACGGAAAGAACATTTTTGTGGCTTTTTCCAACTTAGAATCTCAGTCTAAGTGAAGCCTTGATAAGAATGAACTCTTATAAAATCTTTTAGTAATTATATTTTTCATGGTGCTTCTCTAAGCTAAGAATAGATATTTTTTGGGTTAATTTATAAACCATTATGATGAAATAAGCTAATGTTTTTTCAATCCCATTCTCATGCTACCACAATCTGGCGATTATAGAATTCGGACCAAAAATGCCAGTTACTCAGTTTATTTTTAGCATTTTGTCAACAAACTGTCAAAACAGTATGTCAAAAAAAACGTTATTTTGAAACCTTTGAAACTAAGTTAGCAAGTTGTGTATCGGCCCGTCAGCTTATTTTTAAGTAAAGTTTGTGTTTTTATTATTGATAATAGGTTTTCCATAAGTATATTATGGCGCCCAGAGAAACTCCTAAACCTACGTCTAAAGTGCAACGCACTGTAAAAGAAATGCCGGCGAAAGGCAGATCATCACCAGTTGGGGCGATAAAAAAAACCATACTAGTTAAAAAAACGGTGGACAAAACTCCTCTCAAAAGTAAGTTTTTATAACTTTAAACCTCAAAAAACCGTCTTGGTGACATTTAAGCTTTTGCTTCTTTCCTTTTTATTGCGGTTAGTCCCATGTTTTTTGCGTCCTCAATTCCTTATTCAAAAAGGACGCTTCCCACTAGGCGTTGGGTAAGAAACGAAATCGCTTATGTTCAGTGTTATCTTAAGGCCTTATTATTGTTAATTATTAAGACAGACCTAAATACAATACCTAACGTAAAATACTTTGAAGATATTTTCTTTTCTGGGTCAGTGTCACCTTAGGGGCAGAATTGTCCCTTGTAATTTTACTGATGGAGCTATGAGTTTTGCATACCCTGTTCCCTTCATTTACCTATTTTTGCCTGTCATGGTCATGTAACTACTTCTTCTACTACTACTATTTCTGTAGGTAGAGATCCTCTATATCACAAAGATTATTGTTCACCAATTATGAAGAAGCAAATTTTTTCATATCTATACTTTTATTCTTTCCAGTAAATAACACTACAATGGAGGCACGGGCAACAAGACAAAGGACTAACACTGTCCCGAAGGTTAATACTCCTAAGCCTAAAGAAAATAAATCAGTCCCCATTCCAAGTAGTGTCACTAAGAGTGCTAAGAAAGCTTCTTGGAAGAGACGCCCCAAGCCAGCGCACTCTGGAGTCCCTATTCCTGAAAAGATGAAGAAGTTAATGGAGAAACAGTTTTTGGATGCAGAATTTGCACTATAGTTTAATGAGTTTTGTAGTACTTAGATTTAACATTACATTTTAGTCATTATTTATATGCAGTAACTAGAGCTTTATTAGGCTGGCCTCAGGGAAGTTTTAATGTGAATATTACTGTGACATACACAAACTATCCCATTACTTTGTGTTATGGTACCTTAAACATTGGGTGTAAACTAGTTATTGAATCTACAATAGATGCTAGTAACTCTGTTTATATAGCATCACTTGGTAAAATACGCAAATGCTAGCCATTTTTAAGTAGCTCATAATATTGCTGTCTCTTTCAGTCACCTGAAATGTAAACCAAGCAACACTTTTAGAGGAGTACTTAAAATTGTCTCGTGTTTGAATATTTGACCACTTACAGCTTACAGATAAATGTTTATTGCTGCATAAACTATTGTTGTTAACACCTTGTAAAAAGGGTTATTAATTTTTCAGGTATATATTGAGTCTTATTGTTTTCTGAGGTATCATGACCTGTTATAGCTTGTAGTACATTATTTGTTAGATATTGTGTTGTACTTGATATTTGAGACATTTTTTTTAGATTGTCTTCATTTATAAATTTATAAATAACCTATATAATGTTTACATGACAAGCCTTCTCAATATAGAAGCTGATTTACATAGTCCCATCATGTTATATTATCCAGAAATTAATTAAAAAAGGTTTGTAATAACCTGTTATATGTATGTATTATAAGTAATTTCCCAGATTACCTTACTGACAAGTTGACATTACAATTTCTTTTTCAAATTTTAAGTTTAGATTTAAACTTCTTTTACATAATTTTGGACATGTACAATTTAATATTTTTCTATTAAAGCTGAGTTAGTGGTATGGTCAATGGTATCTTGCTATTTTTAATACCTAGAAATAGCATTTACTGTATTGTAATTATTATAATATGTATTTTGTCTCTTCCTACTATTTCTTTATTATGTTTGCAGACGAATTACAATGTTTATTATTATATTTTACCACTTTATATATATAAGACATGCCAAATTTATATTGTTTTATGATAAGATAACATAGGTTCTAATTTAGGGTTGTGTCCGTGGTAGACTTTGGCTAAATACTCAAACTACTCAATTTTAAGAAACTTTAAAATAATGCTGCTTCTTTTACTTGCCAACAAAGTGAGGCAACACAATTTTTGAGTAGGATACTTAAAATAGAGTCTATGGCCATTAATTACCAAGGTTACATATCAATAAATATCTGTGTAATAGCAATTTTTATTGATTATTTTGATTACTTAAAACTATTAGTTTTTAGTACTTTTCCCACTGCATTAAGTTAATTTTAGTAATTTAGATAGAAAGTAGATAGAAATACCTGTCTACTATGTAAACAAAAAAATATTATGATTGATTTATGATTTAATTAAAGTTGTTGCAACTTATATGTATGTTACAGTATAGTGTAAAACTTTATGATAATAAAATGAAAGTAAGTCATTTTTTATTTCATTCACAACAATAATTATTAGTACTTTAGTAACCTCGAGATAACCTGTTGCCTGGTTCAAAAACTGGGTCTTAGCTAGAAGAACAATATAGCAACTTATTGAAGTGTGGTCATTTTTAATTTCCCCCTTTATATAGGCCTAGGTGTAACGAGTTCAACTGCCTACTTTTACTCGGTTCTTCTTATCGATACTTCTGATAAACTATGTACAATAATACCCTGACTTACGCTACCCCGTTTTACGCGAGTAAAAGAACGTAAACGTAACGTAAAGTAAAAGAAAAGAGAGACGACCCAATTAGTCCAACGATAGTTAACACTGCCTGCTGTGCTATGGATCCCGGGTTCGAATCCCGGTAGGGACAAATGTTTGTGTGATGAGCATAAATATTTGAATCCGAGTCATGGATGTATCTATGTATAATATGTATGTATTTACAAAAAGAAAGTATATATGTAGTATATCAACCAACTAGTATCCGTGGCGATGTATGGCGATGGCGCTGTGTGTCATAATGTCCAGGATTATTTATATTTATATTATATACCTTGCTCACTTTGTACCAGTATTAGTATAATATTATCTATGCTGTCTAGTTTACGACAGGTACCATGGCGATTATGTTCAAAAGTTACTGAATGGACAAATCAAAAACCAGAAAATTGATGATCTTACAGAAATAGCATTTCTATTAATGAATAACTTGATGGTTAAGACCCAGTTCAATCTAAATATTAAATGACAATTGCAAACTTATTAGGGGTTACAATTTATGCTACGAGGAAATAAAACTCGTCAAACGGCATAAATACGATTTGTAAAGATTTCTACTTCAAAATAACTTCGGTTTAATTTTTTAAACTAGTAAAATGTTTTAATAACCAACTATTCATTAAACAGTTTTTATTAAAATTAATTATCTTTCTAAGGGCCCTTAACTCAGCTTATCGCAGTCCACTGCTGGACATAGGCCTCTCTGATCTCTAAGGACCCAATTAAATATAATGTACTTATATGTATTTATATTGATAATTGGACCCCGACTTACGCGAATTCGACTTACACGGTCATCGCTCGGTCCCACCTATCGCGTAAGTCTGGGGTATTATAAGTTAATATAATTATATACATAGTTTATCTAAATCTCATCTTCGTCGTTTCTCATTTGTGTGTATTTAGTATGGCAACATAAGTTGGCGTTAAGCTGCTGTCGCTTAGAGTGGGACTTCCCCTTAATAAACAGCAAATCAAAGTACAAAGTGTTCCTTTAAAATAATACATTTTTATCTATTGAAGCAGACATAAGATCTAAGAAAAATTACGAACCAATTAATAAGGAGTTCAGTAAAACCAAAAGAAGACATTTTTTGTTTATGTATTTTTTCTCATTTTTGTTTCAGGTTCCAAAGACATTAAGTAAAAATGTAGGTTTGTTTGTTAATGAATTTGTTAACTGTTTAATTTTAAGTGATTTTTTTATTTTATATTAGATTTTTGCACCATCCGTTGGCCTCGCGAAATCTACCTTGCCCACATTAAGATTAGGTCTTGCGTCGCCACTGGGAGACTGGGGTTTTCTGAATGATAATAAACTTCATCATCATCAACCTATTAACGTCCCACTGCTAGGCACGGCTCTCATTTGAGAGGGATTAGAGGCTATAGTCCACCACGCTAGCCTACTGCGAGTTGGCAGACTGCACATGCCATCGAGACAAATCTCTCAAGCATGCAGGTTTCCTCACTATGTTTTCCTTCACCGTTTGAACATGTGATAAATATATAACTTCCGAAGAGTCAGGTGCGTGCATTGGGTTCAAACTCGAGACCGTTGACATCTCAGTCCACTGGTCATACCTCTAGGCTACCACAGCTGTAAACTTAGTAAACTCTTATGCGAAACTTCGGATATTATACCTACCCTCACTTAGACAGTTATTTTAGGTATTCTGTAATATCAATAATCATAATACTTACAAGCACCCTTCCTGTAAATTATTACCACGTAGTGTTAAAATGAATATCATATCTATAGAATTTATTGGACCAAAACTATGTGTTTTCACTGCGTATTCGGAAGGAAGACTGTCAGTGAGTTTCTTTCAGTAAAGCACGGCTGAGAATACGAGAAAAATGCTTGTTATTTAACAACCATAAGCTACGGGTCCCGGGTTCAAAACCCGGTAGGGCCAAATGTGTGCTTGATAAGCGTCAACATTTGTTTCCGTGTCATTGATATAAATACATCCATGACTCGGAAACAAATGTTGTATAATATGTATGTCTTTACAAAAAACAGTATCTATATTACTACATAATATATACTTTTTTTTTGTTGATACCTAAAAATATATATCGGAAGGTTCATACTTGATTTATAATACCTATATCAACCATCTAGTATCCGTAACACAAGCCTCGTTGCTTAAGGTGGAAGCTCCACTCTAGCCCGCAAAATTCAAATTTTCTTACGTTTTTTGCAATTTGCCGGTCATTGTCAGTCAGGCTGTACATTGAACAAAATATGTTTCGCGCTTGTAATAGGTATTTAGTTACAGAATTATAATAATTAATATCATCAATCAACTGTGAGGGTTGTAACCCTCACAGATCTCACAGTGCATACAATTGGATTGAATGACTTTTTCATGAAATAGACAATCAATACAGTTATAATTATGCACTTTGAGGGCTGTTTTATTGATTTAAATGATTATAAAGTTACGATAAAAGTCGCAGGAATCCGCTAGATGCGGGCTGTCGTCGTGGCGATCCTTCGGGGAGACATATGTCCAGCAGTAGACGTCTAATGGTTGATGTGATGATGATGATATTATTGGTCAAAGCCTGATTTAGAGTTCTGACCGCCCTAGGCTAACTATGACTATGCGTCCCCCAGCCTGTTTTGTCCTACCTTTTTTTTAACTTATAGGTGCGACTAGGGTCGATAATTAAAAAAAAAAAAAAAAAATTAGGATGGAAACTACAGTTACAGGACATGGCAACTTTAAATGCAAGTTATTTTCTTTTAAGCTTGTTTCCTCACCATTATGTCCATGTTCAACATCTAATTGTGAATATGAGCAATCTGCTCATCACATACTGTGGGAGTGTGGTTTATGGCAAAGTGAACGCAATACTATGTTTGACAGTTTGCAAATTATAACTGGGGTGATTTACTACTCAGACCTTGTTGCGACTAGGATGAATTTCCGTGCGTTTAAGGCTTTTTTGCCATACCTATTATTGGAATCAGATATAATAGCTCATATTTTAGGACCCATAACTTAATAATGTCATCCGTGGTGCCTGGCAACTGGGCTTAACCCAGTTGTAAACATCTACTCTTATGTCAATGACATGTAAACTCTATTCTGTCTCTCGCTTGGTAAGGAGGGAAGTGGAAAACTGTTATTTTCTTACTCCTCCGATTTAATTTCATGATTAATTTCGTTGCGGGTTCCAAGACAGTTAATATCATTCCCCTGGGACACGTCGAGCTTCATTGTCTCGACGATATTTTGGATGGTTACTATTGTTGATCCTGGCTTACAGGAGTTGCAGTAGTAGGGACTTAGGGTGGGGGGCACGTCCCAAAAAAAAAAAAATACCCAACAATTATTATTGTTCAATAGTTCAGTATTTCAAAAAGATGAAGTAAAATCCGCATGAGATGGAATGACATTAGAACCTCTATGGTGTTATTTTTTATTAACAGCACCAAAAATTCACAGCACGTGCAATTCGGTCAACATTCTATTTTTAATAAGAATGATCGGTATGTTTGTTTTTAAAATCTTAGTGCATTGTATTTGTGTCCAGTTTCCGGGCGTTTAGTTTAAGATCCTATACCTAATTTATATGTATAGGCAAGGATATACGTACATATAGGTAACTATAAGAAAAAGGTAGAAGGTCTTTAAGTAGCCATAGCATCCCATCGGGTTCATACCCAGTTGCTTAAATGATAAAGTAAACGGCGGGTTTAGAGCTTGAAGTTCTGTATTTCATCATCATCATCTGCTGGGTCTTCGCATACTTGGGAGGGAATAGGCTATATGCCACTAGGCTAGCCTAGTGCTGATTGGCAGGCTTCACGGTAAGCTATATATGCAAATCTTAGAACGCATTGTAAATTATATCGATGGGTTATGACGTCATCTGTCTGCAAGCTGTCAACTGTCACCAATAAATCGTGTGCGGGTGATTGATTCGCTTCCCATAACACATGTCTAAATGTTAGACAATAGCTTCATCTAAAACTAATAAAATTTAAGGCGATGCAATCATGTATAAATACATAGGTGGTACATTTAAATGCTTTGTTTTTACTTCGGCGGCACAGTGGCTGAACAATCGGCTTGTGCGTCACGGGTTGCGGGTTTGATCCCCGCACATATTTGTATGATCTGCACGCAGGTTTCAAGTCTCGGGCGTTTGTGTAGGTATGTGCGAATTTGTGTTTGTAAATGCACCTACAGTAAATGAGAAAATCTTAGTTTGGAACCAGGAAAAATTAAAAAAATACTATATAGAAGACTAATATTATAATTTCCTTTAATAAATCTTATGTTAGTGTGCCTAACACTAGAAACAAACATAAACTTGTGAAACTGTAGGTCACTATTTAATTGATTTTAATCCACGCTTCTCGTATCTGAGCATTATTGTACTATTTACTTAAGTACATTTAAGGCGTCAATTAGCTAAATAAAAGTATTTTTTAGGTACGAAATAGGTTCTACTTTCTTTGCTTGTTAAATAGCCTAACTTCCTACTTTGAAGCTGTAGGAATGAAGCTTCTTACTTTGAAGATGTAGAATAAGTATCGTGATCGCTAGGCCACTGTCATCAAAATTATGCATATTTTCTCCACAACAAACACACACAAAACTATTTATACGTTTGCATTTCCATGGTCAAGAATAACTACTTATATTATATATATTATTAAAAAAAATATAGGTATGACATCATATATTATTTGATTTTAGATTCAGACTGATAAATTCCTTGATATGTAGGTACCTAGTTAACTGTTTTTAGCACGGCCAATAATCTATTATAAACAAATGATGGCGCTTAAAAATTGTAAATCGATGCAGAGATCGTAATCGATGTTCACCTTAACAAAAAAAGAATTTGAGATGCTCATCGCGGACATTTTTATTTGAAAATCGTCTGGCGCCGCGACGTGCATCCCATATTAATTCATCTACTGCAGTATTTTATGTTAGTTTATTATACAATGCCTGTAATACATTAGTTGTGGTCATAGAAGTATGTAGCTAGATTTAGGCACCTGTTACTTAGGATTTAGTTTGACTGTTGCCACGATCCCCCCTTTTGTCCATCGGGAATTTCCCGTTGGTTCATGTTGGAATTCATGTGGAATAAGATTGTTTCAGCCCCAGCGTCCTTGACTTAGCAAACCCACCACGTAGCACTCCTTTTAAAAATCTCAGCCCCCCCTGAAAAATGACCTAAATACGCCAATATAGGTACGGTCTAGGCAACATTTTTTTTTTTTGTTTTTTGACCGTGGGAAATGCATTTACGCACTGCCCGCCGTCCGGGGAGACGACGGGGGTGTGTCGGACTCCACTCAGAGTGGATGACTACCGACTAAAACCACACGGGGTATTTCGCCTCACCACTGAGTGCCGGGGTCACGGGTACGCGTTGGCATTCTTCCGCGACTCGGTCCAGGCAACCTAACCTAACCCTATTATAATACCTAGTACTGTATAGTACTTAGTGATAGAAGATAGAATATAATACCTAGTACAGTATAGTACCTAGTGATGTGATAGAAGGAATAAGTTTATTGCCACACATAACTAGACACATATTGAAACTCTAGATATCCTTAGGTAAGTATTACGAATCTTCTAAATAAAATGCCATTCAGATATTTGGAGCAAAGCTGGAAAAGCTACTGCATGCAGAAAAACATTTCCGTGCCTGTCTTATATGTAACTGTAAATAGGCCAATCATTATCTTACATTATACATTATCAGCCTATAGCCGTCCACTGCTGAACGTAGGCCTCCCCCAAAGAGCGCCAACCATCCCGGTCTTGGGCAGCTCGCATCCATCCGCTACCAGCCACCTTCTTCAAATCGTCGGTCCATCGTGTCGCAGGTCGTCCTACACTACGTTTGCCCAATCGCGGTCTCCACTCTAACACTTGTCTGCTCCATCGGCTGTCCGTCCGTCTGCAGACATGGCCGGCCCACTTCCACTTCAGCGTGCATATTCTACGAGCAATGTCGGTGACTTTAGTTCTTTGGCGAATGACTTCGTTGCGAATTATATCCACCAAAGAAACCCCAAGCATTGCTCTCTCCATTGCACGCTGAGCAACCTGGAATTTGTGGACCAGTCCTTTGGTCAGTGTCCACGTTTCGGCTCATTATTCGGATCATTATCTTGCCGCTAAGCAAAAAGCATTAAGCAGGCAGACAAGGGAAAAAAATTACGGTAAAGAATTATGACATTTTGAGTAAAAATGCATGATACAGTTAATGCATAGATTACTTATTATACAGTTTACCAACGACCGACTGCTCTTCTATGCATTACGGATAGTCAAGTGACTTGTCTGTGTGTGTGTGTATCTGTGTGTGTCGTGTCTGTCTGTCTGTGGCATTGTAGCTCCCGAACAGATAAACCGATTTTGAGTTTTCTTCGTTTAAAGGTGAATTAGTCAGGAGTTTACTTAGCTATGTTTGTCGGCCGCCGCGGCGCCATCGGGGGTTATTTTAATTTTCAATTTAATTACGTTACCTACCTATGTCAGATGTCCAATGACCTACCGCATTTCCCATTCTTTATTTCAAATAAAAAGAACAATTGAGCCATAAATTATATAAATAATATATACGGGTGTTAATTATCACAAAAGAGCAGCCGAAATCAGTTGTGGCCATAATATATTGGTTTATTTTTCAAAATAAATTGTTATCTGTATCTGTCTGCCTAGTGCTAAATATTATTGGTAGAAATATCTGTAAGTTAACTTGGTGAATTATGAACTCATAGGTCTTAAGGCATGCACCACTGAATTTTATTACCTAGTTACGTATGCGCTGATTTATCACATACTCTAACGGTAAAGGAAAATTTCGTGCGGAAATCTGCATGAAATAGCATGTAAAATCTGTTAAGCCGCACTAAGCCAACGTTGTAGAATATAGTCTCTCAAAATTAGACAAGATTCGTTTTCAATAGTGGAACGTCAAATCGTTTTTTTAGTGTCATAAACTTTTTAGAGCTAAACTTTTTATGATAAAAACTTATGATCGCATTAAAAATGCTTCAACTTTAATTAGTGCTTAGAAACTATGACCTCAATGCTTCGAGCCTCCATGATCATGTTTACCATGATAGGCCCCGCCCACAGACAGAGAATAGCGCGCCATACGCCATATCGACTGCGTTTACACCGTATATGAATTAATTCGTATGTTTATCACGTCACTGAGTGCCATTAGCAATTAAGTTTAGCGAAGATCATGATTTATCGGTAGCTAAACCCCGCCTGTCTGGTGTGATGAATGCCGAATCTATTTGACGAACACTGAATTTTTATTAGTTGTGTGGTTTAAGAGATACGATGACGCGGTTTGTATTTTGTTCGTCTTGTATTATATAGCTAGATGATTTTTTTGATTGTACCATATTTTAGTCTCAAAAATATTTAAATTTATTAAGACACTTTATAATATAATTTATTAAGAATATTAAGACACGCTACCTAAAACTGAATGCATTCAGTTTTAGGTAGCGTACGTATAACCATGGTTATATTTAATGTATAGTTCAGAATATTTAAAATATATTTTTATAATCACATATTCTTGAAATCGTCTTTATAAGGTAAATATAGCATTTTGTGCTTTAAGCTTACAACTCAGTATTGACGTAGGCCTAATTCATGTTCTGGCGCTACACTATGTACTCCAAATAATTTATTAACCCATTTACGGACTCAATACTTGAGTTTCCTCTCAGTTTATTTAAGCGTATATACTCTTCTAGTCCCTGGGGCGCTGGCCTACTGCTGGGGTCGAGGCTTAAAATTTTTCTGACGCCACACTTGCAGTTTTGCCTATGTCAGTATGTAGGTATAATATATAAGCCAGATATTCTCGAGACACAGTCCAAAAATTTGGAACTAGAAAGGTCGAGACACATAACTCAGCGGTCCATTCAGTTGTCAATTAATAATATCATCAGTGACATTAAACAAGCAAAATTGAAGTTATACCAAAAGGCAAAACCCGCTATTAGCTCTAAACTTGGACCACACGCCAAATGGTATATTAACATAATTGTATGAAAATTACTACGCGTCTTGTATTTATTACGTCGATTACGATTTAATCGTACTAGGTACTTTCATGGTTTGATCTTATCGTTCGGATTCCTCTGGATATATAAATAAATGCTAGAAACTTAAAGATGACCAGTAGCTTACAGCATTTTGCGTCGTCCATATCGTCTAAATGATGTAGGTAGTAAGTACCTGTAAAAAAACGAGGGTCTAGTTTATTATAAAATTAACCTTTGTACCAGTCCCTCTTGGGGTGGGCACCTGGGGTGGGCACAGTCCACCATATGAGAATTTCTAATCGGTAGCCCAACATCCTGGGGTGGGTACGACCCACCCGGCTCTCCCCCATGCTCTGTACCAATTTACATAAGTTGTCCTCTTTTAGTAAGTATGTTCTCTGTGAGTGTTGTACTAGAAACAGAAGGGCGGCTCTCGGTTTCGCACAAAAGTTTAAATTACATACAAACTTGAAATCTACATACACTCCTTGGCGCTCATTGGGCCTGATATGAATTAATGTATTCACTCATAACTTTTTCTAATAGGATAGGAAGAAACTACAGAAGATAGAAAAGAAACGCTCTACGATCCGTATACCACTGTCTACATTTATACATAAAGACGAAGTTTAAATTAGGAAGATTAATTACATATTTGGGGCACATATTATGTACCTACACGTTGATTTTTTTTATAACACAAGGGCGACAGACAATCTTATGGCTCACTTGATGGTAATCTGTTATCGTAGCCTATAGACGATTGCAAGTTTGCAACACTAGGTGTCGCTTGCACGTAGACTACACGTTAAAGTTTTAAGGATATTCCATCCTGTCAGAATAGTCACTCCCGTAATGAGTTTAGGATCAAAATAAATATTGTGAGTACCTGTACACATGACCAATGTCTCCAGTGTAGTGACAATACATGCATGAACAAAAGCAGTAGTGTGATTATGTTTGATCCAATAACACTGATTCATTGTACACAGGTACCTTAGTTTAAGGTACACCAGTATTCAGTACCTATATCATTGTTACAGTACCGTACAATATTGTTGCTGTAATAATAATTACATAAGTACGTGCCGATCAAAGCATAATATTTATTCTATCTCTTTTTATTTGGATAATGACTCAAGCGATACACTCTCTTCAATGCGACAAGGTTTAGGCAATGTTTTTTTTAATTCACTTGTATGTTTTAGTTTAATTAAGCTCGCAAGCCTTTTCCGGTTAAGTGGGCGCAAATAAAATTATCACATGCTCAAAGAATTACGGAAAAATCAACAGGTTTTTGTTATCCAGTGTTATTTAGCCTAACCTATCCGTATGTCAAATATCCAAATTCCTTCAGCCGTTTTTGATTGAGTACGTACCAAACGGACATACATGTATATTTATTTTTATCTGGAGTGAGAGTCGGCCGACCTCCAAAGGCTCCACAACATAACCTAAATATGACCACAGCGTAAGAAATTGTAGTAGATCAACGTCTGGTATACCGGTATTACAAGGTAAAGACTAGTTGTCAAATTTTTGGGATATAAGTAGTCTGGCCTTGTGAACTCGCAGTCGCGTGTTATATATTACGTATTTTAATAAAAAAAGGTGTACCAGTGGACCAGTGGACTGAAATGTCAAAGGTCTCGAGATCAAACCCAAAGCACTGACTTTTCGGAAGTTATGTGCGTATTTATCACATGCTAAAACGGTGAAGACACATCGCGAGGAAACCTGCATGCTGGAGAGATTTTCTCAATGGCATGTGAAGTCTGCGAACCCGCAGTAGGCTAGCGTGGTGGACTTATATTCCTAATCCCTATCAAATGAGAGAAAAAAAAGTAAAATAATTGACAGTTACACAAAATAGGAGAAACGTGTGTTTCTATATTTAAAAAAGAGTATTTATCTCACTTGAAATCCCTTATTGACGGCGCGCGGCGGCCAATGCGTATAGACGGCTACAGTATTCTCTCTGTCGTTGGCAACAATCCGCTTGTCTGTAAGAGCTCTAAATGCTTTTTTGTGTTAATGAGTATTGTTTCATTAAAACTATGAGCTATTATTCACTTTTATCATGTCATAAAGCACACATTTCGAACCCAAATCCATAAATACTTATACGAATTAACGAAAAATAAACTTGTATTATTATCTTTTTAATAAATCATCAATCCATTAAGGTTCCAGTGTTGAGAACGCGTCTCCTCTTACTCGAGAGGGATTAGGCTATAATACCTAGTTGTAGAAGTTTTTTTTTGGGACAAGTCCGTCACACGAAGTCCTTATTACTGCAACTCCTGTAAGCCAGAATCAACAGTACCCTACCATCCCGAAAATCATCGAGATATTGAAACCTGATGCATCCCAGGGAAGTGACTTGAACTGTACCTACTGGCGCCCGCTACGAATTTAATCATGAAAATATATCAGTAAGAAAAATATCAGTTTTCCATTTCCATCTTTATCAAGCGAGAGACAGAATATAATTAAACGCTACTGGTTCAAGAACAGATGTTTACAATAGCCAATAGATGGTTATAAACCCAGTTGCTAAGTTATTGTAGAAGATATTGGAATCAGAAAACTGGACTATTACGGTCATAGACAATCCAAACATATACCCGATCTTTTCGTTTCGGCGCTATTGTTGGCTCGCTCAGGGCACTTCGAGCAATCAGAGCGCTGAACGCAGTCAATATGACTAACTACAATACAATAGCGCAGTTACCCCACCTCCAAACGTTGGCCCCAATGCTACTCGGCCAACGTTGGCGGACTGTTCCTTTCTGAAGTACAGCTTAACCCAACTCATTCTTTCTACCCTAAGCTCCAAACTCTCCCTACATCCAACCAGACTTAACTAAATGGAAAAGTAATAGGGCGTAAAAAACCCCGTGCCCAGCAGTCAGACATTAAGACAAAACGGTATGAAATACATAAGCTTCTGATATATAAACATTTCCCTGCATGCACACGCTATGTACACGCTACACATGCTTTCTGATAACGAAGGTGCAGGTACAGTTACTCGATTCTTTCAAACAATTGACAGCTAGGTTGTTTAATACCTACCTACATTGTTTAATCTTTCAATAACTTTCAGGAACATGTATGTATTATAATATTTACACACTGGAGATTTCGTTTAGTCAGTTTTACAAACACTACTACCTACTACTTACGTGTAGCTATTAATATTTAGATAATGCGCATATAGGAAATTGATCAGATACTGAGTTCTTATTATCTCTTTTCATTTATTACTAGGAGCGATAAACTGATGATTATGATTATATCAGCCTAAAGAAGTCCACTGCTGAATAAAAGACTAACTCCCCAAAAATTTCCACATTGACCACAAGGTACATACTGGGCAGTTCCTATGTATCCAGAAATATTATTGTTTTTGGTCACATCGGTTCTGGGAGCTACATAATGTGCCACCGCTAGTTTCAGCTTACTGAACTGCCTCGTTGGTCTAGTAGTCATACAGTGCGACTGCCGAGCAAGAGGTCTTGGGTTCGATTCCCAGGTCGAGCAAAGCGGTTATTAGGTTTTTCTACGAAATCCTCAATAGCAGCTCGGAGTCTGGATTCGTGCCCGGTTAATGGCAATAAGCTGGCCCTCTATCACATGGGACCGAAAACAAAAACATACCGGCGAAACGTGGGTGTTCATTAGTACACTTCTGCCTAACCTTTTGGGGACAACAGGCGTGATGGTATGTATATGTAATCCTCTCAGATATGTCGGCAACTTTAGGAGATGCATCGTTTTTATACACGTAGTAAGTGACCAATATGCCATACGTCATCACTGATAACACTGATTGAAAACTTTGTCCTAAGGCACCTTTTATTTAACATGTAAAAATCCTAATGGTCTTCTAGCGTCTGGAGAAATTGTCATCGTTACAATAAAATAAATAAATAATTCTAGACATTATGACACAGCGCCATCTAGTTCCGAGACTAGTTGGTTGATATATTATATATATACTTTTCTAAAACAAATACATACATATTATACATAGATACAACCATGACTCGGACACAAATGTTTATGCTAACCGCACAAGCATTTGTCCCTACCGGGATTCGAACCTGGGACCCATAGCAGAGAAGGCAGTGCTAACTACCGAACTTCTTACTGAAAGTGTGTTCTATGGACTGAAATACCATACTTATGAGGATTTGATTGGCGCAGTGGCTAGTGCGTCACGAGTTGCTGGTTCGATCCCTGCACGTTGCAAATATTTGTACGATCTACAGGTCATCATGATAGCCTGGAGTGATGAGTTTTCTTTCCTGTCCGTTATCAAAGAAAACTTTTTTAAATGTTCGAAATTATAGGAATTCTCAGAATAACTAGGTATTTTATTGCTTTGGGAACACTAACTGAATATCTACTATGGTATGATTAAAAAAATGTTTGAATGTACACCTACATAATGTAGAGCGCATCAAAGGGTAGAACATCTACACCCAGGGACTCAGGATCCAGTCCTTTAAAAATCCTGGCCGAAATCGGCCTGGATTACATCATCATCATCATCACATTACGGTATATTGTAGGTCCCATATAATAGAAGGGCTAGCCTATTGCCAACAACCGGCCACGAATCCAAACTAGGAACTGCTACTGAAAAATTCATAGAAAAAACCCAATAACACTGCTCATCCTGGGAATGGAACCGAAGATAGCTTGCTTAGCACGCACTTACAACCAACCAACCAACAAGGCATAGCTACACTCGGTATAAAGATAAACCTATGTTTGTTTAAAGAGCCTGTGGAACCGGCGTACTTCAGAAGAAAATCCATAGAAAATATGAGTTTTAATAAGACATTTTTTTTTATGGTGCTAAGGAGGCAAACGAGCAGGCAGCTCACCTGACGGTAAGTGATGACCGCCGCCCATGGACATTTGCAACACCAGAGGCTTGCAAATGCGTTGCGAAACCCCTTAGAAACCGTTCAGGTTTCTTAAATAAGGAGTTACTGAACTGACAGCAAACGGAATTCCCATGCTGTCAGAATAGTCACTCCCCCAATGAGCTTTGGTAACCTTATTCACTCACAGAAAGACAACTATTGTAGATTCACTGCGTTTGTGTGATGAGCATCTACATTTGTGTCCGAGTCATGGATGTATCTACATAGATTAGATACCTTCTTTTGTAAAAACATACTTATTATACATATAATAAGTATGTATTTACAAAAGAAGGATAATTATACGTAGTATATCACCTTCTAGTATCCGTAAAATAAACCTCGTTGCTTAGGTCGGAACTAATAATGTCATAATGTCCGGGTATATTATTATTATTTATTAATGGATCAATTCAATGTGCATACATATTAAAACTGTTTACAGACAAACTTATTGGGGCAACATTTAAAAAACCAATACAGCTTTTGTAATGTCAATCCTGTAGGTACATTTCTCTGCTTTCCGTAAAAGTTAACGTTACAGTTTAAAATTACGTTACGCTTAAAAGTTAATGTTACGCTCAGTCATACCATGATATGTTGATAGCTGTTACAAAATTAATCCATAAACAATTCACGAGTCACATGTTAAATTAAAAAATCCAATTTCAAGAGAAATTTTCATTAAACGGAAACTACATTGCTTATTACCAAACTTGTTTAGAAGAAAAGGAGACGAAGCCGGGTGTATTATAGGTATATTATATGTTAAGCATTTTGCCTGCATTACAGAAAGGGTAGGCAGTGTGTACCTACTGACGTTCACCAATAGATCGGCGGTAGAAATCATTGTTATTCTCCAAGCACAGATTCACATGCCATCGAGAAAATCTCTCAAGCATGCAGGTTTCCTCACGATGTTTTCCTTCACTGTGATAAATTTATACAACTTCCGAAAAGTCAGTGGTGCGTGCGCGGGTTTGAACTCGAGACCTTTGACATGTCAGTCCACTGGTCACACCACTCAGGCTACCACCTATGATGTAAATGAATATATAGGAAATGATAGCATTATTTTTTAAAGGGTTTTACTGAACCTTTACGTGCGACGATATCAAAATAATTACGGCTGTCACACCACATAGGTACACGACCACATTACAATCTTTCTTATCAACCTATTTAGGTACAGGTCCTAGTGCTGTGTCCTGTCGTACATTTTTTTTCTTTTTTAAAAACGTTGCCCCACACTAGGATTTTCTCCTGTGTCGTGGGTGCGTTTACAAATACAATTTTTCACATACACAAAAGCCGAGACAAGGAACAACTACCTGTAGAACGTAGAAATATTTGCTCCGTGGCGCACAAGCCGATCGCTCAGCCCCTGCGCCACCGAGTCTTCGTTTAAATACTTTATAACTCATCGAGAGAAATCTCTCAAGCGAGGAGACTTCCTCATTGTGTTTTCCTTCACAACAGTGTATTTGAGTGACAAATTCCAAAACCTAGATGTGCCTTGGACTTGAATTTGAGACTTGTATTTGCAGACTGTCACATTATTGAGATATATCCTCATCTAAGCTGTTATCTTAATGAATATGAGCTATTGTTATACAATTCATGCAGAATATTAAAGGAGCAACTTGGGCTCGTATAACTCCCGATGCATTGACGTGGTTTTAGATTGTTACATTATACACAGCTCCAAAATGAATGCCTACCCTCATCACACGAGGCCACGATGGCTAGCAATGTGACAGTTAAAGGCCTGATACTAAAACACCTAACTCGGTTATTATATAACGGGTGTTATCAAATCGTAATACGAGGTGTAAACTTGTAATTTTGAAATTTGCACAATTATGATTTTATTATCTTGACATTTTATTATTTTAATTTATACACTTTTAACTGACATGCATGTAACTTTAGTTACAATAGTTTTATTTTATTTCAAAATTTTGTTTTAGATTTTGTAAAATTTCCTGTAAAATATGAGATTAATGTTGGCTTCGATGTTGCTTTGCGAAATGAAAAATGCATACCTACTGGTAGACATTTTGGCCAGGCAGTCTGGGCTTGTCATGCTCTCTCAAATGTCCTACTGATGGTAGCGTTGTGTGTCGGGTCCCTTTATTCCCTATATCATGGTTGAGTAGAGCGACGCTGATACACACGTCATGCTCGTGAACGGGTGCTGTCAGTTGGGGCTGGTCGGCTTATACATGTCATGGCATCCGGGTTTTATATTATAATTATTTTATTTTATTTTTTTAGTGCTAGTGAATAACTCATGCGTTTCACATCAGACTGCATTATTCTCATATTAATATTAAAAACGAAAATTGTAAATATAACGAATTATTTAAAAGAGTATCTATGGAGTTTCTTCCCGGTTCTTCTCCATAAGACCTACTTTTTGGAACCGTGCAACTAGTGTTGACATTTTGAAAGAACCTGTAATATTGGTCTACTTGAAATAAAAATATTTGAATTTGAATTTTGAAAAATTTGAAACTATACACCGATTACTCGAACGATTACCGCAACTCGATATCTATTCACGGTAAGCAAGAGAAGTTGAATACCGAAAATTGAAAAAAAATACTTGCCGGCTCGAAAATTTGTTTTCACTCTTCGCTCCGTTTTTTCGTTAGTAACGTGGTAGGCGTCTATGGGGTTTAAAAAGTGTGGTAACGTCGCAATATCTGGTTCCATAAAGATTCTATGAGCAGTGGTATAGTTTTCTACCTTCTAAACTGTCCCGAACTCCCCCTACGTCTAAAAACATGTAACATCATTTTGTTAGGTACGATATCTATAATATTTTCGTTCTAATCAATGGTTTTATTATGACAATTACCCTAATAATTTACATCATCTCTCCGTTGTTTTTATCTATTGTTTAAGACATTCGTATAGTTGGGCAGTGCAGGTATAACACTGTGAATGCTGCGTGTTTCTTTTCAATGAAACTGGAAATTAGAGGGTCGGTACTACCCCGAACACTTTAAATCGTCTTCGACCCAAGAACCAATGCGTAGTCTCGCTTCAGGGTGATACTGGTAATTTTATAGTCCACCAAGATTGTGACAGTTGGCAGACTGTCATCAAAAATATTTCTTTACTTTAGTATTTTATTGATTTATTTATTTAACTATTTATGTACACACAATATTTAAAACAAGACATTAAACAAGAATAGGAAAAAGTACAAAGGTAATGCTTATTCCTACAGAAATCTCTTCCAGCATACCTGCGACAGAAAATTGAACATAAAGACGTGCAGACAGTGTGGATAACAATAGAAGAAGAATATTAAAATTCACAAAAGAAGTTAAAATATATCATATAAAATAAAAATAAAATAAACATACATATTATATCCAGCTAAAATATAAGTACTTGTACATTTATTACATATGTTTATACTACTTACATTAAATAATGTAGTACAAAGATTTTTATACGATGTTTTCGTTCACTCACTGAAAAGTGAGTGGTAACTAAGGTTTTCACAGGGTCGGCAACGTGCAAGTGACGTCTCTGGTGTTGCAAACGCTTTAAATATGCTACGATAACTGCTTTTCATGAGGCGGACCGTTAGCTTGTGTGTTACCCTTGAGGAATATTAAAAAAATGAACATATGATTCCAAAAATAAAGAAGAAACTCTCAAGAAAGAGATAACACTTATTTAGGCAATGTGAGCTACAGATGAGTGTGCTTTGAATCTTGAACCAAAAAAAATCGTTTGCAATTCTGTCTTGCACATTATATACATACTTGTTTACAAACAATTATTAAATTTAAATAATATAAACGTTTTAGTGATAAATCCCATCCCATCCCGGGTATTAAAATTGCTAAGTACGCACATGTACTCGATTAGAAATACCAAAACAACATCAGTTCATTTAACTTCATTGAATGCAGATATTTGATGCTCTGAATACTGATATCATATCATTATGCAGTTGATAGATATATGTACGATTAGTCTAACAAAAGCATTTGGCGATTAAAATACATAATTAGGCGGAATCCTTAAAGCACTTTATTGCTAGCAAACTTGTAGTAGGTATACATACGTAATAAATCCTTTTTATGAATCATCGTTATATGGAAAATTATTTTCGATACACCATCATCCTGTCATCCCCGTAAAATTACGCTAAGGTGTACAAATGTACGCCCACCTTTCCCCGGTATGTTTTAGGGCTCCTGTTATATGAGGCGAGCCCAATGCCATCGTCCGGGCACGAATCCAAACTCTGAGGTGTTACTGAGAATTTCATAGAAATACCTAATAAAACTTTGCTCGAACTGGGAAACGGACCCAATAACTCTTGCTATACCATCGCACTTACGTCTACTAGAATAAGACGGCTTTTCGATTTGTTGAAATTTCTCACTTAGCATAAGAAACAGGTACGATCATGGGTGTATCTAGACTTTTTTTTCAGGGGGAGCTTGGCCCCTCCTCGGGTAGTGCCCACTTGGAGTGGGCACAGTCCACCGTATGAGAATTTCTAATCGGTAGCCCAACATCCTGGGGTGGGAACGGGAACATTCTGGGGTGGGCACGACCCACCCGGATCTCCCTCTAGGTACGCCCATGGCTACGATGTAGTTTGAACAAGTACATCTAATATTAAACGCAATATTACAACATAATTATATTATATTATATAATTATATTAAAGATTTTGTATTGGTAGGCCATATTTAAATCAATTACATAGTTTTCCGCTACACTCCACTGACCTGAGTTTAATTTCGTCCATAGTTTATTATTTCACCGACTTCCAAAAGGAGGAGGTTATCAATTCGAATGTATTTTTTTTTCTACATACAATTTAATTAAAAATATATTAATTTTGAGTAAAATTTTATTGAGTGATTTTTGGACCAATTGACATACGTTTGGTTCTGAAAATGATGTATCATCAGTGGAGGGTTAATTCTCACGTCGATGACGCGTTAGGCCATTGAAAACGCGGTGCTCAAGATGTGGATGTGTAGTATATAAACTGCAGGCCGGCAGGCAGGAAGCATCGCAGTGTCCAACACTAATTATCTCATTATTTATATTAATAAAAAAGTGAAACATGAGATCTGCCGTGTTATCAACTGTCTTCGCCATTTTGGCGGTGAACGGTGAGTTAAGAAAATTTTAAAAATAAATTTAAGTGGTGTTTTCAATTTAATCAAATCAGAGACTTTAATTTAAAAAATATAAAGTGAATCGAATTAACTAATTTAATTAAATAAAGTGTTAAAAATTATAAATTATCTGTGGCGTCTTAGATATTTAATCGATCGGAAAAATTGTGTTTGATATAAAAAAAGCCTACTTAAATCTACTCAGGATTAAATTTATACTGCGAAATGTATCTACCAGTCAATTATAGGTTGTGTTTAATTGTACTTAATATGCCAGATTCAATCTAAATCAAGATTCAATATTTTCTAAGTATATAGCTAAAGTAGAGTGAGGCCAAATAATTAGAGGCTATCATATAACATAGATTTAACACGAAGTTAATCAACAATTAGGTAAATTGAAACATGCGAAAAATGCACTCCCTTCCTCTGCTGCGCCGGAACGCACAAACATCCGACAAATGCACCAAACATTGTGTTCGTTGATACGAAATTTTAATAAATCATTCTACATGCTACGACAATTGAGACCCTGATAATGAGAATCTTGGAGATTTAAAGGCATCAATGTTTTAAAAAAAATGATACTAATTACGTAATGTCAGAAATATCAGAAGATATAGTAATTTAATGTTTTTTTATTAAAATAATTAAAACTGTAATTCCTTATTTTAATAATTGATTTCAAAATCACAGATGTCAAGAATATGATAAAATTAATTCAAAGAATCCCCAATTAAAAGTATTGTAAACTATTTAATATTTGTGACCTACTTAAATTAACTTATACTTGATATGTCCTAATTTTATGCACACAATTCCACGGCATTATTTCCAGAAAAAAAAGGTAAAGGTTTAAAATCATTTGTCAAAATATTATTTGATTGTATTACTATAGTAGATTTATAATTATGTCGTGGTTCATTTTGCAAGACTGATAAGTAACTTATATAAAGTCAGCACTTCAAATATGAAGGTACATAATGTAATGTAATTATGATTGGTCACATATTATATCCATTATACAAATTAATATTAAAAAAAAGTTTTGCTGTAGGTAGAATATAATACAATAACCCTCTCGTGCCGAGCATAGGCCAGGGCTCGCTAATATGATAACAATAGGAAAAAAATCTGAGCCTCTAAAGTTTAATAACTCTAAATAACTAGAGTATAAATTTAAGCAAGGGTCAAACTGTATCAACTAGACCTCTGCTGGCGACAATTTGGGAAATTGCCCAATTCAATTCAATAATCGTCATAATTTTCTTGTTTGTAATATAATTATAACAGTATTCCTGCTAAGTTCGTGAAAGAATTTCCATATCTAACATCTTGATATATACCGGCCAAAATAACGTGTTTATTACCCCCGATAACAGGGTGGATGAAACTATAAAAGGTCATCACTAAGACTATTTGGCATTAGAACACGCCAAGCAATCTAACTAATTACAGCCATGAAAAACTAATTAACTAAAATGGATACCTAACTTGGAATATAGTTATATAAATAACCTACGTATCCTACCTAATAGTTATCTTTCAGGAAACGACCTAGTTATTAAATTTGTTATCTACAAGATTACTAGCAAGATCTGATTAATAATCTAGAATCGTTAGTCAACATGTAGTATATATAAAGATGAAATTATTAATCTAATAATTTTATAAGCTTGTACGTAACAAACAAATATTCAGCTCCGTTTTAAAGCCCGTTATAATATTATTATATACTTACAGTTATCAGGAATGTTGCTAAAAAGACTCTATTTGCTATACTAACAGCCTTTATCATAATCGATCGCAACACAAAATTGCAACATTGAGCATATGCAAACATGATTTACATGCCTGACCTAAAAAATCTAAGTTAGATAAATCTAAGAGAGGTCGAGATATATTTGTCATAACAATTTCCTTCCAATGCATTGATCGTAAATTCGTAAGCGATAATAAACTGTTGTGTTATGCAATTTACGAAGGAATTCGGCCCACTAGTCACGAATTTATCTAATAAGAGATAAGTTTTTGCCGGTTGCAAGGATATTTAAATAATAAACAGACATTTTTTTCAATCAATCACATCAAGTGTTATAAATAATAAATTAAGTTATACACGCGTTTATATCGGCGCCTATCACTATGAAACAGGTATAAGCCGCTAAATAATTCTTGTAACAAGTTTTCGTAGCCATGGAAGGTGCAGGGTTAAATCTATACTTACTTACGATGGCCCTTAAATTTCCTTCTGCCGGGGACAGACGAGATGGCCATAATAGCTTGAACCTGTTGAATTTCTGCATTATTATGAGGACTATAAGTTTCTTCTAATTTTAGGTACATCGCCACCATCACAGAAGGGTAAATTCAATTTAATTGAAGTTATATAATATAATTGCATGCTAGTTGTAGAGTTCCCCTTGTATTTTATACCTATATCCAAAAGCGTGTTGAATTTATAGCGTAATTATTGCATAATCTTGCTTTTTGAGTATTTAATTTCGTATATGGGGTTGTATGATTTATTATTAGATAAAATATATCCAGATTCAGTTTTGTAGTCTTTCTTGTAAAATTTTATCGTTTTGCTTAAATCATCTCGCTAACCTTTTGGGTTTTTTATAATAAGTATTGTTTCGTTCAAACATATTAATCAAAAGCGTTGTTGCTTAGCTTGAAATCTGTAGAATATAGTTTTGAGAAACTATTTTGGCCGCTAATTCATTTTTAATTATTCTAAATTTATTTAAGACACGTTCTTTTATATAGTAACTATCTAGAAAAAACTGGTTCATTTCATTCACCCGACATTTAAATCACCTAAGAAGTTGGCTATTTGATTGATACCTGAATAAATTTAACAGGCTAGAATCGCATGTAAATTACGATATTAAATTACCATTCGTACATGGATAATGCCCGATCTGATTAACATAATTCGACATTCTTGAAGGACGACATATTTTACGACTGTCCCGACCGAAAAGGACCATCCCAGTCACAGAAAGAATAATGAATTAGATGTCTTTGGTTTTAAAATTTATTGCTATTCATAAGCTACTAATTTACAAACCTTAACGGGCTGTTAAAACGATACGTAATGACGATAATGCACCTACTTAATTATGGAAATTCCACTTCAAATCTGGTTAGAAGTTTAGGTATACCTAAGCCCTTTGTAGCGAAGCACTTTTAGCAGATTATTTTACCCTTAGATAACTAACTATTCTTACTTCTACATTTGAATTCGTATTCAGTTACACAGTTCTGAATCATACGAAAGCAGTTTAAATAGATGACTGTATCCAAAATATTAAACACAAACGATGTTGATATGAAAGCCGACTTATTTTTATTGTTTATATCAGCCAAGGCAAGTCACAATATGGTGATATTATCAAAACATCTATAGTAATGAGATAATCACCTTATTATTATATCATCTCAATTGTTTAAATAACATTCAATTGAAACATTTCTCTGTGAACATTTTTAATCTTCAAATAAACATTGGAAGAGATGTGAATTATTTAAAATAGGTACATTTATTGTAAATTGAAATGCAAACTTTTTTCAATATGTACTTTTTTACGCAAATATTTCAATCAACTCGCGCACGCAATCTACTGCTAGTCATAGGCCTCTCCCAACCTGCGCCATAGGGTACATATCTATAAAAATATTAAGTTGGTTTGTGTAAGTTTCAAAATCTCTTTTACCTGGTGATGAAGCTAAATTTTTTACACGATATAGGCACAACAACACAATGTTTCACACAAAAGCGAGGTACAGTTAAGTAGTTGAAATTAAAATGGCCAATTTTGTACCTCAAAAATGCTTTCAACCCTGCACATCGTGAATTTTAGAGCTAGCTATTTAGGACAGACAAATATAATACTGCTTGAGCATAAAAATTAAGCCATTTTCAATAATATTCCCAGCTGATTTCGATCTTTCGTTTGTTGACATCACGGAACACGATAGGACAACAGAATTCATGAAATATCTTGGCCTTGTTTGTGTACCGGTTGGCGTACCTTAGTCATGTACAGACCGTTATCAACAATATTGTACGAATCGCGTACTTATATCCAAGTTGAATGTGACAAGAAAAGCGTAGGAGAATTATAATAATATACCTAACTGCCTCGTTGGTCTAGTGATCGTTCGTCCGACTGCTCAGCAAGAGGGTTCGATTCCCAAGTCGAGCAGCGTTATTGGATTTTCTATGATATTCTCAGGAACAGCTCGGAGTTTGGATTCGTGCCCGGTTGACATAGCTCCATGAGGGTTCCTCATCTATGTAGGTGCCGTCGGCAATACAGAATGGTCAAAACATTAAAATTTAACTTACTTTTATTAGATATTATTTCGATCTCGACGTTTAGCATCCTTCATACTCACGTTTAAACCAGACAGATGTTGTTAAGGATCCTACTTATATCCGTAAAATTTGCCTAACTGTAGGAAATCAATACAGTGGTCTAAGTTCTAATCTTCATCTGATTAAATCACTCTTACGTAGCGTATGTTTAATAAGCCATTATTTAATAAGACATTAAGGGAAGACTAGGGAAGGTGTTAGTGTTGAATTTAGAGATTTTATATAGTGTTGTGTTGCCATATACAGGTAGTTAAGGTAGGTATTGTGTTTGAATTCAAAATTATCAATGGTTGTTTTTTCATCCGCAGTTTCTTTAGTCGTCGGTTGGGGCTACAGAGCCTCTGACCAGAGGCGCTGGGCAGTCCTCCACCCGGCGTGCGGAGGCCGCCAGCAGTCCCCCATCGCGATCGCTGCCCGCCAAGCTATCCCCATCTCCATCCCCGCCATGGAACTGATCGGCTACCAGAACCCGCTGCCTGGCCCTCTAACAATCACCAATAATGGGCATTCAGGTAAATAACCATCAATCGTTTACGCAGCCGCTGTGTTTCTAAAGGTTTTGGGTTCGATTATCAGGTCGCAGCAGTGTTATGGGGTATTTCTATCAAATTCTCAGTCGCAGCGCGAAGTAGCTATTCGACGACCCGTTTAGCTCAGCGGTAGTTAGCACTGCCTGCTGTGCTATGGGTCCCGGGTTCGAATCCCGATAGCGACAAATGTTTGTGTGATGAGCATCAACATTTCTATCCGAGTAATGGATGTATCTATGTATAATATGTATGTATTTACAACAAACAAAAAGAATATATGTAGTATATCAACCATCTAGTATCCGTAACACAAGCCTCGTTGCTTACCACGGACTAGATGGCACTGTGTATTTTTTTATGAGAATAAATTCTCTAAACCTAAACCTTATTTTATATTTCCAGTGGCGCTAACTATACCCAAATACAGTTCTGAAGAAGAAAAGAAAGGATTCCGTCTCCCCTACATCTTCGGCGGTCCACTGGACAATGAATATGAGATCGAAGGTTTACATTTCCACTGGGGAGACAAGAACAACCGCGGTTCCGAACATACTCTCAATGATATGCGACTGCCTTTGGAAATGCATATCATTCACAGGAATAAGAAGTACAGGAACCTCGCGGAGGCTTTACAGCATCCTGATGGTCTTTGCGTGCTTGCATTCTTCTACCAGGTAAATAATCCGATTGGTACAGTTACTAAATATTAACCTACAAAGGGCTGTGGTAGCCTAGTGGTGTGACCAGTGGACTGAGATGTCAAAGGTATCGAGTTCAAACCCAAGGCACGCACCACTGACTTTTCGGAAGTTATGTGCGTATTTATCACATGCTCAAACGGTGAAAGAAAACATCGTGAGGAAACCTGTATGCTTGAGAGATTTGTGTCGATGGCATGTGAAGTCTGTCAACCCGCAGTAGGCTAGCGTGGTGGACTATAGCCTAATGCCTCTTACGAGAGGAGACCCGTGCCCAGCAGTGGGACGATAATGGGTTCATGAAGAACCTACACAAGACTATTGACAAGGTTTCTTGTAGGTGATACTTATTCTGCTAGAACTGCACTGTCAGGTATTGCCATAGACAATCGGTTCAAGCAAGATAGGTTTTCTATTGACGACCTGTTTAGACTGCCTCGTTAGTCAAGTGGTCGTACAATACGACTGTCGAGCAAGGGGTCTTGGGTTCGATTCCCAGGCCGAGTTTTATTGAGCAAAGTGTTATTGGGGTTTTCTATGAAATTCTCAGTAGCAGCTCGGAGTTTGGATTTGTGCCCGATTAATGGCAATAGGCTCGCCCCTGTTACATGGGACCTAAAATACACCGGCGAAACGTCGGTGTTCATCTCTAGATAACCCTACGGGGACGACAGGCGTGATGGTATGTTATGTTATGTTATGTATGACCTGTTTAGACCGATTTTAAAGGCAGCCTTCTGGGACTTTCGGGTTCTAATACCGAGTAATAATCTTGTAAATCATTCAAGAAGCTTATCATCTAAGACTAGATATACTAATAACACAAACCATCTCATTTCAGGTGGTAGAATTCGACGCCAAGCTCCTGACTCCGATCGTGAAGAACTTGTCAGCCATCGAGAACTACAACACGTCCATGCAGCTGCCTCATACCTTCTCCCTGTCTTCAATCCTCTCTGGGCTGGACACGGAGCGGTTCTACACCTACAAGGGCTCCCTGACTACTCCCCCTTGCGCTGAAGCCGTCACATGGGTCGTCTTCTCTGACTACCTCCCAATCTCTGTGTTCCAGGTATGTTTTACTTCATTTTCCTTCTTTATTTTTCTCTTATGTCGTGGGTGCGTTTACAAACACAAATTTTCACATACACAAACGCCCAGACCCGGAACAAATGCCTGTAGAACGTACAAATATTTGCTCCGTGCGGGGATCGAACCCGCGACCCGTGATGTACAAACTTATCGCTCAGCCACTACGCTACCGAGTCGTCAATACTAGATCTGTGTTAAATACAGATGGAAGACCGTTGGATGACCGATGGGTATCCATTGACACCTACCGCTTTGTCAAATAATAGTTAAATGAGTACCTCGGTGTTAAACCAAATATTTGTATTAAAATAAAACTACTCTGCTAAGAAATTCGGATATCGTACAAGACACTATGAGGGACTATTATATAAGAGGAACAGAAACCAAGGTATCTTAATTATCTACCATGACTTACCTATATGCAAAGCACGATATTTACACAAAAATATAAACAAATGTGCTCTTTTAGAAATGAGGTCCTACTGAGGTCAACATGCGTAAACCTTCTAGCATCATCATCGTCTGATATTCATCATCATATTACTCTCCAGATGGACAACTTCCGTGGTCTCCTCTCCAACCTAAACCTGCCTCTTGTGGACAACTTCAGACAGCTTCAGCCTCTCTTCGGCCGGCGCATATTCGTCCGTATCACCTCCAAGAATCCGAAATTCAAGAAGACCAAGCTCCACTACTCCAAATGGGACTGGGTTGGTCACAAGAAGGCAGAAAATGACGTCGCTGAGTTTGACGAGTAAACTGTCAGCCAGCAACGATTTAACCCTTTAACTAACCATCACCGATATTTCCATTACGGGTATTCATCGCTCATTGATACCAAATATGGTACCTAATTGTTACCAAAATTTGTTTTTTTTTATTATCAAATATGGTTGTGTGCACTGTATCATTATGTATATTTGTATGAATAGAAGTATTCTAGTGTAAGCTTGTTAATAATCTTTAATAATAAACTTTAAAAAATATTTGTATTTTTTTTAATTTTACACATAAAACATAGACACTTAGATAAGATTAGAAGCCAATTTTTACAATGTAGGAATAATTTAGTCATTTAATTGGCGTAGTTATCGGCTCCAAACATTGACTGTAACATAAAAACAAAAATATTATTTTTACATAAATTTTAGACTGTGGAACAAATCAAATATCAAGAATTTAACGGTTTTACTCACTCATTTGTAAAAAACACCAACTCAAAAAAGGTTCAATTAGTAAAACAACAATAGGTATGTAACACTATACACGATGATACATAAAATCCACACATTTTTCATAAACTCGGATATTTAGGTACAACTCTTTGACATAACAGCACTATTCTATGTTTTTGAAGCCGCAACACACGCAATAAATGCCAAGAATCACAAAAACACACCCTATAGCATATTTTGAATACATGCTCCTGTTAAAAGTTGTTGATATAAATTGTAATATTGCATAAAAACAAAGAAATAAATAGCGACGGTTCAAAATATCATTTCGTTTAATGGGCAGTCTTTTGTCATTGATATAATTTTAAGTCACTTTTTTATAACACTGGGGTCCGTATATATAACAGGTTTAGGTACGTCCTAAATAATTAAAAAAGGTGCAAACGATATAATAAAATTATTACTGTCTTTACTTTATAATATTGCTGAAATAAAAATGGATTTTTTTTCAAATACCTATCCATTATCAAGTAGGGTGACCATATGCCGTTAATCAGTTAGTCAGTCAGTAGAAATAATTTTATATAAATAGATTGAAACAACGAATTAATTATGGCAGCAGTTAGCGACAAAAGAAACATCCTGTTTGCTGAATGAGGTGGGCTGCATTTTTTATTCATTTTATTTCAATTTTGAACCAATATTAACAGCTAACAATATTAACAGCGCAAATGATATTTTTTTACTCCACTAAATACCTAACTACTAAGACAAGAAAATATTATGATTTATCAACAGGCGAAAAACCTTGCGTTGAAGACCTTCTAAAACTCTCTTTTAGCGCCTTCTACAACCTTATCATAGAATTCATTTGGAACTAGCATCAAACATGGATTGATGAACATTTTCCCTAGAATGCTTTTAATTTTCGACTTTATTCGTTCCCGTGAGTTTATATAATATCTACAACATTATTTTTCGAGTTATCATATTAGTCCAATCTTATTTAGATGCGCGACGGTCTTAAAAAAATCTATTCGAACTATTTATTTCACTGTTAGTAGTAAGCAGCACACAAAATCATGAAAAAATAAAACAACAAACTGGTATTTTATGGTCTATAATACAAGTTCAACAAATCTATACAAGATTAATACTCTGTGAATTATAGGCTGGGATTACACTAAAGTCGCATTGAAAAAAAAAACCTATAACACGCCGATATCATTTACTTCCATTTTCAAAATGGCGCGGCCCAACGACTTTATTGAAATTCCAGCCTTACATATTTAAATAATTATAATTATCACATTTAAATAATGGATTCATTCGGCGTAACAGACGAAATAAAATTTTCTGGGATGTGGAATGTATTAGTTAACTGCTTTAGTTAAAAAAAAACCACACACTGAAGTAGAGTGGATGGATGGTCACATTAGTAGTTAGTTTTATAATGTTGGTATCGAACAGCTGGCATATATACACGTGCCGTCTGATGCGCAGACAAGGGTATCATGCAATAAATTCTAATTTTAGCGTACCAAGTCTTCTGGGTTGAACATGCCCTGGAAAAAAGAAAAAGAAATTAGGATTCATAGTCAATACTGACACTGACTGCCTATCAATCGAATTAAACGATTTTCGGTCTTGTGCATGGGCGTAACTAGACTTTGATCCTGGGGTGAGCACTTCGGGTGGGCACAGTCCATTTCTAATCGGTGACCCAACTGGGCACTGGACATTCAAGGTGTCGGTGTCGACTACCGCTAACGATTGTATAACGACATTTTCGTCGAAGTGTCTTCATGTGTTATAAATTGGCACATAACATCCATAGACAGACCTCGGCTGCCGTAGATTATAGATTGCACACCTTATAGATTGATAGCTACGAGTGATTTTTGCTTAAACACAAGTCCCTCCACTATGTTCAACGCTCTTCTTTTAATTTAAGGAGGGAAAATTAAATGACGGTTGTGACGTCATAATAGATGTTAGTTCGGCTGCTTAGCTATTATTTTATCAATAAGCCAGAATAAAATCAGTAAATATACTAAGAAAGAAATCTATTTTCTTTCGTGCGCGATTTTAGAGGGATAACACTCCGCTAAATTAAAGAAAATCAGTATGTATGAGATATTACTGCGACTGATAAAAATAATCATTGTTATACTACATACTCTGTATATGATATGCGAAACACAAGTGAGTAAGCCAAGTTAAGTACACTTTGTTAGAAATATGTATACCTTAGCGCGACGCAGGATGGAGTCTTTGCTGGCGTCGTAGGGGTGGTCCTTGGAGGGGATCTCGAGCACGGAGGGCACGGGCGCGGTGTGCGCGTCGATCACGTGGCGGATCAGCTCAGCCACGTTCTGGTTGATCAGGATGATGTCGATGTCATCGCGCTTCACGAAACGCTTGAAGCACTCCTCGATCTCCGATACTGGAGTGTCTGTGGAAGTTAGTGTAATTATATAAATAAATTAAAAAAAACTCCGAAATGTTTTTTGATGCGCATTATTTCCGAACGACAGCACCAAATTAGATAACTCTCTTTTTGTTGTGTTCGTTATTAACAGGACAAGTTTGGTATAAAAGAAAATTTAAAAAAATAGCGATTTCAAGTTCTGTAGGTCAGCTATACAATAATTACTGTCTAAATATTGTGAACAGTACAGTAACTATATATAAGACTAGCTGACCCAGCAAACGTTATTTTGCCACATTTTAGGAGTTGGTGGTAGAAGAGTGAAAATTAAGGATTATAAGTATTTTTTAATGCCAAATCATAAAAAACTCTAAAAAAATTATTTGTAATTTATTTTTGAAATTCTGGTGTGAGATGTCCCTATCACCTAGGGGTGTAGAAATAGCGTACGACCGATTCTCGAACCTACCAAATATACATACAACATTTCATAATAATTTGTCTAGCCGTTTCAGAGGAGTTCAGCGACAAACACTGTACCACGAGATTTTTATATATTGTATATTTTTTGAGTATAGAGTTTGTTTGTTAATCTCTCTACCCATTTAATTTAACTTATTTCTTGTCTTTCTGAAGGTTCTCTGGAAGAAACCGCTATTTAACTATAAAACCGCCATTGTACCATAATTAGGATAAATTATATTCTATTAATTTAATAGTTTATTATGTATCTAGCTGTTAAGTAGTGAACTTGTGAGTAGAGGTGTGTCATTTGTAGTCTATCTATTTTACAGTTTAGTTAAATAAAATTGTTTATTAGTTTACGCTATTAGACAATAAAAAAAAATTAAACTACTCACATCCACAATTTTTAAATTATATTAAGTACATGTACTTGTATGGTTACATACTACTTGTATCTGGTGTATACAAAATACTAAGATAACTAACATAATAATAATAATAACTCTATTTATAATAATCTTTGAAATAATTATATTAATATGTGATAACAATTGAAACACCTAGCTTTTTAATTATTTTAATTACAAATGAGACACTAGATAGGAATACTATATATCTAATTTAAGTATTGGCATAACAATTTAAAAAAGTCAAAATTTGATTAACCATTTTTAGGATCACCCAGGCCTAAATATTTGTAGGACATTTTATCATACTTTTCATGCTCATCACAAACATTTGCCCTGACCCTTGTCACAGAAGTTAGTCTTTAACATCCCTGCGCTAGTTGGTTTGTTAACATTTAAACACAAATCATACAATAAATAAATACTTCCTCTAACTAAGTAGTTGATTCTTAATTCACCAGGTCTAATAGAACATCACATGACAGTGATGCTTCAATTCATGAGTGCTCATGTAATAGAGGAAGAAGGTTATCTGTTTTTAAGACCTGGGATAAAGTTCCGTACAAGTTTTATCCAGCCATAAAGCGACTCTCTGACCCCAATAAGCACGACTTGAAGTTGAAGTACAAATTCTCAGTGGTCAATAGGAATACTCACTCTTGTCAACTACCATGAAGTTGGGGTGTCTGTTCTTGTTGATTTCTCCAATCCCGCCCAGCAGGAAACCAACACAGGTGTCCTGGAATTAGATGCAACAAGAATCGTATAAGTTTCTAATCACTCATTTACCAAAAAAGTGTAAAATTTAACACAAGGTTGTAGACATTGGAAGATAGATTTTCAAATATAAATTGTGTTCCTTACCTCATCACCGATGACGCTGATCAATTTTCCCTTAACAGCTGCGTGTAAAGCCATGGTTTGCGTTTTCCTTTATTTTTATGTGATTTTTGAGGAATAAGAGCTGTCACACACAAGGGCTCATCACCTGACTTAAAGATTTTTTGCGTTCAATTGGTAGCTCTGTCAAAACATTATTCATATCCATAGAGAAAAAGTTCTATGTACTAATCATTAGTCTTTGACTTTCATTATCGATAATCTTACCGACAGTATGTTATTTCGCGATGATAAAATATTTCCGAACGAAGTCTAAGTTGTCACACAAATATCACGTTCCATTTCTACAATTTTTAAACTTTAAAAATAAAAGTCGTGCATCTTTGTTTTTCCTTCTGTAAAATAAAAGTCTTACTCTGTCTTGTCTCACATTTTATGATTTGCTATGAACGCTATGAGTGACTTCGTAATTAGTTTGATTTTTTAGTAAAATACAGCTCTGTTATGTTTAGAAATATTATACTAGAATCGAAATAAGTGATTTGGACGTACAAAATAATGTTGAATATACAAAATTACGGTAGCAGTTCGGAGGACGAAGGAGATAATGAAACAGAGGCTGTTACTGGACAGAGTAATGACAAGTTGCTATCACATTTAAAACCAGTTGATACTAACTTCTCCGTAGCGAAATCAATGCAAATATGCGCTGCGCCTATTGTTATGCCCACAGTAAGTATAATTTAATTATTATGAAGTTTGAATACAAGCCAATAATTTGATACAAGCCTTTCTCAAAGCATCACACTAATGTTTCATGTAGATTCTACAGTTATTTACTTACTATTGTAGTTAATATCATCTATTACTAAAATCTTTATGTTGTTAAATTAGATATATTAGCTTTGAATAACATTTGCATCTTTTTATTATTATTTACAAATAATGAGGTTAGTTTTAATTGTTTTGATTTGGTTGTATGACAAGATCACTTAGATCTTGTTTCACTACTCGATCCTCATAATAGTGTTGGAAGGTAATTATAGTATTGTTTGTTTTGACGGGTATTTAAGAACATTCAAAATAACATTTTCGTTTTCTCTAACATTGATATTAATTTAATAAAGGATTCAAATTAATGTGGATTTCATAATTATCTGTAATATATAGTATTAGATCAAGTAATGGCTTCGTATGAAGGTAAGCTTAAGTAAATAATAAATACATATTCTTTATGTATTTGCATTATTCATATCTTTTAGATGTTAATTAAATCTATCGCTTCCACACTTGAAAATTGTAATTTCATTATAGATTTTATAAAATCAAAGGTTATGGAATTTGGTTTGATGGGAAATTAGAATGAAATATCTTTGTAGTATGTTTATTAATCTATGTTTTAAAGTATATAATTCTGTAATTTTGTAAGTATGTTAATGAATGTTTATTGGTGAACTCCTTCAAAAAGGTCAGGTACTGGATACCATACTTGTACGCAGAACTTGTAACTGCATGCATGTTGAAATGTATGAATGTGGACGAGACAAAAGTGGTATGCATTGTGTAGTTTCTGCCTACCCCGTGTATGTACATATGTTAATATATGTCAAGAATATATTAAAATACCTACTTACTTTTTAATGGTACCAAAAAGTTCATATTAATCAAGCACAAATACTCATATTTTTTTTATTTTTTTTTTCAGAATAGTGATGACACAAGAGTACTTATACCTAGTAATCAGGAATTAATGCATAATCCAAAGTATGAAGAACTTTTTGCACCCACATATGGTCCGGAAAATCCCTTTCAAACACAACAGATGAGAGCTAATAGGAATATATTATCAGGCTATGTAGAAAAAGCACATATCAGTGACTTTCAATTTGAAAATCAGAGAAGAACATTTACTAGTTACGGCCATGCTGTGGATCCGTCTACTGATGGCGACAGTGTGACTGGAGATGGTATTGTAGGTGGGTGAATCAATAAAATTCTACTTATTAAAGGTTCCATTTTATTAATGGACTATATAGCATAACTGCCTTGTTGGTCTAGCGGTCGTACAGTGCGACTGCCTTACCGAGGTCCTGGGTTCGATTCCCAGGTCGAGCAAAGAGTTAATAGGTTTTTTTATGAAATTCTCAGTAGCAGCTCGGAGTTTGGATTCGTGCCCGGTTAATGGCAATAGGCTCGCCCCCTATTACATGGGACCTAAAACATACCGGCGAAATGTGGGTGTACATTAGTACACCTCTGCCTAACCTTTCGGGGACGACAGGCGTGATGGTATGTTATATAGCATAAGTATGTAGGCATTGTCAGTATTCTGTAGATACTAAGTACCATGTGAAGTCAACCATGATAGAGCTAATTTATTTCTAATAATAATGATTACAGTATCAGCAATGGTTGCACCGCCTGAGGAAGCAGTGGGCAAGTCGGTGTTTGAGACCATAAAGAAGAGGCCACAAGACAAAAAGAAGAGGACCAAGAATGATAACCCTGAGGATATTACTGGGTTCTTAGGACCCTGGGGTGGATATGTAGGAGAACAGAGGTATGAAATTTACATTTACGTAAACTATATTTAAAAAGTGGAGTTTAAACACTTGGGCTAGCACTTGAAATTCTGGTAGATCAACTACCAATGCTTGCTATGTTTTAAGCATACATTACAAAAAGGTGCGTGAATCTCCTCTGGCGTTGCCAACTTCCATAGGCTACGGAAACCACTTACAATCAAGTTATAAGCATCTTTGTGGTAAAAAACAATCAGCGCTATATTACTACGTTTTGTTTTGGCGTTGGTAGTGTAGTAAGAATTTTCCATTGTATCAAGTATATTATTTGCTTTTTCAGGGTGATGAGGCCCGAAGGCGAAGAAGCAAAGGAGTTACAAGAAATTGTCGCCAAGAGACAGAAGAAGGGCAAAGTTGATGATGACAAACCTTTGGAGGAAAAATCTATATTCCACAGTAAGTACAACTTTCTTATGTATTTTATTAACTGTAGTATGATGGTATAATGTGGACGAGGCAAAAGTGCAGGGAATTTAGCAATCATTTCCAGTAACCTTAACAAGTCCATATGTCTATCTAGTTTGAGGCCGCCCCAAGCAGCATCTTCCAATGTGGGGTCTCCAGTCGGTTTCAAGAACCTCCAAAAAAATCAAATGTTGTGTTTGTATATACAATACCGAAATTTTAATTTGGAACAACATAAATGAAAAAAAGCATACATACTAACATTGCATAGAAAAAAAATCTAAATGATGAGTTTCTCAATAGAAACTTGAATGCATATAGTTATTGTATAATATAATATATATTATAATCCCATGTATATCTGTCCCAGTCGACAACCCGACCGACTACCAGGGCCGCTCGTGGATCTGTCCGCCGCGGAGCGAAACGCAACTGCGCAGCGACACGCCGCCCGACAAGTGCTTCCTGCCCAAGGTTTGTTATTGATAATACATTAAATTAAATAATAATAGTTATAAGCTGTGGTAGCCTAGCGGTGTGACCAGTGGACTGAGATGTCAGAGGTCTCGAGTTCGAACCTAAGGCACGCACCACTGACTTTTCGGAAGTTATGTGCGTATTATCACATGCTCAAACGGTGAAGGAAAACATCGTGAGGAAACCTGCATGCTTGAGAGAATTCTCGATGGCATGTGAAGTCTGCCAACCTGCAGTAGGCTAGCGTGGTGGACTATAGCCTAATCCCTCTCAATTGAGAGGAGACCCGTGCCCAGCAGTGGGACAATAATGGGTTGATGATGATGATGATGATGAGTTATAAGCTGTGGAATAACCTTCCTGCGGCAGTATTCCCGAACCAGTACGACATGGGGGCCTTCAAGGAAAGAGCATACACACACCTAAAAGGCCGACAACGCATCGGTGACAGCTATGATGTCAGTAATGTCCATGGGCGGCGGTAGTCACTTACCATCAGGTGACCCGCATGTTCGTTTGCCCCCTATATTATATAAATATATATATATATCTTTATATACAGAACATGCTCAAACGGTGAAGGAAAACATCGCGAGGAAACCTGCTTGAAAGGTTTTCTCGATGGCTACCAACCCGCAGTAGGCTAGTCTGGTGGACTATAGCCTAATCCCTCTCAAATAAGAGGAGACCCGTACCCAGCAGTGGGACAATAATGGGTTAGTGATGATAGTACAGAAGATGAATAGGTCGAAACATCCGTGATGGACAAAATTTCAAGCCGGATGGCCAAGTCCGAAAAACATTATAAAATTGTTCTTATAAGTCAGAGATTGAGACTTATTTGAGTAATTTATAAAACCTATATTATCTCAGTTTGCTTTATACATATATCTTTGTACATATATAAAAAGAAATATGTTTGCTCCATTTCCAGGCTCACATCTTCACGTGGAAAGGTCACACCAAGGGCGTGGCAGCAGTCCGCTGGCTGCCAGGACCTGCTCATCTCATGCTGTCCGCCGGGATGGACTGCCGCGTCAAGGTAACTGGTGGCATTCTTAAATCAAGAGGCAGGTCAAAGACAAGCTTCTGGTGGCAAAAATCAAAACTGCTTGTAAAAATCTAATCACTTGAAGATGTAAAATCTTATGCCCTTTTCATCTTTCAACCCCCAGTTGAATATAAGCTTCTTCCCAGAGAGCTATGACTAGATTAACATTATTGGTTTAGTGGTTCGAGTACCGGACTGCTGATCACGAGGTCGTGGGTTCGATTCCCACGGGACACAAATATTTATGTGATGACTAAGTGTTTGTGTTCGTCTGGGTGTTTCCTATGTATTATAAGTATGTATTTACAAAAAAAAAAGTATATGAGTATTATATCCATTGTCTAGTACCCATAGTACAAGCTCTGCTTAGTTTGGGACTAGATGGTGCTGTGTAAAATGTCCCTGAATATTTATTTATTTATTTATTTATTGTCCCACTGCTGGGCTCAGGTCTCCCTCTTTAAGAGGGAATAGGCTATAGTCCACCATGCTAGTCTACTGCGGGTTGGCATGCATGCAGTGCAGTGGGGAAACCTGTAAGCATGCCCTCACGATATTTTCCTTCACCGTTTGAGCATGTGATAAATACGCACATAACTTCCGAAAAGTCAGTGGTCAGCCTTGGGTTTGAACTCGAGACCTTTGACATCTCAGTCCACTGGTTACACCACTAGCATACCACAGCTTATAAGTCGATTGAATGATACATGATTCTGTTTTTTTTCACAGACAGACTTCATTCTGTCAAAAGTTAGTTTAATTATTTTTTTCGATTATCTCTCCCGTGGGCCATAAAGAACATGCAAAAAAAATAATTAGCCGACTGGGTCGAGCTATTCTCGAGTTATGCGCTTAGGAACATTAATTTTTATTTATTTAGACTATCTGATCGGGTGAATTTAGCGCCGCCATTTTTTTTATTAATATTATATACGAGAATAATTTCCTTTTCAGATTTGGGAGGTGTACGGCGAACGCCGTTGTATAAGAACATACTTCGGCCACCGACAAGCTGTGAGGGATGTTAATTTCAACAACACAGGCGATAAATTCTTGTCAGCGGGTAAGTTATCTAACTTTTAGGAATATTAGTAGAAATATAAGTAGCAATATTAGTAGAAATATAAGTAGGAATATTAGTAGGAATATTAGTAGAAATATAAGTAGGAATATTAGTAGGAATATTAGTAGGAATATTAGTAGGAATATTAGTAGGAATATTAGTAGAAATATTAGTAGAAATATAAGTAGGAATATTAGTAGGAATATTAGTAGAAATATAAGTAGGAATATTAGTAGGAATATTAGTAGAAATATAAGTAGGAATATTAGTAGAAATATAAGTAGGAATATTAGTAGGAATATTAGTAGAAATATAAGTAGGAATATTAGTAGAAATATAAGTAGAAATATTAGTAGGAATATTAGTAGAAATATAAGTAGGAATATTAGTAGAAATATAAGTAGAAATATTAGTAGGAATATTAGTAGGAATATTAGTAAGAATATTAGTAGGAATATTAGTAGGAATATTAGTAGAAATATAAGTAGGAATATTAGTAGGAATATTAGTAGGAATTTTAGTAGGAATATTAGTAGAAATATAAGTAGAAATATTAGTAGGAATATTAGTAGGAATATTAGTAAGAATATTAGTAGGAATATTAGTAGGAATATTAGTAGGAATATTAGTAGGAATATCAGTGGGAATATTAGTAGAATTATCTAGTAACACGCTACCCCCTTCCCCCAGCGTACGACCGCTACATAAAGCTGTGGGACACGGAGACCGGCGCGTGTGTGTCCCGCTTCACGTCGCGGAAGGTGCCGTACTGCGCCAAGTTCAACCCCGACGAGGACAAACAGCATCTGTTCGTCGCCGGCACGTCCGACAAGAAGATTATCTGTGTAAGTAGACGGTGCAATTAATTAATCTATGTATCGAGTCGTCAAATATATTAATCTAAATATATTTGACGACTCGGTGGCGCAATGGCTGAGCGATTGGGTTGTGCGTCACGGGTTGCGGGTTCGATCCCCGCACGGAGCAAATATTTGTACGTTCTGCAAGTAGTTGTTTCGGGTCTGGGCGTTTGTGTATGTGAAAATATGTGTTTGTAAACGCACCCATGGCACAGGAGAAAATCCTAGGGTAGGGCAACGCTTAAAAAAAAATATATAACTCAAAGGTTACTGACTGACATAGTGATCTATCAACGCACAGCCCAAACCACTGGACGGATCGGACTGAAATTTGGCAAGCAGGTAGATGTTATGACGTAGGCATCCGCTAAGAAAGGATTTTTGAAAATTCACCTCCTAAGGGGGTAAAACGGGGGTGCAAAGTTAATACGAAACTTTTATTTTTTTTAGTCAAATTGCTCGCGAAGTCGCGGGAATCAGCTAGTATATATATATAAAAGGAGAAGCTGACTGACTGACTGACTGACATATCAACGCAAGGCCTAAACTATAAGGGTTAGAAACTCGAAATTTTGCTCAGGGGTTCCCTTTGGGTTGTTTAGATCGCCATGTGTCCTCTCCTTTGACTTGAAACTCATAGTTAACATAGATTAGACGACTCAATTAGTCCAGTGGTAGTTAACACTGCCTTCTGTGCTAAGGGTCCCGGGTTCGAATCCCGGTAGGGACAAATGTTTGTTTGATGAGCATCAACATTTATATCCGGGTCATGGATGTATCTATGTATTATATGTATGTATTTACAACAAAAAAAAGTATTTATGTAGTATATCAACCAACTAGTTTCCGTAACACAAGCCTCGTTGCTTAGCTCGGAACTAGATGGCGCTGTGTGTCATAATGTCCTGGAATATTTATTTATTTATTACCTAAACGTGATCCCGTTAATGATAACACATTTTCTGTACGGTTGGAAACGGCTTTAAACTGTCAAATTGATTTCTCTATTTGCCGACTAAAAGTATTCAAGCTATATGAGAGAATTGGATAATCCATCCCTGGTATAATCTCACATTTACGTAACGTGTGCAATTTTGTCCAACAGTGGGACATCCGCAGCGGCGAGATAGTGCAGGAGTACGACAGGCACTTGGGCGCCGTCAACACCATCACGTTCGTGGATGAGAACAGGAGATTCGTCACCACCTCCGACGACAAGAGCCTCAGGGTTTGGGAATGGTGAGTACACGAATATAACGCTAAAGTTCTAACATATCGTATGTCGTCTACGAAGGGTTAGGCAGAGGTGTACTTATGTACACCTACGATTCGCCGGTATGTTTTAGGTCCCATGTAACAGGGGCGAGCCTATTGCCGGGCACAAATTGAAACTCCGAGCTGCTACTGAGAATTTCATAGAAAAACCCAATAACACTGCTCAATCTGGGAATCGAACCCAAGACCTCTCGTTTGGCAGTCGTACTGTACGACCACTAGACCAACGATGCAGTTAAGAATAATATGTGCACCATATTTTTCACATAAATTTTAGACGTAATGTAAAAACGAAGATGTGTGAGATTTGGCATAGTTAAAGAAAATATAAAATACATAAAACGTAGTTTTATTACAGTACCATTCGTAAATATACGGTACTAAATAAGGTACTCTCATTTATCGCAAAGCTGTCGTAATTAATATAATGAATATAAATCGTGCCGCGTTTAATTTAATGATTTACGTACACGCGTAGGTATGGGCAATTTAAATACAATTACGACCTTTGTGTGTCAACGGAAATGGAAAATTTACGAACAAACGTACAATGCACTCGCAATAGGTGACACGCACATCTTTTTTTTTAAGTGCGTAAAAAACCTTTACGGACCGTCCCATCGCCCGGGGAGGCGCCGGGGTGTGTTACTCTTTCACGCAAAAACCGCTTAACAGATTTGAATGAAATTTCGCATGCATATAGTTTATTAGCTGGATTAACATGTTTATCTATAATACCATGCGGGCAAAGCCGTCGGAGACAGCTAGCGTTCTCTAATCTAATTCGAAATAAGTCTAAAATTTATCACGTACTCAGAAGGTTAAGAAAAACATCGTGAGGTAACCTGCATGCTTGCGAGCTTGATTTGTCTCGATAGCATGTGAAGCCTGTCAACCCGCAGTAGGCTAGCGTGGTAGACTATAGCCTAATCCCTCTCAAATGAGAGGGGACCCGTGCCCAACAGTGGGACAATAATGGGTTGACGATGGTGGACATAATAATGACATTTTGTTTGTACACAGGGACATACCAGTAGACATGAAGTACATCGCAGACCCGACAATGCACTCCCTGCCGGCGGTGACCGTGTCTCCGAATGGCAAGTGGCTGGCGTGCCAGTCCATGGACAACAAGGTGATCGTGTTCAGCGCGCTCAACCGGTTCAAGATGAACAGGAAGAAGACCTTCAGCGGCCACATGGTGGCTGGCTACGCGTCTTCTGTGGACTTCTCACCTGATATGAGGTATGTAGGTTTAAACTACTTAAGATTCAAAATATTTTTTTTAAATGGCAAGACTGCCGTTCGTTGAAGTGTGCTAAAATGATTTAATATTCGATACACATACGTAATTCAGAAATCGTAAATAGTTTTCTGTTATCCGATTAATGATATAATTCTACTTCAATAGTAGTATTAAGGTTGAATGTATATAATACTAGGCTTTGCCCGCGATTTCATCTGTGTAAAAATATTTACCCCCCTTTTTGCTCCCTTAAAGTAAGATTTTAGGAATCATTTACTGACTACATCTGTAATGAACATATCCTTGTTGCTTAGCTTGATGCTAGATGGCACTGTGTAATAAACTATATTTATTTATATACATTATTATTCATATCAGTGAGATAGTAACATACCTATTACTTATTATACTTTTTCTAAATTCGAATAAGTACTTCAAACACAGGCTCATTAAAAACTAAAATTTTTAAATAGAAGGTTTTGACAGCATTGTTTGGGCCCTGTTTATAGCAATTGGCGCCCCTGTTAAATAAGACCTACAAACATACTAATGAATATTTGGTACATCTCTACATACTCCTTCGTAGATACAGGCGTGATGATATGAAATCTTGTTTATTACATTCTGCTAATTTTTATTATATTTTACCCGTCATATAATAAAAGCTGTATAAACAGTAACTTTTTGTTAAATATTTTTGTAATATGTGCCCAAGAGCCATCTCGACATAAATAAATATCAATTGTCATACATATCAAAGTGACATCAAGACAAGGTGGTATTAATGTCATGATCCTATAACATGTATTTGTTCAGCTTTATTTAATTTTAATTGTCGATGTTTAAAGCCTTGTTCAGACGAAGCGTTTTGTTTCACGATATTGCTAGTACCTCAAGATAAAATTCGATTATTCTTGCAAACAACACTTAACCCGACTTATAGTTTCGATATACATATACTTTTGACGACCCAATTAGTCCAGCGGTAGTTAACACTGCCTTCTGTGTTATGGGTCCCGGGTTCGAATCCCGGTAGGGACAAATGTTTGTGTGATGAGCATAAACATTTGTTTCCGAGTCATGGATGTGTCTATTGTCGTGCGGCGACAATATGTATGGATTTACAAAAAAAAAGTACTTATGTAGTATATCAACCGACTAGTATCCGTAACACAAACCTCGTTGCTTAGCTCGGAACTAGATGGCGCTGTGTCATAATGTCCAGAAATATTTATTTATTTATTTTATAGCTTCCTCCGACATATATGTATATATTTATTTCAATGTTTAATATTCGCCTAAGTGTAAGAAATCAGTGTTAAATACTTATATTTTTTGTTAGGTAACCTTCAGAGACAAATATGTAGATTATTAATACTAGATAGAGCTAGCATAGCGTAGCAATAAACATTATTTAGTGAATAAAAACGTTTTGTGTAAATAAATTAAAAACAAACTTTTGTTTGAAACGTTACCTTAGAATTAGTATTTCATCAAGACATATTGTAGGTACTTTTACTTTGTATTAAATAAAACACTGGCCCACACAAAGATGTTCTACTGGTGTGGGTGCGATACATACACACACGCTCAGCCTCGAAACAACTACCTGTTGGTAGTTTATTTTCGCGCAGGGATCGAATCCGCAACCCGTCACGCACAAACCAATCGCAGTCACTGCGCTAATTGAGTCATTTTACAATTATTCAAACCCGTTCTATGTGACTCGGGTTTGGTTCCAAATTTTATACCTACATATAATAATAATTTTCTTAATAAAAAAATTTAAAAATCTTAGCTTGAAATAAGCTAAAAAATACAAAAAGATTGTATAAAGGTAATGCAATATCATCCGGAATCTACTCGCTGTAAAGGGAGAATTCTGGGTTGGGCAGAATTGTCCAATCGATGTTGCTATGTCGCCGTAAAGACATAAGTAACATAAAGAAAGAAAAATTCAACACATCAGGCGGATACCTCGGTGGCTCAGTTGGCAGAGCGTCTGGAGTACCGATCCAGAAGACGCGGGTTCGAGTCCCGCCTGAGGTTGAATTTTTCTTTCTTAATAAAAAAATTTAAAAATCTTAGCTTGAAATAAGCTAAAAAATACAAAAAGGTTACATATAATATGTCAATACCTAAAATCACAAAAATAATATTCATTATATACTACGACGTCATTAATTATCACAAAGTAACACGACGCATTGTGATACAAATAATAATAATCAAATGTTTAAAACTGTAAAGAGTGTTTACTACACTGTTATTGAGTCTAGAATCCGCATTAAATTCGGAGCGGCCGCGTCATACGGCACGCATTTCCCGCGTGAACACATTTTTTGCCGCCAAACGCCTCGTCTAGCAGCGCCATTACGTACATATTATGCGAATAACATACTAATAACAAATTAGTATTTCATTTATTTTATTAAACTATTTAGTTCTATAGGGGAGTTTCTAGAAGTGAGTATAATTTTTAATCAGGTTCCTAAAAAAGGAGATTTTATTGGGGTAGAATTTCTTTTTTTATTTTACTATTATAGTTTTTTTGTAGGAATATTGTAGATCAATAATAAAAAAAAAACTAAAAAAAAAACCAATAAAATACACAAAACAACGCACACATTAATAAGGTGACGTATCTAAACGGTTTGTGGGCCGGAGTCGGCCCACGGGCCGTACTTGGCCCATACTAATTTATTACACAAGTGTTTTAATCGAGCGTTTTGGAACAAAGTAAACAGACTCATTATCATATATAATAAATTCGCGTGTTGTATGTGAAGGTAACATACCTACCTGACATTGGTGAAGTGTTTGTGGGCTGAGAAACCTTTTAATTAATTCTATAAAAACAAGTTTATGGTACGAGCCTTTAGTAAAAACTGCACGTGAAGAATGATCTGCAAGAATGAATAAGGAGGTTCTTATTATGTTAATTTTTTGGAAAGAAGTTCCTTATAGCGCGTTGCGAAAGGGGGCTAGACGGAAAAAAATAAGACGAAAAGTTGTAACGACACGTTTTGCTATAGTAAGCTATTGTAAGCCGTGCGGCGTGCGCATGTTTCTCTGTCTGTCTCTCTCTCTCTTAAAAAAGCAAGGGACACCCGGATGGAACGAAGTTCCTTTCGATTAATTAGTGAAGGAATTGTAAAAAAGAACTTCGTTCCATCCGGGTGTCCCTTGACACCTCTCAAGTTTTTTTTTACCGTAGCTTCTATGGACGTTTGCAACACCTGAGGTGTCGCTCGCGCGTTGCCGACTAGTCACTCCCCTAACAAGCACTGGCAACCCGCAGAAACACTATTTATTGTTTCATTGCGGTCTCTGTATGGCGGAGGTACATTCCCATTCGGGTAGCTCAATTTGAGCGAGGAATCTCGGTATGCCTTTACCCTATATTTATCTAATTACTTATTTCAAGAAATGATACATATATGATTATGTATATACACTCACGTCTTTTTCCAATGGTGCTAAGCAGAAAAAACTACAGAAAGCCACGCGCTACGATCCCTATAATTTTATATTAAAAATCCTGCCTCGTTTGTTGAGTGGTCGTACAGTGCGACTGCTCAGCAAGAGGTCCTGGGTGCGATTCTCAGGTCGAGCAAAGTGTTATTGGGTTTTCCTATGAAATTCTCAGTAGCAGCTCGGAGTTTTCGTGCCCGGTTGATGGCAATGGGCTCACCCCCTATTACATGGGACCTAAAAAATATACCGGCCAAATGTGGGTGTACAATTAGTACACCTCTGCCTAACCCTTCGGAGACGATAAGCGTGATGGTATGTATGTATTAAAAATCCTTGAAGGATTAGGTGTCTGTCCAATCATGCAGTCGATATGTTTAACGAGTCATGTAACAGAGGGCGGGCCTGTTGATACACTTTACCCGTTTTTTATACTTTTCTAATCATGCAGCTATTTTGTTCCTATAGAACAAGTTAATAGGGGTGATTTATTAGATACAGAGGCTTATAACATTTATTTTGGCGGCTAAAATTTAATGTGTATGTCTCCGCGTGAACTAGTGTTGCGAAGCAAAGACATCATAAGGATTATAGTGTCGGAAATGGGAATAAGGAAGGGTTTCTTACTACATAAGACTGATAATAGTGTTGTAACTGATTAATGAATTAGGAAAACACCGTGCACTACAATATTAAATATAGTGATTCTTTAATACTTAGTCACATTAAGTTGTTTTTCTTTCTCACTCTTATCTTCGTCGGTATGATAAGAGAAATGAATGCCAAGTGCAATGTAGTAAGCAGTTGTAATGAAATTGTTATACAATCATTTTAAATATACTTTATGACCAAGTTCCGTTATCAGTAGTGGTCACTGACTCGAACTTGCATTTGTTGACTTTAATTTGGAATGGCCTACACTGACTCGTTGGTCTTGTGGCTGTAAGTGTGACTGCTGAGTATGAGGTCATAGGTTCGATTTCCAGGGCGAGCAAAGTGTTATTGAGTTTTTCTATGAAATGATAATAAGCTCGCCCACTTTTACATGGGGCCTAAAACATCTACTGGAGAAATGAAGGTGTACTTTAGTACACCTCTGCCTAACCCTCAGTACACATGGTTGGTAGAACTGATAGCCGTTGGGGCATATAGGTTTGACAGGTTTACTGGTAAATGTAGCTGGAAGTAGGTGGACCCTTCTTCTTCTTCTTAGTCGGTACACTCTTGCCAGAGTGGTCGTGGTCATCATTGTGAATCACGATGAGTGGTGATGTTATTAATAATACGGCGCCATTCGTCGCGGACTGCAGCTTTCCGAGTACACTCGTAAACCGAGCACTTAGTTGCGGTCTTAATTTGGTCTGTCCATCTCATTGGTGATCTGCCACGTGGCCTGGTGCCTTCAACTTTTCCTTGTACTGCGAGACGTTCTATGGAGTCATCACCACGACGAGATACCTGGCCGAAGAAAGTCAAAATACGCGACTGCACTATGGTTGATAGGCGCTGGCTGATGCCGAGTTCTTTGAGTATGGAATCATTAGTGCGAAACTCTGTCCACGATACTCCTAGCATCCGTCTCCAGCACCACATCTCCAACGCGTCAATTTTCTTCTTCTCGATTTCACGAAGAGTCCATGTCTCCGACGCATAGAGGAAGATGGAAAATATTAGGCAATAGACGAGCCTGGTTTTAGTGGCCCCGGTGATGTTCCTATGGTGGTGGTAGGTGGACCCAGATGGCATATAATCAGTGTTTTTTTTTAATCTATGAGTAAACTAGGGCTTGTTCCACATTGAACATCCATAGGGTGTTTGGTTGATATTAAACATTATAATAAACTCTTAATAGTCTTTATCGTAATGTTCGTCAACCCAAATTCTTCCAATCCTGAGAGAACGTCACAAAACCCTTCACTTGTACTTGTAACACTGTTAATTGAGCAAAATCGTAAAAACATTGCAAAGATCAGATATACATTCAGTTTCGCAATTCACAGAAACCACTCAGCGGATTTTTTGGAACTTATGAAAAGCACTGTTTATTCTGTACTGTACTATAATAGTCGTATAAATAGAATCTAGACTAAATTTGACAAGTACGTAATATAAGTCGTAATAGCCAAGTAGTGTGAAAAAAGGACTGTGCAGTCAATCATCTGAATTATTGAAGCTACGTGCGTATTTTATACATGCTCAAACGGTGAAGGAAAACATTGTGAAGAAACCTGCACGTGTGAGCGATTTTTCCGATGGCGTGTGAATCCTACCAACCTGGCAACCTCCACTAATCTAGCCTGTTGGACTATAGCATAATAGCTCAAAAATGACGACCCAATTAGTCCAGTGGTAGTTAACACTGCCTTCTGTGCTATGGGTCCTGGGTTAGAATCCAAATAGAGACAAATGTGTGTGTGATGAGCATAAACAGTTGTATCCGAGTCCTGGATCTATGTATAATATGTATGTATTTACAAAAAAAAGTATACATGTAGTATATCAACCAACTAGTATCTGTAACACTAGTATCTGTAACACAAGCCTCGTAGCTTACCACGGAACTAGATGGCGCTGTGTCATAATGTCCAGAAATATTTATTTAATGAGACGCGTGAGAGGTTCGTGCCCAATCGTACGATAGCAGGGAAATTGATGATGAAAAATCAGCTGATCGGATAAACAATTATATTTACACCTGTCACCAATAGCGACATCCAATTACGTGACACTTATGTTATGTAACGTCAGTTGGTTTATAAATATAATCTCATTCGGAGATGCATACGTTCGAATGGTCATAATGTTATAATGAAATATGTGTCGGCCTTAAGCGATGACGCGTTGCTCATGTGATGTTCGTGAGGTGTGGTGCCACTGATAGAGTTTTCATTGTTGGCCGAGTATTTTTGTTTAAATATTCGGCCGAATCTAAACCGTAAATTTTTTTTATAGCTTGCTTCAGGGCTAGTCTTCCATACAAAAGTTGCGTTGTTGTGTCTAGTGATCTATCATCATATTTTCATTAGGGTTCTAGTCCTGTCAGGTAACGAGTGATCAAGTTCGGTTTAAGTGGTGTGTGAATGCTATTAAACAACTGTCAGAGCGTGCAGATTTTCTGGCAACGTTCACTGTGTCATTAAATTATTTTTAAAACGTTCAATTACGATTTCTGGAAGTGTTAGTCAAATAAAAATGATGCGTGCCTTGTATTCGATCCTGTTTCTTAGCATTATATTAACATATTTTGCAATTAGTTAATCATTAATTTCCGCCTTGGTAACTAAATTATGATCTCAATCACGTGTAACATAGAAAACATTGAAGATTTTTCCAATCTGTTATGTATATATGTACGCTTCTACCACGCCGACCCACCCCGCTGTTACTGCAACCCTCGTCTCTCGCAGTACTGTGCCTTGTGTGCGCGGTCTCATAACAGCACGCAACTTTCTCCCCTCGACCTCGCTCAATGGAACCAAACGCAGTAGCTTGAACCGAACCATACGTGCGTACAGAAGGACCAACAAGCATTCGTATTCTAGATTTAATAATGGTCACTATCTGTATAGCTATTAGTGTCTATAATTGTTTGACTCTTGCTTTGTTTTACTAATACGGATATCATTGAATTAGCCGTAAATGTTGTCTGATGAGTTTAGTAGACCTCATATTGACCCTGCTTGATATAAGAAGACGTGACATTGATCAGGGACACAAGTACAATCACCATGCATAACTGGCACATAACTGAATGTAATTACTTTAGTTTTAGGAAATTAATTTAAACGGTCCTACTGTATTCGTTTCTGGAGTGGATTTTCTAGACTTTTCTATTTGGTACCGTAGTTCGTTTTTGTCTTTACTGTTGTATTGCTTAATTGGTCAGTTATGCAATTTAGTTTGCTTTTTGTTTTGTTTTGTGATGTACCGGATTTGTATATACGTGATGGACCACCTAATTTCCATATTTTCTGTTGTTCTACGACTCTGCAATCTATTTGTTTTTAACCTGGTCTCTTGCTGTGCAAAATTGGCCCTTGAGGACTTTTTATGTCTAAACTAAATACTCAATTAATTTTAATGATACGATTATTCGTAATATTCAGGTTAACCTTGTTGAGTTTGTTAGTTAATTTAAATTAGTTAGTCTTAAAGCAAATTAAAATGCTGAATTGAAATTAATTACCATTAAAAAAATATATACTGCATACATTATAATATGCTTGAGATTAAATTATTACAATACTATATAAACTTATAAATCAATTGCAAATCATTTGTACACATGTTTGAAACATAATTAATTAATATTATACAAAGTAATCGGACAGATACGAATGTAAATTTATGATACAAGAATGAAAAACGAAGTTTACTTTTCGCGTGAACATATAATACACATAATAATAACCTTTATGTATATGTAGTTTTACTATACGTGTGTAGATTACTGTATTATATTACTGTTTAGAAGAAGTTCAGTAATCAGGCTGGCAGATTTTAAGTGCTTGAATCATGAGTGGGATAATTTTGATTTACAAATTGACCCGGTAGATGGAGCTGCGTTCATGGCGGTGCACTACAATTGTCAGGTCCGCTTATACTAGCGTCTATACATCTTAATATGTACTATAATGATAAATAATTAGTGGTTCTCATCACTGTTGTAAAGAGAAGCTGAGCTCAATATATGCGAGATTGCGCTGCACTCTTGTAGCGCCAATATCTAGCGCAAATTTTCAGCGTTACCGACACATTTCGAGTGACGACTGACATCTCTAAATATTTGTTTGCTGTAACTGTTGATTCATTTTTGTTTTGTATCGAAACAACACTGAAAATATATGTAAATAACATTAAATAATACATAAATAACAATAAGTAGAGTCAAATACCGGACAGTAATCGAGCAATCGCACAGGGATAAAGTCATTGGCATATTGCCCGAGAAAACGTTTTATATAAGGTCTAACGAAAATAGCGTAAAGAGGACGATTGATGAATCAATAGTTTAAAGATGCTGTCTAAATGTAATCTGTAGTTATCTCATTCATCAGGTTAGAACGATATAAATTGTAAAAGATACTGGGCTAATACAACTTCGATATCATACCCGCTTCCACTAATATTTCCTATTCGTTTCGTCTAGACACTTCAAAGAAGAATGATTTTTATGTATCGTCCTACACGTATTGTGGACTACACTATATTTCACTATATTAAACAAAAACATCAGTATCATGAAAAGCTTCAAGCCCGTACGATACAAAAGTTGTTTTGTATTGTAATGAATAAATAATGGATAACAAAACGATGCAAAAACAGAGCAGAAACCCGTTTAACTCAGCTGAAGTTAACGCTGCCTGCTGTGCTATTAGGTCCCGGGTTCATCAACATTTGTATGCGAGTCATGGATGTATCTATGTATAACATGTATGTATTTACAAAAAAAGTGTACATATATGTAGTATATCAATCTTAGTATCCGTAACACTTGTGTTAGATGGCACTGTGTCATAATGTCCAGAAATATTATTATTATTAGAGGTAAGAATAATTTATTATTGCTACCTGTATCTGTATAAACTGATCACAGCGGATTACAATAAAAACACACACACACGTTTTACATAGGAACATTTTTTGTTCACAAATGACGTTTTCGCCTGTTTATTTTTTAGTATAATTTTATGTGCATTCATATCAGCATCCGTTGTTTTCGTCTGTCTTCTCGGAATAGGGAACTAAGGCTATACAGGAATATTTTGAATTCATTATGCATTGAATTCGATTTGTCTCATTTGAATTGCAGAGACAACGGTATATTTATCGGATTTTCGGCGGCTAATAGTTACATAGTTTTGGTCTTTTTAGCCGAGTTGTTTCAAACATTGGATATGTTTCATGTAAATTATAGACATTGAATATACGATGTTTTTTAAATATGCAATTTCTGACGGAAATTACAAAATTTACAAACTTTACCGACGGCTCATAAACGTCTTATGTGAGGACTTCCTGAATCATTAGCCAAACTTTCAGTGCACATGCACTTGTGAAAGATAATATAATACATCATACATTTTCAATTTACCAAATCACATACCTACTTGATGTGAAGTTATATGAATTACGGCTGGAAGGACCAACATTTTTGCGAGATTGTGAATAACTATCGAGACACTAATATGTTCCGCCGTTTCCAAATACATAATTGGAAAAATTTAAGCCTTGGTTTTTACCTACATTTAAAGATTGCCAAGTCATTGTAGCTTCTTGTTTTTATCACAACATTGTCATACTTATTTCAAATCCAATCATAGCATAGGAAAACTATGATAGCCTAGTGGTGTGAACAGTGTACTATGAAATCAATGGTCTCGAGTTTGAACACGAGGCACGCGCCACCGACATTTCGAAGTTACGTGCGTATTTGTCACATGCTCAAGCGGCGAACGAGAACATCGCAATGAAACTTGCATCACTGAGAGATTTTTTCGGTGTCGTTTTGAAGTACCCGCACTAGTTTAGCGTGGTGGACTATAGCCTAATCCTTCCCAAATTATAGGAGACCCTTGCCCAGCAGTGGAACAGTGAACCCTTTCACTGCCCAATACCCGGCTCCTGGGTCGATATTATATTAGGGCTCTGGGCATTGAATTTAATTACTTTATCATATTTATGAAGACGTTTTGACATTCTTTTCATTTATGTCAAAAAGTCTTCATAAGTATATACCTTAAATATTGAATGCCCAGAGCCTTGCTGTGATATCGACCCAAAATCGGTTTCTGGGCACTGAATGGGTGAATGGGTCGATGATGAAGTAAGTGTCCATACAGTCATGGATTAACCCATAAGCTATTTAAGCAGTTGCATAGAGCTTCCCGTCTAGGAGGGTACTCGGACGATCAGTGGTGCTGGGCTAAAAAAATAAGCCCGGCGTTGACTTGTTTATGTCCCATCACCCAAGATTATGGTATCCAGTTACCTTAATCCGTCGCTGAGTGTATTTAAGTACCTATAACATAGTTACTTAAATGACGCACGAGTGGCGTGTCCAATTGAACACGTGAGTATCTAAAATGCAACTAATGAAGGCTGTGACCTATTAGTTATATGACTAGAGGTGTAGTTAAATGCAACGTGTGTATGTGAATGTTGTATAGTGCTTATGGTGTGGTTGACCCTGGCTGGTAGAAAGACGCTAACGACAGTCCTTACATCCCTTTCAAATGAGAGGAGACCCGTGCCCAGCAGTGATGTTGATGATGATGTTATCGTATTGTCATGACGTTAATCATTAAAAGAGATTAAGAGTCCTGAATAAGAAGTCTTAAAAGCCTCTTTCAAGTTTTATGCTATGTTCCCTTAATTAAACCACGTGAGTGGAAATCGTCTGCACCCAATATACTCAGCGAATCTCGAGATTCGAGCTTAAAAATACACTAAATTGTAAAATATTATTATTTATTATTATACTGTTTTTGTTAAACTTTATATTGTTATTTATTATATAACTAACTACCCTGCTGCGCTTTTCTGGGCACATTTCTATGTGGTTTCATTGACCCGAAAAACACAATTGTTAACCCTTTAACCGCCAAAGTCGTATTTATCCCACAAATTTTTGCATGTCCATTTATATTTTTCATGTATCTATTGATAACTACAATATACAGGCGGATTCGATATAAAAATACTTGTCGGATAAATCAGCTTAAAAAGTTAAAAACAATCGTTGAAGCAGGTTAATATCATGTCACAATTTGAGCTCAAGCAGTGAGAACTTTTTGAGGTTTTAAAGCTTGGCAGTGAAATAAAATTATTTAATTAAACTACGAAGTCATTAAAAAAACAGTGCAGTATTTTGAAAGGAAAAAAATATGCTACTATTTGTAAACTACGTACGTAACGAAGCGAGTCGAAGACGTTAAATTACATTTATTGTTAAAAAACACGAAGATTCTGTGAACACTTCAATATTAAGGTATTTGCATAAGGGTACCTCTTAAGGTTTGAGTGTTCAGAGAATAGAAAGAGGTTCTACGGAAATGCTTCGCACACAATTGCACGTACGAACAATAGGCACATACTCAAGTGTCAGCACATTTCCTAGAATAAACATATATCTACGTATTTAGGATTCTAGAATAAATCTAGGACCTTCGATAACATATATTGAAAACTAATTATCACCATTCTTATTTATGGCATTGTGGAATGTCATTTGAATCGATGCCGAGCCTCAAAATTCATCAATAAATCAAATTTAAATTATCTCAAGGATTGATTTATTCGTAAGTTTAATTAGAAAACAACAGTTTCGTAATTTTCAATAAATGTACCTTGTATAAACTATACATATTTTAATATTAATTAGTACAATACACTTACAATTTTATATCTGTATGAGATAATACACTTAAATACAATACAATCTGTAACTTTATATTAAAAATATAACCAAATTAACAGAAGCAGTATGAGGTTATGGAGGCATCTGCAGTAAGGCAGTGCACAAAAAGCAAAATAAATTATTAGCTCTGTACCTTACAACAAATAAAATAAAGCTTAGTTTATTTACCGAAACGTATAATACACTACGTTATCAAAGCTAAGCCTAAACATGAATCCTAGGTACCTACTCTATCAATCTAAACACGAGTACACTGACCGGCTAATTATCAGATAACCTTAAGGAGGTTATTATCATAAACAACGGTAACACAATTTTCTGTTAAACATCTCATTAAATTTAGAATAATTTAGGTACACATAATATTTTTGATATAATTATGTCATATTCGAAAAACAAAATTAAAATTTTAAATTGCCTATAAGATAAGAAAATTTTAGGTCGTTAGTTCAAATCCGGGTCGAAGGACCACGTGGAGGTGTCCAAATAAATGGACAATTGTGTGGTTTTGTCTCACTGCTGGGCAAGGATCTCCTCTCATTTGACAGAGATTAAGCTACAGTCCACTACGCTAACCTAGTGTGGATGTGTAAACTTCACACGCCGCCATCGAGAATATCTCTCAATTTTGCTAGTTTCTTCACGATGTTTTAGCATGCGGTAAATACGAACATAATGTAACTTCTGAAAAGTCCGTGGGGCCTTGGGTTGGAACTAGAAGAGACCTTTGACTGGTCACGCCATTCAGCCATCACAGCTCTTCTAAACTTTGATTGGATTTTAAAACAATGTATAACATTGTTGTTGTTGAGAATAAGAAGCTACAATTATGTGGCAATCTCTAAATGTAGCGCAAGGTAACAAAACAAAGGTTTGCATTTTTTCAATTATTTGGAATCGGCGGAACAATTATTATCGTCCATTCATTCAATTCAATGTCATTTCGATTTCATTCAGTTTTGTCCTAATCGTATAGGTATTATTATATGTTGCGTAGGTGCGTATAAAATATTTAGTGGAACATAGAACCTCCGCCTTTTTTGACGTCGGTTAAAAATGTCATAATCTGACTTAAATTCATGATCTTACACTTACGCGAATATTAGGCGTTGAACATAATTATCTAGTATCCTATTTAAGTACGATTTAGATTCGGTAACACCTCAAAAATCGACAGAGACTTTACTTATAGGTAAATAAGAACCATCTGTGTAGTAATGTAAAAAATACAAAGATATATTCACATGAATAAATAAAATTCAAATATATTTATTCATAAGTTAAGATGTGAAATAAATTCAACTGTACAATGCTATTTTACAATACAAATATTTGGGCAACGTGTACCTGACGAGATTGTGGAGGTTTTGTGTTCCGAGTGTTTTAACGATAACTACTTACGAAGTTTATAAAACAATTAATGTTCGCGGCGCATGGTAATTGGTTAAATGCAAGTAAATTAAATACAATTATTTGAACACGTAACATTAGAAACGCTATGTGTAATTTTATCTGAGGAATTTGACAGCTGATAATATTGACTTGATTTTATCGATGATTTGCCATAACTATGCAATCTTGTTATGGTTTCCTATTGCTTAGTAAGGCATGTACTATTGTCGTGCTAGTAGATTACCAAATGTAGGCAATAAAATACATTAAAACTGTCACAGAGTACTTTGATTATATTTTCTAATCAATTTGATATAATTTATCCAATTAATTTGTGAGCTTGGGTCAGATGGCAGTTTTTAGTGACAGTACGAAGTACTTTGAAACTACCTCGGCCTCTATTTAACAGTGCCTAGAAGTAAAATATGCAAATATCCTTGATTGGGGACATTTGCATATTTAAGCTTCTGAGCAATTGAATGAATCAATTAACGAAAACTTTTTTTAAAACGGTGATAAAATTGAGCTGTCGTTTGGTCGAGTCTGGTATTTTTTTTTCTGATATAATAATAATCAACCATATCTATCTGCTTATAAACAAACATACTAAAACCCTCTGAATTTAATTTTGCAAAATTAATTTTGTAAAGTTCCGAAGAATGTAGGTACATAGTTACATATCTAAGTAATCGCAAAATTGTCATAGAAAAATAAAACTAGTTGAAAGTATTATGTTAGTACAAAACAAGTTCCTAATTGAAACGGGACAAGGTCGAAATTAGGCTCTAAACAAAAAACAGTTTTCGATAAAAACTGGTTGTAGCGATGTTTGTGTTCAAATAACGTATTGTGACGTTTATAAATTGATATAATGTTATTCACCTGCGTGACATTGCAAATTTTACACGGAATTAATTATGACACGTTTAAAGTTGAACTGTGTCGGCCATTTTCACGTGCGTATAAAAGGAATGATAGAACAAAAATCTTAATTCTAAGCGTGTAAAAACTAAATAAATAATAATAAATAAATATTTCCGGACATTATTACACAGCGCCATCTAGTTCCGTGGTAAGCAACGAGGCTTGTGGTACGGATACTAGATGGTTGATATACTACATATATACCTTTTTTTTGTAAATACATACATATTATATATATATGCCATTAATGACTCGGATACAAATGTTGGTGCTCATCACACAAACATTTGTCCCAACTGGGATTTGAACCCAGGACCCATAGCACAGCAGGCAGCGTTAACTACCGCTGAGCTAAACGGGTCAATAAAAAGTAAATAGAAATCTAATCAAATCAAATCAAATCATTTATTTCAATTAGTCCAATATAGGTGCTTTTGAATTGTCAAATTTAATTGAATTTAGTTGCACGGTTCCAAAAGGTAATAAAGAAAAAAAGTATAGTAAAGAAAAAAAGGTTCCAAAAGAAAGTAAAGAAGAAAGAATAGAGGAAACAGGTCCATAGACTAAGGTAATCGCTTACTCTCAGGAGGACAATAAGATTGTTTACCACTCTAAATAAAAATAAAAACTGGCCAAGTGCGAGTCGGGCTCACGCACGAAGAGTTCCGTACAAAATTAGGCAAAAAATCGCGTTTGTTGTAAGCCCCCTTAAATGTTTATTTTATTTTGTTTTTAGTATTTGTTCTTATAGCGGTACCAGAGATACATAATTTGTGAAAATTTCAACTGTGACCCTGGTGACCGACAGACGGACAGACAGCGATGTTTTAGTAATAGGGTTCCATTTTTACCCTTTGGGTACGGATCCCTAAAAAGTAACAGTTTTGAACGGAATGCCATATTGTGTTGAAGTATTCTGCAACGCTTACGGCATCTGCAGCAGAAAAAGAGAATCTTGTTGCATACAGCAGAGCTGTTCTGTAAAACTAATCTTGAACATGAAACTCACTCTTGCTAGTCACAAAGTAACCAAGGTCATTTCATCATCAACATTAGCACAATGTAGCACTAGGAAGCTAAAGTACCTAGGTACTTAAATAATGTAATGTTGTGTTTCTCCGCGGATTCAGAAGTGATTTTACAAGTGAGCTCTTTGGAATTGTGTACTAAGTAAATAATAAATCTCCAATAAAAAACCCAAAAATTTGCCGCAAAAGTTAGTCGAAAATATTCTCGACTGTCAGCAGTGGACGTCCTCCAGCTGACGTGATGATGATGATGATGACACAATTCGATTGTTAAATAATTCGAATATTATTAGGTCAAAATTTTATCAGTTTTACGTTTTTTGAGCACCATTCGATTGTTAAATAATTCGAATGTTATTAGGTCAAAATTTTATCTGTTTTTTTACAAAAAAATACACTTATCCTTGACATCGTAAGGTCACAATCGTACCGCATTTGCATCACGCGTATCAAAAGATTGGTCCTTAGTGTTAGTCATATCTCATTCTAGTTATGTTTGTATCCTGTTTAAACACGTGACCGTCTCGTTCGTCTAGTCGTCGTAAGTGCGACTACGTAGCAAGAGGTTCAATTCCTCAAGCGAGAGCAATATGTTATTGGTTTTTTAAGATATCTTAGTAGCAGCTCGGATTCGTGCCCGGTTGATAGCAATAGGCTCGCCCCCTATTACATAGGACCTAAAACATACCGGCAAAATGTAGTACACCTCTGCCTAACCCCTCGGGGACGACAGGTGTGATAGTATGTAGGTTTAAAACACGTGACCGTAACCTGAATCTTTATGTAACTGACGTAAAAACTTGTATAATTTACGACCGTTCGTTGTATCCATATGTAAATAGTAAATAGATATATCATGACATTTTAATGTTGTGGAAATTTGTATGGAAGGTTCCAAATGCCCAAGTTTGTCTTGAATAACTTGAATAATGCGATTTTTGTTTTGTTGTGAACTGCTGTAGATGAAAGAAAAATTCATCCTCAGGCGGGACTCGAACCCGCGTCTTCTGGATAAGTACTCCAGAAGCGAGTACTCCAGAGCGTCTGGAGTACTTATCCAGAAGACGCGGGTTCGAGTCCCGCCTGATGTTGAATTTTTCAATCTTAATAAAAATTTAAAAATCTTAGCTTGAAATATGCTAAAAAATACAAAAAGATTGCTGTAGATGAGTGAATTACAAAAGAGTAATATTAGCAAATGATATTGTAAAAAAGCTGTATAGTATTTTTTTATAAAAAATGAAGTTGCTTTAAACCAAAAGATATTTTGAAAACTACTCCGACGTATCATCCACACCTTTTGCTAACCGCCCGTGGCTCGCATCCGCATAAAGAAAAATAATATTTAATAAGTATTAGCCTCAAAAAGATGTATTTATACATCCAAAATTAAGTTCGATTTCCATTGTTCAAAACAATGTGTTAAAAATGGTTACCAATGTTTTTTATTACAGTAGGTATCTAGAATACTTAATTTATTCTTACCGTATTTTTTTCGTTTTGCTTTATTAATGAGGCAGGTAGGTGCCTACTTAATTATAATTTCGACGTATAATAAGTTCAAAATAAGCATTTAAAATTTGGTGTCAGATACAGGTAGCGGAAAGATATAGTATTATATTATGACTACCGGAAAATATTGCTATTTTAAAGTCACACAAATAAAATAGAACTAAATTGTATTTGTATCTGCGTCGTCACCGTTCTATAGAATAAAGGTTGGATTTCAATTAAATTTTATGTGATTTTTCTCAGTAATATATTATTAAGTTCTCGACTAATACTTTTAACCATTTTAACTAACTAGTGGTCGCCAAAATTTGTCTTCAAATTTACACCACAGTCTGCCATCATAGACTTGAAACGACGGGATAAAATAATATCAATATACCGCGATAAAATCCGTAAAAAATAGTTTTATATCTGATATTCGCGTAAGTGTAAGAAATCAATAATGTTTCGATTACTTCTATTGAACACTAACGTTTGTCTTAACAAAAAAAAAAGAAACTCGGTTGACAAACACAGGAAAAGCTATTGAACTGTTTTGACTTTACCAATTTATATATATGTTGTTGTTCAGTAAAATGTATTAAAAAATGGCATCTATCCATATTATATTAAAGTCGACAACTAGTTTGAGAAGAGGAAGCCAACGATTTTATTTATTGGCGTATTTTTTAACATGGATTATGTTTGTAATTAACGAATACCTCAACTTATAATTCTGTTTTTATGTCAAGTTATATATAACATATATAAGTATAATAACAATAAAAATACGTGCTAAAACTAATTTACATACCGTGAATATTTGATGTTAAAGAAAACAGAGAGATTTAATTGTTAAGACAATTAACCTATAGCGCAAGCACTTAACTGTTTGTTGTTTTCAACTGGCATTTCTAGCGTCTGTTATTCTAAACTCTTGAAAAGGGGAAAATTATCTTATAGTAGTACACCAGAGCTAAAATATACAATTCTCGCCTTAAAACCTACAAGCTAAGTATTTTTAGTGCAGTCTACACATTGCTACTCTGTGTGACGAATATATTCATGCACATGCTTGGGTTTGGAGTTATGCTTTTTTTTTATACCATAATCAACTTTTCCTCTAAAAATGTGATTAAATTCAAATTAGTCTCAATGTGAGCGAAATCTTACAATACGTTCAAGAAATGACGAACATTCCAGAACTTTGCCGAAGAACTTTGTGGTGTTCAAGATAAGATGACAAAAAAAAGCAAGGCTTCTTTTCTCATAAATATTCAGCTTATATTAAAACTTTTTATTTATTGTTTAGTGTAACACCAGTGTATTCGCTAAATAATATTTTTTATTAGCAAACTTGGTATTATTATGGATACGTAATGAAAAAATATTATAACTTTACTAGACCCAAGTACCTATGGTAATATTTATTAGTCCATTACCCATCATATATTAGTCACAATCATGTCATGAATATTTCAAAATATGCACCATAAAAAAAACATTTAAAATACATATATTGCACGTCGTGACTTTCCAGTAATTTATACCTTAAAATTTATTACATTCAGTTAATTTAATGTTGTGCAATTAACATTACTGTTCAATCGTGATTGGCGTGTAAGTTTAATGGCCAAACATTGTGTTATCAATAACAATAAAATCTAGAGCACGATGACTTAATTGGCTTTGGTAAACTGTAGAAATAGAGCATCATGTACAATGATAGTTTAAGGCAGGTAGCTTTTGCAGCTTTTATGTCGCTGAATTGAAGTTAAGCTGTGGTAGCCTAGCGGTGTGACCAGTCGACTGAGATGTCAAAGGTCTCGAGTTCGTACCGAAGGCACGCACAACTGACTTTTCGGAAGTTATGTGCGTATTTATCGCATGCTCAAACGGTGAAGGAAAACATCGTGAGGAAACCTGTATGCTTGAGAGATATTCTCGATGGCATATGAAGTCTGGCAACCCGCGACAGGCTAGCGTGGTGGACTATAGCCTAACCCCTCTCAAATGAGAGGAGACCCGTGCCCAGCAGTGGGACGTTAATGGGTTGATGATGATGATATCGCTGAAACCGTAGTTTCGTTAACTCTAGTTAGTTTGTGAACTCCGTTTTATTGGTTAAACCGTTTATAGCAGTTGTGAGAAGTCACTGGATTCGCTTCTAGGAACTAGCTCTCGTTCTTCATCGTCTCCTAAAACATGTTGCTCTAAATAATTGCTAGGCTTGTATGGTGCTACGCTAAAAAGGTGAATTGGAAATAAATAACAAAAGTTACCTGTTTTCGTAATAGACACGGCGGATTTCGTAATACGTTACTGAAAAAAGAATTAGCTATAAGTATCTGTGTGTAATCCTATTTACGTTTGTAATGTACATAAATGAAAAATAATCACAAAAACCAAAAAAAAAACAACACCTTTTGACATGCAGATTTTTTGGTGCTTATTTACCAACAAGTTATCATAAACCCTAGTTATGAGGCGGACACAAGATTCCGTACAAATGTAAAAATAAATATGTATCATGTAAGTGTGTTATGTATGTATGTTTATAATATGTTATGTAGTACATATCAACCATTAGACTTTTACTGCTGGACATAGGTCTCCTCCAAAGATTGCCACGACCGGTCGTCTTGCGCCACCCGAATCCAGTGAGTTCCAGCGACCTTTATCAGGTCGTCCGTCCATTTTGCTAGGGGCCTATCTAAGCTGCATTTGTTCATGTTTGTTTTATCATTTACTATAGGATGATGTAGAAAATGTTAGAAGAATCATGTTTTCATTTCATTGTGGTATTATTATAATTCAGCCAATATTTTAGTTTCCGAAATGCTGAACTAAATCTAAATGACAATTTGACATACAAGTAGAACTCTTATATGTGGTTGTTTCCACTGGTCTCTTAAATCCGGTTGATTGAATAAACATCTTTGCATAAAGGATTATTTTAATACTTGAATAAATAACAAAGCATGCGTGCGTCATAAGGTTGTGCAGGGGTATTCTGGGAATAAGACGGGAATTTAATAATACCATCCGTCTGCTATACGTTATAACAAATGGTAATGCTTTTCCTTATAATGAGGCAACGACCCAAACACTAATCATTCTGCTAACGTCATCGTTATGTCAGATGTCAAAAACTGTTGATTGCTGGTGTTGCAAAAATTGGCTACCTAGTACCTAGAGTTTGTAAGTAATATTTATATGCTAGAGAAAAACTAGAATCTTCCTCTTTATCGTGAGTGCGTTTACAATCAGCTTCTCTCAACAATAATCCGGAATAACAACCCACATATTATGTAAATATTTATTCTGTTCAATAAATCACGACTCTCCGAGGACTTTACTGGTTTAGTAAGTTGGATGCCTGCCGGCCAAGTTTACGTTTACACATTGAAAAATGTGTAAACGTAAATTTGAAAGGTGTCTCAGTAGGTTTTTCTCTTTGTATCGTGGCTGCCTTTATAAATACAAATTTCCGCACAACTATGTAGGTCTTATAAAATATGTGTTCAAAACCCGGTCGCTTAGGACTGATATCTTGGACAAAGTATCCTTTATATTAACGGGAAGAAGATAGCCCTGACCCTAAGGGCTATCTTGAGGTCAGTCTTCTCAACGTCTTGCCTTTCACGAAATGGCTTGTCATCGTTACTTAGTGAAACATTTGCTGTTGTAACCCCTAATTTACTGACATGAGAAGTTGTTTTAACATATATTTTTTTGTATGTCCGTCAACGTATCGTGATCAGTCATATTTTTAAATATAGTTTTGTATGTAAACAAAATAAAGAATGCATATTGAACTAGCAATTGTGTGACATGCTGATTTATTCTAGCTTACGAAAGAATGAGTAGGTAATGATAAATCAGTTTGACAGAATTGAACAGCCAGCTTTAGGCAGCTATTTTTTTTTATCACGAGCAACACTGACGCATGTTGCCAGGTAGGATCCAGAAAACCACAAACAACTAGTGTGTGTAGTTAGACAGGTTATCTTTTCGATGAAAGATACTTTTTGGCAATCCATAAAAACCTGTATTCATTTTAGTCATAGAGAATTTCTATAGAAAAACATCTCTCATTGACGCACGGCGTGGTCGATGGTTATCGAGTATCCGTATAGACTTAGAACCTACGGCACGCGTGATTTGTTATCGCAACTGATTAGATTGACTCGAACTAATCGTACTCAGAAAACACATTTCCGATAAGTGTGCTAGCAACATTGTGGCACATAACATGACCGTGACCTTGAAATAGTGGAAAATTATTGGTCCTTTTATCCTGATTCAATATGAAGATCAACTTTTATAATTTCAATAATGTTTTTCTAATATCCAAAGAAGTGCTGCAACTTCCGTAAGCCAAAATAGCTAACCTCCAGAAATTCCTCGAGCCGATTAAACTTGGCGTATTACATGGAAAAGATTTAATCCGCAATGAAGTAGATAATTTAATGAAATTGGTGCACTTTGATCTCTTTAATTAATTTCCTTTAGAGTGTTGGGGCTTGGAGACTAATTAAACTAAACCAGTTGCATTGTAATTGTTGAAGGATGTTGACCTCCTTTAAACAAAATAAAACTGGCTGGTCCTATTGCGATAAACCTGTTATACAAAACAAGTACACAGGGAGTCACAGACTAGCGCAAATTAAAAAAAAAAAGTTGGATACTTAAGTAAACTAATGACATCGTAAGGTATACTTACACCGCATATGTAATGACCATGCTGTGATTGTTACATAATCTTGGTCCTTTTCCGCCTGCCCGAGAGGATAAAGAAAAATCGATAACTTTCTTGTTGTCAAGGTTTGTCTTAACACGACACACTCATACTGACTACAACTGTTAGTAAAGCTTTATAAATACTTGTTTTATTTCAAAATTGATTTATACTGTGGATAATTATGAGTGTTTCAACCTCAGTTGGATGTTAGGGGTCAAATATCTAGGATGAGTACACAACGTTACTATGTTAGAAATTTCAAGTTTTAAAGGTAAAATGCACAATCTTACTCCTATTATAAATGTGAAAGTTTGTTTGGATGTGGTGATGCTTATTGCTCTTACAAGCAAAAACTGCTTAACGGATCATGATGAATATCTCAAATCTATACAGTAATTTAGCAAATAACACATGTGTATACCTACTATGTGTTATTCTTACGTATGTTTATCAGGTATACCACAGAAATTTATAATCGTAAATAACTGTTCGAAAGAGATGGGACCTTTTACAGATTCGACTGAAAGGTCGTTAGAAGTACTTAGTCCTATTTAGCAGTTATTGTGTAATACTCGTTGATAAGAGATTTGTCAACTTATCGATAACCATCGATAACTTTTATATGCCTAATTGGTATTGACTGAAGAGTCGATAACACTCTTGTTTGTCTCGCTACGGACCGCTAAAAATCTAAAGTCCAAACTTAAACAATATTATGCATTGTACGAGGATTTATTACTATTATTTACTTTTATTTAATAGGATATATTAAAGGTATTGTAAACGCAACGTGCGAGCGACATCCTGGTGTTGCAAACGTTCATAGGCTACGGTAACCGGTTACCTTTAGGCGAACCGTAAGATAGTTTTCTACCCTAGTGGTATAAAAGAAACCGTAGGTAAGCTTGTTTGGTATTCAAAAACATTTTATTACCATGTATTTCAAAATTCTATAGTGATTTAAATCGATTTAATTCAATGTTAAATCGAATACGTATATCGATTTATTAATCATAGTTTTCCTTTTACGTCGTCGTGTTTTCGATTGACCGCACCGCAAATGTTTTGTAATCTATGTCCGCGGCGATCGACCTTTGTCACTGTTTTGGTTATAACTCGTATTGTATTTCGGGTACGTTATTCTTGGCAACACGTAGGGCTTCGGTACGCACGCCAGCCATGAATTCAGACGTGAGTAGGCGCCTGAAACAACGAAAATTCTCGAAAATACTAACCTAAATAAAACTATTTGAGAATGAAATGAAAATATTTTTAGTTCTTTATATGAAATAATATTTGTTTTAACCAAAAAATATTTAGCATTAATCTTTGATCGAGATAAGCTCTTATATAATACTATTTGTTATTTTCCACTACGGACTTTCTGAGCTGTAGGCACTAAAGTCTCGATATAATTTATCTGTACAATGCAGTTTGAACCGGTATGGAGTTCAAGGATATAATTACTACATTTGTAAACAGGTTACTAGGCCATTGTCTTTGCTTTTAGAATAAATAGATGTATAACTAATAGAACTACAATGTTTATTTTCCTCACTGTCAGGCAAAGGTGTTGATTCTTTTCTTCCACATTTCCTATGACTCTTGACCTTAAAGTTTAAACCTTTTTTTACTCTTGAAATATGTTTAGGTCCTTCGAGACTCAAAAATATATATACCTATATACAACGGCTTTATATACGATATACTTATATTAATAATTCTTTATTAATAGTTTACAATAAACCGTGTCCTAGGTCGTTGGCCGAGTGACCGGTATCCGTAATCGGATTACCGGTTCACTTACGGAAATAACTCTCTTAGCATGTTCCGGTGTTAAGCCCTTTCCGAACATTTTTTTTAGGTATCTCACGCTTCGAAATCGTTTTGTTTTTTAAATTTAAATAAAGATACTATTGCGATCGACAAAAGGTCCACCGTGAAAAAACAGTTTGCAGCACGAAAGAGGAAAAAAACAAGCTAAAAAATATTTAGATTTTGTACTACATTTGGTAAAACAGGTCTAGATTTTGTTTAACCTAAAATCATAAAATAGTTACTAGGTGAATTAGGTATATTTTAGATCTTGGCGTGGAATACTTCATTTTGGCCAACATGAGAATGCCTATACATTCTCAATAGTACTTTTTTAGTACAGTTTGGGAGAGGCCTATGTCCTGAGGCTAAGGTGAGGTGAGGAGTACTTTTTTTCCTAACTAAGGCGTAGTTATATTGTTTAACTAAATTAATGTCTCACATTGACACTTACAAAGTACAAACTCAGTGAATTATTCTAATCATTTAAAGAAACCGATGTTAAGATGGTTCTCGTTCTAATTATTATGATAAAGCTTATCTTTTTTAATTATACATATATAAATTAATTATTATGTTAGTTGAATCATTAGATATATCCTTGGACTAATTAATTATTTTCAACACAAAAAGAGTATTCTGAAATATTTCCGTGTTTTTTAACTTATCTTTGTATATTAGCGAACTAAAAATAATTCTTGCGTAATTTCAATTCGCATACAATAAAAAATCTGGTCATACAGATTCTTGATAAATATTTATATTATAACTGTAGTAAACATTTCAATCTCGATTAATCCGTGTATTAACATGTAACAAGTATATACTAGTTTACAAATACTTTCAAAATTATGTATTCCAAATAAGTACTTAGGTAAGTTTTATTTGTGGTACGTTCACATTTTACCTGTAATGTAGAATCTGACGTTTGTACTACAAATATTTATTCCGCGCATCCGATACAAATTTTTCAGCAATAGCACCGATTATGTCGTCAAAACGGATACGTTATTCTAGTAAGCACTCTAATATAAGTGTACATCACTGTGACTGGAGTATTTAGGACGCAATTATCTGATAGTTATGTTCTACATTGATCATTTGCTGATTCTACTAGTGTATGTTAACAGTATCTAGAATCTATATCTATCAATACGATAATCTCAACAATTTTCCACTCCTAAATTCAAGTTTCAAGACTTAATTAATAGTTCAACAACTATTAAGTCTCGAAACGGTTTTATTTCAGCCATATAAACATTCCGTAGGTATTATAATCGGGTATTTATCTATTGACGAATTTCTGAAACTAGGCGTTCTCTAATTTATTAATAATCTATCTGCTAATTTAGATTCTTCATTTCTAATCAAAAGGTCAAAAAACAACCAAAGTTTAAATAGTTTATCATGTGTTTTTTTTATAATGTTTTGAAAACCTTAGATTTTTGTTAGTAGGCTTCTGGCTTGGTCATTGTGCCCAAAACAATATTGAAGCTCTACGTTTGAAATAAATAGGTGCTATTATTTATTCAATCTTGCCTTGTTTAGGATTCTCTACACCATCCATTATCGAAGGCAGACTGAATAAATAATATCAGCCTATTGCCATCTACTGCTGAACGTAGGTCTCACCGACCTGGCGCAGATCATCAATATATCACGATAAAATCTACAAAATGTAATTATATTTATATTTCTGAATGATTCGAGGATGATAATTATTTCTAATAAAACAGAGGCATCATAGGCTTTTCTTTATTTCCTAAATAACTACTACTACTATGTAGAATACAGAAAAAAAATTGAAGATTTTAAGTTGCATTGCAACTGTTTAATATCCGTAGTTATGATTCATTGTTTTCTCACACCTAAATCTTGATATGTACATATATTTTTAGATAATAAATATCTCGGTACTACAGAAAATGACAGTGTTGATGGATTATATCGTCTAGCAAAAACATTTGAGTAGATTACTTTATGACTGGAAAGATATGCTGCTACGTACATGTTTCCTCCGATTGTAGGTCAGAACATTTTCTTTAAGCTGAACGACTATGGAGTTTCTTGCCGGTTCTTCTCCATGAGATCTACTTATTGGAACCGTGCAACTAGAGTCTTAACGTTTTATAAATGCTTGAAAAATTTCATATGAAATAAAAACCTTTTGATTTTTTTTTTAACGGAAGCTGTCGGAATTCGGAAGGCCGTCGCGTTTTGTTCGGCGCGGACAAGTGTGCGATTGCCTTTATTGAGATTTCCTATCGATCTGTTGTTGCTAAGCAATGAGGCAGATTCATCACTCGTCGTAATTCTTTATCAGTGATTTATATTACATATTATGACACCAGAGCGATTCATAAAAATTGACAATACTAGGTAAAAATAATTACCAGGAAAATATGTGTGGATCTTTTCATTCGATCATGCATAAGCTAGATTGATACTTGGACTGTCTAGTTATAGACCGGTGCGATTCCACGCGCTTCGGGGTTTTTAGAATCATGATCGTTCGCTTAGACAGTGAAGGAAAAGATATGAATGAGGTAACCTACTCTAAAAAAAGATATTTATGAGATAGGTATTTTCTCAATGAATTGCTCGCCGTGTATAGTCTGCCAAATCACTACAGAAATGCGTAATAAACTATTAATTATCCTATTTTGACGATAGACTTGTGGAAATGTGAAATATTATAGATATTGTGTGTAAATTATTTTCGATTTTGAGAATCAATCACTGGAGTGATTGACATTCCTCAAGAATCGAATCATTTTCAGAAGATATCGATTACAAACAAAAAATAAAAAGGTCTTGTCTTCTATCGATGTTTTTATAGTTAAACTTAACATAAAAATAAACTGAACTGAAGTGTACGATTGTACATCCGGGACTTATTAAAAGATTACTTATTACATACTCGCATTACTATCGAGGTAATACCTATTTTGTTCTATATATTATATAATTTTATCGTTTTAACATTTAATTAAATATGTTGATAAAAAAGAAGTAACCAAATCCAGAATCAATACAAAATCCATTGAGTTGATACTGTGTAAATAATTTGTATTTTAATTTTGGAATATAGTTTTCAAAATTGACACTTTTTTGTATATAACAATAAATAGTTCTTAATATATGACATAATTATCATAGAGAAAAAAACGATGTACATCGTTTTTGTTCATGGGGAATCAACCGTTTTCTTCTGTGTCAATTTTGAAAACTATATTCCAAAATTAAAATATCTTGATAAAAAAAGAAGTAACCAAATCCAGAATCAATACAAAATCCATTGAGTTGATACTGTGTAAATAATTTGTATTTTAATTTTGGAATATAGTTTTCAAAATTGACACTTTTTTGTATATAACAATAAATAGTTCTTAATATATGACATAATTATCATGGGGAATCAACCGTTTTCTACTGTGTCAATTTTGAAAACTATATTCCAAAATTAAAATACAAATTATTTACACAGTATCAACTCAATGGATTGTGTATTGATTCTGGATTTGGTTACTTCTTTTTTTATCAAGATATTTTATTAAATGTATTAAAAAAAAGAAAATTCCATGGATTTGTTGTCTGTACATAGACAACAAATCCATGGTTTTTTTTTTTTTTAATAGTCTCGGTCATTTGAACGGACTTCCCGGGGATTACCCATATTGTAAATAGTTATTTGATAAGTCAATATATTTAGCAGCTTTCGAGTAACATAATTGTTTTTGACAATATTTTTTAATGGTAGATATTGTGTGATTTATTTTACTTTTGATAATCAATATTTTCAAAACATGTTTTAAAATTATAGTAATCAAAATTAGATATTACTTTAAGTTTATCGGTAGTTTGACTCTAAATGCTGTTTTATCAAAAACGTTTGCCAATTAATTTTTATTACAAGTCTTTTAATATTACCTAAATCATCCAGAATATTTTAAAAAATATTTCATATTTATTTTACTCTTTGGAGTAGGTGGTTACCCAACATCCGGGATTTTGGTTTTAATTGTTACAATACTTATCTGTTATTTATTAAAATCGATAAACTAAACTCATAATATTTTCTCAGAAAACAGTAAGATAATTTACACAATTAAATGTATTTTAATAACTACCAAGAAATTAAAATGTTTTATTTCAATATCTAGTACCTACCTACCTATTCTCGTAAGTGGAGGAAAACAGATAAATGTTCAAGATTAAATCAATATTAATGACTAAAAATAACTTTTGTTTTTGGGAGATTAAAATAACAAGAAAAAAAATTACAAAATGCTTAATACTTTCTCAGAAATGGGTAAGATATAGTGCCTACCTACCCTCTCTATCTACAACAATTGCCATCTTATTTGGTCCATAGTCACCTTAATCAGGCGAATAGGTTTTTTATACTAAAGCTGTCAGTGTCAGATTTATTTCCTTAATTCTTTGTGTAGTTTTGAACTCATGTATCAAATGCTTGCCAAAACATTATTTCCTCATTAACTCATTTTTCCCCTTCCTTAATCCACATTCTAACAATATTCTTTCATTAAAATAATATAAAAATGTAACGTAAAACCATCATTTATGAACTATTTTGAAAGTTTGACACTGCTAGTCCGCTATGGCATCTGCGTGCTGTCATAATTCCACACAGTATAGTTGACATCGACTCAATTACCACAAGAAAAAAAAAACAATATCAGTATTGTGGCCAGTTTAATATTTTCGTAAAGGATTAAACAACAAAACATACCAAGACTGTTTACAAAATAATACACCTAAGAAAAAAAACAGTCTGCCTTCGTTTTCGTCTCAAAAGGTTACTGACTTAAAAAAGGTCGTAATATTGTACAAAGTATTGCGAGGTCAGCGGTAAAGCAAAATACCAATTACTTACGTATATGACTATAAAATTAATCCTGTATATCCTAGATTCTAGATAGCAGTTCTTATTAAAGAAATATTTTGGTAGGATTAAACTTTGCGTATGGGGATTTCCATCTCGTCATTCTGGTTTTCCAAATCACTGATCTAAGCGATTTCTCTCTAGAGTGATACTGTATTCAAATACTGTACAAAAAGATAAAAATATATAATCTTCGTATGTAAAACGACTTTTCCCTAATGTAGATAGGCGTGAAAATAAAATGAAATTATAGTATTTATTTTGCGATATATGGGTATTACAGTATTTGCAAAAATCATTTGGACAATTCAACCTTATTGGAATGCAAAAATGGAAAAAAAATGTCTAATCGATTAATTAGAATTTCAATATAAGCAATACAAGAAGTTCCCAAATTTGTTATCGCGAAATTTTACTGGAAACTAATAGTAGTTCATCGCATCGGCCCTTTGACAACTACTAGCTTCAAAGAATTAGTTACAAAATCGTTTAGTAGGCTGTGGTTGTTTACAGTCTCATTAATCGTAAAGTTTACGGTTAGGTAAGTTTTTCTAATACAAAAACCACGGATTTTATCGCGGCATATTAATATTGTTTTATGTCGACTGACGTTGCGAATCCCTTAGGCAAACTGAGGTGTTAGTTGTCTTGATGTTATAATTGCTAACAGCTACAGTTTTTTTTATTAATTCTTGAGAATCGTAAGTTTATTCATCATCGTTAGTGTGTTCGAGAGGAGATATTACGTATATTACGTTGACTACAATAACGTTATGGGATGAACAAGGAAATATTTTGTTGTTTCTATACCACAGAAATAGTAATTAAAACAGATACCAATGGAGTACGATAGGGTGATTGATTAATTGAAAACAGAAATTAGTTGTCTAAATAGTAGGTAGAACCGGTATACTTCCTTATCTTTTAATTGTTTATTACAGGAATTGTTGCTCGATAGATTCAAGTCACAAAACACTTAATTACCTACTCCGTTACATTGTATTATGTATTGATGTGTATTTATGGAAATAAGTAATTATTATTATTATCGTAAAGAAGCCGGGTTGCTTGAACGATAGTGGGTGATTAATTCGTGGCTACATTATCGGAATTGCTACCCTAGTAGTAACTATTAATATATTTGATACTAGCTGATGCTCGCAGCTTCGCCCGCGCAATTTAATACTAATTTCTCCTCCTCATTTCGCCCCCGTTTCCATAGAATAAATAAATAAATATAGATGATCCACTATGTTTATAGCGACGTCTATGTCGCTACATAGCAACAACGTACATAGCAACGGAGAAGCTATCAAAACTGACATGACACATTGAACGCGATAAAGAGCTGTGGTAGCCTAGTGTGATGATTTTTTTACGATTACTCCTAAGATATTCGTTTATATTGTATAAAAAGCAGCCTATGTGTTAATCCAGGTAATAAACTATTTGTATGCAAAATTTTATTCAAATCTTTTTGCGTGAAAGAGTAACAAACATCCATACATACATACTTACAAACTTTAGATAGTAGGATATGTATTGTGCTGCGTGTTATATTAATTATTAAGACATCATAAACATCCTCAGTTTTCATCCTCTGCACTGTTAGGTATAAAGATTTCGAGATTGTTCGGTCATTCTCATATATTATGTATGCATGCATTGTGATTTGTGGATGACGTATTGAAGTCTTGTTAATGTTGACTTCAATAAGACCTACCCTTTTTTATATTGCGAAAAATTCTCATAAATCGTCTGTCATCCGGGAAGGTGATCTAACCGTCTCTAATATTTCACTGAATAACAAAGTTTACAACGTTATGGAGACTCCTCGCATATAGCTCGTAGTCGTATATCCACACTTTGAATTGCTTTACCATTTCCGAATAATGGAGGTATTGAGTTTGGAGTTTATATTTTTACAGCACTCTTGCGCAACCATTTCCATGGTTCCCCAGGTGATACTAGAAGGATATGGGTTATTACGGCGCTCCTCGAGGGGAATCAGGACAGTGTCCTAATAAATGTGTGTATCAACTACAAACTATGTCTACGTGTATTCCATGTTATTCAGTATGTACATGTTGCAGTGCTCTTACAGCTCATGTTGGTACCATGTAATGTACATACAAACGCAATAATAGTCTGCATACGTACCTAATTACATTTTTATGTTTTTCTTGTTTCACCCGTGCAAAAATGCGACCGTAACATATAGGTAGAACTAAATGGCAAGGTTGTTGAAAGTGTATCGTAAAATATCATCATCAATCCATTATTGTCCCACTGCTGGGCACGGGTTTTCTCTTATTGGAGACGGACTAGGCCACCACGCTAGCCTAATGCGAGTAGGCAGGTTTCCTCAAGATGTTCTCTTTACCGTTTAAGCAAGTGATAAATACGCATATAACTTCCGATAATAAACACACCTTATAACACATATAAAAAGGAATATATATCATATATTCCATTTACGCAGATTGGAGGGCAAAAGTCTCACTGCCTCGCGTGTAATTGCATGTTTATGCTATGTTAAGTGGGCCCTTGTTGAAGGAATAATTATTATCATTAAGAATAATAGCCAATACAAGTAGCTATAGGTAACAAACGCATTATAATGATGTAGGTAGGTACGCTGAAAATATGCAAACAAATGGTCAAGATAGAAACTTACCTTCGAGATCGTATTATTTAGTAGTCTGTACCAGTAGCGTAGCGTGGGATGGGGGGTGGGACATATGAAAGGGGGCGGCATCAAGTCCCCACGTCTTTTTTATACTACTAGAAAAGGGGGTGGCAAATTTCCAGACGGCCCCGGGTGGCAAAAACCCACGCTACGCCACTGGCCTGTACTTTTCATTAAATACATTTTGATACTGGTACGAAATCAAAAGAAATAGCTCTCACGTTGGCAGGGTATGAAATATCTACGCTGTCAGGTTTGCCTGCGTATAATATTTTAATTTAAGCCTTCAGTCAATTAGTAAGGGGTGATTTATCATATACTGATATTTCGTTTACTGATAATTTTTTATTTTTACATTCATACTACAATATTATACTCTTTTCTGATCGTTATAAGCTCTCTATTAGAGGCACTAGTGCGTTGATCTTAGAGGCGACTGACGATCTAAAAAGGTCAGATATGAAAGTAGAATGAATGTAAACATTATTTAAAGTTCTTCTAATCTTCTATAAGTTTGAACAACTTCATTACTGGTTGCTTGTATGTACCTGGATGTATGTGGTATATTCCTAAATACATACATACCATCACGCCTGTCGTCCCCGAATGGTTAGGCAGAGGTGTGCCAATGTACACACACATTTCGCCGGACTGTTTTAGGTGCCATGTAAAAGGGGGCGAGCCTATTGCCATCATCCAAACTCCGAGCTGCTACTGAGAATTTCATAGAAAAACCCAATAACACTGCTCGATATTTTGATGACCACTGCTGCTGTAGAGTGGTAAACAAAATATAGGTAATAAAATATTTACTTACAGGTATTGGTAATGTTACATCAATGAGTGTAATAAACCTGTTTACTACCTACCTACTTTATGTTAATGTATGAACATTAGATTTTACGAACATTTAATGTGCTGTAGGTAAACTTTGCGTAGGTATAGTATTGTATTCTCTTACTTGATAATGTAATGAAACAAATAAAACAAAAATGAACTATGTACCTCAGTTTTGGTGGAGTGTCTAAAACGTTTTTACGCCTAGGCGTCGCAACTTCGCCAGATTGGTATCGAAATCAAATTACAGTCAACGGTAAATACTCTCTTCAGCCTACATTCAATTTAAACGACATGCTAAAAGTACACTTACCAATTTATTAACCAATGCAGATAAAAAAGGAATGCTTGAGTCACTTCTGTATTTTAAATACAAATTTAGATTTAACTTAGCACAGATACCATTCATTAAGATTTAATTTGGTACGCTCGAGTCATACTTATTAATTTGTAGTGGCTAAAATTATCTTAACCGAGGAATTTCCGATAATTTAGGAAACTCCTTAGGATTTCCTTAATTGATCATACTTTACGATTAGTAAATCGTATATCATTAGTGTTGTGAATTTGCTTGTTGTCATTAGACTAATCAACAGTGACATACCGAAAGAAAAACACGTGATTTTTATAGCACGGATTTTACTAATAAACTAATAAGGAAAAAACAAGCGAACATATTTCACTGTTACATAATACCGTTTGTTTGTTACAGTTACTTAGTGTCGGGCGACGCCGATGGCAAATGTTATATTTGGGACTGGAAGACCACGAAATTGTACAAGAAGTGGAAGGCGCACGACGGCGTCTGCATCACCTCGCTGTGGCACCCTCACGAGCCCAGCAAGTTACTCACGGCAGGCTGGGACGGCGTCATCAAATACTGGGATTAAATAAAATGACTGAAATCCATGATACCACGTTTTAATTTCAACCTAACATGAACCACGAACCGTAATAGGGAACAACAATAAAATATAAACATACATTTTTATAGCTTACATATTTCTTTACATATTTTTTTAAATTATACCTAGCGCCCAATGTCATGGTCGATACACGGTCATGTCAAGGTCAACCTACGCGACTTGCGTATATTTGAAGGGCTCCTCGTAGCCGATGTCGACCTTGTACTCCATGCTGCATTCACGGCACGTACCATTCTTCATAAACTCATTGAAACTTATATTGTTTTCATGGAATGCTTCAGTTAGGGCTGTGATCAGGCTATCAATCATCTCGGGCGTGTGGTACGGGCCGGGCGCGAACCTCAGCCGCTCCTCGCCGCGCGCCACCGTCGGGTAGTTGATGGCTTGCACGTAGTGACCCCTCTTCATGAGGGACTCGGCGACGCGGGCCACCTTGTCCGCGCCCGTTATAGGAACAGGTACTATGTGACTGACTGAAGGCAGTTGTGGCAGGCCGGCTACGAGGAGCGACAGCTTCAAGTATCGCACAATAGCTTGATGTCTTCCTCGCAAGGTCCTGCCTTCCTCACTGGCGAGGAGTCTGATGGCGGCCAGAGATCCCGCCAGGACAGGTGGTGGCAGTGCTGTAGTGAAGATGAAGCCAGGGGCCAGAGATCTCACTGTGTCTATCAATAAAGAGGACCCAGCAATGTAGCCCCCAACATTACCATATGCTTTTCCTAAAGTTCCAGATACTATATCTATCTTGTGCTGTATACTTCTCTCCTCTCCTATACCAGCTCCATGCTCACCATACAGCCCCACGGCATGGACTTCATCAACAAATGTTAGAGCACCATACTCGTGGGCTATATTACACATTTCATCTAAAGGACATATCGCCCCGCTCATGGAATGGACAGTCTCAAACACAACTAGTTTGGGAACGCCAGCTGGCGATTGAGATAACAATTCTCTTAAATGATTGGGGTCATTGTGCCTGAATATTTGCTTTGGTGCTCGACTGTTGCGGATTCCCTGTATCATTGATGCATGATTACCAGCATCAGAATAAATAAGACAGCCAGGCAAAATTTTTGCCAAAGTAGACAATGTTGCATCATTTGCAACAAAACATGAACTAAATATTAAAGCTGCTGGTTTCTTGTGCAGTTTGGCGATTTCAGCTTCCAGTTTCTCAGTCATCTGAGAGTTTCCTGCGATGTTCCTGGTGCCCCCTGCTCCAGTGCCATAGGACTTGATAGCATTTATAGCTGCGTCTTGAACCACAGGATGACGGGATGCTCCGAGGTAGTCGTTCGCGCACCACACTGTAACGCGATGGTTGTCGGGGCCCTCCAGCGCCTGCGGGTACACTCCGTCAGCAGCTAAGCGCGACACCTTCCTGAAGATGCGGTACGAGTAGTCTCTCTTCTTGGCACTGATCTGCTCGTGGAAGAACTTCTCATAGTGGTAAGACTCCATGGGTTCCGTGATGTCTTCGGTCATCTCCTTGGGAGCCTCGGAAATTATAGCGTTTTGCTGAATGAAAGGACATTTGGTTTCATCAATGCCAAGAGAACGGAACCCGCGAGTGATCATGGGGCAATAGTTTCCGTATTGTTTCATAAGAGTTGCCCCGTAATTCTTTACGAAGGCCTGGTTCAACGATCCTATGAAGGGGCAGCGCATTTTTACTTTTTATGTAATCAATGACACACCAAACACTTGCGACACAGTATAATATTGTAATTTATGTTTATATTCGAGATTTGTGTATGAGCGTTGGCTCGCACTGTAGCCGAACGTCTCAAGGCACTCAGTCAACTGGTAGCGCGGCCAACAGCACCTTTCATTTATAAAGTTGGTGTCGTCATATCGATTACGTTTGTTTCGTACTTCACTTACACATTTTGATGATCTTGAACTGAAAATGTTGCCTCTCAGAATTATATTTGACGTTGCATGTACAAAGTTGCCATTTGTCAAAAATAAATATTTTTATAGAAAAATATTTTTATCAAATTAGATCAAGATTACTTTGAGATATAGACAATATAACGAAAAAGATCCTATTCTTTCAAATTGTCCCATCTTACATATTCAACTATTTATTGCAATAAAAAAATATTATATATTCTTCTCACATAATTAACATTAATTCATTGAATATACAAAAACGCAAATTTATTCAAATTTAGTTTAGAAATAAACAGATATGTTGAGTTTTTAAATATAAATTTCGGCAAAAAATCGTACTTTTCCATGGTTCTGAATAATTCTATTTTTTTAGTTAACTGCAAACTTTACCGCCGATTTTTTCGGCAGTTTCCGCCAATGTCGTGTGACCAACACAATGGTTTTAACTTCCCTGTGGCAATAATGTCATCATAAATGTCAATAATGATGTCACTGTCAAATAACTAAATGTTGACAGACTTGACAATTCACCTACCAGAAAAACATCTTTTGATCTTTCTTGTGCATTTCATATTGCGTGTAAATAATTAAATAGGTCATGTTTTCCTTCCAAAATCATTTGGAATTACGAAAAATTACAATATCTAGTTTGATAACATGCATTTATTTGCCTATCATCGTCACATTCATATCGTATAAAGGAATACTGTACTCCGTTGGCAATGGTTCATCATGCTTTATTTTGGCTCTTATTTTCATCGCAGAGTTGTTAAAATCCTTCTATCTAAGCTCCGGCAATGACACTCAAGCGAAAAGAAACAAGGCAAGGAATAATGTTGGAGATATTCTACGAGGATTCGTATTTTTGTTATGTGTGAAGTTTGCATTATTTGTTGGGATAATATTATTTGGAGCGCCGGTACTTGACTGCCACGAGGAGACGTTGATGCTGTCGTCATTACTCACGTTGCTGACTGTGTTCCCGCTGGTGCTGCATTCTGGTGTGGAGGCGTCAATGCAGTTGTTGTTTGGAGTTAAAAATTTCGGGAAGGATACAATCATAGAGATGCTTGTTATCAATGCCTTGATGACGGTGTCTGGCGCATGGCTGGGGGCTGTAGTCATTCCCCTAGACTGGAACACTCCTTGGCAGAAGTGGCCGATACCATGCTACCTTGGTGCTATTGGAGGCTTTCTGCTAGCAAATGTTTTAACAGTATTAAAAGTAACACTGATGAGTGCTACTAACAAATATCCATCATTGAATATATTAGTCCGAATGCTTAATGGGTTCCAAGTAGCCAAGTAACTGTCAATAAGCTTTGTTGTTAAAATTTATGTGATAAATAAATTATTCAAAACCAGCTTGGTGTTTTTTAAGATTAAATCTCTCTTCTTATTGTGTCAACAGCTAAACAACATCTGAATAATAAGAGGCCACTTCAATAGCATTAGGCGTGGCCAGACAGAGATATGACCTCAAGCAGGTTTTTGGGCACAAAGGACACACCAGAAAGTTTGACATAGTATGTTCTGGAACGCTGCAATTACATTGAGCAAAATTAGGCTCTCTGAAACCTCATTTACACATGTTGGCTCTGCATCTGCCAGTCTGGGTATGCAGTTGATTTAACGACTTCCACACTGGCCACTAAGTATGTAAGTAAGTAAGTCGTGTCCTAGTGGTAATTTCTCCTGAGGAGGAACAAAGTCAGCAGGTGGAGGGTGGCTTTCAATCCAAAGTTTGCGTCTTGCAGCAACTGGGTGGTCTTTGGTTGATATTGTACTGTGAAGATAGCTTCTGCGGCTTTTGAGGCGACCTACAGGCAGATTTTATTCACTCATAATACAACAATACCTACCATTTTCTTGATAAGTAATACCTTATCAAATATTATCTTCATGTATCTGTAAATGTGTACTTATGAAATACATGGTCTAATTTTAAAACATATTCAGACCAAATTATAATAAAATTTGTCACATCTAAAGAATTATATTTTTTTATACTTTTATACATTGATATTTTATCCAATAGTTAAAAATGCAAAAACGTTCTTAATTTCTTACAAAAAGTAATTAATTTAGTTTTATATTTATTTTAAGTTATTTTTAATATACGTACTAGGATTATCTCTTGTGTGGTGGTAAACACAAATATTTATTCCGTGCGGGATTCGAACCCCGTATTCCAGGCTAGTATTTCCAAATACAAACTTTCACCCCATTATTGCCCCCTTGAGGGATGTTTTACGTTAGGTATACATACCATCACGCCTATAGTCCCCGAAAAGTTATGTAGAGGTGTACTAATGTACAACCACATTTCGCCGGTATGTTTTAGGTCCAATATAATAGCGAGCGAGCCTATTGCCATTAACCGGGCACAAATCCAAACTCAATTCTCAATCGAATTTCATAGAAAAGCTCAATAACACTGCTCGACCTGGGCATCGAACCCAAGACCTCTTGCTTGGCAGTCGTACTGTACGACCAATAGACCAACGAAAAAACTTATATGTCCTTCCCTGGTTACAAATCCAATATTAAGATTCCTATTGACAATTTGTCACTAGCAACATTTTGCGTGACCTAATAGTGTGTAGCGGCAATGCGCGGTCGATTTTCAAGGTACCAGGATTATAAATATTATCTCAGAAATACAGGAAGACCGATAGACAGCTAAAACTATGGGAACAAATAAACGATCACTTAGTAAATTAATAATTTTATTTTGTATTTGTTAAATATTTACATAGCCTATTTAATGCTCTATTTTATTTATTAATAAAATATGAAACTTAACCAACATTCGCTTGATCACATTTTGTTTAAATAACTCCTATAATATAATTAGCGATACAAATACCACGTGTTACTTCACAAATGATTAACAGCAATAGACTTTGCAACACAAGAAAGACACTATAGAAAACAACAATAGTTAACACATCTAAGGCCTTGTTGTAACTCGCAGGTTATCTACTAGTGCGAACATTAAAAAAAAATCACAATTTACTTAATAAGTAGGTATAGTTCGGTTACATTATCAAACCCTTGCATTCCTTCTCGAATGACTTAAGAACGCAGTTTGTATTACCATGAAGAGCTATCTTGCAAGCCTCCGCAAATTAGTTTTTTAGATTTTTTCTGCGTATACAAATCATGTCGACATCGGGCGAATTGCGACAACGATTCCTCTTCATCGCAATTTCAAAATTACCCTACATTATAACCCACCATTACAAACATCACACAGCGCTACATTGCTTATATAATCGTCGATTAATATTGAAGATCTCTTAGAATATGATCGTATTAAAAATTATAACTCGTTCATTCGCTCAACAACATGCATTATTATAGTTATAAATTCATACGCATCTTGGCTCAACTCCACGAATCAGTCGTTTCCTAAGGTCAATTGTGGTGACGGTAGATTAATAACAATCATTGATAATGAATTCACTAAAATCACTTGGCATTTGACGTTATTTTTTTTATTGTGATAAGGGGGTCAACGGCACTAGGCTCACCTGATGGTAAGTGATCACCGCCGCCCATGGACATTTAGAAGACATTTATAACCGTTTAGATTTCTCAAAATTAAATGTCTTCGTTCATCCTGTCGATAACTAAGAGTATCTAGAAATTGTACTAGATAGGTATTTCAGTGACTGTGTACCGAACTAGCCACACACGAAGTAGATACCAACTTTCCATTAAATGTTGTGCTGTCTACTTAAAAATTTCATGTACTCATAAATTTATCTACCGCGTACACATGACCCTCAGGTAAACACCTTATTCTACCAGTAAATTTAATATTTAAAAAATGTATCGAATATGGTGGCACAATAGTTTCCAAAGAAAAAATACATTTATATTTTTTGCTACTATATATTTTGGCCAAACGAAAAAAACCGTTCCACGAAACCTTAGACCATTAATTAAACTATCTAATAGTCTAAGCAAGAAACACTCCCTTGCCATAAACAGTAAGTAATCTACGTGATTGATAAATATAAAGTTACAAATGTTATATTTTGTTCCTATTTCTATTATAACAACAGTATTTTTAACAATATAGACGTATCTACATAATTAGTAATATATGAGGTAATTGGCAAAATCGCTACACGAGAAACTCTCCATACAGTCTACTTGCTTGACTCACAAAAACCTACCCACAGTTTCGTGGAACGAGTTACCTGTCATAAAAACATTCTAATTTATTATAAAAATATTGTTGTAATCAATATTTCAAAGGCTACGTCACTGTGAACACTATGGCACGTCGCAAGGCGTGTCGCTATGCCGCTAATTTGCAAGTGGCAGTGTATTTTAATATTGAACGTTGGCGACACTATAACTAGGGTTCACCGCGATCGTATCCACATATCCGTCGCACACTGGGAAGGAGACCGATATCTCAATGTAGTTACAATGTTGAATAAGGTCGTGGTAACCCCTGAACCACAATGCACACTCCTACTTTTAACACTCATAAAACCCCACGATACGTCCAGAGAAAGTTAGCGTTTGTACAGAAATTTGCAGTGTTAATGCCTACGTAGTTGCGTTACCTTACTCTAGGCCAAAGAAACATTATCTATATGTTAAAATATAATATGTGGATATTATAGCATCACCGAGTAATTACTATAATCTAATGCCACATTACGCCAAAGATATTTATAGCACGAATTGCGATCGCCACTATTCCATCGATCGCACCATAAAGTATTGAATCGTTTCATAAACATTCAGCTGCACGTATTTACGGAAACTGCTTCAAAGCGGACTCGGTAAAGTGTCATTATTGCTTTTTCTGTAAGTCAATAGTACAAACGCACTTTCTCATTCAGCGTTATATTATAAAAATCTACGATAACTTAGTGCGAGATGAGTGAATGCTTCCGCAAGTCTTTAACAGCATATATATTTACAATACTTTAACATTATATACCATTAAGTCTATATTAATAACTAAGTATGTAAAAAATTAAAATCTCAATATGCAAAAATTATCAAGCACCTTTATGTAAAAATTAATTGTTAAATATCTAATATTATTGAAACTGTGTGATATTTACGTCTAAATGATACCAATTCTACGCGGTACGTGGCTTCTCATTTATTAAAAAAATAACATTTCTTTGCTACTCGCTAACGAATACCCTGTCGCTTGAACAGTGAAGGTACAGTATGTCAAGGAGCTGTGTGTAGGTATGAAATACGTAACGAATGAGTGGAATTAAGATACAAGTGAGAAATAGTAACGTAATGATTATTTAAAGTTGGCAATCCTAAAAACTCAGTGTTGAAAAACCTTAAAAAAATATATACCAATTAGTTTTTTTTAAAGAGAAAATACTTGTCCGTTGAGCTTGCTTTGATAACTCATTAAGACATTGATTCAGATTATAATCGGAGGTTATATTATTATTTTGGTTATCAGCTGCAAAACCTTTTTCACCCAATCGTTGCTCATGAAAGTTATGAAAAGGCATCATTATAAATGTATTAGGTAGATAGGTAAAAATATCAATAAAATTTCGGTTTAATCAATCCATTATTTATATCTCAAAATAGAATATAAAAAAATAGCACACAAATGCCGTTCATAACAACATAATACTCGGACAAAAATGTAAAAAAGTCTAAATACCATTCCTATAAGTGGTCTAGATATACCAGGGTTGCAAGAGTTAAAAATACAGACGTAATAAGAACATCTAACGAGCGATAATATGTCTTATATCTAGTAATTATTATAATTAATAATATAAAATGCGCACTAATACTACATTTTACAAGATATATATTCAACAATTTTAACTTTTTTGTGGAACTTTTATTCAATGTTTGAAATATCTAAGGTAACCTACAAGAATTCAATTTCTTTGGTCAATTTAGTAACTTTAATTGTTCATTTTTCTCTACGATATAGAAGTTAAACAGAGTCAAACACAGACAGAAATATATACCTCTTGATGAATTCTATCATCTAATTCTTACGAACATTCGAAATCTGGACCCAACAGTATTCTGATATGTCACTGATAGGAATCTGTATATCACTCATTATAAATACATTTTATCTTATGCCAAATTATTTTGAGATAACTAACATCTTATTCAATCTGAATTATTCAAACAATTGTTATAATTTTCATGTACATGTAGGTACATTTAATGGCATCAACATAAGTTCTTTACGCAACGTTATCAAATATTGAATAAAACTTCCACAAATAACCATAACAGCGGCCTTTTAAAAACAAAACACCTTTTTTATAGCCTTGACTTCGGTTTTAGGCGCCAAATGCTCAGTTTTTAAACGGCCACATAAATTCAAATTGCAGTGTTGCCAGCATACCTTTGTGAAATCCTACAAAATGATTATAAAATTCAAGCAGATTATTTACCGCCGGCTTCTTATTTATTACAAAGTTTATTATATTAAACGTTTTTTATGAGAAAACTGTCAAAATCACGACACCTAGTCCTAGATCGAACTTTAAAAAATTGTCTGTGTTGCTAGTAATATTCATAAGAGGTATAAATATTGCTAGAACTCAGTTCATATTGCCGAAAGCGTGAGATACACTTAAACACTTATTTAAGCGTCGTTTTATGGTGGTGTCACAGAGAGATGTTGGCAACCGGCCTGGAACATAGTATAACAACGATCAGAATGTATAGCTAAGGAACGAGTGCCGCGTCTTACGTGTTGTTCGTGTCTGGCTGGAAGTAATGGAGACCGTTTATCTGGAACAGAAAAAAAAAAACATTATTAATATGGCCGTAATGGGCCCAGTTATCAAACTCTATAATGTGCGTCTGTGCAACGTAGTGTTTATGTATTTAATAGGCTGCTATTGATCGTGCCAAATCACTAACTTATTTTATTTGTGTGTGTGTGTGTGGATTGTGTTTGTTTTCGAGAGGTAGGGCGCATAGCAAGATTCCTCGCTCAAATTGAGCTGCCCGATTGGGGAAGTACCTCCGCCTTACAGAAAACCGCAGTGAATCAACATTATTTGTATTTCTGTAAGTGAGTAAGGTTACCAAAGCTCATTAGTGACTATTCTCACAAGTGACTATTCTGACAGCATGGGCATTCCTGTCAGTTTAGTAATTACCTATTTTAAAAACCTAAACGATTTCTAAAGGGGTTGGCAACACATATATGCAAGCCTTCTGGTGTTGGAAACGTCCATGGGCGGCGGTGATCACTTACCATCAGGTGAGCCGCCGGTTATAAAATAAGTAGTGTCACGTGTGTTTGTCGCCGTGAGGTGTGTACGTACCGTCATGTCGTACTCGGTGACGAAGGCCGGCACGTCGAGCTGGTCGCGCGCCATCACGGAGTACAGGTACTCCACGCCGGGCAGGTTGTGCACCTTCGCCTTGATAGCCGGCGCCATGAACGTCGTGAACCACCACGTCATCATCTGGAAATTGACGTACAATTGAATTTATTTGTAGCGACATCTATCTAGCTACATTCGAACTACTACATTCTACATCGCGCAAGTGACATTTGCACGCGAGATAGGATATATACAACCACCCAACATCAATCGTTGGCAGTAGCTCGCCAGGCACAACACCTCCGCAAGACCCACCGGAGGATCCTCCGACCAGGCGAGGTCTGTGATATGACAGGTCGCTACATATTTATAATTTATTCGCTGATTCCCGCGACTTTTGTGTTTCTAACCCTTGTAGTTTAGGCCCTGCGTTGATATGTCAGTCAGTCAGCCAATCAGCTTCATTTAGTTTAGTTTATTTCGCTGGAATTTTTTGTAGGTAGCCCAGGACCGGTCGTTGTTGAAATCCTTGAGGGAAGCTTATGTCCAGCAGTGGACGTCAACTTAAACCGCAATCCAGAAAATTTCTCAGGCGTGCAGTTTTATTCACCATGTTTTGATGCTTAGTTGTAAAAAAATAAACCCCATAAAATCTCTAAAACAAAGTCATTAAACACACATACTCGTATGAAGTCAAGTTAAGCAATTAAACGAATAGTACTTGTCATTTACATTAATAACTTGCATGTAAACAATGAATTAGCAAGAAGACTTAGCCATTAGTATAATGACAAGTATTTACTAGACTCGTAATATCACAACTAGACTAAGATACTAGAAACTAAGAAAAATATTAAATATACGATTTATTTAACAGCTGTGGACGAATATAGGCTGATGATGTTGATGATGATGATGACGATTTATTTAACTGCCTCGTTAGCACTGCCGGATTAAGGTAACTGGATAAAGACCTAAATGATATTGGGCGGTGGGGCTAAAAAAGCTCATCCCACATAAATTACCAAAACATAACAAGACAACTTCAAAAGTGGCATGGTCTTTTTTTTTAGTCCCATTCTCAGTCGTGTGCCCTCCGACACGGGATGCTATGAGTCCAGGACTGCTCGTTAGTGTAGTGGTCGTAAGTGCGATTACTGAACAAGAGGCGTTTGGATCGATTTGAGCAGTTTATTGGATTTTTCTATGAAATTCTCAATCGAAGCTCGGAGTTTGAATACGTGACCGGTTGGCAATAAGCCCGCCCCCTATAACAGGACCTAAAACATACCGGCGAAATGTGGTCGTACTTTTCTACACCTCTGCCTAACCCTTCAGTGCCGACAGGCGTGACGATGATGGTGTTTATTTACCTTTGTCCAGAATGTGGGATGTACGATGTAGAATGCTTTGAGGTTCTTCTTATATCTGGAAATATAAATATAATATGTAAATCATCGGTCCCTTTACGACCGGATGTCTTTACGAGACAAGGCTGAAGAAAATCAATAAGTTTTCAAAATATATTTTTATCGAGAACGGCAATCAAATTGGCCCGTTGACTCCTGTGAGTGAGTATGCCATATACATATATGGATAGCTTGGTACTTTGACTTTCCAAAAGAGGTGAAAAAAATACGATTGGCGTCAAATACCTATTTTTTATCAACCCATTACTGTCCCAATTCTGAACACGGGTCTCCTCTCATTTAGGAGGGATTAGGCTATAGTCCACCACGCTAGCCTACAAAGAGTTGGCAGACTTCACACGCCATCGAGAAAATCTCTCAAGTATGCAGGTTTCCTCACGATGTTTTCCTTCACCGTTTGAGCATGTGATAAATACGCACATAACTTCCGAAAAGTCAGTTGTGCGTGCCTTGGGTTTGAACTCGAGGCCTTAAACATCTCAGCCCACTGGTCACACCACTAGACTATCATAGCTCACTAAATACCTATTATAGGTATATTGGTATAGCCAAGTAATCGGGCTACAATAGTCAGCTGGAAGTAGTAAAATATCGCTATTCTTCCGCATCTGGGTAGACCAGTATCGGGCAGGATTCGGCAACCTGCGACAACTCGTGAGCTACATACGGCTCTTTAAATGTGAAGCTTTGGCTCTTTAGGTCCATACGCAAATATTATTTAAATTATCGAAAAAAAAAGACATTTAAAAATCTTATATCAAATAATATTTATTGTTGGCAAGAATAAAAATTGTGGCTCTTTAAAAATTTGAAATTTTGTAGATTGTATTTTTTACTCATCTAACTTCAAAAGTTGCCGATCCCTGATCTAGGTGAATGATGATGGAGTGGCTAGACACAAGGAAGGAATACTAACTTGTAAGGCAGCACGGTGTACACCTCCTTGAGCCAGGAGAAGGGAGGATGGTTCGCGGAAGACGCGAGGGTGTGGAAGTATGCTATCACGTAGTCACCGCGGACGATAGGGTCCAACAACTTGATCAGGTACAACAACGCCTGGAATAAGAAGAAACACGAGTTTTATTTAAATAAAATAAAATAAAAACACAACAGAAAGCTGGACGAGGCCAAAAAAGGCCCTTAACTCGGCGTGAAGTCGGCAAATATACGATAAAAATGAGAAATTAATTATAATAGAGCCAAGATGCTGGGACACAGTCTGTGGTAGATGTGGTAATGTGTTCACAAGTCTTTTGGCCTGAACGATAGGCAAGAACCATTTTGAAATGGTGCAAGTCTAAAAAATATTGCCAACTGAGACGGCGGTGATCTATGAGAAGTTTGCATGATGAAAAAGCAATAAATATTTCCGGATATATAATTAGTTAATATGTATGTGTATACGCCAATAGATGGCGCTGTGTACATGACACAGCGCCATCTATTTCCGAGCTAAGCAATGAGGCTTGTGTTACGGATACTAGTTGGTTGATTGATATACTACATAATATACTTTTTTTGTAAATACATGACATATTATACATAGATACATCCATGACTCGGATACAAATGCTTATGCTCATCACACAAACATTCGTACCAGGATTCGAACCGCTGGACTAATTGGGTCTTAAAGAAAGAAAAAAAAATCCGATAATGATTCTTACCTTGTCTAAATCAATATCACCGATGGGGAACCATTTGCCGATGAAGACCACGACTGGTCTGCCGAGGCGGTCCACGCCGCTCTGGTACAGGCAGCCGATGCCGGAGATTTCACTCAGATCCTCTGTGCGCGCGCGTCGCAGGAGTCGCTCATATCTGTGGAAAAAGAGGTTATATTATTACGGAGAAATACAGCAACTATTAGACCGACCGGACCGATTAGGTGGATTGACGACTTGGTAAAGGTAGGTGGAACCAGCTGGATGAGGGTGGCCCAAGACCGGTCGTTGTAGAAATCTTTGGAGGAGGCTTATGTCCAGCAGTGGACGTCCGTCAGCTGACATGATGATGATGATGACGGCAAGTATTAGAAGTTCATTCTAACGGATTATTCGAAATATTCAATTTTACTAAGAATATAATGTAATAGGTAGAATAAAAGGCGCAATACGATAAATTTTGCACCTTCGTTTTATAATATTACAGAAGACACTTAAATAAAAATAAATAAATATTCCTGGACATTATGACACACAGCGCTATCTAGTCCCGAGCTAAGCAACGAGGCTTGTGTTACGGATACTAGTCGGTTGATATTCTACCTATACTTTTTTTTGTAAATACATACATATTATACATAGATACATCCAAGACTCGGATACAAATGTTTATGCTCGTCACACAAACATTTGTCCCTACCGGGATTCGAACCCGGGACCCTTAGCACAGAAGGCAGTGACCGCTGGACTAATTAGTCCATTTTTGGTCGTCATGTTGCATGAATAATATATATTCATAGTCACCAAGCAAAGATTATTATATTATTGTTTCGGTTCTCTCTGTAGATCAAAACTCGACGACCTGATTGATTATCAATTATTGACGATCAATTATTTCCCAATATTTTGACATGTAAATGAGGCCAATTCGATTATTGTTATCAAAAAAAATATCGGACGAGGAGAAAAAGCTCGCTTCCTTTCCTTACGCATCGAATAAAAATATTCTCGATTCAAAACCAATAAACACATAACTATTTATTTTTATTCGACGGTTCTGACACAACCCTGGCCTAAAAAGCTGGTACACCGTCCATTATTCTGGGGACTGTGGCTACGAACAGTTTTTTGATAATATATCCCAAGTATGGGGATCAATATGAACTGGTCAGTTGGTAGCCGTCTTCGCAAACAAGTCTATTTTGAGCTGTAATATCCATGATTGACGTTGACAGTGAATCGAGTTTCGGGTGGCAAAGGTGATATATATATCTAAATCTATATTTATATATAAGCTAAGTTTATACATGACTTATATGGCTTTTCGGAAAATAATTAAATATTTTTCTGGACTTTATGACACAGCGCCATCTAGTTCCGTGGTAAGCAACGAGGCTTGTGCTACGGATACTAGTTGGTTGATATACTACATAATATACTTTAATGTAAATACATAGATCCATGACTCGAATACAAATGTTTATGCTCATCACACAAACATTTGACCGTACCGGGTTTCGAACCCGGGACCCATAGCACAGAAGGCAGTGTTAACTACCGCTGGACTAATTGGGTCGTCAAAAAATTACAAATCTATGATGTAATGTAAACGATGCTATTAATAGCGTGCTATTTTTGTTAGCTATAGGTACATTGTGTTGTATTGGACAACTTTTTTGAATAAATATGCATAATAGGTGATTAGAATATTAATATCATCTATTTTTATACGGAATTCAGATTAACATTATTCAATATAATATACCTACATGTATTACTCAAATAAACATTCCGTAAGAAATTATCTAAATGACCACATCTGTTGCGTAGTTCAAACTATACCAGACATCCAACAAATAGCTATTCTGTTTAATACTATCTAGTGATGTTGAAGGCCAAAAATAATAGTCTTTTACTATTATTTTTTACTTAATAACTTCCTCGTAATTCATTAGCGTTATAAAGTCGCTATGAACTATACGTATATCGTTGCAATTTGCAGTCGCGTGCCCACTAGCCGTTTATAAATGGACGTGAAAATCAGCAGCAATGGCAATGTACAATGCCATGCAATTTACGCAATATTGTAATGTTTTCTGCTATTATTACGTGCCGGAGCTTATTTACCCTTGAGTTATTAAAAAAATATGGAAATAAGACAGCTTGAATTTGACGTCTGTCATCTTAATTATGGCGTGATGACATTACGAAAGAGAATTTACGAAATTCAGCGAATTCAGACACAGATTACAAAATAGTAATTACGTCATTTATAACTATTGTTGATTAATTGATAATAACTCCAAATTTATTTATATGAATAGATTTCGACAAATGTCAAAACAAACAGTAAATTCCTACGCGATTTACATGTAGGCTTAATTATACTATTTTACTTCTAAAGCCAATGTCAAATAGAAATTAGATTGTTTTTATAATTTTGGAAATCGATGGGGATGTGGTTGGTCGGTAGTAGATTTTCACTTTTCATAAATCTCATAGGACCAACGGAACATAATTTTACGCTCTGATAATTTAGAATTTCTAATAATTACGCAGCATAACTAGGCTTATATAACAATAAAATCAAACATTAATTTATACTCAGCAATTAAAACTTACAAACCTAATATAATTTTCGGCAATCTAAATTATACTCTAAGAATTTGAAGACTTGACTTAAAATTGCGTGTCAATATAAAATGTATGGATTCGAGAAAATATGTCGAAAAACAAACAGAAACGATTAACTACGTTTGTTTGTTCAAGATTTAAAGTATTTTAATTGGGATCACATTGCAGGTAAGTATATTGTTATTTAACAAATACTTAGCGTACTAGAAATAAAATAAGTGACAAGTAGTTTACCATAAGGAAGTTATAATAGTTGTAACACTGTTTGATTATCTGGTCAAAGATATCCATCAGTTTTTTTTAAATTATTTTTCTGAAATCTATATGGCAGCTTATTGGATTTTTTTTAAATGCATGACTAAAATCGTATGACCTCCTTGTATGTAATCTCTTTAAATAAGTTATGTATAGTGTGAAAGAGATTTTTTTTAAGGGAGGTAGAAGTGGTTGAATTCGAACAGCCATTACTGGTTCTTGTGTACGTGTGTAATGGTCTTTGGCTAGTATATTGATGATATTATTATATCTTTCATACTAATAATTAACGAAGTACCTCGATAAGAAATGCTCGCACATTAACGACATTAGAACACTCGCCATTACGTTGCCATAAAAAAAAAGTCTTAATGACTTTTCGAAGTAACACTTATGAAATTAATGATTAATGGCCTCACGGCTGCGTTACATTTAGGAGTTATTTTTGGAACTAGAGTATGTACTAATAATAATTTCAATCAATGAAACCTACGTGTTGTAGGTAGCATGGACGTTTTTTTATAGGTCCATGGTAGGTAGTTGTTTGAACATATGTTCGTTCGTAGATACGTGTATTTTTACATGTATTCCATTTCCGTATACGATAGTTTGTGTAGGAATTTTTCATGCGTTTGACGTCACCGCATTGAAACTGTGTCATGGTTTCCTGATGGGAAATTATGGTAGTTTGACGTTTTCCACAACATATTGGCGAAAATCGCCAATATGTTTATGTAAATAGTGATGCAATTTGCTTTGTTGTTTAGTCAGGTTTCGTGAGCAACAAATTTCAGCTGGAGTGCACTTGGCATATCACCAGCAAAACCTCCATGAACCTAACAAGAACCGATCAAAATACGTCATAATAATATTTTCAATAAAGTTCAAAATGTTTAATCTATACTAATAATATATACTAGAATGCTTCAATATCCGTGATGAACATAAGCTAAGATATTTAATTTAAAAACAATTATCGATCCGTATAAAATTTTCGAAAATGGAACCTTAGCTGTGAAAATGGAAGTTTGTTGTTGATGGAATGTTGCTTAGTGCGAAAACGGGACGGGCCACAAGTATAAAATAAAGTCGCTATTCAGCCAGTAAAATTGATTGGGTACAAGTGATTGCAGCGCCAATAGTTCCTCAATCTACCGCATAACTTGCATTTTTTTAATACAGCAACAAAAAGGTTTTATATCATAAAACTGAGTTACATAACACTGAGTACTGACTGACATTGTATCACCACACCTGATTAGAAACCTATGATCATATAACGACTATCAAAATGACCATAATAAATATGACATAAAACAGAACCACAGTCGGTTACTGATTATTATGTTGTGAGCACTTTATGGCTATACATATGTTACAGGTAAGTTCTAACTGTTATGTAGACGGCTTCTCCTCATATTGAGGTAAAAACCCACACTCCCAGGACTCTTCATCAGATGCCTTTTGCTTTTTGAAGGTTTCGCCCTAGTTGAGAAAAATAGCTTCGTATTTTGCCAAAGTAAAAGTTTTTTTAAGATGTTTACTGCCGTATTCCTCAAGTAGGCTTGCAGAATTCATAAACTTGATTTAGGGCCGGGTTTGTTTCTGTCAGTAAATTCATGGTTGCATTCTGTAGTTTGAATTCGAATATTGTTATAGGAGATTGATTGGTGGTTATATTAATTTGCTATTGACCCTTGTTATTCCTTTAAACATGGGACACGGGCACATTCATATAAACATACCATCACTTCTGAACCCTCTTAAAGGTCAGGCAGAGGTATATTTAACACACTCAGTTCGCTAGTAGAAATGCGTATTTAGATCCGATGCAAGACGAAGTGAGTTTATGGCATATAATCGTACTACTATTAAGAATTGGTGAAAAAATCAAATAAGTACCTACTCTTCTCCAGACCCTTATTATTCGCTAGAACAGTACACTCGTGCGAGTGTGGAGAATTTCTTAATCTCAATGCCGAGGTCTCAAACCCGACCTTACACGCGTATTAATAGCGAGTAGTATACTAACGCATAGAAATGCTAATTTTACATCACAGTACATTGCCAGTGGTGTTCGGTCGTAGGTAGTCATAACTGATATGAACCGCCCGACATTGTGGATGCTAAGCACAGAGTACATTTATATTGATGCTAAGTGCATTACGTTATGACGTGGTCTGCCCGCCGTGAGCTCAGCAGCTGATCCATAACTTGAATGCCGCATGGCGGTGGAAAAACACAGCGTTCTATTGTTTGTAATTAATAATCTGTGTAAAATACCACGATAAAATCGCGAAGTGCAAGAAATTAATAAGGGGCAGATTTCAAATACCAATCGTCTGACTTACGGTATTTAATAACCTTTTCAGAGGTATATGAATACATTATGTATCTTATAATAATTAATTTATGTAAGTATTTCTCTTTCCCAAATTATTATACAGCAATGTATATAAGTGTTTAGCTGCATAATAAAATAATAATCTATACTTAGTTATACATTAAAAATAGTTCAGTACCTTTTCTCCTCCTCTTGCTAATTTTCTTTTCTTTTTGTTGGATGTAATTGCCGACGGTTTGTTTTATCGACAACATTTAGAATAGTTGGTACCCACATGAAGCTGTTTCTTCAAGCAATTTTCATCAGAGATTCGATTATATTCTATAGCATGATATTGCGTAGCTGGTAGTATGTTGGGAGAGTAGGGGTGGGGTTGTCTGATGGCGTCAACGCGTCGCCCGTCCTGTGACGTGTGACGTCATAGCTTTCATTACATACCCAGCCCCACTTAGAAGACGGTCATAGAGTGAAGTCAGAACGCTTTATCGATGCTACTGTGGGTAGCAGTATATAGCCTCTTATTGTGTATCGATTTGTTTTACATGTATCTAGGATTTATTTTGTAGGTGTGGTCGCCTTCAACCTGTAGCCTATTAGTTTAAGCCTTACGTTAAATGTCAAATCCCACCAATATTATTATACCTACGTGAGTTTGTATAGTTAAATGTGTGGATTTTCTGATCTTCTAATACACAAAAACCTATAAAAATGATTTTAATGGAAATTAGCATAGGTAGATATGCAGTTTAATACCTGGATTTACACATAAGCAATTTGATCTATATAGGTACTATGACGGAAAAGCCAAGGGCGGAAGCTAGTAATTTATAAATAAGTACCTCTGGCTCAATTTTATTTTTCATTTTTAAAGTTTAATCGAAGCGTCAACAATGCATGTTCCATTTTAGCCATGCATGAAATAAAACTCGTCATACTGTGTAAAATTGTGGTAATTGGTGTTGTTCTATTTTTGAATGTTTGTGGTATTGGCGATAGTGACGTGCATTTGTAAAAAAAAAACAACTAATATTTACTGTACCATTATTTTATTAATGTTTAAAAAATATTGTTACGTTTGCGTTCCATTTTCAAACGTGTTTAAATTTTATAAAAAGTTGGAATATAGAATAGAATACCTCTTTGCTTAAAGCATGTTTTTTATTTATTTATATTGAGAATTAGGCTTGGTTTCCACCTAAGTCTAGTTGCTTGACACATTACGAATTGCTAAAAAATCACTTTTCCTCCTCTCTCTTACTATACTTTTGCTGTGCCCGACAGGTCCATAATTGTATCTAGAACTAAGCCTTAACACCTGTATTTATAACATTATGGAATGCAATAAATTTGAATTGAATTGAATTGAATTGAACTGTAAGATCAAATACAGGGAATGTTTGTTATGTGTAGAAATTGCGCACGCTATGTGAATATCCAAACAAGACGTGTCTGCGTTACAGCCGCGGATCACAGATAGATGGGTACCTACACCTAGACACTGTCCCACTGCTGGGCATTGACCTGTTTTCATTTGAGTGAGTCCAGCACGGTAAGCCTAGTGCCGGTTGGCAGTGTGTATATGTATGTATGTAGTCTATTATGAACATCCTATTATGAAATTCTCTCAACCCTGTTACTTCTGCAAGTTTTTTTACTATTTGAGTATCTATGACATGTCTTTATATTCTATTTTTTTTTAATATAGGCTGCTCCCGAATCGGTGCGGCGATACAGAACATGTTGCTAAAACAAATTTATGTCTGTTTATTAAGTAAATAGTTATTTTTCTTCAAAGAAAATGAACTTATAAGAAATATTTTAGCCAAATTACTTAGCTATCGCATTAGGTTTCTAAACCTGTAATAATAGATTAAGAGTTTTTAAATAAATTAAAAAAAAATATTTTCGTTGACGAATGATTCAAGACTCCAAGACCAATAAAAACTTTTCAAACAAAAGTTAGTATCGTCCACATAAAATTCAACGTAAAAACGGTCGTCGGGCTATTAGACGAACGGAACCGATGACGTCATAAATGTTTCAACATTTATGATGTCTAGGCTTTATGTTCGGAACATGAAAATGCGTCAAACAAAATTACGCTGGAAATTTGAAGAGGTTACAGAGCTGAAAACATCTCTCCTCTTGAAGAAATTTCAACTCACCAACTAAAATACCTATCCTATATCTGTATCCATAATATTATAGAACATAAAATTATCTTTATTGGAACATATTACATCGACATCGTAGATTACCTATAAAATATTTATATCGTCCCGAAAACCCAATAAACGGGCAAACTTGACCCGGCTCAACGGAACGCGAACAGAAATCGTATTAACATTGTTTCTTGTAGTCAATTTATATAAAACTAGCGACCCGTCCACCCCGGCTTCGTAAGGAATGTTCTAATCTATAAATATAATAGATATGCATGCTTTTAAACTATCCAGAAGATCTTTAAATGATAGTGAAAACTGTATCAAAATTTGAGACGGTCTGCGAACAGCGACTGTATTATTTGTTTATTTTATAGTATTTATTAGATTAGGTACCCGCTTTAACGCATAAAGAAATTGATACAGACACAGTAGAAAACTAATTGTGATTCTCTTTGGAGGATCGTAGGTATACGATCGATTTTGTGATTTTTATATTGTTTAAGAGTATCTATGGAGTTTCTTGCCGGTTCTTCTCCAGAAGACCTACGACCTCCATAAGAACTATGCAACTAGTTTTGACATTTCAAAAGTACCTTTAATATTAGTCTAATTGAAATTAAAACATTTGACTGTGATACCGACTCTAAGAGAAAAGACAGAAAAATAAATTTGAACCAAATTTAAAATTGTGTTGGCTCAATATACGATAAATAAATAATAATAAATAAGCTGATTGACAGCCGAGCCAGTTGACAGGGATTTAGACGGAGAAAGAGCGGAGGACTTGATGAACGAATCACTGGTGCTGTGCTGCTATTTAATTACAAATATCTTAGCTATACGCACACCCAACAGCGAATAAAATAGCAGCTATTAATAGCGATATTCGACGCGAATATCCATTCAAAAGCAATACAAAACCCGCCCTGAAATAACACGCGATAAATTTCCCAACTCTCGACCTATTTCCGTAGTGACGTATAGCAGTATCATTCGTTTTCACTAAACGTGTATTTTGTAAAGCGTGCTACTATGTTTACATCGTTGTTCTTTTGTCATAGTGGTGTATAATTATGAATTATGGTATTGTGTTAATAGGTAATGCTTGGAGGAAATAATTATGATGGACTACTTATTGGTGAATCGCACGGCTTAAAGAAACGATGCATACAAACCTCAAACTTAACGTAGTGTCTTTTTGAACAATATCGATAACCGAAAACGAAATTTCTGACCAACAGTAGAAACAAGGAAAGGTTTTTTTATTGAAATATACTCATTATTTGCTTGAGCATAGATAAGAAAATGTACTGAGATGTATTATGGTTCTTACGCTAAGATTCTATTAATCTTAAGTTAAGATCAAACATTATCGAATAATAATGTCTTTTTCAGCTTGAAATTATACTAGAAATGACAGAACACCGCAAAAAAAAATAAGGCATAACTACAGTATATCCAAATTAAGGCTTTTAAATTTTCATAGCAAATGAAAACCAAGCTTTGTAATTAAATATATCCTACTAGTAAATCAGCAATATTTAAACGGTCAATCCATAATCCGTTTAATCAGTTATTAACCAATAATTATTTATATTAATTTAGGTTATCCGTTTAATCGGTTACCCTTTGACACGAACCGGACTTCAGTCTTCGAAACTAGAATAAATTTTCCTTGTACATCGCTATTATTCAGAAGTTAAAACATATCATTTAAGTGAAATTGCCTGGGCGATCCAATTAGGGTTGTATAAAATGTATATAGTAACAGGGTTGTTATAATAAAAGGGCTCCCCCGAGCTTGCCACTCGGGGGTAGACTGCTTTAATGCCATGTCTGGGTTGAAACCTTCGCCGAGTTTTAATGCTACGCTCTTATGCAAGGTTGTTTTATGACGCTGTAACCTTAATTTTAATGTTATGTATAACAAGAATATTGCTGTTCTCATTTTTATGAATATACGTTTCTGTTCTCTCGAAGATTGTACAGTGACTTTGATTAATTATTATTATTAACAATTGCAGTAGGTACATGGGTAGGTTTCTAATTTAGACGTAAAATTACTGATAGTACAATTATAAAGAGTGCAGTTCTGATCTCATTACTAGGTTACTGTATAACCTGTATGAAGGAGTGACTGTTCCAATCCCTTACTTAATTGGTTACAAGCATATTTTTGTAACCTATTAAGTTTATAATGCTACAAATTATGCTTGTAATAAGTAACATATGTATATTCCTTAATAAATTAAAAGAGATTTTGTTCCCATATAAGAAAAAAATAATATTAATTGATTTCAACGGAAAAGTCAGTTTATATAATATATATGTAGACTGCAAAGTATCTATCTGTCATTGCTCTCTTAGTCTTCAGATGTTTCATAAATTATGCACATTCTTATGTTTATCGCGACTGACCCAAAACTATATTTAAAAAAGAGGTCACAAAGAGTCGCCGGTCAACGAACAGACCGCAGCAAGTTCAGATAATAAAAGATCCATCGATCTGCAATTCTGTTTCTAGACAAATCAACAATACCTTCGTAATCAATAAAACAAACGAGAGCGTGAGATCATTCATTACACTCACTCCTACAATGAAAGCTGATAAAAACTTAATGTCAAACCATAAATTTTCTCATTAACCTACTCTCATTACTTTTTATGCTGTGACAACTCCATATAAAAGTTAACTACGACATAATTATAAGTACAATTTTAACAGCTGACTAATTAATTAGTCATGTTTTTACAGGCGGCCAATATACCTTGACACGTCGCGGCAGCGCTGCTAGTAAGAGAGAAAGAGAAAAAAAAACGTCAACAACTTGTTAAATAGGGTATTTGACAAATGTTTTGATTATATAATTAAACACTCTGGCTTAAGAGAAAAGTATCAGTCAAAATAAGAATACTACATTTAAAAGAATAGCTACGTTATAAGTATTTCATTATTATTTGTCAACACAAAACTGAGACAACACTTTTGTTATTTGACGTCACATGCTAGTCACGTCATACTAACTCCAACTTCTTTCAGTATAATGATAGTTTTGCGGGACAAGGACAGAAAATACCCCCTCCAAGCTTAAGTCTTTATTTTTATTTATAAATTTCATATTTTTTTCACATATATTCGCCCGCTGACGCTCGCTGCGAGAGGACGTGCCGCTCTGCGCTGCGCTCTCTCCCCCGAACGCCCTACGCTGTGCTCCGTCGCAGCGATCTCCGTAGTCGCCCCGCCGGCTACATCAGATTAATAATAGTTTCAAAAGCTGCCTTTTTCAAGGCGGTGGCTGATTCTAATATTGTCAAAAACGTTTTTGCCCCCTCAGGGTAAAACCACAGTTTCGTGGTCCTCGGTGGAAACCTAACGGTGTAAACCAAACCGAGTGGGGCGTTGACCCAATACGCCCGCCGCGCCCCTTCAGGGCAAAGCAAACCATTGGAAGGAGCTAGGACCACCGGCCTTGGGGGATCTCCTAGTCGACCCTAGCTCTAACCCCGTTCTCTTCACAGCTTCTCTAGTACTTTGGGTGCACTGCGCCCACTGTACTGGAGCATAGGAACCCGTTCGCACAATAAGACTGGCGACGGGAGACAAGCTAGGGCTCACCGTAGGCACACACACCTCCCTGCCTATACCCGGCAGGGAGGGTTCACACACCTCACTCACCCCCGGGCCCATCCAACCCGGGGAGTTAGTCAAGTTAGGTGAATTTGATATCGTCGGACTCACCATGTCCGACTCCAATCTTCTTCGACTATTGAAGGAGGTCCTCCTAAAGGACCCTGACTTCTTGGCCAAATATGGTCATCTTCTTTCCCCAGAGGAACCCTCAGAGGCTCCGCTAGTCCCGGGCATTGATTGCCCGCTATCGCCAGATGGCGACAATTCCGGGAAATCCGATTCCCAGTCCTTTTATGACGCCGACCTTTTGTCGGCGGAACCGCAGGTAGAGACCCCCTCAACCTCCGCCATTGTTAGTGACGCACGTGCGTCGCAAACAATAGCCCCACCTGTCCCGATGGACACCGCCCGTTTCTCCGAAACTGAGCCCGATTGTACTCAATCGGATTCCTCGGAATCCAACTCTTCCGACGGCTACACAGTCGTCGGTAAGGGTAAGAAGCGTCTCCTAAAGGAGCGCAAAGCCGCCGCGAAAGCCGCTAAGCTTGCGGTTGAAACTCATTCGCCGTCCCCCTCCCCCTCCCCGTCCTCCTCTAATCCCCCCACCTCTCGCCCTCTTACCGCCTCTGCGTCGTCGCAAGTAATCCCCCCCCATCGCCCACAGCCTTCCCAGGCTGTCACCCTCAAGAAAAGTCCCACTCCACCCCCACTGATAATCCACGACAAAAATCTGTGGGTGTCCATCTCGAAAGCGTGTATTGATCGCCGGATCAATTACAGCTATGCGAGAGTCATTGCCGAGGGCATAAAGGTTCAGGTACCGACGCCCAATGACTACAGGGAATTCTCCCAACTCTTAAGAGATAGGAATGTACAATTCCATACATATGCCCTCCCCGACGAAAAGCCTCTTCGAGTCGTAATTCGCGGAATCCCCGTCGAATTCGAGACCCAAGACGTCAAGGATGATCTCATAGAGCAGAACATCCCAGTTACACACGTGCACCGCATGCACGCGGGTAGAGACGGTACCAGATACAACATGGTACTCGTTATCGTCCCCAACTCTAAAGAGGGCCAAGCCATCTTTAGAATCCGTTCTGTTTGCCACATAGTAGGCATTCATATTGAGCGCCCACACAAGGGTGGACCTATTGGGCAGTGTCACAACTGCCAACTCTACGGGCACTCAGCTCGTAACTGTTACGCCAAGGCCCGCTGCGTGAAGTGCCTTGGTGATCACGCCACGTCGGACTGCACACGTCCTAAGAACAGGGACCTCTGCACCGACCTCCCATCTTGCGTCCTATGCAAGACCCAAGGCCACCCGGCTAACTACCGAGGTTGCCCCATGGCCCCCAAGTCTAAAAAGACCAAACGGTCAACCGCCAAACAGCAGAGGGAATACCCCTCTACTGCCCTCCCCACCCGTCTCGGCCCTCAGAGGCCCTCCCCGTGGAGCGCACTGGATAATCACCAGTCGTTCCCCGCTCTAAGACCGTCAAGAGCAGCTGCCAACATCCCAGCGCTCATGTCCCTTGCCCCCCAAACCCAACCCACTAAGGCCCCAGCACCTCTGCCGCCATCTACCTCAGCCCCGGCCCCTCAGGCCCCGGCTGCCCGGGCCCTGGCCCCTCAGGCCCAGGCCCCCCTGGTCTCGGCCACTCAGGCCCCGGCCCCTCAGGCCCCAGCCGCTCGGGCTCCTCCAAAACCTCTCATGGCCTCCTACGTGCCCGCTCCTATGCCGGTCCCAGGAATGTATCCCCCTATTTCCCCGTCAGACGGGAGGACCCTTAGTGCGTTCTCTCTTTACTACTTCTCGTTTGTCAGAGACATTGAGCGTATCAAGCTCATAGTCCAGGAGCTGAAAGCCCGAGAGGGCACTCCTGACGTCATGATGGTAGGGTTGGAACATCTAGACCTGTTCCAACATTACATAGACATGCGTTTCTAATGGATAACATCAGCAACGCAGGTCGCACTAAACCCAGATCCCTAAAAATAGGCTTCTTCAATGCCAATGGCATTTTCGGTCAACGAGATGAGATCGCCGCCTTTCTACGCGACCATCAAATTGACATATTCCTAGTACAAGAGACATTTCTAAAGCCCTCCAAGAGGAACCCTGGAATTGCAAACTACAAAATAGTGCGCAACGACAGGACTAACTCTGGCAAAGGAGGCACCCTCATTTACTACAGAAGATCCCTGTACTGCATCCCCATAGATCCCCCCTCACTTCAGCATATAGAGACCTCTATATGTCGAATAGGCATGACCGGTCATCAACCAATTACGGTGGTATCCACCTATATCCCCCCCTCCTCCACCACTACTTCTTTGAGATCCGACCTCGAAACGCTCCTTGGCTTGGGGAACTCCGTTATCATAGCGGGTGACCTCAACGCCAAGAACATCGCATGGAACTGCCACTCTAACAACCCGAGAGGCAGAGAGCTAGATACTTTGAGCACCTTGCTCAATTTCGACATCATAGCTCCCATGGCACCCACCCACTATCCTCACAACCCAGACCATCGCCCGGACATACTAGACGTGGCCCTCTTCAAGAACGTGAACTTACGTTTACGCTCCCTTGAGACGCTTCACGAACTAGACTCCGACCATCGACCTGTCATCCTAGACTTAGGCCCCCGTGTAGGTTCCCCCGCCGATGACCCAGGTCAAACCGCTCCAACAAAGGTGATCACGGACTGGAGGAAACTTGAGGAACGCCTCAAGTCAACCACCTCCTCCGCGCACCTGGACGCCATTCCCGACATGATCGCTTCGGCCTCCGACGCGATAGGTGCTATCGACTCTCTCACCAGTCACGTTCAGTCCGTAGTGAACGATTGTTCACGGCGGGTTCCTGCGGAGGACGACCTCCGTTGGAAACTACCGGACGACGTGCGTGAATTGATGACAGAGAAGAACGCGGCAATCAGAGCGTACGACAACTTTCCTTGTGAGGCGAACCGTGCTCACATGCGCAATTTACAGCGTGCTGTAAAGAAACGCATTTGTGAAGTACGCGAATCTCGCTGGGACAATATGTTGAGCGACCTGGAGCCGACTCACCTGGCCTTCTGGCAACTCGCTCGGAAGCTGAAGACCGAACACGTGTCCGCTATGCCCCCACTAAATCGTCCGAATCAAAGCCCCGCCTTTGAGGATGATGAAAAGACCGAATGCCTAGCCGACAGTCTAGAGGCTCAATGCTCCCCCAGCACTCAACCGGTCGACCAGGCTCACCTCGACAAGGTGAACGCCGAGGTCGAACGAAGAGTCGCTCTCCCACCCCCTCCTCCACTAACCCCAGTAGGCACCCAAACTCAAGTCGACGACCCTGTCCCCCCCGCCACCCCCGAGGAAGTCCAGTTAATCGTCAAAAAATTACGCCCCAGGAAAGCCCCCGGATCAGATGGTATCACCAATAAGGTGGTCAAACTATTCCCCGCTCAGCTCATCATGCTAATGACCAGCATCTTCAATGCGGCACTAAGCAACAACATCTTCCCGCAAACCTGGAAATGCGCTACCGTCATCGGTATCCACAAACCGGGCAAACCCCGCTCCGAGCCTACCAGCTATCGCCCCATTAGTCTTCTCAACGTACTTGGGAAGATCTACGAAAGGCTTATCTACTCCCGACTTAAGGATTTTGCCGAATGTAATCATCTTCTCCCAGACGAGCAGTTTGGTTTCCGCACCAAACATTCTTGCCCACAACAAGTGCATCGCATCGTCGAACACATCAGTGCTGGATTCCAGCGCGGCTGTATGACGGGCATGCTATTCTTCGACGTAGCGAAAGCTTTCGATAAAGTTTGGCACAACGGCTTAATATACAAGCTGTACTCCCTCAACGTGCCAGGCCGTCTCGTGCTTATCATTCGGGACTTCTTATCGAACCGTAGCTTTCGCTATCGTATTGAAGGCGGCGCCATGTCGTCTCCTCACCCGATAAGCGCCGGAGTCCCTCAAGGCTCAGTGTTATCACCCCTCCTCTTCACGCTATACACTAGCGATATCCCTAAAAAAGGCAAAACACGATTAGCTCTTTTCGCCGACGACACGGCTATATATTATACCGGCACTAGTCCGGTTCACATCGCCAAAATCCTCCAATCCTCAGTCACCGCCCTCGGCGAGTGGTTTAGGAAATGGAGGATTGAGGTGAATCCCACCAAGAGCGCAGCTGTCCTCTTTCACCGCAAGAAAGAGAATCATTTCTCCACCCCAGTTCCTCCGATTTCCCTATTCGGCAAGCAAATCCCATGGGAAAAGCAAGCCAAATACCTGGGCGTAATACTAGACAGGAAACTTACGTTCCGTGAGCACATAAGGTCGGTGCGCGGACGCGCCACCTTCGCTCTCGGTCGTCTGCACTCTATCCTCAATGCACGGAGTAAATTGTCCCTTAGGTGTAAGGTGAGAATCTACTCGATGTGCATCCGCCCCATCATGACCTACTCGAGTATCGTATTCGCACACGTCGACGGTCCCAGCATAAATCGTATGCAAGTCATACAGAACCGCTTCATGCGTAAGGCCACGGATGCCCCGTGGTTCGTGCGCAATAAGCAGCTTCATGTAGACTTAAAACTGCCCACCATCAAGCAGTACCTAAAACGTGCTTCGAAACGATACTTCGAACGCGTCCCCCATCACCCGAATCCCTTGTTAGTCCAGTGCACCGACTATAGGCCCTCCGCGATCAGTTCGGTACGCCGCCCCAGACACGTCCTCTCTTATCCAGACGACGAAACCACTCTTCTCCAAGAGTCAAATCCCGAGACCAGCACTCTCACACTCCACACACGTCTACCTAAATATCGTCCTCGCCGGCGAGGCCCGTCGCGACGTCCAGTAAACGTTCCCTCCCGTCCCTTGCTCGAGCCGGCCCGCGCCGAGCCTGTAGCTTTAAATTCGCCCCTAAATAATCAAATCCATGATCCAGCCGTCCCTAGCTGTCCTCTCAGCAACGCCCTAAGCCGAGGTCCGAGCCCCATTCGGGGGCGCCCTTAGCTGCTGTTGCTTAAATTCTAAGTTAAGCCTTGGCTGGAGGCACTGTCTGGTGCTTCGCCAAAAAAGTCCGGTTACATTGTAAAAGCTCCCTCGAGCTAACAATGAATGCCATACAAAAAAAAAAAAAAAAAAAAATTCACATATATTGGTATAGCTTTACTTCATCTTTCTAATATGTAGTATACGTTATATACGTAGTTTTGTGTGTTTTCATTTGAAGCAAAACCCCCTCAATTTAGTTCCAAATTTTGCCACCGGTTAGGATATACTGGTCATACATATGCAACACGATTTAAACGTAATATTAATTTGCGTAAACAATAAAAACACTATTAAGCCTGAAAACAAGTCGTTAGGGCTTAGTTTTCAATTAACTCTTCGTCCACTTTACTAAAATAAAATGAAGTGAATGAACGAGAGACGTGTTAATTTATTGTGCGAGTAGTTTTTTAGGTAATATTCATAATGTTTTTACGCGAGTTTTATATTTTTAAATTTTGAACTCTCGGCAATGATATTTATCGATACATCCAATACTGTCAACCTTTTAGCTGAGAAAATTTTGAATTATTCAATACCAATCCATTTATTTACTATACCAGTCGGGTACAGCAGTTCTGTTAGATTCAGAGGGTAGGAAGACATGATGGTGTATGGAATGTATACTCAAAGAAACAAAATCTAAACACTTTAAAATTCAGATGAATGCATTTGTTGATCTCCAACCGGGAACTGTATAATATTTATAATAGAAATACATTAATTTTATTTTACAATTCGCTCAATGAAAACAGAAGCCTGTTGGCGTTTGGTGTTTTGCCAAATTTTTCATTCACCCAGACTAATAGTATGACCTTCCTATCATAGACCTGACCTATAAATTACAATTGAATGCGCGGAGTTTTTTATTTAATTTATAAGCATTTTGATTCGCGCCGAAATTACGTAGGTATACTTACATTCGTTTAAAAATATAAAATTATTAAGGTTAAATAATAAAAGTTAATTATTTTTTGCTTTTCAGTTTTTCGGTGGTTTAATTTTTTTGATAAAAAGTTTTTATTTTATAATTTTTGGTGACTATTTTTGATTACTTTTAAAATAGCTAGTTACCTTACAATACACAATTCAGCATTAAAATCTGTGAATGAACAATAAATCACCCACATTTGCCGTAGGTTTTTAAAAATGTATATGGAGCTAACTTCAACGTATTTCCTATCCAAAAAAAAAGGAAAAACCAAAATCGAACTGCTCTGTAAAAAGTTACACGTGGTCATAGATTACAATCAATGAGTAAACAATCAAACATCCTCTATTTTCCTACCCTTAGGGATGATCTATTTTTTCCAAATTAAAATTTTAAATTCTTTCCAATAAAAAAAAGAATTATCAAAATCGGACTACTCAGTAAACAGTTATACATAAAAAAAATATATACGCGTCGACTTGAGAACCTCCTCCGCTTTTTGTTTCGTCAGTTGTAAAACAGAGTACAACAGGCGATTCTGTACCTTCTCTTTAATACATTTTAATAGTAAAATCTACTGGCACCTAATTAGGTACTTACTTTTCTTCAGGAGTCTCCTCCAACGGTGGCTGAGGCACATGTGTCGATAAGTCCGGCAGTTCCACTGCCATCGTGTCCATTGCCATTTTTGCACTATTTATTTACACTCGCCTTATTATAGTCACACACATGGAGAGATGACAAATCGAAATTCACTTTTTATTTTCTGTTTTGTAATCTAGAAAACGATGTTAAAACTGTTTGTTATACTTCTGGTATCCTACAACACTTCAATGTTATAAATTTTACAAACGTTACTCGTATCTTAGCAAAACCTGATACTATTAAAAAAATCAAGTTCAGTTTAGTATGCTTATCGAAACGAAATAAGGCTATAATAAAAAATAAAAATCGCTTAAATATCATATGCGTCTACGTGTGTTATCACTTTGTAACTAACTGTATGTCAACAGTCTTTCAAATCTGACGTCGAGATAATGTACAGGAAGCTGTATCATCATTATCAACTACGAGTAGGTATATTTAGGTAGACATTACGTGGATGCAGTGTATTAAATGAATCAAACTCAACTGCTAACTTTTAGTTTAACCAGGGCTCGGGAAACACACGTACCTAATTTACTGCAGGCATATTTTCCAAACCTGCATGAAAATGTATTGAGTTTCATGCGTGCATGAAAGTGAATCTATAGGCTCATAAATATGCATATGGTATATGTTTTTTTCTTAGAAAATAGCAAGCATGAAATACTATTTCAGCATACAAATGCTGAAAATATTTTTATCATCAAAAATCTTACAAAATATTTTGATATTTACAATCTACAAACCTCTAGGGTTCGTTAAGATTATAGTGGATATAAATCTGCATGTAAATTATTAAATGAATGAATTTTTGTCTGTCAATAAGCCTTAAGATTTTGTGCCTACTCTATGTTACATTTAAAACATTTCAGTGGCTAAGTATTACGTATTTATGTATAAATAGAATATACGAGTAAACGATAACATAAACGATTTAGCCAATCCGTTATAGCTGACGTAATACTAGAATCAATAGTTTGAACTCTTTGTTTGTGCGACATCGTAAACTGGCGACGTTTCATGAAACATTGGGTTTTATTTTTCTTAAATGGATATTAATGCTAGAAGTTATATCTTCTTGTAAATTAAATTTAACGACTAATTCTAAATATGTAACTAGGTGCGCTTTATATATCACTTCTGATTTATCTACTCTACACGTTTCAAAAGCGGAATGTGAAAACCTCTTTTTGTTGAGTCGATTAAAAACTCCTTCCTATCGAATGAATATACATTTTTACATTAAGAACCATGGAATTATATTAACACTTAAAACTTAAGCTTATATGGTGCCCAAAAGTAATTTTTAATTGAAAAGCATTTATGAAAAGTATTTTAAAGTTAAATATTTTAGAGTACTCGAAAAATAACACAGCATCTTACTTATTTCGCTTTTATAAAAAATATATAACTACTTTATTGACTTTTTAAATAGATATATACGTAGGTCTATGTAGGTATGTACTATAACAGGGTTATAGAATGGACACTACTGCACTCGACTGACCTCTCCAACCCTAGCTTTCTAGGTTAATCCTCCGGTACATATTTAATACATCATTTACGACCAGCAATGGACGAATATAGACTGATGACGATGATGATGATGAAACTTAATTACAGATTATTGAGAATGATACAAATGCGAGCCTTATTTCTGAAACACCTAAAGGTTACTCACCCAAATATATCACCAAATATAAATACACATGGCCGACAAAAACTAAATCGCCATAGTTAATGTCGTGATCGTTTTTTTTACGTACTACACGACGTTCAAAACAGGTTTTATATACATTCTATAGACAAAAAAAAAATACAATGCAGTATTACGACATACCAATATTGAATTAGCATATGATTAATTTAAATAATTGCGAGACGTACGTACATATATGTATATAAAGTACATATATTGAATAAGATATTTTTATATCTCGACTGAGGACGAACTGGCCATTCACAGAACCGAGATAGAAAACTCGACTAGAACATTCTGTAAATACCATCAGACTGATGAAATCTCAATTGGATCGCTGCAAATAAAGAAAAATCGCTCCAGTCTATCCGTACATTAACTTAAACAGTTTATTGTTCTACCTTCAGCTCACATTGAGGTTACAAGTCCGATAACCAGGCTGAAATACTCGTAAAATGCGATTAAATGTTTTATTGTTAAGAAAATAGAGTGTGATTTCCGATAAATGTGTACTGTTCCAATTAAAAGGCATCTATCATACTTACATGACAGCTGTCAGGTTCATGTAACATTATACAACACAATAAACAATGTATGTTCACCTATATTCATTCATAATACGGTTGCGGTTGTCGTCGGGTTAATTATATAATCTTTGGGCCGTGGAATAGGTAAGTAAGGAGTTAAGTTGTACTTCTTTTATGCATGTAAACACATAGTTTGATGCGCGTGCATGAAAGTTGTAACACGCGTGTTGTAATTATGCATTCGTGATAGGTGCTACAATTCATGTCAGGCATGAATACTCGTGTGTGATACGGATTGTGGGTGATACAAAATACCGAAATTTCCATGTGAAATATGCGTAAATAAGCATACAAAAATATCTTAAAATACACATTAGTTTGTTTATTGTTAGAAGCGCGCAGATTCCAAGTACTACGCCGATGCACCAACTCGTGTTTACTAGATACTTTATTCACGGATAGCTGAAGTTATTCTCAGAATACATTTGGTTTGAAAGCATATTTAAAACGTTCCGAGTGGGTTGGTATTCGGAAGTGGGTTTTTTAAAAAACATTTCATGATTACGACTTGTGTATAACAAAATACGCTTATGAATTATGCTTTACATTTACGTCTTAATAAATAAAGTAATTGAATTGAAGGCTAGTATATTTATTGGACTGTTTGTTACAAGTTTTTAAATTACGAGTGAAACATCTTTGTATGTAACACTCGACCTTGTATTAGAGTGCTCCGCATCACTGCCATTCCTTTCTATACAGAATGCTACGAAATGAAATTTGAATGTCTACGAAATGTTGTTCGTAGCAACTGCGACGACGCTACAATATTAATTATTACGTCATTAAAGTTTTCGTGACTAAATAAATTGTACTGTATTAATTGGGGATAAGTTTTCTTTTTGCTTATGTGTATATTGTCGGTGTGGCAAATCGATCGGTTCCATCGCCGTGTATTGCAGATTTGATACTCTCAAGGGACAAAGTGTGTATCACCCACAGGTAGTTAATATTTGTGTTAGGTATTTATGAATCAGAGTTCAGGAACACACCCAACAGGAAATTATTTTCATATTCATATTCTTATTCATAGTCATGTGCATTAAAATTAAGAGTGTATTACAAAACGCGGAAGCCTGTAATTTATAAACAGAATCACAGATATCATTGTGTAAAAGATTAAACACGCGCAAACGCATTTCTGTCAGCTTGACTGCTGTCATAATTATGTACGTCATTGATATACTATTGTTGACAACGGAAATCGTATTGTCCCTAACTAAAGTTCAGTGAGTAATGATGCGTCATCAATTTACCTATCACTAACCTATATATACTGACCCTCTGCCGGTGGGATCTTTTCCTAGCTTGAAAGGGGTTAGACGGAGGCTGTACTTTACACTGTCAAATTGAATTTGACAGTGTAAAGTCTTCTTACACTTACGCGAATATTAGACATTGAAATAAAACTACTTTTCACGGATTTTATCGCGGTATATTGATATTATAACCAGACGTTTCGGATCCTTTACAGCATCCATGGTCACGGGCCGACTGAGGTATTGGTCGTCTTGAAGTTATAATTACTAACAGCTACCTTACATTTTATTAATGCTTATTGATAATCCGATTTACACAGAACGAGCTCACCGTGTCCTTCGGTCGTGCAGTATTATTCTTGGATTTAGATTTAATAGAATCTATGATGGGTTTCCAAGCAGGTGGTAATACCAAGCCATCTTCTCTATTGAAATTTGGGTGTTTTTTACGCGATAAAATACGTAAAAAGTAGTTTTATTTCAGTGACTGTCAATTAAACTTGACATGTAGGTTTTTTTCCAAATTTTCCTTATACGTCTTTTGTTTCAAAAATTTCTTATATGTTATATATAATTCAACACAAAAAAGATAACAGTGAGTGCGTGAGAGAGAGAGAGAGTATTCGTATTAAAGACGATTCTGATGATTCTGAGATTGATATGAGATATGGTGCTTATCCCACAGCTGTGTGACCATATCTAGTTTTATTATTCTGTTTGTTAGAGTAATAGTTTATGAAGGTGACCTTTTTTCTGGCAATATTACCTATACAGCAACACGCTTTTAATAAAACCTTACGAAATGAGAATATGCAAATGAAAATATGCAAGTATGTTCTTGAATATGTTTTTCTAGAACAATCTTGAAGGCTGCACGAAGTACCATTAGCTTTATTCGTCAGTCTTATTACTTTTTAGAATGTCAAACAAACTCGTGTCTGGACTGCCAGTGCAACAATATTGCAAAAAGTATTAATTAAAAAACTTGTTTCTTTCTTTATAATGCCAGTCTTTTTATTTTTCAAATATTTACGTAGTTATAAATTTATTTTATTTTTTATTTGTTTCAAGTTTTTTATTTAGAAAACGTTTTTATTTACAAATTATATGTTTTATAATAATAACAACTTTACAGTTCTTTTTTTTATTGTTTTCTACTTGGTACGTTAAACTCATAGGAATTATGTTATTAAATATTGGGAAAACCCACAATTTAATAACATAATTCCTATGAGTTTAGCCATATTTGCAGATTTTACGTAAATCTCCTATGACAAATGTTTACACTGTTATGCAGGCAGCCACGTCATTGTACTGTACTACTACATTATTCAAGCTATTATTAAATAAAACGAATGAATCATATACATTACAATATTAAAAACAAACACTGTATGCAATATGTTGCAAACTATTTGATGAATGATTCGTCGCATTACAACCGTTTAATGTTGTGTAGCACTCAAATAAAGTTATCTCTTGAATTCGAGATAGGTATATGAGATTTTCAATAAAATTGAATGGGTAGTTATTCTAAATTAATTATAATTTTTCATGGCAGTATGTCGTGAAGCCATCACCACTCACGACCCGGATTTCATGGAAGTACCAAATCCTCAATCCCTTCTAAATTTCATTTTACTAATCGATCTTTTTAGTCTTAAAATCCTTCCTCTAACTTCAAGTCTAAATCTAAACGATTTATCTCGTTGAGAATACACTTTCCATCGTTACTGTGTACTTAGTCAGATCTCTCTAGTTGAGTTTATGCAGCCTTGTCATCCCACATGCTTCTTCGTGTGTGACATTATTCAATACATTGTTGTTGTATTGTTCCATGAACTTTAGTAGCGCTTCCTAGTTATCATTTTAACAGGTATTGGGTACATTTTACCCCCGAAAAGACTATCAGAACATTTCTGAAAGTTTTTCATATATCACTTGAAAAATTTGCTGATTTTCAATAAACTCATTTACTTGTTGAAAGAGAATTAGTTTCGTAGATAAATTAAGAGGACAACAAGAAAGCAAAGGATAGAGAGTAGTAGAGATTCCATGGGACCTAACCATACCGGCGAAATCGGTAGTCCACCTCTGACTAATCCTGCGGGGTTAACAGGCGTGATGGTATGTTGTCAGCGTCACCTTCAAAGGGTAATGAGTTGACCTCGATGTAGGAGATTAAGGGGTCTATTAACATGATTGTCTCCTGACAGGAGTCTATTTGCGTCACACAATAGCGGCACGCAATGACACGCTCATAATTAACTGCACGGGTACTCAACTGGATGCACAGTGAACGACTACGCGTCCAGTCTACTGTGAATATTTTGTATAAACGTGTATGAGTGACACGCGAATGAAGCATTGGATGTTACGAGTAGATAATATTACCACGTAGATTGCAAATATGACAGGACAAGGGATTTTGATGATTACACAAATTTATGTTTGTGAACTTTGAATTTGATACCCTAATAATAACAAATATGTATATAACATAGCGTTTGTAAAGTGATAACGTAGATGCAGAATTTAAGAACCTGAAATACTAAGAAACACAGCCATTTTTACAAGAACTCGCCAATTCTTGAAATCGCCTTTTCCATTAATTCTCAAAAAATAGTTTCAGATTTCACGTCACTATTGTTGTTGTGATTCTATTTATAGAGACAAGATAAACGTTGTAGATAGTAGATACTCATTGAAACAAATATTTATTTATTTTTGTTTATTTTCCATTATGTAGACTGAGAAGCGCAGGGATTGCACTAACTTTATGCACCGAGGCAAATGTTTGAGTAGGTACTCAGTCGAGTAGGGCATGTCGGGCATGTACGTACATGCCCTACATGACCGGAACCCTAAGTCCCGAGACAATGAAACCCGACCTGTCCCAGGGGAATGATGTTAACTGTCTTGGAACCCGTATCGAAATTAATCATGAAATTAAATGGGAGGAGTAAGAAAATATCAGTTTTGTACTTCCTGCCTTGTCAAGCCAGAGACAGGATAGAGTTTAAATGATATTGTCATAAGACAGATGTTGGCAAGCACCACAGATGACAATTAATAAGTTATGGGTCCTAATAATATTACAGAGTACAGTCGTGAAATTCACAATGGTAAAGATATAGAGATCACTAAGCCGCTCTCTTTATTATTCCTTTGAAAATTCAAAAGTCAAACAACCTTATAAACGACTTTAATGCTATCAAAATATGGCACATAAATGACTAACAATTGAAAAATCCAACGTCTAAGAAATGACAATCAATCTGGTGGATTCTTGGTTCAAATTAAAAAGATAATTTGGGATCATTAATTTCTATGTAGGTCAACAATCTAATTATATTTCGGCAAAACAACAAACAGATCAATGTGAACGTTCGCAACTTCTAATATAAATCATATTATTTCAGTTTGACAGTTTGTTATTTTAATGTTCTATTTCACAAACATCCCTAGTTAAAAGTGTTTCAGACACGTGATGCTTACTAATTTGTATGTAAGTTTGAAGGTTTGAGATAAATATTAGGTAGATGTCATTTAACAATTGTATTATGTACTTGTTATATTGTACTTTGTATATGTATGTATGTGTTTAACTGTCGTAATATAAATAATGAAATGCTATCGGTATCTTATTTATCACACGTATTAAGCAGGTCTGCAGGTATCATTAAAAGAGCAAGTTTTATACCACCAAATTGTAATTTAATATCCACGTTTGCCAAATTCAATTCCAAGCTTTACTTTAATGGTTCTTTGTTTCCTTTTTCAGGAATAGATTTTTAAAAATAGTGTCGTTTTCTTAAATGCGTCAACGTTTGCGTTTGCGTCTTAAACGAAGGTAAAAATAGCATTATATTCGTTTCCATTTCAAGCGAGCAAGAGTATTGAAAGTAGCAAAGTTGTTATCATTAGTCATACTTTGGAAGTAACAGCGTCGATTGATACTGCGATATTGAATGTGGATTTCAATATTGATTATTGGATTTTTATTTAGGTAGTATTAGTAAAACAAGAACATTGAGCAAATGTATGCTTTTGTTTTTATCAATATATGACACCGATTGATGTTTTCCTAAATCTTTACATATACTTGACCATTTTAAACTTGTTTGCTACATACTTCTGGAGATTCTATTGATCAGATTTAGGTTATTAATATATTACTGCTAATCAGGAAACAATTGTCAAAATTGGAGTCTTTTAATTAATATAAGTTTAGATGTTTTAAACAATAACTTTGCGGAGGCTACCTTAGATACCTTAAAGACTATCAAGAACTATGTGTGTGTAGAAACCGAACTAACTTACTAGATAAGTAAGTATGGTTTTATCAAAGTGTTTATGTTCATCAATGAAAACGTTTTCCTAATTAATGAATAATTACTTCTAATACTAAGAAGCTAGTTATGGCTCTATACGTCGTTAACAATGTTTTTTCAAGAAAATCTATTTTAAGCACACGAATATAACCTTCACGGTAACCAGAAGATTACGCCTACGGATTTAAGATTGATGAACGATTCTTGACTTAATTAATTATAAAATTGTGGCATAACGGATGACGATGACTGATAGATTTGGCTTTTATATTATGTAGAAGAAATGTTTTTTTTGGGTTTTAAGCTGCGTCTATTAAACTATGGGATGGATCTCCTCATTTTGAGGGGTTGGGCTATACGTTAGCGTAATGCGCATTGGTAGACTTCACACGGCATCGAGAAAATCTCTCAGGCATGCAAGTTTCCTCACGATGCTTTCCGTCACCGTTTGAGCATGTGATAAATACGCACATAACTTCGAATTCATTGGAACGTGCCTCAGGAATAATCATGCAGTCTTTGACTTCACGCCATCAGGCTGTCTCACCAGTACGGCTAAATTACCATAGTTACTTAAAATTTATAATAAATAGGTACCATATAATTATGTGGCAGCAGCATTAATACTGTTCAAATTAAGAGTTTGTTATTATAAAATTTAAAAATAATATTTAATAAAGATCTTGTAGCCGCGTCCTCGTCTGTGCATATTTATTTTACGTTAATTATGCTTTTGTTCAGCGATTCGAATTGCTCATTTTGCTCGGCGTTCTCAATATACTGATTTCATTTTAAAGTCCATTTACATAACATTTTATTTCAGTAAACAACCTTCCATTGTCCTTTAAATATTAACTAACGTCCATCTACTACTGTCCATTACAATATCGATAGCGTTTTATACTTTTTAATGGCGATAAGGGGGCAAACGAGTAGGCGGCTCACCTGATGGTAAGTGATGACCGCCGCCGATGGACATTTGCAACACCAGAGGCTTGCAAATGCGTTGCGAAACCCCTTAGAAACCGTTCAGGTTTCTTAAATAGGGAGTTGTTGTACTGATAGCAAACGGAATTCCCTTTCTGTCAGAATAGTCACTCCCAATGACCTCTGGTAACCTTACTCATTCGCAGAAAGACAACTATATTGTTGATTAACTGCGGTCTTCTGTAAGGTGGAGGTACTTCCCCAGTCGAGCAGCTCAATTTGAGCGAGAAATCTCGCTATGCCCTACCTCCTATACTTCATTTCTTCCACTAAGTCGTCATCATTATCAACGGGTTTGAAAGTTAGATCAATGGGCATGGATTTATTTAGTGGATTAATCTTGCGTAGTTTTCTTAACCCGTGGGAATTTTACTGCTTCAACTTCAGCTTATATAAGATTCAAGATCAAATCAGGGTTAGATTCAACAGTCAGTTGTTTGTTCTTGTTTTATATGTATGTTTACATATTAATATAGGAGGATATTGTAGATTTATGACAAGCTACGTCTAATAAATTGTCTATACTATAATATAAAGCCATATGTTTTAATTATTAACTTTTTCCTTTTAGTTTTCCTTTACGTATTAGTTTTAATGAATTCGTAAAAGCCATGTTTTGTTTATAGGTAATGTATTTATTATCGTTTGAATATATGTATTAGACGTTCCTGTTAGTTTTCCATTACGATACAGTTTTCAGTACATGTGATTGTTTGAATTTGTCGATTGTTTCACAACGAAAATAATAGCGGGCAGTTTCACAACACTAGTGGCTGCATACGTGAATGTGCACATTCTGCAATAAAAACATTCTAAAAATGGACATCACTGAGCCACGGCAAAATGCGGCCGTAATACCGAATTTTATTGTGTGTAATTACTCGCGTGTACATTAACGAATGTTGTTACAGAAACACATGTGTCGCATATGTTCTATTATTAAAGGAATCATTGCCAATTAAAACTGTTTACGTTTTTCAGTTCCAGCATATAAAAAGGAATATATTTGTTGGAAAAATATATTCTACAAACCAATCTAACAGTACAAAAAAACACATACAATATTTCCTGAGCGATTCACTGAACGAGTAACGTCTGAAAGATTTTTCTTTATACCAACGTCTAAGGTGACATCTCACCAATCAATCGTGGAAACACAGCTGTATAACAAATGTTTCTAGAAACATTAAATAATGATCACTTAATACACTTCATATCCACTGGGCTGTCGGTTACAGTGTGAAACATAAAACTATGTTGTTTATATATGGTCGGGGCTTGCGTACGTGCGCTCTGGTCGGCGGCCGCGGCGCAACTGAGGGGCGCACGGTACCCGGCTACGGCAAGAGATGCGCGTCACGACGCCCCCGTGGGGTAAATTACCAGATAATTTGGGTAATTTATGTGCTCTTCGTTCGAAATTCATGTTTTTCAGCTTCACTGTAGTATTTAGCTTAACGATTTATAGTAATTCATTGTTAGGTATTTCCGCTAATAATGAGTTTATTGTCTAGTTATTTAAAAACGGTAGACGGAAAATTGTGTCTACATTGAACTGTGTAAAATTGGGTAGACCTTGAATTTAACAAAAATAGATAATTATAAGAAATGGAACAGTGAATCAAACATTCATAAGAAACTGAAAGGAAAGGATTACAAGGTAACCTACCGAGAAATAATTAAAGATTTTTTATTAAAGTTCAACATTTTCCTTACCATTTAAAAAGGGTCTATGTTGATTGAGTTATTGTTTAATGAAATAAAGTAGAGTAATAATGGATGAAGCTGGTAACATCGTCGGTAGAAAAATAACATTACCAACGGTAGTTTCAGGGTGCCGCCCGCCTACTCCCTCGCTGGGCGAAGTTGCAGGATCGATCCTAACACCGGTTGCTCGACCACTCCGCCCGACCGCGACCGCTTGCGACCCAACTACGTCATCGATATTCAAATGTTGTGGGTACTTTGTTTTGATTACTTAACAGATTTAAATGATTGATGTTTAGCGTTCCCGTCGTCAACAACGAACCCGTATTTCCACCATAACCGTTTTACCATATATTTGTATGTCGATTCGCGATATAGTTCTGGACACTCTTAGTACTTGGTTTTCTTTTTAGAAGATATTTTTTTTATTCTCTTTATCCTAATATTAATCAATTTGTAATATCAATAACTAGTCTCTACTAAAAATCTCTGAACAAATAATGTGAAATGAAAGGAAAGTCAGAATTCTGAATTTCCTTTGGAGTTATTTTCTATTATAATATTCTCTGTTAGACTTTTAATAATAGTCGGTTGAGGAAAATTGCTATAGCAGAGAGAAAACGACAGATACATTGAGTTTGTCTCCGCTGACGATATGCTTACCTGCATACATCAGTCATCACGAAATTTAACTAATCATAAAGTACTCTCACGCTAAAAAATTCTCTTTCAATTAGCTTAAATTCAATATTACTCCACAGCTGGGTAGCCGTGGGGTTTCCAAATGAAATGTGATTTACAAAATATTTGGTTCTCTAAACCCAACGAAGTAGCAACAACACGTTTAGAAAGACCGCAGTTCTACAGTCAGCTCGAAACGGGAATATTTAAAACATTTACCAGTTACTTTTGTATTTAAAACAAAAGAGACCTGTTTGGAACGAGCTAAGTGGGTCACACTCACACCAGCAATTGTGTGGCAGGGGTGCTACCTAGTACAAAGTAGATGGAAACATAAAACGAGTGGATTCAATATCCGCTTGCGTCAGTGTCAGCGAGTGTGCGGTGACTGTTCTCACACGTGTGACAACCCTATTATGTTTGAGTGAGCACGTATATTGAATGCCACTGATGTGTAAAAAGGTTTAATTAAGAGGAGGAACTAGCGTCAGCAGCAGTGGTGTGCATGACTGTCTAAGGCAAGTGAGCCTAGGTAGTTTTTATTCAGGGTAGGCAGTGCCAACCTCATAATTTTTTTTTTTTATAATAATTTAATATTTAGAGTGTCGTGCACAAAATGGCCATAATATATGTATACATTATGGCCATTTTGACAGATTAAAAACAGTCTAGAACGATTGAAACGAATTAATCTATGTAAATTCGGTAGTTTTTTTTTTATCGCGGTATACGTGTACCTATTTATATTTAATAAGCACGTTACCACGGATCAGTGACATCGGGATTAATATTTTTGTTTTTTTTACAAAGTGTCGTTGTAAAATATTCTTAATAATAAAAACGCGCCAATCTAAACTATCGTTTCATAATTCAACAATTCACAGACGTAAGTTAATTAAATCTAGTCATGTATAGTTACTAGATAAGGTAAGATTAATGTTTGAAATTTCATTGCGTTTCCGCTTTCGCTTATCGCTCTTCTCCTGTCACTGACACACAAGCCTACACAACCACATCCACTTCCACGTCGCGAGCAGCGTGCAGTGAATTATAAAACCGAGGCTGAACGTCAAAGGGCACCGACTAATTAACTAACAGGTACGTTCTATAGTTACGAGAATTCGTAGTACAGTTTGATATAATACCACCACGCCTGCCGACCCGGAAGGGTTAGGCAGAGGTGTACTACATACGACGCCGCTATCCGCAATACTATTTCTCACTAAACGCCGCGTTTAGTGAGAAAACCTGTATGCCAGAGGGAATTTTTAGATGGCATCAAAAATCTACGGTACTTAGCAGGCGTGTTGAAATCCCTCTCAAATGAGAGGAGACCCGTGCTTAGTAAATGGGTTGATGATGCAAATGTGTGTGTTTGCTATCGAAGTGGATGAAAAATAATATAAAATAGATGCTGAATGTTCATATCGCGTGGACGAGAACACAGACTGTGTACCTAATTATTTAATATGTGCAAGTATTTAAAAATGCATCACATATAGCCGAGATAATCACAGATCTCAGTGCAGATAAAACCGAACTCCTTGTGTATTCGTTGCAGACACATTTGTTATACAATACGTAATTAATTTAACTGCCTTCTTGGTCTAGTGGTAAGTGCGACCGCTGAACAAGAGAATTTGGGTTCAATTCCCAGGTCGAGTAAAGTATTATTGGGTTTTCGTATGAGATTCTTAGTAGCAGCAATCTATATTATGTATTTTCTACGTTCAGTAGTTCTGACTGTGCATTGAAGGCTCATTCAGTACAAACGATTATTACATATTTAAATGATATTAAGTATCACAAAACGTCAACACGTATGGTACTCTCATCTAGTATTCTGTCTTAATAGATAAAGATATACAGCCAGAGTCCATTAAGGCAAATCTCTACAAGTGGTGACACTAGAGATGACGCAAGCCTGTAATCCAATCTAATAATGGACTATGTGGATATACGGAGTGTGGACTATTATCTGCTTAGTGCACAGGGAGGAAATTTATATTACGATGTTCGAGTTTTGCCCCAGGTTGAATCTTTTTAACACAAACGATTTTTTTTATATCATCTAAAATGGGGTAAAATAGGCGTGAGTGTATGTATGTATGTATGTAAAACTAGGATTTTCTCCTATGTCGTGGGTGCGTTTACAAATTTTGACGACCCAATTAGTCCAGCGGTAGTTGACACTGCCTTCTGTGCTATGGGTCCCGGGTTCGAATCCCGGTAGGGACAAGTGTTTGTGTGATGAGCATAAACATTTGTATCCGAGTCATATAATATGTATGTATTTACAAAAAAAAAGTATATATGTAGTATATCATCCATTTAGTATCCGTAACACAAGCCTCGTGGCTTACCACGGAACTAGATGGCGCTGTGTAATAATGTCCGGAAAATATTTATTTATTTATTTATATTGTATTCAAACGCATACAAAAATATAGGTAGTATTGTATTTTGTTTTATCTTATTCCGTGCAATTTTCACATTAGTGTTTTTTAATCTATGGTTTCCTTACATAGGGATTTCAACATACATTCTAACTAAACTATTCTAATACTAGAAATAATCCTATAAAATCTAATAAGAAATAATGGATGGTATTTAAAAGTACTTCAATTTATTCCCATTTCATTTACCTAATTTTGCCTGTGTTCCACCAAATATACTGAATGTGCACCAAAATATGTTCATTAAAAGTATTGTTATTACTTATATACACTTTCTTGGTATTCAGATTTGGTTCTGGCACTCGCCGGCCGCTCCCGCGGCACCGCTCGCTTCGCTCGCTCGGCTCGTGCGTTGTGTGGTCGCAGTTCTAACCTAACCTAACCGATATCTGTATTTTGCTGCTCAATCAGTAATTTTGTCGCTCAATCAGTATTTTTGATGCGCGGTTTATTATGTTCCATAAATAATTCCACTTTCATTTCAGACTTATGACGGATCCTTGCGTGGTCATGCAACTTGATTGCTTACCGAGATGCATGACGTCATGCTCCGTTGCAGGAGGCATGATTCAACATTTCTCCTAGTCACCCGGAATTATGAGAAATTTTAATTGACTTTGAACAATTTATAGTACTTTGGTATCTAATTAATCTAATCTTTAAGCGCGTTATTTTCTTTCTTCATTATTTTTATGTGTCGATTGAAACGAACTACTTAAATGCCTTAAAGAAGCTTTGGTAGCCTAATAGTGTGACCAGTGGACTGAGATGTCAAAGGTCTCGAGTTCGAACTCAAGGCACGCACCACTGACTTTTCGGAAGTTATGTGCGTAATTATCACAAGCTCAAACGGTGAAGGAAAACATCGTGAGGAAACCTGCATGCTTGAGAGATTTGTCTTGATGGCATGTGAAGTCTACCAACCCGCAGTAGGCTAGCGTGGTGGACTATAGCCTAATCCCTCTCAAATGAGAGAGACCCGTGCCCAGCAGTGCGACGTTAAATGGTTGATGATGATGACTTAAATGCCACTTAAAAATGTTCATTATCATCAACCCCAAACCGATTAGTCCCACAGCTGGGCACGGGTCTCTTCTCATTTGAGAGCGATTAGTCTTTAGTTCACCACACTAGCTCAGTGTGGGTTTGTAGACTTCACATAACACCAACCGGATCTTTCAGGCGTGCAGGTTCCCTCACAATGTTTTCCTTCACCGGTTCAGGCGGCGTCGCAAAATCAGCCAGGATGTAAAACCGCTTTTAAACCGGTATTATTATTTTTCGAAAACGGTAAATTCTCGGAATACCAAGCTACTCAGATAAAACAAGGCCAAGACGTACATAGAAGACATATAAAACTTTTAATCCATTAAATGCGTTACATGAGCTATCTCTACTGCGACATATGAGATCAGTACATCACTATTCTATAATAAGTACTAGTATTGTATATTTCTACAGTTTGAAACTGTATAACTTGAATCTATACATATTATAAAATGAGTTGTCCTGACTGCTGATTAACTGAGTGACTGATTCATCAACGCAGACCTTAACAAATCAAATGTTTTATTTCAATTAGACTACCTAATATTACAGGTACCTAATTTTGGATTAAAGATTGGTTCCAAAAGGTAGTTCTTATGGAGAAGATCTTTACAATAAAATGAAAAGAAATAAAATTGAAATATTGTTGTTTTCAAATAATTTCAAATTTTGATCATGACATAAAGTTAAAAGCTTATATGAAATTAAACTCTTCATTTTGAATAAAATCCTAACTGGTAATACACAGCAAAAGATACACCTATTTAAAAAAATCAAAAACATTATAACGTAAATATTAAAAAAGAACTGGATCTTGTAAATATTTAATTCGTTAAAAAGTGACGTGTTTATCTTTAACGAAAAATATACGTGTTTATACAATATTATCAACAGGAATTACTTGAAGGCGTTCGTAATGTGTTTTTAATTATTTAAATTCGTATCTACCGTCTTCCGCTTGCGAATGCTTTAATTAACACCTACTTATTATGCAATGTGTGTTTCTTAAGCCTGTAACTAACATTATACTGATTTCCACTACAATCTAGAAAAGCCTTCTTAGTTTTTACAATACAGTCACTTAATTTTTTCTTAAGATTTATAAATAAAAAGGCTGGTTTGTCTAGAATGTTCAATACAATACCAGGCACTGTTGAGTTGACAAACTGAAATGTTATACTATTAGATTATTATATAATCCCCAAGGTCAGGACAGGTCTTCTGCTCTCAAAAACTCTCCCCCTAAAAAGAAAGTCTCCTCCTAAGAAGAGGTTAGAAAAGTACCCACACAGACAATTGTCCCTATTCAATGTGAGAACCTCACATACTGTCGACTTGATCTCTCAGTCATAACGTTTCCTTAATATATTTTCTATCACCATTGAAGCAAGTGATAAATGAATACGCATTTAATTTCGAGGTCCATCTTCACAGTCCACTGGCTTTCACAGCTTCCCTTTGCCTATCGCGGCTTCTCTCACTAGGCTAACACAATTATCATATAACATTATTATACAACGAATACAATTTGAATTTAGCGAAATAAGTGACTTAAAGGGGTCCCATTTTATTAATTCCGTCTCGCTATTCGAGTGAATTAATGTGATTAAAATTAGATAACAGTAATTGAATGTTCATACATTAACATATTATTTACGTTATTCCTACCTATTTACATACATCCTTTGTAAGTATAGTTACATTTAAATCAGTAATTTTAGTCTAATTTTGTTGACTGCATAAAATTTTAAATTTTACTGTGTATGACAAAATAATATCAATATACCGAGATAAAACCCGTAAAAAAGCTTGTAAAAACATCACTTGTGATCATCACGAGGTGTTCCGTTTTGAGACAAACCTTCCTGTTTGCCCCACGGCACGTCGACATTGTTGACAGTTGATAAGGGTGTCGTCACACTGCGGCTATTCTCGTGAACACCAAGATAGCATTGTTTGAGCACACCGACGTTTGACATATTTGTACAAAGCTTTATTTATTAAACTCAAAATATGTAGGGCACTTATAATAAATGACGCTGAGAATTGCTTTTAACAAAACATCACGCTTGATTCCTCAAAAGGTCAGGCGGAAGTGTATTTACGTATTATTTATAATAATAACCTGTATAATTAGTTAAGTGGCAGTTACAGTTTACATGTTTACAGTTACATTTACATGACATTAATTTTCTTTTTTGAAAATATTCAAAATATTGCATCAAATAAATGAGGGTTTATTGCAGCCCTGTAGAGCCTTAAGCTTGTCCTTAGTTTTTATAGACAGTTCCTCAATATGCTGATTCTTTCCAAGGATATGTAAAACAATGGCGTGATAGAATCAAAAGATACGACATTATACGCCGTACGCGGATCTAGGTCAAAAACATAGGATTTATGCTAATTAATGTTTTGTTATGTTTATCAATAATCAAGATATGAATAAATTGTATGTTATCATTATCACACAATGTGACTCAGTACTTGCGAACATATTCTTGAGAATTCAGGACCATCTCTTCGTACTGATTTCTTGCACTTACGTCAATAGTACGTTGAAATAAAACTACTTTTTATATATTTATCGCAGTCCAGTTTCCATGGACATCATGGAAGCTGTTAGGGATCCCATACGTCGGTATTAAAACCATAATATAGGTATACTGCGACTGGAGGAGAGCTGAAGAGCCGAAGATCGAGCTTTATGGCAGTCACCAGGAGAATCCAATGTCAAAAACGTTGCTGATGCTGATCATGATGAAAAATAAAATAAAATCTGCGATAAAGTATGTAAAAAATGTTTCATTCCAATGTCTAATTATGGCGCGTAAGTGTAAAAAATGTCCAGTATATATATAATCTATAGTTTTACAGATAATCGTTTCTAAATGATCCCGCATGTGACAGTATTGGGGTCAAGGACGATTTCTGTAGCCGTCGCTGTTTGTAGGTCAGATTTAATAAATGGTTTCAGTACATTATTTAGGAAATTGGTATACATTTTACAAGCTACACTAATTTAACTAACGAGAATGGAAACGATTTTTAAATATGTTTTAATGTATTTTGGTGCGTACCTTTAAACGTTACTGCAGCAGGAATCGTTACTTTGTTTTATTTTTATCAAACTACAATGGGCATAATTTTCTTTATGCGCATATTTACAGCGGATTATTCACTATTTATATGTTCCACTTATATCCCTTTAGGAGCCACTTTCCTCCTAGGATAACGTACACGACGGAATTATACACTTAGTTATTACTGTTTTAATATGTAATTAACTTTTCATTTTATCCGTAGCAGACACCCTGTCTTTGTCTGGGTTTTTGGTTAAGTCCATTTACGTCGTAATTCGAGATCGATCACGCACAGAAGTAAGACTTACCGTAAGAAATTTATTTAGCTATAGGTATGTGTCAAACAATAAATTATCGTAACAAGAAAACGTAATAAAATACAAGGTATGTTCCGCAGTACCGAATAGGTATCTAGCTCAGCGTACACCTGGTATTGGTATTATGTCCATAATAATAAATAAATAAATGTGTTTAGGTGTAGGTACTCACTGGTCTTGGTTGTCGATGCGCGGTCTCCGCTCGTAGGGCGGGCGCGCGGCGGCGGCGGCGGGCGCCAGCAGGCGCTGCGTGTCGGGCGCGCACGCGCGGGCGAACGCCGCCGCCGCCTCCACCGCCGCCTCTTCATCATAAGTTGATGTGTCATCTTCAGCTGTAGAAAAGACCTCTTATTAATAAATAAGATAGAGTTAATTATACCTTATTATAGGCTGAGAAATTCTCTTGCTCGGGCAAGCGGCAGGGTATGTCATGTGCATATTTGCCTATCTTACGTTATACCACGACAGGCAGGATAAATATATATCAGGAGTTATTTAGTCACCTTCTCATTGAGTCAATGGTTAAACAACGTTTGAGTAATAAAAGGCCAACACAAAAGAGTACCTGGCGTAGAGAGTGGTTAGAATTAATAAATAGAAGGTTTTTTTAACACTGTTTCAAAAGCTATGGCTCTTAGCTCAACGGGCAATAAAAAATTGGGTTGGGGAACGACAAGAAATGCGTTTAAATTTCATCATGACCTGTTTAAAACAAAACAGGACAAAGAAAACTGTAAGAACGTGTTAGTCAGAGATCGACAATGATAAAGATTTTTTAGAAGCCTGTAGCATCCCACTGCAGGGCAAAGGCCAGCACACACTTCTTTCACACCTCTCTGCCTTCAGCTCTCAGGGACCAGTCTTTCTGGAAGGAGTCCAGCTCATTTCGCCATCTTCGATAAAGTGATTATTATCAACAAAAGCTGGATATAGTCTAAAACTTTTGTGACCTAGATCTGTAAAGACTAATGTCATAAACAACATTTTTATTCATAAAAGAACCTTCTATTTACCTTGACTAAAACGTCAGTTTTATTTCCTGGTACGTTTGATAAAGAAATGTTATAGCATACGGTATTATGTTTTATTATGTTGACAATACCATAGTTAGTGTATAAAGAAACACATACTTATATAAACACAAAAATCTGCAATGCGCAAACGATGATAAGATCTATTATTTTACTTCCATTACTTTTGAAGATAGCGTGTACGTTAATGATAAAACAAATATTGTAAATGATTTTATACAATTTCGGTTTAACTGTTTACGTAATAAAGGCCATTTTTAACTAAGTTGTCTTGTCACACTCGCCGGAGGTGGTACATTTATTCTATGATAATCATGCTAGTATTAGAAAATAATGATAAAATGAAATCTTTCAGAGGCGGCGAAACAGGCCTTTAAATGAGTAAGACTTTTGGTCATGTAGGATTGATCCGCAGTGAATCATTAGGTGGTCGTTTTTGATAGACCAAGGCTTTAAAACTTGCCGAGAACAAACAAGCTATTGGGCCGCCTGATGGTAACTCGTACGTAACGTACCCCATTTGCAACATCAAAGATGTCACTCGCGCGTTGCCCTAAAAGCTGTTACCCTGAGGGAGTTAACTTTTATTCGACATAGCGTTTCTTTTTTAAAATATCTTACGGCAAGCGTGTATTCGAAAACATTGTGAAAATGCCCTTAATATGTCTATAAGTAGTGGTATATTTTGAAACAGAGCCCAATGAAACGTTACAGCCCTCTCACATGTTGTTTCATTAAATAGTGACAGCTCTGTTAACTTACGATCGTATTCAAACGCCTCATTGTACATCGTTATCTATGACAGCTCCCTAATGTAACCATAGACAATGCAAGATGGCGTCTTGGGAGACACCTGTCACTGTACGAACACTGTTCTTATTTTAAGTTTAAACAATAACTCTAGCACACAATACATTGTATTACTTTATTGTTCAAAGTTATTTGATTTGGTATTTAAATCAATCGGTATATTATCAAATAGCGTAGACGCGGCTTTATAATTTCAAATTGATTTACTTTTGGAATAACGATGTTTTTTCGTTTTTATCAATTTACACCATTTAAAATAAACACTTATTTTTGTAAATAAAATATATTTTTACACGGTAGGTATATAATTTTGTGTGTTTTGTAAACGCGCACAGAAAATATTTCTTTTTATGAACAATATATCCGATTTTTAGATTAAACACACACACACTACCTTTAAATCACTTTTATACTGTTAGAGGCAGATTCCGATAGTCTTATAAATATATAAAAAACACACGTGAAATTTCGAAATTCTGTTGGTAACAAAGTAGGTAAACGGAGAGAGAAATATCTCCTTAAACTAATATAATGTGTAACTTTGTCGAGAGGATCTGTGAAAATGAGCCGAAATTGTCAAATGTTTGTACACAGATAGTTAAGTATGTGTCAGTAATGCAGTAGAATTTGGACCCGTATAGGTACATAAGTATTGTATTAAAATACACAATTCTACAAACACAAATACTTAGTACACAATTTATTAAGAATTGTGCTGAATTAATGATTTTACTTCTTCTTCTATTGATGTTTTGATCGGATAAAAAAGGCGGATTTACAAATATATCCTTATTTCGCATGCATAGATTGGCCGATTTTGTTTTGTTTTATATTTTTATAAGTTTCAAGGTATTATAGATCATAATGCGATTAGACTACCACTGTACCGCATGGTAGTGGCAGGGAAGGGTTTAGGCGATTCCGCAAAGCCGGTTATTGTGATACATTGTAACACTCATACAGGTACCTATAGGTATTATAATTATGATATATATGTACTTAAAAGCATAGCTAATTAAGGCCAATTAAGCTAAAAATAAAACGAAACAAAAAATACTTATCAAAAGATAAAAATATTTGTCCTACTTAAATTTGGAAAAAGATTATTATAGTTCATCAACAACGCAAATAACTACAATATCAGCTCAATCTACATACATACATACATACACTCACGCCTTTTTCCCATGGGGGTAGGCAGAAACAATGAAACAAACAAACAGCTCAATCTAATACCTAGATTGTGGGTGATTAAATACTAGGTTTAAACCTAAGCTACCTTCGATAGTCATACATTTAACCTGACGGCTAGAGCTCTTAGTCCAAGGTTATTAAACTGCGCCTGAAAGATTCAAATAGCAATATTAGTTTGCTATTTTTTTCTATCAGGCGTTCGAAGAATATATTTTTGTAAAGAAATATAAATGTATCCACAAGGTTGGTAAAGAAGCTTACGGCCTTCCTAATGGGCTTACCATTACCTGGTGCCTATTGGGTTACCGTAGCTTAGATGTCGCGCGTTACTAAGCGTGTAGAAACCGTTTAGGTCTCTTATAGGGGAGTTACTAAACTGTCAGCAAATGGAATTCCCATGCTGTCAGAATAGTCACTCCCCTAACGAGTTCTGAAAATACAACAATTTCAACATTGAGCGTACTTCGAGGCTACAATAAGCCGTCAATGCGGACGTTGATGTAAAAATGACATAAGAAAATCTACATCATCTTTATTGGCTTATGGATGCCTGATGGTAGTTGAAACGTGTGAATTACTGATATTCAGCCACATTTGGGTAGACGGGAAAAGATCCCGATCATAAAAGCTTAGCTGTGACATTGTCTCTTTTACATTATTCCTCTGAATGAATAAAATCGTCTGACTTACTATATTTGTTAGTTCTAATAACTTGTTCATAAACCAATCAAAGGGAAGTCACTATTATTTTGAGCTCAAATATAATGTAAGAGATATTATCCTATACACCACTTGGCGCTTAAGCTTAAGCTCTTACCAATGAATTTGTCCACTTAATTTGATGTTTTAATAAACAAAACTGCATTGGTAATGTAACAATCCTAGGTTAAAGAAAGATAAAGATTTAGAATTTTCTGGAGACATCCAGGAAATGCTAAATTGAATTGAGCACTTAGATTTTCATGAGAAGAATAAAATTATCATCACTATTGTTGATATTGACCACACATCTGTTCTGCACAGAAATTCATCCAATTTGAACTAAATGCCTTCGAAAGATTTGGAAAATTAGGATTGGACAGATTAGATTCCCGTAATATACCTATTTGAATACATGTTTAACTTCATCTTTACCTGTTCAAATCAACTGTTTGAAATAAGCCACTCCACATTCACGAATGTTCTAGGTCGTCGTTTTGAGCTGTCATATAAACAATCATTTAATGAAATTTAATATCAAACTACCCACCGTTAGGACGCGCCTTCAACTCCAAAGTATTCACTTTAAGTTGAACTTCCATCATCACAATCACTACAACAGTTATTATAAAATTACACCTTGTAGGAACACCTTACCAGCGATAATCGATAATACTGAATGCGTCAATACATCGATAACCTATTTATACGCATATTTTATCTACGATAAGCTTACCGTACAATCGTCCACTGTAAGTATCATTTCCTTATATTTATTCGCGGTAATATCACCTGTATACGATTCTTTTAAAGGTGAGAATTGTGTGTGTACTTTTGGCAATTGTTATTTTGGACTACATTTATCTGCATTGTATTGATTGTTATCCTGATGTTGTTTCTAAAGTGTTATGAGACATCCATTATTATAAAAACTAGTGGTTGCGTATTGACCGTAATTAATAATTTGTTTTGATCAAGTTATTGCTCCATATAAACTATCTGCGCCAAATCATACATTTCTTCGTTGTAGCAATACCCTTAAAAAGGTTTCAAAGATTTTCCTTTGCATATTATTACCTTTTATATGGATTGCGTATTCCAGAGCATCAGAGCATCCAGAGCATTCAGAGCATCCAGAGCATGCTGCGTTAACGTTTTAATGAAGCATGATCGCTGCTTCATTAAAGCGTTAACGCAGCATGCTCTGTGTATCAATTCATCCCATACTATACATTCTCCACAGTCTTTTGTTCTTCCTCGTTGGTTCCCCATATGACATTCATGAATCTATATTCATCACTATTTTAGTCTGCGTCATAATCTCCCAAATTACTCTGATGTACGATCATAATATTGACAACACGTCATCCTTATGTCTGTATGATTCATCATTTATTCGTAATTCAGCATGTTGACATATCTCACGATCTGGTGTAATTTCAAATGAATTTCTTTGATTTCGAGTAGTGCCGATTTTATCAGCACATTGCTTCAAACCAGATATCCGTAATAGTTCTAAATCTCTACTGAACTTAAAATGTTCTTTCTTGTCATTTATCGTCTACTTCATCATCTATTTAGTATACTACTGCTGGGTAAAGGTCGTAGGTTGAGTGTATATTATAGCACAACTATAGTATACCCACAAATATACTATCGCACTTGTCTCTCAGAAACTATACATTTCCACCTGCTACGATATTGGGGAATTCTTTTTAGTCCATTGAAAAGTTACATTCCTCAGAGGACTCAATTTTATTTTTTAGATATCAAGGAGGGGCAAATGTAAACTTAAATTCGAGTTATTAGCAAATGTATTTACATTTTATCACACAAACTATAGGTTTCACAAAAAAAATATAAACGTATTTTTTTGTTCAGTAACTTTTGTCGTAAAAACAAAAGTAACAAAGTTATAAGCGAGAATTTATAAAAAACTTAGGGAAAAAATCTATTGGCCTCTATAACTTTTTTCTTATCATTTTACGAAAAAATATATGCGATCATTTTTATAGAGGGGTCCTTAAGAAATAAATTTTATATTTTTTTTCCGGTAATATTACAATTCCTATAAAAAAAAAAGTTACATGGCAAAGTTGTAGCTAATAAAAAAAAACTATATTTTTTAAATTCACTACTTTTTTTACATATTTCGTAAAAAAAAATGATTGCAAAAGATATAAATAAAAAAAACAAGAACTTGGTTAATTGAATTTTTCACATAAATTTTGAGGCTCTGAACTATTTTGTTTACAGGATTCCAAAATGTTCAAGGCGTATCTATAACTTAGTGGCGTGCTTTAAAATAAGCAATCACGGTTTTTAATCTTTACTGATTATATCTACGAGTATGTTATCTTTATTATGTCGTATTTTAGTCAAAAGTAGTTTATTATGACAATAAAATTGTTTGTCCTATTTTATTATAGGGTTTATACAGGATGTCCCGATTGGTTAATATATGGTACCGGACGAGAGGCTAAGGTATACCAGTTATGAGAAAAATAAGAAAAAATCCATGTCACAGTCAGAGTCAAGCGATAATAGACATTTTTCGAAAACGTTGAAAATTTGACACCCTTGGTCACATTTTTACAGTATCACAGCGGGAAGTACAGCGGGGCCGCGACAGTGCAGTACGTACCGGTGTCGGAGCTGTGCTCGTGCGGGTTGTGTATGATGCGGATGCGCCGGTCGTGGTGCGCGGGCTCGTCGGGCAGGCGCCAGCGCGCGGCGTCGGCCTCGCGCGCGCTGCGCGGGAAGTACAGCGGGGCCGCGACAGTGCAGTACGTACCGGTGTCGGAGCTGTGCTCGTGCGGGTTGTGTATGATGCGGATGCGCCGGTCGTGGTGCGCGGGCTCGTCGGGCAGGCGCCAGCGCGCGGCGTCGGCCTCGCGCGCGCTGCGCGGGAAGTACAGCGGGGCCGCGACAGTGCAGTACGTACCGGTGTCGGAGCTGTGCTCGTGCGGGTTGTGTATGATGCGGATGCGCCGGTCGTGGTGCGCGGGCTCGTCGGGCAGGCGCCAGCGCGCGGCGTCGGCCTCGCGCGCGCTGCGCGGGAAGTACAGCGGGGCCGCGACAGTGCAGTACGTACCGGTGTCGGAGCTGTGCTCGTGCGGGTTGTGTATGATGCGGATGCGCCGGTCGTGGTGCGCGGGCTCGTCGGGCAGGCGCCAGCGCGCGGCGTCGGCCTCGCGCGCGCTGCGCGGGAAGTACAGCGGGGCCGCGACAGTGCAGTACGTACCGGTGTCGGAGCTGTGCTCGTGCGGGTTGTGTATGATGCGGATGCGCCGGTCGTGGTGCGCGGGCTCGTCGGGCAGGCGCCAGCGCGCGGCGTCGGCCTCGCGCGCGCTGCGCGGGAAGTACAGCGGGGCCGCGACAGTGCAGTACGTACCGGTGTCGGAGCTGTGCTCGTGCGGGTTGTGTATGATGCGGATGCGCCGGTCGTGGTGCGCGGGCTCGTCGGGCAGGCGCCAGCGCGCGGCGTCGGCCTCGCGCGCGCTGCGCGGGAAGTACAGCGGGGCCAGCGCCGCCAGCAGCGCCACGTCGGGCCCGCAGCTTGACGACAGCACCACCAGCTGCGGCAGCCGCTGCTGCTCTAGGTGCCGCCGGATCGTGCCTGTAGAAAACAAGCACAGACATCGATCATTGGTCATTATGATCGGAAGTAACATCCAAAGAACCTGATAGGTTTAAACCAAATATAAAGTTAAGCACGATATACTTACGTAGAGCGACGTGTGCAGCCAGGTCGGGCGGGAACTGTGTGTGCGGTGCGCTGATCAAGCACAGCGCCAGAGACCGAGCACCCAGCTCACTTGCCTTGCATAACACGTTCCTGTAACAGAATAGTCAAGGATATAGCACAACAACAGACGCAGGAGTTGCATTACTTTAACACATCTTTGACGCCATATCTTTACAAGGCGTTTGATTGTGTCCACCATAGAAAGTTAGTTTTCATACTTGCACATTACGGAATTCGAAATAAGGCACTTACCATCTTAACTTCTTATTTAAGTGGTAGAATACAGTATGTTAATGTAAACAATACAAAATTATCTGGATTGTTTGTGCAGTTGGGTGTACCACAAGGCTCAATTTTAGGCTCTTTCCTGTTTTAATATACAATGTGGAGATGACAATATGACTTTAAATGAAAACACTGGCAATACTGGTTTATAGAAACATTTGTAAACTATCAAATAAATCCGAACATGGAAATTAAAAAAAAAAAAATTTTCTTACAAACTAAATAGCTTAAAACTGCAAACAAAATAAAACACCATTTATAAAAATGGTACACTGACCTGCGATAAGAATGGCAACGCAGCTTGGTTTCATTCATGTTAAAGCTGTGGCCGACGCAGCGACGTAATGTTTGGCGCCATTATTCTTATTGTTATTAATGCTCAATTACACAAATCAAATCACAGAATATTAACCAAATAGTCGGGCATCATTCACCCGCGAGTTATTCACTGATCAATTTATTATTCACAATCACTTTTCGATCACATAATTATGTCGCCAGTCATTAAATTTTTTTATTTTCAATATGTCCGCCGTGTTCTTGAATACACAAACTACACCGACGTATAATGTTATTTCTCACTCTTGATAATAGGTCACCATTAGCAGCCATTTCTTTCAATTTATTAAAAGATATTATTATTCTATTTTTTAATTCCTCAACGGTAGTAACTTCTGTTGAGTATACCTCATTCTTTATGTGACCCCACAGAAAGAAATCCAGGGGCGTGAGATCTGGTGACCTCGCTGGCCACCGCACTGGTCCAAAACGGCCAATCCACTGCTGTCCGAACATTTGAGTCAAACGCTCTCTTGCAGACACCACTGAATGAGCTGGTGCTCCATCTAACTGGTACCACATCTGCCTGTACACGTCCAGCGAAAGTTCGTCCGTGTACTCGGAAACGGATCCGTCGAGGAGTTCAATGAACTTTACAGCATTTAAATTGCCATCAATAAATACCGGACCAATAATAGTATTTCTGTGTATGCCAGCCCACACATTGACCGCAAATCTGTACTGGTGTGAAGACTCCCGTACTAGATGCGGATTCACGCGGCTCCAGTACCGAAGGTTCTGTCGGTTCCATAAACCATTCCTTGTGAATGTACTCTCGTCAGTCCACAGCACATTGTACAGGAAGTCAGGATTCTCGAGATGTTTGGTTTCCAACCAGCGACAGAAAGTTTCTCTTATTGGCTTATCTCTCGGTAACAATGCTTGTACTTTCTTGTACTTATAAGGTCTGCGTTTGTCACGTTTCAAAACTTTTTGAATAGTTTTGTGATTTACACGAAAATGTCGACCTGCATTACGCAGACTGGACGTCGGATTACGATCATAATAATTAATAACTCTTTCGTCTGAAATCACATTTGCACGTGGAGGAGCACCATCTACGTGCGGGATCAAAGATTGATTTTCCCGTATCCTCTGGACAGCTTGTACAATAGTGCGCCCGTGGGTCGGACACATACGCGTGTTCCCATACCTCTCACGGTATGTCCGTACAGCTAAAGCGGCATTACCGTGACACTCCCCATAAATTAAAATCATATCAGTGTACTCCGAAGCGGTATAATTGTAACGAGGCATGATTATTTAATAATAAAACCTTGAAACACCAAGTATTAAGCGTCTAATTTCGCAAAGTTCACTTAGCTATTTAACTAAGTACCTATAATACGTTTATGTGTCCTGTCACTATTAAAACAAAGCGTCAAATTTCGCACAACACAACACAACACAACAACAAAGATACGATAACACTCGCGCGGCGACTTCAAACGGGCGCGGGCGCATCCGAAATTCCAGAGAAAATAAAATGCGTCACAGGCAGTAAGGACGTCCGGTGACACACTGACCGCGTAACCTAGACACGTCGACAAGTAAGCAAAGAGGAAACAAGCAAACTTACCTATCTCTTTCGCACATACATATTTTGCGATTGACATGAGTGCGTAACAGGAAAGTAATAACTTTCGTATGCATTTTTTCTTATCTAGCTGTGATGACACGCTTTATGACTCTTATGGCTCGGGCATAAAGTATAATTTGCATTGAGAAAATAAATTTGATAGAAAAGGCGTAGGTTTTTAAAGTGGCGAGCTGGCAACGTAAGTCGTTAACCTGTCGCGTGCTCTCCTGTTTACAAAACATCATGTCGAAAATACTTAAAATGAAAAATAATGTCCTGTGGCTAAACTACTGGATACATTCATTTGATTTTTTGTGTGACGGTTGGGAATATCATGACTTATACGAAGTTTCATTTATGATCATATTGTCCTCCCCACATTGTATATAAATGATTTACCACATTATTTGAAATTTGGCCTACTTTGAATAAATTATATTGGCATCAGAGCAGAAGAATGATGATTATACGGAACGTACCTGTAACAGTTGTGCAGCGAGGTGTCGGCCGCGGTGTGGTACTTGGCAACGTACTTGGGGCTGACTGTGTGGATGACGTGCCGACAGCGCAGCCCGAAGCCAGGCGTCACCACCACCTCACCCGTGCGACACTCTGAGGAACGGAGGGAAAGGCTACATGAAGCTCATATATCACCGCAAAATATACAGATCTATTATTGGCTCGGTCGAAGGCTCTCGCAACTCAGATTACACTGTAAGTGCCATCTATCAAAGGCAGTAAATTAACCTGTATGTAACCTGGGACAAATTATTCAATATGGTAGGTCTAACTTCGAGAAAATCAGCCATCGAATCAGATTGAGCAGCGTAGCGTAGGGGGAACTTTGCCTCGCCTGATATACAACGACGCGACGACTGCCTTAGAACAAAAGTCTTCAATCATGCATTGATCACAAGAAAGCTCAAGTTAACTCAGCCACCTTCGCAGAGAAATGAGGAGATTGACGGACGACCTCGTAAAGGTCATTGGAAGTCGTTAGGTCCGGGCGAATTGTAACTGTTCATTGTGGAAATTTATTGACGAAGCTTTTGCTCAGCTGTAGACGACCTTTGACTAATATAAGGATGAAGTCTGTAGAATAGAGGGGAGACTTCAAGAAGTGTTAATGACTGGAATGCGATTAGGAAATATTATCTCTCGTAACTAACAGATGGCGCTAGTCAATACTGTATTCAAAGCCTACTATCCAGATAAGCATTTAAATCGTCCACATTCCCTTCACCTAACATTTCATGTACCTAACAATAAAATGATCTCTATTTACCATATCCCCTCGTGATGATCTCCTCCTTGAGCTCGGGTCCCGCCACTTGGAGAATGCGTTCATTGACGGCATTGCATTCCGTCAGGGTCTCATCAGTCGTATTCGTGACCGCGTCCACTTCCAAGGCCGATATGTCTCCTTGCCTGTAACATTATCAGATAAGTGGTTGTCTTTTATTTAGAAGAGATAACAGAATGGTTCAGGAACAGCTAAATGCTCTATAATTTACCTGATAGTTCGCGATTGTCTCAAAAGAAATATATCATCGTTGATTGCAAGAGAGCTCGGCTAATCGTAAGGCCAAACGAGTTATCGAAAATTACAGATTGGGGAGATAGAACTTTTGGAAAATAGACTCACCATATAGCAAATCGGCTGTTGATGTGATCATCATGCAGGTAAACGGGGTGCGTGTGCGCCGGCGTGTTGTCGTAGTCGGCCTGGTGCGCCGGCGCCGAGTGCGACCAGCGCGCCACGCCCGCGCACGGCACGCCGCCCGCGCCTGGCGCGCGCATCACGCACACCACGGGCTCTACGGGAACAACACGAGCATCGGTCATTGATCATCAAGTAGCGTCATCAAGAAGTGAGCACTAGTGAAGTCATGATATCCTACTGATATGAACATAAACTATGCAATTATCAGAATATCTTATATGTATATACATAGGTACATGTAAAATTGGTTTGTGAACGCTTTAAAATCTCGAAAAAAATCTGCACCTATTCAGCTCAAATTATGACACGATACACCAACCTGTTTCAAAGATTATTTTCATCTGTTGTTTGCGTCAATGATTTGTACTTAAATCATTGCGTCAATTATTTCTACTTATATCATTGCATCAATTATTTGTACGATGAAGGTAACATTCCTGCTTAAGAGCTTTTCTTGAAGGGCAGTGTGCAAAACATAGACTGTCTCCTATCATCCTGAGGAAAGATTCGAAGGCCTCCCTATGTAAAAAGATGAAGAAGATGCACTTAAGAGGCAAGGTTATCGTTTGGAGAAGAACTGCAAAATAATAAGTTACCGTTGATGTCTTTATTGTTTATAATGCAATGCTAGTTCATTCTAAGTTTGAACATTGAATTTATGTACTTCTTAGCTAACTTATTTCGGGTAGGTTGGTATTATGAAATGGGTTGTTAGATTTGGACAAGAACGAGATACTAACCGACCTCCTTTACCTTGCCCTTTCCGTAGAAGTCAGTCAAGGGTCTTCATGTCAAAAATTAATTAATTGATGGGTTTGTCCGAAAATAGACTATGGACCCGCGTTGTAATACACATTAAAAACCAATTAATAAAATAAGTAAATAGTAAATAAATATCTCTGGACATTATGACACAGCGCCATCTAGTTCCGAGCTAAGCAACGAGGCTTGTGTTACGGATACTAGTTGGTTGATATACTATATATATATTTTTTTAAATACGTACATATTATACATAGATCGAAGATCGAGCTCTGTGGCGTTCACTAGGGGAGGCCTACGTCCAGCAGTGGACGAATATAGGCTGATGATGATACATAGATACATCCATGACTCTGATACAAATGTTTATGCTCATCACACAAACATTTGTCCCTACCGGGATTCGAACCCGGGACCCATAGCACAGAAGGCAGTGTTAACTACCGCTGGACAGTAAAAATGTAAAAACAAACTAAAAATATTTTTAGTTCGTTTTTTCATATCGATAGTGGCGCTAGGTCTTCAGGAAAGAATTGAGAAACATTGTTAGGTTTTCGAACTTTATCTGATTTATGTGATTGGAGGGCAAATCAATGAAAATGTAAATAGTGTAAACCTTAGTCGTAACCTTACAGTCAGAGTTCACACCACAGGGTGTGTCTGTGAATGGACTGAACACAAAGATTTCTAGTTTGAACCCAAGACTACTCGAAGTAATACAGTATTTTTGCTCAATCGGTGTAGGAAAACATCAGCATAGGTATACATATGATACGGTATTTAGTTAGGTAGTTATATGGATTTCTAAAACGGTGTTAAACTTTTGAAGTTTCGAATGAACCTGTCAGTTTCTCATAACTAATGATGGTCTAACGATTTCAGTGTTTAGTTTAAAAATAATTCTATTCTGAGACTTCCAGCTAATTCAATCGATGACTCAAGTCCGAGAAAAGAGGTTTAAATATTTATTATATTTTTTAAACATAATAATTATTTATAATTTGAAGAGGTTACTTAATTTACAGTAACAGTAGCTTGTTAATAAACAAATGAAAACATATGTTCTCAACAAGTGTAAGCCGTATTTTTTAAAAAATGTTTCTCATACTTAGATTTTTCTTCATATTTATGGCTGCAACGCAACAGTCGAATTTGTGCATGTTTACCCTAATGTTATAAAATGGGTAAGAAAGAAAGAAGAAAGAAAAAATATTTATTTGTGACTCGCACAGGTAAACAACACATAGGTAAACGAAATAAAAAAAACAATCTTAGATACACAAGAAGAATTATTATAGACCTGTACGAGACCAAAAAGGCCCCTATCTCAGCATAGTGCTACGACATTGGATGTCGCAGCGCTGGTATTCTGATAGGGCCTACAGAGATGCCACGGGAGGCCACGGAACTAGTTTTACGGACTAAAGGATAAATACTATATACAATAAAGTATACATATTATAATAAATGAAAGTAAGGGTAGAGTACAATTAAGCGCTACATTTTCAAAGAGCCGCAACTGTCAAATAGCATTTACAAACACTCAAGGTTAGTACCCCTCCAAAGGGATGAACATTTCCTAAAGACATTAAAGTTATTCGCTTACGCCATTAATCCCCCATTAAACTCCATTTGACAGTTCAACAGTCCATTCATGGAGAAATCGACCTACATTCCCGAGTCAAGTACTAGGGCAGCAGAATCGAGTGGAGGTGTAATTTAATACACCAAGTAAAACTGTTGTAATTTATACAAAAATCAACTTTGAGTATTTGCTGATAAGGGTGATTCCGGGTGAATTACTATTCTGGGAATAATTCGCTTCTATCCGTAAGTAGGACACGCAATGTCCTGTGACGTCATGAGGTGCACAATCTCGCTCATACGCTTAAGCAGAAAAAGATGGCAGATTCATTGATGTTGAAAAGTGTATTTCCTGGAAGTACGAATAGTGTGTATATTTCATGTAATATCAGGTAATTTTGAATAAAGCAGTCTTCTGTCGCTATTATCAGTTTCCATACTATGTTGGGGCCGATTTCCGATGTTCCGACATGGGGCTAAATGTAATTATTTTATACCTTAAGGATAAATTTACGCTCTGAATTTCGAATCTTCGACTACTAACTAAAGATAAATAAAGTAGCAGACTTTTGAATCTTTTTTGAGGCATAGAGTTGTCTCATTGTGTGAAGAATGGCAATTTAATCTATATAAATAAAAAAGGAAAACATTTTCCAACACACCAACTGTTTGTCTATAGTTATGTCAAAGTGAAGGCCAATCATTGGAACATTAGTGCTGTTACCGTTACCAGGTATTCAAAGCATTCAAGGACCACTGAATAATTCATCGAACAGTGTGTTACAGAAATTGCTACATATATAATTAAGATTAACAAGGCATTTGTTTATTTTGTGACTAAACAGTATAGTAAGGTATTTTTTATACTCTGACCTATATAGTTAAACACAATACAAGTTGTTTGGGTCAAATCTTGTGAGGTGAATTAGAATCATTTCCTCTTATGCTACGGGGTTGAAATTTGCCATGTTGTCTCAGCTCAGCTGGCAATGTATCTGTTGGTAAGCACTACAGCATAGACAGAAGTAAAAATATATCTTTTACCGCTCATTTTGGACTCCCGGTATAATTTATTTTAAATGACCTGATATTTTCAAGGTCAAGAATTTTATTCTCGTTATCTTGTATTACTACAGGAGTACATAAAATTGGAGAACTAAATCTCCAACTAATTATCAACTGTATTTAACAAATAAATCATTCGAATTAGGCAATGTGTCCCAGGATCACTATAACTAAATGTGTTCCAGGATTTAACAAAAGAGGTAAGGTTATCGTGCAACACTGTGGCCTATTGCCGATTTGCACCTTCGAGAACAGAAAAGGTAACACAGAAAAGTTTCACGACATTTTCATTTAAGTTGAAGATAGACCTAATCCTAACGGCTTACGGCTTTATTCTATTTAATGTTTTCATTGTACTTTACCAAATATTACGGGGGCAGCTCTCACACCAATCAGATGGAGCCTAACACCAGTATTTTATACGCTGAAGCTGCCATCAAGCTTCTAATATACATAACTTTACGGATTTCACGGCGATATGTCATCAGTTGTTTAATTAAACTCTCTGCTCATTAAAGCTTTACGTACCATTTCATACATATTAGTTTACGGGTGATGATATTAATCCGTAGTCGAGTTTTATCAAATAATGAGAAATACAAATAAGCAAATAACGGATACTAAACAGACTAGTAAATTTATAAACCCGAAGAATTACATTTGCATGTTAATGAAGTATATATTTTTACCGGTCTTTTATGTCAGTCGTGATCAAGGACAACATTTACGGTATATTTACGAGCGAACACAAAACGCGATCATTTTCAATGGCTAGGACATGCAATATCGCGATTTTGTGTACGGGCACCGAAAAATTACTGTCAAGGGACACATGCAATGGAATCAAACACAGGAGTTTAGCTCGCGACGGTACTTACGCGTAATACGTTCTGTCGGGCGAAGGTCACGTTTATAGAAAAAATGTGTTACATAATATACAAAGGGAATTTTGGTACCAGTATAGCGTGTTGTTTTACAAGGCTTTTTCAACACATTCTTCATTAGAAAGTTAAACAATTGCAAACAATTGTTTAACTATGTCCATTTTAATCTAGATTAAATTAACCAAAAAATTTTTGTCTTGACATAATAAATCTCACCTTCTATAATCGTCATCACAATTGGTTCACAGAATCAAATCACACAAAAACACTCACTGATATTAAAAAGTTAATTACACGCAGAGACGTCCGAACGGCGCGGAACGCGAGCGGCATGTGACCTCGAACCGGCAGGACGGGAACACACCCCCACGGGGTGACGTGCGCTTGGGGTGGGGATGGGGCGGCCGTGACGTCACACGGTCGACGACCCGCGGAAGTGGGTCACCGGGCTGTTCGATCTGCCAGCAATTTTGATAGAGCCTTTTGTAATTGTCTCCGCGTTACATAAGTTCTGTCATCCGCATTATCATTGAGTGTTCGGTGATTGATGTCGATGATGCAAGTACAAGGTCGTTTGATTTTGAACTTAGTGTCCTTGAACATTGTTATTATAAATGTGACAGTAAAACTTTACAGTTATGTATAATTCAATGAAAATTTACTTTACTTTGTATAATTATGTATAACTAAACTACAAAAATATAGCTTTCGCCAGCGGCTCTGCTTGATAAAAACTAGCCTAAGTGTTATAATGAACTATGTGTATGCTAATTTAAATCCATTCAATACGTTTTGGGTTTTTGTGGAACTATTTTCGCATCTACAATATTAGTAATCAAGACCGGTCGTTGTGGAGGTTTATATGTTACTGTTTAATTAACTAATTGCCGAAGATATTGATATTTAAAAAAAACACAAACAAAATTATTCTTTGTTTTTGGGCAGGTACTATATCTTTCCGTTTTTAAGTTGCTTTATAAAATAAATAATAAAAAATATTTTGGACATTATGACACACAGCAAGCACCATCTAGTTCCATGCTAAGCAATGGGGCTTGTGTTAAAAATTGTGTTCCGAAAAACCTTAATATGATAAGCGCGGGAACTTGGCAGTGCACCGCCATTTTGAAACAAAAGGCGGCAAACAGCGCGATCCAATCTACTTCTGTATTATATTCGAATTCGGAACGATACTTGACATCACCAGATGAAACTTTGCGATTCCTATTTAACTTCTAACATTGAGTTGTAAAACTTCTAACGTTATATAACTATACCTACCCTAGCTGCACTATATTAATCAAATACCGTAAATATGTATGTATGTTAGCATATTTTCTAACATACATATTCCTGCTATTTGATTTCGATTTTCGATTGCGGTATGTGATTTCGTATACATATTATGGAAATATTAAATAATGGGATAAATATTTTTTTAAATTCGATGTTCCAAAAGTCTCACCGTGACCATTGAAGTTGGATCCGAAACAAAAGTACCGTTCCGGAACAATACTTGCAGATTAAATAATACTTATCAATATACCGCGATATCACGTACATTTTAATTAAACTTTTGTAGAATATATGTTGTAGGTACAATTACAGCCTAAGGTTATTTTGTAAAAATGGGATTCAGTTTGTTACACCAGTCAAACATGCTGGGAGCGAATTTTTTAGCAAAACATTTGGGAAGAATCTCAATATAATGCTTGCCCTCTTCATTTATTAAATACTTCACCTTTTTATATGTGGGATATTGAAATTAAATTCTGTCTGCGACTTTTGGGTGAAAAATTTCAGGACCGACAAAGTTGAAAAAGGTGGCTACTGGGAATTCTTTTTTCTAAAGTTACAGTTATTTTTATTATATAACTAACCGCTACCCGCGGCTTTGCCCTCACGGTGTATAGATAAAAAGTAGTCTATGTGTTTGCCAAATTCGATACAAATCCGTCTAGCGGTTTTTGTGTTAAAGAGTAACAAACATCCATACAAACTTTCGCATTTATAATATTAGTAGGATTTATTTATTAACCACTTATAATAACCGTTTACACTACACTTACATGTTATCGGTCATATGTAAGGAAAGGAAACAATAATTAATTCCTTTATTTCCAAATGGTCAAACTATGTGGAACAAGTATAACATTTAGGATGGGGTTTGGTATGGTGATATTTAGCTATTGGTACTGGCACTGATTTATTACGATTACATAAAAGAGAAAATTGAAGATGGACACTTGTTACGATTTTTATCGCGGATTTATTTTTAATTTTTTTATTACCTATTTTAGGAGGTATAGCGAGATTTCTCGCTCAAATTGAGCTGCCCGACTGGGGAAGTACCTCCGCCTTACAGAAGACCGGAGTGAATCCACAATAGTTGTCTTTCTGCGAGTGAGTAAGGTTACCAGAGCTCATTGGGGGTGACTATTTTTATTCAAAAAAATTACGGATCCGTGTTTTTTTAGGAGAATACTTGTTTGTAAAAGTGCCTTTCAAACTGAAAAAAAGAAATCTTATACTGTTTTGGCAAGGTTTTTTTAACGTTACATCAGATATTATCTTGTACGTACTTCGCAACTCTTCACTAATAACATTTATACACAGTTTATCTAAATACGTTCTTAGTCATCCTTCTCAAACAAAACACGTGACCTCATTACTGATCTCCCAACGCGAGTAAAAACATCTCGCTGGTGCGGTGTGATCGTAAAATCGGAGTCATTGTTGTAAACTCCGATAACAATGGGCGGATTTAGAGGATAATCTTAGTTTACGCTTTGTCTTCAATTGTTAATGTACATCTCCGTAAATGAAGACTAAGGTTTAGTGTGGATTGACAATTGAAACACATCCTTGAATTGTTTAGATAGAGCTTGAAATCCTATGCAGCCATGAATACGTTTTCTTTGTACTCGATTTTCAATTCTATTTGAATTACATTTAGATAATATTTGATTCATAGTAAATATATCACCCTCAAAAGATTTCCACCAGTACATTGTATGCTGTTTGAAATCATAGGTAGCCAATTCAAATTGATAGTCTGTCACACGTAGTTTGACAAAATTGTTTGACATATTATTATTTGGTAACAAACAAATGACAAACTTTTGTTTTGACAGATAAAATCAAAACACCATTGACGGTTAGAGCACGTTTCAGGTTAGTTCATGTATAAAGCAGTTTAGTGGTGAGAACAGAGAGACAAGATTACGGGCCGGCTGATAGTACCTAAGCAGTAACCAAGGTGCCGCATGCGCGTTGCCGACTCTTTAAAAAATCCTCTGTAAAAAATCTTGAAATAGGGGGAGTTACTACGTTCGTAAAATATGACCCATCGCCTTCACTGCTTGGGTTGTCCACTAGACACCACCAAATTATGATACAGGAAATCGCGCTATATATTTGCATGTCTTTCTCCATATTACAGTGGCTTCATTCATCACCGATAGTGACTCCAGCCAAGCGGTGAGGGCGTTGACTTCCAGCCCAGAGGTCGTCAGTTCAATCCTAGATCGATGAACTGTAGTTGTGTACTCGTTCCAGTTGCATGCATGTTTAGCTTAGTTCGTGTAGTTGACATAAATACATATAATAACTTTATCAAAAGCCATAAAACTTGGCGAAGGGAAATAATAATGGTATAAAATATATAAATACCGGTATTTCGCTTCTACCGTTTGCTTTATATTAAGAGCTGAGTATGCCAAATTTCAACGCTCTCTGGTTATAGTATCTCGACAGTTTTGACGACATTTATCGAATGTGATATTATGTCTACTCTTCAAGAATGGAGTCCCATAGTTTTTATTACAACGCGTTAAAGCTTTTATTATTTATAATCTTATCGGATTTGAAACACGCTAATTACAAAACTAGTTTGGGCCCGATTTTAATCGCGTTGATTAATGAACGAAGCCAACAGGAAATTGCAGTTTTATGTGTACTATAGCATATTGTAGGAAAATAAATACCAGTTCATTATCAAACGATTGAATTGAATATGGAATACAGGCAACAGCTTTGTATTATACGAATTTAGTACCGCTGACATACCTTCAGTCAGAAATGGCGAGAGAAAAAGTAAAAACTTGTACAATTTCAGAATTTGATCGATTTTCAATTGAATTGAAGATAGTGTTTCAATTGAAGATAGTGTTTCAATTGAAGATAGTGTTTTTTTTTAATTAAATATATATAGATAGGTACCATGGTTTACTAATTTATTACAATAACACGAATACTAAATTGAAATAAAACTACTTTTTACGAATTTTATAGCGGAATATTGATATTATTTCATTCTGACGTTTTGAATCCTTTACAGCACTCACGGTAAAACTGTCATACTGAGGTGATGGGCTTTTCGGTGATGATGATGATAAGTAATCCAATATCGGTCCGGACCGGATTAAAAAATAAATAGTACCAATAACTATGGGAATAAGACCTATCAAAGAAAACTATTCAGAAGCTAGTGCATTTACAAATTAAATTACGACTTTATTGTATTAAAACAGTCTATTTTACTTACAAATGAATTCTGAACGAATTGGCAGACATTGAATCTGATTGAGCATAATTTAAATTTAACTGTAACCATCCATTTGAAGATTGTGGAACTACAGAATATATTATATGCAATGTGATCAACCCTCAATATGTTAAATGATGAAACTCAACGTACTTATGTAAGCGAAAGAAGATTCTGAAGAAATTTAGTTTAGCCTAGTTGTGTGACCAGTGGCCTAATATGTCAAAAGTTCGAACCCGGGCACGCACCACTGACTTTTTGGAAGTTATGTGCGTATTTATCACATGCTCAAACGGTGGAGGAAGACATCGTGAGGAAACCTGCATATTTGAGAGATTTTCTCGATGACATGTGAAGTCTACCAACCCGCAGTAGGCTAGCGTGGTGGACTATAGCCTAATCCCTCTCAATTGAGAGGAGATCCGCCCAGCAGTGGGACAATAATGGGTTGATGATGATGAGGATCTTTATGGATATGTAATGTAATTATAGCAGAAAAAGCCTCTTTGGATCATCGAATGCCAAGTCTTAGATCTCTTTTTTAAACCACGAACGAGGGAATCAAGTTTACGGCCCGCCTAATAGTGAGGGGTTATCATATCCTATGGATGTTTGCAACACCAGAGGTGACGCTCGCACGTTGCCTACTCTCCAACTTTCCAGAAGCATATCATCATCATCATCAGCCTATATTCATCCACTGCGTCCCTAGTGAACGCCACAGAGCTCGATCTTCGGCTCTTTTCCTCCAGTCACTCCCAGCTGCCTTGCGCAAGTCGTCGCTCCATCTGGCCGGCGGCTGTCCCACACTACGTTTGGGAAGCATATGCGTATTGATTATTTTATCACTCGCTGAAATGGCGAAGGAAAATATCGGCGTTCCATCGCTCGGCAAACAGCCAATATGGACTATAGCTTAACTCCTCTCATTCTAGGAGAAAACCCGGAAACCCATCCATCAGCATCCATATCCATCAGCAGGATATGCGTTAAGTCATGACGATATACGTAATTCACCCCCAACAATAATTAAAACAAACAAACACTAATTGAGGTCTTAAAATGGTGTCAATAGAATCCAATTTTCCGCAAACACTTATGTCATAAACGCCACACAAGTTAACACAAAGACAATTACATGTATTAAGATTTCCGATTTTACAAAAGAATACGAAAAAGGTCTGTGACATGTAACAATAATCTTCATTTAACGTTTTGTAATAAACAGCTGTTTCAATAAATACAGAAATTGTAAACGTGCTTGAAATAGCGAATCTAAACATGGCTGCAATGTTAAATGAGAATTTTAGTAAACTGTTATTTATTCTATAGATATCATCATCAACCCAATTATTGTCCCACTGCTGGGCACGAGCCTCCTTTCATTTGAGAGACATTAGTCGATGGTCCACTCATCATCATCATCATCATATCAACCGTTAGACGTCCACTGCTGGACATAGGTCTCCCCCAAGGATCGCCACGACGTCTAGTAGTCGATATAATCCACTCACTAGCTGCGGATTGGCAGACTTCTCACGCTGTCGAAAAAATCTCAAAAGCATGCAGGTTTCTTCACCATTTGCGATAAACACGCACAAGTTCCGAAAAGTCAGTAGTGCATGCCTTGGTTTCGAACTCGCCTTTGATTTTCCCGGTCGACTGGTCATGCCACTAGGCTTTCACTGCTATGTATGTAGATGTTATTCTATATCTGTATGCCGTGGCCAGATCTTAGAATTGATCACTTCATAATGTGTTCGATAGTTTCAAGAAATAGTTGTATTTCTCTAACCTGGCTGTATCGTTTAGACGTCAATGCTTGATAATATCAGTTAGGGTTTTTATAACCGTCATGTATATGATAAAGACGCAAATTGCTTCGAAAAGTCAGTGGTACGTGCCTTGGATTCGAATTCAATAGCTGTTGTAAGTGCTATAAGAAAATTCGAGATCTTCACAATCTATAATGTTACACCATAACGCTAAAAATATGTCGCCGCCATATAATTTGTATATCTTATTCGATTCTCGCTTTATAATGCTAAGAGCTATTCTAGCTATTGGGAACAAGCACAGTTTCAGGTAAAGTCGGGACAAGTCAATAGTGTTGCATAATTCATGCGCCGGCCATGATCCGAGCGAGCGTTGACTGTGGGACTATTTTGAAATGCCAGTCTCAAATAGTATGTTTTCATGTTGAATGGTTTGTTACCAATCTTTGTTCGAAATTATAACAACATCATATACTATCACGTCTATATCTTTAAAGGGCTGGGTAGAGGTGTAGGCAAGGCTATTCCAAATATTTTTTTTTGGTAAAACCATACGTGTTTTTTGGAGAGCAACATAAGAGACTTTGCACCAAACATGATGACAAAAACATCATAAAACAAAATTCCTATAAAGAATAATTCGTTTAATATAAAACAATATTTGAGTATAGCTTGTTTATATTCTTGATAAAAACATAAAGGTTTGATATTCAGACGAACCGCACAGGATTTTGTAGACAAAGAAACTGTTAATGCTAAATTAAATACAGGAGATACACCGGATTAAGATATTCTAGTTGTAGCAGACAAAATGCACGAGATAGCGCTGTTTGTATGTATGAGTAATTTTAAGAAAACAAACAGATGTTTTAGCAACTAGACTCCTTTGTTATGTATACAAAGGACGAGGAGTTTTCACTTCTACGTTTCTGCTACCAAAGAGGCAGATACAGTGTTTGTGTAAACTGTACTTTATGGAGCAGTAACATTTTAGGGGTTTTATTAGCTGTCTGTTCTGTCATACCTATAATTAACATGTATCATCATCAACAACCCAGTTACTGTCCCATTGCTGATCACGGGACCTGTCTCATTTAAGAGAGATTAGGCCTTTTTTAGAGTAGTCACCACGCTAGTCTAGTGCGGGTTGCCAGACTCCACATACTGTCGAGAGAATCTCTCAAACGTGCAGATTTCCACTTGGCATGTGATAAATACGCACGTAATTTTGAATAGTCAGTGGTGCGTTTTGGGATCGTCATCGAATAGAATGTCGTATGGGAATATAAAAATGTAAATATGAATATGATGATTTCTCGGTCAAATTGAGATGCCCGACTGGGGAAGTTCCTCCGCCTTACAGTATAAAAAATACCGTAGTGAATCAACAATAGTTGTCTTTCTGCGAGCTCCTTAGGGGAGAGACTATTCTGATAGCATGAGAATTCCGTTTTCTGACAGTTTAGTAACTCCCTACTTTGAGAATCTTAACGGTTTCTGCGGGGTTTGGCAATGCATTTGCAAGCCTCTGGAGTTGCAAATGTCCATGGGTGGCGGTGATCACTTACTATTAGATGAGCTACCTGCCCGGTTGCCCTTATCACCATAAAAAATGTAAGGAACAAAATACACACAGCTTACAGGCCAACGCCTTGGGCCGTTGTTGACGGAGATTAGCCAACGTGAGACACTTGTAAATATTTGTCTGGTTAGAGACGTTTGTCTGATGAACGAAAGCAAACGAGTGTTAATATTTCGTAAAGTCGTGTGAAAGTCTGTACCTATGTACCTAATGAATACAATACATGGAAATGATGCTTAGGACTAAATTTGTAAAGTATGATGGAAAAAAATATGAAATTGATTGTATGAGGTAGTTTTTGCTATAACCAACTGATAAGTGTCGTCTCTTCCATTGTTTGTGGTTTATAGAATTAATCGATAATCATCTATATTTTTATGTAAGATGTGGTGATGTCACTATGTATATTAAGTGACGTCATTATTCAAGTAAACAGATACATTTGAGAAATATTTTTTTATTATTTGTGTTTACTTGGTAAGTGACGTCACAGCATCATAACAACAGAACGCGTTTCTGCGCCCTATTTTTTTAATTACGACGCAAAATCGCAAGAACCTTTGGGTTAAAGTATATTTTTTGTGGCATATACCAGTAGGTAGGTACTATAAAACTGAAATAAAAACAAAATACTCTTATTTGAAATAAGCTATTGAAAAGCTTATTTATGAATTGTTACACAACTGCTACTAGTAGCTTATTCTCACTTACATATTAATTTAGACCACTTAGAGGGCATCGACGGAACAACGATTTGAAGGTGGTTGGCAGCAGATTGGTGGATGAATTAAAGCTGCCCAAGCTCGGGATGGTTGGGGCTCTTTGAGGGAGGCCTACGTTCAGCGGTGGACGGCAATAGGCTGATATACATATAATATACACTTACTTTAAGCTTACTGAGCTGTGGTAGCCTAGCGGTGTGACCACTGGACTGAGATATCAGAGGTCTCAAGTTCAAACCCAAGGCACGCACCACTGACTGAAGTTATGTGCGTATTTATCACATGCTCAAACGGTGAAGGAAAACATCATGAGGATACCTGCATGCTTGAGAAATTTTCTCGATGGCATGTAATGTCTGCCAACCCGCAGTAGGCTAGCGTAGTGGACTATAGCCTAATCCCTCTCAAATGAGAGGCAACCCATGCCCAGCAGTGGGACAATAATGGGTTGATGATGATGACTTACTTTAATATACCTGTCTATTCCTTGTACTTGTAAAAGTCACAAATCAGAAGGTGGACAAAGGAGACATATACTAAAGGTATAGGTATGTACCTGTATGTTATATTATAAACCTACTGTTTTGTGAGATGTGAATATAAGACAATAGTAAAAATAATGGCCAGTTATCGTCTGGCATAAACAAAGACAAAAGCGTGGTAACAATATGTTTTTATTATCCGTCTGACCTCGATATATATAATTATAAATCTGTCATTATTAAAACAAAACTCTACGGTGTGGAATAAGTGAGTTTTGTTTTTTATTTTGAGTGTAAATAAATCCAAGTATATAGGTAGGTGATATATTTAAAGATGGTATTAATGTATTATTTATGATATTGGAGATTTTCAAAAAAGAATAAAATGTTTTTTTTATCACATCTATTCAAAAAGAGCTATTTTATTCCTCGTAAACAGGGACCAAAATAGCTCATTAATCCCTAGGGACCAAAATTGATTTGAATTTGGAATGTGGATATTGTTAGTAAATGTTTCAATCAGCAAAGAGGTGAATCACAAACCATGCGGGAACAATGTATTGAATATGTGACTGGCTGAAAAACTGCGCGCCAAATTTTAAAAAAGTTGATGAAAATAAACAACGCGCGAAATTAAATGCATTCTGCTTTCGTTCGTAGTTGATTCATATTCAGATTTTTGAATATAAAAAATCAGCCTCTAATTATTTATATTTTATGTCTTATGGTTCTTAATTGTACGTAAATAAATTCTTGTTCATAAGTTGCACTTACTTATTTTCTCATAGAGGGTGATAAAAAGTAGAGTGTCCACCTCGGAAACAACACTATTTTAAGCTCGAGTGACATACTTTTAATCCCTTGCTGCGCTCAGGATTCTAGTTAAGAATCCCTCGCTCCGCTCGGGATTCTACTCTAGAATCCTTCGCTCCGCTCTGGATTAAAAAAACACTCTCGCCTTTAAAATAGTTGTTTGCTCCCTAGATAAACAATCTACTATTACAGCTGCGGCAACGTGGGCGTCTCCGCTTTGGTGTTCTGAACGTCACTAAGCTACGGTAACCGATTATTTAGGTGGGCCGTAAGCTCGATTGCGACCTCTAGTTTAAAAAAATATAATTGAATCGATCTGTACATTTAACTATTTATTAAATATGGGTCTTAGTTTATTTATTTATTTGTCTTTTCAATATAAGTATACTATTACAGGTAATAGCATCAATTAAAAACTACTATTTACAAACTTAAAAATAAATAAAATATCTGTACTCATCCGCGTCGCTGTCAGGGGGTAGAGAGCCCAGAAGACTGGCGGCATTGCCACGTTGTATGGCAACGGTAATCCTTAGGCCAAAATATAGGTCAGGTTTTGGGTCACGAGAAACATCGACCAGGCGTAATAGTGTTAACTATTACGCCTGGTCGATGTTTGTCGATAAGTCAGAATATCTTAACGCCTATAGTTAAGATGATACATGTTAATGTATCATCTTAACTATAGGCGTTAAGATATTCTCTCTCAGCTCTGCAGCTTGGTCATAGTTCCATATGAATAATTTACAAAAATATTCAAAGCAATATCAAAATATACATATCGTGTAAAGCAATAATATATTAAACCCAATTTAGCATTTCTTGAGAAACATTAGGCTTGTTACACAAAAGTGATTATCTGTATATATCGTGAATAAGCTTTTACGATTACCATTATCATTCCCTTTGTTCTTTTTACGGCATTTTATGATGGATATTGCGTTAATTGCATCTCGTTTAATGTATAAAACAGATTAGCCGGTTACTCATAAATATGTATTAAGCCAAGCAAGTATAGGTATAAATGGTTTATATAACCTGTACGGTATTGATAAACTTTTATTGCGTAGGTTTTAAGGTGCTTTTTTGTGATGTTAGTTGCTGAAATATATGCTTTTTAAATACCGTGCTGAATAACCATTTAAGTATAGCATAATATAATAATATAAATTTATTGTCGTATATAAAAAGAAGTTGTTTTAACCTCGACAATAAAGACGGCATTCGAAAACGCACCTTACCATCTTCTGAGAAGGAAAACGGCGCAACAAACTTCATATTTATGTCTGTTTATTAACAGAAATAAATAAGGAAGTATGATGATAATTATGTGATATATCAGTCCATTAAATCAAACTGACAAATTGACTCCTGCTTACTCCTGCAACTCCTGCTTTTATTTCTTTAACTATATTAATTATTGGCATGACTAAATGATTATGGTGGGATGGAGTCGCGCATTAACCGGTCTCGGTCTAACCGCGACTTTATAGCATGAATAATTAGTCAAAAGACAATCTAATTGACTCGCTCAGATAACAGGAAAACGACAATTATAATCTAGAATGATTAAGATGAGACGCGATTAAAATCAATGATCACTAAGTAAGATCATTGATTTATTATTATAAACAGAGTTTTACTAGAATGCACGTGAGAAAAAATCTTCAGTCGTTTGTATCATCAATAAAAAAAAAAACCAGGCATTATGACACAACGTCATTATGTTCCGAGCAAAGCTGAGGAGAAATGAGGTTTGTGTTGGAAATACTAGATGGTTGGTAGATTACATAGTAGATACTTTTTGTATAAATACATACATATTATGCATAGAAACAAATATCCAAGATTCAGGTACAACGGGGAAAACCGGGACTTCAAAAAAAAAATTAATCTCCTCAAGAATAATGAAGCCCTTTTCAATATGAAACCTCAAAAAACTTATTTATAGGTACTCCTCTGCCTAGTCTCTGGGGATAAAGACGTGATCGTATGTTATGTTATAATAAAGAAATCTAATTGGACCTATGCTGTCATCACATATTAGATCAACGTTGTGACTGCATTCTATGTGATAGATACATTAATTTGGTTCCCATTAGTAAAACAATGAAGATACATGTGTCACGTAGATACTGTAGTGACATCATATGCTTCGGACAGCTTCGGTAAGATTACCGAAGCTGTCTGAAGCATAATGATGTCACTAAAAACGAAGATTCCTATTTTGAACGACTACTTCGGTTGTTCTTTTATACCTTTATTGTCATATCATTTAAGATAATACTTTGTCTAAAGCTTTACGCAATTTTACCGCGGTATATTGATATTATTCTAATTCCGACATTTTGGATATTTTATAGCATCCATAGTCACGGGTAGAGAGGAAGTCTTTATGTCACTGTTACTAAACAGGTACTCTACATTTACATTATAGTCAATCATATGTATACAGAACGGGCTCACCGTATCTTTTGGTGGGGTAGTTTTATTATATTTTTTTTTAAAAATCTATAACGATATGTCTTACATAATCAATTAATAACATAAAATAGGGTGGTAGGTGTACCAGTTAAAATGCATTGTAGCTGAATGTGACTTACTAGGAGCACATAACTGTTATTGAGTATTTATTACTGGCACCCGGCGCGAATGAATGACAAGAAATGCATCTAACTGGTATGGGGAGATCGTAACGCGTGCTTTTCTGTAGTTTCTACCTTCAAACAGTTTAAATTTCTTTAATTTGGCTTTAGTTTCTTTATTGAAAGGCCGGCAACGCATTTGCACGTCCCCTGGTGTTGCAGATGTCCATGGGCGGCGGTAATCACTTACCATCAGGTGAGCCTCCTGCCCGTTTGCCCCCTTATTTCCATAAAAAAAAAAAATATTTTCTTTATTACAGGTAGTAGTCGCGTGGCATTCCGTAGTTTCTGCCTACCCCCATGGGAAAAAGGCGTGAGGGTGGATATCTATGTATGTATTTATTACAGGTAGGGCATGTCGAAATGCTTTAATGCAATTTATATGCGGTCGCAGTAATTGTGTATTTCTCTGTGTACAATCAAGTTTTATTGAACGTTGATGATAAAATTGTTTCAGTAAATGCAGTGATTGTCAATTTATACGGCAAACTTAACCGGCACCATTGTTGAACATGTAGAAAGAATATAAAGTTTCATTTTGTATTCATTATAATGTCTTTATTTCTGTGTAGGTACGTCGTACGTGGAATATCAAAATGTTATTTACTCATTTGAACTATAATAAAACAATATTTTATTTCTTATTGTTTTTCTGAAATATGAAAAACCTACTGTATTCCATTGTTTTAAGCCACAAAATACGTCGTTTAGTGTAGGTATTTTTCTGCGCGGTAACGGGCAGACAGAAGAGTAGGTAGGTGTAGTAGTGCAGGGTAACCTACTGATGTTTTTCCACAGTTCATCATCATGTTTTTAGGGCCCATGTATGTACTAAGACGTGCTTATTGCTATTCAACGTGCTGACTGTACGTAAACTTTTTATTTTGTACATAATACTAAAACTACACTCCATGCTTACCTACAATGCTGACATTACGAACAAGAGACGGTTCGATATAGTCTGCACCTCAAAAACAACCTCAAAATATGTATGTATTTTTTGCGTTTCTAAGCCCATTCCTGTACAATAGATTATTCTAGATGTAAGAACTTATTAAGTCAACATTTAAAAACATTACATTCGAGTAAACAGAAAACCTACTCGTAGTATGTAAATAAATGCCTTGACATTTGATTTAAGTTTATTATTATGTAGTACTTCATACTTCTAACTAAAAAATATAAGCTTATGAATTTGTTAATTTTAATTTAAAGAAAATATTTGACCTATTCTTAGCCTGAAACACAGGTTTAACCTAGTTCAGGCATATTATAAGTAATCCTGTATTTTTAATTGTAAGATACCTATTGTCAAATGTACAGCACTTTTTATTTAATAAACAAATTATTATTATTATTATTCATTGGACACAATCCAAATTGACAAATCAGGCATCAAATATTTCATTGGTTGTTTTATTTTATTATAACATAGTTATGTTATATTATATAACATTATTTTCTATTTTTTCTTCCTATCAAACTGTATTTTAATCTATTAACCGTAGGTATATTTATTAGGCTATAATTTATCTTGTCTAAACCGTGTAAACTTTTTAAATTCTTCTTCTATTCTAATTGCTAATTTTTTTAATTTAATCGCCATGAAGTTTGTGAAAAATATATTAAAAAAGTGAATGGAAACACTAATATTAAAATTATAAAATCGTTTAGAAAATGTGCTACGCAGTTGTGACATGACTTTCATTGACTATAATACCTCATTAAATAAATAATAAGCTGAGTACAACTGATGAATGTCATTGAACAACTGTAAAATATTTGTAGACAAAAGACTCAATTGTTCTAGCCCTTTTTCGTGTCGAAAAATGACATTGCGTGTTGGCAAGTCCCCAGACGACGCTAGATCGTTCAGAAATTTGGGGGACCTACGTTCAATCGGTGATGGAAATCACTTCCATTACTTAAATGTTTTATGACATAACTTTTGTCAATAAAATGTTCTGTTGGGAGACTATTTTTGGCAAATATTTTTTATTATGTTTAGGTTGCAAACTTTTATAACTGTCATATTAGTATCGAGGCATTATTACATACATACATACACTCACGCCTTTTTCCCATGGAGGTAGGCAGAAACTACATAATGCCACGCGCTACGGTCCCTGCATACCACTTTTGCCTCGTCCACATTCATACATCTCGTCATGCACGCGCGCCGGTTATAAGTACTTCGTACCTGACCTTTTTGAAGGAGTTCACCAATTAGGTCGGTGTTTGTCCTTCTAGGGCGCCCCCTCCCGGCGATTCCACTAACATCCGCCTTATAAATTCCTTTCGTCAATCGCCTATCATTCATCCTTTCAACATGCCCAAACCATCTCAGTACATTCTTCATTATTATCCAGCGTTATCCATCGAGTTCTACACATAACATTACAAATAATGTCTATAGTTAACAAAAGTGTAGAGTGGCTTTTAGTAAGGACAACATTAAGAGATTGATCACATCAGCCTGTGACCATGGATGCTGTAAAGGATCCGAAACGTCGCGTTCAAATAATATCAATACCGCCGCGATAGAATCGGTAAAAAAGGCGTTTTATTGCTATGAGAATTGAGTCAAAAGAAGCATTTTGCCTCTTGCCAGGCATTCACCTTATTTATCGTCTAGCCACTTTCCATTTGAAACCACAATACTGAGAATAAATTTCCCCCGAGTTAACCGGTACTGTTATTCTAATGTTTCTTATCTTAGATGTAGCTTTATTATGTTTTATTAACTAGACAAAGGTATGTTTACACAAATGAAGTTTTTTGACTATAATGTCAGCATCAGATAATATAGGTAACTATGTACATATATTATACAGTTAGGTAATGGGTAGGTAAGATGGTTGTTCAGGGAGCGATTAATCAGTAGAAATCGACCAAATGAGTGTCAGGTGTACGTAGGTATCCGAAGTAGCCCGTTGGTCGCCTATTACTGGATAAGTAATAAAAACTACTTAACTGCGATAGTTTTCGTTTTTACTTCAATATGGCTGGGAGACAATTGATCTCATTATACATATTTACCAAAACGGTTCCTTGCATTAAAAAAATCATAAATAAAGGTGTAGTTTGTGAAGATTTTCTCGATTATTTTCTTGGCGTAATTAATATATTATGTATATATTATATTGGCATCGGTAGCCAAATTACACTTCGGCACTAAATATTTCTGAGCTACAAGTCCATCCACTCTAAACAGCTACTAAGAATTTAATTGAAGAATCCTATCATAGTATTTTTTAACCTAGCAATGGAAACCAGGACTTTATTGTCAGCATCCAATCTCGAGACTAATTGACCAATGAGACAGTTTAATTGACAAGATTTCCGAGACATTATTATCTAATCAAACACACATTCAATGGCTGTCACATGTATGAACAATTACAAAGTTTCAACTATCTTAAACCAACAAAATAATAATTCTTAATCAAATAATTGTAGACTGACGTATAAAGAAACAAATAAACATCAGTTACGAAATAACAGAAATACTGATATTGGATAACCTTTGGCATCAAGACCTTGATGACTAGGTATTAAGTACGTAAATTGGCTGCACAAAAAACACACGTGACTATATGGAAGCCACTTTATTTGATTAGTGGTGAGCAGTAGTGGGCGCACGCAGACAACACGTCATGTCTTCGTTTGTAGTACTTAAGGGGAATATGCTCATCTGTGTGCGGAAAGATCGACTTTAAGTCAATGTAAATTCATGCGTATCTCATGGTAATAAGAATTAAATTCTATTCATAAATTACATTCGTCTTTCTGCGGTATTTAAGAGCGCGCGCGAGGATGCAGCGGGATGTCGATATGTAGTGGGATGCGACGGCATGCAACGGTATGAGATATGATGATAAGCTTTGTTGAGGAGGTAGACCTCGACAGTATGCACTAGGGTTTCCGTAGGCTGCAACTGTAAGCAACAAATCCTAGCACACACCGTTACAAGCCATCACATTCCGTCGCATATCGACACATCCCACCGCAGTATTCTCCAGCGCGCCTTTAAATACCCCAGAGTTAAATTCACCTAGGAAAGGAATCTATTCCAGTCAATCTAGAAGCAACTACCATCAAAACCCCACGACACGTAGGTATACAAAACTCTAAAGTTTCCCAAGGGTAAACTGGTTGTTGTTGTGTTGACCGGATTATTATGATAAACGAAACTGACTGCTTCATCATCAACCGAATTATTGTCCCACTGCTGAGCATGGGTCTTCTCTTATTTGTGAGGAATTAGCGTATAGTACACCTAGGTAAAATCTCTCAAGCATGCAGGTTTCTTCACGATGTTTTTTTCACCGTTTGAGCATATGATAAATACACACGGAATTTTTTTAAAGTCATTGGTGAGTGCCTTGGTTTCGAAGTCGAGACCTTTTGACTTTCACAGTCCAGTATCAAATGGAAAGAAATAATGCCATGCAAAAAGGAGGGTAGCTTCTATGGCGCTTCCCCTTAAATTCTCACAAGTAGTACTGATGCCGTGTCAACAATCAATATTACGTAGGTCATGTTGTATTGTATTAAAAACCTGTTTTATTATCTGTATGTAGTATTGACTATGTAGGTCAGTATGTGATTAGAAAACCAATGAATCCTGACCCCCCATAGTGTCGCTACTAGCTATGGTAATAACAATTATATGTCAATATTAGTACATTAAAGTTTAGTTTTTTATATTACCGCGTGCTTAAGTATAATGGACATGTTGTTAGAAAGGCGTGAGGTGGTGTTTTGTTTTTCTGTAGAAATTATAGTATGATGTAGGTAGGTACTTTAATGATTTCTAAAAACGTGGCAAATCGTGGGTGTAGGTACATTAGTACACCTCTGCCTAACCTTTCAGGGACGACAGGCGTGATGCTCGCCAGTCGTCCTAACCTTGTTATATCATATTATACATACAATATGATATAACAAGGTTGCGGTTTAAAAGTCAATGTATTTAGCTAAAAGAGAAAGAAAAAAATAAATAAATAAGGAAAGAAAATAAGTATTTGTGACTCGCACGGGTAAACACACATATTAGTACACAAAATAAAAGTTAAAAGCCTGTACGAGACAAAAAAGGCCCCTATCTCAGCATAAAGCTACGACATTGAATGTTGCAGCGCTGGTATTCTGGTATTAAGAGCGTAAAAACATAAATAAGGATATAGATCAAAAGCAGATAGGATAAAATTCCTATTTCTACGCACAGTCGCGAGAAAAAGCCAGTATATTATAATAAAATGTCCTTTAAAATATAAACACAGTACATTCACAAACAGTTATAGATTTAGGTACACGCGGCGTGCAAATACTAACAAACTACTATGCAAATTGTCATTGAACACGTCCTAGTAGAAGTTAATGCGCTGTAAATGGGTGCTTGAGTCTATTTGTGGAGATTAATGGTAACGATGCGACTGTACCTTGCAGTGTGTCAATGTTGGCTGATATGGGTACATATGTATATTTTTATACAAACAAAATGTATGTTTATTTTGTGATTTCTTACTTTTGCGTGAATACAGTTTTTTTAAGTAGGGTTTACTAAAGTGATAGCAAACGGAATTGTCATACTGTCAGAATAGTCACTCATGAGCTCTGGTAACCTTACTCACTCGCAGAAACACAACTATTGTTATTTCTCAGCGCTCTTCTGTAAGGTGAAGGTACTTCCTCAGTCGGACAGCTCAATTTGAGCGAGGAATGTCGCTATGCCCTTAAAAGAATATGCATTATCTTATCGATATACCGCGATAAAATCAGAAAATTTTTACTTTATTTAAATTTTTTTATTGACCTAGAAACTAGAGAACTATTATTTTAGCACTTATAATTTATGCATGCCTTATATAATTTTATACTTAATATTCATTCAGATCTAAGATATTTATTATAAGTAATTTGCCCATAACAAGTCTTCTGCTCTTAGATTAAATGAATACCTAAGTCTATCTAAACAGGTCTTATAAATAACTAGTTTTAAAAACGTTGTAACATGTTGTTGTTCCATAAATATTATAAATATTGTTATTAAACTATGCGGAGATTAAATAAGAAGTGGTTAGTTAGGATAAATCTTGTCATATTGATATCGAAATAAAACTACTTTTTACGGATTTTATCGCGGTATATTGATATTATTTTAACCTGACGTTTCGGATCCTTTACAGCATCCATGGTCACGGGCCGACTAAGGTGTTGGTCGTCTTGAAGTTATAATTACTAACAGCTACCTTACATTTTCAATTATTATTGACAATCCGATTTATACAGAACGAGCTCACCGTGTCATTATGTTTTAAGATCATCAAAGTCTAAAATATATTTAACTGGATGATTAAACGGTTAAGCGACCAACTACTGAGCTATTGGTCGCAATTTCAATTCCTACATAGAACATACAAAAAGCAATTTTGAATCTATACCTAGTCGTTCTGTCTCGGAGTGTTTGTAAATAAATCTAAATACTCGTCAAACGATTTTAACCCCCAGTGCAAAAAGAGGGGTTGTTCTATATAAAACAAGAATCTCTGTATCTGTCTGCCATTGTATCGTAGTTTCTAAACGGATAAACCGATTCAGATTTCGTTTTTTGGTTCAAAAACTTACTTAATCAAGATTTTCAAGAGAGGTTTTATGTTTCAAAAATCATCAACTCTACCGGAGTTTTTTATTAATTGAGTATCTGTACCCTGCCACGCTTCGCTACTATACGGTACTTGATGGTTGATATACAACAAAGATATTATGTATTTACAACAAAAGTATATATGTAGTAACAAACCTCGTTGCTTAGCTCGGAACTAGATGGCGCTGTGTCAAAATGTCCAGAAATATTTATTATTATTACTATCGTACTGTACCTTAAGTTCTATAAGGTGGGCTTACGTCATCATCATCACAACAGCATTTCATATTGCAGTATTCCAAAAGGTTTATCCGACCGTGCAGCGGTGATGTCATTGTCCTTAGTACACGCTCAAGGTTATAGAATTCACCGAAGTTTATCAGTTAATGTTTTGATAAACGTCCTTTATTACATTTACATAAGATTTCTCACTAAAATTAGTACATTAGTGTTTCATTTTGATTCGTATAGAACTTATTGAAGTAACATTATTATTAAAATTGGTTTGGTATGAACTGCCATGCTTTGCCATTACAAAAGATATGTTTACTTAATATTTTTATACATTAATTGTCACTCGCAGTTTCACCTTCTGTTATTTTTTTGTTTTAGTTCTGCTCTCTCAAACAAACTTTTCAGATATAGTATTCTCCTTTTTTATTATTGTTTGGTTGGTTGTGTCAACATTTACTAAAATCCTAACAATAATAATCTTACCAAATCACATCACACAGAATTTTCCTAGGACGGGGGGGCACTGACTTACCAGAATCTGTTTTTTTTAACTATATTGTTTTCTATCTAAAAAACTAAGGTTCTTTGTAATAAGGCTTAGGTAATTATAGAATTGGGATATTCGGCATCCCAATTTGAAGTCAAGGGTGAATGTGGAACGTGTCACATGACCCACAAAAATCGGGGCACCTAACAACACTAGACCCAGGTGTTCTGCAAATCCAGGTATTCCGTTCAGACTTGCCTTAATTATACTAACTTTGTTCGTGAAGAGACATGATTACACATTAATATAACATGATTTAATAGAGCGTTCTGGTTCATAAACATTGTATTTGCATGTTTATGTATATTGAAGCTGCTTCATGTAAAGGTAGGTTTACATTGTATAAATTAGGTAGGTAGGTATACACTAGCTTCGAAATTAAGACAATGTTTGAGTTGATGCTTAGGTTATTATGACACCGATAATAGCTTCCATTGTAACGACAACCATCACAAAAGATACGTTAACTTATTCAAATACCACACAACTAGGTACAACACAACATTTAGTACTCGTTCAAACGTCATTGCGGTCCTTGGAGGGAAACGGTTTGAAAATTAGAAGGTGAGACAAATAAATTAAGTCGCCAGAAAGACGAAGAAATAAATTAAGGTTTTGTTTTTTTGTAATAACAGCTTTTTTAAAGGTTCGAAACTTAAAATAACACGCTATCTCTATGGTCTGAGACTGTCAGTTGGAGTTCAGAGAGTTTCGGTTGTTATAGGTTGAATAGCGTTGTTATCGTGTTCGATATTCAAATTGCAGACCGCTGGTTATTAAGAAAACACCACATAAGAATTTTCTTCAATGATCAGGTGAATAAAAAACATAAACGTTCACACGAACAAACCTGAAAAAATAACGTGTAGTTTTGTTCTTAAATGGCGGAAAAAATATTTGGAGGAAACCTGCATGACTGAGAGATTCTTTCGATGTCATGTGAAATCTGCCAACGCAGCCACATAGTACCATAATCCCTCTCAAATGCGAGCAGGCCCGTGCCCACCACTGGGACAATAATAGGGCATAGAGTATAGTTTCGTGTACCTACGTTCACCAACGGTTCAACAGTTCAAAATAGTTCTGTAAACATTTTCTATGTCAACGAGCGAATAACTAGTTATCGGTACCTCACGTGTCAAAGGGACATTGATAACGATAATTTACGTTACGAACACAAAAGACTTTAATGCATAAAAAATAATAATACGTATTAAAAAGTAATGATATTGGAATTGCGTCTAGATAATATACATTATTATATTTTTAAATAATAACACACTTAGCTGATTTGGTTTTGAAATAAGACTACTTACTTAGACAATAGTCTGTCGGTTTCTCTGCTTGTGCCCATGGAAGAAGAAGAACTTGAGGAGGAGAAAAAAGGAAGAGGTTGGTATAAAAACAATATTATTATAGCAATAGGCTCGCCCTTATTACCTACATGGGACCTAAAACATACCGGCGAAATATGGGTCTACATTAGTACTTACACCTCTTCCTTTTTTGGGAACGCGCCTGGCGTTCCCAATCGTCATGGTATGTTAAGTTACAGTATATTATAATGAAATACACCAAAATGAGAAAAACCGGTTTGTCCACTAAAATGTCTTATGACGTCATTGACTTTGTAAACATCTAATAATATACCTACAATGTTAGTTTTTGTTAACACTTAAATTTTGGAGACTGAATCGGTTACAAAAAACGTAACAATAAATTGAATGATAAATGAAACATATTTTTATTTTATTGTGATATTATTTAGATGCGGCTAATATTTATTGAGATTCGCACGTTCTTATATTTACCTAATAATGGATAAAAGTAAAATTTAAGCTAAATAGCACAATTTAATTAAATTTCACTTCTGGTAGAGTTTTTGAAATAAAATATATGTTCTTGAACCTAGATAAATATAACCTTAATTCGGATTGTAACAAATTTTAACAAAAACATTAATTTATGATTTATTACTGAATCTCATTCGCATATGACGACCCATTTAGCTCAGCGGTAGTTAACGCTGCCTGCTGTGCTATGGGTCCCGGGTTCGAATCCCGGTAGGGACAAATGTTTGTCTGATGAGCATAAACATTTGTATCCGAGCCGTGTAAATACATACATATTATACATAGATACATCCATATCTATGTATAATATGTATGTATTTACAAAAAAATATGTAAATATGTAGTATATCAACCATCTAGTATCCGTAACACAAGCCTCGGTGCTTACCACGGAACTAGATGGCGCTGTGTAATAATGTCCGGAATTATTTATTTTATTTTATAGAAACCAGCCTCTTAAAACTGAGGAAATATGTTTTTTGCGCTGTTTTGTGCAAATAATAAACATGATATAATATTATAGTGTTTTGTATCGTCAAAACTTTGCTCATATAATGATTTTCGCAATAATAAAAATCCTTGGAAAAACCTCATTGGAGCACATCTATTGTAAAACTTGTTTACTTTAATGTTTAGCACACTCTAGTCACGAATATCAAATGAAGACGATGACAGATGACGTTACACCATTGTCTCTTGTTGTTTAAAGCCATTAGATAGTCTGTGGTTTTGTTATGTAAGGATTGGTTTACTTAAAAAGTAAGTACAGTAATAAAAATATGCATGAAGTTGATTGCTCAATTCCAAATTTGAAATAGTGGAATACATATCTTTTTTATTAACCAATTTATTTTCTCACTGCTGGACACGGGTCTCCTCTCATTTGAGAGGGATTAGGCTGAATAATAAATAGTCCACCTTGCTAGCCTAGTGCGAATTGGCAGACCTCGCACAATTGCGTGTGAGGTCTTTCTTCTTCGTCTTTAGGAGAGAATCTTTCAGTCACGCAAGTTCACGATGTTTTCCTTCACCATTTGAGCATGCAATAAATACCTACGGTCCTACGAATTTCACTACCAAAAGTCATCGGCGTGTTCTTTGGGAAGATATACATATATATAATTTTGGGAGATATGAGCATATTTTGTAATGTTATTAGTAATTAGACCATTAATTGCATATCATACCTTAATTATCAGAAAGCAAACTTTTTTGACACTTTTAGCGTATATTTTAAGTTTTATTGGAATACTTCCGACCTTTATCATGGTATAAAGATACAATTTACTTTGCCCGTGACCATGATCCGAAACGTTAAATAATATCAATATACAGATAATACAGAGACAAAACTCGTAAAAAGCAGTTTTATTTCAAATACATTGCTAACAGTAAGATGATTTATAATTGATGATTAGTATATAAACTGTAAACTGAAATTCAACTGTTTATTTCTATTAATGCAGCTTTGAATTGATTTGTTAAAACCAGTCGCACGTGTTCAAAAACTTACAACAATCAACCAATTGCAAGGGTACTGATATATGTACCTATGTACGTCCATATATGCATATTACAAGCAATCTGGTGCCAACTTCACAAACAATAATAAATATAGGAATAATATAAATTTTATTTATTAATTGGCTTAGACTTGTCTTTCTCATCATACTACACTATGAAGCAGAAAGCTGAGAGCTAAAAATTTCAACGTATAATAGGTGTGATTCTGACGTTGTATTTAAGCTCTAAGTTACCCTAGCCCTAGGGCCTATCATATACTAAGATATTTACTAACCTCATACACTCAATTTCTGCCTATCCTATCCACTCAAATCAACATAAACTTTCACTATCACTTTACCTAATAACCGAGTACTTCAATTACTATATAAAGGAACGTGCTCCGGGTCAATGTCAACCTATTATAACATTTATAACTGTTTGCGTAGACATCGTAAAGTTTAGCCGTTAACTGTCGAAAAATGTCACGCGAACAAATGCATTTTTAGTACTTTTTCTATTTGGCTAGACATCAACTTAATATAATACTGTCAGCTTAACTGTGTTACTGCAGAAGAACAACTTTTTCAGAGAGGTAGGGCATAGCGAGATTTTTCGCTCATATTGAGCTGCTCGACTGGGGAAGTACCTCCGCTTACAGAAGACCGCAGTGAAACAGTAATAGCTGTTTCTGTGAGTGCGCAAGTAAGGTTGTCAGAGCTCGTTAGGGGAGTGACTATTCTGACAGCATAGGAATTCCGTTTACTGTCATTGTAAAAACTCCTCTATTTTAAGAAACATAAAACGCTTTTTACGGCGTCGGCAAGGCGCAAGGGACAGCGGTGATATTGCAAACGTCCAGGTTACAGTACTGGCGGGCTGTAAGCTTCTTTGCCACACATGTGTTATGCAACTGAGGTGACAATTGTAGGGAAAATGAAATGGGACCAATGCCAACCTAGGAACTGTCAATATCTTGATGGAGGTGACCATGACTCCCATGGGATCAACGATAAGTCAATTGTGTTTTACTCTATTCGGGTCAAACATACGCTATCGACTCCCTTTACAAATACGGGAACAAATACATCAATCACTCAATCATCTACATCTACCGGGGATCGAACATAGAATCATTTGAAAGAAGGCAGCCTCAATAATTTGCCCATATCGGGGCTCAAACTCGGAATCCTTAGCGCGGACGGCAGCCCTAATAGTTCTGCGCTCATCGAGTCTTCGTGATATTATGTCGTGGTACCCACGTGTCTGCTCGTTCATATTTAAAAAGTTTCCACAGCGCTGTTTATGGTTCACGTAAACACTATAAAATGTGCTTTAACATAAGCTACCTAAAGTATACTGCCAAAACGGTAGGCGTTGTTAAATTTATCATAAATATGGCATATTGTAAAAAAGTGCTAAGTATTATTTTGTAAAGGAAATACAATTTATATGTCGGCGCAGGATGGTCTTCATCGTCATATATATAATTTTGTTATTGTGACATATTATTGTTTTTGATTATTTTTCAATTAACTATAAATACTCCTCTAAAAAGGTCAGGTACGCAGTACTCGTAACTGGCACGCATGCATCACAAGACGTATGAATGTGAAAGAAGCAAAAGTTACATGCAGGGATTCTAGCACGTGGCATTCTGTAGTTTCTGCCTACCACCATTAGTAAAACGCTTGAGATGATAAACTAATATATATTTTTAAATAGTGGTAACCATTTAAAGTATCATTTTATTTACATAAGTAGAGTAAGTATATTTTGGACTATAGCCTAATCCTAATGATAATAATCTCAAAGGAGTGGAGACTCGAGTCTAGTGGTAGGATAGATAAACATCTTCAAAACGTTTCTAAATAAATTTTCATTTGTTAACAGTGTATTTTGACCTTGCAAACATCACAATTCGGATGACCACAAAAATAAAAACATGTTTTAAGGTATTGTAAACATGTTCAAATAATTATCAAAACAAACAATTGTTTTCTTTTTCAACGTACATAATTACGTAAATATATCAGACGGCAACATCGAGCCGTATTAATCTGATATGCGTTGGTGGTTCACCGTCAAACACTTCAGCGGCTTCCAACACGGCCAGGCGAAGCCCTGTCGGATTTGTGCCTATCCTATTTCCAGTTTATAACGTTATTTGTTGACTATTATTAAGCAGCTTGTCAGATTAACTGGTGCAAACATTAGCATGACGATCGGGTTAAGCTACAAGGTCAGGTCACCTTTAAATAAATAAAGACCCAACAGGTTGTACAATAATTGGTTCTGTTCATTATATACCACCTGTATGTGTAGTTGTGCACATTATGGAATGCAATTAAGTTAAGATTAGGAAACCAAATCGTATTGAAAGACGGTAAGTAATTTCGATGTGCAAAAAATTAAGCTAGCTAGAAATAAAATTGTTGATCACAAAGGGATGCAAAGAAAGTCTAAATCAATGTTTTTGTTTTTACATTTCACAAGTGGCGAACAAGCTTGCGATCCGCCTGATGTTAAGCAGTTACCATAGCCTCCGTAGGAGTTTGGCACAACTGCAGTATCGCTCGCACGTTGCCGACCCAGTAAAAACTGTTTTATGTTTCTAAAAATTGGGGAGTTACAAGGTACACTGACAGTAAGCGGAATTCCCATATGTTGTCAGTATAGTCACTAATGATTACCCACTAACGTTACTCATTTGCAGAAACATAACTATTATTGTTTCATCGCGATCTCCTGTAAAGCGGAGATACTTCCCCCGCCGGACAACTCAATTTCAGCGAGAAATTTTGCTATGCCTTACCTCTCCAGAGCCCTTTAATAAAGAATATACGGGGTAGGTACTAGGTATAGGTATACATATATGAAAATCAACAGAAATATACACGAGGCGATATCGCACGATGATCACATGTGGCCAACGAAATGAATCGCCACGTAACGGTATTACAAAGCGAGTGCAGTTCACGGGCCAACGGCTCGGCACAAAGAATGGCTGCACTAATTCATTGGCCGCCACTGTGCTATGAAAATTCATACATATCATGAATGGGATTGCGCAACTGCAGATAGACTTGTTGAAGTATTTATCAATGGCCATTATTGAACAGAATGCATTGTTTTTAATATTTAGACGCCAGAAAATCAACACTATTATTCACACACACGTTTACAATAAATAATTACTTTTTTTTTTAAAGTTGATTTATTTTTTTCTTTTTAGTGTTGTATATATTAAACTTTTCATATCAGGTCAATCTAATAGCCTGAAAGAATACAACTATCGATCCATATATACTTATAACTATGAAAGATTTTCCCTTCAACTCCTAACCGTTGAGGAGTTGTACTTTCCATCATCAGAACATTACATGAGATGGTGATTTTCAAATGCAAATACTTGAACAGCTTTGTAGAATACATGTAAATGTAATAAATGCCTATAACTGAAAGAATTTTCTTTTAAGTCTTAACCGTTGAGGAGTTCTACCTTCCATCATCAGATCATCAACATCAAATGATGATTATCATACGCAAATACTGGAACAATTTTAGTAAATATATCATAAACGGGATAATTGCCTATAAAATTTGAAGGTTGCCCTCGATTTCCCTGGGATTCCATCATCAGATCCTGATGTGGTTACAATGGGACCATCTGTGAAGTATACCCTTTTAAACAAAAAAAGAATTTTGCAAATCGGACCAGGCGCTTTGAAGTAATTCGTGAACATACATAAAAAAAAAAAAGATTCCGACGAATTGAGAACCTCCTCCTTTTTGAAGTCGGTTAAAAAACATGTTTAAACCAATGTTTAAACATTATAAAAAACCTTTGATTCTTTTCGTTTTTATGTACCTAATAACGGAAAGATCGGGCCGTTTTAATATAACATGCGTTGGTGGTTCACACAGCGACTAGGTCCAAGGAATTTAGAACTTGAACGTTATATGGTGACATCAATAAATAATTATGAAGGTATGTATTTTCATTGATCGCCAAATAGCTAGACATAAGTTAATAATGGCCACCAGCATTATCGGTATTGGTAAGGAATGCTTTAATGGTGCTATTATTGCTCCGAACGAAACTTTTATGTTCTGAAACTAAAAATACCATAAATGCGAATTAATGTCTTTTGGTTCAGCAGATTATTCATTATATAAGCAATTTTATTATGCGGAGAATGCTTACATCAAGCAGATTATGGAGTTAATCATCAACCCATCTCCGGTAGGTAAAGTGCAGGTCTTTATTCCTCGAAAATCACTCTCTAATTCACTAAGGCGTAAAGTGAAAAAATCATTCACTGTTCATAGCATCAACCCATTATCGTCCCACTGCTGGGCATGGGTCTCCTCTCATTTGAGTAGGATTAGGCTATAGTCCACCACGATAACCTACTGCGAGTTAGCAGACTTCACATGCCATCGAGAAAATCTCTCAAATATGCAGGTTTCCTCACGATATGTTCCTTCACCGTTTGAGCATGTGACAGATACGCACATAACTTTCGAAAAGTCGATTGTGCCTTGCGTTTGAACTCGAGACCTTCGACATCTCAGTCCACTGGTCTCACCACTAGGCTATCTCAGTTCTGTTCACTGCACTGTTCATTACTTTTCTGTTATAATAGTTCTTGTAGTAACTAAATGGCCAAGCCACATGTTTTGACTATGATGTAGAGTTTGTGAAGTTAGGCCTTGTAGAGTTAGGGCGTGTAGAGTCAGAAGCTTGGCTCTACATAAGATCTGATAACTTTCTGACAGTGCGTCTGACGTCATTTTACATGAAAATGTTTTTGGTGGGTTCGCCTTTCTATAACAACGAATAACATTGAATATGAGCAAGAAGTTTGAAGTTTGGTTTGATCCCGGCAGCTGAATTTCACCATTGGACATCGCGCCAGAACTCAAAGTTCCATCCATTTTATCTCGATGTCCAGCGTTCCACAACAGTGCGGTTTTTAAGGCATTTTCTGCCTCGCACCACCGCTCTGTGGAACCAGCTGTCGTCGGCGGTCTTTCCGAACCGTTACGACGTGGGAACCTTCAAGAGGAGAGTATATTCTTTATTGAAAGGCCGGCAACGTATTTGCACGTCCCCTGGTGTTGCAGATGTCCATGGGCGCGGTAATCTCTTACCATCAGGTGAGCCCCCTGCCCGTTTGCCCGCTTATATCCATAAAAAAAAAAGAAGTGGAACACCGTCACCGTACGTAGAACCGAACGTCGTTGTGGCAATGTTATAGTAGTCATAAAGATAGAAAACCATGTAGAACGTTGCAGCTAAATGATCAGGGTAATTAGCATTTGTGACGTCGATAACATTAAACTGCATGACACACCATTATTAACTACCGTTATACTTGAAGATAAGACATTAGAGAAAAAGGAAATGTAACATGTCAATTATGATAATTATATTCATTATTAAGTACGAATAACTGATACTTATAAAATATCTAGCAAAGTATATAAACTATTTGGGGAAATAACGTTTGAACCCGGAAATTTTAGTGGCAACATTGTTAAGCTTCAAAGAAAACTTGTGCACGTTTGATATCGTTTTAATCCGTTGTGACCACAACTTTTATGTCTATTTCTCTTGTATCTTACAGATAATATAATAATAATAATATTATATTCGGACATTATGACACAGCGCTATCTATTTCCGACCTAAGCAACGAGGTTTGTGTACGGATACCTACTAGATAGTTGATACACTACAAATATATTTTAATTTGTAAATACATACATATTAAATAGGAATATCCCTGGCTTAGGTCAAAAGTCCATGCACATCGCACAAACATTTGCCGCTACTGGGATTCGAACTCGGGACCGTTACCACAGAAGGGAACCCTTAATATCGCTGCACAAATCGGGTCGTCAAGTAATAAATACACTGTTTGTTGATGAGAGTGTATGTATTAATAGCATAACAGTAGGGGTTCTCTAAGGGGCCATCGTTGGCCCTTATTAAATCTCATTTATAAATTAGTAATTACGCAATTTCAGTTTAGAATGAATTTTAAGTATACATAATATTATCTGTATTTTATTGATGTCGTTTACATTATATATGTATGACTCAACGAGGTGGTAGATTTTTTTTGCAAATATTATGATTTCTATCTTAAACTATAGGTTGCTCTGGTCATTTAGATTAGCATTTACAATTGTATTGGTTGTTTAAATTTATAGTTGATGGCTGCATAGGTTCTTTACGGATTATATGTACAGTCCATATTCTTCAGTGGCTTTTCTTTCGTCATGATACTGATTTATTAGACTTCCGTGAATATAAAACATTGTTAGTAATTATAAGAGCTAGACATTCAATACCTGTCTGCTCGTGACCATGAATGCTGTAAAATCCGAAATGTCAGTATAAAATACATAATTAAAATCAATGTTAAAAAGTCAAAAGTTAAAATAAAATAAGACGGGAATTGAACCTCACGCAGCACGCCATCCGTTCTATTTAAGCGGTGATTTCTTATTTGATCTTTAAAAGCCTTGTTTTTTTATAATATTCAAATTGGACAAAAACTTGACTCAAATTGTTACGGTTGATGCATTCAAATCGTAGATATTTTTATGTACCATTTTTTGTTCATTGTGATTACCTCACCTTGGTTTTATTTTCTAAGTTCATGGAAATACGTTTTGCATCTTACATGTATATCTTTATCTTGAAATACTTAATCGGTTATGTCATCGCCAACACCGTAATATGTAAGTTTAGTCTTAATTTTTTTTTTATGATATTTCGTAGTCTTCGTATGTATCGTTATACTATTTAATTTTGGCTTTGAATACTTAATAGGGTGGTCTCTATCTTCTTTTTAATTACCATTTGTACCGTCCAGTAATCTCCAAACAATATCTATGTAAGCCCTTCCATAATCCCATACTGAATCTCTCACGACATCATAACCTAACCGCGCCAATATTAATAGGGTACACTGGCAGCAATCTCACTTCAGACTATCTAACTATGCACCACGTACATTGACCCAGATGCGTTAGTACGAAAATTGCCATCCGCATCCATAAAGGGTAATGGTTATCAATATTCAAGAGATGATCGGATAATTTGCCATTAATGCCACACACGTATCTAATTGGCGTCAGCGATGGTAGTGAGTACGTGCGTAATGTGGTTAATATATACATTATCTGTGTTTACTGTAGAACATTCAACTGTGTTTAGGATTAAAGAAAATATACCATTTCGATTAGGAAATGGATCTTTATACAATCATTCTAATTTTTGGAACGAGATTCACATTTTCATACTGGAATGGCATACTCACGTGTAGGACAAAAATACTAATAGAAACTACTTAGTTTTGTCCAAATATGTGTATTCAATGGCTGTTCTACATTCGCAATCTTACAGCTGCATACTAATATTGGTGTTGAGTCTATATTTTTTTGGTAGATAAACAATTTTGTAATAATAATTAAATGTTGTTGAATTGGATTTTGATGAAGGTGAAATTTTTCATCAGCCCTCTCTCAGTAATGGTGAATCATAGTGGGGAATTGAGATTGAGCATAATTTTCTCCTTACTTAACTTTAGTCATTTGTAATAATTTGGCCACATTTAATGTTATTTCGACGATCCGATTAACGTTACGGTTTCTGTTAAGTTCTCGGGTTTGAATCCCGGTAGGGGCACATGTTTTTGTGATAAGTACATTTTGATTCTATGTATAATGTAGAATATATATGTAGTGCATCAACCATCTAGTATCCGCAATACAAGCCTCGTTTCTTAGCTTGGAACTAGATGGCGTTATATCATAATGTCTGGATATATTTATTTATTTTGTCAAAAGTCCCCAAAAAGAGAGTATTTTTACAAGAAGAAACATTACAGTTACAGGTGAAATATTGTTATAACGTAAGCATGGAAATAATACAGACAAATGGTACACCATTGTAGTAAAGATAAGGCATTTAGTCATTAGCTTAGATAAGTACTAAGTACGTTTTAACCAGGTTACATTGTTTAAAGTATAAGTTAACGTATTACGTATTAAGTAAAAGTGAAGAACACAAAATAATTTAAAAATGAAGGATATATTCACGAAGCAAATGAATAAGAAAGATTAAAGATATTTATGATGTGTATTGTAAATAAGTATAAGAAAGAAAGAAAGAAAGAAAGGAAGAAAGAAAGAAAGAAAGACAGAAAAGTATAAGCGCTAGATGTAATAATTAATAGAAGAAGATAGAAATTGGAGATTGATCATGACCAGGTAATATTGGCAGGTATAATAAAATTTAAAAGAAATAATTTATTATATGAGGTTACTCGAAAATGTATAGACAAAAAATAAACAATAATTGTCCGTTAGTCTACTTCGAGGCTGCCGAAATAGTTTTTTGTAAAGCGTTTCTACTCTACGAACTTGAATAGAGAACCTCATTGAAGCAACGTTATGAATCATCGCACCATAAAATGCTACAACGTTATAGAGGCCTCTATGGAATGCCTAAGTTTTTTGTCAGCCACATTCACAAATGTAACGCTCATAATGTTATGCAAATTATTTCGGTTGAAGTGGTCAGTTAAAAAAGTTTTGTGTCTTGGTAGAAATGTGGAATCTTTAAAACCTTTTATGAGATTTATTAACTTGAGAACAATTTCAAATTGTTGAATATAATATGGTGCAATCTGGATGAATGTTGGAGTGAGATTTTCATTTCCATACTTTGTGTTATTATGATTTATTTATTTGAGTTCTTCCTTATATTCTTTTATGTGGTCTAAAATCATCCCGAATCATGAGATGAGAGGAAGGTAGTATGATGTGTAGATGTAAACGTATAAGTACATAGTTATGTAATTTATGATGATTATATTTCAAAAACTTGACAAACATTCTCATAATTATCAATAACAGCAAGAAGAATAACTATTAATTAAGTTTTATTTCAAGTATAATTAATTCTTGTCTGTCTTGTATCATTGTCTGTCGCTATGAATAACTCAAGAATATATTATTGCTGCAAGCAACTCGATAGTGTTGGTAACAGGTTGGCTAGTGGGTCGATAAACCCCAGCCGGCTCAGGTCAGGCGGCTCGACATCCGTCGCGCTTTTTACTAATTTAGGCCGACTAACCACTTATCTGTCTCATACTTTGTATTTTAGTGGGCTTTGTTCAGATTAGTAATGATTTTAGTGTTAACAATAAGTTCTTGTGATGTTAAAATGTTTTCTATTCGATATTTGACTCTGGAATAATTCCATAAATTTAAGCCATCACTTTGTAGCCCATAGGAACCTACTCCAGGTCCCTAAATTGAACGGCTATTACTGAGTAAAGATACAAGATTTGTTGTTTTTAACTTGAACCATCAAAAACGAAGTCAACAACGTAAATAATAATGTATCAAAGAATGCCACGGTTGCTTTGCCGGCTGGTGATTCATCAGATAATTCACCGGATCAACAAAACTGTAAACATAAATAGTTACCTTTGCCTTTATCATTGGAGTAAAGTAATGTTTATAGACGTATTAAAATTCTTTCCTTATCCAGTTTTGTGAAATGTTGGAACTACATTACTAGCTACATTTCTCGTTACAAGAGAGAAATGTTTTAATAGCCATCATAAAAATGATCTAGATGATGTACTCCATCAGTATGCGTGATACGATCGAAACATTCATCGCAGGAAGTCACGAAGCTACGACGATCTCGAATGACAATCGTTGAGACATTAAACTCTATAATGTTCCTGATGATAAATCAAACCAAGGTACCCTTGAAAATATCGCGTATACCGATACGGACGATAAGCAAATAAAACAGAGTTGTAAAACTGTTGGCTGGTAAAAACTATAAGTGCGATAGAGTTTTGATATTGAAATTAATTAGTATTACCTATAAGTTTTTATTTGTGCTGCACAAATAAAACCTATAGCAATTAATTCAACGGTTCATATCTGCATAATATTGTTGCATTCAAAGCATACAAAATTACTATGTACTTATACCGGATAAGATCTTCGAAACGTTCCTTACCATCAAAATTGAAATCCAGGGTGGAAAAGTAAGTAACTTCTAGAACGAAACACTAAATATCACAGGCTCACTCACAGGGAAAACTCCGAAAGTTTATTGACACGCTTTTGTTTAAAAACTGTTCGCGAAAGTGTTTTAAAACGAGTGACGCGTCCGTTCTCAATGGACGACCAACGGTGACTGAATGATTGTAAGATGCATTCGTCTATAGCCTTCGACGTTCTAACTTATTGGAATTTGCACTTTATTGTGTAAGATGTAAAGTTATTATTATAACAAAAAGTTTGTTAACTTCGTGTAGGCTACTGTTGCAGTTTTGACAGCAATTTGAACCCACGCCATGTACGCGTTTAAGGCAAATTGTTTAAGTCTAGTTATCTACTATGAATGTACCTATACGCTGTTAGGAGCGGAAATCTCAAGGTTTAACTGAATATATGATATGAGACGGGATCTGCATTTATATTAGGACAATTGAAATTGGACCTATTTCTTAAAATAGGCAACACTAGAAGTTATATGTTAAAGAGGTTTTACAATGATATATTTTTCTTAAAGTAAGTAAACTCTTTACACCATCTAAGACCCGGCTAACTTTTCTAAAAACCTGAGTATTCTTTAATAGTTGATGAAAATGACAAAGTATACTGTAGTATACTTCTAATTATCAGTGTAATGGAGTATCTATTAGATGAAGATTTTTTATGGAATTAACTACGACTCATGTATGTACAAACAGTCCCCAGGTATAAGTATACCTTTTAGCCGTTACACAGGCGGTTCTGGCGTTCGTCCTGAAGGTGGTCCAAACTCTCTGGAATCCTACCAACAGGCCAGGTGCCTTTTGAAAAAAGGTACAAATGTCTACGTTCATCACACAACAAACATTTGCCTCAAGAACGGGTTGGTAGACTTCACGTATCTTCGAGAAAATATCTCAGGCGTGCAGGTTTTTCACGATGTTTCATTCATCGCATTTCATTTTCGTAGGAGGTAGGGCATAGCGAGGTTTTCGAGCTGCCCGACTGGGGAAGTACCTCCGCCTTACAGAAGACCGCAGTGAATTAACAATAGTTGTCTTTCTGTGAGTGAGTATAGGTTACCAGAGCTCATTGGGGGGTGACTATTATATATGACAAAGTTATGACAGCATGGGAATTCCGTTTGCTGTCAGTTCAGTAACTCCCTATTTTAAGAAACCTGAACAGTTTCTAAGGGGTTTGGCAACGCATTTGCAAGCCTCTGGTGTTGCAAATGTCCATGGGCGGCGGTCATCACTTACCATCAGGTGAGCCACCTGCTCGTTTGCCCCCTTATCACCATAAAAAAAAAAATCGCTTGGGCTAGTGATAATTCTACTTGATCGTCCTTTTTCACCGAAAATGTTTTTGCGTTTTATAAGTAGTATAAAGTGTCGGTTTTATCTCTCCAGTATGTATATTTCACTTATATTGCATAGTTTTAAATTCAATAAAGATATCATTTATTTTAGTACTAGTACCTATTTATTTCTATTGAATGTATTATTTATAACAGGCTTAACTGAAGTCCCTACAGAATCCAAGACACGATTGATACAGGTTTTACCTATATTTTTAACCGACTTCCAAAAGGAGGAGGTTATCAATTCGACTGTATTTTTTTTATGTTTGTTACATACTATCACGCCTGTTGTCCCCGAAAGGTTAGGAAGAGGTGTACTAATGTACACCCTCGTTTCGCCGGTATGTTTTAGGTCCCATTTAATAGGTGGCGAGCCTATTGCCATTAACCGGGCACGAATCCAAACTCCGAGCTGCTACTGAGAATTTCACAAAAAAACAAATAATACTTTGCTCGACCTGGGAATCGAACCCAGGTACACTTGCTCAGCAGTCGCACTGTATGACCATTAGACCAATGAGACATATAATACAACGAACCTATTACAGACACTAAAAAGTAAAAAATAAAATAAAAAACTGCGTTAAAAAAAACCGACTTCAAAACTAAAAAGTTAAAAATAACTTGGTGCTGGTGCCAAGCAAAATGTAAAGGTATGTAAAGCCATCGCGCAGTGTACAACTAGGCACTGGCACCGACCTCATACCTTTAAAACTAAAAAGAAGTCAAAACTGTATTGTTATTTTTAACTTTTTAGTTTTGAAGTCGGTTTTTTTTAACGCAGTTTTTTTAGTTTTGAAGTCGGTTTTTTTAAAGTAGTTTTTTATTTTCAAGTTTAACGACGAAGTAATGTTTTAAGGTTCATGTAATAACAGAAAAGCCTATTGTCATTTACCGGGCACATTGGGTATTTGCCTGTATCTACTGACTTGCTGCTGAATTTCATAGAAAACCCCAAAAACTCTGCTCTACCTGTAAATCGAACCCATACGCTACACAAAGGAAACAATTCGAATTCTCACACATTTTAATATGAATATTATTATATTAACAATGTTTAGGTAAGTTTTATGTTAGTACTTCAGAGAATCGGCCAACGGCCATCTCTCACTGAATCTCAGACTACAATATACGCAATTAGACATTTAATTATTACAATTATTAAAATACAGAATATTTTGTATATTATTATAAAAATGTGTGCCGAAATGTGGGTACGTTACATTTAGCACATCTCTATGTGGTAAATGTAACGTACCCTATCGTACATCGCTCGATTCCCGGTATAAATAACAAAAAAACTGCGTTAAAAAAAACCGACTTCAAAACTAAAAAGTTAAAAATAACTTAATACAATTTTAACTTCTTTTTAGTTTTAAAGGTATGAAGACGGTGCCAAGCCAAATGTACAGGTATGTACACCCATCGCGCAGTGTACAACCAGGCGCTGGCAACGACTTCATACCTTTAAAACTAAAAAGAAGTTAAAATTGTATTAAGTTATTTTTAACTTTTTAGTTTTGAAGTCGGTTTTTTTTTAACGCAGTTTTTTATTTTATTTTTTACTTTTTAGTGTCTGTAATAGGTTCGTTGTATTATATGTCTCGTTGGTCTAGTGGTCATACAGTGTTCGATTCCCAGGTCGAGCAAAGTGTTATTGGGTTTTTTTGTGAAATTCTCAGTAGCGGCTTGGAGTTTGGATTCGTGCCCGGTTAATGGCAATAGGCTCGCCAACTAATATGTATATGGGTCTTAAAGTATACAGGCGAAATATGGTTTTAGCACACACCTGTTTACCCTTTCGGGAAGGACCGGCGTGATGGTATATTATGTTAATATATATACTAGCTTAAATTTGTCTGTAACTAAAACTTTCAACTTAATTTTCAACTAACTATTGAGACAATGCTGAACCATTTATATGCTAGCATAATAATAATAAAAAATACAACATTTTACCGTTTTAACCCAAAAATTTAAGTAAGTAAATTCTTCTTTACACCTGTTTCAAACAATTTATATGTACATACATACATACACTCACGTCTTTTTCCCATGGTGGTAGGCAGAAACTATAGATTGCCACGCGCTACGGACCCTGCATACCACTTTTGCCTCGTCCACATTCATACATCTCGTCATGCACGCGCGCCGGTTATAAGTGCTGCGTACCTGACATTTTTGAAGGAGTTCACCAATTAGGTCGGTGCATGTCCTTCTAGGTAGTAGGAAGTTGGAATTTTGATTAATGGGCATTAATCAAAATTCCAACTTCCTACTGAGAATTTCATAAAAGAAAAAAAATAGATTTACACCACAAGTATCGGATCGACGAAAAAATTTTTTTTGAGTTTCAGTTCTAAGTACGGGGAATTTTTTGTTCTTTTTTCTATTTTTGTGGGAAAATCTTAACGCGGTTCACAGTATACATTTACTTACCAAGTTTCAACAGTATAGTTCTTATAGTTTCGGAAAAAAAGTGGCTGTGACATACGGACGGACAGACAGACAGACATGACGAATCTATAAGGGTTCCGTTTTTTGCAATTTGGCTACGGAACCTTAAAAACAAAAACACTATGCTCGACCTGGGAATCGAACCCAAGACCTCTTGTTCAGTAGTTGCTACTTAATTATTTATTTTAAAAAAAACTTTAAGCTAGAACCTCGTTAGCGTGATATGACGTACCTATATTATGATTGATTTGTAAGTAGGTACTGTGATAGCCGGGTGGTGTTACAAATGGCCTGAGGAGTCAAAGGTGTCGAGTTCAATCCCAGGGCACGCACCAGTGACCTTTCAAAGTTAAGTGCGTATTTATCACATGCTCAAACGGTGAGTGAAAACTTCGTGAGGAAACCTGCATTCTTGAGAGATTGACTCGATAGCGTGTTTCGTCTGCCAACCTGCACTGTACCACTGTGGTGCACTATAGCTTAATCCTTGACGTGAGCCCAACAGTGAGACAGTAAACGGATTGATGATGATGAATTATTATTAATATTATGTACCTATTTATAACTTACTAGTTGATGGCATATGTCATGATGACTTCTTTAGAACCATACTGGACGGTAAAATTGAAGGAAAGAGAAGAAGGGAAGACCTAGACGAAGTTTTGTTGAACAAGTGAAGGAAAATGTCGGGATTGCGACTTCGTAGAATTAGTGATTGTATCCAATCTGCTTATTTATTTCTACCCTCTTTTGCACCCCTTACTGGGGTAAGGGGTGCAACCGTTTAAGGTATGAGTTCTGGGATAAAAATTCATCATATGGCCCGGCCCTGGGACTCTAATTATCTCCCTACTAAATTTCATTTGAATCGGTTCAGTGGTTAAAGCGTGAAGAGGTGACAGACATACAGACACACTATAAAGTAAATAAGTATGGTATGGATGTTAGATTTCAAATATTATGCAGCATGTTAACACACATATTACACCATACAATAACGGGGACACAATTCTAAACATTTGTGTTGCAGAAATGCAGAATCATTTACATAATTTTCTGTTTGAAAAAACCTTTTGGCAATATTTAATTTGTGCAACTGATTTTGGCGCAAACATATGTCAAGAACGGGTTTTGCTATGCAATACTCGGAAAATATAGAAAAGCTGGTGGCACATTTAAAGCTGGTTTATCTTATTATAATACTGCCTCGGTTGTTGCTGTTGGAAAGTGCAAATGCTGAGCAAGAGGTCTTAGATTCCATTCCCAGGTCGAGGATTGGTCGGGATTTTCTATGAAATTTGCAGGAACAGCTTGGAGTTTGGTTTCGTGCCTGGTTGATGGCAATAGGCTGACACATTATTTTCACGGGATTTAAAACATACTAGAGAAATGTGGGTGTACATTAGTACCTTTTCCTCTGCCTAACCTTTCGGGGATGACATACGTGATGGTATGACTATCCTACTGTTAGGCTTGGAGTCGCTTTCGAAATGAGAGTGGTATTGATATTACAGACTCATACGTCGACTTGAAGTCAAAAAAGTTGATCTTTCTTCAAATGTCTGGCGACAGAAGCAAACAGGATTAGATTAGAACAAAGAATTGACTCCGCCCATTTTCTGAGTTAAAGAAAATGGGCGGAGTGTTACCGTTTTTGGGTAGTGAGAATTATTTTTTAGTAAATGCACAAATATTATAAATTTATTTTCCATTCCTTTCAAACGAGAGGGGACCAGCAGTGGGACACTAAATGGTTTTTATTTATAGTGATGGGGGGCAAACAAGCAGGCGGCTCGCCTGATGGCAAGTGATCACCGCCGCCCATGGACATCTGCAACACCAGAAGGATTGCATATGCGTTGCCAAACTCTGCAGAAACCGATTATTTTTCATAAAACAGAGACTCATTAAACTGACAGCAACTGGAATGCCCATGCTGTCAAAATAGACCCTCCAACGAGCTCTAGTAACCTTACTCACTCGCAGAAATACAACTATTGTTGATTCACACTCCGCCTTCCAGAAGACCGCAGTCTTCTGCCCGTAAAGACCGTAAGACCCGTAAGACCGCAGTCTTCTGTATGGCGGAGGTACTTCCCCAGTCGGGCAGCTCAATTTGAGCGAGGAATCTCCCTACGCCCTACCTCTCCGGTTGACGATAATAATGACATGCTTATCCAAAAATATTGATTCTTTGATTTAAAACTGTCTTTATGCCTAACAGGCGTGATGTCGATTTACGTTGACCAATTGCTATTCTTTTATAAGCTAGTTTTTTACAGTTAAATCAAAATCAACATCAACAAATTGACAGCGGGACAGACGCTCCAATCCGCCTGTGAAACGTTTAATGGCAATATTTCTTCAGTGCGGCTTATTGCGTTGATTTCCGAATCGGATGACGGTAATGATATTTTATAGTATACGCTGAACGAATGCTGATTTGAACATTTATAAAACTTGTATCTATTATATGAAATGAGAATTTATATAATATTTTTGTCTGAAGGCTATAGAGTCTGTATTGCAAAAACAAATAGTTTACCTACATAAGGACGAGTTTTCTTTAATAAGGCTCTTTTAATACTATTTTTTTAAGATCCGTTACGAATAAACTACATTTAAAGTTGTCAGTTGAATATTGAAACATTGGGATTTTAAATAATGTCAATTATTTACCTATATTTAAATATCTGAGTTATTCAATTGTTTATTTTTTTCGAATAAACCGTTTATAAACTATAACTTTAGGTACAACAAACAAGGGAACCGTTATAAGTATTTTTTATTTTAAACTAAGCTGGAGGCATTTGCTTTTTGCCGATTTTTGAAAGGAACGCTGAAAATTTGTCCTATATTTCGGTACTTTTAGAATGTAGTAACATACGCCCGAGTGTTATAATAAAGGTAGGAAGATATATATATATATAGAGTGTAACTTTTTCTTTTGTTGACCACGTGGAAACTCTTATGCATATTGCAGTCCGCTCAGGCAGGCGCTGGGGTGTTTCGGACTCCGCCCATAACGGGTGACCTACCGTCCCTACCGACTAAAACCCCGTGTGGGTGTCTCGCCTGACCACTTTTGTTAGGGGAACGAACTGTCATTCTTCCGTGACTACAGTACCGTCCTGCCAATGACCTATCTCAACAGATAACACGCATATATCAGTATCAACAGGCTTTGTAATGGCTATCGGTACCATTTTTGTACCTTAAATGTTACCTTTTAATTGTTATCTTTTTTATATTATTATGAAGACAATGTTATGAGTCACGTATTAGATTATTTTAGGATCTAGAAATGGCATCGGAATTTCCTAACTGACCACCTCTGAGACAAACTCAGAAAATAATTAAGGTAGAGCTTTTAAGGTAGACAGTAGACAGATTTTGTTTACAATATGTAAGCCTAACGATGTAGGTCAAAGTATTGTGTCATGTGGTTTGAAATGGTATTTTGAACATAGCACCAGAGCAGCTTTGAGTCGATCTGTCCGTACCGACGGCACGCATACATCACCGATCATGTAGCTGAAGCTCAAGCATTATTGAGGGAGTTCAACAACTCGACGTACGTCAATGCAACTTATTCTATTTTTCCTTTCTTTCTTCCTACTAAAAGAATATAGGTACAAATGTCAGAAACATTAATTTATAAACGATTTATGAACTAAGCTTGTATCACAAAGTTTTTTGACGTCTAAAAATATAATCTGGTAATGATGTTTTAACGACCGTTGTTGCGTGGCGACTTACTGATAAAATATTAAGCTAGTTAAAGATTTAGGACTTTGAAACCGATAATGTAAGTGTAAATTATATATAATTAACTATACATCTTTGTGATCCATGCTCAACATTGATTGATCGTTGATCAATATTTACTTCTGTTTTGAGATTTCAAGGTGTTTACGAGCGTAAATTAATATAAATTAGTATAGCATATAAATGTACGACTTAAATTAATGTATTTTCTTTAATATTGCATGCAGAGTTTACCTATAAGTGATTGTTACACTTTCATATGCTTTCTAACATGTTACCTTTGTCACAACACTAGTGTAAACAATTGTTGGTGAACCAATTTAAATAAATAAATAAATAAATAAAATCTATACCAGCAATGTAGTTTGTAAATAGTACTCGTAAAAGTATTTTAGAATCTATATGAATACTAAGCTTTTGCCCGCGATTTCGTCTGCGTAAAATTAGTAATTTTTCTTCCCTTTTCTCGCTTTCAAGGGATGATTTCCGGGAAGAAAACTATCTATATAACAATTTCATCTCAATCGGTTCAGTGGTTATAGCGTGAAGAGGTAACAGACAGACAGACACACTTTTGCATCTATAATATTAAAAAAGTATGGATAACTGGTTAATTTAATTAATGGCAATAAAAAAACTAAAATAAAAAATGTATATTTATAACATAACCAATAATTTGTCAATATATCAAAATTAATTATATTTTCTTTAGGAAGTTTGTTCATTATTAAGAGTTAAGAATATTAATTGCCACCTACTATACACTAAACTTACTGCCTCGCAGGCTAGCTTGAAATATGAAACTCACGACACGACAGAGGAAATCACTCAGCGCCCAGATAACCTAACGTCCCAAATCCCGCAAATATCAGCCATTTTATTACACTCAAATCTCCCTCTAATCCTCCCATTACATCCGAACTCGTGTCAAGGACGGCAAATACAAAGCTGACATCTAATACAAGGTTACCTTTATCGCGAAATCTATTAATATCGCAAATGGGACGAGGCTTACGTACACCATTCGCATCTGTATTGAATGAATGAAGTTGTGATCTAAAAATAGGCACTGGTTGTGTGCAGGGATTAAACCTGAATGGGGCACACCCCCCTGCCACGTCCGCGTGGTAAATAGGCCACTGTGTCATCGGTGACGTAGCTGTACTGACGTCATAGACGCATCCAGGTGAACTAGGAAATGGGTCAGTGTGTACGCAAGCTTATACATTATGATTTTATAAGTGCTGTGTTCATATTGCAACACTAGTTCGATGACAGTGTACATGTCATGCAAGATAATTTGTATGAGATAGTTTTTGTATTAAGCAAGTTAGGTAAGTAGGTTTTTATCCGTAAAATTAGAAGACGGATTTTAGAATAATATAAAAAAAAATTATAATTTGCTGTTCAAATATTTTGAAATGCTATAAAGAATATTATTTAAGTGAACAGATCATTGTTGTATTTTCTCTTTGAGTGACATAATAGTGAGAAAATGGATGCTTCCGCACGCAGTACCTATTTCAAAACAATGTTTTTATACAATAATTGCAGAGTATAATTATTCAGTTGTAATAATACAAATAATAGTACTACTGGTTTTACAGTAAATTCATCACAATTAAATTAAATTTTAGTAGCAGTAATATATATTATATTTTTTTATATATTTGATAGCTACACGGATATTGCAAGTATATACAGTGCCAGGTGCATGTTTAGAGCAGGAATTTAAAGGTGATACATAATTTAATTGATGTGTATGTAAAAGTCGATGCAAATAAATAATTTCAAATGCATTACTGACATTGAAATGATAAGAAAAATAGAAACATATTGAACTCCAGTAAACTGTAGGATATTCTTGAAATGCCAAGTGGTTGTAGCATCGAGGGTTTATTGCTGTTTACAAGACGCGAAGGACAATTTTATTTCTTTGATCAAAGTTCAGGGCTGTGAAAGATTAAATAGCTTTAAAATCAGTCGAGAATGTAAGATAGTGTAGATATTAAGATTCGAATCCTTGTAGGGGCAAATCACGCTGTTCCGTGGGGTAAATAGTGCCTAAGTCTATATAAAAAATGTATGTATTTAAAAAAATATTTATGTAGAGTATCAACCTTGTAGTATCCGTAAAACAAGCCTCGTTGCTTAGCTCGGAACTAGATGGCGGTGTCATAATGTTCAGATATATTTATTTAAATACGCTAGCCCACTCTGTTTTATCCTACATAACTAACTCTTAAAATATGTAAGTGGTAGAATTGGTCTAAATTAAGCGAAAATGGTTAAATTTGATGGTGAAATCAATTATTATTATTATATACAGGAAAAACTGAAACCAGGGAATCGATCATTTCGACTCTCTCATAAACTTCAACTGGAAAGGAAATCAAATGCCTTCCTCATTTGTTTTCCTTTCCATATTGTTAACGAGAAAATACAGTTGTTAAGAATTATAGTAAACCGGAGGAAAAAGATGTTAGGTCACTTGATACGACATGATAACATTTCTTAGGAAGATTTTGTCGGAAAAAAATAAGGAAACCGGGAAGGGATTTAACTTGCTCGATTTCTTTAATTTTTTTAATCTTAGTGGCGCATTTTTCATTTTTCTTATTGGTTTTCTAAATTGGTGTGTGGTGTAGATGGTGTAGATGTAGAGCGCAACCAAAATATTCGACCATAAATTTCCTCAAGCTTGCTCGGTTTGAAGATTCTTAGTTTAGCGTTTTTAAGAACGTAGAGCTGGCAGCGACTGGAGGAGAAACGTCAAATATCGAGTTCTGTAGCGTTCAGGCGTAGGGGAGGGTGATGATGATGATGAAGAACGTTCAAATATAATATCGCCTTAATGAAAAAAGCTATAGCAACAAATCTTCAGTCAGAAAACTTTTAAGATTCTTTCTAATAATTTTATTATAGTTTGAATTATAATATTTTATTCACAGTGAATTGAGACTATAGCATACTTAAGTTGACGCAAAATAACCATGAAGATAAGAAGTTTAATTTTAAATGTTTTTTAAACAGTGGAACATATGTAAGTCACGTGTAATTTACGGGTAAAACGTGCACTGTGTTAAAATAACATAATTATAATACTGAAATAACTTAGGTTATTATATTTTCACGCATAAACCGAACCAATTTTCATAAAATTTGGTAAAGGAGATAAAAGAAGATTTCATGCTGGGGAACGGTTTTAAGAATTCAACGCAATCGTAGTCTCGGTATTTTAGTAAGTAATTACATAAATGGCAAATTATTTTAGTAACATCGTGATATCTTTTGGGTTCTGTTGGTGAGCTAATTAAATGTTCTGATTGATAAAATAAACATTGAAATAAAATTACTTCTAACGGATTTTATTGCAGTATATTAATACAATTTAATATCCACGTTTCGGATCCTTTGCAGCATCAATTTTTACGTGCAGATTCGGTTTAGCCACCATTACCTCCAGTTATTAAGTGGGGTTAATCGGATAAAAATAAATTAGTTAAAGTTAACTAGTAGTAATGATAAGACTACTGGAATTCTTGCATAGTATACGAGTCATCGTGTCGAAATAAATAGATGTTATAAATAAAATATTAGGCTATTTAAATTGCCAAATAATACTCTTGTCTTCCTGAAGCCAGGAGGAGAATTCTCAAAGGTAGTACTGGGTAGTACTAGACTATGTACCTACAACCCGGAAAAAGAAATGTTGAGTTACCAATCCGTTGAGAAAATAGGACAGATTCATAAATGGGTGACTATCTTATTTTTAGTACTATTACGTAGTGATATTTAAAACAAAATGAAGGAGATAGACACAAAGAAAAAGAAAAAGAATATTGTTTTATGTTTAAAGTTAGTAGCTGTGGTAGCTAGCTAGTGGTAGGTAATACACGTCAGTCATGACATTGACGTGTCAGTCCACTAGTCCCACACCAGTGAACTGACATGTCAAAGGTCTCGAGTTCAAACCCGGGCACGCACCACTGACTTTTCGGTAGTTATATGAGTATTTATCACATGCTCAAACGATGAAGGAAAAATATCGTGAGGAAACCTACATGCTTGAGGGATTTCTCGACGGCATGTGTAGTCTACCAACCCGAAATAAACTAGCGTGGTGGACTATAGCCTAATCCCTCTCAAATGAGAGAGTTATGGGTTGATATGATGATGATATTTGAAGCATTTTCTATTCTGAGATTTCCATAGAAAAACCAAGAAAGGGGTGATTTTTACTCCTTGAAACTTTGCACACTTATCAAGGACCGATGACAATGCAATAATTTGTATATAATATTTTATTCTTACCAGGATCCTCAGCAATAATGTTTTTAGTAAAAAACAATGATAAATGACAGTTCTAATAACACACGTTTTTGTAGATAACCAACCTACACGCAGAAAATAAATAAATAAATATTCTATCAAAACAGTCTCACCCACTTTCACCTGGTGAAGTAAATCGCTGGAAGGACGTTACCAGTTTGTATCGAGCGGTCTAGTCGATACTGATCACGTATCGCGACGGTATAAACTAGAATTAAAATGTAACGCTAGCGTATCGATTCTTCCTGACATTGGGTTTTTCTTTAGTAGTAGCTGGTAGAGTTGCTAGAGAAAAATATTGAATAGAATAAATATTAGTTGATAATTTAATTGCATTTGTTATTTGAAGAGGAAGCTGTGGTAGCCTAGCGGTGTGACCAGTGGACTGAGATGTCAGAGGTCTCGAGTTCAAACCCAAGGCCACCACTGACTTTTCGGAAGTTATGTGCGTATTTATCACATGCTCTAACGGTGAAGGAAAACATCGTGAGGAAACCTGCATGCTTGAGAGATTTTCTCGATGGCATGTAATGTCTGCCAACCCGCAGTAGGCTAGCGTGGTGGACTAAAGCCTAATCCCTCTCAATAAATGAGAGGAGACCCGTGCCCAGCAGTGGGACAATAATGGGTTGATGATGATGATGATGATTTGTTATTTTGTTTCATTATCTGATATATTTATTTTTTGTTCTCTATTGTATGCAGGCCCTGACATCTGGGTTTAAGTTCATACAAATTAGAACTTACTTGGACTTAGAATTTGTGTCCAGTAAATTGTTTTAGGTTTGCTATCCATACTTAATATTATAAATGCGAAAGTGTGTCTGTCTGTCTGTTACCTCTTCACGCTATAACCGCTGAACCGATTTAGAAGAAATTTGGTATAGAGATAGTTTGAGTCCCGGGGAAGGACATAGGATATGAATACTAACTCTAGGCAAACGAAGTCACGGGCAAAAAAAATATAGAAGATATAATAATGGTTTGATGATGATAATAATAATGTCAGTCCAATTTCTTTGGGGAATCAGATGCAATGAATAACATATTATGATATCAAATATATCATATTATATGAACCTATCCAATTTCTTATACCAGCGTCGGTTAACCTCATTCCGCGGTGTTTTTGGCCGACTTCCAGCCGGTACCCACCCCTATATGTCATTTTACATTTAAACTAGACGCGGGCAAGAGGATGATGTCGCCAGTGTAGATGTCTGTGTAGTTGGGAAAACAATTTTTGGATTAGATTCTTTATATAGGTAATTATTATACTTTTTTCTATGGAGTTTCTTGCCGGTTCTTCCTCATGAGATCAACTTTTTGGAGCTATGCAACTAGTCTTGATGTTTTATAAATGCTTGAAAATATGCTTTTTATTTGGATTCGCATATAACTGAGAGCGTGATTTAATGTACATAGATGGAGATGTAAAAATTTTTTACAGGGTCGGCAACGCGGGAGCGACATTTCTGGTGTTGCAAACGTCCATTGGCTACAATCGAATTGAGTTCCATAAATGTTTCCAACACGTTTTTCAATGTTAGACGACCTGATAAGAACAGCGGTATGAATTGTTGCCTTCTGTGGCAATGGTCATTTGTTCGAATCCCGGTGGGGAAAATGTTTGTTTGATGATCATAGACATTTGACGTGAATCATGGATATTTCTATGCATGTATTTACAAACAATAATATTTATGTAGTGCATCAACCATGAATATTTATATATATATGGTGGGAAATTGGGATCAAACTCCAATACTTTGTCTTCACAGTCCACCGATCACACCACTAATCTGTCACAGCTTTTTATTTGTGATAGAGAGTTTGAAATTATAGTTAGAACCTTGAACCTAAAACTTATCGGCGAAATGCAGCACACCTCTACCTATCCCTTCGCGGACGACAAGCGTGATAGTATGTTACTATGTATCATTTCTAAAATAGCTCTTTCACCTATTCTATTGTTATTTTACAGAAGAGGCATAAAACAATGTTTACTTACGCAGCTAGAGCTAATGACACGGATGCAAATGATCATCATAAAAGCAACCCTTTATCTTCATAACGAGAAGTCAACAAAAACGAAAAAGGCAGCACTAAAAGTAGGTCACAATGCTTGCTCATATTAAAAAAAAAACAGAAAAGAAAAAGCCAAGTTTTCCATCAGGCAAAGGTTACGTTTGCACTATGAATACGCCAAGAAGGCGAGATGAGGTCGCGTTAAATAAGGTCTCTATAAAGATACCTCGCGTACATGGCAACACCGCGAAGTAGAATGATGACGTAACAGATTTTAAGCTTCTGTGCCTAAAGGTAAAGGAATGTACTAGTCTAGTATATGTAGGTCTTACGTAACTTTGAAATTTTGACTGCAAGCGTTTTTTTTATAACAAGCTTTCTACAAACTTCTTGGGAGGTACATACATTATATCCAAGGAATAAAACTCAAATATTTTTATACATCTAATTATCGCGGGGCCGTCTGGAAATTTGCCGCCCCATTTTCAAGTAGTATAAAACGATGTGGCACTTGATGCCGCCCCCTATCATATGCCGCCCGGGGCCATGGCCCCCTTTGCCCCCCCCCCCACGCTACGCTACTGGGCCCCGATTTTTTTTTTTTGGCGTTTAATAGATATACATGCTTGCTATAAAATTAGCTTTTCCCGACTTCATCGCGGTATTTTGATATGATTTAATCCCGAGGGTCCTTTACAGCATATGGTCGCGGTCAGACTGTAATTTTTTTATCTGTTACATTCGCGTAAGTGTAATAAATTAGTAAACAACTCTTTTTATGACATTATCGCACAATCTTATATGATAATCTATGTCAGGAAACAAGTAAACTTCATTATTATTATTATTTGGGTTCCTTACTTCAATAAGATAAACCGAATCCATATAGGATGACTTTGACCGACTGTCGGGTCAGTCAAGAGCCTCAGTTCTCCGCCTTATTTTTCATATTCAGTTTTGGTTTTTTTTGTTTGGGTCAGACCCTATTTCTCAGGAATTCAAGGTGGTATCAAGTTGATATGAATATCAAATAGGTACCTAATTATTTCAACGTGTCAAAGGTTACAAATATCAAGGTCAAACATGTCATAATTATGATACCTACTCTCACCTTTGATAACTATAAAAAAATAGTAAATGTCTATGAATATTCGCAAAAAGTAAGGTTTTGTGTTATCTATTTATCTTGTCTATCAAGACCCTCTTTAAAGGCGTACCGTATAGAGCTGAAAGAATATCAAACGCTTTGATCTGGAATACTTTGGAGGTGTAAAATAATTAATCCAATATCAGTACATGGGTACATCAATAACAGGACATCTATTACTTGTATATTGGCGAGTATCTACGGCTTCTTGTTACGAGTCAATCAACACCTATAGGATATTTTAATATGAGATGACTTGCCATTATAAGAAGTAAGGTGTTGCACTTGAACAATACAAGTAATGAAAATAAAAAACGGAAATTTATATTTCTTTTTGCTGTTAGATCACATTAAAAAGTATTTATTTGCGATCATAAACTTACATTAGTTGACCATTGAATAATCTAAACATTGAAACGTATGAAACAAATTTTCGTAAATTCCTAAGATCGGAGACCGTTATAAATACATAATTAACGTCTGGTCAACGTAAAATACGTTCCAAAAGAAATAATAAAACGATCTTATTTTCCTGTTTCTATTCTACAAATATTTTTTAATTAAGATTAAAGAACCTAATCTTCTTAAAAATTCTTACAAAAATAATAAGCAATTTTAAATTTATTATTTACAAGTCTTTAGAATACCTAAGTCTAGTAGGTTACAAGGGTCGAACTCGTAAAGCCATAAATCAACGAGAAAAAAAAACAACAAACGTTGTATAGTGTAAATTCTTTGAATGCACGAATCTCACCCCTACAAGGCTGACATTGGCCTTTGGTACAACCAACACAATCAATACAACTTGCAAAGTATATTCTATAACATATATAGGACATATACTCACATATTATAACAGGGAAGACGGAAGAAATAACACAAGCACTAATAAATTAAACCGCGAATAGAAAATTATGGACACTAGTATAATAAAATATTGGGAAAAATATATTGAAACAATCTAACAAGGACTAGCGGCCGCCCATTTTGTTTTCTGTCAGTTTTCATGGTGTTGCCAGCGTAGAAAATTTGTGAGGAAACCTTCGTGGTCGTTCGCTAATGTTGGATGGAAATTGTTTCAGGGAAAATACTTAGATATTTTAAATGAGGAATTATTGGAAACCACTGTGTCAATAAAATTAAAAGATTATATTTTGTTATAAATTGTTCGCAGTATCTAATACTAGTTCTCAGTATGGTATTAATAAATAATACATTTAGACGTTATTAAATATTGACATGAGACTTAATTAATCGTTATCAAAGTATAGGATTAAGATTAGGACTCCCGAATATTACTTATTTATCAATTTATAACACAAATTATCAAAACAAAACAAACAATTAAATCAGTCATTTTCATCAAGGGCATAAAATAAACATAGTAAGTAATTATTATTCTTCGATAACACTGTACAAATACTTACTCAACTGAATTAAAAAATAATTACATGAAAGGAAATATTTTTACAGATTTTCTCTCTTTCTATGTACTTTAAAAAAATTAACAACATAAAAGTACCTACTTCATATCAAAATACTCGAGCAAGCTCAATACAGTACCAGTGGCGCCATCTAGGCAGTATCACAGTAGTTTTTCAAGGAAAACGCTTTTCCTTTTGTCTCTACGTATCTTCTTACATAGCAAGCGGAGTTGACGTTGTTCTCAATAGTACAACTTAATTATGATAGATGTCGCTACATACTTCAAATTCTACCATTTTTTTTATACCAGGGCAGAAGTTTAATATTTCTAAGAGCTAGATGGATCTGAACGGGTTAGAGGTCCAAACATGTAAGTTGATAATTATCATAATGGTGTTATGTACCTATATAAACTCACGTCTAACACAGGGTTAGACAGAAACTAAAACGCTAAGTTGCTAGATTACTTATTTTTTAGTCTGCGTTCATAGGTCTTGTTGACTGTGTATGTTATACGCACCTCGAACGACCTCTTATAAAGTTGTTAAGCGATGTTTTTTCGGCCACAATTATTTACATCAAACCAAGCGCTGAGCTATTATTTTTATGCGTTTTTATATAATATATTTAACTTTTGGTTGAATTAACTAAGCGAAAATTTGCTACTTCTTATTACAGTTCTTACAGTACGTACCTACGCTTGGTAATACGGTATTTGAATGACCGCCTCTAAAATTCCTCTTGGAAGCGACTTTTATTAGTGAACTCTCATGCCCAAAGTCCCAAACCATTTCAGCATATTATTATAGAACCTAGCAACCTACCCCGTATTGTTCGGGTAACAAGCCAGTTAACGTTGTTTTGCCACATTATAGGGGTTGGTGGTAGAAGAGTGAAATTTAGTTTAATTTTAATTTAATTTTAATTTAATTAAAAAAAACTGGTGAGGGACATCCTTATCTAGGGGAATAAAAAATAGCTTACAACCGATTCTCAGACCTACCTACAAAATTTCATAATAATTCGTTCAGCCGTTTCGGAGGAGTTCAGCGACAAGCACCGTGACACGAGATTTTTATATATAACACTAGCTGTTACCCGCGACTTCGTTCGCGTGAAATTTAACGAAAATTTAATGTTCATATTCATGCATTGGTCAGCTCCCGCGTTTTTAAGTCATACGGAACTCTAATTCGTTTCTTGTTCTTAAATTAAAATACCCTAAGTTACTCCTTATAACGATGGTGAAAGTCCCCACAAAATCGGTCCAGCTGTTGCAGCAATTAGAAGGAACGAAGAGAGAGACAGACAAACATTTTAGAAATTATTTTTTTGTGTAATTACCGTATACATACTTTTATATAATTATGAAATTACAAACAGAAATTCCAATTTTAAGGAGTATAAAATATTTGCATTGCATCAAGCTTTTATGTGAGTTCAACCTCTTTTGAATAAAATCGGATTGAGTTTTCAAGCATGTGTCAAAATAAAAAGTAATTTAAATCAAAAGCACTAAGGAGTATTGATATCACCTCTGTTAAAAAATGTTTAATTAAAGAAAAATTCAACCTCAGGCGGGACTCGAACCCGCGTCTTCTGGAACACATCAGGCGGATACCTCGGTGGCTCAGTTGGCAGAGCGTCTGGAGTACCGATCCAGAAGACGCGGGTTCGAGTCCCGCCTGAGGTTGAATTTTTTTATCTTAATAAAATTTAAAATCTTACCTTGAAATAGGCTAAAAAAAAACAAAAAGATTGTATAAAGGTAATGCAATATCATCCGGAATCTACTCGCTGTAAAGGGAGTATTCTGTGTTGGACAGAATTGTCCAATCGATGTTGCTATGTCGCCATAAGACATAAGTAACATAAAGAAGGCAAAATTCAACACATCAGGCGGATACCTCGGTGGCTCAGTTGGCAGAGCGTCTGGAGTACCGATCCAGAAGACGCGGGTTCGAGTCCCGCCTGAGGTTGAATTTTTCTTTCTTAATAAAATTTTAAATCTTACCTTGAAATAGGCTAAAAAAAAAACAAAAAGAAAAAATGTTTATGCAAAATTTGAAGTAGATTGGACCAAGGAATCACGTTGTCTCGTACAAACTTGGTCCCTCTATCCCCCTCCTTATGGGCAACATTTCGGAAAATCCTTTCTTATTGGATGCCTACGTCATACAAAGAACTTCAAAAACAGCAAAGTTACATACTAACCTTACACCCCCGTTTTACCCCCTTAGGGGGTGAATTTTCAAAATTCCTTGCTCAGTGCTCCCCTACGTTATAAAAGGAATCCCTGTGCAAAATTTCAAGTTTCTAACCCTTATAGTTTAGGCCCTTGGACCAAGGAATCACGTTGTCTCGTACAAACTTGGTCCCCCAATCCCCCCCCCCCCTTTGGGCAAAATTTCGGAAAATCCTTTCTTATCGGATGCCTACGTCATACAAAGACTACACTCGCCAAGTTTCATTGAAAATCAAAGAAATTTCATATTAACTTTGCACCCCCATTTTACCCCTTTAAAGGATGATTTTAAAAAAAATATTTTACACGTGTTTCATAACTTTCAATGAAAAACCTTCAAACCGAATTTCAATTGAATGACTTCAAAAACAGCCAAGTTACATACTAACCTTACACCCCCGTTTTACCCACTTAGGAGGTGAATTTTCAAAATTCCTTTCTTAGTGCTCCCCTACGTTATAAAAGGAATCCCTGTGCAAAATTTCAAGTTTCTAACCCTTATAGTTTAAGCCCTGCGTGGATATGTCAGTCAGTCAGTCAGTCAGTCATTCAGTCAGTCAGCTTCTCCTTTTATATATATAGATAAAGTCATGAATGATACAATTGTAAATAATTTTTATTAATCAAACAATACAATCACTGTACAGGGCGAGCTTTTATAGTAAAGTTAGGGAAAATGTACAGTTTCGCGACATCGAAGTGGCGGCCAGAGCAGAAGGCGTCATATTGGTCGTAGGCCAGCTTGGTGCCGATGAAGGAGACTGCGAAGATGCATACGAGAAGGAGTGCGCATACGGTGGGACAAAGGATTGCGCCCAACTTGCTTGCGCGGTCCGATCTTATGGAACCAAGCTCCGAGTCGGTTATGCTGTGTCTGTCCAATTCCTTTGTCATTACTGAAAAAAGTAAGAAGTCAGGTATCTCATCACTTTGGGGTTACCATATAAAGGAATGTGTTAGTATAATACAAAATTATTTTTCTTTAAAATTGCCTCGCTCTCTGTAGGATATCTTTCTGAAATTTTTTTCACAGAATTAGGATTTATTAGAATTCTTCTAGGCCACATAAATATTTTTACCGTGCAGGGTTTGAATTTGAAGTATTTTATACAAGTAGTTAATAGTTAAGCGAAAGTTAAAAGATGATTAATCTACTTTAGTATCTCGTACTGTGTTTATAAAAGACCTATATTTGGGACCTCTTTAAGCCTTCCTTGGTAGTAGAAATAAAAGTTAATTTTTTTCGCAATACTATTTTTGTCCTGACATGGTCACCCTAAGTTTGTACGTTTAAATATAATAATCCGTAAAAATAATACTGCTTTCTTACATTTACGAGAGAATAATCCATTAAAAGATCCTATATTGATTTGTTTTAAAATAGAGTATCTATTAGACATTGAAATACACCGCTGGCCATTAATGCTATAGTTTTATTTCAATATATATAATATTCGCGTAAGTATAAAAAAATATACAGTAGTTGTTGCTACCTATATTTTGAACAAACTTAATGTAACATACACATAAAGATAATTTAGATTTAGATCATGTTTAGATATAAAAACTGAACTCACTTTTTGGTGCGTCTTGTCAATTATATTATATTAGAAATAAATCAATGCATTGATCATACAAACATTTTCTTGAAAAAAAATACGCTTGTGCAAATATGTCAACGTCAATGTTCTTTTTTTATTTAGTTTTACTTTGTGGAGTTTCATTTTAAACAATAGATGATCCTTCAAATAATGCCGACCTATTTTGCTGAATGTCCGTATATGCCCGATCATTGTGCAATCTGTGAGGAAGGCTTTTAATTAATACAATATTAGACGTTCTGATTATTTAAAGCAAGCCAGCATCGAATTATATGTGCTAAGTGAGTGGAAGAAACCATTACAATTTTGGTTTATTCACTAATTAGCGGAGCATAAGAATAGGTATGTAGCGACATCTATCTCGCCACATAAGAACTACGAACTCAGTGCGATGACGCAAGTAATCCTACATCGCGCAAGTGACATTTGCACGCGAGATTGTATATATACAACCACCCAACATCAACCGTTGGGCAGTAGCCCGCCAGGCACAACACCACGCCTGGTCGGAGGATCCTCCTTTACCAGTGGAGGGATTACCACCTCCTTCCCTCCATACTGGTGACCCCGAGCTGAACATCAACGCAACCTTCGATGACCAGCAGCTTCGCCTTCATCACTCCTCACAGCACTCTCCAGCGCATCACCCTGCCAGCCAGCACCCTTCCGGCTTCAACCCTGACCACACGCCTGTAGCGGACGCACATGCCTGGTCCAGGACCTTCAGCCGGCATCAGCAACTTGGCACAGCACACTGCACTTCGGCCGGTCATCTAGCAGAGCCACTCTCTCCTGGTCGACGCAGCAGCCAGCCACTACGCATCACTGCACCACCTCGACTCACTGAGGCATTCGCAGCATCACAGTCCCGACTCACCGTGGACTCACCGCAACACAGTCCCGACTCACTGCGGACTACGCGGCAACCTGTTCCGACTCACTGGAACATCACACCTGGCACTGGCAACAACCAACGCGATGACGCAAGTAATCCTACATCGCGCAAGTGACATTTGCACGCGAGATTGCATATATACAACCACCCAACATCAACCGTTGGGCAGTAGCCCGCCAGGCACAACACCTCGCCTGGTCGGAGGATCCTCCTTTTCCAATGGAGGGACTACCACCTCCTTCCCTCCATAGGTATCTTAAATTCTTTGATAAAGGAATATAATACTCGTGAAAATTAGGGCAGTTGTTATACTCTTCATGGCTACGCGAATTGGAAAGAAGGCTGCTATTCTTGCTGCTATCTAAATTCTGACAGATTAGCAGACTGGAAAAGATTTGTTATGAAATACCTCTGCTTAACAGGCCATAATAAAAAAAATGGTATGTGTCAAGTTCTATCCTGTCTTTTAATAATCTGTGGCGCGGTGGTGATAGTATGTACTTTCTTCTTAGTGGTCTGTGGTCATTATATTCTTCAAATCGGAACGCGTTGTGGAATATTGATTGAAAAAGTGGTAGCTACTTATTTAAAAACCTTGTTGAAGATCAACTTTAGTTATAATCTCTAGCGTGGTAAGTAACATTTCTTTTCCAAAAGAATTTTAAGATTTTCTCCATAATTGGGATTGCACTGCTTCAGCATGACAGCAAATTTCTGAAGTAAAACTAGTTTGTAGTGTATTTCTCTATCAATACATTGTACAGTTCATATATTCACTTAATTACTTGGCTGTAAATACATTCCTTGCTAAATAATAAAAACTAAAAGAGATATAATGTATATTAGCGCTGGACTGAAAAAAATGCGCAAATAATAGAAACTGATAATAACTGGCACAAATTCATAAGACGTGCAGTAGTTTTGTTGCTTAATATTTTTATTAGAACGTACGAGTCAATAGAATAGTCTAAAATGGGTATGAAGGGATGTCGATCCTTTTTTGCAAACTGCTTCAAACTGAGCATTGCAACCTTTTGTCTGGTCTAGACTATATACATACATACAGTCACTAAGGTATACCATTCCATGCCATTCCTGCCATTCCCATGGAGGTAGGCAGAAACTACAGAAAGCCACGCGGTTTACCTCGTCCACATTCATACTTCTTGACATGCATGCTTTATAGACTAATTAGAAAATATTGTCCCTAAAATTACAAATTTTGCAGCTAAGAGAAAAATGCGTTACATACTCTATTTCCTGGTATACTCCTGTCTGCTGATCGCCCTGTTCTCCACGTTCCTGTATCTGATGACGGTGGTCGACCCTGGTCTTCTGCAGGTCCCCGAAAAAGCTGCCAGAATGGTGAAAGCTAACAGGGAAGGCGTTCAGTATCGTATGAGGGAATTGGTATGTTTTTATATTTTGTTACGTCATCATCATCATCATCATATCAGCTGGAGAACGCCCACTGTTGGACATAAGCCTCCCCCAAAGATTTCCACAAGGAGCGTTATGTAGTTTCGATATTTATTAACAATGAAAAGAGACAGAAGATTCTTATGTCCTTGTCTGTCTGTGGCTAAACGCGACAATAAGAGAGGACGTCAGAACTCTTTTCCCTCTGTAATGTCATATTGTACCAATTGTATTGTCCTTTTGAATTCTTAATTGTAGGAATATAACTATTACTGTCCCACTGCTGGCCATGGGTCTCTTCTCATTTGAAAGGGATTAATTAGGTCCACCACACTAGCCTAATACAGATTGGAAGACTTCTCAGAAAATCTCACAATTTACTTCACCGCTTTAAAATGTCATAAATACGCATATATCTTCCAACAAGTCATGGTAGTAATGTTGAAATCACAAAATGCACCAAATACGATATTGCTCTCGACATTAGTACTAGTTAATTTTTCGTAAAGTTTTAACATTTTACAGCCATCGGAAATGTACATTGACTTCACTGAGCTGCTCAACAGAACTGGAAAGAAAATTTAAACAGTAAAGTAACTTCTTACATATGATGTAAAACTAGCATAGTTTCGTTATAATAAAGTTGTGGAATAAAAAATTCTTGCGTTTTTATGATAAGTAATACTGTTATACTTTAGAGACGTCGATAAAATAGCGTCAATGAATAAGCGCCATTCTCACTATGAACTTAAGAACACACAGATTGATATGAGTACTTTATTAAAACCAGTCTTCAGTTAAATTTACTGCTGATACCCTGGTGAATGCTACACTAGCGTGGCTATATGAAAAGCATTCATGATTTAAACTAACACATGATAATACTGTAGCCTGTACACTATTTTATATCGTATTCTTTAAAATATTAGGTTGGTGTTTGATCACAATCTCACCTAATGGTAAGTGACAATGAGGTCTAAGGTGTAGCATGGTAACCTAGAAGATACCCATTCAAGACTCTCGTGAGTTGAAGAACCTTAAATTGTAGACGGAAAATATAGACATAGACAATTGACTCCATTCTCTCGTTGTGCGGATTAAAAAAAACGAAGTAAAACGCTTGATGCGTGTTTCGGGGATTTTTACCATAAAACCGCTATACGACATTTTATTTGCAAAGAACGGAAACGGAAAGGGTCTTTTGCAATTCCTTGAAGTGATCAAGATTGGGTGTGAGAACGATTTGAACATAGACCTATTATAGGTCCATGGATTTGAATAAACATTAATATTGCTACGGAACTTAATTTCTAGAATATCTGTTTTATGGTATTAATGACATTATGGCCTCTTAGATTCCAAACTCTTATTGTAATAATTATTCTGTCACTGACAGTAATTGACGGATTTTGATACGTGATTTATATTTTTTTGAATTAATTTAATATATAATTATTATCAATTATGTTCTCATATATAACTGATATATAGATGTTTTAAGGTGAGCGATGCGAAGTATTAAATAAATTAAATGTTCAATGTACCAACCATTGTTGCGCTATAATCCTCTCATTTTACCGTAAATACAAATTGTATCATGCTTTAATTTAGTTTTGCATTTTCTCAACTATATTGAGAGGTAATGAGAAGAATCTGGTTGTTAGGCACTCGTTACCCGAACAACTTTAAAGTATTCTCTAATTTCTCCTTCTTTATTTAAGTTCAGACGATGGGCAAAGGTAAGATATGCATTGCAGTATTCTGTGTCTGCGTACTTATAGTGTTTGGAGTCATGCTTTACCTGATCAGGGATATTAATCCACCACCTTTAGCTTCCGAAGATATTGAAACCAAAGAAACTAAAGACAGTAATGAACATAAGGTAGCAATTTCAATTTCTTTTTTTATGGTTTTAATTATAATGTAACTGTAGAAAGTAAAATTAAAAGTCAAAAGGTTTAAGAATTAAGGTTGGCAGTTAAATTAATTCAATTGTTGGTGTAATATTATTTCTTTTAGAACTAGATAAATATGGTATGATAGTCAACTCTCCCGTAATAATAATGTTAAAAGTTTTCGTTTTTTAACATATTTCCAGTTCGAAAGTGTGATATTTGATGACGTACCTCCAACAGTAGAGGTTTTACAATATGGTTTAGAAAAGATTGATAACGAACACTTGGATTACTCAACGTACGTACCTGGTTCACTTCTTAAGGGGACAGAAACCTATAACAATATTTGGAAGCATGCACCACAAAAAGATCCAAGTTGGTCTGCGACCACCGCTGTATTGAGAAAAAGAGCACCAATCTATGAAACAATATATAAAACTACCAGTCCATACAATTCAGCAGTGACGTGGGACGAAGCTAGTCTATATAATGAAACGGCTTCTAATACCGGAATTAACATATCAACTAAAAACCATACATCAATTATTGTGCCTGTCAAACGCTCTGTCAGAGATTACAAAAAATATGGAGACGACGAAGGTCGGCCGACTATTATTTTAAAGATATTGGATGATAATAAACAGTTCAAAATTGAAATTAAATTGGGTCCCGGTGAGTCAAGGCGGAAAAGATGTAGAGGATATAGAAGCTCATTAAAAAATAGATCCAAATCCAAAAAACCTTTGCAATCGCATGGTAATAATGAGTGGTTATTAAATGAATCAGCAAAAAATACTATAATAAGTGTAATGCCAAACCACTCTATAGTTGTTAATGAATATGATTATGGTGATAATAGTAATGACGAAAATAAAGTCAAAAAGGTCTTTATTGACAAAAATATTAAAGTAAATGAAATACGAAATATTGCAGAAGATCAAAATTCCACATACCATAATATTTCTGATTATGAAAATATATTATTCAATGAAACAGAAAATAATAATTCAAATATTTCAGACCTTCAAAATGTCACAGATTACAGAACCTTATTATTCAATTATACGAAAATTGTTGAGTCAAATATTTCACACGTTCAGAATATCACCAATTATGAACACATTTTATCTAGGAAAGTAGAATTTAATAGTAATATTACAACAAATATACCAATTTACAAAAACGTATTCACGTTTAATGTGCTGTTTGGTAATAATACGAAATCTATTCATTCTGACGCTGAAAAACTAGAAAGTCTTCATAATAACGCAACCAATGAACAAATAAAAAATCACCTAAGCAAAGGCAGTAATGAAAGTGACGGATTTGACGATCTTTCAAATAGTTCAACAAAATCAAATGTTATAACAAAAGACTTACATGATAATGATTATTTGCATACAAATGCAGAAAATTCAACCGAAATAAGTGAATATTTAGTTGCGCAAATACTACCAACTGAAAACAGTTCTTCGAATTTGAAACAGGACAACATTCAGACAGATGATGTATTAGCTACTGTGATAGAATCTACCTTAGAACATGAAACATCAACTGTTGAAAATATCAATATGACAACTCAAGAAACACATACAACTAACAAAGATGATGAAATGCTTCATGCTAAAAATTCTTCTACAGTGATAAAAAATAATTTGACAATGTACAATGAAAACGCAAATTTCATAAATCAAAATATTACGATGTGATCAATGAATCCGAAAAATGTATTATCATTTTCTACAATACAAAGTTATACAACTATACATTTATTTGTATTTCACAAATTTGTTTTTTCCGGAATCTTTTTTATTTTGATATGTCTATATAAGAAACGTATTAAGTCTATCCTTTTATTTTCTGCTGTTCTCAGCGTTTTAATTTCTTTATCCTTAAAATTAACGAAGACGCTAATGAATGAACTATAAGATTTTGGAATAAAAACTCCCTTACTTGCTAAGGCATGATTTTCGAAGTTACGTGCATATTTATCACATCCTCAAACGTTGAATGAAATATTCTGAAGTCTACCAACACGGTAGCCTAATTAGGTAGCTTAATCCCACTCGAATTAAGGGAGCCCCTTGCCCAGCAGTGGAACAGTAGATGCTTTGTTAGCACAGCTTGATGAATCTTAATAAAAGAGACCCCAAAAAACATTTAGGAAAGATACGACAAGTGAATATGCAATTAATTGCAAGTCATTCAGCAACAATTACTTACTAGTACAATTGGAAACTATTAAAACTGCATTAACTTGTCCATATGGCCTTGTGATACATTTTTGAACTAAAGTGTTTAAGTAATAAGATAAACTACATTTAAATTGTACAATGAAGTTAAAATTAATAGGTGTAGTGCGAGACACGTGTTTCTTGGCAGTTGCTACAGCGCGGTACAACTTGATAAATCAGTGAATGTTGGAGCGCTTGCGAAATAAACTAACCTATGTTTAAATGTTTCGATTTAATTCTGTACAGTGAATTGGCCTCAAAACACTTTCGAAGCTTTTAAGTGTCAGCTCAGTAGTATAGCTGATTGCCGTTTGTTAACTCTTCGTCAGCATCGACTTGTACTCGTAGTTTTATAAGGAGGCTTTTTTCTACTAAAGGACTACTGGGCACTTCATTAATTTTAAATATAAGGTAGTAGGTTACAGGGTTTTTGAATAAATGAAGATGGGCTCCTCGGCAGGCTGGAGAAAAATTGGGTCCCGTAGCTAGCCTATTTGGGGTCAAGTTTGCTCCTATAAGTCTTACTCTCACTGTCCACTGGCTGACAGCACAGATCGGGTATCAATTTCGGAGAGGACGTGTGACATTAAATTGGTCACTGTTTGCGATTGTAGATAGTGCTATTTAACAGTATTTATTTTATTAAAAACCAGATATAAAATTAATATAATTGTAGTCATCAAAAACTTTGAAAGTTCTTGGTGATTAATTAATTTATTAATTTAACCTACTTATATCGACAGTTTACACTATACATACAGGTCTTATATAATGATATAATAATATACGTTTTTATATTATTGTGAGATATAAAATTAGAAAACAATAAACAACTGGGAAATTGTAGTAGATGTGGCAACAGATGATTAATATGTTAAGTTTGCTATAAACATTTTAATGAGATGCCGTAAATAATTATAATTATTACCTTCAGTTCAGTTTGATGTTTCGCAAACTAGTTTTATAAGCTACTTGGGTATTATAGTAATAAGAATGCGTCTATCGGTAATAGTGACTGTTGAACAACTTCAATACAAAGGCCTAGAATGAAAATGACAATTATAATGTCCATTGACGGTTTTCCTCGTATCTTAATGACCTTAGGACGATCCGATTGGTACAGTATTAAAGAAGTCTGCCAACCCGCACCATGCTAGCGTTGAGAACTAAGTATAGCCATATCCTTCTTTGACGACCTGACTAGCCCATCGGTAATTAACGCTGCCTTCTGTGCTACGGGTGTGTCGAATCCCGGTAGCGCCACATGTTTGTGTGATGAGCATAAGCATTTGTATCCGAGTCATGGATGCTGGATGTATCTATGTATATATTTACAAAAAAATCTAAATATATGTAGTATCAACCTTCTAGTATCCGTAACACAAGCCTCGTTGCTTACCACGGAACTAGATGGCGCTGTGTCATAATGTCCAGAGAAATATTAATTAATTTATTTATCTTTCTGAAATGAGAGACCTGTGTCCAACAGTAGGACAGTGAAGGGATTGATGATGATATTTATTTATTTGACGATCTGGTTGGCGCGGCAGTATTAAAGCGTAAGGGTCCTGGCCTGATCCTGGCATGAGAATCCGTCATGCACGCGCGCCAGTGATTACCTTACCTATACTTATATAGGTATGTACCTTTTAATACATAAACATGACAAGTCAAAATAACATTTTGAACCAATCAAATATATAATAAAACACGTCTTGTTGCCCAATAATACATTTAGAAATTATCTCTGATCTGGTGGAGGTGCCGCGGTTTCGAAACTTATTGCAAAATGTTTCAAGTGATGAACGCTCGCTTGGTAACTTCGAATGGAACCATTGTCTTCTAAGCTTAGCAGACGAGTTTTATAGTAAAGCTTGCTAAACACAGATAGCAGTGCTAAAAATCATAATATATAAATATAAAGTCCTCTCGTTGAGAGGTATTAGCCTATAGTCCACCAAGCCAGCCTACTGCGGGTTTGCAGACTTCATATGCCATCGAGAATTCTCTCAAGCATGCAGGTTTCCTAACGATGTTTTCCTTCAACGTTTAAGCATGTAATAAATACGCACATACCTTCCGAAAAGTCAGTGGTGCGTGCTCTCAAAAGTTGGTTTGTGTTAGCTTAAAAAACTCGAAAAGTTCTGCGCTGAAAATGTTGCCACAATATACAGGTGACTGAAAGAATGCGACAAATCAAAATGGGAGGTTCAGGAACGATTACCCATTCATTTTAAAATGTTATTTTACGAATCTGAATTGTCAAGGACATAAATTTGTTTTTAGTTTTAAATGGTGTAGACTAAGTTATCTTATAAGAAAAACATGAATTATCAGCTTTTAAAAATTAAATAAAAGTAATTATAAACTTTAATAAAATAATTATAAATTTCAAGTATCAATTCAACCGCGCCGAGTAGACTATCATTTAACTGTTCCACAGGAACATACTACGTGAAGTATGGCAACGCATTGTATTTAATATTTTTAACTATTTCATTGAGAAAATAGGTAATGACGCGCGATGTTGCCAAACCGTTCGGCTCATCTTACGCCTCGCTTTGTCCTTGCCGGCCTGTCCGCGCATAATGTAAACAAATGAAATTTGATTTGTTATGATTTGACAGTCGCTCGGCAACTTCCTGAAGAGGTCACGATTCATTCATAGGTTCATCGCACACGCATTAAAGATAAAGGCTATACGCGGAATTATAATCCTGATACTTTCGCCACTTTTACGTTTTTTTGCAGGGTCATAAAGTACTTATTCATTTCTCATATTATCACGCTCTAAATTTTCTTGGTTCCACGTAGAATTATATATTTAATTTTGTCGCAAGTTTTCAAAGTCACCCTGTATATCTAACCGGTCTTAGAGATTATTTTTATTACTCACTACGATGTGCAAAGTGAGGCAGAGTACAGCTACTCTTATATTTTATATACAAAAATCTCGTGTCACGGTTTTTGTCGCTGAACTCCTCCGAAACGGCTTGCTCCGAAATGATTCCACAAACAGATACAGCTCATACAGCACCTCGTTAAATTGAACAAAACCCTCCTTTTTGCAAACTTGTACTTCATATTAGGACTGTAGGTTTAGTTACACGATGTACCGCTATCAAATATAGAATAGCCTGCGTCTGTGTAGGGTGAGACGATCTAAAACGGCACTAATTGAAATGCGATTCGGTCTTGTAATAACTAATGAGTATTGTAAAATAATTACGAGTTAATTTCGCGTTTATATTTGTTATGACAGATATTGCTGGCGGTTTTATGGCATATCTGTATTAGTTATTGAAGGGTGTTTCGTAAGCCGGTGAAGATATTATTTTGTGTTATAAAAAATAATGTTTTGTAGCAAATATCTTTTCGTTATCGACCCATTTACTATCCCTCCGCTTAAGGTCTCTTCTCATTATCTGTTTAGGGGGATTAGGCTGTAGTCCAGCATTGTAGCCTAGTGGCAGACTTCACGCGCCTTCGAGACAATCTCTCAAGCATGTAGGTTTTATTGCGATGTTTTCCTTCACCGTTTGAGTACATGATATAATATGTATTTACTACCTGACCCAGCAAACGTTGTTTTGCCATATTATAGGCATAACTTCTCTACATCTCCGTCTAACACAGGCGACGACAGGCGCATATATACCGTATGTAGTCAGTATTTATCAATGACATCTCAAGAAAAATGGCATTCACTCGGCCGTCCATAGTAACAAGACGTTCTAAAATAATTCGGACGGGCGGTCGGCGGCGAGAGAGCGGAGCGTTCCCACGTGCGCGGCCCGCCTGCCTTGAGCGACCTTGTCGATCGCCTGGTTTTACTTGCAACTTGCAACCAATTCTACGTTCGAATGATGAACGAGACACCTTTTATTTGATACTGATATGATTTTTACCTATTATCGGGGTAATATTGTATTTAGATAAAGGGCAATCAGTTATGATCTAAACATCAAAGAACAAAGACATAAGCTTGAAAAAAATGATTTCGTATAGTAGTCCTTTAGGATTTTTTGTTTTTCGGGGCTTTGTCCCGGAATTTCGGGACATTACTTATAAATTCAATACCTTAAAGCTACAATTGTAAGATTCAAATTAGAATACACTCAATATGTTGCTAGTTTGCAAATATAATAAAGTAAATTTTTATAAGAAGAAAGGAAAGAAAATCGGTTTATTCACCTCACCATACCTCTTCACGCTTTAGCCGATTTAAATTTAAATTGGTATTCAGATATTATAGTTTCCCGGAGAAGGACATATTATAGTTTTTGTCCTGGAAATCATCCCTGAAAAGGGCGAAAAAGGGAGAATTTTTTTTCTTAAATCATTATACAGATTGTATATAAAAATAACTCAAATTAGTTACTTTACGCAGAGGAAGTTGCGGGCAAAAGTTAATAAGTATCTATTTTATAAATAAAATTGTGTCGTCAATATTACGGAACGACATGAATGCCAATAATATATCAAGTGTTTCGTAAAGGTGAAAATGAAGCGTAAAAAAAAAGAAGTTGTTTTTTTTTCTCTGCCCGTGCCAAGTGGTACGTGCTCGTTGCGTAGGCGCCTGTGACGTTTACACTCAATATAAATCTAATTATGTCGAAGATAAAAAGAAAAATATGTGAGTCGCGTTTTCGTTTGAATGGTCATGTTTTTTATGACAGTGTGGGCGGTGTAGTGGCTGGTGTACGCAGTATGGTCTTCTTTGCGTTAGATCTCGGGTCGATTCCCGCACGAAACAAAGAGGTATTTGTATGGTTTTAAGGTGATTCTGGGTCTGCGCGATTGTATGTTTGAGTATTGTGTTTGTTTCTACCCACGATATATTAGTAGGTCTATCTATAAAGGCCAAAGATCATTTTAAATAAGGACAGATTAATTTCATTCATACGATTAGGTATAAATTAGTAAGATTCACCACAAACAACTTCCCGTTTCTAGGGCGTACAGACTTTCACCAGTATGCTTCTAGTTCTTACTAGCATCAGAGTAAATTAGCCCTAATTTGCTTATGTAATAGGGCTACATAATAAAACATTGTATTCCAACCATTCGTCGCTGACGGAGACGTGGGGCTTACAAACACATTCGACGGACCTGACATCTAGCGGATGGAATGCGAAACTTTTAAATGCACCTGTATTCACCGAATATATTTTAGTCCAAGAACTACTTGCTTGCTAATGGAAAATAACCGCTGCGACCCCGTTTCTTTGTTTTAATTTTTTGCCGCTGCACTCTTATTACGTCGAATATAATTATTTATATCTGGTTTTCTGCCGGTGCGAAAGTTAAATAATAAACAAATTTATAGGTACCAGTGATGTGGTATTTAATGAAGGATATAGATGGTAGATAAGATACTACCTTGGGGTGTCTGTCAGGTAATATTGCCTGTCTGGTTACAGCTATGTTTCAATCACATAAGGCATAAAACTAACTACATGGACATAACAAATGTACTTAATATTAGATATTGAAATAAGAATGATATTTACGCGTTATAATGATATATTTAGCACATGCTCAAACGGTGAAGGAAAACTATAAACTAGCCTAGCCTAATCCCTCTCAAATGAGACGAGATCCGTGCCCAGCAATGGGAAAATAATGGGTTGCTGATGATATTGATATGATTTAAACCCGACGTTTCGGCTTCTTAAAAGCATCTTTGGAGCTACGTGTGACCTGTAGTTTTCTTTCATAACCTAATCATCTATATAAATAAAAATGAATGTTGCTAAGCGCAAGAATCGCTCAACCATCTCGGCAATCTTTTTTTGTATGTTCCTTACTAAAAACATATTATTATTTTTTGACAGAACGAAGTCTGTCCGGGCAACTAGTTAGTAATAGTTATATCTTTATATTCGACTAGTACCGGTCTTTATTGATATCGTAATTCTAAGATTATTTCTTCTTATTCGATATTCAATCAATATTGATTAAATAGATCTTACTCTCTGTCAAATTTCTCTATAGATTATTAACGTCACTATTGTTTTAAGAATAATATATATTTTATCTAATAGGTATATAAAATTCTCGTGTCACAGTTTTCGTTGCCATACTCCTCCGAAATGGCTTGACCGATTTTGATGAAATTTTTTGTGCCTATCCGGTATCTATGAGAATTGGCCAACATCTATTTTTCATCAACCTAAAAGTTAGGGGTAGTCCACCAACCCCTATAATGTGGCAAAACAACGTTTGCTGGGTCAGCTAGTTTCTCTATTGATTATTAACGTCACTATTGTTTTAAGAATAATATATATTTTATTGTATATAATATTTTTTTTCTTTTTAATCCTAATTATTTGTACTAGGAAAACATAAATTAATTTAGGACTCTCTGTATTTTCCTCCATATTTCCCGGAAGGTAATAATAATTTACAATGATGTTGGGAAGGTTTCCATTTAATTATATTGTTTAGGAGCAGATACAAGGCTTTGAGTGGTTCCTGGGCCTGTCAGGAGAGTATGAAAACTTTTTTAGGGTACCTCAAGTATTACAGGGTACCTTTTATTTATTTATTTAATTGGTTCTTCAACAATGAGTACACTGATACATTTTAGAAACAAACTTGCAACAAAAAAAAAATATCAAAGTGGCTCATCATTTAAAGAAGAGCATTGCATGCACTATTGGATGTGGTAACAAAACGGTTCAAGGGTAAAACCAGACTATGCAACATGATAATTAATGTACATTAAATAAAATGTATGCAAATAAAAACGAAATTAAATGTATCGTATAGTTTGGACATATCAGGTATATCCGAACTATGCAACACACACAAGAAAAAATAATGTTAAAAAGAAAAACAACTTTTATTCTTAATGTCGTATTGTTGTCACGAAATGTGGTCTCTTCCATCGTAGTTTTATTCTGATGTCTATTATTCGCATCAGTATAAAAAATCTGTATCATCATCATCATCATCAACCCATTATTGTCTTACTGCTGGGCACGGGTCTACTCTCATTTGGGATGGATTAAGCTATAGTCCACCACGCTAGCCTACTGCGGGTTGGCAGACATTACATGCCATCGAGAAAATTTCTCAAGCCAGTAGGTTTCCTCACGTTGTTTTCTTTCACCGTTTGAGTATGTGATAAATACGCACATAACTTCCGAAAAGTCAGTGGTGCGTGCCTTGGGTTTGAACTCGAGACCTCTGACATCTCAGTCCACTGGTCACACAGCTCGCTTATAAATCAGTATATTATAACAATATTGTATGTACGGAACGAGTGAAAGGGCATTTGTGCTTGACCCATTACACTGTTAGGATCTCGTAATAGGTCAACGTAGTTAATTGTCAACGAATCTTACAAGGTAAATTGGATTGTTTTCCCCAAAAACAAAAAAATGCCGGCTGTATTTTTTATGGTTTTAAGTAATTATAGATGGTTTGAGCGTATTTTGGGAAATTGTGTTTGATATTCCGTTTACTTATTTAGTTTTTAGCACGTTATGTTCTGTAGTTTCTGCCTATACATTTAAAAAAAGATGCTAATTAATTATTTGAATTTAAGAAAAAGAAAAAGGAGTTTATTGAAAGAGGTTGGAGATAGTTGGCTTGGTTGATAAGTTTAGTTGGGCCCTCCGACAAATTGGAAGCTTCCCCTTCTAGAGTGCACTGTACATTATCGCTATAAAAAATACTTGATATTTCATTCTATTAGTCATTAAACTTCGATATCACTGCGATACGTTTGGCAACTGGCACCGGCTGTGTTTACCTAAGAACATCCACTAAATACATATTGATATTGTTAATAGTTTTAAAAAAATACATAATATTTTTACTTCGCGCACTTTTTCCGATAGGTACTCAAACTGTGACAAATATTTATAGTTTAAATAATTGTCACATCATGTCATAGTTTAAATATTTATAGTTTAATAATAAAAAAATCATGGTAAGAAAAAGAAAATCTTTAACTTTTTTAGGTTTACAAATTTGTTTAAAAATCTGCGTATCAAAAGTAAATGTAGGAATAAATATGTATCCCATATTTATATGACAGCCCATTTAGTCCAGCGTTAGTTAACACTACCTTCTGTGCTATGAGTCCCGGTTCGAATCCCGGTTGGGACAAATGTTTGTGTGATGAGCATAAACATTCGTATCCGAGTCATGGATGTATACCTATATGTATAATATGTATATATTTACAAAAAAAAAATATATGTAGTATATCAACCAACTAGTATCCGTACACAAGCCTCGTTGCTTAGCTCGGAACTAGATGGCGCTGACATAATGTCCAGAAATACTTAAATTATTTATCTCCAACAAAAATACGATACATACTCTGAACTCAACTTATAGTGATGTTACAAAACAATCACATACGGTGCGATTTTTATGCATAGTCGACACTTTCAAAGGATTTCGGAACTTTTTCAATTTTCCGCCCAAGGACACTCCGCCATCTTATGAGATTTCACCTTGTAAGGTCGTAGGGCACCGACGCCTTCGGCTTAACAAGACCGGCTCGGCTGAAGGCTGCGTTACGTTCGTTTAACGTTGAGTGAGTGGTGAGTGTTGTTACTGCTACAAAGCTTATTAAAACCTCCTCTAAGTAACGATATTAAAAAAAAATTGGTACGTCATCGTTGTTGTTTTTATTCCCATAAAATGGGGCAAGAGAATACATAATACCGTTTTTAGTAGTCTCTTTTTTAATGTATGTTAAAGAATAAGGTGGTAAATACCGTAACAATAATTTATAGTGCTGTACTTGAATTGTCTCCTGTATTGTGGATGTGTTCACACATACGGAGGTAGGGCATAGCGAGATTTCTCGCTCAAATTGAGCCGCCCGACTGGGGAAGTACCTCCACCTTACAGAAGACTGCAGTGAATCAACAATAGTTGTACATATTTCTGCAAGTGAGTAAGGTTACCAGAGCTCATTGGGGGAGTGACTATTCTGACAGCATTGGAATTCCGTTTGCTGTCAGTTCAGTAACTCCCTATTTTAAGAAGCCTGAACGGTTTCAATGGGGTTAGGCAACGCATTTGCGAGCCTCTGGTGTTGCAAATGACCATGGGCGACGGTCATCACTTACCATCAGGGGAGCCGCCTGCTCGTTTGCCCCCTTATCACCATAAAAAAACATATTATAAATGACAGAATAACCTGGGTGTCATATAAAAATACATGTTCAGCATGGTGATCGATGCTACATTTTGTACATAAATGACCTCCCTCCCGTTACCAGAATATTGTACTACAATATCTTTTATTTAAAAGTATGTCTATGGAGTTTATCGGTATCTTCTCCATAAGATTAACTACTTGGAACTGTGCAACTAGAATCTTAACGTTTCATAAGTGCTTGAAAAATTTTATATGAAATAAAAACCTTTTGAATTTGATTGATATGGCTAAAAGCAAATTATCTCTCATTTGCCGTGCCAATCGTACAATCGTCAATATACAGGTCTCTTTTATCATCATTATCAACCCAAATATTATCCCACTGTAAGGTACGAGTTTTCTCTTATTCGAGAGGAATTATGTCTTAACACCCCATCGAGTAAAGCTCTAAGACACACAGGTTTCCTCACGATGTTTTCCTTGGCCGTTTGAGCATGTGATAAATACACACGTAACTTTGAAAAGTCGAGGCAAGACCTTTGATTTTACATTTTGATTCTTTGGTCTCACCATAAGGCTATAACAGCGCATATATGCATTGGAAAGGTAGTAAAGTAACCTAATACAATATACCCAGCGATTAGTGGCGCCTTCCCACTAATCCGCTAATAACAAGATACATACATACGTAGCTCGTAAGATAAGAACTTCATTAAAATATAATTTCATATCAATAAGTTCAGGTGTCAGTCAATGATCTGCGTGTTATTGTAAAACATATGACTGATGATATGGAAGCTCTATGATATTGGCAATAAGGTTGGAAATCGAACAATCTGACCCTGCTATCAGTAACTCGTGTTGTTTATGCAATGGATCAGATGTTTCGCGTTTCGGTACGCACTAAGGTCGTATTTGTTGCGATTTATATGCACTGTGACGTCTACGTTCACGAGATATAATCATTAATAAGTATTTCGTGAGGCTATTGAAATTAAGAATCGTCTCTATTTCAATAGACAAGACGGCTAGGTACCTACTACCACCTGCTAAAAAAATATGATAAATAATATATGATTCCAAGTGTTATCCTTGGATTTAGCCTTCATTTTTACGTCGCTTCGTATTTAGATACACCCAGACCCGGAACAACTAAGTAGTTGTTGTTATTTATACGATTTACAAGTGTAAATCGTATAAATACTTGCCCCGTGCAAGGATCGATCCGATAGTTCGACTGATCTCTCGAATTTATTTGTAAAATTGAAGGGCAAGGTGAGCTCGTTCTATAAAAATCATATTGTCAATAGTTTATAAAAATGTAGAGCAACTGGTAGCATTCTAACATAAAGAGACGCGTCAGCTTGCTCACGACTATAGATGCTTTATATCATCCAAAACGTTGGGATTCAATATGTACAATTTACCGCGATATTATCACTATATATTATTCTATGTATAGTCATAGTAGCCCTTCCCAGCTCACATGCGCGACTGTTATCAGCATCCATCATCTAAATAAAGTAAAACAAACCCGCTACGCGTGTTTGGGTGTTTTCTAGCCGTTGATACATTTTCTATAGTAGTACAGTTTTTTTTTCAGAATGTTTATGTATACCTACATAATTATATATACTAGTAGTAGTTCTGAAGTTTATGTCTAGTGTTTATAGTGCATTTTTTTGTGTAGTCAAGATTATAAGATGCTAAACAACACTTATGACACTACAACAATAAGATTTTGTTGGGTTTAGTCAAAGTTGTCGTAGAATTTTAAAATGAATGCCATAGTATTCATATCATCGGAGGCCGTATTACACAATTTTCACTGGCAGTTTTCGCGTTTGTACACACCTTTATAATAAGTTGTACAAATATCAAGTGAAGTACATTGAGGTGTTAAATACCTGCTGGACTTGTACTAGAGTTGTAATTTCTAAAGAAAATGGCTCTACAAGTTTATCTACCAAAAGAAATACCTACATATCTTGATATCTTTTATTTTTGTGGTGTTTGTATATAAACCAAAATTTGTATTTTAATGGTATCTTTACTAATTAACCTACAAAATTATGGCCGAATATAAGACATTGAAATAAAACTATTTCTTATGGATTTATTTACATTTTTGAACATTAATGATCATCCATCATAGACTCAGTCCCTGTGGCCATAGATGCTGTAAATTTTATACGTTTTTAAGAAGTTTTGTAGCTCCGTATGTTATGAGTAAATATAGTTGCGGTGCAATGCACCTCAAACCGTTTAGCCAGAACGATTTTTGTTTACTGCTATTTGTGTACCTACTTGTATAATTTTTAGTATCCCAATGTCAAGATAAGAAAAGCTAATATTTTTGAGATGGACCTTTTATAATTACGTCATACGATGATGTCATTACTGTACTAGTGAATTAAAGAAAAGAAATAGGTACGACGCAATTCATTAGCATCAATATAGGTACTTAATTTGATTGCGTCATAGTTTACGTACGACTACTTCATTGTATTGAAAACAACTTTGATTGATTTAATTTTATTATGATTTTAATTTTTGTTTGAATTAATGAGATTGAGAGAAAAAAAAATTAGTTTGAATGGAGACATAGAATACTATTACGCCTGCTTTTCTTGAAGGGATAGGCAGATACGCATTTTTATGGCAATTATAACAACTGCGACAATTAACTTATGAAAATTAGCTCATGAATTAATATAGCTTAAAAATTAGTTTGTGGTGGCCTAGTGGCGTGACCAGTGGACTGACATGTCAAAGGTCTCGTTCAAACCCGGGCACGCACCACTGACTTTCCGGAAGTTATGCGCGTATTTATCACATGCTCAAACGGTGAAGGGGAACATCACGAGGAAACCTACATGCTTGAGAGTTTTTTCGATAGCATGAGAAGTCTACCAACCCGCACTAGGCTAGCGTGGTGGACTAGAGCCTAATCCCTCTCAAATGAGAGGAGACCCGTGCCCAGCAGTGGGACAATAATGGGTTGATGATGATGAAGATCGATAAAATAATTCAATAGTTTTCACAACAATTACTTTGTGGAAGTGTGCATGTACATGTACATACATATGTTTTTAAGTAGCAAACATAATAATACAAATTGCAGTACTTCACACATTTTCTTTCATCCTACACAAATAATTACAGCATATTCTAAGATATAATTTGAAAGGAAGGCCGACATTGAAATAGTTTTAAGAAATTAATTGTAATATATTGCAAATTCTTCATCTTTTAATTACTGTGGCCTTACCATACCAACCGCTACTGTGAATTTGGTAACAATTTAATTGAGATTAAAATTTCGATCTATCGTAATCGCGATGAAGTAGTTTGTGTTAAAGTTATACGGGATTCTTAAAATGATATTCTTTATATTATTTTTTGTTTTAATGTTTATATAAATAAGCTTTAGATTCGTGTGGTTGGCAATAAGCACTTGAAATAAAACCACTTTTTATATAATACTAGCTGACCCAGCAAACGTTGTTTTGCCATATTATAGGCTGAAAATGTAGGGTTATAAGACAGTATTTTAATAACAAATAATAAAAAAAAATGTTTATTCAAAAATTTAAAAAAAGTCTGGTGTGGGACATCCTTAACACATTCTCGGACTTACCAAATATACATACAACATTTTATAATAATCCGCTAGCCGTTTCGGAGGAGGTCAGCGACAAACACCGTGACAGGAGATTTTTATATATAAGATTTTGTCGCGGTATGGTAATATTGTTTAATCCTGACGTTTCCAATACTTGACAGCATCTATGATCACGGGAAATTAACCTTTGAAAGTTGAATATGCACACACCTATAAATAAATAAGTAAATTAATTAATTAATATTTCTGGACATTATGACAACAACGTCATCTAGTACCGAGCTAAACAAAGAGACTTGTGTTGCGGATACTAGTTGGTTGATATACTACATATATACATTATTTTTGTTGTAAATATATACGTATTATGCATAGATACACCCATGATACGAATACAAATGTTTATGCTTTTCACACCAACATTTGTCCCTACTGAGATTCGAACCCGGGACCCATAGCACAACAGGCAGTGTTAACTACCGCTGGACTAATTGGGTCGTCGTAAATAAAATCCGTGGATGTAGTTTTCAACACTTTTTTATCAACCCACTGTTGCCGCTTCTGTCTCCCATATTGAGTAAATGGCAATTGACTTGCATCATCCATCTAAAACCCCGTTTAAGCTTTTCATAAGCTTCAACATTCAAAAATCAATAATTCTCAAAGTTTAAACTGGAAAAAATAAGTGTTTTAAATAAAACTACTGAGAAAAGTGTTGAAATTTTTCAGTATTTTAGTGTTTTGTTTTTCCAGCTGCAAAGTGAATTATGTATTTAAGTATATTATAAATTCAAGAAAATATGTCTGTTAGGATAATTATTTATTAGGTATATACTTACTACCTACTTCTGCCATTATTCATAAACTCACGTATAAACGCATCTGCGTTTTATGTTATTCTCTTTATAAAGTGAATGTTAATTGAATATACTGTATACAGTTCGTATTAATTAATATTTATAATTTGTTCAGCAGCGTCTCATAACTAGGTATAGCATCTACAAAATGTCGCTTACTTTTGATGTGTAAATAAAGATTATCATTTATTTATTGAAACAGCTGATATTTTTTCCAAACTGCAATGATGGGTTGCTTTAATTTTTTATTTTATTTTATTTTGGATTTCCAAAAAAAAAAATACACCTTACATACTATTTTAATTTTACGTAACGGACACTGACATTATGATTTTTTCATTAAAGGAGACCACATCATGCAATAAGATCAAACAAAGATTAAATAACAGACATAAAGATAATAATAGGAAACAATTTGAAAAAAAAAACATAGAAATAACTTAAATAACTTAAAATAATAGTAGGTTACTTCTTATATCTTAATTACAAATTACAAATATAAAAACATCTAAACACTGCATAAGTGCGTCAAAATATAGCGCTTATAACTGCCGAGGGTATTATGAAAAATGTCTGTGTCTGCCGATAAACCTGAAATTGCACCGTATTGCTGGGACATCCTGGCAATTAGTGCATGTTTACCTAAGTTTGTACGAGATTTTGGGGCTGTGAATAATCAACCGAATTGCTTTCATATTAAATATTTTTTGGTATACTTCTGTCTTCCTCTCTCACATCATTATGTACCCATGTTGTCTCACTGCTGGGCACGGATCTTATCAGAGAAAGATTAGGCTATAGTCTTACAGCATACTAGCCTCAAGTGAGTTGGCAGAGTTTACATGCTATTGAGAAAATGTCTCAGGCATGACACAGCGTGCAGGACTCCTAAAGATATTTTTCTTCGCTGTTTGAATACTACATGTGATAAATATGTAAAATCAGTCGTTTGTGCCTTGGATCTGATTCGAGAACTGACTTCACAGTCCACGGGTTATAACACTGGGCTGTCATAGTGTTTAGTTGTCGGCGTCAGAAAAATCCTATATTTCTAGAGTATAGCGCAAAAGTAGATTGCTCACGTAGGTATCAAATATGTAGTTATAATGTTTAATTTCCGTAAAATTAAATTTTTTATTCAAATCCAAGCGTAAGAAGAAAATCTGTGGTAATTTTCTAATGGTTACTGTCATCACGATATTCTCCAACAGCAATCGCCAAGTTCGTGTCTTCTGACCCCAAGCGCTTGACCATGCCTCACAGCTATAATTAGATCCGTTGATGCCACAATTGAAGGCAATAAAACAGCTGATACTAATTGCTAATTGCATGCAATCTGTGACACAACAAAAAGCTTTAATGAGAGAGACGAGGTTATACAACTTGTAGCTGCATCTCTTTTTCAATGAAGTGCAGAATAGCAATGATCGTGTATCACTTTGTAACGCAGAATTAGGTTATCTAAGTGACATGTTTATCGAGATTTGGACTTTAGCGTCATTTCCACTGCCTTGTCGGATGCATGCATCTATAACTAAAATTATAAATGAGAAAATATGCCCGTTTATTTCCTATCTCTTCTCGCTTTAGCCGCTACAGCGATACGATATAAGTTTGGTAGGTGATAGTTTGAATCCCGGGGAAGGACATAAATATGATAGATTTTGTCCCGGAATACATTCCTTAAAAGGAGGAAAAAAGGGGTGCATGTATGTTTGCGTATTCAATAATTCCTCAAAAGGAGGGTTAGAAATAAATAAGCTGATTGATGCAAAAGTAGAATGACTGCATCACTAATTATACGCAGATGAATTCGCGGGCAAAACTTAGTTTGTTTATATTTTCTTCGAGCACGCAAGGCTTACAAGATGACACATGTTGTTTTTGATCAACAAATCAAATCAACATCGCGTGTAGGCTAATTAATAGGTCAATAGCCTGTTTGTGCGAACACCCGTGTCTTAGTCGTAAGTGTAGTATGAACATCATCTTGTAAGCAGAATCCTATTGATTACCCAAAGATGCCATGCCCTGTCTCGTTATCTTTAGGTATAAATAAAAAATCACGTTGTTTGTCTGCGATGAATTTCTATACTGAACTGATTTGAATGATGCTTTGCACACTGTGTGTAGTTTGGTTGAACTTGAGAGATATTCTTTATCTGAATGTATAATCACATTTTTTTTATTGCATTCTAATGATAAACTTATCGCAACGAATCGTCACCTGGTCATCGTGGACTGGTAGGTAGGTACTCTTCTTTCAATTTGAGAATATCCGTTACATCCTAATCATCAACCAACTGTACCAACTGTAGTTTTTTTTCGTACACAATCTATACCTAATCATATTCGCCAAACAGGCTAATATAATTTTGTGTTCTTCAGTGGTTTCTTAGGAAGTTGATAATAGAGAATATAGGTACTGATTGTTTCACGTTCAACAATATTCTTAGGGCAGCGTTCAAGACACAAGGATCTAATATATTTCCTATCGGTCCTTTGACCCCGAATTTTGGGTCACACGCTCGGAATATTAAGATCTTCGATACGGTACCATCCGTATGTCATTATGCCAATGAGTCCTAGATAAATAAAGAATTGTCCAGAGCTACCGTTGAACTGTAACTGTTCAATAATGATTTATGGCATAAATATCCTCGGATGGAATACGGTTATGATATAAAATAAAGAAATGGAGTGAAGGTCTTTAATATTATTGTTGCCTTCATGTTATATGTCACGTATACGCCGTGAATCGTCGTTAGCTTTGAGCTAAATATATTTTCGGGTTAAATATCATTATTATGAACCCATTTATTCTACCACTACTGGGCACGGGCTTCCTCTTATTCGAGAAAAAATAGGCTTTTATCCACCTCACTAGCCGAGGGTTGGCAAACTTCGCACGCCATCGAGATAAGTATTTTTCTGTATCATCAGGAGCATGCAGGTTTACTGCATAGGTTTCCTTACGATGTTTTCCTTCACCGTTTGAGCATGTGATAAATACGCACGTAAGTAGTGCGTGCCTCGCGTCTTTGACTCCACAGTCAACTTAATTGTCAATGAAACACAATTCACTAGTCATTGGTATTGATATGCACTCCTCACAGAGTTCACCAAGGTCGCAATGTGCGGAGTAGACAAGGGGTACGTAATTATTTAAACTAATTCTCGATACATAAATACTTTTTATCTTACTTATTAATACAAATGATTGTTTCTAATATGAAGTTTTCTACTATCTATTTATGGAAGTATTGAAATAAATATTAAATACAACATTCATTATTACAATTTAAAAAGTAACTACCAGAGATCGAGCGATCCATTTTTGGACAACACTATAAGTACTATACGGACGGTCAAATAGGTATAGCTTATATTAAATCAGAAAGTAACGTGCTCTAAGAGGCAATCCTGAAGCCAAACTCAAGGGACAGTGGGCAGGGCACATCGCTCGAAGAACAGATGGCCATTGGGGTACGGAGGCTTTCAGGGGGTGACTGCGTACCCCCTGATAGATGCAAAGTGGATGGGCCCCCGGCAAAGTGGACCAACGATCGTAAAGGTCGCTGGAATCCGCAGGATATGGGTGGAGATCATTGGTTGCTATCATGATGACGATGAAGAAACAAGAAGAACTCACTCAACTATCACGTCAGGATTCTTTGTGTCCACGATTGTCAGGATGGTAGTTACTCTTGCTCTTGTAAGAGTTTCTGCTGCAACTCCTAGGGACTTAGTGTGAGGCTTAAGAAAAGCAGAATTCAAATGAATATTTGAAAAACTTGTGATATAAAAAAAAGTAGACTATCTTCTGTAACGATTTTAAATATATTATAGTTGAATTACGTCATATATGTCAGTGTATAATTATGTGCATAATAGAACGTTTTAGTAAGTAGGTATATCGATTTTATAAGAATACACATTCACAAATGTTAGTCTAGACTATCGAGTATATTCAATGTCACTTAACAAACTCTTATTCGATTAGGAAAGTTATGTATCTCAAATTATGCAATTGTATTTTATATTCAGTAGCTAGCATAACCGTTTTTTCTTATATTCGATGATTGATTCATCGATTCCCTTATCGAGTCGTGTGCCTGGAAGTGTGATCTCCTATTTTGAATTGATTGCATGATTGTATTTGGGTCAACGTACCGTAAGATCAGAAAGGTCCCCGTTATTGTATTCTAATGGAATTAAAATTCTTATGAAATATTTAGTGAAGGCAAAATATTATCCTACTAGCCGATACCCACGACTTCGTCCGCGGGCACTTTACGAAAAGAAAGTTTCATAATAACTTTGCAAACCCGTTTTACCCCCTTAGGGGGTGAATTTTCCAAAATCCTTTCTTAGTGCTACCCTACGCTATAAAAGGAACCCCTGTGCAAAATTTCAAATTTCTAACCCTTAGATATAGTTTAGGCCCTGCGTTGATATGTTAGTCAGTCAGTCAGCTTCTCGTTTTAAATATATAGATTGGTTGTATTTATATTTTTTCACATTTTGTGTACTATCTCTTTGATTTAGTGGGATTGAATTTTTCTATACAATTCTCAAGAGCAACTCTGTGTCTGGATTTATGTCCTTTAATGGCAGCACGGAGGGAACGTTGCTAAGAATGGATGACTGCTGAGGCTCGAAGGTTCTCGAGTTGCTCCGCGTTCAGGAAAACGCAATTTGGGTCCGCTAGATAATATTTTGTGTTTCGTTCGTGTGTTCATTTCTTTATCTATTACAGATGAACATTCGAAGGATTAACCAGCTTACTGCTAGATTTTTAATTAAAACCTTCATTTTATGCATAATACAATTAAGTTTGCTGGTTTATGCATATTCATTAAACGGTAGCTGGTACTTTGTCACAGTAACAATAAAATTGTTCTTAATTAAGTGAAAACAGACTAGATCCATGATTAATATTTAAAGTTAATATTCAGGTATTAGAAAACAATAGGTTGCGTGGTGCAAAATCTATTGTCAAGCCGTGGCGTGGGATGAATACTAATTTACACTGAAATAAAGAAACAGTCACGTCATAATACATTTTAGTGCAATATTTTACATCATTTTATCTTTGATGGATTTTATGAATACTAACATTATGTTTATGCTTCATAATTAGCTAAAGCTAAGTCAATTGAGCCTATTGTGAATGGAATAAAATATTATTTATAGTCTGCACTTGACTATGAATGCTGTTAAGCCGGGACTAATAACTGCGATAAAATCATTAAAAAAGTTTTTTTCTTTTATAATAATGACTTGAAAAGTGTCTTCTAAAGATCTAAATATACTTATTGCTGTAGCAATGAAATTACTTATAGATAATAGCATAAAATATTTTATTATATTTGAGGTGAATCCCCAAACAAGATTCTATTTCAATGAGCCTATTGTTTTTGTCTGGGGTATTCCCCTGAGGTTAGGTTTAAAATTTAATTACGATGAGCTAGCTAAAACTTCAGTTGCTGAACTGCTGATGTCCATGTCAATGTCACTGCTAATAAAATAATCAATATTATCAAGAATTTGATAAATTTCTTAAATATGTTTATCGCTACGATAGTAAATAGATAATTTTTTTTATATATTTGATTGTCCGCTTTATTGGTGAACTGCCTCCTTGGTCTAGTGGTCGTACAGTGGGACTGCCGTTCAAGAGGTCTTGAGCTCGATTTCCAGGTCGAGCAGTGTTATTGGGTTTTTCTATGAAATTCTCAGTAGCAGCTCGGAGTTTGGATTCGTGCCCGGTTAATAGCAATAGGCTCGCCCCCTATTACATGGGACCTAAAACATGCCGGCGAAACGTGGGTGTACATTAGTACACCTCTGCCTAACCTTTCGGGGACGACAGGCGTGATGGTATGTATACTTACTCTTAGTTCGTGCGGCAGCTCAGCATGAGGTTCTTAGTGCCATTTTCAGTTCAGCATTTTAGGAATAGGTATCTCATTCATGTAAGTAATTAGTTATTCAGCATCTCGGGAGATTCATATTGTGCCTAGTTATAGAATGGGCTAAACATGTGTATCATACCATACCATTACCCTTGTACCTCGCAAGAATTAGACGTATAAATTCTTATATCTGACTTGGGAAACTAACCCACACCAACAGCAATTTCACTAGATCAATGTGGCAGTCATATTTTATGACACCTATCTGTCTTACTCTTTGGATACAAGCTTGATAGTGTATAATGATGACGGGGTATTTTAATTAAGTTTCTCCGAAACAGATACATCATTTCATGAAAAAGCTATGCATAATGACAAATATCATGCCTAATCGCAGCATTCCTTCATATAAATTATATTCCTTATCAAAAGGTTATCCAGGATGTCTCCATAACTCAAACGAAATAAAAGACACGGAATCACTGTTTATATCACTTTTTTATAATTTATTTTTCACAACATTTTTTATTTCTGTAAAATTTACAATAGCTTAAAATTCCTCACAAATATAATAGTAATTATGTATCGTAACAACACATCGTCGCAAGTCGTTCAACACGAAACAGGCAACATGGAAGAGAAAGAGAAAATAATAACTATAGTGTAAATATACTTGACATAACCTAATATAAGCTTATATAACGTAAGGCCTAGCAACCCCTAAACTAGAGAGTCGGTGTGTCGAACATTCGCTTTTAACATATGAGCGAGGGATGCGACACGGCGGGCTTCTTAGAAATTGATGGGTGGGCAGGGAGCAGCGGTGAGCCACCTAGGTAACAGCGGTGATACGACTACATATGCCTTGTGTGGTTTTTTCGGAGCATTTAGCTCCTAACGGCTAAGATCTATCTCGGTCCTGTTCTTTGTGACAATTTTTTAACATTAATTGAAAAGAAGATGAATGGTTGTATTGATTAGTTACTACATTTTCAAGGTAATACACTTCAATTGAATTCTTTTTAACAATTTGTTGACAAGAATCTTTAGTATTTCGTAAATAACTCATATATTTTTTATTATTATAGACATAATAATTAATTAAATTTATTTATTATGACAGTTTTTTTTGTATGTAATGTTTTTTTAGATCCGGACTGGTGTTACAAAAAATGGCCTCAGTTTTTTATTTTAGAATTCTAGAGACAGTTATGCGCCTAAAAAACGATAATATTCTGCACAGAACAACATTTTCAATGCAATTAAAGTCGAGAACATGACCGATAGTATAATAGTATACTAAATGTCACACCGCTGCTAACTACCAACGCCTACAGTTCTGTGAAGCCTCGCTTTTATAACGGCGTTCACGTGCGTACATATACTTCCACAAGGATCAAATCTTCTAACACAAATTCAAGACTAGTTAAATCTTCAACGGGACAACACCTCACAAAAATATGTACTTCGCTATAGTCAATGACTTTATTTCGGTTCCGTTGAACATAAAACTGAATCTTAGTACCAATATTTTATAAATAGATAAATGCTTCAAGCGTTTGTATCAATGACAGTGCTAAGAAAATTTGTCTAACGATTTGCCGTTTCCAAAATGAGAAAGCAACAAATTCATCGATCTACTTAAAAAAAATGAAATTTTGAATAGTTTGTATAGTGATAAATATTATAAGCATACTTATGTTTAACTTTAACTCATAGATTGATGCAGATTAAATTTTAAGATATTATATTTAACAAATAACATGAAGCAAACGTAAGGTCAGTTCAGCACTCTGACCTGGTGATAAGCCTTGCATATGTCAACAAATACGCAAATACTCTAAGTAATAAAAATACTTGTTTATCAACATTCACTTAAATTTATATTAAACCGAATTTAATGAACGTTTTCTTGTAGACAAGTCAATTGTATCAACAGTAGGTACTCTTTAAATATCTCCTTATGCAAGGTAGTCAAGACGAAGTCACGTGTGTTTGTTTACGTTGCATGTGCCAAAATGTGACTTTCAACCGGTTTTATTGTATAATTATCTTAAAACAATATACAGTTGTTCATTGACATACTGTGTATTACAAGCTGAAAACAATAGTAGGCAATTATGAAGTAAGTTAGGAAACGTGGTACTTATAAATTCAAAAACAAACTCCTAACTAAATCTCTCAAAACTTTAAGATACTTGTTCTGATTGATCACTCTAGTTTTTTGTCAAAACATGCCATTGGTTTATTTCAAATGTATAAAGTTAAGTACATTCGTTGATTATAAGCTCAGATAATCTCGAAAAGTATCTTAATTTCTCAAAACCATTACCAAACAATATATACATATATAACAATCATCCGCAGCACGCAAACGCCTTTTGACCAGTGCTCATTAGAATTAAAAATTAATTATAAAATAAGGCTAGCTGAAAACTGATGGTAACTTTAGAAAAATAATAAAACCCTAAACTAAATTGCAATGTCTCTCTTTGCAAAAATTTTAAAATATTTAGACCGTTCTTTTTGGAAGCGTTTAGCCACATCGAGTGGTTTGTATGGAAGAGCTTTTTAGCCGACAAGTATCCCTTGGTACGGTTACACTGTCCTGGAATAGTTCAACTCAACAAATGTTTAGATTTTCCAAAGTTGAGCGCTTCAATATTCTGAATAGTGAACCCCACGCGCTGACTAAAGGAAAAATTATGTAGATCAGTGAATTATTTATGTAGAAAGCGTAGAAATTCAAATGTCTACAAACACGTCCAAATCTACGTCAAACATAACATAAAGGACTGGTAAATTACACAACATTAAGGACTGGTTAATTACTGTTACGTTCCTATTTCTTATAAACCTACATAATTTTCTCTATAGCCACAGAGAGAAAAATCACAAAAAATATACAATCAATTATCGTTTTCACGCGAGGAGGTAGTTCTTATCGGATCTTGCCAATAGCTGATTCACAATATAGATACAACAATCACAGTTATTTATAATAAATATAGTGAATATAGAATGAAATTTAAAATACCTGTCGAAAAGACTACAAATCACAACTTAGACGCCTGTCTCGATATAGCAAGTAACACTAGTGATAATTAACTTACATTCACTCTTATTACATATGGAACAAAGTTTAGATTCAGTTAACTATGTTTATGTTCATCATTTATTTCTAAGTACAGACGACTGCTTACTATTTCTAATTTTAGGGCTACCGTTTGACGAAGTGTGTTCCGTTACACTCATGATTCAAGAGGCTTCAAAACGTTAATATTCCAAAATGTCCTTTCTAGTGCTGTTCAATTCCATTTCGATATAATTTGAAGAAAATTTACACAAACACGAGCGTGCACTAGACTCTCTCACAAGTGAAACGGATCACTATGTTTAACTACTATCAAATGTTTAATCACCTCCAAGTCGTAATAACATATGGCGAAGATAAGAAACATTATGATAAAAGTTAATATATTGACATTACAAGACTACAGTCCCAAAAGATTTTTTGAAGTTTCTTTAAAAAAATGAGATCTCAAATTTTGGTTCGACAGTGAGCAAGTCGGGAAAATTCGTTCATAAACTCGATAAAATTGTTCCGAAGTTAACGATATAGGTTAAATCTATAAGATGATTGTACTTCATTACTTCGGATATATCTTCCGCTACTCAAAATATACTACATAACAAACTGCTTAGTATAAGCCCTACAAAGATCATGCAAAGTGTATATATATTTACTCTGAATATGCATTTGGCAAAATATGTAACACATTCACGTATTGGCCGGACACTGTTTACTCCATCGTTCATTTATATTCTATATCTCATTAAAATACAACAATGATAATATACCTCTCTATTGGATTTAATCTACATAATGTTATGTAAGTAGATAATTATATAGTCATCGACAACATGGTTAATTAATACAACAATTAAATCACATTTTCCATACATCTACAGCTTTAATATAAACTGTAACTGATGACAAGTTAATAGTAAAAAAAAAGTTCATAAGTACTCTGTTACTAAACGTGACTTCACTACTTGTAAATGTTCTTAAAATATTTTTATAATGGTATTTTTATATTATTTAAAAAAGCGTGAACTTTAATATTGTACACACCTTAGTAATATATTTTTTTGGGTTTTTTAAGTTTTTTTTTATCATTTATCATTTTATATTTTTCTATGTGTATCTTAATTTGTTACTCGTAGGCCAAGCCGTATACAATACTAGAGCGATCACGAAACGTGTAGTGTATACATACATTACATCCTTTCAGATTGATAAATACATAGTAAAATAGTTGTTTACGTGTGTGAGAGTGAGGAGCGGAGGCGACCGCGCTGGTGTCGGCTGCGTTCGCGATCGTGATCAACTACTACTCATCCGATTCTCTCGCCTTGAGGCCGACCAACAAGGCCGGACTTGTCGACAATTGTTCCTGCAAAAACTACGCACGCTCCTCCGTTTGTGTCCGTCGTTCTTGAGAACCGGTTATAATTTCTCGCAACAAATTTTCTCACTTAATTAGCAATAAAACCATCCGCTTCTCCGTGATATTTCGACGGTGAGAGACATGCCACTACTTTTATGGAGACGACTTCTATACATAAAAGCTTAAAAATAACTAACTAGTCTTTTATATAGGCAGACCATCGACTCGGACTCACTATCTAGCGGCGCGTCCTTCACAATACACGTGAACGATAATTTTCGTACTGCTAACATATTAACTTATCAACACGAAAGGAGTACGACTAGAAATTACTTCACGTCGCGGCGGGCCGAGCGCGAGCCTGCCCGCGGGGGACAATTGACGAGCGAATTGATCGGCGGACAGTGAGCGACACACGCGGCGGGCCGCCGCCGCCGCCGCCCGCTCCTACGCGTACATACATTCTTTTTATCCGTATTATATACATTTGGCACTAAATTCATCGTCGGTCGTACAGGATCTCCGGTCACGCCGGGCACGGCGCGGCGCGGCAGCAGTCGCAGTAGGGCGCGGGCGGGGCGGGCGGGGCGCACTGCGCACACGCGGCACACGCGGCGCACGCGGCACAGCCGGGGCACGCGGCACACGCGGCACACACGCACACGTAGTACGGCGGCGCCACCATCAGCGGCGCACGCGCGCACAGCTCGCGGCACGCCAGCGCCTCGATCAGCGCTAGCGTCTGCCGCCGCTCGTGCCCCATGAGGCACACCGTGGACTCCCGCACCACGCCGTGCAGCAAGGTCAGGTACCTGCACCGAGCGACACCGCCAGTTAACGTCAACTGTGTTATACAGTATCTGCAAATACGGACAAGAAAGCGAGATAAAGCGCTGCAATCAAACAGGTTAAAATGGCCACATTCATAGCGAACAGAAATGGGAATCAGTTTTATTAGAATTAGTTTATTTTCCATCACACTTGTCTTGTGACATGCACCAGTCTGACCCGACTCCCCGTTATTTGGTAATGACAAATGTGTGCATCTAATTCTGGTGTTACTATGAAAATAAAAGCAGTCTCTCTCTACATACATCATTGATACATCAGTCTTAATAACATAGGGATTGGGCCAGACTGTCGAACATTCCAAATTGGGTGACAATTAGTGTAGCGTTCCGAGTTCTGACAGCGCTGCGAGGAACATTTAGGGCGAGTTGTATTTGTATTATGATGATTGTCACACAGAAAGTGTGTTTTCATAGATTTGATGCATATAGGTGTTGGTTATATTATTAAATGATGTAGCTCAGCCTTAAATACCAAAGGCTGGAATCGCAAAACACATCACAAATTTGCCAGTCAGCATGGTGTTGGGTTGCAGGAGTCATATTGGAAAGACACAAAAAGCAGAAATAGTAAATAATAGTTACCTATGCTTAAGGGCCTCCTCTTCTCTGCCAACAAAGTGGTTCCTCAGGTAGGCCTCGAGCTTGGCACGTTGCTGGCCGAGCTCAGGGAAGTCGATAAAGAACCTTGAGCACATGTATCGCTCGAGGGTTTTGATTTTGTCTGGCCGTGCCGGCCGGTAGCCTTTCGCCAGGAGGGCGCAGTATTTGAGCAAACCGCCGCCGCGGATCTCTTCAGGCTGTCGCGTCGCGATCAGCTTTTCGGCGAGGTGACTCAGAGCTTCATTGAAGTCACCATACACGGACTCGCCGACAACGGTCGGGTAGAAGTTCTCGCCGATCGGCAACTGAGCGCATTCGTGGAACGCGAGGAGCGAGTCCAGAGCAATCTGGAAAGAGTCCACGGAGAACTCGAACTGGCGACGCATCGTGTCCACGAACTTGAGTTCGACAGATTTGTGGCCTCGGGAGTTGCCGAGGGATATCAGGGACCAACGATCCCCATCTGAATTTACGCGGACCATCTTTGAAACGTAAGCTTCCTTGAGGCCGGCAGGAGTGGCACGGCGGCGCGGGGTGGCCGGCGGCATGAGTGTGGCCAGGTGACCGAGAACTGCTGCCTTGACTCGGTCGCAGTGGCGCGCGGTGGGCAGCTCAGCGGTGAAGATGAGGTCAATGTCGGAGTAGGGTTGCGCGCGGTCGGCGAGCACGTGGCTGGCGGCGCCGCCGTTGAGGCGCACGTCGCGCACGTTGACGCCGGCGCCGCCCGCCGCTTGCGGCGCCTCCAGGCGCGCGCGCACGCCGGCCACCAGCTCGCGCAGCCGCACGTGCAGCGTGGGGAAGTTGCCGCGCCCGTGGATGGCCACCACCTCGTCCATCACATCATTGAGCCGCCGCACTTGCTCGTAGCTGAGCACGGCGTGGCGCTCGCCACCGCCGCAGCCCTCTTCTGATGAAGTGTAGCTTGACTCGCTCTGCAACAAAAATATACAGTTGGTTAATATTATTCGTCAATTATCTACAAATGGAATTCGAGAGTAATTTGGCTTGTCTAAAGTGCCTATGACGTAGCTCCGACGTTTCAAGGTAAAGTGCAATGTTACAGCAAAATTACCACTTTGTACTCATTATAATAATAACGTCAAGAACGTAAATCTCTTAGTTACAAATAAAAATTTACGAGTTGCCTTGAAAAACGCGCGTGAAACAGTTGGTATGTTGCGGTTACGACAGAGCGTTAGTTAACTCTCATAAACTTTGTTTGCGGGTAAAATACCTACAACAGATTATTTCATCAAACACAATGTAATAAGAGCTCTTACTTTCTAAATGTATAAAGTATTTTCTAAATCATTGATTATTTAAAACTTACGTAGGTTTTTATCATTTTTTCGTAGACAATAACCTCAGTTTAGGCTTCGAAACAATAGACGTTTATTTGTTAATACTGGAAAATGTTTCACCATTTTGTAAACGAGTAGTCATTAAACAAAAGATCTACACGAAGACAAATGAATGAAATAATTGAAGATCTTTAGAGAATTTATGTTTTAAAATATATTAGCTTACTCACTACAGAGTTATGCCATGAAGGTCGTATTAAACAAATTAGATTTGGGTGCGTCTTCGTTTGTACAAACAGATGTCTTTATTTTATGCAGAATGATTTATTGCTAACTACGTTCTAGTTTTTGTTACGGGTGACAGTTTTGGCTTTTACATCTAAATTGTGCCTTTATATGTTTGTAACATCCTTGTTTTAAATTTGTGTGTGTGATGTGGCCGACAGGACAGTGGAGTCAAAGGTCTGGAGTCCAATTCCAAGCACCACTGACTTTTGGAAATGATTTGCGTATTTATCACAGTTATGCTCAAAGAATGAAGAAAAACGTCTTGAGGAACCTTGCATTCCTGAGAGTTAGTCTCGATATTATAAATTAGATAAGACCCGTGCCAAACAGTGGGACAATAAATGGGTTGATATCTACTATTAACATTATAAATAAGTAGCAACATTAAAATGCTGAGAAATATGGTACCTCAAATTTCTCTAATCTCAAACCTATTTCATATTTGTTCCTCAATCTTTTGATGTTTGTATAATGCTTTATTGTGTCTAAATATAGTACCTATTGAGATCAATGAGCCTGTAATATATCTTTGTCCATTGCTCGTCAAACGTTAAACGATTCTTTATAAGTTGCCTATTGTTAAGGTTCAACGGTCTTTGAACAAAAATTGTGTAATATTAGTTGTGTCTGCTGTGAATACGTCTGTTGGTCTCGCTTCATTTTTATGACACGTGATCTGTATTATAAATTATGCAAGATTGACATTTATGAATGAAAGAAATGTGCGATATTAAGTATTCATAAATCTTTGTCTGCCAACCCACAGTAGGCTAGCGTGGTAGACCATAGCCCAATCTCTCTCAATGAGAGGAGACCCGTGCCCAGCATTGGAACGTTAATGGGTTGATGATGATGATAATGATGAAATCTTTGTAATTGAATTGAAGTTAAGACGACTCGGCTGGTACAGTGGCTTAGCGATCGGTTTGTGCGTTGCACGATCCTCGCACGAGACTAATATTTCTACGGTCTAGTTGTTCCGGGTTTAAGCGTTGACTATGAAGTTGTATTTCTCAACGCACCAACGACAAAGGAAAATATCAGCCAATAAACAGCAACAATCTGACAAAGTTTGAAAAAATATCTAACCCTAACTCTAAACCCTAGTTGATGGCAACTGCTATTTCAAAGAAATTATTTTACAGTAAAATTTTCATAGTCAGACTGGAAAGACTGGAAATCGACTTACACACAGTTTGAAAAAATCTAGTACCACATTATAATTCTAGATTTAGGTTAGTAACTAAATCCGGACACTTAATAAGCAATAGTAATAATACGTAATAAAACGTCAATAGATTAATATCACGACAGTGAGTTTTAAGTGCTCAATATCCGTATCACGATTAAGTTATATAAGTTCTTCCACCCTGAGCTGCAATTTAATTTTAATATGGCACGATAACTATTTCTATCGTCCAAGTATTTAAAATGAAGAAAGGATATTTCTATAATAGTTGCTCAGACAGATCAATTCTATTCACTTTTATTGGAGGCGAAATTCCTTGCTCAAATTGAGCTGCCCGACTGGGGAAGTACCTCCACCTTACAGAATACCGCAGTGAATCAATAATAGTTGTCTTTCTGCGAGTGAGTAAGGTTACCAGAGCTCGTTGGGGAGTGACTATTCTGACAGCATGGCCATTCCATCTGCTGTCAGTTTAGTTATTCTCTATTTTAAGAAACCAAAACGGTTTCTGAAGGGGTTGGCAACGTATTTGCAAGCCTTCTGGTGTTGCAAATGTCCATGGGCGGCGGTGATCACTTACCGTCAGGTGAGCCACCTACTCGTTTGCCCCCTTATCGCAATAAAAAAAATATACACTTAATGTTATCTTAAAATATTATCTTCCATAATGAGAGTGGTTACTTTTTATTTAACTCATTATCATTTTCGTGGCTGGCGTCCAGTCTTAGATGCAAGTAAATATTGCCTGTCAGTAGTAGATTCATTAGAAAATGCTATAATTAATTATCATCCGATCTAGCAAAACCATTTCTTACTTAAACTGTACTAAATTTGAAAACTGCTATACTACACAAATGCACAACAGCTGGCGGCAGCCATTGACGGATAATCGACTTTTCACTCAACAGAAATAATGCAAATGTCCTAATAAAGATTTCCAGCACTCTAAAATTTCTTTTTTTATTTAGTAAAAAAGTTATACCTACAAAAACAAAATCGAATGATTATTTTTGAGCCACCTTGTACAATGTAACCTTTTTAACACTTCACGAATGATAGAGGCAGGCCAATTTTTGAGGGTTATTTAGATTGTGTAGTGTTTGGATAATGAAGGTATTGTTTACAGAAAAATCACCCTTAGAAGCAGTATTGTCATAACTTTTTATTAAAAATTCAGTGTTTGTTGTTGTCTAGATATACGCTTAAAAATATTCCATATAGCTTAATGAGTAATATATAATCATTCGAAAATATCTGCAGCTGATAAAGAATGATTTATTTATCAATCCATCTATAAAAACGGAGAATTACATAAAAAAATGCTTTCATCGAAGAATTCGTAGAATAATTATTATGAATATACTGCAAGCGTAAAACGTGAGACGGTATCCAAAATTCATGCAGTTTTTAAATTTTAAATTTAAATAACAATACTATTAACACCAGTTGTCCAAACAACTTTAAACTTTATACTCAGTGTCAAGTTATTTATATATTAATTTCACGGATTCTATCGTTGTATATTGATATTAATTATTCCCGCCATTTTGGATTCTTTACAGAAGACAAACTGGATCGATATATCGATACGTTAGCAACAGTGAAAAGGAGGTTTTATTTCAATGTTTAGTATTTGTGTAAATGGCGCTATGTTATAATAGTCAGATATTCAAGATAGCTAATAAATAAAACGTAGTTAAAAGCGGTGATTCTATTAAATCCTCTTTCACAACAAACTTTTTCCGAATTATTTATAAAAATGAAATGATATTTTATTACTGCTAATAGATCTTCTAAGGACATACGATAATTGTCAAGGTGCGTTCATTTTATGCGATATTACTTCAATTCTATGTTTCATGTTATGCCCACGCCCACCTTATCAATTCTATCCGGTTAGTGTAGTCCATTATAATTTAATTCTTGCCATAATGAATAATTGTGTCCTGCTGCGCTACTTCCCATTTTATCTGTGTCATTATTGATAATAAATGCAACAGGATTTGTGAACTAGAATTTCTAAGTCAAGTTTGCATGAATGTAATGTTTCAATGAGTAATGTTGGGTTAAAGCTGTGTGCATTATTTGAACATGTTAAGTTTGCTTGTGTGTGCTTCAAAAACTTTAAAAGTTCTGCACCGATTGAGACCAAACTTTGACACTATATACAAACTGCGGCATGGTTCAGCATGACGTACAACAAAAACAAAAATATTTTTGCCAAAAATAGGTTTCCACGTTTAATTTTATTTAACAATTATATTACTTTGTACAAATGATTATTCATAATTTATTAACAGGAAATTATATTTAGTTTCTTATATCATTCATTAATTAATTCAGATATTACCTTGTCTGTTCAAAAAAAGAAAACGTAATTTGAAGTATCACTTCAAGAAAATATTTCGTAACAATGATACATTGCGTAACAAACTAACAAAGCAATAGAATCATCCTTTATTTAAAATAGCTTTAAAAACTATTTTTTAACAGCTGATGCAGTACTTAACTCAGTAACGATAAAAATGGCCGCCAATCTTATTTGCGACCAATAAAATTGATAGGTTCCATCTTTAAAAAAATATCATCTATATAATATTGAACCTTCAAAACAAATGTCAAGACTGGAATTTGATGGACAGGTGTTTATATCATTTCATAACACAACCTTAATTAATCCGCCAATCGGAAGCCTTCGGTCATCAATCATCGTGTGTTTAAAAAAAAGCTGTAAAAGTGTCAGTGTCATTGTCACGGCGGGGGCGCGCGCCGCTCTCATGAACTGCGCGACGTGACCTCGTTACGGCGGCCGATTAAAATACGAAATTTTGTATTGTTTTTCCTCGTCGATTTGAAATCAGTCAGTCGCTCGCTGAGGTCAAATGCGCAATCGTAACAAATTGTATCGGACACGAGTTCTCTACAAACTGGTATAAGAACACACAGACATTTTTATTGAGACGTAGAAATCAGCTGTTCCTCAAGGTCGCCGTAACTCGACTGTTGCGTGAAGTTGTTATTTTGTTTTTACAGTGAATTATGTATAAACGTTTAACTAGAACAATACGTGTGCAAACTAAATAATAATCCATTTTATCGTGTTTATAGAGAGAACAAAAGAGAGAATGGTTGGCGCAAATTGAAATGGGATTGAAAAACAAATTCGAGGCTGGTTGGTGCAGGTTACAGGTTGTTTATTGAAGGTCAACGTCTACATATTTATTTAATTTTGAAAGCATTTAATGAACTAGATTATTTTACATACACTCACGCCTTTTTCCCATAAGGGTAGGCAGAACACCACGAGCTACGATACGATATTATGATTATTACGATAGATACCTGCATCGCAACTTTTCTGTAGGTACTTTAGATTATTTTATTATTTAACTAACTGTACCCTACCAGGCTTTGTTGTGGCATATTGAGGTTGAAGATAAAATGAATTTTCGAAGTTGTATTATCGTGTCAAAAGTTGAGCTCAATGGGTGCAGAACTTTTTGAAAACCAACTTAACATTTTTATGACGTCCTAGTATAAATAATAATATAGAACAACTGCCCTTTTACTAGTTGATCTTTGGATCCGACCTTCAAAGGTAAAAGTTTTAATTAAAATAAGTATTTATTCTGCAGATGTTATCCTTGATGTACCATCGTAAGTCGCAATATATTATCGGATTAGCGGAGTCACAAATTAGGTATTTGTCAAGAAGAAGATATTCATATTATATTGCCCTTTAGCTAGTCAAGCTAAAGTAATAATATTTCTTGCTGTTTTATGGGGCATTTATCTGTAATTAATGACCAATCTAGCGGACTGCGGAGAGGTCTCCATTTCGATCCCAAGGCACGCGCCACTAACTTTTCGTAGTTACGTGCGTATTTATCACATGCTCAAACGGTGAATGAGAACATCGTGACGAAACCTGCTTGAAGGAATTTCTTGGTAGCGTGTGAAGTCTGCCAGCCTGCACTTGAGAGGAGAACAGTGCCGACCAGTGGGACAGCAAATGACATGGTGGCGAATGACTAATCTAAAGCAAATATAGCGATGGTTTTACACTCATTGGGAAACTTGATGGACATACATCCATCCACAAATGAACAGCGATAATTTGTGTACTTAAACGTACGTAAATAAAATCCACGTACGCGTATATAATTACGAAAACGACTTACTAAATTCAATACAGGTTAAAGTGTTTATAAAACGCATAGTTAACAACCACGCTCGGTATAAGTAAATACATTAATCAAACATTTATTTTGCTAACGTCATTGATAGGACATACGGTAATGATTATAAAGCATTATGTTTTCTGGGGCCAACAGTCTGCCCGTCTGTTTGTCCGTGCATTTGTCACGCAACCATTCAAATAAAGAATCGCTCGCTCTGACGTCATTTGACAATTAATTTAAATTCTATCGAACACGAATAATCTCAGAATACGTTAATCGATAGCAATGATTTGGTGATTTTTTTTTGTTTAGCGAGTGTTTCTTAGTTTAAATTTATGTAATACATATTTGTTTTAGGAAATATAAAAGAGTTTTTATAAAATGACTACTTGTAGCCAACGGCTTTCCATTTAATTTCAACTATATCTGTCAAATCACAGATATCCGTAAAATAAAGTTTTATTTTGATGTAAGAAATCAATACATTTTTGTATTTATTTCTGATTCGAAGCTTGAGTTTGAGACCGTTGCAAATTAAATGCGGAAATGTGCATTTAGATGATATTTAAAATCAAACAAAAATGTATATTATTCTCAGTATTATTTAAAATGGCGGCTGTAGTAAATACTGGTGTCCAGTAACGCGTGTCACACGACACAGATCGTGAACTTGCCAGTTTTTGCGTGCCGCCCGTAACAAAACGAGCTGGCCATACGGAACAGGAATGTGAAATTATGAATTTATATTTCGAACTGTTCGAATCGAATTCCTTTACAACGAGAAAGTTACGACAACTTTTATAAACGTCACATTAGCCGCTTGTTTGATTTCCAGAGACATTTTCTATTTGCAAATTAGGTACCTACCTAATTTATTTTATCGTAGGGGCTTTATTTTTTTAAATCAGTCGTCATTCTAGACATCTAGAAATTGAATAATAAGAACTTTTCGAGAACTTTCCAAAAATTCTATTTTCATTTATAAATTAAACTTTTCTTATAAATAACGTACCTAATTAATAAAGGTCAAATGACTAGTGTGTTTCTTAAACCATTACGTATTTTCTAAGTCAACAAGTCGCTTTCTAATAAATTATTTTATAATACAGTCAATGATGGAGAAAGAGAAAAAAAATGGCAATATAAGAAACGTATGTTACGTATGTAATGTGCGTATTATTTACGTATCAAATTTTCATTTTTTTTCTTCTAAAATCTGAATGATTACGTACGAGTACGAAACGGATGTTAGTCTACCAGGAGAACATAAACACGTTAATCATACTTATTGTTATGGTACGCTACTGTCAAACAGTATTATAAGGACGTAAGAGACCTGTAGAATGCTAGACGTAACCGCGTTTGCGTCAGCGCATGCGACACATCACGCGGCCGGCAGACGAAGCATAATGGCCATAAAACAAACTGGACTAACATTGAACAAGTGGTTTCCACAAAGAAACATGTACCCAACACATGTCTATAGTCACTTCTCACGTTAAATGTCGCGGTCATTATCATACCACCTTTTTACAAGAATTAAAATTTAAAAATTTAAATCTACACCAATATTATCAAAAAGGAACGATTTAATTTTTTGTTTGTTTGTTTCTAACGGGCTCCGAAATTAATTACATTATGCGACAAAAAAATAACAAAAAAACTCCTTAACGTGACGTCTCTCGAAGTTCTTTTTTTAATAAGTATTTAATAAGTTCTGGTTTTTCATGGGTAGATAGGGAATCTATGTTCCATAACTACCCGTGCAAAGCCATAAAATCAAACAAAATGAAACAAAGCATGACATTCTCGTAGTCCGGTTTCGCTCGCCAATAGACTAGACGCTTTAGAAACGATTGTAAACATTCCTTAGGAAATACCAATATGGCGCCGAACGTCTGTCAAAAGTTCGCGGTCGACCTTGCAACGGATAGCGTGATCGTGATCAGACATTTTAAAAATACAACAATAAAAAATCCATCGCATTGGTATAACAAATTATCTCGGAAATCCGCAATTAAACACTGACGTTCGAAATTACACAATTACATTATGATATATCTATTTTAGATTTAGATCTGAAATGATTGCATTACGTGTATTAGAGTGGGCGAAAGGTCATTTATATTACCGAAATACTCGATATGAATATAGAATGCCGTAAAAAAAACTCGCTTATTTATGAGACCGGTGGTATTTAAATCCTCTAGTTTTATTAGCGACTAAAGAGAACAATACGCGTTCGGAATATTTCAATGTAGGATATGATGTTACGTTTCTTTATACGATCGCGTCCTACATCTAGACAATTGAGTGCTTACTTTCGATTTCGTGAGGCTAGTAATTAGCATGCCCTCGGCATACGTGAGCTGCGTAACACGGAACGGAACTAGCTCGCAGCGGCTCTGGATCCGTCATGGCGCGCGCTTTAAACATAAACGCGCGGGAAGGAAGCCATTTTCACTTTCTTTTAAATTATATCAACGTTTTATTATTCGTATTGATTCATTAATATTGCAGGCGACGTTTCGTTTGCGTCAGACTGCTTATACAAACGAAATTAAAAGTAACCTAAGAACTTTTCAAATTTGAATTACGAAAACGTTTTGTAACAAAGATTCTTTTTTTGCGGCTACCTTCATTTGAAAATCTAACAATGGCCCACAAATTCCTTGTTATATGCTAATGATGATCTTGAAATAAACCGTGGTAAGTTTTGTATAGTCCTTCATTTATACCTGATCATTGTCTGAAAGGTATTCATGAAAATAATTGTTTATTAATAACAGAGGGTCAGGCCGAGTTTCTGTGTAACTTTTGCCTCATTTTGTTACGGATAGAATGTTCTTTATTTGAAAATTCATCAATTATGTATATTACGTTTAAACTCTTAATTTCCGCAGCGTTAATGGACTTATAAAGGATTTTGTTAACGAGGTAACATAATGAACGTTATTGTTCACAAAAATAATATATTCAGTTAACTTTCCGTTACTGTAACCCATTTAACAAAAACAAGCGTACAATTACTTTTCAATTATATTATAATGAGTGAAATATTAATAGATTACATCTGTGACTATTTACTTATATGTATACGTTTTTGGATCGCAAAATGTTGACAAGTATTAAAAAAAATTGGACCTTTGTTGTTTAATTTATCAATGAAAACAAAATGTACTTCGTTTTTTCACTTATATACAAAATAAATTTTGTATTTAGATAAAAAAGAAAGATTTGTGTAATAAATGTGCATAAAATATATGTGTATAATAGGCTAAGTTTTAGGTATAAGTACTTAATATTTAGCCATTATATTGCTCGCCTTAAAATGTGATTTTTATTTTTCTATGCAGGGCTTGGAGACAAATGAAAGTCTGTGCGTAGTCATTTTTCACGAAAAAAAAAAGAATAAATGAATTTGACAGCTATCACGTGATCTATTTTTTAAATAACAGCTTTTGTAATATATTTAGGTCCTTCATTCCCAAGCCTACTGGAGTAGGGTTGATCTACTTGACACACCTTAAATATAAAGATTTAATGAATAAAATTCGATTGGCCCCATACTTTTTATTGTACAAACGGCCTTAAACTGCATTATAAGGCAGCTAGCAACCAAACAATATATATGTAAGTATGGGTGCGGTGCTGTCATAATTTACAGATTAAACCAGCGCTGCATTGGCAGAAAACAAGTTTTTTTTATGTCTTTGTTTGTCGTCTTGTTGACATTTATTTCTATTAATAAGTGTGTGTTATAATTGCGCGATTCAATTTATAGCAGGTTTATCATTACAATGTAATTTACCGTCTGTAAAATAAAGCTGCGCATTCTCTGGACGGTTTTTGCTGTTTTTTATTTCATTTCATTTTTAATTTACTTTTTTTATTCAAGAACAAATCATTGTGTCTAAATATTGATTCTTATTAAACCCGATGCGTTAGAACGGAAAAGTCTAATTAATTATTAGTAATGTGTATTCGGTATTATATTATTTTATTATTTGTTAAGAACCAGTGCCGGGCCCAGTATACAAATATGCTAAAAATAAAGTGCAGAAAGTAAAGAAACAAAGAAGAACTGAACTGATATTCTATGAATTTTCTGACATGTTTTTATGTACAGAACAGCCCGCATAAGTAGGTACGTACCTACATAAGTTAAACGTAAATAACCTTTTCCATTAAGATAGGACTACTGTTAATATCATAATTAAAAGTTATTTTTATATAATTAAATACGTTTTTACTGTTTAAAAATATTAGTATTTTAGAATAAACAACATAATTTAAACATTAAACCGAATAATACAACCGTAAAGCGTATTTAATACGTAATTAAAACATTTCAAAACACCACTCGTATTTATATTAACACCAAAACATTTTTTCGTAATCATTATTTGACGAAACGTTTGCACGAATTATAATTTTTAAAAAGTCACTGAACTTTTGAATGTCGAATTCATTTTCAAAAACGGAACGTCGTCGGTGTCACGGTCGCGAGGCGCCATGTTGTGTCACAGATAATGCATATCCGTCAGTTTAAAGATTTGACCGATTGCTGAAACAATCGTTCGTTCAGTGGCACTTGATATACTTATATTATGCTTTGTAGCAAATACGGCAATAAAAATTATGTGACCTTTTTTCTATTGATAAACAAAAGGAAAGTAAACAATTCCTCTAATTTTAAACCAGGAACTTGTTCGACACTTATATGTAGGCACATAGTTTAATGAATGATAAATAACGTCTAGTAATTTTATTTTAATGATGTTTTTCTTCTTGCTGAGGAACTGAAATCAACTTACAAAAGAAGTCTATTGATCATTATTCATCATTCTAAAACTAAAGATACATAAACCTAGAATCTAGTAAAATAAATCTTTAGGAAGAGAAGTTATGTCACTAGCAAATCATCACTGACCAAAACAATAGCTACAGCACTAAATCCTTGTATGTATCCTACGCTTTATAAATGAGTTTATAAAAATAACAGGTAGGTATATTTATTTATAAAAAGACACAATCGAATCGCATTATGAATTAAATTGAACAATAATAATAAATTTCTTTATTGGTATAGAATTATAATTGTATATGATTGAATTAACACACTGATATATATAATATAATATGAGACTTATTTATTTAATATACCTAAAGATTTAATCAACATCACAGTCATTCAATCTATTGCAATCGATAGAAAAATAAATCGATTTACCAAATCGACTATTCTAGATCAAGGGCTTATCAAGGAGAAGGCTCAATGTATCAAGCACAGCAATTATTAACATTAGTGCGTCAGTCCTCCTTGTGAGTGTTGCGGTGCATACTAACGACGTCCTACAGCATTCCCTTGTGAAGTAACTGTTGGCATCAGGTAATGCGTGCTTGTACCATTGAGGTAAAATGCTTAGGGAAATAATCACGCAGTAATTCTTTGAAGCGGTTACTAGTGGCTACGGATTACAAAGTCATCATTCGAATTCAAAGCATGTATTTAGTGGCTGTGATTTTTCGACATTATCGTTCTATTAATTAGGTTATAGTCACTTAAATGTCATGATAAAGTTTGCATTACTTGAATTATTTACAGTATCTACGCTCTAAATCACACTAGGCTGGCGTGGTGGACTAATTCTTAATACTTTTCAACTTGAGGCCATCAGTGGGACAGTAGGAAAATTGTCCCCGACAGAAATAGAAATTTAGACAGACTGCCAATGACATTATAATATAAAAATAGATGGCAGCTGGACCTTTAAATAGGAACCCGTACTGAATAATGGTTCTAGAATATACCTTTAACGTTGAGCAATCAATTACAACACATACCAAAACAAATTAAAAACATCCTTACTTAAAGATTGTAAACACAATGCAAGAAAAACAAACAAAGGTCACGCAGTAACTTTCCACGACTCAGTTTTATATGATACGATTACAATCACTACCTAGTACGATAGTCGTATTACTTAAATGGTTTTAAATAAATTCTCGAGTTCAGAGACGACATGTCGCCCCTAGTATGTAGAACTAGTTAGTAGTAGAGCAACGTTTTAGTCGATTTATGTTACAACTAACCTTCAAACTGATCGACGGATAATCACAGGTTGTATTAACGAGGTTAGATTAAAAATGAGCCATTTATTTAGTAAGTGACGTACATATTAATAGCTTAGCATTATATTTATGTATTTCAGATTTTTTGTTTCCACTTATTACTTCGAAATTAATGCTCGTAAAATATATTCTAAATTAATGTGTAAAATATGTTGCAATTGTCCATAAATAATATTAATTGTATTTGCAAAGATTGCCGTAAGACAACGATGACTTCTTACATACTAGATAAATAAATAAGTAGATAAACATATAATAGGCATTTCTTTATAAACATATGTAGGTATAAAAAATTACGAGCACAGCTTGTTTTGTTTTCGATATAGATATAAAAAATACAAAGAAAGAAATACAAACCTTTAGGTACTATTATTATAATAATTATTATAAATATTACTGTTTATATAAATAAAAATATACTTTACTAGGAACTTTACCTAGATGACTACGTGTGTAAATAAAACAGTTATTGATAACCTAGTGTTGTTTGCAAAAACAATCTTAAGAGACCTAATTATTACGCATGTTTTTGAGTAAAGAGCAAAGGTTACCAGATTTTGATGTTTATTTTTTTTCCTAAATTGACTAGAGGTGTTTTTGTTGGTAACATGATAATTTACATGTTTTCAGAACATAATCTTGTTTTGTATTTTATTTTTGTGTGTATAGTAGTGTTAGTACGTTGCTTTAGTACTAATTAATTTAAAGAAATATACTAACTTAAAGAAATATAGTCTTTCAAAAACAATAAACGTATAAATATTTATATCAGTTCACAAGAAAGTCGAAAATAATCCCAAAATTAATTTACAATTACCATTTCAAACTGAAAGTCTCTCATCTAGACTGATGAGACTAATGACTAGAAAATGTCTTCAACGGGCCTTTATTTTTGTAGAAATAGATCTTTTCATTTATTATGTATCAATACTTATGTAGTTAGATGTTAAAAAACAACCTAAATGTTAACTACATTTAAATTGCTATCAACAATTTACCACTTCCATATGTCTCACCACATCCATTATTCCATACTTTTCCATACTAATATTATAAATGCGAAAGTGTGTCTGTCTGTCTGTTACCTCTGCACGCTATAACCACTGAACCGATTTAGATGAAATTCGGTATAGAGATACTTTCACAAAAGGAGGTTGAAAGTTTGTATGCGGATAAAATTACTAATTTTACGGTGACGAAGTCGCGTAACTAGTTATAAATAAAATTACAAAATATTAACACTTCCCAGACATGAACATATGAACATATTTGTATTCATGCTAAATTATTTTTCCCGGTGCCCGGTTTATAGCAATAGGGTCGCCCCTATTACCTGGGACCTAAAACATACCGGCAAAATGTGGGTGTACGCTAGCACACCTCTGCCTAACCCTTAGGGGACAACAGGCATGATGGTATAGGTACATTATTATAATAATCGTGTTAATTTATAGACGATCAGTAATCAATTGTTATATGTAGATGATTGCAGTGTAATTTCCAACACATTTAAACGTATTGGTTTTAATTACGTATTAATGTAGTCAGGTAAACAAGGATACCATCAATTTTTTTTCCTTTATGAATGAAATCAATGAAATGTCACAGTGTGAATGCGTTTTATTATTCATAATTATGTGTCATGCTAGTTTTGAAGGTCGTTGCTATGTGCAGTTTGTTTTATGTCATAGAATAACTTCGTAGGTACACAACGGTCATTCTTCCTTCTCTAACGTCAGATATTTAGTTATGTGGTTTGCCACAAACTTACGATCCTTCACGCACACATGTGCCTAGACAAACGTCATCTTGTGTATGTCATTGTGGCTAGTATTTGTATTTTTTTTTTTTATGTCGCCAGGGTGTAATAGTATCAGTCATGCCATTCAAAGTCTTAGTTTCGACCCCCAAGCTAAAAGATTATCTTCTATTAATTACATAGCATGCTGAGTTTTTTTTACTAAAGCGTACTCAAACTACTGAAGTCCAAGTCTGCTACGAACATTAACCGTGCCGATAATATGCGATAAAAAAATGTTCTTCGTTTGAATTATTTCGGACATCGTCCATTACGGAATACCAAATTTGCGTTGCAGAATATTACGATTGGCAACACTCGCATGCAACTTTTTGACATTTGAAGTTTGCAGGTTAAATTTGCTAAGTATAGGTAAGCCTGAATAGCTAAATTGTATGACGAATGCAAACGATTTAATGATAGAGCAAAATGCGTCACAATATTTACGTAAATACAACTTTGAATCTAATTCTTTTAGTAATAAGAGTGAAAATTGGCCTATCGCAAATGTAGCTGCTTATACAAACAAAGATAAGCGAAATTTTATTAAACGCGACATTTTGTTAATAACCTTGAATTCTATACAAAACCAGTTCACGATTTTATCGAGTGAAAGTTAAATATTTTATTTATCGCCCGGGTGATAAAAATCGCTGATATAGAAGTATACTTTTAGAATACTATCAATTATTCGAATTTTAAATTACGAATACAAACGAAATAAAACAGAAAATACGAAAAGAGGTCAAATTAAACCTACAAGAACAAATTTACTAACTCATAAAACTCGTAATATTGCTTGTTGGTATGATAATTTATCGACGAAATAAGTACTCATCAGCATGCTTTAATCACCCTCAAATGAGAGGACCGGGAGACCCAAGCCCAGCAGTGGGACAATAATTGGGTTAATGATGATGAATATGACTTTATAGCAGGTCGGAAGGTTAATTAATGGCTTACCACCTACTTTGGGACCTTTAAAACGTGTGTTGGCATACATCAGTACACTTCTATCTGACCCTTTGAGATTCTGTCGTAATGATAGGGTGTATATAGGTATAGTGTATAGAGGGATGCCAAATAATTTTACTGAGGGTACTAGAAACTACTTTGTAGTTTTCCTTTTTAATATCTTTGTCATTTGTGCATGTAACCAGCCAGTACTTTAAAGAGTATTTTACAGGAATAGTAAACTCCATAGTCATAGCCTCCATAGCCATCCTTGGACTCTATAGTAGCCTAATATTAAATTAATTTAGGTCAATAATAAAAAAAAGTAGACAGTTGATCGGAACTTTCTTTTGAATGATCTAATTTAATTTCCTACCAACTTTTCAAAGTAGTGAGGTTTATTGGTTAAGTTGTAGGAGAGATTAAAGATAGAAAAGTCTAGGCGTATTAAAACTAAGCTAATAAAACTTGTAGTCAAATCAGTTCAGGTAAATTATATGGGGATATTTCAAAGGGCTGAATTAGAATAGGACCCTCTTAATTTTTGCGGCGCGGAAAAAATGAGGATACGTCATTTAAATTCGTAATCATTTATCTCATCATTATAAACCCAATATTGTCCCACTGCTGGTTCTCCACTAATTTTAGAATGATTAGGCCACTACGTTAGCCTTGTGCGGGTTGGCAGACTATACACGCCATCGATAAGATCTCTCAAGCATGCAGATTTCCTCACGTTTGTGCGTGTGATAAATACATACATACATTGGATTCGAACTGAAAACCTTTGCCTATCCACTGGTCACACCACTACATTATCATAGCTTTCTATATTTATTTATCAAAGAGACGATTATTCGATAATCTGATACCTTTTATCAGTCCAAAATACTTCTGTGATAAAAGTAATCCATCACAAAGTGGTCCTATCTTTTAATGTAAAGATTAAAAGAGAAAGAAGATTAACTTTTAATGTTTGATATGTAATTAATGTTTAGTGTTTTGATATGCTGGAATGTATACATATACATAATTGATAGCGGCCCGCCCCAGCTTCGCTCGCGTAAATTATACACTTCAATTAAATATTTCATACGGATGCCTAATTATTTTTAAACTTAAATGACTATGTTCAGCACGGATAGCGTAGCATTCTAATTGTGAAAGAATTGTTCAAATCGGGCCAGTAGTTTTGAAGCCTATTCAATGCAAACAAACAAACAATCAAATCTTTCCTCTTTATAATAGAAATATATATATGTAGATTGATGGTATCAAGTAGGTAGGATCACGTGGAGCGACATGACGACTTGCGGGAGGCAGCTGGCAGTGACTGAAGGAGAAGAGCCGAAGATCCAGCTCTGTGGCGTTCACTAGGGGAGGCCTACGTCCAGCAGTGGACGAATATAGGCTGATAATGATGATGATAGCATCCATAAGAGCTCTTTTCGGTAGGTTATTTTTGATAAAACTGTTTGCATTTATAAAAACCAAATGACTTAGCGTAACGATAATTGATTCGCCTGTCAAATAATTATCATATAATTATGTCAAATACCTACTTGTATTATTTAACTTTATATACGTATATACCTAAATGCATAAATATAAATCCATAGTCACATACCAGTCCTTACCTACATGACTGTTGAGAAATGTTGTGTTTCATGATGATTTCTTCCCATTTCATCGCGGTATGTTGATACTATTTAATATTATCGTTCGTTTCGAATCCTTTTGATATGGTCACTTGGAAACTGACTGTCTGTCCGTGACTATGCATATAGACCAATATAATAAACTGATCGATAAAATACGAAAAAAGTAATTTTATTTCAATATCTAGTATTCACGAAAGTGTAAGAAATCCAAGTAAAATTGTATTATGACCTAGTACTATAAGCACTTCTGTCTCTGTCTTAGATTCAAACTCAAGACTTATGATTGAATTGATTGACCCCAAGCTGTCAGTACAGGTAATAAGATATCCAACTTAAATTCAAATATACGCGTTTATTAGTGTACAGAAAAGACATTTTAATAATTATTTTGTCAACCAAACGAGTTATGCACCAATAAAATTAAGTCAAGGAGTGTAGGCATGTGTAACTATCTGTTACCGTGTTTATTATACGCGTACGTGTCATTTCAAACTCAAAATTGTCATGTATTATGTATCAACGCTCGTACAATTTGTCCCAGATACATACATATTTTGAAACTGTCAATTTGTATGATATTAGATACAAGGTACCTTTCAATTATATTATAATTACTTTGTGGTACTATGTGTGTGCTAGTGTATGTTTTATGTGTGTTACGGTTTGATGTTTTCATTATTTTACACGGCACATACAGATAATATATTCTACTAGCTGACCCGGCAAACGCTGTTTTGCCACATTATAGGGGTTGGTGGACTACCCCTAACTTTTAGGGGGATGAAAAATAGATGTTGGCCGATTCTCATAGATACCGGATAAGCACAAAAAAATTCATCAAAATCGGTCAAACCGTTTCGGAGGAGTATGGCAACGAAAACTGTGACACGAGAATTTTATATATTAGATGTATGTTAAAATATAAAAGTTAAGTTAGTTTGTGTAAGTTCCAAAAACTCAAAAACTTCTGTATCGAATGATCTCAAAATTTGACACAATATATGTACATTTTACAACCTCGTAAGCGGTTACCATAACCTATAGAGGTTTGCAACGCCAGCGCAGCAAACGGACTTCCCATGCTGTCAGTATAGTCACTCCCCCAGTACAAGAGCTCATATACCTGCATATATACCTGACTCACTCACAGAAACACAGCTATTGTTGATACATTAGACAAATTTTATTCCAAAAAAATTTACGTCAACGTTCCTCGGATCGGAATTCGACTCGACTTTGATTTACTAGTCCGTGATACTTATGTCTGGACTATCCCTCTTTGGCTCCAAGAAATTCTAGTATCACTGAAAAATACTTTACGTTTATGTCAGACAGTCGCCATCTCTTATCACGTTATCTTTACAGATAGAACACTATCTTGTCTTCATCTAAATATTATGTCAAGGCCTTGAGGTTAAAGTCAACATAAATTAATTTACCTAACATTAACATTAATTTATAGATTTTTCATCAACCCATTTATTTTCCCACTAATGGGCATCGATCAGGGACACGCGGGGGATCGGGCTATAATCCATCACGCTAGCCTAGTCTTGGATGGCCGACTACACGTCATTAAAAAATATCCCAAGCAAAGAGATCCTCGCGATGTTTTCCTTCTTCGTGTGAGCATGTGATAAATACGCACGTAACTTTGAAAAGTCCGTGGTACGTGCCTTGGGTTTGAACTCGAGACCTTTGATTGATTTCACTGTCCGTTGATCATACCGCTAGGCCAAATTATATATAAAAATCTTACAAAATGTCACAGTGTTTGTCGCTGAACTCCTCCGAAACGGCTAAACGGATTATTATGAAATTTTGTATATATATTTGGTAGGTCTGAGAATCGGCCGTAGGCTATTTTTTACACCCCTAGGTAATAAGGATGTCACTCACAAGATTTAATTTTTTCTATCTAATTTTATCACTCTTGTACCACCAACCCCTATAATGTGGCAAAACAACGTTTGCTGGGTCAGCTAGTAAGTTCATAAATTTCGACGTTTCAGATCATTTAGTATACCAATGTACGTTATATTATGTTAGAGAATAAAAAACTACTAGACCAAATGTATGCTAAATAAGTAATTAATAATTTACTAGTGATGTTGATGAAGTGTTTTATTATTAAAATATTTTCATTACCACTCACTGGGGCGTCTGAAATGAGGCAAAATATTCACGTCGCGCTTTAGAACGTATAATGAAGGAGGTATTAAAATACGTACGCGTTTTCCATTAACATACATATTTTTTATAAGACCATAATAATATGCTCCTATAATAATGCCATGAAAATAATTATATGCTCCTTGCAAACCATCCTCTATAACTGCGCCAAAGAAACCAGAGAATAACTAAGAGCTGTTAAGAGTTCAGTTTTGAAATGGTCCATCCATAAAAATAAGTGACCATGTATTCAGGAAAGGTCATCAACAATCTTATTTAATCAAGTGTCTGGTTGAATAAAAATTTGACCTTGAAAATTCTTTCAGAATAACGAAGTAAAATTTTATGGCTAATATTACAACACAGCTATAAATTTATAGCTAAGTCTGATATGACCCTATTTTTTAATCTTACCACAACTGTATTTAATATAAAATAATAACATATGGTATAGCACACTGTATATCGACATTATACAATGTACGATTGTTTGTTTTCCCAAATAAAATAAAAGAAAAATAACCATCAGACTACATGCTTAATGAGTTCAGAAACAATCTAATATAGAACAAAACTCTCAAATACAATATAAGAACATAAAATACAAAACGTATACTTTTACAAGCGCAGGCGCAGCGTACACGAGGCCGCGATAAACGCTGCGACATTGGAGTTGTTTCAAAACTCATCGCGACCCACATTCTAGTTGCATCCGCGAGTGCGGGGCAATATAGAAAATGCTTCAGTTGTTAATATCAAGGATGACAGGCACACGAGCGGCGCGCGTGCAAGCGGCGCTGTGTGCGTCGAGTACGCCGCAGTTATAACACGTTTCGATGATAGTGGCGATCTTGAGTGGAAGATGCAATCGATGCAAGTATTGTGTTCGTTATTTGATGATTTTATTATTACATTTAAGAATATTTTTTGAGGTGTGTAAAGGAAATACTCCCAGCGCTGGGACAATATCAGCTAAACCATCCTAGATACTAAAAAATTCTTACATGACTTGTAAAAGTGTCTTTAAAAAGATCTATTTACAGAAATTTTCAATCATTTCATTTCATTTCATTTCACACGACAGCATATTTTTTGAATTTCTATATATCTTCGGAAGCAGATATTTCCGAACTTGGTACAGTATTTTCTGATACCAGTCTCAAGCTGTAAACTGAATACAAATACAATGCAAAGACGATAGTTTTGGTAATATTTCAATCCTGGTTACTCGAACTTGCGTCCTTTGTTATAGTACTCTAAACACTAACCAAGTTGCTGACGACTCTCTCGATATTAAACTTCTCATCCACATAGTAAATGTCAGTTACTTCTTAAATATCTACATTAGCGTACTTCAAAATACTAACAAAATTCATAATAGATTCTGAAATGCATCCACACTCCACTAAATTTGTATTATATGAACTTTATAACATTATTCAACTAAAAGAAGCACAATAATATATAAGCCGGTACCATAAATATATGTAAATGTATAGTCCAGTACAATATGACGACTAACCCGTTTAGATTGAATGGGGTAAGGCTGAATACTTAGACATTTTTAGAATACTGATTAGGTAAGGACCAAATAGACAAAGATACTAGATATTTACTGAAACTCTATGGACTGAAGGACCAAACATGAGTAATATTAATCATTTTGACAATTATGATTGCAAATGTCGTTATATTAAATGTAACAATTTATATTCAAATGCTTATGTGTTAAGCAAATATTTCAAAAATCTTCGTGTAACATCCGTTTCCAAACCTTTGATGCAAATGCCGTTGAACCCTGACGTTTTAACTTAATCTAATTGGGCGTATCCGTTGGTTAACCATTAATGAACAAATTCCACTAAATGTAGAAATATTAAAGTTGATAATTACTTAAACCAATAATGAAAAACTATAATGTAGATAAGAAGAATAAATTAAACATTGGTATAAGAACCAATGTCGAAATAAAAACCAATATAGTTTAAATAAAATGTTGCGTACATTTCAAAAACAGAACGTAATAGGTGGATCTTATTGAAAAAGAACAAAGAACTTTAAACGGTGCTAATTTAAATAGTTGCAGATGTGATATTTTAAAACAATGTTTTTAATAAACTGACATTGGAATAGGCGAGGCGTTCACGTGTTCTGTTCATGTGTTAATTTTTCGCATTGATTTGCATGAATGGCAATATGAAATACCAACATGTAGGCCCGAACAAATAAATACCTACATTGGAAATTGTAACGAGAAATCGTTCAATAAAATCAATGCGTTAAAAAAACTACGGAATATTTTATATGCACACTTAAAAAACAAGACTCCTTTAGTGATGCTGATTATGTTCTACAGTTCGCCGATACTAGGTACCATGTAGGTAATAAGGAGCGAACCTATTACCAATAATCGGGCACAAATCTAAACTTCGAGCTGTTACTGAAAATTCCAAAGATACATATTTTCTTCAACCTGAGATAAAAAGCAATCGAAGATTAAATTTAAGTTTGAAATCACGAATTATTAAAAGGCCGACTTAAAAACATCTTTAAGACAAATAGTCTAGAAAGTTGACCAAACAGGTCAACGGCTAAAAAACCTTGATTTTTTTTTATAACTCTCAATGCCTCAGACATTTCATGTCTGGAGCATATAAACTAAAGACTACAATTTCGGCCGCTAAATTCTTACGTAGTATATCGATTATGGTCTCAGACGGGAAAAAAAAACAAGAATAAGCCAAAAATGTCCTAACGTAGGTAAGCGACTAAGTCTTAACTAATTGATATTAGCAGAACGTTCTTCACACACACACACAAACAGCACAATATCTTTCAATATACGAAATATATTATAATGTATTCGTATCGAAAGATATTACTATATTATGTAAATTTTATTTGAATTTCGTTGATACCTATTGTCATCATACAACATCATTAAATGAACCTTATGTTACCATATTAGGGGCTATATTTCTAGATACTTTCCCAATTTGACCGTGAAAATACGATCAAACCGTTTTCGAAGTTGTTGAAAATGTAATTAAAAAGAAAAATTGTAGGCAAGGAATCCTCGTTCAGCGCATGCGCACGGAGCGTGCACTGTTGCTAAGCATTGCGTGCGCTCACACAACACACTCCGTTGGGCACGGATTCCTTCGATTTACGCATATTGTAACTGTTACTACGTACGCCACGACATTCTACACTATCCAACTCATATTTATGCTATTCAATTTAATTGGACATCATATTTCCCCACACTAGCATTTTCTCTGATTTCAAACGTACATTCTCAATATTCCAAACCCGGAACAACGACCCTGTCCATATCATATTTTCTCCGCCCGCTCAGAATAACGCGAATACCTACCCTACATTTATTACTTTACAATATTTCATATGAATTTTCACATATTTCTTTCCGATCGACATTAGAAATGTTTCACGCATTTATTATCAGGAGATTACATTATCGTGGCACGGCACGCCGCGTACAAATTAACATAATCAAAACAATTTCAACGGCATTGCGTCAGCGATTGTCGAATCCCCGTGTCGTCTGCAACGAGCTCCAATGATTTTATTGCCGTGAATCATTGAAATGCGTACGTGGGAAACATCGATATGAACTAACACAATTGAACCTACTGATCTTAATCTCAAATGGAGGTTTTTTAAGGAAATTTTTCCCAGCAAACACTAAATAAATAAAAAAACGAATGGGGGTATTTGATAAATGATTTTTAAGGTACCACAAGTTCACGTGTTACGTACAATTAATTGTGGGTTAAAACTGTGTGAATGTTCTCACGTAGCCATTCTAGTTATAGCAATCATGTCACAAACAACTGATAAGGGCAACCGCTTCCGTTGACCGAACGACATGAGTTTTCACCGCGGCTAGAAAACGCGCGCGATCTGCATAATGTCTGCCGCGCGACGCGCCGTGTGCGCCGCGCCGAATGCCATCGCGTAAAAGCGCATAACATTTAGAATTACGCGAAGTGACCAGCGCTGAGACAAGTGTCTGCTGCGCCCACGCATCGATACACATATTTTTTTCACTAATACGGAACTGGTCGGTTGGAACGTCGCCATTGTACTCGTTTTTGGACATCACATGATTTTCTCTCGTAACACTTACCTTCATATCGTCGAGTATGTCGCAGGCAGAGTATAGGGCCGCGGCGTCCGGGGTCACTTTTATGACGCCCATTTTGGAGTTTTGTGTCTGCAGTCAGAAACGAAGGTCCGAAGCTAACAAGAGCAATAACACACGGAGGACCGAACGGGCCGTTTGCGTGTGTCCGTTTCTCCAGGTAAAAGTTGGCTTCGATATATTTTACGTTATTCTTATAGCGAGTGACGCGTAAGTCGGTGAAGTTTAGGAACACTAGGCGCGAGACGTGCTCACGCTGTGACCGAGCCGCGCGGACTGAAGTCTCCGCCGCGAGAACACAACTTCGGACAGTGAAAGGGTCCTGACGTCATGGACACGATAACGCGCCCCCGCGCCGCGCGCCGCCACTTGTTGCTACACTTTGCGTCTCACTCGCACACACCGACATACATATCTCTGACAGTTTCACCCGCTAATGACATGACACCTAGCCGTTTGATTGAACATATTCATGGCTACAGAATACGCGCGTTTTGTGTTATCTTTTTGCATATAACATGTTCAGCTGTGATTTCATTAATTTTAAACAAAGAACCAGATGGTGTGCAAATGACCTTAGAACTCCGATATAGTGCTCTTAAGAGTCTATTTTTATACAGATGCGATGCACTTCTATAAGACTAGAAAAACTAGACAAATTAGCGTAGTTTTTGCGAAGTAAGGCTTCCATTTATATCAGTACTGTGACGTCACAAACGAACGTTCAAAGAGAGCTACGCTTTGCGTAGGCGTCTACGTTACTACTAATATCTATTCTGTGGCATTGCGTGCGTCAGGGGGGGGGGTCTACGCGCGTAGGCGACTACGAAGCGTAGAGGACTCGTAGCGACACTCAAAACCACCCTGCGCATATAAATTTGATGTTGTTGTACGTAATAGGACCACAGAACAAATTATTATAAATTCATAATATTAAAACGGCTGGACGTTGAGAATATTGAAACATAAAGTAAATTTAATATATTACGAGACTGGAATAACAAAGTGAGGGCGAAAATAAACGATAAAAACAGCGAGTTGTTTTTGTGTTGGTAGCTTTTATAAAATAAATTAACTAGGTTACATTAATTTAAAAATGTTTTTTTCACTTTCAAATTGTTCACAGAGGCTAGTGGTATGAGATGAGTACCGGACTCAGTATTCATCTTGAAGAATAGTGTACTGACTTTTCGTGGGTAACTTATCACATGCTGAAATGGTAAAAGAAACTGCATGCCTAAGAATTTTTCTCGATGGCAAGTGAAGTTGGCTAGCATGTTAGCTTATAACTTAATCCCTCTTTCAAATATGAGGGGCTTTTCGCCAGCAGTCAGTGGTACAATAGTACAATAAAATCGGATTGTTTGTATGTATAGGACAGGTGGTAAGAGCTTACAGGGAAGAGACAGGACTTTATAGAAGTTGAGAACTTCAAATATTTTTTAAATTCATATGCGTTTACATACAATGATTTTCACGAACATGTTATTAATTACACAGCTATATTAATCTGTGCAAATATTCAAACTGTATGCTTAACATCTCTAGATTAAAATTTACAAAATTCTCTAACTCAAAAACAAAACAAAAAAAAAACGATGTCATAAAAAAAATACAAACATAAATAAATTAAGAATAGAATATGCTTTCAACACAATACATTTTTTTTTCGTAAATAGAATATACCTATGTATATAAAATGAAACCAGTTGCAACAAAAGCATATAACAAAAACCTGTGCCGTTCTATTATACCTGGCTGACCGCAGAAAACGAAAGACCAATTTATATGACCGTGACCTTATCGATATAACGCGCGCTGCGAATCTCACTCGCACACATACGAGCATACAAACTCACATATACACACGCCCACACGCAGCTTTGGGAAACTCGTGCGCATAAAGAATGCATTTTGTCTTGTAAAGAGTATAGCTCTTTGTCTAGTTACAATAGAACATAATGTGCCATCACGCCTGTTGTCCCGAAAGGGTTTGGCAGAGGTGTACTAATGTATACTAACATTAAGCCGGTTTGTTTTAGATCCCATGTAATAGGAGGCGAGCCTATTGCCATCAAACAAACACGAATCCAAACTTCATACTGCTTCTGAGAATTTCATAGAAAAACCCAATTTCATATAGCTGTAAGTATGTACTCTATAACAATGTACTAATTGATTTATTTATCTTACAATTAGCTTAGTATGTCTCACTGCTGGGAAAAGGTTTTTCCTTATATCTTTAAGTCTATTAATTTTGTGCTAATTTTGTTCAATCTGTGATAGATTATTCAAGGAAACGCCACTTTTTTTGGGTTCCACTTTGAGGAGAAATTTGACCCCCCCCATTTGTGCCGGTATTTTAATTTTGGAGCGCAGTTTATTATTATAATAATGAGGTGCATCACTTTGGGAATCGCTTTTTTTGAGAATAAAAAGAAGTTGAAAAGAAATTCGATGTATCCGGTCACTTAATAGTGACAGCCTTGACAATAGCTTGTACTTTTGCCTAATTTGACTATTCTGGTTTCGTGACTATGGCTTCTCATTGCAAATAAAGGCGACCGGAGCCAGACGAAAATTCTTCAGCAGCGCTAAATAAAAAAAAACGTGATTGGGTTTAATCCGATCGCGTGCTGTGTAGGTATTAAAATATTCTGATATTATGAATTGAAAACAAAAACGTGCGGATAAGATATTTATTGTCACTTGTTTTGTGTTTAGAGAAAGAATAATATGGGTACGTTTGGATTTAGAATTGGGCATGTAGAAAACAGGAAGGTCATCGTGGTGATCCTTGCGGGAAGACTTATGAGCAGTGGACGTCTAAAGGTTGATATGATGATGATTTTATAAAAACTGGATTATTCTTTTTATCTGAATGTCTAAAGTCGAAAGAGTCTAAAATGCGAATTTAGGCCCACTGATGTGGAATTGAGTTGAAGCGGAGCATCAAATCCTTTATCAAAATATACATATTTTTTATCTTGATAAAAAAACCTCCACAACATACTGTACAGTATGTTGTGGAGATAGCGGTCAGTATGGTATGTAATATTTTTAGATTAACGCTTTAATGCATTTCGATTGCGAGATAGTGAGCCTTAAACTTTTTTTTTTGCTTTTTTTTACCTTCAGTAAATTCGTTATGGACCTTCACGGCCACCATGGGAGGACAAGGTGTGTCAAACTTAGCCAAGCGTATACCGACCAAAAAAAATTCCGTCAACTCCGCCAACCCTATTGCCCGGGCCATGGGATTCGTGGCAGCATTTATGACTACCATCAAGGGAATATGCCTGAACCCTGATGAAATTCAAGTACTTTTTAGGGTATCTATCATAGGTACATACGATGTAACACACGTAAAATGTTTGATGCTGGTATTTCATACGAGAGGCAAGTACATAGTTATCAAAGTGAATTAAAACCTTACTTGACACAAACAGATTATGCTAATTGCCCACTTTTTCTGTCATAATAGGCGTGACAGTTTTATCAACATCACGTTATCATCACCTCACAGACATAAACACACGGACACATCGACGTCGATGTGCGAGTTAATCGCTTCGTAAATTTTCGTGGATTTTCGTCAGCGTTCGGTGCTGATAAGCCACACTAGAATTAGGTATTTATAATCACGTACTCAAATGTCTCATCAAAAGATAATAATTATTATAAACTAGCTTTTGCACGCGACTTCGACTGCGTAAAATTAGAAATTTTCGTGGGTTATTTTATATGAAATGTGCTTATTAGTCACGATAAGTGAAATTATTAAAGTTTTATAGACCTTTAGAAACGAATGACTCCACACAAATTTGCACCCTATTAAGGGTTGATTTCCATGACCTTACATTCTTTCCTGAGATTTCAACTATCTCCACACCAAATTTCATCTAAATCGGTTCCGTGGTTTCATCGCAAAGATGTACATATGTATGTACAAACATGTTTTCGCATTTGTAATATTACGTAGTATCCATATAATTTATTAAATTCGCATAGACGACTGATTCTTGCCTTATGGGGACACCTTAAAATGAGAAACCAGCTATCTGATGACAACTTGAAACACGTTTTTGCATAAATAATTTGAAGTTAATAATAAATATTCTATCAAAAAACTTGGTAAAAAATAGTTTGTAATTTACTATAGATTTTTTAGCTTTTAATATTCTAAGATTTTAATAATCAATATAGTTCCTGTAACACAAACCACACCATTACACTCAAGCTATTAGGTAGAGAAACATACATATGATGTACATATGTATGTTTCTCTCGTCCCATATATTAAATGGTGTTTCTGTTGCCATTAGCCAGTCACAAATCAAATTATTAAAATATCAAAACATATTATGTACTTTTAAACTACTATCACCCATAGAAGATATAATACAAGATATAGGTAATAAATAATATAGATATAGATAATTTAATAGAGCTACAAAACTATTTATAATTAATAAATATAACTGGACATTATAACACAGTGCCATCTAATTAATTAAAAAGTTAGTAACGAAGCTTGTGTTTCGATACTAGATGGTTGATATCCTACATATATACTTCTTTTAATACATATTATATATATATTATATATCTATCACATGAACCATTTGTCTCTACCGGGACCCGTACCACTGGCCTAATCGGGCCAGTTTCACAAAATTCAAAATAGCACGTTTACTCTACAGTAGAGCGTTGTGACACGGGCGTGTATCGTCGTGTATTGACCCGGAACGTGTTCAAGGCTCATCACATTAGTCGACCTTGATGCTCACCATTATATTGACACAGCTTTTGTGACACGCTTTTAGTTCTACAGACGTGCTTGCGTGGCGTGTCGTGTAATATCTGCTTGTGATTTGGGAGCGAGATGTCGGTGAGTTTAAGAGATATGAATAATAAATATTCCAGGACATTATGCCACACAGCGCCATGTAGTTCCGAGCTAAGCAACGAGGCTTGTGTTACGGATACTAGTTGGTTGATATACTACATATATACTTTTTTTATACATACATATTATATATAGATACATCCATGACTCGGATACAACTGTTTATGCTCATCACACAAACATTTGTCCCTACCGGGATTCGAACCCTTAGCACAGAAGGCAGTGTTAACTACCGCTGGACTAATTGTGTCGTCATATGAGTCATAGGAGTCTTGAAAAGCCTTTGGTGGCTAATGGCTACTAAACTTGAAGTATTAGTTCCGATTACCGAGTTGAGTAGTGTTATTGAGGTTTTTAGCGTTTGCAGCGTGGGTAGGCCCCCGGCAAGGTGGACTGACGACGTGGTTAAGGTCGCTGGAATCCGCTGGATGCGGGCGGCGCATGACCGGTCTTCGTGGCGATCCTTGATGGAGATCTATGTCCAGCAGTGGACGTCTAACGGTTGATATGATGATGATGATTATTATTATTGAAGGTTTTTATGAAGTTCTCAGTACATACTATAAACTCTCAGTAATCTGAGAATTGAACCATTGATTGAGATAGCAGGCAGTATTTTTTATAATAGGTAAAGAATTTGTGGTAAATACACAAATTCTTCTTAGAAAAAATAATCTATATCGTCAGTAAAGTTGATCTGTGGTAGTCATTTCACCGTTTCAGGATGTCATATAATGTATGTACGTCATAATAACAGTTTAAAGGTATGCCATATTATATCTACGTGGAAAGTACAGTATTTTTCCTTTTGTGTCGTATCCAATAAGCATTACGTCATGAAAACAATTGACAATTATACATACACTCACACCTTTTAACTTTGGGGATGAGCAGACATTAAAGAAATTCAAGCGCTACGATCTTTGCAAGAAGACATTTGCTTTGTCCACATTCATAATTTTTGTCATCATGGTTGCAAGTAGGTTCTTCACACCTAACCTCCTTAGATTTGTGCCCATCATCATCAACCCATTATTGTCCCACTCCTGGGCTCGGGTCTCCTCTCATTTGAGAGAGATTAGGCTATAGTCCACCACGCTAGCCTACTGCTTGTTGGCAGATATTACATGCCATTGAGCAAATCTCTCAAGCATGCAGGTTTCTTCACGATGTTTTCCTTCGCCGTTTGAGTATGTGGATTTGTGCCCAGTTAGTGGTAATACGCTCATCCGTTCTTACATCGCACCTATTTGAAAGTACCTAGTAATTATTTATTATAAACGCAATTATTTTTTAAAACCACATCGATATTTTATCATCAGAATATTGTACTTCTTCGTAAAAATACTGTATCGATAATATTACTCATATCGATACCGCGATAACAGTGTTTTGTTTTTTTTTTGTAAACAATTATAACGCGTGTGTAAGTACCTATAATACTTATAGGGTATTGATTACCTTAAAACTTGTTGTATTAGGTAGTTTTTACAATAAATAACAATCAAATATTATGCGTAAGTATCAAAAACTGGATTTCAGAATGATTCATGATCATTTATTTTATATATTATTGCAATACTTGAAGCGTTTATTGCTTGGTTTATATGTGACATAACTATTACACTAAACAATTAGACCCTAAATATTTCATTAACATCTTTTTGAAAATTTACTAATTTAGGGGCGTAGCAGCGACAATAAATGGAGATTAATGTAAAAATATACGTCATGGACTACAGATTGTGCGAAAGAATAAGCTTGTGATTCTTGTGTCTCCAATAGTAAAAAGGCTTTAAAAAATTTTTAGAACTCTAGGTCAACAGCCTTAACCAAACCCATTTATTTCAAAATATTCTTAGCCAGACAGTTATAATGTACCAAACGTTTATCTGCAATTTCAAAATATGTTAAATGTCTGTATGCAACAAGTTCATTAAGGCATTAATCAAAAAATATTTGCCTTTTATTATTTTCGTTGGTAAATTAACAGTTCAAGGTTTTCCCATGCGAAAGACATTAATATAATAATAGTCTTACTATTATCTAGACGTCTAGTATTCTAGACTGCAGTCAATTATCTAGGTTAGGTCTCTGCATGAATTTAAATGTATTTAGACATGATGCTATATCAGTTATTTACTATTTCCAAGATAAGTCATTTACCAATTTAAACTTTTTAATAACCCACAATAAAGTTGTATATCCATTGTCAAGTATCCAGAATCTCTCATCAACTCATTTATTGTCTCTGCTGGGGACGGATTTACTCTCATTTGAGAGAGATTGGGCTATAGTCTACCACGCTAGTCTAGAGCGGGTTGGCAGACTTCACACGCCATTGATAAAATGTCTCAAGCACGTCTTCCTCACAAGATTTTCCTTCACCGTTTGAGCTAGTGATAAATACGCACATAGCTTCCGAAAATTCAGTGCGCACCTTGCGATAGAGACCCTTTACTACACAGCTACCACTAGGTTATCACATTTTATCCATACTATACATATAGATATCTAGATGCTAGGTACACAGCTTTTAAAAACGAATGAGTACGTTTATTTAACGTTCATAAACTGTAATGTTATGCGTGTATGTTGATACGTTGAGAAGGATTAAATTGAACGAAATGGAAAGTACTATCTATATAACTAGGTCAATGTTGAGTCAAGGTGAGATATCTCATTTAGATAAATAAATTTACGTTCATTCAGTATATTTGTCTGTAGGGCTGTAATAAAAAAATAATGAATAAATAAATAAATATATCCGGACTTTATGACACAGCGCCATCTAGTGAGCGAAATAACAAGGCTTGTGTTACAGATTCAAAATGGTTGATACATTACATAAATCCTTTTTTGTAAAATTCCTAACAGACATGTTCTAGAAAGTCCTAAAATACCTAACTACACACAGTGTGTAAAGTTTCAATATAATCAATTTATTTACTTCAGAACTCCATCACAGACAAACAACGTTAAACGGATTTTTGAAATTACTTATTTAATCTATGTTATAAAATTTAGAATATTGTACATTAACGCCTGTCTAAGTCTTTTATCATTTTCAATGAAAATAAGAAAAATGCTTCTTTTAGCTTTTTCTTAGGAGTTATTTTTACAGTATATTCATGCCGTTGACAGGGAAAGGTCAGCTTAAAGCTGATATGACGCTTTCTTTTGATGGCAATTACAGATGTTGACCTAAATTGTTAGACTCGCGTTATGAATACCAAAATCTCTGGACTTAAAGAATATAATTCTTTGAATTTATTTCAGTGTTTCTTTTCCAATATCACCATTTAAAAAATTCTGACTGAAAATACTGACGTCTTCATACATAAAAGAACTAAAAAATAGCTCCCAAAAGTTTTTTTAACGGATCTATTTGCATTTAGGTATATTATTTATGTTAGAATTGTGAACTTTATGGTCACTGGCATAACAGTGATATTTGTTTTCTTGATTTTATGCTCTCTGTTTTCCGTCATTCTTTTACGTACGTCTAGTTATGTTTGTTCGTCATTTACAAATATGATTATTATAAGTGATACGTTCACATTTAATGTTTGGTTCAATAATTTTAATGATATTACTGTAATGATTTAATTCCTTGTAAATAAATATACGATTGTTAAATAAGTGCAACTTAAGGTAAAAAATGAACGTGTAAGTGATAACCCTATTCAACTAACACACACAAGTCATCGTGTTCATCGTGACACGCTTGCCATTTCGGAAGACGCAGGTGGTTATTAAATAACAACATTAGAACGATCGCGTTCATTTTTTGTTGTGATTTATTGAGGTCGAATCTAAAGTTTGGTTATGTTGTGTGTTATGTTATTATCGCATAATCTTACAACTTATCTTATAATAGTTAACTTGATTTTTAATGATCATTGACATATTTCAATGTTTTTGGCTTTTGCCTAGAATTTTGAGGGCAGCGGGACGGCGGATGCGGAGCGGTTTCTGCAGGATTCTGTGTCCATCAAAAACAGCAGCGTGGCAGATTGATTTATACATAAAATCTTGCCAATACCGCGCAGCCTCCCTGCAGCTCGCAAAATTCGAGGCAGAGGCCTTAATGCTGGGCATGGGTCATCTCTTTTAGAACAATGGGGATTATAAAGATTAGGACAGATGATAATGGATGTCTGCATGTTGTTTTAATAGCATTGCACAAATTTAATCGACAGTTTGAGTGAGAGAGTTGGATATGAGAATGACACTGAAAAATCAAACTCAAACTCAAACTCAAATCATTTATTTCAATTAGACCAATACAGGTGCTTTTGAATTGTCGAATTTAATTGAATTTAGTTGCACGGTTCCAAAAGGTAGGTCTTATGGAGAAGAACCGGCAAGAAACTCCATAGATACTCTTTTAAACAATATAAAAATTACATTTTTTTTTGCTTTTGTTTACAATGGCTTAGGTATGGATATAATAACAATATGAGAATGGTGCAGATTGATGTGAAACGTACGTATTACATACAAAGGCAATTAGACTAATAATAACCACTTTAGATTGCCATAACATGTATGAGCCGACCAGCCCCAACTGACAGCACCCGTTCACGAGCATGACGTGTGTAGTCTTATAATCGAAGTTCTTAGACTTAAAATGTCTTAAGGATATAATAAAAATAAAACACAACTGTAAATATGCACTCAATCAATACAATCACGTGGAAATCAACATATCGTATGTAGATGTGCCAAATAAATTATTATTAAATCAGATCATTTGAATATAAAAATGGAAATAATAAAGTTGAATCACTATAATAGATATACAAATTTCCTATAAACCTTTAAAAGTCATCAGGAAGGAAGATTCGTGGACTCGTTTTAGATTCATAGACATCACAAATAATATTTATTTGTTGGTTTTTAAAGGTTATTATTACTATTTTGTTAAATAACAAACTCGCACGTATGATTCACCTATATTCTTTGCAAAAATCGTATAAAAACTCGCCTAGTTTTCATTTCGTATCAGATTCACTTTTTCTATGATTACTCTGTGAGTGACGTCACAGGCAATAAGTATGGCGGCTCCCGTTTTCTGTATTTTTTTCGGTCGCATATGGTTATAATAAATACCTAACTCTCTAATGATTTATAATTTAAGTAATTTCCCATTAAAAAAACACAGCTCCACAGCTCCGCTCAGCTGCATTAAACGTGTCCCGTTATATGTATAAATCCGCTCGATTCGCTTATGAACTCCGCTCCGCTCTTTTCTGCGATTATTGCCGCTACGTGTCCTCCAATGTGCAACATTAACAGATAATAATCGAATTACTACAAATTACTCAAAGTGACAGCAACCTGATTTATTAATTCTTGTTCCCGGATCTATCGTTTAAGTTACATTAATTTAATAAATCTATTTGTATCGAAATACTAGTAGAATTAGATCCCAGGGCCGCACGATGTCACGTGTTTTCTGACGAAGGAAATGTGGACGATTGAGTAGTGCTAGTGTGTACTTAGAACGCATGCCTACCAGCCAGCTTGCGAGGAATCGGGAAATCAAGGTACATAAAAACATGACTTAACTCACGTAAACTCGCCAAGCTGATTTTTACGTATAGTATAGGTGTACGTTACTGTACGAGCTGCTAGTTATTTCGGATGTTAAATGATAAGTCCAAGCTGAGATTTGAAGAGAGTTTATTCCGAAATTTTACGCTAAAGATGATAATGGGTGCTACAAGTATGCCGGTTGATTACGCACTGACTCACGTAGATCGCGCGATTCGCTGGTAAGGTCGCTTGACCTACTTGAGTCAAAACTGCTGATGATGATGTGTTCGATGAGTATCGAACATGCTCCCGAGGGGAGACTACGGGAAAATGGGATGCGATGATGCTACAATTGAGAGGGTTAGTAATACATAGGTGAACTAGTATTTTGCTTATGCTAAATGAAGGTTAATACAATACTGAATGTTCTTAGCCTAGAGAATAACTAATCCCTATCTATTGTAAAGACAGATTGTCTCCTATTGATAGGTGAAGTTGAATTGTCTTTTTTATCCCGTAAACTAGACCACCGTTTGGTTCCACAAGAGTGGAACCCTTGTTCGGGCTCGGGTGATCTACGCGCACTTACACTCGCACAACTATTTCCATGCTCGGTCATGGACAACTTACGCGCACTTTCACTAACTCTCACACTGCTGCTAGGCGCCGCTTGCGACTGTCCGATAGACGCTGGTACCGGCACCGGCTCGCATGGCGCCTGCACCTCAAGCGCAGGCGCTGGTGAGGCTCGCCTGCCTCGCCACCACAGGAACCACAGGAACGCGGCGACGAATGCTGCTAGTAACACATATGATATGGCATAATGATGAATATCATGGGTAGACATTGTCGCTTCTTCCAAAGCCGCTCCCTTCATGGCGGCTATCTGCTTGGCGATACTTGTTAATGTTCTGTTGATCTGTGCATCATCGGTTGTTGTGTCGAGAAGTGGCAGCGTGATATTAACCAACTGATGGTGCTGTATTGGAGCTATATTTGCTAATAATAGGTCAGGTTTTAGAGTCAGCTGGTTTTCCTGCTGATATGAATATAAAGTTATGTCACGGCCCTTAGCTATGCATTCTTTATCGAGTTGAATGAGCCCGGCCTTGCTGACTCGGCGCGCTCGGGTTTCATTGTCACATATGATTGTAAGTGAGTAAGTATTACATGCAAAATAAAGATAGGACGATAGGTCGTGTAATTGTAACCACATATTCTTGCAGGTTTCTTTCTTAGAATGGCAGATACCTATTTGTTCGGTCTGACAGAACTTTTCTTCTGGATCCAGACGCTTGATTGGACCTCGTAGCTGACAGATGTAACTTTTGTCCTGATAGACGCAAGTCTGAAGATCGTTGTTCTTGACTTCGACATAGGAGTCCCTCATCAGATTAGTTGCTATGTAATCTGTGATGGGAGTAATGCTGATCATGTCTTTTCCCACTTGAAGAGGTACCGGTATTAAGCGGTACAGTTGGAAACTGTCTCTGCTAATGAGTGGCACGGAGATCTCAAATATAAAGTACTCCTTACTCATTCTCGCTTTGATCTTTAGTAGCTTGTAGATTTTATATAAATCGGATTGGATGTTATTGATGGGTAAAGTAAGTTCTTTTGATATTTGAGCGGAAATAATTTGAAGTTCGTTGCTGAGTTGTTCCGGAGTTAGTAAATGCATGTTAATTTTACTATGATAAATATCCGTCAAGGTGTCGATTAAAGTGTCCTGTACACGCTTTAGGTTCTGTATCATATTTGTCGTAGCCATGGCAGCTATGGTAAATTCTTGTAACATGTATGTACTTTCAGCTTGCAACTGTACTTCCTTAGCTGCTTGATCTAAGAGGTTTAGATGTCTAGTTATGAGCTTATACTGAGTATCAATAGTCTTCTCAGTTCGTTTCAGAATATTATACTCAGCTTCTACCACAGACGTTTGGTTTTTCCAAAGCTGTAATAAATGTTTTTCGTTGCTATTTAAAATTTCAATATCACGTTGGTATTTATCAGCGAAACTTTGGTCGAGTACCCCGAATAAAGTGTTCGCTATAGAGCCGACTGCGTTGACAAGGCCGCGTCGAGTTCTTGACCGAGTACCGAAATGCTGATTTAGCAGCAGCTGATTGTGATATTGGAGCTCGCTATAATCGTGTTGCACTTGTAAAGAAATCAGATTACAGTGACTGGGCTCTTTGATTTGTTTACATGTTTGCTCAAGATATTTAATAAAGGTATCCACTGCTCTATTACCTTGCAAATAAGGTTGCATATTGTAATAAGACACAATTTTCCACTGATCTCGTATTAAATTCAATTCGCCTATCGGATCATAGTATAATGATCGATTGCCACTGAACTGGGTAATGTTATGCGATGCTTCGCTGTTGCCCAAAATGCTGATAAACAATAATAATGATAAAGCGGCGTTGACGAAATTACGACACTTTCTCGTATTTGCTTGCGTTTTAACCTCTGGGATTTGGGGCTTCGTCTCTCCTCTTTGCTCTTCATTTGCTGTTTCTTCATCATTTAGCTGGATTGGTAAAACGGACAGTTTGATAATAGGTCGCTTTATTAAACCGTTTTTAGTTTTTAGCGTCACGACTCTTACAAATCCGTCATTCCCTCGGTGCACCTCGACGACTCTCCCTACTGGCCATTTTCCAGATGGAAAATTATCATCATGGATGGTCACCAGATTACCGATCTTAATGTTGCCTTTTGGTTTTAGCCACTTGCTACGAACAGATAATTGGCTAAGATATTCAGTCTTCCACCTTCTCCAAAGGTCTTGAAAAATCTTGTTCGTTAAGTGCCACCTAGTCCTAGCATCACTGGCTGATTCAATGACGGTTAGACCCGCTCTTCCCGCTAGGAAGTGCGCGGGTGTTAGAAAATCTAAATCGTCTATGTCCTCCGATATTGGGCACAGAGGTCTAGAATTGAGACACGCTTCTATCTTCGCTAACAGGGTGCTATATTCTTCAAACGTTAATGCTTGGTCTGCTACAACTCTTTTGAGGTGTTGCTTAAGACTTCGTATCGATCGTTCCCATATTCCTCCTGCACTAGGCCAAGAGGGACAGTTCCAGTGCCATTTAATATCCATTTCCACTATCTCCTTATAAAATGAATCACCGAAAACTTGCTCTAGCTGCTGGTACTCCTCTTGCATAATTTTGTTGGCTCCCACAAAATTAGTGCCGTTGTCAGAGTACATATGTTTCGGAGCTCCTCGCCGTGCTGACATTCTTCTCAATGCTGCGATAAAAGAAGCACTGCTCAAGTCCGAAACCAATTCTATGTGCACAGCTTTCGTGACCATGCAGATAAACAAGGCCACGTATCCTTTTGTTGTTTTTATTCCACGTCCTTTGTTTGCTTTCACAGATATGAAGCCCGTGTAGTCCACCCCCGTGTGATAAAACGCTGGTGCTGGATTTGTGCGGAAATCAGGTAGATCTCCCATAATCTGCTGTAATTTTCTGGGTTCCTGTTTCCTACAGGTAACACATCTATGAAGCTGCGTTTTGACGGCTCGATTTCCTTTAATTATCCAATACTTATGCCTCAGAAAGGACATAGTAAGCCGAGCCCCGCCGTGAAATGTAAGCTCATGGGCTTGCGAGATGAGAAGCTCAGTTAATCGACTGCTATATGGAATGATGATTGGATACTTCATTTCTGAGCTTATGTTTGCATGCCTGAGTCTTCCCTTAGCTCTAAGAATTCCGTCCTGATCTAAGTACGGGTTAAGGTTGAGTAGTTTGCTATCGGATTTTACCTTCTGGTTTTGCAATAAATGCTCAATATCTTGCTTAAATTCAACGCGCTGTACGTATTTTATTATTTTAAGTTTTGCTGATCTAAGCTCGTGTAAAGTGAGATGCTTTATTTTCTGTTTACGAGCGACAGGTGTCAATGCACGTTGTATCCAAGCTAAAATGCGTGCTGTTTTTGTAAACGAGCTGTAACGATGCAATAGATCGTCCAATATGCTGCTTTCTACGATAAGATTCTGAGCCACGTTTACATATTTTTTTGTCTCTTCGTCAGTAGTGTATTTCGATGTTTCTTTAGGTTTGAATAGTGATGATGATAAAAAGGTCGGTCCTTGCCACCACAACGCATGTTCCAGCAATTGTGAGGTCGTCAGGCCTCTACTAGCTGCGTCAGCTGGATTTTCTTTAGTGCTTACATAATGCCAAGAGTTTGGTGGCATAATGTTAGTAATTTTCTTCACCCTGTTCGCTACAAAAGGCTTCCAGCGCTCTGGTGAACCTTGAATCCAGCTAAGTGTGACCTTGGAATCACTCCAACCATATTTAACGACGGTCAAGCTGTTGATGCTTTTGACGATTTTTGTCATAAGTTTTGTAAGTAATTCAGCCGCGCATAATTCTAATCTCGGCAGCGATACGGCCTTGTTCGAGGGCACTAATCGCGTTTTTGCTGCTACTAGCACTACTGACGTAGAGTCATTTGATACGATTCGTGCGTATACTACACAACCGAATGCTCTGATTGATGCGTCACAGAACCCATGTAATTCTATGACGTCATCCTCTTTACTTTGTAACCACCGAGGAATCTTGAACTGATTTAATAGATTTAAATCTTTTTTCAAATGAATCCATTCTTCCTTTATCTTAATAGAAACTTCGTCGCTCCACTGAACCTCAGAATCTTGCCATACTTGCTGAAATAAGATTTTCATTTTTGTGGTCAGTGGCGCTATCCACCCCAAAGGGTCGAAAATCTTAGAGATTTCTGATAAAAGCAGTCTTTTGGTCAGTTTTGCTGTTTGAGTGCTCTTAGAATCGAATTTGAAGATAAATTCGTCCTCGGTTGCGTTCCATTGTAGACCTAATGTTTTAGATGAGCTTTCCGTTTTAAATGTGAAGACTGCTGGCTGTTTGTTAATAGTTTGCTCAACTATCTCCAGTAATCTTCTGTCGTTTGAGGACCACTTTCTTAGTGAAAATCCGCCGCTTTTTAGGCATGCGTTTAATTCGGTTATCCTCTGCTTTCCTTCTTCAATGCTATGAGCACCTGATACCCAATCATCCATGTAGAGCTCTTCTTGGATGCATTTTGCTGCTCTGGGATATTTCTGCTGCTCATCTGACGCTAATTTTCTTAAAGTCATCATTGTCAGGAATGGTGCTGCTTTGGTTCCGTACGTTATAGTGGCTAACTTATAGCTCCTTATAGGCTGATCCGGACTTTGTCGCCATACGATTTGCTGCAGGCCTTGGTCTTGTTCATCGATTAAAATCATACGGAAGCATTTTTCGATGTCAGCCGTGAATGCGAAGCGATATTGCCTCCACTTTAGAATAAGCTCCAATAGGTCTAACTGGAGGTTCGGACCTCTATACATTAGATCGTTAAGGCTGTGGCCTGAATTAGTCCTTGCTGATGCGTTAAATACTACGCGCAATTTTGTTGTGCAAGATTCCACTCTTTGCACCGCATGATGAGGAAGGAAACATTCTATTTCCGCCTTCGGCTTGCTGTTAGAAGTCGCTAACTTCATATGTTGCAGTTGCTCATATTCGCGGATAAATTGCTTATAATGCGTCGCTAGATCCTCGTTTTTGCTAAACTTACGTTCTAGATTTTTAAATTGTGCTATCGCTATCTCTTTTGAGGATCCTAACCTTTGTTCGAATTCTGGCTTCATAGGTAATCTGACTACGTAACGACCGTTTCCTAGACGTTTCGTCGTAGATTCATAAAAATCTAGGCATTCCTGATCTTCTACAGACATTGAATTCTGTTCTTGAATGTCCTCAATTTTCCAAAATTGTTGGATGTCTTCAACGTTGTTCAAGATTACATTGCATTGGAACGAAGTGTTTATATTGCCACCGCATAGCAACCATCCTAAATGAGTTTGCTGCGCTAGCGGTTCCGAGGACGCTTGTCCGCGAATTAATCCCTCTAAAAGGATGTTGGCATAGACTTCAGCTCCTAGAAGAATGTCTACGGGACGACTGATGTTATAATCTGGGTCCGCTAGACGGAGATGTGCTGTGTGTTGCCATGACGACTTAGTGAACGTTCCATTTGGCAGATTTTTTATTAAATTGTTCATTATTAGAACATCCGTGGAAAACCTAAAATCGGTATAAGTCGACTGACAATCGATCGTAAGTTTTCCCTTGCAGTTATTTTCACGCTCGCCAACTCCAAAAATAACTCCTTTACAAGGTTTTCGCTTTAAACCAAGCTGCTGTGCTGCTTTCTCGCTGATCACGGAAACTTGTGAACCCTGATCTATTAGTGCTCGCATCACGTGTTGGGTCTTGTCGGCTGCTGTGACCTTAATGAGTGCCGTGGCTAATAAAATTTCCGAAGCCTCTTGCTGAGAAGCGTGGATGCTTTTGCTGGTTTCGCATTTTTCCTTCGCAATCTCGGTCAAGTTGTTAGATTTGGCTTGTGTTGCGAAACAGTCATGCAGAATCGTATGATGCTCGTCATTGCACTTATGACATCTTTTTGTCGAGTAGCATTTTGCACCATTGTGATCGTAAACACAGTTTATGCAATAATTTAATTTTCTTATTATTTTAATTTTCTGCTCACTTGGTGCTTCTAAAAATTTTTTGCATTTAATTAAATAATGTTTTGACGCACAATGAGGGCATTTATTTGCTAACTCAGACACATGCATTGATTTAGCAAATTCCAATTTCTGACTACTCTTAGGTTCATTACCCAGCTTATGATTATTTTTGCGATGAGAATTTGATGATTGATATGAAACTGTCTTAGGTGTCCCATCTTGACGTCGCCGAGATGACTCTAGGGCAGTGAACTTGTTCTCTAAGAAGTCCAAAAAGTCCCGAAGTACGGGCAGCTCACGCGCATTCCTCAACGACTCTATGTACTCGGAATAAGACTCACTGTCCAATTTTTGTGATAGTATATAAACAAGAAGAGGATCCCAAGTAATGATATCTACGCCCAAGTTCTTTATGGCGTGAAGACTCTCTAACGTGACGTCATGTAGTCGTTTGATGGCTGTGTACGATTGCTGTGGTATATTGGCAAGATTGTAAAAGGAATTTACGTGCGCCATAAATATCTGTTTTTCGTTGTTAAATCTATGAGTCAAGATCTCCCAACAGGTGTTATAGTTTTCCGCGCTAATCGGAAGATGCTGGATCAAACGCTCGGCTTCTCCTTTTACCTTGCTCTTCAGGAACTGCATCTTTTGTGCTTTTGACAGAGAAGGATTGTTGTGGATTGCTTCATCGAAAAGATCTTTGAAAGATACCCACTGCTGATAGTTGCCTGAGAACGTAGGGATTTCCATCTTCGGTGTGGACTTGTCACGATATGACGTTGCCCACATCTTGGAACTGATAGCCTTTCTCAAGCCGTTGTACGTACGCTCATGTTTAGTGTAGCTTAATTCGTACGCCTCATCTTCTTCTAACTCCATCATTAGCTCCCAGTGGCTGTTGTCTATAGCTGTCCACCGGGCTTGTAACAATCGCAAGGCGTCTTCGAACTCCCATTTGTCGTTCAAGGATTCGACGTCAATGCTTTCTACAGTTCTTGCGAATGCTTTGAAGTTGACAGTTTGCTTGCGCAGCATGTCATCTAGCTTACTATAAGTACCTCTAGACTCCTCGGCACGAGTGCGCGCAGGACTAGAGGATGCTAAGGGTCGCGAGCTCTCTTGCTGCTGTAAGGCTCCGGCCACCGACGGACCTGCTGCTGCTGTTGCTTGCTGATAAGCAGGGTTCTCTTCTTGATCCGAGAATCCTGGTTGCTTTATTTTGTGACATAATTCGTCATAATATTCGGATATGGCGTCTTTTGCTGCTCTATAAGACTCCATTGTTCGCTCGAACTCCGAATTGACGAAGTACTTATGACCTCTTTTTTCGAAAGGCAAAAGTTTTTCATTATTTAGCTGATACTCTCTCCAATACGACTCTAAAAGATCTAGTCTCTTTTTACAGTAGTCGATGGTTTTACGCTGCTTGCTATCCTTATTGAAATTAGTAAGGACCTTAGCAATGGACTCTGCTAATTCAGTTTGTTGGAAATATAGAGCCTCCATTGCGCTGCTGGAGATCCAAGCCTAGATCAAAATGAGACAGAAAACACGGAACGCTCTTACTTGAAAGCCGCTAGTCCTACGGCTATTGTTTCAACAAGGCTGGCTGTCTGCTGCTGCTCCGCGGATAGCTGTCCCCGGTGGTTGTAGATCACTATGAACCCACAGGCTGCTGGCTCTCTACAAGCACTACGCGTTACGATTTATCGCGGTCGCGGAGTCCTTGACGGTTTCGAAGGACCAATATGTACGTTACTGTACGAGCTGCTAGTTATTTCGGATGTTAAATGATAAGTCCAAGCTGAGATTTGAAGAGAGTTTATTCCGAAATTTTACGCTAAAGATGATAATGGGTGCTACAAGTATGCCGGTTGATTACACACTGACTCACGTAGATCGCGCGATTCGCTGGTAAGGTCGCTTGACCTACTTGAGTCAAAACTGCTGATGATGATGTGTTCGATGAGTATCGAACAATAGGCGATATATTGACCCAGGAGCCGGGTTATGTGCACTGAATGGGTAGTCAATATTTTGGGACTTTGAAATCGTTTGTAAGGCAAAACGGCCGACGGAAAGTATCTGGGAGTATTGGCGACTTATTTTTAAGGATATCGCCTATAATATACGCAATAATCAGCTTGGAGAATCTGCTATCTAGAGTGATAAAATTATATCTATTAACATAAACAATATAAACAATTCTCAGTTTTCATCTAATCTAGTTACTTAAATAAATAGAACAATATAATTATAAAAAAATAACAACACTGTTAGATAATTTCTAAAACATCCTTTGAAATAAGAGTCTTGTTGATTTTTATAGCCGCGGGCCTATTAATGAGGACAGGATTCTAACAATTGCAAGGTGACTTTAGAGCCGAATTCCCGTTTTTTTGTCTGCCTAGAATTTTGTATTGGAGTTCTTTTAGTATTTGACCACAAAGCCATTAGGTGGTTCTGTTCTTAGGCGAATATCACAACGAAGCGAGAAGGGGGACTGCGATTTCAGCATTACTATTTACCACAAGTAATAAAGTTGCTGGTCCATCACATGCAAACGGCAAGGAAACCATCGTCAGGAATACTGCATTCTTAAGACAATTCCTCGAAGGTCTGTGAAGTCTGCCAACCAGCATTAGGCTAGCGTGGTGGACTATAACGTAATTAACGTAATCCTTAATTCATGAGAAGAGAACTTGATGGTGGTGAATAAAGAAATCATTACACAGCACCATCTAGTTCCGTGGTAAGCAACGAGGCTTGTGTTACGGATACTAGATGGTTGATATACTACATAAATACTTTTTTTTTGTTGTAAATACATACATATTATACATAGATACATCCATGACTCGGATACAAATGTTAATGCTCATCATACAGACATTTGTCCCTACCGGGATTCGAACCCGAGACCCATAGCACAGCAGGCAGCGTTAACTACCGCTGAGCTAAGCGGTAAATAGAAGAAAACACTGGAAACGAGACCCCGTATAGATGTTACACTAGCGATTTTGACATATGCTGCGGAGTTGCGTTGAAAACCACACTGTATGGCAAACGCTCTAGTTCAAAAGACCGCATCATCCGCAGTTGTACGCAGACCAGAGCAGGATCTGGAATGAACTCATTCCAGTATGATACTCGCCTTACACGGATTTGGTCGAACGACCGGTTGACAGATGACGTCAGGCTTAGCTTCGAACTATCGATATAGAGTTTAGGAGTCGAATATAGAATTGAGGACAAAACAATATATACAAGATTGCAGTTTTTGAATATTGAATCTAGTGTTTAGGAAGTTAGAGTGTTATTTTGATTGATTGTTCCATTGATTCTTATTCAGGCAAAACAATGATATTTCAAAATCGCGGGGCTATTGAAAATGCAGTTTTGCTCTTTTCAAATAATGTACCTAATATCTAGTTACACAGTAAATTATTACTATAGTTACATTAATCCCAATAACCACAATAATGCCCATTGACAATGGCGTACCTAGAAGAGGTGGCGGTTGGGCCGTACCCACCCGAGAATGGTCCAGTGCCCACCCTAGGATGTTGAGCTACTGATTAGAAATTCTCATACGGTGGACCGTGCCCACCCCAGGAAGGCCCAAGCCCCCTCTGAAGAAAAAGACTAGAAATGCCCATGATAATGCCCATATGAGGTTTGTGGGAAACCTCACAGCAAAAACTTTTCCAAAGTTACCCGATAATTTAACAAAAAGGTTTCATTCAACAACAGCTGACAATCAAGCGAAGAACGTCATATTTATTTATAGTGTGTCGCAATAAATCGTTCAAGAATCCCTGTACTATCGTTATTTTTATTAATAAACGCATACACGCATTACGAAACGGTCATGTATGTATGTACATATGACGAAATACCTGACATAGTAGTCGTAACTTGGTAATCTGTGAAACAGGTTTTGACATAAAAATCCTGGCTAAGACATTCAGTTATTAACTCTTTCGATAGAGGACACGGTGAAACTTATGTTTGCTCTATTAGTTTTGGGGTAAGCTTTACAACTTGATAGTTCACAAAAGGCTCCTATTTTAGTTTGTTAATAGAAATTTGAGTAGTTTTTATTCTTTTTGCAGATGCCTGACTATTAAACCAGGTATATCTCATCATGTTTAGATATAGGTGAAATAGAACATTGTGAACATATATGTAGGTATCACAGTCAAACAATTCCATGATTGAAAAAATAACAACTTTGCCGAAAGTATTGTATTGCATTGTTGGGACAGATTGATACAATTACGAAGCAAATCTGACTTTGGTTTTATTCATATGTGTCTGCATTTTTAAGTATCGGTATTTGTCGTGTCACTCTAGTAAGATAGCACATAATATCTCAATGTACGATAATTTATGTATTTTAGTATACTTTATAGCTTCCTCTTAATCATAAAATTATTATTGTATTACCAACATCGCGGACCGAACTGGTTGCATGTTCCCACGAAATATATTATCGATACAAATAGTGTGAATTTGAATTTTGTAGCGAATATCGGCAAACTTAATTAAGTATTTAATAATTAAAATAATTACAGCAATATATCTTGCAGTCTTTATCATTTTGATCACTATCTTTAAAATAGAGTAATTACTAAATTAATAGTATTGCATTTGTAATTTACATATAAACTTATGCCACTTACTGTAAGAGGATAGGCACACTACAGTGTCTTACGAGAATTGTACGTCACTTTTGATTTGACAGTCTTGTCTTAAATAATATAATTTAAAAAGGGGTTTATTTAATGTGAGATTTGCTCATAATTTTATAGAAAACCACATTAAAATGTTGCACTCTCTGGGAATCCAACTAACACCTGACGCTTAGCAGTGGCGCTTGGTAATACTACACCAACAAACAACTCAAGCTATTTTTAATTATTTTCTTAAGTCGTAATTAAACGTTAGTGTTAATTTTTTTTAACCTAATGGCGGTAATCAATTTAGAGAAAGAATGTAACATTGAACGAATCAATTTAAATTCAGCACCAACCCTAAACATACACCCACAAAAAAAAACTACTTGCACAAAAACTTCTTGCACCAAATTCAGTAGAATTTTAACAACCTTGTCGCCATATACGTGGAAATTGATTGGTACGTATGTATGGTAAACAAAAAATATGTATCCTGCCATGTGCCCAATTACGTCGGCGATATGATATGGCTCGGCTTGCTGAGAAAGTGTTCGAGTTAATATATCGACGACCTTGCCACTAGTTGAAACGGCTGATGGTTTTTGTTTGTTTATTTTGTATAAACTTGACCGTTCAAATTTATGGTATCCTGGTAATTTGAGTTCGAAAGCGGAGTATTCGTTTTTCAATAAGTGCGTGAGACAATAACAGGCTGTGGTGATGATGAAATAGTCCAAATTCTGTTCCTAGAGAAGTTTTAATGTCACGAATTTATCAAGTAACATAACTTAAATCTTGAAAAATTTAGGGTGTTGACTTTTGATCCAGTGAACAAGGTCTCTTTTATAAGTTTATAGAATTTATAGTCACAACCCAACAGTAGGAAAAACTAGTATAAGTAACTAACTAACTATACTAGTTTTTCCTACTGTTGGGCACGGGTCTCCTCTCATTTAAGAGGGATTAGGCTATAGTCCAGGCTATCCTACAGCGGGTTGGCAGACTTCACATGCCATCGAGAAGATCTCTCAAGCATGCAGGTTTGCTCACGATGTTTTCCTTCACCGTTTGAGCATGTGATTAATACGCACATAACTTTTGAAAAGTCAGTTGGGTTTGAACTTGAGACGTTTGACATCTCAGTCCACTGGTCACACCACTAGGCTACCACAGCTCTCAAAATCTTTATGGAGTGCAACAAAGAATTTGAATTTGAATCATTGACAGTAATCTACATAATTATGTCCAACAAAGTGCTATAAGAAAGACAACAAAATATCCGCATTCATTTGTCTTTCGCCTCGCAATACCATTCGGCTATATTACTCTGGTACATTAACTTATCATGTGCTTAGCGTCAAGGACGTAGGTACTACATCCGTGAGTGGACAGCAGACACACAAACACGCAACCACTTGACACCTACATTTTTCAGTATACACGCGCACATAGAAACAAGTCAATCACCTACAATTCAACATGATACAATCATAATCATTTTAGAATAAGACACAATTTATATTACTAAGTTCATTCGAGTAGGAGTCGCAAATGCAACTATTGAGATTTTTTGTTTATAGGTATTATTTGGTCAATCGAAGTTTTAGATGTGTGCAGAAATGATTGCCTCATTGGGCTGCCTCCCAATAGGTACTATACCCAGGTTGAGTAATTATGTTGGCTTTTCTTTTAAATTGTCGCCGCAAAGAAAATTGCCGTCGAACGGTGAAAGTGCACCAGTACTAACGCAATAATCTTCTCTGCTCACCCCTCATACGGGCGTGAAGGTTATGCTATGTACCTACACATATGTTATATATGCAGTAATTATATGCAAAGTATTATATACTGCGTCTATTGTAAATTATCGAAGTAGTTTGGCGCGGCCCTGCGTCAAGGACGTCCCAGATCCGTGAACGGACGCGGCTGCCTACATACGCTTTATAAATAGACCGCTTTATATTTTGCGGCAATACCCATGCCCTTTTGTTTTTGTTGCTCGTATATTGCACTTAATGCCACTTCTTTTGCACTGTTGATGGGACCGGGAGAAAGTCGAAACGATAACAGAAATAAATATCGAAGGTCTGCTTCTAAATATAACTACATATATCCTTTCAACAAGATGCCAAGTTAAATAAGACTCACTGCTGATTTTGTGCCTTTTTATTTTGCCACTCAATAACATTTTAAGTCTATCGTCCCAAGTCTTATTTCGATAATCACTTCGACTCAAATTTCGACTTAAACTCGTGTCAGATTCGGTAGTCATTTCAACGATTATCGCAACTCATATGTATGATCTACCAGCTGGATGCAGGTGGCCCAAGACCGGTCGTTGTGGAAATCTTTGGGGGAGGCTTATGTCCAGCAGTGGACGTCCTCCAGCTGATATGATGATGATGATGATGATATGTATGATCTATGAATCTTTAACTTTTTGACTGAAAATACTGCGTTATTTCGCGCAGTGGTTCCATAACGAATACTTGGAAGCTTTGAAACTTCTGTTCGTCTTCACTATGTGATTGTTTTTAACTTTGTATTGTTGCAGATTTACACATATTGCTTTTTTCAAGGAAGACATTATTATACATATATTTATGAGTATTCTGTTATTCGGACCAAGGAGGCGAGTAATGGTGTTCCCTTCTGGCCCATAAATTAATGGAAAAGGATTACCATGACGTTATTGTAAGCTGTTTACAATTTGCCGAGACATGTCCAAGATATTGTTTAAATTCATTTACGAGGAAGTGGAACGAACTCAGTAATCAATTCAAGGTTTAGGTTTAGTTGCAGTTAAAATATAAATAAAAATATGTATATACAGGCCTATTTTATATTTATAGGATCGGTAGTCAGTAACATTAATCGATAATAGTTTTTTTTTCAAGCTAACGTATAAAATATCTGTGTTTTGTTAACTCAAATTTTTGGACAGTTTAATCGGAATCATCTAACGACTTTTTACGGATTTAACCGTGGTTTATTAATATTATTGAATCGTTCTTGGATCTCTTAAAGTCAGACTTAAATCAATATGCAGCGTAAAATTTGGAAAAAGGCTAGTATTCACAAATGTTGTTTTAATTATCATCATTGATCGATTTTTTTTCTCCGCCATTTATATCACATCAATAATAAAAACGAAAGAAAAATATATGCTTTAAGATTTTTAAAAATAAATCATTGATTCTTATCGGTCTCATAAAAACTTGCACATTAATGATCTTGAAACAATAACATAATTGCAATAAAAATAAATATCGTTGGAGTCCTATCGTTTGTTTACTACACGATAACGTGAATTAAATGCCATTGACACTGGTTACTAAGGAGTACTAATTACCTTCTGTAATGCATTATTCAATACGTTTATACTAGTTAGAACCGCAACGACAAAGTCCTATCATCTGGCATTGAAGTGCGCCTGGTTGTAGATCTCCCAAAATAATAAAGCTGTATGATCGCTGTTGTGCTCGTGCTTCCTTCAAAGTACCATTTCAAATCTTAAGCTATCATCATCATCATCACATCAACCGGTAGACGTCCACTGCTGGACATAGGTCTCCCCCAAGGATCGCCACGACGTCCGATCATGCGCCGCCCGCATCCAGCAGATTCAGCAGCGCCCTTTACCAGGTCGTCAGTCCACCTTGCCGGCGGCCTGCCCACACTCTCTAGAACCTTCAAGCGATGTGCCCTGCCCATCGCCATCGCCACTTGCGTTTGGCGATTCTTCGGGCTATGTCAGCGACCCGGGTTCTTCTACGGGTGTTAAGCTATAGTTGGATTCATATACATATACACTCAGGCCTTTTACCCTCAGAGGCTTCCCCCGTAAGTTTACTCACAATATTTTCACCTTCACCGTTTACCTTATAGTAGATTTTTGAATCGAAGTCAATGTTTGACTTCATTTGAGCTTATACCAGTAGGTACTTTACTTGAGCTATGGATCTTGGTATGAAGACATACAAATAGAGAGAGGAAGCAATAATAATAAAAAATAAATTTAATCGGGATAGAGAATTTAACGTTTTGTTTCACCTTGATTTTTAGTCAGTGTATATACATTGACACAAAAGTCTGAAATTGACAAAAGAAGCTCTGTCAGTACTTACTGGTGGTTTAAAAATGTTGGCATACAATAAGGTTAAATGTGATGTTTTACTCAATCGACTACATCATCATCATCATCCATAGTGTCCCACTGCTGGGCATGAGTCTCGTCTCATTTTAGAGGGATTAGGCTATAGTCCACCACGCTAGACTACTGAGGGTTGGCAGACATGACATGCCATCGAGAAAATCTCTCAAGCATGCAGGTTGCCTCACGATGTTTTCCTTCACCGTTTGAGCATGTGATAAATACGCACATAACTTCCGAAAAGTCAGTGGTGCCTTGGGTTTGAACTCGAGACCTCTGACATCCCAGTCCACTGGTCACACCGCTAGGCTACCACAGCTCAATCGACTAAATAATATGTAGTAAGATCGAATACATGAATGATTAATATAAAAAAAGTGTCGGCTGCTAAGAAAACTTTTGCCTTGACAGTGAACTTTACGATGACAACTTTCAGATTTTTATTACTACATTTTTCAATCTAGATCTTTACGAGATATCTGGTTCTGTTTTTTTTATACCCATCGTGCTATATGTCTGACCTTTGTAGCTTGATAAATATTTATATTCTACTAGATTTTTCTCGCGGCTCCGTCTCCGTAGAATGAGTATTTTTATCCAATCTGCGTCTTTATTTCATAAATTCTTCTTTAAAAAAATTATCGATTACGCATACTAACTTTCATCCCCTTTTTAAAGAATGTTTTCCTAGAAAAATTAACCCTATGTCCTTCCTTCTTTCCTTCACCATGCCAAATCAGTTCAGCGGTTAATGCGTGAAGAGGTAAGAGACACACACATATTCTTTCGCAATTACATATAGATTTATAATACGTTCCATTATAGTTGAAATAAATATACTACTACAAAAATTATTGATTTAAAATACAATGCATTCATTTCTTTTTTTATGACGTCGTAAAATTCTTTTTTTTAATTATTTTATTCATAGTCTATGTATTATTAATATTAAGTCTTTGATATAAATTAAATCGTTTCCACCTCCACGTTGATCATCGTCATCATCACCATTTGGTGTCCCACTGCTGGGCACGGGTCTCAGCTCATAAGGATTTAGCTATTAATCCCCCTCATTAGCCCAGTGCGGGAAGGCAGACTACACACGCCATTGAGAAAATCTCTCAGGCATGCAGACTTCACCATTTGAGCACGTGATAAATACACGTAACTTTGAAAAGTTAGTGGTAGGTTAGTCGTACCTTTACCTTACTCGAGTTCCTTGAGTTTACACTCCATTGATCAGCCCACTAGGACATCAAAGAAAATAAAATAAATATAAAAAAAGAACTCTGGACATTATGACACAGCGCCATCTAGTTCCGTAGTAAGCAATGAGACTTGTGTTACAGGTACTAGAAGCTTAATATTCTACATATATATAATTGTATTTTATAGCATTTTTATATTAAATAAAACTATAATGAAGCTCATATTGTTAAAATTCATCATTTAAATACTGTATCATCAATATGTTTACATTACGCAGATATCTCAGTCAATTAATATCAACGAATAAACGATATTATACCCTATCACTAGACCAATGAAATTGCTTTTACCATATCAATAGTTAAGCAATATTTTCTCATAAATCGTGATGTTGTGTCATGGATACAATTCAATTGTTGTAAACAGTATGAACTAAATTGTTGACCCAAATAGAATATAGTGACGACTAGTAAACAAAATATTACATATTTGTATTTACAATAGTTGTCTCGATGGAAACTGTTAGGTCTGTTAGGTCACACGCTGTAGGCTTTGCCCATTGGACGACTTATTCTCGTTTTCTCGTAAATTATGAAAAATATAGCTATTGTAGATCCTGGCTTACAGGAGTTGCAATAGTGGGGATTTAGAGTGGCGGGCATGTAAGCTATGATGGTCTTCTTGTAACTTCGTTTTATGAATCTCTTAACACCAGCACTGGCAACCTTACTTCTCACAGAAACATAACTATTATTATTTCACTGTGGTCTTCTGTAAGGCGGACATTCCCAGTCGGGCAGTTTAATTTCCGCAATCAATCGAGCCTACCCTACCTCTCTAAAATGAGAGTTTGAGCAAATTTTAGACAGAAACATAACATCCTATATATTCAAGCGTATTTTCTGTATACTACAAAATAATGTAGGATGGCATTAGTTGCATTTAAAGTTCCTTAATTTGCAACCGCTCAAGATAATGCATTAGGCACTGTTGAGGGTATTGTGAGATAAGGCTTTGGTATCATAATGGATATCTCTGAGTCAAGCCATTCAATGTAAACAAGCTTCTGATAAATAATAGCAAAAGTTGTGCAGATTTTATCATATGGTTGTCAGGATATAGTATATTCATAAAGAAACAGACAAAAATTGCATTGAAATAGTAGTATTTTGATATAATTTTAGTCAGAGAGCTGTGGTGCGGTGTGGTGCTTGTGGACTGAGCGTGCGGTGTGGTGCCTGTGGACTGAGATGTCAAAGTCAAAGTCAAAGTCAAATCGTTTATTTCAAATAGACCAACATTACAGGTGCTTTTGAATTGTCGAATTTAGTTGAATTTAGTTGTTTTGTTGATTTAGTCAATGTCTCGAGTTCAAACCCAAGGCATCGCTCTCTTTTCGGAAGATTATAATCGTATTTATCACATGCTCAAACAGCGAGGGAAAACATCGTGAGGAAACCTGCATGCTTGAGAGACTTTCACGACTGCATGTAAAGTCGGCCAACCCGCAGTAGGCTAGCGTGGTGGACTATAGCCAAATATCTCTTAAATGGGAGGATACTCGTACCTCCTGGAACAATGATGGGTTGATGACGATGATATTGTAAACCAGTATATTTAATTACCACATTTAACCTTTAAGGTTATTAAAATGATAGTACCTACGTACGTAGGTCCAATACTTTATCTTGTAAGAGAAAGTAAACAAAACTTTTCGCTTAGATAAACTAGGTGTTACAGGTTAAAATCTTGTTTTAATGAGCATAAATAAAACGTGTGACGTACTTGCAACAAAGTAACGTATGATCGTTACTATGCTACGTTTTAACTGCTTATACATGTCACTGTGACAAAAAATATACAACAACGTATCGACTATAACGTTATTTACCGCTCACCAAAAGCTTAAATATAGCGTTGCATTCATATATTTTTTTGTATTATTCGAATAACGACATGTGAAGTTTGCCAATAAAGAGGTTTTAACCTGTATAGCATTAATACAGGCTTGATAGTAATTTGACAAAAAAACCTTTAGAGAGCGAGCCTTTTGCAACTAACCGGGCACAAATCCTAAAGTCCAAAGAAGTTTAAGGAAAAACCCAATTATATTTGGGGTACTATTGGACACTTTCGACTTATAGACCAGTTTGATTCCAGTGTTACATAAGTGTGAAAAACTACTTGAACCAATACATATAGTCCTTTGTATATATTCATGTATTTATTTGTTGTTACTCAGGAAGGAAGAACGCAATAATAACACGATGCCAACTCACTTCTTTTGCTTTTTCAATTTTTTATATCTTGTCTTGTGGCTGTTTCGCGGTCGGTGCGCAGTAATCGTTGCGCAGTTTGCGCTAACTACGCGGCTTTTTGAAGGACATCGTAAAGTACAAATTGGAATATTGATACCTTAAATGGGTATCAGAAATAAACATACAATGAAAACATTTGTTATGCTTAAGATTAAAAGGCAGATAAGCTTGTGACATAAGAATGTAATTAAGGATTTAAGTATTGCTCATAAACAGATTACGCCGAGATAATCAGTTATCGTACCTACACACAGATGAAATAAACTCGACGATTTAAAGAGTATATCGATTTCTTAAACTTGCAATTATCATCGCGATATCTTTTGCAGCATCCATGGTAACTGATACGGGATCCGACACGTCGGGATTAAATAATATCAATACACCGCGATAAGATCCGTAAAAAGTAGTTTTTTATTTCAAGATTCAAACAGTACTTCAGAATCAGTCATCTACATTTTTGTACCATAATTTTCACAGGTTTAGATTTATTTATTTAGGGATTGGTTTATATATAGTCCAACATGTTAGCCTAATGCGGGGTGGCAGACTTCACGTACCCTTGAGAAAATCTCTCAGGCATGTAGTTTTATTTACGATCTCTCTTCTCGATCTCGATTACGATCCTTCAGAATATCGAATACCGAATTCATTTCGAATACCGAAATTCAGAAAAGATACCGAAGTACGTCAGTCGTGCTTCGGTCTAGATCTTTTAACATGGCAGTGACCACTTAGTACCTATCACTGCTTTTAAAAAAGATAACTCGATGCATGCAAGTAGTCGAAATAATAAAAAGGAAACTAGCCTTCTAAATGACAATTTTATTCTCACAACAATATCACTGACTTAAGTCTTCATGTGCTGATGGTGAAGGTAATGATCCCACACTGACCACACTGATCAGTGAAGAATGAAGGTAAGTATCGATAAGGTATTCTGACGTATTTATTATTTTTGTGTATCTATTATAACAATGTTGTTGGTAAATTGTCACATTGCGCACCACAAACGATAACATTATCATTCCGGTGGCAAAGTATTGGCTATTTGATAACCATTGATTACCACATAGCGATAACATACATATTTTATATTCATATTAAATATAGTTATTTTTTTATAAATATACCATCGAGCCGGTATTCCAAATCGATTAGGAGCATAATTGTGCAGCACGACTTCGCCAATAAGTATTGGCTGCTATTAAGAATTTTCCAGAACAATCCATTGAAAAGAAAATCGACTTTATAATCTAACCCAGGGCTTTACGCTCAGCAGCCACGCATTGAACCAGTACACCCATAAGTAGTATAGAAAGTTGCAATTTGATGAAAATAGCTTCCTAAAAATATTGATTATTTTTCAATACTCAATACTCAATACATTTATTGCACTCCACAAGTTACATAGATGTTACAATATAATTAAAAGAAACATGTGTGGGCCTTGTTGGGCACGGCAAATGTAGGAGAGAGGAGGAAGTTTTACTTCCCTTTTAAACTTTAGGTACATTATTTTATTTAATAATTCATATATGTACATTATTTTATTATACTTAATTGTTTATTTATTTAATTATTTTAGTTAATACAAAATAAAAGAAAGTATTTTTTGTATGATACATTATATTATAATTAACTATATATGTTTTTATTATTATTATTATGTATTTTTATATAATTATTTATGTATTTAAGTTTGTTTTATTGTTGAGTTAGTTCAATTTAATTTATTAATGTCGTGTTCATTTTTATATACATTTATCATTGAAATATTCATTTATATGGTAGTAACATTTATTTAATAAAATTTCTTTTAGTTTTTTTATAAATATTCTGTCTTTATCTTCATTTTTTAATCGTAGGGGTAGTTTATTGTAAATTTTTATTGACATAACATACGGGCTAGAAGAGTGCATAGTTATACGGGAGCTTGGTAAGTTTAACCGGTTTTTATGCCTTAATCTCTGATTTGTATCTTGTCGTTTTGTGTAAAAGTTTGGATGATTTCTAACAAACTTGCATATTTCTAAAATATACAAGCTAGGCAACGTAAGTATTTTGTGCTCTATGAAGTAGGGTTTACAGCTATCAGTATCTTCTATATTTACAAGTATACGCAGTAATTTCTTTTGGAGAGTAAAAAGTGATGGTGTATCTGTACTGTTTCCCCACAGAGTAATGCCATAACTGAGCCATGCGTACGCGTAAGCGTAATAAGTGACGAGTGCGGTTTTGAAGTCTGTGGATTTTTTTACTTCGCGGAGAGCATAAGAGAATTTAGCTAATTTTGATTTAATATTGTTTAGGTGTGATTTCCAATTTATATGGGTATCTATGTTTAGGCCTAGTAACGTAAAGCTGTTAACTACTTCTAATTGCTGACCTTGAAACGCAAAATTTAATTTTAGCGGCGCTTTTTGTGGCGGATGGAAAGTTATCAATTTGGTTTTTGAGTAATTTATTTCTAAGTTGTGTAGGTCCATCCAGGATTTTGTATTACTTAAGAGAGCTTCGAGTTAGTTATTTATATTTATATTGTTATGGCATGATACTAATAGGGAGATGTCATCTGCAAATAAAACGCAGGGTCCGGGTATGTTTTTTGGTAGGTCATTGATATACAAGAGAAACAGTAAACAGCCGATGACACTGCCCTGTGGGATGGAGGCGTTGATAATTTCCTTGTTAGAGCGTATGCTTTGGATTTCTTTGGTGGTGTGGTTAAAGAATTCAATTTCGAATATGTGCTCTCGGTTTAATAAATAAGATGTAAACCATTTATGTGCTTCACCTCTGATTCCTATTCCGTTTAGTTTATTTAGCAGGATATTATATTGGACTTTGTCATAGGCCTTCGTCATATCTAGCAGTATACCTATTGCGTATTCCCTATTGTTTATGATGTTGAGCGCTTCCTGTATATATTTATATACTGCTAGAGTAGTCGACCTACTTTTTCGAAAGCCATTTTGAGCTTCGTCAAATAATACTGCGTATAAATTCAATAACTACTGCGTTCTTGAGAAGGATATAATAATGTATTTTACATGAAGTTATTTTGTTTCTACACTAGGCAAGAGAGAGTTGTTTCCTAACAATCAACCGTATTTATTTCCCTAAGGTCCGCGGTACAAGAAATTGGTCCTGTGAACCGCGTTCAATAAAAAACAAAACAAAAGCTGCAAATATTTATAAGTTACATAGTCTACACTGTTATTTTGTAATTCATGGATGATGTAAAGGAATCATCCGGATTAATAAGAAAAATATTAACATGGTGCAGGTAGTACAGAGTCCGCAGTACTCGTAAATCGTGTGCTTGCATGACAAGATGTATGTATGCGAACGGAGAAAAAATAGTATGTAGGGATTGTGCGTGGTGCGTGTATGTATGTAATTCACCTCATACAATATCCTTTCTTCCTTACTTATTAATATTATAAATGTGAAAGTGTATCTATCTGTCAGTCTGTCTGTTACCTCTTCACGCTATAACCGCTGAACTGATATAAATAAAATTTGGTAGAGATAGGTCACGGTAAAGGAAAAAAGATTTTTATCCCGGAAATCATCCCTAAAAAGGAAGTAAAGGGGGGTGGAAGTTTACTGATAAAATTACTAACTTTACGTAGACGAAGTCACGGGCAAATGCTAGTACAAAATATCTGTAAGAACTTTTATATCAATATAAACATCACATATATCGATATATTGTAATAAACACGTGCATTAGTAGATACCCACACGTGTTTTGAAGATTGTATCCATGATCTCTAGATGGAGATAATGTTTTTATCCGCCTCCCAACATGGTAGATAGCATGAATCTTAAGCTAAGGAAATGTGTCAAATAAATAATAATAACATAAAAAATATATGTTTTTTTGGTCCTTTAAAAATTTACGGCGATGAAATCCATTTCAAGTAGTGTTATTCCAATATTCTGTCCGCGTAAGTATAAGGATAGATTAGCAAGTAATTACAAAGGTCTCTTACAAAGAGGTCAGGTTGTATCTCCAAAGCTATTTAGCTAACTGATTGAGATAACTTGTACCTCAGTCTTTAAGTAAAAACGTCTACTTAACACTTTAAAAAAATGACAATTTTTTACGATTTTAAATAATAAGTATATTGTGGACATTGACACAGCACCATCAAGTTCCGAGCTAAGTAACTAGGCTTGTGTTACGGATACTAGAAGTGTCATTTTTATTTATTAGAAAGTTATAAAAAATATATATTATTGTGCTATTATAGACTAATAATCTAAATCGGGCGTCCCACAAAATCTCGGCCATGACTTTAAAACGTGCACTGATAACAAAGTGATTTGATAACGTACACAACTGATAAGGGACCAAGTGGAAAGTGTTATTTGGTAAACAAAACTGTTACAATGACATACCTATTAAATAAGCTAAGGCTGTGGAATTTTTCACTGTTATCAGTTATAGATTAAGATATTCATTTAGATATGGTATCATTATGAAGTTCAAGTTCGTGTAGTCTGCGATTGTCAGCTAGAAACTTTATACAGGTGGTGAGATGTATTTTTACAGTACCCCGACATATTTTAAGTCATATACATACACCAATAATACTGCTCGACCTGTGAAATCTAACCTATGGCACGTTTTTGATCACTTCATTACATTTTAGAGAAGACATTTAAATTGTCTGTCAAGATAGCAAAGAACTTGAGGTATTAATTTCATGATATTACTTTAAGGCAGTAGTACTCATTTGGACCTCGGCAGACCATTGTAAAGAAACTATAGCGCGATGCAATTCGACGCCAACGCCATCTAGTTACGTGAGCGACACTAATAAAACAAATATTTAACAAGCTACATACTACTACCCACGAACTTCTCCAGATATTTTTTCACAAGTTCAAATAAAAAACAACTAGTGTTCGATATTGTACCAGTTTTAAAATGGTCAATATAACTTTATAGTAGTATGAAGGTCGCCTTGCTCACTGGCCTTGATAATACCTTTCCATTTCAAAAGTTCTGTACCTATTATGAACATTTTTATAATGATTAGTATATCTTTCTCAAGTGCAATATCTTGTTTTGACCTATATATGATGAAATATTTGACATAAGCATTAGATAAATGTTGTAATAATAAATCACAAGATAAGCTAAAACTGCCAGTTTTTTTGCAGTTTCGGCTTATTCTGTCATGTTATCGTATTGATTATTATCAACTGTTATACTGTCCTACTTTTGGACACGGGTCTTCTCAGGTCTGAGTTTGAGAGGGGTTAGTGTGGATTTGGATATTGAGGAAATTCTCAGTGACAGCTTGAAGTTTCAATTTGTGCCTAATTAATCGATTCCTATTATATAGGACCTAATATATGACGACAGTGGACGTATATCAGTATACATTTGCTTTACCGTTGGAGTACGTGATGGTGATATGTTTAAAAAAATATATCTCTCATTGTCAATATGATTTCACAAATAAACCACAAATATCTGCTTTGAATGTTCGCCTTGACTGCAAGCGAAGTGATACGCGCCAATAGCAATAGAGACTAATGTATATCGGTCAGTGGCCTATGCGTTACGTAATAGCACCCGTGCTAATACTTGTGATACCTACCCGTGTTAATTGCACAATACTACAGTAAATAGGTGATAAGAATGATGGTCTGAGCCAATCAGGGGCCGTATGGTTTACGACCCTATTAAACTTAACCTGTGTATTAGTTACAAAATATTTACATTTATGCCCTGATGATGAGAAATGACGATTTATATTCGTCAAATTATAAAGTGCCGCATTGGTCCTGATTTTGATTTCCAGTGAGAAAATTCAGCTATTGGCTTTTTGTATGAAATTCTCAGTAGCAACTAGGAAGGTTAGATTTGTGCAGGTACTGCTATCTCGGCTCGACCCATATTGGATGAAACCTAAAACATACCGGCAAATTGTTTGCGTAAATCTCTGCCTAACCATTTAGGAATACAAGCGTAATGATATATTTTGAAATAATCTATCTTTGAAAAACATACATTGACATTAGTATCAATTTAAAAGATCAGACGACTATACAATTAATCAAAGGTAGGTATTAGGAGAAATAAGACGTTAGAAATTCAATAAGGAAATAAAAACGGAAGGTAACTATAGTTTAATTGTATGCATTTAATCAATTAATTAGAATTATGTCTAGCGTGACATATTTAATGTTAATACGCCAAGACCAACATTCCATTGATAAAATAAAACATGCCCAAAGTATAATGAAAAAAAAAGGTGGCGACATAATTAACCACTAGCCTTCAGGTCCTTTACTAAAATAAACAAAATTAGCTCTTATTATCCGTGTTACTGAGTTTATTTTGGTAAAAGAACCCGTGACCTCGGGAACTGAGTTAAGTTACTATGAAAGTTGATACGAAACGACGACTTTCGAACGACAAAGGGACAGGGTATGCGATACGCAAATTTTTCAAGGGTCAAAAATTGTAACTCTATCTCGAGTTTTCATCGCGTAGGTACCGTTGTTTACTTTGTTTTGTAAACTGGTCTTTAGGTCCGAAATTCTGTATTGGTAAGCTACACCAGATAATAGTGTACTTTTGTACTTTTTATGTCCTGTACGCTAAGTATTATGTTAATATTACCATGATTCGTTTGAATTTATAAATATTATTATTTAAAATCTTGTCCTTATAGTCGAATATATGTTCAATATACAACATACGTGTTTAAATGAATTTCTGAATTAGATCTTTAGAGTCTAATTTTGGCTCACAAATCATAAATACGTGCTCGTTACTACGAAAAATACCAAAAGTACGTCTACCAGGCGCCTAAAACACATGACTAACTGCTGCATCATAAGTCACGTTTCTTTTTTAATTGCTATTCAATAATAAACTTTATTTAATAAAGTAAACAGACTAATTTCCCAGATCAACCCAATTAAGATACAACGTTCTAAATAGGAATCTAATTAGGCGCTTTGCCAGACATCTAGAAAAAAATATGACCAATATACACAGATCTTTATGCGTTCATCATTATTGTCCCAGTGTATCCCTATTTGTATTCAGGAAAGGGAGAGGTAGGAGGTCAACTTTGGGTGGTCACAGGGAAATATGGAGTTGGTTACACGGAGTAAAATGTTAGCACTGAATGTATGCGTGCAAAGTTTTGAACACTGCGCCAAAATATTGTAGTAAGTTCTTTAATAGACAAATCACGAGGTTTATGTTGACTACTGTTTTTAGCTCAATTGTAAAGCCAATATATTTGCTAAAACATTTATGTACGATGGTTAAAGTCAAAGTCAAAATATCATGTATTTAAAGCAGGTCAAATTCAATTGGTTCTTTTTGAACATCAACAATCAAGACAGCCCCCAAAAACACTTTAAATCGTGTTTCAAATCCATTGTTATCCGGTAGTTCCCTAACTACCTATTACAAAACCAATTAATACATGAATTTAGTTAATATACTTAGTCTCCAATTTTATTAAGATCGATTTGAAGCAACGACTAAAGTAATTATTTTTAATAGGTATCTATTTAATTACTTATTTATCAAATGTGGGGAGGTACTATTGGTAACATCATATGATATCATTATTATTGTGTTATTTATAGATAATACAATAAAACACTATCTCATTAAAATTATAAAGATACAAACATATAAATTACGTATGTTATTATTATTAATATTAACTTCTTTATACAAAGAAGTAATTTCAAAATCAAAGTCAAATGTTTTTATTTCAATATTAGACCAATATTACGGGTACTTTTGAAATATCGAAACTATTGGTACATAGAGTTTTAATGACAGTAAAACATCATTAGTTTTCTTCCTTATCTCTTATTTAATTTTCAAACGACGAGAGAGAGAGAAACATGAGAGCGATGATGCCCGAAAGGTTATCTTAATGACATATGAATTCTACCAACTCGCAATAGGCTAGCGTGGTGGACTTTAGCCTAATCCCTCTCAAATGAAAGGAGACTCGTGCCCAGCAATGGGATAATAATGAGTTGATGATGAATACACCGCAATAAAATTCGTAAAGAGCAAATGTATAAGATATTAATCCGTTTGTTGTTTCGTTATTCGTCAAAAAATTAACCAAATAAACAGATGCATGTAATCAGTTATCTAAATATTTGTAAACAATAGAACAGCTATATAAAGATTAAGGTTATCGCAATACGAGATAATAGTTTTCGTGTTAAGATTTCAGTGCATATTCAATTTTACAGCGATTTCACAACGTACACTGACTGATATGGCCTTAGGCAAATTTAATTTAGTTAATTGGATAGTTACTGGTATAGTTACTGGCTACCTTATTCCTTATCTGCTTAATTTGTTTAGGAATTAAATTCCTTCTAGTGACTTCTAAGTGTGAATTAAACCTTATCTATATCTGTAGATATAGATAGGACTTTATCTAGACTTATTGTAACTGGTATTATTTTTAGCAAAAAATAAAAATTAAACTAAAAACATCATTCGTTTTTTAAATCTTCCAAAAAAGGTTTTTTGTATTATTGAGCCAAGTTCAAATTGTATTAGATTTTATACGACTGCAATATATACATTACATTTATGTATATGAAGTTTATTTATACTAGATCGTAAAATATATAAATGACAATTATAACTTCACGTACATATGTACGTGACATAATCATTTATCATCAAGTTAACTATTCTGACGCCTATAAGAAAAAATGCCTAACTAAGTCTGTAGAAGTTAGTCCTTTGCTAATTGGTAAACTTAAATTAATAAAGCGAAAATGTAAAGAAAACACGCTGTAGTATCTTTTAGTAGAATTAACATTTTCCTCACAGGATGAAGGTATCCGTAGCTTCCAAAGTCACCTCCTAACCTAATTTAGTTACGTGACAAACTTTGAAGCGGAAAACTTAATTAAAAATTACTTCGTTTAAATTCTTCTTATTAAAGAAAAAGATAAAAGTTTGATACAATTAGTTTACCTGTCTCACACAGCTCATAACTTTCAATGTCAAATACCAGGGATGAATTTCAATGTTACCTGTAACAAATTAATGAAATTAATTATTTTATTCACTGCTGATTTGTCTTTGGATAAAAGGACCAGATTGGTTTGACTAGACAGAAATGTGTTGCTGGGGAGTCAGTTGCGCCGCTTCGTCTTCCCATAAAAACACTAGGAAGAGGTGAAGGGCGGGCGTTTTTTGGGGCTATCCACGTCAAAAAGCCAATTAAATTTAACCATTTTATTTTGACTTTTGGCATTAAGGACCAAGTTTTTTTAAGAACAACTTTACAAATGAGACTCAATGGTTGATATCTTTAGTCTGTACCTTTATCTAAATAATATATTGTTAAAGTAATAAAAATTATCAGTTAGAACGGAAAAGACGTGAACCGTTCAATATTTTTTATTTATCATTAAGGGTTATTTTCTTTAACAAGCAGTCATAGTCTACCAAGCGGACTAAGTGTAGGTTGGCGGACTTCAAAGACATGCAGGCATACAGTTCTCCTCACGATGTTTTCCTTTACCATCTTCGCGAGAACCTTATAACGAATACACACATGTTTGAAAATGTCAAAGGTTGCAAACCTTGGAATTAAACTAGGCCATCAAATACTGCCAGAGCAATAAATCAAAGTAGAATTAGAAAATACGTAAAGAAAAGCTCACATTTTTGCTCTGTAGTCTGTATTACTAACGATCAATAAATACACCCAGTCTGTAAGAACCCTAGAGGAACCCAGATTAAATTTCACTGAAGCAATTTGGAGTTCCAAGGTTAATTAATAAATAGGTAGGCAGTGAATACCTTCACCGTACCGCAAGTAATCACGTTTCTGAAACGCAAAAAGAATCCTAAAATTGCCTTTTTTACGAAGCCTGTTTACATTGTACAAATGTCCTCAAATTGTTATTATTTTAGCAGATTGTTATTATTATTGTAATTTTTTAATATTTAGAAAAAAGCAACTCGGGCGAACAATGTTTAGAATTAGGTACCTCACTTGTAAATATATAACAAAATATACCTCATCTCATAGTATTCCTATTCCTCCCATTCACATTTTGAAAACCCTTAGAGTTTCCAAAATGCGAATGGGATACTATCGCCAAAATAATAATCAAAAATAAATGTTAAATTGGAGGAGATATCTCAACACACACTTTAAATTGCAACTTCTTCCTTCCTATAAAGTCTAACCGACTTTATAATGGATAATGATATATCATTTGTAAACACGCAATTGTATAACTTTTACCTTGCTCACCCCCTTCACAGACATTAATTAGCGTGATGATAATAAATGAAACAGGAATATAAGTGAATGGTTCAACACTCTCTGGACAGTAAATAATGCACAACTAGTTCACCCTAATCAATTATAAACCTTACTTACTCTCACAGCATAACAAAACAATCGACCTTTAATAAAACGATAAAACCTTCGTTGAACCGTAAGAGAATAAATACTGCCAAACTTCCGAAACAAGTTAAAAATAACTAAAAACAACAGAATATTTGAAGTAAATAATAGTTTAATTACTCCAAAAAATAATTGGAAGCTTTTTACTTAACGAAGCGTTACTAGGAAATCATGAAATTGGAAGTGGCCGCCAAATGTGTAGAAATATTATCAAAATTGGGCGTTCGTGGGTTTCGTATTTATCTAAGATTTCCTGCTTCTGTATTTCTATTTCATTAAATCCATCATTTATATGCAATTTTCAGTAGCAGCTCGGAGATTGGATTCTTGGCCGGTTGATGGCAATAGGTTTGCCAAAATGTGGGTGCACATTAGTACACTTCTGCATTAGCCTTCGGGGATAACAGGCGTTGCGAATAAGAGCGATGGTGTGTATGTAAATCATGGCAATCGGGGGTTCGACAAATTCCTCAACGTTTTAGTGATAGAAGAGAGATATTTTTTCTTACAACAAGAAATTAAAGTATTGTGTACAATAAAAAAAATGCACAAGTCGTTTTGAAATGAAGACTTGAAAATAAATGCATCCTATTTTTAAACTGTTTTAAACTGCAATTTCTGTTCATTTAAAAATAGTCCTCATTTTAAAAATAGCTCGCAAATGTCGCTGTAATTAAGGTACCGGCTAGTGTACTTATTATACAATTAGTTGTAACATTAATCCATTATGCAGTGCACACCGCGTTTTATGAAATAAAAAAAAGGGCTGAGGCGAGGCATTCACGGAACTTCTATACGCCCACAGAGCTTCAAAGTTTGAACGGCATTACGGTAAATAATACCACCTAAAGGACGTAGGAGGTTTTCAAAAATGATATTAATGGACGCACGGCGTAGAAGGTTTGACAAACGTCTTGTTTACCGTTTTTTTGGTTTATGCATGTATTTTTATTTTTTTTGTCTTAATGTTTAATGTTCTTTGTATTCGATATTAATATTTATTTCTTTTGGTAAAAATGTCCCCAGTATATTTTGTATGTATCTTCAATTATTGTAATTGGTATGTATACCTTTTTAATTTTAATTGAAGTAAATAAATAAAATAAATAGATCAATTTACCTTCCTTTTATTGACCCATAATAGATATTCCGTTTGAGAAAGTTTACGGGTCGATAGTCGACTTCTTTCGACTCCAAACAATGATAATAATGACAAGTACTTTTTATTGATTTTATCGTATTAAATTCATCACCAACTCATTTACTGTCACCGTGCTAGGCACGGGTCTCGTTTCATTTAAGAGGGATTAGGTTATAGTCCACCATTAAGCTAGCCTAATGCGGGTTGGCAGACTTCACACGGTACATTATTTAATCCCGACATATACCGACTCTTTACAGCACCCATGGCCACAGATAAACGAATGTGTTGGTCGTCTTGATTTTATAATTACCAACACCTACCTACCTAGTATTAAGTGATTTTAAACTCACCAGTAACGTAATTTCATCTCAAAACATTTTCTATCATAAGTTCAGGCCATATTGAGCTTAATTTTAATTGAACCGATTTTCAATTTGACCTCTGCTTGTTTCACTTCGCTAGGGAAGAAACATCTTTATCAAATCGCCCAACCTCGGGCATGTAATAAAGTCCAATTTGCGCCGCACCCACCGCTAAGTTAACGTCTTTATCTTAAATTCTGTCTGAAATACTTAAGGACCCGTGACCCACTAAAAGTATTAAAGCTTTGTTTCAAAGTGTCATCAATATTATGGATAATATTTTTAAGAAGGTCAAAAGTTAGACTGGAGTGTTTTTTCCTCGTTAAATTATCTCCTCTCGTTTCTGCCACACAGCAGATTTACTTATCTAATACTATTTTACGACATTTACTAATATCATATTATTACTAATTTTGTTAGGATTTGACGTTAGATATTACTACGGTAGATGAAAAATTTGTAACATGTGTATGCGGCAATATGTAGGTAATACGGCATAACAATTTATGAAAAAATAATGATTATGATGGTATTGTTTAGAAATAGACTTCATACCTTTAAAACTAAAAAAAGGTAAAACTGTATGAAGTTATTTTTTGCTTTTTAGTTTTTGAAGTTGGTTTTCCTTTTTTTATTAAAAAGTTAATTTATTTTTTTCTTTTTAGTGTTGTATATATTAAACTTTTCATATCAGGTCAATCTAATAGCCTGAAAGAATACAACTATCGATCCATATATACTTATAATTATGAAAGATTTTCCCTTGAACTCCTAACCGTTGAGGAGTTGTACCTTCCATCATCAGATCATTACATGAGATGGTGATTTTCAAATGCAAATACTTGAACAGCTTTGGAGAATACATGTAAATGTAATAAATGCCTATAACTGAAAGAATATTCTTTTAACTCCTAACTGTTGAGGAGTTCTACCTTCCACCATCAGCTCATCAAAATCAAATGATGATTATCAGACGCAAACACTGGAACAATTTTAGTAAATATATTGAAAACGTGATAATTGCCTATAAAATTTGAGGGTTGCCCTCGATTTCCCTGGGATCCCATCATCAGATCCTGATGTGGTCTCAATGGGACCATCTGTGAAGTATACCCTTTTAAACAAAAAAAGAATTTTGCAAATCGGTCCAGGCGTTTTTAAGTAATTCGTGAACATACATAAAAAAAAAAAAAAAAAAGATTCCGACGAATTGAGAACCTCCTCCTTTTTGAAGTCGGTTAAAAAATATGTACGTAGTATATCAACCATCTAGTTTCTTTAACACAAACCTCGTTGCTTAGCTCAGAACTAGATGGCGATGTGTATGTATATCCAGATATAGTTATTTAATTATGCAATAAAGATTTATTATTTATTTATTATCGTCTTTTACACACAACCTCAGTGCATATTATGTTCAATTCCGGACACCACACCAAGAGCTCATGCAAATATTTTTGTTTGGTCAATTCATTTGGTGGTCAATATACACAATTAAGTTAGTCACAGTAATAATTATGTGGTTACAACCGAATGCATAAATTCGCAAAACAATATAAATTGTTACCAGTTACCGCATATATTATACATTTATGTTTAACAGATAATATTCATTCATTATATTTCAATATTCAATATTCATTATATTATTATATGAAGTATTGTTCAAAAATTGAGCTGTGGCAGCCTAGTGGTGTGACCAGTGGACTGAGATGTCAAAGGTTCGACTTTATGAAATTGTGTTCGTATTTATCATATTCTCGAAACGAACTAGAATGAAAACATCGTGAGAATCTTGTTTGACACAAGTTTGACAGACCCTCTCGGTGGCGTATTTAATTTGCCAACTCGCTCTAAGCTGGCATGGTTGATGGTTTAATCTCTATCTCTCCCAAATGAGAAAAAAACTCAAAAATTCAACAAATCAGGCGGATGCCTCGGTGGCTCAGTTGGCAGAGCGTCTGGAAAACTTATCCAGAAGACGCAGGTTCGAATACCGCCTGAGGTTGAATTTTTCGTTCTTAAAAAAAAATTTTAAAACTCAAACTTAGCAGTGGATCAGTTAATGATTTAAAAACGAAAAATCTCTAGTACTATATATTTTATATATAATAATTTACTGCATTAGTATACACCTTTACACACAATTACCATACGACACAAGCATGACACCACTTAATCTTGTTAATACCCAAAATCCTTTCTATCATAAACTGTGCCTTCTTAATGACGTAAGCAGACATCCAAAAACCCGTAAATTAAACCCATCCAATACCAACAATAAATAATAGATAGCGGATACCGTTCCTTCCAGATTAAAGGAAGGAACACAGAACATAACTCATATACACGATGAGGCATCTACATATAATATCGTACTTGAATAGAACGTAGGTGTTGAATGAACGCGTGGGCAGACAGAGGGGGATGGCGATACGGATAAACGGTAAGTGTAAGCGGGACGGGGATAGGGGTGGTGGGTGGCCGCCTACGCTCGACGTTGAATGGGTGACGCAGGGCTGTTGCTTCGCCGGTTTTCACGTTATTATTCTGTGAAACGCAGATGCTCGCTGATTAGTGTAAATAGAAAACAAAATACGGCTATAAGTCACCAAGGAGGATTTTCTTGTCAACATTTTTATGAGTGACTCGAAATCGTACTTCGACTTGAAATCGTATATGTAATAAAAGAGTAATACAGTACTACTATTTTTTTTTCTATACGGAAATTACGTTTTTTCATGCCTTAGCGTATACTACATATTTCAAAATTAATTTTGCACCTTGATATTCCTATAGTTACAGGAAAGTTTACCCTATCTCAGCCTATCCATTAATTTCTTTCAATATTTGCTTAAAATTTAAATATTTTTCACATTCTGTACATTCTATATTATTTCTTCTTGCAGAATACATACATGAGTTAAATAACAAATGGCGACTGAAATAGTAACCCAGTTATTGATGTTCTTAACTCTCGTAGAACGCTGCGTAGCTTACTACGTAGGTGACGGCGTAGCTGCGTAGGACTTGCTACGCTTTCATTAATGTTGTCGCTACGCAATGCATTTTCTTTCTAAGTTATACGTTAGAGCTTTTTTTTTGAGTTCATTCGGTTATAGTTAAGGGGTTCATGGGTAATATATTTTTATGATACTAGTAAATGTGGAAATAATACTGCCTGTCTGGAACCCTATAAACGGCCACACTAAAAAGGTTGTAATTAAATAAGTCAGTTATTAAGTCATTTTATCCCAGTATATAATTTTGTTTATGAAGGGCTAAATAAAATCTGTAGAAAATATGAAACAATTGTTTAATGATTTAAATTCTACATTGATATTATTTTGATCCCGATGTTGCATGATAAATTTGAAGCCAATTTCAATAAACATTGTAAGGAGACAAAAAGGTTAAGATAATGATAATATTATTGAATATCAGAGGCTGTTAATTATAAATGGGTTGATTATGAACTGATCAGTTCATAATCAACCCTCATATGGTATTCTGTGACGAAGATTAGGGGCAATAAGATTAATTATACGTCTCTAAGCTAATGCTCACCAGATCTCTGCAGAATATATTATTGTTATTTTATTATATTAATCAATATACAGAATAAAGATCGTACGTGCCTCAGAGAGCACGTTAAGATGTCGATCCTAGGTGATAGACGATTTGAGGACACTTTAATTATTCATATTTAAATCTTTTTTAGTATTTAGTTCATTATTTCCTAATTAACGACCTCTGAGAAGAAAAGCTTCATCCAGATGTTTTTGTTTACAATATGAGTCCAACAGTATAAGTCAAAGTATTAAATGGTATTTTAAAGAAACCAGGATAAAAATAGTAGTGGCCTAATCGCTCTCAAAATGAAACCGACCGGTTACCGACTGCGAATTCAAATTACGAAAATATCATGGCTATAATAGCTTCGGTGAAAACTACTGATATCTATTCAGTCTCATGGGTGTCATAGTGGGCTATCCCACTATGACACCCATGACCCAGGATGGGTTTATAACGAGTAGCAAGCAGCATTAACTGCATTACTTATCCATTTGTATAGAGTAAGAATTAAACTACTAAAATAAATCCATATCATCTATGTTCTAATTTGACGACCCAATTAGCCCAGCGTGTTATGTGATCGTGTGATGAGCATAAACATTTGTATCCGAGTCATGGATGTATCTATGTATAACATGTATGTATTTACAAAAAAAAAAGTATATAAGTAGTACATCAACCAACTAGTATCCGTAACACAAGCCTCGTTGCTTAACTCAGAATTAGATGGCACTATGTCATGACGTACAGACATATATTATATTATTAAGGTCGAAATCTGATTAAACAACATAACATAATATTACCCTAGATGTTATCCTACATATCATTCACACGTAACTAGTATCTATCTTATAAATCTACCTGTAGACTACATAATCGCCAAAACCGTTGAGATAACAAAGTTTGTGGGCCCAGATAATGGAATTACAAGCACAGGTGTGATACCTGCTAAGTCCGACGCCCACGGGTCCCACCGGTTATTTTAGCAGAATATTTTACGATTTATGTAAAAGGATAAACGACTTAGACTACCTAGAAATTTTTAATGGCAAAGGTATATATGGTCCCAGAGAAAATAGACTGAAGCTTTTAATTAGAAATAAAGAAGAAGAGAGAATTGTCCGACGTACCTGTGAAGTTATAGTATAATATAAAGGTATTTTGTATTTATTTTTGTCACCATAAAACCAATCAAGTAAAAAAAAACTGAATCAATGGAAGACGACTTAAGTCTACGCACTGAAGTGATACTTTCCAGAAAGGAAATATCAATTATCCGGATTTTGGTCCTCTCTTGTAGAGAAAGGACCAAAATTGCGGACAGAAGGACTATATTCCGGAGGGTTTTAATTATTATCTTGTAATATTTGTTTATCTTAATTATTTTAGGCAAATTTACAGATACACCAACATATGGCCAGTTAAAAGTTCAATATTGTATTGATGAACAATACATGGACATAACATACCATCACGCTTGTCATTCCCGAAGTGTTAGACAGAGGTGTACTAATGTACAACAAAATTTTGGCGGTATGTTTTAGGTGCCATTTTATAGGGGGTGAGCCTATTACCATCAACCGGGCACGGATCCATACTTCGAGCTGCTACTGAGAATATCAAAGAAAAACGCAATAAAAGTTTGCTCAATCTGGGAATCGAACCCAAGACCTCGTGCTATCAGCAATCCTACTTGCTCACCACTCGACCAATGAGGCAGTTGATGAAATTAAATAATTCACAGCTTTCAATCATCAGAAAAATCTGATGCATGCTGTGACACCTTAAACTGTTGTGCATTTAAGTCAATTGTATTAATTTTATTCTAGATGTAAGAAATAATTTAACAACTACTGGTTGTCCAAATAAATAAATAAATAATATGTCCATCATGGAATTGCAATGCACTTGATGAAATAAAGTTTATAGTAGATTTATATTCGTTTTATGAGGACCACATGTTACTCAAGGCCAATTTTACCCTATCAGACTCTGTCGATACGGATCCAAATTACGGTAATACATTTTGTAAAAGGTAAGGTCAAAGGTCGATGGGGAATAAAACATCTAAGAAATTGTACCAATATAATATATAAAGATGTGAAATGAATAAATAAATATATCCAGACAATATTACACGAGGCTTGTGTTACGGAAACTATCTAGTTTTCGTAACCAACCAACCAACCATTTGGTTGATACAGTTGGTACAGTACTGGGATTCGAAACCAAGACCCTTAGTCTTGGGTTCAAATACCAGTACTGTACACAGAAGGTAGCCTTTACCACTGCTACGCTTATTAGGACGAAGAGAATCTAAATGTAGAAAGATTTTACTTTTTTAGGTTAATTAATGATCTAGTTTCTCGTCGAATAATGTATTTCTTTGTACATTACATTTCCCGTTCAAGTTTAACTCTAACGCTTTATACTAGACTAAAGACTGTCACTAGGTATTTAACTGCTATTTAACCTACTTACTAACATGGACATATCACGCCTTAATTACGTAATAGTTAGTTATGAAATCAAAATGTTGCAAATAGTCCACAGTGTCAATCGAAATAAATAACCTGATAATATAAAAAACTCAAGTCTATCCAAAGCAATAATATTATGTTACCGAAATGCGATTATTGTAGAAAATAATTTATGGAGGATACATTTCATTCTCAAATATAAACGAAACGAAACTTGAGTTTAATAAAACTAAATAAGATGTTACGATATCTTGTTATAAATAAATAAATTGGGAATGTCTGCAACACTTAATGCAGGGTTTATGTATTTTCAAATGTAACAATTTTTTAAGCATATTATCTGAAAACTACATATATGGAACAATTTGTGACTAAAACCTATCTGCTATCACTAAGCTAACTGCGTCATTGCTTAGAGCTCACAATAACAAATATAATTGCCAAGCCTGAAATTCTGGATTGGATTCCCATGCAGGGTAAAGATTTTTTTGATTTTTCTATGACATTCTCACTAAGTAGCAGCTCAAAGTTTGAATTATTACCCATTTAATAACAATTGCATATTTCGAAATACGGGCGTAATTTAGGCGTTAATGTCCCATTGTTGGACACGGGTCTCCTCTCATTTGAGAGGGATAACATTATAGTTCACCACGTGGGTTGGCAGACTTTACATGCCATCGACAAAATCTCTCAAGCATGTAATTGCAGGCTCTCAATATGTTTTCCCAAACCACCAGGCTACCATATTATGTTGTTACGTTTATATCTAAACTTAACTAACTTAAGTTTATAATTAACCGACTTATCACAATCAGTTTTGTGTCTACTGATCTCATTTCACGCTTCTACGTATCGAGCCAATCTCACGGCTTGACTAATAAAGGACAATAGGGGCTCTAGCTCTCCACATATCATGTCAATTGTAAACTAATTAATTGCTCCATTGAATTGGAAATTATTGGGCGATTAATTCTATTCAGCCAATAGCACATACACGTGCCTATAATAGCCCCTATTAGCAAGCCGTGTCTGACCTTTATGTCCTTTGTCTTTCTACATTAATTCGATAGCTGAGGCCCTATTATTACCTCCTGTACCTACAACAGTTGCTAACGAATGTAGATGACAGCTAAACGACCTAGCCTTCCTAATAATAGTAAGAAACTACAGACCAGCTAATAAGGAATCATACTTGTCTTTTTATTTCTAAGGTTCAATATTGCTTGTTGGGTTTTATTTTACGGTTTGTGGTGGTACTTTCAACGACGCATTTACGCAGTACGCAGCTGTCCCCCCGTTTTTGGGTGGTGGCTGTGACGTCACGGCACTGAAGCTTCTGACGTCATCGACGCGTCATTTGCAATGAGTCTATCTCGATTTTATTCAGACGAACATGAATACTTTATATGTAAATGGAAAGACTTTTACTTTGATTTGAAACGATTTATTTTTTTTGTATATAAATTTGGTTTCTATGACAATGACAGGTACAGGAAACTCGAAGATAATATTGAATACCGTACATATATCTTAAAAAGTCATGAATATTTTTTACCACGATGATAAAAGTTGCTTTGCTTAGAATTTACACTTAGAAACATGGTAGAGCTAGCCAGGAAGGCTCTCTGAGAACTTAAAAACAATATTTACACTCCGTAACTTCACAGAAATTCAAGTACACACTAGAATAACGAAGATGTTTTTGTACATCGTCGCTTTAAAAAAATTCAAGCCAACATTCTATCTCTATTGCAATGACCACATCCGAGTAGAACTGAATGAAAACAAAAAACACACGCTTGTTTTTCCTTCCTCAAGACGGAGAGATTTTCTTGGAAATTACGGTCATTGTGACATGCAATTCTGGTCCTTGCGTACGATATAGGACCACCTTGTTGCCGAGAAATATAAAACATTTCTGTAGTACCTAGTTAACTTTGTGTCCTTAAAAAGATTGGAGCAATAAAGTAATGTGCCGACATGCATACCATTTCTTTTTTCATAATCAAAATCCTTTAAAAAAGCCCGAAGTAGTACATATATTTATATAATACGTATTCTTTTGATCAAAATATTTCTATTTTTTCTCTTAATATAACTCTTATATTTTAATCTACATAAATACTTATCTGGCATATGTTCTTTCCATGTCTATTTACACTTGTCATCTTGCCTCAAAACCATTTAAATCTAAATAAAAAATTTAGTAACTTGTGGTACCCACTTCACACAAGTGAAAAAATCACTTAGCTATCCCAATCTTTTATATATTATATGTACATCATTAAATCAATTTACTATTAATTTGCTTCCCTGGTGTTTGTTGCAAATCGCTTAGACAGGTCGCAGTGTATCTTTCCATTATTGCAAGACTTGTTCTCGGTAGAGACGTGCACAAGCTTATGTACGTGTGTGTACGTTTGTATCTATTACAGGCGTGCAGTAACGGTAATCGTTAACTAACAAGATTATCTTTGACTTCCTTGTGTAGGAATTGAAGGTGGTCTCATGATTGAAAGTACAAATATTCATCCAATTTGTATTTTATCTTCCTTGGCATTTGGTCCTTTCCTGTTCAAAGGACCAATTTGATAGACACATGCACAGGCAGGTGCATAAATAGGAAATGAATTCTTCGAAGCTATTATAGAGCTTTTAAGAACGGAATAAATATTTGTACTATCTACAAGTAGTTGTTTCAGATTTTTGTGTGTGATAACGTGTTTGTAAACAATCCAACAACACAGAAAAAATCTTAGGGTGAAAACATTTTTTTCATAAAGAACAGAAATATATAAACAATCATGATATATTCTTAGCAAAAATCTGGATATCGTCACAAACTTTGTATATAAATCATCTTGCGGTATACTAACAGATGGGGCACGTAGAAGACGCGTTTAATATTCAATCCGGCTTCATACAATTACTGGTCCTCAACCCCCCGTATTGTTTCGCTCCCCCCAATGTAATGCGGTTTAGATTCTTGAACAAGACTGGAATATTATTGAAGGAACAATAAACAGAATGATTGATGACAGGAAAACAGTTTTATATTGAGGTAAAGTATTGAAAGGCTGCTAAGTTAAATTGATGTCGTTAAAGTTGTGATATAACCAGTCACGGAGGTAATGTTTTTTTTCCAAACGATTGGTTGTAATGTTTAGAATCGTCTGGTATATTTGTCCATACTTCGTTCAGGCTGCCTATTAGTTGTGAAATATTTGAAAAAATATTATGATTACCTGTGTAGGCTGATTCATAATATTATTTTCTGATGTATTATATGGATATTTGGTCGATTTTTGGTCCCAGTCAGGTAATTGACTTGACCGATTTCAAACAAAACCATAAAATCCAACCATAAAATGTCCAATATCACTGTAATAATTAATTCTCAGCCCTTAAATAAACTATATCGCTTAATAGGTATCTTCTCAAACTTACACTACAAATAAATTTCTAAAGAAGAAGTATCCGAAGCTGTTGAACAAACAGACAGATAAACAATTAGAGCGACCAACTGTGTTCTAGTGAGGGACACTATCACTTCTCATAAAGCCTGAGGTTAAATATCGATACAAACAAAGACAGATACGATTCAACATGTACCGGATACCTAGTATAGAGGAGTTTACACACGATATGAAGTATAGAGATACTTGGTATAGAGGTTGTTTACATAGATGTTGAAATAGTATTAAGATACTATTTAAAAAAAAAGGACACAAACAAACAAGGAAATTTTAATAAAAAAAAGGACAACATATTTATATTACTTATAATATAATTATGTTGTCCTTTCAATTTATAGGAAAGCTTTATAAAAGATTTTACTTATATCCGAATAAACACGAAAGTGTATGTCTGTTAACTTTTAACGCTTTAACCGCGGAAACGATTTACTAGAAATTTGGTATGGAGATATTACATATGTCTAGAAGAAGGACATAGGTTTTTGTCCCGGAAATAATTCCTTAAAAGGGCGAAGGATGGAAGTTTGTATACGGAATCGATAATTTCTTAAAAGAAGATAAGAAATAAAAACACCTACATATGCGGACAAAGTCGTGGCCAAAAACTGGTATTATTTAATTTAACGTTAAACAAATTACCTTTTACACTGTTACTTCTAAAAAAGTACTGATAGTATAAACGCAGCTTCATGGAAAATCCGACGACGTCTGCATAAAATGTAATTAGAAATTTATAATTTTCATCGATACCCACCTCCTCCCTCATAGTAGCCTGGTATGAGGTTCTATTTAAAGGTTATCCTTGAATGGTCCGCCCTCAGGTCCCCTCCAGTCGTCGAGGAACGTTACACACAAAACATTCCCCCGTTATTGTACCCGAACTACGGTTTGCTCAGCTGATTGATTTAATTTTTTATTTCATGTTTTCCTGGTATCGGGTCACAGCTTTTGACGGGGCTTTACATTTTTTCAATTGAGGCTTTCTTTATTTATTTATTGAATTAGGCTTCATTTTGTAAAAAATGGATAAACAAATGAAACAAAATGATTGGTTCTGTGCCGAAGGACCAGTTTTTATGTTAACTTTTAGACAGGTGAAAAAAAAATGTATATTCTTTATTTAACTGTAATAAGTTTTTTTAATCAATTTAGGACGGAAATAGGATTTATTCCATTAAAAATATTAGAATATTGTAATATTTGTAACATTGGCTACAAAAACTTGGTAACGATTTATAAATATTTTAGATTATCCTATACTACTTCGCATTAGTAGGGAAATATGATAAATAAATGTAATTACGGTGACCATTCCGGTGCTGTAAAAGATCTCAAATGTCGGGTTAAACTAATATGAATATGAATACACCGCAAAATCCGTATAAAATAGTTATACTTGTTAAAATATAACTACTACTATAGTTGTATAAGACTATATTGATTATTGCTTAACCTTATGGTATTTCTACAATGGATTGACGACATATATCAAGTCCACAAATAAATAAAAATACATTATAAGCACATCAATCATTACAATATGCTATTAGTTGTTCTATTAAGGACATTCGATTCCACGAAATTCCCCTAAGACTACACTGTCAACCAAATAGTGCTCCGTAAATATTACTTTAGGAGAAATGTGACAAAAATAGTATTGTATCTTATTCTTTTAACAAAGAAAAGCTTTATTTTTGGACACATTGTCATGTAACAAAGACAAATTTAAGCTCTAGAGAATAGGAAAAAAGAAAATGATACATTCATAGATTCAGGTAGGCATGTTATGGGTAATAGCATTTTCTACAACATCGAGTACGTGAGACGTGGGGGAGTCATAGATAATGCGTAGAGGGAATGTAAAAATTTACAAAACTATTGGGGATTCTATGTAACTGATGATAATTATTTTTATATATTTTACCATTAGTAACTACCCATTCACCTAAGTATAATTAATGTGACATATTATTTCTAGAATAACTCTTATTAATCCACTGAATATTTTATAGTTTGCAGATCAAAGGACCAAAAACACCTCGCAGGAATGCAATTAATTTTTATTCAAAATTTAAAGTCTCTTATACATTTATTTCACGTTTCCGTACCTAAAAATAGTCCAGTCTCCCCATTCCCCCCTATTTTGTGGCGCAGTTGTGTGACGTAGGCGGGGTGTGGGGTTCTATTCTGAGTTGTGCGTGGGTGTACCCCTACTGGTGGTGGTTGGAGGTAGGGAGACGCGGGGTTATCGTAGGCCTGATGGGCAAAGTTGGTGAACTAGATGATACGTAAATATGTTTTATGCACTAGTAGAGGTAATAGATTTTTAAACTAGGTTTCATATGAAAGATATTCGATGAATATAACATTTTTATATTTTAAAATAAACACTTTTTTAACAGCGAAAGCATAATACATGCAGCAACATACGTATATAAATTAAGCCTAACTATCCGTATACTTCTTCAGGTTCCAGTAAGTTGTACTAAAAAGTATTTCGTTAGAGTCGCGTAGATAAGGTCGACGCTAATAGCGGTACGAATCAAAAACTGTGTAAATTAACAGAGTATAATAAAAAAAGGAGTAGACGACCTTTATAAGTACATACAATGAAAGGTAAAAGGCTCGCACACAAAGAAAACTAAGAACGCTCGAAGCCAATGACGCACCTCCTGTCAGCTTCGCCTCCAATACTTGTTGCTACCGTCACCGCGGTCTTCAGTGGCCATGTTTTTACCTAAAGGTCAATTCTCAAAAGCTTGCAAACCTATTGTGTATTGTATTTCCTCAGGCTTATGCGGCATAGAGGAATCTCCACTTTTCCTGTTACTCCAATTTAATTTTATGAGTAATTTTAGTGCGGGTTTCAAGATAGCTTAAATCATTACCTAGGATTTGTTGGACGTCTTGGTCTCGACGGTTTTTTGGATGGTAGTTTTTGTGGACCCTGGCAGGCTGTTTATAAGCTCGTCCCAAACAAAATATCACGCAGGTTATAGCGTAAAGGGCTTTTATATACTCCTATCCTACTAATATTATAAACGTGAAAGTTTGTAAGTATGGATGTATGTATGGATGTTTGTTACTCTTTCACACAAAAACGGCTTAACAGATTTGAATGACATTTAGCATACAAATAGTTTAATACCTGGATTAACACATAGGCTACTTTTTATACAATATAAACGAATATCTTAGGAGTAATCGTAAAAAAATCATCACACTTGGCTACTACAGCTCTTTATCGCGTTCGATGTGTCATGTCAGTTTTTATAGCTTCTCCGTTGCTATGTACGTTGTTGCTATGTAGCGACATATACGTCACTATAAACATAGTGAATCATCTATATATTTTAATTTATTAATTCAATGAAAACGGAGGCGAAATCAGGAGGAGAAATTAGTATTAAATTGCGCGGGCGAAGCTGCGAGCATCAGCTAGTAATAAATATAGGAAGCAATATTGAAAGGCTGCTTCTTAAAGCCAATATTTACAGCAGTCTCGGGCGACACGTCCGACCGACTCGATCAGAGTTGATCGTTTTTATGCGACATCTACGTCTATAATTGTGATTCCATCTTTTGTCATAGAATTCTAGAACTGGCATTCGTACGCCATTTACAAGAATCGTCGCTATAATTTTTTGACGACGAAAATCTGAAAGTATACAAATCGATTTGTAAAAATTCATGTGATTCGCATTCTCATAAAATCACAATAAAGTATTTTGTACAATAAAATGTGTGAGATTACACAGCTGTATGTGGTTAAACTTTAAACAATAACATTGTAATTATATTTCAGGTCGTTCGATGAATACAAAAAACCTGGTTACGGGTTATAATTTTTTTTTAATATATTTTGTATATGTAGAAAATAATATATTGTTTGTCATATGCATACATTTACGTATCATCATCATCATCAATCCATTAACGTTCCACTGCTGGGCACGGGTCTCCTCTCATTTTGAGAGGGATTAGGCTATAGTCCACCACGCTAGCCTACTGCGAGTTGGCAGGCTTCACATGCCATCGAGACAAATCTCTCAAGCATGCAAATTTCATCCCGATGTTTTCCTTCACCGCTTGAGCTTGTGATAAATACGCACACAACTTATGAAAAGTCATTGGTGCATGCCTTGAGTTTGAACTCGAGACCTTTGACATCTCAGTCCACTGGTCACACCACTAGGCTACTACAGCTCTTTTGTTCATTTACGTATATAATGTATATTATTTATAGTCTCGCAGCTTCATAGGTCTCTTAAACAACCAGTGGACTAACTGCGTCGTTAGTCTACTACTCGTTAGTGCAATGCTCGTTAGTCGAAGGTTCGATTCCTAGGTCCAGCAAAGTGTTATTCTAAAAAAATCTCACAGCTCAGAATTTGGATTATGCCCGATTGATTGCATCAGGCTTACCCCTATTACACAAAACATACCAGTGAAATCTGGGTGTGCATTAGTACTCCTGTATTTAACCTTTCGGGGACAGTAGGCGTGATAATATGATATGAAGACTAAAGTCCACAACGAAAATCTACGTTAATGATGAACCTTTACGTGCCAAAACTTTAATTGTTTCTATTGTAAGCCATAAAATAAACTAAACAAGTGAAAGTTAAAACGATTATCTACCTAACTACACAAACTCTGGGATGATGAATTGTCGGCATTAACAAACGGTTTTGTGTCTAAACGATGTTTTAGTTCTAAAAGGCGTTTAACTCAGTTATTAGTTAATGAATAATTATTTTAATACCAAAGAATATATTTAATTAATTTAAAAGGTAAAGTGCGTAAGATTATAAGCTGTTTCAACATATTAAATTATTACCAAAATAATGTAACAATACCTTCTTTTTAAAAGAGTGTCTATGGAGTTTCTTGCCGGTTCTTCTCCATGAGATCAACTTCTTGGAACCGTGCAACTAGAGTCTTAACGTTTTATAAATGCTTGAAAAAGTTCATATGAAATAAAAACCTTTTGATTTGATTTAAATGCTGACATAAGGCATTAAAGAACTCAAAATTATTGGGACACTTCGTGCGACCAAAGCGTGTTTTAAAAAATATTCGCTTATCATTATATTATCCTAAGACAAATTTTATTAAATAGAAAGAAAGAAAGAAACCAATTTTATTGCCACAAAAATGACGTACAAACTTAACTAAAGCAACATTAAATAAAAATAATAATAATAAAAATATAAAAACATAGAATATAAAAATGGAATAAATTATTATAAGTAGCACGTCGCAGTTGTGACAAATAGGTTCTCACTCAGCATGATGCTGTGTTAAGGCAAGCCTCAACACAGCGCTGGTTTTCAGTGAGGACCTTTAGTGACGTGAGGACGGGGAACTGGGAAGTAATAAATGTGAGTAAAGTGATAAAATAGATACCTATATACAAAAGTAAGAAATTGATAGATTACATATATATACGCATCTTTATTACTAAAACCGCTTAGAAACCAGTCTAGAACTAAATGTCACCGGGTATTGCCAGCTAGTTCGATCCAAAGTTTTGAATACCAACTTCTTAATGAAGTGTGTAGTTAGCAAAGTTTTGATCTGAAAGCTTGCCTGTGTGTTTGAGAGTAGTTGCAGGATATTATGACCTCTACCCGTACTGGGCACTGGGTGGGTACTAGGTGATATTCCACTTTTGGATTAACGATATATAGACATGAACGAATTGTTTATTTTTATTGTTGGAACGCTTTTTCTTCGGGTCTTTGTAGTATCACAATGAAAATAAACGTTTTTTGTTTTTTTTATCAACCCATTTAATGTGTACAGTTCGCTCGTCAACGAGAAGATCTCTCAAGCATGCAGGTTTCCTCACAATGTTTTCCTTTACTGTTTGAGCAGTGTCAGTACCCCGGCCCTATAGGTATAAGATCGCAGTGAAACAACAATAGTGTGTTTCTGAGTAACGCTGCCAGAGCTCGTTGGGGGAGTGACATGATTACAGTCACAAATGATGTATGAAAAATCGATGAAAATTTTATTTAACAATTAAAAAATAAAATATGAATAATACTGTAGTTTATTTTATAATACCTACCAATAAAATACCGGATCGTTTTGTAGGTACTTACGGTATTTTTACAAGACTTGAATTTTCGGAGTGTTTGGCTCAGACTTCAACAAAAAAGTCGTAAAGTCCCGAAGACTAGTTACCTCGAGTACTGGTGGAATGTAAATATAAATAGGAAGAGAGAGCCAACCGGCCCGGAGTCAACAAACCGTTACCGGCGAGCTCTTTGAAAAAACTTCAGGGACACGAGTTTGGGTAACGTTTGCGTTACCCCGACTTTTGGGTAACGAAACCCTGAGACGTTGCGAGTTTTGTGAGTGACTTGTTCGAAAGCTGTTGTTTATATTACTTAAGCGTATCAAGGTTTTGGTGTACGTTGGAATGATTGAGTTTTAGAATTTTTATTTATTTATTTATTTACACCATACAACTATTAACACAGGACTTTTTTTTTGAAGCGCGGAAGAATCCTTTACGGACCTTCCGCCTGGGGAGGCGACGGGGTGTGTCGGACTCCGCTTGAGCGTTCACCGACTAAAAAACCACACCGTTAACGCCACCAATCCTATTGCCGGGGCAATGGGATTCGCAAAAGCATGCACCACAACCCCGGCGGGATCATCACAGGACTACCCTAATACAATAGTTTAGCAATCTTCTAAAGTACACGTAAATCGCACTTTTCGTGTACGTGTTTATATGGACCTTTATATGAACTAGCCAAGACTCTATACCTACTCAGAAGATCTCGTTAAAACTACTTCAGCTGTTAAAGATAAACTTTAAAAACAATATGTATAGGTACTAACATAATTTTCAGCAAATAATATTTGCAGTATATTTTTTTACAATCTTTTCCAGAAGCAAACAACGTACCGTACAAAAAAGTTTCATAGCAATTAGTAAAGATCTAAGATTTTCAACTTTAACATTTTTATTTAAATATAGAATGTAATTGTGTCTTTGACAACAGTGAACGCTTTCAAATTAAGAATTAAAACCGTCCTACCAACATTTTAATAAAAATCACTTTTAAAAGAAAGGTCGAAACAATAAAAATAAACGGAGGCAAAGGAAAAAAAACATAGTTCCCATTCTGCCTTTTACAATTAGCTAAAAAGCTTCTCGGTTTATCTCTGGTAGGTAATATTGTTGGGACCTCTGCAGTAGTCAGTTGTTTTAGCGTTTTTCTTTTGTTTTACTTTTCGATTCCAATAGTGTATTTTATGGGGAATGAAATAAAAGGTTTGTATTTCTTTCCTTCATTCGATGAAAATTATTGAGAAAATAGTTTTATATTTGTATCATAGGGTAATTAATAATCATGATATTATTATAGCCTTGTAGTGTGTGACCTAAAAGTACTGTGAAGCTAAAAGTTTCAAGTTCAATCCCAAGGCATGCACCGATAACTTTTTCGAAGTTATGTGCGTATTTACCACATGCTCAAACATCCTATGGAAATCTGCATGCCTCAGAGATATTCTCTGACTTTATTTTCATGGCTTGTGAAATTTACCGCTAGGCTAGCGTGATTTTAGATTTTTAAGATGAAAGTACACCCGTGCCCAGGAGTAGGAAGGATAGTTAATGGATTGATGATGATAAATAATTACTGTCAAAAGGGAGACTATATTTACATGTATATAAGTGTATACACATCTTACATATAAAAATCTCGTGTCACAGTGTTTGTCGCTGAACTCCTCCGAAACGAGACGGATTATTATGAAAATGTTGTATGTATATTTAGTAGACCTGAGAATCGGTCGCAGGCTATTTTTTATACCCCTAGGTGATCAGGATGTCCCTCACCAGATTTGTTTTTTTTTTTAATGATTTGGCAGTAAATCATACGTATAACCCAAAATTTTCACTCTTCTACCACCATCTCTTATAATGTGGCAAAACAACGCTTGTTGGGTCAGCTAGTATGTGTATATTTTACTCCGTACTAATTTATTTCCTGTACAAAATCGTGCACTTTTCTAAGTATATGAATAGTGTACAAAATTCATTGGAATCTGAAAATTTAGACTTTGCGGACGGCCATTTTTCCTAGAAAGAAACCTGACGCGATTCAACGCGGTGTCTGCACCACCGTTGAATATCCCAGAATTACTTTGAAATATCTATTTTCATTAAGTTTATGTATTTTATTATGATTTCACTTTGTAACTACCGACGGTTTATTTCATTTATAAAAAAATTACTTTCAGAATTTTTATTTTTAGATGCAATCATGCAACACATAAAATGGTCTGATCATATATACGTATTCTATTTTTAAATATCTGCTTATCAGTCTAACGACTATTAGCGCGACTATTGAGCGTGACGACCTGAGTTTGATTTACAAGTATCCTATAAAATTATTTTTAGCGTTTTGATTTGTGTCTGGTAATAATTGGTGTTAGACTCGCTCCTTATAACATAGGACCTAAAATATACCTACTAGTAGTCTCTTTTTGTAAGTACATCAGTACACTTCTACCTATTATGAGCAATTACTAAATTCGATCAATGTCTTGTATAAAAAAAAACTATCCAGTTTTAAAATGCCATGTAATTATATCTCAAAATCTACATAAACAAAAACAAAATTAACAAAAAATAAACATAAATTATTAACGTTCTGAAATCAAATAAACAACACAAAAAACAAAACACAATCAGCATGGAACGCAAAAATTAAATAATTAAGTTGCACTTAACATGAAGGTAGAAATACAATTAGGTACCTATATAGTTTCGAAAACTAAAAATAAACAAAAAAACATAAAGTTTTTACCGTTCTGAAATCAAATACACTCCACTTAAAACGAAACGCAATCATGGAACGCAAAATAAAAATAAATAATTAAGACACACTTACTTAACGCTGAAGGTAGCCCAAATTCTTGAACATACTAGCCGTTGGCTAAATGTCACACAGTTGCAATCTTTGTCTTCAAGAATCCGGATATTTTCGTTACACATATCGCGTCTAAATTAAACCATATCTTAAAACACGCAGGGCACAGTTTTGATGTGCAACTTCGTGTGAGTTAAGCCGTTATGTTTTTGTTGTGTATCGACTCAATGAATGTCAAGGGTAGAAACGACTGTTTGTCGCTAATAATTTTGAGGTAAGTTTTTGTTGATGAGCGGAGCGAAGCGTTTTTTTGTGACCGTTACAGACAGAATTCGAACAAACATACGGAAAATAAATATGTATGATAAACATTTTACATTTCACGCTGTCAGATTAGTTAAATTAGGATTTAACAGGTTATCAAATATATATTTTTAGGCACTAGTATATAAACATAATTATTATAATGTTATGCGTATTTTTGTTTTGACCAAATACGGTAATGTAAAATAATAATGCAAGGCAATTTTTTTGGATGTTAGACCAACTAGCATTTGACGGAAATTTAATAAATAGTTTGTGATAAATTTACGATCATTATGCAAATTTTTTTATAAATATTCTTAATTAAAGCCCATGTTCTATTGTGATTTACATTAAACACACACATTAATCATACTTTTTAATTTACAAATTAGCCTAAATCCTGAGATTTATAGTCACCTATAATTTTGACTACATTTATCAACATATCAAAGTGACAAAATATTAATTGTTTATGCTAATTGTAAATTTTGATTATGCTAATACAAATGTCCTGTCTTATGCATTTTCTGTAAGAATGAAGAAGAAGAAATATCTAATGTAGAATATGTATGTTTGTAATGTGTTTCTTAAACAGATATTGATATATATAATATACAGTTATATTATTTTACATTTGCATTCAGAAATATTTTATATAATTAATTATATGACAGTTTTTTGCAACGTTGCCAACTTTCTGATTATACATACATACCGTACACCGTACCGTATACATGCACACCGTAACATGATTTCTCATGTCACTTGCCAGTCATTAATTTTATTACAAAGAAAATATAAAATTAAATATTATTTTCCATAAAAAATAATAAAAAAACTGCACAAAAAAAAACAAGTGCAAGTGTGTTTTTTTTTATTTGTTGCTTCACTCATCACCATAGTCATACCCTAACGAGACGTAAATATCCCGTCACCTCACAATTACTCGTTCGTAGTAGTACAACATCGTTCGAAAGATAACCAGTCCACAATAAGTTAATTGTTGGCACCGGTGTAAACAACGCAATTCCACCGATTGTTGAGTGATGTACAGATAACTGATAATTATTCAAGTATTTAATAGTTCCTACACAGTCATCGCCAGGCGGTATGACCACGGACTGCGAAATTGGGGTCTTGAGTTTGAATGTACGCATGCGAATTTTTAACGGTGAAGGAGGAAGAGTAAGTTTCTGGACGGTAAATGTGCCAACTCGTACTAGAGCGTGGTGGTGGACTATTGCTCAAACCATGTCAACTTGTGAGGAAACTCGTGCCCAGCAGTAGTCTATTTATTTAATATAATATCCTATTTGTGTACTTCAAAATGTATGTTAGTAAACTTTGATTACCACACCGGAGAATTGTGAATGTAATCCCGTTTTTCATAAATAAGTTAATAATTTAAAGAATCCAGTTAAAACTTTTTGTTGAAATTCCAGTAGCTAAAAAATATACCAATATTAAAAAAAATAATACCGAACATGCTATTATTCAATTAATAACATTAAGAAAAACAAAACAAGTCGAATTCTCTGTGATTATGTCAAACTATTTTAATTGCAGCAAAAAGTTAAGCGAATATAATATCGGAGGAGGTTTTAATCATACCTGAAGGCTAAATAATAAACAACAAAGGTGTTTCAAAAAAAACTTGTCAGTTCGACATTTAAAATTGTTCCATAGTGCTTGTAGGTAATTATTTCTACTTGTCTCTGTCATTCACGATGGCCTAGTGATTTGATCAGTGGACTGCTACATTAAAGGTCTCGAGTTCAAACACAAGGTACCTCTGTCTTCTTGAATTTACGTGCGTATTTATTACATGTCCAAACGGTTAAGGAGAACATCGCGAAGAATGGAGTTTTTTTTTTCAAAATAATATGACTACCCTGTATTGATTTTTGGGGAAATATCTGGTCTTCAAAAAGATAACTGGATAGTCCTTTAGAGTATTTAAACAACGAACTGCAAAAGTGTCTTCAGTAAATCTATTTATTGAAAATATAATGTCTCACTTATTTAGCAGACATACCTATATAAATAAACATGTACTAGTTAAGGCAGCCTTAATGTCTCTTATGCCCTTTGGGCTCTAACAACCTATTGATATTTTATTTCACAAAGTAAGCATACATTATAATTTATTATAAATTTAATTAAATGCCAACCCTGATTATGCAACTAATCTGCATACAGTTATATTTATTCGCTACATTGGGCCTAGCTTACGTATAAATACAAAACAGGTAACATTATTCAAAATATTCATACAAATTGGTATTACACGAACATTTACCAATATTATGCAAACCATTGCCGTTTATACTTACAAGCTTTACATCATACTATTATTTTAGCACAGCAATGGATTATTTAATGAGTGTAACAATCGCAATATTTACCTTCTAATGTCTGCACAATTAGTCGGCGTTTATGTTGCGTTTCATTAATGATAAATTAGTGCACATTAGACCATGGTCGATGGAGAGATATAGTTCAAAGATAATGCTTCAATATAAGGCTTGATACATAAATGCCAAAGCGATTAAGATTTTACCTAGTTTTACTGACTCTAATACACGTTTAGAATTCGAATTTGAATTGGTTTTATAAAATTTTTGGTCACTAATATTTTATTTAAACATTATCTACTAATTTGACGATTAGTATTTTTTTTTATTTAACAAATATGAAACCCTTTACTGAGTAGCAAATTTGTATGTAAAGTATGAATGTCATATTAGGCGTATTTACCAAGCTTAAAAACCAAAAGATTACTAGTTTATAGAAAAAAAATCCACCCGTATTTTGTCTCTTGATCAATTATGCATTCTGTATTCGAAATTAGGAGACGCTGATATACACCAGTGAAAGACAATGTTGATTAACTCTCCAAAAAATTATTGACGTTCCAATTAGTCCAGCGGTAGTTAACGTTGCCTTCTGTTCTATGGGTCCTGGGTTCGAATCTCGGTAGGGACAAATGTTTGTTTGATGAGCATAAACAATTGTATCCGAGTCATGGATATCATGTATAATATGTATGTATTTACAAAAAAGTATATATGTAGTATATCAACCAACTAGTATCCGTAACACAAGCCTCATTGTTTAGCTCGGAACTAGATGGCGCTGTGTCATAATGTCCAGAAATATTTATTTATTATATAGCTAGAAAATATAATTTATGCACGTTTAATAAAAACTACGGTAACTATTTGTTGGTCTCAAGTTAAAATCCTTGTTTGAATCGCCATTAAATGATTCAGCCCATATGAATAAAACTCCAGTCATAATATAAACTTATTCTAACAAAAGTTAACCACTTCAGTGAGTCGGCGACATTAAACGAGTAATATTTACGAGCTAAGTTTAACTCAAAGACCTAGTCGATAGGAGTGCTGTCATATAATGCCATTCTAGTCTGAACCTAGGTAATCTAATAAATTTAATAGGAGGTACCGAGAGACTGACAGTTATAGGTCTTATTATCCATAGCGCAACTACTGTGTGTATGATCCTAAGGTTCGATTCTCAAGTCGAGAACACGGTATAACATTGTATACCAAATGTTGGTATCTGAATTGGCTGGATAGTGTTTGTCGCCAACATTGACCATTGACTATACGGCTAATCTACATCCACAGGACACTTTACATTGTCTACAGCAATATTTCTTAAAACAAATGAAAAATATCCAGACACATCGCTTAATTACATACATACATACACTCACGCCTTTTTCCCATGGGGGTAGGCAGAAACTACAGTATGCCACGCGCTACGGTCCCTGCATACCACTTTTGCCTCGTCCACATTCATACATCTCATCATGCACGCGCGCCGGTTACGAGTATTGCGTACCTGACCTTTTTGAAGGAGTTCACCAATTAGGTCGGTGTATGTCCTTCTAGGGCGCCCCCTCCCGACGTTTCCACTGACAAAAGGAATTGACGAAAGGAATTTATAAGGTGGATGTCGCTTAATCCATATCCAAATTAATATTATAAATGCGAAAATGTGTCTGTCTGTCTATTGCCTCTTCACGCTTTGACCGCTGAGCCGATTTAGATGAAAATTGGTATAGAGATAGTTTTCATCCCGGAAATCAACCCTTAAACGGGCAAAAAGAGGGTGGCAATAGAATAACAAAAGCTAGTAGTATCATAAAACCGAATACACACTAGTAAACGATAGTGCATTCACCGTTCGCGCACGCCCACTTGCGCAAACGCACGAAGGCTTGCACTGATAAACGGCCCAGTGATAACGAAGTGGCGGCCGGTCGACCCTGATATCAATTTGAAAGGCAGCCGGCAACTACCCAACTATTTTTCCATAACCATATACGTATGTGTGTATACATACATACATTTTAAAGACGTGAGACTCGAGCGGTTTTCGTTGTGTGTGTGGATGAATGTTATGGTCTCCTGGTAGTATGGCTGCTATACTGTGCCTTTTTGTTTACATACCATCACACCTGTTGTCCCCTAAGGGTAAGGCACAGGTGTACTAATTGTACACTCACATTTCGCCGGTATGTGTTAGGTCCCATGTAATAAGGGAGAGCCTGTCGCCATTAAGGTGGAAGCTTCACGGTAGGTAAAGTGCATATAACTTCATTGATTGTCTTTTTCATTGATTTCATGAAAAAGTCAATCAATGCAGTTATATGCACTTTGAGGGATGTTTTATTGATTTAAATGATTATAATTCTGTAACTAAATACCTATTACAGGCGCAAATCATATTTTGTTTAATGTTCAGTCTGACAATGACCGGCAAATTGCAAAAAACGTACGAAAATTTGAATTTCGCGGGCTACCGTGAAGCCTCCACCTTAACGGGTCACGAATCCAAACTCCGAGCTGCTACTAAGAATATCATTATAAAACTCAATAACACTGTTCGACCTAGGAACCAAACCCTCTTACTCAAAATCCGTACTTTTTTTATATAAGCACTGGATAGATTTTAAAACCCTTATCTTATACTTTGTTATTTTTTTATGGGAATAGCACCGAAAGATTACAGGTAAAGTTGCATAAATACACATTTATCTTAAAATAATTAAACTGCTAACTTTTGCCTGCACCTGAAACTGATTTTATGTATTTCACACGCATAGTGTAAAAAAGTACATATAAAAAACTCCGACTGATTTAAATTCTAAAGACTTAAAAATAAATGTAAATTGTTAGCTTATTTTTTTATTCCAGTCCAATTTAACAGAAACCCAATTTACAATAAAGATAAATTACATAAGTGTAATTGCAAATTGAATAAAAAGTTGTCAGAGAACACGCCTTTATTTATACACATTGTAGTCTGGACTTAATAAAGTTATTTTATTACACCAATATTAATAAATCAGTTTAAAACTTGTGCAGTGTACCGACGCTCCGTCTCGGTGGGCAAAAAAATAAATTGAAATAACCACTAAGTACTTTAAAATAGGTTGGGCTTTAATACAATTTAATATCGAATGGCGCTTAGATATTTTACGAGTAGCAACTGACTGCATGTTTACGAGGATAACTTAGTTCAAATTATCATCATACCATCACGCCCGTTGACCCCGAAGCCTTAAGCAGAGGTGGAAAAAGTACACCTACATTTTGCGGGTAAGTTGACCCATGTAATAGGGGGTGAACCTTTTGCCATCAACCCTATCCAAACTGCAACTGATAATTTCATAAAAATATATAATAAAAACCACTTTTCTCAACCAGGGACTCAAATCCAATCCAATTCCAATACTCTTGATCAGCATTAGCCTTACAATCACTAGACCAATTAAATGTTATTGAAATTAAGCGATAGCAGTGCGGGTTGGCAGACTTCACACGCCATCGAGAGAATCTCTAAGGCAAGCAGATTTCCTATTTTCATTTTGACACAGATTATGACGTTAAAATAATCTACTCGAAAATACTCACAATCAATTGTGGGAAAAACTAGAAATCAAAATTAATCAAACGATTTTTATTTCAAATAAACTTCTTCAAGCATTTCTGAAACGATAAGATTCCTGTTGCACGGTTCCAAGAAGTTGGTCTTACGGGTACTATACAGGAAAGAAACTCCATAGACACTCTTTTTTTTTAAAGGTATTGCAGTATAATATTCTGGTAACAGGTGTGCGAGGTTAATGCAAAAAAAAATATCATAAATCGTCAACAGTCAAAATAATAAAAGAAAATGATTAGGTAGGCATAATCTTTAGACAAAACTTAACTGAACTCACAACTTACAATCAAATTACTGATAAATTGGGGACATGACATACGCCATAATATTATGTTTTATATATCCATGTCTATAAAAAGCTAGTAATTAATATTACGCTATGATTAGCAGACTAGCTGATAGATACATAAAATTTAAATTTATAGTCTTTTTATTCGCCATCTCTTCAAACGTAGCGTTCAAAGGGCGCCGTATATTTTCCAGTGAATACCAGATTAGTTAGATCATAACTTTTATTCATTACCTAAGAACTTTACGATTACTCTCAGCGGTAACTACAAACATCGACGATTTCTTATTAGTTTTACTGCAGCAATTAATTTTAACTTATTTACTATAATTATATTGGTCATTTAACTGATTATATTACTCCACAATTCAGCGGTCTGGTGCGGCGATTATAACATTATTAGCCAATATTATTTGACATAGCTATGTATTAAGGGCTTAAGGTTTAATTGAAGCATAATTATTTTGATTATTACTTCGTGCCCCGTAAATATTAAGTATTATTGTACCACTGACTATGCGATAGTGAGAAATTATTACAACTATTAGGTATTATATTAGTAAATGTTAGAACAAAACTTGCATAACATTCACAGCTTCGTTCTACAATGTATAATTGTTTCTGTAATCATTCGTGTCATTCATTAAAAGACGTTCATGCTTGACAAAACGATGGAAATTATAATTGTAAAAGAATCTTACTTTGTTTTATTTCTTTCAATCACTCGAACGATCACGACTCGGAGGACCAAATTTAGTTGAATATATTTTTAAAGGAACATTTTCTTTAAAGTTTTGGTGCCTTAAAAATAGCATAAAAATTTAATTGGTTGCCGCTAATAATCAAACAGTTTACTATCTCGTTATTTGGCAGCTAGGCACAGATCTACATGTCATGGGTTGTATACGCCTGTCTTTCTCGAAGGGTTAGGCAGATATACATATACACCAATGCACGCCCACAATTCACCGGTATACTTTAGGTCCCTATGATAGGGGTCGATGCTATTGCCAGTACCTAGGGGGTCAACCAGCCACAAACGAGCTACTACTGAGAATGTCATAGAAAACCCCAATAAAACCTCTTGCTCATAAAAAAACTGAAATAAATATAGGTAATTTTATTTTATTTTGTTTTTATTTCACATACACGGCTAATTGCCGTTAACATTCCAAAAAGTCCGTACCAACACAACTTTATCGTGAAATCAAAAGGTCGTTCTAATAAATCGTTTAGATTTACAAAGCGTGGGACTTGGGTATATATTGCCACAGGTTTTGCAAATACCTCGAACTCACGGTCTATTGAGCTCGAGCGATCCCGTCTACCGTTGAGTGAGTTTTAATTCTGTGTGTATTATGTCTACATGTGTACGTGTAGGCACGTGTATGGATCAAACGAATCGACACAAAAGGCGAACTCCAATAAAGTATAATAAATTTATTCAAATAAACTGGTGATAGATTTTCTCTATAGTAATACAGAAAAGTCTTACATTCTACGCCTTACACCGAAATATATTGATTTAGTATTATTTTATAGTAGGCGTTAAAGTAAAAAACCATATTTGAAGGGGTTTCATGTTACAATTTTAGCTCAATTAGTGCAGAGCTTTCTGAGTTTTTGAAGCTTACACAAACCAACATAATATTAAAATGTATTTTAAGTAAGTAAAAAAATGATTTACTGGAATGAACCTTCATATTTTTATATGTATGGTTAGTACATTTTAACCTATAAACCCTACTTACAGGCCATACAACTACTTGCTTCGTGAGGGAATCGAATCCGCAACCCGAGGCACAAAATTTAATTACATAACCATTGTATAGTGTTCAGAAATTAATCTTTATCTATAGTTTAACTTATGTTTTAACTACCTAACTAGCCTATCTAGCAAAACTATCTTAATAAAGATATGGTTGTGTTTGTGTGTGTTTTATACATATAGGTATGTGTGCGTGTTGTGTCCGTAAAATCAAGGCCGTATGCTAATCGATGTTAAATAACCGATATTAAGGAAAAAAAATATCAACAATGAGCTATATAACACATAATAGTAGAGCAACCGAACAAAGATTTAAAGACCTTCAAAGCATTTTGCTTATCAGGTAAAAGTTGTGGCTTGTTCAGTACCTACACAACAAAACATTTTTTAAACTCTTTTATATGTTATTTTTGTATTTTGTACGTTTCATCCGAGCTTGAATTCTAGTAAGAAAAATCAATTCACATGACTGTTCAAATTCAAACGCACTGTGTTTGTGAATGTATGTCTGTAAATATATTATATAATAGTAAATATCTTCTTTATTCTTTAAAAGTTTTGATCGTAAAAGATAATTTAGCGTGGCAACAAAATTTTATACATTAATACGTTGAGGCGTAAACTCCACAACTCGATGAACATCAAACTGGATTATGTGTGGGGTATATGTTACGTATTAATTTAATAACTCAATGTTTGTGTATCTATTTTAAGCGTGCTCTCGATTTAATGGGTTTTGATTAAAAAACAACAACGTCCGTTTTTTTAATTAATCACTTATGGTGTTAGTTGAATTGGATTCTTGTTGACGTTGTAATAATGACCCATTGCCATTGAACGAGTTTGGAATGGCCGTCATTTTAATGGCCTACTAACATGATGAATTAAATAAATTAACATAAGAACAACTCATACTTTAATAGTTTCAACGGGAAAAATAATAATAATAAATAAAAAAAGTAATAAAAAAATCGCAAGTAACTATAGACATATCATGTGAAATCTAAATTTTTTATATCACTGAAATGTACTTTGTATTTGACAAACTTACTGCTTATAAACTTGGTGAGGTGGCATGTATTAAATTACTGGGAACTTATTCGTTGTTCGTTTTGCTGTATCTAATAAGATATTGGTTTGTAGTTTATTCAACCTGTATTTTATTTTTGCATTAAATACCTGTCAAAGATTTTCCTTACTTATCTTCTGCAATGGATAACTTTTTCTAACGCAATGTTTCTTTACTCATTATAGTATATTTATTTATGTATATAGATTGATGGGCCCAATGTATATTGTATTGAATTTTTCTTACAATATCTAGTGCTAATTCCGCTTCAAAGTAGTCTCTTAATTTGGGATGCAATTTGCATAAAATATACGTAAAGGCAGTATGTGCATAAAATGATATCACCAAAATAAACCTTTTTTTTTCACTTTAGGGTTCAATTTGGTTATTTTAATGTCATGGATATCCTCAAATCTATTTCAACTATTTTCTTTCTCTAGTATTATAAAAACAATTGAATGTTATGTTTCAACTCATCATCCCACTTGATTTGGACTGAGTAAGCTGGTGGTTAGGTGATTTTGAATACCTTTGATAGCATATTGCTGTGGCCAGTAGGCTGTGAAGACAAAGATCTCAATCCCAAGGCAAAGTTTCGAAGTTCAGTTCAGACAGTGAAGGAAAACATGGTTATCAAATCAGCATACCTGAGAGATTTTCTCGATGGCGTGTCAAATTGAGAACCCTCGCTAGCATAGTGGACTACAGCCTAATCCCAAATAACAGCCCTGATGCTTAGCGGTGGGACAATATATTTCGAAAAATTAGATATGAAAAGAGAATCAAAACCTAAAACTTGGCGCTAAGCTCAGAACATTCCACTAAGCTATTTCTGCACACAACACAGCTAAAATACTGGTCAATATTTTGTAACAAAAACCTTATTACAATCATATCGATATGCATGTTTATATCGAGTGTAAAAGGCGATTGCGTAGGAAGGTAATTGGTTAAATTCCGTAGCGACCCACGTGGCTATGTGTGTGAAAAAGCATTAAATGTGTAACACTTGTATAATGCAAGTATGGTACAGAGGCAGGCGTCCTTGCCACGCCTCTTGCGCAAGATATGCGCCCATTAATTATAGGCACAGCTTTACCTTTACTAGTTCTGTTATACATAAACTGTGGAAATTTTTTCGTCAAATATTTCGGCTCGTTAATACGTAGTGATTTTTTAAATTGCATGTATCAAGGTTTTTACAAAACAGTTTTAATTGAATCTTACCTTTTTAATTAAGGCGCATAATTTATCTAGATATTATTAAAGCTACGTTCAATATTAACTACGTTCAGTTTCAGCACTGAGCAATATTTTTACTCTTGTAATAGGTCTAGCGATTGTTGTTTCAGATTTGGAAATATGTGTGGGTGATCTTTATTATAGCACTATACTAACCAATATAGGTTATAGCTAGTATATTTTACAATCAAATAGATTGCTAAGTTATAAGACCCAACTTAGAAATTAATTAGCATACATAATAAAAAAAAAACATACCATCACGCCTGTCATCCCCGAAAAATTAGGCACAGGTGTACTTATGTACACCCACGTTTCGCTGGTATGTTTTAGGTCCCATGTAGTAGGGGGCGAGCCTATTGCCATTAATCGGGAACGAATCCAAACTCCGACCTGCTACTGGGAATTTCATAGAAAAACCCGATAACACTTTGCTCGAAATGGGAATCGTATTCAAGGCCTCTTGCTGGGCAGTCGCACTGTATGACCACTAAACCAATGAGTCAGTTAGTAGAAATTAATGAGGTATTATCATTTTACCTCTGTCTTTCACTAAACGTATCTGGATCATTCATTAAATCAATTCCAAACTTCTATTCCATTTGTAATTTAGTTTCACAAACTAGTTGTTTCATTGTTAGGCTTTACCTGAGAGCTTAGACCTAACTACCCACAACTTCGCAGTCTAGATCGTGCCAGAACGCCTACGCTGATACTGTTAAGGCGAATTGGTACTGTCGGCTCCATTGTAGAAACAGAGTATGATAACAGCAAAGATAAATGCGAATATGATTTTGGTACACGCCATGCATTATCGTAGATGCATGTGAATTATTACACAGCGTCATCTAGTAGCGAGCTAAGCAACGAGACTTGTGTTATGATTACTTGATGGGTTGATACACTACATGGATATATAATATTTAATTTGGTAAAGTATATGGCCTACATTGAAATAAAAATACAGCTGCACTGGTGCTTTCTTCAAAAGGCCATCTCAGACTTTAACCTACATCGTCAGGCTCACATATTGTAACCAAAATGTTTGGACTTTAAAAGAGACCATAATTCTCTGAGTTTGTTTCGGCATTTCTTCTCAGAGGTCGTCAGTTAGGAAATGCCGATGCCAATTAGATACTAAAAATATTACATGACTTGTGTCTTTAAAAAGATATAAAAGATATTGTTTACAGAAATAAACAATAATGCAATCAATCATCAATCATTCATTCATTCAATGGCTCAGATACCTACATTATGTTCGTACTCATTATAAAAAAAATACCCCTACTGGGAAACGAACCTGTACCACAAAACGCAGCCTTAATACAGCTGTGCTAATTTAGTTTCCGAAGAAATTGCCCTTAGCCCCAAAACAAAAGAAACCATCCATAAGAAAAGGGTTAAGGGCCATATTATTTAAAAAATAATGTTTGTGTATTTTGTCGCCACAAATACTCACGATTCATTTCAGCTGATCATTAAACACTGGCCACAGAAGCGAGGCTTTGTACTCGCAGACTTAAAACTTTTCTGTCCGTGGCTTTATCAGCTAGCCATCAGCCCCTATGTAATGTTGCTTGATACGGAAAAGTATTCTATCTACCTATCATGTTCTAGCTACATTGAGGTCGACGTTTTTCACTGACTAACTATTTCAACTATGGGGGAATCCCTATACCACTAATTTAGTTGTTGGTGTCAATCAACCAGCATAAATACTTTACTAATGTTACTGATAAAGAGCATAAGTGTAGATTATGCATACAGGTCCATTACCAGTACTCCATTATCAGCTGCATTTTCTATGATGATGTGTAAGTACCTGCAAAAAAAAACATTGTTTTGTTAGTAACTTATTGATTTCTTACACTTACGCGAATATTAGACATAGACATAAAACTACTTTTTACGGATTTTATCGCGGTATATTGATATTATTTTAACCCATTATATTATTATTTTAGATATTATTTTTAAAATAATATTAATATACCGCAATAAAATCCGTAAAGAGTAATTTTATTTCAATTGTTAGGGACTTGTCTGTAACAATTTAATTCGTGTTTGTCATTGAATATGGCATAAATTTTGTGTGGATAATCTCTTATTAAAACCAATCCTAACATAGCGGGTAGAAGGCTAGGCAGATGCCGCTTTAATCGACGGTTTTTGAACGGTTAATGCCTATGTGGCGACATTTGGAACTAGCCAACTAAAAGCTATTTGACTTTGGAAAAGCTACGTCTATAATATGTACTGATATGATATGATGAGTTAAAACTATTTTTCACTGTTTCTATCGCGGTATATTAATATACCGTGAATTGAGCTGTGATAGCCTAGTGGTGTGACCATTGGACTGACATGTCAAAGGTCTCAAGTTTGATCCCGGGCACACACCACTGACTTTTCGAAAGTTATGTGCGTATTTGTCATACGCTCAAACGGTGAAGGAAAACATCGTGAGGAAACCTGCATGCACGCTGCAGGGCACGAGTCTCCTCTCAATTGAGAGGGATTAGGCTATAGTCCACCACGCTAGCCTGCTGCGGGTTGGTAGACTTCACATGCCATCGAGAATTCTCTCAAGCATGCAGGTTTCCTCACGATGTTTTCCTTCACCGTTTGAGCATGTGATAAATACGCACATAACTTCGGAAAAGTCAGTGGTCTTGGGTTCAAACTCGACACCGCTCGGCTACCACAATTCTGTTTACACACAATCAGTTTCCCATAAATAAATATCAAAATTATAATTACACGCAAAAAATACCGTTTAAAACTACGTATATCAAGTATCGTGTAATATCATAAATATCACTGGATGATATTGGATATCTCCCATGGGCACACGGGGGTTCCGCATGATTGGCTTCGATCAGGATATATGGCTTCAATTGGCTGTAATTTCAAAATTGCTGACGTATGATTGTACATATGTATACCTACTCCATTTCCTGTAAATATACCAATTTGGATTTTTTATATTTGTGTTGGTATCAAGCGGTTTTGGAATGATTAATTTGTTGAAACCCTTGGGAGAAGTCTTATTATTTTTAGTGTTTTTATAGTTGTTATTCAACTCGTTTGATATAACAAATACATACATACATACCATCACGCCTGTCATCCCCGAAGAGTTAGGCAGAGGTGTACTAATGTACACCCACATTTCATTTTGGGAATCGAACCCAGGACCTCTTGCCCGGCAGTCGCTCTGTATGACCACTCGACCAACGAGGCAGTTAGATATCTTAAAGTTGAGACATAATCTTATATCATGTATGCATTAATATAATTTTTAGTTTGTCATTTCTCGAATCCGGCACCATCTACATTCTACAGAATGGATCAATCATGGATCACATAAAATAAAGGGTCTTGACGGATAGACAGACGGACAACAAGTAATCTTATAAGGGTTCCGTTTTTTTCTTTTCGAGGTACGGAACCCTAAAAATGAGTTTTAAATAAAACTCAATCCATGTTCTGTTCGTGACGTAAAGGATTCTAAACATCGTATCATAAAATAATACATCAATATACCGCGATAAAAATCGGCAAAAAAAAAACGGTAGAAAAAATATACCGTTTAATGTAATATTTTTAATACATAGCCCGAAAAGGTATCAACGTGGAACTAGAACAATAATGTTGAAATTGCTTAATGTACTGTAAAAGTGTGTAAGTACACTTGTGCCCACTATCTGTGCCCAACACTCCGGTACTCCAGTATAAAAGTAAGTAGGTACGTACTTCTACGTAGGGTTGATACCTTTGAGTTTATATTAGGTATGATTGTTATTTTTGTAAAGTGAAGTGTTTTATATTTAACATGGCTAGAAGATTAAGCTTAAAAATTATATTGTGATTAGAAGTTCAGTATTCAAAGCGCAATTAACCAAATTAAATTCAAATGTAGGTACTGCCCTTAATTTATTTCATAGATATTGAGTTCAATCGAAGTATATCTTGGACAAAAATCCAATACCATTTGGTATTACATTTTTCTTTGACGAAAATACACAAATTTCAGTGAAAACTAATAGTCAATGTTTTTTATTCATTCACTGCAGTTTTATTTATTGGGAATACTCAATAATTCATAAATAAACACTGACAACATAATTTATTGGAAGAAAAACACGCAAACATAAACCTGCTATACAAAAAACAACATAACATTAACTGAACATAACGGTAACATAATAAATAAAACGTCTATGCGACACCCCTAGACACGTAAAGGTCGTTCCGATCTATTTTCGGACACGTTTTATAAGACGTCCGTTTTTTTTTCTGGAAGAAAATAAAAGCTTTTATGGAGATTCCCGTTGTTCTCGCGATCTAATTCGATAATCTGAAAAAGTTATTGAACAGCTAAGGTTCGCCTACGCGATGTTTTTGAAACCCGAAGCTTTTGTGAGAAATATGTTTAATACGTGTATGGCTTGTTTGAACGAGGACTAAATAATAATGTTGAAGACGTGATAGATCTAGTCTTTGCTTAAATAATTGTCAGAATTCCTTTGGCTATATCGACTTGAGATATTTAAACAATTTTCATTAAAATTTGTACCCACGTGAGATATATGTATGTATTTTTTATAACTAAGGTAGGAGAAAACCGCCTGATATTAAGCGAACACCGTAGATCATACAAGCTAGCAATATGACTGAGTTTGTTTTACAAAACATAAAAAGGTTACGCGTGTACTTCTTGTAGGGTCAGCCCTACGGTGAAAAAAAAAATGTGTAAAACCTCGGCAACAAATACTTATTATAAAAGAGGTTACTGCTACGGCATGTAGTTTCCTGCAATATCGGTTAGGCGTACAAAACTTAACCAGCCAACTTTGCACCCGCCTGACGCCTATACACGGCAACGCACAAGTACGCGACACGTATGTGCGACACGACGTCTATTCCCGTCGCAAACTTGTTTCACCTAATCCATGTTAAAGGCGCGAGCTCACCGGAGCGTAACTTATTTCACTTTAAGTAAAGGTCTTACATTAAGTGAGACACTCAAAGGGATGCAAATACAAGGGTTAGGAGCGGGCGGAGGTATGACGCAACACATAAGATATAAACGTTCGCAGTACTTTTTATAAAGGCACCACAGGCTTAGTAAATGAGATTTTTTTAATACATACGTGTATACGGTTTTGTTATTAACATGTAAGAAAAATGTGATGGCTTTGTGGATTGAGGAAATGAAATGTTGGGGACTGAATAGTGAGCTGTGCTTAGCTTTACGAATCATCATAGCTTTTTACCAATTAGCTGGTGATTTGGTAGACAGGCGGCTCACCTGATGTTAACTGATCACCGCAGCCCATGGACATTTGCAACACCAGAAGGCTTGCAAATGCGTTGCACACCCCTGCAGAAACCCTTTTGGTTTCTTAAAATCGGGAATTACTAAACTGACAGCAAATGGAATGCCCATACTGTCAAAACGGTCACTCCCCCAATGCTGGTAACCTTACTGACTCGCAGAAATAGAACTATTGTTTATTCACTGCGGTCTTCTGTAAGGCGGAGGTACTTCCCCAGTCGGGCAGCTCAAGTGTAGCGAGAAATCCCGCTATGCCCGACCTCCCAAAATGAGTGCCAATTTTGTATCATATCTAGCTTTTCTTTGTATTATTTTCTCAACTTCCTTCTTCGACGTTTGTAGATCACAAATCGCACAATTTCACCAGTATCAAAGCCCTGCCATCAAATTTTCTGTACGATTACATCATCCTGTTGCTTCGCCTCGCTCCTTGCAATCAAGTCGACAGTCATGTGTCTCTTTATTACAACATACGGATGGTAGCTAGCTCGTTGCTCCATGGATTCCGTTGTAAAAATGAACGCTCATTTCGGCGCTCAGATAATAAAACGTATGTAGGGTAGTCAGACTTTATTTCTTCGGCGCGGCGGCGTGTAAATTATTGTAGTGCGATTTCGGTCACGTATTTTATATATGAATTGAAGGAAATAGTAACTGAACGTTTTATTTGGCAGTTGATGCAGGAAACTAGCTGTGTGGGCACACCACATTACATTGCCAAATATGACATCGCAAAATGCTCTGAATTAAATGGTACCGAGTGAAATAATTGGGCATAGGACACAGATACAAAATTAAGTTTTACGTTAAAGGTTTGTCTGCGCGTTTGTGTTTACAGACGCGTATTTTTACATACTTCAACATAAGGACCATTAAACAGTTGCAGTCAATGCGGGGAACAACACTGCGTCCCGAGGCACGGAAATCGATCGCTCATTGACTACGCCAATCGCGTCGAACGATTATCCAAACCAGTTGGCCATTTACTCGTGTGCTACTCTTTACTTCTTTTTTTGTCTTTGACATCTATCACTCCCCTGCTGTGCAAATGTCATCAAAACTTGAATGGTTTGAAAAAGATTATAATTAGTGGATTTTTTTGCGAAAATTTAGAATATGATTAATACCTAACATTGTTGAAACAATAATAAAAGTTTAAATAAAGTAAGTCAATGCTATATTAATAAATACTGCTATAAACGAAACCTTTAGGAACATAGGCGTGTTTATACATATACGCACTTAATGTAGTATAGGTATATACCTAAGTACATGATAAAGAGAGTTTTTAAAATTTTAAAATATTTCAATATCACGAAACCTGTATTCGAAGCAATATATCTCTAGTTTAATGATCTGAAGTAATGACGGCAGATATACAGCACCATAAACATGATAAACCCACTCGCACAATGATAGCATCTAGCATCTAGCGGGCTCCTTTGAGTCTCATCCGGCGTAAGTCAGCTTCTGTTTTGTATGAAGTAACGACGTGACTTGTATACGTAATATTTTATTAAGTTATATTTATGTATAACTCTTAGAATTATGTTGATAAAATATTTTTTAAGGTAGAAGCTGTCAATTTTCAAAAATGCTTGCAAAAACAAAATGGATTATTTTGTTTTGGAAAGTATTTTTTCATAAACTCGCGTGTAGTCTCATTGAGATGTCTAATCTTCATAAACCTTGAATATTATTTATATAATGTAAGCACAATCCTTCATAGTTCAAACAAAATACTCAAACACTACTCAATTTGAAGTAGCTTTCAAATATATTGTTGCTTCTTTCACTGTGTATGCAAGTGAAATATACACTACTAAGCGCTAGTTAGTTAGCAATAAAGTCCTATTACAGTAATCAAACTTATTTTTATTATTATATAGTAATACCTACTTACTGAAAAATAGTAACGTGATTAAATACTTTTAAAATAATGCAAAAATATTATGTTGAAATCATAATTCACACTTTCCTTTTTTAGAAGATTGTTGTTGTTGTAACAACCAATACTATATATTTATAAGATGCACAAAAAATCCCCACAATAACTATTGACGAAATCGGTTTTCCCAGTGTTCAATACTAACAATAGTTACCAATAACTAAGACTTCAAATGATGAACGCAAACAATAATCTTCTTAGAATATGAAAAAACGTTTCTCTGAAATGCAATATGTACTTATGTTTATTTTGCTATCGTCCCATTTGAAGATGCTATGAATTGGAGATGTTTCAAAAATATCTAGCGTTTTTAGCAAGTTTTTTTTTATATAAAAACTAATATTTATATATAACTAAGTTTTACGGAATTTATCGCCGTACTATTGTATTCCGACGTTTCGGAACCTTTATATGGTATCCAATTACGGGCAAAGTGATAGTGTTTCGATTTCATTCATGATTTGTATTTACCATAAATTTTCTCTGTTATCTTTCTTTTTTTTCTAAATATTTATACTATTTATCTTTATCATTAGATACGTCAGCGTTTGTAAGTGACGATATGGTCTAAGATGTAACACGCTTCTAGAAAACACCGTTTCCAGACTTTGAAGACCCCTAAGTTGTACTCGTGAAATACAGACTCAGGCAGTTGATTCCATTCCTTCCCTGTGACGATTTGAACTACTTGCGACGATCGAATATCGTAATCCTTTTGGTCAGTCTTTTAGTGGTTGTTTATCTGTCTTCAAAACTATAAAATAAAGCTTAACACAACCTACCTAGAGTATAAAAGTCGTAAGCATCGATGGCGTCAATCAGGGAAGTACCTAGTTATCGGAAATACGATAAAACCACTCAATAGATGGCTTAGGAACTAAGTGCTATGAAGTAAGTGACGTTTGACCAATAGGGTTCGTGTGATAATAGGCTAGTGGTATTATCATAAAAGATTCTAATATGCAATAACACATTACAGCTCATTACTGATCGATATAAGATTGGGTCTCGAAGCATCCGTTTAAATACATAGAAGGATCTTAGGGGAACGTTTCAGAGAGGTAGGGTATAGCGAGATTTCTGGCTCAAATTGAGTTGCCCAACTGGGGAAGTACCTCCGCCTTATAGAACACCGCAGTGAATCAACAATAGTTGTCTTTCTGCGAGTGAGTAAGGTTACCAGAGCTCATTGGGGGAGTGACTATTCTGATAGCATGGGAATACCCTTTGCTGTCAGTTCGCATACGCATTTGCAAGCCTCTGGTGTTGCAAATGTCCATGGGCGGCGGTGATGACTTAACATTAGGTGAGCCTCGTGCCCGTTTGCCCCCTTATTGATGAAAAAAATGTTGTCTTGGTACTGCCAATAACAATATTTTGCAGTTGGAAGTGTACATTATCGTTATGGTGACGGAATCAGCTTCTACATACAGCATGAGTTGCAGAATTCGTTGCACGGATCAAATACTTGTACCGCCTACAGGCTTTATGTATACACGATTTTTAATAGGTATACTGAAAAACCCCTTTTAAAAATCTTGTTATTAATGGAACAAACATATGTAATTTTTTTTATGAATATGAGAATTTTGGCATGAATAAATTAGAATCGATTCTAGGAACAAAATTGCACCATTTAAATCGCGCAGAAAGGTTTTATAGTGGAGACCACATTATCGACGACTAAAACAGTAATATCATTCATTAATACTATGCACATAATATTTCATTGTGTCAGGTCAGTTTCATGCATAGTTATGCTAGTGAGATAGGCTAGATAGCTCTGTTCATTCATTTCTCGATGACATTGAAGCACTTAACTGCGCAGAATAATACGTCAAGTGAATCATACGCACATTATAGTGTTTGATTTTTTATTATCACCGCATAGTATATGAGTGAGACCTTGTTTATAAAAACTATCTGTTGATTTTTATTTAGATGTACATATATGTGTTTATTACTATAAAAAAGCAAAATGAGTAGTTTTTTCACGATGTTCCCTTTCACAAATGGTGTCCAGAATTTGAACTCACAACTTGTGACTTCACAGTCCAATATTCATACCACTGGGTTGTCAGAGCATTGACGTTAATATAATTGAAGTTAATTATTACTTTATATCCCTATTGGCAACAACAAATATAGCAATCGGAGTTCACTAATTCGATCACAGACGCCTAATTATAGCGGTGAAATTACTGCGCAAGGTACAGTACACAGCGAGTATGTGGTAAACCCATATGACACAGTCTTCGTTGAATTTGGTTGTTTTCATCAGGTCGTAATCTAGTCCTTATTTCAGTGTATTATGTATCTTTTTGCTCCATACATCTATCTTTGTATGAAGTGGTCCTATAAAGAGTCCTTTTGAATGAAAAAACCGTGGTGAAATAGAATTTAATATAGATTTTAAAGTTAAAATCTTTGTTTAGAATTTATTCTTTGAAATCTTCAGAAATACCACTAAGTTTTAGTTTTGTTCAATAGAAGTTAGTCTGCCTTTAAGAAAACAGACATGGTATTATACATAAGTATGTTACATTTCCTAAAATTTAAAAGATACCCTACGAGGTACTTACGGCCCAAAAATTATAATTTAGCGCTGACCAGATCGGATACCCTCTCTATCCACTTGCTCATTCATCATCCGTCCATTTAAAGTCCCACTATTGGGCATGGAACTCCTCTCATGTTGAGGAGGGTAAGTCATACTATTACTACACTGACCTATTCAGGTTCCGATTGAATCATATTCTTCACCATTTCAGCCAGTACCCACTGATCGTGTACCTATAATCTTTTATCTTTTCTTTTATTCAATGCAATACTTGAATATTTATATCGTAGAAACGTCTCAGGAACTATCAATCATATCACATCACAGTGTCCAAAGCCTAAGCATGGATGAGCATTGTAAAAATCAGCATAATCACAAGCAAGTGGTTTACGCACCAGTGAGCCACGGCAATAATGAGCCAACTGTATTAATAGGCGCATTGTAACGACGCAAAAAATATATGTTTCAACACCAAACGACGGGCATTCTTGAATGCTACGTGAAGAGTTTATTTTTCCATACATGTAAGTAATAAATTTTATTTATTGTGTCAATAAACAAACCATTAGAGACATTCTAAATACACTAGCCTGCACATTAGGATTATTGTAGTAAATACTTTAGCGTCTATAGGGGCGGTGGGATATCAACCTATTTGTTGTCCCACTGTTGGGCACGGTTCTCTCCTCATTTGAAAGGGATTATGCTATAATTATGCAGGTTAGCAGACTTCACATGGAATCGAGACAATCTTTCATGCAGTTTCCTCATATTTTTTTCCTCCGCCATTTGAGCATGCTTGTGATAATTTGACTAGAAACAACATTTACCAACTTTTGCAGTATTTTTGCGATCCACGAGAGACGTGAGACAAAAGTACAGTTAATTTTGAACTTTTATCCTATACCTTTAGGTTATTATTTACCCACATTTTTAATAATAAAGTGTTGTCCTTTGCTAGAAGCTGCTTCTTAATTGGTACAAACAGTACCACTTCATCAGTTGTCGTACAAGTCACCTTGAGCGTATTTTGTACCATAATATTTCGATAACATATACATACTTTATTTGTTTCCTTTTTTTTATATCATTACTTTTATCTTGGAAGTTGCTTTATGAAAATGCAGTTTACATAAAAAAATCCGCACACATGGTAGGCAATAAATTATTGTTAGGTGAGGTATCAAATTTGCGACCTAGAAGACGACATAATTACCACTACACCATTGTGTCATAACATACATTATATATCTGAGACATCGTTATTAGCAATCCAGTGATTGAGAAATTGAGATAGGCTCCTATTTGAAAACGGAGGACCATGAACTAAAAAATCCAAAGAAAATAATTATTTCTCAATTTCTGACTCATACTACTCTCATTGTATTCTCAGAGATTTCAATCGACATCGATTGTATCGATTATTCGTTATCAGATAACAGTGTAAGTACAACCTTCCTATCTATTTCAATATTAACTATTGACGCTAACGGCAAAAGTTTTGCAGCGTATCAAATTAAATGTTGGAGCAACAGAGAATTTAATTTATTAGGAAAATTTCAAGCGAAACTTACTTACGAAAGTGTGTTGAAATTTAACTTGAACCAAATTAGGTGTAATGCTATCATTGTTTAATTTGTTATAGAGTAACCCATTATGCCTTAGAGTGAGTTTTATTTAACTACTGAAACGTCAAAATCACGTGACACGTTGACGACATTGACAGCGTTTACGCTGATTGGTGGAACTGTTTGAGGCGAGCCAATCACAGCCTAGAAGATGCAACAGACGCATATCCGTTTTGAATTTTAAAAGAAGATTATTTATGGCATAGGTATCATAACTGTCGATTTTTTACTATCGAAGATCTACAGTCATTCATTCATCAATTGGGCACTAAAAAATATAAGTTTTAACATTTAAATTAATTCCTTGTATCATTCAGTTCATAATTTTTTTTTCAATAAATATTTTGTCCACCTACTTTCTTGAATATAAATTCAAAAGTTGCTACGGTATAACCTTAAACAATGAACATAAATAATATAACATGATATAAAAAGGCGTAGGCCTCAGGTGGTCTACCTGAAAAAGAAATCGATTTCGTAAACGTGCTTATCTTTTTACTGCAAAAAGGTTTTACAAAGACTGGTATAGAAGAATATAAAAAAATACATAGAGCTCATTCATCATCTACTTCGTTCTTTTAGCCGACTGCTTAGAACAATGTTAGGGTATTGTTAGTGCGTGTCTAGGTGTTCAGTACTGTCGTATACTCCATACGACATTGGTCTTCGGCTTAATCTAGCTATTTCCAAACCCGTAGAGATATTCATTAATGTCTTAGTAGAGTACAGGAAGAAAGGTAAAAGAACTAACATCGTTTTTATGTATATCTTTTTTTAGAAAAGACAACCCACTTCAAACAATACTCTACTTTACATAATCTATAGTAAGTCCCATTTATACATAGGCATCATATTTCTATGATCCGAGCTGCAACCAAAACTCAGTACTGGTACTAAGTCCAATAGAAAAAACCAATAAAATCTTGTTCGTTGCTACCAGGTCTTGACGCTCACCAGTATTCCTTGTAGTAGAAGAGACCTGCATAGCTGTAAGTGCCCACGTGATGGACTCAAGCCTTATCCCTCTCAAATTAAATGAGACAGACAGAGATAAGAATACCTACCAAAAATAAACAACTTCTCATACCTCCTGTCTATCTAATTTTCAAAATATAATTGCCATTAACAGGTTAAGCCTGCTAATAGCTATGTAATCAGAAAACGCGGAAGCACAGTTTGTTAATCATTCGCCGGGACGTATTTACACAGCAATGAATAGAGAATTAAGTAATTACATTTGCTAATACGCGTACAGCCCGTTTGAATAATCTGTAAATTGATGTCATAGGTACCTGCGCGTTGATTCATGCTATGTTCTACAGGAATATGAATGTTTTTGATTGCTGTTTGTCTATGTTTCTTCTAAGCCATCCAAATATTTTCGCTTCAAAGGAATCTTGTTGATATTTCTCTTGTTGATCAAACTGTTGACTTATTTTGTAATATCACTTTAACAATGTAATCGACCTTTTCTGTCAAAACAAGTATCGGTTTGACAGATGTCAAAAGTGACGTCTTAAAATGTTACAATGACAACAGTTTTTTTTTAATATAGGTAGGATCTCGATTTAATAACCTTCCAAATACAAAAAAAAACAACTAAATTAAGATACAACACAATCTCTGACTGTACGTATTTTTGTACACCTAGTTTTTTTTATGTAACTACGCAACGATGTTTTACATTATTATCTAGATAATTTTCTCCAGTAAGTTATATGTATGGAAATTCATGTTATATTTATAGATACTATGTAGTTTAATTATTATTCAATTACTATACAGGTATGAAAGTAATAAGCACAATAAACACTTGCATTCCAGTGATGAATCAGTATTGAGCACACTTCGAGAAAACTTGTTTTTGAGAGTATAAAACACTTGTATTAGAGTGTAGTGCTGTTATTCTAAGAGAGAACTTGACACCTTAGAGATATGCAAGCGAAGTTAGTTTATTGAAGTAAATAAATTGATTAATTACGGCAAGCTGTTGATGTGCCTTTTAAACGTTTAGAGGTTTCTGGAGCTGGTCTGTTAAGAGGATCCGTAACCTCCATTTAAGTGCACATGGTGACCACTGGGTGGTTTTACTGAAGTAAAAATCCTACACACCCAGGTCCACCGACACCCCTAGTTACCCAGCTTTTGGGGAAGAGATCGCAGATCTTTTCCCCAAAGACCTGGTGATTTTGGAAGTATTTCATACCAGAAATACAAAAGATATGGCATGTAGACCAATAAATATTGTGCGTGCACCAACGCCACATACATAGACGTACCGAACGATAGAATATTTAAGGTATGTTTAAAACTGTTATAACATTATTATTTTGTTTTATTTTTGGTTAAAAATAATAATATCCGTAAAAAGTAGTTTTATTTTAATGTCTAATATTCGTTTACGTGTAAGACAAAAACTAAAATACTTGTACTATAAGATAAAGACTTATATTTATTATATAGACGAATACACAGATACATTACAACCTACACGTGATAGGTCGTAATATTCCGCGACACTAATTGTTTTTAATTACGTTTTTTTAACAGCAATAATTGTAATGACTGCCTTTGTTTTATTACCGGGGCCATGCAACAATGTTCATAAGTATACTAACTCAATATTATAGTACTTGATATTTTTTAAATTAAATCAACACAACAACAACTGGGCATGGGTAATGTCTCATTTTGTAAAGGATAGGGTCAGGTTTTTTTTATGGAAATAATGGGCAAACGGGCAGGAGGCTTACTTGATGGTACGTGATCACCACCGCCCATGGACATCTGCAACACCAGAGGACGTGCAAATGCGTTGCCAGCCTTTCAGGAAAGAATATGCTCTCCTCTTGAAGGCTCCCACGTCGTAACGGTTCGGAAAGACCGCCGGTGACAGCTGGTTCCACAAAGTAGTAGTACGAGGCAGAAATTGCCTCAAAAACCGCACTGTTGTGGAACGCTGGACATTGAGGTGATACCGATGGAATTTAGAGTTCTGGTGCAATGTCCGTTGGTGAAATTCAGCGGCCAGTATCAAACCAAACAATTCCTCGGAACACTCCCCGTGGAGTGAGTCTACCCCGCTAGCCTAGTATGATTTGGCAGACTTCACACGCCGTCGTTGAAAACATCTCTCAATCATGCAGGTTTCCTCACGATATTTTCCTTTGCCGTTTGAGCATGTAATAAATACGCACTTAACTTTGAAATATCAGTGGTGCTTGCCTTACTATTAATTATATATATTAATAAAAACGTCCCTCTCAAATGAGAGGAGACCCGTGCCCAGCAGACGCAGTGGACCCAGCAATGGGTTGACGATGATCAATGAATAACGTTAGTGATTAATTTATTTGTTTTCCAAACAAAAATGTATAAAGCAATCTTCTTCGCTATTTTCTTCTACTTCTTCCGTTTTTATATCGCTGTCAAATATTAAGGTTTCTTTTTTATGCTGCCTCATTGCAACTGTAAAATGTTTTAAATAGTTAATAAACATGTTGTCTCAAATTGTAGCAAATGTTTTCATGTTATGTAACATAGTTAAACAAATAGCAACAAAATATTACATTTTGATTAAGATACGAAGTGGTCATAAAATGTTATGAGATGTTGTTTAATAATGTTACAACATTTTCATTAGTTCGGAGCGTTGGAAACATTTAAAGAATCGTTACAAATTCTAACATATTTTAGTATGTAAAAGTTTATGTTAGGTAATTTTCAATAACGTTATTAAACACGTCAAAATTTCAAGTCACTTGTTACAATATTAGCGTTTTTTTTTTCTTTAAGGATGGTTAATAAGTTTACAGCTCGCTTAGTGGTAAGCCGTTCCGGTAGCCTATAGACGTTTTCACCACCAGAGGTTGTAACCTTGCGAGTTGCCGGCCCGATAAAAAACCTTTTTACTCCTTTTTCAACCAACAAAACAAAAAACGAAGGAGTTTCTCGAGTCGATGCGTATACTTATTTTTTGTGTATAACCACGCATAACTTTTTACAGAGTAGTCCGATTTTGATACTTCTTTTTTTATTAGAAAATGTATACTTCAAAGTTGGTCCCATATACATTTGGAGAAAATAGACTAACCCTAAGGGTAGGAAAATAGGGGATGTTTGCATGTACGTACACTGATTGTAATCTATGATGACGCATAACTTTTTAAACAGCAGTCCGATTTTGATCATTCTTTTTTTTTAAGAACACGATGCCGATAGTGATTTGGGAAAACCTCGGTAATTCATTCCAGAATTAATGAACAGAGACGCAAACATACAAAGAAGCAAGTCAATAAATCTAAGTCATCTAAACAAAGAAGTGGCGACCACGTACTGGAAGACGCAGCGTGGGCAGGCCCCCGGCAAGGTGGACTGACGACCTGGTGAAGGTCGCTGGAAACCGCTAAATGCGGGCGGAGCATGACTGGTCGTCGTGGCGATCCTTGGGGGAGACCTATGTCCAGCAGTGGACGTCTAACGGTTGATGATGATGAAACAAAGGAGTATAAAAAAAGACATTTAATTTGCTATGATGAATTATAATAGTGGGTAATTAGGGATATAAATCTTTATGTTATTGGAACAGAGCTGTTGGCGTAAGTTTGAGTAACCTCGCTTTCCCATCCGGCGGCCGATAGAATAATATAGCAATTAGCAATATTAGACGAGCTATTAGGAAATCAACGTCTAATATCGTACGGGGCAAAGATTATCTGAATTATGAAGTATATATGGCGATGCGTAAAATTGGTGCACGGAAATATGATACTTAAGACCTTATTATTTCTGGACATTATTACACAGCGCCATCTAGTTCCACGCTAAGCAACGAGGTTTGTGTTACGGATACTAGTTGGTACTACTTTTTTTTTAATTACATATTCACATATCCATGACTCGAATACAAATGTTGATACTCATCACACAAACATTTGTCCCTACCGGGATTTGAACCCGGGACCCATAGCACAAAAGGCAGTTTGGTATACACATCCATGACTCGAATACAAATGTTGATACTCATCACGCAAACATTTGTCCCTACCGGGATTCGAACCCGGCACCCATAGCACAGAAGGCAGTGTGGCTGGACGTTACCGCTGGACTAATTGGGTCGGTTTTCTTTCACCGTTTGAGTGAAGAATAACTAATGGGGAAGACAGTGCTTTTTTTAGTAGATATTTCTTATCTTATCAACCAATTTACATATTCCACTGGTTGGTGCGGGGCGAGGGTACCATTACGAAAATCTGTAATGAAATTTCCAATGGCCTGAAAAAGTATTTAAATTTGTACCACGACGGTGTCAAACAAGCTCATAGCCCGCCTATGGTAAACAGTTCTCGTTTTCAACCCAGTAGGAACCTTTTCACTGTCTGTTTTTTAAGAATAAGCTCCTAAGGGTATTTTAAATAAAGCAGTTGCAACACTGTCAGAGAACGGACTTCCCGTGCTGTCAGAATAGGTACTTCAGTAACGAGCCCTGGCAACCTTACTCACTCATAGGAACAAAACTATTGTGTTTCTTCTTTCACTGCGGTCTTCTGTAAGACGGAAGCACTTCCCCAGTCTCCCAGCACAATTTGAGCGAGTAATCTCGCTACGCCCTACCTCTATTAAAATTTTTATGTCCGGGTTTAGTCACATAAATATAATTTAATTTTCTATTGTATCTATTATATGTTTGACAAGTTAATGGTACGTTAACGTAATTGCACGACACAAATGATGAACCGATAGTAATTCATAATTACCATGACATTATGACAGGAGGAATACACGAAGTAATTTAATTCTAGAATTGTTATTTCTGCATATAACGTGACTTGTGGTTGGACTATTGTTTATAAATACGGAGAAAAAAATATATCCTTGACAACGTGTCTATAATTATTTCCCGGAATAATAAAATGTGGTGATACCCTGTTGATTTGACTACGGACTAGTCTAAACTTAGACTCAGGTTCCAAAATTCTGGCGTAGTCACATTTATTTAACGGCGAAGGAAAACATCGTTTAGAAGAAAGACTACAGGCTTAAGAAGTATTCTCAATGAAATGAAAATGAAATTAAATGATAAAAAATTGAAGATCTTTTCCTTTTAAAAGTCACGTATTACATTATTTTAAGAATCTAGATAGCATCGGCATTTCCTAACTGGCGACCTCTGAGAAGAAATGCCGAAACAAACTCAGAGAATCATGGTCTATTTTAAAGTCCAAACATTTTGTTTACAATATGTGAGCCTGACGATGTAGGTCATTGTCTGAGATGGCCTTTTGAAGAAAGCACCAGTGCAGCTTTGAGTTGACCTGTCCATACTGACTGCACGCATACGTCAGCCATCGTGTAGCTCAACCATTATTGAGGGAGCTTAACGACCCGACGCACGTCAATGCAAGATCAGTGGGACATTTGTGTAGGCCAATTCAAAATCCCAAAGCTGCCAGACAATAAGAGTTTATAAGTGTATGTTTATCTAGGTACCTAAAAAATGCTCACATTCACATAATTATGTATAGAATTATTTATGTGTATATTATTATATAAAACAATAATGTATGTTAGAACATAACAATAAAAATTATGTGAAACAATAATAATTTAAAATCTATATATAAAATTCATGTCAAAATATAAAATTAATAATGTCAAAAAAAGCTATATATAAAATTCATGTCAAAAATAAAAACCCACCAGTGCAGCTTTGAGTTGACCTGTCCATACTGACAACACGCATACACAATGACGTGTGAATTCTACCAACCCACACAAGCCTAGCGTGGTGGACTATCTATAGTCCCTATGGAATAAGAGGAGACCCGTGCCCGGCAATATGATGGTAACTGGTTTGATGATGAAACATATTCAACCTACATCTCATACCTATTAGGATCTTAATCCTTATCTTATTGGAGTCCCCACAAATATTTTATGTGACAACAAGTCAGGGGTCGAAATGATTATACCGACTATTTAGAAAGTAAACGAGAATTAATTTGAATATTGATTATATATTGGTCCTTATATGGTTTTTGAGTATGTAGAATGCATGTGGAATTTGCAATTTAAGATTTGAGGTCGAATTGTTGCATAATGAGTTGCATTTAAGGGGTGAATGTTAAGCGTTTCAATTATCTTGAACATATAATTACCTATTCGTGATAAATAATATAATTAAAATTTATTCAGCTTCATTTCCAAACGATGAAGTAATACTCCAACGTAACTTTATGTTATGTCGCCCTCAAATGACTTTTTCGGGTTGGCAACGCGCGAGCGACTTTCTAGTGTTGCAAACGTCCATAGGCTACGGCAACCGCTTACCTTCAGGGGGGCTTCAGCATACATACCACCTTGATGGCAAAAAAACCGTATATATTTGACAACTTAAATTTGAGCACTGAAAGGGACCGCACTAGCTAGTAGCACTACTTAAAATAGGATAATGGTTGTGCAATCAATCAATCATTCATTCATTCTACACAAGAACTTCCCTAGACAAGGAGGTACGGAAATTGCATATAGTCAAGTTGCTCGTAAGCAAAAATCTATTTTATACATTTGCTAGTTTTAGAGTCACGTCCACATTAATTAACATCGTAAACCATGTATGACAACAATTAGATATTTTTAATTGTACGTTGGCGGATTTTGAGAGGGTTGCATTAAGTCACCTAGCATTAATTTAGAAAGATAGATGTATAATAAATTGTCCAATAACTACATGTTGAATTGCATTGCCTGTAAAAACATTTGTATTTGTAATTAAATAAATCAATTAAATTATGATATTTCACTCATTCAATGGTGATGACAATTGAATTATCAATTGTTTGTTTTTAGCTACAAATTTATCAACTTCTCAGTATTATTCACACGTATTGTTGTGGTTCAGAGATCCTAAGAGACTGGTATAATTTCATCAGAGGCTTGCTTTCATAATCGCAGCACATCTAAAAATATTCCGCGCAGGCGTTTCCTCAAAGCCGTAAACATTAGACAAAGTGCCGCGCTGGCGAGAAGGCTCAACCATATACTACATTTTCTTAGCAAATAAATTGTTCGAATTGACAAGCAACGATCGTACATATAGGTACAATAATAAAGTTCTGACTTATGATGTGATAAATGCAAATGAAGTCAACATCAACACTTATTTTGATACACTAACTCTTGTATTGTATGCAAACTTTTCAATGGTGTTATATTCAACAAACCGCATAGATTCATCTTTATTTTATAGAAATAAATATAATTTACTACTATCTTAATACTACAGTAATACGCAGATGTTTAAGTAAAAACAGATATGTTTGCTTTGGATTTATTTATTAATGTTATTTGAATTAAAATTCAAAACCGTTGACTTAGCAATTCATGGATATTTGAAATAAAAACAAACATTAATAGACTCACAAAAAATCATGAATGTTCTCCTAGTCTACATACAAATATCTCGCATTGCTTACGGCCGATCCCTGTCTCAGGCTCTATTCCGATCACGCGACGTTCTGTGGTACTCTCAATAAAGCGAGACGGGTCTTATTATGCGCAGACGCAACTTATTACTATAGCGATTAGACAAGATTTATATGGCGTAAGTACATTGTGTGGTTAAAGAGAATAGTTTGCGATTGGAAATGAAACCGTTGCTAAGACTGTTTATGTGAACATTTAATTTAAACACAAGATAATGCAATTCTAACAATATCAGTTGTTCTGCTACGATTTATGTTCTACAAGTAATAAATCATCATCGAAGTGATTTAAGAGTCTGGAGGTAATATTGCCAAATATTCTGCCGCTAAATAGAAATACACTGGCATTATTAATTTTCTGTGAAAAGGGAAATATAGCCAGTGTATGTGTATATCCGCTAAGCATTTGCGGAGTCGCGAGGGCAGAGATGACACGACTAAACGTAGTCTTAAAATTGGATGTATTTTCTGCAATAAAAGCCCATTTTGTCGTAGTAGATTCCTAGCGGCTTGAGGTCTTTTCTGAAGTAAAAGAATTAAGCCAGAATCCTTCAAGAATCAGAATATACTCCGAGAAAGACTGCGAAGCCTTTGCCTTGCAGTGAGAGACAACTTGCTTATAATAATGTAGTAAAAATGTAGTTTCTGCTGGTCCAGCAATTCTTTTAAGGTTGGCGCAGTATATTCTTTTCTTCTATACATCTCTATTAACCGTCACCTCACCTCACATTATATTGATTTCGTACACTTACGCGAATATTAGACATGGAAATAAAACTACTTTTTACGGATTTTATCGCGGTATATTTGATATTATTTTAACCCGACGTTTCGGATCCTTTACAGCATCCATGGTCACGGGCGGACTGAGGTGTTGGTCGTCCGGAAGTTATAATTCTCTACATTTTTAATTATTATTTACAATTCGATTTACACAGAACGAGCTCACCGTGTCCTCACACACCTTACGAGCCCACCTCACATTATTTTCATTCACATCGTCCTTTTCCATCCATCCATCACTTCCTTGATCTCCACCAACCCATCCATCTGTCATCACATGCGCTTCATCACGTGTCACTAATGTCCTCGAACTAAATAATACAATGAAATGTTGATCAATAGGACATGAATTGTATTCGGAAATCAATAAACACCAACAAGACGACTTCACAATAAGTTTGCAGATATGATGGAATAAATGGACTATCATCATAAATTGCTCAGACCTAGTTACTTTTAGGAGTAGTTAAATTTTACGTTCCTTGCGAGACATCAAGTGGCGAACGCATTATAGTTCCTTTAGGTTCCTAGCAAAGATCAATTAAAGAGTTAATGGATACGGCACAAGTCACATTTTATTGGGAAAATTATTAGGTTGGTAAATTGATCCTAAGGATGTTGTAATAAGTCTGTTAGTAGTACTTTTGTTTTCATGATATCAAAACGTGCCAAAAATTAGAAGCTATGTGACCAGTTAACCTTCTTAAAGGTCTCAAGTTTCAACTCAAGGCACATAGCGCTGACTTCTTGAAGTTAAATGCTCCACAAACAGTGAAGTCAAAGTCAAAGTCAAAGTCAAAATATCATTTATTCAAAGTAGGCCAAATTTAAATGGCTCTTTTTGAACGTCGACAATAAAGACAGCCCCCAAAAACGCCCGCCCTTCACCGCTTCCTAGTGTTTTTGCTGGGAAGAAGAAGCGGCGCAACAAACTCCCCAGCACACATTTCTGTCTGTTTATATAATAAGTGATTCTATACAATACTATAATCAGTATACAATATAGAGTGCAATCATTACCTATGGTTATGTGAGCTAGCATATACCAATCCATTTTACCAAGCCGAGATATAAAAACTACTGATATAGAAATACAGAACAACCGATGATAATGTTAACACACTCTTGGCCTCCATTTCTCTGTATGTGCCCGCTCACACTTACACATCTCAACAATTACATTTTACAAAGTAGACTGCTATCTTGGACTAATCCGGCGACCATCTACTGTTATCACTAAAATAGTCACTCAAATTATAATAAGCCTTCTTAATAAGGCAATTTTTTACTTTACTTTTGAATACGTCAGTCGGTAGATCCAAGATATCAGTAGGTATTCCGTTATAAATACGTATACCAACCCCCTCAAACGAATTATGTACCTTATGTAAACGGTGACTGGGGGCACACAATTTATGTTTATTCCGTGTATTAATACTATGAACGTCACTGTTTTTACAATAGGAATGTATATTTTGCCTTATATGTATTATGTTGGCATAAATATACTGCGATGCAACAGTCAAAATACCAATGTCTTTAAAACGTTCCCTAAGAGAAACTCGAGCCCCTAGCTGATATATGGAACGAATAGCTCGCTTTTGTAAAATAAAAATACTTTCTATATCAGCAGCTCTACCCCACAATAGAATTCCATAGGACATAATGCTATGAAAGTAACTAAAATAAACAAGTCGAGCAGTGTCTACGTCAGTGAATTGCCTAACCTTTCTGACCGCATAAGCAGCGGAGCTAAGTTTCCCCGCGAGGCATGACACATGTGGGCCCCATTGAAGCTTGGCATCTAGTGTAATACCTAAGAATACTGTAGAATTGACGGTCTCAAGTACTTCTTTATTGACAATTAAGTTGGGTCCTAGATTTTTCACGTTAGGCAAACTAAACTTTACACATTTTGTTTTTCTAGCATTTAGTACTAAATTATTAACTGTAAACCAATGCATTACCTGAACAAGTGCACTATTTACGTCGTCAAAATGATCTCTATTTCTATCTACTTTAAAAATAAGCGAGGTATCATCAGCAAACAGTACTACATCACAAATGGATCTCAGATAATGTGGCAAATCATTTATATAAATTAAAAAAAGGAAAGGGCCTAAAATTGAGCCTTGTGGTACACCCAACTGCACAGACAATCCAGATGATTTTGTATTGTTGATATTTACGTACTGTATCCTACCACTTAAATAAGAAGTTAAGATATTAAGTGCCTTACTTCGAATCCCGTAATGTGCAAGTTTACAAATAAGTGTTTTATGGTGGACACAATCAAAAGCCTTCGAAAGATCACAGAATACACCAATAGCGTTCTGCGAATTTTCCCAAGCGTCAAAGATGTGTTTCAGTAATGCAACTCCTGCGTCTGTTGTTGAACGACCCTGTGTGAAACCATATTGTTCAGAGTGTAGGAGGCTATTTACATTAAAATACCTTAGTAATTGCTTCAATAAAAGTTTTTCAAAAATTTTACTAACAGTTGGTAAAATGGATATTGGTCTAAAATTACAGAGTTCGTTTTTACTTCCAGATTTAAATAGGGGGATTATTTTGCTATGCTTCATTAGGTCTGGAAAAGTACCTATGTCAATACATTTATTAAATATTACAGATAAATAAGGAGAGAGTATATCTATCACTGATTTTAAAACAGTGACAGACATATCCCATAAGTCACCAGTTCTTTTTAATTTTAAAGATTTAAATGTATTTAAAATTTCACTAGGAGTTACATGATTAAATACAAAAGTAGCTTGAGACCTAGGCACACTTTCACGAAGTAAATTTTCAGCATCGGTAGAAGAAGAACCTAAGGAACTAGTAGTAGTTATGGGTATGTTAGCAAAGAAACTATTAAAAGCGTGTGCTACATCAAAATCGTTAGTAAGAAGAAGTTAGTGAAGAAGAAGCAAGAAAACCTGCATACCTGAGCAATTTTCTCAATGGCGTATGAGGTTTGCAACCTGCACTAAGCTAGTGTGATGGATTAGTACAGTAAACGGATTAATATTGTTCAAAAATATATGCAAGCTTCATATATTATTAGTAATCAACCAATCATACATAAAATGCGCCTAGGTTTTCTTCAATTGTTCTACTATCAATCTTTTTTTTCGCATACTAAATGTAAATTGTCGTAATGAATATTGAATCTTCGACAGCCTAAAAACTTCAAGTGCACCAAGCACGCACCGATAATTATTGTACTCTGTGACGCGCCAATAGAGCGAGCGTATTCAATCGTGCTCGTAATTACGCCGTCTCGCCGCTGAACCAACATGTCAATAAATCACCGCTGCAACCACAATGGCGCTAGTGGCGCAGAACACTTGCAGAAGGATCACTTTACTTTTTTTATAAAACGAAAGTGACAACCAAACTTACGGCCCGCCTGATGGTACCGTAACTTTTGACAACCCATTTAGTCCAGAGGTCTGGTAGTTAACACTGCCTTGTGTGCTATGGGTCCCGGGTTCGAATCCCGGTAGGGACAAATGTTTGTGTGATGAGTATAAACATTTGTATCCGAGTCATGGATGTATCTATGTATAATAGATACGTTTACAAAAAAAATGTATATATGTAGTATATCAACCAACTAGTATCCGTAACACAAGCTCGTTGCTTAGCTCGGAACTAGATGACGCTGTGTCATAATGTCCAGGAATATTTATTTATTATTTTATTTATAACTTATGGACGTTTGCAAGACCAGAATTGTCGCTCACGCGTTCCTGCGACATAAAGATAAATAATAAATGTTGAAGTCACTTTTACAAAAAAAAACATAGGTATTAACGGTATTTTAAGATCTAGATGGCGTTGGTAATACGGAAGAAATGTCGCAACAAAGTCTCTAGGTTTCTTAAAATAAGGGAGTTACTAAACTGACAGCAAACTCGAATAGTCACTCCCCCAACTAGCTCTAATAACTTTAATATGTTTGTTTCGCCGCATTATGTATACTTTTTTTATGGAAATAAGGGGGCAAACGGACTGGAGGCTCACCTGATGGTAAATTATCACCGCCGCCTATTGTCATCTACAACACCAGAGGGGTTCCAAATTCGTTGCCAGCCGTTTAGGAATGAATGTACTCTCTTCTTGAAGGTTCCCGCGTCGGAACGGTCCGGAAGTATCGCCGGCGACAGCAGTTAACACAAAGTGGTTGTAATACTGATATGTCATTGGCCCATCTCCAACTCTACTATGCTCTCTCTATAACTATGCTGATATATATACTCTAAATTAAATGGTCCTTCTGATTTACCCACACTACTCCGCACACTACTCCTACTTGCCCAGTGCAGTTGCGCAAGTAACAATTTTTGCATGCCTCCTGATATTTAAGGCTTCACAATAGATTTGCTATTTGGTATTTCAGTGGTAGGTATAATATTTTAGTAAAAGGCACGCAGATTGTATCTTTAAAGGGAATTATATTGTTCAAAAAGGTTCATTCGTGAAATATGTAGTTCAAGAAGAGTTAATATATTTAATAACTGCCTCGTTGGTCTAGTTTTCGTACAGTGCAACTGCCGAGCAAGAGGTCTTGGTTTGGATTTCAAGGTCGAGCAAAGTTTTATAGGGTTTTTCTATGAAATTCTCAGTAGCTGCTCGGATTTTGGATTCGTGCCCGGTTAATGGCAATAATCTCGCCCCTTATTACATGGGACCTAAAACGTACCAGGGAAACATGGGTGTACAATAGTACACTTCTGCATAACCTTTCGGGGACGACGAGAGTGATGGTATGTTATGTTAAGACGTTTGTGCATGTTCTCACATACACAAACGCCTGGTACAACTACCTGCAGATCGTAGAAATACTTGCTCCGTGTTGGAATGGAACCCGGAACCCGTGATGCACAAGCTGATCGCTCAGCCATTACGTCAATTGGATCGTTAATGTGATATGAAATACGTAGAAATACTTGCTCCGTGTCGAATGGAACCCGAAATCCGTGAAGCACAAGCCGATCGCTCTGCCACGGCGTCGTAAATTTTATATCAAATACAATATTCAAGGGAAGAAGCGAATTTAATATGATAAGTTACTGGTATATGGTGCCACGACCTCACAGCACTTGCAACCACTAAACTAATAAGGCTCAAAAACGACTTATAAAGTTTCTCTGCATCCACGAACTAACTAGTAGACGCTAACAACACTAGGGGCGTTTGCCAACAGCTTATATTCAGCTAGTTTATAAAACAAACAACAAAATATCTTCCCACATAATCTCCTCAAGTTAACCGTTCTTTTTGTAAGGGGAGGCTTTTTTATGTAGGTATTTTGAAAAGTCGTACAGCAAAAGTTGGTGATAATTATATTCAGCCGCTGCTTTTACGTGTGTGTTTTAATATTACCAGTAACAATGTATAAATAAATATTTCTGGACATTATGACACAGCGCCATCTAGTTCCGAGCTAAGCAACAAGGCTTGTGTTACGGATACCAGTTGGTTGATATACTACATATATACTTTTTTTTTGTTCTACATAGATACATCCAAGACTCGGATACAAATGCTTATTCTCATCACACAAACGTTTGTCCCTACCGGGTTTTGGACCCGGGACCCATAGCGCAGAAGGCATTGTTAACTACCGCTGGACTAATTGGGTCGTCAGTCTACATAATATAAGACAGACTACATATTGTACAGCGGCATTTAGTTCTTAGCTAAGTAAGGAGGATTGCGTTACGAATATTAGATGGCTGATGATTCACTACATACACATTTTTTTGTAAATACATATATTATTACGTTTAATAGTGTTGCAACAATAAGCTGAGATAGGGACCGTTCATAGGCCTCGTGCGGTATTTTTTTCTGAATTTTTTTTTGTGGCTCATTGTGTTGTAAGCATATAAAATGCATAATTTTGTTTTTTCTTTTTTTGTCATTTTATTTCTAATAATATCGAACCCTGCGAGGTCGAGAATAAACGTTTTTCTTCCTTCTTATTTCTTTCTATATTATACAAAGCTGCTCATCACAAAAATTTGTCCTTACCGGGATTCAAACCAGAGAATGCCTTAAAAAACTGTATGTAATAGCTTCATCAATCAAAGTCCTACCAATAAATATTCCCCGTCTAAGTAAGTCTGTTGAAGCAGAGACTAGGGTCAGTCGCCGCAGCGAATGTTTATGTGGCATGTTGCGCTGGTATATCAAGTCGGTTCAGCTATCGTAATTATTGCATGTTCACAATTTATTAAACTTGCCTATTTCTTCATGAAAGGTAGCGATAAATTTCTTGAACATATTGGGTTTAAGAAATGTTGTACAACTGTGCAGGTAGTGCTTAACATCGGTATGCATATTAAAAACATCGTTAAGGCAACATCACTTAATCTGTTGAAGTCGCAATGATTTTTTATTTATACCAATGATATAAAAAACTATAGATACGTTACCCGCTTTCTAAAATGGCATCAAGAAATCAAGGCAATTGCCGGGATCGCGCTTAGTGACGCACCAACCAGCGTTGCGAGGGTACGTCCCGAAAAAATAATTTCTGCTTAATAGTTTTATACTTCCTGAGAACAAGATGCCTTCATGTGTTTACAAATTATACTACAACAGTGAAAGATAAAAATGTGTCTTTCGCTTTCTTTGCACAAATTAGTAGCTGTCGCCATTTTGCATAGCCGTAATGTTCGTGCATGACGTGTCTATATAATAATATGTCATTGATTTGTACATAATTTATACATGTGGGTAAAAAGGGGAAGGGAGGTGGCTAATGGCTAAGCAATAATTAAGCTGATCCATCAAATACAAAGTTAAGTATCTCCTTTCGAAATAAATCTAATGGATCGATGACTATTCTTCAACTGATGCTGAAACTATATCAATCTCTCAATGAGAATTAACTGATTTCTTATTCTTACGCTTATATTGGATACCTATTGAAATTATTCTACTTTTTACTAATTGAATACTAATCTTGAGGATGTATTACAATACATAGTCATAACATATACTGCAATAGATACATTGGATTCAAATAATAAATATTCCCGGACACTATGACACAGCACCATCAAGTTCCGAGCTAAGCAACGAGGCTTGTGTTACGAATACTAGATGGTTGACATAGGTAGGTACTACACATATACTTTTTTTTTTTTGTAAATACGTACATATTATACATAGATACATCCATGACTCGGATACAAATGTTTATGCTCACACAACATTTGTCCCTACCGGGATTCGAACCCGGGACCCATAGCACAGAAGGCAGTGTTAACTACCGCTGAACTAATTGAGTCGTCATTTTGATTCAAATAATATTAATATGAAAGAGCTGTGATAGTCTAGCGGTGTGACCAGTGAACTGAGATGTCAGAGGTCTCGAGTTCAAACCCAAGGCACGCACCACTGACTTTTCGGAAGTTATGTGCGTATTTACCACATGCTCAAACGGTGAAGGAAAACATCGTGAGGAAACCTGCATGCTTGAGAGATTTTCTCGATGGCATGTAATGTCTGCCAACCCGCAGTAGGCTAGCGTGGTGGACTATAGCCTAATCCCTCTCAATTCAGAGGAGACCCGTGCCCAGCAGTGGGACAGTAATGGGTTGATGATGAATATTAATATACGATCACTAATATTAATATAAAATCCGTTACAAGTTTGTAATCATTGAAGTAAAACTTATTACAATGATTAGGTACGAACTTTATTTATTATTTATTATGTTATCTACTGATGGACATACACTCCCAAGGTTTTTAAAAAACATCTATTTTATTATATCACTAAGTATCAATCTCCAAAGTACCGTTACTGCCTATATTTACAGCTGTGTCTCACACAACATCTCCGTAACACATTTCGTAATAACACTTTCTATGTCACTAGTTCTAGCGAAACTTATTGTCAGTTTGTTCATTGTCAGTGTCCATTGTGGACTGTCATGGTCATTACAGTACTCCCAAAACGTCGCCGTGACGAATAGACGGTTTAGGAAACAAGAAAACCGTTTCTAATCGCGGGAAATATGCGCACCCACTGTGTTACAGGCTTGTTGAGTAGTTGAGGATATGCTACGGTTTCTATGTGCGATTATTGGTAAAATATTTGTGATCAATTCACAATAAAATATAGTAATAAGACTACGGTTCATACAGACAATTGTGCAACTAATTTTGATAGTTAAAAGGTACTTGTAATATTGGTGTAATTAGTTGAAATAAAACATATGTATATCTCTCTCATATATCATATATCCCGGCAAGGTGGACTGACGACCTGGTGAAGGTCGCTGGAATCCGCTGGATGCGGGTGGCGCAGGACCGGTCGTCGTGGCGATCCTTGGGGGAGACCTATGTCCAGCAGTGGATGTCTAACGGTTGATATGATTATGATGATGAAAACATATATGAGTTTATAGTCACGGGCAGATTCGGGAGTCTGCTTCTTTACTAATGATGCTATATAGTCTCCGAAAAGTCAGGATTTAATTATGTATATTAATAAAGCCGTGAAAAGTTTATTTATTTAACTATTTAATATCCACGTAAGAGTTCTTGTATATATTGTACTCATTAAAATATTTGAGTGCTTCTATTTATGACGCTACAAGTGTGTAGGCAGTGATTTGAAATCGAGAAATCTGTTAATGTTTTGTCAGTCATTAAATTACTTCTGACCCTCCAATAATTCAACGTACAATTCTTCAAGCATGTATTATTGGAAATTTTGATGTAATCAACATATATGCGAATGCCATTGCCCGTTTGCCGTACAAATTAACCAAGATAATCTCACGTCACCTCTGTCGACCCTAGGCTGAAAACATGTCGTTACCACCGAACACACACTGTTATAAACTGACATCTCCACAATTTATTACCTGTTGTCTTTATCTATTACAATCTTACTATATATACAATTAAATAGTATTCAGAATTCAATGAATTTCAAATGAATTTCAAACTATCTGTAATCTTACAGAACACAATAACTTTTATGTAATAATTTAGAGGCATTCCTGTGAGACAGCCCTTGCTATAACACAATAATAATGAAACGCAGTGATTGCTAATTATATTGTGTAAATACTGTACCATAGTGTACAATTGTTACTCAAAAATTGAATATTTTATTAAACTTATTTAACAGGAAAGCTGCATGCCTGAGAGATGGCGCGAGAAGCCTGCCAACCTGTGTAAAGCATTCCCACTAGCATAGAAAACTATAGCCTAATCCTTCTTACCGTACCCAGAAGTGGGACTGCAAATTGGTTAACCATGATGAGGAACTTATAGTACCAGATATAATCATTTCATAAATTATCTCCATCTTCGCAGACTATGTAGCACCGCCTTAAATTGAAGAAAGGCAATCGTTCGTCGCAATCGCCGAGGCCGGTTCCTAAGTTAGGCATTTACATCCGGCCTTGCTTGCGATTTTGAGAGAGCGTCTTGTCTAGTGTTGTTGCTAAAAACGTCGGCCTTCGGATACCAGAACATCTCACAATAGCTGATTATAAAACGCCAGTGTTGTAAGCTTCCTAAAGCCAAGTGTTGGAGCGGAACAATGATGATTTGTTAAAATTAATTACTTGTTTCAGTGAGTTTGCTTCATCATTCAAATACGAAAGATAGGTACCGATTTTTAGGGCTCTGTACCCAAAGGGTAGAAACGGAACCCTATTATTAAGACTTCGCTATCTGTCCGTCCGTCTGTCTGTCACCAGGCTGTATCTCAAGAACGGCGATAGCTAGACAGTTTAAATTTTCATAGATCATGTATTTCATGAGTCCGACTCGCACTTAGCTAGTTTTTTACACTTACGCTAATATTAGACATCGAACTAAAACAAATTACTGTAACTTTGCCAAGTTGTGGGGTAGCTATAATTAGTTATAATATCGAGACACCTCAGTGTGCCTGATACAATGGAGACTGAAAATGACGGGATTTAACATACACCAATATCAATACACCGCAATGAAATTCGTTAAAAGTAATTATTACGTTAAAATTTAATGAATGCGATCGGATCGGTCCAGTTTGTTATCGAAATTTATTTTTTTTATATACGAGTTCGGTAATTATTAATGAGTGTATTTTAAAAATCTGATTGCAGTTTTTGTTTTAAACGACTCTCCAATATTTTTACATTTCGATAATTGTTCATTTTGCTTTTGTTTTTTTTTACAAATATGAAGCAATATCAATAAATAAAAAGTAACAAACGTAATTAAAGGCAACAAAAGGAAAAATCAGTAAATAAATCAACATGTTGGAACAAGTTAGCAACAGTACGAAATTAGATTTAGAATTCAGAGCCGGGGGAAATCAAGATTTGGACGTGACGTGTGGTGGACACACACCACTGGATAACTGCAGAAGTCCAATTAAAAAAACTGTTCAATGAACACAGATTTAACCAATGGAAAAAGGGATAAGACCACAACATCTAGCTGTAGTTATCCTATTGAATACATATTTTTCATTCTTTCCGTTATTTTAATAATAACTGCTACAATATTTAGGGAATTTGTAGCATGTATTTCTCTGCAGGCATTTGGTTACGCTAGTATACTAGCGTCGTGCACAGGTGTGACATGAAGTAATTATACATATTCATTTCAGGCTGTTATGTGAATAAGTATCTTATAATATGCTATCTATGTATTTGAACCCGTAACAGCACTTTAGTCTCACAATATTGCTATTATTGACGGCATAGCAAGCCCATACTTTTTGAACAATAAAGTAACCCTAGATGGGTTACTTTACTTCTACTTCTATAACTCTTGCAAGAGACCCGAGTCATTCAGTGGAATAGCAACATGTTGATCCATCAAGCAAGCCACAAATTCAAATGAATATCAATAATAATTCGCGCATACTTCTAAATGAACCTTCTGAGATCTGGCTATTCTATTACATAAGACAAGAGGTCAACTGGTCGCCGGGACATCAGACCTCACACTTGACGCCACCGTAATAGAGCATTAGCTGAGATTACGACCGTATGTACATGTTTACTGCCCCTAAGGAACCTTATACAGAACGTATTATTAGCCTCTATGTTCATTTAAAAGTATATTCCTATCAAGCTTTCTTGTATTACGGAGTTATCTTATTAGATAGTGTCTTAGCATAACTAAATTTACAATGTTACAAATCTGGATAAATAAAAGAAAGAAAAAAAATGTATAAGACTGAATGAATGATGAAAAAAGATCTGTTATTGAAAATTATAATTAACTCCCAAAGTTATGGTTACTGGTTAACCTTTTTTCATAATACTTGCAAGAAAATAAAGATAACAGCTGGCGTTGATAACTATATCTTTACATACAAATAACTTTTTCCTTTCCCATACCGGGAAAATACCAAGCCCAGGAGTGGGATAGTAGCAATTACGGTATTGACTGATGTTGGTATCTTCTTGTTTGTCCGTTTATTGTTCGTTTTTGCTCAATTCTCAACAATCTGACAACTTATTTTCATACGATGTTCTCTTATTTCGAAATTTATTTCCAGAATAAGTATTATTATTTTTATTGGAAAAAAGGTGAAAAAATCCTTAAATACTAAAACTTCAACTTCAAATTGCTATAAAACGTAGGTATCATTTCATAGAACGCTGGATTCTGTGTGAATGTTACCTTATTATACGGTTCTGACATTTACAAATGTCTTGCAAGTGCGACGTGGTGTATTGATTTAAGTCGTTTACCTGTAACAAAATAATAATACGTTAAGTGTTACTTAACGTTTTATTCTCTATATATTATTATCTAGTATTTGAAATAAATTAAAGAGGAGTATAATTAGCAATATTATGCCAAATAAATCTGAAGCTAAGGCTTCTGTTACATATAGTCAAAATAACCCTTTAAATTCAGTAGGTCAATGAACCGAAGTTTGCACAGTAGGTAACAGAACGGCCGATAGACACCGATAATCACGTATAACAACCACTGCGGTTCGCAGAGCACGCACGATGTGCGTTACTTGGTGTTTACTGTTGGTCGGGATTTATGTTGAACGGTGAATTACAGCAAATTGTTTAATTAATAGGCATGTTATAGGATAATGGGTAAATTGCACGAGTAAAATACGAACACAACACAATAACTACTCAGTAATGAGTTGCTCGATAGAGCTGTGGTAGCCTAGTGGTGAGACAAGACTGAGATGTTAAAGGTCTCGAGTTTAAACCCAAGGCATGCACGACTGTCTTTTCGGAAGTTATATGCGTATTTATCACATGTTCAAATGGCGAAGGAAAACATCGTGATGAAACCTGCATGCTTGAGAGATTTTCTCGATGATGTGGGAAGTCTGCCAACCCGCAGTAGGATTAGCGTGGTGGACTACAGCCCAATCCCTCTCAAATAAGAGGAGACCCGTGCTCAGCAGTGGGAAGATAATGGGTTGATGAGATGATGTGTTTCTGGGGAGGTTATTGAACCGCTTCTTTTTCACACTAGGATGAAGTGGACGGGGATGATCGCCTTATTAACGAAGCCCGTTTTCTTTTTAGTATAGAAAGTCCTCCTCAAAATTCCTTCTTAACCTTACCCTAGCCCTATGGGACCAGGACACTCATAAATACCTTTACCATGACATTGACGGGTTAAATAAATAACCCCAGCCTTTTCACATATTCCAGTAGCTATCGACCAAAAACCCAGGTGTTTGTAACGTCAAGTGGACATTTGCAATGAAACATTTTCGGCGCCCGCATTGAGCTGTTATCGCGATTCAATGCCGCACGTGTTTTGAACTTTAAGCAGGAGAATTTAGGTAACAAAATAGGAATACCTGGTTGAGTTAGGTGAAGCTACTGAATGACTAAAATTACCAGAGCTCGTTACGGGAATGACTAATATTCTGACTGCATGGGAATTCCCTTTGCTGTCTGTTTAGTAAATAGCCTATTTTAAGAAACCTAAACGGTTATTACGGGGTCGGCAACGCGTGAGCGACTCTGGTGTTGCAAAAATCGTTTACCATCGGGACTTAAAATTGACTGCCAACCTTGTGGTATAAAAAATAAATAATAATCTTGGATAATATATTACGTCATAAGCCATATTGCAACATTATTATGTACTATAAGTAGTTCATGCCAGTGATTTTAAACCTCCTCCCCTTTTTCCTCTTGAAGTTGTGATTCCCAAAAACGATTTCTTTGCGCATGCTTAAGACGGGTCCAAACCTGCGTATGGTCATGAACAATGCATCTTAGGGACCTAAAACCTAATATGGAATTGTTATTGGCCACATTGTCATCAGAATTAGCGCAGCAGGATTAACGCTGCCTTTCATGGTTAAGGTTCGAATTCCGGTAGGAGCAAACGCTTGTGTGTTAAACACAAACATCTATACAAGTATGAAGAGTTATTTAAAGTGCTTATACATATTTATGGCAGAGAATTGAATCTTGGCAGAGTATAGAAGGCTAGTGGCATTGCCATATGCAATATGCAAAGCTTATGGTTCTTACGAAACACATTGTAAATTAAATGGGGATTGAAGACTATCGTGTGAGATTTAAGAGCTTTTCGAGACGTCCCAGGGTCTTTTTGTGTTTTAATAGAAACACTGATGTGTGTGTAGTGATTAAAGCGACATCTAGGTCCGAGCTAAGCAACAATACTTGTGTTTGATACATATTATATACAGAAAAAAATATAATTATTTAATATTTTTGGCATTCCGTATTTTCTGCCTGGGAAAAACGCATGAGTGAATAAATAGGTACACAGAAACATCCGCGATTCAGGTACAAATGTCCATTTCTCATTACGCAAACATTTTCCCCTATCAAAACTCCACTTAATTTATGAAACTCCCTTTCATACATAATAGAGTAAGATCCCACGGCCGCCAGACGTCACGTATTTTCTGACGAACCAAATGTGGATTATTGAGTAGTGCTAGTATGTACTAAGAACGCATGCCTACCAGCTATCTTGCCTAGTGGGCCAATTTTCAGGTATCAGGTAATCAAGGTACATACAAATATTACTTACCTCACGTAAATTCTCCAAGCTGATTTTTACGTATATTTTAAGCAATATCCTTAAACATCAGTCGCGAATACTCCCAGACACTTTCCGTAGGCCGTATTGCTTTGCAGACGCTTTAAAGGTCCCAAAATAATTACTTAACTTCAGGTAAATTATGATGCTCCAATTTTTATATGGCCACCAGACAGGCATTTTGAAATCTTTTACGAGAAGACAGAGCTATCCCAGGGGCTAATCATCCCCTAGACATGCGCATTTTCTCACTCTCATGCGCGTTATGATACCCTCACGCTCCTACACACAGAGGCATTAACATTGAATTAATGGGGATAATTGGCCCCTTGGATCGGTCTGTCTTCTGTCACAACTATTTTGAAACCTTTTACGAGAATGGAACATCATAATTTACGTGAAGTTAAGTAATTATTTTGGGACCTTTAAAGCGTCTGCAAAGCAATACGGCCGACGGAAAGTGTCTGGGAGTATTAGCAACTGATGTTTAAGGATATTGCCTAAAATATACGTAAAAATCAGCTTGGAGAATTTACGTGAGGTAAGTAATATTTGTATGTACCTTGATTACCTGATACCTGAAAATTGGCCCACTAGGCAAGGTAGCTGGTAGGCATGCGTTCTTAGTACATACTAGCACTACTAAGTAATCCACATTTGGTTCGTCAGAAAATACGTGACGTCTGGCGGCCCTGGGATCTTGGACTATAAAGAAGTGTGTTGACTACTGATTAAACTACTATCCAGATACCTAAATCCACGGATCAAAAGATACATGTCTGCGAGAGCACTGAAATCGTTTTAAAAATTGAAAGCTTTTGCGACCAAGCTAACGGATAATCATATTACGTACACAGAGCGGGATTGCTATTAAAAAGTCATTCCCGGGACTATAAAAGGTGATTATTTTTATTCCTTTTTTAACGCTTCGAGTTTTGAAACGTTTAGTTTTTTCCCGATACTTGTGCTTGACTACACTTAACGATGTTGGTATTGCTAGTATTAAAAGTGTTATCTACTATTTCAACTCAATGCATCTTGGTTAGTCTATCACTGATATTTGCTCACGAAAGGGTCCCGATATAATTAATATAGTCTCGAGTATCTGTCAAAAATGTGCTTTGACACTTATCATCATCGACCCAATTATTGTCTCGCTGTTGGAAACGTGTCTCCTCTCATGTGAGAGGGATTCGGCTAGATTCCACCACGCTAGCCAACTGGGTTGGCAGACTTCACATGCCTCTCGAGAATATCTCTCAAGCATGCAGGTTTCCTCACAATGTTTTCCTTCACCGTTTGAGCATGTGAGAAATACGCACATAACTTCCGAAAAGTCAGTGATGCGTGCCTTGGGTCCGAACTCGAGACAGCAGCTTTTACAGCTTCCAGACTTCCACTATCACAGCTTTTTTTATTATATGATAACAAATATATCACAAATATTTTTGACATTGACATTTGACAAACTTGGGCCCCATAACTGCATATAGTTGTATTATCTGTGGCACTCAAATTTTGACAGATAAATCGATACTCCATTGAAGCTTATTTCGTAAACAATCTTGGGCCCCAGTACTGTATAGCGTTATATAATCTGTGACAACAGTTTGCTGTGGCGGTTGTCAATATCACGTGATCGGTTAGCCCCCCGTCGCGAAACGACCCCGAACATGCGCCACGTTTCTAGAACGTTCCAAGTTTTGTGCAAGACGGTTTTAGCTTCTGCGTGTGACAATCTGCTTTTATAAAACGAATCCTTGAAGACAGTAAATTAATAGACTTTGTTCCAACAAGTTAGTGAGTTCAGTCTAAACATTATTTTATGTTATTTGATGTAAGCCGACTATCGAGGCTGATTTTTTTTGCTCGTCAGAAATTCTTTAGCACAAAATTTGTTTTTAAAGAGATTAGACGGAAAGAAGGTCGCCTTCTAATGACGTGGGACTTAAAACACACATATTTAAGTATAAGTACAACAATACTCTTTTGCTGGCCCCTTTATCTACACGTGCATGAAGCTTTAATGCTAATTACCAGAACAAAGTCACTCCTTACCACGCATCGTATCAATTTACCTGCTAACATACCAATTTACAACAAAGTTGCATCTTTATTACCACATCAGACGAAAACAAGTTGCAATATTATTCTAATCAATATATTAATACCAAATTAAGTTGACCTACCCCGCTCCTCTTGTTGATTGAAAAATGTATATAAAGCGAGGGAATTTTATCGAACCTTTGGGGTTTTTCTTAATTTGACTGGATTCTCGTAGTGTACGTCTTATGTAGGTAAATTGTGAGTGTGGGCGGTTCCGCGAAACATCGGATTCTCATTATAATCAGCCAACAGCCAATGTTTGGGCCAATAGGCTCATGTGGGTTATTAGAAGCTGTTTTGCTTCATGGAACTTGTTTGTCACAAATGTTGGTTATGACGGCACCAACATGAGTTCGTTGACCGGATATGCGGGCGATAATAGCCTCCCGATGAGATAGGGATGGGATAAGAGTCGATGGAAAATTGATTTATCGTAATTAATTATATTACTTCTTTCAATTTGTAGCCAATAGCAATTATTTGCGTGCATTATTTTAATAACTACTTATCTGAACAATTTCGGGAGTAATAAAATATCTGCATATTTTTATAATTTTTTTGGTATTGATTACATAAATATAATAATACTATTTTTTAAACAAAGTAAATTTGATGTTTCAAAATCAAAGTCTTAAGGTTTTTATTTCATACAAACTTTGACAAGTATTTACAAAACGTCAAGACTGTAGTTGACTCTAGTATGATATGATTTTCAGTAGTTAATATTTTAAATGTGATGAAACTCAAAAGCTGTTAGTCTAGGGTATCATCCGTGGACTGTTAAATCAAAGGTTCTGAGTTCGACCCCAGGGCATGCTGACTTTTCCAAGTTACGTGTGTAAGGCGAAGGAGAAAATCATGAAGAAATAGATTCTCTCAATGGCAGGTTATGTCTTACAAATCCACACTAGTCTGGTGCATTATCACGTAATCTATGGGAGACCCGTGTCCAGCAATGGGAAATAATTGGGTTGATAAGATGGAACCAAAAACGTTAAAAATGGTTCTAAGTAATAATGATCTTAAAAGACAATTTAGAGTAGCGTGATGTTTCACTGCAACTAAATTCAAATTATAAACAATCATGAATTTAATCACTATAACCAGTGATTAATTAATGATTAATTAAATTAAACAAACTCCAGAAAAATCATTAATTTCGCTACAAAGGAACGTTTACACAAAGTTAAACCCACATAGTTAAATTGGTATGCACTTTGATGTTGCTAAACCACTAAACAGATCTTATTAATTAACTAACTTTAACGTCAGACTAACTTTGTAGTTATATTACAAGTATAACAACATGGTTATATGAATTATGTATCTCTTTGAAACTTGATATAACATTTTAACTTTAACTTTTCGTGTTGCATAGCATTTGCGGTGTAACTAAACCTTCATGAATTAGTATTGTGGTAGCTACAGGCATTTATGTTCGTTATGGCGCAGTTTGGGAGAGCCCTATGTCGTGCTCAAACGGTGAAGTAAAACATCGTGAGGAAACCTGCATGCTTGACAGATTTTCTAGATGGCATGTGGAGTCTGCCAACCCGCAGTAGGCTAGCGTGGTGGACTATAGCCTAATCCCTCTCAAATGTGGGGAGACCCGTGCCGTGGGACAATAATGGGTTGATGATGAATTAAAGTTTAATATGCATATATTTATGTATTTATAATTCACATCAGAAAATAATTACCTACTAATGTTGGAACAGCTATCCTGTACCTATATTTACTCTGTGGTCTTTGATACTCGCCACTATTTTCAATTCATTTAAAATTTAGCATTAATTATTTTTCCTCAAAGTATGTTAAGTACGTACACATATATGGAATTGACATTTCCAAATGTCAAAAAAGGGTTATGTAAACATAGTGATGTATGTCTAGAGATATCAATAGACGTAATGACAAATTATTAATTAATCATTAACTATAAATTGACATTTTAATGGACGCAGACCGCAGTGTATGTATTGTTGTAGTCCGTATTCCTTTGATTTCGAATAGAAGAACTTTATTTTAAAACGTTTTATTTATTCTCGTATAACACATAATATATATGTATATTAGTATATTACAAACATACAAAATATATTATTTTTAAAGAAATTCCTGTGAGGTATTTTAGACAAGAAATAAGTATGTCGATATCAATAAGGTTTGTAAAACTATAATTAGATATAAAGTCTGACAATGATCTATTGAAGAAAATATACATTTAGTACCAACGCTTTGTTGCCAACATGGGACGACCTAATTCATTCAACTCAAACATTTTCCCCTACCGGAATTTGAACCCAGAACCCTTACCACAAAGACAGCCCTTAATACCGCTGTGACCCAATGGGATCGTTGTAGATCGTAAAAAAAATAGCTTATATAACGCGATAATTTTAATGTCAAACAATATTTTTACGTAAATTGGACTTAATAATAAAGTTAAAGATAGTGCTCTAAAATCTAATTACTTCCCTTAACGCGTCGAAAATCACGACCTTCCAAGTCAAAGTATCTCCGAGATTTAATTCAATATTTCCACTAAGTTTGCTCTGTTATTTAATGCAGCTTACTTAACTTGGCTTAATCAGCGTCTTTCATCAGAGAGTAATAATTTAATTAATTACTGGTCAGGAATACTGTGTTGTTAGGTGTTAAGGTGTATCCACACTGCACGCTACGAAAATTCCGCTCAATGAGCAAGCATTAGGCAACATTGCATAAATAATGATTGAACAAAATAATGATCTATGGGAGCTGTGGTAGCGTTGCGGTGTGACTAGTGGACTGAGATGTTAGAGGTTTCGAGTTCGAACCCAACCACTGACTTTTCGGAAGTTATGTGCGTATTCATCACAAGCTCAAACGGTGAAGGAAAAACATCGTGAGGAAACCTGCGTGCTTGAGAGAATTCTCGATGGCATGTGAAGTCTACCAACCCGCAGTAGGCTAGCGTGGTGGACTATAGCCTAATTTATCAATTGAGAGGAGACCCGTTCCCGTTAATGGGTTGATGATGATGATGATGATGAATGATCTATTTCATCTGCAAATCTCAGCTTACTCCAAATACCGTTAGTGATTTATTTTTACTATTATTTTTCACTTGCTCATACATGTATGTGTATTTAGTTTGTGTTTAGTTTGTCAAAATATTGGAGAGTGTCACAATAGTATGAAGTTTGTCTGTTCAATATTGTTTATTTTTTATTTATTAATTTAATTTCTTGTACGTACACAACATTGGCCCCTGCTAATAAACTAACGTTTTTAGGACAAAGTCAATGTCACATTACAGCTACCCGAAAGATCGCTTCATGAATGAATGAATGCTCATTAACGAATGTTCACTTATAATTATGTGAAGGTACCTTTACGCAAAATGCAATTATCACATGACTCGCGATTATGCGCGAATGTAATTAAGTTAATGTTTTTTCTTTTATCACGCCTCTGGTAATAATAATCTTTAGTGAAACACGTTTCTGTTGCACGTGGATTTTGTATAAATAGTGGTGAAGCAGCGCGAAAAAATGTTTTATAATAATTCATAGAGTATTAGATTAGAATTTGTTTTATGACATAAAGGGTTGCAAACTAGCATACGTCCTGCCTGATGGTAAGCGGCTACCGTAGCCTATAGACGTTTGCAACACAAATGGTGTCGCTTGCGCGTTGCCGACCCAGTAGAAACCGTCTAGCTTCCTTAAAATCAGGGAGTTACTAAACTGACAGCAAACGGAAATCCCATGCTTTCATAATAGTCACTCTCCCAACGAGCTCTGGTAACCTTACTCGCAGAAATACAACTATTGTTATTTCACTGCTGTCTTCTGTAAGGCGGAGGTACTTTTTAGTCCGGCAGCACAATTTGAGCGAGGATCTCGCTATGCCCTACCTCTCAGAAATATTTTGCTGGATAGTCGTGTTTCTTAATTTTTATTATTTCATTTGAAAGCGCTATGCTAGTCTAGCGGTGTGACCAGTGGACTGAGATGTCAGAGGTCTCGAGTTCAAGGCATGCACCCACAAAATCCAAGGCATGCACCACTGACTTTTCGGAATTTATTTGCGTATTTATCACATGCTCAAACGGTGAAGGAAAACATCGTGAGGAAACCTGCATGCTTGACAGATTTTCTCGATGGCATGTAATGTCTGCCAACCCGCAGTAGGCTAGCGTGGTGGACTATAGTCTAATCCCTCTCAAATGAGAGGAAACCCGTGCCCAGCAGTGAGACAATAATGGGTTGATGATGATGATGATTATTATTTCATATAGGACTATATAACTTAGGGACCCCAGATACAATTTGGTATCTATATTCCACTGAAACTATTTTAATTTAGCCAGACTTAGGACCTAGAATACTTGATTGTGTTCATATTTTTTAAGACTACTATATGACTATTATATAGCTACGTGCCATCGGCTACTGCGATGGGGTTCTCTGTTTCAATATTCGAAAAAAGAATTATATGACTTACGTCTTTTGTTTGTTTCAAGTCTAAGCATTTGTGTATGTGAGTTTTATATTTAATTTTGTTAAGGTACCCACAACACGCGTAGAATACATTTCTAGTGTAGATAACGTTTAATTTATAAAGAAAACAAAAGACGTCTATTGACCAGCTGTGTTTTTTTTCTTTTTTTAAATAAGGCACTGCGATTTTCTATGTACGGTCCATTGTTACTGGACTCTTTGAAATATCTCGGGGGTAACAGGTCATTCAACCCTACTGACGTCACGGAGAAAATCGTGACCACTACTGAACTTGCTTTTGTACTGTAAACTTATTTACTTTAGTATGTGTAGTGGGTGTAATCATAAGTAAATTAACTTCAATACATTGTTGATTAACGGTTGATTGAAACTAAAAATTGCCCTAAAAAGGTCCATAATTATCTTGAGCTATGGGCTAAATTCAAGTGTCATGTATAATATGAGAAGTATCACAACAATTATCGCGACTGTATGCCCAAAGGGTTAGATTAGGTTAGAGAAAGCACTGAAGAAGTTTCCAAGTTTTTCGTCATTACACATTTTTATATGGTTTATAGCTGACCCAGCAAACGTTGTTTTGCCACATTATAGGGGTTGGTGGACTACCCCTAACTTTTAGGGGGATGAAAAATAGATGTTGTCCGATTCTCATAGATACCGGATAAGCACAAAAAATTTCATCAAAATCGGTCAAGCCGTTTCGGAGGAGTATGGCAACGAAAACTGTGACACGAGAATTTTATATATTAGATATCGATACACCAAATGTGAACATACAATTTAGTGTTAATAATAAAATATTATTATACTAAATTAAGGAGAAATATGAGCCGAAATTGTATATTCACAGAATTTTGATAAACGCATCGAGTAAATCACAGCATGGGTATTCCCGTTTTTTCAACAAAATATTTTTTTTCTCCATTTTTACTTTTTGTTAGATACGTTTTTCTCATTATCGGGGGAAAATATGTAGTGTGGTAACTATTTAGTGTCCGTAACAGTAACCTCGTTACTCAGCTCGGAAAAATAACTGAATATATTTATTAGAATACGTTGAACAATATCATCGATATCAGTGGTGCATCACTAAAATCGCGCTTTATTGAAAAACATCGACATGTGTTTTAACATACACGTAAATGCTCCAAAGAAGAAGTTTTAACAAGGCGCTATCAGGTATCATGTGTGTAGCAACTTTATGTTTTTGTGCTCAAAATAACACCGTAATATCACGCTTTTATCCCAGAAAGGATAAACAGAAAAGTATTAAAGAACCTGCTTAGTCTGCTGGTATGTTTATAAGTCCCATAAATAGAGAGCGCCTACTTCAATGAATAGGACACAAATCTAAATACTACAACGTGTTAAAAAACAACAATAAATAATAATTTACAATATATTACATACCGATTGTTTTATTTCTTGGATGAAGTGCCTGTTTACACTCATCCACCTTTTTATGTGTGTGTTAGTACACGCATGCGCATGCGTTCTGTTGTATTATGGAGCGATGACGTCGTAGTACAATTATGCTGCGTGTACGCATAGTATGCGTTGGCCCAGTTATTGATGAACTTGTTGCAAAAACTAGTCTCGATATGATCGGTATCGATTTATCGTAGATTTTAATGACATGTGTGTTCGTTCAAGAGAATAAATCGATAGGTTTTTAAGTAACTTACTTACTGACATAATTTGGAGGTTAAAGTCGTATTATAAAACATGAAACAAAATCGATTAAAAAATGCCGCAATAAGTAACTCGTTACAAATGATTTATTGTTGTGTTAATATTTGGCTACCCTAATAGCACATGAATATTGATAAAGTATTATTTTTTTTGCGATATAACTACCTGATTAAATAAGTGGTCGTGGACAAAAGGTCTTGAGTTTGATTCCCGTTAATTGTTTGGTTTTATCCCAGTCATTTGTTTTTTTTTTTCAGAAATTCTCAGCTACAGCTCGGAGTTTTGCGTTTTGTTTCGTCACCGGTTGATGGCATGATTATGTCATTGTTATTAATAACTTTTGATCCATCGACCACATGTATTCCAGACTATTTGTGTTCACTTAGATTATCCTCCACAAGGAAATGCGAACTTTAGGAAGTTCCATCGCCCATATTATGAACGATCTAAATTATTGTTAGTAAGTAGAACGCTCTATTGCCACATTGGAACAAACATTGGTATCGCCTCGAGATGGTTTGTCTTAAGTTGGGATGTTTGTGTAACACATTTGTTTGTGTATGTAAATACACCCACTGTATGTATGTTAGTACTTATAGAAGACATCTATCAATATTATACGGGGTAAAAGAGCAGTGATGGCTTAGTGGTATTACCTATAGACTAAGACATCAAAGGTCTCGACTTTTTGGATGTTATGTGCGTATTTATCACATGCTCCATCTGCATCTTTTTGTAGGAGGTAGGGCATAGCAGGATTTCTCGCTCAAATTGAGCTGCCCGACTGGAGAAGTACCTCCGCCTTACAGAACACCGCAGTGAATCAACAATAGTTGTCTTTCTGCGAGTGAGTAAGGTTACCAGAGCTCATTGGGGGAGTGACTATTCTGACAACATGGGAATTCCGTTTGCTGTCAGTTCAGTAACTCCCTATTTTAAGAAACCTGAACGGTTTCTAAAGGGTTTGGCAACGCATTTGCAAGCCTTCGGTGTTGCAAATGTCCATGGGTGGCGGTCATCACTTACCATCAAGTGAGCCGCCTGCTCTTTTGCCCCCTTATGATCATAAAAAAAATGCTCAAATGGTGAAGGAAAACATCGTGAGGAAACCTGCATGCTTGAGAGATTTATCTCAATGGCATGTGAAGTCTGCCAACCCGCAGTAGGCTAGCGTGATGGACTATATATAGTCTAATCCCTCTCTAATGAAAGGAGACCCGTGCTCAATAGAACAATAATTGGGCTGATGATGGTGACAGGGTAAAAATAATTGCTTTTCTAGTAATGTATTGAGTTCAAATTAATATTTCACGTCACTTGTTGCTTAAATTTTCTACCTGTATTCTCATACTGCCAACGTAGAACTTTCTGCATCCACAAATAAATGATACTAAGCTTGGAAAACATTATCTGAGTACGGACAAATTCACTTCAGATCATCTTTACCCTAGGGATTTTCCTTTATTACTATTATGATTCAATTCGTCGAGCGTACGTGAAATGCAAATGGTTTAGAACAACGAAACAGAATACAGGGCTCAAGGGACCTCGGTACAATGAAGCGTTTGCAAGTTTGCGATTCTGCGACAAAATGACGTAGAATTAAGCCACTTTTATTATCAACTTAAAGTAATGTCTGATTCCGAAATTCACAATTGACATCAAGATCTACCTATATCTGTTTTCTAAACTTAGGAATAAACTCATTTCTATGTATGTATTTTAGTTCTGTTTTTCACTTTTTTATTATACCACATGGATGACAATTCTTTGAATATCAAGCCCCTTTGAACCGCCCAGATGGTAAACACAAAACGTCTGATAACTAGTTTATCGTTAGGATCGATTTTGACTCATAATCGAATTGCGGAAGAGTGGGAATTCGTTCAAATCATTGATATTCAGGGATATCTAGGAAAATTATTTTATATCAATTTATATGTAACTATTGTACGACAAATCGCACATTCGCTCGTCTGACGTCAGTCGCTCTCGTGTAGCCGCCCTAAGCTCCATATTAACGCGCGACTGAAACAAAGCAGGGCTTACACTTAATGGTAGTTAATGAATCTTTTGTTGAATTATGTATGCCATGTGTCCTCGCCTTTAGCTTCTAAATTTACATGTTATTATTGTAGTTACCTTGTGATATCTAAATTCATGTTTGTGTTATTTAGAAACGTGTTGCTGGGGCGTTTATTTCCTAGAAAAATCACAAGAAAGCGTTGAACGGCGGGCGTTTTTGATGGATGTTTTATATTGTCGTTCGAAAAGAGATTATTGAACAATTCGTCGATGGTAATCAGATTTTTTCATATTTATTTGCACTTTCTTTAAATATTAACAGTGTGACTGTGTGCTAATCTATGATGATATCTAGCGGTTGTTGGCTTTTCATTTATCTGTTTCTAGTGTGAAACTTTTAGAAGGCACCCGAGCCCTGGGGAAGAGACCAGGTAGATCATCACATCGTCGTGAATTGAACATAAACATACATAACAAGGAACATAGGATAGTTTTTATCCCGGAAATCAGCCCGAATCAGGGTGAAAAAGGTTGAGGGAGTTAGTATGCGGAAATTTTAATTTCTTAACGGAGGGCGGAAATAAAGAATCAGATTGAATAAAATTACAAAATTGACGCAGAAGAAGTAGTGGGCTAGAAAGTCAAAAGTCAAAGTCAAAATATCATTTATTCAAAGTAGGCCAAATTTAATTAGCCCTTTTTAAACGTCGACAGTAACGACAGCCCCCAAAAACGCCCGCCCTTCACCGCTTCCTAGTGTTTTTGCTGGGAAGAAGAAACGGCGCAACAAACTACCCAGCAACACAGACACTAATGCTTGTATTACATATTCCATTCTTGATACTAACATACTAAACTCTGTACTTTTATTCTCACCCAAACCACCCTGAAGATACGGCAAACTACAAATTAGTTTTTGTTGAGTTTTACAATTTTTTTAACCAAATTCAATTTACTTTGAGTGACGTCCTTGACGTCTCATTTTAAACTTGATATAAGTTTATAAATGAATTTATTTAAAATTGTGATCAAGTTACAGAATATTTTAAAATATTCCTTTATAATTTTTATTAGGTAATATAAATCTCTATGGCCTTATTACCAGATTAAATGAATGTTAGTACAAATGCTGTTTAGCAGTAGATTTTTTGGTAATATGATTAAACAGTAAGGTAGATTGTTATTTCTGTAAATAAATATTCTGGGGACATTTTTAACTGCTCATATTTAACTACCTCGTTATTCTAGTCGTACAGTGTGACTGCCAAGCAAGAGGTCCTGGGTTCGATTCCCAGGTCAAGCAAAGTGTTATTGGGTTTTTCTGTGAAATTTTCAGTAGCACCTCGGAGTTTGGATTCGTGCCTGGTTAATGGCAATAGGCTTGCCCCCTATTGCATGGGACCTAACAAAAAAAAACATACCGGTGAAACGTGGGTGTACATTAGTATACCTCTGCCTAACTTTTCGGGGCGACAGGCATCGTCATTTTGAGAAGAAACGCTAAAACAAACATGGTAAATAATCTCTTTTAATATCCAGATATTCTCGTTTAGAATATAATGTCCGTTTGACAACGTTTTTTTTTTAATCCGATAAGGGAATCGGTATACGTACAGGTCGGTATACGTCGTATCGGTATACGGGTATACGAGCAGGCGGCTCACCTGATGGTAAGTGATCGCCGCCCATGGACATTTGCAACACCTGAACACTTGCAAATGCGTTGCACACCCCTGCAGAAACCGTTTTGGTTTCTTAAAATAGGTAATTACTAAACTGACAGCAAATGGAATGCCCATGCTGTCAGAATAGTCACTCCCCAACGAGCTCTGTCTCACTTCTGACCTACATTAGCTAAAGTAAGTATTTATTTATTTATTTAACTATTTATGTACACACAATAATTACAACAATACATTAAAGGAATAGGAAAAACAAAGTACAAAGGTAATGCTTATTCCTACAGAAATCTCTTCCAGCATACCTGCGACAGGAGAATCGAACTTATAGACATACAGATAGTGTGCATAACAATAGAAAAAGAAATTTAAATACACAAAAGAGGTAAAAATATATCATATAAAATAAAAATATATATGCAAATAAAATATACATACATATTATATCCAGCTAAGATATACGTACTTATACATTTATTACATATATTAAGCATAAATACACTAAAGTACTTAAAAATATATACAGGTATATACATATATACAACTATGACGAAATGGAAAGGTAATGATCTTTTACTCTTCTTTTAAATATGGCGATTGTCTGGCTATCTCTGATCTCGTGAGGGAGAGCATTCCACAACCGAACAGCGTGCACAGTAAAGGAGTAGGAGTAGTAGTCGGTAGTGTGGGCCGGGAATGTGAGGAGGGTTCTTAGATGCGACCTGCAAGGCGCATCCGAAGGACGAGAAAAGGAAAACCGTTCTTTCAGATAGGAAGGAGTTTTAGGGTTATGTAGAATGTTAAATAGACACAATATTCGAGAGTTCCTCCGAAGTAGTAATTGGGAGCCACTTGAAGTATATTATGTAGTAGATGATAAAGTAAGTACATGTATATTAATACTACCTGTACTAGTATATTAGGTAAATTGAGTATATGAAGTAGTAGGTAGGTAAAGTAAATACCTTTTTTTTAAGTGCGGAAACATCCTTTACGGACCGTCCCATCGCCTGGGGAGGCGACGGGGTGTGTCGGACTCCGCTTGAGCGTTTACCGACTAGAAAACCGCACCCGTCAACGCCACTAACCCTATTCCCGGGGCCATGGGATTCGCAAAAGCATGCACCACAACCCCGGCGGAAGATAAAGTAAATACCTATGCCTAGTCTATCTATACTTAGTGCTACGTGTGAAACCAGGTAAGCTAAATAGGTTACAATATTCTGTAACTCGAAATTAACTATTCAAATACCCATCAACCTTATTTAGTGGAGATAATGACTATATTATCACTAGGATATTGAACCGGTTGTCACTGATAACGACTTAATGATACCAGTACCGAATATTGAGTGACAAGTTATTCCAATAGTTTCGCAACGTTTTGTAGAATATTCGAAAAATTGATTACGGAAAAGTGTTTACTTAGAATAAACTTATCTTTTTTTAATTTACTCTTATCTTTACTCTATTTAACTGGGTCGCTTTTGCCCGCGTTTCGTCTGCGCATGATAAGTACTTCGGTTAGTCTATCTTTATAAATTACTCTCAACTACTGTCAATTAGATATAAAAAAAAAGATTACATGACTTGTAAAAGTGTTTTTATAAAGATCTATCAACAGAAATAAACAATCATTCATTCATCATACTAGGTTCAGCCCGCGGCTTCGTCTGCGTAAAATTAATAATTTTATTTCCACCCCCCTTTTCCCCCTTTTAAGGGATGATTTTCGGGATGAAAACTATCCTATATCTTCCCCGGCACTCAAACTATCTATCAATTAGTCCAGCGGTAGTTAACACTGCCTTATGTGCTATGGGTACCGGTTCGAATCCCGGTAGGGATGTTTGTGTGATGAGCATGAACATTTGTATCCGAGTCATGGATGTATCTATCTATAATATGTATGTATTTACAAAAAAAAAGTATATATGTATTATATCAACCAACTAGTATCCGTAACACAAGCCTCGTTGCTTAGCACGGAACTAGATGACGCTGTGTCATAATGTCCAGGAATATTTATACACTAAATTTGATTGAAATCGGTTCAGCGGCTAAAGCTTGAAGTGTACCTAACAGATAGACAGACATTACTTTCGTATTTATGGATAGAATGGATGGTGTTATTCTGATGTGTATGTAGCTATACTAATATATTTTTAAAAAATTTACACCCTTTTACATGATGTTTTATGGTTATTCATATACATAATATAATAGTTTTAAAACTGTTTCATTGTAGCACAGCGTTATCGCGGCGCAGTGATTTACAGCATTATTTGAAAAACATTTACTGCCAGTTTATTGCTTGTTGTTTAGTGGAAAAGAAAATAATGTGGGGAAAGATATACATATAAATTATACCGTATACTGTAATGCTATGTTACAGCTTTTGTGTCGTAGGTCTTTATTTTTATGATCATTTACAGGTTAAGTCAGGTTGCATATCGACTTTATCCAGCATAATATTATAGGGTTTATAGCCGTTGCCAGCAGTAATAGCCTAATCTTGTTTATTCAAATTCATGGTACATAAGTAGCTAGAAGTCGCTATAGAATATATGTTCGGCTTTTGTCCATAAGGACTACTTTTTGGAACTGTGTAGTTTTGACGATTCGAAAGCACCTGTAATATTGTCTAATTGAAATAAAAGATTTGATTTTGAAGTATTCGTAGTAGAAAAGGCGTCCCCACACTTCTTCCACACTTTCTCTGTCTTCAACTCTCGAGACTAGTCTTTCTTGTAGGAGTCGAGCTCATCTCGCCATCTCCATCTGCCTGCCGCGTCGCCTTTTGCCATTAAGTGGGGCCCATTGGGTCGTGATTTTGTGAACCTTCAGTTAACGTCTGCAGATCTGAGATTGGGATATCCGTCGTATATAGAATCCTTTTATAAATACAGTGCTCACACGCCCAAACAACGAGACCCGGAACCACGTATTACCAACCAATATTTGTTCCCAGCGGGGAAAAGAAAACACGGCTTGAAGAACGAAAGCCAATATTGATAGCTTGGTTTGAATGGCAGCTACTACTTTGAGCTAGATTTTTAGATATTCTATTCAATATTTAAACATAAAAACGTTTTGTTCAAGTGCCTTTGTGTACGCTTCAAAAACTCTGCATAGATTGAGATCAAATTTTGACACTATAGATGACCCGCTTCAAAGATTGTTTTTTCTTTTTATGGTGATAAGGGGGCAAACGAGCAGGCGGCTCACCTGATGGTAAGTGATGACCGCCGCCCATAGACATTTGCAACACCAGAGGCTTGCAAATGCGTTGCCTAACCCCTTAGAAACCGTTCAGGTTTCTTAAAATAGGGAGTTACTGAACTGACAGCAAACGGAATTCCCATGCTGTCAGAATAGACACTCCCATAGTGAGCTCTGGTAACCTTACTCACTCGCAGAAAGACAACTATTGTTTATTCAGTGCGGTCTTCTGTAAGGCGGAGGTACTTCCCCAGTCGGGCAGCTCAATTTGAGCGAGAAATCTCGCTATGCCCTACCTCCTACAAAATTTATTTTTCACATCAAAGTTTTGTTTGATGGATGCAACCACATTGTCCAACAGCGAAACGATGTCCCTTGCACAGCTAGTTTGTTATAATTTCCTTTTTAAACCATGAAGATGGCGAAATTCTGATGGCCCGCCTGATGGGTAAGCAGTCACTGTAGTCTACAGACGATTGCAACACTAGAGGTACTCGCGTATTGCCACCCTGTAGAAACAGTTTCACTCCCTTTTTTTAGCAACCAGAATCAGAATATCTACTCCCCCCCCCCCCCTCCCCACTCACTCACGGAAACAACTATTTATTGTTTCACTGCGATCTTCTGTATGGTGGAAGTAAAAACAAATCGCGCATTGCCCTACTTCTTTATTAAAAAGTTTCTTTCTTCTAAAATTATGGAATAAATTGAATTTATCACAATGTGGCACCATTGTGATAAATTCAATTTCATATCATAGAATCTCTCATAGACATCTTATAGAATCGTAGCAAATAATTTCATCCAAGGATCTTGTCGATGACAAATATAAATTCGTATCGGGTAGCGTTGAGACAAGACTCCACCACCCAAATAATGGTACCGTAGCGTCAGGGTTGACGCATGGTCAAAAAACTTTTGTCCAGTTTCATAAAAGTACAGCAGGCGTTACAACGCGGACCGTCACACGTAATATTTTTCTAAGGAAATTACCAATAACCTGTGGCAATAAAACTGTTTTCATTTTATAGTTATAAAAGAAATAAAAACTCGGTCTAAATAGTGATCAATCGATTTATCGATCGAGAAGAACTCGGAGAGCACATGAAGTCGTCGGTACTCAAAAACTCTGACAAGCAAAAGTCCTTAGAATGTCAGTAATGCCCAGTAATTGGGTTACAAATGTTTAATATCAGTCACTTCGTGTAGAAAACCAGACCTATTCAGGAAGAGGCTCGGAAAATGATGACATAAAAAAACGATGCTAAAAGTATTGTTTATTCAATTTTACTCCAACGTCGCAGCCCTGAGCTACATACAATCTATCACATGTCAAATCACCGTGGATTTTTTCAGAAAGCCGATTTTCAGCTAAATTGTTTGGAAGCCTTTGGTAACATTGCTCCGGTGTTTTGTTTCTTTTACAAGCAACGAGCTACAGTAAACTTGTGAGTTTTGTTTTTGTGTTTTACGCGGAATTATAGTATACACGCTGGAGAAGAGAATTTCTTTTCTTGAGGTATTTTTTACTAGAGAAATTCTTTGCTTCTGCAACTCCTGTAAGTAGGACCAACAGCAGCAACCGTCTCGAAAATCGTCGAGACAATAAAGCGCGATGTGTCCCAGAGGAATGTAGTAAGCTGTCTTGGAAACCAGAAAAAACTTATTAATGAAATTAATTAGTAAGAGCAGGAAAAACATAAGCTTTCCACTTTCCGCCTTATGAAACGTGACACAGAATAGAGTAAAAATCTTTACAGGGGCTATTAATTATTGCTTTTGTCAAAAATCATAATTTATTCTCAATTTTTCTAAATTAGTACCTACCGAAACATTTGTCGTTATCCTATATAACACCATACGGAACGAATAAAAACAGAAAAAACATCCGCTGCCCACACGTTTTTTACAAAACCTTCAGCCATAATAAAATTCCTGTAAAAAAGTTCTAATGTAGTTTTAATGATGATTGACAGATGTCAAGTTGTCAACCCATCGTCAATCACCTACACAACAATCACCAATCAACATGACAATACATAATTGAATTATAAGGCAATTTAAATGAAGAAACAAAGAACATGCTTCAAGATTGAGAATAAATAAACCATAGATAATAATCACATCACAATGAAATCTGATTATTCTTTATTGAGAAGAAATTAATCGAAAACAATTACTGACAACCGGATTAATGATAAAATAATGAGCTATTTGCAGGAAGAACGATTAATCCGCTTTTTTTTTGTTGTTACTAGTTTATAGTATATGTATATATGTAGACGACCTGATTAGCCCAGCTGTAGTTAACGCTACCTTCTGTGCTATTGGTCCCAAGTTCGACTCCCGGTAGGGAGAAATTTAGTGTGATGAGCATCAAAATTTGTATTCGAGTCATGGATGTATCTATTTATAATTATGTATGTATTTATAAAAAAGTATATATTTAGTATTTCAACCATCTAGTATCCGTAACACAATCCTTGTTGCTTAGATGGGAACTAGATGGCGCTGTGTCATAATGTCAGGACATATTTATTTATTTATACTTTGTATTGGATGGTTTTTCGCAACTGGCACCTTATCATCATCAACCCATTTAGTGTCCCACTGCTGGACATGGGTCTGTTATCATTTGAGAAAGATTAGGCTGTACTCCACCACGTTAACCAGCTGCAGGTTGTCAGGCGTCACACACCATCCAGAAAATCTCTCAAAAGTACAGGGTTTCCTCACGATTTCGCATGTGATAAATACGCACGTAAATTTGAATTTTGCTAGCTCATATAATAATAACTGAGTACTGATTAGATTATTTGTGATATTGTATAGAATCATCAAATTAATTAACAGACAGAACTGTGTTACTGGGGAGTTTGTTGCGCCGCTTCTTCTTCCCAGCAAAAACACTAGGAAGCGGTGAGGGACGGGCGTTTTTGGGGGCTGTCTTTATTGTCGACGTACAAAAAGAGCCAATTAAATTTAGCCTTCTTTGAATAAATGATATTTTGTTTTTGATTTTAAGAAAAGTCAGTTGCCTTGGGGCTAAACTCCTACTACTACTAGCCAACCAGCTTTAATTTTCGACGATATAAACGTTTCATTGGAAAATCATTGTTTTTATTTATAGTTTAAAACACGTGAGTAATAAATGCGCTATTAACAGACTATTTAGTGCAAATAACCTAATTGCATATAAACGATATTTAGGTCTTGATAAAACATACCTTTTAATCATATCATGCTATTTGCTATTATTCAATAAAATAATCATTATCCTTGTCTAGATATTGAGTTTTTTATTACCATTTGCGTTTCGTTTATATTAATTAAATAGCCCGTAATAAAACAAACAAATTATAATGCGAGTGATTTGTTTGATCTAGATGTTAATTGGTGGTATTTTTTAATTGGTAGGTTTACTCAACCAGTTGATTAAAATAATTTACCGAAGATAGATCGCAATTGCTGAAGGCTGCGCGTGAGGATTGTATAATTATTTTATTTTCTATGAATCACAAGAGGATGTAGGGTAAATCCGGGTTAGTGCTTATCGAAGAATACGAGTATATTGCAGTCATGCAAGTGCTCAGCATAATGCTTTATAAACTCAACTGATTTCCCGAACAGCAATACAAATTTCAAGAGTTATCTATTTGTTTATAGAATCTTTTGCCGTTTTTTAATACAGAATAAAATAAACTAGAAAGAGGATACAAAGGAATATATATATGTAGGTCATATTAGGGGTACTTAAAAGTTGGTTGACGATCATTGTTTGGCCGTACTTCATCATATACATTTAAAACTACTTTCCACAGATTCAAACTCAAACTCAAATTATTTATGTCAATTAGAACAATATTAAAGGCACTTTTGAATTCTCTTAAACTAGTCACACGGTTCCAAAAAGGTAGGTCTTATGGAGAAGAACCGGCAAGAAACTCCATAGATACTCTTTTAGATAATTGTTTTTTTTTAAAGATTGTATTGCTGCGGTAGGTTCATTGATATTATTTATTCGACGTTTCGAATCCTTTCCAGCATCCAAGGTCAAGGAAGACCAAGATGTTTACTAAACCTATATTTTTGTTAATCGCACAACCATTGTCTCTTTTGAAATACGGGTTTCTCTTAGTTTTGTCCTCCCAACTGCTCTGAACCCCATCAGAGATTAACTCTAATTCCAACGTCATCTTTAGCCCAATTACTGTCCCACAGATAAGTTAGTAAATATTCCTGGACATTATGGACACAGCGCCATCTAGTTCCGAGCTAAGCAACGAGGCTTGTGATACGGAAACTAGTCGGTTGATATACTACATATATACTTTTTTTTTGTAAATACATACATATTATACATAGATACAACCATGACTCGGATACAAATGTTTATGTTCATCACACAAACATTTGTCCCTACCGGGATTCGAACCCGGGACCCATAGCACAGCAGGCAGTGTTAACAACCGTTGGACAAATGGGGTCTCCTCTCATTTGTGAAGGATTAGACTATCGTCCATAACATACATATATTAATATAATATTCGTGTAAATGTAAGAATTTGTGTGTGTATATAAATGTATATTTAATTTCATCTTTCCGTAATGTATTACACAAACGTTTCGAGATAACTATTCAGTATTCTCTTATACAATATATAATGTAATAAATAAATAATTTTGCTCAATGTGTGCACCAAACGTTCACTGTTGCACAAGAAACTATTGTAAAGGTATGTGCACATTTATAAACCTCCGCCTTTCTACGTTTTATTGATGGACACGAACAGATATGTCTGTAGACTGACAGAAAACCAAAGAAATAATAATGTATTATAAAATGTGTTGCTAGAGAAATCATATTTTCGTATTTTGTAAATATTTTGTCGTCATGACACGTGTAGGTGTATGATTATTTTTAAGTGATTATGATATCGATGACGATATCAAGGTTTGTCAAACATTATTACACAAACATCAACCCAATTAATGTCCCACTACTGAGCACAGCCTGATCTCATTCGAGGAGGATTAACCTACAGTCTCCTATGCTAACGTACTGCGGGTAGGCAGAGGCCACATGAGAAAACCTCTCTGACATGCAAGTTTCCTCATTATGTTTTTTTTACAGCTTGAGCATGTGATAAATACGCTCAAAACTTGCATGCATTATGTATGTATATTCATGTTTACAAATAAAATGTTCATTATAACTTCCAAAATCTTCCAAAAAGTCAGCAACGCATACTTTGGGTTCAAACTCAAGACCTTTAACTTTAACAGTCCAGGCACGCTACTATGTTATCACGACTTACAATTTATTCCATAATTACAATTGAATGTTGTGTGATCTTTTTAATTAATTAGATTTATTTTAAACAGGTGTAAGATTTTCGTATTAACTTTAACGACTTTAACGTTCAATATTAAAGCACAATAAATGCGCCATTCAATTAATTTTATCACTTTTTATTACCACAGGATTCAAAGATTAATATAGGTATTTCTATTCAGGTGATCCAAACATCCATGATTATAATATTTAATCATGATATACCTAAGTAGCCGTAAATACTTTATTAATAATAATTTATAAACTATTATAAAATATAGAATTAAGCAATATTAAGACTGAAAATATGACTTTACTATTTAATGTAATTTAATACACAATAAATATAAGTATGTTATATGGGGCAAAAATGTATTAAAATAAATGCCTAGTAAAAAATTTCACATGACATTAAGTACGAGTGATATTTTAAATCCAATCAGGAACTCAAAAAGCACATCACTATACGATGAAACAAAACAAAAAAAAACAATACAAGACTAGTTCTTTTTATACAATCCTTTTTCTCAGTACAGTTGAAAATCCTTGAGAAAACACTACACCTACCTATATATGTATACATCTATATATTTATTATTATCAACACTCTAAATTATTTCATAACATACGGCAAATGAAAGTGGTCCGCACCAAGGCAAGCCGGTGCTGGCGGCGCGCACCTCTCGCGGTAATACGATACCGTAGCGATATATCGATATCGTAATTAGTAAGTCACTAGTTTGTGTGGAGCGTGCAGACACGCGACTCGAGTGGGGCAGCGGAATGTGTGTGATGACCTTTATCGTGCTTTTTCGTGCCGTTGTTTTTTTTTGTGGGTTAATTTAGATTTTAGTTTGACAAACTATCACGCATGTATATCTTGATGGTATATGCAGGATAAATTGATGTGCACTCTTGATTCAGTGGTATGTCTTAATACCATGTAATAAAAAGTGTGGTTATTGGCATTAACCGAGCACAAAATCAATATTTTAAAGAAGGTACAAATTCTAATAAAAAATATTATACAAATAATTTTAGTCAGAATCTCTAGAACTTGGAAAAAGTTCAATAAAATACTTAAATACGTTAACTATATGTAAAAACGTCGGTTAAATATAATTATTGATTGGAAATCTATTGCTAATGCGTTTGGTTGCATTTAATCAGGGCCTTTTCTTTTATACTTTATTTTGAGTAAAATAATTAAATTAATGATCATAAGCGTCCGTCGTTTTCGGAGCCCCACACATAGTGGAGCCGATGTTAATGTTAACCAAGTCATTATAATTAACACGAACTAAACAGTCGTGCGTAGTAGGCACCTCGCCTCACATTTTAAATGCTACGGTATTCGTGAACATCTGAAGTTCAAAAGTCCATAATTATTATTATAACGTAACATATCATCATGCCTGACACCACCAATATGTATTTTAAGCACCACGTAATAAGGTCTCAATCTTTAATTTAGAAGATACGCACATCCGACTTTTCGAAACTGCAATAGGTAAGCGAGTTGGAACACTGTCGTCCTGAGAGACGAGTCGTGCCGGATTGATGATGAATAAACATGCGAGTCTATCCAACAGTTTAACTCATCATCATCATCAATGCGTCGCATTTGAGAGGAATTGGCTTTAGTCCACCCCGCTAACCTAGTGCGGTTCGCCATACTCCACTCGCTATCCATCGAGAAAATATCTTAGGCAAGCAGGTTTCTCTCTACTCAGTGGACCTTTGGGATGGAACAACGAGACTGATTAAACAATCCACCGGTCGCACTAGTAGGCTACAACAGTTATTACCTCTATGTCTAGTAAATTGTTACTAGGCAATCATAAAACCTAAGTACCAAACATGTTTATAAAGGACCAGACAATCTACGCAGTCGCTGTGTTGCAATTAGAACGAGCATGTACAACCGCGCACAAAATTTGCATAGGCAGCGCATGGAATTTTTTACCTCACTTGCATCAAAAAATAAATATTAATTTAAACGCTAATGTAAGTGCGAACTAGTTTCGCAATGACTGTACAAAGCGAATTCAAATATTATGCTGTACGCATCGAAATGTTGTTCCGGTTACTGTTTTATAGGCCTGCTTTTATTTCTTTAACATTGCAATTAAAACCACTTTAATCTCAAGGGTACTTGTTTTTATGGGGTAACCGTATTTCATATAAGTTATGTTCTTAGTTTAATAATAGGTTTTTATCACACAAGTGACTTAATCCAATGCGGAAAATCATACTAGTTACATGTTTTTTAGATACGTTTTAAAGCAATCGTAGTTGTTGTCAAAAATAATAATAATTAACAAAAATGTTAAGGTGCTATTATTAATCATACTATAAAGACACAAAATATTGTATACCTCAGTCCGAAATGATAATCCTGGAATAAATAATATGAATACTTATGACGCGATAAAATCCGTAAAAGCTTATAGTAGTTTACTTTTGAATTGTCAAATTGTGGTCATCAAAACCATTCATCATTTTTCTCAGTAACATATAGACATACATAGAATATACGAAAGTATATTTACTCTATAACATTTTAGTGTACGACAGTACATAACACTGACATTTAATATGAAAATTCAAAGCCTCAATCTTATAATTTACCGATGCAATCTGACACCGGGTTTTATACATTTTAACACAATTACGACATAAGAATTCTATACTTAATGTGTATTTGATAACGTATATTATCCTACATGCGCACCTAGTACTAACTACCTACCTAGTACTATGTAGGTCGGACTGTATAATTTCATACTTCTAGAACTGATACTGTACTAGTTTTAAAACTAGCGAATACTTGTTCTACACGTAGTTTTATAAGTACTTACCGTAACGCATATTTTGTTCAAGGATGTGTTTGTATTGATATTTATAAAATGCGCTAAGTACTAACTCTTGAGTATGATTCTTCCAACCCAACGCCACCACTGATCGAAATTACACATGTACGTATTTATCATATTCTTAAACATTGAAGCAAAACATCGTATAGAAACCTTCATATCTAATTTTCTCGGTGGTATATGACAATAGATAGAATATATAGCTCCCCTTCTCAAATAAGAGATTAATGATAACAATTACAAAAAGAATTCAACAACACAGTCAAAACGGGACTAAAATTAACTTTGGGTTGAGAAGATAGCGTGGCATGTTAAATTACCTTCTTCCCCAACTAATGTGTCGTTAATTAAGTCTTAAACGTGTATTACAGATGCTATAGTCTACCATTCCTTAATCTAGAATCATCGCCTGCTCTGCCAGGAACTCATTTTACATATTATATAATAATAATTGTGCTCAATAACTGGACAAATGGCCCTCCTAAGGGACGCCTTTCAACCCCATCTTCAATTTTAGCCCCTATTAATCTCAAGACGAATTCTCCACGAGATCAGGCTTATTTAACTCTCACTATAACGAATATTCGCCCTCTAAAATAACTCAAGACCGACGACACCATACTGTTTAAACTAAGATTAATACATCACTGAATTAATCTAGGGCTCGGACTGCAAATGAAGACGAATTAACAGTGCGAAGTTTTAAAGTGAATTCTTGAATATTTATTTGAATAGAAAATGTTAATTGTAGCGGAGGGTTTGAATATGCATGGGTTTTGAAAATTGAGACGATTTAAGCTAAAGGATGGTGTCTATTGGTAATAATAAGCATTATAGCTAAGCCAAATATTTCAGTGAATTGTTAGTATATTATGAAATATCACTAGATTAATGTACGAAGTATAAAATTATGATTATGACTTTTCACTGTAACAGAGTATTATCTATGTAGAATAAAATTATCGTCTATATTCATCATCAACCCATTAACGTCCCACTGCTGGGTACGGGTCTCCTCTCATTTGAGAGGGACTAGGCTATAGTCTACCACGCTAGCCTACTGCGGGTTGGCAGACTTCACATGCCATCGAAAAATCTCTCAAGCATGCAGGTTTCCTCACGATGTTTCCCTTCACCGTTTGAGCATGTGATAAATATGCACATAACTTTCGAAAAGTCAGTGGTGCGTGCCCGGGTTCGAACTCGAGACCTTTGACATGTCAGTCCGCTGGTCACACCACTAGCCTACCACAGCTCATGCTCACAGCTCGTTTATATTATGCTTTCTGTAATCCCTAACTAATATCAAAACGACGGTTAACTAACGACAGTTTAACCTACAGTGACACCGGCGCCGTGTCTCAAGTTGTAATTGGTCTGGGACCCTTGGCCGTCTGAGATAAGCAATTTGTCATACGATTTGTATTACCTAGTAACTTGGAATAAATACACAGATGTTAACAAGATTATGTAAAATGTGCCAATAAAATTAAACTGTATAGAAATATTAATTGTTTAATGTTTATGATCGTTTCATTCTTTTCAGTTATATCAGTAATTTTAGTTCTTAAGGACAAAAGAACGAACGCATCAACGCAAATATCCGCATTTGCGTTGACATTTCTCGCATTATTCGATATTTTTTTAATAGTTTGATGTTTAGTCAATATTAAGCTTTAAATAATCATACAGTCTTAACATGCAGTTTAAAGGGTAATTAAATTGATCTTCTTCGATCTGTTAATCTACAAACGGTTCAACGAATTCAAATCATCTTAAGAACATTTTCTCAAGTAACCGTCAAAACAAAAATGACCAACAGACAGACACGCATAAACGCACACCTATCATTGTGTTAGTGGTAACGAAAGAAAGAGACAGAAAGAGGTTCTAAAAGGACCTTCATATAGTATCTAATTGTCATATTTTTATGAGTCATACATCTGCGACACAATAGTGTAAATAGTGATTAAATAGGAAATATTGTAGACATTATTGTTTCCTTATTAATATTGTTTCACAATTAATTCTGCTAGATGACACCTAATTATATACAATCAATAGTAATACTTACAATGATCGGAAAAGGTACCACAATCACGATGTTCTTATCCAGAAATTTAAGATTCTTGGAATTCAGGAAAAAGGAAAAAAATTTTGGAAAGACTCATAGGTATTTTTTTGTGATTTTCTTACTAAATGTCATGTGATTAACGATGGGGCTTATATAAAACTAGCTGCCTCTCGCGGCTTTGCCCGCATGGTATATACATACAAAGTAGCCTATGTGCTAATCCAGGTAATAAACTATATGTATGCTAAATTCCATTCAAATCTGCCAAGTAGTTTTTGCGTGAAACAGTAACAAACATCCATCCATCCATACTTACAATCTTTTGCGTTTATAATATTTGTAGAATTTTAGGTGTCGTTTTCAATTTTATTTCGATAAAATTCACCAGGTCAAGTGTAAAATACACCTCTGCAGAAATTTCACAGTTCTATTGTCAGTAACAGACGCTCAAATAGCGTCAGACGGAATTCCAGTATTTATCAGACTCACAGGTTTTAAAAAAAGCAGAAAAATAAAACAACAATGCTGTAAAGCCTATAGAGCCACAGGTATTTTCAGCTTTGAGCCACAAAGAACACACCACAAAGGTTGGAATCCAAGTTTCGCGCTGTCAAATATTTAGCATACACATAAATCCTGGTTATTAATACAACTGCCTAAACTACTGTTCATTATCAAAGTTATCAACTCAATTATTGACCCACTGCTATCATCTGAGAGATTAGGCTATAGATCACTACGTTTGCGGGTTGGCAGACTTTACATGCCATCAAGAGAATCTCTCAAGCATGCAGGTTTCCTCGCGATATTTTCCTTCACCGTTTGAGCATGTGATAAATACGCAAAATTTTATGGTGCATACCTTGGGATCGAACTTACTTCTCCATGGACGTTTGCAACACCAGAGGTATCGCTTGCGCGATACCAACCCTGACTGTCACAATAGTAATAGGGCACCTGGGCAGGCTCTACACTAGCCAATGGGAGCGCCGTACATCAACCTTAAATCGACATTCACCAATTGGTCGCATAATAAGTCCAAATGAATGCTTCAAAGGTTAACTGCGGCGATATACGATTTCTATGCAGCCACTCTCAACGTAGTGCAAGCTATGTATCTTAAAATTATGTAATAATTGATACAAACAGAAGAAGCAACCTTTCTTAAAAATCCGCAATAAAATATTTATTAATTACCAATTTTTACTCGATCTTTTTCCCAAATAGCGCTTGCAAAATTGACCTTAAAAGAATCCTTGATATTCGATTTTCTTCCTGTATCATACAGGTATTGGCATTCCACATATTGATATGATCATGTCGCCAGCCAGATCACTTTAGGAAGTCGTTACACAGCATGAAGCGACGCTATAAATGTTCCAGATGTAATGTAGATATGCTTTTATCTATATTGGAGGCAATTGGCAGAAGTGTCATAACGTAAATAGTTTTATTTGTTGCCTACATTGTACTTTAGTGGGTCAATAATGAATTGTTGACGTTAGATTTTTTGGGGAATAAAAATTTGTTTTCAGTTGCAACACATGGCGAAGAAAAAGAGACGATAGGTGGAGCAAAACGCCCAGTGAGTGGTGGCCAAGAGGCCATAAACGTAATGTTGGACGTACGGCGGCAAGATGGGTCAACGATATCGCTCAGTTTGCGGGTCGAATCTGGACGAGATTGGCACCGGACCGAAGCGAAAGGCATGCATGGAAAGAGGTCTATACCCAGCAGTGGGATCAGAAAGGCTGTAGATGATGATGATGATGATGAGCAATCCTAACTAAAGCAGGATCGAGACCCGTTCTGATGTTTACTATCTTGGCTGGTGTGCGTAGGGTCCTTGGTTCCAATCTTAGGTCTTTTTAGATACTTTTTGGGTCAGGTAGTGTTATAATTTTTGCATAAAATATCACATCGATAGACCTGTTTCCATGAAACCTAAAAAACAATCTGGCCAATTGTGATTGTAAATCTACATTATCTCTGCATAAGTCTACATGGACAAAATGGTCTGTTAAGTTACAATTTATTTAAGAAACTAAAGTTTACGCCGATTGCAACCACAAATCAGCCTCATGACATTCCTAAGTGAAAATTTACAAACAACGTTGCCGATGCTAGACCACATTTGGACCTTAATTATGAATAAAAATAAGGGTGAAAATCGATCTACCACAAAATTTGCTAATTGTACGTGTGTCACGGTAATTATAATTATCTATTGTATTATTTGTGCAGATGTAACGATGCTTGCTGTGTCTACTAATTAACACATTCAAATTATTTGTGTAAATGCAGACACTAACAAGCGAATGCAAGTTATTTTTCTACATTCTTTCCAATGTATTAAGTCCCAGACAACAAAATATCTACAAATAAGTTTATCTTGATTATCAATATTAATCCATCCTTACTTCCTTCATCATCATCAACCCATTATTGTCCCACTGCTGTGCACGGGTCTCCTCTCATTTGAGAGGGATTAGGCTTTAGTCCACCACGCTAGCCTACTGCGGGTTGGCAGACTTCACATGCCATCAAGACAAATCTCTCAGGCATGCAGGTTTCTTCACGATGTTTTCCTTCACCGTTTGAGCATGTGATAAATAACATAACTTTCGAAAAGTCAGTGGTGCGTGCCTTGGGTTCGAACTCGAGACCTTTGACATCTCAACCCACTGGTCACACCACTAGGCTACCACAGTTCTCAGTGGGAGCCTATTCAATACAAAATAACAAAAAATCTAATCTTTCCTCTTAATAATATTAGTATATAGAGCATAATAAGTAAGTATAGAGAGTATATAAAGCAATGTACAAACTAGGACTACTGGATCTGTCTCTGCGTGCACGTATCACGTATTCAGACAACTTTGTAACAGGTTCTAGGTGTTTCAGATAAGTACTAGACTAAGTCTCGGACCGATGACCTCACAGCAGGCCCTCTCGCAATAACTAGCGCAATGTTCCATTAATATTGTCAGCTACGTTCAAAACGCCGTTTAAAATGGAATATGCAAGCTTCCGCGTTCGAACACGGTATACCTAGATACTATATTTATTGTTTTAAAGAGGCAAGGTATGTTGAAATAAGTTATGGTACCTATAGCTTTGATAGGGACAGAGAAAGGCACCCTTTCACTGCCCACAACCCGAATTTGGGTCGATATTACAGTAAGGCAATAATTTAGTCAATATTTAAGGTATATATACTTATGAAGACTTTTTGACATAAATGAAAAGAATATCAAAACGTCTTCATAAATATAATAAAGTAATTAAATTCAATGCCCAGAGCCCTAATATAATATCGGCCCAAATTCGGGTTCTGGGTAGTGAAAGGGTTAAAGGCATTTGAAATGCAGTGCTGGAGGGGGATGGAGAAAAGTTGAATACAAATAAATGAAAACGAATGATGAAATATTAGTTAGAGATTGTATGGGAGAAGAAAAATGTTTGGCCATTTGATGCGACAGGACGACTTTGTTAGAATCTTAGAAGGTAATAGAAATTCCATTCTATGAAAGCACTCTGTACTGTGGCACGTAGAAGTATGATTTCGTGCCCGGTTGATAGCAATAGGCTCGCCCCCTATTACGTGGGACCTGAAACATACCGCCAAAATGTTGGTGTATATTAGTGCACCTCTGTCCAACCTTTCGGGGACGACAGACGTGATGTTGTATATGTTTAATAGATAGTGTTGAAAATGGTCAGAAATATTTAAATAATTTAGTGGCACGTCAGCTTTCAGTTACAAACAGAGTGAGTTCCGTTTATAATAAAGGCACAACTGATTTTAACTTTATTCTGATGAGGCTAGCACTCAACATCAACCCATTAACATCCCACTGCTGGGCACGGGTCTCCTCTCATTCCACCATTCATTCCATTCCATTTCTCGGTCCACCACGCTGGGTTGGCAGACTTCACATGCCATCGAGACAAAGCTCTCAAGCAAGCAGGTTTCCTCACGATGTTTTCCTTCACCGTTTGAGCATGTCATAAATACGCACATAACTTACGCAAAGTCAGTGGTGCGTGCCTCGGGTTCGAACTCAAGACCTTTAACATGTCAGTCCACTGGTCACACCACTAGGCTACCACAGTGCGCAAAAATTACAGTATGAGGGGCACAAGTTACCGAGAATTGCCTTTATACCACTGAAACAATAAAGGGACTGATTTCTTACACTCTACGAATACTAGACATAGTATCTATGTGTGTAAAAACGACAAATTGGTTTAAGTTTCAAAAAATCAAAAACATGAGGTAAATTTTTGACATGATATACTTACAATGCGCTTCATAGATTGTTTTTATCTATGTTTCGCGTCAATTGAACCACAATGTACTACAACAAAACGTGGCAGGGTTCAGTTAGTATATTTATATATTCTTTAGGTACTATTCATCTGATCGTCTAGACCATTTCACATTCGCTGAACAACTGCTTAAAAAATATCGCAATAACACTTACTTGCTCAACAATTCATTGTTTCAACCTTTGCCTTAATCAGGTGCTATTGAATTTAAAACAATATTAATCAATTACATGTTTTTTGTTTACGATATAATTGTAATAAAAAGCAATGTGATTTGTTTACACCAGGTTCCAGGTTATATGAGTACAACTTTTCGGAAGTTATGTGCGTATTTATCACAAGCTCAAACGGTGAAGGAAAACATCGTGAGGAAACCTGCATGCTTGAGAGAATTCTCGATGGCATGTGAAGTCTGCCAACCCGCAGTAGGCTAGCGTGGTGGACTATAGCCTAATCCCTCTCAATTGAGAGGAGACCCGTGCCCAGCAGTGAGACATTAATGGGTTGATGATGAGTACAAACAAAATAAATGTATCATTATCATCAAATAAAATAAATGTATATGGGAGTTATTATTTTTTATGGAACAAGCCAAGGGTCAAACATGTATAACATTCAGAGAATTTACTAGCCAATGAACCCTGGGATATACGTGAATGATTTTAACTGCCTAAGCGTTACGAAATTAATCACTAAACTTGAGTTTCAATTGGAGAAGTAGGATTGATATCAGTGTTTACTTCCCTTCTTATCAAGCAAGTGACAGAATCGATTTTATGTGACATTAGCGCAAAAGCAGAGCTTTTCACCAATGGCGGTGAAAGACAAGTATTCATATATAATATTCAACATATTGTCAAATAAAATGTCTAAGGGAATCTCGAGCCTCCATTGAAACATAAAACGTCGCGAAGAAACCAGGACGGCTGAAGGACTGTCTCTAAGCTGTAAAGTCTGCCAACCTCAACAAGTCCAGTTCTGTGAGCTATAGCCTAATCCAAGCTGATAAAGGACCCATGCCCAACAGTGGGATTTTAAATAAGCCAATGAAAATACTTAAAGCAACCAGTTTTTTGATAAACACCGTTCCACGAAGCTATAAAAACACTTATGTCGCTTTGACTGGTATGGTCGTACCTACTTAATACAATATATTTTTTAAACCGTTTTTACCCGTACGTACCCGCGTAATTGCTTGGTAATTAACGGCAATCTAAGTTGTTACTTATAATGAGATAAGATAATAAAACTGGACAAATACGAGTCTTGCGTAACGACGCTCGGTCCGTAAAGAATAAGAGCCTTGCAACACGAGAAAGGTAATTTTAATGGCCCTTTAAAATAACTTGCCCTAACTGGGAATTGTAACCGGGACTTGAATCCTTGTCAGCCATATCTGCATTAATATTATAAAGTAAAAACGGAGTGCCAATTTCACAAGTTTGAATAATGGATAATTTCTAGAAGTATACACTGAATAAAGAATAAAAACTGACTATAGAATAAAAACTTATTGAAATGTAAGGCGCACATCCTAATCATCATCAACCCATTATTGTCCCACTGCTGGGCACGGGTATCCTCTCATCTGAGAGGGATTAGGCTATACTCCACCACGCTAGCCTACTGCGGGATGGCACACATTACATAACATCGAGAAAATCTCTCAAGCATGCAGGTTTCCTCACGATGTTTTCAATCACCGTTTGAGCATGTGATAAATATGCACATAACTTCCGAAAAGTCAGTGGCCTTGGGTTCGATCACAGTCCACTGGTTACACCGCTAGGGTACCACGGCTCTTTATATCCTTATATTTATATTAATTTAAATGATAGCATGTAGGTTATTATAATGTGTTTGTCACGAATACAACCTTACCTTAAGATTAACAAGAATTTACTCCCAATATAAACCTTCACAATTCTACTTAAAGTACTACAAAACATAGTATTTAAATCTGGAGATTCTAAAGATCCTGGAAATTTCAGACCAGTTTCCGTTCTACCTGTACTTAGTAAGATTTTTGAAAAAATTATGCTTAATCAAATGTTGACACATTTTAATACAAATAAACTTTTCCATAATCAGCAATATGGATTCACCAAAGGGCGCAATACAACTGACGCCGGAGTGACACTTATAAAGCACATCTTTAATGCCTGGGAAGAGTCGCGAGATGCTGTTGGCATATTTTGCGATTTGTCAAAGGCATTTGATTGCGTGGATCATGATACTTTATTACTAAAATTGGAACATTATGGATTCAAGCTAAACTCGTTGAGGTTAATAAGGTCATATTTGCAAGGTAGAATACAGAAAGTCCAGATAAACGGGGTCAAATCTTCTGGTTCTACTATTAAAATGGGTGTCCCACAAGGCTCTATCCTAGGTCCGTTCTTGTTTTTAGTATATATTAATGACTTACCGTACATGTGCCAAAATGGATGTGAGATGGTGTTGTTTGCTGATGACACTTCTTTAATTTTTAAATTAGATAGACGTTCACCGAATGTTGACCATGTAAATAGCGCCCTTCTCAAGGTCCATGAGTGGTTTACTGTTAATAACCTAGTGTTGAATGGGCGGAAGACTAAATGCATAAAATTTTCCTTACCAAATGTTAGAAGCGATGGTTGTGACATAATATTGAATAATGAGAAGCTCGAATTCGTAGATCAAACTGTATTCTTAGGAATTAAACTAGATTCCAAACTTCAATGGGGACCGCACATTAAGGCTTTAGCAGGACGCTTGAGTTCAGCTGCTTATGCAGTTAGAAAAATCAGACTTCTTACGGATGTTGAAACCGCAAGACTAGTTTATTTTAGCTACTTCCATAGCGTCATGTCTTACGGAATATTGCTCTGGGGCCGTGCTGCAGACATAGACTCAGTCTTCATACTGCAGAAAAGAGCAATAAGGGCCATTTATACCCTAAGTAGTCGTGATTCTCTCAGGGAACTCTTTAAAGAAATAAATATCATGACTGTGCCCTGTCAGTATATCTTTGAAAATATCATGTACGTTAGGAAGAATATATCACTACATACCAAAAGATGTGAACTGCATAATTATAATACTAGATATAAGTCAAAATTAATGCAGCCACAGCTTCGTCTTGCTAAAGTCCATACCTCTTTCGTGGGATATAGTGTTCGGTTTTATAATAAAATTCCGGAAATAATTTTAAACCTCCCAGAAAACAAATTTAAATCTATCGTTAAGTCTACTCTATGCAAGAAAGCATATTACAAATTAGAAGATTATCTTGTAGATAAAAAAGTTTGGCAGAATGCTAGTCCAGCTCCACAGGTTTACTAGCCTCATGATTATTAATATTATTTTTATTTATTGGTCTGACTTCTTTTGTTTTACATAAAGATATATTTATACATTTTTACAATTTGACATGCTCAGTTATACACTTATACAATTTGACATGTTTAGTTATACACTTTTACAAATTGACATGCTAATTATTTATTAATTTAATTTATGATTTATTAACGCAATAGTTACTGAGTTAGCAAAATAGCTTGTAAAATATGAGACTGATGTTGGCTTTGATGATGTTTTTTTGTTTTTTATAAAATTGAAAATGCCTACCGGTTGCCGGACAGTCTGGGCTTGTCATGCTCACTCAAATGTCCTGCTGGTGGTGGCGTTGTGTGTCGGGTCTTTTTATTCCCTACAACATGGTTGAGTAGACAGACGCCGATACACACGTCATGCTCGTGAACGGGTGCTATCAGTTGGGACTGGTCGGCTCATACATGTTATGGCAACCTAAATTGGTTTTAGTTATTTCCTCTCTGCATAAATCATACGTTTCACATCGAACTGCACCAGTCTCATATTAATATTACATTACATACATAAATCTTTGTAAAACAAAACGAACAATTTTGTATTTAATTTAAAAAGAGTATCTATGGAGTTTCTTGCCGGTTCTTCTCCATAAGACCTACCTTTTGGAACCGTGCAACTAAATTCAATTAAATATGACAATTCAAAAGCACCTGTATTGGTCTAATTGAAATAAATGATTTGATTTGATTTGATTTGATTTGATTTGATTTGATTTGATTTGATTTGATTTGATTTGATTTGATTTGATTTGATTTGATTTGATTTGATTTGATTTGATTTGATTTGAGTATAAAATCATTAATCTTGTTACATATATCCCATTAACAAGTGTTCAACACTATTAGGACAAAAAGGTTTAGTAGCTGCTCCATACAAAAAAAAACCGCTATTTTCATTTTCATTTGCTAAACATATATGTAGATAGATTAATTTAAGAAAATTGCGATAATATATGAATTTTGACGACTCGGTGGCGCAGCTCGCTGAGCGATCGGCTTGTGCGTCACGGGTTGCTGGTTCGATCCCCGCACGGGGCAAATATTTCTACGTACTACAGGTAGTTGTTCCGGGTCTGGGCGTTTGTGTATGTGAACATTTGTGTTCGTAAACGCACCTACGATACAGGAGAAAATCCTAGTGTGGGGCAACGGTTTTTTTCAAATTAAAAAAAAACTTATAGGTAATTGGACTACAAGTTTTACAAAAAACATCGTGTGGAAATATAAATCACGTAGTGCTTTCAGTTATTTGTTTTTACCTAGGACAACAGTCATAACCAAAATAGTTTACAGAGGCTGCAGTTAAATAAATATCTACATGGAAAATGTGCATACACAAGACAGTTGGGATCGGCAACGCGCAAGCGAAACCTCTAGTGTTGCAAATGTCCATAGGCTACGGTAGCCGCGTGCCATCAGGCGATAACCTTCTTTACCAGCCTAATAGTATAAAAAAGATCCAATGCGTAAAATAATCCACTTTATTTTATTAACAAATATATTCATTACATAATTGTTAAAAAAATACCAGAATAAACGATATTATGTTAATTGTTTGACCTACATACAAATTACATGATTATGTTAATAACTTCCATTTTGTATGAACCGACAACGAAATGCATAGCATTAGGGCTTTTACGTTTTAAAAATAACCGGCCCAGTGCGAGTCAGACTCGCACACAAAGCGTTCCGTACAAAATTAAGCAAATAATGGCGTTTTTTATATGGAAGTCCCCCTTAAATATCTATTTTATTTTAATTTTATTATTTATTATTAAAGTAAAGATACAACTGAGTATTTTGTGAATATTTCAAGTCTATCTGTTGCCATTATTGATATCGAGCAAAAATGGGCAAAAAAAACGCGTTTTTTGTATGGGAGCCCCCCTTAAATATTTATTTTATTTTGTTTTTAGTATATATTCTATATATATTCTATTAGTATATATTCAACTAAAAAAATCTCGGTTTAGGCAACGCACCCAGGGCCTCTCGCCTCACGCTGACGTATTTTCGACCTTTGAACTAATGCAGTGTTACAAAACTTGATCCAAAAATAATATTATCACGACACAATTAAATGAAGACAGTTCCTGATATAGATTTGAATCTTATTAAGTACATTAGGAAGTTGTTCCATGTCGACACGTATCCGTATGACCTCATTATGTTTCAAGATCATTTATAATCATCATAAAAAGAATCACTTTACATTTCTGATATAACTATGGTACCTACTAAGATCACATGGGGGAATGATAAACAGGGATTTTGAATCGAGACCCATACAAAAACCTACCTTAAGATGTTGTTTACAGTTTTTAAGCTAAAATTCTAATAAAATTATGTAAATATTAAAATACTATCGGATTGCTACGATAAAGCCAACGTTACTGACAAAAGCCAGCTGTGGTAACCTAGTGGTGTGACCAGTGGACTGACATGTCAGAGGTCTCAAGTTCGAACCAAGGTACGCACCGCTGACTTTTCGGAAGTTATGTGCGTATTTATCACATGCTCAAACGGTGAAGGAAAACATCGTGAGGAAACCTGCATGCATGAGAGATTTTCTCGATGGTATGTAATGTTTGCCAACCCGCAGTAGGCTAGCGTGGTGGACTATAGCCTTATCCCCCTCAAATGAGAGGACACCCGTGCCCAGCAGTGGGACGTGAATGGGTTGATGATGATGACTGACAAAAGCTGCGTAGAGTTACATAAAACTAATGTTTATTCGCAATAGAAACAATATTGCATTATGTAGACACCATGCGAACTACTTAATTTGTTGTTTAAATTTTTTTATAAATTAAAAAGCACAAAGAATAAGGTATTAAACGACAGCTAACCTAACCGGCAAAAACAACTCAAACGTCAAACTTATTTAAATCACAACTTTCTATAATCTATCTAAATATATGTATATAACTCAAAGGTGACGCACAGCGCAAACCACTGGACGGATCGGGCTGAAATTTGGCATGTAGGTAGATGTTATGACGTAGGCATCCGCTAAGAAAGGATTTTAGAAAATTCACCTCCTAAGGTGCAAAGTTAAAATGAAACTTTTAGTTAAATTGCACGCGGACGAAGTCGCAGGAATCAGCTAGTTTAAAATAAATATTGTGTTTCAATATTTGATAACATCGAAACAATATCTAATAATATAGCGTATCACAGGCTACAAATTATAGGCCGAGGTCGCGATCAAAAGCTGAATTAAGCAGAAAATAATTTATTCTTCGGCTATTACACACGGCGACAGTGTTTCGGCGCCGGCGCCACCAATTACACCCACCCGACCCTAAATTCACGCCCTGACAACCTTCGATTATACGTCCTATTTACGCACAATAACCTATCTTTACGCACTATATTATTACTAGGAACAACACGTCAAAATGGATTCACAATAGAGCAGAATTAGGTCGTCATCATCTATCATTTAAGTGTCATCCTATTTCTATCTTTACTTTTACAAACGACTAAACTAGCTCTAAGCATTTGCCAAATGCACAAAAACAATCAAAGACTGTGCTGTTATAAAAAACATACATTTAATCTGTAACCTAGAAGAGATATGTATAATAGGAGTAGGTACAGAAGAATACCGATTCTGCGTCGCCTATTTTGCGTGTGGACGAGCCTATTGCCATTAACCGAGCACAAATCCAGATTCAAGATATTACTTTGTCAAATGTGATAGAAAAATAGAAAAATGCAATACTTATTCCTCACCTAGGAACCAAACAAGATCACAACAAACAACTGCGCCACTGAACTAGCATAGAAACTACTATCCTACTAATATTATAAACGTGAAAGTTTGTAAGTATGGATGTACATATATTATGTATGGGTGTTTGTTACTCTTTCACGCAAAAACCGCATAACTGATTTGAATTAAATTTATTACCTGGTATACAAATAGTTTATTACCTGGATTAACACATAGGCTACTTTTTATACAATATAAACGAATAGCTTAGAAGTAATCGTAAAAAAAACATCACACTAGGCTACTACAGGTCTTTATCGCGTTCGATGTGTCATGTTTTTGATAGCTTCTCCGTTGCTATGTACGTTGTTGCTATGTAGCGACATAGACGTCGCTATACACATAGAGGATCATCTATACATATTTATTTATTTATTCTATGGAAACGGGGGCGAAATGAGAACGAGAAATTAGTATTAAATTGCGCGGGCGAAGCTGCGAGCATCAGCTAGATTGTTATATATTCAATTACTACAAACAACCTACATTTTATACCCCGTAGTGTTATACGTCGAGTGATTAAATACTCTATTCATTAACACTGATCTTGGTGTTCTCCGAATGCGTGGGTAGTTCGTAGTGATGTGATTAAAATAATGTTGCGCCAATTCGGTGTGGCCTAATTATTCCGTAGTAGGAATGATTCTTCATTTGAAAAAATCTTTCCTTGATTAATCTTCCGTCGAGCCGCAGAGATGTTCAAGATTGGTACAGGAACTATAGGAACGGCCAAGTAAAAATAAATAAATATTTCCGGACATTATTACACAGCGTCATCTAGTTCCGTGGTAAGCACCGAGGCTTGTTTTACGGATACCAGTTGTTTGATATACTACATATTTACTTTTTTTTAACCCATAGTATTAAACATTGGGAATTAAAATTTGAAAACAAATCTCAGGTCCCATAAAATGGAGTATTTCAGGAATATCCATTCTTTCTGGGAATTACACTCTGTATAAAAATAAAATATTCTATGCTACATATGTAGGTATATGTACGTATCTTCAAAGCTTTTCTGTGACGTCATTAACTTATGTTAAAAAGAACTCACTGTGGAAAATTGGATTGGATTGGATTTTATCAGCAACATATTTTATTTGATACTTTATTTTACGGTTTGTTTTTACTTCTCCACTAATATAATAAAGAGGAAAGATTTGATTGTCTGTTTGTTTGCATTGAATAGGCTGCAAAACTACTGGACTGATTTGAGTAATTCTTTTACCATTAGAATGCTACGCTATCCGTAGGCTATACATTATTTTAAAAATTTTTAGTGATCCGTATGATAAATTCAGTTGAAGTTTATATCTTTTTTACATTTATAAAATACTAGCTTTTGCCCGCGACTTCGTCTGCGTAAAATTTGTAATTTTATATCTACCTACCCTTCTCTCTCTTTTAAGGGATGATTTTCGGGATGAAAACTATCCTATGTCCTTCCCCGGGACTGAAACTGTGTCTATACCAAATTTCATTTAAATCGGTTCAGCGGTTATAGCGTGAAGAGGTAATAGACAGACAGACACACTTTCGCATTTATAATATCGCATTAAGTAAGTATTAAGTATGAACATAAATCTACCCTGCGTCGGGCCGCTAGATTTATAAATATATAAACGGTTTATAGTTATCAATCCCCATCCCTCTTACTTTACACCAATAACGGCCTTCTTATCCTCCCTCAGAAGTGAGTAGGTCCACATATCTTAGACCCTCGTCAATTTTTTAGTGATAAGTCTACATTATCGTCTATTACATTTACGTAAAACAGGTTAATTGATGCGCTGACCCATGTACTGATATTTGCGACGGAATTTTGTCTAACAAAAGAAAGTTTGAAAATATTATAGGTTAAGATTTTATTATAGTTCTAGTATTGTTTTAGAAATGAACTAAACCCTTAGTCAATCTATCGTGCTGGCTGCTGTATGGGTTAAAGTTGACAGTTAAGCTCCACTAAGATTGGGGAAACTGAAAGATTCTAAATGAATTGTCCTATGCCAAAGGGAATATTGGCTTAGAAGAATGCTAGGTTGTACCATCAAGCCATGAAAGACCCAAGGCGGAGAAAGTCTAGGTAAACAAGTGTAAATAAATTTCAAGATTATCAAAATCAAAATTAATTTATAAAATCTTGGCCAATAAATTGAAAGAAGGTTGAAGAAATATACGGCTTCCATGCTCCTTTAATCCAAACTCTACTACTTTATTTGAAAAGAAGTTTTAAAAAAACTTTTCAAACATGAAACCTTTTCTAATCCGTTTGAACAAAATATAAATCAAAATATTTACCGTTGGGGTATATTTACGAGTTCTGACCTTGACATTTGGAAATTGCAAAAACTTCTGTGCCTACTTGTTGATTGTGTTGACATACTAACTTACTTAGTCAGTGGGATCAACAAGGGATTGCAACAAGTGCCGTTTTGTCTCTACTCAAGTTAACTTTGACAATTTATATTATACTGGAGGTACCTATTAAAAAAAATATATTAACTTCGAGAGACATCAAGGTAACGGTTTCTCTCGGTAAATTTTTCACAGTTTGGGATCTTAATTGTATTTTAAATAAAATATAGCTGATGTCCACCACGGATAATGTAGAATTCTAGTAGTAAAAGAATTATTAAAATCGGTCCAGTAGTTTTGGAGCTTAGAATCTTTCCTGTTTTTAATATTTGTATAGCAAAGTAGACTTATCACCATCATCGTCTAATTATTTACAGTGGAGATCCGGATCTCCTATCAGATTGAAAGGGGGTAGGCTAAATCCACCGCTCTGTCTTTTTCAGTTTTGTTGATTTTACTTTGAGGCTATCTTTTAGATAGACTTCGGCTTTTCACGACTCTAAATTAATTTATGAGCCCGTAATTCCAAATATAATTGCTTTATTAACTGTCCCAAGCGCGACGACTAAATGTAAAATCTAGTATGAATTATAAAAGGTGTTTTTCTTTAAAAATATTATTTAGCAGCACAAAGTTTTAGTTTGTGCTCAGTGATTGGCGAGAAATTCGCTCCACTTTGCATCAGTACTACTCTGCTCGACCCTTAGAAAAGAATAATATGATGGTATATTATGTTAAAATACACTCGAATCCATCCACTATACTATACATGAATAATTATTTACTCAAGGATAGCATAAGAAAACCATACATAATACAGTACCATACGTAGTTAATTGTCGTTGTTCCAACGTTGCCTATAATCAGGGGTGCGACGCCGCGGCGCCGGCGGCCATTTGCAATGTGACACATTTGTTAGGGATGAACGCGATAACGCTGTGATCATGGGGCATTGATCTCGCTACGTTGTTGATAACTGGATTTTTCCGTACATATTGATCGGTTGTTTCTACGAAATAAATCTGGCCATAAGAGAGAGCCTTGTGGCACTCTTTTGACAAATGTGTGGAATGTAAAAGAAGCAAAAGTGGTATGCAGGGATCGTAGCACGGGGCGTTCTGTAGTTTCTGCCTACCCTCACCAGAAAAAGGCGTGCGTGGAGGTGTAACCTCATATCGTTAGTCCTAAACAACTAAGTTTTTATTTTTGGATAAAAAGAAGTCTGGATTGAAGGCTATAATTCTAGATAATCCGATCAGATTTTTTAAATTGACGACTTAGTCTCCTGTCTGAGATTTTCAATTTTGTATAAAAGTACGAAAATTTTACAAATTGAGTTGATTAGTGGTGGGTGGAGTTCTAAAAGTTAAAGAAGCATTGATTTAAATTGAACTAAAAGTTTTTATTGATACATTATTTTTTTATTCAATTAATTCCAACAAAAGAGTATCTATTGACTTTCTTAGTGGCTCCTGCCCATTATACCTACTTTTTCGAACCTTGCAACTAGTTCTGACAATTCAAAAGTACCTGTAAAATTGTTCTAATTGAAATATATCATTTGTTCTTGAATTTGACTTTGATAATTTGGCAGTCACACCCCCACACTGCCAGAACTTTACTCTGTGCGTATGGATTAAGTGATTAATCATCTATTTCTCATATAATCTCTTCCATACCCTTAATTTCACAAACAACACAACTCTTAACATGTGATTAATTTCATGACACCGAATCAGCCTCCCACACGTTACTGATTATCATGTTTTCCCCAACTGGACTAGTTTTTCTCCGTAGGTGTTACAATCTGTGACGTCAGTGTTACAGACAGCACGTCATCCCGCCACCCCGTCAAGTGGTATGGCGTCATCACGGCAGTTCAGTGATAAAACACAATATATTTCATGGCTTATCACTTATCACCCACGCGTTCAATGATTAATGATCGTTTTCATATTCAATACTAACTGAAAATCATTGATAAAATCTTTGACTAATGAATATGCAAATTATACAGAGATTTATTCAATAACTAGTGACTGTTTAAAAAAATCTTATGCTGTGATAGCTTAGTCGTGAGACTAATGGACTGTGAAGAAAATGGTATTGATTTCAATCCTAAATTTTCAAAGTTAAGAGCGTACTTATTGTTACAATCAAGAAGCATTAAAAATCAACATGCCTGAGAGATTTTCTCCATGGTCTGTGAAATTTGTCTTTCTAAAGGTTAATAAAGGAGAGGTCCATTCCCAGTAGTGGGACTTTAAATGGGTTGATGAGTGACCTTGATCCCAATAAGCTGCCCATTTGGTATACAATGAGTAGCGAGACTAGTTTCATATACATGCTGACTGGCAAAGATTTTTACCTCAACTCGAATTTTATTTGCTAAGTCATGCTAACCTGATAGAATGGGAGATATAAATATTTAGTTATATGTTAAAGGAATAGGTCACCCACTCACTGACCAAACATAAAATTGCAAAAACTATTCGGCTTTTGAATATGAAATTTAGCAGTAAGGAGAAATCAGCTAAGAAGATACTGAAGAGAAGAGATTTTTAGAAATTTCAACTTTATGGGCAGTAATTGGGAGCCTGCAAAGCCACGGGCAATAGCTACTAATATAATAATAGGCTCAATTTCCTACAAACTAAATTTTGGTTGAACTTTGGTATATTAAATAAAATTCTATATTAGGTATAGTTTTTCGTTTATTGTAATAAACTAAGAATCGTTGTTATGAGAACTAGATTCAGACGTCGATGACATTTTTACAAATCAAATAAACCTTGGATGAACCATAAAATCTAAAAAAACATTTCTCACTTCCAATAAATTAATAACTGGCATTTCTATTAATATAAAAGAAACTACAATAAAACCTATTGAACGTGTTTTTAAAGAGCAAAATAGAATAAAAAAGCAAGAAGCAATAATTTACAATGATTAATGAACAAGCTAAACTTGCACAAAAATAAATAAAACATGATTGATGACCAAAGCCCGATTGCTCCAACTTTGTACCAAAGAAGAGGATTCATTATTTTACTATATTACAATTTTTTATTCAACCCAGGCTTGAAGATAAAAAATCTGTACGACGACCAATTTTGACGCGTTTCTACTTAACTTATAACGAATATCTTATTAAGTTTATTTAAATTATACAAGGCTCTGTTTAATTTACTATTCTAGGCTAGGCTAGGCTAATTCAATAAGCTTCTTAGGTGAAACAAAACATTGTAGAAGGTCTTATGAGGAAATCTATACTCTCTGTCTACTCCATTGGCAAAACAGGCGCGATAGTGATAGAAGATATGCTTCTTTTAAGTTACCCCACTGTAACGACTGATACAAAACGATCTGACGACCCAATTAGTCCAGCGGTAGTTAACTCTACCTTCTGTGCTTTGGGTCCCAGGTTCTCATCCCGGTAGGGACAAATGTTTGTGTTATGAGCATGAACATTTGTATCCGAGTCATGGATGTATCTATCTATAATATGTATGTATTTACAAAAAAAAAGTATGTATGTAGTATATCAACCGACTGGTATCCGTAACACAAGCCTCGTTGCTTAGCATGGCGCTATGTATCATAATGTCCAGGAATATTATTACTATTATTATTAATCAGTTATCTAACTTCCGCAACCAGTGTTCAGGTCGTGTTGAATCTCCTGACAAGCGACCTACACATTTCAAATTTGATTGAACAACAGCAAATGATTTAAAAGAGATTATGGTAGCAAATGTTCTCAATTTTTTTAAGAATCAGTAATAATAACACATTTGATTTAAAAAGGAGTTGTTGTATAAAAACAGATAAGGTTGAAAAAGTTTAAGGAAAGAGGAATAATTGTGTATAGATACCTACCTATAGCCTAATATTGAGGACTCTTTTTTAGAAGGTAAGTTGGTAATACTATCGTATTAATAATTGGCTATGTAGTTAAAATAGTACAAACAATATTAGTCCTAATTGGGCATTATTTAATAGGTTTGGACACATTTTTATATGGACACGTTTTACATGGAGTTTCTTGCCGGTTCTTCTCCATAAGATCGACTTCTTGGAACCGTGCAACTAGAATCATAACGTTTTAAAAGTGCTTAAAAAAGTTTATTTGAAATAAAAACCTTTTGATTTTGATTTTAGTTTTGGACTTTGTAACATTTTTCCTAAAATTGTGGGTTTCCATTTATTTATATGTAGATTGATCCTATACAGAATATTTGTAATGGTCTTTTTTATTTAAAGTTAATATACATACCTATATGTATATTTGACTAAATAACAACGATTGCTTTTCAATGAAAAATAATTTTGTATTTTCAATCCATTGAAAAAGTCACCTTGAATAATCAACTCATGCGCAATTCTGCGCAAATATTTGCACAAATGTTTGGTTGGAAATAAACCGTAGTGTTGTGATTATTTATTTTCACATTGAAAATATTGTTCACACTGTTATGGTAAAATGTGAGATTCTCTTTGTACCATCATACCATTATTCCCGAAGGTTACCGCAGAGGTGTACTAATGTACACTGATATTTCGCCCGTATGTTTTAGGGCGCGAGAAAATTCTAATAACACTTTTATCGGCCTGAGAATCAAACTCTAGATAAACCTATCAAGTCAGTAGGCACACTTATGACTAGTAGACCAACGAGGCAGTTCGTATTTTTGTATTTTTTGTACATATTATTCTTTCGCCATATCCATCATAATCGTAATGAAAGCGTAATCTCGATACTAGAACTTCCAAGTTCTAAAGTCAAAGTCAAAGTCAAAATATAATTTATTCAAAGTAGGCTAAATTTAATTGGCTCTTTTTGAACGTTGACATTAAAGACAGCCCCCAAAAACGCCCGCCCTTCTCCGCATTCTATCTTCCAGCTATGTACATCCTTTGACAGGCACAGTTTAGGTAACAGATCAATTTATTTATATAGTTATTGCGTAGACAACCCCATCGACATAACATAATATATTACACTTCATCAACATCATCAACCTATATTCATCCACTGCTGGAAGTAGGCCTCCCCTTGTGAACGCCAAAGAGCTCGATCTTCGGCTCTTTTCCTCCAGTCACTGCCAGCTGCCTTGCGCAAGTCGTCGCTCCACCTAGGTCGTCCAACACTATGTGTATATTACACTTACAATAACAAATACATAGATACATAAGTCATTGTATTTTTTTGTACTCTACAAAAAATATACATCTATTCTATGTATAGTACAAATTGTGTTCACGTGTTAATCAGATTTTAATCAAGTGCTTGTGTATAAAAATCACAATGGATTTGATATGTATATGTATTATTGTCTGCCAGTTGTCTGGTTAGTAACAAGCCAACGGATAACTAAATATATAGTCTTAGATTGTACAAATGGTTACACTTTAAATAAGCTTTACATTCTTGTTTTAATTGATTGATTTATTTTATTGATACACTTAGCTACGCATGTGCCTTTTAATATTTTGAATATAGTTTCAATTTTCATTTTGACAAACATTTGTTACGCTTACGCAAATATTAGACATTGAAATATATTTTTTTATGTTTCAGATCCTTTACAGCATTGATGATCAAAACAGGTCACATGGCTGTGAAATGAACTACCAACCGCTGGGGAATTGAAACAATAATTACAGAGTCGGCAACGCGCGTCGACACCATTGGTGTTGCAAACGTAACCTTCTGATCGACCTTCATGGTTATTAAACTATGAATAAATCACATGCTCAAACGGTGAAGGAAAACATCGCGAGGAAACTTGCATGCTTGAGAGATTTTCTCGATGGCATGTGGACTAGCCTAACCCCTCTCAATTGATAGGAGTCCCGTGCCCAGCAGTGGGACATTAATGGGTTGATGATGATGAAAATGATGAATAAATCCCTAAAAATATTTAAAAAAATTATTATTTAAATATTAACAGGTTGCTATGAGGATGAACAGGAACAATTTAAAAAACAATTAACGTATCGCCTACATAAAATAAAAACGGGATTTTTTTCTTAAAAACCCGCACGGAACGGAATTTCATATAATAAATAAGAACTGTTTCTAATTAATCTGAAGTTCAGATTGAACTGGGAATTGCCGCGAACAAACAAAAATGAAATGAAAGGAAAATAACCGAGGAAAGGTATATTATATATATACGATACGTACCTGTCAGTTTGTACGTACGTTTGTGTGAGATATGTGGGTTGAAGAGGGAATAAAGATGTTTAATGTCAACATTATTTTATGGTAGATACTACATGCATAGTGCATACTTCACTTGAATTGGATGTATTATTAAAAAAAAGAGAAAAAAAAATCGGAAATGAAAAGTCAGACAATTATTAGTTCGTTCAGTGTACAATTTCAATTATACACACATTTAATAATAATAATCACTTTTATTTACTTTTTTCAGAAAGTAAGAGAAGGTTGGGTTTTTTTTTTGCTTAAATATAATCCAAACAGAAAAGCCTTAATTTTTCGATAATTAATATATTATTTACTATATTTGCGATTAAATCTAGATATCTCGCCAATTGAAGAATTGATTGAGATTATTACAACCAAAAGAACCTACCACAATAAAACTATCAAGATAAAATTGACAGACATAACACATTAACATACCATCACGCCTGTCGTCCCCGTAGGGTTAGGCAGAGGTGTACTAATGTACACCCACGTTTCGCCGGTATGTTTTAGTTCCCATATAATAGGAGGCGAGCCTATTGCCATTAACCGGGCACAAATACAAACTCACGGCTGCTACTGAGAATTTCATAGAAAAATCCAATAACACTGCTCGACCTGGGAATCGAACATCAAGACTTCTTGCTCGGCAGTCGCACTGTACGAGCACTAGACTAACGAGGCAGTAGGATAAAATTGTAACTGATAAAATGTTCTACAGACCTAAAACACAACCTTTAGGGCCGAAACTACCACAAGTAGAAGTAAGTTCTCAGCCAATTGAAGTCGGATTCAGAACAGTTCACAAAGTTTGTGTTACAATTTAAGTTGTGTGGAAGCTTGTAGCGCAAACATACGAGATACGATTCCAGTGGGGATTACCGATTAAACCACAACGGAATTTGTATTACCTCAAGTTTGGATACACTGGCTGCGGCGTAGCAGCTGTGTAAACTGGTTATTATGTTACTCATATTTTATAGAAAATTAGGTACAGTAAACGTATCTTTTTGGTCGGAAATTTAAGTTGCAGATGATTTTACTTGAAATTTTCGGACAGTTTTATAAAAAAAAACATATTTAAATTAAAAAAATTGCATCAGAAAACTAACAAAACATGATATAATAACTCTGCTGACAAATGGACTGAGAAGTCGAACATTTCGAGTTCAAACACTACTGACTTCGATTTTACGTGTGTATTTATCACATGATCAAACGGTGAAGGAAAACAATCTTCTCTATAGCATTTCAAGTCTACCAACCCACCCAACCCATTCTCAGCAGTGGAATAGTACATAAATGGGCTTAACGATGATGATAAATACCTAATTTAGTACGACCACGAAAAAAAAATACACAGACTGATAAATAACGTCAGTGTCTCAATATTGTAAATGTCTGAGACACTACACACAGCCACTCTAATAACAAGTAGTGTTCAAACACTTGAGCCCAACCCTAGCCCCGTGTCGTTACAGAATGTAACTGAATTAAATATTTGACTAGAGACTGCAAAGAAACGGGGCACGTAGTCATCTTTGTTGAACAGATTAGCTTCTTTTGTATTCACTAAAAGAAAGAATGAAATTGATATAAAATTAAAACAGTGTATATAGTTAAGTTGTGGAGCTATAGGTCTTGAGAACGAATCGAGGATTTTTTTTTATGGTGCTAAGGGGGCAAACGAGCAGGCGGCTCTCGGCTCTGATGGTAAGTGATCACCGCCGCCCATGGACATTTGCAATACCAGAAGCCAAACCCTGCAGAAACCGTTTAGGTTTCTAAAAATAGGGAATTACTAAACTGACAGCAAACGGAATGCCCATGCTGTCAGAATAGTCACTCCCCCAAAGCTCTGGTAACCTTACTCATTGTGTTTTCGGTTTTTTGTGTTTTTTTTTTGAGTGAGGAATCTCACTATACCTCTCAAATTATATTGACTTTCGACAAAAATATGCGGTAAAATAAAATAAAAATGGTATAAAAAGGTCGGCAATACTTCTTGTGTTGCCAACTTCCATAGGCTGCGGTAACCGCTTTCCATCTGGATAGTTGTTAGCTAGTTTGTTAACGTTTTGGTATAAATAATAATCGAAGAAAATATCGGAACCCTGCATGTCTGAAGGATTTTCTCAATGAAATATTCAGATCTCAAAATGAAATAATGATGCAACTATACAAGCATAAATAAATAAATATTCCTGGACATTATGACACAGCGCCATCTAGTTCCGAGCTAAGCAACGAGGCTTGTGTTACGGATACTAGTTGGTTGATATACTACATACATACTTTTTTTTGTAAATACATACATATTATACATAGATACATCCATGACTCGGATACAAAATGTTTATGCTCATCACACAAACATTTGTCCCTACCGGGATTCGAACCCAGGACCCATAGCACAGTACGCAGTGTGAACTACCGTTGGACTAATTGGGTCGTCAAATAAAAAATATATAAAATAAATAAAACACGTTTTTTTTAAAAAAAAAGCAACTGCCTGTTTTAACCTAAATATGTTTCGAATAAAACGATAAAGCATAAAAATGCCAAAAGCGTTTTCTCTCTCACCAATGATTAGACCCTTCTTTCCAATTATGTAGATTTTTCCATTTATGTTCTCAACAGTAGGTACGTTATTCGGAATAGGCGTTCGAGTGTTTGTACGCGATTTTTATTATAATATTATAGCGTATATCTGCTAATTTTTCGTTTATCTGTACGTGATTTCGCAACTAATCTCGGCATTAGATAAATATTTTTAACAGTTTACAAACGTTTTTATAAATTTATTTTTGCGATAGGCAGACGTTGCATTCGAACTTATGTTGGTTGTCAAATCTTTTGACAAGAATAACATACAAGCATAAAAGCTGATTTTATCGATTGAAGTTACGCCAGTTCATGTCTCCTTTTTTCTCTTATTTCTCTCAATTCGAGTTACGGGTTCAACCGAAGGAACAGGCATAATATAAAGCAGTTTTTTTTTGTTATTTCTTGTCGATCTCAAGCACACAACAACAGTCTTATGATTTTCTAACAAACCTCTATACTGAGTTTAAGTTCTTTTTATGAAAACGTTATAAAATAGCGCGCTTTTTACCGCGCGTTTTTTAAATCTCATCGTTCTAATTTCGGCAATTCAACCTAAATCAAGATTCGACGCTATCTCAAAACGAAGCCAAATTTGAATAAAAGGAATTACGACAAGGTTTTAAACGATTCCGACTAAATTCAGTTGTTACAGCGAGAATATTAAAGGGATGAGCATTTAACTATTTCAAATACTTACTAAGTAATTTAAAGCAATGCGAATCTTGTTGGTATGCAAATGGAAGGTCCAAAAATTAGAACCTTTGTGGCCATATACGGTTTTATGTGCCATGAAAAGTAAATGTAGATAATATTTTACCCCAGATGTGAATATTCGACCGCATAAAAGTAATCAACCCTTTAGATTACTGGATGTTTTAAAAGATTTCGTCCAGTGGGTTTTACGGATGATTAAGAGGCGGAGACAGTTCCATAAAATGTAATTAAGTAATAAAAAACTCTTTATCCTCCAACAAAAAATTAAATATATTTTCTTAAAGGACATTGACATTCTAAATTAAACCTGCATATATTCAAAACTTTGGTACTAGAATAACATCAAAAAAATCCTTAAAAATATGATTATTTACATACATACACTCACGCTTTTTTCCCATGGGGGCAGAAACGACAGAATGCCATGCGCTACGGTCCACGCATACCACTATTGCCTCGTCCACATTCATATATCTCGTCATGCACGCGCGCCGAGTACACAATTATACCAGCTTAGATTTTGGATTTATACAGTTTGACGTCGACGAATTAACATCACCTCCTATGATTGTAGAACTCTGCCAAGCTCCTTGAAGTGCTGGTTTGATGGTTTGTAATATGAACTGCAAGTTACTGTATAGTTTTGTTGGTCAGCGATATGATAACACAAACTATTCTCCGCATTCACGTGTAGCTTTTATTATTTATCAGTCCGAAACATAATGTGGTTCTTTTTGTAGGGTTCAGTGGTCAGGTTTTTTTCTATTTTAGAGGCATTATTTGGGTAGGTATATTAGTATTTATTATTTATTGAAATTGGTTTCTTAACTGATTACGGTTACTGAGTAATGAAATTCGATTCCAAGGCCTTTTCTCAGAGGAGGATTGCTTAAGTTTTTAATACAATGTGTGTAATGTTTTTTATGGTGTCACTTCCGACAACAAACATCATAACAACGCGAAGAAACAACGTTTCTTTAAAAGTCCTGGCATAATAATCAAACATACATTTTTAAAAATATTAGTCTATAAAAAAAATATTTCCAATAATTATAGAAATAACGAACATAACATTGATGAGTTTAACCTTTCAAATCTATTAGCACAATATAAACTTGGTGTGAGACAGTTTGTGAACTTTAAACTACGACGGTAACAGGAGAGCAAAGACAGTTAACAGCACGCTACTAAACTTACACTGTTTACTACAGAGCTAGATTTATTGTGGGTTTGTTATACGACCGTTATAGAACCCCTATAATTTGATTTAATTATCAACACCGTCCTAATAACTTGAAATAATTACATTATTATTAATAGGTACTGCGTTTAAGAAAACAAATCTATTTAAAATGACAATAAAAATCTATGTTTGTGTGTATGTTCCCAGTGGACTATAAAACAGCTGGATTTATTATGATTAAATTTTTACACATCATCTTCTCTTCATATTAGCTCAGATTAGCCTTAAATTTGGTAGCTTTTGGATTTATTAATACACTAATTAGTATATCGCTACTAAAAACGAGTTCACTTTAAAATAAATCCCGCATCCTATTTGCCTACTCCACACATCATCATCATCATCAACCCATCATTGTCCCACTGCTGGGCACGGGTCTCTTCTCATTAGAGACGGATTAGGCTATCGTCCACCACGCTAGCTTACTGCGGGTTGGCAGACTTCACATCTCTCAAGCATGCAGGTTTCCTCACGATATTTTCCTTCACCGTTTGAGCATGTGATAGATACGCACATAACTTGCGAAAAGTCAGTGGTGCGTGCCTTGGGTCTGAACTCGAGACCTTTAACATCTCAGTCCACTGGTCTCACCACTATGCTACCACAGCTCTTCAGCTCTCCACACATGTATTCGATAAAAAATAATCTAGAGAAAATAAAAACGATGTTGTACGGAACCACTGGCGCCTCCCCCCACTCCCATACTGTCGGCAGCGGTGACGCAATGGCTCCTTTTGTCACATTACCGTATTGTTACTTTATGGCGTTACTTACTTTTACTTAGGCCGACACATTTCTGTGCTTACTCCCGTAATTATTTTTATTTTGCTTTCACCTCGAGAATTGATGTTATTAAACAGTATTGTGTGTTTCAACGTGTGTGTGTGAATGTGTGTGTAGAATTGATTTAAACGAAGATGTTAGGTATTGCAATGAATTTACGCTTTAATGATTTGTGTGTGAGTTAGTGTGATTAAAAGCTGATAGAATTGGGGCATAATAGAAAAACAATAATGTTTTGCGCCGTGTAATATACATACTTATATGTATTTACGTAAAAAGGCTCATCCATGTCGTTAATGATTGGTCCATAATATCGCATAATAGCTATCAGTAGCGTAATAGTGTGACCATAGACTATTTAGTGAAAACATCGTAAGGAAACTTGAGAAAATCTCTCACCGCCATCGCAGCCAGCATGATGGACAAATACCCTGACTCCTCTCATTCTGGGAAAATCCAAGTGCCATAGTAAATCAGTTGATAAAGTTGGTAAATACCACATTCGTGTTAGAAGTATATTTTTCTATTACGACACATTCGATATTGCACGCTACTGAAGAAAAACGCACGCGCTATAAACGCAGATTTGCGGAAGGACGTTAGACAAGTCGGCGTACCTATACCTACCGTTAATAACAGTCAGCTAGACTTCTGTCCACCTCACAAAACAATAAAGTCGTCGACATGGCCGCACGACAACAAAAACCCGTGTGTGTACGCTTTCTGCGCGCGCGAACTATGAGTGGATATGATTTCACTTTATGTAAACTGATAGCCGACGCCAGTGTTTTATTACCGGCTCCTTCAATACGAGTTAAATGGAATGGGGATGTATAGGGTTTTACAAATATCTATGTAACCCCTTTTTTATTATTACTAGCATATTTTTTTTAGTATAGAATCATTTATTTATTAAACAGACATGAATTGTGTTGCAAGGGAATTTGTTGCGCTGCTTTTTCTTCTCAGTAAAATCCCTAGTAGGGCGGGTGTTTTTAAGGGTTGTTCTTATTCATTATCATCATTTTCCACACGACTAGGCACGGCATAGGCCTTCCCCAAGTCTATCCCTATTGTCGATTTTCAAAAAAAGCCAATTAAATTTGACCTACATGACAAAAATTATATTATGAGTTTGAGATAGTATATTGGGGTTAAATCTTGCAAACTTAATTAGAACTACATCTCTTCTTATCCTATGGCTTTGAAAATTGACATTTAGGTGCAGTTTTGATGACAATACATTTGTGGGGTACGTATGATCTGATTGTGCATCCAGATTTAGCTCTAACGACCTCTGTTACAGCGAAATATAGACAGAAAAAATTGATTAAATTTTGATTTCTAATTTAAATTCAAAAAACCATACGGATGAGTTAAAAAGGCTAGGTAAGTGATAGTAGCACCCTTAATCATATATGCATGTAACGATTTTAAACATCGATATTGTTATTTAAAAGTACCTGTAATGTTATAGTTTGAATATGCCGCGACAATCTACAAAAAACACTTTCATTCAAAAGAATCAACGTGGCAATAGAAATAAAATTATACCCACCGTTATCTAAATTACCTACTGTAGAAACAAATATACAACAAGATTGACTTCACCGGCAAAATTAATGTTGTATATTTATATTCTATTACAGAAATTACAGGCTTCACGAGACCCAATTCAATAGAGCTACTTTACCCAAGACGAAAATAACTCTTGAATGAAAACGAGCGTAAATAACATGGTTATAAATAATATTTTTTCTGTGTCGGTGATTACATGTTGGGAAGTGGGGATTATTGATGCCCCACCCTATGAATACTTTATTATATTTAAAAAGAAATGTTTGTATTTAACGGGCAAAAGTGTGCGATGTATTTGAAGGTTTAAAAAATTATCATGTATTTTTTTCCTTTGATGTTGAGTGATTACAAGAAAAAGGTTTATATTATTTTTAATTAAATTGTCAAACATGCTGTTTTGTACCTTGCGTATTCTGGTTTGGGTAGTGGATCGGATACTTTAGTCAATTAAGTATTTTAAGTTTAGTTTCGAATTTTAGCTGTCTAGACTGAGGAATTTTTGGTTGTATGTTGATTGAACAGTATGTCAGGACAAAGGATGTTATACATATGTACATTATGAATAATGGCGAAACCATTAGTATGACCAACGTATATCCATATTTTTTGTGTAGATGTATCTGGATTTTCTATAGATCTATCAGATTGACGACGGTGCCTTCTTAGACCGCCACCTTAGGAACAGCGGCTTTTGTAGTAATTATAACATATCACCACGCCTGTCGTCACCGAAGAGTAAGGTAGAGGTGTAGGTAGGTCTTTGAGAGGTAGGGCTTACTGAAATTCCTCACTCAAACTGAGCTGCCCGACTGGGGAAGTACCTCCGCCTTACAGAAGACCGCAGTAAATCAACAATAGTTGTATTTCTGTGAGTGAGTAAGGTTACCGGAGCTCGATGGGGGAGTGACTATTCTGACAGCATAGGCATTCCGTTTGCTGTAAGTTTAGTAATTCACTATTTTTAGAAACCTAAACGGTTTCTGCAGGGGTTGGCAACGCATATGCAAGCCTTCTGGTATTGCAAATGTCCATGAGTGGCGGTGATCACTTACCATCAGGAGAGCCGCCTGCTCGTTTGCCCCCTTATCACCATAAAAAAAGGTATTAATATACACCCATAGTTCGCTGGTACGTTTTAGGTCCCATGTAACAGAAGCGAGCCTCTCTTGGCCTAGCCTAGCCTGGGCACGAATCCAACTCCGAGCTGCTACTGAGAGTTTCATAGAAAAACCCAATAACACTTTGCTTGGCCTGGGAATTGAACACAAGACCTCTTGATCAGCAGTCACACTTAAGACCACTCGTCCAAGCAATTTTTTTAGCTCTTCTGAAAACTATGACACAGTATATGTTCCTTGTACACTCTAACAAGCTAATTGGTTTACATCCAGACATGGATCGGTCGATAGTTGCATGTATACCAATCAGGTTGTTAGACTGTACACGTGAGTGTAAAAAATACACCATTTTGTATATAGATCAAAGGCAGGGTTTATCGGCGCCGCCCCACCCAAGCCCTATTACCGTCGCGCAAGCGTGGGCTTGTGTCCAGAGACGTACAACGACACAAATTACTTGGCAACATTTGTCTTAATGGAGTTTACACGTGCCTCTTTGCTTTTATGGTGACCTGATAAAAGCAGGTCAATCTCCTTCTTACTTCGTAAAGAAATGTCATTATCTGCCTCTTATATGGCACTTTCGTCTATTTTGGACGATTCTTGGTGTATCATCTGAGAGATACCCTACCAAAAGTGTGACATGGGAAGTTTGTGGAGACTGGTGCTGACCTTCGTGACGTTTCTGTCCTTTGACACCAAAGGCTCTGAAATATGCTTCATCGCAATACTAGCGACCCTCCATAATACCTTGCCAATACTAGCTTGATAGATAGATCTGCCTCATCATCATCTGCTCATTTTATTGTACCATTACTGATCCACCCCATCATCACATCAACCGTTAGACGTCCACTGCTGGACATAGGTCTCCCCCAAGGATCGCCAAGACGAGCGGTCATGTGCCGCCCGCACCCAGTGGATTCCAGCGATCTACCCCATACTAGCGACAAATACTTTAGGGCCTCTGCATTCGTTGTGTACCTCAAATAACCCACGATTCATCATTCAAATACTGCATGCATGCACTGAATGCATATGTTGCATCTTCATATGCTTATGAAGATAGAGACGGCGCGGCGTAAGTATTGAACATTTGCGGTTCGTTCCATACCTTCACTGTTGGGCATGCCGTATATTGAAGCACTAACCGACTAGGAATAAAACTACTAGAGCCCTATTACTTATCTAACTTTGACTCCATGGTACCAGAGTCAAATACCAGAGTTCTTGCATCATCTAAAAGTACTTGAGCATTTTACTATTCTCCATTACATCATTCCTAGGTACTCCAACATCTTCACGTGCTTAAGCCTCTCCTCCGAACATAAATAGACTTCAAATTGTTAAACAAAACCGTTTACAAAACCCTATATAACACTAAATTGCACGATAAAGTATAAATCGAGGGTAAATGGAAAAAATACAATCCCAACGAAGGCAGTTTTCTGTGAAATAGGTTGTTCCACTACTTGTTGCAGACGTGACATCGCGACTATTAATCACTCTATACGTCACTACTACAACATGAGTGTATTCAGAAATTCTACTCCGCAGAAACCTACGCAGCCCATCGATGCGTTAAATTTTTTTTATATATATTTGCTGTTCACTTCACTAAACTATTGTTAGCTCTTTGTTATTTTAATATGATGACATATTTTCAGACCTACAAAATATACACAAAAAATGTTCAGAACTGGACCAAATGAGACCACCACGAGGAAATGGGACCACCAGAAAGCACCAGCTTTCAAATAAAAAAGAATCATCAAAATCGGTTCACCTAGTCGAAAGTTCTAAGATAACAAATATAAATTTAAAAAAACAGTGGAATTGAGAACCTCCTCCTTTTTTGAAGTCAGTTAAAAATCATTCAAGCCGTTTCGGAGGACTTCGACAGCAAACACTGTGACACGAGACTTGTATGTAGTAGAAGAATACAACGACAGAATGACTATCAATGTGTCTGCATCTTCACCTAACATCCAACCATTTTCCTTTTATCCTCAACCTTTCTACTGAGCCTACTGAATATTCTTGTCACACCTCTAGCACTGATTTGAAGGCGACATTACAGTTTTTGCGGCATGTCACTTTTACGCTACTAAACCTGTCCCCGAACGGCTTTGAGACAGCTCCTGTGAGGCCACAAAGTTTGATTAAAAAGGGAGATAGAATAAATATTCTTCAATAAATAAGCGATAGGAGAGAAGATTATAAGTAAGACTGCAATACCTTTCATTATAAAAGAGTATCTATGGAGTTTTGTGCCGGATTCTTCTCCATAATATCAACTCCTTGGAACTGTGTTAATAGAATCTTGAAAAATTATGTACATAAGTGACCCTTCAATTATAATTATAATTATTATTATTACCGCTAGGCTACCACAGCTCAATGCATATAATGCATACAATGGAGAAATATACATAGATAAGACCTACCCAGCCTCGTTTACAATGCATTCGATCGGACTTCGAACGAGAAACTAAAGACAGCTTATCAAAACCGTTTCTACGTCTGGAAATGACGTTTCTTACGTCATTACTTACCTCGAAATATACAGTTAAACGCTCAATGGTTCTGACGCCATAAATATAATTAATAAAACTGTTTCAAGTAATTAATTGAGGTTTTATGACGTAATAATCACGTTCGTTTTTATTATTTGTGCAGACGTTGAAATTCATATGGTAAATTAATTTTGTTTTACGTAATTGGTTTCGATTGCATGTCATTGCTATTACTTATTTTGTAGACATTTCAGAACTCATTTCTATGTTATGAAACTACATTTTTGTATCAAGTATATATTAGCTTCATAATCATTATCATTTCGGCCGAAAGACGCCCACTGCTGGACACGGCCTCTCCCAAGCATCGCCACGACGACCGGTCCTGCGCCACCCACATTCAGCAGATTCCAGCGACCTTTATGGGCTCCTTCTTGTTGGGGAGCACAAGGTGGACTGACGATGGGATACCGGGGGTACATATTCCAGTATGTGGATGCGGTGAAGGAAAGCATCGTCAAGAAACCTGCAAGCCTGAGATTTTCTTGGTGGTGTGTGAAGTATGCCAACCCACAGTGGGCTAGCATGGTGGACTATGCATAGCCTAATCCTTCCAAATGAAGAGAGAACCGTCATGACTCTTGATCGAGCTTTGGATCAATCAATGTGTTGTTGGCACGTTCAATGTTCTTTATCGCGTGTTTCATGGCCCAACATTCATAACCAATAACATTACATTTCAACCGCTGTCCTTATGGCCATTTGTCAGCTCGTTCTACGTGATTCGCCTAACAGACAACATTGTAATTAATGGTGTGGCCCTGTACAGAGACTCCATCGCTCACCGTACTAATCTCAAGCTTTATTTTATTTTATCGTCTCACTCTCACGTACGAGATTAAACAGAGAGAGCTGATATGTCTCGAAATAAGAACATTATTGTAGGGATTAGTTTAAGATTTTGGAAAAAAGGTCAAGGTTTTTATAGAAGACACAGACTATATTTATGGTATTTGATGAATATCGTTCTTTTTTTGTTTGTTTGACCTCTCCGTCGCAATAAACACTGAGGTCTGCGCCCGCGGCTATACTGATATAAAGTACGCGGTAGCCGAACCGGTCGCATTCCATGCTGCGCGAGAGAGAAGGCAATGGTGCGCACTCGCTTCTGCCTGTGTGAAACTACATATTATATAAAAGAACAGATTAGTTTGATAAATAGAATTGATTTAAATTATTACATAGGTAAAAGTCAAAAGCGAATATATAAAACAATAAATTATTAAATAATAGTCCTAACAGTACACTACAAGAGTATGTATATGTATTTTGTTGTATCTGTGTTTGTGTGGCATAATAATGCCTTAACGAATGAGCTGATTTGAATGAGTTTTTGTTTGAAAGTTGACGAAATCGTTCTTAAACATAAATTATTAAGATCTGTTCAGGCATTTGACGATTACAACCACATTTTCCACTTGACAAAAGGGTCTCACTAATTTTCACAGACCCTTTTTGTTTAAAGCCTTGTTTTGTATTGTTGGTTACTGAAATAATTAATGATTTATGCATGCGGCCTTACTACCTACCCACCTATTTCTTTCAAGTACCTGTTTATACAGAATATTGACGATTTAAGAGATTAAATACATTACATTTTTTACATTAACCTCGCACACCATTGCCTGAATATTGTATTACAATACCCATTATTTTAAAAGAGTGTCTATGGAGTTTCTTGCCGGTTCTTCTCCATAAGATCAACTTCTTGGAACCTTGCAACTAGAATCATAACGTTTTAAAAGTGCTTGAAAAAGTTTATTTGAAATAAAAACCTCTTTGATTTTGATTTTACAAAACAAGTTGAATGTCGATATTTCATCTTTTCCTTTATGTAGCCTCTGGTGAATCAGCCTAACATACTACAATAAATCAAACACGTTACGGTGACACAAGAAATACGACAATATCTATTTTTACCACCATTATTGAACGTACAGTAAACAACTTTACATTTCTTTTCTTGTTCAAGTATTGTTTAGTATTGAATACGGTTATGATAAATGTTGTTTATTTCTACCGTATTTTTAAACTGTCTTTTTAGGGTTCCGTACCCAAAGGGTGCCAACGGAACCCTAAAACTAAGCCTCCGCTGTCCGTCCGTCTGTCTGTCTGTCACCAGGCTGGCACCGTGATAGCTAGACAGTCAATATTTTCACAGATGATGTATTTCTGCCGCTATAACAACAAATACTAAAAATATAATAAAATAAATATTTAAAGGGGTCTCCCATACAACAAACATATTTTTTTTGCAATTTTAGCTCTGTATTAATAACAGATAGCCGGTAAATTGTACAGAACCCTTCGTGCGCGAGTCGGACTCGCACTTGGCCGCTTTTTTAGCAAACAAATTTAGAATGGTACAATGCATTCATGTACACAATTAGATTATAAACTTTGCATTTATATCATTAACCTCATGAAATAAGGATACAATGGCAGTATTGTCGATAAATAACGATATCTACCACACAACCTTTGGTTGGATAAGAAATACACTACCTGCTCTTTCCAAAAAGAATCAAGAGTCATGGGATTTTTGGTCCTATCCATCACAATCGCAATAGCCGGCGATCCAGCGCTTATACCGAACCCCACAAACAGACCTACATATACATAAATCAAGTTATTTTGACATTCCAGTTGAATAATTTATATCTATATATTCTTCCATTATAGAAATCCAAAATATCGAATGTTATCGAAACAAAAAATCAACATTTTGCGAAATATAACTGCCAGACAATAACATAAGTCTGATTTGCGTAAAAATAATGAACCATGAAAATCTTTAATACTACTTTCTTCAAACAAAAAATCACGGAATATAAAACAAAAGAATAAAATTCCAGACCAAAGCCATTGAAGTATAAACAACTGTCGTACTAGAGCGGTCACGTGAAACTAAGCATTTGTGATAGAAAACTGAAATTCATTCATATTTTTTGTAGAAAGAGTTATATAGTTAAGAGTTAGAGTTAACAGCTTTGCGTTTTGTCTGTAATAAGTAAGAAAATTCTATAAATTCATTCAAATAATAAATATATTCAAATAAAATTAAAATACTGCCTGGTCGGTCTATTAGTCGTTAGTACGACTACTGCTGGACTTAACACACTTGAGAAATGTGGCTGTTACATTAATAAGGGACACCTTTTCCTAAACCTTTGGGAATAAATAGGCATAATGTCAACTTAAAATACACTACAAAGACAGCTTAATGTACACATAGTTTGTACATATAACCTCAATAATCAAAATTAGGGGCGCGTTTGTTTTACGCGTCGCTCGTCGTGAACGTTCGGCGTGGGTGTTCTTGATTGGCAGCGGTAGTTTAGCAAATTCAGCAGCTTAGTATAATAAGAAGGCAATTTTCACAAGCATCCTAGCGCGCTGTAAAAACTGTTCAAGAGTTTTATGAAACTAGAGCAGTGTGTGGGAGGACTTTATATCGGTTTTACTAGCAAGGTTTGGCGTCTATTGTTTTCAATCTGCACCAATATTGTACGATCTCTTATACCAATGCTAATTAATACAGGAACTTAATTATTTTTATTTTTGTCTGTGTAGTGTAGTGCCTGTTCGTAAAAATAAATAGATCGCTATGTAGGTTCATTACGCCAGATTTATACTTTTATGATATTTTTATGTACAATAGCTGTGACATCCTGTTGGTGTTACTAGTGAAAGCACCTGAGAGACGCAAAACTGAGTTAGAAGTTACATGCGTATTTATAACATTCTTACACGGTAAATTAAAACTACTTTTTACGGATTTTATCGCGGTATATTGATATTATTTTAACCCGGCGTTTCGGATCCTTTACAGCATCCATGGACACGGGCCGACTGAGGTGTTGGTCGTCTTGAAGTTATCATTACTAACAGCTACCTTACATTTTAAATTATTATTGACAATTATAAATGTAAGGTAGTTTTATTTTAATGTCTAATATTCGCGCAAGTGTAAGAAATCAATATCCTTGTAAGAAAATGACGATTTTTTCGAGTACGTGTGAAGTCTGCTAACCCGCCATTTCCTCGTGGAGTGGAATCTCCAATAAAAGGAGACCCGGGCCCAGCATCGTCAATTTTACAAAAGGATTTTTCATTATCACTGCAAACAAAGCTGACTTAAAGAACCGAGACTTGAAAAACTTAATCAACCAGTGGGTAAAAGATAATATTTGAATCAAAATTTTACATGAATAAAATGTATCGGAACTCGTCAATACAATCATTCACCACAAAATTCAGCCCTTGCCAACAATAACGGCATAATTTCTTTTACGCGTCCCACGTCTGCCCACGCTTTCAGTTGTCCATAAAATAATCAGTGTTCTAACCTTTTTGTAACGTAAAGGTCTCTGACTAGTGAACCGTAACAAGTTATTTTCGGCATAAAATAGTGCTCTGAAACATAATACCTTTAGTCCTATCGGCAAATAAAGATATATTTTTTTTCGTAAACCAATTAAGAACAGAAGAAGAGAAATATTGACAGTCAATGAGCGCAAAAACTGATCAATCTTGCAGGGTCGATCCTCGCTAGGAGCAAATATTAGTACTTCAGGTACTTAATAATTTTGGACACTTACTCGAATACTAGATACCGAAATAAAACTATATTTTACAGATGCTATCGCGGCAAGTGGCAGTGGGCACATCGCTCAAAGAAAGGATAGCCGATGGGGCTTGAAGGTTCTCGAGTAGCGACCACGTACTGGAAGACGCAGCGTGGGTGGGCGTGTGCGGGTGGCGTAGGGGATGCGATGGGGGATATGTCCAGCAGTGGACGTCTAACGCTTGATATGATGATGATGATGATCGCGATATATTGATATTATTTAATCCCGACGGTTCGGATCCTTTACAGCATCTTTGGTCACGGGCCGAATGAGGTGTTAGTTAGCTGTCTTGACTTTATAATTACTAACAGCTACACTATCCTAGGTACTACCCTGGGAACTTGTTTGTGGTTCATAAACCCACGACACCCCAGTGATATGCAATGTTTTTTTATTAATTCTACATGTTTATTCGCCGTAAATATCACAGGCACAATTGCGAAGAAAACAAAGTTGCCCCGAAGATGGCTTTTATTGCAAAATATCAAAGTGAGGATAATAGCTTCGAGCTCTATGATACAACTTTAGAACTTGGTTTCGCGAAGTCAAAGTTTGAATCTATACTAACTGTAGTTTGTTAGACATGTTATGCACTGTTTGTTATATCACAGATAGTATGAATATTGGAGTATAAGGACCGTCTGCTTTTTCAGAACTCCAGTGATAGAGACAGAGAATTGGAAGGAAGAAGTCTTCTTCTCTGAGATCGTGATGGTTCAGAAGGAGGCAGCTAGCAGGATGGAGATAGGGCCGATCCTGCTCAAAGAAGGAGGCGTCTATGTGGCAATCGCCTCGGCACTAAAGGGTTACCGACGCTGAGATTGGGGATTCTATCCGCCCACTAGGTGCCCTAGAGAAGACAGTAGCAGTGGACACGTCCTACCATGCACAGGAGCTTGGGAAATTTATTTATCCCCAAAGATGTGCCCTGGGATCCCCTTCTAGGCATCGCGGGGTTCCAGAGTTGGTCTCTTAAGTTTGGGGACCCGGGATAGCTCTTCGTACGCACACGAACACGACACGTTCAGGGGGTATTGGATTTTGCTCTTTAAAACTGCTGTTTCAAAGAGCAAAATCCGACACCGCCTGACCCTTGCCCAGAGGCCGGGTGCCTTTTGAAGGTTTATACAACGTAAACCAAAATAAGACGATCTTAAAAAATCTTATCACTAAGAAGTAGTGTTCTAACGATATACAGTTAGCAATGTCCACTTCTTTCTGTCTAATTCTAACAGAAGGTTCTTGGTCCCTCTTAATAGAAGAGAAAAGAAAAAAAAACAGTAACCTTTCAACTTTCTTTCAAGTTATTCGCTGGATAAAGTCGTTCAGTATCTTAGAAGCACTTGTTCGTGAAGGTAGGTAGTATATTAATTAAATCACTCTTACCAATCGTTATTTGTTAGTCTACAGCCAACATACCTGTAACCAAAAAAGGACAAATTTAATAATGTATTTAAAAAAATATAACTTACTATTATGAACCCATTCTGTATCTCCTCTTCATATATTATACACTGTCCCACTACTGGGCATAGGTCTCCTCCCACTTCATTAGGCTATAGCCCACCACGCTAGCTTAGAAGGGGTTGGCGGGCTTCATACTCTACAAAAATAATCTCAAAGGCATGCGTTTCCTCGCGACATTTTATATCATCTATTGAGCATGTGATAAATACGTACATAGCTTCAAAACCTCCATTAATTTTACCATATCGTTTAAATCATAACAAAGACTCGAGATTATCCCTTTAAAACAACATCTACATTCTACATCGCGGTAGTTGAGTTCACAAGCGCAGATAAAATATATACAACAAAAGTCAAAAGTCAAAATATCATTATTCAAAGTAGGCCAAAATAAAGACAGCCCTCAAAAACGCCCGCCCTTCACCGCTTCCTAGTGTTTTTGCTGGGTAGAAGAAGCGGCGCAACACACAACATCAACCGTTGGGCAGTAGCCCGCCAGGCATAACACCTCGCCTGGTCAGAGAATCTTCTTTTACAAATTAAGGTATTAGGTACAAATGAAGGTACACCTCCTTTGCTCCATAACTAGATTTTTCCTTAATCCCGTAATTTATGTTTAAAATTCTTAAACTTGAAGTTTTGAACTACTCGATAAAGGTGCACGTGATTAATTAAACCAATGTATTTCAGAAAGTAATGTTTTTTTTTATAATACATACTTTGAAACACGTGAGTTGAGGTTGCTTAAACTGTTGGTTGGTTAGAAAAACTTGAGCATATTTTTCACAAACAACATTATTTCGTTTTACTTTTCAACTTTGGTCACGTGCGTATTATTAAGTGGATTGGTCAATTACTTTTTAAGTTCAGCTTTTTACCATATTTTATTTTAAACTCAAACTGACCCGGAATTAATAAAATTATTGGGTTGTATTTCAATAAACAGCTGTGGTAGTGGTGTGACCGGTGGACTGACATGTCAAAGGTCTCGAGTTCAATTCCGGGCACGCACCACTGACTTTTCGGAAGTTATGTGCGTATTTATATCACAAGCTCAAACGGTGAAGGAAAACATCGTGAGGAAATCCGCATGCTTGAGAGTCACATTTGTCTCGATGGCATGTGAAGTCTGCCAACCCGCAGTAGGCTAGCGTGGTGGACTATGGCCTAATCCCTCTCAAATGAGAGGAGACCCGGAACCCAGCAGTGGGATCTTAATGGGTTGATCAGTGGTGCGTGCCTTGGGTTCGAACTCGAGACCTCTGAAATCTCAGTCCCCTGGTCATACCGCTCGGCTACCACAACTCAATTAACAATTAGCTACATCAGCTTATTTATTTACTAGGTAGATACTTACATAATAAAATATTTCTTATCAAAAATTGTCAAAATAAAACATCGAAAATTTTATTACCACACGTGTTGTGGATAACTTGAGACACATCGGTGGTGTACAGTTTCTTTATAACCACGATATTATATTTGACAAGTGGTTAACCGATGTAACACCTTTCTGATAGTAATTATTATGTTAGTATATTATTAATAAGCCAGTATACATGCCTTTAATGTAAGTATTAAATTTATCTAAGAACCTAAAGTGTACGTTTCAATATTTATACGGACATCAATGTTCAGCGACCTGATTGGCGCAGTGGCTGAGCGATCGGCTTGTGCGTCACGGGTTGCGGGTTCGATCCCCACACGGAGCGAATATTTGTACGTTCTACAGGTAATTGTTCCGGGTCTGGGCTTTGTGTTGCTGGAATTTGTGTTTGTAAACGCACCCACGACACAGGAGAAAATCCTAGTGTGGGGCAACGTTTTTTAAAAAAACGAAACAAAATAAATGGTTCGTAAAGTCGTGATAATATAGTAGATGGTTAATACATTACATGGATATTTTTTGTAAAAATATATATATTATACATAAACACACTCATGGTTTATGTAGTAACACACAAATAATTGTCTCTGCCATGCCTTCTAGATCCTAAAATAATCTTACATGACTTGTAAAAGATCTATTTACAGGAATAAATCCTCATTTTCAATCATTTTTATTTTCTACCAAGCTTCTAACTCGCGACCTACCACATAAAATTCAACCAATCTATGAGTTTTATATAGAATAATTCGCTCCTTTCTTAAAAATCTTTTTTTATATATATATCCTTTTCTCCACAAATAAAAAGCTCACGCTATAGTAAACTAAGCCTGTATTTGAACTAGGATTAAATTACACTGAACAGAATCGAATCTACAAAGGCGTTCAGCGGAAAATTTCCTATAAATATGCATCTAGTCTGACCATTGTGCAAACGATAGAACAGGTCATACAGAAACACTTTGTACTGTTCACACTTTATAATCTATTGAAAATCTTTATACGATTTTGAAGCATTCAAAAGGAAGATGTAAATAATAAATTCTTTGAATACATCAAAGCATTCAGAGGAATTTATAAAGATATCTTGTTTTTGATTTACATATTATATTACCTAAGAAATGTGAGATACGATAGGCTGTGTGTGCTTACCGTTGCCTGTGCTATAAGATTTGTAATAAAAAAAAATACTAAAACCCATCCTATATAAAATACCAAATCAAATCAAATCAAAAGGTTTTTATTTCATAAATGAACTTTTTCAAGCATTTATAAAACGTCAAGACTCTAGTTGCATGTTCCAAAAGTTGAACTCATGGAGAAGAACCGGCAAGAAACTTCATAGCTGTACCGTAGGTACTTGACTCAAAGTATACTACTACTTTCGCATATACTAGACATTGAAAGAAAACTATTTTATAGGATAGCTGTTAGTTATTATGACATCAAGCAAAACACTCAACAATTCAGTCTGGAACCGTGACAATCCATATAGTAAAGGATACGAAACATAGGGAAAAATAATATCAATATACCGCGATAAAATCCATAAAAAATACTTTTAAAAATAATTTATATGAAAATCAAAATGACTCGTCAAATATAAAAATCAAAACAAACACTTTGTTATACTAAGATATGAAATGAGTGCTATTATAATAAGCAATAAAACGCCCATCGGCCCAAAGCCCCGTCAACTAACGAGCTCGCACATCCATTTGCCTAAAAGCTTGTGAACATAATGCAGAAATGTGACTCTTTTTACTGCGATACTGAGGCACTTACTTTTACTTCATATAGTACTAATAAATAAATAGCTCATTAATGTCGTTATAGCATGATAATCCCATCAACTAATTATGTGTCACTAGTAGGCAAATCTCCTCTCATTTGAGAGGCTGCGGCTCATTAGGCTAGTGTATTACGGGTTGACAGACTTCACACGCCATCTTTAAAATCTCTCAGGCAGGGCTGGTTTCTTCACGATATGTTTTATATGATAAATATGCACATAACTTCCAAAGAGTCAGTGGTGCCTTGGGTTCAAACTCAATACCGCAGATTTTCACAGTCCGCAAGACTATCATAGTTCAATCAATAAAATAAAATTACTTAATAAGTAGTATATTGATATTAATTAATCCCGATGTTTTGGATTTTTAACAGCACCCTTTATGACATCCAGACTGAGGCGTTGGGTGTAATGAATTAAATAAATTCAATATATGTATATACATACTGCAAAAAAAGTCGTTTCATTTCAATCTATAACACAAGTATTAGATGGCTTGGTTAAGGGCAAAACTGATCTGAATTCTTAATTATGATATACCCAAACGTTACGCGCACCTGCCTTTGGCAACAAAGGTCAACGCAGGTGTAACAAACACACATGTTGTATCGGCTAACATTATTGTACACTGACCTAATGAAGCCTTTCTAGAACGCACCCGTGTTCGTTCGTTCGTTGGAACAGTGCAAATCGTTTGTATTTTTATCGTCTAGTATTTGGCTATAAACGCAAACACTATTCAATTTAAAGTAGTTCTCAAACATAAAGAGGCTGCACTATACAAGCAGTTGATCTGTGAAAGTATTTAAGTGACATGTTTGAAGAGAAAAAAAACTTTTATGCTATAAATATTTCGTAAAAGGGTACTTACCTATACTTAAATATTTATGTTGATAAATTTCTCAAACACTCGCTTCAAGCTTCAAGAAAAATTATATACTTATACTACTCATCTTACATATTTTATACGAATATTTGTGTGGTTACAAGATGTTTCATTATCATCAACCCATTAACGTCCCACTGCTGGGCATATCATCTTTCATATATCAATCATCTATCATTAATGATCAACAAATAAAAACGAAAGACTTGGCTGTATGAAGTAGATTCCTTCGCCTTATCCCTAATGAAAATTAAATACTAATATTACCCGTAAGATCTGAAACATCAAAATTAAAACAATAGGTTTATACTGCGATAAATTCCGTATAACGCAAAATAAAAAATCTGTAAAGTGTAATTAATAATAATAATTTACTAAAGCCTAGTCTATACATAGATAGAATTATCTTCATCTTTAGTCATTCACAGCTGGTTGCTAGGCAACATGACGTAAACAGTTATTAATTTAGTTTTATCTCAATAGATATTAAGTAATATAAAAAAGACAAAAGTGTTAAGTTTAAACAAACCCGTTTACGTGACATTGAAGGCTAGATCTTGATGGCTTACGCAATATACCTATCTATAAATAATACAAAAACGTAGCTGAAATTAATGGTATGTGTTGAGATGTAAGAATTTGTCAATTTATTGTAATTTGATGTAAGAAAGTGTCTTTAAAATATCTATTTACATAAATAAACAATCATTTACAATCATTCATCATTCACAATCATCTACAAACTACTTTTTGCCGATTTTATCGCTGTATAATGATGGGATTCCCAAAATATCATTTTGGGAATCCTGGTTTTTTGATATTAACTTTATTACTTTTTGTTTGTTTATTGTTTATTCAGTCCTTTTTGACATATTGGATAACTTAAACTTGTTTAGAATTTAATGTATCGTATTAACAAATCCAATACTTGAGTTTTTATGATAGTGACCTATACCCCCAAACTATACCTTTGTTTGTATCTTGGGAGTCTGAGTTGTATATTATGTAAACAATGTTTATGATTTCATTGTATTAATAAATGTTTTTTTTTTAATATATATAACGAATGATTTGAATTATTTAATCAGGCCGATAGAAACAAAACCAACTCTACCCTACCAGGAACTCTTAGACCAGTAAGTTTTAACGCCTTCTGGCTAAAAAGCGATAGTAGTGTAATGAAAAAGTATTTATGTACATATATAATTATACTAACAGTATCTTACTGTACAAAGGCGGATATTACAACTACCATGCTTAAAGGGAAGCCTTAGAAGTAACAACTCACAAGCGACCTTGCGTGTCCTTGCCAACAACAAAAATAATTATTATTATAAATAAAAACTGAACTTATATCAAAACAATGACTGTGCAGTCTAAACCAATCAATAGGAAGGTATTAGTCCATATAGTTTTTGTAAGTGACAATGATTCGTAAATATTTTTAGGAAATGTTTGTTAAGCTACGGATATTGAGCAGTCGTTGGGGTGTCAATACATTTAAAATTAAACAGGAAAATGATGTAACATTTTTTTTCTAGGGCTATCTGTCTTTGATCTTCTTCTTATATGTATAACCTAGCATTACACACGTACTGTACGTAGGAACATACCTACGTACAGTAAGTGGGTAATGCTAGGTTATATAGTATTACATAATACTAGGTTTTAATAAACTCCCTCAATAGTCACGACTGCCATCGAAAGGAGGTTTTATTACAGAATATTTTATACCTTATATAAGATACAATTAAAAACACATTATACAGATCTTAAATTAAATAAAAACTAATATTTACAAACTTTAAAAAAAAATTTTAAAAAAAAGTTATAGTGCGTCAAAAAATGATAATACCTTATTAATTTTCATTTCTTCTATTCTTTTTTTAAATATATATAATCGAATCGAAAAATCGTCCAAAGCACAGACAATGTAATAAAAAAACACAATCTAAATAGAATTTTTCAGTAAAAATCCCACAGATAAACAGGAAATTGCTTTTATAGACAGACCAAGTTCAGTTTTTTCTTAACTTATAAAACAGGGCGTGAAAATTGAAACTGACATTTCCATCCGTTAACAAGTTTGTTGCCGCTTCTTATATTATTTGATTAACCTTTAGATAGGTAACTATGAAAAAATAACAAGATTATTTTTGATCATTTTGTTTTTAAAACACAAACGTAACTTGAAAACACTGATTGCTTACATAGTGTAACATTTTATTGGGTATTCGAGTAGTTGCTATAAAAATACTCGATTTATCAATTTTTGTACTAGTATGTATTTATTACAATGCAAAACTGCAACAATAAACTTTTGTCTTTCTTTCACCTCCAAAAGATACGATAAGGGATTGTACAAAATTAAAGAAAAATCTAGAGTTGCTTTTAGTAATTAATAATATATTAACAATAATATAAAATAATATTAGTATACTGCGACAAAATTCGTATAAAGTAAGTTTTAACCTAGACAAAAGTACTTGTACATCTACAAATCTTCCAAAAAGAACCAGTCATTTATCAAATTAATATGTGTAAATACAAACAGGTCTTAGCTTAGGTCGTACTTGTATCCAAAGTCTAGACGTCTAAAAGCCTAATACGTCGATGCGTGCCCGGCGGCGCGCGACCAGCACAAAGGGCGGCGTGCGCCGGCGCCGCACCGCGCTACTTACGCGTTACGCTCTGCGCATGCGCTTCACGTGTTACTAAGTTACTACGCGCCTGTCGCCACGGCAATTCATAAGATTTTTAAGCAACAAATAAAATTATACCTACTGTATAGAAACAATAACATTGAAATTTCAATGGTAGGTATTCGTGTTTTTTTTTCATTGCATTGTTTTGGACTTTAGACTATTATACGACAAATAGACTGCGAAATCTAGTGTGTCGAGTTCAAAACCAAGGCATGCACCACCGACTTTTCAAGTCATCAGTCTTTATGGTACCCTTGCACATAGCATATCGAAATATTTATTATTTAAAACCTATTGTATAAGACCTATGTTTCAAAATTAAACTTTACTTTATATTACGCGGTCAGTACTACTGGTTTAAATTGAAAAGATAGTTCAGGTTTCTAAAAGATTTTTCTTAGAAATATAATAAAAATGTCCTGTACCTCCTAAGGTAGCGTTTCTTGTTTTAATTAAAAGACAAAGACGAGTCTATAATTGAAAATTTTACCCGATATCTCCGTGTATTATATAAGGGCGGCATCAATAACGCGACTAGTCGTTGCGACTGGCGACTAACACGTGAGTGAACACTTGTATCTTAAGTAAATATAGATTTGTGTAAAATGATCTGTATATTTTCCATCACCAATGTACTTATAAACTTTAATCCTACAATTTAAACTTTAATAAAACAATAGGACTTTATACTGTCGTATATGCGTTTAAAAAACGCTAATCCTTCCATACAAAAAACTACGGCATTTGGGCATTAAAATCGCACAACAGTGTCGTTTATTGCATTTGTGTCAAATCGTGAGAATAAGAAATAAAAAATAAACATACATAAGATCACTAAGAGATGACACTCACATTTCACCGGTATGTTTTAGGTCCCATGTAATAGGGGGCGACCTTATTTACCCCATCAACCGGGCACGAATCCAATTTGAAAGAAAGAAAAAAATAAGGCAAGAAAGAAAATTTATTCTGACAATCACAATACAAGGCAAGATACAAACAATTAATGTTGGTACCTAGTTCTAAAATTAACTAAGTGTGCGATGTCAGAAAAGGTCCCGATCTCAGCACTATGCTGCAGCAAGCAATATAGCTGCAGCGCTGATATTCTGATAGGGCCCGCTGATGTAGTCAGGGACAGTCAGTATAGTAAAAAAGAATAATAAATTCATTTCATAGAAAAACCCAATAACACTTTGCTCGACTTGGGAGTAGAACACAAAACCTCTTGCTCAGTAGTCGTAATTTACGACCACTAGACCAACGATGCAGTTATTTATAGCTTATAGGAAAAATCGCAATAAAAACGTAAGATGATGAATGGTTCGCAATAACTAGTAGCACAATCACAAACCGTGGGAATAATCGTAAAAAAATATAAAAATTCATTTTCCAATACTATTACTCGCATAAATCAGATTATATCGTGAATGGTTGGGTTTTAAAACGTTCGTTAGAATTTACATTTTTAAGTTTTCGTTTTGATTAGTCGCAGGTTTTATGGCTCGCTTTACTTAAATAAGTTTTGCCGTGGTTCACCACTGACAATACATCTCATTTCAATTTACGACTAGCTTTCCAGACTTTTTTCGAAAACTTATTGGTAACTGAATTTATTTTCATCGTCTTTCCAACTCGACTTTTTAGCAACATTTTATTACTCGTAGAAACTTCTTTTCATTATAATAAATTTAAATCTAAACTACGAAAACGTGTTGCAGACTCTGTATAAACATTTACAATCCTAGTTTGAAAACTTAAAAAAAATTGGGTGATAATGACAGTAAACTGAATTCCCATGCAGTCACAAAAGTCGCTCCCCTAACAAGCTCTGACAATCTTACTCACTCACAGAAACACAACTGTTATCGTTTTACTGCGGTCTTCTATATGCATATACATACAGATGAAGTCCATTCACATCTACATCGGCGTCGACAAATTACATGTGTTTTGGCATCTCAATGAGAAATGTACCAATTGCAATGCATTAATAAATGACCACTCGTTTGACTCAAAGACAATGCATCACCCGTCTGTTTAGCCTATCACAAAGGCATTAGCCGCTAACATGATCGATGAGCCGTCCATAATGATTATCCACAATTTACGACAGCTGTTTGGTGATGAAAGATTGGTGTAAGTGGATGACGTTATAATATGCGCTTTTACAATACTCAGTTGGATTATGATGGATGATAGTTTAAGTAAGCCGTCGTAAAATAGTCGGAACGGAATTTTGCAATTAATGGAAGGAAATAAAATATAATCTTTATTTATCTATATGCATAATTGCATATACATATGTCGTTACTTACATCTTATTTCTAACATGGTACTAGCATATGAAACATTCTATTTCACAATGTCATACTATTAATAAGATTTCGACTATTAAAATAATGATCTGGACGACTGAGAAACGAAATTTAACTTTGATGTCCAAAACGAACAAAATATGATTGATTCTGAATGTAATCAGTGGCAGTCCAAAGTTGAGATTTATAGCTATGAATCGGCAATAAAAACTGCGGTGCTAAACATAAACAGTAAATACGCCAATGAACTGTAGCCGAAGGTCTTCATAGATACATCTATTCTAACCTCCCAGAGATCTAGTCAAGATGGTTTAGTTATTCAAAACTGTAATATATCCGCGCCGAATGCCATAACTAGGTTCATAGCAGACTACGGTTTGCAAAACCAGTGTTGCGTTACCAACGATCTCTCCGCATTCCTCAGACGTCAGCCTTGGCGGTATCATCGTCAGTTATTGCTGTACTTTCAGATGCATCTGTGAAGGTGAACTGCCTTCGAACGTGTGTGGTGTCAATACGTTTTAGGGCTTCGCTTTTGAAATCTATTTTACCTTCACATAGTGCACCTACTATAACGCCAGTACAATTCGCCATTTTTTAGATCCCATGTAATATGGAGCAAGCCTGTCATCTAATCTCCGAGTAACCATAATACTCTCTCGCCTTTTTCCCATAGGTATAAGCAGAAACTACAGAACGCTACGTGCTACGATCCCTTCATACCACTTTTGCTTCGTCCACATTCATAAATGCGTGACGGGTGCGAGTACTGCGCACCTGACCTTTTTGAAGGCATTCACCATCTCTGTTGTGTTTGGTGAATTTAATAGAAAGACTGAATAACACTGATTGGCCTGGATATCAAACTCAAGATCTTACCTCTATCCAGCAACCGCGCTTACAACCGCCAAAGAGCAACTAATATGACAACCATTGTTAAAAGCGTAATAGTTACGTCATTTGATTAATCATAAGAGCCCATAATTATTAACAACAACACTCATTTAACCTCAGTAACTTCAATGTTTGCTCACGGAAACAAACCACCAACATCGCTGCTACTAAATACTAAAATCTATTGTCAAGTACATCGTCATAATGATGGCATAAAAAACCCGCGTGTGTACGTAACCACGTGAACCGACCAAGGTCTTCAATAAACTTGTTAGAAGACCCCCCCACCCCCTCATTGAACCCCCGTTATGTAAGACTTCGTTGCATGCGGCCTACCATAACAATGCATTATGACTCACTAACATCCAATATAACCTGACCTGCATGGAAACACTAAACATTCAAACAGGTGTGTCAAAGTGTGTTAGTCAAAGATCATCTGTCACACAAGTATGCGATTGCGTGGAAAACAATGGAATTGCGACTTTAATGTGTCGTGATAAAAGTGTTTATGGTTGGAAATAAAATGCGTAGGTGGATGCGGCGTGCGTAAGATCGTAATCGATGCGTAAATGAAGAAATAGGTACACGACTTGATCGCGAATGAACTGTGTAGTTGAAGCGAGGTGCGTAGAAACTCTTTGGAGATTTATACTTGTTTGTATTAGAGCGAATAGAACATACTTATTTTCACACTTATCTCCAAGGAGGTCGACAGAATTTAAACTTCCAACTTCAGCGATTCAAACAAACACCTTTTACTTCATATAAGTATGTCACATACACAATGTATAATTGTTCAATTATGGTTGGTATATAAATATAATATACTGCGATAAAATCCGTAAAAAAGTAGTTTTATGTATTTCAATTTAATATCGCCTGTTTGCATTCGTTGCATTGAAATCAGTAAAAGTATAGCTTTGACAGCCTATTAAAGGACCACAGAAAGTCATGTCTTGAATTCCTCTGACTCTTCAAAATCACATCACTAATAAAACCAACCCCAACAAGGCCATCAGAATGGATTATATCCTAACTCCTTTCAAGACCCGTGCCCAGCTGGGACAGTTCATCGGTGAAGATGAGACACATAATATAAACAAAGATGTTTGTACCTTAAAAGAGGCAATGATTATGTGAGTTTGTTTTGGGATTTCTTCTCAGAGGTCGTCAGTTAGGAAATGCCGATGCCATCTAGATCTTAAAATAATCTTAAACATAACTCGTTGAAAATGTCTTCAACAGATCTATTTATAGAATTAAATAACAGTAATCCATACAATTAAAAAATTAGATGACAAACCGACGAAATACATTTGATAGATAGAAATAAATATCAGCAACATACATAGTAGGTTATATTCCACAAATCAGTCGGAACTCACTTAATAACTGGAAGTATTTGTGTGAAGTGCCGGTGGGCGCAATTGGTAAAGGTTACAATTACAATATTATTACGATAACACGTGTATGCGTAAGATATTGCTTGTAAGAATTAACAAGAATTTAGGTAATTTTTATCGACTTTAAGTAAAGGGAGTAAATTCTAAATTCAGCTGTATTTTATTTATACATACACTGAATTTTTTATAGGAAAATGCAAGAAATGACTACCTCGTTGGTCTAGTGATCGTAAGTGCGACTAGCTGAGCAAGAGGTCTTGTGTTCTACTCCCAGGTCAAGCAAAATTTTATTGAGATTGTGTACGAAATTATTATCAGTAGCAGCTCGGAGTTTGGATTAGTGCCCGGTTGGTAGTAATGGGACCTAAAACATAGTAGCGAAATGAGCTACACTCTACTTAACCCTTCGGGGAAAACAGGCGTGGTGATATGATTAGGAAACCAGTATGACACCGTATAAAGATTTTATCAATTCTCTCAGGAACTATGTTATAATGTTACACTTTTACACACTTGGACGAATATGTAACATCTCTAAAATATTACATAAATAAGATTTCTTATAATGTCTGCGACACCATCTAGCCACGTTTGCTTTGAGATCCCCAGAAGAGAATTCTGTTCAACTGAAAGATATTTACTTTGAAACATGAAAGCGCAATCTGGAGCAACATTTTATTCACTAATACCAGTGTATAAACTAGACACGTGTTGAAATTCTTCTTTTCTAACTTAGAAGTTAAGTTCAACAATAAAATCGCTGATAACTTTAGTACCGTATGTGAATTAATTGCAATTTTATGTCTAACGCTACTCAAGAAAGACAAATTAAATAAATAATTATTAATTATATACAAAACAAACTATTTTGGTTACAACCTTCACGGGTAGAACGTAATAAAAAACAAATTTTTTAAACTTGTTGAATGCGCTTTGGAGGGCGATCAAGAACTGACGACCCAGTTAGTCCAGCGGTAGTTAACACTGCCTTCTGTGCTAAGGGTCCCGGGTTCGAATCCCGGTAGGGACAAATGTTTGTGTGATGAGTATAAACATTTGTATCCGAGTCATGGATGTATCTATGTATAATATGTATGTATTTACAAAAAAAAAGTATATATATAGTATATCAACCAACTAGTATCCGTAACACAAGCCTCGTTGCTTAGCTCGGAACTAGATGGCGCTGTGTGTCGTAATGTCCAGGAATATTTATTTATTACTGAAAACTACCCCAGTAGGTATATTTTTTTATAATTTATACTGGAGTGGTTTTACCCTAACTAGGAAATACTCGCTAGATGTGAACCTTGGCCCTCTAAAGACGTCATTACAGCTTCACCACCACTTATCCTACAAGGTTAATACCATCTGGAACTTCTTAAATACATAAAAATAAATAAATAAAGAAGCAAAAAGACAACCTTTCTGAAAATACTTCCTAATGGGTTTGATTCCAATCGCCTTTTGATTACTCACAATAAAATAATGAAAATAGCAGCCGAATTGAAATAATACATACTTTATGTACGGTAATAATTGTCTTGGATCCTTTACAGCAGCCATGATCATAGGCAGACTGAGGTCTATGAGGTCCATAGGTTGGTTGTTCTTGATGTTACAATAATTACTAACACTGGCTACCCTATATTTTTATTAATTATCCATAATGCAGAACGATATCATCATCATCATCATCAACCCATTTATGTCCCGTCCCACTGCTGGGCACGGGTCTTCTCTCATTTGAGAGGGATTAGGCTATAGTCCACCACGCTAGTGGTGGCATAGCCTAATCCCTGGTAGTTTTCCTTCACCGTTTGAGCATGTGATAAATACGCACATAACTTCCGAAAAGTCAGTCACACCGATATCACTTTAGTTTATTTACTTACACTTATTAGACGTTAATCCTTAAACGTGTTACAGACAATGTTTTTTCTGTATTATAGAGTAGAATATAGAGTTGGCAACGCGCAAATGACACCTCTGGTGTTGCAAACTTCCATAGGCTACGGTAACCGCTTACCAGGGCTGCCAGATTGTATCTTTTGATACCAAACATTTGGTATAATTCGATACAAAAGCAAGACGCTCACAAAAAAAAGGTCATGCCAAGAAGTTGTCCGCTAATTCTGCAAAGGATAATAGAATAATCGAGGGATTTGAACTAAAAAAACTCAAAAGGTCATCCGACATAGAATGGGCAGTATTGTATAATACCATTACATTTGGCATAATTGCAGATGCTAAATGGCATAGCCGCGTCGTTGCTTACTGGCAACCCTGCTGCTTACCATCGAGCCATAGCAAACTTAGTGAATAAAATTCTTAAGAAATACATACATTGTAATATAATTTATTGACTTACTTAAATTGTACTGATTGGCTTACAAACTGAAAACATCCGTCACTTGATAGTCAAACCTAAATTAAGGCTTTACTATTTCAATGAACGTAGACAGAAATCTTGTAACAATATTAAGTATGTACCTATAATACGAATAGTATAGATCTGTAGCGAATTTGACCTTTATGGACAAGGCCTGATCAACTCATACAAAATAAAGGTACCTTTAATTATCGGTGCCTCGGAATCGGCTTTAAGACTATGTTAGTTGTCTAATCTACGTTTAAACAGGACACATAACACGCCACTCCTAGATGTTAATCATCATCACTTATTTAATATCAGATCTAAATGACAAATCCTAGATTAACATATTAGGTAGTTAGGCCAGATACTACACTAAATGTCACTGGAATAAATTGCCGTCAATATGTTAAAAATTATACAATTCTGCGCCTTACGACAAATCATCCACGCTGTATATAATTAATTTAAGGCTACATGATTTGTATAATAAAGTGCTTAACACTTTATTTGAAGGTATGCGTAAAATGGAATGTTTGGCTAATTGATTTTTAAGCGATTGTTAATCACTGGTTACTTGAAATGGTAAAACCGGGCTGTTTGTTTTCCTAAGTAGATTGTGTTTTTTTTATTATAGGGTCATTTCCATGGTTTTAATAGTATAGTAGAGCTAGTATTGATCTTAGTTATTAGTATGTTTAGTTCCAAGTTCATAGATAATTTAAATACTTAAATAAACAACAACACAGGATGCGAAAATTATAAATTACAGAATATATTTATTTATTCTTTAAATACTAGCTTGTGCCCGCGCCTTCGTCATAAAATTAGTAATTTTAACCGCATACAAACTTTCACACCATTTATAGGGGTGATTTCGGGGATGAAATCCATATCCTTCCCCGGGGCTCTAACCATCTCTATACCAAATTTCATCTAAATTAGTTCAGCGGTTATAGCGTGAAGAGGTAACAGACGGACAGACACACTTTCGCATTATCCAACGGATTATAAAATATGGATTTATCCAACTTAATCACGTTCACCATTTAGACCTTTAACTTCACCTACACCGTGGGCCCTATAACGAGTACGTGCAGGTACATGGGACCACAAAACAATAATATACCAACGCCATTTTCTTGGAACTTCGGAAACGGAGAGCGGACTGGGTCCTTCACATTTTACGCAACAGGTAAAACCAACATACTTATTCCAATCTATAAAATTAAAGCCGCATCTTATACTGAATATTTAAGAGTGACAATCGTTTGGCAATTAGTTGTGTGGACGCAAATTTGTGGTAATACATTTCGATGACATTAATAAATATTATGGGGATCAGGAATGACATCAGCCAGTAACGAATTGGAATGATATTCGTGTGAATATGTACATATTTATACTTCTAAATTAATGTTTTACATTACAAGGCTGTTTTTTTTTATTCTCTTATTTTTAGGGGCTTTTACGTATAGTGTATGTCAGTCCCATCGTATCCTAAACAATTTCTAATAATCTAATCCCAAACTAATCCTAATATTTTTTTACAACACGTAGGCCATCAAGCCAACAAGCTCTTTGCATCATTGTTGTTTGGTTGAGATTAAATTGTATGAAACATGCCTACATCAGTTCTGTTCAAATTCAGGGATCTTACAAAATTATTTCTTCGAGACTCATATTGAACACATTCCATCAATTACAAGGCTATTGAGAATTGTTGGTTCCGAGTTTATCTGACATCTAGTCCTTTCCTTGACGTCAAATATAAACCAATATAGCCATACGCCTTTCTTAACTTATGTCATTAATAGCTGCCTCGTTGGTCTAATGCTCATAAATGCGACTTCGGAGCATGGTCTTGGACTTTATTCCCAAGTCGAGAACACTGTTATTGGGTTTTTCTATTAAATTCTCAGTCGCAGCTTGGAGTTTTGAATAATGAACTTACTATACACTGACAATAATGGGTTGATGATGATTATAAAAAAATAGTTAACACAACACAAGTAATAATATTTACAGAAGCTATTTTATTATATATCTATGTATAACATAAGCCATATAATGACAAAGCTTGATGAATATCAATCAGAAACAATGAATAAGAGATATTAGAAAAAAGCAATTATATGCATATCTAATGACCATGCAATATACACGACAACGGTACGGACACGACACGACTAGGCATGTTATATTACGCAAATATAGTAAGAGTAGATTTTGCCCGCGGCTTCGTCTGAATAAAATTAGTGAATTTATCCTATCTGTTTTTTCATTAATCAGTTTATTTGTTTCCTTTCTAAGAATTTATCGATTCTGCACAAACTTCAACCCCCTTTTCTCTCAAAGGGGGATGTTTTCGGGACAAAAACTAACCTACGTCCTTCCCCAGAATACAAATGACACATGACACACTTTTACTTTTATAATATATGGATGTTAGAAAGTGTTGCTAGTTGTGGATTATTCTCAAGCATATAGCGCATACCCTATAGAGTATAGCGCAATGATTAAACAATCTGCGACCTCGGTCAACGATAAAAATACTATAGACAAGTGTAAAAAAGCCGATAATAACAAAAATGTAGTTAGAACAATGTTAAAAGAATGCCACATAACAATTGAAATGACAAGGCTATATATTTATCGAGTATTTTTTATAGTTAGAAAAGGAATTTATTTAATCAGTAAGTTTTATTTTTATCTTTGTGGAAATATTATTGATTCACATATTTATTTTTAAAAATGTCGTCTGTCGGCGGTGAAGGAAAACATCTTGAGGAAACCTGCATGCTTGAGAGAATTCTCGATGGCATGTGAAGTCTGCCAATCCGCAGTAGGCCAGCGTGGTGGACTATAGCCTAATCCATCTCAATTGAAAGGAGACCCGTGCCCAGCACGACATTAGTGGGTCGATGATTTAAAATAACAGTAATTTTTATAGCTTTTTTTGCAACAAAATATACGTATCTTATAGGACGTCAGGTTTCAATACCATCGAAATACCGCGATAAAATCCTTAAAAAAGTAAAAGTAGAATTTAAATTTAAAAAAATCCTCTAAATCTTGTTTTGTCACGCGATAGCCTGTTCGCCTGTATGAGGTAATACATGGGCTAGATTATGAATAGTAGATTTGTAATACATAATAATTATTACATACATACATACTAATGCAGAATCGAAAGGAGGAAATTACAGTTATTGGTCAACAGTAACTGTTATAATTACGGCTTTGCTCTCAAAAGTACATTAAAATTCACAAATATACTTTTGTGTATCGAATAATTTCAGCACCCTTTTTTTTAAGTGCGGATATATCCTTTACGGACCGTCCCGCCGCCTGGGGAGGCGACGGGGTGTGTCGGACTCCGCCCAATGTGAGCGTTTACCGACAAAAAAACCGCACCCCTCAACGCCACCAACCCGATTGCCGGGGCCATGGGATTCGCAAAAGCATGCACTACAACCCCGGCGAATTTCAGCACCCTACTAATTCATAACATAACATACCATTACGCCTGTCATCCCCAAAAGGTTAGACAGAGGTGTACTAATGTATACACCCACTTTTCACCGGTATGTTTTAGGTCCCATGTAATAGGGGGCAAGCCTATTACCATTAACCGGGCATAAATCCAAACTCCGAGCTACTACTGAGAAATTCATAGGAAAGCTCAATAACACTTTGCTCGACCTGGGAATCGAACGCAAGACCTCTTGCTTGGCAGTCGTACTGTACGACCACTAGACCAACGAGGCAGTTGGCCTAATTCCACTAATATTATACAACATAACAGTTTTGCATAAATGAATGCGGCTATTTCTTACTCTGTCACGCAAGAACGACTGTATGGCTTTTAATGAATCTCCAGAATAATATAGCTTATGCATCAGAATGACACACAGGCTATATAGTATATAAAGATATTTGGTAAATTGGATAAATTAAAACATTAAGTAAATAAATAAATAATAAATATTCCTGGACATTATGACACAGCGCCATCTAGCTCCGAGCTCAGCAACGAGGCTTGTGTTACGGCGGATACTAGTCGGTTGATATACTACATATATACTTTTTTTGTAGATACATCCATGACTCGGATACAAATGTGCTCGTTTGTGCTCATCACACAAACATTTGTCCCTACCGGGATTCGAACCCGGGACCCATGGCACGGCACGCAGTGTTAACTACCGTTGGACTAATTGGGTCGTTGGAAGTGTTCATTATGCGCAAAGTCGCGGGATGAAGCTAATATTTCAATTATTTAATGTGCCTTACTTTTAAAGCACTGGCTATTATTTTAATCTTTAGAAAAGCTGTTACGCTTTAAACTTCAAAACGTTTACTATTTCCTTCTACAGATAACAGAAAGTATTCAGTATAATCCCACTTATATTACAAACGCGAAAGTTTATATGTATGTATGCTTGTTACACTTCCACGCAAAAACCACTAAACGGATTTTGGTGGAATTTGGCATACAGATAGTTTATTAGCTGGATAAAATAATTGGCTATTTTTATCTATCTACTATGCGGGTATAACAGCAGTTGGGAACTAGTAAATTATAACACAAAGTAAACAGATAAAATATTTAATAAAAAATAAAAAAGACGTTCTTTTTTTAAACCAACAAAAGCTGGTGACAAAACTGTGTTCGCCACTCTTTATGGGCGAGGACAGAATAAAAAAAATATAGCAAGACCCGCTCAAAATCCACTGAGCCGCAAACTTATTACATTATAAAGGTTCCGTAGGATATTTTCTATGTATATACCGATTTTTATTGTACCTTGCAGTGAGGTAAATATTAACTCAATTATTATATTTAATTAAAAAGGCATAATTACTGTAAATAAATGCATAACCGTTTTTTTTTAATCAAAATCCAAAGAGTTACTATAGATGCATGCAATTCAAAGTTAATCTTTTGAGCTATAGCTATCCCATAACATATTATAAAAAAAAGAGAAAAAAAACAATTTTTTTCTGACAACCACAACACGAGACAATATAACACAAGTATGACTTATCTATGATATCATTGGGTACTTCATGATAATAACTACAATAACTTTTTTTTTTCAAAAGAGTTATTTTATTTTCAATTATGGAACTTGCTGGAAAATGTACAGCCGCTTTCAATTTGATTACCGTCTAATTGAGACAAGTGTTTCTAACAAACAAGACAGCAGGGTTCTAAACCCACGGGACTCTAAATATCCTAGCCGCCATTTCTGAACAATTTTCTCTCCAGACGTCTCCTATTTATCCACATTAAGATAACAATCGTGCGATATAAAAGCAAACTCTATTACTGACACCATAAAGTGCGAAATTAGTTGTCAATGTTCTGAGAAATTCTTACGACGGAACACAAAGGATTTTGTACTTTACATCTTAGGTGTAGCGTTGTTTTCGCTTCGGGGTTGTGTTATTTGAGGTCAGTGGAGCATTCTCACACCCTTGGCAGCAACAGGTCCTATCGATCGTGGCGCCATCTACCGTCGTAACGGAACTAGTAAGTTTGCAAGTAACCAAGGTTAGTGTAATTGTAGTTAGTATGAGCTAAGTGGTTTTAAATTGACAGCTACTTGAGATAAATGCGTCAGTTGAGGACCTAAGTTAATAAGTTAAATTACCCAACTCACTGACTGATTCATTCGTGTAGTTGTTACAAGGGCAGTTGCAGTAAGGTCTTTTGAGTAATTCTCAACAGCTGTAAGCTAACATGATATCCTAGTACTTAGATTATGAACTGTTAAGTCCTAAGTCTTGCAATTCACGAAAGAAAATTAATTAATCTCTCCAAAAAATATAATAAAAAGGTTTTCATAAATATTTTATTTCCCAAACAAACATTTAAACTTTCGTCTTCAACTCACCAATAATAATTCACACAAACATGCCAGAATATTATAAAATCATTGTAAACCATAACGACAGGCACTTAACACAAATACTTCTAATGTAGTTATTGAATGACCGTGTGAACTGATTTGTGGAATAAAACCTACTTGGTTAATGCATTTTTTTAGTCTGTGCTCGTCCACCACTTGTCATCTGACAACATATTTTTTTATTACTCCTCATTAACCAATTTTCAGTTTTAGTACCCTGGATTACAGTCTAAAGTATCTAGATAGGACAGTAAAACAATTGATTTATGGAGTTTCTTGTTTTTTGCCGGCTCTTCTCCATAAAACCTACCTCTTTTATCACGCAAATAGTTTATGACAATTCAAAAGTAGGTACCTGTAATGTTGGTTTAATTGCAATAAAACATTTGAGTTTGATAATGGATATTAGTCATTCTTTTTTTTAAATCCTATACACATTAAGTATATTCCTTTTTCGAAATACAATAACGTCAATAGAAGTGTATCAATTATGAGAATCGCTCGACAAACACAACGATTAGCGTGTCACGATCGCAGCAAGCTGTATTTGAACAGAATCACCATTATTTGTACAAACTATTGTGATTTGTGAACAAAATCATTGCGTTTACACAATAATTTGCGTATGTTTTTTCTATCGCGTGATTTTTAGCGAGCGTTTTAATATTTTGTCTGCATTGTATTTTTGTGTTCCTCATTCAAATTTGAATAACATTCGAATTTACCAATTAAGTATAATGTTTTTTTTTTAACAATGGTATCATACGCTTCAGTTTATTTACCGAAGGTACTATAGATTATTCGTCCACATAATGCAACACGACTTCTTCTCTAGAACTATATTATTAGAAGGTAAAATTGAAGGAAAAAGTGGGTATCACGTTCTATCAAGAAACTGAAAGTAGAAGATCGAGAACAGTGGCGATTGAAAGCAAGAGCTCTTAAATTAATAATAATCAAATCTACAAATTAATTTAACTACATGATTTTCAATTTCCACTAGTTTCCCCTCGTACAGTATCTGTGAAAAAAATTATAATCTGTGGAAGTCACCTTCGAAACAACCAATTAAATCAAGCTCATCAATGAGTCACAGGAACTACAATGAAAAAACATAATAATTACTATTATTAATTATACATTCTGAAAACAAAATTATACAAAAAAAACACAAACATCAATAAAAAATACAGTTTCGATTTAAACTTAACACGAAAATCTAATCGTTGGTTATTATGTAAAGCGTTGAAGGCCAAAAATTACGGCTGTATCTAATAATTATCACAAATTCATTTATTATTTAAGCTAGTATTAGGTCACTGTGTTTTATAAAAACTTTGTAATACTATAACTAATATAACTTATTAAATTGTATAATTATAAAATGTGCATTTCTTGTATTATAAATATATTTTATTTTTTTATGTCTGTATGTTGATATTATCTAAACCTAACATTTCAGATCCTTTAAAGGACAGACCAAAGACCACACATACCGCAATAATATCCGCTAAAAAAACATAGATAATAAATAATCATAATTTCAATATCAAAGTGTATATACACGTTTCAGCTTTACTTTACTCAGCTCCAAAAATATACATATGAAGCTGAAAAAACCGCGTGAAAGTGACAATTACGCACCGCGTCGGACATAGCCGACTGCAATTACATAAACAATCGGCGATTACACGAAATATATCGAGTGTCGCACATAACCGACCTTGACAGTGTCACGGCTCGCGACCACGGTAATAGCCCCCCACCGCCGCGCCGCGCACTTGTCGATGTACTGAAAAATGTTCTATTATGGTATGGAAATTATTGTAAAACTGTTGTAGCTTTTATCCGCGACTTTGTCTGCGTGATAATATTGTAATTTAATCCAATCTACAAATTCATCAATCTGCTTATTTCGTTTTTATCCTCCTATTTCAAAATTTCACTCACTTGTTTTTTTCCGGGACTCAAACTATCTCCATACTAAATTTCAACCCAATCGGTTCAACGGTTACCTACAGCTTGAAGAGGTAACAAACGCATTTATAATAAGAATATGTGGTATTTGTGTATGTGTGTGAGTATACAGCATGTTTTCACTCCGTATTATGTATTTATGGCCGGACGATTGTCGATTTTTGCCACAAAAATACTTTCTCTATAATTTTTTCTATAATTGTTTTGTTATTTGTAAAGCAGTTTCCGTTGGGTGAGCAGTATATTACAGTCCAAAACAAAAACAATGAGAAACCATTTGACTGTCCGTCCGAAAAACTTCCACGACTGTTCTAATGCTGATTAGCAGACCTCTCATAACGTTGAGGTCTTCCATCAAGCATACAGGTTTCCTCACAGTATTTCCAATTACTATTTCAGCGAGTGATAAGTTATACGCACATGATTTTGAGCGACAGGTGCCTTGGAATACGAACTCTTAATCTATGGTATCATAAAGTTTAATATGCCGTAGCAGTTCATCACTTTGCTATCACTTCTTCTTTTAGTAATATTATAGTACATAGGATTTAATGACATAATATTTGATTCAGAGAAGTTTCCCGTATCAAACACGTCGTTATATAAACGATCAGTCGGTCATAAATCATTTATAGGTTAGTAACATGCTATTAAAGTCTTATATCGTGGACTTCTCGACCTGTGTAAGATTAAAATAGACCTTATGTCATTTTTCTATTTGATTCGGATCGTTTCTCCCATCTTGGACTTAATAAGGACTATAATGGCGTACAGAAATAAAACCTTGTGTTGTAGAATCCAATGAAACGCTACCTTAACAGGTGATAGTGGTTCATCATCATCAGCCCATTGATGTCCCACTGCGGGGCACGGGGCTCCTCTCATTTAAAAGGGATTAGGCTATAGTCCACTACGCTAGCCTACTGCGGTTTGGCAAACTTTACCGAGAAAATCTCGCAGGCGTGCAGGTTTCCCCACAGTGTTTTCATTCACTGTTTGAGCATGTGATAAATACGCACATAACTTCCGAAAAGTCAGTGGTGCGTTGCCTTGGGTTCGAACTCGACCTTTGACATCACAGTTCACTGGTCACACCACTAGGCTACCATCGCCAATAGTGGTTCATCATCATCAACCCATTGACAATAATGATAAAACCTAACCTACCTCCTAAATAAGAGTAGACACATGCCCAGCAGTGGGACAGTAATGGGTTGATGATGATGAAAGTAAAAGTTTGAGGACGAATGACCAATTTCATTTCTAAACCTTCCACAAACCATCAACAAAAATAAAAAAACAAAGACACATAACCTAACATCAAATCTCCAACAAATTTCAGGACAGAAAACTCTAACAACAGTACTAGATAGATGTCAACTCGAGCGCAGGGAGAGCGTGGGGGCGGCGTCGGGGGCGGGGAGGGGAGGGGGTGACTGCGCGGGCGCACGCGACGATCGGCCTTGTACGCAGTTCCGTGAAAGGCGATCGGCTTAGCTAACACAAGTGTAGGGTTACACTTGTTCTTAAACATATTTTTTAATTCAATTCTTCTTTATGTTTTTAGCGACTTCAAAATAAATAAATAAATAAATATTTCACACAGTGCCATCTAGTCCCGCGTCAAGCAACGAAGCTTGTGTTACGGATACTAGTTGGTTGATATACTAGATATATAAGACGACCCGTTTAGCTCAGCGGTAGTTAACGCTGCCTGCTGTGCTATGGGTCCCGGTTCGAATCCCGGTAGGGACAAATGTTTATGTGATGAGCATCAACATTTGTATCCGAGTCATGGATGTATTTACAAAAAAAAGTATATAATATGTAGTATATCAACCAGGTCCGGAACACAAGCCTCATTGCTTACCACGGAACTAGATGGCGCTGTGTCATAATGTCCAGGAATATTTATTTATTTATTTTATTTATTTATTTTTTTATATTCAAGAAATTATTCTAATCGGGTCGTTAACAGCACATACAACAGCAAATAAATATTTACAATACATTTTAAAGTGTTGTGAGTGCCTCATTGGTCTAGTGTTCGTTAGTGATATTAGTTAGAGCCGAGTTAGAGGTCTTAGTTTCGATTCTCAGGTCGAGCAAAGTGTTATTGGGTTTTTCTTTGCCGCTTTTATCTGAGGAAAAGTTGTGGAACAAACTTCTTAGCACAACTCGTCTGTCCGTTACAACTGTCAAGATGTCAATCTAAAACATTTACCTTAACTGGAATTTCAACCCGGGACTTCAAGTATTCCAAGCCTTATTACTGCTGAATTGATCAGGTCTTTAAACTTCATTATCAATCCATTACTGTCCCATTACTACCTACTGCGGATTGGAAATTTCACACGCCATCGAGATCTCTCAAGAATGCAGGTTTCTTCACGATGTTTTCCTTCAACGTTTGAGCATGTCTTTAAACTATAACACAAAAAATCACTATAATAAAAGCTTCATTTCCATTCCGTATTTTGTAAATTAAAAAAAGAATATAACAACTGTCAATTGACGAATTTGTTATAAGTTTTGTTTATTATCGTCATTTAATTTATAAATAGTACAAAGTTACACTACACGTTGCTATTTTTGTTACATTCACAAAACAAAACCGGTGCCGTACTTATGGACAATGCAAGGTAGCGTTTCAACTGGTCTCGTAACTAAATTATGCTGCGGTCTGACAGGCCACAAAGGAAAATGCGAACGCCTCCAAAATTCGAGAATACACCCCCACGTAATATTAGGGTTGCTGCTAACGTCAGAATTTTATTTTAAAATTTAAGAATATGAATTCTGAGCAAAGGCTTATAATGTGCTATTTAAACAAGCCAATCAAAATATTTATTTGTGATTCACAATTAAAACTGGTTTAAAACTTCTAGTCAAGTTAAATGTACAACAAGTTAAATATATTATTTGATATTAATAACTATATTATTGCAAGGATGATATTTTTCGACGACTATAGATATACTTTACAAACTGTATATTTATCTTGTAGTCAATTCACAGATTTTTATGCAAAAAAGCATGAAACAATTTCCCATCTAAATATTGTTCTAACAAGTGTTTGTTCACTTTTAACTTTATTGCGTGATGTTACAACGCTTTCAATCTATTCATTAGTATAGTTGATTACTATATTGTGTGCTGAATAAAGTTCAATAGAAAATTTTATATAAATAACAAATTTGGATTTATTGGTGGAGAGATTGAAAAGCAATCCATTAACATGGGTATTGATAGCAAGATTAATTTTCTTTCAGCGTCAACATGAGCGAAATCTCATACATCACACATCAATCATCAACAGAAGACCACAGTGAAATAACGATAGTTGTCTTTCTGCGAGTGAGTAAGGTACCAGATCTCGTTGGGGAGTAACTATTCTGACAGCATGGCAATTCCGTTTGCTGTCAGTTTAGTAACTCCATTATTTTAAGAAACTAAAACGGTTCCTATAGGGCCGGCAACGCGCGACCGACACCATTGGTGTTGCAAACGTCTATAGGCTACGGTAACCGCTTACCATCAGACGGGCCTTAGAGCTGTTTGCCATCCGAGTGACATAAAAAAAACACACATCACCCATAAATCACACGTCACTCATGATCTCGCGACAGCCAGCCCTACTCAGTGCAACGGCACAATAACTCAATAACTCAGAGTCGACACGCGTTTCGTGCGCCGGCGCTGCCACTCGTTATATTTATTCGATATCGAGCGCTGTCGAGATTGGTATCAACTTGCCGAGCAAAATTTCCGTCGTGTACTTAATGTTATGTTAATACTATTATCGTACAATAGTTCCTTGTGAATTCAGAATGGTTAGAAAGGCAATTATAGGATTGTTGTAATCTCTATTCAGAATTATAAGCAGGAACATTGTTTGTTCGTACACGTATGGAGACTTATTTGACGACCCGTTTAGCTCAGCGGTAGTTAACGCTGCCTGCTGTGCTATGGGTCCCGGGAATCCCGGTAGCGAAACATGTTTGTGTGATGAGCATCAACATTTTACAACAAAAAAATGGATATATGTAGTATACCAACCATCTAGTATCCGTAACACAAGCCTCGTTACTTACCACGGAACTAGATGGCGCTGTGTCATAATGTCCGGAAATATTTATTTATTTTTTACAATCCTTGTCCTATGATGACACTGAATTTCTAATGACTGTCATAAAATGAAATAAGTTGCTTCCCCTAATAATCTTAGAATTTAATTAATTTAATTTATTCGTTTTTGTGTTTTTAGTTTATGTTACTTACTGTTTGAGTTATTACAATATTTTAATCGTAATTAAAATCGTAGTATTTTATTAATTCATAAATAATCTGTTAAGCACTTGCCGCCTGTGACACAGGTTCATCCTAGTACAGGCACCTAACATTGTATTTACCTCCTAATTATTTTGTAAGTTATTATTGTAATATTTTACCTCTGTATGATCAATAAATTATTATTATTATTATTTATTTGCACGATTTATAAAATATTATAGCCTTTGCCCGCGACTTCGTGCTCTCCTAAAAATAACATGTTATATCAAACTATCTCCACACAAAATTTTATCTACATCGGTAAATCGGTTCAGCGGCGAACAGATAAAAGAGAGACATACTTTTGAATTTACAATGATATGATACAAGTATGTATGAGCCTTCATACACCGAAATCAGCCAAAAAAAATAAACAAGTGTGTGTATTTTTTTTTTGGTTAAATTAAATTAAATTAAATGATATTTATTTCTATAAATAGATCTTTTAAAGACACTTTTACAAGTTTTATATGTATAAGATATATTTTCCTCTGAGAAGAAATGCCGAAACAAACTCAGAGAATCATGGTCTCTTTTCTTTGGTTAGATTAAATTATTACGATAAGTAACCACTTATCGTTGAGTCAAGTTCATCGAGAACTTCGCCATTACCAGCTTATGTAACGTATTCCTTTGCCAATTTTATGACGAAAAAGAGTAAAGACTAAGCTTAAAAACAAAATGAAAACGATAGCGGGTTCATGAAATGAATTAAGTTACCAAACTGTAAAGGAAAATATTGTAAAAAGAGCTGCATGTCTGAGTAATTTTTTTTAAGGGGGCAAACGAGAAGGCGGCTCATCTGTTGGTAAGTGATGACCGCCACCCATGGACATTTGCAACACCAGAGGCTTGCAAATGCGTTGCCAAACCCCTCAAAAACCGTTCAGGTTTCTTAAAATATGATATTACCAAAGGCATGTGAAGTCTACCAAATCGCCAGCATAGTGGACTATAGTCTAACCAATTTTGAGAAATGGTTCGTGGACTGTTATTTTACATTTATTGTGTATATATCTATCTCCTTCTTTCTTTCTTTCTCTCTTTCACCTGAAGATAATATAAGAACATAGGTACTTATTGAATACAAAGGAGTTTATAAACGGAATCACTCAACTAACTGCGACTTGGTCCAATCCTTCTTACACGTGTAAAATACATTTTGCAACGACCTTTTGTTACTGCACTTTTAAAACTTAGTACTAGACCCACTGGAAAGATAAATATCATAAAATAAAGGAAACATGACTGATTTAGCATTTGATACTCAATTACGTCTATATTGGATTCAATTTCCGCTACCCACAAACTTATCATAGGAGTTTCTTGCCAGCTATTCTTGAGACATTGGGAAGTTTTGACAATTCACACGGACCTTTTTATTTCTTGTTTTTACTAAGACCAAGGAATTTAACCATACAGCAAATCTTTTGTATTTTTTTAATGGTCATAATTATATCGAATAATAATAAATAATTATTTGTTGAATGAGCAATTTATGAAGAATGACAAATTATGTATGTTCCCTAGTTACTGTAAAGATATATTTAACGGCACTCTCGAGAGTTATTGAAAAATTACGAACACTAGACTTAACGGTCAATAATCTGTAATATTCACCTAATTAAAAAAAAAATATTTTGACAGTGACAGTAACATAACACTCTAAAGACATGAAGTCAAACATCAAAAGTATGAAAGAAAATGAAACCAGACAGATAGTTTATGAAAATATGTGTCCAATATGAAAATCTTCAATATCTTCCAAGTGGAAAGCTCAATATCGGAATTCTTCTCACATTCTGAAGCTGCTTTAAAATATCATCAACTATATCGGAGTTATATGGAATACATGAATGCAATATTGTGTTCGGATACTGAATTTGAAGAGAAATAATACTATCTTCGTAGCTATTATGTTTATTTTTAATGTCCACCATATACATTTTAGTATGTCTTATAGGTACTTACGGGAACACCTGTCAGTTAAAAAAAACATTTCTCCACACTAGAATTTACTCCCGTGTCGTGGGTGCGTTTACAAATACAAAATTTTCACATACACAAACACCCAGACCCGGAACAACTACATATAGATTATACAAATATTTGCTCCGTGCGAGGATTGAAGCTATATAACCCGTGACGCCTATCCGATCGGTGCGTTAACGAGTCATTGAAATAAATTACTTTTCACGGATTTTATTGATACCTTTCAAATCCTTTACAGCATCCATGGTCACGGACAATCATAATACCAGTCTTCTCGCCAAGTCTTTAACGTTTCGTAAAAACTTTTTTTGAAATAAGAATCTTTTGAATGTTTTCAATTTGGCTTTGCTGTTGTGTTTCCTTTATCATTATTATTTCAATTATACAAAAAAAAAAGATGGACGTTTCACAAATTCATATTTTCTAGGGAAAGTGAAGCGTTATGTTTAGCAGTTTTGTTTAATTGTTTAACATTTATGTTTCAATGAATTTTAATGTACAATAAATGTGGAATTATTAATAGTTAAGTGTTCGTAAATATTCATGGGTGTTAACAAATGAAACAAAACAGAATAACTTGATTTTCGCATTTCCTCTAGACGTCCGCGTAAAGTTTTTAATTTTAAACCATATATTTACTGAAACTAGGAAAAAAGCATTTATCATATATCATTCATTATAAAAATACAGAAAACTTGGCTATATGTACCTACTAGATTTCTTTGCATTATCCCGAAAGGAAAGAAAAAAAAACATCATTGTCTATACGTCACGTCAACTGAAAACAAAATCTTATCGAGTGAAAAACACGTATGTATGAAATGAATCAAAGTTAACAAAAGTGAAAACAATAACATAATTATTACACAACATAGGTAACATTTTAATTTATTCGTTTTCCTGTTTACATATTAACTCATACATAACCGACGTAGTATAAGGTCATTAACGTTTTTGTTGTATTATTCAGACTGCTTTTGAATTTTAGCTGGTTTTTGCGCGAGTTTAATGATAACATGTATGTTATTCAATTAATATGGTCGATCCTAAGTTATATTTAACTGAGAAGTCAGTTTTTCTGATAACCTTCATCATCATCATCCCGAGCCTTTCTGATCTCACTGCTGGATATAGGTCTCTTTTAATGCATGCCTATAGCCTGGGTCCTGTGCCGAATGTGTGTCGAATCTGGACGAATCTCGTCCAGATTCGACCCGATAACGCTGAGTTTTCGAGCGATATCGTCGACCCATCTCGGACCCGGCGCCGGAGTCCAACACTACATTTATGGCCTTTTGGCCACCACTCAGTGAGCGCTTTGCTCAACCTATCATCTCTTCTCCTCGCCATGTGTCCTGCCCAACTTCATTCGAGCGATATAATGAATCTTCCAACGTCTCGGACCTTTGTCCTTCGTCAGATTTCTTTATTGATAACCTTAGGGCCAACTTAATCTATTTAAAAATTGTTATAAGCACATACTTTCATGTTCACTTCTTATCTTTAATCCAATTAATATCCAACTGCTGAGTACAGGTCTCCTCTCATTGAAGTAATCCCTCAAATGAGAGGTGACCCCACGGTACTAAAATCCACCACGCTTGCCTGGTGCGGGTTAGCTAGCTTAACACGCCAAGCGCCATCGAGAAAATCTCTCAAGCATGCAGGCTTCCTCACTTTCACCGTTTTAAGCATGTGATAAAAACGCACACAGGTACCTTGGGTTCGGACTCGAGGCCTTTCACACTCACACCACTTTTTATCTACATGTTATTAAATACCATATAACTTTTAATATAAAACTACCACATAACAATATAACACCATAAAATCTCGGCACGTTGCACTTGACGAAGGACACTCTCGTCAATCATCGTAATGACTGATCTGCGCGTACGACGATCACGGGCCGGACGTGACGTCAGAAGGACGCTGATATGCGAGACAGGTTCGTACAATGTCAATAACTATTTTTTTTTTCATACCTGTATTAAATTAAAATAGGTATTAATAGGTGTTTTTCCCTTCTCTCAACTATTGACCATCCAATGTTTGTCTGGAAGTGATTAGTTTCAGAAAATCGTACATACATACCATCACGCCTGTTGTCCCCGAAAGGTGAGGCAGAGGTGTAATAATGTTCACCCACGTTTCGCCGGGTAATAGGGGGCGAGCTTATTGAGAGAGTATTTCATACAAAAACCCAACTTTAGCCTAGTCCGGGTTAGCAGACTTATCGTGCTATCGAGAATATCTCTCAGGCATGCAGGATTCCTCACGATGTTTGAGCATGTGATAAATACGCACATTGACTAACTTATTATTAGGAAATATGTATTATTAGGAACTTTATTGCAAATAAAACTTTATATACGCCGTAACCTTGCTTTATTAATTAAAATAAGTTTCTTTGTTATTAAAATTACAGTTAAAAAATAACAATACATTATTTTTGAAATAATAATTATAACACAATAATGAATACGCATAAATACACCTTATTGGTCTAGTTCGTAAGTCCGACTGCTGAGCAACAGGTTTTGGGTTCGATTCCCCGTTCGAGCAAAGTGTAATTGAGTATTCCTTTCAATCCTTAACAGGTAAGAGTTTATTAGATGTGTGCCCGGTTGATGGGCACACATCTATAGGCTAAAATATAGTGACGAAATGTAGGTGTAGGTATGTATATTAATTAGTACCTACACCTCTGCCTAACCCTTTGGGAATGACAGGCGTGATGGATACACTGAAACGGCCAAATCATTTTTTTGTTATTGCGATTAGGGGGCAATCGAGCAGGCGGCTCACCTGATGGTAAGTGATCACCGCCGCCCATGGACATTTGCAACACCTGAAGGCTTGCAAATGCGTTGCACACCCCAGAAACCGTTTTGGTTTCTTAAAATAGGGAATTACTAAACTAAACAGCAAATGGAATGTCCATGCTGTCAGAATAGTCACTCCCCAACGAGCTCTGGTAACCTTACTCACTCGCAGAAAGACCACTATTGTTGATTCACTGCGGTATTCTGTAAGGCGGAGGTACTTCCCCAGTCGGGCAGCTCAATTTGAGCGAGGAATGTCGCTATGCCCTACCTCCATAAAATAATTGCACTGAAGTTCTTTTTCGAAAATAAAGAACTGTTTTGTTTACTAAAAGTATAAATATATTAAAGCCTTTATGGCCTCAGGATTACGTATCTTTATACGTATTAACGTAATATTTGTGCAATTTTTCCGGGTCGTCAACCTTACGCAAAAAGATAAAAAAGTGCAAGTTGTACCAATGACTCAGAAGGGTGTCCACACATTATTATTATCAGCAGGGAACCTGCTTGAGCAAGTTATTAAAAGCTTAATTTTGAAATAAAACAACTATGTATGGTATTTTTCGTGATATAATAGCATGATATTTTTATACTCTTATAAATAAATAAATATTTCTGGACATTATGACACAGCGCCATCTAGTTCCGAGCGAAGCAACGAGGCTTGTGTTACGGACACTAGTTGGTTGATATACTACATATATACTTTTTTTTTGTAAATACATACATATTATAGATAGATACATCCATGACTCCGATACAAATGTTTATGCTCATGGCACAAACATTTGTCCCTACCGTGATTCGAACCCGGGACCCATAGCACAGAAGGCAGTGTTAACTACCACTGGACAAATTGGGTCGTCAAATTATATTAATATAGTTAATATAAACATTAATAATATGTAATATTATATAGTTATAATATATTTAGTACCTACCTACCTACCTATGTTCTAACTGCACTGTCTTACCTGTCCCAAAGTTGACTGATAAAACATGGTTATGATATTAAATCCGCCTACGTACACTTAATCATGCCAAAGTTTCAAATAAAATGTCATTTTTATCTTTTTCTGACCAACACAAGCCGATTCCATTTCGCTTAATGTGGGGACACCCTAAGGGACGAATACCTGATCGTAAGAAATACTGTATGCGTTTATTTTTAGGTTCAAAATGACTTATTGGATACTCTTCGTAAGATTATCAAAACAACATCAATATAATGAAAAATACTGAGGAGATATAGTCTTGTACACACACTTCACAAAAATCTCAAATGATTTAGACTTTTTCTGGTAGATAGAAACCAATATTATAACTGACAACAAAATAATTAACAGATTGAGTATGAAAAAACAAAATAACGGAAAATATTGCCGACCTAGAGTTAAAGGAAGTTTGAGTAATATGGGGGTACGATCAGCACATGAAGCTACCACAATCTGTTAAATTTCTTTGATAGAATTTTTAACTATATAACAAACCAATAAGGCTCATTTTCAGTTGGGAAAATTAGACAGTTTGCGACCTGCTGGCGACTGTATCTTAATGCCATCAGGCGTGGCCTAGAGTTGAAATTCTTGCAACTCACGCGCAATATCGCTTGAAGTAGAAACCACAGAACACTACGTCATAAGAAGCTTGCATTTCTTTTCCCTTCAACGTAAAACAATATTTTATGATCACGCAGCAAGCCGGTTGCGAGTACTACACACTCTAGCATTTAAAACCACCCATAGTTTGTAGTTTAGCCCTCTCAGCTCGTACGCATAGTGTAAGATTATTATTAATAAAGTGCCTACTTCTCGCGCTACAGTCGGTTCTTTTTATACAAAATATTTTTTTTAATCGACTCGAAGTAAAACTACATCCATCCATGGTCACGGGCAGATTGACCATGACCATAGATGTAGTAAAGATCAGAAATGTCGCGATTAAAATAATATTAATATGCCGTGACAAAATGGTTTTATTTCAAAGTCAAATATTTGTATAAGAAATTAGCATTTTAGTCCGATGGTTGGCAATCTCGAAATTAAAAGACGTTGAAGTAAAACAAAGTTCGCGGATTTTAATGCGGTTTATTGATATTATTTAATACCGACATTTCGACATGGTCACAAGCAAACTCAAGACGTGAAGATAGTTGAAATTTAAATACTCACATGGAGTGATCTTGCTGGGCTACAGCTTCATCTGTCCTAGTCTGACAATAAGCCGAACAGTGAGATATGTCAATTACGCATTTTTTTTACGTCGACTTGAAACATCTAAAGCCGAGGGTAAACCGATTGATGGCGTGGCGATAAACTGGCCGTGGCGACGCATCGCCACGCCTTACGCGTTAAGGAAAAGTAAACCTTCTACTTAATACCATAGATATGTAACAAAGCACCACAGACGTATCATAAGGTTGGATAATGGTTATAACTCTTTGGTATGGAGTGTAGAGGTAAGGAGATTGCTGCCGTAATCTGTACTTTTATTGATTAATTTTATAAATGCAATTTAGTATAAGCTTCGTTCAACGAGTCGAATGCTATCTGTTGATAACGTGTGTTATCGATTGAGGTTGATTGTTGGGGAAAATATTGCAAGGACGCCTGCAGACATTTTAGTTCGCATAGCTTATTGTATCTTACCCCAACTCGAAACATTTCGTTCACCATCCTCCCAAGAATGTTCATTGGATTTATCGGTATATAATTATAATACAATATATGAGGCCTATAAAATCAAAGGCAGCTAAGTCAAAGTCAATCAAATAATCAGTAAGCTACAAAAATCGATAACTTGTACTCAAATATAGAGGGAGTGTTATTAATCAAAATTCAGATTATTAGTATTATTCACATTCTTTATAAATCTGACTTAAAATATAATATAATAAATATTGTAGCTACCTGAACAAAGTTATCGATTTTTGTAGCTTACTGATAATTTGATTGACTTTGACTTAGCTGCCTTTGATTTTATAGGCCTCATATCTATTATTGAATCAGTTTCTACACAAATATTCCCTCATAAATATTTTATATTTTATAATAATTTACCTCTTCCGAACGTATATTATAATATTTATATTTATTCTATAGATATATTTAACACTTTATGCACACAAGGAAATATATAAGAACCAGGAAATATTGGAATATTTTATGTTTTGTGTGTACCAGAAGTCGCCTAACAGAAAAAAATGAGAAAAAAATATATCAGGCTTTATATATAGTTTAATTGTGGATTGCGTATAATTTACTTTGCATGTATATATGTATATATTCCAATATTGTATCTGTTTGTTTCCCAAATAAAAATAAAATAAAATAAATAAGAGTACTTAATAGTTCGGTCTGATATCTATAGAAATAGATATACACTTACCCCTCTCCAACATTACCCTTTGATTTTGAAGGAGAGGGTAATTTCGGACAAAATTAAATTTCGGAATCCTGTTCGCTATAGACATCCACTAAACTTCGTCCGACATTACCATCCCTTTAATTTAAGCTTAACACTTAATAATTCTATCAATGGATTGTCAATACGTATGTGACTTTATAAACATATGTAAATAAAACGGCTGGTCCAAAAATAGTGTGATTTAAATATAAGAACAACCTTGACATTTTGGCTAACGACGCCAAACTCATCGCGAATATTTTAACAAGCCTATTTTTTTAAAATATATTTTATATGTTACGGTATTTCGAAACTTTTATTATTTTTATATTATACCTCATTTCAATAAAATAAAAAATGTTAACACAACTGTTTACTGCAATGGTATATACGGACCAGAAATTTGAATTGATATTGAAATTTGTATGGGATTAACCAAAGGAAGACCAAATTTTTCAAATTAATTGGTATATTACATAATGTTGCATTTCAAAATACATAGATTTCGCGCGCAACTTTTGACAGCTATGCTTCAGGCCCTTACGGGCAAGTGGCGCCAACTAGCGGGCATTTAAGAAACCATTGCCCTTCTTACAACTATCTGTACCTTAAGTACTACGATTGAGATGGTCAGATCTGGAGTCAGGCCAAGCGCGTTGGCACACTGCACTGTTACCTAACAGTTTTACAATAATTGTGTATTAAGATTCCTACAACGTTGGGATAGGTTCGAGTCTACGTTAGTTCATTCTTGCTTAAACTACTGATGATGATGATGGTGATAAGCTTAGTTGTTACTAGTAGACTGTGAAGTCAAAGGACATAAGTTCGATTCCAATGCATGCACGGCTTAAGTGTGAATTTATCACATGGAAGTAAAATATCGCGAGGAAATCTGCATGCCTGAGAGATTCTCTCAATGACATGTGTGCCAATCCGCACTTTACTATCGTGCTGGTCTATAGCCTAATCCGTCTCAAATGTCGCCTTCCTCATCCAGTCTCTTACTTTATAGTCGCATTTGCTAGCTACAAAATGATTGCTTAGTCTGCTTAAAAGCGTGTAATACATTTATTCATAATTAAAGCGTTTATCACAATCTCTTGCCAAATAGTGAGACTATTTCACAAATGAGACGTGTCACGAAGAGCGCGGTGACGGCGACGCCGATTATTGGAAACATACAAGATGTGAACGTTGACGCAGCGTCTATTATTTTGTTATTTCTCGTCGTGTCCGGTGTAATAAAGGCAGCAATTGTTTTATGAGACATGAATATCAAAATATGTAAATATATCAATTCCACGTCTGAATAAAAGGGAGATGTGAGAAGTGGTGTAAAGATCAATTTGTGACGAGATGACGATGAGACGCCTGCGTGCAGAATTTATTAAAATACCGAATGATGTAGTATACCTAGATGCTGTACTGTTTCCTACTCCTCCAACAAATTTTTATGGTTCATTTGATTGAGAGTCCTAAGGCAGTTTAAATCGTTTCCCTGGGACACATCAGACTTTTAAACTCAACAATTTTGTGGTCGCTTTTGTTTATCCTTGCTTACAGGACTTACAATAAGCAAGAATTAATGTAAGCATGCTTGTCCTAAATAGCGATTCCTTTCATCATCAACTCCGTCCACGACAGAGGTAAAATTAGAAGCATGTGTATAATCACCATTTGCCGCAGCGTTCCCGCTCCGTATTTTATCCAGTATGTTTCCACACAACACTGTGCGCGCACAATATTCCCCATCACACCGGCTCGATCACGAACTGTCCGATGTAATGCAAACGTCGTGATTCACACTGTCCTATACCACACGTTTATTTTTTCAATCCATTATTTAATCCACTAGCTTTAACCGGTGACTTTGTTTGTTCGATACCTACTTGATATTTCACGCTCCCTTTTTTGGGCTCTTCTCAAAAGGAATAATATAAATAATCGTCCATAGGCTACGGTAACTGATAACCATTACCCGTAAAAAATGGTTATTATTATTATTAATTTAAGAGCTCAGCTCTTGTCGGTGGAGCGATCGCCACTGTTGTCTATCTCCTGCTTTCTGTTTGACTTCTTGATACGACTCGACAACCACTTTTTCCTTCACTTGATCAACGAAACTTCGTCTAGGTCTTCCCCTTCCTCTCTTTTCTTCAATTCTACCTTCTAGTATGGTTCTAAAGAAGTCGTCGTGTTGTATCAAATGGCCAAACATCTAAATAAATGGTTAAAAAGAATTAAATCCCATCCAATCAATACCAAACCCAAAACACGTAATAAAATACAGTTGATTTTTCCATTAACTGGCTTTTAATAAAATCTGTTTATTTTTCAATAGAAGTACGTATAAAAAAAAATGTGTGGTCCTTGTGTGATACATAAAAGGGGTTTGAAAATAAACACAGTTATCGGAGAGCGTAGCGCGGTTGATAATGGAGGCCTCTTTGCTAGATGATCGCGGTGTATTGTTGACAAAGGCTTGATTCAGGCTTTGAGTACAATTGGAAAGGTTAATACGTTTACTTTAAGCTGATACGGTATGGTGAATCAAAAAAGATATTTATTTGTGAGAGTTAAAGCCCAAATTGCTAAATTGTTTGTGATACACATATTGCTTATTTTTTTTTGTTAAGTTCTCAGAAATTTGTGAATAAATTATGTTTATTAATAGTAGATTTCAAGACCACTTTTACTTTAATTTTTTTGAGGGTTTTATCACAAAAAGATACTAGGCATAAAGTTGATATATAATTTTAAGAATTTAACCGATCGTTAACTAAATTCAAAATCTTTAAAAAAAAATTTTGTGCTGACGCCGAAATCAGGAATGAAGCGAAACGCTATGCATTTCGATTAAAATTGTCTCTACCGGAATTCGAACCCACACCACAGAAACAAGGCAGTCTTAACTACCGCTTGCGCTAATCGGTTCGTCAGAATTTAAACAGGAATTGGGGAAAATTGTACCCTAATGACTGCATTTTGGGTAGGTACAGACCAAAATATTCCGTAACGATTTAATGTCCCAATCAAATCCGTCCACTATTATAATAAATTGCTATAATGACGGCATTCAGACGTATTATTCTTGTGTTCAGTTAGAGGTCGCCATGACGCAAATTTGACCTTTGGGTCTGCCATCTCCGTATTGTTAGCTGTGAAATGAGATGACACTATATTAACCGTCTATATAAATGTGTATATACCTCCTTTTATATTATTATCTCTTTGGACTTCTTTATATTGTTTATAATATCTAATATTGTCGACCTTATTAGCGTAGGAGTATTAAGATTGCTTTTCAAAACAAAATTATAGGTAGACTAGAGACTGTCTAGTTGTCGAAATAAATTACATATTGCACACCACATTAGAAAAAAAAAGGCTGCCTCGTTGGTCTTCTGGTCGTCTTGGGTTCGATTCTCAGGTCGCGCAAAGTGTTATTGGGTTTTTCTGTGAAATTGTCAGTAGCAGTAGTGCCCGGTTAATGGCAAAAGGTTCGCTGTCTATTACATGGGACCAAAAACATACCGAGGAAACGTGGGTGTACATAAGTACACCTCTGCCTAACCTTTCGGGGACGACAGGTGTGATGGTATGTATGTTATGTCTAGAAAAAAAATTGCAGCAACGCGCAAGTAACAGTTCTGGTGTTGCAAACGTCCGTAGGCTATGGTAACCGCTTACCATTAGGCGGGTCTTATCATTGTTTTTTTTTATTGCTATAAGGGGGCAAACGAGCAGGCAGCTCATCTGATGGCAAGTGATCACCCATGGATGCCCATGGACATTTGCAACACCTGAAGTCTTGCAAATGCGTTGCACACCGCTGCAAAAACCGTTTTGGATCTTAAAATAGGGAATTACTAAACTGACAGCAAATGGATTGCCCATGCTGTCAGAATAGTCACTCCCCAACCAGCTGTGGTAACCTTACTCACTCGCAGAAAGACTATTGTTGATTCACTGCGGTCTTCTGTAAGGCGGAGGTACTTCCCCAGTCGGACAGCTCAATTTGAGCGAGGAATCTCGCTATGCCCTACCTCCTCTATCTATGTTTTCCACCTCCGTGTTACAACAAAAAGTTGCAACTAAGGGTAGAAAGATGATGATTGGTGATTATGTAAAATATTCGCGTAAGTGTCAGCTAGAAACAAATGCAATCGAATGTTCGAATCCGCAAACGGGTCGAAACAAATGCACAGGTATAACTTTTTAAGATCCCTGAATTTGAACAGAACTGATGCAGGCATGTTTCGTACAATTTTATCTCAACCAAATAACGATGATGTAAAGAGTTTGTTCAAATTCATGGCCTATGTGTTGTGAAAATTGATTAGGATTAGATTAGGAGAAATTGTTTAGGATTGGGACTGACAAACGCTATGCGTAAAAGCCCCTAAAAAGGAAGAAAAAAATGCACAGGTATCATCGGTCGAATATAAATTAATGTAAATTTAATTTGTCTATTCGAATGTATACTGTAAGTTGGCTATAGAGCAATATGTTTTCTTTTCTCAATAACTCCGCAATACCGTACCAAAACAAAAGGTAATCCTATTAGGGCGATCCCCACGTGCGGCCTATCTAACGACATAGTAATCACGCCTGGATATGCCTGTGAATATTTCAAGGCTCATGACACGCTTGTGGGTTTTCATTGTGTTAGGTGTTTAGGGAAAATTTTACAGTACCGTGAAGGACTGCTGTACAACACAACCGTTCGTTTTTCTTATTTAATAGGAAGTAATATTATATAATTCCAAAATTTATGCAAAAGTAACTTGTGATAGCCTAGTGGCAAAAGTATGGTTTGACGACCCGTTTAGCTCAGCGGTAGTGAACGCAGCCTGCTGTTCTATGGGTTCCGGGTCCGAATCCCGGTAGGGACAAATGTTTGTGTGATGAGTATCACACAAAAAGTACCCAAAAAAGTATATAGGTATGTAGTATATCAACCATCTAGTATCCGTAACACAAGCCTTGTTGCGTACCACGGACCTAGATGGCGCTGTGTAATAATGCCCGGAAATATAATTATTTATGGTTTGTAAAGTCAAAGATATCGAGTTTAACCCCAAGGCACGAACGAACCACTGCCTTTTCGAATTAAGTAAATAAATAAATATTCCTGGAACAACAAATCGACCAAGTGCGAGTCAGATTCGCGCACGAAGGGTCCCGTACGAAATTAGGCAAAATTGCGTTTTTTGTATGGGAGCCCCTCTTAAATATTTATTTTATTGTGTTTTTATCACCTATTTGTTGTTATAACGGCAACAGAAATACATAATCTGTGAAAAAAACAGCCTGGTGACAGATAGACGGACAGACAGCGAAGTCTGAGTAATAGGGTCCCGTTTTTACCCTTTATGTACGGAACCCTAACTAGTGTACAGAAAAAAACGATAACGATTTCAATTTTCCAATCCAATGCTGCATATCTTTGATATCATAAATAATACTGTAAATATAATCAACGATGGACGGAAAATTACCTCGCATAGCGTTATGCTAGTTACTGAAAGGGCCATGCAAACAATTGGAGAGTTCTTAATGCGCTGCGGCCTTGAGCCGGAATCCGCCAACGCAATATCGATTTTTCACGTACATAGATTCATTTACAATAAGGCTTCACTGTCCGCGATGTTTGTGTTGAAACATCTAACTTATCTCACTGTAACACCCAAGCAAAACGCTACTGTGCAACATGGAAACAGAGCTCCCTTTTCTCTGCTCGGTGATGTTGCATAAGATGTTTCTGTATAACTGAGCGTTACCAAGTTGTAACTGAGCGGCAGTAATTAAGTATAGGCATTAGTACTCAACACATGACCTTGCACAAGATTTGATTTTACGACGAGGAAGTTATTTGTTGGCGAAATTTCCTTAATCAATTTGACTTCGTATAAACTCAGTTTAAGGCTTTAATAAAAACCGCGCAAATACATATACTCGGCTTAAATTCGATCAGTTCTATGTTTAAATACATACGTAATTCATATGGCGCACATCATGTAAGACCAGAAAATCCGACTACTAATGCTAGTATTACTATAAATATGCGAGTTTGTATGTTTACTATTTTATCACTCAAAAATGGCTTACCGGACTTGGATGAAAGATGGTATATAAATACAAACATAGGCTAATTTTAGCCGTGATAGTAGCTGATCTAATTCAATAATAGTAACGAACAAAAAAAGATAGAACTTATAAGTACACACATAAATAGGTACTTATACAAAATAAAAATAAACTATGACCCTTTTTGTTTATTTAAACATGGGTTCATGGTTTTTTTGACAATTTCACAGGTTTGGTTAATAGATAAATTACATACCAATCGAAAGTATGAAGCCTATAGAACATGCAAACGTAAGGTTGTCTATTTTTTTTTCATCACAACTCTTGCATCGGCAGGTATGAACAGGGAGGTGTAAAACGAGTAATATACACCGGTCTGGTTAATGCTTTCATGCTTTTCTAACTTCGGACTTTCCCTGTACTATACATATGTATACTTATCAGCCTATAGCGCCAACCATCCCGGTCTTGGGCAGCTCGCATCCATCCATCATTTATACTATATGTATAGGTACAAAATATTCAAATAACTAAATAAGTATTAAGTGAATAGCTAGAACTAAAATACGCATTTAACATTTGCTAACATTAACATCTTATTAATATGAATGATTTCATTATGATTTTACCGGATTGGTACAAAATTTACAATTTAAATGAAAAAATAAACACATAAATAGGGAAAATAATCGAAGCACTTAATTAGCGTAATGAGAGGATGCAATTACCGGCTTGGAAGTCTTGGGTTCGTTTCTAAGGATAAGCATAATCGTTCATATGTATATATATTGTTACTAGACAACACAAACTCTTAAAAGCGTTTCCATAAAAATTACGTGAACGACTCAGGAATTTACTCGTAGAAGATCCTATCACACTAATAAACGCGAAAGTTTGTATGAATGGTGGTGTGTACACATAAACCGCGTAAGGGATTTGGATGGAGTTAAGGATACAGATAGTTTATTTGTCTTATCGTTATCTATCTGTAAATCATGCGGACAAAGTTGCAAAAGGTAGCTAGTAATCTATAATTATTATATTAACGATAAAAGTCCCTCACTCACTCATTAACTCAACACGAAATATCGAAAACTACTTAACCTATAAAGCTGAAACTTGGCAGATAAATAGTATAAAGGGTAAAGATAAAATTTGTAAGTAAAAAAAAATACTTTCAATGAAACGAAATGGTGGGAGGAGGTATAAGAGGGGAGGATAGTATAGAGTATTCTTACTACTAAAATAGAAATAACCACTGCTACTAGCACTGACGTACTACTAGTATCTCCTTTTTGACTTCCCGTCTCTAAACAAAAACGTCTTAATTCATATTGTCACCTTCAATGTACTTAATGAACACAAAAACAAAAAAAGATTCAGAAAAAACAAAACGATTATCGTCTTCATACAACATGAATGATGTGACGTGACAGTTTAATTCATAGAAACTTTGTTGGAGTATTAATAAAACGAGGCTCGAAAGAGTTACTAAGGAGGCATTCGAGTATTGAGACTGCATCTTCAATGAGATATTTTTTCAATGGAATATTATTCAGATGGTAATAAAAATAGGTGCCTAATAAATATTCAGTCGCATCAAAGCTCCAAAGCTCAAAGGGACACAGTTCAAAAAAGACTTAATATAAAGAACTTGTGGCGACATCTATCTCGCCACATTAGAACTACGTACTCAGTGCGACGACGCAGTTAATCCTACATCGCGCAAGTGACATTTGCACGCGAGATTGCATATATACAACCACCCAACATCAACCGTTGGGCAGTAGCCCGCCAGGCACAACACCTCGCCTGGTCGGAGGATCCTCCTTTTCCAGTGGAGGGACTACCACCTCCTTCCCTCCATAAACTGATTGTGCGAATTTATCTCATGCTCACACGATGAAGGAAACCTGCATGCCTGAAAGAATTTCTCGATGGCGCGTGAAGTTTGCCAACCCGCAGTAAGCTAAGGTGGCGAAGTATAGCCTAATCCCTCTTAAATTTTGGGATTGTGCCCAACAGTGGGTCAATAAATAGGTTGACTACGTCAAAAGGAAAATAACTGTTCAAGGCAGCCATCCATACTAAATTTGACTAACCGCTGAACCGATTGAATAAAATTTGGTAGATAAGATAGTTTTCATCCCGGAAATCATGGAAGGGAGGAAAGGGGGTGTAAATTCGATTGCGGATAAAATTACAAATTTTAGGCAGACAAAATCGCGGGCAAAAGCTAGTATATTATAACACCCACATACAGAAGAACTTCTTAAGGATCAATATTTTTCGTACCACATCTTAATAATACCTGAGATACCAGACTCGAACTAAGTACCTACAAGCATTTCTATTGTGCCCAAATACTAAACAATGTCCTATTTATAGGTTGAACACAAAAGGATTGGTAGACAAGAGATCTTCATACTCTCGAGTCTAGACACTGTGTAAACACGGTCAGAAGAACTACTGCTGAACGTCTTTGATATCTGCTAATACTTATAAATAATAGGTACTGCTGACCCGGCAATCACTGTTTTGCCACATAAAATGTGTTGTTGGTATGGTAGTCGGGTGAAAATTAAGGGTGATAAGTATTTTTAGATGCCAAATCATAAATAAAAACCAAAAAAATTGGATGTAGTTCTAAAAATTAACCAAAAACTGAACTGGACTACCATTATCACCGATGTTAAAATACCTACAACCTATACTGAAACCTACAAAAAAAAACATAAAAATCGGTCAAGCTTTTTCGGAGGAGATCGATAACAAACACAAGCTTTTTATATTTATTAGATAGGTAGTTTTTAAATCTGTCGCAAATTATTCTGTAATTTAATTTTGACGTTTTAAAACTGATTGTGCCAACACTACTGCTGTGTCCCAATATGTGTAGTTAGATGATAGTCTATACATATGTCTCACACACACATAATACTCATTACAAGCTTTTGCTTTTAAACTGCTTTTCTAATTTGTTTATTTTAATCTTATTTTTTTACTTTTTATTTTTCTATTTTTTATTATATATTTTGTATTGTGTGTTGTTGGTAATGCCCTCATTGGGGTCTAAATAAATATTTTTCTTTACAAAAGTAATACTCAATTTTAAGTACCTAACTCAAAATTATATTACTGCACTACGCTATATTTGGGGATTCAAAATTAATACGAATATTTGACCGTCCTTTTTACAAAGTTTTAAAGCTGTAACCAGACGTATTAGAAAGTTTTCTAGTTTAGTCTATCTCTGGGTTTTCTGTGCATACATATTTGTAGAGCATCTGACAGTAGATATATATTTTAATAGCATTCTAAGAAATATCCAAGACAAGCTTTCAGAGTAATTAAATGAATACAAGCCATTACTTAGGGATGAAACGTCAATTATTAACCCTATTTATCCTGGACTCGTAAAGGATCCGAAAAAGAGATTAAATAATATCAATATGACGTGATAAAATTCTTATATTCGTGTAATAGTAAGGAGTCGTTTTTATATTTTTCTTGACATGTAACATGATTCTCAGACAATAAATATTTTTCATTTTTTCAACACACATATATCGGTACGCAAGCTTACTGGCATAATTGAACATAAATGTGGCTGATAATTTTTTAAGGATAATAACATTATTTTTAATATTGGCAATAAAAACATGCCAAGTCATAAAAAAGTTACCTAAATTACGCGTAAACGCCAATTGCCTAAACATTTAAATATGGCTGAACATGTTTTTCCTGTAATGTCAGCACTTTTTTACGGACAACGCATTTAAAAAAATAAATATCTTTATCATCACAAGTTTGTAAAGAATCAGAATTTAATTTTATTGCTGACGCCCTTTATATAATAAATTTTAATTAAAATAGATTGGTACATACACTTTTTAATGAATAATAATTAATGAAAAAAGACTTAAGAATCTAATTTAAATATTTCTGAAAGGCGCTTTGACGAAGCTTTTAGAATTACTTTATTATGACAATTTTAAGTGCATTAAAAATTCATAAATAGATTTAAAAATTAACAATAAGTAACATTGACTAGACTACCTTTTATATTTATTTATAATTCAAATTTACTGGAAATGAATGTTACACACACACAACCACAAATGAATCAACACATTGAACTTTGTACAGCTTTTCAATACACATACTTTTCGCATGACGTAAGCAATTCAACCTTTTGCTTGCCGATCAAATCAAACCACAAAATGCAGTATTAGGTAAATTGTAACATTAATTGTCATACATACGATAGAAACAATATTTCTGGTGGCTTCACAAATGAAATAGACAAGACAGAACGAGAGAATATTACAAAAAATAAAAAGATTTTAAAGCCGCGTGTACATCGTCAAAAACGAAAGTCGTTTGCCGAAAATATTGAACGAATGAGCTTCCCGCTCATTCGTTCGATATTTTCGGCATTACCCTCGCTATGTTTTTCACAATGGGTTATTACATAGAGATTGTCGCGATAACACCCGTATAGTTTTCACAATAACAATTACGAGTTTGATATTGATTTACTATTAGTGTAAAGTCAGGAATCTTCCACGGAAAAATAACTGAAGTACCTACTAAAGATCCACAACATTCTACTAGTAAAAGTTTCAACAAATGATGAAGAAATAACCAAAAACATTTACGATTCGGCATTATTATGAGTAGATTTATTGGGTATACATAGGCTAGGAAACAAAAAAATAAAGTGATCTTTCAGATTGTGTGGACAGCAAAAAAAAGTTATCACCTGCAATAAATAAAAAAAGCAGGTGCAACACTTACTAAACATTATTAACAGCACAAATATATGAAATTTATTATTCAAATACTTTGCACATAAGCGACCTCGGCAAGAATTAAATTGCCCACGTTCGCAAATATTCGGCAAAGTTCATTGTACACTCGGCCGTATGATGCATCGCGATTTCTTGTTGTTGCATAAGATACGTTCTCCGTAACATCTTGCTTAACAAGTGAATTCAATATGCAAATTATTGCCATTTTAAATTACGTCAATTGTTTAAAAATATCTTTATTTTTTTATGTGTTAAGTTAGAAGTAGTCTATTATATGGTATAGTAGTAGTAATATTATAAAAAAAATATATATAAAAATGGGAAAAAAACAGGTGTAAATGTAGTTTAAACTATTTTTTTTTAATATATTGGACTAGCTTTTGTTGGCGAATTAGTCATTGTATCCAATCTAATTATTTATTTCGAGAAATTATCGATTTTGTATACAAACTTGCACCCCCGTTTTCACCCTTTAAGGGATGATTGGATTGGATGATTACCCGGACAAAGATTATCCAATGTCCTTCCCCGGGACTCAAACCATCTCCATACAAAATTTGAGGATGTAACAGATAGAAAAACACACTCGCATTTATAATATTATAGTAAAGTAATATAGTAATAGTAATGAAATAGTAGTTAGTAATGATTTTCGTACAAATATAAAACGCGAAATTTAAAGACGAAAACCTAAAATATTCAAACGCTAATCAATTTTAAGTAGCCCTAAAACATAGTGCTGGTTGTTTCACTCGCATAGAAAGTGAAAAAGGCAGCAATTTATTTTTGAGGCTACTTAAAATTTAGTTAAATATAAGGCCACCAGTATGACTAACAAAAATGTTCACTATAAATATTACCTGTAAGCGTGTAGATATTACAAATTTACCAAATGCGCTTGAGTCATTTGAATTTGAATCATTATATTAATGACATTAAAGGTCATACGACGCGCACTACTAAATTGCAGATTGCGTAATATAATATGTAGTTTCAGACTTCACTATGCTTTCACACCACGCTCACATGTTTACTATACGCATGCGTGTGTGTATTTTAAACAATCTTTACTAGCTTCTGTCCCCGACTTTGGCCACGTACTATCTGGATAAAAAGTATCCTATGTGTTAATCCAGGTAATAAACTATGTGTATGCCAAATTCCATCCAAATCCGTTTAACGGTTTTTTTGCATGAAAGGGTAACCAACATCGTTTTATTAACTTTTATTACGCGAAATCTCAGATTCGAGCGAAATATGCTCAAAAAAGGGATCCAAATTGTCACGTAGGTATATATAGGTAGGTACATATTACTTATACGTGCTTCTAGACTTATTGAGTGACACATATATATGGTCCTGTGGTCTAGTTAATTGCTTATTTTCCTTCCTATCTCAGCGGCTATACTAGGTATACTAGTCGGTTTCTAGTCCGGAATAAGAAAGAAGAAAGAACGCACTTGTTTGTTTCGAGTCTAGGTGTTTATGCATTGTGAATATTTTGTTTTTGTAAACGCATCCAGGGTATGAAAGAGGTTCCGAGTATATGGCATCGTATTTGAAAAAAGAGAAAAGAAAGACTGTATAGGTATCATCATATCAACCGTCCACTGCTGGACATAAGTCTCCCCCAAAGATCGAGCGATGTGCCCTGCCTACTGCCACTTGAGTTTGGCGATTCTTCGGGCTATGTCAGTGACCCGGGTTCTTCTACGGATCTGCTCATTTCGTTTCATAGGTATACCAGTACTAAAAGTAGCGCAATTTATCAAATTGAGAAATTGTCTCACAATTACATTTCTTAATACGTAACTGCTCAATACATTTTCACCAAATCCAATTCTCTAAAGTTAAGCACCCAATACGCCGCAATGAAAGGGAGGTGACGTAACAATAATGTGGGTTACTTTGTAAACGCCATTGGCTATATAGTCTTTAGTTTCTATAACTGCTCAACGGTATACCATTGAATGGTAGGAACAGGTAAATTGTATTGAGTAATGATACATTCAACTATCTATTAATTTTGGTGACTATTAGATTCATATTAGTTATCGTTCGTTTTCCCAAAAATTATAGATGTCAGAAAACGATTTAAGACGATCCATACTAAAATTATAAATACGAATGTGTGCCTGTCTGTCTGTTAACTTCACGCAATAACCGCTGAACCGATTTAGATGAAATTTTATTACATATTTATCAGATGCTCAAAAGGTGAGGAATCCTGCATGCTTAAGAGATTTTTCCCATTGTGAATGAAGTCTGCCAATCCACAGTAGGCTATAGCCTAATCGTTGTCAAATGAGAGAAGACCCGTGCCGATACAATAATTGGGTCGATGATTATATCTCGGTCGAAGAAGCATTACATTTGTATCAAAACAAACCTCAATGTTCGTTATAACAAACTTTCGCTTATAAGTTATTATTGTAAGATATAATAATAAGTGAATGAACCACCTGTGAGATGACATCACAACGCATATAACTGGTTCGCCGAGACGGACAACGCTCGCTGCACATCAAACCAGAAAGACCGCATTATAGTGGATCAAATCTACATGGATCTGATCTACTGGACTAGTCTGATATTACAAACGTGAAGATAATACATTAATCATATTTATATAATACTTTAAAGACACTTCAGAGTCTGAAGATGTTCAAGAAGAAACTCAGAAATCTACAGTCAATAGTACATTAAATAAATAAATATTTCTAGACATTATGACACAGCGCCATCTAGTTCCGAGCTAAGCAACGAGGCTTGTGTTACGGATACTAGTTGGTTGATATACTACATATATACTTTTTTTTTGTAAATACATACATATTATACATAGAAACATCCATGACTCGGATACAAATGTTTATGCTCATCACAGAAACATTTGTCCCTACTGGGTTTCGAACCCGGGACCCATAGCACAGCAGGCAGCGTTAACTACCGCTGAGCGAAACGGGTCGACAGAAGATGATACATTAATCATATTTAATACGTACTTTGAAGACACTTCAGAGTCTGAAGATATTCAAGAAGAAACTCCAAAATCTACCGTAAATAATACAGTGTGCAACATTAGATGATAACTTCTTGGAAGAAAGAACAATAGGCAGCTTTTAGTTGACCCGTTTTTCAAACAAAACTATTCTTCTTTGTTCTATTCAAATCAATATCAATATGTAAAAAGAATGTTTTATTTCAATATCTTTAACTCGTGCAAGAAATCAGTTACAACCTTTATTGAGGACATAGAAACCATTGTGTAGCTCCATTATTTAGGTTGTCCAGCTTAACTAAATAATAGTCTAGTCATCTATATTATACTTATATGTAGCTTAAAATCCGCTTGTAACTTCGAGACTGGTTGATTTGGAAAAGATGAATATAAGGTAGATAGTACAATCCTGTTCACCTATCTTCTTTGTGACGATAACGGAGTCAGACCAACGTATTGGTAAAGCATAACTTATAAACACATCTATAACAGTCTTACTTTGCAGCGTAGAGAGATTTGTGACAATTCAACTACCATATAAGACGCATATAATTATCCCTATGAGTTATAAGTCTTAACAGACTTTACATGCCTTAAAAAGATAAATGGATCTGGCTGGATTCAGATATAGATTATATCCTAGTCTTTAACCTCACTGACAGAAAACCAAATTTAGCAGTGGACACCATAAAAATTAAACTTTATAAGATGGTTGGGTCTATCTAGCCTGGCATTAAGGCACACTGGTAGAAGACAACGTTTATTAGTAGATTGCAGATGACAATAAACATACTAATCATTAACTAAATTCAATTGAAACTAATCTTAAATCGCAAATTGATGTAACAAAGACCAACATCGTTACGCAATACTGATACAGACCATCTCAACATCAGCATCAAGAGAAAGGTACCGATCCAACGGCGGTGAGCTAAACACGCGTTTTGTAACAAACTCAGCCTTATATAACTATTTCATGCTATATTCACTTTTGTACTTGTCTGTACCGTGAACATACCATCATGGTTGAATGTTTTTAGAGAGCAATCGCGGACTGCTGTTAATCTTATACGCGCGAATGCAAAGTGTGTGTCTTTCGTCAATTGATAAGTGATTTTAAATCTTCTTTTAGTTGTTACAGGAGCTTATTTTGTATTGACTGGCTTTCTTTCTCTTTTGATAGAATGACCGACCTCTCTTATCCTCATAAAATCTTATAGGTAGCAAGAATCATAGGTAGTAAGATACTATCAAGGGCCATATTATAACGTGTTTATTTAGTTTTAGAAGGCTTGTTTTACAGGTTGAATAGCGCCATCTTTCTCTCTACTACCTTGCCATAATTTTTGGTCGCTAACTGTCAGAAATAATTGTTTTTCTTGTATGGTTCCTTTCATGAGAAGTAGATACGCTGATGAAAATTCATCTCAGACTAATAAGCTAGACTTATGTAGGTATTCAAATGTGCAAACTGTTAGTCTACATTATATACTCTGTATAGAAGACTTTTTGTTTTATTGGTCCGTGCCCACCACCCTAATAAGTCCCTACTACTGCAACTCCTGCAAGCCAGGGTCAACAATAAACCATCCAAAATATCGTCGAGACAATGAAGCTTGACCGGTCCCAGGGGAATGATCTTAACTGTCTCGCAACCCGCAGCGAAATTAATCATGAAATTAAATAGGGTAGAGGAGTAATAAAAAACAATAGAAGACTTAAAAGCTATGATGGCCTAGTAGAGCAACCAGTGGATTGTGAAGTCAAGTCTCGAGATCAAACCCGAGTCACGCCTTGCTGACTTTCCGAAGAAACGTATCACATGCTCATAACGGGCGCGGGAATCTTCGCGAGGAAACCTGCATGCCTGAGTTTTTTTTCTTCAAGGCATGTGAAGTCGTCAACTCACACTTGGTTAGCGTGATGGATTTTAGTCTAATCCTTCTCAAATGAGGGAAGACCCAATTGCCAGCAGTGAGACTGTAAATAAATGGGCTGATGATGATAGAACACTTAAAGAAGTAAATGAATACAACGTGCAGGCGACACCTTCAGTGTTGCAAACGTCTATAGGCTACCATTTACCATCAAGAGGGCCGTCAGTTTGGTCACCGCCCTTTTGGTATAAAAAATAAAATAAATCTCAATCTCAAAAGCTGCAAGCGAGATAATAATTCAATTATTGCATTAGTAATTTATTATATAAGTAAATGCCGGTTACTTAAAAGATGAAACGACTTTTCAATTTAAAGGTACAGAGGATGTGTGTAATTACATCTTCTTAAAGTTATTTTTTAATAGAGTTGTGCAACTTACTTATTTACCAAGGACAACATATTTTTTGCAATGCTAATTAAATTTCTCAGTAACATCCTTAATGAGAATTTTATGTATATTTTATCTAGCGTGCATTTATTTAACATAGCAGCTTTTAATGTTCTCGTTGCTAAGAGCCGATCCTTTCTAAATGAGAGGCGGCTTGTAATCAACCATGCAGATACTGTGTAGGTCGTTAAACATGTTCTATTTTTAACTAAAATGTTTATGGATTTTCTTAATTACCTATATATTTATATATATTTTATTTGTTCAATAAACTGGGCTGGGCTTGACTACTAACTTTAGGTATTCACTTTTAGATGCAGGTATTACGTCTTCAATGAAGAATTACATTGAGAAATACTTGCTTAAGCAAGTGCTTAGAATAGGTAACTAGTAACCGTTTTCTTACGTGTTTACTTATATATTGTATGTCTTAATAATATAGTCATAAATATCAGGTACTTATTAGATAAAACCAAAAAATAAACTATGTTTAAAAAAGGAACATAAATTCTAACCTGAATTAGAGCATCAATGGCCAGACGCTCGATGTCGACGTTGTAGAAGCTGAGTTGCGGCACATGCCGCCTCCTTGGACGAATGTCATCGTAATAGGCCACCACATCGTTGATTGACACCACGGGACAGTCATCCGCCACACTACACCCGCTGCTAACCCCATCCACCCCACTGTCAGAGTCCCCTTCGCCGCCGAAACCCTCCTTCGAATCCCTACGGTCCCCATAACTTTGTTCAGAACCCTCCTGATAGCCAGACTCCATCATCTCGTCTGGAGCGATTATATCGGGGATCTTTGTCGTATCGAATTCGTAACACATATCGTCATCGACGGGGTCAATTTCGAGAACGTCGGCCATTTTGAATTTAGTGAGAACGCGAGTAAAAATTTTATGATTTAATTTTAATTCACTGTTTACTACATGCTGGTACGGGAGACTTGATCACTGGTAGCGCCCTGTGGACAAAGAAATAATACGTTAATTATCTTTTTATTTTTTTATCAATGGCAATACTAATTAGCAATAACAAAACAGGCGCCATACAAAAGCTGAGCTCAAAACGAGCAATATTGATACTTTAAGTCACTGGTCCCAGATATATAGTTGACACTAGTTTAGGGGCCAGGGGATTCACATAATGTATTGTTCTCTTTATGTCAAAAAAATTTCATTTCAAATAAATTGCAGTTAATTTCAATATTGAGACTTTAATGTATAATTTAAGCCTTTAAATCGAACTAAAAGCCATTCATTTCTTCGCGACGATTCGTTTTTTCAAAGCATACAATGCAAACATAAAACCAATACACCAACACCTAAACGAAGATTCCACAGCGATGACAAATTGAAACCAATTCACATTCAATTCCTTTGCAAAGTCATCGTTAACGGAAACATCCAATCCAATGTGGAATTAGAAATTAGTGCAGAGTACTAAACTCGCTCCAACTGGCCTAGACTATTGAAATGAGGACAGAAATTGGAAAAGAACTGGGCAGAATCTCCTAATTCCACCTATGACCTACATGCTATGCCAGAATTGAATAAAGACCTGGAAAAAGTAGCAGTATGTGTATCGTGTAAGGAGTTGCTGCGTAGAAAATTCTGTCATTATATAGCAGAACGGGTTGGTACTATTATAACTATTATATATAATAATAATAATAGTAATCTGATTCTTAAGATGGCAACAACCCCAGATAAAGGTAAAGATATATAATACAATAAAGTAAAAAATCATAACGAGTTGTAGCCAACATAATAATATACTTAGTGTTGTGAAAAAAATATACAAATATATAATATAATAAGTATTGTTTTATTACGATTACTCGAACGTTATTTTTTTGGGCAACACAGGGACTGTAACACGGTCAGCCCAAAAATGCAATTTTAACCAAAAAATATTGTCATCATCATCATCATCATCAACCCATTAATGTCCCACTGCTGGGCACGGGTCTCATCTCAATTGAGAGGGATTAGGCTATAGTCCACCACGCTAGCCTACTGCGGGTTGGCAGACTTCACATGCCATCGAGAATTCTCTCAAGCATGCAGGTTTCCTCACGATGTTTTCCTTCACCGTTTGAGCATGTGATAAATGCGCACATAACTTCCGAAAAGTCAGTGGTGCGTGCCTTGGGATCGAACTCGAGAGCTCTGACATCTCAGTCTACTGGTCACACCGCTCGGCTACCACAGAGACTAATAATGTCAATTTTTGAGAACTTGGTTTTAATCGGCATAACTTGATTACCCATGCACAATTTTAACAGCGATGTAGAAAAACAAAGATCAAAGAAGAATGTAAATAAAATACATAGTACCTATAAATCTTAGTGTTATTGAAAAGATCATATCTTCAATGTATCCATGAAACCAATCTTTGTTCAAGTTCCTAAGGCCAAACAGAGCTTAGGAAACTTCGAACTTATTTTATCGAAGGCTATGATAAGATGAAGTTGCATAAACATAAAACATTGAAACATGTCATGAAGATTTTCACGCTAACTTATGTTAAGTACGTTAAAATCAACCATCAACCTATTTATTTTATTATCCCACTGGTAGTCATGGGTCTTCTCTCAATTGAGAGATTTACCTACATAAATAATTTCCTCACATTAAGAAAAAAAAAATAAGCTTTATTGTACACCAATAAGATTAAAATACATCATCATCATCAACCCATTATCGTCCCACTGCTGGGCACGGGTGTCATCTCATTTGAGAGGGATTAGGCCCTGGTCTAGCAGACTTCACATGCCATCGAGAAAATTTCTTAAGCATGCAGGTTTCCTCACGATGTTTTTCTTCACCGTTTGAGCATATGTTAAATACGCACATAAATTCCGAAAAGTCAGTGGTTTGAACTCGAGACCTCTGTGACATGTCAGTCCACTAGGCTACCACAGCTCTATAGTATACTACAGTAAAATAAACTATCGCATTAGGCAAGACCTGTAATGGTAGTTTTAAGGCATTTAAATAAATAAATAAAACTACTGTTTACGGATTTAATCGCGGTAGATTGATATTATCTCGACTTTTCGGATCCTTTAAAGCATCCATGGTCACGGACAAACCATACAGACATGAGTTTATTATTTTTGTGTTATAAGCATGACCTTATTGTTAAATAGCAATAATCCCAGACCACCTTGGGATGGACAAGAAATAAGTGAAATTAAACGGGCGTGGCGTACTAGATTTCCTTAAAATCTCTACATTCACATCAACATTTGTGTACGTTATGTATAAAAGACCTAATACATATTGAACGGTGCTATTATTTCTTATTTGTGTGTTCAAACAAGACGACACAGTGTAAATAACGCCCACACGCCGTCACGCTGACGTATGCCACAGACTATTTCATATTGTGTTGACATTTAAAGCTGTCAAGTGTATTTTTTTCAAGGAGGCTACTGCCATAAGAACTTCTTGATGAAATCGCAGGTGTTATGTCAAAATAATGTTTATTTACGGATGTAGTTGTTGAGTACTTTACCGTTAATAAGAAGGAATTCGGGTTTTAAACGACTAGGATTAACAAAGTTATAAATATATAGAATATAAAACACCTCCGATGGAGCTGTTAATCTTCAATCGATTGATGAAATTTTCTTGAATGATAGCTAAAATTTGTTAAGCTCTTTAGGAGCTACAATGCCAGAAACAAATACACTTATAACAACCCTCTTTTTGTATAGGGATTGAAATATATCTGTTCTAGGATAGACGGTAAGATTCTTGAGAATAATTGAGGTACCACAACACGAGATTCCAAATCTAACAAAAGATCCTTCAATATTACATAAGAAAACAAATTCAAGAACACAAAACCGGTTTTATTAAACCATCCATATTTAATAACACACCCAAAAAAAACAGCATAAACAATATAAACTTTTACCGTAGCACTTTCGGTTTCGATGGGCCTACCACTGTTACGAATCGCACAGACACGCGGGCTCACTTTCGCTCTTAGACGCGCAACAAGTGACCTCGCCTCACGCGGGTCATCGGCACACTGGGTCTATTTGGGGCGGATCGAAATGTGATACAATAGTAGACCTCTTGAATGGAACATCGATACAGATTTTTGAATTCTGTTATACAAAATTCGGCCTTATTTTATAAGATATTTTACGTGGTTTGGATTATGTTTAATACAGTTTATTTCAATTCTTAAATTACATTTCCTAGACTTTTACGAATACATTGAAACTTTTACACAATCAAAGTCAAAATATTATTTATTCAAAGTAGGCCGAAAACCGAATAGGCACTTTTTGAACGTCGACAATAAAGACAGCCCTCAAAAACTCCCGCCCTTCAGAAAAATCTTAGATCACCGAAATAATACATTTAATATTACCAGGAATTACGACATAATATAGGTAATACAAATATATTTACCTAGTTACTCCTGAATAATACCTACGACCTGTGACGGAAAAACCGACCGCATAACTACTATGTCACTTCAGTCCATAATAGACACTACAAAGAATCCTAAATATCACGTTTATAATACCAATAGAAAACTGCGATGAAAACCGCAAAATTACTAGAATTACAAATAGAGATATTTTGATAATTTTATTATATACAACTATTATTTATAAAGATACACCCAATTATCGTCTATAATGAAGCAATTGAGCTTGTTTATTATGAATTAATCATTTATTTACATCTCCGCAGTTTATATTCATTTTGATTTAAACAAGAATGTATTTCTCAATTAATTAATTTGGATAACATAATATAAAATATGATAAACGATGTTTATGTAATACTTAATAGAGATAACAAATATTTGATTGGTTAGTCATTTAGAAAGGCTGACTGCCTTTCAATCTAATCTTAATGGTCGCTATCGTTTACTTAAATACTACGTTTATTAAGGAAAGAAAGAAAGAATATTAAGGATGTCGGAAATAAATAAAAATAATAAGGAAAACTGGCTGAGAGGAGAGTCCCCTTTTTTCTTTATACCTATATATAATATTGCCGTGATTTGTTTAACGTATCCAAAACATCATTTTATTAAGTACCTACGACATTTTAAGGCTAAATTTTTCGTGAATGAAATCCGGAATCATAGTCCCATCATTACGGTTAGACAACAAAAAAGCCCCTTCCTTACTTACTTTAAAAAAGTTTGAAACCTATTTTACACTAAAAAAATGATGCTAAATTTATTTTACCATGCTTTTGTCGCCATGATTAATATGTATGCACATACTGAATTGCAGTTCTAGTACTAAGAGTCACCGAGCTTAAGCCGCGGGCAGACAGACTGACAAACAAATAGACGAACGGTTGGAAAACGTAACGAAGCTATCTATAAAGGACTACTATGTGTGTTTCATCATCATCATTATCATATCAACCGTTAGACGTCCACTACTGGACATAGGTCTCCCCCAAGGATCGCTACGACGACCGGTCATGTGCCGCGTGCATCCAGCGAATTCCAGCGACCTTTACCAGGTCGTCAGTCCACCTAGCCGGGGACCTGCCCACGCTGCGTCTTCCAGTACGTGATCGCCACTCTAGAACCTTTAAACCGCATCAGCCGCCCGTGCTTCGAGCGATGTGCTCTGCCCACTGCTTCTTGAGTTTGGCGATTCTTCTTCCTCTTCTTCTGAGTGTTTAGTGTATTGGAAAAAACGCTAATGAACCCGAAGGACATGTAGTGTTTACAAATCTTGTTTATTAGTCATTTCTCCGCATGACAAATGATGTTTTCCAATCAAAACCGCAATTAAAAAAACTAACCACATATAAATTAACAAACATTATAACTGCTACAGTTAACAATAAGTAGTTAACATGTTCAACAAAGATTTTTTTCTCAAATTAGGCATAAATAACAGTATGTAAATGTGTTTTATACACTTTGAAGGTATTTATGTCGTTTATTTGTTGTAATAAGCAATCATTTCATACAGTTTTTATCATCCGTATTGTGGTAACGTTTTAAAAGTTATAAAATAAAAAAATAACTCGTTTTTTTACAATAACATGGATCCCTATTTCTCGAGACTAATCTAACTGATAATAATACAAATACCTAGTATACTTCCTAGAGATAGAGTTGAGAATATTTCTATAACAAATGTTTATAGACTGAAATTTATTATCCCACAACCTTCCACTACTCTTCCCCTCTTCAAAAAATTGTTTAAACACAGTAACACTCAAGTAACCCATAGTCCCAGGTTTTATTATCACGAAAAATGATAAATATATTTATGATTGGATCCCAATTTCTTGGGAGTAAACTAGCAAGAACTTAAAACCTTATTGTTTGTCATTATGCCTGTGGGTAATGTTCAAAATCTTCCTATGACCATAAAGGGTCAAAGTATTCTCTCCCCTAAAACCACCTAATTCATCATCATCATCAGCTTATATTCGTCCACCTGGTGAACGCCACAGAGCTCAATCACCCCTCTTCAAAAAATCTAATTCTTTTAATACAGTAACACTCAAATATTCCATAGATATATCCATGTCTGATTATCACGCGAAACTTTCCAAGGATCCAGGGCTGCTACTTGTTGCTTTGAGAGGCAACCTTGACACAAAAAGTGGGTCACAACCCATAGGTTAAACAATAACAATATGTGCAGAAGTTCCACCAAGCACATAGTAGCTGTGTGTGACTGGCTATTGAACTTCATTGTTCATTTTATGTAGTTGAGAATAGAGAAATTCAAATGCAATTTTATTAACGTTCTTTAGATTATTTATCGTGTGACCTTTTTTTAAATATAACGGAAAATGTAGGTACTTCAAAATAAATGCCATGCGAAGTTAATAGTTAGTAAGACGATTCCATTAATCATTTATATGAATATTTATTTACGTTCATATTTTAGGGCTAGTCCTTCTGTGTGTCTTTATATGTATAGCGGTTGGCTGTTAGGGTCACCACTTGTTGCGTTATGGCTTTCTTATTGGTGTTAAGTGTCGTAACTTAATAAGGTAATATTTCACTTTAATACAATATACTGAACTAGGAAATAGATCCTACCTATGTACTTGCCACAGTCTTAATTGATTTTTTGGTTTTAATATTTAATTAACTGGGTCAGTTATTTTTCAAAAAATGCCTTTTTTTAGTTAATAATTATTGCCTTTCAACATCATTCTAAATACTATCCCACTGCTGGCCAAGGGTCGAGAGAGAGGTTAGGCTATAACCTTCTCAATATCAACCGTTAGACGTCCACTGCTGGACATAGATCTCCCCCAAGAATTGCTACGAAGACCGGCCCTGCCCCACCCGCATCTAGCGGACAGGCTTGCTAATTTGGCAGACTTTAAAAAGAATCTTTTAGTCATACAGATTTGTTCATTTATCAAATACAAATTTATACTTCAAAGTCAATGATTCGTCCCTTGTAATCGAACTTAAGACCTTTAACTTCACAGTGTTGGTCCACTAGGCTCTCAGATCTTTCAATGTAGTTTCATTAATCGTTAATTGATCTTTTGGTTTCAATATTTAACTTTTGACCCCAGCCAGTAATTTTTTTTGTATAAAACGTTTCCATTGGTAACGGGACAAGTTATTAAAATTCTTCCCTTTTGTATTTGATAAAAGACAACACGGTTTTCTTTGACGTTTCTGTAAAAGGTATAAAGAAAGGAAAATTAAAATGGAAGACGCGTAAAATGTCTTAACGTTTTAATTTTGCGGAAAGATACCATCCTATATAAAACGGTGGACACCGACGAAACTAAAATTGAAATTTTTTCTATATTTCTTGCATATCTAGTCACTTATGCCTGCTCTAGTCAGTGGACATCAATTTTGCTTAAATATATGAACAATAGTGAAATAAAACTGCTTTTTACAGTTAAATCCGTAAACATATACTGGTATGATTTAATCCCGATGTCGCGTAAGTGTAAGATATTTGTAAATCTAACATTCTTATTATTGTGTTACTATATTCGTAAAACATACGAGAGCAACCACAAAAGAAAACTACTTTATTGAATAAACAAAAACATATTTTACTTGGGACAATCTTCGTAAAGAAAAATCACAATATAATATGTATATTTTACCAATAAACCTAGTCTAATCTAACCAGAAATAAATTGAAATACTTGTATAGTAAATACCAATACTGCAGACAGCTCCAAATAAAAGTACACACGCTCACATACGCGCACACATACTACAAACAAACACAGCTTCTAAACAAAAGAAGACCGTGTAAAATAACATACCTACATATATCTGTTCAAATATTTACCACCTACCAGTACCACAGAACGTAATGAAAAATCCCCGCGTATTGATCAATAAAATACCAACCTGGTTCTCGTATCGGAACCGGTGAACCGTGAAAATGAAAAGTTATAGAACCTGTTCCGTTTTGGATTTTTATTCCTGTGTAGTGGATTGTGTGAGATGTTTGTTTGGTGTAATTAACAAACTGTTTTACTTTGAACGTTTGTGCTTTTGGAATAAGGTTCTTAATTGCCAGTAGGCTTTGTTTCTTTCAATGCAATATTAGGTACTAGGATAGCATTTCTACAATCGGAATGATAGCAAGTAATTAGATATAAGTCCTAATCTTATCCCTAGAGGCTAGGCAGAAGAATACTAATCTACTACCAGCTTACTCAGAATTTTAGAAAAACCCCAATAACATTTTGCCTGACCTGCGAATCAAACCAAAGAACTCTTGTTCCGCAGTCGAAATGACGACCGCTAAACCAATGAGGTGGAATGAACTAATATACTTTAACGAAAAAGATAACATTCCGTTTATTCTTTCGTCATTGAATATAAAATAAACTATAGGCACTTTTAGTAAATCAGTAGGTGCATAAGCAGTAACATTTATGTAAATACTAGCTGACCCAGTAAACGTTATTTTGCCACATAATAGGGGTTGGTGGTGGAAGAGTGAACATTTTGGGTTATAAGTATTGTTATGCCAATTTATAAAAAAAATGCAATAAAATATTTTGTCAAAAAAAAGAAAAAAAAAACTGGCGAGGGACTTCCTTATCATCTAGGGGTGTAAAAAATAGCCTACGACCAATGATCATCCTTGCCAAATATACAAACAACATTTCATAACAATCCGTCTAGCCGTTTCGGAGGAGTTCAGCGACAAACACCATGACACGAGATTTTTATGTTCTTATATATTATTATGTCACAATTATTGTTGTTATACATAATCTGTTAAGTCCCCCACCAATTTGTTACACTTGATAAAACTAAAAATAGCCTTTTATCATTTGTCACTTGGCAACAAGCCAAATCGAGAGTTCGTTGTCATTTTGACAGCACCGTTGCCAAAACGTGATAAGAAACCCTCAAACCCCATTGAGAATGAGACTTTGCTATGGCACAATTAGAGTGGGTATTGGTTTGAGGAGAAGTTAAGACGCATTCGATGTTGGCACCTCGCCACCTGTTGCATTCAGAAGCATTTGTTTTGGTAGATTTTCTGCTTCCGCACTTAACATCTCTTTAAGCGACTACTTCGGTTTCAAAACGTTTTCCTAATTTTTAGAACATACCATAATCAACATCACTGATTGTACTAGGAAATCATACTATTATCCAGAGTAAAAACAATCCAAAGAATTATGTAGGTCAGTTATTAATAGTTTCACTGCAAACAGCACTTTGTTGTAATGCAACTGGAGTTCAAAATGCATTTTTCTATCTGAGACTAATTTCCAATAGGGAGCTTAAATGAAGTTGGAAACTAGGTCGTCCTGAGTTCACCGTCTGGCATCAGCCCAATTCATGTGAAGCTGTCCATTCATACACCCACTACGGCTTGGTAATAGTAAACTGCATTGACCTCTTCTGTCTGTCTTTCTCCCAACAATCAACAATATAGGGGTGTGGGTGGTTCTAGCCTAGCTAAATGCGAATGAAAATCTGTATTTTACACGAAACGATGGGCACCTGATCGAGGCAATGTAAACACACACTCACGCCTTTTTCCCATGGGGGTAGGCAGAAACTACAGAATACCACGCGCTACGATATACGCATACCACTTTTGCCTTGTTCATTCATACACCTTGTCATGTGACCAGTTAATCAATTACTGAGCGATCTGCATTAAATTCAATAATTTCAACAATTTTCCTGTTATATAGCGTTCTGAGGTTAGCCGACTCTCCCCCTATTATATTTTGGTGTACACGAAATTTGGGTGTAATTAATCGACTGTACCTAATCGTTCTGGGATGACATGCGTGATGGTATGTCATTTATCAAATATATAAACTTGTTGATAAAACCAATAAATCATTTTATAACAGATCCGTACTTTAGTTATTTCCCAAATAGGTTAAATTTACTCGTCCGCGAAGATTTACATACGATTGAGTGCATGCCTTTCATTCAATGCATTCCGCATACCAGTTTAGACTGAGCCAGATAACGCGGTGAGCAGACAGGCCGGCTAGACATGTACTATTCAATCGAAATGCTGTAACCACTGAGTATGGAACCAATGGAGTGCTTATGTCAGTATGTGCTGTTGTAACGACGACGGCGTTGTCTACATTTTTGTATTGGCACTGTAAGTGACTGTTTTGTTCGTACCGTATTATTATTTTTAAATTATGTCTATTCTTACTTAGTGATAGTTTAGTTATATGATTACACGCATTTCAGATTTTACCAAGTATCAATAAATATTACACGTTTAATTGGCATCAACATGTCTGAAAGATTTGCTTTGCTAACAACTCTCATTCTGGGAAAAGATGCCCAGCTGTTAGCCAGTAAATAGGTTTATTATGCTATACCTATTTATTTTTTATTAATAGATTATGTCAAAGTAAAAAGTTTTATTGTATTCAGACCAATTTTGCAAGTATTTTTAGACTATTAATAATTTTGCATTACTTGCACTAAACTTTAAGGAGCTATCAAGCCACAATGCTTACTATTCATGCAAACAAATGGATACTCCATTAGTTTAATACTCCCTGGTATTTAAGCCGTGCTTTTATCTAATGTGTTACGTCACTGACTGCAGCTTGTTTCTCTACCTAAGTGTAGCCGACCAAGTGATTCCAAGAAACTTGCAGCTATTTTCCAGAAAGCTATTTTTAGCATTTCTACTTTAGTAGCTTCTAGAATTAGCTTTTCCTTTTAAATGTAACAGAAATGTCTTTTATTGTGCTATGATACTTTAAATATATTTTTATAAAATTTAATCTCGGGTGCAAGTGCAGAGATATCGCCGTTAAGTCTCGAGTTTGAATCCAAGGCACGGTATTCTGGCTCCTATACCGAAGAAAACCTCATTAGTAAACTCAAAGTTTTAATTTGTACCCGTTTAATAGCTATAGACATTAACATATGTTTGTATGTTTATATTATATTGGTTTACAGAACAACCACAGGCACAAAAGAGGCTTAATAAAAACTTTAAAAAAATACATTATTCAGCATTTCTAGTTATTTCCACGTGCGTGTGTGTACACGCACATAAACACATAGAAAAACTCTCAAACCTCTCACAAATCACTTATGCAGAGAAATCATTACATAAAATATTATAACATAAACATTAAATAAACAAATACTTGTATATAGAATAAAATAGCCCTCTTCCTCTCCACAAAATGTTTTTCTTTTGCTGTGCCCGACAGGGTCCATGATGATCTAATTTTTAATTTAAGTCCATCTGTAAAATTACCATGGAATGCAATAAAACATTGAGTATTGAGTATCAATAATTTAAATTATTTAATTAACGACTCGATACTCAATAATAAGTTATGGCACCCTAGCAGTAGCCCAGTGGACTGTGCGGTCGAATATTTCGTTTTGAATGGGCTTTTCTAATCACATCACTTTTCGAAGTAATGTGTGCAATTTATAAATTGTTAAAATAGTGTAGGAAAACACTGTGAGAAAATCTGCTTGCTTGAGAGATTTTCTCAACTGTGTATGCAGTTTACTAACCCGCAGTGAGCTAACATGATGTGTGAATCCTGTGCCCAGCAGTGGGAGAGTACTGGACTGATGAGAGAGAGTACTAATAGAGGCTTAGAGTTTTATCTCAGAACAAACTGAACTAAAGCGACTCAATGACCCAGTTTCCCTCAAATATAGCATACTATGGCAGAAATATACATCACCGTCAAAAATAAATCGTCACATTTACATCAAGACAATGAAATTTAATATTCAAAGGCCTGAAACAATTTGCTAAAACAAAATTACACATTTTTGCAATGCAAAGTTGTGCAATAAAACCAGGCTAGAAAGGCTGGCAAATTGCTAATTTTGTCCCATTAACCATAAATAATGATCATCAGGCAAAGATTAATGAATTTAAGTTACGAAATTTAGAAAAAAAAGATGATGAACGATGCTAACTACATTTATATGAGACTAGCTGATTCCCGCGACTTCGTCCGCGTGCAAACTAACTAAAAAAATAAAAGTTTCATATTAACTTTGCACCCCCGTTTTGAAAACCATGTCGCACCTACTTTCATGCCCTTCTTGCCCCAACACCTGCACGTCGAGAGACCTTTGGTTTGCCACTGAAGGTGCCGTAAATGTGGCATCATTCTGGGCTCGTCAGATTTAAATTTGACGACATCCATGTTCCATCGACACGAAGAAGAAGAAGAAGAACCCCCGTTTTACCCCCTTAGGGGACAAATTTTCAAAAATCCTTAGCCTTCGTCATAACATCTACCTCTATGCCAAATTTCAGCCCGATCCGTCCAGTGGTTTGGGCTGTGCGTTGATAGATCACTATGTCAGTCAGTCAGTCACCTTTGAGTTATATAGGTAGATTCAAAGATTTATTGCTTACTAAGTGTACATTAAGGTGTTACATTACATTAGAAATATATTATAAACATTTAGAAATAGTGTTTATGGTAATTTATACGAAACTGAGGCTCATGAAAATAAATCTATTCTAGTTATCCGAAACCATCAAACCAATAATAATGTTAAATAAGGTCCAATTTCAAGGTCCATATTTTGACGGGATCCAATTACTTTTTCCTTTATCAAAGTGTCATTTGCAGGGTTGTCAAGCATCAAATTATCCATTCACCTTGGGGAATGTAAAGATATGTGAGGGTCCAATAAGACGGCCATTATTTCACAGACACTGAACAAAGCCATATGAGGTTATTACGGTACATAATGTGGATGTGATGTGAGAGGCCCTAGTACATAGTAATACAGTAGGTCAAGAATAGTATTAGTTAATTGTATAGCTAGTTTGTCAAATATGTTAAACTATTTTCGTACTAAACTATATGGATGTTTCGGATCTTTTATAGTGTCCAAAGTTACCACGACAAAGTCCGTGAAAACTAGTTTTATTACAATTTCTTCGTATTTGCGTAAGTGTTAGAAATTTGTAGGTATGTATACTTATTTCTTTTATATTTACAGAATAATTTAACGAATCTTATAGAATGAATATCGAATAAACGAGGGCTCATTGCGAGGGAACATTTTCTGATTGCATCACCACCAACCAATCAGGGACTTTTTTACCCACCACGTAATACGACACAAATGTCTAAAAATACCATGTTCGCTAAAAATAGACTCGCTTTTAATTTCCCATGGGTGTTGTATGTAAGAGTGTTCGAAAACGCCGCATCACATTGCCGATTTAAAACTGAGATTGGGACGTCTATCATTCCCTTTAGAGATCATTAGGAGGACCAAATTGGCAGGAGCATGCGATTGATTCAACAAATCGCTGCCTACAAAGTTTTTTTTTAAATTACTGAATGAAACTCTGATCTGTAAACTCTGTTGCAGTGTTATTTATGCAAGGAAATATTTAAAGTCCTACATATTTGACTACCTACGTCCAGCAGTGGACGAGTATAGACTGATGTTGATGATGATTTGATAATATTTAATGTAATGTATATTTGATTTTGATTTAAACTGTAACAGTAACTTTGTCGACCTAACCTACGTGATATGAGATAGCACCTTTACCTATGACAAAGTCAAACAAAAAGTTGTTGCGTGCAGAGAAATGGAGTTTAAATATTTGGGGCATTGTAAAGAGACCACGAAAAGTACGGCGTGATATTTCTCTACAAACATTATGAGCAATAATAATCATCGTTTATATTATAACAGTTTGTTGTGTTCTTCTGAGTGTAACATAATATTATTGATTGAACTTATTCTACTGTTTTATAATACACTATGTCCAATCTATGTCACATCATCCAGGAAAAGTTAAATTGGAAATTCATCATCCTTTCCATAATGTAGCAAAAGAGTTCCAGTCGTTTAATAAAATAAAATAGTTACTGAACTGACAGCAAACGGATTTCCCATGCTGTCAGAACAGTCACACCTCCAACGGGCTCTGGTAACCTTATTCACTCGCAGAAATACAACTATAGTTAAATAACAATAGTTGTATTTCTGTAAGGTGGAGGTATTTCCCTAGTCGGGCAGCTCAATTTGAGCGGGGTCTCGCTATATGCTCTCCAAAAAAGTGTTTTAAAGTAGTTTTATTTCATAGACTATAATATTCGCGTAAGTGTAAGTAAATCATATGAGTAAAACTGCCTTGTTGGTCTACTGGTAGTACAGTACGACTGCCGAGCAAGAGGTCTTGGGTTCGATTCCCAGGCCCAAGACCTCTTATTGGGTTTTTCTATGAAATCCTCATATGTTGAAAGTCTCATTCGTTAATGGCAATAGGCTAGCCCACAGAACAGATACTCTTTTATCTGTTCTGTGGGCTAGCCCCATATTACAAGGGACCTATAACATACCGGCGAAACGTGAGTATACATAAGTACACCTCTGCCTAACCCTTCGGGGACAACAGGCGTGATGGTATGTATGCTATGTAAGTAAATCAGTATTACGCACTTCAGCTGAGGAATATTTTTTTACAACTGGCAGTGTGATTAAAAACTAACATTATTGATACGGTTTTAACGGACGACGTTATCGACGCGTAAACACCGTTAAAGGTCACGAGGACTGTGTGATGGCTATAATGTACTTACATTGGTTTATACAAACAAGTACAATGTTGGAACTAGTTGTAGAAATCTTTGGTTGGAAATTATTAGAGATTCGTAGCGATGCGGGTGGCGCAGGACCAGCCGCAGACAGGGCTGTTTCCATGGCCCCGGCAATGGCATTGAACAGTGCGGTTTTTAGTCGGTAAACTCTCACGCGAAGTCCGACAGACCCCGTTGCCTCCCCAGGCGGCTGGACGGTCAGTAAAAGACATTTCCGCCCTAAATGAAAAACGGAGGATTTTTTTGAGGTAGGGCATAGCGAGATTCCTCGCTCAAATTGAGCTGCCCGACTGGGGAAGTACCTCCGCCTTACAGAATATCGCAGTGAATCAACAATAGTTGTCTTTCTGCGAGTGAGTAAGGTTACCGGAGCTCGTTGGGGAGTGACTATTCTGACAGCATGGGCATTCCATTTGCTGTCAGTTTAGTAATGCCCTATTCTTAGAAACCAAAACGGTTTCTGCACGGGTGTGCAAGGCATTGCGAGCCTTCAGGTGTTGCAAATGTCCATGGGCGGCGGTGATCACTTACCATCAGGTGAGCCGCTTGCTCGTTTGCCCCATTATCGTAATAAAAAAAGTCGTCGTAGCGATACTTGGAGGAGACCCATGTCAAGTAGTGGACGTCTAACGGTTCGATATGATGATGATGAAACGATATGATGACATAAAACCCCAAGGTTCAGCTAACGTCACTGGCGGTTGTATTGTTCTACTGAACGGGACACAGTTTGGTTAACGCAAACGGCATGTGTGTCCAAACTTTAATTAGAGCTGATTTGCGAAGCTAGCCCACTAGTTGTTCAGATTTCCTCTCAAAAGGATTAGAGCTCCTCATGCAACTTAAAATCTAACAAATACGTGATGTTCAAATAATATGTAAAATATTATTTAACAACATCACTTGTAAATCAGTTGTCACTCAAGTAATCAATCACGTGCCTTTGCTTATAAAATAAATATAAGCTTCATATTCTTTGAAATAATATAACTGCAAGTATGTTCACGCCACGCTAGTGTAAGGGTCGACACTTCGAGCGTGTTACTAACTGGACAGTTGACGTGATCGTAAAAATCTCGTCGACCTACACAAGTTGACCGGAAGCGTGCATGTACAGGCGCGCACACGTGCCCATTCGTCGCACGTCACGCTCCGTGGACACATCTGCGTATTTAATCAGCACGAACGTCCATTTTAAAAACACGATAAGTACTGTCATGGGCGAAAGTGTTATGCCATGGGTCGAACGCGTACGATAACATTATTGTGTGATTAGATTTTGTTGAGAAATTAATTGAATTATAGTTTGTTAAAATAAAGTTTATGAAATATTTATTGGCTTTGGAGTTTGACTATCTTTTGAACGTGATGAAATTATTTTAAAGTACGTTTTATACAGGCATTTAGATTTAAGAGTATTTTTTTTGTTTTTATAAATAAAAGCATTCTCTTAAAACGTTTCATCATAATCAAATCAATAATTACGGAGCACATATAACACGCGTAAATAAACTATCAAAACATTTGCAAATAACAATACCTTATTTAATACTTATATTCAAATTATAAAATCTGCTAGGCTTTACAATTCATAATATGCTGACATACTATATTTAAAATAAAACAAAAAAATACTTTGACATATATTATATGATCCAAATAAATTGCTAAATCGCCAAGCGTGGCCAGTAGAATTTACTAATGAGGCTTTACTCGAACATTTGTTAAAATGAATTTGAAGCAGTTATTTTGCGTGTGCATTCATATACCTAATAAAAAAATTGTTACATCGTTTTTTTTTTGGAAGCTAGCTTTTAATCCTAAGGTGAGAAGAGAGAAATTTTGTTACCGTGTACCATGCCCAAAAAAATTCACTATTTTTAATTATTTTGAAACGGCGCGCAGCCATTTTGAGGGAAGGAGAGGGGTAAACACAATAAATACTTTGCGAGAAATAAACGTCAAAAAACACTTAAAATTAAAAAAAAACTGGTTTATTACCTCAGTTTTACGGTTTTTATCGCGGTGTTAATTATTATCCTGATAATTCGCATCCTTTGCATCACCCACAGACATCGGCAGACTTAGGTGTTGGTTTTCTTGACGTTATAATTACTAAAAACTATCCCCCATTTTTATTGCTTGGTGTGTAATATTCTACGACCTTATATGCTTTGCATTCAGCTTACTAGCTGTAAACGTAGGACGTGAATCAAAATGCAGATGTAATAATGGCTTTAGCAGCCGAAATGTTGACGACATCATTTGTTACATTTATAGGTCTATAATAAATTGTAGTACATTTATTTGGGTTTCAGCAGTATTGGAATCAGTGGCTTCGTGGAAATGTTGAGGGGTTACCTGTATGGCTTTCTTGGAATGAAGTGTTTGAAGAGAGGAACAAAAAGTATCCGTAATAGAAACTAGGTACTTTCTTCAAATTTGTGTTTAGTATTATGATGTGTGAACCCACCCAATGCTAATTAGAATAATGATTAATTAAACATATTTTTTTCAGAGCTGTGGTAGCTTATAGGTGTGACCAGTGGACTGACATGTCAAAGGTCTTGAGGTCAAATCGAAGGCACTACTGACTTCTCGGAAGCTATGTGCGTATTTATCAGATGCTCAAACGGTGAAGGAAAACATCGTGAGGAAATCTGCAAGCTTGAGAGATTTTCTAGATGGCATATGAAGTCTATCAACTGACAGTAGGCTAGCGTGGTGGACTATAGCCTAATCCCTCTCAAATGAGAGGAGACCCGTGCCGAGCAGTGGGACAGTAATGGGTTGATGATGATGAAATATGTTTTTTTTTTATTTTGTTGCTACTCTGTAACTTTCCGCAAAACCTGCATATTATCATAACTTGAAGTGTATAAGTACTGTGCTCCTAGTAAATAATTTAATGTCTTCATACATAACTTTCATACAAAGAACACTATGATAAGATGACTGGCAGAACCAGAGAGTAATGACATAATTATTGACAGGTAATGACATACAAGATGACATGTTATTGTTCAAATGACAGATAATCATCAGCAAACAGTACACCTTTGTGTTCCAATTCTTGGAACTGAAATCATTATGAATGATTGTGAATGGGTACCGAACTGTCATCTTGAAGCTATTGATAAGTTTTTCCAGTTACAGAAATACTGGAAAGGTGATTAGCGCAGCGGGTAATGGTTTATTCGCATCCCGACAAGGGCAAATGTTTATGCGTTGAGCAAAAACGTGTGATAATGACGACTAGGCTGCCTTCTTTGGTAACGGTTTGAATCCCGGTAGTGATAAATATTTGTATACATTTATGTATTTACAAAAAAAAACTGTAATGCAAGAACCGTTTTGTATAATAATTGCCGGATAAGTTTCTTATTATTGTGATATATTATCATGCTTATATGCTTAATAAAAAAAGCTGCCTCGTTAGTCTAGTGGTCGTTCAGTGCGACTGCCGAGCAAGAGGTATTGGGTTCGATTCCCAGCTCGAGCAAAGTGTTATTGGGTTTTTCTATGAAATTCTCAGTAGCAGCTCGGAGTTTAGATTTGTGCCCGGTTAATGGCAATAGGCTCGCTCCCTATTACATGGGACCTAAAACATACCGATAAAATGTGGAAGTGTATCTCTTCTCTGCCTACCCCTGTATGGATACGGGCTTACTTACAGCTTTTGTAATCTACGCCTAATCAACTAACTACAACCAATTCAAAATGAACCCAGAAAATTCCAATTATAAATACCAAAACTAGTACAGCTAATCGATTGATATCCATAATTTTTGGTCGAGAAAGAAATATTTGTTACAAAGTTCTGTAGAAATAAATCAAACACAAACACTGGCAAGGAAAGCTACCTCCTTTAATGGCAACGAACTAAAGTACTAGACAAAAACCTTAAGGGAACTCACAACTAATATTTGAACCCTAAAAGTACTAATACAAGGTATATATTAGATTGATGGTAAAAATTCGAGTACACGATAGTAGAATGAACAAGTCAGCCTTGATACACTCACTTTTGTGTACAACTATTTTATTTATTATGAATGCTGATTTGTAGAACGCCAACGTTATTTGTGCAGCCAATGCAACCTTTAATTTCAAAGACAAAGAATTGAAAATTGCTTATCTGGAATGTATAATTGTAAATATGTAGGGCAATATTGATTGACATTTTAATATAATATAGTGTTAGGCAATTATTTTGTGGTGTTAGGCTGTTTTATTAAAGTCGATTATTGCTTGAACAGCAAATAACTTTTAAGTAACAACGTAGTAAATATATTGATGACAATCTGTAAAATAAATTGTTTACGGCATAAGCGTCTTCTTGTGTATATAGGAATTTAGCACTAATCATTATTGGCAACGCATGAACATTGTATTCAATTTCCATTGCACTGTCTTCCTGCCCTTCTTATCAGAGACCTGTTTTGCTTCTTTTATTCAATATCTAAACAAAATAAAACTACACTCCTTGGATTTTATCGTGAGATATTGATATTAAATAAAAACAAATAAATTATAAATAATATTCTTCGACATTATACACAGCAACATCTAGTCCCAAACTAAGCAGAGCTTGTACTACTAGACAATGGATATACTTATATACTTTTTTTTGTAAATACTTACATAGGAAACACCCAGACGAATATTTGTGTCGCGTTGGAATCGAACTCACTACCTCGTGATCAAACGTCCGGTATTCGTACCACTAGACCACAGAGATCGTCAAAAATAAATAAATATGTCTGGACATTATGACGAAGCGTCATCTAGTTCTGTGGTAAGCAGCGAGATTTGTGTTAGATACTAGGAGGTTGATATACTACATATTATATACTTTTTTTATGGGAGATATTGGCAGGGGGTCATAAATACTTTGCTTACTTTACCAAATATACACAACAAAATCATAAACATCGGTCAAGCCGTTTCGGAGGATTTCGATAAAAAACACACGTGATTTTCTAATCTAGAAGATTTGAAAGTTTTATTTCTAATATTCGCGTAAGTGCTAGAAATATGTAAAATAAAAAGAAATAAGAAAAAAGGAAAACATTGGGTGGAAACCTGCTTAAGAAATTTTCTCAATGGCGTGTAAAGTCAACTCGCCCCAAGATAAACTGGGCCTGAATTGTAGCCTAAAATAATATGTCCATGCCCACCAGTGGGACAATATAACAACAAAACAATTGACACACCTTTCGGAAGACATTCAAACCACATTCAAAAGTATTACACAGCCAAACAGACGAACCTAGATCTATCAACTTTGTTTTATAATACACAGTGATTCATACAAATAATAGAATCTATTGAACTATACATATATAGGTACATACATTCACCATGAATTCGTACTTACGAAGTAAAATTGTAAATATTGATTCAGATACAACAAAACGGCCATTTTTATAGCCGATAACATTGTATGGAATCTGTTTGCACAATACGTCAAATAATGTCCTGTGTTATAATAACACGGTTTTAAAATATTATTGTATACTAGCTTTTGTCCGCGGGTTCATCTACATAGAATTGTTTTTTTTTTATATTACTTATTTATTTCTATCCTCTTTAAAGAAAGTCTCGATTCCGCATACAAACTTTCACCTGGTATCTAAGAAAATTATATACTTCATACGAACTACCACTTTCGCCCTTTTAAGAGCTGATTTCTTGGACCAACACTATCCTTTGTCCTTCCCTAGGACTCAAACTATCTTCATACCAAATTTCATCTAAGTCCGTTCAGCTGTTCGTGAAGAGGTAAATATACTATATGTATAGAGGTAAGTATAGACAGACAGGCGGACAGACATACAGACACACTTTATAATAATGTATGTAAGTAGTGATTCATTGGAGATAGTCTATTGACAATTTAAAGTTATTACGTAGCTGATAAGATTAGTCATCAGTGTTGAGATTTTTGTCAAAAGCGATTCCAGAAAGTTTTTTTAAGATGAGACAGATTATCTAATGTGTGTAGATATTTCCGTGCGAACCGATTGTTGTACATCGAACCTTTTTTCCTATTAGGGGTCGGCAGAAACTACAGTCACGACAGCATTAAGTTTTTGAATCGTCCATATTATTTTGGCACTACGAACCTTTTTAAAGAAGTTCACCAATGAGGTTGATATACGTCCTTCTAAAGTATCCTTTACCTACGTTTCTACTGACGTTTAAAAACACAAGCAAGTATTGCCAAATTCCATACACCTGATAAATAACCTCACGAACATACATAGCTCCTGTACTAACAATAACGCCTAGACTAAAAGTGCTTGACAAAAACCTTAAGTCAACCCACAACTAATATTTGAAAACCTTAAAAGTATTAAAACAAGGTGCACATTAGATTGGCGATAAAAATCGTGCAAGTAGTACCGTCTAAACATCTTTTGCTTCATCTACGTTCATTAGACTCCTCAAGCATGCTCGCAACCTCACCTTATCGGAGAATCGTTGAAGCGATATTTGCGATAAGTCGTAGAATCGCTGACGCGTTTATTTCTGCGACAAATCGCAGCTAGCGCGGCCGGATCCGCGGGCAATTAGTCGCTTGAGCAAGTAGCGGTTGCAGTTTTAATATCCAATTGATGACACTGTTCTAGGAAGAGGCTTATTTATGTTGAAGTTTCTGTCAATGACATAATATGTATTTGTGAATACGCTGTACGAGGACCACATCTCTTATGATATGTCGTATCTCAATTATGCGTTTTTAGGCTTAGGCGTTTCGGGTCATATTTGTATAATCAACAGGTATCTATACATAACATAAAATATTATAACATAAACATTAAATAAACAAATACTTGTATATAGAATAAAATAGCCCTCTTCCTCTCTCCTAAAATGTTTTTACTTTGCTGTGCCCGACAGGGTCCATGATGATCTAATTTTTAATTTAAGTCCATCTGTAAAATTACCATGGAATGCAATAAAACATTGAGTATTGAGTATATGATACCGAGTTTTATCATCATCATCAACCGATTAACGATTTAATTTACTAAGTACGGGTCTACTCTAATTTAAGAAAGATTATGCTATAAGTTCGCTACGTTATTCTAAATTGAAAATATTCACATATCTATCGAGATAATCAAGCATGCAAGTTTTCTCACGATGTTTTCCTCTACCGTTTGAGCGTGTCGCATTTATCGCACATAACTTTGAAGTCAGTGGTGCGCGCCTTGATATCGAACTCAAGACCTTTGACATCACAGTCAAACTAGTCACGCCACGATCTCAAGTATAAAATAAAATGAATTGTCCTTTATTAAATTACTTAACGACCATTCAATAAATATACCTAAAATAATAATAATTCTAATCTACACTTACAGTGTAACTAAATTCAATTCTAAAGTACACACAATTTCATAAACAAAATCGTGCGTCCCCTAACAAAACCCGATCACAGCCGAGTATGTCCGAACTGTCCACGAAAGCACAGAAGGTTGACTTGGAAACCATCAAAAAAACTAATTGAGTAGCTGGATAACGAGTTGCGAAGATTATATTTGAGTTAATTAAACACACAAAGAGTTTGTAGTATAATACACAAACTTCTACCCCTTCTTGGCCTCTTTAAGGTATAATTTCTGAAAAGGATAAAATCTCATATCCTTCCCCAAAGCAAATACCAACCATACCAAAACACAGTGCCCATTAAAGTATGGACCACGGTAGGTACTATGTTGCGTCAATTCCAAAATACAGATGAGGTTGTAAAATAAAAGTGGTTTTATTACATTGAAATAGGAACTCCTTTTTGTGGATTAGTGTGAAGCTTTTGGTCGTAAATGTTTGGTGGTTATGGTGTGCCCAAGCGTTGCGTCAGCGCGGGCGCAGTGAAAGTCAGTCGACAGCTGATTGGCGGGAATTTATCTAACTCGGTGCACTGGTCGGTGCGACCGCGGCCCTTTGTGTCACTTGTGTACTCTAGTCTCTACCTACACCCATACCATCACGCCTGTCACCCTCAAAGGGTTAGGTAGAGGTCTGCTTATGTACTCACACATTTTCACCGGTATGGTTTTGGTCTTATAAAATAGTGGGCGCGCCTATTGCCGTCAACCGGGCATAAAACCAAACTCCGAGCTGCTACTGTAAATTTTATACAAAACCCAAATTATTTTGATCGATCTGGAAATCGAACCTGACCTCTTGCTCAACAGTCGCATTTACACTCTTAAGGGAGTAACTATTCTGATAGCAATTCTCTTTGCTATCAGTTCAGTGACTCCCCTATTTTAAAAAACCTTTAACGGTTTTTACAAGGTTGGCAACGCGTGAGCCACACCTCTGGTGTTGCAAACGTCAATAAACCGCGGTTACCACTTACTATCAGGCTGGCCATACAATTGTTTACCATCCTAGTGGCACATAAAAAAATACCGGTGTTGTTTAAATCATCATCCTCAACCCATTATTGTCCCACTGCTGGGCACGGGTCTCCTCTCATTTTGAGCGGGATTGGGCTATAGTCCACCACGCTAGCCTACTGCGGGTTGGCAGACTTCACATGCCATCAAGAAAATCTCTCAAACGTGCAGGTTTCCTCACGATGTTTTCCCACACCGTTTGAGCATGTGATAAATACGCGCACAACTTCCGAAAAGTCAGTGGTGCGTGCACGGGTTTAAACTCGAGACCTTTGACATGTCAGATCACTGGTAACACCACTAGGCTACATACACCAATAGGCACAGCTAAAAATTATATTAATGATTATATATTGTATCAAAGAGCCATGGCAAGTGAAGTCTCCCAACCCGCAGTAGGCTAGCGTGATGGACGATAGCCTAATCCCTCTCAAATGAGTGGAGACCCGTGCCCAGCAGTGGGACATTAATGGGTTGATGACGACGATTGAATCGAAAAATAATATTGAAAAACACGTAGTTACATAGGTAAATTAAAATGTGCGCGTATCATTGGTTTACTAACTACTAACTAGCCTTTGTGCACAACACTTTAAATGTATTGTTGATATATGTTATGTTGTATCTTTTTTTTTGTGTACAATAAAGAATTAAAGAATTAAAGAAAAAAACTAGGATGGCTGGTTTTTCTATTGGACAATTAAATTTACATAAAAAAAAAAATTAACTAATGACAGGGTTGCGACGCGGTCTGAGCTAGATACATTAATTACGGAATATAATTTGTACTAATCCAAGAACAGTATCAAAACGCGAGTTTACGTAACAAGGTAGTACAACTTAATGGCAAAGCACGAGCTGGAATTTTTGTATCGCGTTCTTCAAACATAACTGTAACATCTTTGCGTAATCTCATGACTCCACACTGTGCCGTAGCGGAGATTTCATCGGCATCGTTTAAAGTTTATGTTGTGAGCTATTATTTTCAATATTCAGACCCTGTTGGTCCTCATATTCACAACCTCCGTAATGTCTTGCGGTCACTTGCGGGCTGCAAAATAATCATTGGCGCTGACGTTAACGCGTCATCACCACTCTGGTATGGCAAGGTTCGGTCCACGGACTCTGAGCGGCGCCACGCCGTTGAGGATTTCATCGCTGAGATGAACCTATCAGTTCACAATACTCCCGATGCACCACCTACTTATTAACCAATGATACTATTGGTTTAGTGGAGTTGCTCACAAGCTATGTTTAGTAATTAACAAGTGCAATTACATATGTGGAACAAACATCAAAATTAAATCACGTGTAGGTACACTAATAGTTACCACAGAAATTGAATGATTGACAAACTAGATACGTTGTAATAAACCTTCTCGGGCAAAATATTGATCAACTGCGGACACCACGGGCAAAGTGACTCAACTTAAGCCATCATCATGCCTGTCATCCCCTAAAAGTTAGGAAGAGGTGTACTAATGTACACCCACGTTTCGCCGGTATGTTTTAGGTCCCATGTAATAGGTGGCGAGCCTATTGTCATACTTAAACCATCTTGATCAATTTTGGGTCATTCTAAGCCTATCCGGTGTAATATGGGCCATCTTGGGATCGCCCTGGACCTATTTGGTCAAATCTGACAAAGGCAACCAGTTAGCAGGTTGAGTTTGGTTTAGTGAGTTAGTAGACTTTGGTTTAGTGGTTGCAAACGCAACTGTTAAGCTATAGTTTATATTTGAAATCCTCAGTAGCAGTTCGGACTTTAGATTTGTGCCTGGTATAATAGCTGTAGGCTCGTCCCCCAATATATGGGACTTGAAAACATTCACAGAAAAATTGTGGTACATCAATACACTTCTGCTTAACTTTCAGGGATACAGGATACACATGCGTGATGGCAAGAGAAATTGAAAGAAAATCCAAGCATGTTAAATATCATTAAACAAACAAACGTCAGTGTATCTTCAAAGATTTCTAAGCATTACATACAAAAAAAACCGTTTACAAGAGCATTTGTAAATAATTTTATACATACATTCATAGCTATCGAACGAATTACCGGAGCGATAATATGCGTGCGGGAATCGATTAACAATACGCGGCGTGCATCAAAATACAATAATTAGTAATTTTCTACACTGACCGTATTCAATTTATAGATTTTAATTTTAAAATAATCTCTAATTTAATGTCTTACTTTACGTAAATTATAGATGTAATGAAGGTGTAATAAGGAAGGTACTTTGAACGACATTTGCAGGTAAAGTTTATATCAACTCAACATTTAACTACTATATATATTTCTCTCTGATGCCTTGTCACCCAGATCTCTTCTCAATGTGAGAAGGAATAAGACCCAGTCCATCACATCAGCCTATTACGGGTTGACTGATTTCACTCGCCATCGACGATATCTATCAAGCTGAATGTTTGATTTCCTCACTATCTTTTCTTTCACCGTTAAAGCAAGTAACAAAACGACATAAAACGTCAAAAATTCAGTGGTTTGGGGATCAGATTCCAGACCTACCTATAGTTTTACTTTAAAACGAACACGCAAAGTTATTAACTACGTTAGTTACTATGGCAAACGCAACAAAATCACATTTTACAAATCAATATTTCTAAAGTGGCGTATTAAGGGATAATGTGATGAAGTTTTACACATTAAAAAGAAAAAGAACCCTCAGTATAACGTGTTTAATTACATTCTCCTTTGTAATTACATATTTAAAAGCCTATTTGCATAAACAGTGCCAACTTACATATCGCCGCGAAATATTCAACAGGTGTTCCAAAAAACGTACGTGATAAGATACTGACGCCTACGCTGGCATCCGGCCTCTCTTGAACACTTAAGCGAAATGACGAACTGTCATTATGTCTGTGTGAATGGAATACATACGCTTGGCTTTCAATAGGTAGGCAGATACTGTAGATTTTCAGTCCATTTTCCTGCTACGATTCTGGTAAATCCATTTTGCTTCATTTATATTCATCTAACTCATGCAGGTTGCTCTCAACATTTGCAATTTGATAGCTAATTGTTAATAAGGGTTTAAAAAACCACTCAAGACTAAGTGGTCTCGGCAAAAAAAGCTTTGAGATCATAGAATGAAATAAGAGATGAGATGGAGTGAGTAGTCGCGATGTAAGTGTAAGTGTAATTCCGGAATAAGACGAAGAAGAAGTAAAAATAATACTAAAGCAAAGCAACAACGCAGAATAATATGAAGAAACTATAAAGGAATAACAGGAAGCTATTATTACAGGACTAAATGTATTTCATATCGACAAAACTAGTCTAGTTACTGAATAAGGAACGGAATTGTACATATAATGTATAAACAATACCTATTGCGCTTATACAAACTACAAACAAAACTTCAAACAAGTATTGTTATATCCCACAGAAGTATTGATTTAGGTCCAGCTCGATATCAGCCATATTGGCACTTAGCAATTGCGCTGTTATAACACAACACACGCACTAACCAAGCATAAACGCTAACGTTTTATCTGAGTGATAATCTGTTATCTTATACACGCGATTTTAGTTTAGTTTTACCGTGTAACAATATGTACAAATAACATGCTTAAAGGATTTTCTGGACAGCTTAAGAAGGCTGTAGTCCTCAAAAGACCAGTGTAGTAGATTATAGCTTCGCCCCTTACAGTATGAGTGAAGACTTTTTCCCAGTTTTGTGACACTAATAATAGATTGACAATGGAATAAAGCCACTTTTTTCAAGGTTTTTAATAAAAACAGAATAGATGCGAATTATTTTGACCATAGATGCTGTAAACCATTTATAATATCAATTAATAATATCAGTATCATCTGGACTAGGTTATCACGTTAGCCTAGAGTATTGGGATTCCATCAGGAAAATCTGTTCGACATGGAGGTTTCCTCTGCCGTTAGTATCAATATACCGCGATTAAATCCATAAAAAGTAGTTTAATTACAATGTATTTACATTCTCGTAAGTATAAGAAATTAGAACAGACTGATGATGAACAGACTTTGCGAACAGACCAACAGTCAAGTTAAATTCTAAAATTAATAATCGAAGAATTATCTACTCTTATAATGACAGCGGAAGTACTTGAACCTATCACTTAACTGATGTCAGTCGCATGTCAAACATAGCTTATCTACATCGAATAAAGCAATTTTTGCATTACCCACAATTATAATTCTGTACGAATGAATGAATGACTGTTTGCTGAATGTTTTTGTAATTCATCATCATTGGGTAAGTTGTTCAATTCACCTTCATATGTTCTAGCCTTTTTAGAAATCATCTTATGCACCGGAAAACGCAGCGTAGGACGACTTTCTATGAGATGAACGTACGACCTGCTAAAGGTCTTTTGGAAGTTTTTGGATGCGGGCTTCGCTGTGGAAATTTAGAGGTCTTTGTCCAAATTTAGACGTCCTTAGTTCTAAGACCTTCTGATAATTTCCCAACTGACTTCTGCCAATTCGAACCTTATAAGGTATTTCGTAAATTATGGGTTTAATAGCATCAAGAATCCTAATTTCTTAACATATTTAAAGTATTATAACAAACACAAATACACTTATATACATATAAATATTTGATCTTGCGAGAATTGCAACTACTCACTTGGCACTGAAGACATTAATTAAACCATTGGACCGATCGTACCGTAAATATAGGTAGAAACAGTCTTCCCAAGTTATCATCCAAACGCGGATGTTTTGATGCACCCACGGATCAATATTTACTCCTTAACTGTTCTACTTAAATTCGTTAATAGCTCTTATATTAACCTCATTACTTCTTATCGCATGACTTAATAATACACATTATTTTTCCATTCGAAACACTTCTATCTTTATGTTATATTTCCTTTATAAATGCAGGTTGATGTTTGGATGACAGCGCGATAGGTTTATTGGCTGAACGATCAGCTACGATCTGTATACGATCCAAATTGCATGGGGTACATGTTTGTGGCGATCCTTGGGGGAGACCTGTGTCCAGCAGTGAGCGTCTAACGGTATATAAGATGATGATGTTGATGATATGTTGTTCCACGTCTGGGCAAGTCCCTATGCGATAAAATTGTTACGAATTCTGGCTCTAGGAAAATGGGTTTACTGTGTACCTTACCAATATATCATTACGCCTTACTACTACCCGTAGAGGTAGGTAAAAGAGTCCTAAAGTACCTTTTGCAATTGGCTCTTAAGTTTTTAAATTTATAGGAGGCAAGCGATTATCCGGACACAAATCCAAACTCCGATTTGCTGCTGAGAATTTTATATAAATATTTTTGTCAGTCCTTAGATCTAAGAATCGAACTGAAAACCCAAATACCTTACTTTCAGCAGCGGCATTTGCGACTAATGAGTTAGTTTATTGATACGTAATGTTGGAATTTTATTGTGACTGAATGGTCAGTAATAGCTAGCGCGACACTAATCAGGCATGCCAAGGTTATACTCTAGTAGATTAGAACAATTACTTCGAACTTTTAATATAAAACAACATTTATATGGATTTTATCTCAGTATATCATACATAGGCTTTCAAACGACTTCACAAGAATAAGTTGTTGTGTATTTTATATGTATGTTTATAATATATCTTCCTCATTTGATGTCTAATTGTAACAATTATTTATTTTGTGTCTAATTCAGTATCATCATCATCAACCCATTAATGTCCCACTGCTGGGCACGGGTCTCCTCTCAATTTAGAGGGATTAGGCTATAGTCCACCACGCTAGCCTACTGCGGGTTAGCAGACTTCATATGCCATCGTGATAAATCTCTCAAGCATGTAGGTTTCTTCACGATGTTGTCCTTCACCGTTTGAGCTTGTGATAAATACGCACATAACTTACGAAAAGTCAGTGGTGCGTGTCTTAGGTTCGAACTCGAGACCTTAGACGTCTCAGTCCACTGGTCACACCACTAGGCTACCACAGCTGTAATTCAGTATAGGTCTAAGTAATTCCCATATTAGTTTAATTGGTATTGGGCCATATTATAGGCCCATAGACTTCAAAGATATACCATAGATTTTTACTTGATGGTAGTTTGTAGTTAGGATTTGTGTCTCATTATTAACTTGCTGTTCACAGATTATTTGTCGTTCCTTGGAAACAGCTCTGCCTATCCCTTCGAGGCAAGCGAGCGTGATGGTATGTAGTACCGGATGCCACAATACGTTCGATACTCAACGCGAAACAAATTCGCTTTTATAACAAATGTTGTATTACAATTCATACATATAATAAATAATTAACATGATAATAACTATTTTAACTACTGTGAAAGGTTATATAAATAATTAAGCTTCTAGGAATTTCAAACTTGAAGGAAATTATGGCCGGTTCGTATTATATCGCTTCCTCATTTGTTTAAATAAAAATACTTATAAGTTATTTTAATTTTACTAAAGTAATATTTAACTAAATACCTAGCTGTTAATTTTACTAAAAACTTTCGTGAAAGCGACGCCGAAGATTGACCTTTGTGGACTAGGGGAGGCCTACGTCCAGCAGTGGACGAATATAGGCTGATGATGATGATGATGAAGAAGACCACGACGACCTGATAAACGCAGCTGTAGTGCATCTTACCGTGCTCTCCTAGGCACAAAGGGGTGTTTTTTTTAGATTGCCCAACCAAAGACTGACCTCAATAGGTACTGCTTAACCTTACTGGTATCGACTGATTAATTATGATCAGTGTAGTTATTATAAAAGAATACAGAATGATAATGGGATATCATCAGAACCTATAAAATATCTATTGCATAAATAATACTCAATTGATCATATAATATTGTTTTCTTAAGAAACCAATAAAACAAACACTGAGAATGTCTCTTTTTAATTCTAGATATTTCCATATACTTATATAAAGTGAATCTGAGTCGAGTCTTTAGTGGTCTTTTGAGAAATAATTATCCAACCTATCCTCAATGTTTCATCATTTTGCTGAAGACCACACGGACAGTGCTATGTGCCAAGATATTCTATATTCAAGCGTATATATTTGCAGGATCAGCAGAGAACCGACAAGGAATGTCAAGAGTACGCCGTCGACTTGACATGCGATCTATCTACGTCACTCGGTATTAAATATCTATGCGATAAATGGTTTTACGTTACCTGTCAACAATTCAGGGTATTACCCGCGTTCAGTGTTACAAGCTTGCAAAATATTCTGTATTATTAAATTGGCTACACATTATATTTTTTTGTTGTATTACTAATAGGTATACATGTATTTTTATAGTATTTACAGAATTCCAAAAGGTAGGTAAAAATATTTTATATTTGACAATATAATTGACGAACCGATTGGCGTAACGGTATTAAAGGCTGCTTTTTGTGATAAGGGTCCCGTATTCGAATCTCGTACCTGAGTTATTTCTATGTATAATATGTATATATTTACAAAAATAAAGTCTATGTAGTGTAAAAAGTGTTCGAAATATAAGCCTCGTTGCTTAGCTTGAAACTAGATGGCGTTGTGACAAAATTTCCAGATATTATTTAATACAAAAATGCAAATACATATAAAAAGCAAAACGTTAATTTAATTATCCGTGTTATTAATATTAAAAGTTGAACAAATTGTTATTTAAAATGAAAATAATTATCTAATCCCATTTTTACATACAACACATTTAAAATATCGCAATAATTCGTGGCCAAGCGAAACCAGTCTCACATGGGCTATAAAGAAAGCCGATAACAGCCAAAGGCTTTAAAGTCGGTGATAAAGTCGTTTAGCCGTGATAACTGCAACGATGGGCGTTGTAAATTTTAGACCCTTTGGGACCCAGAGGGGACGACAGAAATAAATACGGATAAGGATGAAATGAGAAATACCATTCTTGAACTTTTAGAGTGTTTTTTGCAGTTCAATGACCTTACGAAAACGTTAATCATTTTTAAACTAAAAAAACTAAACTAAAGAAACTTGAGACTTTCGGTACGATTTTTAAGTTGGTGGTAATAACATTAAATATTCTAAGTTTACAAATATTAGAAATATATTTAATACTAGCTGACGCAGCTAACGTTGTTTTGCCACATTATAGGGGTTGGTGAAAATTTTGGCTATAAGTTTTTTTAAATTCCAAATCATAAAAGAATACAAAAAAAAATATTTTTGAAAAAAAAAATATTCCTCGATTTTTTTTTTTTTTATGGTGATAAGGGGGCAAACGTTCAGGTGGCTCACCTGGTAAGTGATCACCGCCGCCCATAGACATTTGCAATACCGGAAGGCTTGCATATACGTTGCCAACCCCTGCAGAAACGGTCTCGGTTTCTAAAAATAGGGAATTACTACACTGACAGCCGTTTGCTGTCAGAATAGTCACTCCCCAACGAGCTCTGGTAACCTTACTCACGCACAGAAATACCACTATTCATGATTCACTGCGGTCTTCTGTAAGGCAGAGGTACTTCCCCAGTCGGGCAGCTCGGTTTGAGCGAAGAATCTCACTATGCCCTACCTCTCAATAATCTTCTCTTAATAATCCGTCCAGCCCTTTCGGAGGAGTTCAGCGACAAACACTGTGACACGAGAGTTTTATATCTTAGTATGTACCTTACTAATATTAAAAAAAAATACAAAAATAGAACAACTCTAGTTTGACAGGCATTCAGCACAGAGAACTACCAAGTTACTCACTCGGTTATGCTCTCCACAAAATGCCTTACAAACGGAGACAAAATATCCTCAGCCACTGCTTTCAGAATGCTATTGCTAGTGGCCCGGGCTCTAGCCACCAAAGATAAATAAATAAATATTCTGCGACATTTTACACAGCACCATCTAGTCCCAAGCTAAGCAGAGCTTATACTATGGGTACCAGACAATGGATATAATACTTATATACTTATTTTTTTGTAAATACGTACGTATAATACATATGAAACACCCAGACGAACACAAACACTTGTATTCATCACATAAATAGTTCCGTGGGAATCGAACCCACTACCTCGTGATCAGCAGTCCGGTACTCGAACCACTAGACCACTGAGGTCGTCAAAGATGTTCTTTTCTTTCGAACGATCACATATACGCCGTCAGTTCGATGTTGTGTAAACATCTCTGATGCACTACAGAACCAGGGCAACCCCAAAACCGTTATCTAGCCCGAGAAATTACAAAAAAAACCTCTAGACTCAAGGATTAGGTACAGGTTTACGTCGCGTTGGCTTGGTATTGCCAGCATTAAATAGGGTTGCCACTCAGTCGAGCCGTCTGCGTGTTCAAAACGAGATACTGTATTACATTATATATCATATCTATTATAATCCAATGTATAATTTATTACCAAAACATTGGACAGTTAAAGAATAGAATGATATTAAGTGGGTTAATACATTGTATTTAGTTTTCTCACGTCGTCGATGACTACATAACGCGTAGTGTTATAATAGTTGTATCCGGCTTGCAAATGAAGATGTCAGTGAGGTGACTGGTCGAAGAAACACGTCTTTATTTATCACTAGGTTAAGGAAAACTTCATTGGAGAACCTGCATGCGTGAGAGATGTTCTCAATGGCATCCGAACCCTGTTTACCTGTCTACGGAAAGGGTGCTGAATAATAAGGTTCAAAAAGGTTGATGGTATTCGGTCTTTTTTCTTTATTGCTGTGAGGGGGCAAACGAGCAGGCGGCTCACCTGATGGTAAGTGATCACCGCCGCCCATGGACATTTGCAACACCTGAAGGCTTGCAAATGCGTTGCACAACCCTGCAGAAATCGTTACAATTGAAATTATCTCATATTATACTCTAATGGAATATGAACTACTTTTTACTCACTGCACCTCTGCCTATGACCCTTTGGAGATAGGCGTGAAAGTATTTTATACAACAAGAGGCGTATTATAATTTTAGAGGGGTATATCTGCTGTCTGTATTGCTGCTACGGTGTGTCGGTCTTGCATCGTAGCTCCTAAAAGGTAGAACCGTTTAGTTTTTTGTTTCAAAGGTGGCTTTGATCGAAAGTTTCTTTGGCTTTAATAAAAAAAAATACCATTCTCAGCCATTGGAAGATTATTGGGTCCGCCTGGTTTTAATTAATTTTTTGCTTTATTTCGAATAACTCAAAAAAAAAACAGAACAAAATACTGTATTTTTAATAACCTTACCAATAACGATTGGACGATTATTTTATATTGCTTTGAATTTAAGTTTGTAAGTTCAGCTCACGACTTCAACCTTTAAAGTTAGTTGGATCTAGTACGAGCGTTCCCGATACACAGTGCGCTTTGTAGTCGAGCGACTTCGAAGTCTTCGAACTGACTCAGAATATCAGATATACACGTAATATCTATGCATCGAGAGTTGAGTCTGAGCACGAAGAAATTTTTAAGTTTTAACTTTATAATCAAAATTAAATTCTTATTAAGTATAAATTTATGCGAAAATATAATGGCTTTTTATAATTACGCGTATAAAACTTTAATAAAGCTTTTACCCATCCCAAGCTCGACCTCGTAAGATAAAGCTTAATTTTACAAGTCAACTGATTAGTATTGTAGCCACGAACCTATTAAGGCAATAATCAAAGCACAATATCATTCAACAATCCCTTCATTATTACTAACTTGAATCCATAGATAAAGCAGACTTTCTCATAAATACAAACATAAATCCAATTACACACATCATCAGTGTATCCAAACAAACAAGGATAAAAGAAAGGAGAAGAATGATTTTCCGATCTTCCCTCTCTGTCGTACACACACATAATTGGCCGGACGTTAATCAGCCAGGAGCAGACAAGTAAGCTGATTCAAATAATTAGTTCTGATGTACCGATAGCAAGTTAATAATAACACGATCAACAGCTAGACACCACATTATCCGTTCCAACATCCGTTGTTACACTATCATTATTTTAAGTAGTGTTGCCTTTTTGCCAAGTGAAGTCGCTCTGAAGTGAAGCGACTCTTTAAAATGGTCAGATGTATTTAGTATGTATACAGTCTGCTGTATGCTCTCTCAATCAAACCCTCTGGGGTTCAAAACTACCTCCGCCTTACAGAAGACCGCAGTGAAACAGTAATGGTTGTGTTTCCACGAGTGAGTATGATTGCAAGAGCTTGTTAAGGGAGTTACCATTCTGACAGCATGGTTATTCTATTAGCTGTCCATGCCTCCCCTATTTTAAGAAACCTAAAATGCTCCCTATTTTTGAGATTCATAAAAAATGGGGAATGAAAAAGTTTTAACAGCACAGCCTATCGCTGTCCACTGCTGGACATAGGAGAGTAAATTGATATATGTGATTATTTCCTAGAATTAAATAAATAACGCAAGTATATGTTATGTATATGTATAGTCGTATATGTTAATCTCTAAGACTCAAAGAAAGATTCAACAGCAAATATTGACAGGAATGAGATGAGACAGTAAAGACTCAAAGTATTCAAAGTTGAATTTACCACTGTACTGTAGAAACAATGAACAGAAACAAATAGATATTTGAAAAGTAACATGTAGATTAAATGTTTATGCAAGTCTGCGTAACTCACATATCGTGGTGTATGTCACAATAGATTCTGTCTCTGATGCTTAACCAAAAACTGGTGAAGAAGGAAGAAAATTGCTTGGCCATTTCTTTAGTCCTGAATGGCTTCATCAAATATAGGAAAACTAGAGCTATTGTAATGAGCCAGTTACACAGAAACCTCTCTGCAAAGAAGATTATCTCGGTCACGTTATACATACATATGGTCACGCCTGTCGTCCCTGAAGGGTTAGGCAGAGGTGTACTAATACACACCTACATTTTGCCAGTATGTTTAGGTCCCATGTGATAGGGGGCGAGCCTATAGCCATCAACCGGGCAACAGCCATCAAATCAAATTGAATCATAACTCCGAGCTGCTACAGAGAATTTCTTAAAAGAACTTAATAAGACTTTGCTCGATCTGGGAATGGAATCGAAGACCACTCACACAGTCACTGGACTGACAAGGCAGTTACTACGGCTGTTGTAATGAGCCAGTTACACAGAAACCTCTCTGCAAAGAAGATTAGCTCGTCACGTTTTAGTAACAAGATTATACATAATCTACGGCATGTCATACGGAGATAAATTGTGCGCTCGCAAATGTAATGGCATGGCGTCATTGATTACACGTGCGTTTTTGTTCACGTTCAGACCATATTTTTTTGTCAACGCTAATTGTTTTCACGCTTCCATCTGTCAGACAAAAAGAGCAGACGTCAGGACGTTAAAATATCTGTGCAGATAACTGTGATGCTCTAGTGGTGTGACCAGTTTTCTGTAAATTAAAAGCTCACAAGTTTGGTCCCAAGACGCACCACAAGCGTTGCGAAGTTACGTGCGTATGTAGCACATGCTCAAACGGTGAAGAAAAATATTGTGTGGATGCTTGCATACCTGAGAGATTTCGAGATAGTGGTCGACTATAGCGTAATCTTTCTCAAAATCAGAGGAGACCCCTCCCTACCCAGTAAAAGGACAGTAAATGATGATTGAAGAAAACATGTACTGCTTGAAATTCATAAAGCAAACTTAACAACGGAAAACTAAGATAAATAAATCAAGCAATTGCAGATGCAAGAACTGAAGAACCTATAAGACAGGGTAGGTATTATTGATAATCAAAGAAAACAATGTAAAATGAAAACTAAGTCAGTAAATGTCCATACATATGGATGCCACGCAAGTAAATCTCCCAGAATATGAATTGTGACTGCTTCTGCTACTGTACGAATGATCTTATAATTGCAGATTTACATTATATTCTTGCCATATGACGACATAATTGGTAGTTTCCAAGATTAATTTAAAATTCTTTTTGTAAAACGTGTTAAATAAAAATAGAACAATCGGCAATCACATAGAATAATAATAAAGTTTTTGTGTGTGTGTTTTTCTAAGCCATTATATACCCTAGTAGTGTGATCAGTGGTATATGAAGTCAAATGTCCTAAATTATGTGCGTATTTATCAGATGCTCAAACGGGGATGAAAAACATCGTAAGGAGGTGACCCGTGCCCAGCGGTGGCACAATAATTGAGTTGACGATATAAACTTTATAACAATAAAATGAAAATTTTCATCATGTTTAATTTTTACTTATTTTTTAATCTTGTCTTCGTCATAGCTTTTTGCTTTATCTGTTATTTTTTCATCTCACGCTATTCCAGGTCTGTAATCTTATTTCGTTTCTTCATAGAAATTGTCTGTTTCTCATTTTGGGCCGGCTGTCAATACGAATAAATGAATTCCTGAACGTCCATAAGTAACTTTATCCACGGTTACTAGAATTGAAAGGACCGTATCTATATTTCGATTATTTTTTTAATAACATATTCTAATATATTCACTAGGAAAATCTTAGAATACGGAACTAAAACGCCACTAAACAATCTAATCGAACAATTTGTGAACATAATATTACAATAAATCTCATATTTTATTAACAAAAAACCACTATCACTAAAATATTATGTTCCCATTTTGTCAAGACAACCTAACCACCATGTCTTTACTAATACTTTCATTTCATACATCACTATTATCAAAGTAAGATTAAATATTTTTCACAGTAGGTATAAATAGTCCAGTTTCTGTATATCGTTCGCTTTCGATCCGTATTATAATCGATTCATTCGTTCCACACCGGCCTATCGTAATCATGAAAGTTTAATTGTACTCGTCACCGTTTAGAAGATACAGAATTGGAAGCAATTTTTATTAGGCATTTTAAACGATAACATGGTAAAAAATAACCACCAACCAAGCACTTGTTGTCACTTGCAAAGAAAATTGTTCCAGCTAATTTCGCTACTGTGTAGTTTTAAGAATGAAAAAACCATTTGCCGTGTGAACTGACGTAGATTTAACATCATCGTCAGTTCATTAGCGGTTAAAAACAAACAAAGAATGTTAAGCAATTAATAATAAATTTCGTAAGTTGCCAAAGTTCAAGTTCAATGAGGAAAGTATCAAAATCGAGACACGTTTCAACTATTTTTCTTTTGCTTGCGTCAGTTTTTATTGGGGTAGAGGAAACGCAGCTGATTTATTGGCGTATTCTATTTCTTGCGTGTGTTATGATTTTGACCAACACGTTAGACCTAGCTCCGTGATTTGCTTCAGAAGCATTTTTATTACTTTCCACCTTAGTATATTGAGACAGAATTCCATTAATCCTAATCACATACATCTAAGTTTTCCTTTCGATTTTCTCTAGTTTGCCAAAACAATGAGCTTTTTCCTTATTTTGAGGGTAGTTTTTCTAAGAGGATTAGATCTTTCTAGAGAGTCCTGCTGTTTCTAACCAGGAACATTATCGTGGAATTAAATGGTTTTCACTAGGATACATAAGGAGTTCCGATATTTGAATAAGATGCGCGATGGAAGCTAGGTATGTGAAAATTATCTCGCATCATTGCATGTGGCATAAGTAAATGTAATTTTCAGTAACAATCTGCTGGCATCAAGGCAATTAGACGCAGTATTTATTTCTGGTGCCAAAATAAAATGGGGGAACAATTCATTGGATGCCGAAACAAACATGAATCGGCGATGCCGCAATTCGCCACGAATCAACAAGTGCAAGACGCATCAACAACATCTCCCGGCGGTAAACAAAGAAAAGCAAGCAAGCCATGGAATTTGTTCGAGACAGAGGCAACGATCGTGAAAACTGGGCCGGACATGTGTGCCTCGGCCGTGACCGCTTTACAATCACTTTTCAATTAATAAAGAACAAGCAAGCACCTGCAGAATGCAACAGATTCTATCACTCGCAACAAACAAGCAATACGCACGCGTTTGATGCCGCTCCAAAATAAATCCGGACCGCACTTTCACAGGTAAGTTAGTGTGTTTTGTTTACGTACTTTTAGGGGTATAACACAGGGCACAGGTACACAGGGTAGCACGACTCGAGTCGCGGACGTTAGCGCGCTGCACGACGTGCGTGTGTATCGCGCGGCGGACGGCGCGGCACTGGCCAGTGGTGGCGGCGCGAGGCACTACGACTCAACGCTCGGCGAACGGCAATTCGCAACTCGAAATACCTACGTAACGTAACTTAACTCCATAATATTTTATAGTTTCGTAATCGTGTTACTCGATTACTGTGCGCCGTTCGCGTCTAATCGATGTCACGATTTCGGGAGCGGTCCTTGGGACCGAGAGAATCGAAACTCACATGCATTCCAAGTTTGCTAAATGCAAGCCTGTAGGAAAGGTCAAAGTGTGCGGTTTGCTATGTATATTTCAGAGTGTATACGTTCGCCCTCCCACGTAGCGTGCGTAGGAGAAGCGGGAAAAAGTTTCAATCGTAATTGCTGGACTCATTATACCTATTTTCATCAATTCATTTCTGGATTATTTGCACTGTTTAGCGAGCGATAAAGTTTTAATGCTTGAGTAAATATCATGCTGTGGAATGATACCAGTAAACATATTTCCCAGTTTGTGGAAACTTCACGACTGATTTGCGTTACGTCCTTGCCGACGCGACAGTAAACGGCAGATGAATATTCAGAGGGCTGGTAATGAGCAGTCGCTCCATATTTCACTCGTCTGGATGACTCCTGTCCAATATATCCTTGCTCTGATTGAGATTAATTGAATAATAATGAGAGACTTTGGGAATTCAGGGCACTACCGAATCGTTTAGCAGGAAACACTTTGTAGAAAAGGACGAATAAAGACACAACATTAGACGACTTAATATTTTTTGTTGAAGCTTATTCCGACCACAATTTTCCATACATAGATATAAAAACCACATGATCTGTTACGTCAGGTCAAGGAAACAACTTTTTTCCAGAATCGGTTCAATTTCTACAGCCAGTACTTTTCCACTGATCGATACCTTCAAGAGCAAAAATGACGTAACACAAAGTAATATTGTATTAATTTCTTCTTCACTTACGCGAATATTAGACATTGAAATAAGACTACTTTTTACGGATTTTATCGCGGTATATTTTTGATATTTTTTTAATCCGACGTTTCGGATCCTTAACAGATCAGGGTCTGCCCGTGACTATGGATGCTGTAAAGGATCCGAAACGTCGGGTTAAAATAATATCAATAATATACCGCGATAAAATCCGTGCAAAGTAATGCATTAGAAAATAAAATTTTACATAAAAAGGATCAATTATTATCAAGTGGGACCTCTCAAGTATTTGAATTTCTACAGTTATATTATTCGTATAACGACTTCAAATTGGCCATTACAATACGCCGTTGAGAGATTATGGGCCTTTTTTTTAGTGCGGAAAAACCCTTTACGGACCGTCCCATCGCCTGGGGAGGCGACAGGGTGTGTCGGACTCCACCTAAGCGTTTACCGACTAAAAACCGCACCCGTCAACGCCAACGACCCTATTGCTGAGGCCATGGGATTCGCAGAAGCATGCCCCTCAACAGAGATTTTAGGCCTACTGCCCAAAAAGGTTTGTATGTCAACAACTACGGTTTTAATAATCTCTTGCCTCATTAGTTCCTCTTGCACTTCTTTTATTTAATCGCCGACAGCAGCAAAGTAATGTCTATGTCTGCCTCTTTGTAGAATATTTGTCAATGAGTATGAATGATGATTGATTAAGTGACCACGCTTACCAGAATAGGCATAAGTCCAAGACTAACTTCTAGGAAAAACAACCCATTAAACTAAAGTGTGCAAGTTAATGTTCCTGTATTTATATTTTGATCTATGACGTATTGAAATATGTTTAACGTTTAAAGTTTCTTGATATTATTTAATCCCCACATGTTTGAACCGTCCATGCGTCCATGGCCACAGACATACTGGTTAATCGTTGTTTATCTTTTATCAGAGTTTATTAATATGAGACACCTTTGACGAAATTCCTATGATCAAATTTATAATATTAATGAGTATAAAACAATCGTCCCTTAATGGCTTTAACCATCAAAATTACTGCGTTTCTTGTCACGGCCTTTTTCGGTACCACTACAGAATGTTCGTCCCACGCAAAAAGCTGTTCATTCAGGCTTGATATAACGCTTGTTGATAATAGGTCGACATTTCATTAATGTCCTTCAATATTTATATCGGAATTTACCTCATACATTCCTAATTGCGGTAAAAGAGTACAACAGCTGTATTATAGTTACTACGTTTTGTTTGTCATTCGATAGTGATTAATTATTGGATGTGATTTTGATTTCACTTTTCCAATGAAATGTTATTTGTCATGATGAATGTAGTTCGTCAGTGGACAACCTTTTACGTACATTTAAGTTCCAATTAAATGTAACCTGTATAAATGTGGTGATATCAATGTTATTTTAAATATCATCATCGACCCAATTAATGATCCACCACGCTTTCGAATTGGACATTGGACTGTGATTGGTCCTGATTTTGATCCCAAGACACCACTGACTTTTCCAAAGTTACGTGCATATTTCTCACATGCTCAAATAGTAAAGAACAACATCGTGAGGACACCTGCATGCCTGAGAGATTCTCTGGATGGCATATTGAGTTTACCAACCCGCATTAACCGTATTGAACTAATCCTAATCTCTCTCAACTCTCTCAGAATGGGAGAAGACCCGTGCCCAGCAGTGGGATAATATTGGATTGATGATGAAGTAAGTAAGTACTCCACCCTAACTTATATTACTTAGCCTTCGCTTTCAGCATTCGCAGATCCGTTTTAGGGAGAACATTAACCTAGCAAGGAGGCATAAAAGTTTATTGTATAATTAAGTGTCGGCGACATGTGTACGCGTCGAGTGCTGTGACTTTGTACTGGGATATGAGCTATTGTTGGGTTTTCTTAAGTATGATGTGATTGGTATTTCCAGTACACATAGCACTTCTTGACAGCGTATCTGTGTAGTAAGGTAAGCGACTGATTCTAGATTCAGGTTCCCGCTTCAAATACCACACGGGACTATTTAACTGACTCCATTTTGTATGATTTTGTAGGCTCTGATAATGTGTGTTATTTTAGATAATTATAATAAAATACAACATCCGAGGTGGGAGAAATATTATTTCAGTAGCTTTTTTTAATTTTCGATTCTTTACATACTTAGATATTAAGTATTGATATCAGAGCCTAGAATATATCGTTAGTAATTATAAACTAAATAAAAAATAATATAATAACCTACATATTAGTTTAAGTGTGTCCTTTATTTAAAGTACCTACAGCTGGAATTATGAAGAAAGTAAGATGACCAAAATTTCAAAAGCTATCTTATTTGTTTCTGTATATAGCTATAACAACTGACATATTGGCTTCAACTTTGGACATAATTAAAAAGTACAATCGCTTTATATTAACTTCTGGCGTAGGTGTACTATACACCCACGATACACCTAGAACATTCTATAACAACTTTGTAATATTACAGAGTGACTAGTAGTGGGGGTGGAAATTGGCCGTTGTGTACTGCAACGGCCAATTTCCACCCCCACTATCGTCAAATATCTCGGAAAGCCAGAGTACCCCTATTTTTCTTTTTTTTGTACCACTCGGGTGGCAAAAAAGCTTAAGGCCCCCTGATGGTAAGCGGATACCGTAGCTTATGAGCATTTGCAACACCAGAGGCCATCACTCACGCGTTGCCGACCCTGCAAAAACCTAGTCACTCCTTTTTTGAAGAACCCCATGTTGTAATCGTTTAGGAAAACCACGACAGGTAGTTAATTCCACAGCCTGATTGTGCGTGGTACGAAGTTAATTTTTTCTGGGTGGGAAAATGTCCCGTATGTATCCCGTCTCGCAAGACTATTATGCCGGAGTCTCGCTCGGACATTGGCTGTGGTAGCCTAGTGGTGTGACCGGTGAACTGACATGTCAAACCTCGAGTTCAAACCCAGACACGCACCACTGACTGTGCCGAAGTTATGTGCGTATGTGAAGTCTGCCAACCCGCAGCGGGCTAGCGTGACGAATATAGCCTAATCCCTCTCAAAATGAGAGACCCGTGCCCAGCAACGGGACAGTAATGGGTTAATGGTGATGATGGGATAAAGGAGTGGTAATGCTATACCTAGTGAATACTATCAGTGAGTTTTCAGTTTTTATATATAATAGAACTGGCATGTTTTGTACATGTAAATTAGTTTAGTCTTTTTATATTTTATTTTAGGTTATTTAATGTATTGTTGTAAATTTATAAATGTTGTAAATATTTGTATGATGTTATAAATATGTATATAATATATGAATACATATCTGTAGTATATGTGAGTAGGCTACAGGCCTATTATCCCAATTCCGAGAAATCAGTTTCAGCAATTTTCACAATTTCACGCTCCACTATTTTTGTTTAACATTTACTATAATGGTGCGCATAATGGGTGGTGGGTTTACATAATAAAACAGTACAGAAGATCAAGTTCACGCAGAGTGAACAGTAATTGCCGCAAAGCAATCTACTGTGGTGAAATTAACCATCAGTGATTGGTTGTAATAGTGTCAATTAGAATGACTTTCCATGTCAAACTCTTGGTCCAGTTTGCTCCAAACATCATGAGAAAAAGAGGATGTCCTCTTCTCTTCTTATGGAACCTATATATTTTTTTATATTAACGATTAAATGCGAAAATAAAAATAAACTCACTGATCACCCATTGTAAATAACATACTCGTAACATACCCCCAGATTTGTCGTCCTCGAAGGGTTAAGCTGAGGTGAACTAATGTACACCTACATTCCCCAGTCCCATGTAATAAGGGGGCGAGATCCAAAATGACATACAAAAGTAAAAGTAACTCTCATTCAAACGTATTCACCTTTAAATAAACTTTGATAAATTTCCCGGTATTTTTTTTCTTTCCTGCTACCTTATATCCTTATATCCTAATAGGCTAGTGTGGTGGACTATACTCTAACTAATTCTAAGACCCATATCATACATACGATGACGATTTGACGACCCGCTTAGCTCAGCGGTAGTTAACACTGCCTGCTGCAGCTGTGCTCTGGGTCCCGGGTTCGAATCGTTCGGTAGGGACAAATGTTAGTGTGATGAGCATCAACATTTGTTTCCGAGTCATGGATGTATCTATGTATAATATGTATGTATTTACAAAAAAATAATGTAATATATCAACCATCTAGTATCCGTAACACAAGCCTCGTTGCTTACCACGGAACTAGATGGCGCTGTGTAATAATGTCCAGAAATATTTATAAAATACATATTTATTTATTTATTATACATATACATACCATCACGCCTGTTGTCCCCGAAGGGTTAGGCAGAGGTATACTAATGTACATTCGCTGGTGCGAAACGTGGGTGCTCCGAGATGCTACTGAAAATTTCATAGAAAAACCCAATAACACTTGGCTCGACCTGGGAATCGAACCCAAGACCTCTTGCTCGGCAGTCGCACTGTACGACCACTAGACCAACGACGCAGTTAGCATTACCATATCATGTTAGGCTGTTATTTAATTCAATGGGTTAAGGATTAAAATAAGGATATAGGAAAAAAAATAAACCCTTAAAGTTTATGAACGGTCCTTCTGCCTTTAATGTCATGTGGCGAGATCTAGTTATTGCAAAACCTTGTCTTACGGAGGTACACGATAAAGCAATATGCAAAATACCCGGAGAGCGAGATGAATGCACCCTGTTGTTTTAACTAGTCGCTCTTGTTGCTAGGGCGCTTGGATTGTTTTTTGGGGACCCATAACCACGCTACACAGAGCGACCTAACGGCGATTGAGATAAATTTCCGTGTGTTTAAGCGTCCTTGCCATATCTATTATTGGAATAAATCATTAAATATATGCGAACATTATTATTATATTTGCCTCAGCGCCATCTAGTTCCGAGCTAAGCTTAGAGGCTTGTGTTACGGATACTAGGTGGTTGATACACTACATAGGTATATACTTTTTTACGTAATTACTTACATACATATTATACATAGAAACATTAATGACTACTCAGTTTAAATGTGTAAGTGCGTATTTATCACATGCTCAAACGGTGAAGAAGAATTTCGTGAGGAAAACCTGCATGCCTGATTTTCCGACCGCATTAGGCTAGCGTGTTAGGCTATAAGCCTGATCGCTCTCAAAAATGGGAAGAGGCCCGTGCTCCGCAGTGGGCAGTAAATGTGTTGATGATAATACATATATAATTATTGGAATCTATATATTAATAAGTGAATCAAAAACTTTGTATCCCATTTTACGAAAATAACGTGGTCGGAGGACTATGAAATTTTCCACACTTATAGTTTATATAGAAAAAGAAGTGCAGAATGCTAATATATTTTTTAAATTATGTATATTTTTTAAAAAATTATGTATATTTTTTTAACTGTGCATAATTAATTGTGATTTAAATTAATTGTGGATGAATGTCGACGAGTAAGTGATCACTAGTTAGATAAAATAGCTGACATATTTATTCTATTTTATTTTATTATATTAGGGAAAACAAACAATTGTACATTTTTTTTTCTTACGTCTAAGTATACAATTAAGTAGGTTAACGTACAATCAACAACGTTTCCACATATTACTAGTATAATTTACTGATATTCAGTATGGATGAAAGGTGGGGCTAAACTTAAAATTATACAAAATGATTAATTGGTTTTGAGTGCAATAAACAATTCTTTTTTAAAAACATTGTGAGACCACGGAGTTATGTCTATTTTAACAAAATGTTGGTTATAAATATTGACTAATCTGTGGAGAGGCGCCCGCTCACCCGCATTTGTACGACGAGTGGTCGTAGCAAAGAGATTTAGACTTCACAGTGTGACCAGTAGAATATCACAGCTTACCTAAATCGAATCCTGTATATATACTTAATATTTAGCAGCCTAATGAGACTAGCGGGAAAAGTATTCAAGTTCCTCGTTCCTACAACGTCCAGGGCTTCCCAATCTTTTTCAGCTCGCGGCGCATTCACCAATTTAGAATTTTGCCACGGCGCCCTACTCTGGTTAGCTATTGGAAAAAGATTCAGTAGACAAAAATAGGCGAATATATACCCGCGAATATTTGTGGTTTCGTATATTGACAGATGTCTTTATTAAATAAAATTAAATATTCGACCCACGGCGGCGCTCCTTTTTACTTTCTACGGCGCACCAAGGCGCCGCGCGCACACTTTGGGACCCCCTGGTCTAGTCCATTCTTTTGAGTTAGTATTTCCATATTTCCTTGAAAGGAAACTAATTCGTTTTGTTTACAAGCTTTTTCTCCTAGAAGACCGTTATTTATGCGGTTGTGATTAAACCTCCTTTGTTAAAAAATATATTGTTTGGCGCAGTGGTTTGTATTTGATTCCGGCTTGGCTTTACTATAATACCACTACGATTATTTATCAATCATTTGACTGCCTTATAGGTTAGTGGTTAGTTCGACTGCTGTAGGTGGTTCTGGGTTCGATTTCTAAATCGAACAGTGTAATTTGGTTTTTCAAATAAAACCCTTTTTAGTTGGTCGTAGTTTGGATTTCTTTCCGGTAAATGTCAATAGACTCGACCCACATTACACGCACCATTAAAACGTGCCAGTGAAATGTGAATACCCTGCATCTACAACTGCCTCTGGCTCTTGTAGGACGTAGGGCATACCGAGATTTCTCGCTCAAATTGAGCTGCCCGACTGGGGAAGTACCTCCGCCTTATAGAAGACCGCAGTGAAATAACAATAGTTGTCTTTCTGCGAGTGAGTAAGGTCACCAGAGCTCATTGACTATTCTGACAGCATGGGAATTCCGTTTGCTGTCAGTTCAGTAACTCCCTATTTTAAGAAACCTGAACGGTTTCTAAGGTGTTTGGCAACGCATTTGCAAGCCTCTGGTGTTGCAAATGTCCATCGGCGGTGGTCATCACTTACCATCAGGTGAGCCGCGTGCTCGTTTGCCCCCTTATCACCATAAAAAACCTTTCGTAAATAAAGGCGTAATAATGTGCGACATTTCAAATTCTAAATTAAAACATGGATATTCATATTTTTTTGGGTCTTACAGCTATGATAAGCAAATATTTTATCAGATTTAAAGATGTGAGGGTGAATAGGGGACCTACCTAAGTACATATCTGCCTATCTCGTCAGTAATAAAAGCGTTATAGTATGCTAAATTTCAGACATTTCATTTCGCAGCACATGAAAACCTTAGATACGACGCGTTGAACTCTTTTATTCTTGACCGAACTTATTATAATATTTGATAAAATATAAGTGAAATACATATTCAGTGGTTCGTCGTTAAATAGTAGCCATGTTGATCCGTCGATCTGCAAGGTTAAGCTCCGTTTGCCAAGGTTAATCGAAGGATGGGTGTCCATTCTTCTTTCCGTGTCTTGCACAGCACTTACGACAATCGTTGGTGTTTGTTAGAAATCTGATGAGCCTGACAAACGGCTAATCCTTCATCAACATCAACCCATTGTTGTCCCACTGCTGGGCATGGGTCTCTTCTCATTTAAAAGGGATTAGCAGGGAGGGAAAAGCAGAAATAGATAAATTGATAAAGTTATTTTTAATCATTTTTTTTTTTATGAATATTGAGTTTTAAAGGCCCATGTAAAATAATTACATAATAATAATTTATTATATACAATTATACATATATGATTATATTTATACTAGCTTTTGCCCGCGACTTCGTCTGCGTAAAATAAGTATTTTAGGATATTTTTTGGTATTGAAAGCGTATTTGTGGGGTTGGTATTTTTGGCGTCGGTATTGTTGGCGTCGGTATTGAAAGCGTCGGCATTGTTGGTGTCGGTATTTAACTATTTACGGCGTCGGTATTGTTGGGATCGGTATTGTTGGCGTCGGTATTGAAAACGTCGGTATTTTTGGCGTCGGTATTGTAGGCATCGATGTAGTTGGCGTCGGTATTATTGGCGTCGGTATTGTTGGCGTCGGTATTATTGGCGTCAGTATTGATAGCGTCGATGTAGTTGATGTCGGTATTTATTGTGTCGGTATTGATAATTGTTGGCGTCGGTATTGATAGAGTCGGTATTGTTGGCGTCGATATTGGTGGCGTCGGTATTGTTGGCGTCGGTATTGAAATGGTCGGTATTTTTGGCGTCAATATTAGTGGCATCGGTTTTGGTGGTGGCATCGGTATTTATGGCGTCGGTATTGAAAGCGTTGGTATTATTGACGTCAGTATTGATAGAGTCGGTATTTGGGGCGTCGGTATTGGTGGCGTCGGAATTGAAAGCTTTGTTATTGTTAGCGTCGGTATCGGCGTCGTCATTATTAGTGGCGTCGGTATTGATGGCGTCTATATTGTTGCCGTCGGTATTGTTGGCGTCGGTATTGGTGGCATTGGTATGGAAGGCGTCGGTATTGGTGGCGTCCGTATTGTTAGTGTCGATGTAGTTGATGTCGGTATTGCTGGCGTCGTTATTGTTGGCGTCGGTATTGATAGAGTCGGTATTGTACGCGTCGAAATTGGTGGCGTCGGTATTTAAGGCGTCGATATTGATGGCGTCAGTATTGATGGCGTCGGTATTGATAGCGTCGGTATTGGTGGCGTCGGTATTGATAGCGTTGGTATTGGTGGCGTCGGTACTGTTGGCGTCGGTATTGATAGATTCGATTTTATTGGCGTCCGTATTTAAGGCGTCGGTATTGATGGCATCGGTATTGGTGGCGTCGGTATTGATAGTGTCGGTATTGGTGGCGTCGGTATTGGTCGCGTCGGTATACATGGTGTCGGTATTTGTTGCGTCGGTATAGATGGCGTCGGTATTTTTTGCGTCGGTACTGTTGGCGTCGGTATTGATATCGTCGGTATTGGTGGCGTCGGTATTGGTCGCGTTGGTATAGATGGTGTCGGTATTGGCGTCGGTATTGATGGCATCGGTATGGAAGGCGTCGGTATTGGTGGCGTCAGTATAGTTAGCGTCGGAATTGGTGACGTCGGTATTGATGCGTTGGTATTGGTGGCGTCGGTATTGGTCGCGTCGGTATAGATGGTGTCGGTATTTGTTGCGTCGGTACAGATGGCGTCGGTACTGTTGGCGTCGGTATTGGTGGCGTCGGTTTTTGTAGCGTCGGTATTGTTGGTGTCGGTATTGATAGAGCCGGTTTTGTTGACGTCAGTATTGATAGATTCGATTTTATTGGCGTTGGTATTGATGGCGTTGGTATTGATGGCGTCGGTATTGATGGCGTCGGTATTGATAGCGTCGGTATTGGTGGCGTCGGTATTGATAGTGTCAGTATTGGTGGCGTCGGTATTGGTCGCGTCGGTATTTTTTGCGTCGGTATAGATGGCGTCGGTACTGTTGGCGTCGGTATTGGTGGCGTCGGCATTGATATCGTCGGTATTGGCGGCGTCGGTATTGGTCGCGTCGGTATAGATGGTGTCGGTATTGGCGTCGGTATTGTTGGCGTCGGTATTGATGGCATCGGTATGGAAGGCGTCGGTATTGGTGAAGTCAGTATTGTTAGCGTCGATGTAGTTGATGTCGGTATTGCTGGCGTCGGTATTGGTGGCGTCGGTATTGGTCGCGTCGGTATACATGGTGTCGGTATTTGTTGCGTCGGTATAGATGGCGTCGGTATTTTTTGCGTCGGTACTGTTGGCGTCGGTATTGATATCGTCGGTATTGGTGGCGTCGGTATTGGTCGCGTTGGTATAGATGGTGTCGGTATTGGCGTCGGTATTGATGGCATCGGTATGGAAGGCGTCGGTATTGGTGGCGTCAGTATAGTTAGCGTCGGAATTGGTGACGTCGGTATTGATGCGTTGGTATTGGTGGCGTCGGTATTGGTCGCGTCGGTATAGATGGTGTCGGTATTTGTTGCGTCGGTACAGATGGCGTCGGTACTGTTGGCGTCGGTATTGGTGGCGTCGGTTTTTGTAGCGTCGGTATTGTTGGTGTCGGTATTGATAGAGCCGGTTTTGTTGACGTCAGTATTGATAGATTCGATTTTATTGGCGTTGGTATTGATGGCGTTGGTATTGATGGCGTCGGTATTGATGGCGTCGGTATTGATAGCGTCGGTATTGGTGGCGTCGGTATTGATAGTGTCAGTATTGGTGGCGTCGGTATTGGTCGCGTCGGTATTTTTTGCGTCGGTATAGATGGCGTCGGTACTGTTGGCGTCGGTATTGGTGGCGTCGGCATTGATATCGTCGGTATTGGCGGCGTCGGTATTGGTCGCGTCGGTATAGATGGTGTCGGTATTGGCGTCGGTATTGTTGGCGTCGGTATTGATGGCATCGGTATGGAAGGCGTCGGTATTGGTGAAGTCAGTATTGTTAGCGTCGATGTAGTTGATGTCGGTATTGCTGGCGTCGGTATTGGTGGCGTCGGTATTGATAGCGTCGGTATTGGTGGCGTCGGTATTGGTCGCGTCGGTATAGATGGTGTCGGTATTTGTTGGCGTCGGTATTGGTGGCGTCGGTTTTTGTAGCGCCGGTATTGATGGCGTCAGTTGTGATGGCGTCGGTATTGATAGCGTTGGTATTGGTGTCGTCGGTATTGATAGTGTCGGTATTGGTGGCGTTGGTATTGGTCGCGTCGGTATACATGGCGTCGGTATTTGTTGCGTCGGTATAGAAGGTGTCGGTACTGCTGGCGTCGGTATTGGTGGCGTCTGTATTGATAGCGTCGGTATTGGTGGCGTCGGTATTGATAGTGTCGGTATTGGTGGCGTCGGTATTGGTCGCGTCGGTATTTTTTGCGTCGGTATAGATGGCGTCGGTACTGTTGGCGTCGGTATTGGTGGCGTCCGCATTGATATCGTCGGTATTGGTGGCGTCGGTATTGGTCGCGTCGGTATAGATGGTGTCGGTATTGGCGTCGGTATTGTTGGCGTCGGTAATGATGGCATCGGTATGGAAGCGTCGGTATTGGTGAAGTCAGTATTGTTAGCGTCGATGTAGTTGATGTCGGTATTGCTGGCGTCGTTATTGTTGGCGTCGATATTGATAGAGTCGGTATTGTACGCGTCGATATTGGTGGCATCGGTATTTAAGGCGTCGATATTGATGGCGGCGGTATTGATGGCGTCGGTATTGATAGCGTCGGTATTGGTGGCGTCGGTATTGATAGCGTCGGTATTGGTGGCATCGGTATTGGTCGCGTCGATATAGATGGTGTCGGTATTTGTTGGCGTCGGTATTGGTGGCGTCGGTTTTTGTAGCGCCGGTATTGATGGCGTCGGTATTGATGGCGTCGGTATTGATGGCGTCGGTATTGATGGCGTCGGTATTGATGGCGTCGCTATTGATAGCGTTGGTATTGGTGTCGTCGGTATTGATAGTGTCGGTATTGGTGGCGTCGGTATTGGTCGCGTCGGTATACATGGCGTCGGTATTTGTTGCGTCGGTATAGATGGCGTCGGTACTGTTGGCGTCGGTATTGGTGGCGTCTGTATTGATAGCGTCGGTATTGGTGGCGTCGGTATTGGTCGCGTCGGTATAGATGGTGTCGGTATTTGTTGCGTCGGTATAGATGGCGTCGGTATTTGTTGCAACGGTATAGATGGCGTCGGTATTTGTTGCGTCGGTATAGATGGCGTCGGTACTGTTGGCGTCGGTATTGGTGGCGTCGTTATACGAAGACGAAATCGCGGGCATTCCAGGTAAATTTATTATTATTTTATATTGCAGGTATTCGATCCCTGATCGATCATCAATTTAATAATTATGCGTTCACACGTTGTCTTTTACAGTAGTGTATTATTTGCTGTAGATCTTAAAATGAGATCATTTCTCGTTGCCAACCGAACCACATCACGCTCTTTGCTACAGAAGCTCGATATTTTTTTCTTCTACATTGGACAGATTCGCAGTATGCCGAAGCCTAATTGCATTATTATATTTAGGTGGGAAATATTAGATCTTCTAGGTCGCGGAAAATCAAATGTAAGGAAATATTCCGACATATGGAGCTATTAATAACGATATTTACAGACGAATTGTCAATCGCGCGTAGTAAAAATGATAACTTTTGGTTAGATTAAAAGCGTTAATATACCTAGACGTTAAGTTTGTTAATATTTTTTATGTTCTGCATTACTTTTCGTCCCGTAAAAGCCTTCTACAAAGTATTAAAAAACGTTTAAAAAAAGATCAATGAATTTGGTGAAGTCATTAACGATCTCCCTAACCACATAAACGAAACATGCGTATTGTTTGCCGATGACGTCTCTATTTTAACATCATGTAACAATAACCAAACACTAACATCAATACTTGACACCACAACATATTGGATGAACGAACACAACCTTGAAATTAACTTTAATAAGACAAAAATAATTACTTTTCACCCGCGACAAAAAACCCCCATAAATATAAATTTTGAATACAAAGGATCCAAATTAGAAATAGTTAATAAATTCACCCTTTTAGGCCTAGACATAGATACACACATAGACTGGAAACCACACATACAGAAATTAAAAACTAAGCTTTCTAAATTTGCATATGCCCTCAGAGAAATTAAGAAAACAACAGACCTCAAAACAGCAAATATATAAATATATATGTATATAAAATAAATAATAACAATTAATACATAATCTAGAACATAATTATTAATAATAAATAAATAAATATATGAATATTAATAAATAAAATGAATAATAAATCTACACTTAAATAATACCTACCTACTTAAATATCTAAATATCAGATCTTCCTTTATTTCAATATATTATGTTTTAAAAAGCGCTCTTCATCCTCTCCTCTAAAAAAACTAACTTGCTGTGCCCGACAGGGTCCATAATTGTTTCTCTTTAATTTTACCCACCAGCTTTAGTATACATTATGGGATGCAATAAAGTTATTGAGTATTGAGTATTGATGACTTTTTCAAGTCATGCCGTGACCAAGTGAAATAGGGATTTATCTAATATATAAAATTCTCCTGTCACAGTTTTCGTTGCCATACTCCTCCGAAACGGCTTGACCGATTTTGATGAAATTTTTTGTGCTTATCCGGTATCTATGAGAATCGGCCAACATCTATTTTTCATCCCCCTAAAAGTTAGGGGTAGTCCACCAACCCCTATAATGTGGCAAAACAACGTTTGCTGGGTCAGCTAGTTTTTATATATAGATAGATATGTCAGTTTTCTGTACTATTTTGTCACAGAACGTCTAAAGGGCTGGATAAGTTTTGCTAAAAATATGAGTCCCTTAACACTTCATCTCAGTGATGATGTAATCTGATCTTGTGATTCATAATTGCAATATATTATGTTTACACACACAGAGCTGTGGTAGCCGAGCGGTGTGACCAGTGGACTGAGATGTCAGAGGTTTCGAGTTCGAACCCAAGGCATGCACCACTGACTTTTCGGAAGTTATGTGCGTATTTATCACATGCTCAAACGGTGAAGGAAAACATCGTGAGGAAACCTGCATGCTTGAGAGAATTCTCGATGGCATGTTAAGTCTACCAACCCGCAGTAGGCTAGCGTGGTAGACTATAGCCTAATCCCTCTCAATTGAGAAGAGACCCGTGCCCAGCAGTGGGACATTAATGGGTTGATGATGATGATGATGATGATGATGATGTTTACACAAACAATAACAATTAAGTAAAAATAAATATGAAGTAATATTTTTCCAATTGATTCGTAACTAGAACTTAATTACAGTGACCTCTTATATAATGGTTGCTGTACGTATATTTATTGTCAACTAGTCATTGCCTCTGGCGGTTCTCGCAGGTAGATTTAAACGCAGTAATATGTACACTGATTCTGTGCCTAATATATCACGCTAAACAATGTCAGAATACATTAAAACAATTAACATTTCTGCTCAACCCTTGGATGTGTCTACAAGCGTGACGGCCAACCAGCCCGGCGCGCAGATACGTGTCCGTGTGTGTGATCTGCGCAGGAGTCATCGCCCGAATGACTCTCGTGATCGAAAGTAAAAGTGACACGATGTATCTGTTGTAGATATGTATACAATTTGTTTTGCACAACGCAGTCGAGAGCATACGATAATACTTATGGTTATGAGCCAAATACACACTAAACGTTTTTTTCACTTCTACATGATGTTTCTGCTTTAATTATATTCTAACCTAGTTATTACCAGTTCGCATTCCTTCCTAAGGCGAATATGTTGAACTTATATATTAAGTATTAACAACTTATGGCGTATTAACAAGTTTTGTACCATCATCATCATCAACCCATTATTGTCCCACTGCTGGCTAGTCTCCATCATTTTTTTATGTACCATGTTCTGAGGGAATAAAAATATTATCTTATCTTAGGTTCTGCGTGATCGGATTAAAGTTGTATGCAACTATATTGTGCTGATGCCCTGGACATATCCCCACATTAGATATTTGTCCTGCATTGTGGGTGCGTTTACAAATACAAATCTTCAAATACACAAACGCCCCAGACCTGGAATAGCTACCTGAAGATCGTATAATTAAACCCGCTACCCGTGACACCAAAGACGATTGCTCAGCCTCTACGCTTCTGAGTCGTTATCGCCAACATTGCCAACGCAGTTCAAATGAGGACCAAAGTATGTAATTCTATAAGAGATACCACGGGATGAAGCAAACGGTGTCAGGTGAAAAGTCTATAGTGCGCAACATGTGTGTTGGTAAAATTAATAAATATTTCCGAACATTATGACACAGCGCCATCTAGTTCCGAGCTAAGCAACAAGGCTTGTGTTACGGATACTACTTAGATGGTAATATACTTTTTTTTGTAAATTTATACGTAGTATGCATAAATAAATCCATGAGTCGGACAAATGTTTGTAATATTTGCCCTTACCGGCATTCAAACGAGGGACCCATAGCACAGAAGGCAGTATTACCTACCGCTGAGGTAATCGGGTCTTGTTGTAAATGTATGCTGTATTCATATATTTTTTTAAAATATCATTTGTCAGTTTCATAAAAATAATGAGGACCCGAAGGAGTATTCATCTTCAATTATAATACGATCATGCGGCTTAGATGTTCCAGAAAAAAAAACTTGATACCTTTTTAAAACTCCACAGCATCGTGATCTAAAAATAGCCTTGACTTGTCAAACTGGTATCGCTTACTCTGTGGCCAGTATGTGTGTATACAGCCAACTTAGATATAGATAATTTTTCACCCTTATTCTTATGGGAATAGGGTCTAAAAGTGGGGTATAATTACTTGGCAATTACAAGTACTTAACGTCGTCCGCTCATACGCTTGTGTGAATGGTATGTCGGTTATACTTGAACTAGTTTTGGATTTTTCTTAAAGGAGCAGTTTTTTATCGTTATATTATAAACTAGCTGATTCCCGTGACTTTGTCCGCGTGCAATTTAACGAAACAAAAATTTCATACTAACTCTTCACCCCAGTTTTAACCCCTTAAGAGGTGAATTTTCAAAAATCCTTTCTTATTGCGCTATCTCGTATCTTTCTATCCTACGTTATAAAAGAAGAAAGAAAGGAAGAATTTTTTTTTCTTTCTTTCTTATCTTTCTATCCTACGTTATAAAAGGAACCCTTCTGAAAAATTTCATGTTTCTAACCCTATAGTTTAGGCCCTGCGTTGATGTGTCAGTCCGTCAGTCAGGCAGCTTCTCCATTGATACATATTTATAGATGTGTACAGGGGCGTAGCCAGGATTCTATATGTAGAGGAGGAGGCAGATAAGGAAAAAATTGTGCAGTAGAGAATTTTATCACACATCGGTCAAGAGTAAATGCACTTGACTATACAGTTTACCAGCGACCGACTGCTCTTCTAGGGGAGGGGAGCAGGCCCCTCTGCCCGTACTTCGCTACGCCCATGTAAGTGTAATTAATAATAATGTTTATACAGTAAGTTGGATATAAATCGCCGTTTTATTGATGGTCCACTAAAAGAACCTACATATATAATAAGATTTGCTAGCCTTATGGGTTGAATACGGTAGCGAACACCGCTCAGGTCGTAATAGCCGTGGAACTGGATGCTAAATACTTCAGCGAAAACCATGGTATGTACTGTACCCACAGCGAATACCGCTCACAGGTTTGAATAGGCCTCAACAAGAAGCAAAGTAAATTTAGTTAATCACACTAAGCAAAGAGGTGGGGACCAAAAAATATTTATTGCAAAACTATACCTTTTACAACGTGTGTGTGTATTAGAAGGTGGGTCAAAACCGTCGAATATCTTACAGTTTAATGATAGTGATCGAACGCAGTAGTATTTACTAACCTGGTCGTAATATACGTTTCACAACTATCACCTTCAAGCTGTTTTACTGTTGCAGGGAGTGTCAATAGGGTCAATAATGTTTGCCCTTGTCATAGACTCTTTATTGATTTATGAAGGGCCTATACTATCACTTCAGTACCTCCAAGGGATTCGGTAGAGATGTACAAAGTTGTTAGTTATGTATGATATTACGCTATCATAAATGAGTTGACGGACCTACTGCCATTTGTCGAGCACAAATATCGAGACCCCGAGTGGCTATCTAGTTCCTAAACATAGATTTATTGTACCTTTTCAAAAGTATTCCCAGAGATCTATTTACAGCAATAAATATAATATATAACTTAATTAAAGTAAATTTATAAATTCAAATGCATAACCAAAAATGTTTCAAAACTTCGAAACGGTTGATACATTAATCTTTCTTTTTTTATATATACCTACATATAGGTACATAGAAATATCCATGAGTAAAGTACTTTCACAAAAAATTTGGAAAACAGCCATAATACCACGACACTAATTAAATAATATTTAAAATCCGAATTCGAAAAAAGGGCAAACGTTAAATAAATGAAGCTACCCAAATGGCATTACACTGGCAACACTAGCTTAAAAAAAACAGGCCATGTGTAAATGAAAACCGTTTTAAATAAACGAGGAACGAAATTAACTTGATAAACTTCAGCAAAAAAGTCGTCGGATAAAATAATTCGACTCCAGCAATTAATTATTACAATGATAAAATAAACTAAACGAGATAAATATTTACGCAACATTCAAGACAATTACGACGGAAATATTTTAATTGTATTGTTTGTAATGTATCGAATCCATCGAAACCGGTTTTAATTAAAATATCGCAATGCAGTTAATACCTGCTTATTTATATATGTACTAGCTGCCTCCCGTGGCTTTTCCCGCATAGTATATACATAAAAAGTAGCCTGTATTAATCCAGGTAATAAAGTATAAGTATGCTAAATTTAATTCAAATGTGATAAGCGGTTTTTGCGTGAAAGAGTAACAAAAATTCCCGTTTATAATATTAGTAGGATGTATCCTTATTTTATGGGTAGGCTATTTTAGTTAAGTTAGTAATTAGGTAGGTACCTACTAGCCTTTAACTCTGTCACGCTACACTGTAGGATTTTGAGGTAGCATGGATGACGAATCAATGATATAAATGCGAAATTGTCTGTCTGTCTTTTCAAACTTTAACTGAAGAACTGAATTAGATGTTTTTATAAGGAGATAGTTTGTGTCCCGGGGATGTACCTTCCTGAGATTTAATGTATAATAATGATGGATTATTAATTGTTAAGTGTTCGTAAACGTGCCTATGTGTTGGCAAATGAAAGAAAACAGTGTAACGTGACTTTCAAATTGTCCCAAGAGTTTCAATAAAGAATCACATCTTTAGAATCTTTACTGAAACTAGGGAAAAAAACATAGAAAACCAATCATCAATCATTATCATGTATCACCCATCATACATAAAATATAATAAGACTGAAGACTTGGCTGAATGGACTAGATTCCTTTGCCTTATCCGAAAAGGGAACAAAAATCATCAACTGTCACTGTCATTTTATTAATAAAACTTTTGCTAGGTTATGTTTATGTTATCAACATAATTTTATTTACTCTTCGCACTTTATAACTCTTATTGAAAACAAATAAGGTTTAAAATGGAAATCAATAATTTAAATAAAAACATTAATCGTCAACGTCAAATTATAATGAAAACAAGAATGTTGCGTCGTCGACGCCTTTCGTCATTCTACGCCTTATCAACGAATTTTAATCAAAGCAAAACTAATTACAATTGTAGATAAGATGTATTACCTAATTTATTCATCGTAACTACTGGGGGCACTGCGCACGTTGTCATAAACGTTAAAATGGCTAATTTAGTAACGAAAAACTGTGGTTTAATCGCGAAATTAGTTAAAAATCTGAATGATTGTTCTAAAAGGTTTTCTTCGCACTTTATTTATTTTCCTGACAATGAGAAACCCGTGGAAGGTAAATAATAGTATTTATAATATTAACATAGTTTCTCGTAGTTGTTATAATGGATTTGAATAAAATAAATCATCACTAAAACGGAACATTTATTAAATGAACATAATATATTATTATTCCATTTCTTCATAGCTAGGCATATTTTTTATTTATTTATTTATTAAGGATATATTTATTTATTACATATATAGGCTTCATTTAGGCATGAAATCTTATAATTATGCAGTCCTACCTCTGTTTATCCATCTGTGTGCCTTGCATTTGTATACATAATTATATATTTTTCTATATCCAGCTTCTTACCCCAATAATCCAATTATTGTTCCACTGCTGGGCATGGGTCTTAGGTACCTACTGAAATATATTTCATGTTTTTATTATTTTAAAGTATCTACTTATTGGTTATAAATACATTACATTTAAAGTATATATATATATATATATATACTTTTAGCCTTATATACTTTTAGCCTATATATGTAATAAAAAATGTTTTGTTACAATAAGATAAATAATCTTAATAGCAATGATATGATTGAAAAATATATCAGTTAAAAGATTTACTGGCATTATTTTTTATAACCTCTGTAATAAAATTAGTAATATATTTGACACACATAATGTATTACATACCGTTTGACACGGTAATACACTTGGGTTTTTTTTATTCAATTAACAATTTTCATGGGTCATGGGTGTTCCCAAGTATATATTAAGACTTAATTTAAAAGTGACTAACCACCAAAGGTAAAAAAAACCACCGTGACTCAGGTACCTTTGCCAGAATTCAACCTGTCCTTAATACCACACTCCTGTGTCATAAAAGCAATTTATAATTAACGATTTGTCATTAAGTTGTAGAAAACAGCCCCCTATACCATACTCAACACCAGACTGCATGTTAAATAACAGATTAGTTGGTCTATTAATTGTTTATTCTAAAATATCATCCCCATAATTCACTGGTCAAGATCTAGTAAATAATGTCATCAAATCAAATCATTTATTTCAATTAGATCAATACAGGTGCTTTTGAATTGTCAAATTCAATTGAATTTAGTTGCACGGTTCCAAAAGGTAGGTCTTATGGAAAAGAACCGGCAGGAAACTCCATAGATACTCTTTTTAAATTTAATACAAAATTGGTGGTTTTGTTTTACAAAGATTTATGTATGTAATATCAATATGAGACTGGTGCAGTTCATCATCATTACCAATCTGTTTACTGACAGTACTTCCGGGCATAAGTCTCCTCTCCATAAGGATTAAGCTATAGTCCACCATGCTAGCCTAGTGTGGGTTGGTAGACTTCGCATCCCATCTAGAAAATCTCTCAGGCATGCTAGTTTCCTCGCAATGTTTTTGTTCACCATTTGAGCATGTGGTAAATACATTGAACTTTGAAATTGAACTCGCTACTAGACTTCATTAATTGTGTACTATGGCATAATTTCCAGGAGAAACCACCAAGATGAATATGATGCAAGCCATCAACAATGCTATGGACCTCACATTGAAGAATGACCCCACAGCCGTCCTGTTTGGTGAAGATGTGGCTTTTGGTGGAGTATTCCGGTGTGCACTTGGGCTACAGGTATTTTGCTCAAACATTAAATATAGAGACAGACATCTGTCAACCCATCTTTTTTATTCTTTTTTAGGATACTATGATAATGTATTCTCAGGCATACAATTAATTAAAAAGTCGTAGTAAGTTATACAAGTGACTCTGTTTCAATTTTGACCTAATGAACAGAGTTGAATGAAGAATATCGGGAAGTATTTAATACGGTATTGAAAGCGTCGGTATTGATAGAGTCGGTGTGGGGGGCGTCGGTATGGCTACCGACAGTATTTATGGCGTTGGTGTGAGTGGAGTCGGTATAGTTGCAGACGGTATATCAAGAAATACCATAAACCGGTGTGTTTTCAGGAGAAATACGGCAATGACCGCGTGTTCAACACCCCGCTGTGTGAGCAAGGCATCGCTGGGTTCGGTATCGGACTTGCTACAGCTGGTGCTACTGCCATCGCCGAGATACAGTTTGCTGACTACATATTCCCTGCGTTTGATCAGGTTTGATTAACAAAATCTTATGTATTTATTGTCCTACCATTGTGTACACACTACTAGCTTTTCGGAGTTGTGTGTGTATTAATCGCATGGTGACAGAACCAGACATATGTAGTAATAAAACCTGCATGCTTGTGAAATTTTCTCGATCTGAAGTCTGTTAATCCACACTAATCTAGCCTGGCGAAAACCCGTCTCCTTTCACTTGAGGAATATTAGGCTACATTTTTGCGTCGGGATCGAAATCGAGACACTGCTAGACTATCTCTACTAAATAGTAGTGGCAACTTTCTAGTATTAGTAAGTTGCCATACACTAATATATGTATAAATACTAATACTAGTAACATCTACTAGTATTAGTACTACCTGTGAGATTAAACACCTATACACACTCAGAGAATACTGGGCTCTTTTAAAGCCCAGATATTCTAAAAAAAAGAAATACCTTTTGTATTTCTACTTATTAATTATTTCAGATAATAAACGAAGCTGCCAAAGCCCGGTACCGCTCCGGCGGGCAGTACGACTGCGGCGCGCTCACCATCCGCACGCCGTGCAGCGCCGTCGGCCACGGCGGCCTGTACCACTCGCAGAGCCCTGAAGCCTTTTTTGCACACGTGCCGGGACTCAGGGTAACAATCTCTTCGTTCGTGGAGCATGATGTCGCGAATCTCATGGCTCCGGCGAAGACAAATTACGAAAAGACAACATTTTAGTCAGTAGACTCCCACTCTGGGTGGATTGGATAAGAATCTCGTACGGTCGTAGGCTGTAAGACTAATGGATCGACTAATCGACTTTACGCCCACTACTGGGCGTTAATGACACCTGTGATGATGAGAGTTGTATCTAAATGTCACTATCAATATCACGGAAAGACTATGCAGTCTGCTCGATACCATGAATGCTGTGAAGGATCCGAATCGTCAGGATGAAACCTGTGCTAGGGCGACAAACAAACGTACGGCTCGCCTAGCTGGTACCGCAGCCTATGGGCATTTGCAACACCAGAGTATCGCATTACGTATGTGCGCATTCGATTTCTTAAGAAAGGGGAGTTGTTACACTGACAGGAAACATAATTCCCATGCTGTCAAAATAGTCACTCCACTAACAAGCGCTGGCAAGCTTACTCACTTGCAGAAACACAGCAGTTGTTGTTTCACTGTGGTCTTCTGTGAGGCGAAGGTACTTTCACTGTCGGGAAACTTAATTTGAGCGAGAAATCTTGCTATTCCCTGCCTGCACAAAAATCCTTTTCTTCTTCTTCTAAGAAAAGCCAATTTAATCAATTGGCAGGTGGTAATCCCCCGAGGCCCCATCACCGCGAAGGGTTTGCTCCTGTCGTGCATCCGGGAGCGCGATCCCTGCGTGTTCCTGGAGCCCAAGATCCTGTACCGGTCTGCTGCTGAAGAGGTGCCTGTTGAAGACTATACCCTGCCCCTTGGGAAGGCACAGGTTTTAAAACAAGGTATGTGATTTCACTCGATTATTTTTAAAGATGTGGCCCGTATCCTACCTTTTCACGCTACTTTTTCATTTTGTACATATTTTTGATGATGGGGACAACCCCATAGATGGTCGTGCAGTGCGACTGCCGAGCAAGAGGGAGTTGAGTTGAATTAGAGTTGAGTTTGATTCCCAGGTCGAGCAGTGATATTGGGTTTTTCTATGAAATTTTCAGTATCAGCTCAGAGTTTGGACTCGTGCCCCACATGGGGCCTAAAACATACCGGTGAAACGTGGGTGTACATAAGTACACCTTTGCCTAACCTTTCGGGGACGACAAGCGTGATGGTGTGCATTATGTTATGTTGTCAGGTGACGCTGCTACGCTCATCGGCTGGGGCACGCAGGTGCACGTGCTGCTGGAGGTGGCGCAGATGGCTGAGGACAAGCTGGGCGTCAAGTGTGACGTCATAGACCTGCAGTCCATACTGCCCTGGGACGAGGATACCGTTTGCAATGTGAGTCAAGTCTTCTGAACCTGATATTAGTGATCACCAACCTATTGGTTTGACGACCCGTTTAGCTCAACGGTAGTTAACGATATCTGCTATGCTATGGGTCAAATATTTGTGTGACGCGCATCAATATTTGTTCCGAGTCATGGATGTATATATGTGTCGGCGCAGGAAGGCCTTCATCAGAATTCATCATGTATTCAGTTGTTGTGGGCGTATTTTCGATCAGGAGGCATCATAATTATCGCTACTGACTTCTCATTATAATCAGATACTAGGGCACACTATAATTATTCGGGCAGATTACAAGCGATTCGTCGCAGACGTGGCGCGCTTGCGGTTCCCGTTCAGCTCGTCTCCAAAACAAGATATCCGCACCGCTTCCATTCACACGACGCTCCGCTAGAGCGACTTTTTGACAACAGCCACTCTCAAATTTGACATTATCGAAGACGCACGCATGCGCCGTCATATGTATAATATGTATGTATTTACAAAATATATATATTATGTAGTATATCAACCAACTAGTATCCGTAACACAAGCTTTGCTTACCACGGAACTAGATGGCGCTGTGTAATAATGTCCGAAAATATTATTATTATTATTATTTGCTGTCCCTCTGCTAGGCTCAAATCTCATTTGAGAGGGAATTTTATTTATACCGTAAGAGTAACAAACAAGCTTACGACAATCCTGAAGGTAAGCGGTTATCGTAACCTACAGACGTTTGCAACACCGGAGGAGACGCTCGCGCCTTGTCGACACGGTAGAAACCGTCTAAGTTTCTTAAAATAGGAGTTACTAAACTGACAGCAAACGGAATTCGCATGCTGTCAGAATATTCTTACTCACTCGCAGAACACAACTGTTGTTGTTTCACTATGATTTTCTGTATGGAACAAGTTAGAATTATAACAAAAAGATACACAACACTTCAGTCCACCAGTGACTGTGGCCGCTCGAAATTATTCGAACCGGCATGATTCAATAATATCAACATACCGCGATAGAATTTGTAAAAAGTAATTTTATTTTTTTATAATAAAACGTATGTTATACTTTAAATATTTTATCAAAAAAATATTTTTTTATGGTTTCAGTCAGTAAAGAAAACTGGACGTTGTCTGATCGCTCACGAGGCGCCCATCACGTCTGGGTTTGGTGCGGAGCTGGCAGCAACCATACAGGTTGGCAGGACTTACCATTGACTATTAGTGACTAAAATAGCCTTCTTAACACTATCCTAAAATATAAATAAAAACTTTTTTTATACATTTATTTGTTTTCGGCAAATATACACAATATTAAATGCGGTTTTCGCAAATGGACGGAGTGATTCAAATTCAAATGGTTGTTTTTATTTCAAGTAAACTTTATCAAGAACTTTTGAAATGTTAAGATTCTACTTGTAATATTTTTATAGTTCTGTACACATATGTATGTATCCTTGCAAAATCGGGGCTTATTGTTAGATAATCATATAATAATGTTATTTTTTCTTCTAACATCCTATTTGTACATATTTATTTGATTTACAGGAGGAGTGTTTCCTTCACCTAGAGGCGCCCATTTCGCGAGTGTGTGGTTGGGACAGTCCGTTCCCACACGTGTTCGAACCGTTCTACCTGCCCGACAAATGGCGCTGCTACCAATCACTTATTGAAACCCTCGACTATTGACACTGTACCATAAATAAATACACTTACCCCTTTTTCCCATGTGGGTAGGCAGAAAGTACAGACCTATGATCATACAGCATACCGCTACGAAACATTTTACCAGCTGAAACAACAACAAATGTTAGTTTAAATATGTAGGGATTTCACTGGTGGACAGTAATGTATTATATTATTGCATTTTTAAATATCTCAACAGATCTGATATCAACTGACGACTAAGCATTCTTGCCTAGGTTGTTAACTAATTACTACAATTTTTGTAGGTATTTTATATTTTTTTAATGAATAAATGGGATGGATTTTGTCACAGCAGTTTTTTTTTTATTTTGCATTGAAACATATCTCCGGACTTCTTATACACTCACGAAGTGAAACAAATATAACCCTCTCCATCGCTCTCTGAGTGACAGAGCTGTTTTATAAGGCCCATTGTACCTTAAGTTTTTACTGGCAACACACACTCGTCAGACATCCGTCACCAATGATACAAGTGTGATATCATGTATATAAATAAAGAATACAAATATTTACTTAATAAATTTATTAAAAAATGAAAATCAATCCATAAAAATAACTAGACATTAAGAACAGTGAAGTTAGTAAAAATACTTAAGAGCAAAATGTCAATTTTATATGAAATTAAAACACACCTAGGTCTGTTTACGTTGTGCTGTCGCATCGTAAACTTAAAAATTATAAGAAAAATAAGTCAAATGTGTGTATGTGTTGGATATATCCTATGAAACTTATCCTACTTAAGACTACCATTTTTTAAACAATTTGTTCCAAAACATAAATGAAATCAGTAACAAATATAAGCCCTTGCAACTTCTTAACTCAAACAGTACAAATTACATTTGAATCTTGTGATGTCAAATATTTACAACAATTCAAATTCAAATGAGCAGTTTCAATTTATCATGCTACTATTAAAAAACAATTTCCTTTCAATTTCTAAGGCATTAAAACCAGCACCTTATAAGGAAAATAATCAGATCAGTAACTAAACTTTAAAAATGTAATTGACAAGGATTTAAGCTTAATACAAATGTTATGGGGCACAGCCCATATTTGGGATAAATATAACACAGGTACAATATTATTACAATCATTGACATATTCAGGCAAGACCTCTTTACAAAATATACCATGACTATTATATACTACAATTATTTTCTCCTATGTGTTACACAAATGAAATTAATGAGAAGAAAATACACATGAACAAGTATTATGCAGTACAATTATTAAGATATAGTTAGAAAAATGAAGGTTGATTAATTTGATGTCAATATACATACAAACCAATTACATTTTACATATGCTTTGCCAATCAGTTACTAGACCCATGAAAATGCAACAAAAGCGTGAGCTGCAGACAATGTTGGAAGTTATTCTAATAAATAAGTGAAGCTTAACAGTTCAAGTTCTGTAACTTCTGTGACACACAAGTGTATAGAATTCCTTTAGTGCTGCAGCACATTATTATGATAAAGTTAGTTTAGTCGTCACCCCAGGTACCGCGCCGAGAATGCCGTGAGGACGTTAAGTAGGGGCCGGTCGACGGCGATTCGGGGAACCTCTGCATGTAGCGCTCCAGCCGCAAGTATTTCACGGTGATAAGGCGCCCCTGGTACCACCAGCCGTGCAGGCTGCGGTACACCACGCCGGCGTCCTGTGGCGATGCGCACTTTACATATACGCAGCAGGATGTCCTGTCAATATCAATGTGTAGGATGTTGCAGTGCGTGTCGCATTTCTCCAAGATAGCTTCCTGAATCTTGACCTTCAATAGAGCATTGTCGTCGTTTTTGTCGAACATGTGTCGTATTTTGAGGCAGGGTGTTGGGGATACTGCTAGGTTGTTGACAGAACCTTCCTGGGTCTCGAAAGCTTGGCCTTGCCAAGAAGCACTGCGCTTTGGACTGCTGTGGGCAGATATCCACCTCCAAACACGGCAATCTTCTCCATCCACAGACTGTACTTCCATGCGAACTCGGCTCTCATTCCTTTGTATGAACTTCACGGCAGCATCCCACACTGATGCCATCTTCTCCCTGTTTTGTGGTGACATCAATGTATCTCTTACATGGTCCACAGATATGTATGGTTCTCCACTATCCTCAGTCTCTTGAGATATCACATCAATAATTTGTTCCACCATAGAATAGATCTCTTCACTTTTCCTTTTTTGATAAGTCACATAGTATTTATAAGATCTTTGGAGGCCTAGCCCAAGTAAAGTGAGCAGTGCAATAACAACTAGACTAGATCCCGCAGAGTATAATGTATTGACAAATAAGCAAGAAAGAGGTGTGGAAGGATCTGTGAGTGTGATAGCTACAGCACCCTTGGTTCTCTGCTGAACAATTAAGTCAGTGGAAACAATAGGTGAGTATTCTGCATCTTTAGTATAAAGGTTTTTAAGTTGGACCACATTCAGTCCCCAACGAGGATTGTTTATGAGAAGAACTTGTAAGTTATTCAGATCTGTGCGACATTGGCTGACATCAGCTGTCTCTGGTTTAGCACTTGCAATATCAATAATTTCTCTTTCAGTCAGATAAGGTAAACTTCCCGGCTGACCACATTTGTATGCCGCTATCCGACTAGTTAATTCAGGATGTATGAGTTTTAGAAGACCTTTAGCATAACTGACATGTTCTTTAGGCACACAGTTGATCCCAGGTCTATTTCCTGGTATGTGCAACTGACAGATTGGTATGACACTGTTCTGATCATCCACTACTGATGTTATGTCGTTTTTTTTAACAATATACATGAAAAATAAGCAAAAAAAAAAAAGTGCTACTAACACTACCAGAGCAAGGGACACAAGATTATTCTTCAAAAATTTCTTGTCATTAGCAGATTTATAGTCAACTATGTCAGACCTGTTAACTCCAGTTATATAGGACCTGCGCGGTAACACTGTGGTACCATTATTAGTGTCACGGTCAAGATATGTTGTGGGCTTTGGTGGGTCTGACTTCAGTGCAGACAGACGTCTAGTAAAGTTACTAAGATAAGGAGATTCTACCTCATCAATAGTAGAAGTTGAAGGCTGGTAAGTACTTGTTGTGTAGTTTGAGGTATAGTTAGATGTAGGTATCAGGGACGGGCGGTCTGCGAGAGAGGATGTCAAGCCTAAACGTGACCGAATTGAATTTAGACTATCAGAGGATGTCATACCGGATGAATATGATGATGAATAGTTAGTGGGTATGATAGATGCTCGAGAGAAAACTGACGTCTTTGGGGGGCTGGTGCCGACGTCGACAGAGGGCAACGTGCTCGAAATATAGTCACTCGACCTGGAATTGCTACGGAATGGACTGGAGGTCTTCTTTTCAATGTCGACGTCGCTATCAGAGCCAGTTTCGTAGTCGTCGGGATCGTTTGCCTTATATATGCGTTTGACAGTACGTGTAGTCACTGTTTCCACCTCCTCGTGTGTTCGCATATTGGTTTTTTCTTCGTCAGACTCTGAACCTTTGTCGGAATCGCGTTTAACGGGTGAAGGTGAACCTTTTTTAGAAGGCGGGCGCCGCGTTTTGTTTGCCGCGGGTGGCAGCATCGCGCCGCCTGTCGTAGCTCGACGGCCACGTTTCTCTTTAGCATTTGTAGTTGTGTCCAAATCAGACTCCTCGCCGCTAGAATAGCGTGCGAGCGTCCGCCTTGTGTCGGCTTTGTTATCGACGCTAGGTCTAGGCTTGCTTTTGTTATCCAGTACTAATTTTAACTTTTTCACCAACAACTTTCTTGTGGACGCCGTTATAGGCATAATTGGGAACCCATGCTCGGCTAGTTTCGTCCGCAACTCCGCATCTGACATTGTGTCGACTTGATCGGCCATTGTGAAGTCTGCAAACACAATATTACAGGTTATTCACATATGCACTCACTAGAACACTGTTTATGTAACAATATTAATAATAGATCACCTTATTTTCGAGATATGCACTGAAAAATAACGTCAAAATTATAATAAATTTCACCGGCGCGTCATGTCATGTCGCACACACCGCGAAAGAACGTCGTTATTTAGGGTTGCCAATTCGCGACAGAATATTAAAATAATGTTTCTCTCATTACCGATAATTTTAACGTTTAAATTGCGTAAACACAATATTATGATGTCATCGATATTTTTACAGCTTCAACGTTTCGTTGATATAGGTAAAGCGTTACTTTAAAAAATAACAGATATAAAATATGACAGTCGATATATACCTAAGGCTATCCAAATAATGGATATAATACTTAAATACTTTTTTTTGTAAATATATACTTATAAATTTAATATAGGAAACACTTTTAATCATCGCATAAATATTTGTGTCCCGTGGGGATCGAACCCACGACCTCGGGATCAGCTGTCCGGTACTCGAACCACTAGACCACAGAGGTCGTCAAAAACCATTTTTTTTGTATAAAATACAACGCTCTCAATGTACTATCACTACCGTAAGCTGTGAAATGACACCTCTAGGCCATCGCATGACTATACTACAGCCCCGCGCGTTTGTGCAGAGAAATCTGCACGATGATGCAAATCAGCACTCCCGCACTCGCAGGCGTAGCTCCGTCACCACGCATCCCGGAGCGTGGTGCGGGGCAGTGTGTGGATCGCCTAATTGTAGCATGATGGCAGATATCAACCGACAATTTCAAGAATTATATTCAATTATGTAATATTGGCGCTTTTTGGAGGCCTACGTTCAGCAGTGGACGGCGATAGGCTGATAAAAGTAATATTGCACTATAAACTCAACTTTTCATAAAAATTAACTTTTACTAGAGTACACATAGGAATGTTTTTGGGTCTGGTATCATTTGTGAATCGAACGCGAGCGGCGAGAATATCAGTACCAAGTGTCAGTTGAGGAAGGCAAAAATAATCCACGCCACAGGTAAAACCACCATGCAGGTGGTGATTCTACCCAGCATGCAGATAGATTCTTGTGTAAACCAGACAATATATTTTGTTGAAATAAAAACTGGTCACAAAATTGATTGATGAATCCATTTGGAAATGTTAATAATAAAAAGTATAAACTATACTATTTATGAAATATTCTTAGTATTCATATAAATATTCTCGTAACACTTGTTACATACTCTCTTTCGATACACTTAGCGCCATTCCGGTCGGCTCTTGAACTATTATTTATTGGCATAATGCAGATCACTTTCCAGTTTTATCCCTTTAAAAATTGTTCTCCCTAAGGAATAACGAATGTTAATTATGTTACAAAATAAAGAATGTTTTAATTTCCGTCAACAATAAAATTAGCGGGTATTAAGTTATATACATTCTCAATAAAAAGTGAGTATCTCTTAAAATAGTGTAATATTATTAGTTATTACACTATTTTAAGAGATATTTTAAATATGAAATACTCTCTATTTCGCGCGCTTTGTGTGATGTCACAGACTATAGTAAATAACAAATCATCCAAAGTGTAACTGAGGTGCCCTGTAATTTTTCAATATTTAGTATTTGAGAGCACAATTTTTCAACAAACAAAACAAAAAATCGTCTTTTATGTAGGTACTATATTTAGTACGCTCTTACCTTTTTATATTGTAGTGTCGATTCACCTCACATCCTTTTCAAATACTTTGGGCTTCTCACTCGTTAGTTAGTTCGTTTATTGCGCGTTTGGCTAAAACTGATTGTTTTTTTTTACCAGTAAGTAAAGGTTTGATTTTTTCACCAAACGTTTGGCGAAGGAACTGCAGTCGTAGTCCTACATTGGCAGTAGAACCTTTTTGGGCAATAAAATTGCTAGTGTTAATATTATGCAATATTTGGTATCGTCCAGTGCCACTGGCTTTAAATATTATTAAAGTAAAAAAAGAGCGCGGTCAAGTAGTGTTACCAATAACACATTAATTTTTGAGTTTTGATTCGTGTCCCGTGTAAAACATACCCGCGAAATGTAGGTGTACACCTATGCTTTACCCTTCAGAGGCGTGATGGTATGTTTTATACTGTAAATTAAATAAAACGACACAATCATGCACCACTTCATTTAATTGTCTTGCTAGAACCAATTAGATAGATACCTAGTCAAATTAAATGTATCTACACAAATAATTTGACTAAAGTTTAGTAAAAACCTAAATAAAAAAAATACAGACAACCCGTCACGAATAGTTTGACATACATTTAAAATAATGTTAACATTAATTTAGTACAATACGGTTTTCCGTAAATCACTGACGCTTCACATTTTATTACACTCAAATTATTAAGTAATTTAATATTAAATTAAACAATCAATTCTACATATATTGCAGAACATTCTGAATTATTATATTATTCATAACATAACAAATAAAGGTTATACTGACATAATTAATTTTATTGCACATTTGTAAATAAAGCTAAATTCACCCACCCTTCCCCTCCCCTAGAATTATGCCTCATATTGTGTATTCAAATGTTATTTTAGATTTACGAATATTAAGGAGATGTGGTCTCACAGTCCACTAAATTCATTTTTTAATTGATTTTTCGCTGATTAAGTGTTTTTTTTTAAGTTATTTAACCTTGTTTTGACCATGTTAAAATCTTCCAATATTACAGGTCTTTTTTTTCAGGAATTGTCACAATGACTTACAAGTTTTATAGAGAGGAGCCGGCAAGAAACTTTAGATACATTTCTAGACAACATTCGTAATATAAGATGTATTTTATACCTGCAATCAAATTATCATTATAATTCATATTCAGCGAAGAATCAAATATAGTCGAATTTAGCTAGCTCAAGAGGCCACATCTCCTGTTTTTTTTAATCCTGTCAATTTAAATAACGAACTCTATAATTTTGATAAATAATTTAAAAATGGGTGCTGGACTATTTTATTTTATTAAAAGTAATAAATATAATACATCGACAATTCGATAACAAAAAAACATGATTGAAAAATGTACAGTCGTTATATTCCGTTTAACGGGTAAAATATACACTTTATTTAAATTTTGTATGATTTTCTTTAATGTATATCAATTTTAAAAATAGTCAAGTACCCGCTTATTAGAAATACTATATATTTATCGAGATTACTAATACTTATGCCAAGTCTCTCGCATGTTGCTACCTTCTCTCATGTTGCCCTATAATTTAACCCAAGTGCCTAAACAAAATATATTTCTTCTGTCATACATGACAGTGACGCATGTCACTGTCATCAACAGTCTACATTTGGTATGTTCAGCTGATACAAGCGCTTACTAACCACTGTGCTTGAAAAAAAGATGGCGACCGCTTACTATGATGACGTAGCAATCCCATATCCTACCTTGTATCCGTTGGTCATACTCAATAATGTACAATATTTCTTCTGTCATACGTGACATACGTCACTAAACCCAGCAACCAAAATAACTGAGGCTCTCGATTACCCGTCAAATCTGGCACAGATATTTGTATCTTTCATATACATACACACACAGATACTTGTATACATCTTTTAATTTATTCATTTTGACTTTTTAAGTATATGGTACTGATTACTTTAATAATAATAATCTCTTAATCTCCCCTCTCTCTATCTCTTATCTCTTACCAAAAAATAATCGTCATATTGTCTATGACAAAATAATACACAGAGGTACTACGTCGATCTTTTAGTCGACTTATGAGGTGATTTGTTTTTTTTTTTACATTCAACAATTTATAATTATATGTACATCAATGATATTTAAGTGTAGAAGCCACAGAACACCACGCGCTACGATCCCTGTAATGCTGGATTTAGAGGTCTGGAGGCCTCGAGGCAAAAAAGGAGGCCCCCATTTTTTTTTGTTTCTAAGTCTGTATTGTGGGGGCCCCTTTTTGTGGAGGCCTGGGGCTGTAGCCCTGGTTGCCCTCACCTAAGTCCGGCCTTGGATCCCTACATACCAATTGTGATTTTTCCACATTCATACATCTTATGATACATCCGCGCCGGTTACGAGTACTGCGCACCTTTTTGAGGGAGTTCACCAATGAAATCGCGTGTTTTTATATTGCTTGATAAAACTAGCATTACAACATCATTGCTGTACATTATGTATAATACAATCAGTACCATATATATATGCCTGATGATACTAACAAATTGTAAGTCACCCTATAAGTCTAGCTATCACATACAAAATAGAATGAAGTAATATGATTTATCTATTACAATTCTATTATACATATAATAGTTCGGTAGAAAAGATAAACCACGCTATACATGTGGTTTGTTGTTGAAACTTATCAATGTATTTGGTATATATTTTTATCTTAATGTTATTGGGGAGGTTGCCAGCCTCCGAAGCCGATCTCCAGCTGTTTAGCCACCGCTAGACATAGCCTGTCTTGATTCGGTGCTGCTATTACCTATAATGAAAAGAAACAGTGTTAAGAATTAAATATACTGTCGGCTATAAGTCTAATTGTAACTGTAATTCACTCATTTTTTAATGTTTTATTTTATTATTGTTCATTATTTTATTTTACGTTGCCCGCACTAAGATATCGTAAGCGGGCCGGTATTAATCGGCACAGCCGGGCGGTAAAATCGAATATAATATGTAGATGAATATTCATTATATATTAATAATATTATATTTAATTATAGTTCAGCTTAAAATGTTTGGATCGACTTTTTCTTTCCACAAGTACTGCCGAATCTAATGATTTGTTGACCCGAATGAAATACGGAACTACCCGAACACAAGCCGAACAAGTGCAGTAATTACTTCGGGTCGGCTTTGTTGTTCGACAAATACTGCCGAACCGACTATGCTCGCTTATGTGTGTGTCTACCCTGATTGAATATAATTACCTGTACGGCCACCGGCAATCCTTTATAGAATCCCATGGGCACGGTGGTGGCGGGCATGCCGAGGATGTTGAAGACCATCGTGTACATCACTCCAGAAGCCTTCGGGAACACCTCGTTGTGGTGATGAGCCTGGCTGATGAACACCGGGTAAATCAGCACGCCGTTATTGCCCAGAACTTTCTGGAAATTGACGAATAGAACGAGTGAAGTAGATAAAGCATACATATAGTTTATTACCTAGACTAACACATAGGCTTGGTACTTTTTAGGTTTCCCTACTCAAAGGGTAACAACGGGCCCCTATTACTAAGACTTCGCTGTCTGTCTGTCCGTCTGTCTGTCTGTCACTATGCTGTATCTTAAGAACCACGATAGCGACCACGACAGTTGAAATAAATATTTATGGGGTCCCATACAACAAACGCGTTTTTGTGTACTTACTGTTATTTATCTAGTCAATGGTACGGAACCCTTCGTGCGCGAGTCCGTCTCGCACTTGGCCGGTTTTTTATCTACATACCATGCGGGCAAAGCCGCGGGAGGCAGCTGGTATAAAAATAAAATAGTGGTATATAATAATATAAATACCTGCATATGTTCGCGGAGCTTATTCGCTTTGCCGTTGTAGTACCCTCTCCGCGAGTCTGGTATGAAGAGGTGGCTCCTGTTTATGACAGAAAAGCTCAGGCCTTGTAGCGACCGAGATCCGCCGCCGAAAGCATATTTTATTAGCTCTACGGATAAGCTTTTATCACGCTGTAATAGAAAAAATTGCTGTAGAATTCCTTTTTGTTTTGACCACAGGATAAAAAAAAATCATGTCATAAATTGAAAATTATAAAAAAAAAAAACAGTCGATTATTTCACTATAGGGTGGGTAGTCTCCTTTCCAATTAGGATTTAAACAGCCATTATTACAAACAGTAATAGAAAAGGTAGTTATGTAATGCGTTCTGTTTAATTGAACTTACTTTTGGGTTGGCGGGATCTTGCAACAGATTTGGAATGTCTTTCATCGAAAAAAATACCGACACAGATATTTCCACTGAGTCCTCCAAATCTTTGAATTTTTCCTGTAAAATAAAAAAGCAAGTTTATCTTTGAATCATAATAATCTAAATATATATAACTCAAAGGTGACTGACTGACATTGTAAGTAGCAGCTCGGAGTTTGGATTCGTGCCCGGTTAATGGCAATAGGCTCGCCCCCTATTACATGGGACTTAAAAAACATACCGGCGAAACGTGGGTGTACATTAGTACACCTCTGCCTAACCCTACGGGGACGACAGGCGTGATGGTATGTAATATGATAACATTTCACGTTACCTCACTGACAATACAGCTGCATTCCTTCTCCAAGTACCTCACGGCTTTCAGTATGGAGTTACTTATACATTTGTCTACTTTCAGCAGAGCGACAGAATCCGTTGCTTCCAACATGTAGTGAACCTGAGAATGATAGATAATAATAACTAATGTTTTTTTTATGGTGATAAGGGGGCAAACGAGCACGCGGCAATCATCTGATGGTAAGTGATGACCGCCGCCCACGGACATTTGCAACACCAGAGGCTTGCAAATGCGTTGCCAAACCCCTTAGAAACCGTTCAAGTTTCTTAAAATAGGGAGTTACTGAACTGACAGTAAACGGAATTCCCATGCTGTCAGAATAGTCACTCCCCTAATGAGCTCTGGTAACCTTACTCACTCACAGAAAGACAACTATTGTTGATTCACTGCGGTCTTCTGTAAGGCGGAGGTACTTCCCCAGTCGGGCAGCTCAATTTGAGCGAGAAATCTCGCTATGCCCTACCTCCTACAAAAGGAGGTATGTTTATATGACCATATCACACCATCTGGTGCCGAGCTAAGCAACGAGGCTTGTGTTACGGAGTTTACGGATACTAGACAGTTTCATAATTATTCCGTTCCCAACCCAGAATACTCTAGTGCCTAGCTTAAGAAGTTCAATCAAGAAAGATGCTGGAGCTAAAAAAAAAGTCATCTCACTGAAACTTACCGGAAATTTAACCATAATGTATTTGAACATTTTTTTTTAGACCAGCTCCCTCTATCGCCTAACATGGGGCCAAGCCCGCCCTGTAAAATAAGTCTAGCTACGCTATTAGGCAGTTTTACCTTCAGATTCTTCAGATCGACAGGCTGGTCCAAGTTCAGCTTGTTGTCTTCTCCAGCCATGATGTTCATGAGGAGGGGCAGGTCCTCCGCCCTGCGGGTCATCGGCCCCACCGTCAGGAACTTGGGGAAGTTCTCGTCACTCAGCGTCGGTATGTGGCCATCGATAGAGATCACACCTGAAATATCGAAGATAGAATTTATAGTCATTAGTTATGGCCGAAGGGTTTATCAGTACTAGTGGTCGCTGCAGACTGGTCTAAATTTGAGCATAATTAATTTAAATTATATAGTATAACTAGCTGATCCAGCCAACGTTGTTTTGTTGGTAGTAGAACTAGTAGAAGGATGAAAATTTAGAATTACAAGTATTTTCTGATACTAAATCATAAAAAAAATACAAAAAAAAGAAGAACAAAACTGGTGAGGGACATCATTATCACCGTGGTGTAGTGTCCGACCGAAAGTTCGGTTTTGGTTTCGGTCGAGTTTCGGCAAAAAGACGAGTTTCGGTTTCGGCGGCAAACCTGCCGAAACTACGACCGAAACCGAAACTGCGTTCGGGAGTACTCGCGCTCTGCTCGGTCATGTTCGGCGCGTTAAATTCCATCTAAGTCAATTCCTAAACTCTCTGTGAACCTAAGGATATTGGAGCCTAGCAGTGCAGTTTAAGTAACCGCTAGTGGTGACGTATTCCTGTATAAGGAGTGGTACTGACCGGGTGTGGGTTTGTGTCCGAACAGCCCGCAGAAGGCGGCGGGGAGGCGGATGGAGCCCGCGATGTCCGACGACACGCTCAGCGCCGACGCGCCGCACGCCAGCAGGGCTGCCTGGGGACAACGGTACCAATCATATCGTTACAATGGTTACAAAAAATTGCAGTGAAGTTTCAAGACAACTTCAAAGTCAAAATGTAATTTATTAAAAGTAAGTTAAATTGATTTGGCTTTCTTTGAACCTCGACAATAAAGACAGCCCTCAAAAACGTCCACCTTTCGCCGCTTCCTAGTGTTTTTGCTGGGAAGAAGAAACAGCGCAACGAACTCCCCACCAGACAAAATGTATAAATGTGGATGAGGTAAAAACGTAGTAACGTAGAGATTGTTGCGCGCGGCGTTCTGTATGTTCTGCCCCATAGGAAAAAGACTTGAGTAATTTATTCAAAGAAGGGCAAATTGATGTGACTCTCTTTGAACGTCGACAATAAAGACAGCCCCCGTTAAAATGCCCGCCCTTCGTTGATAGCCTGGACTTGATTGATTTATGTTTTGTCATAACTGGCATAAAAAAGAGATAATTCTTAAAAAATCTCATTGTTCCATAAAATTGTACCACTAAGTATTGGAATACACTGAAGTCACGTCTCCTGAAACACAGGCATCCTAACCTAGCTGTTGAGTCTGGTTTCATAATCATTTGTAACAGATTTTATAAATAAATTATTTAATTTAAAATACCATTTATAGAAAAGAAGAGAAAAATGTTGCACTAAAAAAATTTTTTTTTAGTGCAACATTTATGCCACTTCGTCTCTTAGATATTGTTGAACTCCGAACATTTGTACGTATATTTTACGAGATACAATGACGATCTCACAATGATGTTATGTCAACAAGTATTGTGTAATTGTTGACAATGATCAACTGTTTGCGTAACGACAAACACACAAGAAACATTTAGCGCGCAAATATGTGTGACATTGAAAGGGTTTCTGAGTGTTTTCGATTTGTATATATTTTGAGACGGACAATGTTTCTATGACTATATGATAAAAATCTATACATATCCTAGTTTAGAAACCAGTCTCTCACAAAGGTGCCTTTTGTTTCTTTACTTCAATGTTTTATAGGTAACCTTTGTGAAAGAAAAATACTTTTTTATTTGTCCCTACCGGGATTCGAATGCTTCGAATGCCTTACTACATAAGGCAGCCTATATTTTGTTTAGTGAATAGTTATTACCCCTTTATAAACAAAATAAATATAATTATTTTAAAGAACTATTTGCTTATAATATTCTAAACGTACATACAGCTTAAAATTATAAAACTTTCGGATTCCTACCGACACACTTTTATTTGAATGTAACAAAAACAACCGTTAAATGTTATTACAAATCTATGGACATACCTTTAAGGATCTCGGTTCAAATGGAAGCGTTGCGTCATCAAACTTTAAATAGGAGTTAATAGTACGTTTCATAGTAACACTACCATATATATGTGCAAAATATTACATACAAATATGGGGTTTGAAGAGAAGGTGATAATTGTCATTGTATGTACATTGTAAGTCAGTTTTTCACTTGAATATATTTTCTTGTGTTAATTAAGTCTATTCAAACATACATAGTTCTGATATATCTGTACTAACGCAAATACTGGACATTCAAAGAAAAACTGCTTTTTACGGATTTTATCGCGATATAATTAAATCCCAACGTTTCTGATTCTTTATAGCATCCATGGTCACGGGCTAATTGATATGTTGTTATAGTTAATTTTTTCAATAATAAATGTAGAGCAGTTGTTAGGGATTATAGGAAAAGACGTCTAACAACCCTACATATAGTGATACAATCCGTAAAAGAATCAAAACTACTTTAAATATAAGGTCCCTAAAAATAGAAGAGTTGATGAGATTCCAATAAGTAAGTATAGTGAATTTTATAGTATTGTATTATCAACAAGGCCGGATCCAGTGGGGTCATAGGAAATCATGGGGTTCATGACCCCCCCTGAGCTGGGTTAATCGTCCAGAAAATAGTAATTTTATAATTAGAAATATCGTGTAACTAAATAACTGAGACCAATGTGATCCCCGTCTGAGACCATGATGGCCCAAGCTAGTACCCTGTAGTAGTGCCCTGTGGGGCTATTAATAAAGACCGAACCTAACTTTGAGAGGTTAAAGGTGAAACTTGTTAAAATTAATTTAAGGTGGAATGACATTTTATTTTATCATTTTAGATGACACCCCCCCCCCCCCTCAGTCGATAGCTGTAACCGCCACTGATCTAAGCCTTTTGCGCTTGATTCGAATGGAAATGTGGGTTTAACCCTTACCTCGCCACCAGAAGATCCTCCAGGCGTCCTATTCAAGCAGTACGGGTTGTTCGTGGTTCCTCTCAGCAAGTTGGTCGTCTCCCACCCCAGGCACAGCTCTGGCGTGTTGGACACTAGGAGCGGAATAGCCCCAGCCTTCTTCACAAGGCTCACGACTTTACCGTCAGAGATGGCCCGACTACCAGCATTTTCTAGGCATCCCACTGAGTTTGATAATCCTGAAAGAATTAAATCAAATACAGGGATCTTTAGTAATCCTACTAATATTATAAACGCAATAGTTTGTATGGGTATTTGTTACTTTTTCACGCAAAAACCGCTTAACGAATTTGTATTGTATTTGGCGTAAATGTTGTTTATTATCTGGATTAACACATAGGCTGGTTTTTTCCGTATACAAGTGAAGTGAAGCTACTGATATATTATTTAATTGATTAATCAGGGACATTACGTACACTCTTAACTAAAAAATGTATTCCTATCTATGTAGAATCAATACCGACCAATAGTGATGCTTCACCATATCTCATTAACAGAACCACTTTTTTTTTTAAATATTCTGCGACATTTTACCCAGCATCATCTAGTCCCAAACTAAGCAGAGCTTGTACTATGAGTACTAGACAATGGTTTTTTTTGTAAATACATACTTATAATACATAGGAAACACCCAGACGAACACAAACACTTATATTCATCACATAAATATTTGTGCCGTGGGAATCGAACCCACGACCTCGTGATCAGCAGTCCGGTACTCGAACCACTAGACCACAGCGGTCGTCACCACTAAACTAAAGATGACCGCTTCATTGGTACTGCCTATTCAGTTAGTTACCAAAAAATATTCACGACCAAACTGTCGACTACTTTTGCTCTATCTAACATTCCATTCCGATTTATAAATATGCATCCATTCCAAAAACGAAAAGTTAACACTCACCACCAAGGGAACAGCTCTCTTTGACTGTAAACGGTACACCAAGCAGAGGTTTTTCTTTGACCAGTTCTTCAAAAGATCCATTCTTCTTAGCCTCGTCGATCTGCCTGTCGGTAGCCTTGGCATCCTCTAGAGCAGCTCTATATCGTTCTTCGACCACAGCGTTGAGGTACGGGTTTACTTCTTTGACCCGCTCCACGTATATTGTTACCAGTTCCTCGCTTGTTATCTGAATGAAGAATATGAGAATGGTTTACCTATTTACGACTTAATTTTTTTATCTAGCAGTATTTTTAAGCATAAACGTGGGGTGTTATATGTTTTACGTGACTGTATATTTGTCTGACATATCAGGATCTGAAGTGTATTTATATGTTTGAAAGCTGATCCAATACCAAGTACCTATTGCTGCTCTTAAAGGCACATATTCAAAATCAATTAAATATGTGCATTACTGTTCTTCTTGAATAAAAAAAGCACAATTTTTGCGTCCGTAATCTAAATATATATAACTCAAAGGTGACTGACTGACCGACATAGTGATCCACTGGACGGATCGGACTGAATTTTGGCATGCAGGTAGATGTTATGACGTAGGCATTCGCTAAGAAAGGAGTTTGATTAATTCTACCCCCAAGGGGATAAAATAGGGGATGAAAGTTAGTTTGAAAACGATTCCTAATTAATAATTAATAATAATACTTCTTAACGCGAGCGAAGCCGCGGGCAAAAGCTAGTGTATAAAATAGCATATACGGTGTATTAAAAAAAAACTAAAGTGTATGTTGAATATTGAGCCAAATGTATATCTATCAATAGATCTGTTTATTTTACTTTCCCAAAACATATTGTCCTGTAAATACCTCGATAGATTATTTCTAATACCGAGAAATAGTTACTAGTACCTACTAGTACCTATTGGAACAGGTAAATAAGTTGCATGTACATATGTACAGGACAAGCCCTTGAATAGTTTACTCATAGTTCAAGAAATGATATCTGTAGTCAGAACATGTATTATTTTCAAAGTGGCTGTGGATAAACACAATTGTTTTGTTTTATATCGTTCAATCAACAATGTAATCGATTTTTTATGTGTTTCTTTAGTGCCTTTATACATCATACAAAAGCTGTTAATAATACGATGATGCACATTCTTTTTTTCAAACTCAAACTCAAATTATTTATTTCAATTTGACCAATATTCCAGGTACTTTTGAATTGTCAAAAACTAGTTGCACGGTTCCAAAAGGTAGGTCTTATGGAGAAGAACGGGCAAGAAAATCCATAGATACACTTTTTAAATTAAATACAAACTTACAAAATATTTGGTTTTGTTTCACAATATAATATCAATATGAGACTAATGCAGTTCGGTGTGAAACAAATGAATTATACAGAGAGAAAATAACTAAAACTAGCCCAACTGACAGGACCCAGTTACAATTTACGTCCAAACATTATTGTTATTACTTATTTTTTAAATCACGATGGTTGCAAAAAGCTAACGGCTGGCCCGATGGTAAGCGGTTAGCCTATGGATGTTTTCAACAGCAGAATGTTTTATCAGCTCGTTGCCCATCTTGTAAAAGACTTTTTCACTTTGTTTTGAGAAAACGTAGGCAGGTAGCTTATTCTACTTATATCCCGATTGTACGTGGAATAAAGTAAGTAATAGAATCGTACAGCGAACGCGAAAACGAATTCGGTGCCAATGCCAACAGGTAGGATTCTAAAATGTAAATCCTAATATATTTAATATGAAGCTCACGGGAAATAATGTACTATAAGTAATATGAATACAAGCAACATTCAACTTAATTCCGACGTTGTTACTAAGTAATTTAATTAACTAGATGGTTATTTAAAACTTATTGGCATCAGATTATCTACTAAGGCACGGACTGGCTAGCGATAACTTGTGAAGTTTAGCAACCAATATTAAAACGGGTGGGCCGTTGTTGCATTTCTGACGTAAACCAATGGACTTACTCGTAACACAAGCATTATTAAGCTTAGTTCGAAATTAATGGGTATATTACAAATATGTAGCACTCATAATTTTTTTTTCTCCCTTGAAGGACATACACCGACCTAATTAGAGAACTCCTTCAAAAAGGTCAGTTAGGTACGCAGTACTCGTAACCGGCGCGCGTGCATGACGAGATGTATGAATGTGGACGAGGCAAAAGTGGTTTGCAGGGACCGTAGCGCGTCGCATTCTGTAGTTTCTGCCTACCCCCATGGGAAATAGGCGTGAGTGTATGTATGTATATATGTATCATTAAATAAAAAAAAATATTATATTACTATGAGAGAAATATTGTCAGGCATTAAGAAGAAGAAAACTTTTGTGAAAGCTTCGAATATTCAAAACATAAATATTTTTTTTAATGGTAACGATTTTCCACCGCCCTCAATTTATTCATAGTGCTACAATAAAAGCTGTGATAGCCTAGTCTTATGACCAGTGAACTGTGAAGTTAAGGGTCTCGAGTTACGTGCGTATTTATCACGTATTCAAATCGCGAATCATCGTGTGGAAACCTGAGAGATTTTCTCGATATGGCGTGTGAAGTCTGCTAAGTCGCAGTAAGCTTTCGTGATGGACTATAGCCTAATCCTTTTTAAATGGACACCCGGATTCTTAGCAGTGGGATAGTAAATAGGTTGATGATGTCAGAACTCGTAATAGGCGTATCCAATAACATCATGGCTTGCCTCCTTGGTTCTGAACTGCTTCGTTGGTCTAATGTTCGTAAAGTTCGATTGCCGAGCAAGGGACGACCCAAAACGGGCTCGATTCATACGTCGAGCAGTGTTATTGGCCGTTTCTACTAAATTCTCTGTAGCACCTCGGCATTTGGATTCGTGCCTGACTGGCGGCAATAGGCTCGCCCCCTATCACATTGACCCCGTAAAACATACCGGCGAAATGTGGGTCCACTTATGCCTAACCTTTCAGGGACGAAAAAACGTGATGGTATCATGGTTCGCTGACTTCTCCTACATAACATTGGTGTCAAACAACTGGTAATTGATACTTGCAGCTGCAATTAAACAGAGTAGCATCGTTTGTTGCAATACTGTTACTCTATTGGCGTCAGGAAGCAGAATATGTGTCAATTGGCGATAAAAATAAGGGGGTGACGGAATCTACTAATGAGGTTTTAATGATAGACTGGATAGGCTGACAGAAATTATCAGTAATAGTAGTGTGTACTTGTGACTGGTAGGTTTCTCAATCATCGTCGGTGAGGCCGCTAGGCGAGAATTCCTAGATTTTATTCTAATGCAAATCTTAAAAACTTGCGAAAGCAAAACATTATCAGTAATTTTGATTATATTTTTATCATTGATACTATTTAAACTTTTGTTGTTGAATTTGAAAATTAACGTTCTAATTTTTTAGCACCTTTATAAGTTAATTTCTTTAAAAAAATTAAGAAGATGATTAATTTAAAAGAATGAAGAATTAAAAGCTACTTGTACAAACAAACATTTTAAATAAATTTCTCTTGTAGTTATGGTTTCATCAATACCACTAATGCAAACACTGGGTCCCAAGAGCCCCTGAATATGGTGATTCCCAGATTGAGCATAGGGCGTGATGTAATGTTGACACTTACTTCACCGTTCCTCACGGCGGCTGCTAGTTCCACCGCGCTCTTCAGCAGCAGAGGGTTGGCGACCGGGGGCAGGCGGCGATTGTCCCGAGCCTTCAGCCAGTACAGCGGCGCCAGCAGGAAGTTCAGGAGGCGGAGGAGTATACCCACGAGCTGTACTCCTACCTCCATCCTTCAAGAGAAACGTAAAAATGTTAATATTGAACTTTGATTGTGTATTCATCATCAATGAACCCATAATTTCCCGTGACCCACTTCTGGGCTACGGGTCTCTTCTAATTTAGAGGGATTAGGCTATAGTCCACCGCGATAGCCTACTGCGTTTTGGCAGACTTCACAAGCCAGCGAGAAACTCTCTCGAGCATGCAGGTTTCGTCACGATGTTTTCCTTCACCTTTTGAGCATGTGATATTTACGCACATAGCTTCCAAAAAGTCAGTGATTGGGTTTCAACTCGAGACCTTTGTCCTTTTTTGTGTATCCATACATATTGGTATTCATTTGACCGGTCGTCGTGGTGATCCTTGTTGGAGACCTATGTCCAGCAGTGGACGTCTAACGGTTGAAATGATACTAATATTACTCGTATAATTGCGAAAGTGTGTCTGTCTAAGTCATATAACAATACTAATACTAACAACTCTCAATGGAATACCCAATCTTTCCTACCTACCTTGTATAGACCAAACCTAGCTAATATAATCTAGGCATCCATTACATTTTGAATTGTGACAATAACGTTCATTGAAATTAATTTATACGATGCTCCGAATAGATTGCGTTTCGATTCTCATGTGTTTACTAATTGTAATTCAGGCGGTAATGTCTACTTGTAAATTTTCTTGTACAATATGTGGCTATTCTGCCATTGTTATTGTGAATTGTTTACTGTTTTGACATTTTCTGCAGTCTTATCACGCTGACAGACTATTAACAACACCAAGAAGGTGAAGGCCGGTTTTAAATGGTTTATGGTGATTAGATGGTGTAGATTTATATGTTTAACGTAGATATCATTTTCTGATAGCATTGTTAATTATTTATATTCGGTTGAAGTCTACTACGTATGTGTACTAATATGTTATATTATTTTATATTCAATTGATTCAGGATAGTTTTAATTTAAGGCTTTACGCAGACGAAGTTGCGAACACAGCAGTGCAGCAAGTAAGTTTATTATAAAAAATAAGCCTACCATAGACATCTTCTAATAATTAAATCCGTGTTAGGGGATTAAAACTAAATACATAAATCCTTGGAGGCAAAATCATTTACGATTGTAGTGATTCTATGGACAGTAGACATCTAATCCTTTAAGAAGAATATCTTTCATTCGATCATAAATATTTATTATATGTATTACTTTGAACGATTTTATGTATCTTTTAAGAGAAAACAACAAAACTCATAAATCAGTATATAAAAGGGAGCATTTCCGGCTTTGTCTTCGACATCACACGTATGATTGCAGATAAAGATTTAATGTTCAAGCAGGGCCGGTTTTGATGGCGACAAGAAACTATGGGTGCGTACTTCTGGTAAAAGTGCTCATTTGCATCGAGAAGAACAAAAGAGGCGTTCCTTTAGTCTTACTTAAAGTAGTAGTACTTAAATTGTACTAACATTTTAGATCCTAGATGCCAACCGGTTGCCGGGCGTTCTGGGCTTGTCATGCTCACTCAAATGTCCTGCTGATGGTGGCGTTGTGTGTCGGGTCTTTTTATTCCCTACAACATGGTTGAGTAGACAGACGCCGATACACACATCATACTCGTGAACGGGTGCTATCAGTTGGGACTGGTCGGCTCATTCATGTTATGGCAACCTAAATTGGTTTTAGTTATTTCTTTTACTTTCATAAATCATACGTTTCACATGGAACTGCACCAGTCTCATATTGATATAACATACATAAAGCATTGTAAAACAAAATCAACAATTTTGTATTTAATTTAAAAAGAGTATCTATGGCGTTTCTTCCCGGTTCTTCTCCATAAGACCTACCTTTTGTAACCGTGCAACTAAATTCAATTTAATTCAAAAGTACCTGTATTGGTCTAATTTAAATAAATGATTTGATTTGATCAGATTTTGTGCTTATATTTAGTATGTAAGTTAGTACCTAAGTAAGTATTATCACGACGATTAAGGTCTTATCACGACGTTTTATTAACCAAAATGGGGTAAGTAATAAGAGAAATAATTAAATACTATAAAACAGAAGGTTTCCACGTCTGTTTGGGCTTAGTCGTTATAGAGTTTTTTAATAGTAAAATTTTGACAATATCTGCCTATGTGATTGCTGATCTAGTGGTCGTACAGTGCGACTGCTGAGCATAAGGTCTTGGGCTCGATTCCCAAACAAAGTGTTATTCGGTTTTCTTATGAAATTCTCAGTAGCAGCTCTTGAGTTAAGATTCGTGCCTGGTCGATTACAAAAGGTTCGCACATGGGACCTAAAACATACGGGCGACAGAGGGTGTATGTTAGTACACCTCTACCTAACCCTTCAGGGGACAACATATATGTTATACTATATAAATATAGAAACTAGAAAAAAAAACAAATAAACCTGCCTACCAAATTCAACTCTAAAGAAGAGCCGTGGGGAGTAATGCAGTTCGGTAAATAATTCTAAATATATTTATTCAGCTCATTGACCAACATCTGCTGATGTGCATGCGATTCAACCTTGGCAATAGCAATTTAAATATTGTCTAGATGTCAAGTTCACAGACGTATTCGATTTAGCAGTTACATCACTATTCGTATTTAGTGCTGTGCACACACTCGAAGTTTATTTATCTTTCAATTTGTCCATAATGTAGCTGTCACGGAATTGAGTTTTAAAAGGTATGGTGATGGAGTGGCGTATGTTAATACTGTGAATATTGAGATGACGTGAGATATTCTACAGTATATACAGTAAATATTGAACGGAGTATACCTAACTACATTCAGATGTAATTTAATGATTAGACATAGACCACAATTCATCCGTTGTTCCTGACGTCATATCGAGCCGCGCCAACGGGTCGACGGGGACCGACCCCTACCAACAGAATCAACCGAGACCCCCACCTTCGGGTCACTCAGAAGACTCGCTTCGACGCTAACGCACCGGGCACACGCATACGGTCGTCTTCACTTTTTTGCACTTAGCGCCTACAATAAATTACAGTCTTATCGAATATCTTTTATTACGAGCCGAGACCCCCAGCGACACAACTGGAGCTTGGCATTCACACATCCATTCTTGTAATAAGAGAAACATATTCTGATTGGGTAATCGGAAATGATCAAACACTTGAAAGTTTAAGAAAAATATTGTGAGGAAATCTGTATGCATGGGAGATTTTCTCGATGGCTTCAGATGTTTGCCAAACTGCCAACTCAAACTATGACGACCTGACTGACGTAGAGGCTGAGCGACCGGCTTGTGCGTCACGGGTTGCGGGTTCCCCGCGCGGAGCAAATATTTGTACGTTTTACAGGTAGTTGTTCCAGGTCTGGGCGTTTGTGTATGTGAAAATTTGTGTCTATAAACGCACCCACGACACAGGAGAAAATCCTAGAGTGGGGTAACTGTTTAATAAAAAATAAACAAACTAGGCTAGTGTGGAGGTAAATGGGGTGGTATTGATAACTGGGAAAAAAATTTAACTTTGAATTCCTGGGAATTTTCAAGAAAAAGTCTATAGCTTTTTACTGAACCTGGAGATCAACTGAAAACGAAGTGAACCTCAAAGAGTATTGTTTTTAGGGTTCCGTACCCAAAGGGTAAAAACGAGACCCTATTACTAAGGCTTCGCTATCTGTCCGTCCGTCTGGCCGTCTGTCACCAGGCTGTATCTCAAGAACCGCGATAGCTAGATAGTTGAAATTTTCACAAGTTATGTATTTCTGTGGCCACTATAACAATAAATTCCAAAAACAAAATTAAATTAATATTTAAGGGGAGTTCACATACAAAAAACGCATTTTTTTTTGCCTAATTTTGGCGCAAGTCCGACTTGCACTTGCCCGGTTTTCCTTTTCAGAAACGAAACCCCAAATATGACAGGTGTATAAAAAGGTGAATTATTATTGTATTTACTAATATCCACTGAGAAAAGTCAATGGTATAAGCCGTTGTAACAATTTATAGCAGGATTAAAGAACGTGGTTAAATTAAGTACCTACCTATGTAAAAAAAACATGAGATTTTTTGTACCTAATAAAGTAAATGTTATATTTGCAAATCTGTACAGTGATAAATTAGATAATATTTTTGTTATTCAAGGATTTCCGTCTGCAGGAGATTCGAAGGTAAAGAGGTTGTCGTTAATAAACTCCTTAATAACTCTCCTATAATAAACGTACATATGCTAGCCGCATACATTTATGAAAAAAATAATATTATGACAGCAGAATGTCAATAGAAAAAAAAAACAAAATAATGTTTTTTTCTGGTTGATGGAATAAACATTATAATTGATTAGTGTTTTTTTTTCTTATATTCCCCTAACTCCTTTCACACACATGGATCTCCGGTAACTGTTGTACCCGGTACCACGGGCTCAGTTCATAAGTACTGAAGTATATACACTGAACCCGCGGTAAATTACGAATTGAATGATGATAATGGTGATGAGAGCTTTTATTTATTTCTTTCTTAGTACAACATACACTGGTATTAACAGCTTCTTATCATTTTTTTTACGTTTTGTGGCTACATGATATTTTGGATTGACTACGAAACCTTCTTTGTCTGAAGCTTGAGATAATTTGTGATATCTCAAGAATAGACAAAGAAGGTTTCGTAGTCAAAACAACGCTAGGCTATTATTTCAAGCATACAAGAATAAACCTGGTCCAAAAACACACAGGCTATAAAACATATAGGCTTCCGTGACTAAATACAATGAAGTAAATAGGAGATTTCATTGCTGTGTGTCATCATCAACTCATTAACGTCCCACTGCTGGGCACGGGTCTCCTCTCATTTGAGAGGGATTAGGCTATAGTCCACCACGCTGGCCTACTGCAGGTTGGCGGACTTAACATGCCATCGAGAAAATCTCTTCTCAAGCATGCAGGATTCCTTACGATGTTTTCCTTCACCGTTTGAGCATGTGATAAATACGCACATAACTTCCGAAAAGGTTTTAACTCGACACCTCTGACATCTCAGTCCACTGGTCACACCGCTAGGCTACCACAGCTCATCTCATCATCCGTTTTTGAGGTTGACCTCAACAATTTCAATACTAAAATCACTACTACGCAAAGAGTGATGTATTGTATTCATTATACGTTCAGTGACTTTTACTTCAAGAATATTATGCTCAATCGCTCGTCAAGATCGGTCCATAATAACCCAATCAATTTTTTTTAAATTTGATTGGTTACGAAAAATAAGTCATAATTAAATTACAAATCGTTTGACCCGTCGTTTAATGTAGTAAATGTAAATTTAATCATTGACATTTAAATTTGATACGATTACATTATTATGTCAATCATAAAGCAGTATTAATTAAATGTCAATACTGATTTTTGATTAAAACTCACAGCTATTCTGTTCTAGTCAAAACTTAACAATAATCCAAATGTTATCAGGTTATTCTTATGAAATTCTCGTAAGCAGCTCAGAGTTTTGACTTCTGCTCTGTTGATGGTAATAGGCTCGCCCCCGGCCCTATTACATGGGACCTAAAACATACCGGCGAAATGTGGGTGTACATTAGCACACCTCTGTTTTACCCTTCGAGAACACGAGGCGTGAGGGCATGTTATGTATATTACGTTTTATATCAATTACTCATAATCATTATTGTATCTGCCATTAAATATTTGGCACATACTATAAAATTTATAAGTATAAACACCAAATATGGAATGGACTCTATAGGAAGTACTATTACTTGCTGGTAAACCTTCACTATTGTACGACTGCCATATGCAAACGGCGCATTGATCATATAGGAATTATTAGCGGCTAAATAATTAGCCCGGCTCAACATTGAACGTGTTAATCCATTAATTATGCACTGTTGTGTATAGGTACAGAACATAGAAAACTAGCTATACCTACGTAGTTTCAACAATTGAATATGCACCTTACTAGTTCTGTTTTAAGTTCTGAATTTCTTTATTGTGGATTTTATTAACAAACAATTATGGATATATATTTACTATCAGTAACTGCCTTGTCCTATATTCGTCAATTCATTTTTGTAATAAGTTGATTGCCAATAATTTTGCAATACAAAAATGTATCTTATGCTTAAACCTATTATGATGCATTTTGCTTCACCTCTCCCTTTATCACGTAGACTAAAAACAGCATCTTGCCTATCCTTGCCCAGTTATCGGGCTCATATGGCACTCATGAATACATACATCATTCTCTTGACGGGAGTAACGAACACCATTACCACCTTATCTTGCCGTGGGTGGCGGAGTCGTATTATTAATAATAATTTGTGTTAGGTACTGCACGTTGTTTGCCGAAGTTAAACTTGTTGAGAATACTGGCGCCCTTGAGCGGCTTGAGCCGCGTTTGAATCAATCCTATGCTCAGATATAAACCTTAAGTGGTATAATTCTAGAGCTAGATGAATAGCAAATTATCACGGGTAGGTACTATGGAATTCAATTTTCCAGTTGCCATTAAAGCTAATACCTGCTGTCTATCATCTTAATACTTGATTGATAGGCCTCTGATTATCTGCCTAGCAACATACAGCGTATAAACAGCATATACACTACAAGGTTTTCAAAGGTTTGTCTGATAGCGAAGAAAGTATAAAAATCATTCCCCTGAATCGACACAGAGTAAGTCTTTTTCCATAAAAAAGACTCTACACGACATGACAATCACATCCACTTACTCAGTATGTATTTGTTTGAAGATGAGAGAAGGTCTACTATTTTACCGGTATAATTTTGTATTTAATTTTTGTTGTCATCATCATTGCAGCCAAGATAGGCCCAATACTGAAAGATATCTCTCCAACATTTCCATAAAGATCGAATCACATTTACGACGTTGTCTTTCGATCTCGTTTAAGGTCACTCTACGCTATTTTCCGTTGCGTACTCTCCACTAAAAAAACAGAAAAAAATTGCTTAATCAATCTATATAATGGTCTACTGGTGAGCACAAATCTCCTCTCACGTTGTATGAGCCAAATAGTCCACACCACCGAGATGCGGCCGTGCAAAAATCTTAGACATGCAGGTTTCACGATGGATGTATCATTATGTATGATAGGCTATGATCGCTGGCAAAATTGCTTGACTACCGTCAATTGGCTATTGTTGAATATAACAACATAGGCATTTTCCACAAGTGCAGGCGTCATGTTGATTGAATAAATTGTTACTATGCTATTAATAAATTGTAACAAATAGGGTCGTTAAATATCGTTCTTATGCAAAACAAACTAAAAAAGTAATAACTGGATAAGAAGGTATGTTGGTAATATTCCGTTATAAATTACAAAATTAATTGTCCATGGTCCTTTGTAATTTCGGTGCTCAATTACGAAATGTCAGTTTCGATACGGAGACAATAGAGATGTAGGGCATAGTATTTCTGTCAAAAAGTAGCTGCCTGAATGGAGGATCCTCTGCCTTACAAAAGATTGCAATGTAACCGCAATCGTAATATTTCTGCAAGTAAGAGCTCGTTAGGGGAGGGACCATTCTGACAGCATGGGAATTCTATTTGCTGTCAGTGTAGAGTAACTCACATATTTCCCTAAAATGGTTTTTACAGGGTCGCCAACGTGACCATCAACGCAACCATTAAGCGGGACGTAAGCTTATTGTCACACTCCTAGTATAAAAATATTAAGTACATTCATCGGTTCCGATTCGTGTAAAACTTACTTAGCAATAAAATTGATTACCTACCTATTTGTTGTCGATACTGCAAGTCATATCTGGAATGGTGGACTTCTAGGGTTACATAAATATGTGAATTATTACCTAGACGAAGAGGTGAAAGTAGCCAAAAATAAACCAAAGGATGGATGGATAAGTTATTTCGATAACCCTATATGTAAATCGAATTGTACGTCCAAGGTTTTCGGCGACCCCAGTTGTTAAGTATCGTACGTGATACTCAGTTGCAATGACGATATTACCCCAGATTGGAAAGATATTCCGTTTGCAGCGTAGATGAGAAATTGGGCCTTGGTGTCTGTTGATTTAATCACGAGGTAAGATAATCTTTTTTTAGTAGGAACCATTAGGTAAGACCAGGAGCTGATTATTTACGGCAACAGGTTAGTTTCGGAGCCAGTCTAGTGAACTAAGCTTCATCTAGGATCGCTTTAATAATTTTATTTTTTATTAAAATTAAGTTATCACCCTAATTGAGGACGTGAGTTCCAGAACGGTCTATGATTTCCAGGCATAGTTGTTTTTCAATTGTTTATAAAAGATAAGCTACTTAGGCACTCACAGCCTCAATTATAATATTAGATATATATTATAATAGCGTAATCCCTTGAGTCAAATGAGTGGAGACCGGTGGTCCGGTGCCCAGCAGTGGGACAATAATGGGTGGATGATGATATATTAGTGATTTTTTTTCTACTTGTCACATTAAATTTAACCGGAAATTATGCTACCCAAAAGGATGGTCTTTTAATATGAAATAACGGTATTGATAGGAAATGGAATGATTTTCACAAATTAGCTAGTAACCTGTTGAATAAATTCTTTTTGTTGAATAGTTGAACGAATTTGCAATGTCTGATATAGATCAAATACGTTCAGCTCAAAACTGTCGTTTATAATACTGACTATTGTTAGGTACATTGATGCAGCCGTTCTTAATAGAAAGATTGGCGAAGAATAAACCAATAGATACTGAATGAGAACGGAAGAGATATCGCACATTATAAGCATACTCCTAGCATTTGCCAAACAAGCTTACGGCCTCGTGGAAAGGTTATCGTACCCTATAGACGTTTGCAATACCGGAGGAGTCGCTCGCACGTTGCCGACCCAGAAATCCTTTAAGATTTTTTAACTAGGGGAGTTACTAAACTGACAGCAAACGCTATTCCCATGCTTTGTGAATAGTCCCTTTTCTAAGGAGCTCTGGTAACCTTACTCACTCGCAGAAACAATACCAGTACCCAGATGCCGCTGAATAACATAGCGCAACGTACCATTACGCCAACCTAGTACGAGATCCGGCTGCAGAAACACTACGTTAACTATCATCATCATCAACCCATTATTGTCCCACTGCTGGGCACGGGTCTCCTCTCATTTGAGAGGGATTAGGCTATAGTCCGCCACGCTAGCCTACTGCGGGTTGGCAGACTTCACATGCCATCAAGACAAATCTGTCAAGCATGCAGGTTTCCTCACGATGTTTTCCTTCACCGTTTGAGCTTGTGATAAATACGCACATAACTTCCGAAAAGTCAGTGGTGCGTGCCTTGGGTTTGAACTCGAGACCTTTGACTTCTCAGTCCACTGGTCACACCGCTAGGCTACCACAGCTCCGTTAACTATGTACGCTATGAACGTAGTGATTCTGCAGTCGAATCTCACTAACCGCTATATTCATATCCTAAGGTAAGTAAAGGTTTTCATTGAATCAGTAACGACGGTTTAATGTGCTCTCTTAGACACGGATGGTAATTGGTATCAATATTAGGATAGTCACTCCGATACACTGATCTTGGCCGAGGGATTACCGCGCTAATTTCTCAGATACAAACTCCTTTTCCGCGCCAACTCTTTTTACAAATTCAAATTCAATTTGGAAAAAGAAAACTATGATATTCTTATCATAGTATTAATTCCTTAACATATCAACAGTTAAAAAAAATACTAGTGACTATAGCTATACCTAATTAAAAGGCTTATCGTACTTTGATCAAATATGATGTTAATGTTTATCTTGGATATCAGGAAAATATTAATTAAGAGTTTCGAGTGTCCAATTTACTTGAAGTGGAAAATTAATAATTCGGCCTTTATTTTACAGGCTACGAGACTGAAGACGTAATACATATTAAAAAGTGCATAAATAAATAAATGTAAAAAAATAATAATGAAAATCGATATCCATTTATACATCCGTACTAAATACTAATATTGTAAATGAGAAAGTGTGTCTGCCTGTCTGTCTGTGACCTCTCAACGCTTAAACCGCTTAACTTCTTTAGATGAAATTTTGTTTGGAGATTGCTTTACTCCCGGAAATTATCCTGAATTAAAAAGGCGAAAAAGGGGGTGCAGGTTTGTATGCGGAACCGATAATTTCCTAAAGAGGATGGACATAAATAAGCGGATTGGAAAAATACTAATGCTACGCAGAAATAAACTAGATTTCATAATATTTTAATATTATTCGGAGACAGGTAAGTTTGTATGGGATTTAAATTTTTTCAATATAGTGTGTTTTGAAAAAATCAGCTTACGCGATCCCTTAAAAAGTCCAACTATTATTATAAACGCAAATTGATGATTGTCACTGTTTCACGCAAAAACGATTGAATGGATTACGATGAAATTTCACAGTAGCAGTACTTAATAAAACGTAGCCTACGTTTTATTACTGCTATTTTACAAAATAACACGAGCGAAGCTGCGGGCGAAAGATAAAATAAATATGACAGGAATCCAAATAATATCAATCAATACACGAGCGAACCAAAATATTTCCAATGTATTACTTAATTAATTTGTAAATGTAAATTGTTTGAGACATTACGCCGCAGGCTTCAGTATCCGTCGTAATCACATTCTCCCGCGCAAATTAAAAAAATGACAGGTAGAGCTTCCACCATTTTGTTAATTGACATTTTTTATGACTTAGCATTCTCGGATCTAAAGCAACAAGTGTGATCGATACGATGTCGACAAACTTCAGACGAGCAGGCGTTTATGTTTACCTTAAGGGCATTCGCCTTTTGAACCGGCTGATGGAAAACACGGCCAAAAGTGTATTAAAAGTGTCAGAGGTTGTACCTATTTATTCTTTTTCTTAAGAGCATATGATAGAGAAAGTGATATTGATAGATATTTTTGACCCCTGTTTAGATTTCAGAATAAGGATAGCGACTTTTATAAAGTCTAGACAAAACAAACATTTCTAAGAAAGTATTTTTGTGTGGGAGTATTAAATTTGTTCTAGTATTTCATATATAAACGATTGGAAAAGGATCAAATTAAAGGCGAATGGCAGGCTTGTATGAGAATCTCGTACACCTAATAAAATTTCGTGTTTTGGGATACTTTTTGTTTTAATTGGTAGTTAATATGATAGACAAGCCTTTTTTAAATTCTTAGATTTTTAGAACTTGGGACGTAAAAGTTATAACCAGTTTTATTTTTTGAGGTTATGTACTAGTGTACCAATGTAAATTGTTACTTATAGGTACATAAACATTGTTTTGGTGGTAAAGTAAATGTCTTAGATTGCTTGTCGCTATCCTTGTAGTGTTTTACTTACTTAAGTAGGTAGATTGTGAAGAGGATTCGGTGTATTAGGAGATAGGTACCTATGTCCAGCAGCGGACTGCAACAGTTTGATCATGATGAATTTCTGATGGGGTTTTGAGTGTCGGTAAATAAAAAAATACTTTGTTTTTGTAAGTACAATTATTATACCTACTTATATTTAAAAAAAACTTAATATTACTTTATCCAACAATTATGCGTTTGTACGTATAATATATGAGTATTTATTTATATTTAATGTTATTTCTATTTCTAAATAATTAATTATCATTTCGATATTTGTGTTATTTTACATATGGCAACTTCTAAAAACATAACTGCGTTTAGTTTACGATTGCATTACGTTTCTTTATTAAAATCTTTTTATTAATATTATTAATTAATGCGAAGTTCTAAAACTAGTACACTTACATGAAAATAAATGGCTTAGTTGCCTTATCAAGTGTTACAAAATCTATAACATAACAACAAAAAAAGTATGCGGTACCAAATCTGCCGTTCGTCTTTCGATACTCACATCATCATCATCATCATCATCATTTCAACCGTTAGACGTCCACTGCTGGACATAGGTCTCCCCCAATACTCACATGTACTCAACGATTTTATTAATACATATTTTAGTCTGGTGTTATTTTATAAGCTATTAAACACACATAAATAAAAAATAATGTAATGTGTAAATGTTTAAACCCATTTAGCATTTATATGGAAATACAAGACATGAATCACAACAAACAAACAACTGTCGTTGTGTTATTAAATTGCCTTCATTTGCCTCCAGCTGGAACAGCGCCAACGGATTATCTACGTTCATCAGCTAAAGGTCAGTACAAATATTCCAGGTCAGTGACAGGCCAAAGGTAAATTCGTCACCTTTGCGTAGGGACTTACTCCCTAGGTCACCAACCTATGTATATGATCCTCTTTGGACGAAGCTTCGATGTCTAGACGTCGAAGATCAGAGATGTCTCGCAAGAGCAATTTACCAAAAGAAAACTACTCCCTACTTATACCGAAACTGCTAAGGGATAATACCACATTATTGATATTATAGTCATCCAATTACCAAGCCAGGTTTCAAGTATTTAATTGGGCGGGTAACTGAGGTACTAATGGCGCCACTTACGCTTGGCCCACTGCAATTCGATTGGTTAAAACCTTTTTGACATAAATACTAATGTCAATAATGGCTTTTCTAATGGCGTAAGCAAACCGTTGTCAATGTATGTCACTGACCCCATACTAAGGGCTTGAGTCTTGAGATATATTTAATCATGAATAAGATTTTGATTTTTTTGTCGAATATTAGACGGTGAACTAAAACATTGTTTTATTAATTTGATCGCGGTATACTCATATACATTAGCAAAACTGATACATTTTAGCTTACATAAAATTTCCTTATAGTTAAACTTATTGTTTATTATTTTTAATTCATAATTAATAATACCACGTAATTATGTTTTGCTTGGTATTTTCCTTTATACGAAGTTGTCTCGACGTCCTTCAACGTATCCCACTACTCCTAGACGTAAACAAAATTGGTAATTAAATAAACTCATGATAAATAAGTTATTTTTCCAAAGCCATAGTGACAAAATAGCCTAGTGGCATGAACAGTGTACTGTGTCAATTCAAGGGTCTTGAATATAGTCTCAAGGCACGCTGCAAGACTTTTCGAAGTTATGTGTGTATCATTAAAAGTCAAAAGTCAAAATATAATTTATTAAAAGTAGGCCAAATATAAATGGCTCTTTTTGAACGTCGACAATAAAGACAGCCCCCAAAAACTCCCGCCCTTCACTATCATTTCATTAAATTTATCACATGCTCAAACGGTGAAGAAAAACATCGTGAGGAAACCTGTATGCCTGAGAGATAGTCTCAATGGCGTTTGAAGTCTGCCACCCTACACTAGGGTAGTTAGAGCCTCCTTAAATGAGTCCCTCTTAGACTCATGTATGTGAGGCCCAGCAATGGATCGATGATCATAGTGTACAAATTACAAAATATAGAGTATATAAAATGTAGTATAACATAATATTAATACTCTTGTCTCCTAAACAGTTAAGTATCTGAAAGTTAGGTGCTGTTTGTAACAAAAAATCAAAAGTCATGCCAAAAGTCAAACAATTGAAGAACAAAAAAAACACGATCAATATTAAAAAGGTTAGCAAAGAATTCGTATTTTGTGAACAGAAATATTTATTCCGTCGGTAAAAATGGCTTGATTGTTATCAAATTATGACCAGCGAACATTAATTAAAATGTTTATTAGGTTCCTAATTTAATTACTACTTGCATAAGTTGCATGCAAATCTTAAAGGTACCATGGATTTTCTTACATGTAGCGTTTTGTATCGAGAGGCGAAATATTTATACTAATACTGTAAGCCATAAAACTTACTTTGAAAAATGTTAAGTTCGAAGAGAATTATTAGACACTCATTTTACGATAATAATTATAATGTGTTCTCAAAATTACGATACGATTGACACGGTGGTTTCTACGCTAAGGGTTGCGGGTTCCATTTCCAAATGATACAAAAAATAATATTTCCGTCTAGAGTCAGTTTTTCTAGGTTTGGATTTTCATATAAGTATTAGAAATTTGACTTTGCCATACGTCATCACAAAAAAAATAGGCAAGACAAAACAGTTCAGTATATTTTCTGTTCTGTTTATCAACTGATTTTCTTTTATTGTTCAATAGTTGTTATTGAGGTAAAGGTTTTCCGAAAAACTGGCATACAAATATTTTTGTCGTATTTCAACCACTAGAACATATCATACCAGGAAGTTTAAACCAATTATATGGTACGTACCTGATTTATTGACCTATAAAATACAAAATGCACTTTCCCAACTAGTTCACAATGATGAAGTAGAAAATGCTCGGGTAAACAAATAACATAGGTATTATTAGCGAAATAACTGCACGGAGAAACGGTGCATATTTGTCGAAAGGCAATAAACGCCTTGACATCACACATATAAGGTTGAAAACGCCGTTATAAGGTGTGGAAATATAATATACGGCATTAGCTATGTAGGATAATTACGGGGCGCCGGGGACTGCTTTCGCGCGTGTTATCTAAAAGACCATAACGAGGTGAATTTAGCAGGAAACCGATCCTTTGAAAATACCTCATAAGTACACTTGAACAGTATATTCAATTATATCTCAGATTTCTTTTGAAGTTGCATGGGATTTGGCAACTAACACATTTAAGTAAACTACAAGAAGTAATATACATAGATTGCAGAGAAATCAGCAATCTATATTACTTCTGTCTTTGATTTATTTTTTACACACCAAGGATGTCCCTAACCAGATTTAAAAAAACCTTTCTTTTTTAAAGATTTGGCATTAAAAATACTTATAACCCTCAATTTTCACTCTTCTACCACCAACTCCTAAAATGCGACAAAATAACGTTTGCTGGGTCATCTAGGAAATAAGATTCTATAAAATAATTCATAGCTGCAAATACGAGCAATGCTTATTTTGCAAGCATGCGTCGCAAGTATTCTAATTTCCGATCCAAGAGTCTTCGAATCTTCGGATTATCTTTCAGTATAGATTCAATGTAGATAGTGTGAGTGACAGCTAGATGATGACTGGTAGTGGTAGAACAGTTGTATTCACATTGATATTTACATTCCTGGACATTATGGCACACAGCGCCATCTAGTTCCGTGCTAAGCAACGAGGCTTGTGTTACGGATACTAGCTGGTTGATATACTACATATATAATTTTTTTTTTTATAAATACATACATATTATACATAGATACATCCATGACTCGGATACAAATGTTCATGCTCATCACACAAACATTTGTCCCTACCGGGATTCGAACCCGGGACCCATGGCACAGAAGGCAGTGTTAACTACCGCTGGACTAACTGGGTCGTCAGTTAATATACTTTATGCTAGAAAATAGAAGATCACATCAAATCAAATCAAAAGGTTTTATTTCATATAAACTGTTTCAAGCACTTATAAAACGCACTTATATAATCATTTAAATCAATAAAACAGCCCTCAAAGTGCATATAACTGTATTGATTGTCTATTTCATGAAAAAGTCATTCAATCCAAAGGGCTAGCGTGGAGCTTCCACCTTAATTAAATTTTGTTTGAATGACTAGGCATCGGATTAGATCAATCCTGTAATGGAAGTTTCAAGGCATTTATAGAAATAAATAATGGTCCTGTATATCATGAAACTGAAAATACTGTGTGCAATATACGAGGCCACTTTGTAACAATAATAAGCAAGTTTGACAGCGTTGAAACACGGAAGTGGAATAACGTGAATAAAAAACCGTGAAATCATTCACATCGAAGCCATACATGACATAAGTAGTGTGAAAAATTGCACTTCATAATTATATTAGTACATCGATATTACATTTTTTTTTTTTTTTTTTTTTTTTTTTTTTTTTTTTTTTTTTTTTTTTTTTGGGACGTGCCCACCACCCTAAGTCCCTACTACTGCAACTCCTGTAAGCCAGGATCAACAATAGTAACCATCCAAAATATCGTCGAGACAATGAAGCTCGACGTGTCCCAGGGGAATGATATTAACTGTCTTGGAACCCGCAGCGAAATTAATCATGAAATTAAATCGGAGGAGTAAGAAAATAACAGTTTTCCACTTCCCTCCTTACCAAGCGAGAGACAGAATAGAGTTTACATGTCATTGACATAAGAGTAGATGTTTACAACTGGGTTAAGCCCAGTTGCCAGGCACCACGGATGACATTATTAAGTTATGGGTCCTAAAATATGAGCTATTATATCTGATTCCAATAATAGGTATGGCAAAAACGCCTAAACGCACGGAAATTCATCCTAGTCGCAACAAGGTCCGAGTAGTAAATCACCCCAGATATAATTTGCAAACTGTCAAACATAATATTGCGTTCACTTTGCCATAAACCACACTCCCACAGTATGTGATGAGCAGATTGCTCGTATTCACAATTAGATGTTGAACATGGACATAATGGTGAGGAAACAAGCTTAAAAGAAAATAACTTGCATTTAAAGTTGCCATGTCCTGTAAGAAATTGGGCAACGCAGTGATCCACCTGCAGCCAAGTCCTCTCCAACCGTTCACGGACGGATGGAAAGAACAGGTGAAGGTGGCGGCCCTTAGAAGAATTATCCCACCTTACTTGCCATTCATCTAAAAGTTCCTCCCATACATCAGCCAGTGGCTTAAATAGTCTAAGAATTTTAGCGCGGTCACGTTCTACAAGAAATTCATTTTTCAAGTGCACTCTCGATGAAAAATACATTGCTGCACGTCGTTGTGCTTCAAGATCGACCGGCAGCACTCCCGCGAGTACTGGTAGTGCTTCCGTACTAACAGTCCTGTATGCTTTACATAAAAATATCAATGCTAAACGCTGACTTTGAAGTAACTTACGTCGTACTGCGCCTATGGTGGCTCTATCGGCCCAAACAGGTGCTCCGTAGCACATACAACCTAGGTAAGTAGCCCCATAGATGGTTTTTAATGTATGAAAAGATAAACCCCATGTAGCCGTTGATATTCTAGTCAAAGCATAAAAGTTACGTTTAGCTTTTTCACCCACAATTTTAATGTGTTCAATAAATGAAAAATTTCTTTCTAGTACGAGACCGAGGTAACATACCGACTCCTTTCTTTTAACGGTGACGTTATCGAATTTGATGCTGGGCGCGGATTTAAGATTACCTTTCAAGATTAGTTGAAAGGTTTTTTGCGGCGCGAAGGTTAAGCGGTTCCGTTTGCCCCACGCGGATATTAAACGTAAACACGAGTGGGCTAAGTTTTCGAGACCAGACCGCGTATTGGACTGGATGAGCAGAAGGCCATCGTCCGCGTAACCAGTCAATGAACAGCCGTGCGGGAGCGGTATCGCGAGAAAATCATCAAATCCCAGATTCCAAAGATACGGCCCGATTACAGATCCTTGAGGACATCCCATAGTCAGTGCCTTCGACATAGAATGGTGCCCAAGTGTCAGTTTAACAGTACCGTGTAAGAAGTACGAGTATATAAGAGTGTAAATATTTCTAAAGCAACCTCGACTTTTCAATTTAAGCAGTAACATTGGCCACCACGCATTGTCGAAAGCACCAGAAATATCGAGGAAGATGCCTACGACGTATTTGCATTTCGATTTATTAACAGTTGTCCTAACAGAAAGCGCGGCGTCAGTTGTAGATTTGCCTATAGTAAACCCGAATTGATTATTATGAAATTTCGGCCCGTTCGGCAACAAACGTGGGACGATTAGGCGTTCGAGGAGTTTTCCTAACGAAGGTAGTAATGTTATAGGCCGATATGACTTAGGGTCATCTGGAGGCTTGTCGCCACTCTTCGGTATTATTCGTATAAAGCCACGACGCCAAACACGCGGGAAAACGCCCTCTGCAATACAACGACAGTAAACAGTTAGTATCATGTCACCAGCGGATTTACATGCTTCTTTAATCATCCGATTTGAAATGTTGTCTTCCCCTGATGATTTATTTACTGGTAGTTTTTTAACAACGTTGGAAAATTCGTCAATAGATGGCAGGTCTGACATAGGTGACATAGGTGGCTCAGCTGCCCACGCTCTAATCTGTTGGTGGTAGTCGTTGTCTTTAGAAACCGAGTCGTCCGGAATAAGACTGTTAAGCAGGCATTCCGTTGTCTCTTCAATACCAGCGGTATGTATGTCGTTTACTTTTATGTTTTGAATGTAAGCTAGGTCGACTGACCTGTTAGCTTTGAACTCGTGGTATAAAGGAGACCACGGACCCTCACTTTCAAGTCGTTCGACAACTTTGTGCAGTAAATTGCTTTTAGATTTTTCAACGTACGCTTTGTATCGAGACTTGGCAACTCTAAACGCATTTAGGGCAACGGTGAACGTGTTTCCCGTAACTTTATGTTTTTTAAGTTTATTTATCTTTCTGCGCGCTCTTCGAAAGCATTTACGTTGTTCAACTAAATAGGCACTCCACCAATCACATCTCCGGATATTGGTCATAGATCCGCGACCAATGGCGATATCAGCACAGTAAGTGAAAGTGTCTGACATAATTTCAGCACTCTCTTCCGCCGATAGCCCATCGCGAGTGAAGTCCTTGGCATGTGAGGCGAACAATAAACTAAAAAAATTCCAATCTGCACCCTTAGATTTGTATCTAAAATTTTGACCTTGATGTTGATTAGAACCTTGAGACAACATAGGAATAAACTCGTACACGATTAGGCGATGATCACTACATGACGCGTCTGGGAGGACACGCCACCTATCCAAGCGGACGTCGGCACTAGATAGTGTGACGTCAATACAAGATTCGCCCATGAGGCTGCAATAAGTAGGTGGTGCATCGGGAGTATTATGAATTGATAGGTTCATCTCAGCGATGAAATCCTCAACAGCATTGCGCCGTTCAGTATCTGTGGACCGAACCTTGCCATACCAGAGCGGCGAAGACGCGTTAACGTCTGCGCCGATGATTACTTTGCAGCCCGATCGATATTACATTGTATGATGGTACCTTCTTACAGAGTTAGGTAAGGTATTAAATAATAGGAACATTGGCTTAAGATTTAGAAAAGAGACTTGATATTCCGATAAGGATCATTGATTTTTGGTTTTTTAGGGTTCCGTACCCAAAGGCTAAAAACGGTACTATTACTGTCTGTCTACTGACTTCGCTATCTGTCCGTTCGTCTGTCTGTCACCAGACTGTATCTCAAGAACCGCGATAGCTAGACATGTAGAAATTTTCACAAATTATGTATTTCTGGTGCCGCTATAACAACAAATACTATCCATACAAAAAACGTCATTTTTTGCCTATTTTTTTTTAAACAGAACTCGCAATTTTTTTACTTTGCTGTGTACCGTTGCATTTCCAAACACAAACACTCGAATCCAAAACAACTACCCGTAGACCATACATATATTTGTACCGTGCGGGCATCGAACTCGCGACATACTTAGTCTTACGAAAGCATTCGACATTTGATAAAAAAGGTGATGAGCGATGTAGGAGAAAAAGGTAGTGGAACTAGAATACCGAGTCAAAAGAAGTTATAATGTCATTTTTTTTTCTGGAGAAACTTTTGCCAGTGAAATGCACCTTAAAAGACTGCGAGCGCATCAAAAACTTGCTAAATGCTAACGAGCTTACGTATCATGCCATACTTTAAAGAAACTAAACGACTTGTATTTTATTACACTAGGATTTTCTTCTGTGTCGTGGGTGCGTTTACAAATTTTCACATACACAAACGCCCAGACCCGGCACAACTACCTGTAGAACGTACAAATATTCGCTCCGTGCGGGGATCGAACCCGCAACCCGTGACGCACAAGCCGATAGCTCAGCCACAACCACCAAGTCGTCATTGGGAAGTGCCAGCGGTGTAACCAACCTTTTTTAAGGCGTGGCGCGAAAGTTAATGAATATGACGTATTAGAAAATTAAAAATGCTACTTATTTACTGACTGATAGGCACATTTTATTGACTGCACTATTCTTATTTAAATAATGACCTGCGAGTGTTCTAGCTAAATCTAATTAAAATACTCATATTATTGCCATCACACATCGCCATCTAGTTCCGTGGTAAGCAACGAGGCTTGTGTTACGGTTACTAGAAGGTTAAGTTAATATACTACATATGTACTCATTTTTTTGTAAATAAATACATATTATCCATGACTTGGATACAAATGTTTATACTAATCACACAAACATTTGCCCCTACCGGGATTCGCACCCGAGACCAGTAGCAAAGAAGGCAGCGTTAACTACCTTCGCTAATCGGGTCGACAAATTATTTTAATATATTTATTTTACCTATTTTTTTTTAACTTCGAGTCAATAATCAGGACTGACAAATGAAAACCTTGCTCCACAATGCGTCTGCCCATGGAAAGACCCAAGAAAAATATAATGATGATAATATTATTATTATGGTTTATTGTTGATTACAGACATGTTCCAGGAAAGAAAGGAAGATAGATAATCAAATCAATGGGTACAATAGGATAATAGATTATTGTTTCCGCTGACAGGATTAGAAATAGTATGGACTACGATTTCTAATCATTTCAGCGATCCTCCGACACTTTTATCCATTTTAGGGATTAAGGTGATGCGTTTGCTAAGTCCATAGAATAATAAGAAATAATATCAAATATACCGCGATAGAATCCGTAAAAATTAGTTTCATTTTAATGTCTAATATTCGCGTAAGTGTACGAAATCAATAAGTCCATAGAGTTTATTTATTTTTCAACCGACGAAAGAAAAAACGGAGGAGGTTCTCAGGTCGACGTGTATATTTTTTTAATGTATAACCACGCATAACTTTTTACTGAGTAGTCCGATTTTGATAATTCTTTGTTGTATATTAGATAGATTCTATTAGATAGACCATGTCACAAAATTATTTGTAGATACGTTGTAAGTCAATATTTATTATAGAAATACATTTGGCGATAAAAACAAATAAAATGTGAATTAAGGAGATCCAATTCTAGCAACGACGAAGATCGAGCTCTGTGGCATACACTAGAGGAGACCCACGTCCAGCAGTGGGAGAATATAGGCTGATAATGATGACGACTTCAAATGGACCACAAACCAAACAATTAAGTCTTGGAATCGCATAACGTTCTCACACTCAAACGGTGTTGTTTTTTGAGACCGGCCAACTGCATTATTTTCGTATGGTAAAACAAAATTGCTATCAAAAACTAAAATATTAGGTTCTTACATATGAAATTGGCTTTTTGTAAGGGAGGAATTTTTTATATAATATATTTATTTATTCAAAGTATGTACCATTGCTATCTATGCACTTTCTCATAGGTAGTTCATTGGTCCCTTTACTGAAATAACCATTTGGACGGGAATCAATAAAATCTTTGAAGGCGCTTTGGACTGCCCCATCGAAGTTGAATTTTTTCCCTTGCAAGAAGTTATTCAAATTTCTAAAAATAAGGTAATCTGTTGGAGCAAGGCCCGGGGAGTACGGTGGATGTCTTAGACATTCCAATTGAAGCTTCTCTAATTTGGTAGCAGTCTGTCGTGCAGTGTGTGGTCTAGCGTTGTCCTGAAGCAGCAACGGCCTAAAGCGATTGACCAGCTTCGGTTGTTTAGCAGCTAGCTTTTCCACCATGGTTTGCAGTTGCTGACAATAAACATCCGCCCGTAATCGTCTGGCCAGATTTAAGAATGCTGTAATGTACACCGGCACTAGTCCACCAAACGCTCACAAGTATTATTTTCTTTTACTCGATTTTTGCTTATTGCTATATAATAATTATTAAAATGATTAATTATATTGCAGAGTTTTTTATACAATGAAATAATAAGTACTTGATGACCTTCAATTGTAGTTTTTCTTTGGGCAATAGTTTTTATCCAGTTTTGTATTAACTTGTGATAATTTAATTGTGTAACTAGTTTCGGTGACTTAATCATTCATGATTTAAATAAATATTATATTATTGTGAATGTTAATAGAGAGGAATATCATTAAATAACTCGTTTCATAAAAAAGCCATTGTTAAAATCCAGTTACGGAACGGTGACAAGTACCTATTTAGAATTCAAAAGTACCTTTAGTAATGGTCTTATGAAATAATAAAATATACGTACTTCGAAAAAAAAAACATTGATCTTTAACAATTTGCAGGAGATTTTTTGGTCAACAATAATGTAAAACCTATTACTAAATTCATATGTATTAATAAGTAAGTAGTATAAGTTATTAACTCATCAATAGCTTTCTTGATTATTGCATATCCAATATGGGTAATGGGTATACTAGAGTATTTTTCATATACTATGTACATCTAGAATAAGAATCTATGTAGGTACAGTCGAGTTCATTAATATATGGGCCTTTCTAGGCTTCAAAAATATATAAACATCAACTGTATGTATAATTAAATTGTGGTCAATATTTAGATTCGTTAATATGTGACTGCTTTTTGTCAGTAATATGTTTACAGCCAAAAGCACATTATTATATGAACAGTGGAGGATTCACAAATATCTATGTATGCACACATGAATGCAATAATTTCTAAACAATTCCTGTTCTACCTTAATACTTCGGCATAAAGATGATTTTACTAGCATTCTTAAAACTGCATGATAAAGAAGTTTGCAACATTATTTGTCACTGGCTAGATTAATTTCACTACTGCATCGGCATTCAAAAACACTTACTTTAAAAACTTAAAAAGCAAACGCGATGTAATTAATGGAAACTACTGTCATTTCTGTAACAGTATAAACTAGATCTTATTTATTCAGGTATATAATTGACTTTCCATGTCAGATAATTATGAAGCTTAGCCTGCTCAGATATTATTGAAGCCACAAGGTGATCACATATCACTGCCTTATGCACGGTATATATTACTGAACCGTTCACATGAGGACATATTTTTGATCTATAAGTTCTTCAGAATTTATTGAGCTTTCGAACATTTACAATATTTTGAATCCTTGACAATACCAATATATTAATATTAATAATAAATATTCCTGGACATTATAACACACAGCACCAACTTGTTCCGTGCTAAGCAACGAGACTTATGTTTCGGATACTAGTTGGTGAATACATACATATTATACATAGATACATCCATGACTCGGATACAAATGTTTATGCTCATGCCACAAACATTTGACCCTACCAAGATTCGGACCCGGGATCCATAGCACAGAGTGCAGTGTTAGCTACCGCTGGACTAGTTGGGTCGTCATGACATATTGAACTCGACTGTACACGTAAGTACAATAAATGTATATGTATCTTTATCTTAAATACTTTTATAAGTGGAATGCATGAATTAATTTACAGAAATAACCAAATAAATGAATAAATTCACAGCATTACCAGAATGATACAAGGTATTTTCAACGTTTTGACTCAGTTGCATAATTATAAGCCTTGTTATAATTATTGGAATAAGTCACGTGCATGATCTTGATACGTAGGTAATTGGTTTACATTCTAAGCGTGACAGAAATTAATTAATACGTACTTCACTGTGTACATAAATAATTTCAAGATACCCCTATAAAATCCGTAAAAAGTAGTTTTATTTCAAATCATGCTTAAATGCCTTTTACAATTTTTTTAATAATTTACCTTTTCTTTTGCTTTTATTTACAAAAAAATGGTTAATGATAAAAAAGTAAAAATTTATTACAAGGCGTAAAGTTTTCGGGTTTATTGTCTAAAAGTTTCAATCTGTACCTACTTACGATATGGTATTACTAGCTTTTGCCCGCGACTTCGTCGGCGGCCCCCCTTTTAAGCGATGATTTCCGGGATGAAAACTACCCTATGTTCTTCAACAGGTCTCAAACTATTTCTATACCAAATTTCACCTAAATCGGTTCAGCGGTTATAGCGTGGAGAGGTAACAGACAGACAGACAGACACAGTTTCGCATTTATAAAATTATAGTACTAAGTATTATTAGTATGGATTTGTTCAAATGATGTAGCGTGAGACATATTTTATCCACTTTATATACCAGAAGCGATAAAAGTATCAATGTATTACTAAATAAATAGTCTTTTTTTTTTACTATTTTGGCTATAATGGCTTACACATAAGATATAGATGTAAACTGTGGCGGATTTTTTTGTAGTTTAAGATAAACATTTCCATCAAACATTACATATGTGTAACTCTAGTCGTTTTGACAGGGCACGCCAAAATACCTCGCAGATGGTAGTTTTTTTCCTACTTACTTGACACTTATCGTCATATATTGGACAATTCACATATCTTTATAAATTGTAGCCTATGATGTATAAGCTATATTATTGTAAAGTTTCATTAAAATCCATTCAGTAGTTTTTACGTGAAAGAGTAACAAACATCCATACTTACAAACTTCGCGTTTATAAAGTAGGATTATGAAGTAGACCTAAATGTTACCTACCTATATAATTATATTTTTCTTATCAGGTTTAAATTATTATTTTTAAATGTTAAGTTGTTTTTATTAACAAGAATATAATAAATGCTTGTTTATAAAAAGTTTGTGTCTATATATCAGCGAGACGTAGCCGGTAAATGGTAATAGTAACCGGTTCTTTCAAATTAGACAATCTATGTATCTGATTGGCCCTAGATTACTAATAACTAGACTAGATAATCTAATATATAAAATTCTCGTGTCACAGTTTTCGTTGCCATACTCCTCCGAAACGGCTTGACCGATTTTCATGAAATTTTTTGTACTTATCCGGTATCTATGAGAATCGGCCAACATCTATTTTTCATACCCCTTAGTGATAAGGGTTGTCCACCAACCTCTATAATGAGACAAAACAACGTTTGCTGGGTCAGCTAGTATATTATAATTTTATTTTTAGTCGATAATTGTCGATAACGACTGTAAATAATTGACTTCACGTCTTCTTCATGTTTCATAATGGTCATCAAATATTTATAGAAATGCAGTCTTTAACAGAACAGCAATGTGTATTTCCGCATTTATTTATAATGATGACCGTTTGTGAGACAAAGACCTATAAAGTTATCAGTCAAAGATAAGCCGTACCATCCATTAAGTCTAAGATTCTGAATTTATTTACAAATAATATATGAATAACACTTGTATTTGTAAATAAAATAATAGGTACCAACACACATAACCTGTCAATGGGATAAATTATATGAGTAGGAATTTAATAATGATTTATTGGAATATATTAATCATCGCGGAAGTATTAGTGTTCAAACATGACAAGGGGAATACATCGAAATCCCTTGCCTAAAAACCTAATAATTATCTTATATATAAAAACCTCGTGTCATGATGTTTGTCGCTGAACTCCTCCGAAACGGCTGGACGGATTATTATGAAAGTTTGAATTTATATTTGATAGGTCTGAGAATCGGTCGTAGGTTATTTGTTATACCCCTAAGTAATGAGGATATCCCTCGCCAGACTTTATTTTTGTTTCTTTTTGACTAAATATTTATTTTTGTATGAATATTTATTCCCAAATATTCATACAAAATTTCATAATAATCCGTCAAGCCGCTTCGGAGGAGTTCAGCGACAAACACTGTGACACGAGATTTTTATATATAAGATAATGACAAGCTTTTCCCGCGAATTCATCTGTGTAACACCTTCCAACCCACTATTAAAAAATATATATATAATTATACATTTCGGGACATTATTACACAGCGCCATCTAGTTCCGTGGGAAGCAACGAGGCTTGTGTTACGGACACTAGATGATTGATATACTACTACTTTTTTTTTGTAAATATATACATATTATACATAGATACATCCATGACTCGGATACAAATGTTGATGCTCATCACATAAACATTTGTCCCTACCGGGATTCGAACCAAGGACCCATAGCATAGCAGGCAGCGTTAACTACCGCTGAGCTAAAAGGGTCTTTTCCCTCCTTTAAGGAATTATTTCCTTACCTGGGATCAAGTTATCTTCATACCAAATTTTATCTAAATAGGTTCAGCGGTTTAAACGTGAAGAGTATTAACAAACCGACACTTTCGCATTTATAATATTAGTAGAGTACATTTAAATAGAATAAATATAATTGACCTTTTGACACTGTCTTCTATGATATATTTATATATTTTTATCATATTTTATGCAATTATAGTTGATATGAGACTACTAAACAATAGGACAATGAAGCAATAACAGATAGCCGGTCGCGTTCAACCAATAATTCTCTCGGACTTCCTTGATAGTGCCGGAATTAGGAACCATGAATTACTCAGGTACTGGTGATTTATGCGGCTGCCTATCTTGGACCAAGTATGAATTTCTAGACTTAAAAGAAATTTTGATTCTGAATTGGAATGCAATGACGTTCTTACGTGTAGTTTTTTTTTAATAATAATGGTACCTAATACTATTGTTAAAAATGTTTGTTTCTTTTCGAAATATTGATCCATACATATATTGTATAGTAAATTAATTATAAAAATGTATTAATAAATAAAATTGTAACTCAATAATATAAGATAAATAAATGTTAAATTACATTTTATCGTAGATTTTATCAGTTGTATAATGTTGGCCGTATACCTACTTCAATAAAGTCGCTTATTCTACAAATAAAACTATTGAAGACGTTTTTTTACGAAACTATACGGAGAAATTTTTTGAACGAACTTATAATAAATTCAATCTTAATTAAGCTCGCCTTTGTACACAACAAGTAATAAAAAAAAATATATGTGCTGCTTTATCTGTGTATAAAAAAAGAAGAGATAAAATCAATATAATTAAATACTAATTCAAAACTTCGAAAAACTAAATTAATACTCACTTTAATCAAAGATCTTGAAGCACAGCACTAGATTCAAATCAAAACAGCACGTAGCATGTAATATTGCAACAAAATTTATTAGCTATCAATTTACAGAGAGAGAAAATGCACTAAATTATTTTACGCGGTAATTTAAAAACAGAAAGCGCGGGAATGCACAAGCAAACGTTGACGGGTTATTCCAACGACCGCTGAGTCAAGACTAACGTAGGGTCGTTCATACTGCTTCTCGCAAAGTTCATAAATTGGATGCGATTGGAAAACTCGAGGGAAATGCTGGCAGGCGAACAACAATAATGAAAGCTATTATTTTTCATATAACGCTTAAACTATTTTGATTGAGTTGTTGAGATTTTAGTGTAACAAATGTTAATATTTTGTCGGTGGAGGCGGGTTATATTGGACAACACGTAACATTTTTTTTAAAAAGAACTTCGATATTTATATTAATGGCAATATCGCAATAAGCTCGCCCTTGTATTACATGGAACCTAATTCATACCGGAAAAACGTGGGTATACTTACATTAGTACTACGACAAGCTTGATAGTATGTTATGATATTATGTTATACTAGCGGCCTCCCGCGGCTTTTCCCGCATGGTATATAGATAAAAAGTAGCCTATGTGTTAATCCCGGTAATAAACTATATGAATGCTAGATTTCATTCAAGTCTGTTAAGCGGTTTTTGCGTGAAAGATTAAGAAACATCCATCGTTCCTTACAAACTTTCGCGTTTATAATATTAGTAGGATTGTAGGATAAGTTCATAATGTCTGCTTTTAAGATATCATTGTTTCATACAAGCACAACTTTGTATTAGAATAAAGATAGTATTTCATTATCATTCCTTGCTGTCAATTAGCACTTATTATTTCAAAACGTAGCTTATATGATTTTCATTCAATCACAGACTATACAGGAAAACATCGTAAAGGTCATGTTTAACAAAACATTTCAACTCATTTTTTTATACATATAACTTTCAGTAAGAGAGAAATTCACATTCCGATGATAACTTACTTAATCGACCAAAAACATTTTAATTTAAAGTCCATAATCAACAAAATTCACCTCATCCTTGCAAGTACAATACATAATTACATTCTATGCACTCTATCACACAACTATGTTCTTATACCTACTGAAAAATATTTACTTGAACACGTATGTAGTTATGGACACGATAACTAACAGTTTGCCTATGATTTTATTATTTGCTCTTTTCATATACAGTGACTATAATGTTGGTCGTATATAAAGTTTCCGTTGAAGCCTTCCTACGATTTTATTAGTCGTTAAATATAGTAGCTTTAGTGATCGGCGTTAACCTTGTATAGTGACGAACAGCAATTACAATAATCTTTATACATATTATATCAACACGTCTAACATTTGACTCAGTTTTATTTTATAATAAAAAAGGGATTGAATGACAGAAGTTCAAAGACCTATTAAGCCCTCTCTCCCCTTTTATTGCACATTGGCAAAATTTAAAGCGTCTTTTCGTCTAAGCGACTATGACTAGGCTTATAGGGTTTAATTTTGAGTGCAACGTTCCTCACCCAGTTGGGGTAACGCCCTGTTCGCACCTGGAGGCCAGACGGGCGGGGGTGGCTGGCCAAACGGACAGATAAACATTCTAATAAAACTCCTGACATTTACACGACATTCCGCGCTTTTGTTTTGGTAATAGACAGACATTACAGAGATAATAATAAATGCCCGTAGCGAACAAAAACGTTCAGTCTAAGTACCAAACCCTAAGGAGATTAATGTAGATGGTTGAATAGATATGTCACGTGAATATTTTCATAACACAATAACTGATCTGTCTAGTACTGCCACGTTGATCTAGTGGTCGTAAAGTCTGCTGAGCAAGAGGTCTTGTGTTCGATTACCAAGTCGAGCAAAGTATTATTGGGTTCATTCATGGCAGCTATGAGTTTGTTTCGATACCCCGTTGATGCCAACAGGCTTGCCTTTTATTACATGGGACTTAAAATACACCCGCGAAATGTGAGTGTGCATTAGTACACCTCTACCAAACCCTTCAGGGACGAGAAGCGTGATGGTATATGTTAAAACAAATGCCCGTATCAGACAAAAACGTAGATGGTGGAATAGATATATCACATGCATATTTTCATAACACAATAACAGGTCATCGGCCCCACTTAACAGTTTACGGGTCGACGATGAAATTAGCAATTAACGTCGTATCACATGCTTGATGTACTCCACTATATTACAAATTCTATGATACTCTATATAGTAGCACATCTATCAATTCTATTCAATATAAAAATGAATCGCGAAAATGTATGTACGCGCATAACTTCCGAACGAAAGCTCCAAATTGGATAATTCTTTTTTTGTGTTCCGTATTGTTAGGGCACCAAAAAAAAATGGAGGTACGAAGTATATAACATATTTGGGTTATATTGCATAACGAGGAGTCTCGGTTTAGCCATATAGAGCGGAGCCTGTAGTTAAGAAAACCTATTAATATTATAAACGCGAAAGATGTTTGTTACTCTTTCACCCAAAAACTGCTCAACGAATTTGGATGAAATTTCGCATACAGATAGTTTATTACTTGGATTAATACATAGGCTACTTTTTAGCTCCTTACTACGCTGGCAATGCGCAGGAGGATAAAATAAAAACAAGATTTCGAATCAATTGTGTGTGTGGGTGCGTGTGCGCGTGTATGTGTGTGCGTGTGTATGTGTGTGTGTGTGTGTGCGTGTGTGTGCGCGTTTGTGTGTGCGTATGTGTGTGCACGCGTGTGACTTATTTATTTTGCTGCTTTTCATAAGTGTTCCGTGTTTGAATCCAGGTAGGGTATAATCTTTGTGTGATGAGATGATTACATCCATTCCATCATCAATTTTAATTCACAGTAATACGTCATCGTCATTTCGGATATTGTATGCATCCCATGCGCTAGATGAACGAAATACTAACAAGGCAAGATCAATACATATTTATTCATCATATTTAATAAGTTAAGTATGTATACGTAATAATTGTGATATACCAAGGGTCTGTAGTTGCCTCCCCTAGGATCGTCTCCTGTGTTGTGGGTATGTGTACAGAAAAACTTGAATAAAACATCCATAGCAAAATTTCAGTATGAGCAATGTAGGTCTTTCAAAACGGTTGTATGAAAGCTTGAAAGTCTAGAAGCGCAGATATAAAGTTGGAAATACCCAACAACTTTACAGATTCCATGCCTAACTTTCAAAGCTTGCGTGCTGTAGTGTTGGCACGAGGTTGGTAGGCACATAGGTATAGCTAGAAACTTTGGCCCAGATTTAATATCATAAAAGAATGTATAGCATGTGTTTGTAAATGTATGATTGATGTGTGTATGATTTCACCATGTGAGGGTAGTAGGATAAGCTGTTCTTTATTATTTTTGTGTATGCTTGACTCTCAAACTCAAAATATTATTTATTCAAAGTACATCAAATTTTACTGGCCAAAACACCCACCCTTCACCATCGTTCTTTTTGAAACTACACATACTACCATATTTCTCATCTTTCCACCTTGCACTTAACCTGTTTCTGCTACTTTACCAATATAATGGCAGTGTCTTCATACATAAAATATATAAAACCCGAAATGGAGAATGATCATACACTATGTACTTAGTTACTCTGTGGCTAGGTAATTGTGGCCCTGTAGATTGAATATCTATCAATTTTTAAGGAAGCTCAACCGAACTTATTTTTCTTATTGTGTCAATGGCTAAACAATGTTTGAGTAATAAGGGCGAAACTAATATACATATATAAAGAGCGAAATGTCATAATGTCATATCCTTGCATACAATTTTGACTCTTAGCATATTGATATATTTTGTCTAATGTATATAATTATTACAGGAAGAACTGGCGCTTTGATGTCAGAGGCCTATTTTCTGTTGTTGAGCCAGCGGAGTGAGTGACTGAGTGTGTAATTATTACAAGTATGATGCAGATGATCATTTTGATAGTATATATCAAAAGAAGTTGATGTAAGTGTTCTACTTATTATAAAGGATATATTTTTTAATTTTTGCTATAGCCAATTCCACCATTGTCATTATGAAAAATAAAATTTTTTTTTTTATTAATTCAATAATTTATAAGTTACAGTAGAGAATTGTATAAAATAAAGTAGAAACAAAAAAATAACTTACTAATAAATAAGGTTTCTTGCTTGCCATTCTTCTAACTTCCAAATTTTTCCTGCGAGTGTGAAAAGAAATGTAAACAAAAACAACAAAATGTGATGAAAAAAAGAAGTGTATGAAATTATAAATATCAAATGGATTCTTATAGCGCGCACTTCTAATTATAACTATAATTATTTAGCTACTTACCTTACAAATTTCCCGGCAAATCACTGTTGTCTAAATTTCTGTAAATTAAACAAAACGTATATACAAAATATTATATTATCAAACAATGTCGGTATTGCGTTATGTATTTTCTTACTTTGTCCAACAACAACATCGCAAGTTAGCTACCGAAATACTCGGACGATATCGCGGCACATTTTTAACACATATTTCAAACTAAAAACCATATTTTTCAGGTATAGCTATTTCCGAAGATTTTATAACTATACCAATTTGATCATTCAATCAATCATCTAATGACGCTCCGTTCTAATTCTGAAACATTTTCATAACTAAACATGACATGATACAGTATCGAAATTCTCTGGTATGACGTTTCTAAATGTCAAATGCCACTTGAAAATTTTGCGTAAAATGTAACGTGCCTGACATTTTAAATGACGTTCGAAAATGAGATGTTTTCAACATCGAAATAAATAAATAAATATTTCTGGACACTGTGACACAGCGCCATGTGGTTCCAAGCTTAGCAACAAGGCTTGTGTTACGGATACTACTTGGTTGATATACTACATATATACTTTATTTTTTTGTAAACATGTACATATAGATAGAAACATCCATGACTCAGATACAAATGTCCATGCTCATCACACAAACGTTTGTCCCTACCGGGATTCGAACCCGGGACCCGTAGCACAGAAGCCAGCGTTAACTACCGCTGGGCTAATCGTTACATTTTCATTCATTATTTTACCAGGTCTCAGAAAATATACTTCTTTCTAAATAGTGTCATTTACTCTTACTACGGTGATTTCACATCGCCCAGAAACAAATGGGATAGGCGAAAATTGATACGTGGCAGGCGTGTCGGTCCTCGGATCTGCGAAATCGAATGGGGAAACCTAATCTTCCTTTGTAAGTATTATAAGCAATATAAGTATTATAATGACTCTTTGACACCGATGATGAACACTTGCGAGATCCGGTTGCTTGCTGATCTATGTATTATAAAATTATACAAGACTCTTAATGAAACCACTTTATAAAGCAGCGTGGAAATTTTCCCGACGGACGGATGGACAGTATGGTTTTTTGGTATGGAACTTTAAATCAAGAAAAAGGCAGATCCAGAGGGAAGTCATGGGTCACGACTGCCCCCTGGGCTGGGTTAATAGATTTTATATTTTAAAAAAAATGCATGGAAAGAGGCCTATACCAAGCAGTGGGATCAGAAAGGCTGTGGATGATGATGAAATAACTGGTCAATGTGAGACTCCCTCACCCCCATTGTGCGGAAAAATCCTTTACGGACCGTCCCGCCGCCTGGGGAGGCGACGGGGTGTGTCGGACTCCGCCCAACATGAGCGTATACCGACTAAAAAACCGCACCCGTCAACGCCACTAGCCCTATTGCCGGGTCCATGGGATTCGCGAAAGCATGCACCACAACCCCGGCGGCTCCAGACCATGTTGCTTAAATCAGTAGCGCGTTACTAGGTGACCCAAAAGCTCATCCCAATTTTTACACCTTGATTTTTTTAGGTCCTTTAATCATCTAGAACCATACTACAAGGTAGAATTGAAGGAAAGAGAGGAAGGGGAAGATCTAGACGAAGTTTTATTGATCAGGTGAAGGAAAAAGTGGGTATCGAGTCGTATCAAGAAGTCAAACAGAAGGCAGGAGATAGAGAACAGTGGTGATTGCTCCACCGACAAGAGTTGAGCTGAGGTCTTAAATTAATAATAATAATCTTCTAGATGATCTGCATCACGAAAAAACCAAATGCCAGCACGAGAAATCGAGAGGCGAAGCGTGACAGAGCTGGATGGCAAGCAGGTTTTATTAAAGCTAAGCCCATCCCTTCTTATTTTGCTTCTGAACCCCAAAATTCGACTTTATTCCAGAAAAATATAAAAACAAGGTGTGGGTTCAAAACAAAAACAGTCTTCAGAATGGTATCTTCGGTCTCGATATTTGTATACACACAGTAACTTAAATCCTGATGTGGTCACAATGGGACCATGTGTGAAGTCCTTTTAACCAAAAATATAATTTTGAAAATCGGTCCAGACGTTTTTAAGTAATTCGTTGAACATACATAAAAAAACAAAGATTCCGACGAATTGAGAACCTCCTCCTTTTTGAAGTCGGTTAAATAATATACAGAACAAGAGTTAACCGTGCAGTAATCAAAGTCAAAACATTTTTTGAAATATTTTATTTTCCACTTGTAAAAACTGTACAAGTCCTAACAAACTTATAAATTAACATTACATATGGACATTGCATGGCACTGACGATAAAGCCACAACTTTTAACATGTTGGATTGTACTCCTACACAATATTCGCAACATTTCAACACTTGCCTACAAAAAACTTCAGTCGTTCGTTCTAAAATTGTTATTAAAATTTGAAAAGGTTCTTCAAAAAAGTATGTATAAAAGTTGATCGCTCTTATTCATTGGTACGAGGCGGCGCTACAAGCTTATTTGAGCAGCTTTAATTGGTGGCAATACGTATGTGGCCTGTTATAATAACAACATTGTTACATAAAATGTTTACATATGTTTTCATTATTCCGCACGCAAGGAGCACGACTTATCGAGTTTCCTTTCTCACAAGTTAAAATGATAAAATATTTTAATCGTCAGTGTTGCCTAACTATTTTTTTATAATGTTGGCAACAGGAAACATAACTATTTTTTTATAATGTTGGCAACAGGAAACATTCTGGGAAGATGTTTTAAAATGGAACACAATTCAAACCGTCTTATTCTAAATATATGGGATTAAAATGTAAAATATATAAATTATGTACACTTTCAAAGCACCTCATTTGACACTGGCGTTAATATCAATGTTCTGGGCACAAAGAGTATGGTATCAATTTCGACATATTCTTAAACTGAAGATATTTATTTAAATGAAAATATTTATTTATATCTATGTCTCCTTTTACATAATGGATATATTACTAAATATAAATAAATAGTTTCATAATTTTCGAGTATTTGATTTTATTACATATATCTTCAGTTTAAACTATTTTTCTGTTCCGATGTTATAAGTTAGCACTATTTTATAGTTAGTAATCTGAATCTAATAAAGTGAAGTTTAACAAAAAAAATATAAACCTACTTAACAGAAAAACTTGTAAATCTATATAATATTCGATTGATTTAATTCCTATGTTATATTAACAATATGATAATATGGGTTCAACAAAAGAAAACTAAAATCAATTTTATATACATTTAAACTTAGCCTTTTTAGAATGATTATGTTTTAAGACTTCGCTTTGAAAATGCAATAAAAAATTGAAATGAAATGCGTTATCGGAAATGTAATACACGAAATATTTGGAAGGCAAAGTGATGGTAAAAAAGCAGCTGGAAAACGCTGCAATGGCTTAATAGTATAATCTCAATTGATTTGTAAAGAGAATAAATAGAAAAATGCTGCTTTTCGCTTCAGCGTATTGCAAGAAAGCGTTATGATTTAAACACAGTAAGAAGAAGTAATGTCCAAGTCAAATACAATATAAAGAAAAGAAAGTTGGACGAAAAAAACGATACTAAAACTTAATACTGAATACATAAAGTGGTAATTGAAATACTAATTCGAATTGTTCGTCAATAATTTTAATATATTATTCAATAAATTTTAAGGTCACTTTAAACGTTAAATATTCATTAAAAAATGAGCAATTTTGATTTATTTTTTATTTAATATCATACAATATAATAATCGTTATGATTATTGTCATAAATATTGGTAAAAAATCCAATGAGTAGGAAACACACTTGATAATAAACCATTTTGCGGGTCTATAAGGTTTAAATTTGCATTTCAATTTGACACGAATTATTTCAAATTTTCAAACATTGTCAACGAGTGTTCCCTACAGATGTGACATCATGGAATAATAAATTAAATAATATTTAACCCTACACCGAGCAGACTAAATGATGACACAAGTTACTCATACATTATATATACAAAACTGTTAAACGGTTAAGATTTATCATAATTCGTTGTGATTACAACACAAAAAATAATAATAGTAATAATAAATAAGTTATATAATCATCTATCAACATTCAACAACTAGACTAAGTTATAAACATAGTATTTTTTGAATCTAAATAAAACGTAGTTTGATTAATGATTACATTAAAATCATATCATAGAAAAAAGTTCGTACTGATTGGGTGTTACCTATGCTATGAGTTGTGAGTTTGATCACGTTGTGTTGGGGCCCGGCTAGGTGCGGCTAGCGCGGCTGTGTGCGGGTCGACGCTTCATATTGGCCGCGTGAAGTTCGCGGGGAACATTCCCTTTTCATTGGTTGATTCTTTTATGCCCATCAGCCAGCCTTCTTCCTGGTAATTCGGAAAAAAAATGTTATAAACTATTCTTGAAATATCCAAATTTAAAAATTATAAAACACTCGAGCGTATTTTCTAAAATTAAAATTATTATTTATTTAACAATAAAATAAAAAATGAAGAATTTCTGGGATATCAGTAAAGTTATAAATTGAGGCAGCAGGTGATATTTTAAACTCATTCGCACTAACAGTAACAAACACTTCAGCAAATCTGAAGGTTTTTGTAATTTAACTATATTTCAATGGATTAAGAATCTAATTTCTAAATTATATTTTGAATAAAAATGTTCTATTGCATTGGGACAAGCGATAGCAGCGCCATTAGTTCCTCTACTGTCCACTGTCACTTCACAACGTGACATTTGTGACGTAGCAGCAATCAGTAAAAATCCCGTCCAACAGATGGCGCTTTCCTCAGTAGGAGTATGAGTATACAAAGCGGTACTAACTACCTGTTCATCGGGGTCGTCGTACTCGACGACGCGGATGAGCTCGCCGACGTCGAAGCTGAGCTCGTCCTCGTCCTCGCGCGTGTAGCGGTACGTGGCGCGCACGCGGTACAGCGCGCCCGCCGGCAGCCCCGCCAGCGTCGCCCCTAGGGAAGGCACGCACGTACACTCACGGGAATCTACTGAGCTTTGTCGGCGTGTCTAGGGGGGGTGGTCTAGTGCCCACCCTAGGATGATAGATGGGGAAATGGGGGGGGGGGGTTAGGTTTTACCCCAGAATGTTCTAGTGCCCACCTGTTTGGCTATCGATTAAAAATTCTCAAAGGCGTAGATAGATAGATGAAGGGGGTGGTTATGAAGGTGATGAAGGTTATGCCTGGATGAATTGGTAAAAGTTATACTATACTGGGCCTAAAAAAAGTCATCTTGTTGGATTTTTTTGTTTGATTTTTTAAGTAAGAAGACCTATTTTTTAGACCCCGCGCCTCAATCACTTAGCACTGGGGCCAAGACCCCCTTGCAGAAAAAATTAAGAATGAAGATACGCTAATGCTAAGCTTTTATATTTGATGTGCTATTGAATGTTAGTTCTTGTGTTTACCATGGAAAAATTGAAAAATTGAGTAAGATATAGCTAAATTTTCGCTAAAATTTTTAATAGTTATCCATATAAATTACTGTACTGAAAATCTATACTAATATTATAGATGTGAAAATATGTCTGTCTATCAGATACCTCGCTAAACCAATTTAAATAAAATTTTGTATCAGAATAAGTTTCAGTGCCAAGGAAATAAGAAGTAAGAAAAACGATAAGAAGGATAGAACTTTCTATGCAAACAAAGTCACGGTTAAAAGCAAGTAAACTATAAACGGAAAAATGCCTAAGTTAATTTTTTTATTAATTTAAATCAAAAGCATAACTCATTTATTTTTTTCCATAGTCAACACTGATGCATACAAAATATTATTGTAAAAAAATAAAGCACCAATAATAAATACACTCATAAAACAATTATAAAGCGGACACATTTGCACAGGAAAACAAATTTAAGCCAAAATTATAAAAATATATACATACGTATCATATATACCTAGCTGGGAAACCAATATACATACACAGAAAATACATAAATAATTATAAATATTTTTTCACAACGAAGTTTTTTAAATACATTAAAATTTACATACTATATTACATACATACATTAATTTAATATAGCCTAATACAGTATACATTTAAGATACTTAAATTCAATTGATTACCAGTTTTAAGATTATAAGAATAAAGTTTGTTATGCTATAACTTATGATATAGAAGCGATGTTAGGACCCCCACCGAGGATTATTTATCATTACTATAGAGCTATATTTGAAGAAGACCTATTCACACTATAGTCTGGCAACACTAGAATTTAAAATAAAATCAAAGGTATAGATAATAAAAGATTTCCAATAAAATGTTGAATGAAAAGACAATCATAAAAAAATGTTAATTTGTAATTTATATTTTTTATTGCGCATTTTTATATATTTTTTTATCTTTTCGCCACATCAATGTGCGATACGAACCTGCAATATTATTTATTACATATATTTCGCTTATGTACTATAAACAAATAAAAATATTCGGACATTATGACACATCGCCATCTAGTTGCAAACTAAGCAACGAAGCTACATTTTTGATGTGAAACATTTATAGCCGCACGTAAAACCGATATCTGGCGTGGCGAAAGCATCGCCACGAAATTTAAATTTGATTTTAGTTCTATTTTCAAGTTTACCTTTTCTTTTTCGAATTGTGAATTGTATTAAACCTCTTTGAGTTTGTGTTAATATGTTTCTTTTAACACTTATATTTTTTTAGAGTAAATAATAATAAAAAAGAACGCCAAAAACGATACAGGGAAAACATAACCTGTGTTTTACTTGAAAACAAATTATTTTTCTGATAATAAAATGTCTGACCGTGATAATTTAGAGAGTGAATATCACAATATGTTTTTTTCTGCATATTACTTTTACAAAATAATGTCGATGTTTCACATCTGCCAGGCGTCCCGTGACGGCTCACTGTTTTTTTAATGACGAAATGTGTGTAGTTTTAGTTTAGAAATCAGTGTTTAATTGAATTTATACAAGATAAATTATTCCATATAATAAAGAAAACAAAAAACCTACAGTCGAGGTTATTTGTAAGGTAAGATAACCAGTAGAGTTTATAGTGTGAGGAAGCCTTAACTAATGTTAACGTAAATAAATAGGTCTACTCAAAAGAGTTATATTATGTACTTGGAAGTATAAACGACGTTCATGAAATATTATTAAATAATATAATTTTTTTTTTCATTTTCTAATACAAAAACTAAGAAAAAATAAATGCGAAAAAGATTATCAAAAAACAGAATAATTAGCAGAAAGTTTAACCAGTGACATAATCATTATTAAATTTTTAAATTTTTATTAAGAAAGAAAAATTCAACCTCAGGCGGTAATAATCATTATTTAAAAACTTGGTCAGTTTCATATTTTTTGTCTATTAGAAAAATAAGAAAGTACCTGTTTTTTTTTTACGTTATAATAATTTAGCCAAAATATTTATACTTATAATTAATTTCGATAATATTTGAGGATTTTAAAATCCACTAAGCCCATTTATAGTTCCAATCAGACCATCACTTACCAACGGGTATGTCGTACACATCGTCGTTCTTGCTCTCACTGTCATTCTCCTTCCCTTTCTCGTTCTTTGGTTCTACATCTACTTGTCTCTTTTCCTCCGCGTTATTATTTGACTTCTCCGGCGGTACTGGCGACCCTGAGAGAATTGTGTTTCTATTTTTTTCTACTGGTACATAGTCTAACAGTGTTGTTACAATTTTGCAGTATACCGATGGGTTAACGGCTGTTTCTTTTTGCACTGTGTCGGTCACAGTGCAGTTTAAGTTGAGTGAATGTTGAATAATGAATGAATGAGTTGCAGTATTCGGTCATTACGGTATAAAAACAGTTAAAAATAATTACAAAGTGGGGGTTTATATATCGTTTGTGTTATATATGATTAAATTAAAGTAGATCGTAAGATTATAAAATAATCAGACAAAATAAAATTATTAAGACGAAGTATATTAATTTAGAATAAATATACTGTTATTAAAGTTGCTAGAAATAGCATTGGCCATGCGTCTATCTACAACAACATTTAAATTATGTAATTGATACCTTAATCATAGTTCCACTCACATTATGCGCCATTCGCCATAATTATGATAATAAGGTTCATCGAATAAACACTAGAAATACTTCTAGCGAAGACAAGTGTGCCGATAAATATGGACCTTATTGACATTCAGCTGCATCTAGCAATACAGCAAGACATCTAGCATGATCACACCTACATGGTTGAGGAAATAGGAGAAATGATGAACCTCCGTGGCACAATATAATGATGTCCGAAGATCTGCTATAGCTAAAAGTACCAGGGCAACATACTCACCGACAGGTATATCGTACAGTTCCTCAACTTTCTTATCGCTGATTTCTTTCTCCACTTTCTCAGATTTCTCCAGTTTCTCCACATTGTTGTTCGTGATGGGTAACGTCGGTAGTTTGTCTTCTCTCTTGGCGGGGGGCGTAGGTAGTTGGTCGGATTCTTTGTCTTTGTCAGTGGGCGCTGTGGCGGCATTGTCAGCGTTGGACGTGGGCGTGGGCGTGGCCGTGGGCGTGGGCGGCGGCGAGTCGCCGTTGAGTGCGGGGGAGGGAGGCGCTACACACACACACACACGCACACTCAAAACATGCTTACACTTGTTAAGTATGGGTTAGGAGATGACAAAGTTCAAGTAAAATTTTCAAAAAGGCATTCAATGCACTAAGAATTTCGGGAACAGCAAGATCTCTTTTAGCACTTACTTGAGTATATTGTCATCTTTCAACCAATAAAATTTTAAAATAGCGAATATTATTCCATAGTAAGAGATTATTATAAGCAATCACTCAAAACAGCTCAATCCAATTATTTACTTCAACACGACACAAAAGCAAAAACCTTCTTGCTTTTAAGTTAAATTGAAAAGTTAATTTTGCACCTAAAGAATACTAAATTGTAACTCTATTGTCTATTTAAAATCTCCGACTCCCCAATTATCTCTAAATCATTAGCAGGAATCTCCAGACTCTCTTAATCTCCTTCTATGTACTATATATTAATTTTTCACAGAGAGATTTAAATTGTCTGTTCCTTATTCTTCATTTCTTCCTAAATTATTACTACATGCTCTAAATGCTGGGGCAGCATTTTAAAATATTCCTTTTTCGATTTTTGTCAGGAGCTATCATAACATTTTCGCAGACTAAAACTCCCAAATAGAAACACAAACATAGTCAGGGCAGTTAACGGCTCAATCTATCAATTAAAAAGTACTTTAGGGTTAAAAATACCCGAGACAGCATGATGTATTTTTAACTACTTTTCTTCTCCAATCTTTACCAACCCCTGCTAACGAAGCCCAATGATAACAAGAACAGACAATACTACAAACTCTCCAAAAGCTTGCCTAAATACTCTAGTCAATAATCGCCTTTTCTACCTTCCCAATTCCCTCTAACTGCACATAGTGATCCCCTACTCACTCTGGACGGTGTCGGTGGGTGATGCGGGCTTGCCGTTGTGCGTGTTGAGGGTGGCGTTGGGCGAGGAGACCGGGGACACGTTGTTCATGTTGATGTTGATGTTCATGTTGATCGCCTTCTTGCTGTACGAGCCGCGCTGGCAGTCCGTGGCTAGCTTGTCAGTTATCGCTTCCAGTTCGCCGAATACCTGGAGGTATTAAATGGGACCACTAAGTTAGGGGCATCGACACGCTGATTCACAAAGGAAAATTGCTGTTTTTTTTTCTGCCACTGAGATAGCAAATAAGTTACTGTAGTCTATAAATGCCACGAACTTTACTAGAAGTCTCATATGCCCTGTAATTTTACTGACAATACTACTCTTCAAACAGGAAATCAAAATTGTTACTATACCTCTAAATGGCTGCATAATAAATTGGGCGATGCAGTGGTACTCTTCCAATAGAACTCACTAGCCAAGTCCTAACACAAAGATATTTTTTCGATCGAATCTTTCCACGTAACATCACCGAAACCCTCCAACATCATCACAGCGCATCATGTGCTAGAGAAATCTAAAGATTCCCTCTTAAAAGATTCCTACGTGAATTAGGCGAAGTTCTAGAGATATTCTTACCTTGTGACTTTCAGAATGGAACAGTTGTTCAGCCGAGAATAGTGTTTGCAGATTGTTAACGTAGAATAGAACCCGGGAGTCGTAGAGTGCTGGCAGTTCGTCGTGTAGCTCGGAGTTTAGCACTTCGTAAGTGCGTTTAGCTTCTTCAAGCTGCTCCCTGCCTTTAGTCACCTGGAAATGGTGTTTTATTGCAATGTGAGCACTTGTAATTAAGAAGGTGCCTGCGGAAAGTTGGCAACGTCGCGAATAGCTGTCATATATTGAGGTGTATGTATTTTTTTTATTATTATTTGACATGACAAGCCTGTCGTCCTCGAACTATTAGGCAGAGATGTACTAAGGTACACCCACGAATTACCGGTATGTTTATTTTAAGTCCCATATAATAGGGGGCGAGCCTATTGTCATTAACCGAACACAAATCCAAACTCGGAGCTACTACTGAGAATTTCGAATTTCGCTATTGTAACTAAAACGTATTTACCTTAACATCGTCCCTTCTTTTAGCGGCGTTCGATTGCAAATTCTGGAAGCTGTGTCTTTGACCGTCGTAGTCCACCAACTTGCGACCACGTTTCTCGATTTTTTTCTGTAAAACATTTTAATCGTTAGATGATGGTCAGATGGATGAGGAGTTTTCATGATTTTACGTCTGGGTTCTCGCTAGAACTAAAAGAAACCAAAAGAGGCGTCATATTTGAATTTCATATTTGCCTATCTATAAAAAGTAGTTTTATATCAACGTCTAATATTCGCGTAAATGTAAGAAATCAATGTCTATCCATTTACAACGATAAAATTACTTAGTCAAACAATTTATAAATGCATGCTTTCAGTTTTATAATGATGTAATGTTGTATAAAAAATATCACCCCAAATTAAGCTCGTTAAGATTCATTAACACTAATTATAAGTTTACTAAACTGAATTAATTTGAATCTCGCAAATCCTTCAGCAATTAACATTAATTTGCTTTCATTTTTGATGTGGCATGAAATGTTTGAAGTGTTTTGCGATGCACTTTACCAAAATGTTACACTTTATAAATTAATTATGCTGTCAATTATCATATAATTCTAGTGAAGGTGTTTCTGGTATAACAAAATACGAGTGAATATCTAAGATGTGAACGGGTTATAGAATGGAACTGTAAAACTAGAACTGAAATAGTGATAGTGGCGAAGAAGTGATGGTGATCTGATGATGCTAGCGAATCTAATGACCTTGGTTGTGGCCCCGACGACGGCAGGAATTCACGAGGATTTCTACAAGTAGTAGTAATCATAACAGTATGATAGTACAGACTAAAATAAAATAGTAGTAGTTCTCAAAGGTCAAAAGGAAAATGGGCGTTGAGGACATGACTGACAAGGATCAACAGAAGAAAAGGATGATGTCCCAACCCTTAATGAGACCAAGACAGGAGAATATTGAAGATGATATAATCCACTGAAGATAAGATGAGGTCCTTTTAGTCTCACTTACCCTAACTTCAGGGAATTGGTTGGTGTACGTGTTGAGCGGTATGAGCACTTGGTCACCGAGCTTGTGCGAAAAGTCCTGCCACAGCATCTCCAAGTTCTGCGCCTGCACGTAGAGCAGGTCGTGTCCAGACCACCCGCTCTCGTATACCTCCGTGATCGCTTCCATCAGCGATTTGGAGGCTGTTTGCACCGCTGTGGAAGATAATAGAGAGGTATTAGATAAAATTGGTGTCAATTTTGGGCATGTGGCAAGCATTTGGATGTTTCTCTATGAAGGTAGACCTTCATTATAAGACAATAAAGTCTAAATTCCAAAGTGACTGATCTTCGTTCTGAGAACAACAGCAGTGCAGTGTAAGTAGCACTATGAGAGCAGCTGTGCTGCTTGATTAGTTGCTATATGCTCAGAGGAAAATAAGATTTATTTTGGTATAATTAATTTCCACTATTATGAGTCACTGATTTCCAAGGACCCAGTTTATCTGATTTATTTTGTTGTCTGAAGATTTATACCTGCTGCAAAGCTTATAGTTTCGTACCATAATACACTTGACCTCATTATAAACCTATTTTTTGTAGCACTGCGCAAATATTTGGCATAGATCCAGGTAAGTTCAAAAATCTCTGCACATCTGAATGTGGGTTTGTCACTCTTTTGATCGTGTTCATTTCAATTTAGCGAAAGTCTAAAAGAGTACCTACTAGCCAGATCGCTTTGAAATCTGTATGCTGTTTCTTTGTGTTCATACAATGGTGTGCAGGATGTGGAGATGAAATGATCAGCTTCATCCTGCTTCAGCGATACAGGACAAAGTTGGTTTTGAGAATTATGAGGAAACAAGCAGTCTGTTTTTGTACACTGAATTAGACTAAAATAGATAAAGGATTTCACCTACTTTATATGAAACTTAATTTCAATCCAATTGAGATTTGACAATGAGGATCGTAACAACGGAAGACAAACAAGGAAAAATATAAAAATGACTGTATCAAGGCTACTACTATGGTTTTATTTGACTCTGGGAAACGCAACTATCAATATCCTCATAATATGACCCAAAACCTAGTAATATGTTTTGACTTAGTTACATAATTAATGATGAGTCGCTTAAACGCTGTAGGGAAACGTCGTGAAACATTGAGAGAATCTCACAGGAATGCAGGTTTTCTCACGATGTTTTCCTTGGCGACGAGATACTTGCATTCTTGAGGTATTCTCTCAATGTCATGTAAAATCAAGCCATCTGCCTGGAAAACTATAACCTAAGCCCTCTCATGCTGGAAGGACCAGTACCAAGAAGTGGGACGGCAAAGTTAGAAGTTGATGAAACGTGACAATTGCTATAGTAAGATGCCACACCGTGTTTCAAACTTGTTATCAAAGATGTTGACTATAATATTCTCACCTCGTATACATCTTATGTAGTTGTTGAACTCCTTCTGAAGCCTCGTGGCCTGCTGGTGTTGCCGGTTGAAGTTTTGCAGGTGCTCTTCGAATATATCGTCGAGTGTCCGGTCTACCTTGCCCAGGTTTTGAAGGAGCTGTGAACAATGAGAGGAAACTTATAAGTCTTTATTGATATGGTCTTGATTTGGAAATTCTTTACATCTATACCGAAAATAAAAACAAAACGCAGATCCGTCTGCTTTGCATTTCCTAAGCTACTATAAGTTATGGTATAAACTGTTATCAGCTGCAGGTGAATAACATTAATTTAAAATTAACGACCGCTTCTTAATTAATTTAAGAGATACGTAGAACCAAGTATTGATGAGGTTTGTGTATAAATTTTGATACATACATACCTCAACCATACTTAATTCATTCATACATCATATACACGTTTGTGTAGTGAAGAAAATCCTTGTTAGGGTCCACAAAGAAAAAAAGACCTTTAAGCAGGTTTTTAATCTCTAGCTACACTTTAACATTTTTAAGAAGATCAGCAATATCCTATCGTATCCGTATCGACATCTTCCGGGATTTACATATACTTTGCTTTCTCTATTCTGTCCTTCACAACCCTAACTCGCCGTTATATCTCCGAGAGCGTTTTGAATACCTTGTCCCGAGGGACAAACTCTGTCGTGTCAGTTCTTCCCTTCTATTGCGAACTCCGGTACATTCTTCCAGCTGCTATGACAGTTCGTTTACTGTAAAAGCAGTACGGTTATGGAACTCTCTACCACACTCATTACGCGCTAGCCCTTCTCTGGACATTTTCAGGGGGAGGACTAGGGAGCATTTTCTGTCAGAATAATATGTCAATAATTGTAATATATATTTATTTATTTATTTATATAGCTATATATACACATATATCTATCTATCTTTCTATTTGTTTACTCATATGCTATATAGAATTTCTTTGTTATTATTGTACACTTTGTCTTTTTACCCTTCTTTTTAAAACTCTCTCACTCAAAGGTTTGCTGGAAGAAAATTCAATCTCGAATTAAGCTCGCCTTTGTGCACAACACTTAAATGTATTATTGATATATGTTATGTTGTATCTTTTTTTTTTTTGTGTACAATAAAGAATTAAAGAATTAAAGACATCAAACATTGTACCTAAATGTTCTGCTACGAATTTTAGTTCAACGCATATTCCATCCGATTTTGCCACAATGTAACCCGACACTTGCTGCTAGTACAAGGATATCTAGGTTTAGTTCGCCACAGGAATGAGTGCAACAATTATTATTTAATCTATTACCATACAAACTTTATTGCTTTGTTCCTGTTGCGTATGCACTAAATGGGTTGTGTTTGTTACTGTTTTTATAGGCACCAGTGCCGTTTGCTTCACCAGTACCAGATCACTGACTACTGTTTTGGTTCATGTTTGTCGTATACATCAAAAACTGGTGCTGTTTTTTTACTCATCCTCATGATCGTCATACCAATTATTGTCGCACGGGTGTCACCTCATTTTGAGTAAACATAAGCTATAGTCCACCACGCTGGCTTAGAGCAGGTTAGAAGACTTCACATGCCATCGAGAAAGTATTTTTGTTTAATATCCGAATTGCCTCGTTGGTCTAGTGGTCATACAGGCTCGCCCCCTATTACATGGGACCTAAAACATACCAGTGAAACGTGGGTGTACAGTAGTACACCTCAGCCTAACCCTTCGGGGACAAAATGCGTGATGGTATATATGTATGTTAATATCCGAATTAGGTACAATTAAGTTATGAAGTACTAAGTAACCCTGACTTAATTTCATGTTATCTGCCATTACATAGATAAATAGAGTAACAAACACACATAATGCAAATGAAATGTGACATAATTATAGACGTCATTGAGCGATAGTTGTCACACCCACATCAAACTACGCAACGTACTTATCATTAACTAATTAAATATTTGCAAATTTTTATACCTATAATATAGTTAAGTCATGTTGAGAACTTGAAAATTGGTGCAAATAATTTTTAGTCTGTTTTATAATGTACACGTATTTGTTAACGATGACGTCACGCGTATGTCAATTGCGGGGAAATTCAACAAGGCTTGTAGCTGAATGCCTGTACGCATATATTAATAATTATACAAGTTCTTGTCTGGAGATATATTATGTTTATGCTATTTTGATCAATGTTGTTAGTACAAAAGATCTATAATCGTTTGCCATAACAATGGGGTACACTTTGATTGATTTATACTCGGTTAGGAGGAATTGGGAGCTTATTCCATTTTCTATCTAGTTCCAAATGGAGCAGTGTTCAATATCTATAAATAAATACACTTTAAAGTCAGTTGAAGATATCCTCATGCATTTGTTTCGTAAGAGCACACATCCTATCATTAATACTGTGACCTTGTACCCATCAGTACTTATTGCTGCATTGTTTGCAATACATGAATACATCGGCACCTATGTATAGTGGCATTTGTTCAGCGATGTTGGGTATTGATCAGATTATACAAGAATCGTGCCTGTTATTAGCAATATAATCACCTTGAAGTTGTTCTTCTCCAGGGCACAGCCCTAATAATAAACTTTATTGTTCAAAAATTATGGATACAAAGTATACTTGGAGCACTAATCTCCACACTAGGATACCTTGTGTCGTGGAGGCTATTCTCTTTCACTCAAGGAAGGAATTCGAGACAAGTTACATTGTGTTAGTAAAAATGGGTCTGTAGTGCGTCTGAGTGCACGCGCGAGGATGAGTGTGTGTCTGTAGGTGCGCGTGTGTGTATGTATTGGGTAAGAAGGATGTTAGGGTGGATGAGAGGGAGAGAGGCGCTGTCATTAGGACACCTATTTTACGGACTTACTGTTATTGGAAGTCTGTGGATCACGAGGAAATCTTTTGACATAATTTTGATTTCCATTGAGTTCCCTATTTTTAAGAAGGAAACTTCTTGTTGTTCCCTTTTCATCCAAGTGGATCTTCCCTACTAAGGCAAGAATAAGGACATCGGACAAGATAAGTTAAGTACAACCATAGTAAGTGTTAGTGACAAGTCCATATGGTATTAATGGACTTTCTAAATCTAAGAATTCACTTAACAAAACAAGTAACATTTTCGGAAGTGACAATCAGGTGTAAGCGGACACTTCGGCTACGTCCGTCGCACATCGTGACTCGTTTGACGTCACATCCGCCGCCGCTTAACTTCCTTTCGTTTTCAATTGTCTTTGACCGAGGCCTTTATAGCTAGACGATACATATGCGTGTGCGGCGAATGTTGAGATTTTCTTTTTGTTTCGTATTTTAATTAGTGTTGCAATAAGGATTTCCACTAATTACGTTCGTCTTGTGATAACTACTTCATCATTAAGTTGTTGAGTGATTATTTAATTATTATTGTTTAAGATTCTGCTTGCATCAATATAATGGGTGTCAATGATTCCACTGTCAATAAGGATGATACGCCTACAAGATTGTTCTACTGCATTCCTTTATAATTTTATGAGTAATAGAATAGAAACTGTTACCTTCTCACTTATTTTCGTAATATTCAGGTTTAGACAGACTGATCATCGTCATCTTTATATGTTTATAACAATTTCGTGTCACGTTTTACACTGTGAGAAGTTTGGGCCTCCTTGAGATATTGGATGGTTTCTTTTTCTCAATTTATAATCATAATGTGTTTTATATTGTGAACCAATAAATAACTTAGTTACAGCTACGCGTAGTCCAGTGCAACATTTAGAACCTTTACATGTTTTTGTCTATTATAGGCCCAATAGCCACTAATCATCTACCACGATGGAGATCCATAACAAAACAAATATTTATTGGAATCACACAAAAGAGTTTCAGTAACACAGTTTTAATAAAATCTGTGTCACAGATGACATGGAATATAAGATTTTTAAATTGTCATGTTGCGTAGAATGACACAGCATCTGTTGCGAGTGTCTGTGAAGAAGATTGGGTTACAACCACACTGGTAAACGGTATACATGTATCAACCAATCAACGCGATTGTAATTTTCAAACCGTTATTGACGTTTCTTATGCTTATTTTTTGCTATGAAAGAACATAGATTGAAATGATAGCTATCTATATATGTTTCAATTAGAAGGGTTTTTGCTTGATTTGCCATATTAGCAATGGATTTAGTTGGTTACGAAAGGCCGTCGTATTCTGACTTAGTGCAGGTTGCCAGACTAGCAATATCTTCATAAATTTCGTAGAATGCTTTTAGGTAATCGGGTTCACTAAAAGTAGTCTAATATTTCGAAAATGAACATACATAATAATAAGAAACACTAACAATTTGGCAATAAATCGTACAATGTTGCAATTATGATTTACTGCAAAATTTATGAATCTAGGATACATTTCAGGATATTGTTAGGAAACTGTTAGATATGCATCGATGATTTTAAAGATTTCTTTAGCATCCTTGCTATCAATTGTTACTCTATAGAATAAATACAAATCACGTCCGTCATACTTTTAAATAGCTCATGACAGTCCGTGTAGTTGTTTTATTTTTAATATTTGATTCACAAGTTTTTCTTAACATCACAAGCGCTGTTACTGTTACATAACATATATCTGGGTTATCCATACAAGCATTTAGTTTTATAGTAAATATAGTTATGATTGAGAATCCAGAAGCCACTTGGAGTGAGAAGACACTTGCTGGGTTGGATATTTTAGAAACGAATACTGAAAAATTATCTTCAAAATGTTTGCAATCCGAAATCTCAAATTTTGTCGGAACAGTTAACTTCAATATGACAATGAAGACTTTGAAACTGAGCCTCCTTTCAAGAATCATCTAGCTATAACAAGTAGCATTAAAACCGATCATGAATATCCACATAATCTCTAGGCTATACTTCGCTTTCTAGGAAACGATAACGATAAAATTATAGATGCGAAACAGCCCTTTGAATTCTATTAAGATTCTCATCTTATGTCCAACGCATTGATTTCTCGGAGCGCGTACGTAATTAAAATCTGTCAATAACGGGTTACCGTCAAAACTTGCGTAGGCACCTATGAATTTGATTGCAAATCAAACATTTCACTCAGTCTCAACTGAGACTTTTTACTACATACAAGTTCCATTGACCTTAATACAAGTTTTTCGATTTTGTAATGTTGTATTTTTGATGTAATAAAGTCTACTTTCGCTAGTAATGTAGCGTTATGTATTTATATTAATATGTCTTTATCGGCTTGCTCTAAAATTTGAAATTTATATACGTTTATTTTTCTTATTTTCATATTATTTTTCATGTGTTTTCATTAGGTATCATAGTGTCAATATTTGTTTAAATATTTCTATATTATAGAGGCTGTCACGTGGTGTCTATATTTGTTTATAATTTGTCATGTGTTCAGTTTGATATAAGTATGTATATTCATATTATTATTCATCGCCCTCATTTCTGTTGCACTGATTTCGTCTTCATATTTTAATAACTCTTCATATATTTTACTCAAACCACGATGTATTTGTTTATTTGTTAATTTGACTTTCATATATTACATTACATATTCATAATTCACAGACTTATTAAAAATTAAGAAGTGAAAATGGTGAGAAAGTTGAGAAACAAAATAATGGTAGTAAAAGATATAGAGAAAACGAGACAGATAAGGTAATTCAGAAACAGCAGAAAATAAAGATAGAAATTTTCATTTCCTCTGTCAAAGCGAAATTGACATAAAAAATATAAGTTTTCACTTTAGTTTGTAAAGGATCTAAAACATGTAATGAACATGTAAGTAATATAAGGTGACAAAATCGGTAAAAAGTGGTTTCATTCCAATAATCTAATGAATTTCTAAGCCAGACAAGCGGACGACAGTATGAATACATATTGCAATCGACTCACCCGTTCAACATGTGCCGGCTAAAATTAGGCATCGATAAGTCCGCTTTGTTTGCTTGCATAAGTTATTTGTTTAAACGTTTTTCACTGGAAACTATTTTGTTGGTGTAGTAAACACCATTATTTTCTAGTTTCAAAAAGTTTTCTCAATTTAAATACATAGTGCTACTATGTACCTTAGTTTTAGTAAGGGAAATCCGGTGCTATTTAGGTCCTTGGGTGCGTAGATTTATTTAGTTTTGCCAGCTTTATGATTTGGAATATTCTATTGCCAAGTTTATTCGACTCTTTAGTTATATTCAAGGTGTGGTTTGGCTCAAAGATAACCATTAACTTTTACCTCCACGTTACGGTGATTTGCGATAAATGTGAATATTTTAATTATTTGCATAATAAACAAGTTCATTCATGTTTCGAGAGTATTGTATGACCAGTTAGAAGGTCTCATATTTCAATACATTTTGATATAAATGTAATTTATTCTATTCTTATCGTTCCAAGTTTCTGCTTTCTCTTCCTTAGTTTTGTTACTCTTTAGACAAGCATGTACTGGTTTCCATTTTAGCATCAAGTATCTAATCTTTATTTGAACAGAACCTAGTTTATAGGTATCTATTTAGCAAAAGGCGTGCGGAGAAATTCCAAAATTTGCAATGGCAATTCAAATAATATTTGTGCTAGTTTTTCATATTTACTTTGCACAATTTATTGTAATTCACAGTTACATCCCGTGCGCTGTTTCACTAATAAACTTTATAACCAATAAACACGACTTTACACGATAATTATTCTTGCAACAATTGTAAATCTTAAAGACTTTAAGATACGAAGTGATTTAATGTTGTTTCAGGTGGATAGAAAATCTAGACAAGACTGATTGGCTGCTTTAACTTTAATCCAACCCATCGCTTAATGGACAAATTTGTTGCATAAGAATTTCTGGCTCATCTTCAAATAATACGAAGCAGTTAAATAAACAAATTAGACATAAAGATGATATTTAATAATAAATAAAAGCTGGTAACGTATAAACAAATACAATTCTAAATACAGATGTGCGGTCTATGTAAAATTATGTCATAAAGTAGTATTGGTCTGGTTGGAAATTTCAAAGTATGAAATATATTGTAATCTGTAATTAACATGCCAATTTATACATGATTTAAATACTATAGGAAGGCATAGCTAGGGCTTCCTTTGAGTAATTAAACGGTATTACGTGTGAAATCGACTGATAACGCATGTAATCACACATAATCGGCGTTTCCTTTTCTCAGTGAAACGCTTCACACTCGTCTCTAGGTATGGAGGTCATTGATTTCACATGGATTTTAGCATATTAAGAGAGAAGACACACGTGTTAGAATATAATACATAGTTAATGGGTTTTCAATAATATCAGCTTAACATTTTTCTGCTCCGGAAAAATAAGCTCTTTTGATGCAGATGTATAAAGCTCTATGGCTTGGCTATTTGAGTATACTAGGTACTTATTAGTTTATCAGGCATTACTAACAAATGACAAGAGGTGTAGTACAAATAATGTTTAATTTTTTTTATCTTTATGGCTAGGAAAGACCAAAATGCCGTCGAATGGAGTCTTCTGATGTTATAAAAAAGGTACTGCAGGCCGAAGAATCCGACGAACGATTGTCAAAAGCAACTAGTTTATGACAAAACATCAACAAATTCTAGTAGAAAGAAACATGTGACATATTCTGCATTCATACTGTGTTTTCTGTTTAGAAATGTTTACAATAACGAGGCAGTTAGCCGAGTAAAGGTTAACTGAACACGCCACGGTCGAAGCAACAGTGTAATTGGTGTTCCCAAGATGACAGACGACGACAATCATGCAATAAAAACCTGAGATGAACGTAGCGGCCTACGAAGCGCCTGCTGTGATGTTCAGTGTGAATTAGATTTGTCTTACATCGATAATAAGATGGAGAAGATTAAGGCTTTTACAATCAGCATTTCAATAATCTTTGCCGTCATTGTAATGTAACTGTTCAAAAGGAAGTATTGTATGTTGTCAAGGATTGACCACTCGTGTCGATCTATAAGTCTAGCTGATTGATCTTTTGATGAAATCACTTCATCTATAATCGTCAAATCTTTTAATCTACAGGGCTATACGATAAAGTCTTATGAGCTATCAAATGCTAAAATGTTTGACACAAATTATCCAGCTGATCTCACGTTACCATTAATTGAGTTAAACCTGTATGGCAGTAAGATAGCGCTATTAAATCAAATTCTTCGCATTCATTTCGAGATTACAACTATTTTTATGATAATTATTAATATTCATCTAATGAATATTTCATAGAGAATCTTTTTATGTGGATTCAATTATCATCAACCTGTTAACATTGGCTTCAAAGCGTTCAGGTGTCAATGTCATTGCCGCTTCAACGAATACAAATAACGTTTGTAAAGAATATGGTAAGTTTGTAAATTGTATGGTCAATGGCTTTATTTCATGATCAGCTAAGGAATATCTATCTTTAAGCAGGAAAGTACAAAGAATTTTTCAGAATTTGACAAACAAATTAATTATCGAAGACAGGAATGAAGAAGTACTTCCTACTGAGTGAACTATAAAGTTCTACTACCTACAATTTGGCATCACTTGTTGCGTTTGCTACAACATCAATCCTTTCCATCCATTAACCTTTACGATATTGTTCTGCAGCGGACTAAAAGGGGCCAATAAGTGCACCCAGCCTATCTCGCTTCCAAATGCAAGAAGCCATACCATCAAATGATTTCATTACAATAGGTACAACGGTCAAACTATCGTAAAGATCCTTCAAGTCTTGACTGATGGCTGTATTGTCAGGCTAACAATGGATAGGTCGTTCATTCTCGTACGAGATGTACGAAACATCATTTGCTTTGTTTAATTCACTTGCTTGTATTTCAAGAAGTGCTGCGAAACATGGAGAACCTTTTAAGATAAGCCCCGTTTTGTTCACTATACTTTATGTGCTATAGAGTTTTCAGCTAGAAATTCTCGGCTGAATAAAATTATGAATTTCGAGATAATCTAAAATTCAAAGGCTTTTAGCTATCGCATATTTGGACATAATGCAAACCGTTTCGCAAGCAATCGCGTCTTCCTTATTTTGCAAAAATATTTTGTAATCTTTTAATGTTACTTTATTTAACAATATATATTTAGAAGTCTTAATTTCATTTACATCATCATTATTTCATAACGATGTATTTCTTTAGTACATTTGCTTTTAACATCGCGGTTTCTTTTACAACTGTGTGCGGTTTACCGTTCAAACACTTGTATCCTATGATCTAGAAATATCTAGCCCTTGTTATGAAACCTAACCGACCGTCGGTCACGTTTGTTGTTAGCTATTTATTTTAGACCGTTGGTTGTTTGTGTAACGGGCATATGTACCAGTTAGTGAAGTCATTATATCGGAAATATTTGAAACGGTTACGCAGGCATCAATTTTGCTGTCAAATTATACTTATGTGAATGTGAGCGGTTGTGTCGTATGAATGATTTTATTGTATATATATTTATTTTGTTATAAAACTTCATTATATCTACACTATGCAAATAAGATGCATAATTTTTTTCTCCTAAATACACTTTGATTGAAAGATCTTCTGTCAAAACCCTGAAAGTTAATAATACGGTTGAATGAATATAAATAAAATATTGAATCAGTCACCTAGTTTCTTATACCGCGTATTTAGACTAGTAGTTGCATGTGCGATTTAATAATATCTCGTTGGCAAGTTGTAAATAGTTTAGAGAGAGAAAGTCGAACGTTGCGTGACAATTACATGTAGATCAATACGCCTGAATCGAATCTAAGGCGTAATTCTCCGCTGACGAAATACAGATTTCGGGAACATAAGGGTTAAACATTCAGATTAAAAAACCATGACGTAATAGTATTAATAAATGTTATAAACACTCGGATTACTTAAAATCTCATCATACATGTAAAGCTAAGCTAAGTAATTTGTTTCAGTACTATAGCATACAAGCATAAGATATAGTTATCAACCAAACAATTCGAAATACTGATAGCGGTGGAGGCAAAACGTTTTGCATAGACGGAAAAAATAATTACACATTAACATTTTAGTCTGGTAAGAATAAAGTTGTAAATAACGGTTGTCTCTGAACACAGACCGATGGCAAGCGCAATGGTCTTTGAGGCATGTAGGTGAGCTGAAAATGCAGAGGTGCATTTAACAGGAGATTTTGGAGTTCTAAAGGTTTAAAGGAGATTACCGGGGTGGGAGTCAGTAAGAAACTATAGTAGGCTCGCCTACTATAGTAGACGATGTCTTAACATCTTCTATTGGTTTAATATACATTATTTGCTAGAATCTACGTGACTGTTATAGGAAATTGACATTAACTAGTTTGGCATAATGGCTTTTTATTAAATCGCTTGTAAATGTGTATGTCTGTTGAAGGAAAGTGACTTTAAACTGAAATTAAATTAAAAATTTGAGACTGCAGAAGTGGATCACAATGCAAAAAGAATTCTGCTCTAAAAAGGTAAGCATATATCATATTAATTATGTAGATGAGGACATTTGTAGTTATCGGGAGATAAATGCAACCAAGAATACCGCTGCTAAAAGGAAATAAAAACAAAAATACACGCAAACTGAAAGACAAATTATACATAACGATACTCAATGCAATAAAACGTGAGACATGCAAGTTTTTTTTTAACATTGGCAATGTTCCGAGTTTGTGCTAATCGTAACGCACTAGATTAGCTGTCAAGTGTTCCTGTGTAGATATTTAGAACCAATATTTAGGCCACGCTTGTAAGACTGCTATTCCTGAATTGATGGAGCAAAATTGCAAGGTCTCAATGCTACTATCTATGAAGAAGTAGAAGCTCGGAGTTTGGATTCGTGCCTGGTTACATGGGACCTAAAACATACCGGTGAAATGTGGGTGTCTTTTTGTATACCTCTGCCTAAACCTTTCAGGGACGACAGATGTGATGGTATGTTGCGTTATGTCAATGCTATTTTATAGGAATGTCTGATATGCTACGGGAAGTTATGACAGAAATATCTATTTATTATCTGACAAAGGCTGAGAAACCGGAGGTACAAATCTAACTAGCTAAGAGAGACACCTAAGAAGTCTATAAGGCCAAAACCGTACGAATTCTTCCAAGTGTAATTTACCCCTCGCAAACTAGAAACTATTACTAAGCATTTATTCGCACGGCTTGTTCGTATGAATCTAATTCGACTAGGACATGCATTGTCCTAGTCGAAATTAGATAGTCTAATGTTTGGTCGGCTTTAGCTATCATCTTCTGCCATTATGAGATTGTTTTTTCCTTCTTTCATCTACTCATCTTTCCTCTGGTGTTCTTTTCTTTTTACGTAGTTATATTTAGGGGTAAAGACTATATGGAAAATGTTCTGCATTGCTTTGTATCATACATCCAATCAGTTTATTAACGTCGAGTAATTTATATAAACATAATACAATTATGAGGTCAAACATGACTCTGAACAGTTTATTGACCTAGTAATAATGTCTCATAATTAGTCATTCTGTTCATGAAACAGCCAAATCAGAGCAATATTTAGCGCTCGCAATAAGCCCGCATGTAGAGTTGTAAAATATATTAATTATAATTGACGAAATTTGACGGAACATAATGCCAACTGCAACAATATACATTTGTGGGAGAATCGGGTGCATTGGCATACGGCCATAAACCTATGATGATAAGCAAAACTAAATGCTATTAATTATACATTAACCACAATTATTATACAACTGTTATTTTCTATTAAATTGCCTGAGTCCTATACTAATATCTACGTACTCAAAGGATAGTCAGAAAACCGAAGAAGTATTATAACTTTACTGCACGACACATAATTCCATCATGACCCAATTTTCAGTCACTTCTGTAAATTAGATTAACACAAATACAACATTTCCAAAATGACTGAAGGTAACTGGTAGCGCCACATTTATGCACATTGCACATAAAATCTGTCGATGTCATTGGCGTACACACACAAATAGATGTAAATATTACGATGCATAGCAACCAGCAATTGGGTTAGCGGCTTACGCACACTATTGTAAGAATGGTTATGTATGCGCTAATGCAGTAAGTACATCTGATTTGCTTGTTTGCTGTCATCGTGATGTGTCTATTTCTGAGATATTATTTTAACAAACAAGTCAATGTCTGCAATAACATATATTATTTCGCCTTGAACGATAAGAATAATATTTTCGAGATATTACATATTTCTTTTCAAACTTTAGACAGAAATAGAAATAGTTTGTATGTAAGATTAGAACCACCGTTTACTTAAAAAATCTATAGACATTTATGCAATCACACGTATCGGTATAGTTCTTATTACTCTAAAAATAATAAAAACTTGTACAGATTTACATTGATACTACCTCGTACACTGTTGGACATCATGCAACGATTCACGGAGATTTTGCCCCACTAAGTTGCATCTAAACGTGTGATGTATGAACCGGTCGACCTTGCGAGCTATGGGTGTGTTAATTGTATGTAATTTAGTACACAATGTAGGTACTTGTACACTGGGCCAGCCCAAACGACCTTTTAATTCTGTCATATCAGTTTCCAGTTGGGACGTTTGTCTTACGAATAATAACAAAGTTTATTGCCATAAATTATGTTACAACGAATTAAGAATTCCTAACTCCTGCACTTGTTAATAATACTTGTGCAGGAGATAAAAAAAAATGCGGTATGCAGTTCGCCGCTAGTTTACGATACACGAAAACCAAAGACAGACAAGTATCAATACTGTTTAAGTACTAACATACTAATTAATGAGTACACGTGCATTTTGAGTTGCGCCAAAACTGCTTCTACAGCACAAAATAATTTCGCAATAGTCCTGTTTCACCAAATCAAACAAACATCAACGCTTCTGGATATAGATAATAATGGAATGACTCCTGCGCAGTGCCGGCCATTCACCTGCTGTAGGATGCCGTAAGCAGTCGGGTGACCTTCATTCCGATGCAATTTAATTCAAATTCTTATTGAATGCTGTACGAACTATAGTCGCATAATCTGAGAATGCGACAGTACTGTGTTTATTAACTTGGTTTATGCTAAAAGTGGAAATGTACTGGTTGTTTTGGTTTTATTGTTAAAAAGAATGTCTTTATACATTTCACACCTGTCTTTCAATTTTAGCTTAGCTAGAAAACTGTTCAAATTAATAAAACTACTGCTACCTACTAAATTTACTGACGCGTTTAATCACGAATTGTCGGATTCTTTACAGCATCGTTAATAGACTATTATAAAAGAAATGTTCAAATTCTAATCGAGAAAATGTCTGGGAGTTACCACCCGCCTAGAACTCTCATAGATTCTATTAAATCTAAATCCAAACATAAAACTGCACGACCAAAGGATACGGTGAGCTCATTCTGTGTAACGCGGAATGTTTATTTCAATGAATGGTATTCGCCAGTACCCAATATTAGTTAGTAAGATTAAACTAAGAACTAAATGTTAGTTATTAATTGACCCAGTTAGTCCAGCTTTAGTTAACACTGCCTTCTATGCTATTGGTCCTGGGTTCAAATCCCGGTAGGGACAAATGTTTGAGGGATGACAAGCCTCGGTGCTTAGCTCGCAACTAAATGACGCTATGTCAATGTCCAAGCATACAAAATTATTTATTTACCGCGAGATATAGTATGGAGATTCACAGCTATCAATATATGATTTTTGTGCACTGCACACATGTAACCATCATATCAAGGAAGTAAAAGTTACCAAGCTGAAAATAATGAATATGGTGTTTCCTGACATTATTTGGATGACAATTACTCCGTACGCACCATAAATCAAAGTTTTACAGCATTGTTTTGTGATGGTCATAGCATTCTTAGCACAGGCACACACAACAAACTAAAATCGAAGGCGTATACGCTTTGATCGTTAAATCAAATCGGCGTAACGCAATGATTTATAAACAAAAATCAATTTGAAGTTACAGACTAACATACATTAGCTGCTTTATTTATAGTTACTTACCGTGTAATCGGTGAGTACAAGACAATATGTAACTGTAAACAATTATATTTCTATTGAGAGGAATAAAATTAAATTGTAACACAGTTGTTAAATGCAGGCACAAGGACGTCGGCACCCGCTCTCTTTAGCGATACAGTAAAAGTAAATAAATTGAGGTGATACTGCATTTTATATTGTCGGAAATATTGGAAATAGGAATAGCCTAGTATTACAGACTGAGGTCTCCAGCTCGACCCCAAGGCACGTACGACTGTCTTTTAGAAGCTATGAGCATATTTATCACATGCTCAAACATCGTAAAAGCAAAGGAAAACATCGCGAGGAAACTTACATAACTGAGAGATTTTCTCGATAGCGTGTAATATATGATAAAGTTTTTACCCGCACTAAACTAGCGTTGTGGACTATAGACTAATTCCTCTCATAAAAGAGGTATCCCATACCCAACAGCAGGAACGGGTTTCCTCGGATGGAGACATGTACTCCTACTGTCTGTATGTTGTTGTAAACTGTATGTTGATGATGATAATATTTGTATGATATTAATACAAAATACTAAAATAAAATAGTTAAATAATTTACTACTACTACTACTACTAGACATCACATCAACCGTTAGACGTCCACTGCTGGACATAGGTCTCCCCCAAGGATCGCCACGACGACTGATCATGCGCCGCCCTCATCCAGCGGATTCCAACGACCTTCACCAGGTCGTCAGTCCACCTTGCCGGGGGCCTGCCCATGCTGCGTCTTCCAGTACGTGATCGCCACTCTAAGACTACTAGACATTTAACTAATGAATTTACTACGAAGGATAGTGCCGTTACCTTCATCGTCACGTTTTCCAATCGAATTAGAGTCTACACCGCGTCGTGGTATAAAGTTATTGATGTTCCTGTTCAATGTTACCCGCTCATTTCCTGAGGAAATCCTCTAGACTGGACGTACTTCGGTCTAGTCTGGCGCGATTAAGGAAAACCTACGTAATTACAATTACAAGTTTCTCCTGAACTTGATGAATTTGATGTTAGCTACAATACTTTATCATTATTATTATTATGGTTCATTTAAAAAGACAAGGAATTTGCAATAGGTCCAATTAAGATAGAATAAATTAATGAAAAGGTTAAGCGTGTTGAAATATCTACTGGTATAAGTGAAGCTGACATTGATAATTCGGATTAAGCAGTACATAATACATATACTTAACACATTCGAGGCAAGGTGCAATTCAATAGTCACAAGACTGCATGTGAATGCATCCCTATAAATGCAATATCCGAACACAATCGGAATACGAAAACAAAGTATAGCTTAGTAACAACATTTTTATATGAAGTAGTGTAATAGAGAGGCTGAAGGAATTGCCTTTTTATTGAGGTGGTCGTTAGTGCGACTGCTTGAGCAAGAGGATTCGATTTCCAGGTTGATCAAAGAGCTATTTTGTATTTCTCAGTAGCAGCTCGCAGTTTGGACTCGTGCCCGGTTGGTGGCAATAGGCTTCCCCCCACCCCTATTGCATGGGACCTAAAACAAACCGGCGAAATGCGGGTTTACATTAGTACACCTCTGACTAACCCTTCGGGGATGACAGGCGTGATGGTGTGTTAGAACAACATTGTTATATGAAGTAACATAAGAGCTAAGTCTAGCCAAGTCTGTATTACATTTTGGCAAGCTCACATATAAATCCATTTATTTTGTGATAAATATGAATGAATATAATTCCACCATTATATTCATACATCACCATTATATATATATTCAGTCAACATTTACGTATTCCAAGTTTGTATGACTTTCTGGAATGGAATTTCACACGTTCCTGTGTCGGTCATTCAATTGACAAAAATGTCTTCTTCCTTGCATTTACCTGGTTTATGACTAACTTCCTCTTGACCTAAAAGATTTTTGTCATGCTTATACTTGTAAGGGAGGTTTTTGTTCTTTATCTTAAAACGAAGACAATGGCAACTCGATTGGCGCAGCGGCTAAGCGATTGGCTTCTGTCTCACGGGTTTCAGACTCGATTCCCACACGCAGCATTAATTTGTACGATATACATGTAGATGCCTTAAATGTTTCGGGTCTGAGCGTTTATCTATGTGAATATTTCTGTTTGAGAAAGGAACCACCAGACAGAAAAAGTCCTAGTGCGGGGTCATTTTATTTTTTTTAAAGCCATATGAGTCATTTTTGTAATGAATACAACTATGAATGAATACATGTATGGGTCACTGGTTCTACAGAACCCGCTAGCCTTTTGCTAAGTCGTTTCGACCTAAAAGTCCTAGCCTCAGAAAGGCTAACTGGCACTTACATTAACATGTTTCTTTGTAGAATAGTGGAATACCCAGAGGCCTCGATACAAAATGTGGACTCGGCTAAAAGTGATGCAAAAACGTGACCCTGATTCAAATGCTGATCAGCCGACGCACTTAACACAATCTTGACTTTCACAGTCAAGTTCAACGCGTTCATTAAAAAACGTTGACCAGCGCGAAAACCTGTAAACGCGTTATGCAATATTGTATTCGACAGTTTTTTCATTCATCGATTTCTCTTCCATATAAGCATAAAGTTTTGCAGGATACATTTTATGAGTTAACTGTTCTTGGTATTGTTGATATTGGAAATAGGTTTTTATCTTCATATTTTATTTATCTGGACTCCAATAACAGGTTGCCATAGTTTAAAGTTTAGTCCAGAATTTTTGATCTAAAATACTGTCAGATTGGAGATTATTTGTTTCAAACATTCTAGGAACTGTGTAATGATACTGATTATTGAATAAAATTTCATACTTTTTACACAGCTAGTCTTCATCAGTTTCCAATGAAATACACAACTCTTCTATACGACATGCAGTCGTCATGTGACGAATGCACGAGACGTTTCAGTGAACTAGATCGCCTTGTCCAGTAGCTATTGGCTATTTCGAGCCTATTGTTGAAGCTGAATGCTATTGAGGACTGAAGGAACACGAGCTGTGAATTCACTAACGTTTAACGTGTCAATATATGATTATATTAACATAATCATATATTGACATATTTAGATAGGTCGTCAAATATCCTAGTATCCGGGATACTAGCATATTTGACCTCCCGATTAGCAGACCGGCATTAAATTCTACCTTCAGTAGTAAGCTTCGAATTTTTGTAGGGGCAAATGCAAACATTTTTCCAAGACAATTGCCCAATTGAACTTAAGTCTTGGATATAAAAAACCGTAAGACATGTTTTTTTTTTTTTTTTTATGGAAATAAGGGGGCAAACGGGCAGGAGGCTCACCTGATGGGAAGTGATTACCGCCGCCCATGGACATCTGCAACACCACGGGACGTGCAAATGCGTTGCCGGCCTTTTAATAAAGGCCTTTTAATAAACATGTCTCCATGTTTGGCTCGTTTGTCATAATGTCTGGACTTATTTATTTATTACGGAAACTCACTAGTTTCCATGACACACGTTCCTTAGTTTAAAATAACTAATTTGGTCGTTGAATGGCATGTTGATAAGATAATAGTACGGGCAGTGTATTCAACTAATGAATAATTTCTCGGGAATGTCTAAGACATTTATAACATGATAAGACAGTTGTTAGGAGCCGACGACAGTCCAGAATCGGTCGTGATGTAAATTGTTGAGGAAGGGCCGTAAATAGCCCGCAGAGATTAGGTATATGTTTTATCTTAGTGAGGCGGCATCGTCGAGGCGGCTCGACATTTTAAAATATAGATATTTTGTATCCGTAACACAAGCCTCGTTATTTAGCTTTGAACTAGATGGCGCTGTCATAATTTCCGAAAAGTAAAATCTTTTATTATTATTATTTCTAGTACAGTAGACCTTCTTGCGATCACAGACCAGATTATAAAAGATTAATTAGTAATATACCTAAATAATTTGTAACACTTGTTAACAATACAATTATTTATAGATATTTTATCTTGGCTTCTTATAAATTTGGTGCCTAGAACTTTAAATATACCTTTGAAATTACTAGCTAACACCTAAGTCTGGTTAGATATTGGAGACAAAATTTTGCGGTATTCTGAGAACAGTTGAAATAAGCTTTCGCATTTTAATTCAGCGCGACATGTGTGTGGTTCAGAGACAAATAAAATCTTTAATCATCAAAAATAGCTGAGTTTAATTACGATGTGAAGGGCATCTGGGAAAATAACGTTTTATTTGAACGGAATGCTGCCCAGACGATTATTACACTGATTATTTTTATTTGCGTACTAAAATTAAGACTTTTTAAAAAAAATCTTAGCTTTTCCTGACGTCGCAACCAAAGCTATAAGTGTCTAAAACCGACCTATCCTACACTAGACATGTTTAATCCATCATAGAAATTATGAATCTTGAATATAGTGCAAAAGTACGTTCAGTATATTATAATTTTCCAAACTTTCAGGTGGAATTTCCAGGCGATTACGAATACAACAAAAAGAGTAGGCCACATAGGTGCAGCCATACTGAAGTGATCCGATTAAATTATTAATAATAACAATGATTAGGTACTCAACAAAGAGAATACTTGCCTAAAATCGTATAAAAAAAAACACTATTTGAATCGGGATAATATCGAATCCCTTAAGAGCATAAGTAATGCTGCAACTTTTTCCCTCGAAACGAATAGCCCACGGAGTACAATGACCTACAGACACAAAAATACAGCAATTTCAAAGAAATATGCATATTAATGTAATAGCGTAACATGTTACGGGAAATTGAGAGTGCAACAATTTCCTAACACAATGCAACCGTTGTTTGAAACAAACGATAAAATATTTACATGTGTAATACATTCGAACACGTATAGTTGCATGAATCGAAATTAATGACTTTAAGAGAACGAATTTAGTGTCGAAAATGGGTAAACAATATGTAACATGGAGATATGGGAAATGCTTTTCGCATTGGACACAAAATATCTAAATAGGACTGATGTAATAGGGGGTGATCCTATTTCGATTCAAACCACTAAAACTTGAGAGCGAGCTAAGGTTGACAGAGAAGAAAAAGCTGACTGAATTGTTATAACTTTTTAGTTTTCTATCTAAGACCAAATGAGGACCAAACGCAATCGTCAATAATAATTAAAATCCCTGTTCTCTCACAATTTCCTTTACCGTTCAAATCGGAACTGCGAAGTTAATTAAGGATATACGACATAATGAGCATAGATTCTTAGAACCTAGCGAACCTAGAATACGAAATATCTATAATTCATGCAAGACTTCCGTATGTTCACTGTAAAGAACAGTTCTGTCACATTCCTGTTTCATACTTAAGCTCTAAGGATTAACCTCAGACCTGGTATTTTAGTACATGTTAAAGTATAGCTACTCATTTCTTACACCTACGTGAATACTAGACATTGAAATAAAACTACTCTTTATTTAAAATGTATGGTAGCTGTTAGTAATTACAATATCAAGGCACCAAACAATTCAGTCTGGCTGACCATGGATGCTGTAAATCCGTAAAAAGCAGTTTGTCTGTTGAAGTAACTAGAGAATCAATACGATTTCAAAACTGAAGTTGGAAGCTCTTTACAGCCGAAAAAGCAAGTAACCTATTATGCTTCGTACACTAAACAAAATTCCGTTCTCTGTTACCGAACTGTTCACATGAAACGCGCTCCAATAAACATGTCGTAATAAACCCTTCGTTTGGACGGCCTGTATGCCTATTCACTCGTGAAGTACAAGCGCAGTTTGTCAATACGCGTCCAGCACAATGACACTCTCAAATTAATTCAGTGTTAAGCTGTTTCTCATTGCTGCAGGTTGGGATTGAATAGCGGAGCGACTGCTCATTGTTATTATGGTCCAGTTGTATAATGAGTGAGACAGATACTGTCGTGTTTTGCCTGAGAATAGGTCATTTAATGACCTACATTTTGTGTTGCAAATGTAATAATTAGTGGAAAATCTAAGAAGTCTTAAGAGGGACAGTAATGGACGGATGTGTAAAGGAAAGGCATCCGGTTAGTATGTGAACGACAAACTACATCCTGATGCTCGGAAAATGTAACGATGAACTAGGGAAGTAAGGTTTAGTGGATTGGCTAGCTGCGTCTCCCAATCTTCAATTATTATAATTACCTTTCAAATTTAACCTGTCTTAACGTAGGAGCACGGCCAAATGCCAATAGTTCTGCACGAGTAAGATACTGATTGATAATCGTGGAGCAAAAAATATTTCTGCGATAAGCATCAGAATAACATTATTGATAACACGAACAAGTACGATAAGCTGCTGTGAGATTAAGAAATACGATTAAACATTTTTAATAAATCAGTTAATCACCACATCAATTCACACGGACGTCTAGAAATTAAGAGTCGTATAATAGACAAAAATGTGATAAACGATGGTAGGCATATTTAGTTAAACAAAGAAAAACGCATGCTTGCAAAGCTCTAGCAATTAAAAATATTCTCATACGTATAAGATTCTCATATACTAAAAACAAATCGAGTGCGACAGGCGAAAATAGAAAGCAATGGACGGAAGATGTGTGTCGCGACTCCGGCGCAGGTGGACGCGAGGGTGGGGGCACGTTAAACAGAGACGGTGATATACACGGAACTAATTTTACGCAAAAAGAAAAGGGACAGGGCGGACCGGCTAGTTTAACAACATCCACACATAGCAACATCTGGCTTTCGAACCAAGAGAAATGTAATATTGATGGTTCTAGCAATTAGGAACACGATAACTTTGGACTTGAAACAACATTATTTTAAACACCGTGAAAATAGAGATAGACTTGGGATGTTAAAATCCACAGAGCATACGGTATGTGTGCGCTAGCAGCTAAACACACAAGACAAGGACGCACCATTGATAATACAATTAAGCCAATGGATTACAAGCCACAAATATTATCTCAGCTGACGCTGGTATTAGTCAAACAGTTGTAATGTACGCGTGTTGTGTGAAAACTGAATTAACAAAACGCAGTTTCGTCATTTCCGTAGGCGGGCGATCACGCTTTTGCCTTCATGACATTTGGCGCATAGCTGAGGCAAAGGCAACGCTCCGGGGATGCCTCGGGCTCGACTCTTTGGACGTTCACTCGCCGCATTCCATCTAAACGAACAACGCGTTGCGAAAATCGAAACAATCTTAAGTAAACGATGTTATTTACAAGATAGTGAGAATGAAAGTAGAAACAGTTATGCCTTGCTTACTTATACCAAGGTAACATAAAGTAGATGAATAATAAGAGAAAAAAATACAATAATACGCAAAATATGCGCAGCCGAACTGGATTGGTAGATAAAAGCATCCGACCAGGACAAACAAACAAATTCACATTGATGACTTTCACAACAATAAAGTTGTAACTGATAATGTTCCATAATAACCGATTGTGCCGTTTCAACAAGTCAACGACACAGTTGATAAAGTTCCAACAGAACAACAATGACAATGATTCATGACATTATACGAACAATCGCAACGTTTCTGTGGATATACTAGATGCAATTTTAAATATTAATAGAAAAAACTACCTGGTAGATCTATGAGTCATAAGTACGACTGTTGAACAAGAGGTCTTGGGTTCGACTCCCAGGTTGAGAAGTGATTTGCTTAGTTTGTTCAGTAGCCGCTTGAAATTTGAATACGTGCCCTGTTGATGACCTGCTTAATGCTAATGTACACCTTTGCCTAACTCTTTGAGGCCGACAGGCGTGATGGTATGGGTATGTAATAGAAAAATATCTGCTCAAGTCTAATCTTGACCTCGTTTCTCTTTTTAAACTATGAGCGTATACGTCAAACGAAATACGCCGTCTTTATATGACTATTAAAATTATATGTTACGCTCCCAATTCGCTTTTACGAGGATGCCAAGCGTTATAGCGTATAGGTTGTTGGATATTATAACAATGCAATTATTTAATCGTTCTCATAAGATCAGATAGTTCGGAGTTATTTTTATTTATTCGAAATTAGCAGCTTGGATTTCTTCGAACCCCAAACTGAAAGCGATCATATCTCTGATACTGTCTATTCTTTAACTGCTAAATAGACCACCCAAGTTCGATCCAATAATCCAATCCACAAGGGAAATGACCGTCAGGACACACACAGACATATAAGCTTTAAATAATTTTATGCGTCTAGCGCCATGGCTGACAGACAACACAAATTAATTTCCCCAGACAACTCTCACAAGTTTGCCTCATGAAAATTCAAATTAGCTACGACGTTATAATATCGTATTACCATGAAAACTTACTGGTAATACTACTTGGGAGCAAGTGAATTAGTTTAGCACAGTTTAGAGTAAAGATAGCCCAAATAATCAGCTTCTGTGACGACCTTGATTTCATTTTCTCTCACAATTGGTCAATCGTCATGCTATTGATTGCTATTCATAATTGTATAATGGTCAATGACATAATGATAGAATCAGTAATCCAATTCTAGAGATGACCCAATTTAATATTCAATATTCCAAAAGCTTAAAATAACACTTCTATATCCTGAATCGTTTGAATGATCTAATATTGTATTTCACTCGGACTATATTTTTGTCAGCTGGAAACACTAAAATATTGAAGTTAATTTCTAAGAAGTTATTTTCCGTCCGTTTTTCATAATTCCTTACTGTACGGTTAGCAAAATTAAATGACATGATGAAATTGGAGCGCGGTTTTAAGAGCTACGACGCTTCATTTAATATTATAAAGGGGACGGTCGTCGTAAACCCTTTAGGATTGGACAGTTAGTATCATCTTTGATATAAAACACGGCCTTCGAAGATATAAAGAAGCCAATTAGCAGTAAAGTATTCAATAGTTATAGCGATTTCTTAAGCTAGAAGAGCGAAGATACCAAACCAAATTTAATTGAGCATGTAGTTCATAAGGCTTGTGGCTATCGGGACCGGATTCCATCGATCGGATCGCACAGAATGCATTGGAAAACGCATTATGTATGTAAGTGTACACAAATGGTACAAAACTTGTTCGGTTAGAGCAAGCGCCCGCCGTGTTGATTTTAACATAGACAGGTTCCACGGCGCGCTTTTTGTTCAACAAGCTACAGCAATATCAATAAACTCGTTTGTCTTGTGAAAGATGGCTCTCCTTTAATGGGTTTGGACCTATTAGAAAGGCATATTGAATCGCGTTTAGCGTAAAAAATACTATAAAACTACTTGCATCAAGGACTTGAAAATTCAATACACGTATGTTGTCAGACAACAATATTACCGATATGATGTCACCAGTCACCATTATTGATTATACATCACATAATTATTTATTACTGTCAACAAAAACAGCTGCCAAATAGGTAGGTACGTATCGCATGCCCTAATAAATCTTGACTAAATATTAATGGGTCGCGCTTTAGCGCCAAAACACAATTCAATTAATGACGCATAACGATCGTGTTACACTTGTTGCGCGGTCTAAACATTACAATGAGTAACTAATTATTGCGCTGCATGATAATCAAGGCACGCGCAAATACGTCGATACGGCGTGCTCACCGTCCCAAAATAAAAATATTGTGTTATAATAGGGTTCATGAGAAATGAGAGGTTCAGCGATATCCTTAGACAATAAAACGGCGCCAGAATTGAATGACACGTGCCAAAAAGAAGTTCGCGTGCCATCGGACACAGAATCCAGCTTACTAGACGGGAATAGTCACATCACGGCCTGGCCTGGCGGCCGTCCATACGCAATACCCCTCTAAAATGTCCTAACTCAATCGTCGCCTTATCGCGATTTTCAATCTTAAACGTTGGTATTTAGGTGCCTTTTACTCTGAACGGTTCGTAGATATAGGTCGGGACGCTGATCATGGGACGGATATAAGTTGCGTCTGCGCCGGTCTTTACGTAATTTTTGGTTGACGATGAACTCAATACGTCACAACTGTGCTTCCGGAAGACGGATGGCCGGTTTGTATGTCCCTATTGTAAATCAAATGCACAAAAGGTTCGGTCGAAGACGAAACGACCTTGCGGGCACAATCGTGGTGTTTATATTTATGCGAAGCCATTAAATGGACTCCATTAGGTTGATGTATTGGTTGTTTTGACAGCACTTGAACTTCATGTAGACCATTCGATTAAAGGAGACGATGGTGCGGTTTAAATCAGTCCAGAAATATAGAGATAAACAGAAATAGAAACATATGAAAGACTTTCCTCCAGTTAGGCAAGCAGGATATTTTATTTTCTTTGAAAACACGGCTAAATTTAATGCTGCCCGCCAACGATGCTATAACACATTTCTTGAGAAAACATATTTTACTGTTGAATTGGGTTAGTTTCAATCGTCTTAATAAAAAAAAGAATAATTAATCATAATTTTGGGACTAATAGAGTTTAGAAACCATGAATATGTGATATATTTATAAAGAATATTTTGTAATGTTGCCGTTGCTGAAGTAACCAATTAGAGAAGATAGATACCCTATGGAACATTTTTTTAAGCTTTGAATGAGTCAAAAACTGTATGTATAATTCCCAATAACTGAACGGTTTATTATTTATAGTGTCCTAAAGTTTTATTCAAATATTCAGAAGCAAGGTTTCGAAACTTATTAACACTAGATAGCTAAGAGTTACTTGATGCTATGGCCTTTTTAGTCAGTGGAGCTATCGTGATTGCTCTATTAGGGAGTGAGGACATCAGTAAACAAACCACGACTTTGGCACATAACGATAAAAATGACGAAACTTTACATTTTTACTTAGTTGTCGTTTGTCAGTGATATAATAAAAATATATTGTTGACTGAATTGAAGACGAAACCTTCAAAATGGTTATAGCTAATAAAGCATGTTTAGATTACTAGCATATTTTACAATGTTTTAATATTCGGCTCTGACAAAATATTTAATATGATGTGAATAAAAAATAAAGACATGTCATCACGACAAAAAAGGACCCAATCCAATAAAGTGTTGAACAAAAAGGGACAGAACACACTAGAATATGCAACACATGTAGCGATTACAATATTAAAGTCAAAGCATTTACACCATCGATGGGGGTACATGTGGTATAAAAAGTAGAAAATGTTGATATGCAGAATTGAGAATCGAGTCACGTAGGGACCTTGATCCTGAGCGAGTCTTGGTTATAATGCCCATAAGTGAAAAGTCCGGGGGAAGGAATTCTACAGTCACCATTTACGTTGGTGTTTAGTGTCATTTTGGCAGTGCGTGGGATTGAGGCCGTTCACCTACCGGACCCTGACTAACATGAACGTATTTGGACCTTCTCCAAAAACAGTAAGTTGGTCGTGCACTATACCTATTGATCAACGACGGAAATATTAAATTATTGTGGATTTTAATCATCTGATTTTTTCAGCCAGATAACCACAAAACGAATATGACCAGGTTTATAAATATAAACATTATTACATTTGCCACTAAAATAAACTACGACTGAAACATTTATAGTACCACTTGTCCTGTCTTCATTAAATATAACATAAGAAATGATAACGATCGAACGACCCTAAATACAACAATACATATCTTTAAGAATATTGAAGCCAGTGAAAATAGCGATGATAAATATAAAAAAACAAAGTAAAAGATCCAAAATGTAAAATAATATTGAATACAATAAAACAGTCACAGATCAACAAATGGTACGATAAGAGGAGATAGCGATATCAGTACCGCAAGGCAATGTGCAAATACATGAGGTAGGTAAATATTTAGCTGATCGTATACGTACTTTTCTGCAGTCGTTTTTTGAAGTATTTCCTCGAGTCTGGTTTAAACGAATAGTGATAGAAATTCTAAAGGAAAATTAACCTAGAGAAATATTTTTAGAGGAATATTTTTCTATATTTTGTAGCTCTTTACTGTTCAAATTCTTTTAAAGTGAATACATGGTTCCTTTTGGCGTTTATCATAAACGAGATTCATAGTGATATCTCTTTACACAGTAGGAAGCTTTAAACACTAGGAATCGGTGAAGGGCGGGCGTTTTTGGCGGCTGTTTTTATTGTCGACGTTCAAAAAGAGCCAATAAAATTTGGCCTATTTTGTATAAATGATATTTTGATTTTTAGAACTTGATATTATAAGTCCTAAAGCAAACTTTTCATCGAACTTCATATGATTGTTATAAAAATTAAAAAAAAAAAATATCTTAATTTAAAAATTAAATAGGAACGCACCAGTGAAAGTACTTCAAACACCTTTTCTATGCTTTGAGTATAGCTACTAGAAGAAAGAAACGCCGCAACAAAATTGTTTCCACTTTCACTGTCTCATGTAAATATTTTGTTAAACATAGAAGTATGACATCTATTGATTTCTTACATACTGACACAAAGATTACACATTGACATAAACTTTACCGATTTTATTGCGGTATATTGATCTGTATCCTGGTATATTGATATGGCTTTAATTCATAAAAATGTAGGGTAGCTCTAGTAACTATAAAGGACCCGAAATGTTTGTAGATAAGTTGCAGTAGTTTTATTTCAAGTATAACAGCTAGTTCTTAGAAAGAAGAATCTACTAAACTCGTTTGTGTTACTAAAGCAAATATACATTTTACACAGACAGGATGACTAAGAATGTTCTATGAAAGGTTACATAAGAAATGGCCAAGTCATAAATTTAGTATCTCGTGTAGTCTGATAACAAACACAGCAATTTGTCCGTGGTTTGCTTAGGATACACGAATGGCCTCTCACCGCTAATCTACCATCTGAGGCCAGAGGTCGCAGCATTAAGTGCTGTCATTCCTTTTAAGTGATCCAATTTATAATTCGCGGTGTCTAGTCTAGAAGATAGTATTCTCTATCGTTTGTTTTCATCTGCAAATGAAAGTGTTGCAGAGATTTTTCTGTCTTCTTTATTTTTGACGATTCGGGAAGTTTTAGCACTAAATTCAGGCAATTTTTTTTTTCAAGTACGAACGAACACGCTGTTCTCCTTACAGTAGCTGCAGCCTATTGAATATTTGCCTTTTGATTTTAATATACCTGTCCTTTAACATATAGGGATCCGTGTGAATATATTTTACTTCGTTTTTATCTATTTGTTTGTGCTACAGATTGATAATATTCTCTGATAAAACTGATTAGAGATACTGATAATTCCCTTGACTTGTATGACGACCCGTTAACTTCAGCGGTGTTAAGGCCACGCCTGCAGTAAGGGCCTCAGTATTTGGCATTCTGTAGTTTCTGCCTACCCCCAATCTATGTATGTACATAGTATAGTAACTTAAGCCTAGTAGTAGGTAGCTTATCTCGAAACTAGATGGCGCTAAGTAATAATGACCGTATATATTTATTATTTATTTTATTTGACATTGAGACCTGATATTGATGAAGCTTATTAGCATTAAATGAGTAATAAATTAAATGTATGCGTAAATAACTAAATAAAATAGATTCACTGTTAAAGAGAAAAAGAAAGAAGAAAGAAAAAAAAATTAGGTGTAGGTCACACATAGGTACACAAAAGAAACAGAATTGACAAAAGGAAATTAAAAAAACCTGCACGAGACCAAAAAGGCCCCATATCTCAGCATAGTGCTACAACATTGAATGTCGCAGCGCTGTTAGTAATTCTAACATCAAGACAATCTACACTTGTCTGTCCGCGTACTGATGCTGTAACGGATACCAAACGTCGGGATAAAATAATGTCAATAAACCGCAATTAAATACGTAAAAAGTAGTTTGAACCGGTGATGACATGAGAATTGAGCGTTGAGACAGTAAACCTATTTCTTGGATATACAATAATAAATTCACTTTCGAAACAAAATGTACTGACGTGTAAATAGGACTCAACCGTCATCAATCACTTTGTTAAAGGTCAGCGCAGTTTGTCCAGCATTAACATTTAAAAAATTAATGCACCGTACTTACACCTTATCAAACTGTAGATTATTTTGAGGCCATACCTGAGAACAATAACATTAATATTTAGAATATTTAAATAAATACACTACATACTTAACAATGAATAAATAATTTACTCTTGAATAATACTGCGATGCTGTGAAGCAGTTTAGCTAACAATATCCATACTTATTATTATAAATACGAAAGTGTGTCTGTCTGTACAGACAGACAGACACACTTTCGTATTGTTGCCTCTTCACTTTATAACCGCTGAACCGTTTTAAATTTAATTTCCTATGGAGATAGTTTGAGTCCCGGAAAAGGACATAGGGTTTTGTCCCGGAAATCATGCCTTGAAAGGGCGAAAAAAGGGGGGTGGGTAAGAAGTTTTTACATAGAATATATAATTTCATACAAGAAAAGGTTAGGAAATAAATATCAGATTGGATGAAATTACTAATTCTATGCAGATGATGTCGCAGGCAAAAGATAAACACTAAAGTCATAAAACACAGATAACTAATTAACAAAAGGTCAGCCATGCAAAATCAGTTAGGTATAAATAATCTCTATATGAATAGCCAGATGCAACTTCATCAGATGAACAATTTTGTATAAAAACAACACAATAACGTTATTTAATTGAGGATGATTATTAGACTTAGTGTACCTATCTTGAATTATTCTCCCACAGCCGGACATGGGTCGCCCCATAGGTCACTCTCATGTGAGAGAGATAAGGCTACAGTCCACCACGCTAGCGTAGGGCGGTTTGGCAGACTTCATGAGACTTCAGATTTCAATGCCATTGAAAGAGTCTCTCAGGCACTCAGGTTACCTGACGATGTTGTCTTTCACAGTTTAAGCGTGTGAATAAGCATGGCATCGAACTTCGGATCTTTGACTTCAATCTCCTGGTGACACCACTAGCCTATCCCAGTTATAATCTTGGTGTATAATTCTAAAAATCATGCGAAAGTTGGAATGAGCTTGAATAATGCTCAACAACTACAAGTCACCAAAAGACTTATTATTTTACTGAGGAACACAAATCACAGTACAATCCATCTTGAGTAGGTCGTGTCGTTGGAAATATCCGCACAAATATCACATCGCAAGCTTAGTGTTACCACAAACACGCACCTGAGGCTACGTGCCGCCACGAGAAAGTACAAGTAAGAGAAGAAAGTGCGTGGAAGTAAAAACAAGCGTCCGACTCGTGGATCGGAATTCAGCACAAACACCGTGCGAACGAAATATTGGGATTGTTGAGGTACAGGGAAGAAAACGCTAAGCAGCCAATTAGTACGACTTGGTGAAAACAAATGAAGAATACAGTTTGATCAATTGATTCTGATGCTTAATGAGCTTCAATTTAGCTCTAAAATCTAAATGTTATGCCTGGTATAATCTACTCTTACGTTACAAAGACTAAGAGATCGATATGAACTGAAGGAAATCCAATTGCATCAAAGACGATTGCCAATATTGGCGGTCGATGATTTTAGAAATCAAATTTAATTTATTATTGTTTAAAATAAATTAGAGAAAACCTGTACTCAGTGAAACAATGAAACATATCGGGGGATTTACAATCATACTTATGGGAAATATTTAAACGATCACCAAGTCATAAACAATCATGTTTATATTTCTTGAGGATCGCTTCGATCATAAAATCTTAAGACATTGTTGAACATGTTATAGTCGTCTGTATTTGTAAATACGTCGACTAGACACCAATATCATTACTCAGTTCATTTTAGAACACTTGCAGACAGTTTTCAAGAAACTAAGAAATACTATACTAAAATATGTATTTTGATCCAATGGCAGTCAGTGTACTGACCTTCGGAAGAAAGAATGTGGAATGAATGCTGATTGCGAACAAGTAGGTAAGGTGTCACGATCAAATCAAAGGAATGTACCCTCTGAAGGTGAGCTAGAAGTAGTAAATGTATATGTACATACGGAAGTAAGTCTAAATTGTCTTATCTATCTATCTATATATATAAAAGGAGAAGCTGACTGACTGACTGAATGACTGACTGACTGACATATCCACGCAGAGCCTAAACTATAAGGGTTAGAATCTTGAAATTTTGCACAGGGATTCCTTTTTTATCGTAGGGGAGCACTAAGAAAGGTAATTTGGAAAATTCACCCCCTAAGAGGGTAAAACGGGGGTGTAAGGTTAGTATGTAACTTTGCTGTTTTTGAAGTTATTCAATTGAAATTCAGTTTGAAGGTTTTTCATTAAAAGTTATGAAACGCGTGTAAAATATTTTTTCTAAAATCATCCTTTAAAGGGGTAAATGGGGGTGCAAAGTTAATATGAAATTTCTTTAATTTTCAATGAAAGTTGGCGAGTGTAGTCTTTGTATGACGTAGGCATCCGATAAGAAAGGATTTTCCGAATTTTGCCCATAAGGGGGGGGGGGGGGGATAGGGGGACCAAGTTTGTACGAGACAACGTGATTCCTTGGTCCAAAGGCCTAAACTATAAGGGTTAGAAACTTGAAATTTTGCACAGGGATTCCTTTTATAACGTAGGGGAGCACTAAGAAAGGAATTTTGAAAATTCACCTCCTAAGTGGGTAAAACGGGGGTGTAAGGTTAGTATGTAACTTGGCTGTTTTTGAAGTTATTCAATTGAAATTCGGTTTGAAGGTTTTTCATTGAAAGTTATGAAACACGTGTAAAATGTTTTTTCAAAAATCATCCTTTAAAGGGGTAAAATGGGGGTGCAAAGTTAATATGAAATTTCTTTGATTTTCAATGAAACTTGGCGAGTGTAGTCTTTGTATGACGTAGGCATCCGATAAGAAAGGATTTTCCGAAATATTTGCCCATAAGGGGGGGGGGGGGTAGGGGGACCAAGTTTGTACGAGACAACGTGATTCCTTGGTCCAAGGGCCTAAACTATAAGGGTTAGAATCTTGAAATTTTGCACAGGGATTCCTTTTTTATCGTAGGGGAGCACTAAGAAAGGTAATTTGGAAAATTCACCCCCTAAGAGGGTAAAACGGGGGTGTAAGGTTAGTATGTAACTTTGCTGTTTTTGAAGTTATTCAATTGAAATTCAGTTTGAAGGTTTTTCATTAAAAGTTATGAAACGCGTGTAAAATATTTTTTCATAAATCATCCTATAAAGGGGTAAAATGTAAAAATCTGTTTGTAATTTCATATATATTTCGTAATTACACAAAAAAATAATTTCTAAAATGTTTGTCTGTCTCTCTCTTCGTTCCTTCTAATTGCTGCAACAGCTGGACCGATTTTGTAGGGACTTTCACCATCGTTATAAGGAGTAACTTAGGCTACCTTAATTAAAGAACAAGAAACGAATTAGAGTTCCGTATGACTTAAAAACGCGGGAGCTGACCAATGCATGAATATGAACATTACATTTTTCGTTAAATTTCATGCGGACGCAGTCGCGGGTAACAGCTAGTTTGTTAAGTAAAGGAGTATCTTTCAGCCCTTTTAACCTAGACCTTATGAACCATTTAAATAATTGCTCCTTTAAGAATAGCAACTATAAAATCTTGATTTCTTTTAACTTATGCCGCATGTTTCTTCAAGGCTACATAAACCTACATAAATACAGATAAAACTGATTTCCTAAAGAAATAAAACACTGACAGTAATTTCAGGTCGCATTTGAATCTCTAACTTTAATGTCTTAAATCTAAAATTGTGTTAATGTGATGAGTCATAAAGATTTTAATTTCGTTGACGTTATCTTTGTGGCCACGGATATTTTAAACAGTTTTTAGAATTTCTGCTGCATTTTAAACTCTTTTAATATTTCTTCAAATCAATGGAACATTAATATTGACAATTGAGTCCTTCCCTTTCCTTAAGGGATATCGCTTTTGAGGACAAAAGGCTTCACTTTATTCTGCCTTTCCTAATGTACTTCATTATGCCTCCAAATAAATCCAACTTATACAGTTTCTACAACTTGTACGACAAACCTTTTAGAGTGCCATAGCCTTGAGCTATTAAGCATTAATTTGATTATGCAAACTGATCTTCTACTGCCCTAGTTTCAGTATGTGCTATAGTTTGACTGTTACAAGTAATGCGTTTGAATAATAATTTATGTACAAAAGTAGTTTTATATGGTTTAGTATTGTTTTAATAGGAGCATTTAGCCTTCTTAAGGAGCATAATTATTCGAATGAGTTTTTTGTCTTCTCAATTAGATTTTATTTCCAAATCTATCCTGAGAAGTAGATCTTCTTTTGCTAAGGTCTATTTGTTCGCTTATATATTTATTAGTATTTAATGTTCAACCACGTGCCGAAATAATAGTTGCTAAGTTTATATGATTTAATAATAGCTTTAAACGCGAACAAATTTCTATATCGATGAACGTGTAACAATTGGCAACAGCCATAGGAAGTGGGCGACCGTAGTGTGGTGAAATATGTGCCGTAGTTTTTTAACACGGTATTTTGTGTTGTGGTCAGCGAAACCGATTTCGATGTTTCGTAATAGGGTAATCGGTAAAGCGTTACCAATGGAAATATAATTGGGGATATATCAATCGACTTTTTAGGACAATAACTATAATTGAATTAAATTCAGAGTAATTCATGATTCCTAAAATTATTACATGTAGTGATTGTCACCTGGGCCGATTTCAAATCTATAAAAGTCGATTGTTATGAAGCTAAGAGACGCAATAATCTAGCGTTTATACACGACGAATAAGTGGCTCAGAGACTCAAAACAGATATTATATAGATTCTTTTTAAGGACGCTATTACAATTTTCTACAAATAACGGTGTTTTTCAGGTACAATTTTAATGTATAAGCAATCATATATGTGAAGATATTATGGTCTCAATTTAAAGGTAATCTATTCATCTTCAGAATGGCATCACAAAAATTGTATAACATCATACAAATTTTTCCCATAAATCCGTTTTCACCATCACAATAATCACAGAAAATGTATAAAAATAGGGTCAGATTACGTACCATTTTAAAGTAAACTTAGAGCATATTTTATCATCAAAATTATATAAAATTACGGCATATATAGTCCTCTATACGTTCGATTAATTATTTTGTACCTAAATCATTACATTTTTCAATAAACAGCAAAAATATGAACGCTTGCAAATTTCTTCATACATTTTTCACTCGCGGACTTTCATTCCGCGCTCAGACGCGCTTGTGGAAGCATGTGCGTATCGCTCTGTCGCAAAAAATAAATTACGAAAAAGTCTGTGTCATACACTCGTATAGTCGTTTATCGTGACCGGAAGATGTTGATACTTTTTCAAACCTAAATAAAAGTACATACGACTTTAATAATATTATTAAATTTATTATCAGAATGTTATTTAGGGATTGATGAATAAGATCGGGATTTGGATACTAACGGCTAAGCAGTCGTTAACAAGGTTGAGAAATGGATGGGTGGAGTTAAGTCATATTAAACCTGTGATTTAGATTAGGCCTGAAAGTAGATGGGTAGGGTTAAGCTGCTGTTGGGCAAGTTAAAAAATAGATGGGTGAGGTTAAGCACCTGTTGGGCAGGTGAAGAAATGGATGGGTGGGGTTAAGTCATTTGAAACCTGTGATTTAGATTAGGCCTGAAAGTAGATGGGTAGGGTTAAGCTGCTGTTGGGCAAGTTAACAAATAGATGGGTGAGATTAAGCAACTGTTGGACAGGTGAAGAAATGGATGGGTGAGATCAAATTTTACTAAAACAAGGCGAGAATAATTGGGATTAAGAGTCTGTAGGTGAGTCCAAGAAAAGGATGGGTAGGGTTAAGCATTTGTTAGTGAGGTCGAGACTTGATGGGTGGGGTTAAGATGTCAACTCCGTTCCTGACGGGTGTTCCCTGACTAGGCTTGTTCTTACTCGGCCACTGAATGACTGTACTAGTAGGTAAAACTTTCAGATGTACTAGTTCTGTCTTCTGGTACTATTAGTACCACCTACAACAGTACCATAGTACAGTATATAGTGACTTACATTTTATATTCCTTCATACTTTGCAGGTTTTGCCTATAATTCTTACAATACCCGATTATTCTTTATATGAAATATTATCATGCATCCCACTTATTCATACACTGATTTTATATCGCTCCCGCTCGTTTAGTAGCGTTTCGAGTATTTCAAGTGTCTACAGTCCTACAGTTACTCAATTACTCAATTCTTTATTGCATTTCATAATGTGTACATTAGTTGGTAGGCATGTTAAACATTGGATCAATTATGGACCCTATCGGGCACAGCAATATATATTTTTAATAGGAGAGAGGATGAAGGCGCTCTTTGTCAAATAAGATAAAAACTATATAGGTATATTAAATTAAATTGTATCATTAAAATATGTATCATTATAGTATCGTATAATATAATTATTTTATAATAAGTATTTATTTCTATATTTGTTTTAGATATGTTTATGTATTTTTATTTTATTTCATTTATTGCACGTTTTTCATTTTTTTTAACTATAAATTATAATAATCTAGATATTTTCAATTTTATTAAGCCTTGTAGAATGTTATTATTTTTATTTGAAAATATATTCTGAGTTAAATTTAAAATGAAATATAGGTATCATGTTATTGTAAATTTTATTATCAAGTATTTTTTGGTATACGTATGTGTAGTTTTTACCGCAGACTGTTGTTTAAAATTTTAAATTTACTAGCTTGTAGCTTGCGACTACTCGTTCAGAACCAGAGACTAAGAATACTGACATCTCGAACGAACGACGTAGTACTAAAAGAATGATGTAATAATAAGGAAAAGGAATAGTTTGTTCTTGTCAGTGTCGGGATTAATTCTTTTTAGTACTTAGTACGTGAACTATACAAGCCTATCTCTGACCGTAAACTTATGACAATCTTTTTATTAATTTGCAATGTATATATTTAACTACTTAATTATGTTTGTTCGGGTGGATTCTTGCAAGTCAATTTTGAATCTTCAACCGATTGAGCTGAAATTTTATATAGACGTTTGGGTTTTTTTTATTTTTATTTTTTTATTTATTAAACATATTTATAATGCATATATGCATGTTAAAATAATATCAAATATACCGCGATAAAATCCGTAAAAAGTAGTTTTATTTCAATATTTATAATCTTAAAATATATGTATAATGGTCCACAAAACTGATTTGAACAGTTTTTCTGCGGACACAGTTGAGTCTCATTTTAGGTAGTTAATTTGATGAAAAAACATCCAGTGGACAACATATTACATGCTGTCCACTAGATGCTTCCCCAAAAGTCTTTTAAATTTAATTTTAAAAAACAAGGATGTTTAGTTGTGTGACGTCATTCCGGAACACCCATGGCGGACTAGTTATTTGTGATGCACTATACAACATGGGGATCAAAAACTTACTAAAAATAACTCAAAAAATAAAATGACGTCTCTCTAAATACAATTTCTACATTTTTATGCTTTCCTACAATATGGATATGAAATTATAGGCTTGCTGTGAATAACTTTAAAAATATTGCAACATCACTCTAAATCCAATATTATGGCGGACTAAGTTTTTCGTGGCTTTTTAACTAAATTTAGTTTTCTTATTGTAGTTCTAGTTTTCATTAATAAAGGTAAACGAATATTTTTCCATTATGTTTTTTTTTTACTTTTAAAAACATAAATACATATTAATCTTAATTAATGAGATATAGCAAAATGACCTATGTTCTATTGTGAATGCATTACAGCTCATTGATTTCACATATAACGAAATAAATTAATCTTTAAGATATTTTACTTAGGGATATCTGCAGACCAAACGTAAAGTAATTCGTATCGAATGTACAATAGGTCACCAGGTAGCAAATAACTTAATTATCACGAAAATAGTACGATCACTAAACATTCTGAATCAATTCAAATAAAAATAAGAAATAATAACAAGGATCAAGATTATTTAAGCGATGTATAAAATCGAGCGCTCAGTGGTTCAATGTGTGCGTGTCCGTAATGTTGCTGTGTGCGACTCTAAATACCTAAATTTGAGTTCGTCGAAAATGTAACAGCGTCCTTAAGTCACAATTTAAAGGCTAACGTGGAGACGAGATAGTACACGTCTTGGTAATAAAAACAACGTCATTGCGCCATACAATTGAAGAGTTTTTAAAATAGCCGAAGATACCGAATGAGATTTAACTGTACAGTTTTGATAACCTTGCCGATTTCGAGATAAATTTGACTGAACGATATTTTAAGATTACTGTTGAAGACTTTAGACATATAAAACTGTAATATAATACATTTTAAATCACGCTTTCTAAGATACAAAATCTGGAATGATGAATGAATTTATAGCGCTATGTTTTCTCTACTTAGTGATAAATTTGAGTATTAAGCAATATGATTCAACGAAAGTGGTTGTTGGTGGTAGGCGGGGCGTGGGATAGACGCAGATTCCATGTGGGTGCAGTGGTATCAAGGCTACAACACCTACAGTTTGGTGACGAACAAACAATATATGCTAATATAAAAACTCGGTGAAATCGGATTGATAATCATGCCACTGTAGAATCTCGGAATGCTGTCTACGAAGTTACTGTTTTGAGTAAACATGAGGTTTTATTTCATCACGCAAACGCTCATCATAATATGAAACACATGAATCCTTTTTGGTATTTAGAGGACATTGAAAAAAGTATTTTATATTTTATCTCGACGTTTCTTCCCGTGACCATAGATACTGTAAAGGAAACGAAACACCGGAATTCAAATATATTTACTAAACTCATTGTGTGTGAGAAATCAGTATTAAGAGGATGCCTTTTAATTTGTAAGTTAATGCTTACAAACACTCAGGTTGAAGTTAATTTAATTTAGAAGATATTATTTTATTTACACAGATTTCTCAATGTCTCGTCACATTTCCTGGGCTTTGAGTTGTGACCATGAGACAAGAAGCATTAAAAGATCATTTAGATAATAATCATAATAAAAATAAGATATTATATCTCACATTAAAAATAAAATATTATATCTAATCATTTTATTTCATGCAGTATTCACACAGATCAAAATTGCTCGGAAAGGAAAAACGAGAGTGAATACTAAATTAGGTCATCTAAATATAGACAATATTCATATTGTATCCCAAACACCTGTTCATAACATAACAGCATCGTAACATAACATTGTTTGGCCTTGATTTGCATCTAACAATCTGAACATAATAAGTGTCGACCAGTTTGTTGACCAAAAAAAAATGTACCCGACCAATCGCACCGGATAATCGCAAGATGCAAGACAAAACGAACACAGATTAGAAAATACTTTTGTCCATATGAATTGCAACTTTAAGTGTTCAAATTACCATACGTGAAGTATTTGTACAATTGTTAGTCGACTCCCGTTTACATCGGGGGCATAGAAAGCGCCTCATCTGGACAAAACTGAAATTGACCATATACCACATGCTGTTTAGGTGTGGATTTGCATTACAAATATTGGAATACAATCATTACAATGGTCACTTTCAACATGACAGTATTTGGTAACCGTCCAGCTATTTGGCAGCGTTGCGGTTGAAAACGAAATTGAATACTCGAATTTACCTGTGGTTTTCTAGGATAATTTTAACTCTAATACTCAAATAATCATAGCAGGAAAATGTTTGCTGGTACCTATACTATTGATGCTAATATAAATGTAGCCGATAATAACACAATCATCTGACGCATATACCTACACTGATCACGAGAGGACGCCATATTTATCATAACGTTGTCCGTGTAATAATTAATGTTATCTCTCAAAACTCTCACTCATTTAAATTCCAACAAACAGAAATGTCTCTAGCAGACAATAAAAACTATGAGTTGTGGGCGTCGGCTGGAGTTCCCATGACGACTCCGCAGTTCACAGTTAACCCGACTGTTAGCATTAAGCATTGTCACGTATCGACCTTTGCAAAACACGATTATTTTGTAGTTTCCACGAAAATATGCCCTATGTTAACGTAATAAAGGATATGGAGGAAGTAAAGATCATTTTGCATGATACGTTGCGAGTTATTGGAATGGTGAAGGGCTCCCGACTCAAGATGGTTTCAAGCGGAATGTGTGAATAGAAGACGATGGTAAAAACATTCTCATGACGATGATTACCTTTGTATCAAGATAATAAATGTGGGGAAGTACAAGCTAATTTCCTTAAACTTAAGAATTTAAAAAAGAGTCTTCTACTAACCTTTCATTGAAAAGATGACCTAGTAAATAAATGTTGAACGAGGAATGTTGTAAAACTTTTAGTTTCATCTTTGTATAAAGTAAGATAAATAAATCTGAATACTTAAAACTTGCCAAAACTTTCTGTTGTTGTTTGAAACTGCATTTTATGTAGAAATATAATTCTTTAGATCTTCAAGTAAGACGTGACTTTACTATGATTTTGAAATGAATTTGAATAAATATGTTTTTTTTAGGATAAGATCTTTGGGTAGGGAAAGTCTAATAACCTAATACTATCTCCGAAGAAAAAACATTCACTAGCATATTTTTTTACTATGATAGTCTATTAATTAGATTAAATCATAAGCCTACAAATCTCTTTACTCACTTACTCGAATATATGATATTATAATATATATTTGGCGGTTTATTGATATTATTTTAATCTTAAAATTTTCGAACCCTTTACAGCAGTACTTCAAAATCACAACCCTCTATAGTTCTATAACTAGATCAGGCAGCAATGGGATCGATTTGAAACGTATTACAAGATACAAGATCATTTATTTGTGAAACATGAATATACACACACAATAGGGCATGCAAAATGTTAATTACATATTATGTATATTATTTTCACACATCATGTTTTTCCTTAACGGCGTACAAACAGGTATGAAACCCTATATCCCAGAACCGAACATTTATCAGGACATTCGAACATCTAACAGAATATCTATCTATTTCTCTTGTGTCCAAGAATTCGACGTAACGGTGTGGCATGACGTGAAGATTGGCAATTTCGTGGCCATTGTGTGAACATGACAGTATACCCAGTTGCCTTTTTGCTCTGTCCAGTTAGACGGCAAAAAACCTTTTTGGTGGCAAAAAGACGTGTGCGGATGAACAGTCTGCATGCCTAGTTTAATAACAATTACGTTTTTTTTTTAATCGTTGTAGACAGTGGTGAAGAATGTCGTTAGGTAAGCTGTTAGCCTGAGAGATTTTCTGGATAACGTGTGAAGTCTATCAACTCTTACAAGGCTAACGTAGTGCATTATAGCATAATCTCTCTCGAATGAGAGGAGAGCTGCGCCCAGCAGTGGTACACTACAAATGGGTTGCCCAAACTATTTTTATTAATGTGTCACATATCATTAATAATGTGTTCTTAATTTAATTGTGACAATTATATTTTTTTATGAGGAAACGGACTAAAATTATGTAAATTTCTTTCACTAATAAATCATTTATGACTTGTAAGCGCCTACTTATGACTATCTATAACCGACTTTTACAAATACCATCGAACCTCTGACACAAATACCTTTAATATCAGCGACCATCCAAGCTATTTTTGTCAACCTGACCTAAGCTTGACAACAAAGTCAGAAAATCCCATGAGATTACATAAATCTGACATAACATAGAGCTGTTATCTCAGTGGCATGCGTAGCATCATAGATAGGTTTAATGATTACTAGAAATTATCTGTGTGAAGTACAAAGTTCAACGCAATTTCATGTCAAGTACCTAGGTACCAAAATCCGAAGGTAATAATTTTGAGGTCTTGTTTGGTCAGATTTACGTTTTCGAAAAAGAGAAAGCTCAGGTAAACATATGTGAGTCTTGGCATTTACAGTTTAGTGGACCACTGAGATTGGACGAATGTACTTTGGGGATTTGGAAACTGTGATGGAAGGTACTGAAACCCTATTCAATATTAAGTGGAGAAGACAATAGTGAATTGTAACAGTATTTTTTCTTGTAGCTACAAGAATGGTTATTTCAAACTGCGTTAATACGACAATAAGACGTCGTCATAGCTAAGAACACACGATCAAGTCACCTATCAAACAAATATGACTAAAACATCGGTTCATCTATTTAAGAACTACAATACTACAGACAGGCGCACATAAATACACATACACACGTATGTCTCCGTGGGGGGTAGCAAAGAGAGGATAAAAAATACTAGTCCCGTCGATAAGGTTTTTCCAAAAAGTTTTGAACACACATCAACATGCATATCGAAATTTCTGAAGTTAGGGTCGGAACAAAACCGGTTGATAGGTGAATTGTCCAGATTGCCGACCTTTAGGTCACGTCTTGTATAGGCATTCCGCCGTTAATTTGTAAATACAGTTTATTTATTAGGAATGTTATGATATGATGGCAAATAAACCGGTTAAAAGGTTTGGGCAAGGCAAGGAATTTAGCAAGCAGGTTTGTTTTATCAACAGTGTTGCCAATTATCTCCTACATAATTGATATACTTTTAATCTAGAGGATACGTTGTGTACACGAGCGAACATACTAGTCAATCAGTCAGTACATATACAGTACACAGTAGCAGTTATTATTTTACGTGAAATAGCAGAAAGGAAATCATAGTTTTGGATCTGCTAAAAGTGTATTTACGTTTGCCAATAATTATTATTAATGATATATCAGCGGAATGCGTATCCTGTGTAAGTTTTAAGTCTATTTGAGATGCTTATCGTTACTCTCAGCTCGTGACCTTTCGCTACCTAGCTGCTTGATGCTACTAGTATCGACACTGGAGTTTCAAGTGCACTCGTACGCGAACGTCGTAACAGACAAGTAAGTGCACTTAATTGAAGCTCTGCTTTTAAGTGACGAACTCGATGTAAAATCAATCCGTTACGGTATCACACAAACCATAGTGTAGGAATAGGCGTTTAAATTAAAAAGACGAATGCTTAAGATCTACGCAACTAAAAAAACTTAAATAGATCGTTTTACCTAGGTAGTTTTTTTTGCAAATAAACAACCGATCAAAGCTTTCTATTCGTTAGATTTCTATACATATAGGTTTTAGAATGTATCTCTATTTAAAAATCTCCTTTATTTATCTGTATTTAAAATACCTGAAACACTTCCCGCCTTATTGTTTACTTTTTTGACTCAAAATACCTATTTTGACATTGTATTTTTTTTTTATTTGTGAGTGTTGTCACAGCGAAAACACAATAGCAGCTCCTGTTTTGGCGCCAATATTAAAATAGATAGGTTTGAATACGATGTGACGTATACCTATAGATTTTATGAAGAAATCTAATGACTTACTACTACCTCAGGATCAATTTAAACTCACATTACAATGATAGGCTTCACAAACCTATTGTAATGACTACCTACTTCAAAACGATTTTAAGGGCTTTATTTATATAGGCATAAAACAGGTTTTATGATAAATCTTGCAGTATAGGTAGTGACAGCCTGACAGCACATTTCTGAATATCCATAGTCAAACATTAGGTCAGACATTAGGAGTCACCATAAATTACTTAGACATATTACGATAGGTCGAAAGTCAGGTATTTGTTGTTTATGGTCTGATGACCTAAAACCTGTACTACAAGTTCAATGAACTTAATATTGGTTTACAACCTTATGACAAATAAATATTGTTTAATGATTGACACACAAATATGGTGTGGTGTTTTATTGCAACTCAATCAAAATATTGTAGGTGATTAATATTGTATTAACAATTATCAGTATTGGCAGAGTTTGCTGTTTTTTTCAGGTTTATAACCCTAGTTTAATTAACACTAATAACACTTAATAATTTCTGGAGTATTAAAATATACAATAATATGAGTTTCTAAAATTTCTCTTTATTTTTTAATAAGTCTTTGATATTATATTTAGTAACATAATAGCTTGTTTCATTTTGAAATACAGTAGAACATATTATAGGTAATATATTTTATATTTAACATAAAAAAATACCAATCCAATTTTATATTATTTAATGCTGTCTTAAAAGTTATGAGAATATAAAACAGTATGCAATTAAGTAATGTTACATTGAGCTGAGAAGTAAGAAATTTCTTTAAAAATAAAGAGAAATCACAAAAAAATATCAACTGTTTCAAACATTTATGATAATTAAAGAAAGTGCACTTAAGCTTAATAAAAAATTAATTAAAAAAGTATAGGTATAATTAAATTGTATATTGGAATAAATAACTTGCTTTGTCATTTCTTTCAATGTATTATTTTCTATAATTGCAACATTGAGCCAAGATAGGAAGTTGGTTGTAAATATATGCCTAATTGTTGGCAATTATTTCCATTTGCCAGACGGGGTCAATAACTGACTCTCTTAGTCTATGGAAAGTAATTGTAAATCTAGTTCTTTTTCTAGGTAAGTACCTAGGTAAAAATATACTTGATGGCATAAAAATGAATAAGCTAAGGTCCTATCAATGAATACTTCAACAGGCTAAAGGCAGATATGATATAACATAAATAATTCTTATTTGTATGAAAATTCAATAAAAAAAATAAGTAAATAATATTTATACCCTCACTTATGATTACAAATCAAAAGAGTATTAAGTAATTAAAATATTATGAAAAGTGAATATTAATTTTGTAATTAATAATTGACATATGCAAATTTTGACACTATTTTTAAATTTCCATAATATTATAGAATGGATGACTAGTTACAACTCTAATTCAAAGAACTACAGTCAGCGAGACAGTCCACATAAAAATAGATGAGTTGAAATATCCACATTATTTTTGCGAAACCAGCACAACAGATCGGCTGTCTCTGTCGGTTCACAAGCCACTGTGTTATTTTTAAAACAGTCCAGATTCCCTAGAACTGTCTTGTGCAATAAATAGGTTATTAAATAGATGCACCAATCGACTTGTACAGCTGTTAGAGGACTAAACTTACTGTATACTATTCTACAATAGTTCAATCCAAAATTATCACATCTGCTCAGAACTATAAATAGAAAATTAAATGCCCTGGAAAATGATAAAACTGCAGCTGTACGACGGTACCGTCTGCTAATACGATACGTGTGCAGTAATAGATACGTAAACAAATATAAGGGAAAACACAGGTGCTTCAGAGATCGTATATCGGACATGACAAGCAACAGGTGAAACTTGATGCACTAGGAAATGGGTTTGCACCTAGCAGCGAGAAACCTGTCCCGGCGTGCCACCGATCTCAAAAACATACTTTCACAACACATCAGCAGCTAAATAAGTAAAAAATTCACCATCACCTATTAACATCACTCTTTACACGTAAGGTGAATAAAACCATAAATACCTTTTCCTTTGCCCGTCCGGCATGTTTTTGCACTGTTTTCGCGATCAACGCACCTTTACTTTCTGCCATTTCAAATCACTGTTTCATTACAAAACGTCTTTATATCGATACACTATCAATCTGCAACCGAATCAGGCTGCAGCTGTTTGCCGTCACACGTCAAAATCCAAGTGCGTGCTATCGCCGTATTGTACAGCCGCGAATGAGAGAAAATTGACACCCTAGCGCCTCATCGTCAACGATTTGGATCATAACCTTCTTTTATTAGTTCTATACACGAACAGTAGATGGCGTGCATATCGAAACATGATCACGAGTGCTTGTGGCTGTTGAAAGTTCATGAATACATAATTTTGTTATTATAATCTATCTTTCAAATAATTTTGTTGATCATAATATTATAATATAGCAAATATGCTAGCTGGGCCGTTAATCAATGTTTCTTATTCTGCCATCTAGCGGTTTAAATGAGTATAATGTCTGATATTATCCTGTAGAGAGAACTGGTTTTAGTTTAAATTTTGATTTGATATTTCCTAATACATAATATCGTACAAAGTGGAAAATTAAATAATAATAATATTTAATGATCCGTTTACCTGTAATGCGACAGACTTTGTATGATAAGTATTAATATTATGTAGTTAATTTTGCATTTATCATTGTATTTGAGGTCGAAGCTGTAAGTATATCTTATTGATAAATACCTTACCAATCTAATGAATATAATATATTATCTTTTGATTTATAATTAAATTAAAGCCTTTCTCATTATATGATAACTATATGACTATAATGGCTATGCTGAAATTCCAAAAGACTGTGAAATAAGAAACCGGAATCATGTAGTTCTCGCTGCATGTGCTTTAATATTAGTTAATTTATGATAAAATATCGGAATATTAATAATACAAGATTTGGGCACTTTCATGGAGTTTTCTCTTGTAAGTATTGTAATGTAGGTTGTTAAATTGACAGATTGCCAGATGACACTTGACAGATGGATAATTCGAATTACGAAGTTTAAAAGTATAGGTACGTTTATATACGTTCATGGTTGTTGGACTTGAAGTTCATCTTTGTTTCTGATAAATTTAAAAAATTATTTATTGCTTTTGATTCTCCTATTTACTTTTACGCAATCATGGTAAACCATTATTTTTTTCCCATGTAAAATATACATAGTTAGTAGTGGACGGAGGTCAAAGAAATAAGCTTTTTCAGGAGCCGAGAACGGAGCTCCAGAGGAATGCTCTTAGTCAAGCTCGGCGTAGGGAATTGGATGTTTACCAGCGAGCCTTGGACATCCAATGGCTGAACAGTCGCATGGAGGATGGCCGAATGGGCCGTTGTCTGGCACTCATACAGCGGGAGGCTGAGATGGAAAAGAATTTTCAGGAGGTTTGTAGAATTATAAATCTTAGCTGAATTTGTTTGTATAAAATGACTGACTCATTGGTCTATTGGTTGCCTGTGACTTGAGCGTCATATCTTGGCTTGATTTCCAAGTTGAGCAGTTGTTTCACTATTAAAAAGTTTTTAGCAGCTAAAATTTCGGGTTTGATCCCAGTTAATTACAACAGGGTCCTATAACATGGGACTCTAACATACTTATGAATTGTGGGTATCTTAATTGATTAAGAATTAACAACATTTTAATATAAAGCTAATACAAATATTTTTAACAAATTCTAGAGAACAGATCATGCTGCAATAGTAAATGCCAGGGCTGAAAAAGAAACTAAACTAGGCATTGAAATAGCTAATGTTCGTCGTGAGGAGATCTGCCAGCTGCTCCGAAGGCATTACTTGAGGGAACGGGACCCTAGTCTCAGAGAGCTGGCCAAAAAACTGCAAGCTGGCTATGTATGCAGAGATATACAGCAACAAATACTACATAATGAGTACAAGAGGCTGCAAGAGAAGGTACGATTTTATTTAGCCCTGCTGTCACCAAACAGGCTTTCCTTATTATAAAAAAAAAACTATATTTATTCCAAAATAATGATTTAATAAAATTGTAGGCAGAAGACATGCGCTCAAACAACATACTTCTCAATGCTCTATCTGATGATGCAAACGCTAAATATGTAGAAGAGAAACTGAAAATGGAAACCACCACACAGTACTGCAAGGATTTGCAGCAACAACTGGTGAACAGACAGCTGCAAAAGCAGTGCCAATATGAAGACACACTCATTGAGAAGAAGATGTTAGAAGATATCATGAGGACCATGTCCGATGAGGATAAGAGGTAAGGTACAATAATAATATTAAAGGGTCAAAGTTGGCAACGTAAAAGTATTTAGCAAATAATTCACTTCTAATTTGATGACTGTGCCAACTGTATTAAGGTAGGCCACACCTACTCATGTGCTCAGGCAGTGCATAAATCCTTTAGTCATAGTACAGACATACATAGTTTTTTTATATATCACAAGGGATCAAACAAGCGTATGGCCCACCTATAGCACCCACCTATAGTAATTGGTTACTGTAACCTTTTGACATTTGCAACACTCGAGGTGCGGTTTGTGCATTACTGAACCTATAAAACCATTTAGTTTTAAACAAAACAATGTTACAAAACTGCAAGCAGACAGCAAACAAAATTCCTATGCTGTCAAAATAGTCATTCTCAAAAAGAGCTCTGGCAATCTTACTCACTGCAGTCTTCTCTAAGGCGGAGGTATTTCCCCAGTTCAGGCAGCTCAATTGCAGTGAGAAATCTGTCTACACCCTACCTCTCAAGTTACTGAGTAGTTAATGTTAAACTTATACATTAATTTATTATTATTTTAAACTTTCTAGGGAGTTGAAGCAGAAGCACGACCTTACAGAAAAGATGCGCAACGAAATGAAAACGTTCCAGCAAGCGCGCGACGCGTGGAAACAGAAGCAGAAAGAGATGCTCATCATAGAGGAGCGGAAGATTGAGGAGCAGAACAAGATGGCCGCTGACAGGAGCTCTGCTATGTAATATATTATTATTATTATTCCACAAAACACACTAGCAGCTAATTAGCTGGTGTGTGTGTATCAAATAGTATATATTACTGTACCTATATTATCTCATCATCATAATCTGGGATAGATAGGATAATCTCTCTCAAATGAGAGGAGTCCCGTGCCCAGCAGTGGGACAATAATGGGTTGATAATAATAGGGTATAAGCCACCACACCAGCCTTGTGGGGGTTGGCGTACTTCACATGCTATCGAGAAAATCTCTTAAGCATGCAAATTTCGATACGATATTTCTCTTCACCAGCTTGAGCTTGTAATTAAAATATACATAAGTAATTTCGAAAAGTCAGTGCGCAAAATTGACTTTTGAAGTCTTCTTCTTATCGTGTCAATGGCCTAAACAACGTCTGAATAATAAGAGGCCACTTCAATAGCGTTAGGCGTATACTTTTGAAGTTACATATACCTTGCGATCGAACTCAAAACCTTATCATTATACTCATAAAAATATTTATAATTATTAAACTTCTCAAAAAATTATTGTTACTCATGTTATTATAATTAATAAAAAAAAAAAAACAGTGTTAGTGTGTAAACTACTACTGTATTTTAATATAGGGTTCAATCATACTCAATAGTCAATCATATTGATAACATAAATATCAACTATATATGTTAGACGTCAGCAGTGGACGTCTAATGGTTGATTTAGTCTAGTAGTTGGATTACAAAATATCAACCTTTAGATGTCCACTGCTGCACATAGGTCCCCCCAAGGATCGCCACTATGACCGGTACTGCGGCGCCCGCATCTTCATGCTGTATTTTCCAGTACGCTGTCACCACTAGAGAACCTTCAAGCCCCATCGGCCATCCATTCTTCGCAATGTTCCCTGTCTACTGCCACTTGAGTTTGGTGATTTTTGGGCTATATCAGTGACCCGGGTTCAATGTTAGGAAATAATTATTATTCAAACACTGCAGTACATCTGTTAGCCAGTAAGATGCATAGCGTTTATGCTTGACTGATATAGCAGAAATCAACATTAAAATTATACCACTGAAAGGTAGAGGTGAAAGAATACTTAGCTGTTCATCTTTTGAGGATACTGGATACTTCACAGTGTGTACGGAAAAAAATATATTAATTTTTTACTCTTCAGTGTGGCAGAGCGAGAGAAAAGAACGAAGATGAAAGATGAGTTCAATGAAAAGATCGCTGCTAAGATATTGGCTGATGAGGTAATTGTTACTGCAGTATTAGTATGTATTGTCCTGCTGATGGGGGTGTTATGTGGCAGCTCGGTTTATACACATAATGAAATAGTGTTATCTAGTTCCGAGCTTAGCAACGAGGCTTGTGTTACAAGTAGTTGAAAGCAACAATATCAAAAAAATATATTGACGACCCAATTAGTCCAGCGGTAGTTAACACTGCCTTCTGTGCTATGGGTCCAGGTTTTGAAACCCGGTATCGACAAATGTTTGTGTCCGAGTCATGGATGTTTCTATATATAATATGTATGTATTTACAAAAAAAATACGTATATATGTAGTATATAAACCAACTAGTATCCGTAACACAAGCCTCGTTGCTTAGCACGGAAATAGATTGCGCTGTGATATTTATTTATTTATTTAATAAATATTTACACTATAAATAGAAAAATCACAATACAATAAAATAATTGTGTTGTACTTCATAGCACGACCATGATCACATTTATTATAACTTTTGATGGTAATAAAATCCTTTTAATTAATACTATTTTATACCACTAATTAGAAATGTTATACCTCTCAATTATCCTAGATATACAGGTCGTGCTGGGAAGATTTCTCCCTAGCACGACCACGCTAAAATTCCAGCTTGCATAAAGGTTGATGAGACGGGAGCATGCCTAAACATTTTTACTGTTTATTTACTCCTATTTCATTACTGGTCAATTAATTAAGTTGTCTTCAAAAAACCATTAAACAGCGGAAAATTAACTGTCTGTTTGAAGTTGGTGCATAATACCTACCTGTTCATATTTTCGTAGGCGGCTCGCCAGGACCGCGAGAATATCATAAAACTACTTCAAGAACAAGAATATCTTGAGAAAAACGTACAAGACGACATTGCCGAGAAAGAGAAGACGGAACGAATGAGACGGAACACCAACGAGGCGCTCACTGAACAGATGAATGAACGCAAAAGAGCCGAGAAAGATCGGAGGCAGAAAGAAGCTGATTTTAGGAAAGAGGTATATTAATCCCATAAGTATCCCATCTTAAAGAACTTAATATACTGACTTAAAACACTTACATTATATCGTATATCAATATTCATTCACGTACCATCACGCCTGTCGTCCCCGAAGGGTTAGGCAGAGGTGTACTAATGTACACCCTCATTTCGCCGTTATGTTTTAGGTCCTATGTAATAGGGGACGAAGTCTATTGCCATTGACAGAGCACGAATCCGAAATCTAGAGCTCTTGGGTTAGATTCCTAGGTCGAGCAAACCATTATTGAGTTTTTCTATAAAATTATCAGTAGCTCGGAGTTTGGATCAGTCAGTTAGTTATTAGTTAGTAGATTAGCTGGGTTAATGGCTGGCTTGCAGTATGATAGGCTTGCTCCCTATGACATGGGACTGAAAATTAATATACTGGTAAAGTGTGGGTACATTAGTACACTTCTGCCTAATCCTTCGGGGACGACAGGCGTGATGGTATATCTATTTAATAAAAAATGAGACTTTGACTAATAATAAACTAATAAATAAAAAATAACGACATGAATAATTTTTTATTTGCTTAAAATTGGACTGTTTGTAGACTGAAGCGAAAATAGCGCATGATTTAGCAGAAGAACGAGAAAAAATGCAGAAAAAGAGGGAAAAAGGGAAGCTGTACTCCCAAGAGTTGTTGAAGCAAATACAAGAGAACGCTCGCAGGAGGAGTGATGAGAAAAAGTTGGAGGAGAACCGCGCTGTTTACGTGCGAGAGTGTGATAATAAGTGGTGAGTTTACCTTATATATTATACTATCTAGGTATGGTCGAGCTGTGGTAGCCTGGCGGTGAGACCAGTGGACTGAGATGTCAGAGGTCTCGAGTTCGAACCCAAGGCACGCACCACTGACTTTTCGGAAGTTATGTGCGTATTTATCACATGCTCAAACGGTGAAGGAAAACATCGTGAGGAAACCTGCATGCTTGAGAGAATTCTTGATGGTATGTGAAGTCTGCCAACCCGCAGTAGGCTAGCGTGGTGGGCTATTGCCTAATCCCTCTCAATTGAGAAGAGACCCGTGCCCAGCAGTGGGACATTAATGGGTTGATGATGATGATTATACTATCTGACCCAGCAAACGTTGTTTTGCCACATTATGTGGGGTTGGTGGTAGAAGAGTAAAATATTAGGGTTATAAGTATTTTTTAATGCCAAATCTAAAAAAAATACAAAAAAATATTTTGACAAAAATAAAGAAATCAAAATCTGGTAAGATACATCCTTATCACTAAGGGGTATGAAAAATAGATGTTGACCGATTCTCATAGATACCGGATAAGCACAAAAAATTTCATCAAAATCGGTCAAGCCGTTTTGGAGGAGTATAGCAACGAAAACTGTGACACGAGAATTTTATATATTAGATATAACTAGCTTTTGCCTGCTACATTGTCTGCGTAGAATAAGTAATTTTATCCAATTTGCTTTTCCATCAAATTACTTATTTATTGATACTCTCTTTTAAGAAATTATCCGCATACAAAGTTTCATCCTTCCATCCCTTTACGCTCTATTAAGCGATGATTTCCGGGACAAAAGCTACCCTTTGTCCTTCCCCGGGACTATCACTATTCCAAATTTTATCTATATCGGTTCAGTGGTTCAGCGGTTCAGTCAGGCAGACAGACAAATAGACTATCGGATTTAAAATATTTGTATGGAAGTATGGATATCTTTCTAATTGTGTATCTTACAATGGCCCTTATCGTTGCGATCCTTGAGGGAGACCCCAGCAGTGAACGTCTAACGGTTGATATGATGATGATGATGACAATAGTCGTTATCAGAAAGCTCACAGTCATTCAGAGAGCGATGGAGAGGGCTATGTTTTCCAGTTTCACTACGTGATCGAATTAGGAATGAGGATATCGAATATACCAAGTCAGAATCGCGTGGCAGGGCACATCGCTCGAAAAATAGATTTCCGATGGGGCTTGAAGGTTCTCAGGTGTAATATTTTTTGTAATAAATTGTGTAGTTTCTATAAAAAAAAGTATAAAATTTATGTTAGACCCCAGTTCATCTTTCTTACTCCTCCCTCTCTATCTGTCATTTATGTGTCATCTGTCACTCAGTTCCCTAACGTCACAGTTCGTCATCTAATCACACATTCTCAACATTTATTCTTCCTCTCACTCACGTTCCAATCGCACATAAATAATATTTGTAACGTGCGCGTTCAATCAGGCGCGAGGAGGTGTCGAAGGAGCGCGAGAAGATGGTAGCGGAGCACGTGCCGCGCGTGCTGGGCTACCTGCAGGCTGGCGTGCTGCGCGCCGCCGACCTGCCGGCCGTGCGCGCGGCGGCTACAGGCCTGGACACGTCATCGCTGGGCGCCAGCACGTCGTGCCCCGCGCGCTACCCCAAGTGCAACCCGCAGTGCCGGCTCATACGAGAATATTAGAGATATTCAGGGGCGTAACCAGGATCCTATATAGGGGGCAGACATCAAAAATTGTGCAGTAGGGAATTTTTTCACACGTCGGTCGGTAAATGCACTGATATATACAGTTTTCTAGCCACCCCCTGCCCTTACCTCGATGACATATATGGACGATACAGAATCGACTTCCCTCTCCCCTGTCTTTTCGCTATCTGAAAGCATAATTTCCAGGATAAAGTTCATCTACAAAAATACTGCTATGCGTTTTTCGCTATCTTAAAGTATGATTTTCGTAGTATATTTGCAGTAGAACTAGCATAATTTTTAATTATGCTAGTTCTACTGCAAATATACTACTACACGCCCTTTTTCGCTGTAATCCGATCAATTTAGACATTCGAAAGTGCATAAATTTACATCAAGCTGAAAATCGGTAAAATTGTTCAAAACATAATTATAAATACAACTTTTAAGTTCCTCATTTTTTCCGTGTATGGAAAAAAATTACTCGACAATTTTCAGCAACACTGTAAGTTTTACCATAAAAGTACTTCTGACAAAAAATATAGATCATAAAATTACCTATAAAAAATTACGACACTTTTTTTTCTAAAAGCCATCATTTTTGAGATTAGCGATTTAAAAAAATTTTAAGAGTTGCAATCACCATAATATGCACACATTTCCACGCCATCTTTGAGATAGTGTACTTAGAACATTTTTTTAGTGTAGTTTCCCTGGTAGGCCTATTTCTATTCATATTTTCGATGTAAGTGAATATTTACTCCTATGCTAGAGTCGTAGATTCCTCTTGAAGTCGACCGACTTTAACCTACCTCAAAGGAGGCGTGGAAATATGTGCATATTATGACGATTATAACTCTTCAAACTTTTGAATCGATATATCTCGAAAACGGTGGCTCTTAGAAAAAAATATTTGTCATTTTTTATAGATAATTTTATGATCTAAAATTTTTGTCTGAGGTACTTTTATGATAAAACTTACTGTTCTGCTGAAAATCGCGTAAACCTTTTTTTTTTTTTATCTTAGACCTCGAGTATTTTTTTCCATATATGGGAATCATGGGGAACTTATTTTTTTTATTTATTATTATGTTAACATGTTTACTGATTTTCAGCTTGTTTTGAATTTATGTACCTTCACTTTAATTTTACTGGACTACATTTTACTGTCTGAAAAAATGATTTCCAGGATAAAAACTATTCTATATCCTTCGTAGCGTTCCTATCTGTTAATCTTCTACACTGAATTTTTAATTCCATTATTATAAAAGTTCATATGCAGTTTTGACTAACAAACGAGAATTTAATGAATTTCATATTCGCGTCTGTTCGTCAAAACTGTGAATTTAAAACACATTTCGTCTTCGATTTGAGAACTGAAAAGCTTGATTTGCAAATTTCTCTAAATAAATACCAAAACATGCTGAGCACTATGAACAGAATTATAACAATTATACTAAATACTAAGATTACTTCGTATAGAAAAATGTTATATGAAATATTTTGTGCTATGTATGTTAAAATAATATAAATTTGTATTGAAACTTTTAAATGAGGTTTTTTACAGAAAATCATTCAAGGTCAGAAAATAACAAGGTAATTGGGTAATTAATACATTTACATATAATTCCAAGACAGGACTTGAAACAGACACTATTAATTAACGTCCTAAAACACAATTAATTAAACTGCTTTGCTTAACGGTATTCTGCAGATGGAGGGGTTAATACTTAACGAGACTACATTAATCGTCATATTAATTAATGAAATAATCATAAATTATGCTTTTATCTTACTGATACAAATTTTGTAGGTTTCAGTACCTATATTCATTAACTAAAAGACTGACCATTACTGTGATTAACGGATTGTACCTATTTTTGTATTATTATTACTACAATAAATTAACTTTTTTAACATATTACTCGATTTTTATTTTTATAATTAAGTTATAATTGTAGGGTGGATGGTAGGGGATTGGCGAAAGGAATTTATATGGCGGATGTTAGTGGAAACTCCGGGAGGGGGCGCCCTAGAAGGACATACACCGACCTAATTGGTGAACTCCTTCAAACATGTGCGCAGTACTCGTGAGTTCGTAACCGGCGCGCGTGCTTGACGAGATGAATAAATGTGGACGAGGCAAAAGTGGTATTCTGTAGTTTCTGCCTACCCCATGGGAAAAAGGCGTGAAAGTATGTATGTAATTGAAGGCTAGACTGCCTCAGTACTGAAATAAATAATTGCGTGGCAGCTAACGATGCTATTTCAAAATCGTTAAAAGCGTTATTAGCAGGTCCAATTTAGTTTTTTTTACCGACTACATTAATACCGACGCCATCAATACCTACAACAACAATACCGACGCAATCAATACCGACTCCATAAATACCAACACCAACAATACCGACGCCATCAATACCGATGCCATATAAATACCGACACCAACAATACCGACGCCAACAATACCGACGCCAACAATACCGAAGCCACCAAATAACGATGCTAACAATACCAACGCAACCCACACGGACGCGATCAATACCGTCGCCAATAATACCGACGCCATCAATACCGACGCCAACAATACCGACGCCATCAATACCGACGCCACCAATACCGAGACAACTAATACCGACGCCATCAATACCGACTAATCCATACTGACTCCAGCTAAAGCCGGCGTCGTTATAAAAATAAATAGCGCCGCCATCAGTATCGACGTCAACAATACCGACGCAACCCACACCGACGTAATACCGACGCTATCAATACCGACGCCATCAATACCGATCCCATTAATACCGACGCTATCAATACCGACGCCATAAATAACGAGTCCAATACCGACGGTATTGTTGGCGTTCTTATTATTGGCGTTGGTATTGTTGGCATCGGTTTTGAAGCCGTCGGTATTGATGGCGATTAATGGGATCGGTATCGTATGTATAGAGTCAGTATTGTTGGCGTCGGTGTTAGTGGTTTCGGTATTAGTGGCGTCATTATAACGATGCCAACAATAGTTGGCGTCAGTATGGATAGAGTCAGTATTGATGGCTGGGTGGCGTCGTTATAGATAGCGTCGGTAATAATGGCGTCGGTGTTGTTGGCGTCGGTATTGATGGCGTCTTTATCGCTGGCGTCGGTATTTATGGCGACGGTATTAATGTCATCGGTGTGGGTTGCGTCGGTATTGTAGGCGACGGTACTGATGGCGTCAGTATTTATAGCGTCGGTATTGTTGTCGTCGATATTGTAGGCGTCGGTTTTGTTAGCGTCGGTTTTGCTGGCGTCGCTATTGGTGGCTTCAGTATTGATTGCGTCGTTATTATTGACGTTGGTATTGTTGGCATCGGCTTTCAAGGCGTCGGTATTGATGGCGTCGGTATTAATGGGATCGGTATCGTATGTATGGAGTCAGTTTTGATGGCTGGGTGGCGTCGTTATTCTTGGCCTCGGTATTGTTGGCGTCGGTATTGATGAAGTCGGTATAGGTGGCGTCGGTATTGTTGGCGTCGGTATTAGTGGCGTCGGTATTGTTGGCGACGGTATAGATGGGGTCGGTTATGAAGGCGTCGCTATTGTTGGCGTCGGTATTTATGGCGTCAGTATTGTTGGCGTCACTATTGGTGGCGTCGGTATTGATTGCGTTGTTATTGTTGGCGTCGGTTTTGATGGCGTCGAATTTGATGGCGTCGGTATAGTTGGCGTCGCTATTGGTAACTTCGGTATAAATGGCTTCGGTATTGATTGCGTCGTTATTGTTGGCATTCCTATTGTTGGCGTTGGTATTGTTGGCATCGGTTTTGAAGCCGTCGGTATTGATGGCGTCGGTACTAATGGGATCGGTATCGTATGTATAGAGTCAGTTTTGATGGCTGGGTGGCGTCATTATTCTTGGCGTCAGTATTGTTGGCGTCGGTATTGATGAAGTCGGAATAGGTGGCGTCGGATTTGTTCCCGTCGGTATTTATGGCGTCGGTATTTATGGCATCGGTATAAGTGGCGTCGGTATTATTGGTGACGATATAGATGGCGTCGGTTATGAGGGCGTCGCTATTGTTGGCGTCGGCATTTATGGCGTCAGTATTGATGGCGTTGCTATTGGTGGCGTCGGTATTGATGGCGTTGGTAGTATTGGCGTCGGTATTGTTGGCGTCGCTATTGGTGGCGTCGGTATTGATTGCGTCGTTATTGTTGGCGTCGTTATTATTGGCGTCGGTATTTATGGCGTCGGTATTAGTGGCGTCGGTATTGAAGGCGTCGGTATTGATGGTTGTTGGCGTCGGTATTAGTGACGTCGGTATTGTTGGTTTCGGTATAGTTGGCGTCGGTATTTATGGCGTCGGTATTAGTGGCGTCGGTATTGTTGGCGACGGTATTGATGGCGTTGGTAGTAGTGGCGTCGGTATTGTTGGCGTCGCTATTGGTGGCGTCGGTATTGATTGCTTTGTTATTGTTGGCGTCGGTATTGATGGCGTAGGTTTTGATGGCTTCGGTATAGCTGGCGTCGCTATTGTTGGCGTCGCTATTGGTGGCTTCGGTATTAATGGCGTCGGTATTGATTGCGTCGTTATTGTTGGCATTCCTTTTGTTGGCGTTTGTATTGTTGGCATCGGTTTTGAAGCCGTCGGTATTGATGGCGTCGGTATTAATGGGATCGGTATCGTATGTATAGAGTCAGTTTCGATGGCTGGGTGGCGTCATTATTGTTGGCGTCGGTATTGATGAAGTCGGAATAAGTGGCGTCGGATTTGTTCCCGTCGGTATTGTTGGCGTCGGTATTTATGGCATCGGTATAAGTGGCGTCGGTATTGTTGGTGACGGTATAGATGGCGTCGGTTATGAGGGCGTCGCTATTGTTGGCGTCGGTATTTATGGTGTCAGTATTTATGGCGTTCCTATTGGTGGCGTCGGTATTGATGGCGTTGGTAGTATTGGCGTCGGTATTGTTGGCGTCGCTATTGGTGGCGACGGTATTGATTGCGTCGTTATTGTTGGCGTCGTTATTATTGGCGTCGGTATTTATGGCGTCGGTATTGTAGGCGTCGGTTTTGATGGCGTCGTTATAGTTGGCGTCGGTATTGTTGGTGTCAAAAGTCAAAAAAGTCAAAAGTCAAAATATCATTTATTCAAAGTAGGCCAAATTTAAATGGCTCTTTTTGAACGTCGACAATAAAGACAGCCCCCAAAAACGCCCGCCCTTCACCGCTTCCTAGTGTTTTTGCTGGGAAGAAGAAGCGGCGCAACAAACTCCCCAGCACACATTTCTGTCTGTTTATTTAATAAGTGATTCTATACAATACTATAATCAGTATACAATATAGAGTGCAATCATTACCTATGGTTATGTGAGCTAGCATATACCAATCCATTTTACCAAGCCGAGATATAAAAACTACTGATATAGAAATACAGAACAACCGATGATAATGTTAACACACTCTTGGCCTCCATTTCTCTGTATGTGCCCGCTCACACTTACACATCTCAACAATTACATTTTACAAAGTAGACTGCTATCTTGGACTAATCCGGCGACCATCTACTGTTATCACTAAAATAGTCACTCAAATTATAATAAGCCTTCTTAATAAGGCAATTTTTTACTTTACTTTTGAATACGTCAGTCGGTAGATCCAAGATATCAGTAGGTATTCCGTTATAAATACGTATACCAACCCCCTCAAACGAATTATGTACCTTATGTAAACGGTGACTGGGGGCACACAATTTATGTTTATTCCGTGTATTAATACTATGAACGTCACTGTTTTTACAATAGGAATGTATATTTTGCCTTATATGTATTATGTTGGCATAAATATACTGCGATGCAACAGTCAAAATACCAATGTCTTTAAAACGTTCCCTAAGAGAAACTCGAGCCCCTAGCTGATATATGGAACGAATAGCTCGCTTTTGTAAAATAAAAATACTTTCTATATCAGCAGCTCTACCCCACAATAGAATTCCATAGGACATAATGCTATGAAAGTAACTAAAATAAACAAGTCGAGCAGTGTCTACGTCAGTGAATTGCCTAACCTTTCTGACCGCATAAGCAGCGGAGCTAAGTTTCCCCGCGAGGCATGACACATGTGGGCCCCATTGAAGCTTGGCATCTAGTGTAATACCTAAGAATACTGTAGAATTGACGGTCTCAAGTACTTCTTTATTGACAATTAAGTTGGGTCCTAGATTTTTCACGTTAGGCAAACTAAACTTTACACATTTTGTTTTTCTAGCATTTAGTACTAAATTATTAACTGTAAACCAATGCATTACCTGAACAAGTGCACTATTTACGTCGTCAAAATGATCTCTATTTCTATCTACTTTAAAAATAAGCGAGGTATCATCAGCAAACAGTACTACATCACAAATGGATCTCAGATAATGTGGCAAATCATTTATATAAATTAAAAAAAGGAAAGGGCCTAAAATTGAGCCTTGTGGTACACCCAACTGCACAGACAATCCAGATGATTTTGTATTGTTGATATTTACGTACTGTATCCTACCACTTAAATAAGAAGTTAAGATATTAAGTGCCTTACTTCGAATCCCGTAATGTGCAAGTTTACAAATAAGTGTTTTATGGTGGACACAATCAAAAGCCTTCGAAAGATCACAGAATACACCAATAGCGTTCTGCGAATTTTCCCAAGCGTCAAAGATGTGTTTCAGTAATGCAACTCCTGCGTCTGTTGTTGAACGACCCTGTGTGAAACCATATTGTTCAGAGTGTAGGAGGCTATTTACATTAAAATACCTTAGTAATTGCTTCAATAAAAGTTTTTCAAAAATTTTACTTGTCGGAATTTATAGCGTCAGTATTGATGGCGTTGCTATTGTTGGCGTCAATATTAGTAGCTTCATTATAACGACGCTGACAAAAGTTGGCGTCGGTATGGATAGAGTCAAAATTGATGGCTGGGTGGCGTCGTTATTGATGGCGCTGGTATTGATGAAGTCGGTAGTCGGCCAGCCATCTATACTGACTCTATACATACGATACCGATCTCTCGGTATTGACCGACGCCAACAATACCGACGCCATCAAAACCGACGTCATCTATACCGACGCAAACAATACCGTCGCCACTAATACCGACTTCATAAATACCGACGCCATCAATACCGACGCCAACAATACCGTCGCCAGTAATACCGACGCCATAAATACCGACGCCAACAATACCGTATTTATGGCGTCGGTATTGATGGCGTTGCTGTTTTTGGCGTCAATATTAGTGGCTTCATTATAACAACGCCGACAATAGTTGGCGTCAGAATGGATAGAGTCAAAATTGATGGCTGGGTGGCGTCGGTATTTATGGCGTCGGTAATGATGGCGTCGCTATTATTGGCATCGCTATTGGTAGCTTCTGTATAAATGGCGTTGATATTGTTGGCATCCGTTTTCAAGGCGTCAGTTTTGTTGTCGTCGGTATTGATGGCGTCGCTATTGTTGGCGTCGGTATTTACGGCGTTGGTATGGGTGACGGCGGTATTGTTGGCGTCGGTATTAGTGGCGTCATTATAACGACGCCATCATTACCGACGCCATCAATACCGACGCCATCAAAACCGATGCCAACAATACCAACGCCAATTATAACGACGCCCAACAATAACGACACAATCAATACCAACGCCATTAATACCGAAGCTAGCAATATCGATGCCAACAACAGCGACGACATCAATACCGACGCCAACAATACCGACGCCACTCATAACAACGCCGTAAATACCGACGCCAACAAAAGCGACGCCATTAATACCGACGCCAAATATACCGACGCCATCAATACAGACGCCAACAATACCTACGCCATCAATACCGACGCCATCAAAACCGACGCCAACTAATCCGACGCCAACAAAACCGACGCCAAGAATAACGACGCCACCCAGCCATGTTTGCTGACTTTATTCATACTGACGCCAACTATTGTCGGCGTCGTTATAATGACGCGACTAATACCGACGCCAACAATACCGACGCCACTCATACCAACGCCGTAAATACCGACGCCATCAATATCGACGCCATCAACACCGACGCCTTGAAAACCGATGCCAACAATATCAACGCCATTTATACAGAAACTACCAATAGCGATGCCAATAATAGCGACGCCATCAATACTGACGCCATCAATACTGACGCCATCAATACCGACGCCAACAATACCGACGCCATCATTACCGACCCCATCGAAACCGACGCCAACTAATCTGACGCCAACAATACCGACGCCAAGAATAACGACGCCACCCATCCATCTTTACTGACTTTATTCATACTGACACCACCTATTGTTGGCGTCGTTATAATGACGCCACTAATACCGACGCCAACAATACCGACGGCACTCATAACAACGCCGTAAATACCGACGCCAACAAAAGCGACGCCATTAATACCGACGCCAAATATACCGACGCCATCAATACAGACGCCAACAATACCTACACCATCAATACCGACGCCATCAAAACCGACGCCAAGAATAACGACGCCACCCAGCCATCTTTACTGACTTTATTCATACTGACGCCACCTATTGTCGGCGTCGTTATAATGACGCCACTAATACCGACGCCAACAATACCGACCCAATTCGTACCAACGCCGTAAATACCGACGCCAACAATACCGACGCCATCAATATCGACGCCATCAAAACCGACGCCTTGAAAACCGATGCAAACAATATCAACGCCACTTATACCGAAGCTACCAATAGCGATGCCAATAATTGCGACGCCATCAATACCGACGCCATCAATACCGACGCCAACAATACCGACGCCATCATTACCGACGCCACTTAGCCATCTATACTGACTCTGTCCATATTGACGCCAACTATTGTCGGCGTCGTTATAATGACGCCACTAATACCGACGCCAACAATACCGGCGCCACTCATAACAACGCCGTAAATACCGACGCCAACAAAAGCGACGCCATTAATACAGACGCCAACAATACCTACGCCATCAATACCGACGCCATCAAAACCGACGCCAACTAATCCGACGCCAACAAAACCGACGCCAAGAATAACGACGCCACCCAGCCATGTTTGCTGACTTTATTCATACTGACGCCAACTATTGTCGGCGTCGTTATAATGACGCCACTAATACCGACGCCAACAATACCGACGCCACTCATACCAACGCCGTAAATACCGACGCCAACAATACCGACGCCATCAATATCGACGCCATCAAAACCGACGCCTTGAAAACCGATGCCAACAATAACAACGCCATTTATACCGAAGCTACCAATAGCGATGCCAATAATAGCGCGGTCAACAATACCGACGCCATCAATACCGACGCCAACAATACCGACGCCATCATTACCGACGCCACTTAGCCATCTATACTGACTCTATCCATATTGACGCCAACTATTGTCGGCGTCGTTATAATGACGCCACTAATACCGACGCCAACAATACCGACGCAACTCATACCAACGCCGTAAATACCGACGCCAACAATACCGACGCCATCAATATCGACGCCATCAAAACCGACGCCTTGAAAACCGATGCCAAAAATATCAACGCCATTTGTACCGAAGCTACCAATAGCGATGCCAATAATAGCGACGCCATCAATACCGACGCCATCAATACCGACGCCATCATTACCGACGCCATTTAGCCATCTATACTGACTCTATCCATATTGACGCCAACTATTGTCGGCGTCGTTATAATGACGCCACTAATACCGACGCCAACAATACCGACGCAACTCATACCAACGCCGTAAATACCGACGCCAACAATAGGGACGCCATTAATACCGACGCCAAATATACCGACGCCATCAATACAGACGCCAACAATACCGACGCCATCAATACCGACGCCATCAAAACCGACGCCAACTAATCCGACGCCAACAATACCGACGCAAAGAATTATGACGCCACCCAGCCATCTTTACTGACTTTATTCATACTGACGCCAACTATTGTCGGCGTCGTTATAATGACGCCACTAATACCGACGCCAACAATACCGACGCCACTCATACCAACGCCGTAAATACCGACGCCAACAATACCGACGCCATCAATATCGACGCCATCAAAACCGACGCCAACTAATCCGACGCCAAGAATAACGACGCCACCCAGCCATCTTTGCTGACTTTATTCATACTGACGCCAACTATTGTCGGCGTCGTTATAATGACGCCACTAATACCGACGCCAACAATACCGACGCCACTCATACCAACGCCGTAAATACCGACGCCAACAATACCGACGCCATCAATATCGACGCCATCAAAACCAACGCCTTGAAAACCGATGCAAACAATATCAACGCCTATTATACCGAAGCTACCAATAGCGATGACAGTGAAGTTGAAATTAAGAACATTAACGACAAAAACACTGTACTTAAGAATGACCTGGCTGAGCTTCACATACAGCACATGGACTTACTCGACCAGCACAACCAACTTCAACTACAAGTGTCTAACTTTCACAACTGTTCAGACACGCATGAATTGGCACTGAACCGCATTTCTCAATTAGAACATGAGTTATGCGAGGCCCATAAGGCTAGACTTTTTCTAAAATCAGTTGAAGCCAAAAAGCAGACCGTTAACACCATCAGTCTGTATGATGAGTTGGTAGGTTGCAGTGGGTCCAAGGTTGTGTGTGAGACAGCTGTGACTATTGATTTGACTGGTGATGATACCTCATCCACATGTCCTATTACATTTAGCAAAAATAAGCTGAGAAAATATATTAAAATTAAAAAACTTATTAAAAGGTACAGCAAAGCCATTAACAATCAAAACCTTTTGAAAGGAAATGTTAGCTTAAGAAAGGACCGCTTGAATTTAATTCATAAGTTGAATATTTGTTCATCTGAGTTAGAACATAGTAAGACGGTATATGATGTTGACATTAAAAGCCTGCGAGAGGAATTATTTCGTAGGGAAGATATGTTAGCAGATATTTTTAATAAGTATGAGGCTCGTCAAGAAGAACTGAGCAAGCGCATGTTGGAAGCAGGGGAATTGGTAGACCTAGTCAGGTACAATGCTGAGAGATATGAGTCTCTGACGAAGAGTCTCTTGTGCAGTTGTGCCTGCTCTCAAACACCTCCGGAGCCCCTATCTGACTTACCCTTACCAACACTGTCTCAAACTGTAACACCTTGCCCTAATACACCTTGCCCTAATACTATAGTTTTCAGTGATCAAATAGGTTCTGGTTTAGGATCTTTGCTACACAGTGACCTAAGCAATGGTGTGATCAATTATTGTAATCATAACTTAAAATTTAAAGAAATTATAAATAAAATTATTAGTACAAAAATGCATAATAAGACCATTGTGGTATTATTATTAGGAAACAGTATAGGACTCAAGAAAAAGGACATTGTGGATGGTATAGACACCTTATTAACATTGTGTCCAGGAAAAATTATGTTATGTGCATTTCCTTACTCAGACTGCTTGACAGAAAACAGTAATAACAATATATTCAAGTTAAATAATACTATGCACATGCTGACATGTCGTCACAGTGATAAATTGTTATATTTTGACACAAACAAGTTTGTTAGTGGATTTAAATTAACACAGGAAGCTATGTTTCTTCCGAAGAAATATAAATGTTTGATTGCTACTTTGATAGCACACAATATTAATCTAGTAACAAATAAAAATCCAGTGATATCTAGTCATAGCTTAGTTACTGACGTGAACTATTGTTCACACGTGGGGAGGTGTACGCGAAGTATATCCTTGCCAATCAGTTCTGACGTTGGGGCACTAGATTTAGCTCCAGATTCTTATTATAATTTAAACTAGTCAGTAAGACAACAGAAGATAATAATAATAATAGTAATATGAGATGTATATTATCTTCTGGCATATTGTTAACTTCACCTCCAAAGGGAAAATGTTTAAACACTCTGAAATTATACCATCAGAATGTACAAGGACTCTCTTCCAAAGTGTTAGAATTTGAACTTTTTCTAGAAGCATTCAAGTACGATATTGTTTGTATTACAGAACACTGGTTAAAAGAATACCAAATGTTATTAAGCTTTGAAAATTATCATGTGGCTAGTTGTTACAACCGAAAGTTAATGATACATGGTGGCTCTCTTATATTAATAAAAAAAACATTAAAGTTTAAAGAGAGGAAGGATATTGTCTCAATGTCCGTTGAACATAGTATCGAAATGTCTTGTGTTGAGCTGGATAAGCATATTGTAGTGTGCGTGTATAGGCCCCCAAATAGCCAAAGCTATACAGCATTTAAGTCTGTCATGGAGGACGTACTAAAACTACTTTTCAATTCTAATAAATCTATAATTATTTGTGGCGATTTTAACGTCAATATATTAGATGATAACTTGATCACTAGTAAATTTTTGTGTCTTTTTAAGTCATTTAATCTAACAAATTTGTTCATAGAACCAACTCGGGTAACAAGTACGTCTGCAACGTGCATTGACAATGTCTTCTGCAGCTGTGATTTCTCAGATAAAGCGATTGTAAATTGTATGTCTTCTGATCACAGCGGACAAACTGTCTCATTTAATACCAGTACAAGTTTAAGTAAAATACAAATAAATACAAGGCAGATTACAAAGAATAAAATTGTTAATTACAATAAATGTCTAAATACTAAGTTAGCCGGTCAAAACATAAATATAAATAATTGTGATAAACAATATTCACGTTTTTTCGAGATTGTAAGAAATGAATTTAATAAATATTTCAAACTAAGAACCAAGAACGTAAACATTAGATTTAAATTTAGTGACTGGGCATTAGGATAGGCATTCGTAAAAGTCGGGAACACTTATTTGAATTATATGAATTAAAGTCATTTAATAAAAGCGAAGAGTTTACTCAATATGTTAGTAAATATTCAAAAACTTTTAAAATAGTATGTCAATTAGCAAAAAAATTATACATACGTAACAAAATCAAGAATGCTGAAAATAAGATAAAAACGACTTGGACAATAATAAATAATGAAAATAATAGATCTAAAGGAGGCCATAACAATAACGCACTACAAACGGCACGTGGTCTTATAACCACAAATTCTGAAGTAGCTCAAGAATTTGAGACATATTTTGCGAACATACCCCTCACAATAACTAAGAGTTTAAATTCTTCTTCCGCACTTTCCGTTGCTGTACTTAAACAGAATGTTACTGTCTGTCCAGCTACTTTTAAATTTAGGTATGTTAGCCCAGAGTCAGTCGTTAAAGTTTTTAAAGATATAAAAATAAAAACAACTGAAGACTTATGGGGTTTATCATCTAAAGTTTGTAGTGGAATAATTGATACTATAGCACCCCATCTAGCAAATATATTTAATGAATGCGTTGACCAGGGGACCTTCCCGGATCTTATGAAACACAGTAAAATAGTACCCTTATTTAAATCTGGAGATTCTAAAGATCCAGGAAATTTCAGACCAGTTTCCATTCTGCCCGTATTTAGTAAAATTTTTGAAAAAATTATGCTTAACCAAATGTTGTCACATTTCAATACACATAAACTTTTTCATGACCAGCAATATGGTTTCACCAAAGGGCGTAATACAACTGACGCCGGAGTGACGCTTATAAAGCACATCTTTGATGCTTGGGAAGAGTCACAGGATGCCGTTGGCATATTTTGTGATCTTTCAAAAGCATTTGATTGCGTGGATCATGATACTCTACTACTAAAATTGGAACATTATGGATTGAAGCTAAACTCGTTAAAATTAATAAAATCATATTTGCAAGGTAGAGTACAGAAAGTCCAAATAAACGGAGTTAAATCATCCGGTTCCAAAATTAAAATGGGTGTTCCGCAAGGCTCTATCCTGGGTCCGTTCTTGTTTTTGGTATATATTAATGTACCTTATATGTGCCAGAATGGATGTGGGATGGTGTTATTTGCTGATGATACCTCGTTAATTTTTAGATTAGATAGACGTTCACCAAATGTTGACGATGTAAATAGCGCCCTTCTAAAGGTCCATGAGTGGTTCACTGTTAATAATCTGGTATTGAATGGGCAGAAGACTAAATGCATAAAGTTTTCCTTACCAAATGTTAGAAGTGATGATTGTAATATAATGTTAAATAATGAAAAGCTCGAATTCGTCGATCAGACTGTATTTTTAGGTATCAAACTAGATTCCAAACTTCAATGGGGACCGCACATTAAGGCTTTGACGGGACGCCTGAGTTCAGCTGCTTATGCAGTTAGAAAAATCAGACTACTTACGGATGTAGAAACCGCAAGACTCGTTTATTATAGCTACTTTCATAGCATCATGTCTTACGGAATATTGCTGTGGGGCCGTGCTGCAGACATAGAATCAGTGTTCGTACTGCAGAAAAGAGCAATAAGAGCCATTTATAACCTAAGTAGTCGTGATTCACTCAGGGAACTCTTTAAAGAAATAAATATTATGACAGTGCCTTGTCAGTATATCTTTGAAAATATTATGTACGTTAGGAAAAATATATCACATCATACTAAAAGATGTGAACTGCATAATTATAATACTAGAAATAAGTCAAAATTAATGCAGCCACAGCTTCGTCTCGCTAAAGTCCATACCTCTTTTGTGGGATATAGTGTTAGGTTTTATAATAAAATTCCGGATATAATTTTGAACCTCCCGGAAAATAAATTTAAATCTATCGTTAAGTCTACTCTATGCAAGAAAGCATATTACAAATTAGAAGATTATCTTGTAGATAAAAAAGTTTGGCAGAATGCTAGTCCAGCTCCACAGGTTTACTAGCCTCATGATTATTATTATTATTTGTATTTATTGGTCTGACTTCTTTTGTTTTACATAAAGATATATTTATACATTTTTACAATTTGACATGCTCAGTTATACACTTATACAATTTGACATGTTTAGTTATACACTTTTACAAATTGACATGCTAATTATTTATTAATTTAATTTATTATTTATTAACGCAATAGTTACTGAGTTAGCAAAATAGCTTGTAAAATATGAGACTGATGTTGGCTTTGATGTTGTTTTTTTTTTTTTTTTTTATAAAATTGGAAATGCCTACCGGTTGCCGGGCAGTCTGGGCTTGTCATGCTCACTCAAATGTCCTGCTGGTGGTGCCGTTGTGTGTCGGGTCTTTTTATTCCCTACAACTGGTTGAGTAGACAGACGCCGATACACACGTCATGCTCGTGAACGGGTGCTATCAGTTGGGACTGGTCGGCTCATACATGTTATGGCAACCTAAATTGGTTTTAGTTATTTCCTGTCTGCATAAATCATACGTTTCACATCGAACTGCACCAGTCTCATATTGATATTACATTACATACATAAATCTTTGTAAAAGAAAACCAACAATTTAATTTAAAAGAGTATCTATGGAGTTTCTTGCCGGTTCTTCTCCATAAGACCTACCTTTTGGAACCGTGCAACTAAATTCAATTAAATATGACAACTCAAAAGCACCTGTATTGGTCTAATTGAAATAAATGATTTGATTTGATTTGATGCCATCAATACCGACGCCATCAATACCGACGCCATCATTACCGACGCCACTTAGCCATCTATACTGACTCTATCCATATTGGCGCCAACTATTGTCGGCGTCGTTATAATGACGCCACTAATACCGACGCCAACAATACCGACGCCACTCATAACAACGCCGTAAATACCGACGCCAACAAAAGCGACGCCATTAATACCGACGCCAAATATACCGACGCCATCAATACAGACGCCAACAATACCTACGCCATCAATACCGACGCCATCAAAACCGACACCAACTAATCCGACGCCAACAAAACCGACGCCAACAATTCCGACGCCAAGAATAACGACGCCACCCAGCCATCTTTGCTGACTTTATTCATACTGACGCCAACTATTGTCGGCGTCGTTATAATGACGCCACTAATACCGACGCCAACAATACCGACGCCACTCATACCAACGCCGTAAATACCGACGCCAACAATACCGACGCCATCAATATCGACGCCATCAAAACCGACGCCTTGAAAACCGATGCAAACAATATCAACGCCACTTATACCGAAGCTACCAATAGCGATGCCAATAATAGCGACGCCATCAATACCGACGCCATCAATACCGACGCCATCATTACCGACGCCACTTAGCCATCTATACTGACTCTATCCATATTGACGCCAACTATTGTCGGCGTCGTTATAATGACGCCACTAATACCGACGCCAACAATACCGACGCCACTCATAATCACGCCGTAAATACCGACGCCACCAAAAGCGACGCCATTAATACCGACGCCAAATATACCGACGCCATCAATACAGACGCCAACAATACCTACGCCATCAATACCGACCCCATCAAAACCGACGCCAACTAATCCGACGCCAACAAAACCGACGCCAAGAATAACGACGCCACCCAGCCATGTTTGCTGACTTTATTCATACTGACGCCAACTATTGTCAGCGTCGTTATAATGACGCCACTAATACCGACGCCAATAATACCGACGCCACTCATACCAAAGCCGTAAATACCGACGCCAACAATACCGACGCCATCAATATCGACGCCATCAAAACCGACGCCTTGAAAACCGATGCCAACAATATCAACGCCATTTATACCGAAGCTACCAATAGCGATGCCAATAATAGCGACGCCATCAATACTGACGCCATCAATACCGACGCCAACAATACTAACGCTATCATTACCGACCCCATCAAAACCGACGCCAACTAATCTGACGCCAACAATACCGACGCCAAGAATAACGACGCCACCCAGCCATCTTTACTGACTTTATTCATACTGACGCCACCTATTGTCGGCGTCGTTATAATGACGCCACTAATACCAACGCCAACAATACCGACGCCACTCATACCAACGCCGTATATACCGACGCCAACAATACCGACGCCATCAAAACCGACGCCTTGAAAACCGATGCCAACAATATCAACGCCATTTATACCGAAGTTACCAATAGCGATGCCAATAATAGCGACGCCATCAATACTGACGCCATCAATACTGACGCCAACAATACCGACGCCATCATTACCGACCCCATCAAAACCGACGCCAACTAATCTGACGCCAACAATACCGACGCCAAGAATAACGACGCCACCCAGCCATCTTAACTGACTTTATTCATACTGACGCCACCTATTGTCGGCGTCGTTATAATGACGCCACTAATACCGACGCCAACAATACCGGCGCAACTCGTACCTTCGCCGTAAATATCGACGCCAACAATACCGACGCCATCAATATCGACGCCATCAAAACCGACGCCTTGAAAACCGATGCCAACAATATCAACGCCATTTATACCGAAGCTACCAATAGCGATGCCAATAATAGCGACGCCATCAATACTGACGCCATCAATACCGACGCCAACAATACTGACGCTTTCATTACCGACCCCATCAAAACCGACGCCAACTAATCTGACGCCAACAATACCGACGCCAAGAATAACGACGCCACCCAGCCATCTTTACTGACTTTATTCATACTGACGCCACCTATTGTCGGCGTCGTTATAATGACGCCACTAATACCGACGCCAACAATACCGACGCCATCAATATCGACGCCATCAAAACCGACGCCTTGAAAACCGATGCCAACAATATCGACGCCATTTATACCGAAGCTACCAATAGCGATGCCAATAAAAGCGACGTCAACAATACCGACGCCATAAATACCGACGCCAACAATACCGACGCCATCATTACCGACGCCATCAAAACCAACGCCAAATAATCCGACGCCTTGAAAACCGATGCCAACAATATCAACGCCATTTATACCGAAGTTACCAATAGCGATGCCAATAATAGCGACGCCATCAATACTGACGCCATCAATACTGACGCCATCAATACCAACGCCAACAATACCGTCACCATCATTACCGACCCCATCAAAACCGACGCCAACTAATCTGACGCCAACAATACCGACGCCAAGAATAACGACGCCACCCAGCCATCTTAACTGACTTTATTCATACTGACGCCACCTATTGTCGGCGTCGTTATAATGACGCCACTAATACCGACGCCAACAATACCGACGCAACTCGTACCTACGCCGGAAATACCGACGCCATCAATACCGACGCCATCAATATCGACGCCATCAAGACCGACGCCTTGAAAACCGATGCAAACAATATCAACGCCACTTATACCGAAGCTACCAATAGCGATGCCAATAATTGCGACGCCATCAATACCGACGCCATCAATACCGACGCCGACAGTACCGACGCCAGAATTACCGACGCCACTTAGCCATCTATACTGACTCTATCCATATTGACGCCAACTATTGTCGGCGTCGTTATAATGACGCCACTAATACCGACGCCAACAATACCGACGCCACTCATAATCACGCCGTGAATACCGACGCCACCAAAAGCGACGCCATTAATACCGACGCCATCAATACAGACGCCAACAATACCTACGCCATCAATACCGACCCCATCAAAACCGACGCCAACCAATCCGACGCCAACAAAACCGACGCCAAGAATAACGACGCCACCCAGCCATGTTTGCTGACTTTATTCATACTGACGCCAACTATTGTCAGCGTCGTTATAATGACGCCACTAATACCGACGCCAACAATACCGACGCCACTCATACCAACGCCGTAAATACCGACGCCAACAATACCGACGCCATCAATATCGACGCCATCAAAACCGACGCCTTGAAAACCGATGCCAACAATATCAACGCCATTTATACCGAAGCTACCAATAGCGATGCCAATAATAGCGACGTCAACAATACCGACGCCATCAATACCGACGCCAACAATACCGACGCCATCATTACCGACGCCATCAAAACCAACGCCAACTAATCCGACGCCAACAATACCGACGCCAAGAATAACGACGCCACCCAGCCATCTTTACTGACTTTATTCATACTGAGTCCAACTATTGTCGGCGTCGTTATAATGACGCCACTAATACCGACGCCAACAATACCGACGCCACTCATACCAACGCCGTATATACCGACGCCAACAATACCGACGCCATCAATACCGACGCCTTGAAAACCGATGCCAACAATATCAACGCCATTTGTACCGAAGTTACCAATAGCGATGCCAATAATAGCGACGCCATCAATACTGACGCCATCAATACTGACGCCATCAATACCGACGCCAAATATACCGACGCCAACAATACCTACGCCACTCATACCAACGCCGTAAATACCGACGCCAACAATACCGACGCCATCAATATCGACGCCATCAAAACCGACGCCTTGAAAACCGATGCCAACAATATCAACGCCATTTATACCGAAGCTACCAATAGTGATGCCAATAATAGCGACGTCAACAATACCGACGCCATCAATACCGACGCCAACAATACCGACGCCATCATTACCGACGCCATCAAAACCAACGCCAACTAATCCGACGCCAACAATACCGACGCCAAGAATAACGACGCCACCCAGCCATCTTTGCTGACTTTATTCATACTGACGCCAACTATTGTCGGCGTCGTTATAATGACGCCACTAATACCGACGCCAACAATACAGACGCAAACAATACCGACGCCATCAATATCGACGCCATCAAAACCGACTACAACTAATCCGACGCCAACAATTCCAACGCCAAGAATAACGACGCCACCCAGCCATCTTTGCTGACTTTATTCATACTGACGCCAACTATTGTCGGCGTCGTTATAATGACGCCACTAATACCGACGCCAACAATACCGACGCCACTCATACCAACGCCAAATATACCGACGCCATCAATACAGACGCCAACAATACCTACGCCATCAATACCGACGCCATCAAAACCGACGCCAACTAATCCGACGCCAACAATACCGACGCCAACTAATCCGACGCCAACAATACCGACGCAAAGAATTAAGACGCCAACCAGCCATCTTTACTGACTTTATTCATACTGACGCCAACTATTGTCGGCGTCGTTATAATGATGCCACTAATACCGACGCCAGCAATACCGACGCCACTCATACCAACGCCGTAAATACCGACGCCAACAATACCGACGCCAACTAATCCGACGCCAACAATACCGACGCCAAGAATAACGACGCCACCCAGCCATCTTTGCTGACTTTATTCATACTGACGCCAACTATTGTCGGCGTCGTTATAATGACGCCACTAATACCGACGCCAACAATACCGACGCCACTCATACCAACGCCGTAAATACCGACGCCAACAATACCGACGCCATCAATATCGACGCCATCAAAACCAACGCCTTGAAAACCGATGCAAACAATATCAACGCCTATTATACCGAAGCTACCAATAGCGATGCCAATAAAAGCGACGCCATCAATACCGACGCCATCAATACCGACGCCATCATTACCGACGCCACTTAGCCATCTATACTGACTCTATCCATATTGGCGCCAACTATTGTCGGCGTCGTTATAATGACGCCACTAATACCGACGCCAACAATACCGACGCCACTCATAACAACGCCGTAACTACCGACGCATACAAAAGCGACGTCATTAATACCGACGCCAAATATACCGACGCCATCAATACAGACGCCATCAATACCTACGCCATCAATACCGACGCCATCAAAACCGACGCCAACTAATCCGACGCCAACAAAACCGACGCCAACAATTCCGACGCCAAGAATAACGACGCCACCCAGCCATCTTTGCTGACTTTATTCATACTGACGCCAACTATTGTCGGCGTCGTTATAATGACGCCACTAATACCGACGCCAACAATACCGACGCCACTCATACCAACGCCGTAAATACCGACGCAAACAATACCGACGCCATCAATATCGACGCCATCAAAACCGACTACAACTAATCCGACGCCAACAATTCCAACGCCAAGAATAACGACGCCACCCAGCCATGTTTGCTTACTTTATTCATACTGACGCCAACTATTGTCGGCGTCGTTATAATGACGCCACAAATACCGACGCCAACAATACCGACGCCATTAATACAGACGCCAACTAATCCGACGCCAACAATACCGACGCCAAGAATAACGACGCCACCCAGCCATCTTTGCTGACTTTATTCATACTGACGCCAACTATTGTCGGCGTCGTTATAATGACGCCACTAATACCGACGCCAACAATACCGACGCCACTTATACCAACGCAGTAAATACCGACGCCAACAATACCGACGCCATCAAAACCGACGTCAACAATATCGCTTTCAATACAAAATAAAATCCGTGAAATATTTATTTTATACAGACGAAGTCGCTATTAAAAGATAGCTTTATTTATTAAAATCTCGTATCACGGTGTTTGTCACTGGACTCCTCCGAAACGTCTAGACGGACTATTATGAAATTTTGTATGTATATTTAGTAGGTCTGAGAATCGGTCGTATTTTTTACATCCCTAGGTGATAATGATGTTACTCACGAAAGTTTTATTTCTTTTTTTTTGTACTCATTTTTCTTTGTGTTTTTTATGATTTGGCATAAAAAAATAATTATGACCCTACATTTTCGCTCGTGGACACCAAATGGACCAACGAGGACCAATTAGCGACCATAGAGACTTTGCAACGCTATAGGGGAAAACATCTTCGAGCAAGAACTTTAACTAAGGTAAATTATAAAATGTAATAATGTCTTAATTTTTACTTATTACTTATTATTAATCAAGTTTTGTTGATCAAGTGAAGGAAAAAGTGGGAATCCAGTCGTATCAAGAAGTCAAACAGAAAGCAGGAGACAGACAACAGTGGCGATTGCTCCACCGACAAGAGCTGAGCTCTTAAATTGATAATTAATAATAACTTATTATTAATTGTTAATATTTATTACTATTAAACTGTTAATGGTTCTAAATTTTATTTTAAATTTGTGGTTTTTGTTTTATATGCATTGGGTATTGTTGATTTTATGGAATATTAAAGAACATTAATTCAAGTTTAGTTTGAATACGAATTTCTGCCTATTTCCATTGCGACCGTGTAGTTGTGCATTATTAGAAAGCTAAGAAAACGGTTATGTTTTAAAAATAATCCGCAAGGCCAGTTTCATATTGTTTTTTTTTGTTTTTAAGGCATTTTATTGGAAAAGAATCTTAAAAAATTTCAATTACTAGATTAACCAAATTGAACCAAATAAATAAATAAAACCGTTTAAAAATATTGAAATGACATTTTTCGTCTCGCATTTTTAAGTTTAGAATGATCATTGTTGTTTTAATATTGATAAATAACCAGTCTTTAATCGTTTTTATAAATCCGAAGAAAAATTAGATTTACATTGATACTTTTTTTTAAAGAATTTTTTGATTTTGCATATCCGACTTATTTTCAAAAAAGTTAAAAATCACGATAACTGAAACATGGCTCACTATTGCCTGATGCATATCGGGGTTAAAATTATCGCAAATAGTCACCCGTATCACCTACTAACGGGTCAACGTCGAATTACCAATAACCCTGTATATGTATATGAAATTATCATGAGCTGATGATCAAACAAATAAAATATATTTCAATCGTGCAAATTATCTTGCTTGTCTGACCATAAAATAATCTAAACACCTTCAAAACAAACATTAATTTACTCAGAGTACCTAATTTAAATAAAAACCAACAATGTCTATTAGTATTTTAAAAAAACGAAATGTAAACAGCTTTACCAACTAGAAGTGATACTCAAACAATAATTACGGGGCGCTGCGGGCGCCCAGAAAATATTTAAACGACTGAAATTAATTCCAAATACACCGCTTGAATATTAAAAGGGTGGATTGTAGGGTGACCAAACATGTTTTTTGTTGGAGACTTTACTACTTACGTTCGGCCAACAATGGTGGTTTAATTAATATGAATACGGACAGCCAAAGTATTCTTAGGTTAGCACGTACATTTGCGAAAATTATAATTAATAATTACTAGGTCAAACGGTGAAGGAATACATTGTAACTTGCACACCTCAGAAAAGTCTATAGGTGTGAAATCTGTGGCAGATTACAGGCGACAGCCTAGTGTGGATTGACTGCCAACCCACACTAGGCTAGGGTGGAGATAATAGAGATAATAGCCTAAACCCTCTCAACCCATATGTTGAATTTGGGTGCCTATATTTTTTTTGTGTAGGAGTCATCTTCACAAAAAATCACTTGGTTTTCTTCAAAAACTAATAATTAGTAAATGTTTGTCTTGCCATAATCTATAAAGCCTTTTAAAAAAAAAGTATATATCCTATTGAAAGTTGATTTAGTATGGGTATTGATGTTATTGGTTTAAGATTACTAGTTTTGCGGGTCTGTAAATAATTCAACGTATTCACACTTCCAAAGCAAATCTTAGGGTGTCTTAAAGTCGTATTTTTAAAGGGTTATAGCATACGTCAGAGCGTTATGAAATATACATACATATTTACTTACCGCAGTTCTCAACATAAACACAAACAATGCTGTAAGCAAAATATCCTACAAAATTATCCCAAAAGCATTGTCGCAATACTCTCACAGTGAAAGTTAGCATTTTTGTGCAATAAAGAAATAAAATCCGCCGCGTCAGCGCTCGTCCGAACACGTTATGTTAAGATAAACATCAACCCCTCGGTATCGACACCGGCCCCTTTATTTGCCCCCGACCTTATCTTTGCAACGCAGAATAAAAATCGTGTTTATTTTACGCCCAATTGCTAGCTTAGTGATGTTTTTAATTTGGTTTTATGTTATGAATGTTTGTGTGCTCTTATGGATACGTACCGTCATGGTTTTTATGATGATTTGAAATGGGAAAGATATTTGTTGATATCTGATGTTATTTAAAAATTGCAATGATAATATTGGTGAAATTGACTTCATAATTTGAGTGTTATCCTTTTAAAAAGCATGACCATCACATCAGCACAATCAGTTACAGATTTTTGTTTGCTGGTAGGTAGGATTACCAATTTAAATATACATTTTAAATAAATAAATACATATATTTAATCTCACATTTCTGTCTGCTTGTGAAAGCGCTGTACTTTCAGCATCTGTGATGCAGGAGGCAAATGCTGCAGCGTAGAAAGTTTCGTAGCGGATTTACTACGTACTACGGCGTGCGTAGCAACCTTTCAACTTGAGGTTATTGTGAAAACTAATCTTCCCGCTAAAGAATAAATAATATTGCTGAAGTTTCAATGGCCATGAATCCATTCATGGCCCATTGAGATACGTTTATCATCACAAAAAAACTCAAAATAAGTTTTTTCAATAGTTTTAATTATAATCCTGTGTTACTGCCGGTAGTACTACTTGGTACCGATTTAGCCTTCTTTTTACTCTTCGCAGCATATTTCTCCACGGCGGCTTTGAAATCTCTCTGTTCTTGAAGATGCTGCATCTCTTTCTTGCCTGATGTAGTATTCTCTGTATACCAGTTGAGATATTTCTCGTACTCCTATAACAATATAGAGTTAAGTTAATGTATATCAGACATTATAATACCTAAGTCTATGAACTGCCTCGTTGGTCTAGTGGTCGTACAGAGCGACTGCCGAGCAAGAGGTCCTGGGTTCGATTCCCAGGTTGAGCAAAGTGTTATTGGGTTTTTCTATGAAATTCTCAGTAGCAGCTCGGAGTTTGGATTTGTGCCCGGTTAATGGCAATAGGCTCGCCCCCTATTACATGGGATCTAAAACATACTGGCAAATTTGTGGGTGTACATTAGTACACCTCTGTCTAACCCTTCGGGGACAATAGGGGTGATGGTACGTTATGGTAAGTCTATGAAGCTGACGATGTTTCATCGTGATGGATCCATTTTAGTTTAGTGTGAATGTCTTTTACGCAAAAAGACGTATAGGTTTTGACGTGTCTGAGGGTCTGGTATCATATCTCAAACTCGGATGAACCTATATTGACTTAGTTATGTTGTTTGAAAAGACATTTGATCAAGGTATGATTAAAGAAAATCTGCTTTGTATTTAATTTATATATTTTAATATCATCGACACGTAAAACCGCTTATCACGTTCGATGCCCTGTTATAATATTTTAAGTGTCTTGAGATTATTTCCAATAGTAAAACATAATTACTTACTATCTTATTCTCAGTCTCATCGTCTAGAATGTAGTTATACACGTCCAGTTCTGACAGCCCAAATGCGGATATTCTAAAAGAGTATGTAAAGAAACGTTTAATGAACGACTGTCGGAGACCATGGATGATGTAAGGGATCCAAAACGTCGGGATTAATTAATATTAATATACTTACTATGTCTAGTGTTCGTGTACTTAAGTGTAAGAAAATAATAGCTTTTAACGATACATTTAATCTACTGTTTATGTTTTTTTAGGCAGCTGGCAGTGACTGGAGCAAAAGAGCCGAAGATCGAGCTCTGTGGCGTTCACTAGGGGAGGCCTACGTCCAGCAGTAGACGAATATAGGCTGATGATGATGATGATGAGTTTATATGTTTTTAAACAACTGCTTGCCCGAAGTGTTGCAACAAGATATTAATTTGCTTGACTTTAGTATCGAAATTTGAATCTAGCGAACAGCCGTTTTGGAACAATGAGGCAGTAAATTTTAAAGAAAAGAGTTTTAAATTAATTACTTGACAATTCTCTCAGCCGACATAAAATCTTCAAGGGCCTTCTTCAGATAGCCGAAACTGTAGCCTTGAAGGACTTGAGCCAAGCTGCTAACGTTGAAGTCTGCTGGTATTACGTTATGCCTAAAACAAGCGTATTTTTTCAAGTTCTATTTGTTCTAAACTATGGTATACACTAAATACTGGCAAGAACAAAAACAACATGGGGTTCTAAAAGGAGTGATGAGGTTTTTATAGGGTCGGCAACGCATAAGCGTTGGTATTACAAACGTTTATAAGGCTACGGTAACTGTTTCCTATCAGGCTGACTATAAACTTGTTTGCCATGTTTGTGACTTAAAAAAAAAACTTAATGTAAAGACAAGACTTTTGATCATCATCATCAACCCATTAACGTCCCACTGCTGGGCACGGGTCTCCTCTCATTAGGCTATAGTCCACCACGCTAGCCTACATCGCGATGTTTTCCTTCAACGTTTGAGCTTGCGATAATGCTATATAATAAGGCTTGCTGTAAGGTGCCTATGTGATGTGATGTGATAAAGACCAGATAATTATATACCTGTGGACCCATTGCTTCAACATGAGAAAAATCAGCGAGTAATTGCTATTCGGCAGCAGAAGAACTTTCGGGAATAATTTTAACAATGCACTGCTTTTGGCTAACCATGGGTCAATGCAACTACCTGTGGAAATAACAAAACAGCCAGCCATATATTCCATGAAAGGATTATTTTTATGTTGATTGATTGTTGGTTGATTCTAATAAGACCTTTTTTTGCAAGATTGGGGGTTTAGCGGGTATGGAATAATACCGTTTTTGAACCAAATGAGGAATTAACAGTATCTATTGTCATTAATTAAGGTTTTTAGACGAGATTAAATTAATAACAGTAATACTTACCAATAACAGTTATTTGATCGGTCTTGTTAATTTTTTTCAACAGTTTTTGCACGAGGTAAGTTTTTAGAAGACCAAAATTTATATCAGCTTCTTCAGGTGGTACCTGTAATAAGTAAAAAACTACGATTGTCGTGTTGTAACAACTGAGAGCCAGAAGAAGCGGGGAATAAACATAGGTACACACTGATTCATGGTAAGCGGGTACTGTAATCCTTTCGACGCATACAACTCGTAGTCTTACTAATTTTAAAACGCCAGTATGCCTATTACTATTTACATTGCCAATTAAAGCAACACAATAATGTTCAAGTTCCTTATCTTATTCTAGGGTGTGTTACATTTAAAACTCTTTAGCAAAGAACTACCACTCAAAACTAAAGTTGAAAAAATAATCCAAGCGAATACTCATTCTAACAAGAGCTATTTATATATAAATTTCAGCTATCTACACTAATTATTTTGGCTGTGCGTAAGTAGATCAGCTAGTCATTACAATTAAGTTGAACTTTTAAGTTTAGATGACGATGATGATGATGATGTACCTTTTTGTAAAAAAGTTTATGAATAAACTTGATGTGTATGATCGCTGGTTGCACTGCCCTAGCACACGTGACTACATCATGCTGCAATCGTTTTAAGAATGTTGCTGTTTGTTGGTCCTTCTCTATCTTACAAGGGTTTAGTTCAAATAGGACTGCGCCTGAAATCAAACAGAATTCGCAAAAATAACGATTTAAGATATTGAAAATATTGAATCTGATATTGTTCATCTTACGAAAGTATGTGAATAATAAGACAGAGGGGCGTATGAACAGCTAGTAGGGGCATCTGTAGTTGAACTTTAAATAACGGAAAAGAGAAACTTGGAGATGGAAAGCAAGCTATAAGAAATGTTGAAAACTGAAAAATATACCCATTAATGGACAAACTATGAACTAAGATATTGATAAACAACGAGAATTTCACGGAGAAAAAGGAGACCTTTTAGACATAATTCCGAATTTACACTTCTGTGTTTATGATTACTTACCGTTTATAGAAGCCATGGCTTTGACTAGTACGTTCTTTCCACTGTTCTTAGGTCCAACTAACAATATTTTATGGAAACCATGACAGACTTCGAGACATCTTTCCCACCAATATGCTCGAATATCAAAGTTGAATGGAAATGCAGGTCTGAGGGAAAATGTTGATTACATCGCTCACGCTTTTACACTGTTTCATTCTATCAGTTTGTATTTGTCCACGACGAGATGCCTCTGGTCCATAGGCTTGCTCTAGTTCATCTCTTTTATATACATATTAACTAAATCAGCTGACAGCACTCGTTCACGACTATGGCGTAGGTGTCAAAAATGGAATGGAACTACCTGACGTAGTTCCATTCCATTTTTGGTATGGTAACGTTGAACGAGACAACGTTACCATCAGTGGCATATATATGACAGAGATTACAAGTCCAAAAATTAAAAATGAGAAATGCGTTCTTTGAGAAGTATATGTGGTGTGGCTTTGAATGATAGATTGAGGAATGAAGTGATAAGAACGAATGAAAAAGAGGGATCTACTTCAAAAACGTCAGGTGCGCAGTACCTACTCGTAATCAGCGCACGTGCATGCTCGTCATGTTTGAATGTGAATGAGGCAAAAGTGGCATGTAGAGACAGTAGCGCTTGGAATTCTGTAGTTTCTGCCTACCCCCACAGGGAAAAGGCGTGAGTGTATGTATGTATGTTTAAAAGTCCAAAATCAGTTTAATATTTAACAACCTATTTTTGAACATAGATATAGATGATATAATGGATTTGCAGCGTTCATTTAAGGGTTTTTGAAACAGAAACATTAATAAAAAAAATCTCACAAAACTTTAGCACGTAGTTCTTCTCCTCCAAAATTAGGATCTCCAATAAAGTCTTCTATTTTAGTTTTAGGGTACTCCACTATAAAACCTTTTTCTATCAGATTCTGTTGAATTAATTTAGGAATTATATCTATAACATTTGGTTTAACTTTAATTTGGGTAATTAGTAGAATTAGTACCAGTTAGCATCTACGTAAATACCTATCTACAATATGATATTTACAATCATATTATTTCTAGAGTTGAAAAAATCTTTTTATTAACTCAATTATAGTTTTTCTGCCTCAATTCTTGTTAAATTTACCTCAGTAATCTCTGATACGCGTTTGCTAAAATTCGCTTTCAATATCATCTTTCCCTTTTTAACTTTGTCAGGTTTTGTTAAATTTACAGGCATGACTTCTTCGTTGTTGGCATAGTCTTCTTTTAATGCTTGCTTTAGTTGAGAAAGTTCAGTCCTTTGAAATTTATTCTTAATTATTATTAAGCGAAATGAGTTAGGTATCGAAAAAGTTAAAATAAACAACTCTAAATTATTAAATATTCTTAAATGATTTATAGGCATAATATACTATCACGCCTGTCGTCCCTAGAAGATTATGTAGAAGTGTAATATTGTACACCAATTTTTAGGGGGCAGCCCATTTACAGGCACCAGAAATAATATTAAAAGTATCCTATAACACTAGATGGAGACTTCACTAAGGTTCTTACCGCATATGTTCATCTACTTCAGGCAAAAGTTCAAATTTTGTCTCCTTTATAGCATCTTCTACATTGACTTCATTAATGTATTTTTCTTTTACATCTTTAGTTGGCCATTCATCATAAATATCCCAAGATTTATGATAGTTATTTATAACCTTAAAAGAATAATTATGGTGTTGAGAAATAAACTATCACAAGATATTTATTACATTTTACTCTAGATTCTGATTGTGTTGTGAAACTGTATTGCCCAACTTATCTTCACTATCCTTACCTTTTGAAGATGATCAGTGTATTTTGAATGTGAGTAATTGTATCCAGGATGCATAGTGGGATTTTTCATCATCTTTTGGCGTAATAAAGCTTCAGCCTTTTCTTTCATTTGCTCTTCTTTTTTTAACATCTTTTCTTGATTTTTAGCTTGCATTTTATCAAATTTTAACTATAAAAAATAAGGAGAGTTGGTATATGATTTTTTTAAGTGTCTAAAGCCAGGATATTATTTAAGAATAGATTAAGCAACCCAACTTTAACTTATCAAAATACCTCGTCTTTGGAAAAGTTGTGGAACAATAATATATTCGTAATAGATCGTGTTCGGATGGTTACCTTTTATGGCCGTCAATAAGATTATTATAGTTAAGATTTAAAACAAACATAAATCGATTAAATTTGTCGTACAAAGCCGAGCCAAGCAAGTTTTTGAAAGCAGTGAGAAATATTGTTTGTATGATTATTATCCTTACATCTTGGGGACTCTTCTTTTCATTTGCTTTTTTCTGTAGTATAAGAGCATTATTTTCTTCCTGCCATTCGTAGGGGGTGGGAACTTCACCTCTAAAGATTGCAGCTGATCCTTCTTTAGGTATGTCGTGGAAAAATTTTACGGACTCAAACCTTGAATTAATAGGAAGATTATTGTTGGAAAACCTTATTGAAGACATCTTTCTTTCTTTCTTTCGTTCTTTCTTTCTTTCGTTCTTTCTTTCTTTCTTTCTAGTACAATGATCGAATAACCTATACCAGGGGTCGGAAACCTGCCACGTGAGCCACATGCGGCTTTTTGAGTGCGAAGTTGCGGCTCTTTAGTTCCATACGCAAATATTATTTGTTTGATCGAAAAAAAATGCATTTAAAAATCTTTGTTCAAGTACTATTAACTACAAAGCAAGAAAAAATCATTGGGGCTCTTTAAAATATTTTAAATTTTGTAAATTATAATTTTTGACTCTTCCGAGTCGTATAGCCTACTCCGTCTCAAATGACAGGAGACCTGCCAGCAGTAAGAGAGTAAATGACTTGATCTTGACGAACATCAAGATTATCATTAATTTATGGGAAAAACCATTACCATTCCATCAACCATTCCCTAATAGAGTCAGCACATTCTTCAATCAATTTGGCTTTTTTAAGTTCGAGGAATGTTTGTTTCAAATGTTTGAGTCGTGTCAGCCTTTCTATGTCATACGTTTCGTGTAATGTGGAGCGCTTTTGGAGCATCTAAATATTAAAGAAATACAATTAAACAGTTGTTATTTCACGCTTTTGATTTTCTTGTATATAAATATTCGTGCATGACGAGATGTATGTATGTGGACGAGGCAAAAGTGGTATGTAGGGACCGTAGCGCGTGGCATTCTGTAGTTTCTGCCTACCCCCATGGAAAAAAGGCGTGAGTGTATGTATGTATGTATAAATATTTGTATTTAATTATTTAGTAAAAGCTACCTCTTCAGCTTCTTTCCTTTGCTTGTCTTTATTTAAGTGTTTACAAATATTTAACCCCAACAATTCATCTCTTTTGCATGTAATAATTCGTTCTCTTTTTATTACAAAGTAAACTCTGCAGCAGAATGTTTAATTGTCAACGTTATTTTTAATTGAATTACTGGATTTTTATCTGTATTATCTTTTTCAGTTATATTTTTGATATTACCTGAATACGGCTTGTATGAGTTCGGAGCTTTTTTCTCTTAATTCATATCTTGCTTTCGGTTGCAAACGCCCTGTTAATTCTTTCTCCCAATTTTCTCTTTTCTGCTTTGTAGCTTTTATCGTTGATGTCACTTGTCTTTAGGATGCACATTTAAAATGTTTACTTCAGTTTAAGGTTTTGTTAATAGAATAGACTCTTTTAGGAATTAATTAAAATACACGTAATTAAATAAAATATAATATAGGGAACTCAAATATACCGGCAAAATGTGGGTCTAAATTACTACGGCTCTGCTTAACCTCTCAGGGAGATTAGGTGTGATGCTATGTTACTAAGATTTTTATGTTCTTTATGTTTATTACAATAATCAGCCCTAGATACGGATGTACCGCTTAAATTAAATAAGTAAAACAATGAAATAAGCATATTTAAAAAATACCTAGTTCTTTCATGAGCCAGTATCATATTCACATATTCTCTTGTTTTGCGCGTTTCTTCCGATATAACTTCGACTTTATTTTTCTCACCGTATAAATCTTTTATATCTATTTCTTCATCCCAAAAGTTATGTAAAACTTCACCTGGTTCTTCGGGTGCTTCAACTAAATTGAAATTAGGTTGAATTTCATTTTTTTAGAAACTACAGTTATATTTTTTTAACAAAAATCCTGCCACTTTTTAATATAATTTAAACAAAGCTATATTACTACCTATGTCATTCAAATGTTACGTCTGTAATTGCTTGTCACTCACCAATTTGTTCTAAAGCTTCTTTCTTTTCCTTCACTTTCGCCATTATATCTTCTAGTTGACTTTGTATGTTCTTCGGTCTTCCCTCGTCTTTTGGTATTGCTGCTATTTCAATATCCCTTATTGTGTGATGGACTTCTATCAAGCCACGTCCTATGAATTGGAACTCACTGCCTTCTAACTTTTCTAGTTCACGTTTTAATTCGAGTATTCTAAAATGTAAGTATTTTATTTCAATTGATGACTAATTAAATACATGACGCGGTTAATTATGTTGTCCTTAAATATTTTTATGATTTCTTTATCTAGAAATTTTAGATTATCGTGTTAATTCCAGGGTTTTGGGCCATATAAAAGATTTATTATGTGATGAATGTTTCAATGTTCATAAACTAATGGCAGGACTTACTCGTACTAACATATTATACATACCTTGAAACTACAGCCTTGACAATGTGGTCCATATACGCAGTCTTTTGTACTTGCAGGTTATGTTGTACACATTCTATTATTTCATTGTATATGAGCATGTATTGTCCCAGTATTGCAGACAGTCTGTAAACTGCTTGGGGCAATGTTGGGTCATGGACTTTCTTTTCCTAAATCATGCACATTTTACAAGTTATTACAGCCATGGTATAATCAGTTTCTAATGAAGAGTTTAGTTTAAATCAAAACGTAGATAAATTGAAAGGTTATTGAAATTTCGGAAAGCCCAAGAGATTCGAAAACTAAAATGAGATTGGTCAATTACATCTTCCATCAACTAGAGCAGGCGAGGAGACCTCCAGAATTGGAGACCGCACCGGTATCCATAGTGTAGGACCGGTTATTAGTCGTGTGGAGCTACTTAGTGGAGAGCTAACTGAACTGGGAGAGGCCTATATCTAGCAATGGCAATTACTGAGTTAAGAAAGGTTCTGTTCAGAATAATAATTAATAGACTTTATTAAGTAAGGTCTTCTGAATGATGAATGAAAACATAAAATTACCTGATAATACAAATCAATATCCACCAACTGTTTTAGACGCTGAAGTGCTTCCTTCCATTTATCAAAATAAAAGTCTCGAGACATTGTGAATTTTGAGAATTATTTTTTAAAATAAGCTATAAAATCGTCAATAAACTTAATGTATATTTGTAACCTACATATATTTTTAATACGAGTTGGTCATGAAAGGCTTATTCGAGATTTTTGAAATGATGCCTGAGATTGGTAGATATTTACTATTGATGGCAGATGTTTTTGTATAATAATATGACCAAAAAATTGTCCAATCTGCCTGCAACTATAGATGCTATAAAGGATACGAAACAGGGATTGAAACTGGATCAATGCACTGCGATAAAAACCACAAAAAATAGCATTATTTCCATTTTCGCGTTAGTATAAGAAATAAGTGTAAAAATAAAAATCTACCATAGGTAATAACATAATTCATAATGTGATTGATTGTCTTGACTCAAATATTTTTTTCCCAAGTCCATCTACATCCCCAAATTTTAAAAAACTCATACTGGAACCAGGCATAAACACCTGTAGACCAAACAAATATACCGTGTGTTGAAATTAAAGTATAATATAGACATATAACTTTGTCGCTAACCAGTAACCGTGACGTATTAAAGCCTCCCCTCTCCCTCCACTGGCCTTTGAAAGAGCAAACGATACCATTACACCTTATCGCCACTCCGGAAAACTTACATCATATTCAATGCAGGAAATAAGCGATCGCACTTGACGGGAACGTGCTTACTTATTGCTTCCTATTGTTGTTGAAAAACGACATAAACTGTAACGAACAACGATACAAAACTATTCTTAATGTTGCGTGTATAAGGTGGTGTTTTGAATGGGGGTAGTACTGTACTTAGTATGTTTTTGTGTTACAGTTTTATCATGTTTTTGGGCTCTCTCGCCGCAGTTTCCGGCTGTTCTGAACGCTCGGCCATCTTGTCAGAGGAAGTAGTAAAATCTTCCGCAGCGCCGTCTGTCGGCGGCTGGTGGAAACGGTGTGTTTTTTTGTTGGGACACTTTTTGTTGTCGTTGTTGGGCCTTTGGTATTGTGGATGAGGTTGTATTCCACCCTTTAATGTTGTTAATGATCTTTGTGAAGGGGTCGTTCCGTGTTACGGCTGGGTTTGTGGCTAAGTTTGTTTAAAAAGGTTTTATACTTTTTGGAAACGTTATCCTGTAAATTTGTATGATGGATAACTACAGAGTAACATCCATGACTCAAGTATAAATGTTCCGAATAATTGTGGGGTGAGTATGGTCCCACAAATCTTCGCTAAATTCGGTGGTCAAATTCTCACATAAACAAATGACAAGTCTCCGGCAGACAGACAGCAAACACGAACATAGAAACTTCTTTAAACAAAATAAACATTTTCAGCTCAAAAGTTACAGAGTATTCTCAGTAGGCCTGCCACGTATCGACGCTGTCGTCATATTTTTCGGCAATATCGCATTATTAGCTCCCTGGAGACCACTACCAGTATTCGATACCCTGACGCTTGGCTCTTAACGTGTCAACTCGCGTGGCATCCTTTATAAAACTCACACACATTTATTGAGGCTGTTGAATTTAAAAAAAGGCAGTAGTGCATGGAGTCGAAAATTCTAAGATAGATGTTGTATATAAGGGTAAAAATCGACTACAGCATTTTCTGAAACATGTATTTATAATATAATGTTATTAGAAATAGTTTTTATGTTTAACGTTGCATTGTTCGGTTTGTGGACAAACCACCGATGACGAGTGACCACCGAGAAATGTGACATAAGATTTTTGATCGCTTTCAATTATTAGACATTAGATAATTAGTAGGCTTCAGTCTTTGTTACAACAATATAATATCTGTCTTTACTGGCCTTAACAATTCTTGAGAAACTGACGCTCTATCCTCATATGAGTTGAAAGAAATACCAACTACAGAACGTTTTACCATTTCAGCATAGTTCCTTTATTCTCTGTCCAACTATGTTCCCTAGCCTTCCAGTCTTCCTAGGCTAAGTATTGTCTTCCGATGAATCTGTCATCAAACTCCGACAGTCCGATTTCTTACTTTTCCAAAAGCATTAGAGAATGCCATCAAACTTTTACAGCTTTTTAAGGTACAGACTACCAAGAATATCAAATGAATCAAATGAATATCATAAAACAGGTTGTATATATCTACCTATAATAACATGAAAGACATACGCCGTATGAATTATTAAATATTAAATTATTCTAAGTAATAACTTCATCATGTTTTGATCATTATTCACACTTTCAATGTTTTATATTTCTCAGCGACATCAAAGCCAACATCATCCTAATATTCTTTAGGTAAACTTTGACATATCGAATACTTTTAACAGAAAACAATATGTCAAAGGCTGTAACAAATTCAAATCAAATTCAATCATAAATATAATATCGTCTTCAATATTCTTTTTGACATCAAAATGTCACTTAAATTTACTGACAACAAGAAGTTATTTGACTTTAATATTCGATGTAATACAGGTGAAAATAGCGTGTTTTATAGTTTTACAAACGCATTTTCAAGTTGGTTTTTGTATAAATATATCACTTCATCACGCGTCTGTTCTTTTAGAGTGTTTGATGTATAAAATAGTTTTCTTTCTATCATGTTTCCTATGAAGGGTATCGAATTCTTATGTGGCGTTTTAAGGGGTGAGTCGACTACTCCATTACAGTGTCAGTTACAGGATCCCACGGGGTACAAGCATGAATTTAATTTTCATAGAAGTACATTTTATGGCGGCAGTTTCAGAAGACGCGTATACAAGGTATTTTGAAAACTTGATAATTATTATCCCTGTAACTTGACGAAAGTGCAATATACTTAAAGGTCTTTGAAGAAATCTTTTGATAAAATACCGTAAGGCTTAATTCTATGTCTAATAAAAAAACGTGGGGCGTATTTAAAGTTTCTGAAACTGGCGGTTCAAAATAAATTTGTAATTATCAAACTCGAAAAGTTCCTGGGAAGATATTATTTTTATGTTTTTCATTGTCGCGTTCTTTCGAAAATTGTGGGTCGCTTTTGGAAAGCGGCGGTGTATTCCACAAAACTATCGAAGAGGTACCTACTGAAGATTGGATAGACTTCCTTAAAACAATAGTTCCAAAGAATGCAAAAATGTGTATAACGTATGTGTAGTTTTTTAGATAGCAGGGATAGACGTATGAGGAAAGCGAAGGAGTGTTATGGCGCAGTTAGGGGGGGGGGGGCAAGGGTTTGACCAGCAGTGGACTGCGATAGATTGAGTTAATTGATTTATTTGTAGTCTCTTGTTGTCACTTTTTGTCGCTGGCAGCACCTAGCTACGAAAATATGAATGTTATTGAATATATTAAAAATACTACCGAATAGTTCCACTTACGCGTATATTAGACATTGAAACAACATTACTATTTATCGCGGTATATTGATGTAGTTCTTATCCCGGCGTTCCAGATCCTATTCATCATTTACGGTAACAGATAGAATGAAATAAAAACAATATCACTCCATCTGTCTTTTCACAATTTGGAAATATCCAGAAGCCTGCAATAACAGTCATAACAGCAGTTATAATAATAGATGTATACCTACAACTGTGTGTCATAGAATAACAACGTAATTTAGGTAATGTAGGCGACAATTTATTGGCGACGCAAACAAGTTGCAAATTGGTCCGCTGGAACGACGTTTTCGCTAAATACCTATAAAAATGTCCTTTTGCCGTGAAATATTGTAACTAGCTGTATGGCCCAAGGTGAAGGCGATAGAGGAAAAAAGTAAATGGTGAACTATGAAGAAGAAAAAGAAAATAGGATTGAATGTAGGCAATCAAGCAGCAATGTTAAAGACGGACTGTTAATTCATAGGACATTTTTATTGTCTATTGGATTGTATATGTAGTGAAATGTACGGTGAAATATGTAAAATACTATGAAGGAATGTGCATGCCTCTGAACTTTAAACACTTGGAAATAGAATAGCTAAGTGATTTATACTGCAGATTACAGCTATAGTATTAGGCTCGTCTCATGTTGGGCACATTGAGTGAATAGTTTAAAGAAATAACTACACTATTCAGACTTTTTATTTAAATTTTCTTTTACAGTAATTCCTAAGATGTAAAATTTCAGTCTTTAAAACGTGGTTCAAATAGTTCAAAAGCTATTTGAAAGCTTTGAACAAAACTGTTTCAAAACTGCTTCTGCGCGGTGTTTGGACCACTGAAAAAGAACTCTAAATTGTAGTACTCCGCCTGTCGGGATGGCTCATTTCGGCTGGTTGTAGCAAAGATACTTTATCGCTGAAATGTAAATTATCTCCCTCTTATCTGTTTTATTAGCTGCGAACTGCGAACAACCGCCGCGACGTTCTGCCTTCTCCTAAGTCATATTTGTTTATCTCTGTGACTTTCAGTAATGGCTGTGAACGAAATTGAATTTTATGATAACATGGACTAAGAGTATATTAGTTGGGAGCTTGAACTTCTTGGAATAACCATTATCGATACAAACGCACAAAGGAAACATCCAATCTATCTATCAGTTCTATCTGTCACCAGGACGCGTCGAAACGTCTTTTCGAATGAATGAATAACCCTTGATTCTCCGTTTTTCTACCTCCACTCCATACATCTTATCGTAGGAATGGCGAGATTGGGGATCTGTCACTGTAATTGTAACAGTAACATAAACCACTAACGCACCACCCTCACTAAAACTGTGAACAATCAACTAAATAATCCATCCCCTACACCAAACCCCGAAAGCGTATCAATCATCGTACATCACTTCCAGAGTCCGCAAACCGTTGGCTAATCTCCTCTCCTGCTCGGCGCCCATATATCAGAGCAGGACGACGTTTTTACGATCTCTTAATCAAGAAATATACGATTGCGCGTGATTAAGAGCGTTGGCTTGGCATTGCTAATGCTGTGTGCTATGATGTATCGGTACAGGGTATGATTATGGCGGTTCTACTCCTTACTAAGCGGAGTTTAAGTGTCTTTGGAAAGAGGAAAATCGTATTTCACTGTGAGACAAAAATATTTGACGCAGACCTGGAAGCAAATGAAATAAGAGTAAACTCAAACGTTATCGCGATGAAGTCTTGGCATTCTTGCTTTCTTTTTCACAGTATAAAAGTAACACATCTCCCGCTAACAAGTATTTGTCGTGAAGGTGATTCCACTGTGACGGATCGCAAGCCCCGCCCGACATATTTCAGCAGCGAACTGCCACCGTCCTCTCCACTGCCGTCGGCAAGATTTACGACCATCAGTGACGGAAAAAATGTGGACTCTCTAAAGATTTCACTGGTTTTTATTCGTTCCATATATTTTGAGAGAAATGACGCGTTGTAAGCTCGATGACTTGCGATTTATCCACTAGATTTCCTGGTAGTTTTTTTATTAAAGCTTTGTGATGAAGATTGGTTCAATTCTGAGCCTGAAGCCTTGGATTTTATACTTGGCATGCTATCATCCCAATATCCTGGAAGGGTTAGATAGAAGTATATTGAGGTATATCCTTAATTCAATTAGGTACTTAGGATCTATATAATAAGATGCGATCTTATTACCATTTATCGACACATATTAAGACTACTTAGTATTCTATAAAATCCAATACGCCTGGAAATTGAAATTAGAATTTCAAGCTTAGAAGTTGTTGTTGTTGAACTTGCGACTGAAGTAATAAACATAAAAAAATTACTAGACTATGATGCTTTTTGTATTGTAAATGTCAATTTATATTATTTACTTGTAGCTTCATAACTGGGCGCCCCTATTCATAATTTGCTCATAGGTCTTCTTAAGATGGCTTTTTAGTTTCTAGAGTATTAAAAATATACGTCTTTTTGTCCCAAGTTAATACCACTTTAAGAAAGAATTTGTCTTGTAAACGATAAGAAAAGTAAATAAGAAAAAAGTAATTAAAATACTTTTTTATTGCGAAAAACTTTTACGGTCGTACTTTTTTATTATGACAAATGTCCACAATTTTGCTGTACTTTAGTCTGTAATAGGTTGTAATAAAATTAATGGCACGTTTTTCACCTTGAATTTAATTACTAACCGAGGTTTTGTTATGAGTCTGGTAACCAGACTTTCATTATGTTGATGTAATAATTAATTAAAATACGATAACTCCAGATAGATATCGAGTTTAAGCTGTTTTATTTGGGTTGTATGAGAGGGATAGTGCTATATAACATGTATAGCGCCATCCCTCTCTTACACCATAATTAACACTGCTTAAACATGTAATGATCATAGGGATAGTCTTCGAGGGACTGAAGTCTATATATTCTATTCTGTCTAGGAGGTATAATAGGAGAGCATATGATAACGTTCCATTGGCGAACTCAAATATCGGTTCCTCATGTACAAGACAAGGCCACTGTGTGGCACTCCTACTGACTAACTGACTAACAAGTCAGTTAGTCAGTAGGAGTTCGATGTAATCCTCCGATTTCGGACGGGGTCGGAAAAAAAATAATGAAGTGTTTGTCACAGTATAGCGCTGCTGCAGAGAGCTTAAAGAAAAAGCCCAATAATTCTTTGTTCGACTTAGGGATAGATGCCAAATTTTTATACCAAGGAGTCGCAAAAGAGACCACGAGGAAGGAATAGCCAACAAAGGACTTGAGGAGACTCTTAATCTAGATAATAACCAGTTTAGTAAACTACAGATGCTGTTTATTTATTAAGAGTATTTCTGCTGTTTCTTCCTTCAGACCTTCAGAAAATAAAAATATGCTAAAAAACCCAAGGCCCATTTTCCTTTTAAAATTATCATCACCCCATTAACTGCGAACCGTCTCGCCCAACAAGGGCTGTCACACAAGAATTGCTAGTATAAATAAAAATAAGTTTTCAGTATAAAAACAAGGGTGTACGCGATGTGTCAGCGGGCTGGCCGTATATTATGAAGGAAGTTGTTCATCGCACTATAAATCAGACGGACGCCTCCGAGGATACGCGGGCACAGGATTGGGGGACACAGGGAATTTATGGGAACTTATGGAACTGGTAGAGATATTCGGTAGAATAGTGGTGGAAAATGGACCTACTTATATGAAATTATCTAATGCATTAATTTTTCATCAAAATTTTCCTCACTAACCTTAAATTGATTAAATGGATCAAAGAAAAAGTCTATTCTACTGCTGAGCACGTGTGTATTCTAATAACCACTATGATATGAGAAGACACATATATGCGTGTGATATCAATCAATCAATCAGATAGGCAGATATCACACGCCATTAAAAAAATTCTAACACATTCAGGCTTCATTTGTCTTTTACTTATTCAGACTATTACTATTTTGCACTACTCAGAGCAGCTGAGAGTAATTTTTTGATATGTGGAAAAGAAAACAACTGCAAAACTGACTGCTTTTAATTATAATAGTAACGAAGAATCTGTTTTACTACTTCTGTACTTTTATTAGTCTTAGTAGGCTAACAAGCAAGATAGCTCTCAAGTATTATAACAACCTTTAATTAAAAAGAATATTTATTTCGATAAAAAAGTTTGTGGTTGAAGAGTATGATTTAGTTAAAATTTTCAAGAATCTTTGTCACGCCGAAGCCAGCATCCTCATCCAACAGGCTACAGGCTCACAAATCAAAACACGAAAAAACCTTTCTAAATATTAAATCGCATACATTATTTAGGTTCCTCGCACATTGTGCCGAGTTGCCCGCTCGGGTGATATATTGCTGGGAGGGCCTCTAGGAATCACACGCTGACAAATTCATTCTCCACTTGACACCTTGCTCTGTATATTTTCACCCCCACTTGTGGGGGGATTGTCGTGCTAATCTCCGTAACAGCATGAATTTTTCATGCGTAATGTGCGTCTCAGCTTTTTGTGACGTATCGTAGTTTGGCGCGCCTTTTTTAGGGTTTTATGTAACGGTAAAGTTTTGGTTTACATGTCCGTTTTATTGTTTTCACATGCGTGAAATTTTATCAGGTAGATAGAATCGATATAAATGTCATAGTATAAAACATACGTATCTAGTTGCAGACAAAATTTGGGGCAGATCTTTTTAATAAGACATGTAAACTTAAAGTAAACATATGTCTTTGAAATAACCAGTGATATTCTACGAATCTGTAAGTCATATATAAAAATATAATAAATTGTCACTTATTCCGATAAAATTTATAATACACTTAATGTTATGAAATGAAGGCTAAGAGCTGGTTGCAACTACATAATATAATTGAAGTATAGCCTACAGACGAAGCAATAGAAATAAATAATTAATTTGATAACCATTCAGCTATCAAAGCTTTCCTCAATACTTAGAAGAACCATATTATCAGTTCACAGAATGAACTATAATAAAAAATAGAACAGTATTTCAGCGACACAAGTTTCTTTATCATTCGTTCTCGGTCTTTATCATTCGCCCCCGGTCTTTATGATCGCATAAATTCACTTTTATCTTTATGAATATTCAGTCGCACTGTTAACTGCGACGATTCTTTTGTTGTTTTTTTGCTTTTTGTTAGTTGTTTTTAAAATATTGTTGTTTTTTTTGGGGCGAATAGGTCGAAGGTGTCAACTTTATTCCCAAGTGTATGCATTGTAGTCCGATGTTTCTTTAATATTTAGGTTGGTGGGATTGACAGTGCTTTCAAAGTTACGTTAAATAGTAATTAACAGCTTGATGCACTTAATACTTTGTTATTTCAGAAATAATGATCGATGATAGGTTTTATTTTTCATGGAACCCGAAATACATGGCCAAGATGACATGACAACAACAACCAATAGTATGAAATACATAGGGGCTGACTGTAGGTTTTCCTTAAGTAGTAGTTACCTACTTTAGTTATTGTTCATGTACGCTTATTAGTCAGTTTTGTTATCAACTCACTGAATATCTATTTTTTATCTTTAGCTAACATAGCCTCTCACTGCCACAGAAGAAAAACGAATCTGTCATTTGTCCTGTAAAATCCGTTAAGCTAAGTAATGCGATTAAATTTTTTAAAGCGACTTTTTATAATATAAACAACCTTTATTATTCCGTTACATTTTAAAACGAAAAACCTTAAGCATGACTCCACAACTTAATCCAAACAGCGTTCAAACTTCGAACATCGAAAAAAGAAGTTCAACCACGAAAAAAAAACTCGCTAAAATCACGCAAAGGAAAACTTTAGTGGGCATTAACAAGCCAAAGTCTATGTTGGAGTAATCCTCGTTCCAACCCGGTTGATGTATGGCCGACCCCCGCCCCTCGCCCCCCGACCTAACCCCATAACTCACCCTGAAAAGTAACCTCTGCGAGTGTTTTATTACCTGATGAAATGGCCCGCCTGTGAGAACTGTGGCCTTTGTGAATTGGACAGTTTTGAACTGGGCCTCGATAGTTTTAATAGTTATAAAGGTCTGTTGAACTTTGTACCATCAGTTTAAAGCTTCTACTTATAGATAATTTTCATTTTGATGAAAATATTTTTATTACTAATATTCGTATAGGCTATAAGGCTATTAGGACCCAGTGTATACCCCCATATTGGGGAGATAAACATCCAGCTGTGGACGTTTAAGGGTTGATATAATGGATGATTTGTATAAATAATATTTTTTTTACTGACCTACTTAAAGTGTGGAAAAAAGAAGCTTCATAGGTACCCATCTGTTAGATAGTAAGTCATTATACACAATATAATTTGTATAAAAAACGGCTCCGGATTCAAGTTATAAAGTTTATTTTATATCTGCAAGCAGTCATTTCAATGATGACGCCTGTTAAATTTCACTTAGCAATATATTTAACGCCTACTAAAAACAACGAGCAATAACTTGACGTTTATCGCGTTGCTATTACTTTCAAGGCGACTTTATTTTTATTATAATGTTCGTTGGGTACACTTAAAGTAGCTTTGCGGGATTTATTTAATCACGCTGCGTTTAAAATTAATGGTTTTACTTTTATAAAATTATGTTTCATGCAATTCAAGCCTTATTTTAAGAACAAATAAACTTAAAACACTAGCTAGCTTTTAAAGGAGTTAAAGCAACTAGACTTATATAGCATATTCACGAAATTATTCGCTTTTCAACAATGAGTAATTCATCATCATCATGGTTGATGATGATGAATTACTAATTTTCAAAAAATGTTGTAGTAATCCTTTGAGAATTTCTCGTTTGAGAGAGATTAGGTCATAATCCATCACTAGACTACTACGGATTGGTAGACTTCACCTACCGTCGAGAGAATCTCTCAGGCATGTCTACACAATGTTTATTTTCACCGTTTGAGTATGTGACAAATACGCACGTAGAGCTGTGGTAGCCTAGCCGTGTGACCAGTGGACTGAGACGTCAAAGGTCTCGAGTTCGAACAATAGGCATGCACGACTGACTTTTTGGAAGTTATGTGCGTATTTATCACAGCTCAAACGGTGAAGGAAAACATCGTGAGGAAACCTGCATGCTTAAGAGATTTGTCTTGATGGCATGTGAAGTCTGCCAACCCGCAGTAGGCTAGCGTGGTAGACTATAGCCTAATCCCTCTCAAATGAGAGGAGACCCGTGCCCAGCAGTGGGACGTTAATGGGTTGATGATGAAACGCACGTAACTGCCGTGTGTGTGTGTCAGTCAGTGATGTGTGCGTTGGCATGAAACTCAGGGTTTTTGACTTTACATTCCACAGTTTATACCACTAGGCTTTCAGCTTGAGTAATTATCTACTTAAAGTTATTTTCCAATTTCATGTACGCCACCAATTAAAAATAAATAATTAATTAAGGCATTCCATGAAAAACACTGTCACCTTTGATTAGCCTTAATTAAGACATAATAACGGAAAATTGTCCATAATTATCTTGGCTTGGTAATTACTGGTTTCAAAGAGAATACGCGTATGACTGTGAAAGTGAAAATGTATTTAATTGGGTCCCTATGATAAATAATTGATACAAAATTATCCTCGAAGTGAATTAAAAGAAAGTATACCTAATGAACAGTTACTTAAAATTCTATTTCGGTAAAATAATTAAATATCAGTGACAAGTTTGAAGAATTTGGATATAAGCCAAATGTTTTAATATAATTTAATATGATTTAGTATACCTAGTAGGTACTACAGAAAAAGCTAAAGGAATTAATGTGACATTTATTTTTATCAATTTTACACAGCGCCATCTAGTGTCGAATTAATCAACGAGGCTTGTGTTACGTATACGTGATGTTTGATACACTTCTTCGTTTTTTTAATAAATTCATAGATATTATTCAAAATTCAAAACATTTATTTCAAGTATAACAGGTGCTTTTGAATTATCCAACTAGTTGCACGGTTCCAAAAAGTAGGTCTATGGAGAAGAACCGGCAAGAAACTCCATAGATACTCTTTTAAAAAAATACTAATTACAATATAGGAAGAGAATATTATATTCATACTCGGACTGAGACTGAGTTACAAAATATTCATACTCTGCTCTTATCAAGATTCGAACCCAGGTATGTTCACTACAGCAATTCGTCAGGTTGATGAGAGTAGTAAAAAATATAAAGATAGTTTTGATGAAGATTTTTTTATGAAAAAATCTTAAGATATTTCACCTCGTGTATAGCAAACACGAAGTCGATACTACAAAGAATAATTTGTAGTGATAATTTGACGGTAGTTAACTACAAAAGGAATCGGTATGTATTCAAATAATTATGGTACCTTTGACGACTTTGTCATGTTAGTAATTGTATTTTAATGGTAGACTTACTGATTACTTTAATTATATACTAGCTATGATATGGAGTGGTTGGTACCTTTCATATAGGTATTTCAATTGTTTTTATTCTTAGAGCTGTGGAAGCCTAGTGGTGTGACCAGTGGACTGACATGTCAAAGGTCTCGACCACGCACCACTGACTTTTCGAAACAGTTAAAAGTCCAAACATTGTTTATAGTATGTGAGCCTGACGATTTAGGTTAAAGTCTGAGATGGCCTTTTGAAGAAAGCACCAATGTAGCTTTGAGTTGACCTGTCCATACTGACAGCACGCTTACCTCAACCATTATTGAGGGTGCACAACGACCCGACGCACGTCAATACAAGATCAGTGGGATATTTGTGTAGGTCAATTCAAAATCCCAAAGCCGCTGTATATAACTGGCGTATTAAATCCGCAATATTTTTATCTCAATATCTAATCGCGTAAATGTGCGAAAACTATATATTGGTTTGTTTATTTATTAAACCAATTAACTAGATTGAAAAAAAACAATATGACCCTATCTTAATGTTGCATTGTATTAATAGTATATTTGTAGATATGTATTCCTACACTAGCCGTACAGTCTCCGAATAAAATAAACATTAAATCTAATAAATGTCGTATTTAGTAAAGCTACACAATATTCTGTCTCATTTCTTTATATACTAAATGATATAAAAACAAAAGAGACAAAAGATAATACAGTTTACGCATTGGTGAAAGGGGAAAATATACTATAAAAAATCCAGTCGTCGCTTAGTGATGCAGAACAAACGAATTTAACGTAATGGATAATGGTAAATAATGGTAATCCAAACTAATCCGAACCAGATATATATGTATTAGTAACAAAACGAAATGTCAGTCTGTCTGTCTGCATACAGACAGTAAATTATCAAAAATAATGTGTAAAATGTTTCTAAAAAGCGGTAAACTTATGGACACTAGGAATAACAGAGGGTATTAAACGAGAGTAATAATTGGAGCGAATTGAAAGAATTATTTATCACATGCTCAAACGGCTCACACAACGTGAGGAAACCTGCATGCTTGAGAGATTTTATCGATGGCATGAGCAGTCCGCCAACCCGCAGTAGGCTAGCGTGGTGGACTATAGGCTAATCCTTCTAAAATGAGAGGAGACCTGTGCCCAGCAGTGGGACAATAATGGGTTGATGGTGATGAATAATTGGAGCATAATATTTGACAAGATTTGACAGTGCTTTGTTACTCTGTTAAAAAACTTAGCAGCAGATTACCTATTGAACAAATGTCTTGATTTTCATGTAAGGTCGTAATATAAGGTCAGTTCAAATTCAATTCCAAGGCACGTAACCCAGACTTTTCGTGTGTGTGATTATTATATAGTCGAGTCGTCATGAGAGATTTTCTAGATGGCGTGTGAAGTCTACCAACCCGAACTAGGTAGACTGTGGTGGACTGCTGTTGAAAATGAGAGAAAAATCTGTGAAAAACACAATATCCTTTAAATATTGAAATAAAACTACTTTTTACGGATTTTATCGCGGCATATTGATAATATTTTAAACCGACGTTTCGGGTCCTTCGGTCGTGCAGCTCGTGCAGCAGACACAGTGAGCTCGTTCTGTGTAAATCGTCAATAATAATTAAAAATGTAAGGTAGCTGTTAGTAATTATAACTTCAAGACGACCAACATCTCAGTCTGCCCGTGACCATGGATGCTGTAAAGGATCCGAAACGTCGGGTTAAAATAATATCAATATAGGTACCGCGATAAAATCCGGAAAGTAGTTTTATTTCAAGCAGGGCTTATCCTTTGCAGAATATTAGCCGGACAACCTCTTAGCATGCCCCTTTTTTGTAAAGCGTCTTGCTTTCTATCGAATTATACCAAATGATCATGGATACCACATGAATACAATGCATCGTCCAATTATACCAATTTGGTATCAAAAGATACAATCTGGCAACCCTGTTTCAATGTCTAATATTTGCGTAAGTGTAAGAAATCAATAAATCCTTTAAATATTATTTCTTTCAAACAAATATTTCAAGCAAGCATAGTCAGAAGTCAAACCTAATTTGAAATAAATGGTAATTATACATAATTTATAGCTAATATATACCATCAGTATAGAAGTCTGTCAGTTAAGATGGATGTGGTCTTGTGGTGGTATTACCATATAGTTTGTGGTGCTTTGCATGCGAGACTGTTCTTAATTGGTACTTGATGGTATGTTGTTTGCAAGGCTGGTTTTGGCGTGTTTTTGTGGTGCACATACATACATTCACGATCGTTTGATGGGTCTTATGTGGAATACCAAAGTGCTACTTATTGTTATGGTGTTAAGGAATGGTTGTGTCAAAGTTTCTCATATTGGTACATATATAATAAACATTGTAAACGAAGTCAATTATTTTGTAACGTTACAAAATAATTGACTTCGTCAATACATACTATCTATGGAATTTTTCGCCGGCTCTTTTCGTTTTGATCTACTTTTTGATATTGCGCAATATTTTTGACAATTCGATATTGAAATAAAATATTCGACTTTAGTATTTTATACTCGATTTGAATTTCGGCTAAAAATATATTTTTACAAACTCAACAATGACTTTACAAGATTTTTCTATGGGTCGGTAGATTTAAACTGGAAACCACATTATTTTCGCCTTTCAAATACAAAAATAATGATAATAAAACACAAAAATAAAACAAACTCTTTAAGTTAACCTCTATATACACAACAAAAATAATACACAAATAAAGTCTTTGTCAGAAATCAATTTCACGCTTCAACAACCAGATACGAACAGTTGATAACAAATTAGATTATAAACTTCATTCATTGCACATCACAATAGTTCTGTGGAGTAAGGATTTAAAATTCGTGTGGGGCTTTTAAAACAGCGGGGATGGTAGCGTAGCGTTGCCTGCCACGCCTGTCACAAACAAGCGTATTCGCGTAGCGCTACAATGTGTTTGCTACGGAAAGTAGTTTGTTTTTTTTCTGAAAGGTAAGCATAATAAAGTTAGTTGACATTAAATATTCCTGGACATTATGGCACACTGCGTCATCTAGTTCCGTGCTAAGCAACGAGGCTTGTGTTACGGATACTAGCTGGTTGATATACTACATATATATTTTTTTTTTGTAAATACATACATATTATAGATAGATACATCCATGACTCGGATACAAATGTTCATGCTCATCACACAAACATTTGTCCCTACCGGGATTCGAACCTTGGACCCATAGCACAGAAGGCAGTGTTAACTACCGCTGGACTAACTGGGCGTCAAACACACATTCAATAATAACTTAATCGTGTGATCTCCTCTGGCAAAATCTCCAAACTTCAACATCGCAGATAATAAATAGGTACATCAGTTGTTTGTCCGTAGATCCTACATCTCTATGGATCTTGATCCCCACACCTTCCTTAAAAACTGTCTTAACAATATATTATTTATAATAAATTTCTGTATAATCCCTCTTGAAATTCTTCTTTGTTGCTTGACCTGTCCGCTGTGTGGGTTTTCTTCAAACAGCTGTAACCGCTAATTCTATGGCCCCCTAATCTGTCTATTGTCAGTTGAGCGGTAAGTGGAGACCTGGTGCTATTGTACTCCGGTGTGATAACATCTTGGTACTTCAAACACGTTTGTATCAAAGGGCAGGAAACGTCGCATTACTTGTTATTTGGCGTTTGTGGTGTTCTATATTATTGTTCAATGGGACTCAAACTTGGAACTTCGGAACCAAAGGTATTAAAAGAAGCCTGGTTAGCATGAGGTCCTGGGTTTTACTTATATTTCCTGGTCAACCAACGTAGGATTTTTGTCACTTAAAACAAGCCGATTTGTTACAAAGACTTAGTACAGAACCAATCAAAAGATAAATGCGCTTTTACTAATGATTGAACATTTTATAATGATTTCAGATTTTAAAAACTTATTTTTTTCTGGTACTGTCTATAGATACTCAACTCTGTGCAACCAACTTCATAAATATAGAAGAAAGTTCTGTAAGTAAGCAAATTCTAGAAACCTGTCGGTTCCAAATTCATAGCTATTTAAAGAAATACCCAACAATTTCATCTTTACAAATATGTACAAGTACTGTTTTTAGTATAGGTACAATGTACCGATTTTAATAAAACTTCGCGCACTGTATTTTTATTTAGTCTAAGTTGCGATATAGGATAGTTTACATATACATATTATACATACATTTATAATCACATTTTTTCTTACTACAAACCAACGAGTACCTTAGCCATGGCAACGTGTCTAACATTGCTGGGTCTGTTAGTATAGTATATAGTATATATTATACCCACATAAAAACTCCTGCAGTTAAAGGGTTAGTAGGGAAAAAGGAAAAACGTAGCATGTGGGAACTGCATACACTTCACTGTTACATTTAGTCCTTGATGACTTAAAAGCCCTATAGAGTACGAGAATATAAGAGGCTTTCAAGTTTCTAACCGACTTCAACAAAAAGGACAAGTGGGTTCTCAATTGCTGTAGGTATATTTAATCTTATCTTTACTAATAGAGAACTGATTTTAATTATTTGTCTTACGTTGTGTTCAGTGTCGCTATAAGGTGACCCTATATTATTTTTTTAAACGGTTTTATTTAGCTTGCCCTGTTTATTTATTTATTTGGTTCAAATCTAGTAATTGAAATTTCACACGCCTAACGATTTTATTTCTTAACCGACTTCATTTGTCTGATCAATGCCCTAGATAGATAGGAAGAGTGGTGTGATGACTGGTAGGTACCTAAGACTAACCGAATTATTTTTTAAGCTTTTAGTATACTATTTTCAACAAAACCGTTTACCTTAAAACATTTTTTACCTATTTATTATTTGATATTTAACTGGTCTTACTAGGGTGTTGCCTGGTAGAGTACAGAAAGTCAAAGATAGAGTATTTAATTCATGTTAATATCCTTTACACAAAGCATATAGTAAAAATCTTTTGTGCAACCTCTTTAGTAACAAACCTGTGTTTTGTTGATTTTTGCCAGACGCGTTTTTTCTTCCACATTAAAAGATATTTTTTTAAACTGCTTTTAAAAGAACGTAATTTATTTTCGATTGATGGTCCTGTATTTTATTATTATTCTGTAATTTATTATTACATTTACCTACGTGATATTGATTTTGACATTTATTTTCATATAAATAAGTGCCTTTGTCCGGCTAATTTTTGTATTAGAGTTGTCTTAAATTATAATCTTACTATAAATTTTAATATATTGACTAAAATTATATTCGATAACCCCAATAAATGTTATACGTACCTACAATTGAAAAACACCACGATGATAACATAAAAAACAAAATACAAGTACCACATAATGATTGTGTAACCGAATTCTTTTCTAGCGCTCCTTTGCAAATATTGAACCCAACAGCGTTGTATAAACACAACACCCTATTTTCCAAAAGCGGATTAGGGGTGCCTCACAATGCCATGTATTGTCAAAGAAATCTTTTCGCCGTTGACGAGTGATAATTACACGGCTGAATGCCGCTTGACAAGCCGGTGACATGTACGCGAGTTTATTATTGTAACTCAGTTGACAACCTTGATTATACTCCCCTAAAATACTAAATACAAACCGTATTACCCAAACATAAAGTTGAGATTTCCGTGGAAATTGGTTTTAGGCACGCAAAGCTAGGGTTGTACAGACGTAAATACGCTTGTTTGGTTATCGGTACCGATCTTACCCGCAACTGATTTAATCGAGCTAATTTATAAACGTGATATTTTTTTTAATAACGCTTTTTTATTTTGTTTTGTTAACTTATTTTTATTTATAACATAAATTATAGAGTTATGAGATGCTATACTTAGATTTTTAAATTGTTGCTATATTTCTTTTTTTACAGTATTCGTTTTCCAAATATTTTTACCCTTCCATCTAGTGACAGGTCTTAGTTAAAAAATAAATAATATAATGTTTTGTGTTTAATCTGTACTTGCAACTGGTGCGTATGTAATAAAGTTACTTATTTTTTTGTTACCCCCATAGAAAAAGCGTGAGAGTAAGAAATCATTCTAACTTGAGCTTGAACACTATTTCAGACTTCAGAAGTTTTGAGAATAAAATCCTTTTTGCATATCTAGAAGGCTATCTCGTACAACGGTTTTTGCTTTACTACAGTTTCAATAGAAACTGTAGTACCAGTACAAAAAGGGTACCTGCGATCTGATTTTGAAATAGGTATAGGTACCCACTTTCTCTCGCCTTTTTTACTTAAATATTTATTAATCTCGGATGATCAGACAATGCTCGTCTTTTATATGTAACAGAAAAAAATAAAAACCATTGCACAAGTAGCCAGAAACCAGACAAAAAAATCATCCCTAATATGCCACCGGCTTATTAGAACCGGGAAAATCCTATTTGTAAACACGAAATCCGAACTTATCGGATCAAATGACCATCATGGGTTGTCCACCGGCTTATAACATAACCAATATTAAAAACAGAAAAAAACACGACTATGTACAGCTTTAAGATATAAGGTCGAAATTTGTGTAGCAGAAGAATGTGGAGGGTAAAATGTGAGTTGGTTTTTGGAAAAAATGCCATGTTAAGTAAGCTTTGATGAGTGACAATGAGAGAGTCGGGTGACATCATTCTGTATTGATACGGGGTGAGTACATAATAGGGTGTTTAGTAGCCAATATGGAGTATGCCTATTGTACAGGCAAATATGAGTTGGGTATTTTAGGCAGGCATGTCGAGTAGGCAATGCTATAGATATGCTATACTTAAGTTATTGCAGTTCACTGTTTTCAGAGCGTCAAAATTGTTTCATGAAAATGTTGTCCTATAGTATCATTTTCTTCTGTACCCGTGGGTACTATATAAAGATTTTCTTCGGTAACCGTGGGTGCATTAACTTTTAGCTGTAACTAGTGGGCGCCCAATGGTTATACGGATACGTCCATTATAAATATTAGCATTCTGCACTCCTTCTCCATATAAATTGTGAGAAATGTCATACTCTTGCGTCCGTGTAATTTATTTATTTATATTATTATTTTTGTTTGCGAATTGGATTTGTGATCGAGATGTATGAATGTGAACGAGGCAAAAGTGGCAGGGACCGTTAGTAGCGCGTGGCATTCTGTAGTTTCTGCTACCCCCACGGTAAAAAGGTGTGAGTTGGCATGTTAGTTTGCAAGCAGTTCCTTGGGCTTTTGACTTTCATAGCCCACAGTCACACCACTATATTATCGATGTCGATATGTCGATGTCATAATCAAATTTCGATACTCTAAGGATAAACTAGTTATTACAGTTTTTTAGTTACTGTTCTGTAATTTAAGTCAGAGCATAAATATGTATCGATCAGCGTAGTTATAACTTAGTCACACACAAGCCCCTCCTAAACCTATTAATTTGCTATCATCATAACATTTAACTAACATAATTTCTCGTTCTTATCCTATTATACGTTTTCTGGTGTAGTTTTAACATGAAAAAGGTAGCGTTAATCATATTTATTAGAGTCACGCGATGTGTAAATCAACAGAAACAAACGACTTTCCGTGGTTGGTTTAAGCACTATTTTTTATTTTGTTTTATTTGAAAAATAACTTAATCTAAACTCGTAGCTAATGTCTAGCAAAGAACAATAAACTTTAAACCATATTTCTTTGTAATAACGACTACAATTAAAACAATTTAATGACGTGTGAAATATGAATTGAATGAATGTGGTTTCAATTGAATATTATCGACACGTTTCCTGTCCGACTATTGGGCACGGGTTTCCTCCCATTCAAGCAACATCAGGCTATCTTTCACTTAATAGGGGTTGGCAGACGTCATCCAGAAAACCTTTCAGGCAAACGGGTATCGTCACGATGTTTTTGTTCTTTAATTCTTTATTGTACACATAAATAAAACAGCACATAAATGTACAATATATTTAAAGTGTTGTGCACAAAGGCGAGCTTAATTCAAGATTGAATATTTTACAAAAAACTTGAGTGAGAAAGTTTTAAAAGAACAGGAAGGGTAAAAATTCAATGTCATCGTTTGAGAATGTGCTAAATATAACTTAGAAAATGTAGTGGCCTTTGAGCTTTGACTGCACAGTTTACTAGTTTTCATACATACATATACATACCATCACGCCTGTCGTCCCAGAAGGGTTAGGCAGAGGTGTACTAATGTACACCCACGTTTCGCCGGTATGTTTTAGGTCCCATGTAGTAGGGGGCGAGCCTATTACCATCAACCGGGCACGAATTCAAACTCCAAGCTACCACTGAGATTTCATAGAAAAACCCAATAACACTTTGCTCGACCTGGGAATCGAACCCAGGACCTCTTGCTCGGCAGTCGCACTGTACGACCACTCGACTAACGAGGCACAGTTACTAAGACTAAGAGGAATTACAGTGTCCTACGCTATATTTTATCTCTTTTGCAGTGTATTGGCGAACAGCCCTAAATGGACCAAACCTAAAATCGTCCAAATGTCACTCCTATTCCCTTTGTCCGTCCGTCGCAACACAAAGTAACCTTTTGAGTGTATGTCTGTTATTGGCAGCGTCATACTCAATTGAAATACTACACTTAAGTTTGAAGGCGTTACTTGGAACTTTATTACAGTTTTTCTTGAATAGAAATTTGAGTGTTGATTGAAGTGGGTGTGATGTGCAGAAGAATTGCTTTTGTGTGTTTTCCAGCAGATGTTGCGCAGTGTCTAAAGGATATAGTAAATCTAAACCGCAATATGATTATAGAGTGACGTTGCTATTGTTGACTGAGTTTTGGTAAAATTATCGTGTTTAAGGATAATGTGCTATTCCCAAATATTCCCGTTACAAATGTTTATTGGTTACACACAAATTACACTGAAATCGGTGATTCATATTCATTTAAATAAATAAATCTATAGCCTGATATTTTTCACAAAGTGGTATCCAGTTTCGAGGCAAGCACCGAGGTTTGTGTTACGGATGCTAGATGGTTAATAAAGTACATAGTTTTTTTTTCTAAATACGTATTCATTCGGGACGAATTCGAAATCCACACAGGCACACACAAACAACCAACAACTCAGATTGCTTGGTACTACATTTACTACAATGTCTAGTAATCGGAGCTATATATAAATATTATTTATTATAAAAATGCTAAACAAAACAAACCGCAAAGATGAATACAACCACTGATTGGCCTCGATCACTCAAAATAAAAAAATATTAAATTGTATAGAAATCCATCAAACATTATAACAAGCCGTTTTATGTTTCTAGGTACAAATTAGGAGCGTACCCAACGTTTAGCGGTGGTTGGCGTGTTATTTGGTCCCATTTTAATTACATTTAATGTACACCGTTTAGAAATAACAGTGGGTTGTTAGGCGACGGGAAAAAACGAGGAAATTATATGTTGTATTTAGGTTAGAGTGCAATGTTCCGTGGCGCCGATTTTGATGGATAGGAGCTGAGTAATAGTTATAAATCAAAATGTTTTGTTGTAATTTGGCACTTAAAAACATATATCAAATTGGGAATATTAGTAGACTCTTGCATCAATCGCTCGATGATTCATAAAAACTGTATTATAATAGGGTTCTAAGGCAGGACAGTAACCACTCACAGACAAAGGCAATAGGCGTATTAAACGGTGATGTGTCACTAAACTACGTTTTGTGTAGCCTGAAATGATTTGTTGTCTTGTATATAAACCACTATTGACTCTGTGTAATATGTCTGAGAGCTTTTCTCAGTAGCATATAAAGTACCATCAAATTAAAGTAAAGCAAGCCTTCGTGATAGACTGTAACGCATGAAGGTCAAGAGATATCTTTTATTATCAGCTCATTAATTAACCCACAAGTGGTCATGAGTCTCCAACTTTGATTCCAGATAATGTACAGGTTGGCAGATATCACATTCCGTTGGGGATATCTTTTTTATATACACATGCTTACGAAATTTTCCATTTACCAATTCAACTAGTGATATTGTATCATAATGGTACACCTATGTCATACCATAATTTGTGTAGAGACGTCTTCATTGTCTGTAAAGTGATAGTCTAATTTTAATTACTCATAACTGGACTATTACTGGACTATTTACATTCGACAGTTGACAGGATTCCGTACAGTGTGCGTAGGTTTGTAGGTATGTTGTCGCTACAAGTTTATACAAATTTATTTTAACACAAACATCTACAAGCCATCTAAAACACAATTTAAAATCAACCACCCTTCCTGCCACAACAGTTTGCACAATTGAAGCTAATTTGCAACGAAAACCAATCGATGTAGTGCTAGGGGCAATTCTTTGCAAGTCAAATAGGACGGTCGTTATAGTGGCGACTCTGTCGAGTGATTTTATGCTAATATCTCACGTTTATTATGCAAAATCGGGATGCTGTAGGGATGGGGTTGTGCTGTCGATAAATTCGGGTGTTAATATTATTATTATATCGATATAGTATCGCTAGAATTACTAATATTAATAGCATCTGGTTTTTGCTAAAAAATATTTTAAGTTTGACCAAACTATACACAGGTTTAGGCAGTGGAGTACGTAGTAAGTGGTAAGTAAGGTTTTGAGTCGAACTGTGTTATTTTGGTTTTCTATGAAAATTTCAGCAGCAGCTCGTATCTGGTTTGGATTCGTACCTATTGCCATTTCTTTACTACATGGGACCTAAAACAGACCAGAAATGTGGTTGTACAACTCTGCCTAACCTTTCGGGGACAACAATCGTGATAGCATGTATGTGTATATCTGGTTTTAAGACAGCGATGGGTGCGGCAACCGGAGTTGCAGACACCGGCAGCTCACCATATAGAGGAAAAATCCATTATTAAATTATTTCTGTACGAAACAAAAGGTGTGGATCAAAACTTTTGAGGAAAATTCTTTGGTACCTATAAATGTATCACCTTAGTTATTTTACCTTCGTAAAGTTAATGTTACCTTATAATTACCCATTGGTGTTGCCAGGTAATTGGCCTACAGCGAGAGTAATAAACTTGTTGTCTGTGGCTGTGTGACGTTGTCATACAACCATAATAATGATAGAAGAATGTACAATACATTAAAAAAACTTATGATTTAAATTAATTATGGTGGAATTTCCACCAGTCGTCGCCCACTTTGTATTATAAATACTTTGAATTTGATGTGGCAATCTTTGTTTTCTTGTTTATTTTTTATTTCTTAAACTTACGAAAATATTAGACTTCGAAATCAAGCCAGTTTTTACGTAGGTATGTACGGGGTCAAGAACCGTATACTAGGCTACTCCAGCTCTTCAGGCATTGCATATTATGGCATTATTATATCATATTAGGGCTCGCCCCGTATTACATGGAACCTAAAACATACCGGTGCAATATGCGTGTACATTAATACACTCACATATATGAGGACGAAAAGCGTGATATTACATTTTGGTGCCCGCTAGCAGCTACAACCGCTCCAAGTTCTATCAAATATTAGGTATCGATATCGATAATCTATCTCACTTTCCCATCCCTTTCTTCCCTCGCAGGCCGGTGCCGCGGTCGCCAATTTGCGTTTTAATTAAGTGTTCACATAACAGCTATGTTTTAGTTACAAATTGTTTTCTCCACCGAATCTGCAGTCTCTCTGTCCTACTAGTTAATTTATGTACTTTGCTATTTGAGTTTTAACTCGTCAATTGCGATTATTCTAATGAATACTGCAGACAGTGATTTATTCGAACAAGTGAACTTAAAAGAGTTGTGTAAAATTCGGTAAAATTTGGTAGATCAAATAGTAAGAAAAATATGTTGGAAATGATTCACTAACACTTGATAATACCCAGAAAAAAGCCATAACAATAAAACTATCTATAATTCTGAAATTTGTTACGAAATCTCGACCAAACTTATTGATAACACCGACACAGACATACAGCCAATGACATATTATTATAATCATTGCATACAGCGGATTTATTTATTTATTTGGATCTCCAACAGAAAATACTAAATGCTCGATTTGTCATATGAACCTCATCGGTTCATAAGTGCCCGGTCGGCATTGGTCGTAGATTTCGTGAACATTTTCGGCGTTTTAGGTATTCGGGGGCCGCCGGTCAAAGGGTTAAATGATTTAATTAGTGTAGCTGTTAGTAAGTATAACATAAATCCACCCAATACTTCGTTTTGTCCGAGATAATTGATGCTGCAAAGTATCCGAAATGTCAGGGTTAGGGCAATGTCAAGGTACCGCGGTAAAATCCATTAAAAAAGGAGTTTTATTTAAAAATGAACCGGTTTTACAAAGTCACAACAACAGGTGAATAAAATCTTCTTCAAAAACATTTCTTTACTTTTTGTATAATTTAATTGACGAGCTTAAATCAAATGTTACTTAGTTAAGAAATAATGTAAATTAAAAAGTAATAATGGATCTAATTAATGTCACACTGCTGGGCACGGGTCTCCTCTCATTTGAGAAGGATTAGGTTAAAGTCCACCACGGTAGCCTACAGCGGTTTGGCAGACTTCACACGCCATCGAGAAAACCTCTCAAGCATGCAGGTTTCCTCACACAAAAAAACACATAATATAAAGTAAATAAATGTATCGGAACATTTTGACACGGCGAAAGAACTGGACTAGAGCGAGCTGGGTTTGGGTTTAAAGAATCTTTATTTATTCAAAAGAACAGTGTTAAATTTTGTATTATTTTTGCATGTACCTATTATTTAATTTTAAGTAATTGCTGCGCCCTAACGGGGTTCATGTTTGATACTAAAGATGCCACGAATATTCGGCAACTATTCGAATAGCAAATCATGTAAAAAAAGATACTTACTTTACTCAAAATTATGTATTTATTTCCAAATTACAACATTTTAGTACTTAAAATTAATCAGTGGTAAGTTGTGATGGATAAAAACGAGCTATTCAGCATTTTTTGGTAGCAAACGATTGCGCTTTTCATCGTAAACGTTACCAGCCTCAGAAAATAACCTCTCACTATAAACGCTACTTCCAGACGAAGAAAGATAAACTTTTGCAAATTTCGAAAGGTTCGGGTATTGTTTTTCGTTTGCTGATCACCACTTGTAAGGATCAGCCTTCCGATCTAGGCGAACTGTTTTCAAATAAGAATCCAACTCGTTTGCCACAGCATTCTTCTTCACGTCCTCCTCATCATTAGCATTTCCCATATTATCTGTAGCGACTTCTTCAAAGCAGTTCCAGAAACTGTCGTGTATTTCAACAGTCCTATCATTTTAATTCAAGTTTCTTTTCTTACGCGCTGGATAAGAATCGTCATCGGTACTACATACACTTAGTTCATCACAACTTTTTTTAGAGTTTCTAGAAGAATATTTTGTCTTGCTCTTTCTGCTTGAACCAATCCTAGAAAACTCGTTTTAAATCGAGGATCCAGAAAAGTAGCAACCAGATATTTGTTTTATCATCGAAACTGAATCGCCTTTCTAACTCGGCCTGCAGTGAAGATCTCATCGTGACTAAATTAGGTTTAGGTTAAATTAAATTAGGTACTTTCTCAGCCGTCTCTGCTTTTCCCAGATATTTTAATAAAGTTACTGCATGTGGAATCACTTCAGAGATGAAACTTCCACTTCAGACTTGAAAAGTCAGAACTGGACCAAATTCAAAAGAGGACACACGTGAAGCACCTTCAAATAAAAGAAGAATTACTAAAATCGGTTCTCACAGTAGATAATTCTGAGGTAACAAACATAAAAAAATACAGTTGAATTGAGAAACCTCCACCTTTTTTGAAGTTGGTTAAAAACATCGTGTCGCATTGTTTGTCCGCCGTGAACTTCTGAAAAGATGAATTGAGTGTCATGAAGCTTTGTACAGTGAGTGTAGGTTGGTGGTTAGAATCTCAATGTTTATATTTATTGCAAACCAACGAATAAACTAACTAGCTTAAGCTTTGAGAGGTAGGGCATAGTGAGATTCCCTATTTTAAAAACCTAAACTGTTTCTACAGGGTTTGGCAACGCATTTGTAGGCCACTTGTGATCATTTACCATCAGGTGAGCTTCCTGCCCTTTTGCCACCTTATCAAAAAATAACTTAAATAATAATAACAAAATAATAACTAATCTACAGCAACGTATAGCCAGGTATGCAAGTAAGTGCCCAACAGGGGCCATTTCTCTTCCTTAACTAAAAGTTTGTATTCGTAAGTTACCTGTATCATCATCATCATCAACCCATTAACGTCTCACTGCTGGGCACGGGTCTCCTCTCATTTGAGAGGGATTAGGCTATAGTCCACTACGCTAGCCTACTGCGGGTTGGCAGACTTCACATGCCATCAAGAAAATCTCTTAAGCATGCAGGTTTCCTCACGATGTTTTCCTTCACCGTTTGAGCTTGTGATAAATACGCACATATCTTACGAAAAGTCAGTTGTGCGTGCCTTGGGTTCGAACTCGAGACCTTTGACGTCTCAGTCCACTCGTCACACCGCTAGGCTACCACAGCTATATAGCATATAATTATAAAGAAATATCAAACTCACACGACCCAAGGCGTTGCAAATTGGGTGCTAGGTAAATAGGTAAGAGATGATAAGGTCCGTCTACCTCAATGACAGACAAAAGTGATGTTCACGTAGAAGTTACGACAGAACCCCAAAAATATGATAACAATGTAAAGTAGGTACTTCTGTAGTTATGTGTTTATGTGTTTAGGTGTCAGAGTGTTTCGATGTTACTTCGGCACCTTTATATATTTTAATAACTAGTTTTTTTTTGTATCCCGTAAGGTGTGCTGACTTGTGTCACAAGTAGGGCTGAACAAACGTTTTTATTTATGATTATGATATAATTAATAAATATTAAAAAATAAAAATGAATTCATAATTTCACTGTGATTATGACGTAACTAAATCTTACGCTATGATAATCTATGAGATTTTAATGAGATCTTAATTAATAAAGAGATATACCTACATAGAATTCTTGTACTGTAGATAATAATATGGTTCTACTAAACCCATTTATGATTGATTAAATAGTGTATGTAACACATTAAGACATGCTAATTCATCAGCAACAGGCGGATACCTCGATGGCTCAGTTGGCAGAGCGTCTGGATTACTTATCCAGAAGACGCGGGTTCGAGTCCCGCCTGAGGTCGAATTTTTCTTTCTTAATAAAAATTTAAAAATCTTAGCTTGAAATACGCTAAAAAAATACAAAAAGACATGCTAATTTATTAAAATTATGCGTATAAAAAAATAAAAACCTTTTACGAAATTATCGGCATGGAATATGCCGTAATAAAAACTGTTAAAACTGGTTTTATTTTCATATCAACATAAATTATTAAAATACCATATGTTAATAGATTTTCTATTAGATACCGTAGAAGATGCCATATATCCAAATTAAGCTGATATTTGGCTCTCAAACATATTCCACTCGGCAACCCTAGCTAAAAGGACAAAAGTAATATATTAACATAAATATCCGGTTTTGCACTATTTTGGAATTGGCGGCGATTATACTCAAATGTTATGTGACTTAGTGTTCGATTATGCTCCGCGGTGTTTAGAGGATTATAGTGAATATTTGGTGAATTTTATTAAGTCTCTTTGTGTGGTAAGTTTTTATTTTCATTGTCTTAAAATTTTGAGTGAATCGGTTCTTTTCTAGACAAGCGCCGACCATCGTAGATCGCAGTGTCGCGAATTAGCGGCCAAGCGTAATGCGTTAATAATAATAATAATGATGTATTAAAAAGTGTTTTTTAAGTATTTTATCGCAGTATATAGATGTTAGTGTGCAGTGAAAAAGTTCTGTTAGCCTAGTGGTGTGACTAGTGGACTGTGAAGTCAAAGGTACTTAGTTCGATGCCAAAGCACGCATTATTGACTTTTAAAAGTTCCGTACGAATTTATCACATGTTAAAATGGTGAAGGAAAACATTGTGAGGAAACCTGCATACTTCAGAGATATTCTCCATAGCATGTGAAGTCTACTTACCGCACTAGGGTGGCGTGGTGGTCTGTAGCCTAATCTCTCTCTAACAAGACCCGTGCCCAGCAGTGGGATAATACATCCAAGTGTAAGAAATCTACTTAGAAGTTTAAATAAAGGTCAGAATTGTTTGTCAAAAGCTGTAATCGGGTTGCTAGGCAACTAGTCTGCTATCAATAGTCTAGAAGCAAGTGATCTATGACTCACAGGTATAGAACGTATATTTCATAACCTCTGACGTATCGGCCAATCAGTTACTTTGCAGAAGATTAGTCAACGATAGGTGATGTAACGTGATATATTGAGTGGGAAGTGATATATGGTGTGTAGTAGTAGGCTGATAGAGATAGGTACATACATCACGCCTGATCCTGTAGGGGTTAGGCAGAGGTGTAATAACGTACACACAAGTTTCGCCGGTATGTTTTAGGTCCCATGTAATAGGGGGCGAGCCTATTGCCATTAACCGGGGACGACTTCAAACTCCGAGCTGCTACTGAGAATTTCATAGAAAAACTCAATAGCACTTTGCTGGGAATCGAACACACGACTTCTTGCTCGGCTCTCGCATTGTACGACCAACGACGCAGTTATTATGGACTTACGGTAACAAATTAACAGCAAAAAACAGTTTTAAAACAAGTTTATATTCAAATGTTCTAAAAAGAAAAAGACAGCCATATTGAATTTTGAATGACGTCATTTAGTTAACTCAGCATTGTCATTCAAAATAAACATGTATGCGAAATTTCGTCTCAATTAGTTAATAAGTGGTTTAAAATTCAGTTGCAAGATTGCAAGAATAAAAGCTTTTAAAAGATACAAGGTCAACATCAATTATACATGTACAAAGTGATAAAAAACTAGTTGTGATAATTAGAACAGAAATATTTAGTCTATAAGTCAGTTTATAAAGTTATTTGCTGTTGGTGTACATATTATTTGAATAAATAAACATAAAATTGTGTGATAGTACAATTTACTAGCGTCTATGGAGGTAGGGTATAGCGAGATTCCTCGCTCAAATTGAGCTGCCCGACTGGGGAAGTACCTCCACCTTACAGAACACCGCAGTGAATCAACAATAGTTGTTTTCCTGCGAGTGAATAAGGTTACCAGAGCTCGTTGGGGAGTGACTATTCTGACAGCATGGGCATTCCATTTGCTGTCAGTTTAGTAATTCCCTATTTTAAGAAACCAAAACGGTTTCTGCAGGGTTGTGCAACGCATTTGCAAGCCTTCAGGTGTTGCAAATGTCCATGGGCGGCGGTGATCACTTACTATCAGGTGAGCCGCCTGCTCGTTTGCCCCCTCAGCCATAAAAAAATAGACTTACCTGAATAATTAATATATTGCCTTTTAAGAACAGTAAAATCTACATGGATATTTAAAAAAACCTGTCTTACCAAAAATACATAGTATTGTATAATACTTACATAATGTATTCGTTCGACAAAAATATATTTTCAATATCACGCACTCATAGGATGCTGGCCGCCATTTTATTGTATAGGTAAAGGAATATTTTTAGAATAGAATATTTATCTTCTTTTGAGAATAGACTCTTTAAAAACTACCTTAAACGTATAGGTATATGAAAGATATTTTATTTTTTTTAGGAATTGAGACTCGAGTAAGCAAGGAGCTATCTAAGTTACCTACGTATACCCACCGGTTTTTTAAGGTTTTCATTTAATAGGTATGATTTTACATACATTCACGCCTTCGTTCCATGGGGATAGGCAGAAACTACAGTCTTTACATACCACTCTCATCCACATTAATTTGACGATTCTAATACTAAGGGGAATTACAATATGTATGTGTACTATCATAGATATTTATCATCATCAACCCAATGTCCCACTTTACTGAAAAAATCACTTAAATTCCTTAATGTCCCACTACTGGGCACGGGTCTCCTCTCAACTCAGAGGGATTAGATATTTATAAATGACATCCTAAAAAGTTTTCTTCAAAACTCGGAACGGTTTTAATATGTCAAGAATGAAATACTTGGCCAACAACCCTTCCTCACTGTAAAACATTACAGTAATATCTTCTCGATATACACGGTCCATCAGGGCACACCTGATGGACTGTATATACCGTAGTCCATGGACACCCGCAATACCAGAGGTGATGCTCGCGCGATACCGACCTTGCCGAAACCGTGACAGCGAACGTAATTCCCATACTGTCAGAATAAGTAGTCACTCTCCTACCGAGCTCTGGTAACCTTACTCACTCGCAGTAACGCAACTGTTGTTGTCTCACTGCGGTCTTCTGTAAGGCAGAGGTACTTCTCCAGTCGGGCAGCTCAATTTGAGCGAGAAATCTCGCTATGGCCCTATCTTTCTTAAAATGATATGGATATCTATATGTATGCATATATTTAAGGATATGTTAATAATGAAATACTTTACCAAGGACCCTCCCACACACACTTGAGGAACATTACTGTGATATCTTAGTGCAGTTAGATAAAAAAGGATCTCTAAAATAATCCGATGGTCCTACAACCATTACCCGCAGAGTACCCTGGCGTACAGCCAGGTACTAGAAGCCGGGCTAGCTCCGTCCCTGTTGCAGCAACACTTTGGCGGCAATAAGTTACAAGTTAACGACAAAAAGCCAGGCCATTTAACGTGATATACCGTTGCGGGGTGGCTTTCATAAAAGTTAAGGCCCAGTTGATACATGGCATGGAAGATTCGAGAAAATGTAGATGAGTTGTTGGAAACAATAATTATTTTGTGGATAAATGTTATTTATTTGAAATGTTATAGGTAATCAAGCTTCAAGTACTTCTTTTTAAATAGAAAATATTAAGATTTTATATGTATACATACATACAGTGTATAATATACATCCACTGTCCAGAAAATTCGTAGTGGACGGTGAATTTTGGAAACACAAGTTTAAGAAAGGAGTGTTGATGTTTAAAAATTATTTTTTATTAATTTCTTTAACCATAAAGCAACGCGCTACACACAGTTTGGGTTTGGATTAGCTCAGAGCAAACCAAAAGCAGCACAGAATCTAAAAACCGGCCAAGTGCGAGTCGGACACGCGTACGAAGGATTTTTTAAAAGTAGATTTCTTACCACAAAGGTCTGAGATCAGAAACAGTTGACAGTGTAGGATTTATCATTAGGTAGAGTGGTGACTCTTCAGTTTATGATAAAACAAGTTATTAAAAATGTATTAAAATCGCCTACAATAGATATCAGCACCTCAAAAACAATTGAAAATTATGTCCTTATGATTTTTCTTTCATACCACGTGGCAAACAAGGTTATAGCCGCGCGCGCGCGGTAACCAGTTACCGTAGCCTAAAGACGATTGCAAGATAACTTAATCTTTACATTGCATCTACATGTTTTGTGTGAGGATAAATAAAATAAATATTATTATTAGTATTTGACACAAATTTTATTCAGGAGCAGTAAAGGATATTAAATGGAGGGTTTGGACTGTGACCATGTTTATAGAAAAAAATCGTCAGTAGGATTATAGTCACAATAATTGCTCGGGAGTTGCGAGTCTCACTGTTACTACTGAATTTGCGTTCACGTTTTAATGTTTATCTAAATTATAATTGTTACATAAGATCTACATTAGCGCTGAATTGCAGAAACTAGTATTTCTATTATCGACGCTCGTTCCAGCTCTTTACACGCGTCGTTCCGGTGATGACATGTTTGAGTTTCTGGTTATGTGACCGGTTCTGTTGATATAGTGTAATGTCCCCCCGTAATTATTCGGTTTTTTATAATCTGGGGAAACAGGAAAAAGCCGTTTGATACTTTGAAAGCTAATTATAATCATATCACCATTATATTAACTCTATAAGAGTGTTGTAAGATATCTTTTCTCTTTGACAGTATTTTTATTAATTATATTACAATGATTGTTTATTTACATATTTGTTAAACTCTGATACTATAACTGATAGTCTAGTGGTTTGACCAGTGGACTGCGAAGTCAAAGGTTCTGACTTCGATTTCAAGGTACGCACCACTGACTTTTCGAAGTTACGTGCGAACATGGAAAACGAAAACTTTTTAGCACGTGTAAAGTTTGCTAATCTCTCTCAAAACTAAGATGAGACCCGTGCCCAGTAGTGGGACGAGAATACAATTCAGATTGATGATGATATTCGTTAATAGGTTAACTCACTCAATAAAAAAAAATACGGATTCACAACCAATATGCCAATTTTGGGCATATTTATCCGGTTGAAACTTCAATTATTATGACATAGTTGTAGCATATCTCTTGTATTTAATCTACGGCTAATGTATTGTGGTCCTGCGGTTAAGCTTCGGTTTGTAAACGTAATATTTTAGACTGTGGACTAGCTGTGAGTGTTCTGGTCATTCTATTATTTTTTGTTGATCCAATAACTGTGAAAAAGGACATTTTAGACATAAGCGGCTTGCCTCGTGTTCGCATAATCTATCTATCTTATATAATTATTTACATAATATACAACCAGTTTCCATGTAGAATAATGTATTCAGACGAAGCAGGCTTCGCATTAATATTGTAAACGCGATTTATAACAACCTTTAGTTGACACTAGCAATTTATAAAAACTATGTACTTATATAACTACATCATTGGTTTAGTGATCACGGCTACTATGCGTAAGGTCCTTAGTTTTCTTCCCATGTCAAGCGTCTGTAGCATAAGGACGTTTTTATTTGAAATTAATTTTAGCAGCTCACAGCTTCAATGTATGTCATAAAAAGAATCATTCCAGTATGGTGTGCCGCAGGGTGGCATTCTGGGGCCGACTCTGTTCCAGATCTATGTCAACCAACTCTGTAAATTACAAATACCATAATAATTGCAAGGTCTTTGCACACACGGATGATACTGGATTAGTTGTGTCGGCTGTGAATTAGTAGAGGCTAAAGCGGCTGCAGAAAACTGTCTGATAGTTGTACTGGATTTGCTGGAGGCAAATGTATTAACGCTTATTATGTTGAAAAGACTAAATTTGTTACTTTTACGAATAGTATATCTCATGTTGCATCCGAAAGTTTTCTTATAAAAGCGGATTCATGCAATTTTACTACCCTTGATGAGAATTGTTCATGCATGCAGCTGTCTCGAATAAGTGTGATAATATGGTGCCCAAAAATATACCAGCAATTATGTAGTAGTACACCAATACACTTCTACCTACTTCTTGGGAAATGTAGCTGTGACGATATTACGTAATAGTAGTTAGAATTTAGGCAGAACAATCTATATTATCATACGAATTCTTGTAGAGCAACTTCCCCATCCAACTTAAAGGATGTCATTAGTAATAAAACATCTGAAATCACAGTTGTGCAAGTATTTTTATGAAATCTGTCGCCGCTGCTCGTAACTCAAGTTAAATGGAGCAGTCTTCGGGCGATATTACTGAGTTATGGCCGCCAAATAAACTCGATGAATGCGGGTGAATTTATTTTATGATTTTACTTGGAGGCTGTAGTAACAGTTTTGTGTGGGATGGGTTGGAGAAACTTAGATATATCTAGGTCTATGTATTTTTTAGGGTTGAGTTTAGGTGACCTGAAATCTTTAGTTTAGTTGAATTTTCACAGACTTTGATTTCACAAGTTCACTAATCTGATTATAAGTGAAATTGTAAAATTGATATCTGTGAAATCGAAGCTGTGATGGACAGACTTATAGTGTCTACACTATGAAGCTATATTCCATCATAGCGGGACGCCTTCTCTAGAAGACGCTGCCAGAGCATGATTTAAGGTTCTTCATCCACCAATTGCCAGAAGTCTATCACAATTCTTCGCTCCACCTCGCATGTAGACTGATCAACGCTACTGCAGTTATTAATTACCAATCACCACGTCTCCTTTTAATTATCTACACATAAATCATTATGTTCTATAAGTAATTATGCCATATATCAAATTGGTAAAACATGACTGACAGACGCACAGACAGAAGCACCTATAAGTACAGTGTTCAGACGGAAGCACATTTCTTTCGTATGACAAGCTAAATGCGTCCATGATAAGTTAATGGTACATTCTTATTAGTTTGATTGATAGAAAATTATAAGGGTGCTACCAATAACGTTACGGTGTGTTGGTCTGCCTCGAACGCGGGCGCCGTTACTGCAGTGACTAATGTTTACGTCTTGTGTGCATTGAGCTATTAACACTAGGTATCTTTGAACTTTGATTGTTACCATTACCTTCAATATTTGAACCATTTATTGTTCCACTGCAGGGCATGGGTCTTGTTTCATTTAAAAGGGTTTAAGTTATAGTTCACGTTAGTTCCGTGCGGATATTTTACACGTCAGCAAAAAATCTATTAGGCGTGCAGGTTTTCTTCCAATGTTTCCTATCACCGTTTGAGCATCTGATACAGAAGCACATAACTTTGAAAACTGGAGCTAGTGTTTTGAGATTCAACGTGAGTTGACTTCATACTCATAGTCAAGTCTAAGTGAGCGTACCACTAAGCTATCACGGCTATCACGGTTTGTAACATTACCAATACTTGCCCAGAAGACTGAATGACAGCAAACTGCTGCAGCCGCACTGTACAATTCATAACTTATGAAGTTTACACTGATGATAATATTAAAAAAACAGCTACACATAGAAAAGTCAATATATGAATTTCGGCTGATATTTTTATAATATTTGAAAGGGTCGTTTTCATATTTTTTCCCTGTCAACCTAAGAAAATATTTCTATTACTTTCAATCTACGGCGATACAAAAACCTTTTGACATGACTCTAATGCGAATATTTTATAAGCTCAATGTCAACCTGTATCCTGAGAACAACTAGTAATTTCGTTGCATGCATATGATTTTGTGCTGTTCCTAAATTATATACTGCAGATTGTTGATGTAGGGACCTTTGTTTACAGTCGAGGATAACTCTACACTGTCACTATAGAACTGTCACATTTAGTTACTGCGAAATATGCCTTTTGTGATCAGCCTATGGAACGGATTCGAAGATCCATATATCGCTCAGCGTTACTGGTTTAATACAAATTCTGAATTCTTGTAGCTTTTGACTTTCTGCGTATGTTGATATATTTATTAGCGATTGTTAATAATTTGATATATCAAAAGCTTTTTTGATAAAACGGATGAAAAATTTAATCTACTATAGATTGCATACGCTTACTCGAATATCAGCCATTGAAATAAAATTACTTTAGTATTATTAATCCTATGGGTAAATACGAAATCTTCGCAATATACATTGTCGTGTCTGCTCGACACAATAAATGTTATAAAGAATCCGAAATGGCAGTATTCAATAATATCAAAATACCGCGATAAAATTCGTAAAAAAATATTTCAGAACGTAAATTTTATTTTTAAATAGTTACTCTTGTCCGTTAATTTTAGTACAAAACTTATCATGTTATCATTAAACACTTCATTAACACATGTATACGCATAGATAAAGGCAATAAAAAGCCCCAAAATAATGAAGGCACAGTTTCATAAGTCACTTCCAATAAATCATAGAAATTTTATCAATATTTTCATTCTATGCAATGAATCAAATATTTTATCATCCGGAGTCGCGACGTGGAGTGTGAACGGGGTATCATCTCGCTATGATTTATGGCGTCGGGCAGGCATAACAAGTACTATTTCGGTGCCCCTTATCTTTCTAGCATTAAATTATATATTTGACATGAAAGAGTGTAAAAATGGGCCAATGATAAAGATTGTTTTTGTATGTTTCTAGAGACGGAAGGAAATGATTAAGTTCACTGTTATTTCTATTGCATAACATCATGCGTAAATTCTTCGAAACCGTAGGCAGGGTAGATAAAATATATTTATTTCTGCATATAGTTTTTATTTGTGTGTATAAAAACAGTGTTAGAATCACACTTTTTTGAACCCAATCAAGAGAGATTCCTTTTAACGGAATCAGACTAAATCCATTTTTTAAACGGTTAAGTTTTCTTCTGTGTCGGTGGGTGCATACAAATATAAATTTGCATAACTACACTAACCGCCAGACTCGCAACTACTGCTTGTAGATTGTACAAATACATATTTGTTACGTCGGGATTGAATTCGTTACACGGACGCGCAAGCCGATCATTCAGCCACAGCGCCAATTGAATCGTCATCTCTTATCGTCTCTTAATCTCTTCATTCTTTCTCTTCTTCTCTCTGTTCTTCATCCATAAACTGACCGGGGTTCAGTTCACCCTTTCCGATTTTAAAGAACTTCCAGTTTCTGTTGATCCAAACTTTCCAAAAATTGCCGTCATTTGCCAAGTCCTCCCAATTTTTTACCATCAGCAATGACAAAGATTGATTCAGCCCGCCATTATTTTGTAATAATAACTTCAGAACTCAACAATTGGACGCAACAGCTGTTTTTCAACGTTAAAAATAACGGTAAAAATAACGGGTGTTATTAATCACGTTGTGTTTGCATTAAGAGACGCCTCTTGTTAATTTGTTAGGGAGATGAAAAGTTAAGCTATTAGAATGGATGCCTCCTCGACTGTTTTTTTTTTCACGAAATGTTCTTTATCTTAGCGTGTAACAAATAGCGCCCTTTAGGAATTAATTTTGGATGAAAAACGGACTTGCTCCGCGGTTTTGAGGAAACGGGATGTGTAGTATGATTCTGGTTGGTATTATTGAAGATAGTTGAAGTAACGATGAGTTTATCGTATAGTAATTCCATGTTTATAGTTTATTCAGCAAATTATAAATATAATTGGTATAAAGCAAGTGTTACATAATTTATTTCTAAGTATTTATTTCAAATTCTATACAGCGGTACATTGAAAGTATGTATTTATTTTTTATTTATAGATACAATAAAATCAATATAGCCTACCTACAAAAAGCAGACTTATATATGTACTATATCAAACATAACTATTTCGTTTAAATTACCATAACACGTTGTTACATAAGGTAATAATTATTACTTACAGTCTATTATAAAATAAAATACAATACATTTAAGTATTTCCAATGCTAAAATAATATTATAACGAATGAAGCTTTTGGGATCGTGTGCACGATAACTGAGCGTGAGGTACTGGTTTCGATTCCTAAGTCATGAAAATTATGAGTAACATCTAATAGTTTCCAATTCGGGCCGATTAATGATAATACGCTCGCCCTTTATATTATTTATTTATTTAATTCTTTATTGTGCACAAAAGATAAAACACCACACAAATTAAATAATACATTTAAAGTTTTGTGCACAAAGGCGAGCAGTATTACATGGGATTTAAAAAATATCGGCGCACTGTGTACATCAGTACTTCTCTGGCTACTCCTACTTAGACACACGCGTGATAATATGCAATACCGACGCAACAGCTACCAAATTATGTCTACATTATATTTAAAATATACATACATAATTCGCATCTCTATTGAAGATCCTTACAAAAAATAACGAATATCAAAACAGAAAGCAGAAACGTTATTCATTGTCATAACGCTACATTTTTGAAGTGCTGTTATTTTAATTAGCCTTTGATGTTACAGGCGGCCTTTTGTTACTCTTTTATGTCTCTGAGTGGGGTATTTAAATTATGATTTGTTTTTGTTGATAATTTGTTGAGACGGCAAATTAATAAATGTTTATTTTGTGGTTTTTGTTCAGTGTGAAGAATTGTTTCTTTTTTAATGGTAAATGTGTGGTGATGAGTGAATCGTGTTTGTATTTGCAATAATATACTGAATTTGGAAAATTTAACCTTTTTCAAAATTAGGCTAGAATAAATCTGTCTCGTTTTTTCGAGGTTTTGAACTGTCCACCACACAAAAAGCGTTGGGGTAGCAGACTGCACGCCATCGAGAAAAAATCTCCACGAATTTTCTGAGCACGTGATAAATACGCACATCATCTACCCATTATTGTCCCACTGCTGGGTCTTCTCATTTGAGAGGGATTAGGCCATAGTCTACCACGCTAGTCTAATGCTAGTTGGCAGACTTCACATGCCATTTAGAAAATCCCTCAAGCATGCAGGTTTCCTCACGATGTTTCCTTCACCGTTTGAGCATGTGATAAATACGCACATAACTTCCGAAAAGTCAGTAGTGCGTTAGGTTCGAAGTTGAGACTTTTGACTTTCACAGTCCCGTGGTCACACGACTAGGCTATTGTAGTTCTAATCTATTCACACATATATTTATGTTTCAAGCATGTTGAGAAACAAACAAACACACAGTACTGAACTGTCCACAGCCACGATATTTATGGTCGTGTCTCGTTATCTTCCCCGCAGACACCTTGAGAGACCGCTTAACAGTTATAACGCAGTAAATATTAACGTTATTGTACTGACTGACTGTTAGAATTAACGATTATTGCGTGTGATAGACGTGTACTGCTGATAACTCGTGACAAATACGATGGAATTCATGGATGGGGTTGTTTTAAAGAATATTGTTATTTGTGTATTGTTCTTATAGTGTGTATTTAGAGTGCTGAAGTATGAGTAATTTTGGTATGTTTTAGTCATTAAACGATAATTAATATACGTGTATTTAAATACTAGCTATATGACCCTGCGTAAGTATTTCGGTTGGTCGATCTGTTTCCTGTTCTGCAGTATAATGGAGCCTCGGCATTTCAAGATTGAATAAATACTATTCTCTTTAGATTTTAGTTGTCATATAATGTATTACTTTGTATAAACAGCCTTAAAACTAAGTCACTTATCATTGCTGAAATTTAGGAAAATTAACATTAAGTTGCCTGATTGCCTCGTTGGTCTAGTGGTCGTACAGTGCGACTGCCGATCAAGAGGTCCTGGGTTCGTTTCCCAGGTCGATCATAGTGTTATTGGGTTTTTCTATAGAATTCCTAGTAGCAGCACGGAGTTTGGATTCGTGCCCGGTTTATGGCAATAGGCTCCCTTATATGTATATGGGACCGCACCGGTGAAATGTGGGTGTATATTAGTACAACTCTGCCTAACCCTACGGGGACGACAGACGTGTTGTTACTTATGTATGACGACCCAATTAGTCCAGCGGTAGTTGACATTGCCTTCTGTGCTTTGGGTCCCGGGTTCGAATCCCGGTAGGGATAAGTGTTTGTGTGCATACATCCATGACTCGGATACAAATGTTTATGCTCATAAACATTTTTATCCGAGTCATTTATTTATTTATTTATTTATTATTATAAGGAGAACCAACGGCTATACAAAAAAAAAAGTAATTTATAGGATTGACAACATTAAGCCAATTATAGGTTGTCACTGATAGTGATAGAAGCACACATAGCTATTAACAAAACAACAGGCGATCTCATACAAACAAAATTTCTAGAAGAAAAGGAAAAAACTATTTACTATAAAAACTATCTGTCAAAATTTTGAAAAATTTAAGGTTTAGCTGCCTACGAGCCACTACGCTCTTGGTATTGAATGGATCAAAAGAGTACTCTTTACATAATTTGTTGAAATCTTTGCTCGCTCGCAAAATATATGTATTTTGCCTATAGTTCGAGGATGAGAGAGGGACAGATATAGGTGGATTGAACCTTACTGATCTTTGTGGAACAGTGAAATGTAGTTTCTGCAACAATTTAGGGCAATCAATTTCATTGGATAATAATTTTAACAGAAATGAGCAGTCAGCTAACCGGCGTCGATTTAATAATGGTTGAATGTGGAACTTTTTACATTGAATTATATAATTATTCGAAGTATATGGTATTCTAAGGCGATAACACAAAAATCTTATAAAACGTTTTTGAATACTTTCTAAGCGGTCAATATATTTATTATAACAAGGGTTCCAAATTTGTGAAGCGTATTCAAGATGGCTTCTTACAAATGCACAATAGAGGATTTTAAAAGTTTTGCACTTTTTAAAACACCTTGAGATTCTCATTACAAAGCCCAGAGCCCTAGATGCTTTTGCAACTACTTGTTCAATATGGGAATCAAACAGAAGTTTCGAATCATGATAAACACCAAGGTCCCGCATCCCCTCTCTTCTCGGCAATATTTGACCCTTCAGGTCATAGGGTGCCAATAGTGGACAGGGTTTCCTACTAAAAGTGACTACTGAGCATTTAGAGGGGTTAAGATCTAATTTGTTAATTAGGCAGTAGTCATCAAGCCGCGACAAGTCAGCCTGGAGAGCCTCCACATCCTTTACCGATGAGACAGTGGAGTAGATCTTCATATCATCAGCAAAACAGAGAAGGTTGGAATGGTGGAAACAAGAGTCAATGTCACTTACATAGATAATAAATAGCAATGGAGCCATCAAAGAGCCTTGAGGCACACCACTTGGGATTGACACCCAACTCGAAATGTAGTTGCTAATGACGACAGACTGATCATTTACTGTCATGGATGTATCTATGTATAATATGTATGTATTTACAACAAAAAAAATATATACATGTAGTATATCAACCAACTAGTATCCGTAACACAAGCCACGTTGCTTAGCTCGGAACTAGATGGCGCTGTCATAATGTCCGGGAATATTTATTTATTATTCATTTATTTTATTATATAAAATAAAAAAATGTTCTCAATGTACTGAAGGCGTATCCTCAATCTTCCAACTCCGTGTCGTCTATCTACAGTATGTTGTAGGAAGATTTCAAAGAGTATTGTCTTCATTGTGTTGAAGTTATGACACCAATCAGTTGCGATACCGGAGTGAAATTACTTTGTTTACACTACGCTAATGGTTATAGCCTATACGCCGTTGTGTAATGGAATGATCATTGTGATTGGTTGGAGAAAATTCATACTGTTAAAATGCTGAATACTTAAGATGATGCGTTGTGTTTAGCGCACCAATTTGAATCGCACAATTTTGAATCGCATCAATTGTAATTTGAACCGCATTCGATTGTTAATCTTATATCGTTTATTTGAATATGTACCTAAATAGAATGTCATAACTTTCTAATATTCATCTGTCGAATGACAGAAATTATGTAATTAAATTTATTAAACACATACCGTTTGAGAGTGTATTTTCTTTACCATCTGTGCGCACTTAATGTCAAAACAAATTCTGAATTTCAAAAAAAAATACGAACGAAAAGAAAAGAAAAAATATAATTAATTCAAAAATCGAACAATCCAGCATTCAGGGTCGCGCGACACGTCACGTGACTATTTATGACAGTCACGTCGACGCCAGCCGAAGCCATTTATAAAACTCAATTACCGCCGTCTCCGCTGCTTCGCTCCCTAATAATGATAATTGATGACGAAATTTGCGAGCTTTTTGCGAGGATCCTCCGACGGCGATATTTCTTATTTAGCGTTCGTTTGCGTTGTTATATGCGATACGAGAAAAAGCTGTAACCGTTGGACTCTGAAACTCGAAACTCTTTAGTTCGAATCTTAAGCAAACCCCTGACTTTTCGGAAGCTATGTGCGTATTTATCACATGCTCAGACGCTGACGGAATCGTAACGGAACCTGCATGCTTGGAAGATTTTCCAATCCAAAATAGCTTAATTTCTAAGCCCAATCTCAAAGCCTAATCGCTCTCAAATGAGGGAAAACCCGTGCCCAGTATTAAATACAATAATTGGGTTGATGTTAACCGATCTGATATGAGTACTTGCCACTTTTTAACTCTGATGAAAACCTGAGTTTTGAAATCTTTAACTGTTATTTCTAGATCACAAATTCAGAATATATGTTTTACCTTATTAAGTTAAAAGATTTAGGTACTTGCGTAAGATACAAGAAGAAAAGCTCATTTGTTTGCTGATCCCATCATTTTCGTAAAGCCTGTCCGGCTTTATTAAAGTTAAATAATAACTCAGGCATTCATATTTAGAATAGAAAAATATTCCAAAGTATATGTAATTTTTCATTTCTCTAAAATCAATGGAAACGCACACTCACAGCTTGTGATATTTCTTCATAACACGGCCCCTGTTTAATTTGTAAATCGCTTGACGACTGATTAAAAACTCTTCTCTGAAATATTTACGACGGACGGGACGAAGAAATTCTCGCCGTTGCCGCGTAGACTCGCCACTTCAGCGAGTAAATTAAAAAAAAAACCTTTCACGGAGATAAATACGAAGTCATGCGTTTGTGGATTTGAATTTCGAATTGTATTTATAAATTGGGGTATTTTTTTTAGTTGATTTAGATCTATTTTCTACATAAATAATTGCATGCTTTCTCTTTTTGAGCTTAAAAATCAGTTAGGTATTTGACAGGAGGGAGACATGATACGTTTATTTTTTTAAGTGTTGATTAAAGGTGCGTGCGTCCAGTGATTAGCTTTTCAAGTTTGATTTTATTTTACAAAATTGTCATGAATTTAATTTTTAAACGACACAAAAGTGGTTTGTCAGAATTGTGGTGGATGGTGTTCTGTAGTTTCTGTCTACTCTCATGGGAAAAGGGCGTGAGTGTGTTCAACGAAATTTGGGCATTTGCTTTTTTTTGGCCTTCAGCTTCAGCTGTTACAAAGTATTCCAACTTAGTGAACATTCTCTACAACCTTAGTAGGTAGTTCCCTATATGTAGGTATGTAACAGTTAGATCCCTTGAAGCTATTCGTTACTTACCTACATAACTCTAATACACGAGTACCACAAACGTGCAACTTCATAACCCGTGGCCGTTCCCCATCATATTATCAAATCCTCACAAAATCCCAACTTCAAATTCCGAGTCCGTCCAACAAAATTAGTGTTGTAAGATAACGAGTGGTTTGGCCGCAAACAGGCCACTTTACGGCCAAAGCAAATCGGAGGCATTCCCATCAATTTGCCATGGACTGGTATTACGTTGTGACGTGACGGCGCGCCGGATCACGGTAATGACCGGCGACTGTGGCTCCGGGGGGTCATAAATCTGTGGATGTAAGTGGCTCCAATTGTAGAGGTGCGAATGCGGTTTCGTTGTAATATCGATTTTCTTGGTCAATCGATTGGGTTATAATTGAATTTTGTTTTAGCGATTATTCGGATGAACACGGCATAATTGATAATAGTTTTGAGATACATTTTTAAAGTATTATTTTTTAAACAAATAATAAGGTTTAACCAGTATACTGTGAAGACAACATTCCATCCAAACACGCATCACGACTCATAAAGTAACGTACGTATTTATCACATGCTCGAACGGTGAAGGAAAACATCGTGACAACCTGCATACTTGACATACTTCTTGGTACGAGACGCCTGGCATCCTACACTGGGCCACCATGTCCAGCAATGGGACAATAAATGGGTTGGATGACAATAAGACTAATATATTTTATAATATTGTCACTCCACCTGGCGTAAAAGGTGTGTTTCCTTTGCCTTCAAAAAACTGAGAATGAAATCAACAATATCGATTGACTCAAAGCAATTTCTCCATTCCTTAATCGATTGATTGCCAAGTACAACCCTACACTCACGATAAGATATCTCGCATTCAGGGCTGCGGTTACCCTGAACATTATAAACGATAACCATCAGTTAGACTGAAAGGTTTGTCAGGATTGCGATGCTGATGATGTAGGGCTCACAGTTTGTGTGGTCAGTCATTGATGTAGTTTCGTAACACGGAAAGAGGCTGGGAATTATATGCGAGGAGCATTTACTAACAAGGAGGTACGTAGCTTGGGAAAAGCGAAGGTGGTTGCTGACCAGATAAAGGTTTATGTTTTCTTAAATGAGAGTCTTGCGTTTTGGGGTTCTATGAAGTTATTAATACTACACAATAGACTACTATAATAAAGTCAAATTGGGATACAATTCATGAAATTATCTAGTCCCATTCATTCAAATTTATGCGATTCACTACTTTCCAATATTGTTGAGTTTGTTGGCTTGTAAGCTAAAGCGAAGCATTCTATCATAAAGATACAAAATACAATACTCATTTCTGACGTTCACGAAAATAATATAATAGACATCGAAATTACTTTTACGGATTTTATCGTGGTATGCGTTAAACATGGATGATCCTAAAATCCTATGCGTTTAAAATGCTGTTCTATTTTTTAATATAAAAGAAAGGCTGGTTTAAAGTAAAAGAGTCGGTGTTTACTTTTGTCATTATAGAACTAGTAAAACCATGTTTTTCAACTGAAGAACTTACCATCATATTCAATCACCGGCTCGGCATAGTCACAAAACTACACATTACACCAATTTCGTCACAACACACTTTTGTTTTCAAAAATGTTTTCAACACAATTACATGGAATTATATAAGGTTTAGAGTGGCGGGTTTTAAGTAACCACTCTACCCGGCGTTTACTTGATTGAGTGACTTGAAAGTGCCTCAAATTACAGGCTGGCTGCCACCGATGTATTATTATATGTGCGTCCAACATGTTTAAGTTAACGAGGAACGTTTTAAGCCTTGTATGAATTCTGAAGACTTTTTTAAGGGCTATCGGGTTTCCAATCATGGGCTTGTGAAGGTGTTGGTACTTCTTTCTCTTGAGATGGTAATTATTATAATGTTAATGGAAATGATGATTTCATATTCTGTATTGATGATAAGATTGGTGATGTTTTCTCTTTGTCTAAGATACATTGTTAAATAAGTCGTGTTTTTTAATACTTTTATTTGATTTACTATAGTGACACTAATCTTTGCTCACCATTTTACCAAAAAAAAACATAGGTTAATTTAACCGCATTTTGTTTCGAAAATTATGAAATGAATGAGTTCAATGAAATGTATTTAAAGTTGAGTGGAGTAACGAATATTTAGCAGGGTACCGATAAAATAAATTAAACAACAAAACTTAAACTAATAATATTAAAGGCAATGCAGTATGTAACTATATCTAATAATAAACGAATACAGTGATAATTTAATTCTTTGAACTAACAAAATATATTTTCCTTCATTTCAGTGCCGAGACTTTTATTCGACAAAATGAAGTTTAGACTAGATCTCAACAAATATACAATTAAAGATAGAAATTATGAAGAGAAGGCTGAAACTGAACCTGGGGAAGATTATGTGGTGAAGTCAATGGGCGCATTTGGAAGGTGGCAAGCAGCAGTGTGTGTGGTTACATCGATGAGTAGACTAATAGCAATGTGGAACATTTTCTCAAATCTATTCTTAACACCTGAAACAAAATTTGTTTGCAAAGATAGTATATTATCACCTGAAGAATCGACATGTTACAATAATTGTTCTGAATACGAGTTCAGACCAGAAGTTTTCAACAAGACTTTAACATCGGAATTCGGCCTTGTATGTAATAAAGGGTGGATGGCAAGCTTTACACAGACTGTTCTTATGTTTGGAGTAGTGCTTGGTGTTGCTATGTTTGGATGGATCTCTGACAGGTGAGAAAGATTTTTTTTTAAACTTTAAGCTTCCCAAATATGTCATCAATAATAGAGATAAAAATTATAATTAATTATATTACAACTAGTTCTGCCACGTTATGCTGTAGCGCGTTGTGGTTAAAGATAAAAACAAAATTTGAGGTCAATCAGTGGAGAATTTTTAAAACTTTTGAATGTTGTATAAAGTTCCCTTCGTCTGATCTGATTGTATCATCATTCTGTACTCACCTAATTTCTGTTTTCAGGTTCGGCCGTAGCAGAGCACTGATTTTATCTGCAATAATGGATGTCATATTTATGTTTGGTGCATCATTCGCTCCAACCTACTGGACCTTTACTATTCTAAGGTTCTTTGTCGGTTTAACCAGTGGAGGAATTATGTCCATTACTGCAGTATATTGTTTGGAGATGGTTGGACCCCAGTACAGGGAGATAGCTGGTTCTGTAGCATTAATGCCTGATTGTATATCAGAAGCATCTCTAGCTTTGTTTGCTTACTTTGCAACTACGTGGAATATATTCCTTTTGGAGTTCGGTGCAGTTTCTATTGCATTAACGATTCTATTATTATTTGTACCGGAGACGCCGCGATGGTTGATGGCGAACGGAAAGGGTCATAAAGCGGTTGACATAATGACTAGAGCTGCTAAGTTGTGAGTGTATTTTTATTTTGCTACAGTCATGCATACATTCATCATGTTTCAGAAATTAAATATATAGTTTTTCATACATGAGTTTGGGAATATAGCCATGTAGATTTCCAATAACTGTTGGTAATATTATCTAGGTCTTGCTATTAATAATTAAATATTAATTAATAACAATATAGCCATTGTATCCTATAAAAACATTAACCTCATTATTTGAAATCATCACTCATAATAATACCAATCTAATTCTGATTATTGTTTTCAGTAATAAAACTTGTACGTCCAGAATAAAAGACAATGTCGATAAAAGCCTAAAAGAAATGCGCCTCAAGGAAGACGAGTCACAAAATCTCACCTACATAGAGTTGTTTAAAACAAAGGCACTGGCTAAAATTACTATGTCTTCTGTCACTATATGGTGTGTGACTGGAGTATGTTATTATGGATTGAGTCAATACGTCACTGGGCTTGGATTGAATATCTTCGCCGTGGTTGCCATAATGGGAGTACTTCAGGTCAGTTGTCAACTCATTTAGTGTCCCACTGCAGTGCAGCAATAATCAGCCCAGGCACGGGTCTCCCCCGCCGGGGTTGTGGTGCATGCTTTTGCGAATCCCATGGCCCTGGCAATTGGGTTGGTGGCGTTGACGGGTGCGGTTTTTTAGTCGGTAAACGCTCATGCGGAGTCCGACACACCCTGTCGCCTCCCCAGGTGACGGGAAGGTCCGTAAAGGATTTTTCCGCACTTAAAAAAAAAAAAAAGTTTTATAGTCACGCGTGCAGACTTCACACGCCATTGAGAAAATCCCTCAAGCATGCAGGTTTCCTCACGATGTTTTTATTTACCGTTTGAGTACGTGGTAATTATGCACGTTTCTTCAAATTGGTGCGTCTTCGGTTTGAACTTGACACCTTTGATTTCGAGTCCGCTGGTCACACTACTAGACTGTTACTGTGCTTCTCACCAAACAAATATTTAAATTTAATTTGTTATACCTAGTTTTGCAATCTATTGATTATTTGAGGACTTGATTAGCCCAGTGGTAGTTGGCGCTGCGTTTTGTGCTACGGGTTAATTAAACAGACTACCTTAGCAGTCAAGGAGTATTAGTCAGGTATAGGCTTCTCTATTACTTTTATAGGTACTTCATTAATCTGATGACGTGGAACTTTATTATCTCCACATGTTAGACTAATTACTGTTCTTAAAAGTATCTTTTGAAAATAGTCGTTCATGAGAAATTTATTTACTGATTCAATTGTTTGATTTCAGCTTCCTATGGCGCCATTGGCAACAGTGATAGTAAAAGTATATGGAAGAAAATTACCAATGATTTGCACCTACGTCACCATCGGAGTAATGATGATTATACTGCTCATTTTGCCTGAGCATTCGAAGATATCACCTGTATTCGGAATAATGGGAACACTGTCAAGCTTCTTAAACTTTTGTATTTTGTACATATATGTAATAGAACTGTATCCAACACAAATTAGGAACATGGGCTTTTCTTTGAGTTCATCAGGATCTAAAATAGGAGCAATGATAGCACCTTTCGTGGCCAGTATACACCCGCGTTGGGTACCATCATTAATATTTGCAATAATACCTTTCATTGCTGCAGCAATTTGTCTTTTGTTACCCGAAACAAAAGGCCGGAAATTGCGTGACACTGTGAATGAATGATAGCGTTAATAGCAGGGGTGGTAATAAATTGGCTCAAAATGGTAATGATGATGTCTATGAGTTATTAGGTTGTATGGCAATTTGAATTGTATTGTATAGGTGTCTAAGCAGAATTTGTATGTAGATTGTATACACTTAATAATATTAGATACTAATAGCACAGTCTAATGAAACAGTGCAGTAAGTTCAAATTTGTTTGAAATTTCGATGGTTTGACATTATTAAAATGGACGGAGGAAATTGAATAATAGTCATCGTCCCATATTTTATTATATTTAATTAGAGATTAAGTAATTATTTGCATGGTTGCTCTTTTTAAAACGATGTAACCACTTGAAGTTGTATTTGGTGTAATAGTAAATATTATTATTAATAAGATATGTTCTTACAATATAGTATTTAATAAATTTATCGTAGTTATTGCTCAAACGGCGAAGGAAAACATCGTAAGGAAACCTGCATGCCTAAGAGATATTTTCGGTGGCGTGAGACGTTCACCAACCCGCAGTAGGCCAGTGAGGTCGACTACAGCCTAAATCCCTCTGTCATGAGAAGAGACCCGTGCCCAGCAGTTGGAAAATAATTGATTTGATGCCGTGTGACAAGTTTCAAGTCCTCAAAAACGAGAAGTGACGAAAATATATGTTTTTTAAATGAAATTTTAATCGACTTTAATTCATTTCTTGGTAAATAATAATGTGTTACCGACACTAAAAACGTTAAGTACGTCAAAAATACATCTTTCGTGTACATGATTACATAATTGAACAAACCTGAATTAGTCCAAATTATACGTTACACTACCGTACTGATATTAAAGGTCGTCTCATCTTTTAAAGATATTCTTTGTAATTTTTGTTCTGAATCATCGTTAACTTAAGTATGGAGCTAACGATTTTCAAAATGATAGGTTTTATGTTTTGAATGGTCTTCAAAGTATAGACTTTAAAGGTAATTGTAGTGCAATCTTTTTCTTCATTGTTAATAAATGTATCGAAGATCCAAGACTGAATCGTTTTGGTCCTTTGGTATATTTTGAAGGTATACTCATATTTACTATCCACCAACTGCGGCTTTAAAATACATATTCAATAATCTATATAAAAATAAATGTAAAGTTGGTTTATATAAGCTTCAAAAACTTAGAGATCTGCACCCAACATTTTGACAGTATATTATTATATTTATCTTTAACCACAATTTGCCACAGCAAAGCGTGGTAGAGTACAGTTAGCTATTTATAAAGTTTTTATATATTTATGTTTCACATATCTTTTTATTTCTAATACAAGAACATTTCCATACCTATCGTCTGGTTATTACTTCAACGGAAAAATCGGTGAATGAAACATAATGAAATTAATTTGCATCTATCTATTCTATTCTGATCGAAGTAAATACACATAAATTTCTAATGATACTAGGAATTGGCTGTTATAGTTCAACCACTATCGATTGAACACCACTTAACTAGTTTGATACACTTTCTTTGACTACTGTCCGATAAAAAATCGATATATATATTGGAACGGGGTTACCTATTTCAAAGAAGTGACTAACAAATAAGAAATTATGGAAACTGTATATAGAATTCGCAAATTTAGCTGTGAAATAAATAAATTTATAAAATATATTTATGCTTTCAGGTAAAAATAAATTTATTTATAAGCGTAATTTAGTGGCGAGTTACGTTATCTTTTATAACGCCTGAAAAAAAGGAAAAATACTTCAGTTCTACATAGAGATATTATAAAAGGAATGTAAATGAATAAAGCAACGTGCGAGTAATATCTCTGGTGTTAGAGATGTCCATAGTATGCGGTCACCGCTTTCCATCAGGTAAACCGTAAGGTTGTAAGGGCTCAAGTAAATGGGCCGGTAGTAAGCCTTAACTAGCCTTTTTAGGTTGGCAGATTTCACACAGTTTAAAAAAGTTTTCCTGTGCGTTTTAGTTCTATTTTAATTGGAGACCCTCTATTACATGGGATCAAAGGCATACAAGCAAATTGTGCATGTATATGAAGACTTGTCTGCCGAATCTTTCATCAGTATATGAAAGGCGGGATGCTGGCGTGATGGCATGTTATTATGCTGTGTTATGCTTATCTTGCTAAAAAAGACACCACTATCAAGTATAGCCATTTGAAGACTCCATAAATTTAACGGGAGGTAAAACGAAGATTAAGACAAAAAAACTGATAAGAGTTAATAAGTGATTTGTGTAAAAGTTCCAATAATCTGGGATTATCGGCTGCTGACCTAAACGAGAGCAAGTTCATCTATAAATCATGAGTGGGGTCGGCCGCGTTACTTAAAAGGGTGTAATCTTTTGTCCATCTATCTTTTGTAGAGCCTAAGACGGATTTAAGGCGATCAAAAGTAGGAAAATATTAGATACACTTTTATTCAATAAAAAATATGTACAAACAATATCTGTAACCTATTAATAATAATAAAAACCTGAACCTACTTATCTTGTAGTCCAAAACCCACTGTACTAATTAACAGACTGTATACGATTTTTGATGACATGATAAGCGTAATTAAAATACAAATTAAATAAGAACTATTTAATTATAAATGATAAGTTAGTATAAATAGAAGATAATGATGCTTGAAAGAACCCTCTACATCTTAAGGTCATGCAAAACTTTCACCATAGTACGCCTGTTTCTTCGGCAAAACTTGAAAGGACCAATCATTTCATTGACCTGGTCCTTTGATCCGAGGGGCTAATAACATCCTGAGAGGCGGCACCTTTGACAACAGATATTATGCTAAATTGACTCTGATTGTTTGTGCCTCATCACAATGTGTTACAGACTGAGGATGTAGTGTAATGTCGCCGATATTAAAAATGGCAGTTTCCTGTTCATTCTTGTTTTATTTCCAAAGTTTTAACTCTGACACTGTCTCGAATATTTTGTTTATTGTTATGACTTTAGTTTCAAGTGTGTTAGACCTAAAATTTGTATATTTTTATAATAATAGTGAGAATTGTTCAAGAATGCGATAAACCATTGTCTAAGGTAGATCTTTATCACCCACCATTGTGTATTAAAATAGCTAACTTGTCACTTATGTTACTTAAACCGAAGCTCAATGTAAAATATAACTTTCTTAAAGCCAACTATGAAATAATTAATGAAAAAATAAAACAGATTAGCTGGATTGAAAGATTTACCCATTGCCAGGATGTCAATGCTATGGTAGAAGTGTTGTATAATACCCTGGAAAATATCAACCAAACAACAGTACCTAAAAGCAAAATAAAACATAATAAATACCCAAAATGGTTTACTAGGTCCCTTATAAATGTTTTGAATGAGAAAGAGAAGGTAAGAAGACGCTATAAAAAGTATAACAATCCTCGTGATAATTACGAATATAAATTATTGAGCCAGCGGGCAAACAAATTGATAAAAAATAGCTACAACAACTACGTAAGGAATATTGAGAAGGGCATAACCCAGGACCCTAAACTTTTCTGGTCTTTTATCAAAACTAAAAAGTCAAAATCTAGTGAAATACCGTCGGAAGTAAAGTTGGAGGGCACAGTGGCTAGTTCTGGAAACGACATATGTAATCTTTTTGGGCACTATTTTTCCTCTATCATCTATATATCATCATATATATCACATCGGGTGACTTTGATTACGAGCAGTATTCTCAAAAAACTAACCTGTTTCCTCAAAATACATTAGGCATAGTTACTTTCTCCGAAAAGGATGTGCTAAGAGAAATAAAAAAGTTAAATGTCTGCAAATGTGCTGGCCCTGATGGTTTTCCACCTCTCTTTGTTAAAAGGTGTGCAGTTAGTCTGTCTCTTCCTCTTAAAATAATCTTTAATCAGTCAATAAATACTTCTCAATTTCCCGATTTGTGGAAGCATGCACACGTAGTGCCCGTTTTAAAAAAAAAGGAGAGGCTAGTCAAGTAAAAAATTATAGACCTATTTCTATCTTGTCAATATTCTCGAAAGTATTCGAATCTCTCCTATATCCCATTTTAACATCTCATTCCAAGATAGAGATAGCTCCCCAACAGCATGGGTTTTGTTCTCATAAATCCACTACATCTAACTTAGCCCATTACGTCAATGATCTTAGTAATTTAGTGGATTCACAGAAAGTAGTTGACTCTATTTACACTGACTTTAGCAGTGCCTTCGACAAAGTGGACCACAAAATATTACTACAAAAGCTTGCAAACCTTGGCATTTTTGGTAAACTTCTCTTGTGGTTTAAATCATACTTAAATGATAGAAAACAGAGAGTTGTGGTAAAGGGCTATAGATCCTTGCTTTACTCTTCAACATCCGGAGTTCCACAAGGTTCTCACTTGGGTCCAATACTGTTTATTATATTTGTGAACGACATAGTAAGCTGTATCAAACATAGTTCCTGCTCAATTTTTGCTGATGATGTGAAATTGTATAAGGTGATTGACTGCAACACAGATACCGAACTACTTCAGGATGACCTAAATTCAGTACATCACTGGTGTGCGGAAAACCATATGTCCTTGAACGCCGATAAATGTTACAGCATCACATTCACAAAAAAGCGTATAACGCATCTGTCTTCTTATTCGATCAATGGAAAGGTGCTGCAAAAAGTCAACACAATTCGTGACTTAGGAGTTCTTCTTGATAGCAAACTCACTTTTATACCCCACATTGACTCTATTGTTACCAGGGCATCCAAAACACTGGGATTTGTAAAGAGGCCTTGTTTTGATTTTCGAACTACCCAGGCTTTATCAGTACTCTACAACACACTTGTACGCAGTACTTTAGAATACGCATCGCCTGTGTGGAATCCCATCTATACTACACATGTGAACCGTATTGAACGTATACAGAAAAACTTCACACGTTATCTGTGTTACAAATCTAAAAGCAGCCCACGGGATGCCGATTACTCAGGAAGGCTCAGCCACTTCAATATGATATCTTTAGAAAGACGTAGGCAAGCAAACGATTTGGTACTACTATATAAAATCATCCATGGGTCTGTGCAAGTCCCGGGTCTTCTTGCCGAGGTAAATATATCTGTTCCCCGTTACTGTACCCTTAGATCCGATCGCAAGCTAAACATGTTCGCTCCTCACACGGCTAAAACTAATCTCGGTCGTTCGGCACCTATGAATCGTCTTATGAGAACTTATAACGAGTATTGTACACGTTCTGATAGCATCGACATCTATGCTAACGATCTATCACAATTCCGTAGAAAATTACTGTCAATTTTAAATTGATAAAATTATAAATGGTACCCTTACTTCCAACTTCTGTCACTATTTTTAGATTTAACAATATTTTTTATTTTTGTTATTAACCTCAATGTTATTATTCTGATTAGTTTTAATTTTAATTTTATTTCACATTTATATAATAATTCTTTGATTTAATACTTAATTGTTATCTGTAAGTGCTGTGCATACCTTTAAGTGACATATTCACTCTACTTAGTAAGCTATAAGATTAATCCAAAAATGTATTAGTGGATAAGTCGTTGGTGTGCCATTAATAAATAAATAAATAAAAATGGCAGTTTCCTGTTCATTCTTGTTTTATTTCCAAAGTTTTAACTCTGACACTGTCTCGAATATTTTGTTTATTGTTATGACTTTAGTTTCAAGTGTGTTAGACCTAAAATTTGTATATTTTTATAATAATAGTGAGAAATTGAGTACCTACTACTCTCTTTTTTTACTTATTTTGGGTAGACTGGAAATTTATTGACATTTTTAGAGTGAAATTGAGCTAATGAGATGGAAAATAGACCTCATTATTGTCATGTGACACTGAGGAAAACCCCAAAAAGAGTTATATATGTATGTAGTTAGTCAAATGAATGAACATCTACCTTGAGACGTCAGTTCAAAGTGAATACGGAAGAATTGCTACTGATTTTAAAACTGTTCTTTGACATTCGATTTTTCATTAAGAATGGAAATTTGCGGAAGATGCGCAAATTATAACGCACGAGAGCATTTTTTTTCTTAATTGAAATGTGTGGCTTACTGTGTTGGAGACAGGCTTAATATGCTATGTATTCGACTTTGCAGAACTGGGTTGTAGGTTTGTTCGTTACGTTATTCATAAAAGACAAGACGAACTGCCTCATTTTTTATAAAATAATATCTACCTGGGTTGTTGTAAATGAGGGTCACAGTTTAATACCCAAGAATGTGTGTGTACGTTGATTGGATTTCGCTTTGAAATTCACAGTAACAACTTGTCATTTGTCAAATACAAATGACAAGTTGTTACTGTGAATTTCCTGAAAGTGCCTGGCAAATAGCTCGCATAGACTCGCAATTCATTTTGGGTTCTTAAAACCAAACCAGTTAACTATGGGTAATTGAGTATATTCTTCGAATATCTTCGTAGGTGCAGATTTGTGATGGTATGTAAAACAGAACAATACATGTTACAGATGCAAAACAAAACATATTCCACATTTCCACAGGGTGGTCTACTTCACAGTGCAAATCATAAAACTACATCCACGATATGATGCGGTATATATGGTAGCATAAATCACGGCTAAAACAATGGGTACTGATACCAGCGATGCTATAAAGATGGCAGATAAAGTGATCGCTCGCCCCCTACCGGCGGTCGCTGCCATCAATCATTATAATAGATGTGGTAACCTGGGGACGCGGCTTTTTCGAATTGGATTGTGTACATTGACGACTGTAGTTTTGTGTAGTTTCTTTTTTTCTTAGTCATGCTAGCTATGTATAAAGAAGGTATATTATTTAATATGAGTATATACTTGTTGTTCTGCTTGCAACTTCGTCTGCGTAAAGCCTAAAATTAAAACTACCCTATTGGTCCAAACTCGACACAATGTGCAAAGTTGAATTTGGTAAAATGAATGAAGAACTGAATAAATTGGTACAATGTTTTCTTTTCATGATTTTTCAATGTTACCGGACTAAATATAATTTTACTGATACGTTATTTTTACGCGAATATTAAACATTGAAATAAAAGTTTTTTTTTATATATTTATATATTAAAAATAGCAATGCTGTAAAATGATTTGGAACGTCGGGATCAATTATATCTACATAATATATACCGCGATAAATTCGCTAAGATTATTAAAATACTTTCAGTATTTTCATTATTTTGAATAGAGTATCAGTTTTAGAGAATTCGTTAAACCAGAACACTCAATGTACATCGTCCAATTTTCTTGAATCGTTGTTACCTTAAATCACCGTGAGAGTAAGATACCGTCAAATAAACCAAATAGTAGGTCTTATCGAGAGCTAACTACAGGTCTGGCTGCAACTGCATCACGTTTTTCAACCTAGTCATTTTTGACAGATAATTTTACCTGCAATCCGATAAGGTGTGCGGTGATTGTCTATACACGGCATTATTGGCTGACAGAATATGCTCAGTCTAAAATGTTCTGAAGATGTTGTACATTGGATTTTGAGTCCTTCATTTAAAGGATAATTCAAAATCTATAAACAAAAGTCATAGAGTAAGAGTGATAAGATTAAGTACTCATTCATCAACCCATTTACTGTCTTACTTTTGGGCATACTCTCCTCTCATCTAAGAGGAGAAAATTATTTAGCTATATGTAGGTTTCCTCGCAATGTTTTAGTTGAACGTTTGAGTATATGCAAAATACGCTTCAAAAGAATAATAGTAAGTGTATTGACGTCACTGCCCATTGATCATATAACTAAGTTACCAGTTTTTAGATTCCATTTTATGTAAAAAGTAAAAAAATAAGCAAACAAGACCTTTTCGTTCCTTTTCAACACCCGTGCGCATGCGCACGCTTCGTGAATACAAACCATTCACTTATATGCACATGAATGGCGTATACCAAGGACTGTTATCTTCATCAATGACATGTCATAATTTCATGCACAATCGTAGATTACCAACACGTATCGTCTACAATGCGGCCCCGGGGGGCGGCGCAGGCGGCGGTGTGTAGGCCAAGATCGGTATCTCTTCCGTTCATGTGTGGTCTTGATCGGGTAAGGAGGTGCTGGGATCAAGGTTGTGTCTGAAAATATGGCGGAAATTATCAGTCAGAAAACACTGTCATTAATGGGCGGTTGTTTTTCTTTAAGCAAAGAAAGTACTTATGCATTTGAGTGGCATTCAAAGGTAGTAGAACAAAGAGCTTAGGTGGAAGGTTGAATAGGGTGCAAAAGTGGGGCTCGTAGGTGATTGAATGGATCTAGAACAAAGACTTGAAGGTGTTAAAAAACAGTCTTAACGAGATTTTAACCTGTTCATGCCTCCGAGAACACATTAGGCCCGATGGCCCGATGGCTCGATGGTCCGATGGCTCCCAGTTGACATAAAAATGTCTATGAAAATTTTTAGTTGTAGTCCAAAACACGAAAATTTTGAGATTGAATGACATTTAAAAAATAGTTTTTCCTGCTAATCAGTTTGCGGAGGTCTGACGCCAAAATTGTATAACACTAATATTCAACCACATTTGGATAGACCGCACATTTAGATATAGCATAGCAATTTTAATTAATTTCACTACATATTTTAATGATTATGAGAATTATAGTCAAGTAATATAAGGGTTTCATTGTTTATTTATTTACTATAACTATACCAACACTTATATACAATAAATTTTACAACTGCTTTTTAATCCATGTCCAGTGGGTGGGTGGATGATGTAAAGGATTCAAAACGTTGGGATTAAAATAATATTTATTTATAAATATACCGCAATAAAATCCTAATTTATTATTTTCCTATTCTATTTATCTCTTCGTATATCTCTCTGTATAAACGTAATTGTAAGATCATTTAAAAAAATCTCCTTTTCTCCATAATATGCAATTCTCAATTCCAACGCATCGTCAACATAACCCTGTTGTTGCAAATGAAAAACAAATTGCAATCACGGAGAAACACTGCTGTAGGTGACGCAAAAAACTTCGCACTTAGCATTCATAGTGTTTAGTCGCGGCCGGTGGTCGACCATCCGTATTCACCACGCGTCGCGGATCGTAAGACCACAATTATTAAACAGACAGATTTTAAACTACGCCCGTTAATTAGCTAATGTTATTTTTATTGTTATTTTAAACAGGCTCACTGTTTTACTATTTGGGACATCGGAAACAACCGCTATTTGTTGTTCGTACTGTCCGTTTTGTACGTGCGTGTTTTTAATTTTATATAACATACTATATAAGCATACACGTCTGTATTCCCTATGGAATAGGTAGAGAAGTATGGTTCATGTCCACCTTTAGTTCATAGGTATTTGAGTATAATGTAACAGGGAATGTTTTAATGTGTAAATAGAAACTCTAAATGCTACTGAAAATATTCTCGTTATTTTTTCAATTTTCTCAACTTGAGGATCAAATTAATTAAGTTTTCCTAAACGCTCTAAAAGGGGTTTGTAATTGTATCTACTTGGTAGAGTGAGCAACCGTTACGTTTATTAATGTTTCGATCCGGACCGTACCATTAATTTATCACGTACTATAGAAACAAATCCCTCAAGACATTGCACAAATTGTGTCATAATCATAATGAATGTGTCACGTCATTCAACTATCAACCTACACCAACACAAGCGGAATTTTCCTTTCCCAACATGGATACGGACATCAATATTCATAGTGCCAAGTAAACAGCGTACGAAATCTCTATGTAACCCGTCGCCTGCCACGGAGGTCTGTCGGTAAAAATTCACGAAACGTAGGCCCGGCGAGTTACCCACTCGATTATTGCCCCCCGACGCTCCACTCGAATAGGAACTGTCTTATTATCCGGCCGGAGAAACGAACCTTGTGTAATGGGCCCGTTAGGAGATAGGAGAACCCTGAACCAGTTGGTAATAACGATTGTTATCTCATAGTTTTAATCGGAAAGGATCAGGTTTTGTGTCTAAAAGTTGGTGTTAGTTGAGGGTTGATGAGAAGGTGTAATTTCGTTAAATTCTGCCTGATGAGGGGTTAAAACTTGAAGGTTGCTATTAGAATGTTATACTGTTAGAATTTATAAAGCACAAGGAAAAATAGGAGATAAAACTTTACTAAAATAAAAATTAAAAATCGCAGAGTATTTTTGAATCGACTCAATAGTTGCTTGCTCCTTCTTGGACCACATCGTCACTTACCATGAGGTGAGTTTGTGGCCAAAAGCTAACCTAATTATGGTAAAAAAGCGGAGTGGTTTATTCTTGCGCAGTGGAAATCTTATGTTTAATGAACCCCCACTAAATATCATCATCATATTGAATAGAACATAAAAAAATAACGTAACGGTTTCTGTTCTTAAAACACGATAACAATTATTATCGCGCGCGAACTCGTTAATAATCCTCCAACCAAAACTAGATGTCACGTCAATTTGCCGTAAAACGCCCCGAGACATTTTACCGGCGGTAATTAACGAGCGGAGCCGGGCGATAAAGATATGTATGTTATGCTCGCAATCTTCTACACTTGAACACTTTATTAGCTCATGGATCTCTTTCATTTTATTGGTTTTAAATGTGCACTTTAACGTTGTTTTGGAGAGAAATTTTATGTCTTTGAATTATGATTCGGATTAATTAGTGATATCATCTTGTTTCCACGTATGTGTCTGTGTGTGTGTGATGTAGGAAAGTGGTCTCTATTTTATGAGTTTATTATCGTAAAATAACCCTTAATAGTGAACTTAAAGCTCTCGATTTCGATCTACACGAACGTACTTTTGACTTTTCTAATTGATGTGCGTATTTATCACAATGCTCAAAAGTGTAGGGAAATATCATGACCATGCAAATTCTGTCAATCGACGCTATGCTTGCGTGGTCTACTTAGGTCATGTATCGTCCTCCAAAAGTGACATAAGTATATACAGCTGTACAAAGCCAATTCCCAAAAATCCACTAAGTAATAAGTGGATGCATCAACTCCCAATATTTAAAGTTTTAACCTAGGTATATCCCCAGTTTTAAGCTTTTCGGGTTCCCCTAAAGCGACTCTCTGACCAGAGGTTCAGCATAAGCACGTAAATTTGTAATTTTGTACATATGTATAGATTTGTATATCTACATACAATACAGAAAAAGAATAGAAAAGTTGAGTATATATAACTAAAAGACGTAATTATTTATTTTATTATCACTATGGGGGATGAAAAATAGATGTTGGCCGATTCTCAGACCTACTCAATATGCTCAGAAAATTTCATGAGAATCGGTCAAGCCGTTTCGGAGGAGTATGGCAACGAAAACTGTGACACGAGAATTTTATATATTAGACTAGGTGACCCAGCAAACGTTGTTTTGCCACATTATAGGGGTTGGTGGACTACCCTTAACTTTTAGGGGGAAGAAAAATAGATGTTGGCCGATTCTCATAGATACCGGATAAGCACAAAAATTTCATCAGAATCGGTCAAGCCGTTTCGGAGGAGTATGGCAACGAAAACTGTGACACGAGAATTTTATATATTAGATAAATCTCCCGGCTACGATAAAAAACACACTTTAATTGGGTACAACTGTTCAAATCTGCACGAACAGTATTTTATTTATTTATTGCCAGCTACAAATAAATGCCAGCCAGTCGGGAGACGAACTAAACATCCATTTTATAAGAACAAGCAGACACTCATCGTGTCAGGAACATTAGCAAACATTCGTAAATTAAAGTTTTAAATGACAATAAAATAAATTAACGTGTACCGTCCGCCGTGACGTGTTTATGTGTGCGATAAAACGCGGGTGCGCATGCGCCGCCGGTGAGGGGATTTTATTGTTAGTCCACCGATTTGTTTGAACACACGGCGCGATTATTTTAGAAAATCTCTTGTATCATTAGGATTTTCTCGAGTGGCGATATTCGTATAAGCTTGATTGAATATTGAATATATCCTACTTTTAATAGGAGTTTTTAATTATATAAAATAAATGACATGAAGGTGTCTAAGTTACAGTCACTTCGAAAATTTCTGTGAGGCGTATGGTAGTGCAATCCGCTATCGCATCGGTTTATTTAGCCACCAAAAACGTTGTCTTTCAGATAGTTAACCGCCCGGAATAGACAAAAAAAGCTGTTAATAATAGTTTGGACTTTCATTTTTCTCTCACATAGAGATTTTCTGCTTTGTTGTGCTCATCAACAACTGGGCACAAGTCTCCTTTTAAGCGGCTGCAGTCTATCACGCTATCCTAGAGCGAATTGGTAGACTTTTCACGTTTCAGGCATACAAGTTTCCTCATGATCTTGTCTTTCACCGTTTGCACAGACGTGATGATGATAAATACAAAAATATATACCTATATGATACACAAATAATTGTTCCTTCCCGAAATAAAACCCATGTTGCAGAACCTAAATGCAGCAACTACCTATATCATTCAACTTCGAAGTTATCAATTTCGAAAATTAATTAAATATCATTGATAAAATCGCCCCGTGCGTCAGATCCGATGTAACCCGACGCCGAATCAACACGAGTAGTCAATAAAACTGCAGTTAAAATCAACGCCACAGATTTTACATCGAACATAAACCGAGACAGTGACCGTTTATTGTAACAGACGCGTTTTATATTTATTTGTCGGGTTCCTGTTACACTGGGCTTGGTAATACTGTGGTTAAGAAATAGTGAGGGGGATTAGGTGATTATTTTTGTTGTTATTTGCTATTTCGTACATATAAAATAATAAAATAAAATAACTATTGCCGGACCTAATTACACAGCGCCATCTAGTTCCGTGGTAAGCAACGAGGCTTGTGTTACGGATACTAGATGGTTGATATACTTCATATATACTTTTTTTTTGTAAATACATACATATTATACATAGATACATCCATGACTCAGATACAAATGTTTAAGCTCATCACACAAACATTTGTCCCTACCGGGATTCTAACCCGGGACCCATAGTACAGCAGGCAACGTTACCTACTGCTGAGCTAAACGGGTCGTCATATATATAACATAACGTATATACAATATTAGGCACAAGTCCATTAATGTGATTGAAAATTTATCACATCATGCTTAAACGGTGAAGGAAAATATCGTGTGAATATCTGCATCCCTGAGATATTCTCTTGATGGCATGTGAAGTCGGTATGGTGGACTATAGTTTAAATTCTTTCAAATGAGATGAGATCCTGTCCCAGCATTGGGAAAATAATTAGGTTGATGGTGTACAAATGTACACAATAATGATGGTTTCTCTCATGTTTTCAAGTTACTTGTATAACAGGGCATCCTATTGCTATTTTATGTCCATTTACAAAAAGAACTTTTAGTGTATATTAGTACACCAGCTAGTTACAATAAGATCAAGAATTGCAAGCCAAGCTTGGTAAGGTAAGCACGCTCCATCAAAGATCGTAGTGGCGCTATATCAGGCAGAAAAACTGTCAAAATTTAATTATGGCAATAAATTTTTCCTCTTAGATTTATATGCAGTTGGCAGTTGAAAAGACTGATGATTAACATCTAGGAAAATATCATGATTACAATATTACGTCATTAAAAAAATTAACATAGCAAATATTTATTCAGGTCAGACGGCCATTCGTCTTGTCAACATTTGAGCACGGCAATTGTTTAGCAATCCCGCGATATTAATATCAAATATCTTAACATATTCTTGGACATGTTAATTTGACATTCAAACACAGTGCGATTCCCGTCTATTCCTATGGGAAAACTTGGTAATATAAAGAGTACTCCACACGGCGCGTCGTCGCCGCGGCCGCCCGTATAATTTTCACATTCAATCAAACGTGAAACCTACTTCTCGCAACACGGACTATTCATAGTGCAGCCGGACTGCTGCAATTACTATCGCCTGGAAAGTCTGGCTGTCTTACTTTTATTTCCTTTTGTGGACAACAAAAAAGAGTTATATTTACGGCTCTTTGTTTTAGGAGATGAATACAACTTTTTAGTTTTGGGACTGGTAGTGTTAGAGCGAGTGATTAGAGCGATATGAAGATATCACAACTTTCATGATATATGAGTTATTACTTTTTAGATAGACTTTCCTTGGAACACATATAATAATAATTATATTTAGTTTTACGACAATATTTAAAATTTATAATAGCACATAATAGTGTACGTAGTTGTTATAACAATTTTTTATATTAGTATCAGATATATATACATCGTTTAAATCACTCCTAAGACATTTGCAACAAAGCACAACTATACCCACGACTATGAATACGGCCTTAAACAGCAGATTAAGTTGCGCGGGCGCATGGCGCGTACCTCACATTTATTTCTTTATTTATCCGCGGCCAATAAGGCCTACATTCAAATAGTTCATTAGGCATAGCTGTGACATATCCAGCCCTTTATATGCGAAGCCCGTTTGTTTAGTTTATTCGACTAGCCGTTGATGAAAACGGACGGGACATACGGATGGACAGTTTAATGAATACTGCGCATGTTAATGTGTGTGTTGAAATAGAGTCGGTCGTGGAAATATACCAAAAGCCTTGTCAACAATATAGAAGCGATATATTAGTATATTAATATCGTTTTTTATACAAATCAATTTTCGTTTTGTATTCAGTACGAGATAAGATATGAATTTTATTAGTAAGAAGCGGCGTTTGTGCTGACTGTAAGTCCTCTATTGAGTGAGCTTTCCAGATCTCGTTAGGAGAGTAACTATTTTGACAGTACGAAAATATCCATTCGCTGGCAGTTTAGTACCTAACCTCTACTTTAATATTCGTAAAACGGTTTTTATAGAGTCGGAATGCGCGAGAGACACCTCTGGTGTTGAAAACGTCCAAAGTTATCGTATCCGCTTACCTTCAGGCCGGTATTTAGCCGACGTTTGCCACTTTTGTAGTATAAAAAAAATGTAAATGGTATTTCAGTATATTCATTTCCATTCTTCTTTCCAACTATAAACCCGTATGTATCGCTAGTTAAGCTGGAAATCACTGCGTGAGGTGCTTATATACGAGCGCTTCGCAATGGGAACGGAAAATGACGGCCAACTACGAACAATAGTCCTTCGAGATTACTACATGTGCCGTGTTGTAATACATGCTGCGATCTCTGTGCGGTGAATATTGACGCCTGTTTAGTCTAGCAGGGCCTTGTGTAAGGGTTATTTATGAGTATCGGTCGAGATATGTATTAGGTACCTGCATATGTCTTATTTATTAGCACATTTATTGATCCCACAGCTGGCCAAAGGGTTTTCTCTCATTTGAGAGGGACTAGGCTATAGTAAGCACGCTAGCCTACTGCCTGCACCTTTACGCTTGAGCATTTGATAAATAAGCACACCAGCTAAATTCAGTTTGTTGCTAACAAAAATTAAACGGCAGTCTTGCCGTTTTTGGCCGCTGTCGTTAGCGTTCAGAAAGAACCGATTAAATTTTAGCATAATTCAAATAAACCGTATTTTCAGTTTGAGTTTGACCTGATAAATACATACTATCATATTTGAATTTATCGTATTTAACAGTAAGCTATTTAGAAGCTATGTAGATAGTTTAAAATTTTCTGAAGCAATTTTTCCGTTTCAATTTGGCAATACACGTTCAAGTAAAACAAAGACACATAAATCTTTCCACCTGTAGTGACGGAACGCAGTCGTCATCGATAACGATGGATATAATTCTCAATAATATTTATTACACTATAACACCGCTTTATATTCTCGTCGTGAGCAGACGTCAAGAGTTATTGTCCGGCTTTTCGTAATTTGTATGTACTTTGATATCGCGGCAAGAATATCTAGTGGCTTTATTGTGTTGTTAAGTTATGAATTGGCTTGGCCATTTGTAAAATGAGTAATACAGAAGTGACGTAGGTACTATTTTTTTTAGTTTATCGAGGTTTGTGGTTAAGATGGTTGTTCAGTTAGCAGGATGTTAGTAGAGGCTTTGATTGCTAATGAATTTCCTAAAAAAAGCGACTATGTCATTTCTTGCTAGATATTTCTCTATAAAAATAACTTCTTAGATCCGTGTAACTAGCTAAACTAAAAATATTTTAAAAAGTTTGTTAGGTATCTTGACCTAATAAGCTTTTTGAAACATTTATTGAAGAGAAAAAAGATCTATTTACAGAAATAAATACAATTTAATAATGTAGCGCCATCTAGTTCTGAGCTAAGCAACGAGGCTTGTGGATACTATAGGTGGTTGATATACTACATATATACTTTTTTTTTGTATTTAAATACATAATATTATACATGGTTACGTCCATGAATCGGATACAAATGTTGTACATGTGAAACATTTATGAAACGCGTTTGGTCACTTGATACGAAACAATAAATTTTGTTAGCTATTTGATTGTTAAGAAAAAAATATGGAACACGAGAGAGAATTGAAGGACTAGAGAGAAAGAGCAGTCTAATTAAGAGGTCTAATAGAAGACAGAAGATGGAGATAAATGCGATTCTTTCACTGACAACACCTGAGCTATTAAATCAAAGAAGAGTTCATGTGATGCGGTTTCCTTTTGATGAAACTATGCCCAACAAAGCGGGCTCTATGCTCTCAAATTCAAAATCACGATCTCAAATTCAACTACAACCTATGTTTATCATCGACCCATTTACATCTTGACTCGAGATCCGTATCCAACAGTGGGATACTGTCCTCTACTGCAGATAAGACTGAATAATCCCCCAATCTGCTCAACTGCATCTCGGTGATGAGACTGTTCCCTTTATCCCTTCAGCAAGTGAAACAATCGGCGTGGTTTGAATCTTGAGATTTTTGACTTCGCAATCCATGGTCATATCACAAAACATACCTACTTTGATTGCTCCATCAGAGCGCGGCGGGGAGATTGACTATTGGATTTTGGTCATATTATATTTGATTCCCGTACTAATAAGTACAGATGGGTTTAATCAGAGTCCCTATAATATACATAGCAAGATACTTAAAAACATTGTTTCATACATACATAAAATTCTAATGTACATATAATTAAATACGCAAATTGGCACACATAATATATTTATACGAAACCCAATTTACTTATAAATAATACGTCGGCAATAAGTTCAGTGCCGAGTCTATCATTCAAGCCGTAGTGATGGGCATTGGCGTTAAAAATAATGTCGATAAATCGCGTCGAAGATCAAAGCACGAACAAATCGGTTGGGCGCGCCGCTGTGGAGCCGCGAGCCAAATTGGATGTGGTGTGTTGGTTTAATATCGATGTTTCCCGTTTTTTTTGCTAAAACAATATCAGTACCTATACCGCGATAAAATTGATTTGTAAGGATATGTGAATTTTTTACCGTATCATACTTAAAAATGTGTATTTTAATGACATCAGCCTTAAAAATACTGTACTTGGATAACTTAATTAGTTTTTTGTAATTTGGGTTAATTTAAAATAAGTTTAGCTTTCCATTTTAAACGGTATTTAAGTAAACATAACATTTAATAAAATATAATTAATACAGTTGAATTTAGTTTTAAATACGTTATGTATAACTTGGTCGATATAATTGAAACTAAAACAGTCTCAACTCACTTTTATCGTATTAATTAGCTATGAAATCCATTAAATAGTAAAATAATATTAGGTTTACAAACAAAAAAACTTACAAATATAAATTAATTTACAAATATTATGCCACACTTACTTCTTTCCCAAATCTATGGTTTCGCGTGATTTACTCTGTGCGCGCGGGCGCGGGCGGCGGCGGCGGGGCGCGGGCGGCGTGGCGCACTCGACTAATAAAAAACACCCCGACGCCCTCGTGACTGATGCGACAATTAATTTAATCCCATTTCTCTGCGTCTTTCAAGCCGTCAGGGCTGGCTGAGTTTTGAAATTTTTCGGTGACTTTCTTTGAGAAAGATTTTTTCTAGTATGAACTTACAGGGTATATCCCACTAGAAAGTATAATTAACACTTTATACACATCCGTATAGTGATATAATTAGTATTCGTTGCTGAATATAGACTTTGCGTATATTAGGACCAGAATTACTGGTCCTAATTGGACTTTTGGCAGAGTCTGTATGTGTTCATTTTCAGCTTACCAATAACTTCTACAAATAGAATCACGTTGACTACTACTATCTTTAATATCATCGAGAACGTTCGATTAATAATAGTTCAAACTTCCATTAGCACTTAAGAACGTTCTCAATTTATGTCCGACATAAGGAGCAAAAGAGCTCAAACTTAACAAATGCCGCGCCATATTTCATTCATTAACAATTGACATTCTAAAGGAAAAACCACAATAGCAAGTGCATAAGTTGTGCAACTGCGCGCTCGTCTGTTGCCACTTTTGTCTATCTGTCAGCTGTCAGTCTGTCAGTCTGACTGTCAGTTAAGAGGTCAGACGTCGTGCGTCGCGACTGAACGTTTCTTTTATTATCTTCTTAAGTGAAATGTTAAATGGTCTGTATTTTGTTTGTATAGAGGAAATGTTATTGTTTTCGTGTTGTACTTGTCAAGGATAGTTGGAAGTAAGATAGACAGTTTTTGCTGATGGTAACGTCTACAAGCTTGTTTATGAAATTTCTATTTTTTTTTATTTCTGTTTCGTTTGATGGTTACGTGTTATGGAAATTTCTTAATTAAAACTTGAGTTAATACCATATTTACCTCCTGTCTTTCCAATGAGTGACAAGGGTGTCATTAACGGTTGAAATAACCTTTTAAATATTACATTTACCTTTATTTATTTTTTAACGACCTTTAATTTACACATGTAATGTAATAAAACAATGAGCCAATTTAAATGGTTTTCTATTTGTTTGAGCTGGTCTGCGTTCACTTCAGTTCCACGGATATGTATTTGTGGTAAGTATTGGATAATAATCATTTACAATCAAATTTAAATCAAATATTTCTTCTGTAAACAAATTTAGAACTTGAAAGTTTGTAAATACGTAATAATACTGCTCGAAGCTCGCACAAATTACGTTGCTCCGATCCGGGACAGCCCTGAGAGGCGCTAGAAGCAGACATCAGCGGAGCAGGCGGCTATTAAACAAGACTAATTGAGCGATAAATTCACGAGACGAGAGGCCGATATAAAAACGAACGAGAAACGAGAAAAATCTTAGATGAGGGAATATTGAAAGCGGTCCACGCGAAATTGATTACTGTCAATTAGGGATACGTCGGTGTCTACACCAGATGCTAACTCGATTCTATTAGAAGAGCGCCTTTGATCGTTGTTTGTTTACCCCTGTTGTTCCGTACGTGTTTTGATAGTTGGAGAGTGGTGAAAATTCTACTGTGATTTTGTTTCTATCTGGACTCGATTTGGTCTAGGACTTCATGTGGTATAATAATAGTATTGGTTGCAAATTTGTCGTAAAATTTGTAAGTCAATTGATAAGATTGTATTGATACTGCTCTTCATTGATGAATTATTGAAGACTCCGTTATTAAGGTTCTGCTTAAGTCTTAGCTGACGAAATTTGTTTGCAGGTACATAGTACATATACAACAATCTATTAAGACTATCAAAAAGTACTAGACCTATCAATAGTCTCAATAGAGTAAATATTAAATAGGTTAAATACATAATATCCACGAACTCTTAGAGTCTCACCTATAATTAGAATAGAGAGACAAAACACTTCACACTGTTTGACTAAAAACGAATTCAGTGAAACAAATGTGAATATTATTATTATAATTTCAAATTTATGTCTACTCATTAAGCAAAAGTTTTGAAGCTGAACATCACACGTTTCCCACATTAGCACCACGTGAAAAATATGATCCTATCCCCCAAATTTATAGCACCACTAACGCAGCTTCTAATTCCCCAGACACACATTAAAATATCCGTTGCAACCGCCTTATTACACACGACAGTGACTTATATCCATGAATAATATCACACTTTCATCCTTACAGAACGTATTATACGGGTCATTATACGTACAGACGTTCGCGAAGCCGCAACAATGGCTTTTCAACCTCATTTTTGAATGAACATGACTGATTGCCCGCTGCTATGAACAAAAGCCGCTAACATAAACATTCTACACGATAATTTGTCTGCGTTGTCAAATGAACGATGCAAGCGTTTTAAAATACAATTTCCATTGCCAGTTCAATCAAATAAACTAAAATATACATTGTGCAAAATCGTCGATGTAAAGTGAATACAGCAATGTACACGTTCGTTAAGTAGAGTAGTGATGGGGCGCATGTGTCCGGGAGTCATGTCGATTAATAAAGTTTACAAGATGAAAGCCGTTGAGCTGTTAGTCGCGATGCGTTCCAGAAATAAAAAAGCATCTTTAAACTCGGCTGGGGATACTTACATTCGTGTAGTGCCACCACGTTTTAATGTCGGACAAAATTGGTGTACAAATAAAAAAATACTTAAAGACATTTGTATTTATTAGTTTTTTTAAATGTATTCATGCAAAAATAATCGCAATGAGTTTAGATATTTTAAGTAGTCACTAACAATAATATGTCATACATCGTAAATCTTAACACATTATCAGTTATATACCTCCTACTGACAATATTCAATAAATTCGCCTACAATAAACATAAACAGGCCAATATTTAATTAACTAAAACCCACTCGTCGAAATTTATGGTGGACAATAAAAAAGAAAACTCCCTAACTGCCTATCACCGACAAAATATGTCTACAACTGTTATAAAACGTATTGTATAAACGACAGCAATAATTGTCACCCTACACGGCCGCATGAAATATACTGCGTGCAACTAATAGGTGGGACGGGCGTTAAGGAGCGCATAAATTAGCTGATGTTGTGACGGCCGCGACGGCTGGCCATCTGTTTGTCGATATGTCACGGCACAACACTACGCATTTATAGAGAGATGTTTATTTCGCAACCGAGAATAATGTGACGTATACATTTTTCTTTATTATTTCGTTCGTATTTCCCTGCACCTGTTGTTGTCAGTGAATTCAATATATTTGTTAGTGAATTTTTTAGCTTAACTACACAATATTTTATTACGCGAAGTAGGTGAATGGGGAACTGGGCGTGTATCTTTTAATTCGTCCCAAGTAATAAAGGCGAACGGCAGATTTGGTACCGCATACTTTTTTTGTTGTTCTGTTATAGAACTTGTACCACTTGATAAGGCAACTAAGCCATTTATTTTCATGTAAGTGTACTATTTATAGAACTTCGCATTAATTAATATCATTAAATTAATATCAATAAAAAGATTTTAATAAAGAAACGTAATACAATCGTAAACTAAACGCAGTTATGTTTTTAGAAGTTGCCATATGTAAAATAACACAAATATCGAAATGATAATTAATTATTTAGAAATAGAAATAACATTAAATATAAATAAATACTCATATATTATACATACAAACGCATAATTGTTGGATAAAGTAATATTAAGTTTTTTAAAATATAAGTAGGTATAATAATTGTACTTACAAAAACAAAGTATTGTTTTATTTACCGACACTCAAAACCCCATCAGAAATTCGTCATGATCAAACTGTTGCAGTCCGCTGCTGGACATAGGTACCTATCTCCTAATACACCGAATCCTCTTCACAATCTACCTACTTAAGTAAGTAAAACACTACAAGGATAGCGACAAGCAATCTAAGACATTTACTTTACCACCAAAACAATGTTTATGTACCTATAAGTAACAATTTACATCGGTACACTACTACATAACCTCAAAAAATAAAACTGGTTATAACTTTTACGTCCCAAGTTCTAAAAATCTAAGAATTTAAAAAAGGCTTGTCTATCATATTAACTACCAATTAAAACAAAAAGTATCCCAAAACACGAAATTTTATTAGGTGTACGAGATTCTCATACAAGGCTGCCATTCGCCTTTGTTTGAATTATGAGTTATATTAAATTAGAATTCAGAGAAGTGAGTGCTTATGAGAAATATGATTAATGAAATAGCGGTATCCAGATTACGCTTATTAAAATTTGTTACGCCACTTCTCATATGCGAATAGTTTATTACGTATTTGTATGAAATATATAATATGATATGTGTAAAATATGTTTCGTTGGCACTTTTCAGACTTGTTATGACCAAATAAATTTAATTTTAATACATTTGATTATTGAATATTTGCAACAAAACAGAAATGTTATTCTGGTTATAAAACCAAGAGTGTGGAAGTAATTTATATATTTGGTTTCTTCACTTGTTATTTATACAGTTTCATTGGTTCCCCAGCTCGCGAGTTTCTAGTTCGATTCTCGGATTAAGTATTGAAGTGGCGTAGAGTATGTATGCATCTATGCGGATAATGACAATAGGTTTGCCCCCTAAATGAGATCTGAAAAAAACCCAGGCTATTTTGTGTGCACATCTCATCATCATCAACCCATTACTGTCCCACTGGGCACGGGTCTCCTCTCATTTGAGAGGGATTCATTAGGCTATAGTCCACCACGCTAGCCAATTGCGGGTTGGGAGACTTCACATGCCATCAAGAAAATCTCTCAAGCATGCAGGTTTCCTCACGATGTTTTCCTTACGTTTGAGCATGTGATAAATACGCACATAACTTCCGAAAAGTCGTGGTGCGTGGTTTGAACTCGAGACCTTTGATATGTCAGTCCACTAGTCATAGCACTAAACTACCACAGGTGTGTGCACATCTAAATCCGCTTAACCCACCGTGTAATTAGCGTATATCGTTTCTACCAACGATATTACAAAGAAAGCTGACCGAATATTCGTGTTAACAGCTCCATATAATGTCCAAATCCCATAAGTAAGTATTATTTCTGATCTCGAGCCCCATGCGATGACGGCCGACGACATTTGCGCGCCCATTGCATTCGTTTTTTATCCTCTTAATTGTCGTACACGTTTGACGTCGCCTAAGGGCGGGGTTAGATGTCATGCTGATGGCTTAAGATAATATATTGAGGAGGAATCATTGTATAAAGAGGAGAGGGGAAATTAAATATACACTATGAGATGATCCGGGATGTTGTATCTTATTTTTAGCACGGCTGTGTTTTCTCGTACAGTGCGACTGCCGAGCAAGAGATCTTGGGTTCGATTCCCAGGTCGAGCAGTGTTATTGGGTTTTTCTATGAAATTCTCAGTAGCAGCTCGGAGTTTGGATATATGCCCGGCTAATGGGCCCCTTCGGGGACGATAGGGGTGATGGTATGTATATGTTTAAATATTTTTTAATACTCAATAGGAAGCAATTTGAAGGGAAAATGCAAAAATAATTAGAGCGGGATGGCTATACAGATTTATTATCAATATATATTTAAAATTTATTTCTTATACTTACGCAAGTATTGGACACTAAAATTAAAATATTTTTTACGCATTTTATAGCAATATAAGGATCCAAAAAGTCGGGATCAATCACGATAAAATATGTAAAGTATCATTAGTACACACACGCGCACAACTCACGCCTTTTTCCATGGGGGTAGGCAGAAACTACAGAATGCCACGCGCTACGTTCCCTGCATACCACTTTTCTATCATTAGTATATTAACAAGAAGTTTTTTTTTTCAATATTTTAACTTGTTCAGACGTCAAACCTAGCTTTTTTTGTAGGAGGTAGGGCATAGCGAGATTTCTCGCCCAAATTGGGCCGCCCGACTGGGGAGGTACCTCCGCCTTACAGAAGACCGCAGTGAATCAACAATAGTTGTCTTTCTGCGAGTGAGTAAGGTTACCAGAGCTCATTGGGAGAGTGACTATTCTGACAGCATGGGAATTCCGTTTGCTGTCAGTTCAGTAACTCCCTATTTCAAGAAACCTGAACGGTTTGTAATGGGTTTGGCAACGCATTTGCAAGCCTCTGGTGTTGCAAATGTCCATGGGCGGCGGTCATCACTTACCATCAGGTGAGCCGCCTGCTCGTTTAACCATATGTATCACCATAAAAAAATATATTAAAAAAAGCGAAAGGCACCAATAGATACTTAATTAAAAAAAGTACCTACACTAATTGTAGATACTACAAATTAAAATTAATTAAACACGCTATAGCCTTAATTACCACGTTTTGCTAATTATCAGCTGGTTGCCTTATCCACGGAAATATCATTGATAGGGCAAATAGGCTCGTTATTTGGTAATAACTACGATGATCAATTAATTTGTAAGGTTAAGTTGCATTTGCCGAGGTCAATTTCATGATGGGTGACCATTTTTAACGATAATCCTAAACCCCCTAGAAGGACATACACCGACCTAATTGGTGAACTCCTTCAAAAAGGTCAGGTACGCAGTACTCGTAACTGGCGCGCGTGCATGACGAGATGTATGAATGTAGATGAGGCAAAAGTGGTATGCAGGGACCTTAGCGCGTGGCATTCTGTACTTTCTGCCTACCCCCATGGAAAAAAGGCGTGAGTGTATGTATGTATGTATGTAATCCTAAACCCTTTCATGCTTCCGAGATTACATCTCTGTAGCGATGATCATACGAATAACTGCAACTATCGTTAATCGTTGAGGGTAGTCGGAGACTTTAAAAGTCAGCAACTGACTTTTGAAGTCTCCAGTACTATTTCAGAGCCGGTTTGGCCAAAGAACATTAAATTGTAATTCGTTTCATGAAATACACTCATATTTAGCAGCATCTGTTTAGACTGGAAGCTGAACTTGATTTTGATTAGATTGGAAAAGAGAAAAAAAGGTACAATCATTTGTCGCGGTATATTGATATTATTATAACCCTACTTTTCGGATCCTTTAAATCGTCTATAGTCACGGGCAGACCGAGGTGTTGGTTGTCTTGAAGTCATAATGATTAAACAGCTACCCAACATTTTTATTTAATATTGACGTAAGAAGTAGTTTTATTTTAATGTCTAATGTTCGCGTAAGTGTAAGAAATAAATACGATCATTCGCTTTCAAGTACCACCATAATGATAATTAGTATAGAAGAAAATGAACACATTTGATATGATAATAGGATTAGATACTTTACTAGGGTAAGTAAGTAGTAATCTCATTCTCGTTATCAACCCATTTACTATATCATAACTGGGCTCAGGTCCTTTCACTTGTGCACAACACCTAGTGCTAGTTGCCAGACTTCACTGGTTATCGAGATAATCTATCAGGCATGCAGGCTTCTTCATCCATTCAAACTTTAATCTAGGAGTCGAAGTGTCGCATACTAGCTGCACTGCGTGTAACTGGACCAATAAGGAAATTTAAAGAATAAATATTTAGGTATAGGAAATTCATATACATTAGTACAATCATGTCATCCACGAAGGGTCAGGCAAAGGTGTACTAATGTACACCGATATTTCTGCGGTATAGTTTAGGTCCCATGTTATTCCAATCGAATCCAAACTCGAGCTGCTACTGAGAATTTCATAGCAAACGCCAATCACACTTTGCACGACCTAGGAATCGAACCCAGGATCTCTTGCTCGGCAATTGCACCGTACAACCACGAGACCAATGAGGCAATTTATAGAAAAAAAAAGACACATCCGAATTGCGAACCTCCTCCTTTTTGAAGTAGGTTAAACATTTAAAGAAAAACTTTTCATGGTTGGTTTATTATAACTTTGAGCACCACTGACAGAATCCAAGAATTCTCAACAACAACAGTAGTAGAAGTGATAATGGACGTTTTGAAAAATGACCTTACAGCTATAAACGAGTTAATTTATACTCTATTCCGCTATAAATAAAGTCTTCACCACACTTATAGCACACACTGCGTCTATTGTCAGCGTGTTTGAGTTAAAGAGGATTAATATTGTTAAGAACAATTTGTTACATATTTGAAGTGTTTCAGATTGTTTATTTTGAGTTTAAGGAGTCGTAAATTATGTTTTTATTGCGTGTTGGCGTCAAACGTTTTGTGTAGTGGTACGATGGCTTGTTTTATGGGTGGTAGGTACCTGGTGTTGAAGTGTGATCACATTTGTATGGTTGTTTATGAGATATAATCTTTGGAAATACATAGTTGTGTACCAACAAAGTTCTTCTACGGTTTCTGATTTGTTCACCTAGAGACACTCCTAACATATCCTTACTATCGCGAAGTAAATTTAAATCCTAATATTCTTAAAGTTATTCAACGTCAAATTCTAAATGTCATTTATTCAAAGTAAACCTAATTTAATTGTTTTTTTTTGATGTCGAAAATAAAGACAGCTCCTAACGCCCGCTCTTTCATTGGATAATTCCAAATCCTACTAATATTATAAACGTGAAAGTTTGTAAGTATGGATGTTTGTTACTCTTTCACGCAAAAACCGCTTAACAGATTTGAATGAAATTTAGCATACAAATAGTTTATTACCTGGATTAACACATAGGCTATTTTATATACAATATAAACAAGCATCTTAGGAGTAATCGTAAAAAAATCATCACACTAGGCTACCACAGCTCTTTATCGCGTTCGATGTGTCATGTCAGTTTTGATAGCTTCTCCGTTGCTATGTACGTTGTTGCTATGACATAGACGTTGCTATACACATAGTGGATCATCTATATATATATATATATATATATTTATTTATTTATTCTATGGGCGAAAAGAGGAGGAGAAATTAGTATTAAATTGCGCGGGCGAAGCTGCGAGCATCAAGTCAATATGTCTACAAGAAAAAGTTTACAAAATAATGTTAAAAATTTATTATAATCGTTATCTAGGTTTGGCAGATAAGCTTTTGAAATAATACAAAGCTAAATCAAATCTACTGCCTTATACTCTTTAGTCTTTCAACCCTAGTACTGGTTATAGACTAAACACGCCATCGATTATATGTAGGCTAGTAAATAGAGATTAATTAATATAATATGCGTAGGTTTTTAATAATTTGGAGGTCAGTCAGTAGTCATAATTTCAACTATGAATGTACTAACCATATTAGATGTAATCCTAAAACCCTCAAATGTTAAACCTACACTGTTTGTAAAATAAAAGTACCCACCAGAAATAATACGAAAACCGCTCCACAATTAGCTCACAACAAATCACCAATCCATTAACTACGTGGAAGACAAGACAAACGGCTTGTCAGCAATGAGGTAACAATTATCCCGGGATCGTCCCGGAGCCGGCACGTCCCGGTCCCGGGGGACATGCCGAGAAACATGGTTGCCGCTCTCGATCGATGTTTCGACGGTGCCGTTGGAGAAAATGTGCACTGTGAAGTTTTTGTAGCCCCTGTATCAGGTGTAAAAACTCTGGAATTACAAACGGCTGAAAATTTAAAATTATACAAATTTAATTTAAAAAAATATCACTACTGTGAAATTAGTACATTGATGTATAATATATATACCTACCGGTTAAGAATCATACTAATAAAAAAACAGATAAAATTATCTGTTTTGTGATACGTAATACAATTATTTTCATAATTCTTTCTAACGCGTTTGAAACCATGTGTTTGCTCTTGTACAAAGTTTTGAGCCATGTTATACATATAGGAATGTCAAAAAGCATATCTAGTACCCTCGAAGTTTGATCTGATATCAGTAGATCGATATCCACTCCTGAACGGACTCGTTCCGCATATATTTCTACAATAACAATAACTGTTCTGTGTATTTAATTGGCATTAAAATTTTGCTATTGAGATAGTACAAAGAAAACCATTTTAATGATGAAGTCCAAACTTTAGGAATACATAGCTTATAAGTAAATATATATATTTTATATATTTACATAACGGGTTTTTTTTCAACATGTCCTAATCGAACCGCAAAAGTAAAAATTACGCGAGCAGACTGCTTCGCATCTGGTCAACATGAAGAACCGTCCAATTAAATCAGGACCGCGGCAGAGCCGACAACTAAACTTCAAGTCGTACCTTTTTCATTTATTGTCACAGTGGCGCTGTCGTTAAGGGTCAAGTTACACTGGTCGTACAGTTGGTATTGGTTTCACTCGTCACAATGACACTGCGCAGTCCATATGACGGCCGACAGCCATCGTTGTCAATTTAAATGAAACTGTAAACGTTGACAGCCGACAGTCGGGGGCCCAACAAAAAATAATTAATGGCCCGACTAATGAATACAAGTACGGTTCGCAGCGCAAGTTCGTTATTGTGGTGAAGGGAATGTCGTTCGGGTGTCATATCCTTTGGGTTGACTGTATGTTAGAAATGTGGGGAAAAGGAGACAGATTTATTAATGCGTAGTTCATGTTTTTAAATACATTTTGTAATTCCACAAGCTTATACTGATCAATATTGTGTGTGTGTAATTGTTTGATAGACTGATTGTCATTCTATTATCTATGAGGGCTTAGAACCTTGACGCCTGTACTCCCGACAGTTTAGGTAAAGGTACATTGATGTATACACATTCGTCGCTATATACATATGTCTTATGTCTCATGTAGTAAAGGGCGAGTCTATTGTGATCTATTTTTTTCTGTAAATAGATCTTTTTAAATACACTTTTACAACTCATGTAATATCTTTTTAGTATCTGGTTGGCATCGGCATTTCCTAACTGACAACCTCTGAGAAGAAATGCCGAAACAAATTCAGAGACTCATGGTATTTTTTAATTTTTTATTTATTCTTCACTCATAGTTATTAATAAAATCATTATATGATTAACGCAGCTTACCGCTTTCACGGCAAGCGGTCGTATCTCGGTGGAGGCAATTGTATATAAATAATATAAATAATATATAAATGGCGCTGTATTTTATTGTGCAGAATTTATTTGAATTGAGAAATGACACTGCGCAATATACTTAACCATTACATATTTTGTTTAGATCCATGTTACTCTATCACTTTTCCCTATCTTACTCTTTCGTTATCTCGCGGTCCTTGGATCTATATTTCAAAATTATAAAATACGATCCCAAAAGTAACCATCTAAATAAACTTAAACGTTTCTGCAGACCCTACCCAGTTCCCCGGGTAGAGTTAAATTTGATTTATTCAGCTCATTTCCGTTGCTTGTGGTTGTTGCCGACCGGGGGCGAATTAACCAACGATTTGTATGAAACTTACAAACGTTTGTTTGATAATGTTGATACTTATTGATAACTAAATTATTTTGCTATGAAAATACTCGTAAAGTATTTATGAGAACTTATTTTTGGGTTTATACTTATAAATAAATATTATTAAACAGCGCCATCTTGTGATTCCTATGTACAACGGGGCTTGTTTTATAAATACTAGATGGTTCATACCATACATACATCTTTATAATATAACAATTTCGTATCACTATGTAATTTGGACCAAATCGAGTGTTCATTTCAGGAATTACGCAAATAAAGTTGCAGGCAGCACAGTAGCTAAGTAAAACATAGAGTAAGCATATCTAGAAACCTTCGTGGCACAGATTCAAATGTGACAAACATTTGACACTTCAGGGAATCGAACTTTACCATACCTTACCATCGAAGAGGGCCTTAACACAGCTGTCAATGCCAATCGTGCCATCATGGTAGCGTATATGTATGAATCATAAAAACACACATGTTGATGAGCACTGCTCTTTGTCTATGTGACCAAAATATGATGCTGTCCTACTATTTTAAATCGGTTAAAATATTAATGTAGAAACAAGGCTAATGTTTGTGTGGCCGCTGCACACCCCCGGGCGGGTTAACCCTGATTTATTCGCGTCGTTTCCGCTCCTTGTGGCCGTGAGCCGCGAGCCGACAGCGCGAATTAAACGAGTCAAGCGTTATACGATTACTAATGGACTAATCTGTGGCTTAATACTAACCATACTACAGTATGAACTGTATAGCAGTTACTTTACTTATTAACAATAGAAAAATTTACCTTTATCTATTAAAAGGGTAGGCAGAATGGTCCTACTGCAGAGCCAAAGTTTTTTAGTAACTTATTAGGGTTAAAAATGACACAGAGAAGTATGCTTCTCTGTGTCATTTTTAACCCTAATAATTCTGAGTCATCATCATCAATCCATTCACTGTCCGACTGCTAGGCATAAATCAATAGGTATAATTAGGCTGTAAGTCCACGATATTGACCTAGTGCGTTGGCAATTTTACTTGACATTTGGAGTTCAAGTTTTCTTTAAATATATTCCTTCACTGTTTAAATAGGTACTCGTAAGTGATTAATTACTAATATGCACATAAATCTGCAAAATCTTAATTCCGTGCTGAGGCTTTTGCGTATTGCGTCCTAAAAGACCAAAAGTCCGAACTATGGACTGTCATAGAATATTTACTTGTAATAAAAACACCTCTTATAAACCAGGACGATAAGTTTCGCTACTTCAAGTTTTTGTCCACGAACCCACGAACTGAGCCGATGTGTCAGCATGGTAATTATTCACTTATACTCTGTCAGACAACTCAACATAAACATCTAATAACTACATAAACAAATTGTATGTACAACATAAAACTAAACCGAGAAACACTTTCCATGTTTCCCAAACAGACGATAAGGGAAACACCGCATAAACACGCAAAAAAGTAGACGCCATAAAGTGGGTATGTATCTATGGCATTTTTTCCACGTTTCCTTCATAAAATGCCCATAAAATGACACATTGGAGTTACACTCAAAATGACACACTGGTTTGCGTGCGCCCGCGCATCCCAGCGTGTTATTTATCGCGTCCTCATAAGCATAGGAAGAAGACACTTAAGTTTGGAAGGCACTCCACTTAAAACCAGTTCGTAGTTATATGTTTAATTTGCAAAAAGCATTTGGAGTTACGCTTTTAAATAACTCAATGATTCAATCTTAGATTTATTATTGATAAAGCCATGGCGAAGTTTCTTCACAAAGTACTTGTATTTATTTTTACTAAAATAAGTTCAAGTTATTAAACCTTTGGTATTTATAAGTTCCTATATAGACATAGGTTTTCAACTGAAGAAGTTTGGTCCTTTTTAGTTTCATACCTATTATTTGCCGTGGTGTCTTATATCACAAATTTATTTCTTAATAAATAAAAATTATTACTTAGTCACTTACTGATATTATATTTCGTCGTGTCATGGATGGAATGTCTGGGATCTTAAGGTGTGAATGATTTTTGAATATGAAATTTTAGTGATTTTTTAAGCAGGAAAGTTGGCAGAGACCGACATAATATTCGTCTTATTCTGTAGTCTACCATCTTTATTTGCCTTCTAAAACCATATTTACCCACCGCAATTTCACAAAAGCCCACATAAAATTCAAACGCGGCTTGTCAAAACATCGAGTTAACACCGAAAATCGTCACATCCTGAACCCGCTAACAAGCAACAAACGGCCTGAACAAACATTCATCTGAAACATCGGACCCCCCTAACTACCGCACAAATTGTGGCTTTGTACGCAAAACTAACACCGTGACCACAAATTTTAAGCCTACCAGCTGCGCCAATATCAACCTTATCACTTCCATTTAAAGATTTGATGATCTGCATGTCATGTGGTCATGTATACTTAAATGTTAGTCATTCAAAGGAAACTGAGATTGATCACGCGTTTTGTTTGTCTAGTATTAAGCTTAGTGAGCGTCGTAAATATGTAAGTTTATAATCTTTTAAATGTTTTCAATATGGTTTTCAAATGATGGCAGGATATCTATCCAATAATATACAGATTTTAGAAGGTCTGTCTTCTTTTTATTATGTCAATGTTTCTGCCAACCATTCGAAGGATTCAGATGAAGGAAATTTGGATTTGAATAATGTGATTTCTTGATTCCTTTTTCTGCTTTTTGAGTCTAATATAAGACACATATTGGACTCAAAAAATGGAGAAATATACCTCCACACCATATGTTAGGTTTATTCGTAATCTTTTTACTAAAACGTGAGAAGAGAATTATGTCGTGTACGATTTGACATAGAGTTTATATTACGTGAGAGTGACTATTCTGACAGTATGGGAATTCAGTTTGCTATCAATTTAGAAACTCCCAAATCCCAACCCTTAAACGGATTTTAGAGATTATCGGTAACGCACAAGCGATAATTCTGGTATTGCAAACGTCTTTAGGCTACGGTAACCGCTTACCATGAGGCGGCTGTAAAATAATATTGCCACCATTAAGGTTTCTAAAAAAATATATGGTTGAATTTCCATAGGGACTAGTTTTGTTTAATGGTTTTTTATAATGTTAATGATAACCCGTTGAGAAAATTTATTCGTCTACAGTAATATACATACAAAATTACTTAAAGAAGAAATTATGTTTCAATAATTTACTTAAACGCAAGCCGCATCGAAGTGAGTTATTTATCACTTCCTACCAATCGTGAAGAAAAAGTTTTTATATTTCTGCAACACTTATCTGCGCCAGGATACACAGTGGGCAGCTGACGAAATATATAAGGCAAAAAAAGTCGTAAAAATAAATCTTTATTTCGACAAACAGTTCTTGCTGGTTGTGGACGCCCCAGTGAGCAGGTGACGAGAGCTTCTGGCCAAAAACTGTTGTTAGTTTAGGACCAAAAAAATCCGCAATTTGTTGGTAACCTGATGCTTGAAATAACGCCGGCGCCAAAGTTCCATTGACCATAAAATTTTATCAAGCAAAAAAATTGTTTTTACTACACATTTGCATGTGATTTTTATAGGAAACTGTTGGTTATAAAAGTTTATATTATTATTATTATGCTTTCAGTTTAACGAAACATATGCGAGGGTTATAGTTCGGTCGAAGTAATTTTTCAAAGTTTTATCGTAGCTTTTAAAATAAATAATGAGTTTAGTCCCAAAGTTATGTATCTGCTGTATAGATTTTGTGCGAGGTCGATTTTATGAAATGAAGAGTAACCATACCTTCGTATGTTTTTGATGAAAAATATTTTGAAAGATATGTAGTTTATTCAAGTTTTGTCTTGAAAATTTATATAAATGATAATAAGTATGTGTGTGTTCTTCTACAATTAGGACAATAAATACTATGCTTGTATCTAGGAGGTACTTACAGAACTTAGTGAAAAGCGTATTGTTGTACACCAATTACATAAGGATAGCTTAAGAATATTTTTTCTAAGTTCTATGAATAAAAGCCTCCTACAATTTTATTTATCAATAAAAACTGGGTGACTTTGTATGTACAAATATCAGAATCTTACGCTTTTCACTCTTTTAGCATCAAAACCAGAAGCTTTATATATAATCTAAAGTAGATACATACTTTTGATGATACAAAAATTACAAAACATTAACGCCATCACAATTCCAAAAACCAACAAAGACCAACATATCAATAACAAAAGCTCTCATACAAATCAGGCTGCGTTCATACAAATAATAAATAATTTATGTGCCTATCTGTGAAAGGGCGTGCCAAGTGACGTTTACACAATGAATGAAAAATGACGGCTGCCAAGCCTGCCATAGACCGTCAGTGCCACACGTAGGATTAGTGAGCTTGAATAATGTCATGCTGTTGAATGACTGTCCAAAGTGTTATTTTGGCCAAGTAGCTAAGTCATGTTTATAAGCGTTCTTGGAAGTGACTCGTGAGGATTACAACCGGCTTAAGTTGGACTACATTTTGTGATTTCATTTGGTATATTGATATGGAGAAGTTGTTGATAGTTTGCTGTGGTTGCGATTGCTTTATTGGCTACTGTAAATAGGGTGTTGGTTGGAAAACTTATAAGAAATTAAGGAGTAGAGGTTCAGTAGGGTCATTTGCAAGCACATTATATATAGATTTGCTTGTATTTTTTTAGATATACGCACGTTGGTATTTGTTTGTAGGATTGTGGTTCTGTCTTTGTAAAATTGGGTGAGCAAGATATAGAAATATTTTCATTAAAGAAATAGTACAGTCATGATTCGCCAGTGCTATCATAAGGCAACGTTTTTAAAACAACTGAGGCAATATAAATATGTCTACAAAAATAATGTGTACCTATACAGTAATAAATATAAAAGTAATTTGAAAAGTAATTATATGCAACGGTACTTATCTTCAAAATGTATAAATGTTTTGATAAAGCCTCAAAGAAGAGCAAGCCTATAGTGGTGGACATTTTTTAAGGCATTTTCTCATCTCGAATAATAAAAAAAATACACATGTAATAAAAACATCAAGATTCAAAACTTTTTCAAGACTTCCTTTTCACAAAAAAGTTGTACTAAAAACTTGCACATTCGTATGCAATCAATGTGCGTACATTAATCAGTGTGCGGTCAGTGCTGTCAATCAGGACCCACTGCGCTGTCGCTGCGGGCAAGTGACGATCCTGCGTGTACAATTTACAAAACATTTTGTTGCAGCCGGTGGTTTTTTGACCAGACATTTTGAGGTTTAGCGCACTGGGTTTGTAGTGTCGGCGGCGTGTTGTGATTTGGCGGGGTTAATTAAAATGTTCAGCTAATGAAACGTTATATTTTGCGGTGTATTTAAAGATTGGGTTGCCATAAATGCATTTCAAGGATTTTCATTGAGTTGCCGACAGGTAATTTTATAAGAAATTAAGAAAAGGACTGATTCAGATCCTGACAGGATCTGAAAATGTATATTTTAGGGATATTGATTTCTTACACCTACGCAAATATTAGACTACGGTCACATGAATATGATCATGGATGTGGTTAAGGCTCCAAATATCGAGATCTAAGAAACATTAATGTACTGCAATGGAATCAGTAAAACGTTATTATTATTATTATTAATTTAAGAGCTCAGCTCTTGTCGGTGGAGCAATCGCCACTGTTGTCTATCTCCTGCTTTCTGTTTGACTTCTTGATACGACTCGATACCCACTTTTTCCTTCACTTGATCAACGAAACTTCGTCTAGGTCTTCCCCTTCCTCTCTTTCCTTCGTTAAAAGTAAAACGTTACGTACGTTTATTTCAATACAACGAGATGACGCTTTGTTCATATATAATTGTAGAATCAATTAACCATAATTCCTTCACGATTACATCCAAATATACAGTTTTATATTTTAGACAAAAAAATCTTCCGAATTTACCAGTTGTTGAAACTACAAACTCTTTTATAGATGGTCGCCGTACAACTATAAATACTACATGAAAATTATAGCATTACGAAGCAGCCATAAGTTGTGTCCCATCGCCTGAGAACGTCAAATTGACCCTATTCCCTCAGTGTGGATGATAAACATCGAATACATTCATGTATAATTTTATTGCTGGCTCGTTTAGAGAACTTATTTATTAACAACATGGAAATTACTCGGTTTCCCTCGCGTTATTTTCTTTTATAGCTTTATTTGGGTACATTTCATTTATAAGGCGACAGGCTTTATCGTAATGAAATGAATAAAGGCATAAGTATTATATTTATACGAAGTTCAAGCTTAAAAGGCTGTGATAGCCTAGTGGTGTTTAGTTAAAGATCTCGAGTTCAATCCTGACCCACGCACGCACCACTGACTTCGAAATTTCGTGTGTTTATCACATGCTCTGCACTGTTCAAGTTTTTTTTCGGATTTAGGCATTTAGGTTTAGGCAAATCTTACGTGCCATCGAGAAAACCTCTCAGGCATGCAGGATACTTCGCGATGTTTTTCTTTTCCGTTTGACCACGTTAAAGGAAAACATCGTGACGAAACCTGCATGCCTGAGAGACTTTATCGATGGCGTGTAATGTTTGCCGACTAGACAGACAACGCCTGAAATGTATCTTCAAAATACCATATCAGGCGTTTCTGGGGTCTACTATCGTTGTTAATAGAGGTTTGTGTACTGAGTATTTTGATAAAACTAAAACTTTATTTCTTTCAAAAATATAGGTCACAGATAAAGTAGGAAGAGTTTTATTCTTTTTTTTACTTTCCATGCATTTCCGCACCCTCGACGGAGATTTGTTCGTATAATTTATGTAAAACTAGCTGTTATCCGCGACTTTACTCGCCTGAAATTAGAAATTAAATATTTAAATGCGCAGCAACGCCACCTGTCGGAAGGAAAATAAAATGTTCGGTTATTCTCATGGGGTTCCCTCAATATTCCGGGTATGTTTGTTAATGTACGGTAGTTATTTAAACTATTTAATGTTGTACTGTCTTTTGTTGCAACTGTTACACAGACAAGAATTGATAGGGATTTCAATACAGTAACAGTATAATATCAACAAGCTGAGTGTGAGGATTTAAGGAGTATTACTTTTACTTTTTTTATTATCTTTGACTATTGACGACATTACATTTTTTACATTGGCCTCGCATAATTATTACCAAAATAATGTAACAATACCTTCTTTTTAAAAGAGTGTCTTTGGAGTTTCTTGCCGGTTCTTCTCCATGAGATCAACTTCTTAGAACCGTGAAACTAGAGTCTTAACGTTTTATAAATGCTTGAAAAAGTTCATATGAAATAAAAACCTTTTGATTTGATTGATTTTTTTTAAAGCTTGAAGTTTGAATGCACGTTCAATTATCTATTTATTTTATCAAGTTAGGCATGCCAAGTTATCCTGCTATTGCAACTTCTGTGAGCCAGGATCAGCACCAGCTACCTAAATCGCAATAAAATTCAATTCAACAAGTTTTTTTTGTCAAGGCAAACGAGCAGGCGGTTCACCTGATGGTAAGTAATCACCGTCGCCCATGGACATTTGCAACACCAGAAGGCTTGCAAATGCGTTGCACAACCCTGCAAAAACCGTTTTGGTTTCTTAAAATAGGGAATTACTAAACTGACAGCAAATGGAATGCCCATGCTGTCAGAATAGTCACTCTCCAACGAGCTCTGGTAACCTTACCCACTCGCAGAAAGAAAACTATTGTTGATTCACTGTGGTATTCTGTAAGGTGGAGGTACTTCCCCAGTCGGGCAGCTCAATTTGAGCGAGGAATCTCGCTATGCCCTACCTCCTCCTCAGTACGAAAAATATTTAAAAAAATTTGCTCAATTAATGTCAATAGCCTCGCCTAAAAACAAACACAGACCAACAATGTACATCAATATACCTCTGCTTCTCTCTACAAAACCAGCATCCCTTCATTTTCCAGTAAACTATATTCACATATAAATTCCTATTACCAACAATTTCCCAAAAATAAAGGTTACAAACCTCCCGAAAGAGCATTGGCCTATAATTCAGCTTCACGGGCCGCCGAGCGCCACAAAATTTTTATATCCACAAAAATGCAAACGGTTATGTTTGCGAGTGAGTTTGGTACGCAGGGACGGTAGTAGCCACCCCCTACTGGATATGTCGTAAACTTCACACTACGCTTTTGGAGGTAACCTGACTTTAAGAGAGGAGAGAAGATACTGATTTCTTGTATGAAGGGAGTTTGTTGCGCCGCTTCTTCTTCCCAGCAAAAACACTAGCAAGCGGTGAAGGGCGGGCGTTTTTGGAGGCTGTCTTTATTGCCGACGTTCAAAGAGAGGCAATTAGATTTGGTCTACTTTGAATAAATTTTATTTTGATTTTTTAATGAGCCTTTGAAAGATACCTCTGTGATTGTTTCGGTGTTTCTTCTCAGGAATTATAATAATATTTATCAGGAACGTGGTGCGTTCGTCTGAATGTATACATATGTATATTGTATGGTGTACAAATACAGGGACCCAGGCATAAATTTCTATGCTCATCACTTAAACAGTTCCTATTTAGTTACACACAAACATTTGCCCGTACATTGAAACCACAGAGATCTAGTCTATTTTTGTCATAAATTAATTCACATTTTCTAACATTTTCTGCAAATGAATGCACCTTGGCAACATAGACTCACCGCAGACCATGATATAAACCCATATGATTAAATCGGCCAAACTTATTAGGGTCATAACATAAAACAACCCTAAACAATTACATTGCACCCGTTCGGGGCACAAAGTCGTAAGTGGCGGGTATTACAGGGCCGCCGCGTTCGGGTTAATACCGGGGTTACATTAACGTCGCCGTATCAGCGGTATTAATGGAGTATCATCGAGATAGGTCGCTTTACCGCGTTTATGACTTAGAAATGAGGCAGCCCTGATAAATTTTATGTTTAATATTCAATGTAAACGGTTTTATGGCTGGGTTGTGAGGTAATATTTTTATATGCCGTCGTTATTCATCGGAACGATATACCTGTTCTTGTACTTAGGATGCACTTGATAGCAAAGTGAACGAGTCGTCGGGGACTCCAGTTAGAGCAAAGTTCGGTGTTAAGGCTTCCTCCTGTGGTAGGGATCTTAGATTCGAAACCCTGTAGGAGCAAATTTTGTATGATGAATATGGAGTTTTGTATCCGATTCATGGGTGTTTTTATATCTCATTTGAAGGTCTTCAAACTACGGAAATAATAACTTATACTTAGATAAGAAAAGCTTTCATAACGCATCTTTACGTGGTCACGACGGCTACTGGTCAGGATTTTGTGAGTAGAAAGGTAAATGTTGATTTTATTTTTACTATTTTTCTTTAGAGGTCTACTGGTGTACACCCCCAAATCTTTTGTATACGTACAATCGAACAAGCTAATTGATTTACATCCACACATAGATCGATCTATAGTTGCATGTATACCAATTAGCTTGTCGACTGTACGATAAACTCCAGACATAACCAAAAAAGTCCTAATAGTAAATAAAAAAAATAAAAAAATAATAATTAAATTAAGTAAGTCTCGGCCTCTCGCGCAGCAATACTAAATCACAATCAAAATATTATTAGGCAATAGAGACAGTCCCCAAAAATGCCCGCCCTTCACCGCTTCCTAGTTGCACTACCTCATACTACTCTACCTTCCAAATTGTACTACCTAAGATAACTAAACCACTGATACCAGAATCAATAAAACTAAACTGCATTTACTTTAATTGACTCTATCTCAAAGACGTTGACATTAAAACACAAGTGATCATGTAAATCAACACTAGCACTAACGGGAAATGACACAACAGAATTCAAAATTTAAATTACCGACACTACACGACCGGGTTTTTTAATTGTCACTTACCACTTTTATGTAAATCCGCGGTGACGGCTCCCAGTGGTGTCAGCGCGACTGACAGTCCGACAGCGCTGACATCTGACAACCGACAGGTCGCCGGTCGTCGGGCAATTTGCGAGCAAGCGGCTGCACCACGAGCAATATTATTTTACTTGTGTGTTGTTTTTTGGCCGCGGACAGCGTGCGTCCTGTCAGCTGATTGGTGTTAATTTCATTAGAGTCGTGCTATTTTTTGTTTTTGTTTGAACTTGGAGTAGTGAAGTTTGAAGTTGTGTGAAGCTTCACACTGTGCTGTTGAAAGTAATTTGATATAGTTTGAATTGGAAGACGAGAGTACAAATATGTATTCAATTCTGATCACGGGGTTTTTTATTCCAAATGTGTTTTTCCAAGCATTTATGAAACGTTAAGACTATTCGCATGATTTCAAGAAGTTTACGTGGCGAAGAAGAATCAAGCAAGAAACTCCATAGACACTCTTTTTAAAAATGATTAACAGTCTTCATTGCTACTGCAATGAAGACCGTTAATCATTATGATCCTGATTTTTGATATTCTACTGTACTCAGTAGAATATCAAAAATCAAGATCAGCTTAAATTAGCAAACCACTATTGACCAAATACTCAAATTGTACTCCATTTTTAATAGCTTCATTTGCGTGACAGTTTGATACAAAGAAATCACTTTAATTGATGGCTACCTTGAAATGAGTAGCGTTTCAGTATTTGGACATTAAAAGGCTTATGACAAAACACAGCATTAAAAAATAAAAAATATAAAAGATTGTTAAAGCAGAATTTATGTTTTAGACTGTTTTAGTTTAGTGTATAAAAGTATAAGCAATTTACATAAAAATTGTGTTTCCCAAAATCTTAAATATGAACAACACAAAATCCCTTACAAACCTACATTTCAGTACAATTTGACTGAACATTTATCCGAACAAATTCTCAAGAAAGCATGTTTTACAACACATTATGCACTAAACATTCCCTATCTAAACTTACACAATAAGGGCCTTTCACACAGGCGCATTCCGGTATCTCAAACGGCCACGGCGGAGCGGCCGTCGCGCGCGGCGTCTTTCGTATTTTGAATACTTACTCGAGTTATAAGAATTTACGCGACGCTTACTCGAGGGTAATGGGTCGCATAAAATCTTATGACCACTCAACTCTGGTGTATTGACTTTTACAGCGATGCCATTACCCGGTATATTTTAAGAGGGGTAGCAGTTCGCATTTTGCGGGAGCGGTGTCTGTTATTTGCGAAATAATTTTCATTTTTTTACTGTTATGCATTTTTTTTTCTCTCTCTTAATGCTTTTTGGTGTTCGCGAATGGCCGGGTGGCCTAATGAATTTTGACTGGTGGATTTGAATTTGGAATATAAACGATTATGGCGTCCTGTCGTGTGACCTTATTGTAAAGAGGTTGAATTTCAATGTCAAGACTGATGACGTCACGTTGTGATAACTTAATCATGTTATTCTTTCTTTAGGTAAATTTTGATGCAAAGAAAGATGGATAAAAAAAAACTTTATGACTTCTTATCTTGTTTCGTCGATACAAGACAAGCCATAGATATTGTGCAAACATTATTTATGGCCTATCTGAAATGAATATTGGTTTTAGAACCTAAGATTCCATGAATCTAATATTTTATTTCATATTGTATACCTTCGATTGATATATTTGTAGACCTGAAGCGTATTGTATACATACACATTGTATACAGTATACAATGTATAGTCCTGATAATCAGTCAAACAGCTGAATAAAGTACTCGAGACAAAAATCTGTCACGTGACATCCAATACTTTATCATCAATTCAACAAATGACAAAAAAGAGATCATATTTTCTTCGCTCCCCGCCAGCACTGAGGCCTCACCGCATACGTGTTTACATGTCGCCATAACAATAAGTTAAACAAACGCCCTTTACGCTTTCGTGACGACTGGTGTTTGAATTGCATTATGCTATGACTGGGCGAGGCTGCCTTTGAACAGCTTACTTAGATTTATCAGATATTTCCATTACACCACGATAAAGCTGTTTTGTTTCAATATATTTTAGTTTATTTTACACCAATAGACGAAATGAAAGAATCTTGTAATTGCTGGGCACGGGTTTAGAAGGGTATTAGGTTATAATCCACCACGTAGCGTAATTATAATCCACCACGTAGCGTAAATTTTTGATTCGCGTAAACAAATTTGACAGTTGGCAGTTTAGCAAGCGAATGAACGTATATAATTAATGATTTTAACATTATAGGGAGAATTAATTGATTTAATTATGTAGATAATATGTGATTGTCATTTAAAATAATTAATAGTATTAGGTAGTCAGCATCAGAATCCGATAACGACGAATCAACGTTGACATCAAGTTGACAGCAAAATAAGGTTTGTACAAACGCTGATATGAATCTCATTTTGCAAATACAGTTGTCAAAAAAGTTTCTGTAGAGTGGCTGGGGTGTGTTCACTGTCAATTGTAATTTAATAATCACACATAATTACAAATAAAGAGACCGCGACAGCTCAAAACTAGAACAACAAACACGGAACCGATAACAAAACATTGACAATTAACAAATCACCACATAAAATAACCAATAAGCACTACGAATAAAACAAACAATAAACGTAGAATCTATTAACAATAAATCATATTGTTCGCTAGAACGCAACGATTGAGTAATAAATATCAATGAGTTTAATGTTCGACCGTACACGCGATAACTGTCACCCGCCATGTTGGACGCCATCTTGATTTATGACATTTATTGTAAGCTGTCAATAGATAGCGCGGAGCTATGAAAGAGGACCTACTTGTTTATGATAGGCTGAATAGTTTATGATTTTTGAATTAATGTTGAAACCGTGCCCAATTTTAAATGACTCCTGCTTGAATTTTGGTAGTAGCAGCAGTAATGATTGGGCATTATTAAACGCTAGTATTAATAACTTAGAAAATCAATAAATGTCGTTATTGTACCTAAAATATTATTAAAATTTCAAAGCTAGGCATAAGTCTTATCTCAAGGTTATATAGGCTGTTAGTCTAACACTAGCCTAGTGTAAATTATCAGACTTCACACGCTGTTAAGAGAAAAACTTTCAGGCATTTTTGTTTGTTTCTGTTTGATTTTTTAAGTTTTTAAGCGACTGGAAAAGTAAAAGTAGTGTGTATGCGCGTGTCTTTCTTTGGCATTTTAGCACATATATGGATGAACCGATTCAGATACAGTACTTTTTTTGTTTAATAGTTTACTTAATTGAAATTGTTTTTAGCTAGGATTCAAGTTAGAAGATAACATCATCATAAAATAACATCATGATTTTCATGATCCCAACGAGATCCTAAAAAAATAATATATAACTTGTAAAAGTGTCTTCAACAGATCTATTTACAGAAATATAAGATTGAGGAATGATGTGATAAGAAAACGTTGTGGTTTGAAAGACGACGTAGTGACAAAAGTTAAGAAGAATGTACTGAGATGGTTTGGGCATGTTGAAAGGATGGCGAGAATAGGCGATTGACGAAAGGAATTTATAAGGCGGATGTCAGTGGAAACGCCGAGAGGGGGCGCCCTAGAAGGACATACACCGACCTAATTGGTGAACTCCTTCAAAAAGGTCAGGTACGCAGTACTCGTAACCGGCGCGCGTGCATGACGAGATGTATGAATGTGGACGAGGCAAAAGTGGTATGCAGGGACCGTAGCGCGTGGCATTCTGTAGATTCTGCCTACCCCCATGGGAAAAAGGCGTGAGTGTATGTATGTATATGTATTTACAGAAATATATATTATTTATTTATGTTTACTGTATAGGTACTTCTTATTCGTAGCTCTATGTTCATATGAGTGATTGTGAAATACATGAATAACTAGCTGGCGATATTGTAGTTATTGGCAATTGAGACAATCGATTTTCTATGAACAATCTGTTGAGACTCAATCGTCACTGATGAAGATTACCTTCGCGGGGTCAATATGATGTTGTTTGTGTTAAATGTGGTTGTGACATACTAAGAACCGTGGGGACCAAGTACTGGAAGACTCAGCGTGGGTAGGCCCTGGTAAGGTGGACTGATGACCTGGTGAAGATCACTGGAATCCACTGGATGCGTGTGGCGCAGGACCGGTCGTCATGGCGATCCTTGGGGGAGACCTATATCCAGCAGTGGACGTCTAACATGTCATACATGTTACACGTAGGTACATAACTTCCGTGTGGTGTTCGAACCCGCGACATGCAGCAGGAGAAGCTGATCGCTCAACCACAGCACCAGCCGTGCAGTCTGAATGTATATGAATTAGTTACTAATTTAATTAATAAATTAATCATATCAATTTAATAAATTATCGTTTTATATTAATATTTTAGCGATAACAAGTAATTTAAATAAAATATAATTACTGACCTAAAACTTCCTCATTGGTCTGTAGCGCGAATTTCTACTGTGAGAACCTGGTTTCTATTCTTGGGTCGAGCAGTCATCGTCATTATCATCAATAAATTTATCGTCCCACTGCTGGGCACAGATCTCCCCTTCATTTGAAAGGGATTAGGCTATAGTCCCAACGCTATCCTAGTTCGGGTTGGCAGACTCCACACGCCATCGAGAAAATCTCTCAAGCATGCAGGTTGCCTCACGATATTTTCCTTCACCGTTTGAGCATGTGATAAATACGCACACAAATTCCGAAAAGTCAGTGATGCGTGCCCGGGTCTGGTCATACCACTAGGCTACCACATCTCTCGGGTGAGCTCTGTCTCCAGCAGTGGACGTCTATCGGTTGATATGATGATAATAAATAATAAATAAATATTCCTGGACATTATGACACAGCGCCCTCTAGTTCCGAGCTAAGCAACGAGGCTTGTGTTACGGATACTAGTTGGTTGATATACTACATATATACTTTTTTTTTTGTTGTAAATACATACATATTATACATAGAAACATCCATGACTCGGATACAAATGTTTATGCTCATCACACAAACATTTGTCCCTACCGGGATTCGAACCCGGGACCCAAAGCACAGAAGGCAGTGTTAACTACCGCTGGACTAACTGGGTCGTCCAAATGATGATGATGCCGTTAGACCAGGTTTTTTTAATGTTATAACGGTGGAAAACAAGCATACGGGCCACCTGATGGTTGGCTGTTACCATAGCCTATAGACGTTTGCAACACCAAAGGTGTCGCTCGCGCGTTGCCTACTCTGTAGTATCCGTCTAGGTTTCTTAAATTAAGAGAGTTACGAAACTGAGAGCAAACGGAATTCTTATGCTGTCCGAATATTCACTCCCTTAACGAGCTCTGGTTACCTTTCTCACTGGCAGAAATACAACTATTGTTATTTCAATCTGCGGTCTTCTGTAAGGCGGAGGTACTTCCCCAGTCGGGCAGCTCAATTTGAGCGAGGAATCTTGGTCCCTACCCCTAAAAAAACCAGATGCCGAATATCCTAAGGATAAGCAGGTTCTCTTAATAAAAACAATGTAAATTTAATATTATTAAAATATATTTAATAATATATTCCATTCTGTTAATAAAATAATGAGGTGTTGAGGTCAATGTAGCAATGTAATAAATTAATGGTAATAAAGTCATTAATTTATTGACCGTTTTTCTTATTAATTATGCAGTATTTTATTTAATATTTTATTGCCTTGTCATTATGCAACATTATTTTATTTAGGAGTTGTTAAGAGATTCTGTATACTTAATTTTGATCAATCTGTTAATTGATTGACATAACATAACGTACCATCACGCCTGTCGTCTTCGAAGGGTTAGGCGGAGGTGTACTAATGTACACCCACATTTCGCCGGTATGTTTTAGGTGCCATGTAATAGGGGGCGAGCCTATTGCCATTAACCGGGCACGAATCCAAACTCCGACCTGCTACTGAGAATTTCATAGAAAAACCCAATAACACTTTGCACGACCTGGGAATCGAACCCAGGACCTCTTGCTCGGCAGTCGCTCTGTACGACCACTCAACCAATGAGGCAGTTATTATAGTATTAGACATTAGGCGAATGTTAGACATGGAAATTCAACATAAAATAATAAAGTTAACAACATTAGTTCCAGAATCAATTAAACCCTTGTGTTTGTATTGTTGATTCTTTATTAAAAGGACGTGTTTAATCAGATTGATTTAAATACTCTGCGACATTTTACACAGCACCATCTAGCCCCAAACTAAGCAGTGCTTGTACTATGGGTACTAGACAATGGATATAATACTTATATATTTTTGTAAATACATACTTATAATACATAGGAAACACCCATACGAACAGAAACACTTATATTCATTACATAAATATTTGTGCCTCGTGGGAATCGAACCCACGACCTCGTGATCAGCAGTCTGGTACTCGAACCACTAGACGACAGAGGTCGTCCAAATTTAAATAGTAATTGTAACAGGCGGTTATTTACAAGATAAATAGCTATGGCACAGCCGCATGTATTAGTGACGTATTATAAATTCAATTTTCAATTTGTTAACAGTTCTACATATCGATAAGTACTAGTATTATTCGGTCAAGTAATTAGACTATTACAGCGCTTGTCATTAAAGTTATTTCGCTTTGTATTTTTAAAATTAGTTAGTTCGATTGTGTCACCGAAAGATTGCGGTGCGATAGAATTTGGCTACTGATGTCTCGAGGACAAAATCGATATTTTTATTGTACCTATTGATTTGATATTCAAAACCCGTAACGCCTGACATGTGTCGTTAAAATCATAATTTATGATGGATTTTTTCATATTCAATAAAGAAGCCATAAGTACGTAGTGTTTATTGCCGAACACGAATTTGAGATGATAATAATTATAAATTTATTATGTACCCAGTAGTTTCTTTTTATATTCAATAAAAAAATAGATTTTATTCCCTAAAAGCATGGAACAAACTACCAGAAAAAAATGTCATGGCTCCAACATTGAACGGCTTCAAGAACAGATTGGACAAGGAAAACATCCCCAAGCTATTTGATACACACCACGCACCAGCTAATTAGCAGCTAGTATGTTCTACGGAATAATAATAATAATTTCTTCACTGCCTTCAGATGCCTACATGGAAAATTACGAGTACCTCTAATCAGTTCTTCATTATAAGTCAAAGAGGTATCTGTAGTAACACATTATCTAGCTATTTACGATGGCGATGTTCTTTCACCTCGAGAACAAGCGGTAACGAGCTGTATCGCGCGTAAATCGTACGATTCTCGATACGCCACAATTTATCGATGTTGCTTCTCACAGTAATATAATTGCGCACTGCCCTGATTGATGCGTTCGTTCAAGTCGCTCGTAACTCATTCAGAATGAACGTTGTGAATGTATCTGCACTATTTACATTGTACGGAAGGTTTAGATATTGAATTGTTGTGATTGAGAGTGCTGTTTTGTATAGTTGGGTATGAAAAGGAAATAAGTATAAAATAGGACTACGTTGTATTGATTTTCTTGCGGTATATTGATATTAATTAGTTCTAACGTTTCTAACGTTTAGAAACGTTAGAACTCTATAATGAGGTGACAGTCGCATCTTAATAGACTTGAAAAAGACTCCAAAGGAGTAAATGCTAGAAGAGTTATTGTGCTTTAATATGTTCAATAACGAAAGATATATCAATATGCATACATTATTATTTATTACAATAATTACGAGCTCAGCTACTTAAGCTGTTATAGCTATATGCGTACTCGTCACATGCTTGAACAGTGAAGGAAAACATCACATTTCGATAAATTTCCTCGATGATGACGTATAAAGTCTCCCAGCAGTGGGAGAGTTAATACGTTGATGAGAGACATCTTTTAAAAGACATTTTCTGACAAATCTATATCTTAAATTGTCACAGTCCTCTAGACAAACTTTCGACGATTAAATAAGCATCTAACGCAGACTTTCTAACCCCCTTCGTTCACTTTCAGAATATTAAATTTTAAAACTGTCACCGCGCGCTGACTCCGTCAAAGTTTTTCTATTAAATTTTTCATTAGTATTTGACAGGACATTCATAATGTTCACGACTTTGATGTATGGGGCTCGGCTGTGACGTGCGAGCTGGAACGGCTAATGATATTTACTTGAAGCTTTTGATGTATTTTTCCAGCGTATGGTTTGAACGGGGTAAACCATACTAATGAAGGTAGAGCATGCCACAGACAGGTACCACGTTTTTAAGAATCATGTGATATATCATTTACATGATATATCATCAGACTTGTACTGTCGAAGGGTAGGCCAGAAGTGTGCATGTAGGTACGTAATTCACTTGGTTTTCTTTAAGTAAGTTGTAACAGCTGCTGAGAATTGAAATCAAATATGAATACTATTTTACTTTGACGTTTTGGTTCATTTATAGTATCAATGATCACGGGTAGGATGTTGTGTCCGTGTTAAATTAATATCAATATACCGCGATCAAATCCGTAAAAATGTAGTTTTATTTCAATGTGTAGTATTCGCGTAAATCAATCAATCAATCATTTATTTTAGGTAAGTAAATATAACTAATAACTATTTGTTCCACTTAGGAAGTGAACGCGGGACCTCCACCAATTTCCGGGTTAGGTGGGTTTCTCAGCAGTCACACTCAAGACCACTGGATCAAAACCTCTATCCTTTTTATCCTTATACTAATAATGGTAATAAATTCAGGAAATTTACAAATAACTGTAAAAAATATTTTTTATTTGTAAATTTTCATGTTTCGTACGCGGGTGCAGTAAATTTACCCGATATCGATGACAAGGTACATTAAATTTACCCATTATGGGCCATAAGCGTGATGTGTGCAAAGAATCCGATCAAAGATATCAGCCATTATGCGTTTACATACGTTGTTTTCGCAATATGGTAATTACTGATAAACTTCATGATAAATATGCCAATAAAAACCTAAATTATTCAGCGTAAGGGCAAAGAACATGAATACCTATTAACCAAAACGTTATAACTGTCTTCATCACGCCTGTCGTCACCAAAGGGTTAGGCAGAGGTGTACTAATGTACACCCACGTTTCACCGGTATGTTTTAGGTCTCATGTAATAGATGGCGAGCCTATTGTCAACACTTTGCTCGACCTAGGAATTGTACTTAAGACCTCTTGCCCTGCAGTCATTCATCATCATCATCATCAACCCATTATTGTCCCACTGCTGAGCATGGTCTCCTCTCATTTGAGAGGGATTAGGCTATAGTCCACCACGCTAGCCTACTGCGGGTTGGCAGACTTCACACGCCATCGTGAAAGTCTCTCAAGCATGCAGGTTTCCTCACGATGTTTTCCTTCACCGTTTGAGCATGTGATAGATACGCACATACATAACTTCCAAAAAGTCAGTGGTGGTTTGAACTCGAGACCTCTGACATTTCAGTCCACTGGTCACACCGCAAGGCTACCACAGCTCGTCACACAGCAGCCATAACAAGCATTTATGACCGCTAGAGTAACGAAGCAGTTTGCTGATAAACTTCACGATAAATATGCCAATAAAAAAGGTAAAATATTCAGTGTAAGAGCAAAAAACATGAATACCTATTAGCCGTAACGTAATAACAATCTTTATGATGTTAATTTCCTAGTATGTTTATACGGTAACCGTGTTTGTATAATTGTTATGTTAATATATCAGATGTTGATCACCAGTTTTCACTAGACGACCCAGCTTGTACATAGATAGCATTTAATTATGTAATTACCTGTATGGGTGAGTGAGCAAATGAAGCCATTTTGTACTAGGTACTTTTGTACTAGGAGTACTTATGTACTGGGTATTTTTGTACTAGGTACTTTGGTACTAGGCACTTTGGAACTAGGAACTTTTGCACTAAGTACTTTTTGTAATAATATGTGCTTCTAAGTAAAAGCTACTGTACCGTACTATTTAGTACCTACCGTCTCTTCGTGACCATGAGCGCTGTAAGGGATGGCAAAATGTTCGGATTCAATAATAGTTAATATACCGCGATATTATTCCTATAAAATTAGTTTTATTAAAGTAAATATTTTTTTTAAGCTTCGGGCCATCTGATTGTAGGCCGTTACCATAGCCTACGGATGTTTTTAATACTAGAAGTGTCACTCCTGCGTTGCCATCTCTAAAATATAGCATTATGTAGGTCTGTCATTCATTCTCAATATACAGTAATATGAATACAAGATTTTTTGATTATTATCGTCTTCCTGTATGGAAGACGACAAATGTGCAAACAAAAAAAAGGATATTAATAATCCTTTTATTTGTTTCAATAGTAAGTAAGCGAAAAAAATCTTGTGATAAACACATTCCTACCAAGTTTAGGAAAAAAAGGCACCAAGAAAATTCGTTAAAATATATTTTGGATATTAATCATTAAAAACATAAATCTCTTTAAAAATAAACCCAAAGCTATCTCTTTTTCATCCCCTATTTCAATCTCCCATACACACGATAAAGCACTACCGACGCTACATCAAAAACACAGTAGAGGCAACGATGGAAACAATAAAGTCACATTTAATACAATTACCTACAAAATATATTAGTGTTTATTTTGTAAGTCGGCGCAAATGCTTGCTACGACTGTACTGGGGGGCTTGGTGCAAGGCATAGGCGATGGGTTAATAACGCCTCTGATCAGGGCTGCCAGTAAGCAACGACGCGATTATGCCATTTAGCATCTGAAATTATACCAAATGCGATGGTATTATACCATACTGCCATTCTATGTCGGATGAGCTTTTTTTTTGTTTAGCTCAAATCCTTCGATTATTCGATTATCCTCTTTGCAGAATTAGCAGACGACTTCTTGGCATGACCTTTTTTTTGTGAGCGTCTTGCTTTTGTATCGAATTATACCAAATGATCATGGATACGACAAAGATATAATACATCGTCCAATTATACCAATTTGGTATCAAACTCTCTGATACTCTGGTCTTGTAATCAGTGGGCTGTGAAGGCTGAATTCTGTAGTTCTATCTAAAGTCACACAGCCTGGTTCTAAGAAGTTATGTACGTGATTGCCAGTCTTCGTGACTATTCTCAGGGGAGTATGTCCAGACACAGATCTCTAATGGTTGATATGATGAATTGATGATATATACGTATTTATCACAAATGAAATGTGTTTATCAAAACATGTTGCAGACACCTATATGGCTGATAAACTTTAACGATTGCGTGGCTGTGGCTCAATGCCTCTTAAATGAGAGAGGATTTGTCATACAGTGGGACAGTAAATTAGTTGCAAAAACAGCAAAAACAATTGTTTTTGCTGTTTGTGTTGTTTGTGTTTTATACATAATTTTAAGTAGATAGGTGTAGATTTATAGTCAAATTTAAATTTAAATATTTCAGAACCGCAGAACACAACATAAGTATACAATATGAACTATAAGAATAAGATGTCGCTCCTTTAACCGTCACAGCATAAAAAATTACTTCTTTTTAAGCTTTATCTTTATCGACATGATTCAGTTAGTTGAGAGTGTGGGCGTTAGATAAGCAATTTGTTGACATGTATCCCACGACATATTTTTGTCATCGCATTATCTCGTGTCAAATCATTACTTTCACCAGAGAAATTTTACGACAAAACGTCTGATTGAAATGATTGTTTATTTCTGCAAATAGATCTTTTTAAAGACACTTTTACAAGTAATGTAATTTTTATTTTAATATCTAGTTGGCATCGGCATTTCCTAACTGACGACCTCTGAGAAGAAATGCCGAAACAAACTCAGAGAATCATGGTCTCTTTTAAAGTCCAAACATTTGTGTCTATAGTATGTGAGCCTGACTGTGTAGGGTAAAGTAGCCTCGTAGCTCAAATGACCATATCCCGCTTTCGCTCGTCACTTAGATCGGTCACAGCTTACACACGACAGCTATAAACATACATCAATGATATTTATGGGAGTCATTCGCTAAAGCGTGTAGCACAACGATTACTAAGAACCAAACGTTGAGGCAGCGACGATTTGTGACGAACTTAGTGCAACAATTCTTTTTTTAGTAGACAAAATAACGTAATTTAGCTGCGAACGACGCCACTTTTGGTAGTTCGCGTTTTTTATGGCCCCACTTTTAGATTTAGTTTTGTGAAGTTGGCATTGAATGGCGGAAATAAGGCATGTGTTTGTGAGGTGATATTTTTTGGTTGTCACACTGTTTTATGGGACGATTAAAGTCTTTTTAAACAAAAGTCATATCGTAAACAAAATGCTTCTACTTATATTAGGCTAGCTTCACACTAGTCTTATAGTCAGCAAGTCATTATCGGCTAGCCGACTTCGTACTTTAACCAACTTATCACTGCAACGCGTTGTGAGTGGTTAACTATATAACTTGGTATCTCAAAGTTGGAGAGGGTTTCACATAGTTAATATAATCGTATTGCAGTGACTTCAGTTTCATCCCCGTCAAATAAGAGAAGTCTCGTACATTATCTTTATCATCAGCCCAGTTAAAGTCCTACTGCTGGGTCGGATCTCTCTGCTGATCCACCACGCTACCCCAGTAAGGGCAGACATTACTTGCAGTCGGGAAAATACCTCAGACATGTAAATTGCAGGTTTCCTCAAGATATTTTCCTCTAACATTTCAGCGGATGATACTGAATACATTATTTCGTTGAGTCCTTGACAGAAGTACTTAAGGTACATTAAACTAGAAGTCAGACCTATTTCTTGGCAATCCGTAGTCATATCACTTAGGCTATCAATACTACCAACGGTCTAACTGTACGCTGAGCTAGTTAATTGAAATTAATTTCTTGCTAGAGCGATAGTAAATAGCAGATACGGCTTATTCTACTGCCATCTGAAATTCCAGATTTATAGATTTAAGCAAATAAGGAGCTGGCAGCCTTGATGGTTTTGTAGTCTGGTTAGTCTTAGTAAGTGCGACTACTGAGAAATAGGTCTTTGGTTCGATTTTAACAGTGTATTTGGTCTATGAAATTCTCAGTAACAACTCGGAGTTTGGATTTGTGCCCGGTTGATGGAAATAGGCTCGTACCCTATTATATAGGACCTTAAACATACCGGCAAAATGCATTAGTACACTTTTGGCCTTTGACTTTCCGCCTCTGGCACCCTTCTGAGATGACGTGATAAAATTTAAAGCGTCAATGCGTATTTGGCAGAAATTTAACAATAGGCAAATCTCGATGTCTTTTTTTTTCTTTATATCGTGACTTGTGTATTTTATGTAAACATAGTGTTAAAATACATACACAGGTTGAAAACTCTTATTGTTATAAGTAACTTGCAGATAAGTAACACACCATCAAATCATTCAAGTGGATTAAACTACACACAGAGTGCAAAGTTTTATAAAAATCGGTTCATTAATTCAGTTGTTCATTGCGGACAAACAAAATTCTTAATATACAAAAATTTGCTATGTGGTTTTGGTTAGTTGTTCATTCGTATTTTATTAGATTTTCGTCGCCCTGATACATATATTCCTAGAAATACACAATAATATATCTTTGTGCTGTAACGTTGTACGCAAAACGAAACTTGCCAAGAGACAATATCTTTATGTTCAAATAGCGTAATTGGCATTAATAGCGTGTCTTACGTTATTGAATGCCAAAGCTTCGATGTGGATTTTGCAAGAGTCGTTTGATGTTGTGAATGGTGCATCTGGAATCAGTGTATTTAAATTTAAGATACGATTAATGTTTATTGGATTCCAAGGTCCTTTACCAGGCCGTCGGTCTATCTTGTTAAGGCCTACCCACCTTCGAGCCCCAACGGCTATCTCTTCTTCGAGCGATGTGCCATAACCACTGGCTTACACTAGGATTTCCTCGACGACCGGCTTATGTACTGCATTGGACTGAAACTTAACTGAAATGATAATGATAAATGTTTATCATCGGCGACCTGGCTTTTGTTGATGTTTTGTTCCTAGGATTCTTTTTTTTGCAAATATTAGGTATGTACAAATACTATCAATCTACTCGTAATTCACGTTCAGGTTTTTCACTCGGTACAATAGCTGATTGGTCAGCTTCTATAATGATATTTAGTTAATTTCTCATTCGAAGTATGGTGTTATAACCATACAGACACATACCTAGGCTAATAGGTTTGTGCATATTAGGTCAATGTAAAAAAATAAGAAGTAGTGTTTCCACTGAGTAAAATTATTATTCCACAGTTTGTTTTGCCTATTGTTTTCTCCTATAAGAAACCAAAGATCAAGCCTTTCACTACAAAAAGCCGAGCAAGAGTGTATAAATATAAACTGATGATAATAATGAAGAGACTTTGTATACCGATGAATATGCAATAGAATCTATTTCTAACTGTTTAAAATAATTTCAAGAGCAATTTTCTATTGTCACCCTTCTCGAAACTGTCACATAAACAGTGGAAGTTTAAACTAATCTCCCTCATTTTTACTCTAAATTAACCACAGCGAGGAATTCCTTACATTTAGCACTCACAAACTAAATACCAGAGGCAACCGCTACCATTAGTTGCCTGTCACATCTATCCGCTGTCGCGGCGCGTCACAAAAACGCGCGATGTCGCGACGATCGCGGCCGACATATTTACGATTGCGACGACAAAAATATCGCAAGCACCGATTGTCCGTCGATTGAGTTACTGCGGGCCCTGTTCCTGACTAATTTATCGGCTTGTTAACTGAAAGCAACGCGACTTGCACGTCTTTGAAATAAAATTGTCGCACAGTTTGTTTTGGGGTTTATTACAAGCTCAGTTTGAGTGTATTAAACGATAATTTTGTAGCGGCCGACAAGTGATGCTGTTGATGGTTTTATGCGGTGAGGTAATTACTGAAAGAATTTATGTTTCTAAGAATAATTGTACTTAAATTTAAATAATAGACGCCAACTTTCGCGTTTTTTGGCTCATTGAGTTCTTTTAATTCCGTTATTTAAATAGTTTTGTTACATCATTGTGGCTTCAGTTCCATTACATTTTTATGTACATTATTTCTTTCCTCTTAAAGCAGAGATTAATGGTTCTTTTGATGGTATTTAAATTCTCCTAAATTGCACTAAGCGAGCGTCCTAGAGATCAGCATTACCTATTATGGTGAAAGAAGGAACTATAGGTTTAAATCAGAATACACTTCTGCTTAACCCCTCCGTAGATACAAACGTGGTTTTCTATGTATAGTGGTAAGTAAATACAGGCAGGTGCAGGTAAACACTTGCAACAACAGAATTCAATCAGGATATCGACGCGCGCTACACAGACGTCAGCGCTGCGCTGTCGACGACACGCGTCACTTGTTACTGCACCTTATAACAACCCACCCAATGTCGCCTACTGTGGATACGGCTTTAGTATACCTACACATATTTACTGCACAGAAGAATAATGTTCATTTTTCTTCTTCTTTCTTCTTCTATGTTTTGACTTTGTCTTGCGAATGTTTTTTTTATAATGATTTTTTTCATATTTGGGAAAGAAACAGATACGAAATTGGAATAAATTCTTATAATAATATTAATTATCCTGTTTATTGTCAACTGCAGCGAATTAAGTTGTTGTATGTCTAAGCAAACTGACTTCTTTGTTTATTGTTGCTGTGCTGTCTTGTCATTTCCTCGTTGAACTTTTCTGCCTCCTATAGACTTAAAAAAGTAGGTACTATTTACGGATTTTATCGTGATTTATCAATACTATTATTAATATTATTTATTATTAAGACTGATCATCAGTCTGCAATTAACCATGAATGCTGTAAAGTATCGAAACTTCGAGTTTAATAATATCAACATAGCAAAATAAAAGCTGTGTATTCGCGTAATTGTAAGAAATCTGTATTTATAACCTCACACAATATTATAGGGAAGAAGACTATAATACAACATACATATGAGGGAGTGAGTGGCAGAACGGACTATCATTTCTAGGCACAATTGATTTTCAATTGTTTATTAAACAGATAGGTTACTAGGGCACTCACAGCCTATATTATATATATCTACGATATAACCATAGTATCCATGTATGGTAATGTCAAAACAATTTTTTTTGGAGGTAGGGCATAGCGAGATTCCTCGCTCAAATTGAGCTGCCCGACTGAGGAACCTCCGCCTTACAGAATACCGCAGTGAATCAACAATAGTTGTTTTTCTGCGAGTGAGTAAGGTTACCAGAGCTCGTTGGGGAGTGACAATTTTGACAGCATGGGCATTCTATTTGCTGTCAGTTTAGTAATTCCCTATTTTTAGAAACCAAACCGGTTTCTGCAGGGGTGTGCAACGCATTGCAAGGTGTTGCAAATGTCCATGGGCGGCAGTGATCACTTATCATCAGGTGAGCCGCCTGCTCGTTTACCCACTTATCGCAATAATAAAAAAAAAACACAGAAGCCATCTCCACAAAGTACAACCCTGTCTCGAAGCTAAGACGCTTGTTACTCCAAGTTTGCATTGAAGCTCGCGGCTGGCCCCCCGGGGATCAATGGACAATGCGGGTGATTCGCGGGTGACACCCCGGTAATGGGATACCGTTTGTATGGCCGATGTTATGGGTACTTATTGTATGAATTATGCTGATCTGAGTATGTCTTTGACAGTGAAAATATGCAGTGTTATTTGATATATAAGATTGTTTTTAAGATTTATTGATCTAGTGATGGGAGAAGCTGTGAATCATCTGATCATACTACTAGCCTAGTCGTGTGACTAGTGAATGCATGATTGAATGATAGTTTATTTCTGTAAATAGATCCTTTTAAAGACACTTTTACAAGTCATGTAATTTTTTTGTATATCTAGTTGACATCGGCATTTCCTAACTGACGACCTCTAAGAAGAAATGCCGAAACAAACTCAGAGAATCATGGTCTCTTTTAAAGTCCAAACATTTTGGTTACAATATGTGAGCCTGACTATGAAGGTTAAAGTCTGAGTGGATAGTGACTTGAGAATTGGGACACTTCAAAAACCCTTTTACGCCTTGTTTGAAGAACCCCATGTATAATTACAATTGTTAGTGGTTGTCTGAAGCACAAAATCACGCACCGAAAGATGCTGATTCCTGTTATTCATTAAATCTATAAGTCAGAAAATGTTACATCAAAAAAATATTACTGTACAAGTCTTTGGAAAAAAAACAAACGGTTACAAATCTATCAATAGATACACAGTCAAGTCACAATCAATTTAATAATAGCAACAAGATGGATGCATGTGTTTAGTTTCATAGTTTATTTTTGTTATTAATACCTATGTAGTATGTGTTTAATTTGTTTTGTTTTATCGAAATATGTTAAAATTCTATTGTACGTGGTATTTTGCCGTTATAATTAAATAAATAAACAATATTGCCATATTAAAATAAGCCCTTTATATAAGGATGTATGAACTATAATACCTTTTTTATAAATCCTTTAGGTAGTAAAAGTATTGGCAACAATCCTGTAGTAAAACTATTGCGAACCCCGACTACGGCGTGTTCCCTAACAATGTTTACACGTGCCACATGTGCTAGCACTAATACTTTACACAACATGTGTAGTTTTACAAAAAGGCCATGTTTTGATAACGACGGCTTAATGTCAATCACCTTTGGAGATCTATTGTATGTCCTGTGGACTTATGAGAAGAATTACCTGTGCCATTATTTTGAAAAAAAAAAAGTTTGATATTAAGGACAAAATCGAATACCTGTGAACTGTGGGTGCATATTAGTACACCTCTGATTAACCCTTCGTGGTCGACAGGCGATATATACCTTTCTCAAACAATCGGGCTCTCTCAGAGATAAAAACTTCTTAACAACTCGATGCGTCCACAGAACATGCCTAGTCCACAGATTATGCAAGTATTGTAACAATGTTATCATATGGCCATTTTAAAATAGTAATGCAATTGTAACAGCTGCCTACGAACTTACGAGCATTTTATCTAGGTGTGTTTTGAGTGGAACTAATTTGTTTATTGAGTGTTTCATTATAGCTTTTAGTAGGTATGTGTCCGTGTAGATTGGATACTAGATATTATTTTTCTAAAATTTTTGTTCCTCATGTTTCGAATGGTTGAGAATCACATTTTTTAGCAGCAGCTCGAAATTTCAACTTGTACCTGGTCAAAATTGGCATTCAATTACGAAATATATTTTTTTATTTATTTATTCACAAACATACAACTATCACCACAGGTCTTAACCTAATACGTGGTTTTATATAAATAAAACCACGAGCCATATCTAGTTCGTCCATATTTAAATTCTTCAGAAATAATTTCCAAACCGATAATAAGATATGACATTATTAAATTTCTGACACCTATCCTAAACCACAGAGACCTAGTCGGTAGCAAACCACAGAATTTTAAAATATTGTAAGCCTTGGCATGAATAAATATTATGTACACAGCAGCTGTCTTGCTAAAAATTGGTTGTTTTGTTTTTTCTTGCTAGAAATGTTTTTTAGTACAGTTTTAAAACAATCTAATATGAGTTACTACTTTATTGTTGGATGTTGAGAGAGGAAGGCGGACGATAGTGTATGGCGCAGTTTGGGAGAGCCCCATGTCCAGCAGTGGACACCGATAGGTTAAGATGATGAAATTATGAACTAGGTCATTTAAGTAGAATAAAGCGTAGTGAGAGCTGTGGTAGCCTAGAGGCGTAAACTGTGGACTATAAGGTCAAAGATCTCGAGTTCGAACCCAAAGTACGTAACATTGACTTTTCGGAAGTTATGTGCGTATTTATCACATGCTTAAAATGGTGATGGAAAATATCGAGAGGAAACCTACATGCTTGAGAGATTTCTCGATGGTGTGTGAAGTCTGCCCACCCGCAGTAGGCTAGCGTGGTGGACTATAGCCTAATAATCCCTATTAAATGACGGGAGGGTCATGCTTAGCTGTGGTAAATGAATGTGTTGATGATGACTGAGCTTGAGAGGGATTACGCTATAGTCCACCACGCTGTAACTATCTATCTGATAATTCAAGTTTCTTAAAAATTCTTTAGATTGAAATTTAGTGCAGTTTACACTGTGTAGTGTTAAAGCCACGAGGATAAAGAATGTACTTAATATATAGGACCGATAATACCTACGCACTCAATACATACATAGTAAGTTGATGTCAGTGTAATCACTAACTTCCCGTACTTAAGCTCGAATTAAAACGTCGAGCGATTATTCCAGGAAACGTATTTTGTTTTGTAAATGCGTTTTTTATTTCTTTACTGCTTTTTTATCTTTAAGCCTTGGGTAGCGCAGACGCAGATAAAGTTTGAGTTTTTATTTTATTATGGCACCGGTATCAATTGACGCATAAACAACTGGCAATACTAGAGGGTCGATTACTCGCGAGTAGGATCGGCAACGCGTGAGCGACCCGTCATCGCGGTGTTGCAAACGTCCATAGGGTACGGTAACCACTTACCGTTCAATCAGGAGGACTGTAAGCTGGTTTGCTACTCTCGTGTTATAGAAATACATACACTGACGAATGTTGATAACCGTACTGGTACCGATACCGATTTAAAACCGGTTGCTTGTTGAAAGCGCCTAGCAGGAATCTGACTGATTTATATATAGTACACTAGCTGCCTCCCGCGGCTCTGCCCGCATACTATAAAGATAAAAAGTAGCCTATGTGTTAATCCAGTTAAAAAACTACATGCATGCTAAATTTCATCCAAATCTGTTACGCGGTTTTTGCGTGAAAGAGTAACAAACATCCATCCATCCATAATTACAAACTTTCACGTTTATAATATAATATGTGCACCCAAAATACTTTTGCGAAGCATTACTTTGCAAACATATTTTCAGTATTATTGAGTTACAACTGATAATATCCAAACATTAACACAAATATTGATACAGAATCGGATCATAACACTAAATATATTAAGTGGAATAACCTATTTACTTTACAAATTATACCATTACAATGTAAATCAACTAACAAAATGTAAGACAGCATTTACGAGACACAATAATTTAACATTGGAGACACAAAATAATATCACAAATTAAACTGACAGTATAAATCAAAACGCCAAGTTATGTCCAATAAATAACTAGGAACGGGTTTAACGGCGCATGCTTCGACCATTAGATAGCCGATTTTATGCGCTTGCACATCTATAATTTATGAGAAAAACATTGTAACTCGATTCTCGTTGAAAGACAAAAAGTTATATGCTACTGTGTTGCTCTTTGCGTCCCATGAAAGTCAATCTTCCACTTGAAGTATTATGATATGAAATTGTAAAGAGTTATTACTGTGGAGACTTGGATGAATGCTGTGTTTGCTTTGTATGGAGCAACATTTAGGTGATATTCATTTGTTGGCTTTCATTCATGAATATAAATATCAATGTACCTACCTATACTCTTCACAGCAAAATATGCTCCTGGATCAGTTTCGAAGTGCTGAAAGATCGGAAGATCTTCCAAGGTATTTGACATTACATTTATTATAATAGGGTTGCGTTGATACTTAATTAATTTTTATATCAGAGAAAAATGTGGTGGCTCAGTGGTGTGAGCAATGTTATAGGGCTTCGAGTTCAAACCCCTGGGCACGCGGACTATTTGAGGTTGTCACACAACCCATAAAACATCGTGAGGTAATCTAGGAGACTTTCTCAATGGCGTGTGATGTCTGCCAACCCACACTAGGCTAGCATGGTGGACTATAGCCTAATCCCTCTCCAATGAGAGAAGAATAGACAGCTATTTAAAAAATATCAAGACTGCTCATCTACTGTAAAATAATCTGACTTATATATTATAAACGCAAAAGTTTGTATGGATGTATGGGTGGGTATACATATATATGTATGTATACCCCACCAAGTATGTTATTCTTCCTCGCAAAAACTACTGAATGGACCTCAATGAAACTTAACAGTAACATAGCATCAGGAAAATACACAGGAAATATTTTTTTAACATTCCACGTGTGTGAAACTACGGTCCACGTGTGTGGAAGAATAATAATTATATAATTGTTATATTTACCATTTACTAGCAACTTTTTGCCTACCACAGGCACAGGCAGAATATGATTCCTCCATACTTTTCGACAGACACTGTTATATTGCAATCCGTACATACTTATAGAAAACTCATGTAATTTACGATTTTATGATTGTATAATACGTAAGGTATTAGACTTATGTAAACATTACTTTTGCGTGTACCATAAAAAAAATATCTTGATAACACCCATTTACCTAAAACACTACAGCAGGATTGGTGCAATGGTCGAGCAATCGACTTCTGCACTGCATATCGAGGGTACGATACCCGCACGAAACAAATATATGTATGTATGGCCCACAGATATGTAGTTGATCCGAGTCTGGGTCTTTGTGTATTGTAAGTATTTGTGTTTGTAAACGCATCCACGACACAGGAGAAATTCCTAATGTGCAACAAAGTTAAAATAAAAAAAACTTCTGTCTTTGTCATTTTAATGATAAACAAGTGAGACAGCAATAAATTATTTACTCACGTTAGCTGTCACTGTCACTGATATCTGTCATTGTTTTTTAAATGACATCTTTACTTTTTCAGTAGGTATTAGGCACAGGGTTCTTCTCAGAGTTACCACAGTGAAAATAGGCACAAACCTTCATACCGCTCTATAGTCTATGCCAAGACAGCGGCGTTGCCATTCAGTTAGATTTACAACAACAGTGACGTTTTAACGATAATGCGTATTTACGACTATTTACGTGTATTTACGCGTATTTACTGCCGGCGAGAAAGCCCGCCTGTTTAATTGTCGAATAAAATTGAAATTTACAACCGTTGATTTACGACTTTACTGTAGGCGATACGTTTTACGGGTTTTTATGACTTACGTATCAGAATAAGGATGAATGAATTGTTTGTCAGATCAAAAGTTTGAATTATGTATGATGGTGTTCACCTAGTGTATTTATTTATACTGGAAAGTAATATTACATTCATATTTATCGGTATGAGCTTTAAAATACATTTTATAGGTTTGTATATGGCGGAATGATAAGCCAGTCGGTACATAACATTATGCTCAAAATGGTAGGTAGGTTTAGCTAATGGGATCTATTCACATTAACAGCGCACAAATTTATGCGAAAATTTTTGAGATGCTACTGAAAATTGATGTCTTTTCAAACCCATCGAACCCGGGAACGAATGCTTACCAAGCGCCGTTGCGACCTCTAATGAGATAGTAAATATTAATTTAAAGAGTTTCAATAATATATTGTCGTATAATTGATTGTTGTTTTTACTCGCTATAAAGCAATTGGAACAAATTAAACAAACATGAATACTTGAGTCATAACTCTGGTTCGAATCTGGTTCGACAGGCAAAATAATATTTTTTTATATTAACGTGAATATTTTTTAAGAGCTGTGGTAGCCTACTACGAGCTTTGAGAGCCTAGTGGCGTAACCAGTGAACTGTGATTCAAAGTTCTCGAAATCGAATCCAAGGCACCACTGACTTTTTGGAAGTTATGTACGTATTTATCACATGCTCAACGGTGAAGGAAAACGTCGTGAGGAAACCTGCTTGAGAGATTATCTCGATGGCGTGAGAAGTCTGCCAACCCGCAGGAGGCTAGCGTGGTGGACTATAGCCTAATCCCTCTCAAATGAGAGGAGATCCGTGCCCAGCAGTGGGATAGATTGTGTTGATGATGATGACCACTTTTTACGTTATTTACCGTGGTACCTTTATTGATATTATTTTATCCGTTTCGGATACCTGATGACTGATGACGGTGACTAGTCATACTTTTTTTATACCACACAAGTGCGGCCCGCCTGAAGGTAAGCAGTTACCGTAGCCTATGAACGTTTGCAACACCAGATGTGTAGCTTGCATGTTGCTGACTCCAAATTAGACGGGTTTGACGACTCGTTTTGCTCAGCCGTACCGGCTGTGCTATAGGTCCCGAATCGAAGGTGTCCCGGTAGGAGTCATATATGTAGGTAGTATATCAACCAACTAGTATCCGTAACACAAGCCTCGTTGCTTAGCTCGGAACTAGAAGGCGCTGTGTCATAATTTCCATTTATTTAAATTAGATGATATGCATTGATAGTCATTTCTTAGAACTGCATACATAAAAAATGATGACTAATGTTGACAGATCTTAATGATTTCAATGATGTGATAATTGACACGTATCATTTAATACTGAATGTAGAGGTTACCAAGCGGTGGGTGTTGGACTGGTGCCTACAAATCGTGGTAACACGTCGCCAGTAATTTTTACGAGCACATCAAAGGTTAGCGGCTGACATCGTAAATTTACATCAGCCATTGCTTCATTCGGTTATACAGTATGTAGTTGAACAGAAAAAGGACTAAATTACACTAAATTAAATATGGATATTTAATTTAGGGTAATTTTAACTGCTGCTTTGGCTTTGTGCTTAGTGTGAGGTAGTCAGAGGTAGGTACTGCGTTTGGTTTCGTTGGGAAAAAGTTTTAGTGGCTTTTTCTTTGTTTAGGCAGGAATGCACAGTTGGACACAGACAGTTAACAGTTTTCAGATCCTGATTCGACATGACGAACCCAGAAACCAGGCACAACCCAAACTCCGAACTGCTTGGTACTGAGAATTGCAGCCAAAAACCCATGTTGGTGCATTGGTGCAACTCAGGAACCAAGACTCGAAAACTATCGCACCTATTTGGCCTAATCCATATAAATATTTTATATGCACGGCCATCGAACTTGCTATATCCGACTGCACTTTTCAAGGCGGGAAACAAACACTATATTATAGTAGTCCAATAAACAAACAACAAACATAAATAGCCTTCACGATTCGATCGTAATATTCCATTAATTAACAACTATAATAAAGTCCAATTGTTACTGGACTATAAAAATGGTGTACACTAACTAGCTTCATAAAAATACCGAGCTATAAACCTATTTATATTATATGTATGTACTGTGGACATTATTTTATCGCTCAACGGACACGCTTTGCTATCGATTGGTATGTTGTAATTGATCAATATTTTATTTATTGGTAACTTAAATTTTTTATTAATAACTAGCTGACCCAGCAACCTTTATTTTTCCACATGATACGGGTTGGTGGTAGAAGAGTGAAAATATAGGGTTATAAGTATTTTTAATGCCTTGTCATGAAAAAAATACAAAAAATGTTTTGTCAAAAATAAAAATAAAAGTCTAGTGAGGGACATCCTTATCACTTAGGGGTGTAAAAAATAGCCTACAGCTGATTCTCAGATCTACCAAATATACATACAAAATTTCATAATAAGCCGTCTAGCCGTTTCGGTGGAGTTCAGCGACAAACACTGTGACAATAGATTTTTATGTACTGGTGAACCTGATACGGTTCTTTTGGTTTTACCAATCTAGACTACATAATTGCAATGCAAAAATATGAATAAGATGATCGTATAAAAACCTTATCATTATAATTTTCTCAATAACAAAATAGTTGCCAACAATTATGTATAAATAATTGCAAGAATTGTGTCAGTTGTATCTCGTTGAGTATTTAATGATTGTAATTTACTTAAGTATTTCAAATTATGAATGTAATTACATACAATATGTGTGGCATTTAAAACATTTTAAATGAGCATTCATACTGCTATACCCGATAAGGCTGGTACGCAAATGTTATTATTACCTGTTTAGAAATTGTCCCAAGTATAAAAAAACGGATGGCCGATGGGGCTTGAAGGTTCTCGAGTGGCGACCTCGTACTGGAAGACGCAGCGTGGGCAGGCCCCCGGCAAGGTGGACTGACGACCTGGTGAAGGTCGCTGGAATCCGCTGGATGAGGGTGGCGCAGGACTGGTCGTCGTGGCGATCCTTGGGGGAGACCTATGTCCAGCAGTGGGTGTATAGCGGTTGATATGATGATGATGATGATAAAAAAAACACCCTTCTAATAAAACGTCTTCAAAGTTAGATTTTATGCTAGACATGGCTGCCTTGAAAACTGACGATACCAAATATTTGGCTTATTTAATTTTGCGTAAAAACTGTTATTCCAACTGAAATATTTGACTAAATTAAAAATGTTAAACGTACTAGTTGGTAAACAAGTTATAGTTTAAACGTCCATTTCCCAAACATTAGGTTTGCGTTACATTTTTTTGGGTATAGATTTTTTGCTAAGTAATAATTTGACAAATGAAATTATGCGAAAAACTTTTTGGGAAGTAAAAATTTGTCAAATTCCTTTCGGTCAAACAAGGGAGACCCTGATATTTTGATGTAATAAAGATCCAAGTTCCAAGAGCTGTTATAGCCTAACGGCCGACCACTAGGCTATCACAGACTTCACTGGTTGTGACCAGTAGACTGTGAGATCAAAGGTCCTCGAGATCAATCCCAAGGCGCTCACTACTGACTCATTGAAGTTATGTGAAAGAATACATCACGAGGAAGCCTGTGAGAGATTTTCTTAATAGCATGTTAAGTTGCTAGCTTGGTGGACTATAACCTATTCCTTAAATGGGAGGACACTCGTGCCAAGCAGTGGTACGGTAAATGGTTCGATGATATTGATGAATAAAGACCCAGAACTTTAAGCCAAGACTTGAAGCTAAACAACCTTCTTTGACCAAGAGGATCGAGGATGGACGCCAGTCTAGGAGCATTTAATCGATACTCATGGGTAATATAACCAGTGGTAGTCTATTGGTGCGACCAGTGAACTGAAATGTAAAAGGTCTCGAGTTCAAACTAAAGGCACCACTGACTTTTCGCAAGTTATGTGCGTATCTATCACATGCTTAAACGCTGAAGGAAAACATCGTGCGGAAACCTGCATGCTTCGAAGATTTTCTCAACATGCAATAAGCTAGGGTAGTGGACTATAGCCTAATCCCTCTCAAATGAGAGGAGACCCGTGCCTAGCAGTGGGACATTAATTTGTTGATGATGACGGAGTGATATCATCGCAGTTAAATCGAAAGGTGTTGCCAGAACCATAGCTAATGGAATTTTACAGACCTGCTTCAATGGGTGATTGTATTAATATAATTAAGGTAAAAAAAACACTTTAAAAAATAGGTTCCATCAACGCTCACATCCGTTCACGTGGTAGCGACGACATTATCATATAAACAGTCACTACATGCCATTAGGTTTCTAAAGGCTTTATTGAAGGAATATGTATAAATGTAAAACCCACCTTAAATGGAGAATGGCGCTCATATATCGCGGTGTTGAGCCAAGAAGTATGCTTATGAATGTTTTTCGAGGATGTGGTATAATGATTTTTGTACTTTAAATAGCTATCGTAATGATTAATAAGAGGAAAAATTGTAATGATCATTGTGATTATAATCAATCTTAACACCATACAATTTGTTCTGGATCTGAATGTGGTTTGTACGAAAGGTATAGTGCTTCAGGAGAATTTTATTCCGATATAATATTGGTATTGTAAAAATCTACCTGTGACTATGAATCAAACGTTGGGATTCAAATAATATTATTAATATACCACGACAAAATCCATTAAAAACGTGTGGTTATTTAAAATCCCTAAATAATGACTCACAACAAAGTCATATCATCATTTATCCACATTTCTGATAGAGGTATCTTCTTAAATTATAATATAAAAACCCACACTAATAGTCTCACTACTCTTCAGTCAAACTGCCGCATCCATATATAACAGATTCGGTGCGCCAACATGCTGTGGCCGACATGTTTGAGCTGCGCGCTATTTTAATTGATATGTCTCCGCCTGTTCGCAGCCAATACCAATTACACGTAGGGCTGTGCCGACGTCCAAGGAATTACGATGCTATGATTGATAGAAGACCCAGGTCGTATCTGGATTAAACTGGTGTAGAATTGTGATTGACTGATGTTGACAACAAGTGTAATTATTAATTAATTATTATAACCTCGGATTGTTGATCTTGCACTCGTAAATATAAAATTAAAAAAAAAACTCGTAAATAAAAAAAAAAAACGTCAACGAAACTGACATCTAAGACAGCGTCACAGTGTTGCCAACTAAGGAAAATATTTTATATTACCACCACGTTCCATTCTACGCGAACATAGCTTCAAAACTTACAAGATGGAAAGTCAATTTCAAATATTATTTGACAAAATGAAGATCGAAATGCAAAATCAAAATGCTGAACTGAAGGATTCTATCACAAAAAGTATTATGGAAAAGATGGATGAGAAATTAATCCCTATTATGGAAGAAAACAAAAACCTAAAAATTAAAGTAGGAAAATTAGAAAGGGAGATTGAACTTTTCAAGAGAGTTGAGAGAAATAATAACATTATAGTATTTGGCGTAGAAGAAGAAGAAAATTCCTCTTATGAACTAATACAAAAACTAAAGGAAAATTTTAATCGAGATTTAAATATTAACATAGAAGAGTACGAAATAAACAAAATCCATCGACTAGGAAATAAAAATAGAGAGAGCAGCAAACCACGACCTGTTTTATGTTCGTTTATAAATAATTGGAAAAAGAACGAAATTATTAAAAATAAAAAGAACCTCAAGAAAATTTACATTACTGAAGATTACTCGAAGGAAGTGTTGGAAAAAAGGAAAAAGTTGCAAGTAAAATTAACTGAAGAGAGAAAAAAGGGCAATACAGCATACCTGAAATATGATAAATTAATAGTTAAAGAAAACAGCAACAGTCAAGAGAAAAGGAAAAGAGAAACATCCTCTTCACCCTCTTCTTATAATAATCAGCCTAAAAAGCAACAGACCTTCAACGCAACCAAGTCAAACAGAACAAATGCTTTTGACATGATGCGATCCAGATCCAGCTCTCTTTCTAATATGCATAATACAAATAAAAATCAATAGCAACTAAAGAACGGCGAACGGAAACCAAAACAACCCAAAGAAACTTCCAATAAAGAAACAAGAAAACACCGAACTCCCCCAAGCCGACTGGTCCTCGTGGGGGAAAGAGACCACAACCCTCCAGCATTAAAATATATCAACAAAAATAGACAACAAAAACAAAAATCAGTAATATATATCGCATCCCTCAATGTACTTACCCTGAGAAACGAAGAAAATCTTACGGAACTAACATACGCGCTAAAACAAATCAAATGGGATATTGTTGGCCTGAGCGAATTGAGAAGAATGGGTGAAAGTATTACTTCTCACCCAGACTACCTACTGTATCATCTAGGGGAAACGCAAGGCCACCATGGGGTAGGATTTATTATCAAAGAACATATAACAAAGTATATAGAAGAATTCATAGGGATCTCAGAGCGCATAGCGATTATGAATGTGAAAATACCGGGATACAAGAAACCGTGGTCTATTGTACAAGTTTATTCACCTACAGAGCAATCAAATTTAGAAACAATAAATACTTTCTACCACGATCTAAATGAAGCTATTCAAGAACACACACATAAAAACTACAACGGCCAAATTGGAGCAAGACGTCCAGGAGAAAATACAATTCTAGGACCATTCTCGCACAGTAACAAGACCCGAAGTAGAAATGGGGAAAAAATTACTAACTTTGCGCTAGAAAACAACCTAACAATATTAAATACCATGTACAAGAAAAACAGGAAGAATATGTGGACCTGGATCTCACCTGATGGAAAAACAAAAAACGAAATTGATTTTATGATGACCAACAGACACAACTATTTCACAAATTTTGACGTAGTTAAAAGATTCAATTTCAACACCAACCACAGGCTAATCAGAGCGGAGCTTAAAGCAAAACAAACAAAGAAGCCCAGACCAAGAAGAGACGCAGGCACCACAAAACTCAGCCAACAACAAATAGAACAGATAACAACCACCTTGAAAGACGAACTTGTAGACTTCAAAGATAACACAACGAAACTAGGAATTCAAGAAAAATACAACTACATAGAAAATATTATCAAAACCCAAACAAAACTCATAGCGAACACCAAAAGTGACACAAAGAAAAGGCTATCAACCACCACTACAACATTACTAGACGAAAGAAATCACATTCTCAGTCTAAGAAAGACTCAAAACAGAAGAGTAAAACTTGCCAAAATTAGCAAAGAAATCAATGAAAGCATGAGAAAAGATAGAAAACAATTAAGGATGGAAACTATAGAAAAGCACATACTTAGAACGGGTGGAACAAAAAAAGCACTAAAAGAATTGACAAACACAAAGAACTGGATTGTTAAAATAAAAGATAATCGAGGAAAATGGATTCATCAGAGAACAGACATATTAGAAACAGCTACATCATACTACAAGAAACTTTATGGAAGAAATACTACTCAAGAAGAAATCGAACTGTTGGAAACACCGAATATTCCAAGTATCCTACATACTGAAGTTAGGAAAGCTATTGATACCCAAAAGGAAGAGAAAGCTCCCGGACCTGATGGCATAAGTAACGAAATTCTAGGGTATGGCAAAGAGATCCTGATACCTGTACTCACAGATATGTTCAATGATATTATAAATACCGGAACCATCCCCCAGCAATGGACCGAATCTAACATCATCCTATTATATAAGAAAGGGGATAAATACGATATTGGGAACTACCGCCCTATCAGCCTTATGTCCAACGTATATAAAATTTTCGCTAAGATCATCTTAAAACGAATTGAAAAAACCCTAGACGAGCACCAACCAATCGAGCAAGCGGGTTTTCGCAAAGACTATTCAGTAATCGACCACATACACGTAGTGCGCCAAGTTCTAGAAAAATACAATGAATACCAGCTAACATACTACATCGCATTTATCGATTACAGTAAAGCATTCGATTCCCTACTACACGAAAACATATGGGCGGCACTACTGGAACAAGGAATTGAACATAAATACATTCGTTTAATAAAAAACATTTACAGTCGCAGTACAGCAAGAATAAAATTAGAAAAGAAAAGCGCTCCTTTCAGAGTAGAAAAAGGCGTCAGACAAGGAGATCCCCTATCTCCGAAACTATTTTCTGCAGTACTAGAATCGATCTTCAGAAAGCTTAACTGGGAACACCTTGGGATTAATGTAGACGGTGTATTGCTGTCGCATTTGAGATTCGCAGATGATATAGTCCTACTAGCAAAAACATCAGAAGACATAAATAAAATGTTAAAAGAACTCGCGACAGAAAGTGAGAGGGTAGGGTTGACACTTAATCCAGAAAAAACTAGAGTGATGACAAATGGAAACAAATATACCATAGAAGTAGGGAACGCCGAGATTGAATATACCGACGAGTATGTCTACCTGGGACAGATTATAACTCAAAAAGAACATATGCGAAAAGAAGTGGAGCGAAGAATTACAAATGGCTGGAAGAGATACTGGAGCTTGAGAGAAGCTATGAAAGACAAAAAGCTTCACATAAACATGAAAAGTAAACTGTTTAACACCTGCATACTACCTGTTCTCACGTACGGATGCCAATCATGGACTTTAAATCAGGATATATTGCACAAACTAGCAACTTGTCAAAATGCAATGGAAAGGAGTATGCTAAATGTCAAAAAGTCTGATAGATTGAAAAACGTCGTTATCAGAAACAAAACAAAAACTGCAGATGTAACAATTAAAATAAGAAGACTTAAATGGAGATGGGCCGGCCACGTGATAAGAGGACAGGACAAATGGAGTAAAAGAATAACAAGATGGTATCCCAGAGAAGGCAAAAGGAAGAGAGGTAGACCGCAGAAAAGATGGGATGACGATATTAGGCAAGTGGCAGGAGTTATGTGGAACAGAGTGGCTCAGGAAAGGAAAGAATGGAAAAGGCTGGAGGAGGCCTTTGCCGATTGGCAAACAGATCTAGGAAAGATAACCAAGCAACAGATTTTAGTTTAAATGTTTATTTAGTCTATTTAGAGTAGTGTTAGTCTTTTGTAAGTTAAATGTATTATAACTAGTTAAGAGATCTGAATAAAAGGCTATATTATTATTATTATTATTATTAGAATTGTGATTGATAGCACGAGGGTAGATCGAACTAACATTAGGTGGAATCGGTGAAGTGAAGGCTAATCCAAGATCCTAGGAAGTGCCATCTGGGGTGGGCACACACCTATGACAATTTCGATAGCTGAACAACCTAGGGTGGGCACTAGACCATTCTGGGTTAGGCACGCCAACGCCACGTACGCTTTGAGGTAGAAACGTAGCTTTAGAAAAATCTTGTTTGTTGTGCTAAAAAGCTTGTTGGTAACATAGTATTTGGACAGTTTGTAATTTTTGTCACTTTACATCTTGTTAACTTTATGGCATTTCCACCGAAACATTCAGTCTGAATACACCTAACACCAGTGATACATAGACCACAAAAAGAAACAGTCCCAAATAGAATAATTTATTACACTTACGCAAATATTAGACTACTGCAAAATAACTTTTCACTGATTTTATCGCAGTATGATGATTTTATTTTAATGTCTATTAATTAAAAATATTTATCACATAATATTTACCATTATGAAATCGAAAACAGTACATAGTTTTATTTCAAGATAGATCTTAGTAATCTAAATTGTTGTGTGTGATTTTTCGATATTGCAGTGCAGACTTTTTGGAAAATTTTATATGTACATTTTTGGTCGGCGGTCATTCAGACCGTTTTTAGTCAATTATCTACTCTATTTTATATTTAATCAGAGTTTTATCTATCTACATCTTATACAGCATTCATTTGCAGTACAAATTATTCCGGGAATTCTTTTATTGATAATGCGATTGTCAGAATCTAGGTCAATTACTTGGTAGCTTAAAAACTGTTTGAAATAAAATGTTCTGAGTAGCATTTTGCAAAGGAGAAACATACTATATCTACGCAAAAAAAAACCTGAAAAATATTGAAACAAATTTCTGATAACCATAGTTCCGTAATATTTATGACTTCAATAAAACTAGAGTGCCAACACAGTGAAACGATTCGAGCAACGCGCCATGAAAAATGCAGTATTACTCTGACATAACATGCGTTTGGTAGAAAAACAAACTGCGGCGTATTCGTAGGTAGGTATGTATGTCGTGACACGCACAACACAAACGCCTATACACGAACCAACATAAATATATTTGAAAAAAATATGTTGCACATAAATACGTCCTTATCCGTGAGTGGTGTGCGGTGCGACTGACAGCGAATCGCGACGAAGTTTGTCGAGTTTCCTTCAGCTGTGGACGAATCAAAGGAGATATAATTCTATATTTTAATTTATGTTTCATAATTGTGTAGTGTGGCTGAGAATTATAACCACATAATTTAGCTATAAATAAAAATAATATCAGTTTCTAAATACCAAGTAGCGCCTATACTAATTAATTATAGCTATAACATAAATAAATACCGAGGATTCCGCCGTTCCCTGTAAGATACATGCCTTGTTATCTTAAAAATATAAATTTTATTATATTTCTTTCAGAGCAATATATAACCCGCTCTTCTCTCGAAGTGGGGCCACGCCTCCTGAATGTGGCCGCCTGCGCCCGTCACGTTATAATTATCATTTAAATTGTGCCCACCGCGCTACCGCTCGACACTTGACAAATGTAATGACGATAGACCGTCGCTTCAAGAATTTTTATACGCTCATATCCACCGTTTTATATGATCGTGTCAGATCCCCTTTATATGTACGCAACTTTACGTTTACTTTCCACGTCGTAATCGCGGACTTTATAGCCCAAATTATAAGGCTTATTGTGCAGTGTGTTTTAGTATGTCAAATGAAAAAGTACTGTTTGTAGTAGTGTACAGAAAAACTAAAATAGGTTGCTTGATGAATACCGAACAATGCGAGCTTAACGCATTGTGTTAAAGTCCAAAATTGCGTAAGGGATTGTTTTATTGGTCATTACATTGTGGTAATGATAAGTAGCGTAGTCGATGTTTTGCTCGTAAAAAGCGCGATACTGTGCGCATATCTGACGTTCTACATAATTCCCATTTGATTTGCAGCCACTTTTTGTGTCGCAAGCGTTGACATTTTTATTTTTATTAATTTGTTTGATAATATGGCGGGCAACGATTAAGTTCTCGTTGGTGCGTCAATTTATTTTTATTGTTGCTAGTTGTAATAAAAACGGTATCGTGCTGCGTTTGTTTAACTTTGAAGACATTCGTAACAAAGATTATAATCTGGAATTGACGAGGAAAATGTGTAGGCACATTGTTGTCGTGTTTCGAAAATAAATTTTATAGATCAGAAGTCATGCTCACTGTAGTTTTATTATCACCAACATAAATTGATCACTAATCATGTACCATCTAAGTACCCATTTCCATATTCCACTGTTGGGCACAGATTAGATCATTCCTCATATGAAAGGGATAAGGCTATATTCCAACATGTTACCCTATAGTCCGGTCAATTTAGACAATTGAAATAAAGAAAATTCCGACAGAGCCAAATCTTCGTAGAGACCTTAGGTTTACCACAAGGAATAAAGTGTCAAAAGTCCCCATCAGTCCCATGTGTGCTAAGGGACTTATTCGGGGCCCAAGGTCAAAATTTTAGGTTTTTTGGATTTTTCTCGAAAACGGTAAGTTTTATCGAAAAAGTACTTCAGAGCAAAGTTGTAGATCTAAAAATTTTCTATAAAAATAGTCTTCATGATTTCTTCTCTAAGACTCATTATTTCCCAGATATTGCGCTTGTAAAAATCATGTTCTACATAGTATGCACACATATGCCACGTACATACATATTTAGGTACTCAAGCAAGCAAAAATGCCTACTCGTGTCTCTTTTATGTATACATAATATTATAAGGGGCAAAAATTCAGTATTAAAATTATTTGTAAAATAAAAGATTTGATTGACTGCGCAAAAATATTTACAGAAATTTATTCTTCACCTCAAATACTAATTACTAAAGGAATTCGGTTTCTTCTTGCGGTTTATGGAGCTCCAACAAAAAAAATTGATTGCATAGATACGTACAGATATTTAAAATTTGTAAAAAATACACGAAACAAAAAGCAAGTACAACTATCTTGTCTTCCTCCAACATCGGCATCTGCTACTCAACATTTGTTTCGAGTATACTATCAATCAAGTTTAGACATGGAAGGCAATGAACTGAACCCTGAAGACTGGGGTTGGAAATTGATAAATAATACTTTGGAACCGATTCGAACTTATTGCCCCCTGCTCCATAAAAACTTCTTAACACTATTTTTTGCAATTGCAAGAAAGGTTATAGTGCCAAAAGTGACCGTAAAAAAGTAGGGTTGCAGTGTTCTCCAGCGTGTACCAATTGCCAAAGTGTCTCTTGCTCAAATGTTCAATTAAATACAAGAGAGGAAGATTCATGTGATTTTGATGAAGGGACAACTGATTCATCTTCATTTGAACAATTTCTAAGCATTCATCAACAGGAAGGAGAAGAAGAAGAACATGAAGAAATTGAAGAAAACGTGATTGTTGAAGTTGAATATGAAGAGTATGAGTCAGATTAAAGTAATAAAAAAAAGTTAGAATGACGGTTAAATTCAGTAACCCATATCAATAATCTTCATACTATTAAATAATTATTGTTCCTGAAAATAACGTCATAACAATAGGTTCGTGGAACAGGCCTACCGGGGATACCACGTTAAAAAAAAACGCGCCGAGTACACTACCTTACAGGTGGTGTGGAAATGTGTGCATATTATGTAGAACGTGATTCTTACAAGCGCAATATCTGGGAAATAATGAGTCTTAGAGAAAAAATTATGAGGACTATTTTTATAGAAAATTTTTAGATCTACAACTTTGCTCTGAAGTACTTTTTCGATAATACTTACCGTTTTCGAGAAAAATCCAAAAAACCTAAAATTTTGACCTTAGGCCCCGAATAAGTCCCTTAGCACACATGGGACTGATGGGGACTTTTGACAGTTTATTCCTTGTGGTAAACCTAAGGTCTCTACGAAGATTTGGCTCTGTCGGAATTTTCTTTATTTGATCACTATTTTTATGTATAAAATGACCGGACTACTAGTGCGGATTGGCAGACTTCATGAATGGCATCGAGAAAATCTTTCGGGCTTGCAAATTTCCTTCACGATGTTTTCCTGTCGATGTGCTCTTCAGTGAAGACCACGCACTAGAAGCTCCGTGTAATGGCCTCCTACATGGTCTGATATCCTGGTTAAGAACACTGGTAGAAGAAAAAGATACTTGTTTTACAATAAGAAACTTATAATTTTCTTTGATTCTTATTTATAGGAATGTTTGAACTTTAATCAAAAGGAAACAATGAGACGAACACAAAACTACTTTTTGGACTATTTTGCGGTTCTTAATAACCCTGACGTCCAGTTTTTTTAAAGAATTCTTTATTTTAAATAGACTGACCATGGGTATCTGAGTCTGTTAATAATATCAATAATTATACTGCGGTAAACTCCCTAAAAGTAGTTTTATTTTAATGCCTAGTCTTGTGTAAGAAATGTTCAGGCAATTAAATTTTTTTAGAAAAAGTATTGGATTAGATAAGCCTATCGATTTTGTATACCTTTTTATATACAGTAGAATATTTAATTTTATTTATATTACCTATTTTATTTAACACGCTTTTGTATCAGATCGTAATTTTATCGCCAAACCAACAATTTATTACGTCTAAACTATTCTTAGATCAGTTTATTTTATTCCTAATAAAAATAGTTATTCAAATTTAATACTTATGCTAAGTGGATATGAGTGTGTCAAAGCTACTCGATCCTTTTATCGATCAAATTATTCCATGTATGCGATGTTATCGAGATCATTTTCTCACCATTAAAAACTCGAAAACTATACAAGTTTTGTCGTGTAACTCGACACCTCAGGTGTTTAAAAAAAGGTCGGTGATACAGTGAGTGACATTTCTTTACGTTCCTCGGGAAGTTTGTATATCGTAAGTAGACAGTAGTGACAAACTTCAATGTGGGTACTTACAATAGTTAAGACTTGAATATTTACTTGTTTAATGTTTGTTAAATGTTTTCGAATATGAATTACGGCAATACACACCCATAAATCTTTCGAAAAAATAAAAAATAAAATTGTAAATAAAAAAATCCAATGTCAATACTTGTGTATGGATAGGTCTAAAAATACTATAAGGGTACCTACCGATTGTGTGCCCACTCCCCGTTGCTAAGTAAATGGTTGATTTTGAATACGTGAAAAAAATCATAGCAGAAGTATTTAATATAATTAAATTAAAAGAAAATCTATCACAGTGAAGTAGGCTTTACTTACAAGTTGACTAGTGCGATATTTTTTGCTGTATAATAATGCCATCTATGTTACAATGTATTAACCAGTATACAATTATGCTAGTTGGAATTCATATTATTTATAGATAGAAGAAAAATTTAAACAATCCACATCCATACAATGTAAGTCAAGGAAACATATCTAGAATTCTCCGGCAGTTCAATGCTAATCAGAGATGATGAATAAGATAAGAGTAATAGCCTTATTGTCATTCCAAGAAGGTTGTAAGTTGTACTGCGGTTAATAAATTGTTGGGATCACTGCAATCAATCACTGTTTGTAGGTTTATTGCAGCTACTGTTCACTGTCGATAGGTTTCGTAATTAGCTTTATATTCAACGCTTGTAGGGATGAAGGACAGTGACATGGAAAAAGTAAAAATCAAGAAAAATATGTTTGAAAGATACTTGGCAGTATTACACTAATATGAATTTGGTTAGAACATTAATAAATATATCGGGGCCATATTACACGTATATTTTTTTTCGGTACTTCATGATTGATAAACTTTTTGTAAATCTATACCTACATATAAGACATATAAATATGCACGACTCAGGCATAAACATATTCCCAGATTGGAATTCAAACGCCAGATTCCTACCATGGAGGTTAAAATCCATAATACAAATCGTAGAAGAAGTTGGCCTAGGAAACGTTTGGCGTGATGATTTATTTGCCAGCTTAACTGTATATTATTTACTTTATTAACTGTATATTTTAAGATATTAATACGGCCACATACAATAGATTACTGCTTAACTAAAACATATAAAACATTTTTTTTATTGTATATTTATTTTAGCGTAGCGTATGAAATACAATTTTGCATTAAAATATATTTGAGTCCAATTTGGCCACACAATTGGCAATAAATTACTATAATTTCTAAGCCAATTATTTTAAGTATCTCTCAGTATGTCTCCCCAAGACGACACACAACAAATAGTGTCGATAGTAATCGGCGGCTGTGAGTGTAAATATCGCCGCGATCGAGTTGATAGCGCGCGGCTACCGTCCCGGCTTTATGTACGAGTTGTGATCGAGATAATAATGAGATTTATAACTGTGGTATGGCTACTTGAGATGTTTAACGTGATTATGTTAGAGATGCGACAGTTCTGTGAACAGGTGTTGTTGAGCGGGTGGTTTTATATCGAGTAAACACATACGAAATTATTTATTTCTGGACGTTTTTATTTTACAATTTATCCAGTTTTTTCTTTCGAGGCCCTTACAGTTTAATAAAATCTACGTTGATTAATCAATGCTGGGGATAGGTGAGCGTTCTAAACATATCAATACCACGTGTATGTACTTAAAGCAATCGGTTCCGAACGGGATAGTACAATGGATGGCAATGTTCAAAGCAGACAGATACTCAAAACCCTGACAACCAGGATACTCTGACTCTTAGGATATCAATATTGCTTATTGGACGGCTTGTACAAATCTAATGGGAAAAGACACTCGGAGAAGAATTTCGGAGAGGAGATAATGAATAAAATCATCACGTAATTTGAATGAAATGTTTTGTAGAGAAAGTCAATTAAATATACTACAGGGGCCGACAAAACATGGTTTCATTTGTAAACTTGTAGGACTTTATAACTTTGTTTTAAGAGATGAGCAGATGGAATGTACCTAACACGAGGTATTGAACTTCTAATACTTTTTCAAACATAATATACTTACTGAACTGTAAACCATCTGCCAGCTCGTAGCCTCACTTAAATAAAAAAATACCTGCAATCTAATAAATCGCTTTCTAAATTACGTGTGGGAAACGAGAAGCCAAAACACTCAATTTCCAACTAATTTATTTGCCCGTAGCAAAACTAATAAAACATTAACCGAACATCTGTTTACATAACCTGCTTAATCTTTGCCACATAACCAGTTGAAAAATTTGTATGTTGATGGCCGAATGAAAATAGATGTCTGATATATAAGCGAGTAATGTACGTAAACAAGATTCTAGCTTTCGAATTTATGAATAACCGCTAGATATACTGACGGTAGTCAATGGAAACATTGTAAATTGTAATAAACCATCATGGTGGAAGAGTTACGGGCTCTCGTAAAATATTCGTTTTATAGTCGATGTTATAACAAAATATGCACGGACGGAAATGTAAACGCGAGTAAAAATAATGGTTTATGGTTTCTTTATAATAATTTATAGTTTATGTAAGTGAGCTTGGGTTCTGTTAGCTTAGTGTTAGGGTTCTAAATGGAGGGATTTGTTTTATTAAGTTGTTATTTTGTGCAGGACTATGTGAATTTATAGCGCCAATTCTGGCTCCGAGCTGCTATGGAGATTTCATAGGCGCACTCAATATTACTGCGAGTGAATCGACGCTGGCCAGCCGTATTTTGCAGGAACTATAAACGAGGGAAATTGAATATGAGTTAACACTCACCAACTACTTGAATTACTACAAGTCTACAACATTTAGAATGTAACAAAACCAAATTACTTTGTAAATACGATCGTCGTTTTTACGATAAAAACGACGAACTAATTAATATTGTTTAATAAAATTGTTTAATAAATGCAAAGTGTCGGTTTTTTTTATGGAAATAAACGTGCAGGAGGCTCACCTGATGGTAAGTAAACACCGCCGCCCATGGACATCTGCAACACCAGAGGACGTGCAAATGCGTTGCCGGCCTTTCAGAACAGAATATGCTCAGATTTCTCCATATTTATTTCTTAATAATATACATATTTAACTAATCATTCTGTTAATAATTGCAAAGGTTTATATCACCTTACGCAAACAATTTTAAATATCATACTAGTCGTTTTTAATATTATTAATATTTCTTTAAATGTTTATTATTGTTTGTTAAATACTTTTTTTTCTCCATCGATTTATTCGTTTACTTTGTTTATTCTTATTGTACGTTTCTTAAAGATTGATTTTAAACTTGACCAGTTAAAAATTCATCACTTTTTTTCCAATAAAATATACTAACGAACCACAAAATGTAACACGTAAAAACATAATTCACGTTACACAATTCAGAATGTTTATATGTATACATTTATTTGCGTAACTCATATTTCTTTTAAACAAAATGTCATCTATCAAAATTCCATTAGATCAGATTGGCGTAGCATGTTCGTCTGTCTGTCAGTTTGTCTGTTACTTTGAAAGCCATCTGCCATTATTATTAATATTTATTTATAAAAATTATGTCTTGAATCAATCAAGTGTTATGTGTTTTGATAGTTAATTTGATATAAAGAAAGCAGGCAGCTCGTGGCGCCAATATTCTTAGATGTGAGACTAAAGGCGAAGAAAAATATAACATACCATTACGCCTGTCACCCTCGAAAGTTAAGGCAGAGGTGTGTATACAAACACATTCCACCGTCATGGTGAAACGAACCCAAACTCTGGGCTGCTACTGAGAACTTTGCTCATAGAAAAATCGAATAACACTGTCAACCATATAAGAATTAAGAAATTCTTTATTGGCATAAATAGGGTTTTACAAAAATAGTGAAGTCCTGCCTCCTGTAATAGGTATAATACCTGTGTTACAGGAACCAGTGTCTTCTTATGACTAAGAGACCAACGAAGCAGTTCTCTCATTACTTGCAAAGAAATACAAAGAAAGGAATGTATTTGACACAGCACTAGATAATACAATAAAACCTCAGAGTTTCTAAATTAAACCTTAAATCAATATACATGAATGAGAAAGAGACAGAAGAAGCGAAAGAAGTTTGCAAGGATCTTCTAGTGGAACACCCTGAAGAATTATGTAAATGATTGTCAGTCACATACCTCATTCACCATAGGATATAAGACTTATCGTAACAAAAACTTAGGATATTAAATTACACTTACGCGCACATTATTCATCATCATTAACTTATTACCGTCTCATTGCTAAGCACGGGTCTCCTATAATTTCAGAGGGATTAGCCTAATGCAGGTTGGTAGACTTAACACGGCGACATTCAGAAAATCTTTCTAACATGCAGGTTTCCTCACGATGCTTCTTTGATCTTTTGAGCATGTGATAAATGCGCACATAGCTTCCGAAAAGTCAGTGGCGCGTGCCTTGGGTATTAACTTGAGACCGTTGACCAACCATGTCTCACCAGACATGGTGAGAGACGTTCTTAACATCTAGAGGTATAAAAAATAGCCTACGACCGATTCTTAACCCAACCAAATATACATACAAAATTTCATAAGAATCCGTTCAGCCGTTTCGGAGGAGATCCGCGACAAATACCGTGGCACGAGATTTTTATATATAAGAAGATTTGTTTCCCGTAAAACTATATTGTTTTATTAATCTCACAGAGTCTTACATAAAATTCCAACACCTCTACACATTAGAACACACATAATCTCAACCAATGATCCGCAGACTGACAACATGTTTGTTTAACATACAATATTTACGACACCAATTAAGTGCCTACCTTATTAACTACTAAAGGAATTAATGCCCCAAAATAACGGTATACCAACGTTCTGTTTGTTTTCATAGCTACACTGTGACTTGCTATATTTAACAAAATTTAACAGCGTGTAGACCGCATGTGTTTTTAAGTCTGGAAACCGTTAATAACTTATATGTATTTGAAAACTTAAAACAGGATTATCTTGTCTGAACATATTTTTGGGTAATAATCTTTGACAATTTAGTGTTGAGTGTGAATGAGTTTATATTAGGAATCTGGTTTTAAGTTTTAAGGTATTTTATTACTTCAATATGCTTTGTTTTCAAAACTGAGAAGTGTCTGCTATCACATCTACTAACGTAGTTAACGCTGCCTTCTGTGCTACGGGTCCCGGGTTTGAATCCCGGTAGTGACAAATGTTTTAGTGATGAGCATAAACATTTGCATACGAGTCATGGATGTATCTATGTATAGTATGTATGTATTTAAAAAAAAAGTATAATAGTAAATATGTAGTATATCAACCAACTAGTATCCGTAACACTAGCCTCGTTGCTTAGCCCGGAACTAGATGGCGCTGTGTCTTAATGTCCAGAGATATTTATTTATTGATATATCTGTTGATTGTTACTGTAGCCTGTGGACGCTTGCAACACCAGAGGTACTTGTAAATGTATTGAGTATTGAGATGTCGCTCCCGCGTTGCCGACACTGTAGAAACTGTTTAGGTTTCTTAAAATAGTGAGTTACTAAACTGGCAGCAAACGGAATTTCCATACATTCAAAATAGTCACTTCCCCAAAGAGCTCTGGTAACCCTACGCAAGTATATTGATTTCTTACACTTATGCGAATATTAGACATTGAAATAAAACTACTTTTTACGGATTTAATCGCGGTATATTGATATTATTTTAACCCGACGTTTCGGATCCTTTACAGCATCCATGGTCACGGGCCGACTAAGGTGTTGGTCATCTTGAAGTTATCATTACTAACAGTTGCCTTACATTTTTAATTATTATGGACAATCCGATTTACACAGAACGAGCTCACCGTGTCCTTACGCAAGCACCTATAACCAAGTAAGTATACCAAATTTATCAAACGAAACTCGTTATAATATGCTTTTATGGTAAAACTAGGGAGCTCACTCCATACTATCAATTGATTTCCCTAAACTTTATCTTTATTAAAAAATAAACACTCGATGAAAAAACAAACTCATTTACCAACAGTCTATCTACCTTGACATATTACCACTTCCGACTCCACCGGAAGCTCGTCACGATGCTACCATAGACTATCAGACACAATGCCTTATCAGAAGGGGTGAACTCGTAAACATCCCCTGTTTATGGCGGCGGCGACTTCCGGGGACGTCACAAAGTTTTTTTTTTGTGTAAATAAGAGTGTACTTACTTGAGTGGGGTCCTCTTTGGTGGTCTTGACTCCTTAAGTCCTTTACTAGAAATTTGTCTTTAGATAGAATTGACCTATAGACTGAGTGTGCAAAACATGTTACTTGGCGGTTTGCTCATGACCATGGATGTTGTAAAGAATTTGAAACGTTGGGATTAAAGCAATATATATTTATATCGCGAGAGAATCCGTAAAACGTAGTTTACTTGCTCAGTTTTTAGTATTTGTAAACCAAAGAGAATACAATCGAGAATACAATTCGCACCTTTAGAATGAAAGTGACCTAACTCAAAATTACAGAATTACAGAATGTTTCATTCCATTTCAGAGTGACCTAAGTCAAAAAATATATCGGTCTCTTTTTCTCCACAGGGTTTTAGAGCCTAGTCTTATTAAGATCAGTTTATGGCAAAATCAGAAATTCCTGTAATTTTGAGTTAGGTCACTTTCATTCTAAAGGTGTAGCTTATGATGGTCTTACTGAATTTTAAATATAATACTGGCTCTTTCATTCACATGCAAAGTGATGGTAGCTATAAAATATATTTAAAGACTACTTGAAAGTAATGTTTAAGTACTTGGTAATAAGAGTCTTCACGCATAAAGAAATTACAAAAAAAGTTAGAACGCTTGACGGTTCTGGCCGCAAAAATAGACATCACTTGCACAAAAAAATAATATACGCGGTAATGCATGTTACATTTGAAATTGGAAGAAAAAGAAGTCATTATTTATTCCGTAATTTTTCAACGGAATTAAAAAAGCGGGGCTGTCTTCTCCCCCCTCGCTCCCCGCCCCCGCCCCGTCTCTCCCCAATAACGCCAGCTCTTGTTTGTCAATCTGTCTCTGAACATTAAAGCCGGTCTTCATCTAATGGATTTTAACGTCCAAAATGTTTACATATCAAACTGCGGAGCACATTATTTTTTCCTTTACACATTAAATTAAAACTGTTTGACTTTCGTTGGTATAAATTGATATGTTTATTTAAGAAGCGAAAACAAAGTGGGACGTGAAGGGTTTTTATTATTTCTGTGAGTACGTGCGATGTGTACTTTTTACTGGCACTGTAGATGTATGAACGATGTGTGGGGCTGATTTATAATTAAACTTCTTTTACGAAGGTGATAATTGACATAAAGATCGACGCCATCAAGACACGGGTTCTATTACAAATGTTTGTATGAAGCTGTGTCTTATTCACGACCCAATTAGTCCAGCGGTAGTTAACACTGCCTTCTGTGCTATGGGTCCCGGATTCGAATCCCTGTAGGGACAGATGTTTGTGTGATGAGCATAAACATTTGTATCCGAGTCATGGATGTATCTATGTATAATATGCATGTATTTACAAAAAGAAAAGTAAATATGTAGTATATCAACCAACTAGTATCCGTAACACAAGCTTAGTTGCTTAGCTCGGGGCTAGATGGCGCTGTGTCATAATGTGCAGGAATATTTATTATTTATTATTATTAGGTATAAAAATTTACAGAAGTTTTTAAAAAAAAATGTGAAAAGGGTTTATATAGGGTCGGCAACGCGCTAGCGACACCTCTGTCGTTCAAAAGTCCATGGGCTACGGTAACAACTTTCTCTTTTAATACGTACTATTACTACGTATTATTATTATTATTATACTACATAATATATACTTTTTTTTGTAAATACATACATATTATAGATAGATACATCCATGACTCGGATACAAATGTTCATGCTCATCACACAAACATATTTTGTCCCTACCGGGATTCGAACCCGGGACCCATAGCACAGAAGGCAGTGTTAACTACCGCTGGACTAATTGGGTCGTTAAATTTATGTAAGAAGTCATGTTAGTATTTAGTTCCATTTTTGAAGATAGAAAAGCTATATTAGTCCGTATTTGACATGCAACCGGTCACTAAGTAAAATGAGCTATGAATTCTTTTCAAACCAGGCCACAGAGTATATTGATTACTGAAACATCTGACATCTACCAGCAAGTAGTTCGGTTTTTGCATACATAAATGATTGATTGTATAATTTATTGAAAGTGAGATTGGTTTTCTCTTCGCATTGTTCGAATGCAAATCTGTAAAAAGCAGAAAAAAACATTGTTTGTTTTATCCGTCAGTGAATAATTGCTTCTGAATAAAGACGGATTGGATGTATTAATTAATCAATCGGTCCATTCAAAATAACTGTAGATTTTTTCTGTAACTCTTCAACGAAAAATCCAATTTAGGTTCTCTTGTACCTAACTACTTACCAAATAAATTCTAATATATTCTAGATTCCTGAATCAGTTTCTTAACAAAAATATAGGTAGGTAAAGATTTATTGATGTACCTACATCATGTTTTGGTCCGATTAAAAAATGGCCAAAGCCCAGTGCTGGTAGTGCAGGGCAGAAATCCAAACTCGGATTCCATACTGGATATTTGCAAAAGTAAAGAACGGAGAATTCAGCCTAGGCAGTCACACTAAGCAGTTGTGCCTGGGACTATTAAACTTAGAAAGAAGAAAGAACCATTTTTCTTCCCTCCTTTCTTCTTTAGCTTGAACTTTCAACAACCATTTAGCTGTTGTCTTACATAACCAGTTGCTTCTGTCAAAATATGGATTCGAAAAGAATAATTCCGAGAACATTTTTCATTCCGATCGCTTCCGAAAACAAGAACAAAGCGAAATTAAGTAAACAACAATTTGTTTCACGGCGTAACATCGCCAACAAAAAGGTTAAGGAAAAAAAATATTCAAACTAGACACGCCAGTTCAGTAGCGGACGTTAATCTGAGCTGACAACGCGCAGCGGCTTCAAAGTGGCGATGCACGATGGCATGGCGCGGGGCTACGTTAATCACTCTTCCACTCGACTGTACGATGCTTATCTGCCCATTGCCTTACCACTTCAGATTATTGACTTTGACTGTACCCGTACTACACTAACTACTCACGTTTCATGGAAAAAATATGGATATCTTTATGTAGGTAGTGTAAATCGGGTACGTACAGTCGGGAAGAGTGGTTCTATTTTTACACAAATTAAATACAAAGTTTTAACTTTTGAGTTGATATTAATGCTTAAAGTTTTAAATATTTCTTGCTGCTTTACTATAGGAAATATGAATATTTTACTTTACGATGCCAAAAGTTTTAATCACATATACACACAGTATTTAATTACTATAAAACCTAACCCAACCAACTTATAACTAATTAAATATTTTAAGTAGATAAATCACCAGCTTAATACGTCAACACGGTCACATCAACTGTTGGTCATTTGTCCCAAAGCACGGAAGCAATCATGGTCAATGCGGTGACCATTTCTTTGAACGGTCAATGGACGCTATTGGGTAGACTATCTAATGATTATGATGACGACCTCTGTAGTCTAGTGGTTTGAGCACCGGACTGCTGATCAGGAGGTGGTGGGTTCGTTTCTCACAGGACACAAATATTTATGTGATGAATATAATTGTTTGTGTTCGTCTGGGTGTTTTTTATGTATTATAAGTATGTATTTACAAAAAAAAGTATATAAATATTATATCCATTGTCTAGTACACACAGTACAAGCTCTGCTTAGTTTGAGACCAGATAGTGCTGTGTAAAATGTCGCAGAATATTCATTTATTTATTTAATAATTTCATATTGTTTGACATTTTACATACATATTATATACATATTACAGCTTTGTTACTCGTACTAGGAGACAAAAAAGTGGTTTATCATTCAGAGAAGAATCAAGATCACACCCAATAAATGAATATACTCATACTCAAATGTTTTATTTTTCAACGGCACGATTGGAGCAGTTATCGAGCGATCAGCTTCCACGCCATCGCCCGCGCCGGTTCGATCCCGCACAGAACAATATACAAATGGCCTGCAGGTCATGCAGTGTTTGTGCATTGTAAATATTTGTGTTTTAGACGCACCCAAGACAGGAGGAACGTTTCTAAAAAAATCTTGACTTTATTTTAGCAGTACCTACCTATAAAAAAATTACAAACAAAAATACTTTTGTTTTTGTTTCCATAATTACATACGTAAGTTTATGAAGGCAGCTGAAGACTTAATAGTATTACAAATTTGTAAAAATACCAGTTAAAGCCCTCAAAATATCATACCGTTTACGTCATCCGATTGCCATGACGAAATAAGGGACTAAGAGTTGTCCATAACGGTACAGAGAATGCGTTGAGTCGCCATTGATAAATTTTATTTACAAACTCGTAATACGGAAGACAAAATGAATGCCAAAGGTAATTAAATCCTTATAAAGATTTTTTTACAAAAGAATAATTAATGTTAAGTGAAAAATAATTATATAAAATTTATTTAATGTTCCTGGTTTACTTCTTTACCAAAAATCGTCTAAAAGTAAAAAAAAACATATTTATAAATTTGATCACAGTATACGATTCCTTACAGTATTTTAGACCACAATTAGTCTGCTTATGACCTCAATGACATGCCATGAATGCTATTTGTAAAATATTTGAATTAACGGGATTAAAAATATTCATATAACGCACTGCAATTCGTAAAAAGTAGTTTAATTTCAGTGAAGTTGAAATAAAATATAAGTACTGCTTAGAATAAAATAATCGCATATTCAAAGTTAGCCACTGACATTTGAATAATGATATAACCAGCTAATAAAAAATATTTCAACGCACGTAAAATAATAAATGTGTTGTTTAAATATAATTATTTTTCCAGCACTTTATTCATTATAGTGCCTAAAAAGCAGTGTCATTTATTTTAATTAAAATTAAGCAGCTCCACGACACTTTGTTACATAAATTATATTCAATTAATTTTCAGAATTGCTGCGTATTATGTGTTTTTTACGAAAACACTTGACATTAAATGTTTCGTCATCAACTGAAGTAATTAACCGTTACCAAACTTGTTCGTACGTAAACGCTAATTACTTTGACATTATTGCCAATAATTTTCACGTCAATAATAATAAAATATCATTTTTTTTTGTAAACTTACACTTTTTTGCTCGAGCGTACAAAGTGTCATGGCGTCGGGTGAGCGGCGAGATCAAAGCGGTCGGCGCCTTTGAACCGCCGCGTGTATCAACACTGCCGTGCCGTAAACGACACGTAGAGGAATGAGTGGTACGGTCTGCAGCGGAAATTAGTTAAGCGTCTGTTGAACGCCATTTTTTTAAATACAAATGATTTGCTAATAGCGGTGGTTGAAATAATATTTACATGCAAGTAGAATTAGATAACGCGGAATGTTCTAGATAAGCGTTAAAGTTTATTGTTCATTCTTCTAAATTTGCCATAGGAAGAAGTAAAATTTAATCAAGTCACATTTCGTAATAAGAATATTTTAGCACAATTTAAAACTGACGTTTAAATATAAATTGTAATGTGCTAATCAAGGATGCAATTAGCACTAAAAGAATATGAAATAATTATGATATTTATCTTAAGCACACATATTTAATAAACACTTTAATTATAATATCAGCGGAATCAACAAAAAACAAATTTTCATTAACACCTTGCCCAATTACCGTCAACAAAAAAATATCTAATTAATTAATAACAAAAAAATAATTTGCTGTCTGTCTTTCTTTCTCTGCAATCTATCAAAACCGACGAGCCGTAGCTTAAATTGTATATCGCATGTAAATACGACAGGTTGACCCTATTGGCTGCGTGCTCCACCTGCCACAAGGTTCCGGGTTCGATCCGGTGTCGGTACATAAGTTTATTACTTTATTAAAAGCATTTACCGTGTTATTTATAAAAAAACCCCTTGATATATTAATCGGTCGATAAGTTTACTTAAATATTAATTATAATGAGTTTTTTAATTTGATTAAAATGTTAAGTATAGCAATTAAGCTGAAGTTGTTAATTTGTGAAATTCCTGTTGAATGTTAATGAATAATTTTATGAAAATAGAATATGAAGATTCTGGTTAAATTAATTTTTAATTTTGTGGCGAATTATGCCTTATATCTGTGGGAAAGAGATTATTTAGACGACCCAATGAGCCCAGCGGTAGTTAACGCTGCCTTCTGAGCTATGGATCCCGGGTTTGTATCCCGGCAGGGACAAATGTTTGTGTGATGAGCATCAATACAGACAGACATAAGTATGGAAAGGACGAAGTTATAAGTGTTCCTTGTTGATTAAAGAACCCTGAAAAGCCACTTTTGTTTCGGTAGCAGCTTCGCCTTCGTATTTGGATTTAGGCCCAGTTAAAGGTAATTAATATTATTACACGACAAGGCACCTATAACAACTCTTGTAAAAGGGTTTTCTTACCAGTAGACCCCTGCCTATCTTCTCTCAAAGATACAGGCGTGATTATATGTTAGTTCAGTCACTGGAATCTATCTCCAAGGAAATAAGAATTCCTAAATTACTCTAGACATCCGTTGTCGAGCCAGCGCAACGTGTCGCTTACTGGAAATCTAATTAATTTATTATAATGATACATGTATATTCATTTTGATATTAAATTGTATGACAAATTGATGGGTATGTTAATGTTTCCGTTTCAGTTTATTGCCAGTGATTTGCAAGCGAATAATCTGATATCGATGGCACGCGGAATTTACTAATATTAATATTTGAATATTAAAAGGTGTGGTGTTATACTACATACTTTACTACATACTTATGTAAACAATACTTGCAATAGAAACTGCCTCGTTGGTCGGGTGACCGTAGTAAGAGGTCTTGGGTTCAATCCCCAGGTTGAACAAACTATTATTGGGTTTTTATTTAAAATTGTATTGGCACCTCCGAGTTTGGATTTGTGCACAGTTAGTCAATGGCAATAGGCTCGCTAATTATGTCCAGCAGTGGACGTTCACATGCTGAAGATAAGATGATGATGCAAGTACAAACGTGATTAGCGGACTTATCAAAGGTTGGCAACGTGCGGGCGACTCCCCTGGTGTTGCAAACGTCCGGTACGGTAACAACTTACCATTAAACGGGGCGTAAATAATATTAATGCCTTAGGCATTCTAAGTAAAAGTGTATATTTATATCAATAGTAAAAAATACATAAAAATTGTTCAATGCATCTTAACGATATAAATATAATAATTCTAGAATAAACTTCAAGACGACCAACACCTCAGTCTGCCCGTGACCATGGATGCTGTAAAGGATCCAAAACGCCGGGTTAAAATAATATCAAATATACCGCGAAGAAATTCGTAAAAAAGTGGTTTTATTTAAATATAATTATTGTGTCAAAAACGATAAATTATGTTGATATTACCCAGAAAATGGCGCCGGAAAAATAAGTCAACATAAATACAAATCTTCCAGTAAAATATCTTTTTCTTTTACGGAATAAAATCCTAAATATAAGCTTATAAAACATACTAAAGCTACGTTACATCAAAACGTAAACAATCCGTGTATAATTAACTCCGGTGAGTGCTCTTCTAACGTCTTATTAAATTAATATCTTGCGAGATGTATCATAAGTCTGCTCGTAACTTTAAGGTGAACGGCACAGTACTCGGACGGAAATTGTATTGATTTATGTTTTATGTATTCCTTTATAACTTATTGTGAGTTTTCTTTACTATTTCTGTGATGAATAAGAGATTCGGTTTCTCCAGCGTTATCAAGAATTTCAACTGACGAAAAATATTCAGTTTGTGAATATTTTTTGAATGTTTAAAAATATTCTGCTTCTACATAATTTAAATTAAATATTATCTTCAATTTACTTATATAATTATTATTTAGCTATCAAAGGTCTCCAGTATAATTCGAAGGCACACAAGTACGAACGTATTTGACAAGTGCTCAAATGGTAAAGGAAAACATCTTTTAGAAACCTGCATGCTTCCGAGATTTTCTCTTTAGTATGTGAAACCTGTGTAAACTATTGACTATTTTTTCTCAAATCCATGAGAAAAAATATAGCCCCTAATTTACCAATATGAATATAGGTAACATATAATTAATATTTTAATTTCAATGTACCATAAATAAATCCACGCAGAACGATTTAAAACCTACAGTAGCTCTTGGATAAATTTCGTAGAAAAAAAATACAGTTTTTTTCTCTCGTAAAAATAAATTATTCCATTTGACACTGAGTAATTCGCTGACAGCAAACTAAATTGTTATCATGCTTGCGTAAAGTCGTGACCCGTTTTCATGACAATTTAAAACGGAATTTTTCTTTTAAAACAATAAAATAACTGACTATGAACAATAAAAATAATGAAACAATGACTTGTTATACTCGCCAACGACGCTAATGAATACAATAATGTGAGAATTATACTATAAATTATAAAATAAATATGTTTTTTTTTTATTCATTCATTTCAATGTTTTTATTTCGACATCAGCAGGAAGGCATAAACTTTTACTAAATGTACATACGTATACATAACTGCTGACATTGTTTTTAATACCAGCGTTAACATTGATTTATTTTTTAATGATTTAAAGTCGTTATGTTTCGTATTTACTTGGCTGATCTAGTATACATATAATCACGACTTTGTTAGGCATTTGGGGATTAGGAATACAAGTCCTGATATCTGATAGACCCACAGTCTGTCAATATGTTTTTATAAGGGGTAAGTAAGTTACATTCCGGCAAGGTGGACTGACGACCTGGTGAAGGTTGCTGGACGCTGGACGTGGGCGGCGCATGACCGGTCGTCACGTCGCGGCGTTGCGGCGATCCTTGGGGGAGACCTATGTCCAGCAATAGACGTCTAATGGTTTATATGACATTTATTCCTTTTTTTTTAAACTTCATCTATGCTCCGCTCCTTTTGTTCCTAGCGTGATGTTCTAACCTAGCCTGTTCCTAGCCTATAACCTTTCTCGGTAAATGGACTATCCAACATTAAAAGAATTTTTCAATTCCATTCAGTAGTTCCTGAGTTTAGCGCGTTCAAACAAACAAACAAACAGACAAACTCTTCAGTTTTATAATATTAGGATAGATAAAACCCCGACAACTGTCAAATTCGCGCATCTCATCTTATATTTTCATGAACACGAATATAAAACAGATGACTTTATGTGTTATGTTAAAACTGACTTTCAACTACTTACCATCCATACATACGAATATTATAAATGCGAAAATATGTCTGTCTGTTACTCCTTCACGCTTTAACCGCTGAACCGATTTAGATCAAATTTGGTATGGAGATAATTTGACTCCAGGGGAGGGACAAAAGATAGATTTTATCCCAGAAATCGTCCCTTAAAACGGCGCAGAGGGAGGTGGAAGTTTATATGTATCAAAACTGTTTACTTTTTCAAACTATTTATTTATTAATGACCATCTATAATAGATTTTTTTTCTTACTCCTCCTATCTAATTTTTATGATTAATTTCGCTGCAGGTTCCAAGACAGTTAAAATCATTCCCCTGGGACACGTCGAGCTTCATTGTTTCGACGATTTTCTGGATGGTTACTACTGTTGATCCTGGCTTACAGGAGTTGCAGTAGTAGGGACTTGGGTGGTGGGTAATAAAATAAAATAAAATCTCTTAAAAGATGGTCAATAATTAAACAGTTTGAAGAAAAATCAGTTTTTTTTAAATTTCAAAATTCTACGCAGACGAAACCGGGGGAAGTGCTAGTACAAACATGGTTGCGGGGAAAAACTAGTTTGTCGTATAAATATAATGAATAAATGGTGCCTGTTCATTTTCTACATAATTAATTATAATAATTATGTTCAATGTCTGTAACGACGATTAACTAAATTATTTAAATGTGTTTGCCTAGTTTGAAATTCAAATAGAATGTTAGAATGATTTAATATTATGAAGGATTTTAATTAAGCATTCATATTATTTTTTAAGTTTCTACCATTCAAAAACTATGCCACTGTTTGTTGGAAATTTAATATGCTTACTGAATGTTGTTTTTAAATGATTACAATATGTCAGAACTGTTTTAATTTAATGATTTTTATTATACTAGCTGAACCATGACACGCTTCTTTGTGGCACAGATAGAAACAATATTTGAAGTGAATTGTATATCGAGTCAAAACACTACCTCAATCATGCAGGACATTTTGAGGTTTTGACGTTCACAAAATTAATCACAATTTTTGATACAAAGAAGATGTTTTTTGATATACATAAACAATTACTAGCTTTTGCCCACGACTACGTCTGCGTAAATTTTTTAATTTTATTCCCCCTGTTCCGCCTTTTAACGGATGATTTCCTGGATGAAAACTATTCTATGTCCTTCCCCGGGACACAAACTATCTCTATACCAAATTTCATCTAAATCGGTTCAACGGTTTAAGCGTGAAGAGGTAACAGACAGACAGATAGACACACTTTCGCATTAATAATATGAAGTAAGTATAGTATAGTAAGGATTATCACTAAGACAGGTCCAAACGGCTGCTCTTCACTTTTTCCTAGTGTTTTTGCTAGGAATAAAAAACTGCGCTACAAACTGGGAAGTTTCCGCCAACACATGACTATCTGCGTAATAAAACGCAAACCACAACGCAGTTAACTCTTTAGGGTCAAGAATATCTGACAAGTATGTCTTGAGAACTTCAACTGCAAAACAAATAAAACAATACACAACAGCCTCTGAATAATAAATTACAAAGTAAAAGTCACTCCACACAATCATAAAACAGCATTTAAAGATAATGCCGCGTCTTTGCGGCTTACAAATGGTGCGTCCAGCCCGCACATTGGTCATAATATTTCAACGCTAGTAAATGCAGCACAGTTCGTGATGTATGGCGACAGACAGACAGATAAATTGCTTATAATTTATTGTAGTGGAAGCCGCAACAGTCCTAATTACGAATGACGTTTGAGTCATGTGTTCGGAAAAATATCTTTTATTGGTACTAAGGTTGCATCATGGCGATGCGCGTGGGATGGTTCTCGCAGCGGATATTTTATGATAGTCTGTTAATTAAATTATCGTTATATATATTCCTGTTTATTTTTTAAACTGTCGTGATATCATAGTCTTATTATTACGAAGCGACCATCATCAGACCACTTCAATCTTTAAAGGACCCTAAGTGAAGAACTCTGATTTTATGGATTATGTAGAAATTGTTGCTTGTACACAGTGTGTCGTAGGGATTTAATCAGTTATTTCTGGTTACAATTTGGTCGTTTCAACATGCTACCGAGTCTTGAGTCTGAAATTAACGCACGCAAGTCAGACTTATTAACCCTTTGACCGGCGGCCTCCGAATACCTAAAACGCCGAAAATGTTCACGAAATCTACGACCAATGCCGACCGGGACTTATGAACCGATGAGGTTCATATGACATTTCGAGCATTTTTTCTTATGAACCTATGCGGTATCATATGACATTTTAGACTTTAAAATCATCTGCGTTTTTATACAAGTCTATCAAACTGGTGAAGGAGAACATTATGTAGAAGGAAAGTCGTGATAGCACGACAGAGATCTTCTAGACGGCATTGTAGTTGAATAGTCTAACTACTCTCAGCTTGAATGGAGACTGGTGCCCAGTAGTGAGACAGGAAAAGGGTTGATGGTGTTTATAAAAAAAGTTGTATTTTCTATGCGTCTTGTTGTAATGTATATTCGTCTTTATGTCCTCATGAAATAAAATATTATTTTTATTAATGATTTGCACTGATAATCATCCTATAGTAGCCATGTGTAAAATTAAACATATTGATTACACAGCGCCATCTAGTTCCGAGCAAAGCAACAAGATTTGTGTTATGAATACTTGAACGAAACATTCATGATTCAAGTACAAACATTTACTCCTACATGGAATCAAACTCTTACCACAGAATGCAGCCTTAATTACCGCTGTGCTAATTAGTGCTTTGTTTTAAATATCTTAGCCATAAGTGCTATCCTGTTTTCCCGTACTTCAGACGCCGTTGGAGAGTTAATCGCCCATAAGAATGTAATAATCATACAAATGCTTAATCCGACAATGCAATTAAAATATCTTCGACGTAACATTTATTACTAAATAATGTTTGTATTTCTGCCGACTTTTAAGCAGAATATTGACCGTCAGAAACTTTATTATTATTAGCTTAAGAGCTCAGATCTTGTCGGAGGAGCAAAAATTCTGTTCTCTATCTTCTGCTATCTGATTTTACCTATTGATTTATTTATTTTAATTTATTTATTAAGGCATAATTACAGAATAAACACTAACATATGCATAAATTTTTCACTTAAGAACTAACTGCACGTGCTACTCCAGTTACAAATATGCACAACATTTGCAATAAATTGATTGATACGTCTTGATCCTCACTCTTTCTTTTGCTTGTTCCACAAAAGTAATATAGAGTAATTTTATACTGAGAACAAAATATTTTTTCTCGCTAAAGTACACTTAATTATACATTCTTCTCACTAATACTTGAAAGGAAATTTTCGGCAATGATCCTCTTGGTCCTTTACAAGGAACAAGACGGTCTTGGTCCTTTTTCTATCTAGGTTTCTGTTTTCAATGTAACCAAGATATCGTGAATATACTTATGTTTTGCACGAAGCAACTGCCAGACTTCTTCAATATTATAGTAGACCTTAAGGGAAAAACTGTAAGGCTTTTATCATCAACCCAATTATTTTACTTAAGACCTTTAAATTCACAATACATTGGTGTAGATTTTTTTCAGCTTGACATGAACTTATTGAATTTATGAATGAACCCAGTTGACGTGAATAAATTAGAAGCCACTGCCATCAAAGCTCTTGAATAGACCCTAAAGGAAAAATTCTAAGCTTCAATGTAATTTAAATCATTATAGAACAATGATGGATGTAGAAATTTTTGTTTGTCCATATTTTTGTTTTGAAATCGTAACGATCCAATCAGTTATTTCAAGTTACAATTGTTGTTTCAACATACTCTTTGTATGGCATGCATTGTACTATTATATGGAGAAGAAAATTTCTGCAATTGTTTTGTAAATAAAGTATTGAAGCCATGTTAGTACTGGACCATGTTTAGTGGAAATTCCGAATACATATTAGACTCATTAAATAATAAAAAATTATAAATTTTCAAAGGAATGTAGGTAATTTTACTTGAGTACCTAGACATTGGAATAAAAATACTTTTCACAGATATTATCGCTGTATATTCATATTTATTTAATACCGACGTTTCGGCTAATTTACGGGCCCTAAGAAAAATATTAATATACCGCGATAAAATTAGTAAAAGAGGTTTTATTTCAAGGAATGTAAGTATTGTATTACATATTGAAATAGTTTTATCGGTGGAAGGTTTCAGAAATTAAAGTCTTGCATTTCAAATTAAATATTTACGTATATTTTTTTCGCTTTATGCCCATTATAACAACAAATTTTTATTTCAACAGTTATCAGTTGCAAGTATTACAGTGTCCATTACTTAATGTCATACACACATTCTTCTTTCACGCTATTATAATTTGTGTCATAATCCAACATTCTGACAGTGTACTATTTAAACATTAATTTATAGTTACGCATAAAAATATAATGTGCCAGATTTGCAAGCATTAGAATGTAGATTTCAAAAGTAACGTGTATTCGTGAGATTCATCTAAGATCTTATCATTTGAGAACTGAAAGTAGCAATTATATAAATATAAAATGAGAAATAGTTGCGGTAACGTTTAATCTGTAACATTAATTGAGATGGACTAACATGCGTCTACGAGAACTTCAGTCATAACGCACATTAATTACAAAGATATGTGGATAGATCAATATATCGTCAAATCATAAAACATTCACCTAAATAATACAAACACAATTAACAACCCTCACTAAATAATTGCAACAACTTAAATTACAAAAAAAATCAATTTAAATTACAATCTATAGATTTGGTACATAAAAATTTCGTTAGTCTAACTAGAAAATTAAATCCGCGCACGCGGTTACGACAAAGCGTTAAGTGCACTAATTATAATGATTACGAGTTAGAGATCACAGCTGTCGCGACCCCCGGAGCCGGGGGCTTACACTTCCGTCGATGATATGAGCCGACTAGAAACACGAAGAACACTAACTTTATATATACACATACTTCGGTTCCGAATGTCCTTTTGGCATGGGCGTTAGCGGTCGGCGCCCCCCTTTTTGTGTCCGTGGAGCGCCGTTGGTCCTCAAGGATGCAGAGGCCGCGGCCCAAAGAGCGGGTACGGCGGGAAGTAGGCCGCCAGCGACGGGTGCGGCGGCAGCGGGAACGGCAGCGGCGGCGACGACACCAGGTGCGACGGCTTGCTGTACGGGTGGAACCGCGGAGTCAGCGGCGACAGCGGCGGCGTCGGGTACGTGCGCTGCAGCAGCGGGTGCGTCGCGCTAAGCATCGACAGACTTGGGCTCGACTCACCGCTCGCCGTATGTGATCTCAGGTGCTGCAACAGCTCATCTGATGTTCCGAATCGCTTGCCACAATACGCTGAGTCTCCTGCCATCCAACTGCACACATAAGGCAGTTGTGAAGCGGCCGCTAATGCCGCTAACTGCGCGTGAGCATACGCGGCTGCCGCGGGGTGACCAGTAGGTAACTGGAATGGAGTTTTGGCGTGATCGCACTGAGCACACCCTGCCGGACATACGGCAGATTTGAGCAAATGTGAGCTTAATGAGCAACCAGTACAGTAGGGATCCCGGCAGATTCCTAAGTCACTACCAGGTGCTTTCATTCTAGCGTACGCTAGGTACGGATTTAATCCATTCTTTAACGCGTGGTGCTGCGCTGCCATTAAGCTACTAGTCATTAAATCCATTTGCAGAGGAAATCCACTGTGGTGCAGTCCGCCTAAGAAAGCGGAAGTAGAAACAGGTACACTGGGCTTGAAGCTCGAATGTTCTTTGGTGTCTGAGCTGGACGATAAAGAGGTGGGCGTAAACGGTAACTTGGATGCAGATGAGCTGCTGATCGTCTCTGAGTTAGATTTGGTCGGTACTGGTGAGCCATGAAGAGGGCTGGACCTCTCGTCCGATTTCTCTGACGGTGTTTTCCGGTGAGCCGGTGGAGGAGTCCTCTGTGAGGAGGAGCTCTGATTACTGGCGCATCGCGCTTGTACTGGTGTGGTAGATGCACTGCCTTTAGACGAGAGCGGTGTCTTCGACGAAGCGTTGACGGACCCTCTATCATCAGGTGTTCTAGTCTTTTCTCTCGCTGTGAGGCACGATTCGTAAGGCTTAAAGCTGGGTTTGTTGTCGGGTATGTGCGATTTTTCATCGTACTTCTTACTGGCTTTCTCGGCAGCGGAGATCAGCTTGGGGTTGGGCGAGTCCGCGCCGATAGCGCTGCATGTTTGCGCTAGAAGCGCCAGCGGGCTCTTTTTCGCGTCGAGCTGCAACAAAGAGAAGTAGTTTATGAAATGAAACGTCGGGTCGAGGTTGCGAGTGACGGGCGTACAAAGGGACCGCGGGGGTGCGAGGCGGGGGAGGCGGGCGTCCAATCACGCGGCCGACGCGCCATTATCCGCGCGTCTGGCAGCCGTCGGCTCCGCTTGACATTTCACTCGGCTCCCGCATGATGTAATCTCACAGTGAAAAGGGCAATTTGTGCCGCTGAATTTGCGGCACGCCTGAACTTGTGGCGTGTTGTCACGTCTATTGCCGCCGCTCAACCGTCACTTTGTGTGGGGAATATGTTTTCTGTTATACGTACGTTGTTCTGTCAAAGTTTATTTTGGCGACGATAGGAATCTTATTAGAGTCTAGTTTGAAACGCTAATTACTTGTTTGTAAGCGCTCGGGAGACGATTGTTGTTTTAATGTGGTAATTACGCCACGTCTTTCAAACAATAATGTAAGTATTTTCTAGAAATACTTTTAAATACAATGCAAAGCTAATAGTTTTTGTCTGCAAAGTAAAAAAGCGATTAAAAACAATTTGCTTCTTTGTTTGGTAAATATTAATGATTTACAGAACTCAGTTTTATAAAAAACTAACGATTTTATATTAGGTAGCAAATTAATAAATAAATGTTACTGAAAAGCATTTCTAACAAGTAATCTAGCAAAATTATGTTCGCTTGTCAGAAGTTTATCATTCATAAATATTTCGTAATATTTACACATACTCTCATTTTGTTAATATTCAAAAAGTAACACCGTGGACCGTCGCAATAACTAGACCAAACCTAGGTTTCAAAAAGTTCATTACAGTATTTGTTGTGATTTTTTCGTTTATTAATTCATTAAAATATTTACCATGAATTATTTAAGCTTTAGTAACTGTCATCTGATTATTAGGATTCATTGTCCCGTTTGCAAACGATTTATGAATTATTTATTTAACATCTGAACCATTGCAATTGATAAAGAAATGTAAAAAAGTTCCAAAGCAGTTGTTGCTGGATTTTTCTTCATTCTGGATTTCTGGATTTTTACCAACATCATAACCAACCGTGCAAATAGTTTACGTTTCATAAACGTTTGTTTGAAATAAAACCTTCCTTAATTTGAATTGAGAAAGACTATTCAAACAACTCAACTGAACTAAAGAATTGAAGAAAATACTAATTAGGTAGGTACAATATATTTTCTTTATCTAGTTTTAATTCTTTATTACCTTAAGCATGTATGCTAAATGTAAGATTTATATTAATAATACATACAAGTAATTCATGTTTATTTCAATACTTTTTATGTGGACTTACTTTACATGCATCAACTGTAAGTAATTGTTATTTATTGTTATTTTTATTGGCCATTGTTAGGAGGTGACATTCTCACATGTTGGAATCCGTCGTGACGTCTTTACAAAGAATGATGGATCAATTACGATTTTATTGGATTGAAGAGTACCATTATTTTTCTAAACTTGGAAAGGTTTTTGAAACATTACCTTCATACCGTACTTCAATGTTCATGTTTCGGCATTTTCTGCAGTTGTAGTTTTGGTATAAGATTTGTTTTTTTTTATAAGCGACATGATGGCCGTTGCGGCAGCTACCTTCATTTTCTCAATTTAAATGAAAAGCTTTTTATTTTCTTATTGTATTTTGATGCAAATTATTATAACAACGGTTTTCTGGATAGGTACGATATAATTGTGATATAGTTGATTTTCTTCTGTTTCTCTAAATTTATTCCAAAAAGTTTTTAAATCAATTCTTTTTGTAAACAAAAGTGCCATAATAACGTCTAGATTATCAATGAAATTTATGTCATCATTAAAAACATTAATTTATTATTTCCTGAAAAGATAGTTGAAAATAAAACAATAAATGAAGCAGAAATCCCCTTTGTTACAATCATAAAACTTTCCCGCATCGCTAATGTAAAGTAAATGATACCTAACGCCAGCGCAAGGATAAGAAAACATGAGTCTGTCATCATCAATCAAACTTACCGTTGTCGGAAGCGGTGACAGGTAATCCGGTCGCAAATACTGATTGCTTGACGTGAGCATGTTGCTCCACAGTCCGATATCCTTTTCCAGCTTAAAAAAATATTATCAATCCACAACACTGAACAATATCACTTCACAAAATCCAAGGGTTGGTGTTAGCACATGATACAAGTCACTAGTCGCGGCGTGTGTGCGGGAGCGGACGAGACGTGCGGTGGCCGCGACGGACGGCACAGAACTGAGGTTGGTGTGACGTACCCCCCTCCTGACACCTTGTCACTAGTCGCCTCGCCATTTTTGCATTCTGTGTGCTCTGCGGGAGCTTTGGCGTCTTATCCCCACCGCTGTTTGACACCCCGTTTGTCAGCGGCTTCCTTCTCGCTCGCTCGCGAGAATTACTAAAAGCGCTTTCCGCGAACTCGACGTTTTGATGAAAGGATTATATAAAATATGCATCGCGCAGTCAAAGGAGTGGATGCGACGACTGAGATGCATGGCATGGGAAATTGAATAGCTGCGAAGCTGGTAAACGGCGGCTTAGTAATAATTTAGTTTTAATGTCGTCTTGGTGTGGGCGGACCTTTGTAGCTTAATGTAGGTCAAGAGATTTTTCTGAACGATTTGTTGCTGCGTTTTGTTATTTTATTTAACGATTACGACTGTTTTATGCGCTGTTCTCATATTATGCCTATTTTATACGTATTAGAAAATGCGAATTCAGTTTTTTAAATCAGAAGATTAGTGAATGTGTTATTTTATAGATACGTACCCGTGGATTCACCCTACCTATAAATTTACATTACGAATCTAGTTGCATGAAAGTAGTTCCGCGACATTATTTTCATCAACAATGTCACGTGCACAATGCATGAGTCGTAAAATCGATGCATGTATTGTATAACTTGACGTTTACACGAAATACTGTTGATGAAATTAATATTATGGAACTACTTTCATGCCATTAGTTTCGTAATGTAAATTCGGCTTTGAGCATGTTAATTTTGGTGTTTATACTTTTTTCTGAAAACCTTTTTTAATATCTTTTCAAACGAACATTGGCAGATTGTTCTAGGATGATGATTAGAGAAATTTGACAGCAAATAACTCACATAATCTTTTCAAAATTTTCATTCCTATATCTTCAGTTGTTTCTTATACTGATTATGAAGACAAAGAAGATAGTAACTTTTACAGCACTGGTATTAAAATTTCTAATAGCATTGCATAATCTCAGGTAAAGCTTGGGTGTACTTTTTAACCCCAATTTTACAATAAGGGACCACCCACCGGTTTTATGATTGTGGAAACGCATACCCATTGTTTATATTACAAAAACAAATGGCTTAGTCATCGCAATTTCTATAATCTTTTCAAATCTTTTGTTATATTACTGTGGGCACTAAAAATGATATTGTTGCTAGTTTTTACAAAGACTTGTTTAATACTAGTGCTTATCTGTAATTGTATTTTTATGTTTAAAGCACTTCTTTGTAAGTTTTTCTTGAAAGGAGGATTATTATCGTAAAGTAGAGGATTACGAATGAAAGCAAATGGATGCAGTTTCAAGTATTGATACTTCTTGGTAGGTTCTTGTTTAGTTCTCAACATAGCATAACACTTTGGTTTTGAAGAAAGTGAAACTTATATGTATAGGAACAATTAGCGATTACATTTTAAAGATTAAGTAAAAAGATCAAGAGTTGAGCTGCAAAATCTTTTGTTGCTGATTTAAAAGATACTGTTCCAGTCACCTCATTGATAATACTTTTTGTAATAATAATAAGTTCTTTTTTCTTTGATTGTTATAGTTTAGTTCTTATAATTAGATTCTAAGTAAGCATTAATTGAATAACTCTTTGTAATGCAAGATTCTTCTTTGATAAATGCACGTAAATAGGCAAGTATAAAATGGCACGACCAAAGTTGTCAATAATAATTAATTATCAGAAATTTAGGGTAATTTTTAGTAATTGTAACATCAATATAGCGAACATCGGTCTCTTCGCGACCATGGATGGATGCTTGATGCGCTGAACATTTGATTAAATAGATTCATACAAAACCGCGTTAAAATCACGTAAGAGTAAGAAATATTTAAATAATGGTAGCCAGTATAAGAAACAACTGAAGATGTAGAAATGCAAATTTTGCAAATGTTACAATAGTTATTTGTCATTAAACTTCTAATCACCATCTTATAATAATCTGCTAACATTCGTTTGCAATGGATATAAAAAAGGTTTTCAGAAAAAAGTCTACACATCCAAAATTATGATCCTAGCCGAATTTACATTACGAAACTACTGGCATGCAGTATCTACATAAAAGTTTTTGAAGTGAAACTTCTTTATCGGGGTTGGAAAAAAATTTAGTGTAACATTTTTTCGTTACGCGTCACATTTTTCCGTTACGCGCCATATTTATTTGAATAGGTAACCATGGCAACATGATGTTTGTTTGACAACTGAAAACTATACCTTTTCCAATACACCAAGACCATTTGTTTTTCTATTGAGAACTTGCTATTGGTTGTGACATCGACGTTTTGATAAATAGAAGATTATGATTGGTTCCCACTATTATTTGGAACTGACAGAGCTACAAATTGAAGACTATTAATTCAAACGCTCTTTTTAAATTCAATGTTATATGAGTAGATACCATCATTATATCAATAATCATAAAATACAGTTGGAAAACAATTAGTTTAACCAATGCATGTTGCATTGATTAAACTAATTGCAAAATGATGCAAAATGATGTCATAAAGAAGTTTCACTTCTTACGTGTGTACACTAATGACACACACTTTTTTTTTTATTAGTGGCCCAGGCAAATTTTCTTGGACATATTTTCTAGAAGCTTGATATTTTGCAACAAGTGACGGCTCGATCGACGTAGAGGCAAGGGAAGGGAACTTTGCACTCCTGGCCAAATTGTCGATCTACAGCTTATTGTTCCAGGTCTGGGCGTCTGTGTATGTCAAAGAAAAGTTTGTAAAACCACCGACGACACAGGAGAAAATCCTAGAGTTGGGCAGTTTTATTCGCATATAATAAACAATCCTTATTCAGTAAAGGAACTGTCATTAAGTCATTAGCTCATCATGGCAGGATCAGTCGTGCCGACTGACGACAGTACCCGAACTTACCCGAGCATGTCGTGATGGTCGGCTACCACACAATCTTATTTAATGTGTCACGATTGAGCTACCTAATGGATGGATGGATGTTATTAGATACACCAAACATTTAGTTTTTTTTGCTCATGTGCCGGTAATTGTATATGAGTTAATGGATTAATGTGGTAGGTATATAAAAAATAGTTATGTTTGGTTTCTAACTTAAAATTAGATCTGTCGCTAATGTCGTTGTATTTTCCGGTTTTAATTTGAAGTGGTTTCTTTGTTCCTTTTATAATGCGAGGTTCTGACTTCGTAAGAAAGAGGTAATTCATCACGGATATAAATAAAATTAAAAATTTAATTTAAATTAAACTGTGGGAATTTTTGGCGCAAAAACCGCTTAACGGTTTTGGATGAAATTCAGCACACACTTGGAAATGAAAAGCCACTTCTAAAAGTATCTTTGATATTTGCATAAAATATTAACAATCCTTATTAAATTGATTGATTTGTAGGGAGTAAGAGACTCCCTAATCCCTCTTATAACAGTAAATTGATTATGCGCTGCATACATGTTTTAACATGGGTAGGTACCGATACTTACTTTCGAAATATCCCTACGCTTACACTTCCAACAGTCACAGAGACAGTAATTGCGAGCACAAGAATCTGTATTTATAGAAATTCTAGTTTAACTAAAACTCTGCAGATGCAGTAGACATGGAAGAAACTTAGTTAATAATGGATCAAGGATAGTAGAAGCATATTCAAGCAGTTTAGGGTATCATCAAAGTAGTCCTTATTTTCTCTGTCTCAAGCACGTAGCTCTAGGTGTAACATCAAACTGCTTGCATTAAAACGTTAACATAACACTCCGAATGCATTACACAATCTGTTCGTTAATCTCAGCTGAAGATTAGTTTTGGCATCGCCGCGTCTGAACAGACTTGAGCCAGCTCCGAGTCTCGAGCCCAGCTAATCCCCAAGACTGAAGCCAGATAAGAACGATAACATAACTAGAATTTGCATACGTTTGTTTTAACGAGGTTTCTCGGCGTTTTCGTATGTAGAACAGTTGGGTTTTGCTTGAAGAAAAAATGTTTGCATTCTTCTTAAACTAGTTGAGACGTAGAAAAAGTAGTAGTAGGAAAGTAAGATAAATGGACAGTTGTAGCAGTCAGCTCCAATCAGGCTTTCACGTTAGGGTCGGTGACATAGTAATATAGTCTTCTTTATGTCACAAGGGTGGCAAACAAGCATACGGCTCGCCTGATAGTATGCGGTAACCGTAGACTACAGACGTTTGCAACACCAGAAGTGCCACTGGCGCGTTGCCAACCCTGTAGAAACCATCTAGGTTTCTTAAAATAAGGGAGTTACTAAACTGACAGCAAACGTAATTCCCACGCTGTATGAATAGTTACTCCCCAACTAGCTCTAGTGATATTACTCATTCGCAGAAACACAACTATTGTTATTTCACTGCGGTCTTCTGTAAAGTGTAAGTACTTTCCCAGTTGGGCAGCTCAATTGCAGAAAGGAATTTCCCTATGCCCTATCTCTCAACAGGTCTAGTTGTAAGGCTTCAAATCAATTACAATAATAATTCTAATCACAAAGGAATTGAATCCCCCCAATCCGCCCTTTCGTAGCAATCCGTAGAAAATGAGTAAAATGACAGATAAGTGCTCGGATTTACGTCCTTTTTTCAGGTAAACGCTGGACTGTTTATTTCACAATCTCTTTGTTCACTCATTTAATCAGAACAGAATTTCTGTACTTCTTCTTCGGATAACTTAAATCCAGTGCGTGTTAGAGTGTTGTCTTCCACTGTCATAATCATTATATGGATGATTATCACAGATGGTGTGGATAGTGATAATATCTGGATCCGGGTGGCGCAAGACCAATCCTCGTGGAAATCCTTGTAGGAGGCTTATATCCAGCAGTGGATGTCCTGTAGCTGCAACGATGATGATGATGAATAATTTTATGGCTTTTGGCGTTCACAATGGTTGCGTTATTCAATTATTATTGACTGACGACTTTAACTATTTGTTTTTATAGCATACACTGGTAAAAGGCAATAAATGGTCAAACTTTTTTCTAAAAATAAACATCAGACATTTAAATTCAATGTGAGACCAATGACTTTACGCCCTTTTACGACTTATGCAGGGCATTGTAGTAGCATGATTTAATGTGAAATGTTAATACTTTTAAATTGAAGTTTATGGGGTACTTCGGCCTTGCAAGAATAATTTATTGTTAATCCTATTGTGATTTTTCATTCATTGAATATTAAGTAGGTGCATTAAGTCTGACAACCCGCACTAGACTAGCATGGTGGACTATAGCCTAATCCCTCTTAAATGAAGGGAGACCCTGGTCTAGTAATGGGACGGCAAATGGATTAATGAAAAGCATAAACGGAGTCTAAGTTGGCATACGATTAAGTGTTCTGTCATGAAGTCGTAGAATCCATTTTCCCTAAAAATCTAACTTATTATTACCCTGTCAAGCCGAATATGTCTTTGAAATAGTGCAACTGTAAGTTCACAAAATAAATAAAAGTAATTCGCCACTAACAGATTCTCGAACTAACCAAAGAACCTCTATGTTATCTGTAGTATTTGATTGTCAAGCCAATACAGCGCTGTATATGTCGCCGCGTCCGACAAGCACTTAGTGGTAGAGTTGCTTCAAGCGCTGGAAGATAGACTTAAGAAAATCTAGATAAGACCATTATTTTTGGACTGGTTACATTTTGAAATTTTGTACTAAACCTTAGCAAATGATTTAGTAGAAGTAGGTACTTAATTATATAGCCATTTATATTCTTAGGATACTGTAATCAGCAAGTATAGTTTTTCTACATCCGTCCTTCTGTCAGTTTGTCTGTCAGCGGATAAGCTCACGGATCTATATAAAAAAAACATACAAAATATATTATATTGTAGTATATTATAAAATAAACCTTAATATCGAAATGATTGTTTAGTTTTTATTTAGCTAATCTTTGACGTAAAAAGAGGGGTTATAAGTTTAACCTGTGTTAGTATTTCTGTGACTTTCATTATAAGATTACTAGTATCAAATATTATTGCATCTAATATCTTGATGACTTCTGCAAAGTAGTTAAATCATCTTTTTAATTAATCAGTGTAAACAAATTTATGTTTCGCTGTGGCAAGAAACTGTTGATATTATTATTATTGCCATATCTATATGATTCTTTAGGCTATTTCTGTAACATAGCTGAAAGCGACCGTGTGACTTCCGTCGTCGCAAGTGCACCGCACGAACAAGATGCTTGGCTTTACAGCTCATGTACCTACGTGTGTAAGCCTGCCAAGCACCACATATTGTATTGTATTTATTATTTGATTTTAAAGATTGATATTATTTTGAGAGGTGATTGCTCTGTCAAATTCTACTGCCCGAAAGAATATACCTCGGCCTTACAGAAGACCGCAGGTTCTGCGAGTGAGTAAGGTTGCTAGACCTCATTGGTTGAGGGAATTAAGGAGAGGACGTTATAAACCGATTATGAATACCGCGTCATAGCTCAATATATGCCCGGTTAATGGTAATAGGCTTGCCATTACATGGCGTGAATATGATTGGCTGCTGTACGTATAACATTACACCTCTGTCTAATATAGGGATACATGGCAATGATGCTATGCCCATATTTAAAGCATAAGAAATTAGAATAGAACTACTTTAAGCATATACTGCAAGACGCAATGTGGGCAGGCCCCCGGCAAGGTGGACTGACGACTTGGTAAAGGTCGCTCGAATCCACTGGATGCGGGCGGCATATGACCGGTCGTCGTGGCGATCCTTGGGGGAGACCTATGTCCAGACGTGGACTTCTAACGCTTGAAATGATGAAGCATTATAATGCAAAAAAATCTTATTGTCTTCAATCTGACTGACTATGGACGTACTGTGCCTACTAGCAAGATTTCTGCCTACCCACATACAATATTTACTTTGGCACATCATGGATGATTGATGGGCGTGATTTATACCGGGCCATCAGCCGGCTTCTATTTATGCACCTATTGTGGGGGGAAGCGATCATAATTCATAATGGGACAAGTCTAAATTGCAGACGATAGCGATTTGTCGTAACTTGCCCAAAATTAAAACTGAGACAAGTAAGGTGAGACCACTAGGCGGTCTGCCAATCCGCCATCAAATTGGTAAGAAAGGACTTGTTTTATATATAATAATCAATGCCACTTTTCGTTGTAATTTTATAACTCAAGAACGGGCTCACTTATCCTATCCAAATATTTAGGCTTTGTTTGGACTATAGATGGTTAATGTGAAGTCTGCACAATATCGGTCGTGCAGATCTTCATTTATCACTTTTTTTGTAACAAAAAAACCACTTCTAACCCTAAATTTTCACTCTTCTACCACCAAACCCTATAATGTGGTGAAACAACGTTTGCCGGGTCAGCTAGTTCTTTATACAATATTGTCAAATCATTTTCAATGTTTTAGTATGTAGTGGATAGATGTCGCTACGTCATGCATTGCAATGAATTCAAAATAATGGTAACGTTATATTGTAACCATAAAAAAGGTCTCGACTATCTCAATCAATGTGTTAGTAGACTTCACAGGCTGTTGAGATTTTTATTTCTTTTTTCCTCACGATGACTTCCTTCACAGTTTCAATGAGTGAAGATGAATACGCACATTTTTTTAAAATTTGAAGCACTACTCCTAATACACCTAAAATATTATTTTAAGTCTCAAAATTCGCTTCTAACTTGCACCACTCCAACAAGTCTGCTGAAGCTCATTAGCCAACCGATAATCAATCATAAAGAATTACCGACGGCCGCGACGGCTGCTGATCGCCCATCACTACCGACCCTCCTTACATAAGTGGCGTGATGTAAGGAGCGGAGGGAAATGGCTAGTGAATGGAGAACTTGTCCATTTGATTGACAGATCTGTCTCGGTATTGGTAAGCACAGGGTTGAACAAAACCATCGTACAATAGGGCTGACGATTTTTTTGTAGCCTTAAAACAAAATCTAGGTTAAATAGTACATTGGTATATGTTCTGATATCGTTGAAACGACAGTCAGTTATCAACGTGATGCTAACTTCGATATATAAAATAGGAGTATATAAAAAAATCCGTTTTGCAGAAAAATGGTAAAAATTTCTATCTTATATCCACTGCATTTGCTAAAATTATAAATGTCTCATCATCTTCATCAGGTTTCGTCATAGGATATGTTAAAAAAGAGCTTTTTCTTAAGATATTCTAATGTTAAATGGAGGTTTTGGGTTCTGACTACCAAATGAGAGATTTTGTCATGTTTAGGTATTCAACGGGGAGTTCTTCAGTGCTATCGGAGATCCAAAGCAGTTCCGACGCGTTAAGAATGGTCCATCATCCATAGCTTAACTTTGTAAGGTGCTGATCGATTGATCAGAGTGGGTATTTGGTTAATTAAGCCACGAGTATGAATTATTTGTAAAGATAATTCTGATGAAGACTAAAAACCGACACTTGCATTAAGTATAGGTATTGGAATTTTGTATTTTGTATAATTTAGTTCTAAAAATCTAGGTTTAGTTCTTACAGAAGCAGCTAGAAAGTTTAGGTTCCTTAAAGAGAAAATTGTCTACCAATATCCTGTACATGTCAACTTTACTTTTTCACTTAAACTATATTAATAAGACAATCTCAATCTGTATTAACACGTTGGTACATTGTAACGAGCAATTAGGCTAGCCGCACACGGCCGACATGCGATATTAAACGCGACCCCACTTTGTAATGAAAGAAACAATGGCGTTATATTTGCGCAGAAATTGTGGATCTTGCGACTAACGCGTGCGTCAAATTGCCATGTTTGGATGTTGTTACGTATGCTGATAGCAGATAGACAAGAATTCCTATATTATAAGTACATCAATCAACAATACAGCTTATAATTGCAACATTCTGATTTATTTTCTTTACATTTAATCAGAAACTTCTTTTGTGTTTGATTAAAGGCTTTGTTCTCTGAATTTATTTAAATTCACCATTAATCAATTAAGCGCAAAGTTTTATTAAGGATTATTATAGATTGAAATAATACACAACCTTATCAAGGTCGGTTGTGGATTACAGGTTACTTTTTGATACAATAATATTAGCATTGTAAAATGGAATGAAAACTTGACGCTGTAATTACAATAATTCTTTTTATCAATAGAGACGTGGACTAAGTATAAGACTCCAAATAACTGAAGTAGAATATGATGTAGCACGCTTACCTAAAAATCACCTATGGTGACTAAAAGGCCCCTCAAAATTGTACAGTATATTAATATTACGTTCAATGACAATAGACATTGTACATGTAATAGTGCCTGAGCAAGTGGGCAGAATGTTTGTCCACAATATTCTAACATTGGGAGATATGAGCGAGTGAAATGAAAGCGGTATTACGTAGCAAATTGCTATGTTTGTCATATTGTCGCGTCTGTACTTATATTATGTTGTTATAACTTATTCTAAGAACAACTTCATGTACAGTAAATATTGAGGACAGAAAAAGTTGTGCAAGATAAATGATCTTATGTAGCTTGCTATAAGCCTCAATCTTACTTATCAAATTGTAGCAATGAGATCCATTATCATTATCATCTACTCAATTATTGGCCCATTGGGAACAGGTCTCTCTAATTTTGAAAAGGCAAAATTAGGCTTTAGTCCACTTTAGCTTGCTGCGGGTTGGCAGACTTCACAGTCTTCACATGCCATCGAGAAAATCTTTGGATTTCTCATGACTTTTTCTTTCGCCGTTTGAGCATGTGAGAAAAACGAACGTAACTAAAGACAACTATGGAGATTGCATTAATGAAAATATACTGAAACATACTTAGAGCTTGACGCATAAACACATGTAAAGAAAGAAAGAAATAAAGAAAAAATATTTATTCGTGACTCGCACAGGTGAACACAATTAATTAAGTACACAGAAAAAAAAAAAAAAAAAACGTTAAAAGCCTGTACGAGACCAAAAAGCCCATGTAAGCTTATGTACCTATGGAAGAAAATAATATGACATGAAAAGTTCAGTTTAAAGCCTGCATTGTAAGCTTTCGGTATTTATGAAGAATGAAATCCCAACAGATGGCACGATCCAGTACAAAAGAATAGTCCTCAAACCAATGATTAAGAACACCGAAATACTATACTTATTTAAAATGAGCATCCCAAAGAAAAAAAGCCATGACGTTCAAAATTTAAACAGTAGCAGCCGATAATACGATAAACACGAAAAAAAAACGTTGACAACAATGAATAATTTTGAAACAGGAATAATACGTTATTACATTGTCAGGTCCAACAAAGGATATACACAGAAGAAAACACGGTGCGTTCAATGAAATGACGTAAATTAATACCCTTGGTTCTCTGTGGCGTGCGTCAAATAACCCCTTTGGTTTGTTTGGCAATGTTCTGAATACGAAGCAAAGCCCGCGGGGTACTTTTTCGGTGAGAGTTATTTTTGAAGTGTCTGTTTGACGTTTTAACGATGCATAATTTGGAATAAAAAATGTATACTGTAACAATGATGTTCAGAATAAAATAAAAGTAAAAGAGAAATATTAGATGAAGAAAACCATTTTTTGTGTGTAATATCTTTAAAACCAATGACAATGGAAAAACTATTTTTACGGATTATATCGCGGTATATTGATGGGTTACGGGCAGATATGGGTGAAAAGATGTTTTCTATGATATGCTTCTCAAAATACCGCCATAAAATCGGTAAAAATGTGTGCTTTAATATTCGCGAAAATATAAATATGTGAAATTAGTTATATTCTTGAAATAATATTACTGGCAACGTTGCTTATTTATTGAAATTAGAAAAGTAACTGAACTGGATATATAAATAAAGTAATAATTAAAAAATCGAAAATGGTAGAGATATTTAATAACACATACATAAGACTAACCTATGTTGCTAAGTATACAAATTCTTAATGTTATATCGGTAAATAACGATAATATTGCTTTAAATATTACCACAAAACTAGAAGCATATACTTTATTAGTACTTACATAAATAATGAGCAATAATCCATCACAAGATGTGGAGGCGCGTAATAAGTTTATCGCAAACATATAATTTCACGGCTCGGTAGATGCATGATTACAATGTTAATGATATGACTCTTGTCCTGTCTTGTTGAAATTGCTTGAACAACACAAGGGGGAGTTGAATAAAAATGATACGAAAATGATACGTATGGTAAGACTGGGTTAACGGTCCAGTGGTCAAAGTCGTGGTTGATGAGCGTGACGTCATTGGCTCGATTACCATGGTGAGTATAGAGATTATTTCGACACATTATATTTATTTCTGTAAATAGATCTTTTAATGACACTAATACAAATCATTTATAAGATTTTTCAGGTTCTAGATAGCATCCGACGATTTAAGTATGGGCATACTGGGTTTCCTAATTGATTCTTTGGCCCGTATGACATGAGACCCGAACATCTGCTTTGGGTGGATGATAAAACCAGGATATAAAGGTCTTGTTCTCCCATGGGTACGTTTTATAATCTAAAATGATTCCTTCATTGATTTTGATTGACGAAAATTGTTTGGATATGTGACACTGTTTTTAGTACATGCCAGTTGAACACCTAACTTGGTAGCTATACGATAGGAAAATATTCAATAAGGACATCTACAGAATACGGTTCCCTATTTTTCTTATAAAAAGCCCTTGAGCATCTGTACTAGAAGCCATTTCCCCCAGTTTATACAAACCGCTTACACGATCTGACAGGTGTCACACACAAACTATACTCCAATCCCAAGTCCTGAACGAAAACGTTTATCAATTTAAACTGAATTAAAATTTAGAAATTCACACCGCTCTCATAAATAAAACATGAATTAAATCACTCAATTACCGCCACGACAGGCATCCTACGACATAGATGGATGGGATCCCTTCAACGCTTCAATTGTCAAAAGGAAATGATCCAGTTTTTTTGCCTTGCTTTGAAAACACCAGAAACCTTTTGAAATTACTGGAGCTTTATTCTTGCAGAAATAGAGGTGTTATTTGCTTGATGATTTCAATGTTTTCTTCCACTAATTTGTATAAGAATAGCTCGGTGTGATTCATGAAAGCTCGCCGAAGCGTGACGGTATTAAGTGCTATTGTGTTAAACTGAATTTAGCGAAGAGCGTGTGATTGATCGGGTTAACGATGACAGAACAATGATTATATGCATGTGTGAATTTTGATAGAAGTTTTTTGTACACCAGTTTAAATCGAGGGTATGATCGTTGACGGATTAAGTAGTGACAAAGCCCTTAATATCTGGTGTTACAAGGTTTGGTTTCAAAAACAAAATCTGTGTAGGGTTAGTGGGTCTTTTGCCAGCATTTCCATTCCATAAAAGTATAATCCCTTTTCTGTTCAGAATAGCTATTTTTACTAAAATCCGCCAATCTCAATGAGACAGCGACTATTAATCTAGACATCTTTAAAGTCTATAAACTAAGGTTGCCTAATCTCAGGCTATTTCGCGACGGAGAAAAAATCTTCTTGACATATTTACAGAAATCCTTGACACTTCCGAAATTAAACGTCCCAACGTCTTAACAGCGTCGCTGGGTCGTAACAAAGAATTAAACAGAAAGACAAACACACACGTCTTCTCACCCCCCTTGCTTGTTGTTTAATGATAAGAGTAATCCCCCACGACAGATCATAGTCACGGAAACTGGATAAGTGTAGGGGATGAGTATGTGGAAGATAAGTATAACTGACACATATTATATTAATTATAACTAACCTTGAGTAATTTTAAATGTAGATAGTTCAATCAACTCATGCAATGCTGGATGCGCTTCTCGAAAAAAATCAGGGATTTTATAAATATGTATGTGTTTAAGCTGTTTTATTTAGGTTATAAGATAGGGATGATTATCTGAAATCTCAAAAACCTTTTTAACGTTAAGCATTTTAGATCTACAGCTTTCATCAAAACCATTACGAAATATCTATTGCTCAACATTTCAAGCAGTATTTTTATTAGTCTGAAAATAAAATAATATTTTTTATATCCCACTAAACGATAAAATAAGGTTTCTTGTGAGGGCAATAAAACCTTTTTTAACACTTCTTTTCTTCCCAAATTTCATCGCAACTATACAGCAAGGGCAAAATATGATATAAAACAAACAAACTATGTACTAAAAGATACTTAAAGGCAACTTAAGTTCTCTACTGTACATTTTTAAAAGGCAACCGGTGACCAATGAAATCGAGACGTTTTATTGTTGGTTTTACTACGGTGACTATCAAAACTAGACGTGATTGTCAAGAGGTCAGGTGTGCATTTACTTGGGCCTTAGAGAATAAGAATAGGTATCTATGGATGGGTGTAGAGGTGTTTGTGGGGATAGGTAATAGGAGGCACAATCTCATAAAATATCAACAAAGTTTTGGAGAGTAAATCGTTTGTTTTGGTAGTTTTACAATATTAATATCTGTTTAAATTGAATAAGTTTTGTTTAATGGAAAGTACAGTCAAGGTCTTGAAAGGCAATACAAGTGAATAATTATGAGATCTATCACTGATAATTATACATAATTATACACAGTAAAAAGATTTTGTTACGGCTTTATTGATATGCCTATTGCATTTGACTTCAACTTTAAATTACTATCCGCCAAAACCATTCCAAATGCTGTCCTTGTATTTAGATTTAAGAAAAGGCTAGGTAGGGTTCTCTTTATCTATGTTTGGGTGTTTCTTTATCTGTTTCTTCTTCATAGGTATGACTTTTGTCTCATGAGATAGATACTTCTAAAAATAACGATCTAATTAATATTAGTTTTTTTTTAAAGAAAAATATTTGAAAATGGATTCTTTGCGGTTTAATCCGTGAAATATGTTTTAAAATTTTCATGTCTATGTGATTAATGGTACAAGATTTAAGCTAAATCACTCTAAGGTTCAATTATTAAAATATTCACCAATTCCCAAATAAGTACGTGAGAAAATCGATACGGTCGTTAATATATCTGTCGATACGAGAAAAACTAGCCGTTCACCAGATATTTCGTATTAAATTCTTGCAATTCTTCAATATTCAAAACAGTTTTTTTCTGATTAATGGCTTTGAATAGAATGAAACGGAATTTAGAATTTATTAACTGTATAACGTGGGAGCGACGCATTTGTTGTCTGCTAAAGTACCAGTTTAATTTCCATGTAAGTCATTGTTTTCTAATATATAGTTTTCCACGTGACGTATTCATTTATTTACCGTAGATTCTTGTAGATAATTATGACATGAGGTTATGTTATCTTATAGAGTCGAAATTGGTTGTCTATTTGTCTTCATAAAATCGTATAATCGGTTTAAAGATATTTATTTTCTCAAAACAGAATATTACAGTTCACTTACATAATGAGAAAATGTTTTAATTTTTTTTTTTTTAATTATACTTATATTGTATTAGACAATATAAGTATAATGTAAAGTAAATTGAAAAACAATTACTTTTTACGGATTTTATCGGGGATTGATATTATTTTAACACGACGTTTCGGTTCTTTTACAGCATCCATGGTCACGGTCAGACTGAGGTGTTGGTCGTCTTGAAGTTATAATTACTAACAGCTACCTTACGTTTTTTAATTATTATTGACAATCCGATTTACACAGAACGAGCTCACCGCGACATTCGGTCGTGAAGTTTTGTTCTTGGATTTAGATTTAATAGATTAGATAGATAGATAGATTTATGATGAGGATCCAAACAGGTGGTAATACAAAAAGTAGTTTTAATTCAACGTCTATTATTCGCGTAAGTGTAAGTGCTCTGTTTTCCAATAACATAAACAATATTACTTTTGTGCACATATTAATTACTCCAGAATTGCCGGAATCTTTGTGAAATAACAATAGAGACAACATAATTATGCTATATAAGATAAAAATGAACATAAGATGAATGTCATGATTTATGAAATAAGGGTATAATGGCGGAATTATCTCTAAATAGCTATATCTAATATAAGCTGTAATAAATATTATAAATGAAGCCTATTAATATGGCCATGAATATTTGTTTAAAAGAGTATCTATCTATGTATAACATTTTTTATAATCCATAAGATATACTTTTTTAACCGTGCAACTTATATTTACAATTCAAAAGAAACTGTAATATCATGTATGATTGATATAAAACATTTGAAAAACCCAACACATTCCCCGACCATTGCATCAAAGAGCTCTTTCAATCTAGTAGTTGTAAGTGCTGAGACTTACAACTACTAGATTGACGATGGAATCAAACCAAATATAATTTGATAATCCCACAGTATAATCCCTATTGCTTTATAATGTAAAATTTGAAACTTAATTATTTATTCGCCATCCCGTGGGCTGAATCCCCGCAGGATGGGGGCGGTTTCGGGGATCGAAAAGCAATTTCCGCGCCCGGGGCGATTGTTACAAAATCACTGATGTAGCGAGGAGCATCGTCTGTCGCTTTGATACGTGTAATACGATTTCGGGTTATTGCTTTCTCTAGTACCTATATATGATATGATTATTTGTATGTACGTACGAAGTATACTTGAGTTGTTTTTGACGTAACTAGGTAAAGAAAAGAAAGAAAGAATTAAAGAAAAAACATTTATTTGAAGCAAAAGAAATACACACATACAAGATTAGAAGTATTTAGAAGTAATTATTGTTGATCAAGTGAAGGAAAAAGTGGTAATCGAGTTGTATCAAGAAGTCAAACAGAAAGCAGGAGATAGACAACAGTGGCGATTGCTCCACCGACAAGAGCTGAGCTCTTAAATTAATAATAATAAGTGTGTGCCCATCGCACCAAACAGAAGTCCAGCTCAGCATGTGCCAGGATATAATATCCTGACGCTGTTGGCGATCGTGTTCCCTAGATACCTAGAATATGAATATATTTTTAACCAACTTCAAAAATGGAGGAGGTTCTATGTTTCTCTGTATATTCTTTATATTATTTATTAAAGGAAAAGCCCTAAAGCGACCCTCTGACCGAACTAATAAGGTGTTATACCGGTTCCATCTTAGCTTAATATAATAACATCTAAATTACCAACGATAAACCTAGAATTAATAGCAAAGTTTTCAGAATTTACTACCTGACATATAGTAAAGTAAATTATACTAAAAATTTAATAGCATAATCGAAAGTTCAGTAGAAGTAGTAAGATCTAAACATCACATCTTTATCCAAATGGTGTAAGTAGGTATGTAGTACATAATTATATGGGATGGGTTTCGATTTGTCAAGAATGTTAACCTATCCATAAAATGACCTTGCCAAGCACGACTTAACTACTATTGATCAAATCGAATTGAAATATTTACAAAAATTTCATTGATAGGTCGTTTTATTTCGGCATATTTTTATTTCAATCCATTCCCAACCAGTAGTTAATTTCTTACTAGTTTTATCGCGAACACATTGTATTGTATTTTTTTAAATATACCTGATAACTACCTTCAGAATTACAATTTAAGAAGATAATACGGACATTTACATAGAAATAAGGATTATTGCAACTATTTCCGAGTAATAAATTTACTTTAACGAGAACATTTATAGCATTTAGACACTTAATTGCATCAAAATTTTTGATTATATAGTAGGTAAATGCTAATTAAAAATTAATCTTCCTGAAATTATCATAATTAAATCACTTAATTTAAAGTTTAATTAATTTAATTCTCATAAATCAATTAACTGTCACTCATTAATTAATTTACAAGTAGTGATGGACGAGTCGATTGTGATGTAATAGGTCTCTTATTGATTTATTTATTTACACGGATATACCAGTTACAGTAAATAAAAATAAAATATAATCAATATTTATAAATATAACAAAAATAGTAAATACAGCTTCAACACAGGATACCTATCATGCATTCTTCTCACAGTACTCCAAGCATTCTCTCAAGATCACCTTCCATTCATCCGTAAACACATCACAGTTTGGCTTGATGTCCAGGAGAGCATTGAGCGCGTTGAGACTTCGCGGTACAGGAGATCTGGCCCGAGATACAGTTCTGCAAATTGGAGTTGCAAAAAGCCTATGCTTTCTATTCCTGCGGTAATTATTAGGGACAAACAAACAACACAGCTCGCTATTTAACTCAGGAGCATCCACTTTACCTCTGAGAATCTTGCACATTACCACCAATTGGTCATTAGATCTTCTGGCCTCAAGCGAGTTATATCCCAGGCATCCTAGAAGGAATTTAGTTGGGTACATGTATGGGTAGTACCCGTACATACGTTTGTACAAGTATCTTAAGAAAGCCTTTGGTAAAACATTTGGTAAGGAAAATTTTATGCATTTAGTCTTCTGCCCATTCAACACTAGGTTATTAACAGTAAACCACTCATGGACCTTGAGAAGGGCGCTATTTACATGGTCAACATTCGGTGAACGTCTATCTAATTTAAAAATTAAAGAAGTGTCATCAGCAAACACTACACTTTTTCCAATAAGAGTGCATACGATGCCTCACACATGCACTCGTTTCAATTTTGGATCTAACTAATGCACTGCAAACAAGCCTAATGACTCCCATGTTCTGAAAATCATTAGAGTTTCGAAGAACAAAACCCAATCGCCGAAAGGACTCTTTGGCCAATGCTGTAACATGATCGTGGAATGTGAGCTTTTGGTCAAATGACACCTAGATCTTTCATTATGGTAGATCTGAGTACAATATTACAACCGAGTTTATATTGGAATTCGATTGGGTACCGCATTTAACCGAAAGTCATTTGGTAACATTGTTGTCTTGTTCGATCTCAAAGCATGCACCAAAGTCTCTTTGAAGTTATGTGGGGTATAATGATCACATGATGAAAAGGTGACGGAAAATATCGTGACGAAACCTTTAGACTGAAAGATTTTCTTGATGACGTGTGAATTTTGCTAACACGCACTGGGATCGCGTTAGCTTAGTGCGTGTTGGCAGATTTCTCTCTCGGACTATAGTCTAATTCTTCTCATATGAGAAGAGACTCGTGTCCACCAGTGGAATAATATAGCATTCAGAAGAACGTTTACCGTTGACTCTGACTAACTGAAACTTCCGTCCACGATTGTCCTCTTAAAAATGAAAGAGTAGCTATATTGTATCATTTGGTTACCATGCTAGGCTAGTGTGAGTCTCTTTAAATGATGACAGATTATCTCAAAGGCATATTTTCATCAACAATGGTTATTAATATATATTATTCAATCGTTACCACATTGAATAAATCGAATTTGTTATAATACTGACAAGAAATAAGTGAAACTATCATAAAACACTAAATAATAAAATTGGTATATACAATAATATACAAAATAGAACATCTACGTATATTACACATAGATATGTTTAGGGTGAGTGCCTGAAATTAAAGACATGTTCTGAAAATCCATGAAAATACTTATCAATAACGCTAATGGTCGTTTAGTGAAATAAGCCGTTCACTTATCTTCAAAGTAATTAAAGCCTTATTTATCTTTAAATAAAAACCAAACTTATTGTTAAATTGAACCAGTATAATTAAAGAACTACTTAAATACTTGTTTATTTGAGTAACAAATTCATAAATCGTACATTTAATCGCTCCGGTAGCGTTAAACTCACCATTATATACGTTCACGTCCAATTTGAATAAAAAATATATCTATTGTAACCCAAATGAGTATTATCGGGAACCGGTATCAAGACGAAAAACATACATGTTACTGGTTCACGATACTCGATGTTAACCCTCGTAAGACGCGGGGTCTAACGCGTACATTCCCATTGTGAACGGTCGCCGCGACCCGAGTAATGATCTCACGTCCTGCGTGCGTGTCCCGATAAAGGGTTAAGTACACACTAACAACCTGACGTGAGTCACAAATCCACCATTATTATGTTATTGTGGGAGCCGTGTCGCACCGGCCCGCCATTTACATACAATTTAACATGAAATGTGGGCAATAATTCATGGCGGCTGTTGCGTTATTATTTCTATTATAAAGTGTTCAACTTGACGTTTTTCGTGTTGCCGTCTGGCGTGTTACTTTTTTTTTCACTGTAAATGCTTTTCGTTTATATGTTAACGGCCCCCCATTAAAGTCCAGTTTTACTATCTCGCGAGCTTGAATAATGATCGCTGTTTTGCATGAAATTCATAACGTGCCTACATTTTCTATTATACCAACTCGTATAGTTGAAATGGGCCCGTATAATTAATTCTGTGCGAGTGAGTTTAACGATACCCTAGCATTAAGACGCTCAAAACAAATTAATCAAGTGTAATCATCGATTAATTCGTACCCTGCCGCGAAGCAATATGTATGTGCTTACTTTTTTGTTGTCTGACGAAAACAGAACAAAAATAAAACCCTTCCAATAGGTCGCCCGTCGACAAATCGACGCACGGCATTATCTACGCGCCGCTTAATTCGAATTCAAATGAAGGCATTCAGTGTTTAAAATATTAATCGATGCGAGAAACTTATTGAATATTTTTACGACGATTTATGCCCAATTAGCAGCCGGTGCGTGAATTGAATTGTTTGTGCCCGAAATCTGAATAAATACCACAATATTTACGATAATGTCCGGCCGTTTGAATAGGCGGCACCGCGGGCGCGCCGCGGGAGAGACGCGACCCGAGTAGTTTATTATGCGGCGGCGAAGGGTTACCGTCTTTGTATGACGTTTTCATGTTAATTTACGTGCTAGCTGACAAGGTGGTCTGCGGGACCCGTGGCGAGCATAACGACGTCGGATTTTAAAAATGATATTTTAGTGTTAAAGCTATCGTTGAATGAGATTGGTTTTACGTATAAACGTGAATTTATGAGACGTTTGGTTGGTACTTTGTTCATTCATGGCCTTGTGGGATAGTGATGTGTTCAGTGATCATTTCCAGTTGGTTAAACTTTTCATAATAGCTCATTATTGCCGTTATTTAATTACGAGTAACGTCTGTTCGGTTCAGTCGGTTTAATTAGTACGAACGGAGAATGGCTGCGATCAAAGCTTTGTGGAAGCGATCGCGCGGATATAAATCGTTTTGTAGATGGTTAGTCAGGCGGCCGGGCGCGGTGTTGTACCGGGACATTACCCAAATATAGCTGGACTTGAATTTGTATGCGATAACTTTCGCCTAACAATAACAAAATTACTTAAATCAGTTCTGTTTGGAAACTTGTCCTGAAAAACATTGAATTTGGATACTACTTATTTATAATATTTTTTGAGACTTAAAAGGGTAAAGGTTTAAAAGGGTCGAATGCATCCAGAAATCAATACTAAATACGTATGTAATATGTAAAACCATTTATGATTACTCAGTTTTGTTTAATTTGGCAATTTTTAATGTCTGTCGATTCGAGAATTATTCTTGTCAAAACATCTCCAATGTAGAAAAAATAAATTATATTATGTTTATTTTCTGTAAATAGTTATTTTAATGACAAATCATCAAATGAATTATCCGTGAATTTTCAAAAATGCTTAGCGGATGTTTACCTCATAACATCTACCTGCATGCCAAATTTCAGCCCGATCCGTCCAGTGGTTTGGGCTGTGCGTCGATAGATCACTATGTCAGTCAGTCAGTCACCTTTGAGTTATATATATATTTAGATATGCATTATTTTTTTATATCACACGGGTGGCTTACAGCCTGCCTGATGGTAAGCGGTTACCGTAACCTATGCACGTTTGCAACCCCAGAGGTGTCACTTGCGCGTTGCCAACCATACCATAAAAAAATCGGCAATAACTTTCTTCCATTAGACTCCCAACTCAATTAAAGTTGAGATCTGCCATAAATACCGTGAAACTTGTTAGTGAGCCTATCTCAAGCTTTAAACTGCTGGATAAGGGCTCCGATGTAATTTATCGTTGCGCTTAGAGATAAAAGGAGCAGCAGATTTGTTTTGTATTTATACTCTGATGCTTTATGAGCGACAGGTGCGGACTAGTGTTGTGTTATTGTCGATTCGATATCGAGAAAATAAATATCGATAGATTTATTATTTAATTATGATTTGGTATTTTAATGTAAGTAAAATATTTTGTGAATTAGTTATTGATAAGGTAAGATCTCAATAGGCTAGAATCCCCATGAAAATTTAAGAAAAAAAGAATAGACCAAAGAGTTTCCACTCTCTTTCTCTCATATTTACAAAACTAGCCATGACAGGACTTGAGTCTCGGTTTTAGTTAAAATATACCTACGCCTTAACCTGTAATTGGTTTTTTGTTGTTTTAGGTGTAGGTGTTCCGTAGAAAAAACCAATAATAAGTAAACAAATTAAATCACCATTAACCCACTGTTGTCCTACTGCTGGGTACAAGTCTCCTCTTATTTGAAAGAGACTATGCTATAATCTGCCACGCTAGCCTACTGCAGGTTGGCAGATTTGACATGCCATCAAGAAAATCTCTCGAACATAAAGGTTTCCTCACGATGTTTTCCTTCACCGTTTGAGCATGTGATAAATATATCGAAATATATATTAAAACAAAACTCATTAAACATTTTCGATTGGTCACATCCCTAGCCACTATTTCCACATGCTCATAACTCACAGGGCTGCCCCTGATTAATGCATTTGAATCAAAGTGCGATGACATATTTAGTCGAATAACTCACAAAGCTAGGGTAATTCAGTGAATTCAACTCATCGCGACTGTTGAGGACGGTCCAATGAATTTGTGTACGGAATCATTTTGTGTATAAATGTTTAATATAGGAAAATATAATTAAATGGATTGGCCAGTATAATACAGATTATAAAGGAAAATATTATTCTCGTGGGCGTCGCATGACCGGTTTTGGGGAGACCTACGAGTATGACCAGCACTGGACGTCTAACGGTTGATGAGTTGATGATTCATCGGTTTACCCTCGGCTATAGATGTTTCACATCATAAAAATATTAATAAGACGACTACAATAAATACGTACTGACGTCATATTATTCTTCTAGTCACATATAAGTTTTAATAAAACTCCAATCCTTCTCCACGCGAACATTAGTCAGCTTTAATTACTATATTTTATTGCAATTTTATATCAGATAACATAAATTACACCTATTAAAAACTTTGACGCCTTGGCTGTAACCAAAAGATGTCTATCTAGACACGTTGCGTAAGTTCGAAGATATTTTTTAAATGGAGATTCATTAATTTTCAAGTATTTTTAGGACTAGTAAAGTAAATAATAATAATAAACCAACTTAATCTTACTGGTCGATTGATAAGTGTGGTTTTTATACACATAGCCAATCTTCACAAAAAAAATTAATTGAAAAGTCCGATTGAACATAAAAACGTAACAAGATTCCTACGAAACAATGAAAAACAAAACAAGTTAAAAGAAGACTGATTACCATACAAAATCAATTAGTTTCAATGACAGAACACAGCGACGAAGGAAAAATTATTTCATAAAAGCTAAATTATATGTTGCAGAGGGAATTTCCATGGAATTACAGGGGCCATAATCACTGGTTATTGGTATAATGTGACTACGCTATAGGTAATTTTGATGAATTATAATTGTATGATGTGATAGCCTTATTGGTTTGACCGGTGGACTGTGAAGTCAATAACTCGAGTTTGAGTACAAAGCACGCATCACTGACGTTTTGAGTTGTTGTGGGTATTTATCACCTGCTTAAATGCTCAATGAAATTATTGTGAGGAAACGAGGAGAGCACGTGAAGTCTATAAACCTAGAACTACACTAGACTAGCATCGTGGACTATTGAGTTATAGAAATGAAAGAATACTCATACTCATACTAATGGGTTGACTATGATGATTCGGTATCGCCGTCCAATATTTAAGTAATCCTTATATAAGCTGCTTCGTTCAGTTTTCAGGCGTGTGAAAGAGGCAGAGCATTTCAATTGAAGTCTACTTAATATTGAGTAGCATTTTAATACTAAGCCATTAAAGCAGTAGCTGTAATAAGTTAGTAATTGTGAGACAAGAATTACAAAACAGATTGTAAGCCTAGTCAAGTGTTTTAGAAAACTTCAGTTATAATTTAGATCTAAATTTGTAAAAAAAATATATATATAATTATTTTATTTTATTTATATAGGCTATGTAGCGTAAACTTAGGGCCCGCTATCTTAAAGGCTTTTCAGACCCTGAAAATCAAAATCAGCCGTCCCAATCTCAACTGAACCAAACTAAAATTAAACCAAAGAAACCAAACACTCGAAAAAACCTAAAAACTGATAAACAAAAATGTTTGTACATGCAAATAAGCACCTATGTTTCATCCTCATAAAAAAAACACAATGCTCAATACAATCAAATTACATATAACGATCTCATAGTTGTTATAAAGTATAACCCAGTATATGACGCAAATAGTCAACTAGCATGCGAAATGTGCATTGAAAACTTTGCATAAATAGATTTATATCTGGTTATCCATTAGAACAGACGATGATTTATGTTATGTGGGCACGCTTGGCGTATCATAAAAGTGTTTGTTCTGTTTTATTGGAACAGACTAGTTTGTAGCGCGGGGTCACTTGTTGAGGAGTATTCATATTGATATATCTTTCATTCTTTTTCGTTCTATGCTTTGTTAGAGTTTTAATGTGTATTTGTTCACCATGAGAGCCTCGTTCGCTGTTAGTATTAAGAGGTTATCGATATTGTACCTGGGGTTATCAGCTTTCTAGTAATTTGGTAAAAAAAAAAAAAAAATATTTTCTGCATGAAGACACCACAGCTAGTGGTAGTCTAGTGGCGTGACCAGTGGACTGAGAAGTCAAAGGTCTCGAATTCGAACTCGACGCACCACTGACTTTTCGGAAGTTATATGCGTATTTATCACATGCTCAAATGGTGATGGAAAATATTGTGAGGAAACCTGCATGCATGAGAGATATCCTCGATGGCATGTGAAGTCTGCCAACCCGTAGTAGGCTAGCGTGGTGGACTATAGCTCTCAAGTGAGAAGAGACCCTTGCCCAGCATGTACTATGTAGGTAGGTACTTGACAGAAATCGCACATGTTTAAAAGTAAATTATCTCATCAAAACTTACACATACACCTAAGCGGGGCATTAACTATAATTATTATGTGTATCGTAATAAAGTTGTTAGCAGTATACTATGGAATGTCCTTCTTTTGTTCACGGTGCAAATGTCTTGCATTTGCAGCGTGGCAAGCATTGTTCATTACCATTGTTTACGATCAATTACTTCATGCTAACGAATAACGAATGCTGCTTCTATATTCTATAGCTACAACGACAACAATATCGTTTATTGTTTTATTAACTGGTAATCATATTGGAAAATAATGTGTAGCTAAAGAGGAATGGCTTTGATCTATACTTAATATTATAAATGCGAAAGTGTGTGTCTGTTAACAGACAGACAGACACACTTTCGCGCGCCTCTTCACGCTATAACCTATTTATATAGATGACATTTGGTATACAGATAGTTTGAATCCCGAAGAAGGACATAGGGTAGATTTCATCCCGGAAATCATCCCTCAAAAGGGGGAGTAGGGGGTGGAAATAAAATAACAAATTTTACGCAGACGAAGCAAATGCTAGTACTTAATAACTTTAACATTTCAATACGGCTTGGCCAGCGATAGTCGTAATAGATGAAATATGGTTTTTTGTACGTGAAATAACGGTAGGTATACATAGCGATATATACAAAACAACCTTTGGTTTTTTATATTTGGTATAAGTATAAGCTTGGTAAACAGGCTTCTGGCTCGCCTGATTGTAAGCAGTTACCATATAGTATGGACGTTTGCAGACCAGGGTTGTCTGAAATTTACCCCTGTAAAACTGTTTTAAGTTTCTTTAAATATGGGTGTTACTAGATTTACAGCAAACTAAATTCCCATGTTGTCAGAATAGTCACTACCTTTTTCCGGGAGTTTGGAGCTCATGGCTACATAATATCATCGCTGATTTATTGATTCGCAGCCCAAACCTACTACGGTCTCTCTTAAGATGGGTTTCTATTCTTAGCCCCTTTTTACCAGTGCTGTATGTATAGGCTATAGGATGTCTCTATCAAGCGTTAGTGGTAGGCAGAGAATTCTAAGAGCCAGGTTACCGTGCAGAGGTCTGATAGCAATTAATTCATATAAAACACTGATAACATCTACTGCTTTTGGGTGGATTGGAAGCCGGTTTTTACATTATTGGGAAAAGTTCGGGTTCTAGCAGGGTTACGATAATGATGAATAGTCAAAATATTTCAATAATATATAAATTAGTTATTGATGAAACGGTAGAGGTTCTTATCCAAAATATTTCACCGTATCCTCTCCATTTTTTGGTATCTTCTTATACCTGCAAAACTGATACATACAGCACATTGGACAGCTGAATGATGATGAGTTTATAACCCTGTTTAAACATTTCCGAATGTGAATCAAAACAGTCGACAGTCAACCTAATTTTTACCTCATTTTTGTGTTACACACGCGAGCATATGTGACATACTTTATCGCCCCCTATAAAACATAAACCATCGCAATTTATTAAAATTACGACCGGTATAAATATCAATTATTTTGTTCGAAAACATAAATTTAGTTCGTTGGACGTAGCGTGCGTGTCAACTCCGTGTCATGAGTTGATCATTACCGTGTCACTGGGCGATGTCGCACGCCCACTGTAATGATACCACCGATACCCCAAGCTGACGTTAAATGTCATAATTGAAATGTCTCAAAGTGATGATTATAAAACAGGAATGACGAATGATTGACGGTAATGACAGTTTTCAAGAAACATCGGTCCTTTAATCTATTTCGTATTAATTATGCGCAATCGAATTGCTTGCCTACAGAAGCATCAATAATAAAACATTCACGAGTTCCAAGAAGTTTTTATGCCTTTGAATTTATTCCGCAAAGGCTTTATTGCAGTTGGTAGTCCGTATTTATCTGTTTTCGACATCAGCAACAATGTTCTATTTCAGCAAATAAACAAAGCGACTATCGTTAAGAAACAATACATTTTAACTAAGGGCGCCTGACGTTTACTGGCATTCGCCGAAACCAAACATTGCCGGCGTATCAGCCGTATAGACACGATCCAATCAACCTTTACTTCACAGAGGCATGCCGCAGACGTCTCTCGATTCAATCGAAACTGCAACTGCATTTCCAGTTGGCAGTCCTTTGATACGTCCATCGCTTGTCTGTCCAAACGATTGTGCGACATGTCCAAACTAACTAGAAACTTCATTTCATTACTGCACACCCCCCACACGCCTGCAAGCAAAGGATTGCAACTAGCGAAGGAGCTCAACTTACGCCGGTCAAACGTCAGCCTCCTTTGAATACAGAATACACCATCATTTCAATTGTCAAGCCGTAACTCGTAAACAGGGGAGGTGATAAATTAATGCACTAGTACATTAGACGCTCGTGATAATAAAACACGCATTAAAATGTAATTGCTGACAACCGTCTCACCCAAGGTGATACAATTTAAAATTCCATATTCATCGCAGGTTTTATTAATAGTACACGCAAAGTTATTCTCTGTCAGGCGGCAATGGAACTGTGATACAACGATGAAGTTGTACGGTATGTAGGGTGTAGATTCATACTGCAGGGGAGCTAACAGCAGAACCCACTCTGGAGGGTAATCGCGCACGAAAGCGTCTAGTAATAAAAGTGATCGTAAAATTGTAAGGTTACGAGCCGTGAGAGAGGAGAGTGCACTTGGATGGCACACTGATACGTTTTTCGGGTTCAGTCGTTACCACTTGAACTAGTGTAATTCATATGATTTATGAACTCCTGGTATTGCCGCGTCGTATTGCTAGTTGTTTTTTGCTTTGTATCTTTATTATCTCTGTCTGCAGGGTTGTCCCTGAAAATGGCAATAAAAATTTAAAATATCTATGTACTCTACTAACTATAGTAAAACGCAGTATCACACAGCATCTTAAAACAAGTACATAATATGAAAACTGCGATACAAAATTTACTAAATACATATTCATTCGAATTGTTATCCAAATCGTTTCTTATGATAATTATAGAAATTATTCATCCAATAAATCTTCTTAAATTCTTTTATCGTCAAACAATTGACTGTCCTACTGCAAATTTTTCTCTCTGCTAATTAGGCTATATTTGCAGACTAATATTAGTTTGAATACTTTACATGCTGTAGTGAAAAATCCTAGGCATCCTAGATTTCAGACTCACGATGTGTATTTTCACCAAAAAAGAGGGAAATTTGTTAGTTAAAGTATTAACAGGAATTATTACCATTGGCAGTGATTCGCAATCAAAATTCTTAGAACTGAAAAACTATATACGCATACACAACAAATGTTACAATCCATTTGAAAGAGCAATATAATTTGAAAAAGAAAAAGGAATAACCATCATTTTAAAGTAAAACTGCTACATATTAACTTCAGCGCCCCCAAATTCACAGTGTTGAGAAAAATTTGCTCTCTCACCAATAGACTGCGAAATTAACTCCGTCGTATCAGACGGCAACGTTTCATGGGTTTTATCTCGCGCGGTAATTGGTCGTAAGATTCGGGTTTTACAGTCGACGGTGGCGTATTTCGTACTAGCTTTTGTCCTCGCTTGTACGTGATTGCCACCGAAATGATTATTGAATGCCCCGATAAGGCCCGTTCCAGATTTATCACTGTAAGTTTTGATCATGTTTCAACTGGTGTTGGTTTGGTAGGTTTTAATAAGGTATGTCTGTGTGTGAGTGTGTGTTTTACTGTCAGCTTTTTAATAATGAAATTTTCTTGGTTTTTATTTCAGAAGATGAGCGAAGAAAATTGCTTTTACAAGAAGCCATGTCTCGAAGGACTAATATCTTCTATGCTCTCGTTTAATTCATTATCTGATTGTATGACTTTATTCCTATGGTAAACTAAAAGCTACATATTACATATAAATGCTATAGCTACTATATTGATTACCTACACAACCGCGAATTTAGTTAGTACCTAAATAAAAAATATTATTTTTTCAGATTTTATTACAGTGTTATTTAACTCTGACTTTTTAAAATGTCAGCAGGCATGCTCAAGGGCATACTAACAAAATACTGTGATAAATATCTTAAAAAGGACATTTAATTAAAAATCTAGATATTTTCAAATTGCTTGTTATTTATGTTCTATTTAAAATGCGATGTAAAAACCAATTAATTTTCTAAACCAGCACAAAATGATAAACGGTTTTGCTCGCTTCAAATTATTCAACGCAAACGTCAGAAAAATTAAAAATTATTGCGAATATAATTCATTCAAAGTAACTTAATACTGGAACTTTTACTAAAGATATAAATAATATTCTAACAGACCGTAAAGACTAGTTTACACTAACTTCAGAACTTGAAGTTGGGAAAGGCGAAAATTATAAAATGGTCTCGAGTTTTCACTAAGCACAGTAATGAGGCGACCAGAACACTTGACCTCTACTCACCTTTTCAAAATCCCTCTTGCGTACTGTTCTGCGGAACAATCGGAGGAAATGGGAGCTCATTGAAACTGGTTAATGTTGAAAACGTTTTTAATTTATTATACCACCGTGTATTTTTTGACCATCTCTTGTGAAATATTGTCCACGAAGCTTTGTGAGCTGAATATGTTTTTACTGAATACAAAATTTGGGTACGTTGCTATTAATGGTCAAGAATATTTAATAAAAGTAATTGTAAGTTTGTTTGTCCTCTATGCGTGCCTAAACCATTGATTCCATTGTGATGAAACTTTGGCGAGTTATTTTATGTACGGTCACGATGATTCACACAATAAAAAGGTAGGGTATGAAGGGTATATAGTGTAAAAAATTAAAAAATGAAGAATGAAAAATTGTTTATTCAGTCCTTTTTCTTACATAGTGGATAATTTAACCTAGTTTATGTAGAATATAACAATTCCAATCTTAAATTATCATAATAGTGACCCCCAAACTAGACAACAGTCTGTATGTCGGGAGTCTGAGTTGTACTATACAATGAATATGTAGTAAGGTATGTGAGGTAGGATGCTGAATATCTCCGGCGTCCAACCCAACATACCCTGTTGGGTTGGACGCCAGATACCCAGAGGCACTGCGAAAACCGGCTCAGTAAAACTAGTATTATATACCTAAATGTCAGTTAATTTAATTCTTTGATACATTTGAGATGTCAGATGTACTCTCATAATTAAGTAGTAAAAGTGTACAGTCATTTCGAATTACGTCAAACAAATTTTGATTTATAGAGAAAGATATTTATTACGAGACAAATGGATATTGTCAACAAGAATGTGACTTGTTGCCAAATAGTGCAACTGAATAGAATCTGTAAATTTATTTCTCGAGAAATGTAAAAGAAATATCGAAAATTTAGTTTCAATAGGTACCGTTCTATCATACAAATAACACAGTCCCCCGTTAACAAACACGTGTCTCCATTCAAACTAACACGGTCCAACTGACCATCGACATGAACCAAATGTTAAAAAGACCTTTATACATCCTATATAATATAAACTCCCTTCCAAGCATAACGCGACGTCCCTAATGACGTGTGAAAGATTGATCGACCTAACCTTGAAGCGGCGCGCACAATTATTCTTTTATAATGTATTTTAACTAGACATTTTCGTGGGTGTACGATTTATGAACGTTCAAAGTTGTTTTGTGACGTTAAATTATTGTATGTTGATGGCAGTTGACAATGTAGGCGGACTCTATGATCAGTTATTTACGATTATTTGCGACGCTGTCAAGATTTAAAAGTCTATTAATATTTGAGATAAAGGAATGTTGTCGGTGTCACGCAGCGTTTTATTGTGTTAATTAGTGTTGATGGAGTGACTTTGTACAGTCCAATAAAGTATTTAAGAGGATTTTTGGGCATGATTATGACGTAATCTTTTACGTAATATAATTGGCGCTATCGTTTTTTTTTTGGAATTTGCATGTCTTTTTCTAAGATTGTTATAATTGCGTTATTCTTTTTCTAATTTAATCAGTGTTTTTTATGTTGATAGATTGGTTTGATTAAATAAATACTTATATCTGTACGTTTTTACTCAGCGCCATCTAGTTCCGAACTATGCAATAAATGCGTGATGGTTGGTAACTTACTAAATGTTTGACATAGAAACATCAATGATTTAGGTACAAATATCCATGCTTATATTTTCTACTACCGGGAGTGCACCCGGAATCCTAACGAAGGAAGCCAGCCCAGATATCATTGCATTAATCGTCAAAGATTGGTTGTTGGTTGTAGTATTTCATGTTTGTATTAAACTAATGTTAGAATTATTATTTCTTTATTAATTTTTATTTATATTTAATTATTTCTGTAAATAGATCTTCTTAAAGACACTTTTACAAGTAATTTAAGATTTTTTTTAGTATCTAGTTGGCATTGGCATTTTCTAACTGACGACCTCTGAGAAGAAATGCCGAAACAAACTCAGATAATCATGGTCCCTTTTAAAGTCCAAACTTTTGGTTGCAATATGTGAGCCTGACGATGTAGGTTAAAGTCTGAGATGGCCTTTAGAAGAAAGCACCAGTGCAGCTTTGAGTTGACCTGTCCATACTGACAGCACGCATACGTCAACCATCGTTTAGCTCAACCATTATTGAGAACAATTATTTATAGATTAACAATATTTTATCTTATCTTTATCATTTCCATTATTAGTTTGAAAGCTTTTCAGTAGCAAATAAATGCAGGAGTCGTAACCCTTTTAAGTTAAGTGAGTACAAAGTTGACCCATTTTCTCAGGTAGCTAACGACTTGCGCGAAAGATAAGCAGATGATACCGCTTATACAAAGTTGTTTTCCCTAAGAACTGTAGTAGTGAGACGCTTGAATTGTCTCTCTTGATAAGTATCTGTGAAATAAATTTGTGTAGGCACGAAATTATTTTGAATTTTATCCTCTCTGTAGTATTTTGTTTAGAAAATGTTTACCTACAATCAAAATCAAAAAGGTTTTTATTTTAAATAAACTTTTTCTAGCACTTTTAAAGTAGCTAGTTGCCTTATGACAGGTTAATTAAGTCTCTAATCCCTCAACAATGTGTTTAAAAAAAATTGTACACGCAAAATTAAATATTACACAAAATATTTCTACTTAAAATGACTTATAATTGATTAATAATTTATTATATATTTTTTATTATTATACAGACACGTAGTCTTACATAATATATTCTGATTTTGATTTGAAGTTAAATACGGTTCTTAAACGGGTTACGGGTTAAAAGTACTTGAATTTATAAATAGACGACCCGGTTAGCTCAGCGGTAGTTAACGCTGGCTGCTGTGCTATGGGTCCCGGGTTCGAATATAATAATATGTAGTGTATCAACCATCTAGTATTCGTAAGACAATCCTCGTTGCTCAGCTCGGAACTAGATGGCGCTGTGTCATAATTTTCAGAATTATTTATAAGTTTGGTTGACACCCTTGTTGTATAAATGTAACTAGCTTTTGCCCGCGGCTTCGCTCGCGTTAAGAAGTATTATTAAGCTATTGCATAGCTTCTATCGCGGGCCTTGAGCGCGGAGACCGAATCCAGAAATTCCGTAACGAAAATAACCTAAGACCTTTTTATTATTTAGTTCCATCTATCGATGAATAGCAGAACTTTTATTTATCTTTTTTCTTTTATCGATAAGTTGATAAAAAATGCTATGCAATAGCTTTACCGTGGCAGTCTCCGAGTGCCATTTATAGTTTTATTAATTAGGTACAGTTTTCACACAAACTTTCATCCCCTATTTTATCCCCTCGGGGTAGAATTAAACAAAATCCTTTTTTTATCGAATGCCTACGTCATAACATCTACCTGCATGCCAAATTTCAGCCCGATCCAGTGGTTTGGGCTGTGCGTTGATAGATCTCTATGTCAGTCAGTCACCTTTGAGTGATATATATATTTAGATAATAATATTACAGTGTATGACAAATATACTATAGCAGTCAGTGATTTAAGCGCAGTTCTAAACATAAACATTATGAATATATTAATTTTATAGGTACAATAACTAATCATGGATTTGCGCGTCAACATAATATGTACATACATATAATTCTCAGCTGTGTTTTTAAATGATGAATAATGCGAATGTGGTTTGTTTTGTATTTATTGTATGTTGAGATATAAATGGTTGAGTTGTGATAGGTGCAAATAAAGTAAATAAGGAAAGATAAGGTAAGGTACTGAAAATTCTATTATTTTTATCGTTAAATGTCATTTAGAATAATATTGAGTATCTTTAAAAAAATCTATGACCTAATAAATATACAACTATTTTGCAAAAAACAGTTTTATTGTTGTTTATATGTATATACAATTACACATACAATAAATTTTAAGTTTGTTACAATAAGTTCGTTGTTAAAATATAACTAGTTAACATCACAAACTAATCCAGGCTTAGGTTGTTAAATTTAAATTTGTTGAGCGTCTAGCGATTACCGAAAAATAAATAAAATAAATGTTATACGTTTTAATATTATATTATAGTTTTGCAAACTTAAGAAGTTTCTAAATAACAAAGTTAAAATAAATCTTCCAAACTAAGCTGACAACTAAAAATAAAAAAACTGATGAAGATACAGTTTTCTTTAACTATTGCAATGTTAAACTACATAATTAGCGTTTTGGCTTGAACAGTACATACTTAACCGTCGTTTTGGCATCCATCCCTAATGTACCCTTTCAGCACAACTTTACATCAAAACATTTCGTCGCTATGGCCAAAAAAACTTTGAAACACTCGTACAGATTTAATACAAACATATTGCTTCATAAATCCTCATAAATAACGATATTTGGCACCGATACAGTGGTTCTAGTGTTATAAATTTACAGATTTGCACACAATTTATATGTTTAAATCGTGAAGCCGTTGTATGTTTCCAGTTCAATAATGCTATTAAGTTCTGACTCAAAATTGTATTAATATTACTAATATGTTTATTAGTGATTTAGTTTAGTTTTTTACAGATTAACGATTTATTTTGCTTTTTATTTTCTTTACTTCGAATTTTGTTTGTAGGTACATTTCTCAGTGCTTTATATTACACCAATATTACCAAGTAACTACATTAGAATTGTTAAATTAGTTGCACGGTTTCAAAAAGTAGGTCTAATAGTGCTGGGAAGAAACTCCATAGACAATGTTTGTTATAACAAATAAAAGACTTTCGTAAAAGTTCTTATTTCGTTTCTCATCAATTCCTAACCTTAAAGGCAACAGAAGTTAAGCTATTGGTGGTATGTACCATTTTATTTGCTTCACCAACACAAGTCTTCACAAACACAAGCGTCTGTACATTGTATGTCAGTTTGTATTGAATCTGGCTCTACATAAATTCTCTATTCGCTAAGTTTGAAAACTGTTCTAAGATATTGTGCTCGGAAATAATTTTCTGATGTTAATTCGAAAACTATGTTCTTGTAAACTATTGTTTAGCAGATGATGTAGATTTTTCGTATAAATTCTCATTGTACAAACGATGTCTATTGTTTAAATTAGTTATTTTATAATAAATATTCCTGGACATTATGGCACACAGCGCCATCTAGTTCCGTGCTAAGCAACGAGGCTTGTGTTACGGATACTAGCTGGTTGATATACTACATATATACTTTTTTTTTTGTTAATACATACATATTATAGATAGATACATCCATGACTCGGATACAAATGTTCATGCTAATCACACAAACATTTGTCCCTCCCGGGATTCGAACCCGGGACCCATAGCACAGAAGGCAGTGTTAACTACCGCTGGACTAACTGGGTCGTCAATCATTTATATCATCAAATCATTTATATTTGGTCAATTGTCAAAAATAATTGATGACGACCTGATTGGCGCAGCAGCTGAGCGATCGGCTTGTGCGTCACGGGTTGCGGGTTCGATCCCCGCACGGAGGAAATATTTGTACGTTCTATAGGTAGTTGTTCCGGGTCTGGGCGTTTGTGTATGTAAATGGCACCCACGACACAGGCGAAAATCCTAGTGTGGGGCAAAGTTTTTCAAAAAAATAAAAGAAAGATAAAATTGATGTTTTTAAGAATTTGTTTTAATTACTTCACGGGGGATGCCTGTATATTCTAACTGGGCAATAGTTTTGTTTCAAAATAATCATGCCTACAGAACTCTCTTTAAGCTAACGACCTTTTTGACATTTTTGTTGCCTAACTCAGGTATTCGCGTGTCGCGGGCACACAATAGCCTTTTGAAATTCAATCATTGCTGTGACTGCTTTTTGTTACTGCTAATCCTCACCCATATGCCTTCTGAACATCATCTGTTCACTAAAACTCAATACCACTTTTATAACCTAGCATTAAAGTTGCATTTACTTTGAATAAGATGAATAAAAATATTGCAGTGTTTGTAAATCTCGGGGTCTTTGAAATTTCCGGCTACCGTGCAAATATTATACTTTATTGAAAAGTGACTTCAGATTATAGGAATAAGGTGCAATTTTGTGTGTGTTTTGGGAGTTTAAGATTCAATTTGATGTTTTAGTGTTGACTCAGTTGGGTTGACAAATAGTTGATGTCATTGAGGTTAAGTTGCCAGTAGCTAATATTGATTTACTGGCTTAAATAGTGGCTGTAGGCGTTGACTTACGAAACTATGAATTAGATGTGTATAATTTATTGAATGATGCACAGATGCATATTATCATTTGTCAAATGTCAATTCAAATGTCCCGCTGATCTTGCATAGACGTGCGTCGGGTCGTTAAGCTCCCTCAATAATGGTTGAGCTAAACGATGTCTGACGTATGCGTGCTGTCAGTATGGACAGGTCAACTCAGAGCTGCACTGGTGCTTTCTTCAAAAGGCCATCTCAGACTTTAACCTATATAGTCAGGCTCACATATTGTAACCAAAATGTTTGAACTTTAAAAGAGACCATGATTCTCTGAGTTTGTGTCGGCATTTCTTCTTAGAGGTCGTCAGTTAGGAAATGCCGATGTCAACTAGATACTAAAAAAAATATTACATGACTTGTCTTTAAAAAGATCTATTTACAGAAATAAACAATCATTCAATCAAAAATTTCTTAAGTCAGAGAATCGGTTTGTAGTAAATTTTGATACTTAAATGTGGTCAATTTCTACTCATGTTGTACTGTTTTTGTGATAAACGTGGACACTGATATCTGCAATTTGCTCTTGTTAATTTTTTGTAATAAATATTATATTTCATCTTAAGGGTAGCGAGCTGTACGATTGTCAAAAAAACATTTTCATTCATCGTAAATATCTAAAAGAACTTCACTACGCTTAGTTCAATATGTTTAAAGATATTTTTACTCTACATTGTTTTTGAATTCTCGTAAATTGGTAAGTACCACCTGCTATTGCCTCCAATTTGAATTGCTAAACTTAATTCACTTTGAATTTACCATAAAGTGGGTGAATACAGAAGGTTTAAGGCTTAGTTATTGATGCTGAAGTACAAAAGCTGTGATCGCCAGTGGACTGTGACGTCAAAGGCATTTGACATCACAGACTTTTAAAGTCACTTGTGTATTTATCACGTGTTAAAACGGTGAAGGAAAACATCGTGAGAAATCTTGCTTGCTAGAGAGATAATCTCAATGGCATGTGTAGTCTGCCAAGCCGCACTCGGTTAGCATGACATGATTGGACTAATACCCTTATCTCTCTCGTAATAGGAAAGCCGTGCCCAGCAGTGGGATAGCAATTGAGTTGATGATGATGGAGAAATCTGTAAGTTGCTGCTAAAATACTAGTATTATTATTACCTTGTGTTTATCAAAGATCAAAATCACTTAAAAATATCAAGATCAGAAGACACTGAAAGGTGAATTTAGGTTAACAGCGAAGATAATCAGGCCTTAGGTCAAGTCATTTGTATGTATGGCCTAACAGATCTGATATGGGGATAGATACACAGATCTTGATCTTGATATTTGTGTATATGAGAATTTGTGTCTAATGGTCAACATCAACCCATTATTGTCCCACTGCTGGGCACAGGTCTCCTCATTTGAGAAGGATTCGGCTATAGTCCACCACGCTAGCCCACTGCGGGTTGGCAGACATTACATGCCATCTATAAAATCTCTCAAGCATGCAGGTTTCCTCACTATGTTTTCCTTCACAGTTTGAGCATGTGATAAATACGCACATATCTTCCGAAAAGTCAGTGGTGCGTGACTTAGGGTTCTCGAGACTAGTGGAGATCAGTCTAATGTTAGACAACACTTATAAAAAAATTACCATTGACATAATAATATGTATAGATTGTCACTATCAGAGTGGGTTTTCTTAAACATTGCTATCTATTGGCACCTGTATGGTCAATTAACTTGAACTTAATTGCTTCATACCTGATACACAATTGTACAAAGATGTCTATTGAACACAAATGTTGTACTTAAATTATTTTATTTTACGACATTTTTGTTTGTATGGGGAATTCAGCCATTGGCCATTCAGCCATTTTATGGTTATAGCTTTTTAATAATTGTTGTCAATGCGTCTTGTTTAGATATATGTTTCCTTTTCATTATCATCAGCATAATAAATAAATAAATAATAAATATTTCTGGACATTATGACACAGCGCCATCTAGTTCCGAGCTAAGTAATGAGGCTTGTGTTACGGATACTAGACGGTTGATATACTACATATATACTTTCTTTTTTTGTAAATACATACATATTATACATAGACACATTCATGACTCGGAAACAAATGTTTATGCTCATAACATAAACTTTTGTCCCTACCGGGATTCGCCCAGGACCCATTAAACAGAAGGCAGTGTTAACTAACGCTGGACTAATTGGGTCGCTTAAAAAATTACCAATATCACAATCATCAACCTATTAATTTTCCCACTGCTAGGAATGGGCCAAATCTCCTTTGAGAAGGATTAGTCTATAGTCCACACTAAACTTGCCTGTTGTGGGTTGGCAATAATATCAATATATCGGGATAAAAACCGTAAAAAAAGTAGCTTTTTAACTCTTAACTTATTTAATAAGATTTTTTGCAGTGTTTTTTCTTCATATTTGTTTTCGTTTTTACAATGATAAAAAATCCGTATTTCTTACACTACACATATTAAATGATTCATAATGATTGTTTATTTCTGTAAATAGATCTATTTAAAGACACTTTAACAAGTCATGTCAATTTTTTTTTAGTATCTAGATGCAATCTATTGTAAACTGTTTCATATTGCGAGACTAGTTATAATTTCAATGTGCCGATTTTTCTACACACCTATTCTCACATAAACAGCTCACCCTATTCAAAGCACTTACGTCCTTGCTAATGGTTTTGAAGTATTGGCTTTGTCCCGCATCCCTCTGCTTTGTACCGCGTTATTTATGTGGCGAACCTATTAATACTCATTATTATAACAGCTGTGAATCCCTCCATACGTGGGGCGCAGCTTAAAATATTTATGAGCAATGTTTTGTCGCACTGTCATTTTTGAAAATTTGTGTGTATGGAGTTTAGTTATGCTGTGGCAGGGTTTTAGGTACAAGTGTGTGTTATGCGATATGTCATAAGGCATTTTGTATAAAGCAGAAAGATCGGCTTTGTTGCACAAAGTGGCGTCGAAGTGGCGTGAGTGATGTTTCTACCTTTTGTGTCGCACACATTTCTCATGTTAATGTCTTCAGAGAGCTCTAAATTATTTATTTAATGGTGGTCATAATTTCTGTTGCGTTAAGATGTTTTGAGGGGTTGAAAATATTATGTGCAAAGGAAAAATGCGTGACCTCACATATTGCATTCTTTTATTGATTTTTTTCTTTTGTCAACCTTGAAAGCTTGCTGCATTTTGAATTTGTTAATAAAAAAAAAATGTATCTAAGAAATTGTTCAAGTTATTAACTTTCAGAGAGAAATTTCAGTATAAATTTTCAAACATCGGAATATATGTGCAGGAGACCAGCTTCCGCCAGTGTGGTAATAAAACTATCTTTATGTCCATTTCATCCAAATCAAAAGACAATAAACCACCATTTAAATCACGAATAAACATTTAACACACTCCTACTCATCTCTTATAGAGCATAACACGTCATAATAGTCCCCCAACCCGGGTATGGAGCGTGAGGATATTCAGAGTCCAATATCGCGGGCAATAAGCGCCCGACTGCGCTCGTCACACGTAATCGCACATATAAATCAGCCATTATCTCGCCTCTCGAAGGCAACAGTACAAAACGGTGACGTCAACAAATGACCGCCATTTTTCCCCGGCAGCCGTGGTGGAGGACTCTGTCAATATATCCGCGGGGCGCGGCCGACTGTAAGCGGACACGAAGAGCGGAGTAAAACGGAGCGGAGGAGACGTTACCTAGCGTTTTCACCTTAAAATTATTTTTCTATAAGTGAGTTTAAAAAATTCTTCAACTGTTTTTACGATGTATAACAAAAAGTGGCCCTGGCATTATTTCAAGTCATACGGTATACGTTTTTAAAACTGGCAATACTGATTGCGCGAGAGTTTTTATTGCTTCAATAAAAAATGGCATTATGATTAAAAAAGGTTTGTTGATACAAGAAGTGGTAAGAATATTATTTTTACTTTGGGATATATCACGGTACATATTATTTTTTATTAAGGTTCATATTATGTACCTTGTCGTGTATTCATTTAGAAAAAAAACTATTAACGGACCAGTTTAATTTGATAATTTGAATTGTTTTCTGTACACTTGCGGGAATTAAATAACTTTTTACATTTTTTTTTAAAAAGTTTTATTTATATTATTTAATTCCGACATTTTCGAACCTCTACGTCTACAGCATCTATGGTCACGGGCAGAATAATTTGTTATTCTCAATCCTGTTGACTTTCGTCGCGCATTACGTTGTAATTCATGACAATAATTTATGAAGCGGCGACTTATTTGTCAAATGGTGCACTCTATAGGTGCTAATATATCTTGGTCGTCTTCGAAAATGCAATTGTCTCACATATATTTTAATGAAGACGTGTTATTTCTAGGATTTTGTTACTCAGTGCCAGCGCAAGTGTCATGTGAAGAGTAATTTCGAATTGAGAATTATAAATCTTATGCATACGTTATTTAAGACCATTTTTAAACGACAGACACGTACTGTTTAAAAATTGCACTATGTTTGTCATCGGGGCCATAAAATCCGCGAATATACATAGATAAAGTCTACCATTAAGTACGAGCTAGCAAAATTTGTCATCAAAAATCCTTTCTATCATGCCTTACGAAGTTTTCCTTCACCGTTTGAGAATCTGATAAATACGCACATAATTTCGCGTACTTTAGGATCAAACTCGAGACCTATGAATATTATAATGTATACTATATTATTTTTAAATTATACTATATATTACTAAGGTTGCTTCTGTGTTATGAAAGCAGGTGCGGCCATAAAGTTAATAACTGAAATGTATAAAATCGCTAGTCGCTGTCACTGCGACCGCTAGACGTGTGGCCCCATCTGCCACCCTAACCACTGTTATATTTTATTTGCGCGATAAATTACATTTTATTACACATATTTTGTCGTGTTATAATAACTAATGTACTCTCTCAATTCGCGTGTAATGCTGCGTAGCGATATATGTATGTTTTTTTTTGTTATTTATGTATTTTTTTATTGCTTTCACCCTCCTTTGTTTGTATGATCGACGGTTAGAGAGGACTTTGAAATTATTTGATTTTATTTGTATTTGTGTTTGAGGAGATTTACAGCATCCGAACCCCAAGACAAAGTAAACAGAATGCCAGAGAAGATATATTATTTTATTCTTCATTAGATGATTTAATCATATTTTAAAGCATTTTTGAACTACATAATTTGCAACAAATTGCCGTTTTTTTTGTAAAATATGTTTTTTTAACATATCAACCAGTATGTGGTTTGGGGTCATTTCATTTGGGTAATATATATATAATATAACCTTTGCAATTTTCGGGAATTAAATATGACTGGACTACTGAGTGATTTTATATGCATAGATTTAATTTAAACTTTATTTTTATATCATTTGATTTACATAAACTTAGGATAGATACAGTTCACGTGCAGACGCAGTAAAGTAAGTTAAACCAAATGCCAATCTACATTTAGGCACATAGTTTGGTTTGTTTAAATGAACGGCTGGAACCAATCACAAACAAAAAGTAGATTAAAATATTTTAATCTGTGCTTCATACCCCGCACAGAATTTATGATGATAAATAATGGATAATCTTTGTATTGGTAGGGTACACCAGTTGTTAAAAAAGCTGCTTAAATTTTACTTATTTTGCAAGACACTCTTTCTCACTCACTCTATTTCTCAAAGGTACGATACAAGATACAACTTCCCTTTCTCAAAGGTATAATAGACGTAAACATGTCTACAAAAGTACAGAATACCCAATAAAGGGAACAAGCGCAATGCCTATACGCAGGCTTAAACAAATAAATATAAAAACGATACCAAACTTGAAACTAAGAATCCCATAATCCACCATCGCCCAATGTTCGAACTGTTCCAAGGAGTTTTGGTAAAGAAGGTTAAGTTCTAACAAGACGCATAAAATATAACTGCATTGACTGTCTAAAAAGTTAATCAGCACTTTGAGGGCTGTTTTATTGATTTAAATTATTATAATTCTGTGACGTGTGTGTGAATACCTATTACAGGCGCAAATCATATTTTGTTTAATGTTCAGTCTGACAATGACCGGCAAATTGTAAAAAACGTACGAAAATTTGAATTTCACGGGCTACCGTGAAGCTTCCACCTTAATCGATGAAAATATTTGCTTTTATTTACCTTCGTGGATACAGGAATCCGTATTCCGCAGTCCGCAAATCCGCAATCCGCAAGATTTAGGTAAGAGAATCGTAAAATCCATAAAAGCTTTTTTATATTTCGATGAATAGTATTTGCGCAAGTGTAAGAAATCAGTACCTACTAGTACTATATTTTAATATTTCAGAAACTTACAGAATAGAAAACATGTTGCTTTATACAGTCAACGCACGATAGACAGTGAGAGACTCGATTGGCTTGTGCATCACGGCTTGCAGGTTGATTGCGGCACGGGGCAAATATTTGTACGTTCTACGGGTAGTTGGTTGGTTGGATGAGCGTTTGTGTACGTAAAAAAATGTGTTTAAAAACCAACCCATTACGCAGGAGAATGCCTAATGCGGGGATTTTTTTAAAGAAAATATAGACAAAGAAGAGAGGGAGAACTCATTCTATTCATCCTTTATTCTTTGTAAAAAGTTTAAATTTAAATTAAAGAGTCACTTTAAATTTTTGTGATTTGGCCAAAAGAATGTAGCTTTTGAGTTGTATCTGCTGCGTGGCTCGGAGGTTCTATTCTCGAAGGCATGATCGTTGTTGTTCAATACGTCTCGCTCGCATCCGCATTATGTTCGCGGCCGGTCGTAAAACTTCGACAAATTCAAATACTGCTAGTGTTGTGCAAAAACCGAACATCGATTATAAGACAAAGAAGCAAAACTTGCTGCAATTTGCCGATTAAATCAATCATATAAAAAAAACCTGTTTTTACGTATTATAAAATATATACTGTTTTTTACACTTACACGAATCATCATCATCATCATCATCATCAACCCATTAACGTCCCACTCAGCAGTGGGACGTGGGGCACGGGTCTCCTCTCATTTGAGAGGGATTAGGCTATAGTCCACCACGCTAGCCTACTGCGGGTTGGCAGACTTCACATGCCATCAAGACAAATCTCTCAAGCATGCAGGTTTCCTCACGATGTTTTCCTTCACCGTTTGAGCTTGTGATAAATACGCACATAACTTCCGAAAAGTCAGCGGTGCGTGCCTAGGGTTCGAACTCGAGAACTTTGACGCCTCAGTCCACTGGTCACACCGCTAGGCTACCACAGCTCGCGCTCGCTTACACGAATACGATAAGGTTAATTGTTAAATAAGTATTAGGTATAACATCAACACCAGACTAGTATGTATGTGATTATGGATTCTGTAGAGGATCCAATTGGTCTTAAATAATATTAAAATGTAGCACAAAAAAACCTTGAAAGAGCTAGAAACGTGGTAGCTTTTTTGCTGTATAATAATAATAAATAAGACAAAAATTTTAGATAAAGTCTATCTGTCATGTGTCAAATTTAAGATCACAACTGCGCTTAAAAATATGACAAATGGTCTTTAGCTGATGTTATTATTGCGTCAAAACATTTTTTTACGATTCACGATACATTAAACATGATCATTAATCGTGTCATAATTGCTGTATATAAGTACATTAATCATAATATGAGTACTTTCATTAATCACACTTGTAATGGCAGTCTCATCGAAATATATCATTTTTAAACGTTTGTAGTCTAACTTGAAATTAGGGGCAGTATTTTATAAGCTTAACGAGAGTTAAACTTTTGGAGGATTACTATTTAATTGCTTTTTAGATGGTCTTTATCTAGTATTGTGTCAAAGCTTTTAAGTTCAGCTCAGAACTGGACAGAGCTTGTTTAGCAAACATTATTAAAAACATTAGTTTTGAAAAGCAGCTGTGATGGGGCATTGTGGTGTGATTAGAAGAGTATGAAGTCGAGTCCTGAGCTTCAAAGTTATGTGCGAATTTATAACAAGCTCAAAAGATGAAGTGAAGAGTATGCCTGCATGCCTGAAATTTTGTCTCGTGCTCGCCTGGACTATACCCTATAGTCCTTCTCAAATGAAAGGAAACCCGTGCCTATGTGTGGGATAGTAAATGGATTGATAATAATAATGAGGGTAAATAGCACTGAGTACTGATGGCAATACTATAAACCTTTGATTTACTTGTTTGTTTCAAGATTTACATAAAAACTTTTATTTTGCACCCAATTATTGCGAAAATGAAAATATAATTATCGACACAAAATATATTCGCACATCACTAGTGAAAAGAAAAATACTGTTATTGCGATGGTCGGTGAAAAGAGTTCGTACGTTTTAAAATGTAGTGAAAATTTAGTATTACGGTAATAGCTTTTATTGCATTGGGGAACATAAATAACGAAGTGTTCTGTTGTGAATATTACTCCGCTATTCTTTTAGTTATATTCATGAGTATGTGTTTTATATCTTGCAGTATTATAAAGGTATATGTATACCTATATAGAGATAAATTTTCAGAGCGTACACGTCCAAATCTGAAACTATACAGGCATTAAAAGTACACAAAGGATTATCTTAAAAATTAAAATATATAATGTATGAATTACGAAAATCACAAAACTTTCCTCAAGTTTCCTTTTAAACTCAAACTCAAATGATTTATTTCAATTAGACCAATATTCTAGGTACTTTTGAATTGTCAAAAACTATTGGCACGGTTCCAAAAGGTAGGTCTTATGGAGAAGAACCGGCAAGAAACTACATAGATACTCTTTTTAAATTAAATTAGTGTTGCCCAAATTCAGTCTTGGTCTTGCAGTCTTGGTCTTGTTCTTGCGTTTTTGCAAGACCAAGACCAAGAACAAGACCGCGTATTTTTAGCAAGACCAAGACCAAGACTGACCGTGCAAGACTTGAGCAAGAACAAGACATAGCCTGCAAGACTCTTGCGTCTTGCAGCTAGGACTTAGCGCTATTTCACTGAGTAGTTAGGTGTAACAGTTCGGTGTATAGGTAGGAACGCTTAGGAATTCTATGAGACGCAAAAAACTGTATCAAAGAATATGAAAAACTGGACCTATGCGCATTACGACTAATACCATAAACATAGCGAATAAAAAAATATCTATTAAAATCAAACTGAGTGCATGCATAGTTATGTTTTAACCATCGGCACTTTGATAATGCGGCATCAAAGGTTTTGTACTTACTTCTCAAAGAAATTTGCCGCTTTTCGGAAGTACATGGTTATGATACACGCGCCGGCGGCTTCTTTTGAAATCTAAAACAATCGTTGCCGCCACGCCGAAATCATAACATTTGTGACACTATTTGATTGCCGCCATAGGGCGTAGGTATACTCATGCAAAATAATTTCGAATTTTTTTAAGAGTACCTACAGGTGTTCCAAAGAATAAATAAGTTTCAGAGTGCTTAGAATGAAAATGAATACATTATACTGATCACGCAAGTAGTATTATGATTAGGATAAAATGGTAAGGATAGGTAGTAGATGTCATATTAATTCATTCTAGTAAGTATATATTATAATATTGATTACTTATATGGTTTTAAACTAATTACTTAGGTACTATTATTGTACATTTAGTCATTATATTTCTTAAGTTTTTACAAGAAAAAATAGCAAAAAAGTGTTCAAATATCACCCGTTTAATAAATATTGTAGCCACTTTTAAATATACTTGAAACGTGTAAAAAAATTCTACAAAACTAATAAAATAATATAAAAAGCGTAGGTACTTACCTACTAATAAAATAAAAAGCCTGCGATAAGAGTTTTGTATTACTTACCAGCCCGAATATCTCTGAGAGAGATGATGAGAGTAAGTATTTACTAGCTGTGCCGTTTTTTTACATGTTTTAGCAAATGTAAGCTTATAAATCATAAATGTTTATTAAGAAACAGTTACTTCCATGGAAAACGACATATAGGTCAGTTGATTTTTCGAATTTCTTATCAAATCTTCAGTTATTTATTAATCTGCTTGATCTTTACTATGGCTATGTTAATTCAAGCTCACAATGTTCCAATTCTAATACGTTTTTCTAAGATTTAAAGTAAACTTTAATAAATAGTAATAGACTAATAGGTAATTGCAAGACTTGCAAGAGTCTTGCTGCAAGACCAAGACCAAGACCAAGACTGGGAGCGCAAGACCAAGACCAGGTGTATTGGCGCAAGACCAAGACCAAGACTGGCTAAGTCTCGTCTTGTTCTTGCATTTGGGCAACACTAAATTAAATACAAAATTACAAAATAGGTAGTTTTATTTCACAATATAATATCAATATGAGACTGATGCACTGATGTTTACTTCCTAGAGTTTTATATTTATTAGCGACACTGTACATACATACATACACTTACGCCTTTTTCCCATGGGGGTAGGCAGAAACTACAGAATGCCACGTGCTACGGTCCCTGTATACCACTTTTGCCTCGACACTGTCCAATAGTTTAATAATGTTGGTATAAGGTATCTTGTTTGACGTACATATGTATTGCTAGGAATATTGATTTAAAAAATCATTGATAGAGTTTTATTTTGATCAAAATCAGATCCGCGACGAGAGGTCCTCGGTTTCGTATTTGACCGCTAGGCCTTGGAAAAACAAAACAGTAGTACCTTTGTCTTCTTTGTTTGTCAACAGATTATCTATTTCAATGTTTACTAGCTATTGATGAGCTCTAGTGTTCTCTATAAAAAATTGATACTTTTTTTGTCAACTTGCTGAAAACAAAGAAAGAAAGAAACATTTATTTTCGCACTTAAAACAGAAAAAAAAACCGCACGACATTTGACCAAAAAGGCAGTTATTCAAAATTAAAAATAATTAACATACAAATTTTACACCTGACCACACCGACGATGTAAGATCTGACACTGTGAGCTGTGGGTCAAGTGGCAAATGAAAATGGAACTCAACTATAACATTACATAACTAACAAAAAACTTGCTGCTACTAACCTTCTTAATTATGCTACATGCTTTATACAATGGACACTAGACTTCCGTGTTCTGAAAAGTTTTCGAACATAATCAATATATTGAAAAAGAGTCAAACTGAAGTGGACTGCGGACAATATAATGTGAGTGATCATAAAATCGTCTCAAAAGCTCCAATCGGATCGAATTTACAATAAGAAGGTACAGTTTTTAAACCATAACTCTAAAAGAAATTATTTCTCTCTAGTGGATATATTGAAAGCTGCAGAGCAGTTACTGTACAACTGTTAAATCAGACATTGAAACAAATTTCCAGTTTTCCATTCAAGCTCGAAATAATTACAAACATAAACAAGCTTATAAATTGCATTGACACAAACGGCTATCTAGTCTAGTAGCCGCTTCATATTAACGCTAACTTTATTATAAATAGAATTAATTACCGACAACTTTATCGGCAAGCCTTTAGCGGTGTTAATAAAAATAATGCCGCTTCATCGTAGGTCTTCAAAGTTTCCGCCGATACGTAAATAAATTGAAATGATGCGGAGTGCGGGCGTTGGGACAGGATGATATGTGTGGCGTGCCAGTTTAATGGCGGCCATACATCTAGTGGCAACTCTGAGGGGACGAGAGTGATTTTTCATCGGGACACCGGCGTAATGCATGAACTTAAAACTTTTGCTTTGATACCTCGCTCTGTATAGGTCTGTTTATTCAGGAAATAGTGGATTATTTCAGAGTATTAAATAAAATGTCTAATGTAAATTAGAGCCATTTAATTTTCTTGTGACGAAGAATCTTTCAAGAAAGCTCTGTTGAATATTTACTAAATGTGTGTAACTTTGATTTTTTTTAACAGTAGTATTTGTTTATTTCAATGTCTGATATTGGTGTGAGTATAAGAAATCAAAATGTTCAACTGTCAATGATTATACTTTATATAAATGTAGTTATAATGAGGTAGGTACCATATTAATACATTGGATTTAAGCATACTTAAATATGTTAAATAAAACCATAAATATTTGAAATAACATGGCGTAAACCAATTTTCGATAGCAAATATATCACTTGAAAGCTATTGGCTATAATGTAAATCTAAGGCACAAATCAAATTTAATTCATACAAATCGCTACAGGGCCGTAACAGTAGGGACATGTGCAAACGCAAATAAATCGCGACGATTTATTTGTCGCACAATCCGAGAGCGATATAAATAATGATAATAACGGATGAAAAAAATATATTACATGCGTTTGTAGCGAAATGAAAACCGTTTTAGATGTTGCGGTGATATATCGAAGTTGGTCGTTTTTGATAAGTTCTAGTCTGGTGATTGTAATTTTATACGTACTTAATGGTTATGAATGCCCATTTGCTGGGTATAGATCTCATTTGATAGTACACCACGAGCGAATTTGTCAGGCATGCAGGTTTCTTACGATGTTTCCGTATTTGAGTCAGTGGTGCACTGCAGGATTGAACTCGAAAACTTTGTCTTCAAAGTCCGCTGATCATACAACTAGACTATCATAGCTTTTTTACATCGTATAAATGTAAATTAATTAAATGTGTGTAAAACTCAATAGTAACCATTTTGTGGTGTAAAGATATTTTTTTGTTCCATATACATAATAATATTAAAAAAATACATACCCTATCCCATACATGAGCAGAAAGTGACATACTCTAGCAACTTTCACATTCACACATCTTGTAATACATGCGCATATTTACCATACATACATACTACAATATACCATTACTTAGTATTGGTAATAAATATAATGAAAATACAATAAATGTAATTCATAGCGCCTTTTCTAAAAACAAGAACACTTGAGATTAATACACTGACGATAATTTAATAGTCCGACAACAAAATGACATTGTCGATACACTGAGCAGCAATAAATCAATCAATCAACATTTCAACAATCCAAACTGTCAGCGAAACAAGAAAGTAATTGATGTAATTACGCGTCGACCTCAGAAAACATAAATCGTTTGACCTTAGAACTGAACCTGGGACCTTGGTCTTAAGTTGTTTGACGTCATTATTTCAAGTGTCACTGTATCGCCCATTTGTGACAGGCATGAATATTGAATGCGTTGTGTTTTGTTTTAAATTAAATCAGAAATGTTGTCAGAACAGTTGTGCCCAACATGTTTCATTCATGTTTCTATTTGTTTTATATTTGGATTACATTAAAATAACTGGTTTACTTACATTCAATATTAGCTGGTCTGTTTGTGGTATCCCTTGTAATAAGGAGCGAACCATTTACCATTAACCGGATGCTACACTCCGAACTGAAACTGGGACAATTGCTCGACCGAAGAATCAATTCCAAGACCTCTCTCGCGCAGTTGTTGCTCTTGCATCCATAAATATGTGAATTATACTACATTGGTTACAACATAATATTTATAATATTAAAATGGATATCGAACCTATGCCTAAGCAGTATCAAGTTAAAACAAATGTGACATGTGTCTTATACCCACTCAAATGAACCCACATGAAACGAGCGGACATTTATTCAAATGTCCATCAATAAAATTTTACGGCGACACAAAAATATCAAATGGTAGGGTGTCGTGATGGATGGCGCGGACATAATTGGCCGTCCCCCACATGTTAATGAATCGTGCGTAATGAAAAATGATTGTGCAACCGTGTCGGGACATGTCCGGACGCCGCGTGATGTATGCTCACACTATTCCGTGTAACGAATCCAGTTACAAATGGGCGCGTTTGAAGTGTTTTTGGACATTAGAGACGTATAAAGGGTTGGGATAGCTGATGATGGGGTATTTTTATTTGGAGGATAATAAAGTGGACGCAGATGCTCTTACTCTGTGTCTGTTTAAAAATAAATATTTGTAGGTTTGAGCTGCGGTAGCCTAGTGGTGTGTGAATGTCCAGTGGACTGAGATGTCAAAAGTCTCGAGTTCGAACCCAAGGGACGCACCACTGACTTTTCATAAGTTATGTGTGTATATTTATCACAAGCTCAAACGGTGAAAGAGAACATCGTGAAAACCTGCATGCTTGAGAGATTTTTCTTGATGGCATGTGAAGTACGTCAACCCGCAGTAGGCTAGCGTGGTAGACTATAGCCTAATCCCTCTTAAATGAGAGGAGACCCGTGCCCAGCAGTGGGACGTTAATGGGATGCTGATGATAGTTTTTCAGTTTGAGTTGAAGGTTGCTGTTGGAGCTGCGGTATAAGACATACAAACTCTGCTACTCTACATTAAAACACAGGTATCAAATATCTTCAAACTGTAGAGTACTTTCATTTGTTTTGTAAGCAGTTCTTAAATTACGACATTTACACACTTTAATCGAATATTCGATGCTGAATCATACCAAATATGAGTGATTGCATCTTCAAAACAGTTATCAAACTATTGCATTGATTCAAAAAATCTATGCTCGATATTTTGATTTAACAAAATAAGAAAAAAATGTATTATGTTGATTTAAAATAAATATTCCTGGACAATATGACACAGCGCGATCTAGTTCCCAACTAAGCAACGAGGCTTGTGTTATAGATACTAGTTGGTTGATAAGTATACTACATATATGATTATTTTTTTTGGAAATACATACATATTATACATAAATACATCCATGACTCGGATATAAAAAATTATGCTCATCACACAAACATTTGTCCCTACCGGGATTCAAACCCGGGACTACCGCAGGACTAATTGGGTCGTCAATTATAGGATCTATTGTCCCTGACTACCCGATATACATATTATATCGAAGGTTTTTACAAGCGGTATATTATCGACTATACGACTATTCACGATATTTTAAAGTCTACGCGAGAATCAGACCCCATCGCATACCAGTTTTATTACTTATAAATTCAACTAAATTATAATCTACTCTTGTCCGTATCTCCCCCTTCTCTAAAACCGTTAAAAATTTACGCACGATTTGCAAACCCCATAAATATTCAACTACGTTTAAAACTAGTCATATATTTTGCATGATGGTCCAGATAGCGATGACCATGGGCCCCATAAAGCGTATGATGACAAAGTGCCCCCATAACGAGGGATCCCGCGATATTTTTACGTGCCGTCGCATTTTACGCCTCTTATATTTTGTTTGGTGCAAGCGAAAAACTTATAGCAATTTACGGTGCAATCATCTTGGTAGGTACGGGATTTAATAATGTAATAGGTTTTCATAGAAATCAGGCTGTAGAATGAGTGTGAGTGTCGGTTACCTACCGAGGTTTTTCCAAACGCCTACATGGGGTTCTTTAAAAGACGGGTGAAAATGTTTTTACAAGGTCGGCCACACGTTTGTGACACTACTAGATTTCTAAAGCCGAAATTGTTTAAGCGACTTGTAGAGGTATTAAATACATCACGTCATTTTTATTTTATGAATTTTATGGATTTTCGCAAAATCACTCCGTCTGTTAACTATAATTACTGAGTATTTTTAAAGGGATATTTTTTTTTATAAATTGTTTGGTCTCAAACATTCTGGAAATAAGGTCAACCGACTATTTTAATTATTAGGGTTCCTGAGATTAGATTAAATTATTAGGGCACTGGTTATTGAGAAGTGTATTTTATTGATAAAAATAATATTGTATGTAGCTTATTGCTCCCGCCTATCGCTTGGGCCAACAGGTCTACTGTCAAATTTGGCAATAAAAATTGCTTTTATTTATAATGCCCATAATACCGCCATTCAAACATAGTGGTGAAAATTTTGAATTATAGCTATTAAGGATGTATTTATTACTACGTTTTGTGGTAGTGGTGGCTCTTAGTTTGCGAGTGGACAGCGGTATGGGGTATTATAGAGTCAGAGGTTATTTCAGGTTATTCACAATTATCTTTTACCAACAACCTAGGTCCATTTTTTTTTACGTAGTTGGTTTAAGTGGTATCAACTTCCAACAATTTATATTATAACTGACGGCTTAAGATGTTGTACCTACATAACATTTAAGTTACGATGTTATAATAATAATTAATCATTTTCTATGGGCCCTATTTGGAGGCGAAAAGTGCGTTAAAAACAAAAACATTTTTTTAAGTAATATGCGAAGTAGTATTATAACAAGCTCTGATAGCCTAGCGGTGTGATCAGTCAACTATAAAGTCAAACGTTTCGAGTTCAAAATCAAAGACACCACTGATTTTTTTAAGATACGTGCGTATTTGCCACGTGCTCAAACAATGAAAGAAACTTGCATCCCTGAGAATTTTTCTCGATGGCGTGAGAAGTCTACCAATCCAGGCTAGCGTGATGGATTTCTATTCCCTCATCAATGAGGGGAGACCCGTATCCAACAGAGGTACAGTAAATAGGTTGCTTGTCAAATACACCGAGTAAAAACATAAAACGAATATATTAAAAACATTGAGCTTTAAAATACAATAACATAAATATACAATTACTCGGAACAAATTAAATGAAATGAACACACCTCATAGAGCCGAACTACAGAACGATTCAATCGAACAATACTTTAACAATCGAATACATAATTCATACATTTCTGTTAAGCTTTCGACAATTTTATCGATACGCCCCGGGGTAATGTTAATTTATATATCGATGTTTGTCGGCGCTTTGTGTTAAATGATGCTCGATTAATTTTATCGAGTTTTGAATCGATTATAAAATGTGAAAGCGCATCTGTCGTGACTGTGAAGGTGTGGTTATTATTATTTATTGTAATGTTTTTATTCTCATAGTTGGTCTATTAAGAAATTTATGTTTTTTTACATTTAGTTAAATGTTTCACTACACCAAATAACAATGTTTTTGAGCGTGCAAAATGTTTATCATGAACCTAGATCAACATCTCGTTATGTTAATGTTAACAAAACATGTTTTCATACACAACGCACATCCCCACATCTTGGAAATCAATGTTGCCAGTCAATAACCTTATCGCGAATCTTCTGTCAACATGTAATAATATTAGTATCCCTTATTTTCGTATCCAATTTGTTTTCATCTAAAACGCGGCCCTCACAAAAGCTAATTCAAACGACTGTTTGACATAACAAAATCTGAAAGCAGAAAATTCAAATTGAATCACGTCACTTACTCGGAGACGTAACATGGGAAATACGTCTGTCTCCCTCTAACAGGTATAATGAGTTAAGGCGAGTTCATCCGCGGTTGTTTTTGGCGATATCTTGGCGTGAGCGAAAGGTTTGTCATTAACTCGATCCTTTTATGGAATTTTTTTTTATGATTCTCATGACACAGCCATTCGCACCAACCGGGATTCTAACCTGCGCAGCTGAGTCCTAGAGCATTCAAAATGGCGTAATTATAAGATTAGGAATAATATATTTTATTTTATTTTCATCAATATTCAATATCCTAATACTATTTGTATAAACCATGCTTATTTTCATGAGCCATAAACGTATTAAGTTGATACTTCGACTTGCAATCAGTATCCACCCTTATATAGGCAATAAGATTATTATATTTGACAGGGTAATTCCGCGAGGCAGGCAGAGTCAGGGCAATCTTATTAGTCATGTAAATGAATATAGAATGAATCCATTATTTCCCAAACAAGCGTCGGGTGGGGTGATCATATTTTAGGGAAGGGGCGTTGGATCTGTATAGAGCTGTTGATGTTTTTAAACATGTTTTTTTGTTAATAAAATAGAGCGAAAACATGTTGATTATAGATTTATTTTGACCATAAATTTTACTTTTTTTTGCGTAAGCACAAACATTATTTAGAAAGCTTTAGGTATTTTATAACTATACATCCTTCTAAGGTCGAATATTTGTGTGACGAGAATGACATTAGTATATGATTATGTTCATACACATAAAAAAATACTATGTAGTTTATCAATCTTCCGAAAATTCCCGTATCTACGTACTTTATTGCCCATAAAAGTATACACTTTTAAAGGCAAATAAAACCTTTGCCTAAAACCTATACGCTGGGTTTTAGTTTTGCCTGCCTATCCAAATAGGTCGAATTAAGTGTGAGTGATTTTTCGGTTCCAGATAAAATTGTGCAAGCAACCCAAGGCGTATTGTAGGTCCGCCAAGAAAACGTTGCCGTATGACGAAAAAAAAATATGATAGAAAGTTCTGGACTCATTGGAAACATTTACCTACCAGCTTGTCAAGAAAATCCATTTACTTAGTCATATAATTTACTGGTTATTACAACTCCCTACGACACTTGAAGCATAAAGCCGCGGCCATAATGAATGCGTTACCATATTTTCGGGTGTATTACGTGTTATTTATTGGCTTAAAATTGTACTCATCGCGTATATTATGTATGCTGGTAATTACCCCGCCAGCGCTCCCTTCCTTACCGTGTCCGCATTGTGAGGTTGGGACATAGCGTAGGTAATTGTAGTGGAACAATATTTAAAGTAGGTATATTTATTGTACAGATTTTATGTAGAGATTTGTAACTTTATAGCAATAATAAGGTTGGTCTATTTTGTTTGTATTATTCCAAATCAAGAATTGTCTTTGCATTTTTGTATTTATATATATTTTAAGAATCTGTAGCAGTTCTTTCAATAAAACAATGCTGTTTTAAATTTTTGATTACTTCTTCGTAATATTTTTCTATACATAATTATTATACTATTGTAAGTAGGTACTTAATAATATATTAAAAGGAAAGTTGACACGGTCGCATATAGTTGTCATAAAATTGTCTGTTTTATTTATTTTTTAATTTTTATGATTGAAAATAGGGTTTGCACTAATACGTTATTAACAATTGCAAGAAATATTATTAATATAAAATCGGTTGCCTAAGTCCTTCAAAATAAAAATTATAACTATTGCAACCGCTAAACAACATTCTAGATTTTTTGTCTAGCTGCCATTTACCTTCTGTGTCATCTCGAAATTTAAATATACAAGTTGGAACACATCTCAGCGCCCTCTTTTGGGCTCGATGACACTTCACTTTGTTGACAGCTCAGTGATTAATTCATATTTTTCGAGGGTAGATGTAGAATATTTATGAGCTACAGTATTTATAGTGGTAAGAGGAGTAGGACCTACTAAAAATGGTGAATGTGATTAAATTTTAATATCATTACAGTTTGACGGTTGCCTGTTTAGAATTGGTGTTGTGGGCATAAATGTTTGTTAACATACAATCACGCCTGTCGTCCTTGAATGGTTCGGCAGAGGTGTACTACTTTGAATCCGCGTTTTGCCGGTATGCTTTATTAGGTCCCTTGTAATAGGGGGCGAGCCTATTGCCATTAACCGGGCACATATCCAAACTCCGAGCTGCTATTGAGAATTTCGTAGAAAACCCCAATAACACTTCGCTCGACCTGGAAATCAAACCCAAGAGCTCTTGCTCGGCAGTCACACTGTACCTATGGCCACTAGACCGAAGAGGTAGCAACGTGTGTTAAATCATATTTACAATCAGATAAAAAACGGATTCGTACCTCTTGATTAACTTACAGTTACGCAAATACTAGACCTATGGAAAAAAAATATAAGTTTTGAAGGTATTCAACTATATAATAGTCTACCCTCGCATATAAAAAATGTTACCACATTTGGTTTATTTAAGTTCACAATTTCAAATTATACTGTAAGCAACCGCTCGTTTCTCACTTAAAATATATTTAGTGCAATCTCATTAAATATTTAAACATTTTACACGACCATTGAAATTGAAATTGTATTAGTTTTAAGTTAAAATAAGTTCGCATGTAAGTGGCTTATGTGTCTTTATGAGAATAAATTCTTCTTTAAACCTAAATGACAATAAAAGCAATGCACTTAGTTGTGCAGCAGGCGTCAATCTAAAAATATTTTTGCAGCAAAACAGTCTTTAAAGTCTAATCAATTAAGTGTATAATCAAACAAGCCACAAAGCAGTCTAACGGGGTATCAATCTAACACGAAACTCAAAACATTACCGCCAACACGTCACAACTGCCAAACAATTACCACAACGCATGTACAAGAACACACAAGTCTAGAAGACAAGCGTCGTACCGCGATTACTCGCTATTAACCCATACCTAGGCCCCGTTTAATTTAATTAACACGCAACCGCACCCCATCCCTTTCTCTCACCGTACGAAGTTGTATCTCCGTCTCTGTTCCACAGTAATCTGCACACAGCCTTGCGGTCACCCGAGGCAGTTAACGTGCTGGCCATTGTTTCGGAGATTTCGGAGGGCCACAAGGATAAACTTGCAGGATTAGTACATTTGTCGAGGTTAGGGTGACAATCGGTTCGGTTGTGCGGGATAATTCTTGTTTTGGTTTGTGGGAAGTTGTTTATGTACTGGGTTTCGATTTAGATTTAATACATCATCAAAAACCAATTCAGTGTCTCACAACTGGCGGTGGGTCTCCTGTCATTTTAAAAGAATTAGGTAGTGGTGGACTCTATAGTCCACCACTAGACCAGTGCGTTTTGTTCTGACAAAACGAGTGTTCACCCAGGTTTCCTGATGAGTCGTCAAATATGCGTGCTTAGGGATTATATTAGAGACCTTTGTCTTCGCAGTTACACCACAAGACTACAACAGGTTTATAATCCAGCGGGTTCCACCGACCTTTACCAGGTCGTCGGTCCACCTTGCCGGAGGCCTAACCTTCAAGCCCCAACGACCATCCGTTCGTCGACCAATGTGTCCTGCCCACTGCCACTTGAGTTTGGCAATTCTTCGGGCTATGTCAGTGACCCGGGTTCTTCTACGGATTTCCTCGTTTCTGATTCGATCACGTAGTGAAACTCCTAACATAGCTCTCTCCATCGCTCTCTGAGTGACTGTGAGCTTACTTATAAGGCCCAATGTAAGCGTCAGGCTTACAATCCGTAAGTATACGTAGATATGTTCCAGGAAACTCTTTCGTTTTTTTTATTCAATTATTATCGTAAATGAAGGAAGCATAATTATTATACTATCATATATTATCCTGATTGCAGTTGAACAAAATTCATGGAGTCCCTACGGTGTGGAAGACTGTGCGGTTGGCCCTTAATGTGGCCCGTATTAAATTCTGTGTGTAACAGTTGTGGGCCGCCATGTTAATTTGAGACCTTTGTATTATCTCCTAATATTGTCTGTTTAGTTTACAAAGCTTAGGCGTACATCTATTAGATTTTTTGCAAATGAACTTCATCGTTTCGTTATATTCATTTTATAAAAGTGCAGAAATAACTAAGTTGATGTCTATTTTTTTATTTTAATTAGACTAACATTACAAATGTACCTACGAGTAATTTTAAAAGAAATAAGGAAACAATATTTTAATTCAGTGCAACAGTAGACATTTATGTATGACATCCCCATCTACATAGGTTTCAAGATATTAATCAACACTGCAACAACTCACCTTTGAGTTGTTGCAGTGTTGATTGATATCTTGCAAGCTATATAAGCTTTGCATATGTCCTGACCTCTCTCACTCTACAAAAGAACATGATGAACTAACTACAGCAATTCGCCGGTATTAGGTCTAAGATATCAATAACAACATAATCATCATCATCATCCACAGCCTTTCTGATAATCTGATCCCACTCCTGGGAATAGACTGCTCCTAATTTATACCATGCCTTTGCTTCGCTGCAAATTCCACCAGGTTCGACACAAAAACTGTGTGATATCGTCTACCAGGCTTGCTTGACCATAATGTAATCAACCCTGCGTCCTCTACTGTTCATTAATACAAAGTGACTTATCTTACATTAAGATAAATTACTTTTCAATCACACCCCATGCTGAAATTCGCCCCCTATCATCACAGTCTACCCCTAACCACAGATTTACTCCAGCTTTTCCCAAACGCCAACAAATCAACCGAAACAAACCCGCTCACTAAATCCCTTTAATTTCCCCTCGTAACCTAATAGAACTGACCGCGAAATTTATAGTTTTAATAGTAGGCCAATATACCGCAATTTATCTGGACTGGACTGCATTAAGAGGATCTAGTGGCCCTTAACGGGTTTTAAATTGAGCAAACCCGCAGTGGAGGGTTATGGTTCCAGTGAAAATTGTTGGGGGATAATTTAGTACCTGAAGAAGCGGTGTAAGAACTGAAGAGCAATGCTATGGATTTGAGAATTTGCGGGACTTTTACTGCATTTTTATTGTATTGTTGGTCTATTTTATATTCCTCATGCATGGCTATTCAAATACTTCTAGTGCCGATTTTTGTCCAGGTCTGCCGTGCCGTGTTCTCTAATTCCATTTCTCATCTTTTTTTGTGTATTATAAAATTTGTTTTTGTATTTACCAACTACTTACACACCATTTCATTAAACAATATCGTCTCTATGCCTTTAAATCTAAAACTTCTAAAGAATGCATTTACAGAATTTTCAATCTATCACACGTCACAGACCCCGTTCATTTCTCGCTTAGCTCCGTCCCTAAGTTAGCACCTGAATGTGAGAATCACAGACGTTGTTACCCGGCTGCATTAGCCCGGAGATTTGCCGGGATTGAGTCGGGTGAGTTAGTGTTGGTCGTGCGGCCAGTGTTGGGATTTCGTGGGACACCGGGATTTTGGATTCTAGGTCGAATTTAGTAGTCACCTGCCTGGCTATTATGGACGTTATTACTTTGATGGTTTATTGCAGTCTTATAATGCAGTCAATTTTAGTAAATATGATATGCAAAGCGAGTATAATGTGATATACAAAGTTAGTAGGGCAGAAGTGTATGTTTAGGTCTCTAGTAGCATTCCTTTACTGGAAATCCTATTATAATTGCCATTACATACTTGGGCATACATGTGTGAAAAATGTAGAAAAGAAGAAATGTGAAGTACCCATAGTACAAGCTCTGCTCAGTTTGGGACTAGATAGTGTTGTGTAAAATGTCGCAAAATGGTGGGCTGAAATCTAAACATGTCTGTACATGTTTAGATTTCAGCCCACCATTTTCACCATCTTCTTAAAAACAAAATCTAATAATCTAATTGTGCTGTATAATTTAGGAATGTAGCCTAGGGCCTAAAACTCAATGAAGCAGTTGAATGTATTCTTCTCAGTAATACTCGCCAAACCCTTATTAGTACATAATCCCTTTTAATTTCTAACAACAATTAATTCACATTATTTTACTCAGTTCCCCGTCAAAATAGTTTTATGGAACATAATCATGGCGCTAGTTTAGAACAACAATGTAATCTGGGGGTTTTAAATAGCCAACATAGAGGTTCAGTACCGACCAAGGATTATAGTAAGTATTGAGATATTATGGAACTTCTCACTCAATGAATTCATGTCTTAGGAGTAATAGCGTTGAGTAGTGGCGTTTTGGGTCAGATTTATTAATCACTCAAAATTAAATTTTATTTTATTGGTTTTCAAAGTTAGATACTAACTTGCGCAAATTTAAATATTTATTACTACAATCTGCCTACTATTCTGCAGTCATATGAAGTTTTAAACCTTTTTGTAATTAACCTCAGTATCTTGCCATCTAGATCCCAAAATAATCTTATATTTGATTTGAATAAGCGTCTTTAAAAGATCTATTGACAGAAATAAATATAATTTATCAGTATACATAAGTTATACAACTAGAGTTGGTAATGCTCTGAGTTGTGGTGCAATGCTCCACAACACACGCAGCACATGTTTTAATGTATTGTCATCTAGGGTCTATAATAACTCAATGCGAGTATCTAATATGATTAGCATACAAATTAGAGGTTTTTAACGCAAGTTAGGTTTATGGTACTGTACGGTTAGGGATTTTAGGATTATATCGTTTCTGTCTAATGAAATATGGTCTATTGTTGTATGTTGGGATTAAATCTAAACGCGAACTGTTTTTATTTGTAGTGAAGTTATAAAATATAAGTTATTATTATGTGCTGTGAAGTATTTAATATAAATAAATGTAGACATAGCTGAGAATAATGACACAGCGCCATCTAGTTTCGAGCTAAGCAATTAGGCTTGTGTTACGGATAGATGATACGCTACACAGTTTTTAACGGTGAAGTCCGTTAAAAGGAGAATAAAGTTCTCAATTCAGAAATGCTATTTTATTTTGTATATAAATTTCCATGTAGTTAAATTTCCAATTTCCATTCGATATAAACTTCCATATTCATCATAAATCATCGTTTGCCCCATGCTGGGATCCAGAACCTGGGACTCTTGCTAATGAATTTGCTGCCTTTTATGCTACTGCGATAATCAGGCAGGCCATTTAGATTTGTGCTAAGTCGATTTTCATTATAAAAGACATAAACATAATTTTTAGAATTATAAACTAAAGAAGAATTATATAGGGTTGTCAGATGACAAATAAATAAATATACACCCCTGTGTTTATTTATTTATTTGTCATCTTATATACAGGGGTATATAACATTCTATATTATATACCCCTGTATATAATATAGAATGTATACACCCACATTTCGGCGGTATATCTTAGGTCTTATGTAATAGGGGGCGAGACTATTGCCATTAACCGGGCACGAATCCAAACTCCTTATAACACTTTGCTAGACTTGGGAGTCGAATCCAAGTCCTCTTGCTCAGCAGACATCCGACACACCAGGTATTTCAGTTAAATAAATGAAATCGTTAACAAAAATGCCTATTCCATTAGCTATCAAGTAAATAATTATAAAATTGGAGGCGTACATAAAAGTCGGAGGTTACCAGTGAAAAATTTACTTCTAAATGAATAAGGTCAGTAAAAATGTGTACGACTCATTGCCCATTTCTATGCAAATGTTATTGGGGCATCCATTTAATCCTGCGCTTTTCCCGTTCCCAAGCGTGTATCTGGTTTAAACTGGATTAGGGCTGCCACTAAGTTAATAAACTGCGTTAACTAAAACTCTGATGGGTTTTCGCGCATTATTTCCAGGCGGTTAGTTAATGTAATCTAGGATACATTTTCAGCAATGTTTACATGAAAACTTAAACTGTATACCTATTTAAGCTATTATTACTTTTTAAATAGATTTTAAATTACATTTGGCCAGCTTTTGTTTGAACTTTAATTTCAGTTTGAATTTAAAACCATGAAATAGTTGTACCAAGTCTAAAATTTGTATTTGTAAACACCCTGGTTTTTAACCAGACCTGTGGTCTTCACAACCAGCCCCAGGTAATCTGTCTGGCATATTATTATGCTGAACCAGAACGTTTTCAGCGCAGTCGTGGGGCACACATTCTTGTAAATTGTTTATTTTTGGCTATAAAGTTATGTTGTTTTGAATTTGGCTAGCATCTGCCTGAGTAAATGTATTTTCTCTCTATCTTATTTTTATGGTGATAAGTGGGCAAACGAGCAAGTGGCTCACCTGATGGTAAGTGATCACCGCCGCCCATGGACAATTGCAATACTAGAAGGTTTGCATATACGTTGCCAACCCCTACCGAAACCGTTAAGCTTTCTTATGATAGAAAATTACTAAACTGACAGCAAACGGAATACCCATGCTGTCAGAATAGTAACTCCCCATCGAGCTCTGGTAACCTTACTCACTCACAGAAATAAAACTATTGTTGATTCACTGCGATCTTCTGTAAGGCGGAGGTACTTCCCCAGTCGGGCAGCTCAATTTGAGCGAGGAATCTTGCTCGCCTTAGCTGTCAGAAATTCTTCTTCGTTCTAAACTTATCCAGGAATCATCTAGGAATTTTTAGAATGAAGTAGGGAATTTTTCCATGTTAAGGACATCCCTACAGACTAGCCCAGATCAGTGAGTGTACCGCTTATCTGATAGTTTGGCAACTTCGTTAATGTTTGTACAGATAGATATACATTTGTTGTAGCTATCCATTCAGCTTTCTTATCTCATTTTATTTTGGTACAGAGTTCGGATAAGGATGAATTGTAAAGATACATACAGTTATAAGAGATTTTTTAGAGTTTAAGTAATGGACTTATAAATTTTGATTTATTACACTTATTTAAACGAATATTAGAGTTTTAAATATAACTGCTTTCCAAAGATTTTATCGCCGTTTATTGGTATTGTTTTGATTCTCATAGATTCTCATTATTAGGATCTTTAGAACGACCTAGAGATCGGGCCCGAGACCCCAGTCTAGGGTGTTAGAAACACTAGACCAAAATCAAAAGGTTTGTTTCAAATATTGTTTTCGAAAATTTATGCAACGTTATGATTTTGGTTACATAGTGTAACTATGTCACCAAAAGAAGTGGATTTTATGGAAAATAATCCGGCTAGAAACTCAAACTCAAATGATTTATTTCAATTACATGTAGTTTGGAATTGTCAAAATTTTGTTGCACGGTTCCTAAAGGTAGGTCTTATGGAGAAGAACCGGCAAGACAACTCCATAGCTATTCTTGTAGGCCAATGTTTGTGTAGATGAGCATAGACAGTTTTTGTACCTGAAAACAAAACAAAAATATATATGTAGTGTATCAACCAACTACCCGTAACACAAACGGTGTGCCATAATGTTCGGATACATTTATTATAAAAACGTGTTTCAACATTCAACAATAAACGTATAACAGATATTGTCGGACGTCCACGGCGCTAGAACAACTTAATAAAGCCTTATTCGTTCTAATAACCACAGTCACGGCTATCTCTATCGATAATGGCGATTGCTCTAACACTATCACCTTACGGTGTAAACATAAGGGAGGGTATTGCATGCGTTTCGATATTTGTATGCTTGAATTTTGTAAGTTTTGTTTTATCTTTTCTGTTAGAAATATTTCAGTTTCTTTGCAAGATATCCTTACAAAATCTATTTATATAAATTCATATTTTGTTTGTCCTTACTGTGATTTGACACTCATACACAGAAGACAGACACAGAAAACAGCGTTAACTACCGCTGGGCTAATCGGGTCGTCAAAAAACAGGATCCATGTCTTAAGAATGGTTGATTGATCCAAGATCAATATAAACGCAAACGTTCCAAACAGGCCACCTCTATATTTTCACAGGTCTTCTCACGACCTAGGTCTTGCAACCAACTGCTACTTTTATTCTAATCTGAACTTTACTTCCTCGACCCTAGGTTTAGTTTTACCTGATTATTCATAACAGAAATGTCCTGACTTAGATAAGGTTGTACCACGTTAACTATTGTCGCAAATTGGAACTATGGGACTCTTCAATGTTGTTATACGCTTTGCATTCAACAGGCGTTACTATCAACCTGGCGGAATCAGGTATCGAGAAGGTTCGCATCGAGATAAAATTGAAATCCTTAGAATCGAATAAATTATGTATTGTCTCTTGGACGTAAAAGGATTTTTAAATTACTCGACTAGTTTTTGCACATTAATTAATTTATTCATTCTATGAATGCTGTGAGTGATTGGGCTAGGGATACGACTGTAAATAGTGCAGTAGATTTTTATTGGTCTTCATGCATAGCATAATAAGTGAATAAAATGTAGATATGGGCATTTCACTATTTAAGTTCAAGTAGGTAGTACAATTTACTGGTATGTATTATTTCCCCCGTAAAAGAGACCAGTCAATTATTATTAACCAGGAATAAATTCAGACTTCAAGCTAGGAGCAGCTTGGAGTCTCAATTTGTGCCTGTGTACATCCTTATGTTTAGCGGCCGTATTTGCAACCTGACTAATGAGGCTGATAAAATGAAGATTGATTGCTTCCATGCTGTTCTGTTTGAGCCCTTGAATAAAGTCCTTTTGGAGTTCTTTTGTTTTCATAAAACAAATCGCGAGTGTATCATCACCCTTAACACTAAAGCGAAACCACTTTTTGTCGGCTGTCTGCAAACGCCACTATACTGGATCTATGCTCTCACCGTCCACATTTTTATCTTACAAAGTGCTTGGATAGACACCGAAGGAAGTTTGCGGGAAATTCATCATAGCGACAGGCCTTAAATGATGCGAGTTACGAAACACCAGCAAGCAAAACTGAGCTCTGTCATCTTTTGAATAAAGTTAGTTTCGGATCGGTGTTGTCGGTGTATAAAGGTGGTGTTTCATAAACTCCGGGCTTGTTGAACGCGAGAGCCACGTATAAATGTATGAAGGAACATTAATCTGAACAGACGCGCTTCTTTGTGGGGGCGCAGTTGAAATGGCGTGAAAATATGACTCGTTATTTATGTCCTTGGTTCGCTCCGTTTTGTAGTGACTGATTCAGTTGTGTGTTTTTAATTCTGTTAGACAGTGTTTTATGTTTCAAAAGATCGTCTATTCTTGACACAGTTATTTTGTTTCTTTCTTATGGGAAACTGTGTAATGGTATCTTAAATGCCTTCCCAGTGTTTAAAGCAATTTGCTTTTGAACTGTAAGTGATAGCAGATTCCTTACCACTTTAGCAATCTGAATGATGAACCGGAAATATTCTTATAGTTTCCATATATTTTAAAAAGAGACAATTATGATTACGATACTATATTATAACATTCTTAAGCAAAAAGGGTATTTACTGTCAGTTTAATAAGCACACTTCAAAATACTGATGACATCGCGTATCCTAAAGATGGAGAAAGAAAAACCTTCAGAATGATGCTATAAGACAATAAGGCTGATAACGATGATGATTGATGATGTATCAACTGTTGGCTCACCTGGTCAAGTCAGACTGGTAATCGCCAGGACATGTTCTAGTTACTAAGACTTAAGTTTCGGCTGTAAATACTACCAGATTTAATAACAGATGCCAAGTCTATGAAGTTACTTACATAGACTAATATATAATACTGGAGAGTTACTTAAAGCGACGACAGTTTATGATAAGTATGTCTATGTAAAATAAATATGATGTAGATATACATATAATGAATGAGCTAATTATTGTTGTAACTGCAGTTATGTATTTAAGCTTCATAGTAGATATGGTAAAACAAGTATTGAAGAGAAATCAGAGCTAGAATAATTTGCTATTAGCTCAATAAAAGCACCTCACACATTCCACAGAATCCTCCAACATTATTGTAACAGACACTCATATCTCAGGCATCGCTTAAAGCGTTTCGTTCAAACACCTTCCAATGCTAATACATAACAAGAATCCCGAAATAAAAAGCCGCTTGAAGCGCTGTCGGATCACGATCACGCAAGTTATGACGTCATTACGCGCGCTCAACGCTGCAGCTTTTTCCAGCGCGGCTTTACTCCCAAATTTATTTGACAATTATTAAGGTGTCCGCATTAAAGGAGCATTACCGGCTCTCTGCTGGTGGAAATTCATGTTTTTCTTGGGATGTTTTCACCAGTAACTCAGTATAAAGACCGACACGTGCGAACTATTAGCCTCCCGACGTTCGGATTAGAAAATAATTCACCACTCTGAATGTTATTATGGAGGCAAGTCGGATTTATTTTATTGCTCCGAGAGATATATGTTAGTCTTTCGGCTTTATCCGTACGTTTCTCCGGTTTGTTTATTGAGAAAGCTCTAGATAAACGCGTGTAGCAAATTGTATAGTGGAAGGGGGAGTGAAGGCCTGTTTAGGCGTAAATCTTGTTAACGTACCGTGTTCAGTAATTATTGCTTTATGCGCTTGAGTAACTCGCGTTCCACATATTATTGAATGCTTCTATAAAATATTCGTGATTGCCATAGTAAAATGATATTTATGTTCGTTCTATCGTTTATTTTTTGTAATCATGTTATCTTCGACTTTCCATTTGTTTAACTATTTCAGATTGTTTTTCGTTACAATAGTTACGATTATAATTGTTACAGTCCCTATACATATTTGCTGCTGTGGTAGCCTAGTGGTGTGACCAGAGTGTTGAGATGTCTAAGGTCTCGAATTCGATATCGAGGCACGCACCACTGACTTTTCGGAAGTTATGTGCGTATTCATCACATGCTCAAACGGTGAACGAAAACTTTGTGAGGAAACATGCATGCCTGAGAGCTCTTCTCGCTACCGGTTGAATTCTGCCAACTCGCACTAAACTAGCGTGGTGCCGATGTTGGTGGTAGCGTTGTTGCTAAATAGCCGAATCCTTATCAACTGAGAGGATGCCCGTTTGACGTGATGACTTTATGACTTTGACTATCTCATAGCCCGTAGATAGTCAGAGTCATACTAGCTGCGCTACGATGCGGACGTATTGCTGACGCGTATTATAACTTAGTTTTAATTGAATACGCGGTGGCACAAGCCATCGCTCGTAAGTTTTTATCGCCATGAGTCAACAACTTGTGGCGAATGAACTGCTGGCGTTCCTGCAGCAGAAGCTGGACGTGATGGACGAGGTGTCCGCAGTCCAGATCTGCGCCACGAACTTCAGCGAGGAGGACATTGCCGCTTCCAAGTTGCTTCTGTTCCGGTTGCTCAACAAGAGCGACCAGATGATGACTCGCCGGCGTGACGGGACCAAGAAGAGCATTCAAGACATCATCACGCTGCTAAAGGAGACCGACCCTGACGACGTGCCGACGTTTGTGGCGAAGGACCTACACAAGCTCCCTCCCGTCACTTTTGACCACGTCGACGTAACAAGCCTGCTGAAGGACATTGTTTTTCTAAAGGCAAGTTTAGCGGATATGCAGAAGAAGTTTGATGCATCCCAAAATGCCGTCGCCGATTTGCGCAATGAGCTCACTGAGTTGCGTAAATCGGCAGCGGTAACTGGGTCACCATCGGGTGCATCGAACGTCAACACGCGTCGCGGAGCGGGCTTCGCGTCAGCAGTGTTGCTATCGCCGCCGACACTACAAAATGCAGAGCATGCAGAGTGCGCGCCATGCTCGCCCCTCTGCCCCGCTCCCGTCCCCGCGGGTTCCGCACTCGCCGCCGCAAGACGAACCGACTCGCTGTCTGTGTCTACAGCGTCAGAATCTCGACTTGCTCGAAGAGATTTTGCTAGCGTCGTCGCGAGCACTCTCAGTGCTCCTACAAAGCAGCCCATGCCTGTAAAGGCACCGATGCGGACTGAGGAGGGTTTCGAGACGGTGGTAAAGAAGAAGCGCCGACAACGAACCAACAAGAACCGCTGTGGCGCGGCTCCTGCAGAGCCCAGTGTGACTGTTCGCGCCGCGAAGCCGAACGCTCCGGTGTACATCTCCCGCCTACATTACACCACTAAGGCGGAGGACATCGTGGAGTACGTGCGCCAAAAACTTAAGTACGCGCCGAGAGTGCAGTTGTTGGAGTCGCGCCGGAATGTCAACTTTAAGGCGTTTGTGGTGCGAATACCCACGTGTTTGCTGCACCTCGTCTTGGAAGAGGAGTTTTGGCCGCAAGACGTGGTGTTCCGTCGCTTCCGCGGACAAGTGCCACAAGAACGCACGAATACGTAGTGCAGTGTTTTTACTAACATAGGCCTAAGCTTTTATTACTAACACGATTTGTATTTTTGATATATATATGTTAGTCTGTAAGGTATATATCTATGGGCCACAGTAGCCTGAAAATAAACGTTTTATTATTATTATTATTATTATTATTATTGACGGTTAACTATGAAGTAGATATCTGAAGTTCCTTTAGAAAAAACAACTATATTTTATGAACGAGTAAGTAAAGACACAGAAAACAAAGCAACATAAAACAAAATCAAATTACAGCTATCCCTAGCACTACTATTTTTCACCTAGCTACACTTTCTGCGTTCCACATTGCCCGTGTAATTGCCCAGGTGATCGTAAATAATACCGCTGCCGGCCCCCACGGTAGGATACCGTGAGGATATATTGCGGATGCACCGACTGCATTACTTTGTGGCAGGCTCTGTTTTATTTCTGTTAATGGGTGCTATATTTCGTGGAGGTCATTTTGGGGTTTTGTTGGACTGTTTGTAGGTTTTATGAGCAAGAGGTGTGAGTAACGGGGGATGGACTAGGGGTGCTTATTTTTGAAGACCTGATAAGAGCAACGATTTATGTACATTCCGTGGTAATGGTGTTTGCATCCCCGGTAGAGGCAAATTTGTGTGATCAGCAGAAGATTTGCATCTGAGTCTATGTATGTTGTGTCTAATTTGTTTGTTATATGCACAAGAACAATAATTGTAAAACATAATATTATCCATCTAGTATCTGTAAAACAAGCATTGTTGTTTGGTTTGTAAACTAGATGGCGCTGTCTAATAATTTCAGAACATTTAATTATTGCTCTTTTATTTAATAAACAATGTAGTATTATTATTTATTATTGTAATTGTGTGATAGTGGAAGACTGTAGTGATTGGAGTGGTTTTGTACACATTCAGTAGGACGGCTACACAAATTTGTAATGTAATTCAAACGTTTACACATTTAGTTAGCTATTAAAGGATAAAAATATAAAAATCGATGAAAACTTTTAGCATCCTATAATAATACTCCTCGGTTACAATCCTAGCAATCCTTTTGTTTCATTTACATTTATTAACTGTATTATCCAAACTCATTAGTTTAGGGTTGCTACTTTCCATATAACTTTGTCACAGCTATGATATAATTATATAAGATGATTTTCTGATTTGATTTATAGAACTCTTACAAAAACTTCACCAAGCATTTCTCAATCAACGTTTTAAACATACGAAATCACAGTGCCGTGTGTTTCAACAAATAAGCGCTTGAAGCGATTTATTCGTGCGATAAGAGCGCTAAGTGCTGCACGGTGCAAATATTTCGCGTCTAAGTCTTCCTTGCGTTAGTTAGCGCTTACTTACACTCGCTTACACCGGAGTTTCGCGTGATGTATGTTAGCAGGTGGCACAAAAGATGAAGAGGAAGCGAGAAAAACATTATTAGTAGGTAAGTTATTCTAATAATAATAGAAATACTCTGACAGCAACATTTTTTTCTAGGAAACCACGTTGTTCTATAGTTATAAGCGGAGTAAAAAATTTAGCATCTGAACAATATATCTCAAGCATACTAGTTTCTTTACAATGTTTTCTTTCACTGCTTATAATTAATTAAATCGAGTATGGATTAAATAGAATTAATTCCCAAGGCATACATCACTGACTTTTCAAAGTTACATGCCTATTTATCACTTACACAACTGGTTGAAAGGGAAAAATCCTGAGGAAACCCTGCATGTCTGATAGATTTTCTCGATGGGGCGTGAGAAGATTTTCAACCCCCACTAGTGCGGTAGGATAATCCTTCAAAATGAGAAGAGACCCGTGCTAATAGCATTACCAATCCCATTACTGCAACTTACAGTAATGGGATTGATGATGCTATTTCTGCAATAAGCGTTTATGTCGTAAAGACAATGTTAAAGAAATTTATTTAAGCGATAAGACCCCCAATTGTACTTACACAGGTACACTGTACCTTTGACGTGTAAATCCATGCTTTAATAGCGCTTTTGATTATTTTGAGGCAGTTACATATCCCCATATTAATATGTTTTTATTTTATAGTATGTAGAAGGAAATATATTTTCATATATAAGGTTTGTTGTGGCATACCAAGGACCAAAGAAGTTTTACAATCCCCTTTAAAATAGGTATTTCATAATACAGTTTTGGATTCACACGTCATGCCTATATCTTTGTCCTCTATCTGTCTATCTTTAAAATAACGCTATCTTTTCTCCCTTGCACCGCAATGGCGCACCTCTGTCAGTCTTAACTGGGTTGCTTACGATTTACGTACAATGTTACTCGAGTATCGTAGGCACTTATTAACATCTATTTTAGTTAAACGCGATCCTCACTCACCTACCTTTGAGTTAATAGCCAAGTAATGATAGAGTTAAATTTAAATTGATAGGGAGTTTTGATGCTGACGTGGGAATTAAATTGATGGTCGGTTCGCTTTAAGTGCAGTAATAAACGAGACATAACTAACTTCTTGCCTATTATAGAAGCGAAGTTTCGTAATACAATTCTTAGTTTCAGCTTAAAATCGATTCGAAATAGTTCTTAGATACTAAAATAATGTTAACAAGTCTCGTAAAAATGTCTCCTAAAGATCTATTTACATATTCGTAGGTGTATCTTCCATAGCCTCCATCATTACATCAGCAGTGGTTTGATGTACGATAATAAAATTCATATTCTATCGAAAAAACCATGAGGAATGCAAGTTTTCTCACCGTGTATTTCCTCAGAATTTCAGTAAGTGATAAGTGTGAACGTAAATGTATGTTGCGATTATTTCAAACAATCATAGGTAAATCTTGATTTCTTTCCCGGTAAAAAATGGATATTATTATATATTTCAAAAAACAAGGTTTTGAATATTTACGTTTTATAAAAAAACTTTAATGAAGCAATCTGCTTATACCCAAACCTGAATATAAAACGAATAATCGAGAATGCCACTAAAGCTTATTACCAGGTAAAAACAAAAATACTAACTTAAGTAGGTACTAATAAAAAAAAGGACGGACGGACAGACGTACCTTGCGGCGATGGCAGTATATAATTTAATATGAAAACCACAGAGGCTATTACAAAGGGAACTTTGTGATTATAATAAGGTTATTATTACGGGAAATTGCTTTGTCGGTGTGTGTTCACGATAATCATGGATATGCATCAATTTCTGTCGACTTTGCTGGTATGAATTACTAATATATTTTAACAGAATATTAGGCCTGGTTACCCAATGGTCGATGTGGAAGCAGATAGTTTAAAGAACTATAACATAAAAGTATTGAACGAGGAAAAATGAGCTACACATTTTAAATATTTTTTCTGGTCGTTTCTCGTTCTGTTCAAAAATAATATTGAATAAAAAAAATCCTCAGCATCATCGCCTACCGTATGATTAGATTGAAGCAATTATGTTTTTTATCGTCCACATAACAATTTAAAAGCTTTTTCAAATAACCATACACTGTCACCATCACATACCGTTATCCAATTACATAGACACAATAATCGATCCACGAACAAAGCGACCCATCGATTTCTTTTATCTGTCAATCAAAATCGATTGTTACGACCGATCGAAGCGAGCACAACTTTATATTTACCGACAAGGTTTTATTTAATGAGCTTTATGCTATCAGGAATAAGGCTGGCAGCAGTGTTTGCTGATTACAAATTGCAGTACGGTTTTTCAGTAGTGACGTGATGTAGATTGATTGGCGGCAGATCGAGATAACTCAAGCTTTGGATATGCGGCTACCGGCCAGATATCGAGGAGAAATAAAAGAGAAACATTTGTAGACAATGGTGGTATTCATTCTGGGTACGACAATCATACGGAGTAATAAATGTTCAGGAGTTATGGCTGTTGGTCAACTTGCGTGAAATGTGAAATGTCATGTGGGACAACAATGGTTTCGCTCGTCACAATACATTTTTCAGCTGCTTTTTGTACATTAAATTTTACTATTGTTTTGTCTTACAGAAGGGTGAATACATTGTCAGAATAAATCAATTGAATCGAGTCATTTTTTTTGGAGAATGGAAAGTCTCAAATAAAAAGTTATTCTGAAAGAAGACAACTTTCTCAAGAACGAAAAAGACATTCTACCATTTTTAATGGGCCCTATGGTCAGGCCCTGAGGCATAACGTATGTTTCTGGGAGTTTTTCTCCTTAACTACGCTTATTTTATCAATCACGCTTTTCTTTACCAATAATGCCGTTGTCTTTACGTATGCTCTTACAATCATAGTCATGGTCTATATAAATAAAAATGAATGTTAGTCCCGTATGCGTTCCTAAAACATTGTGATAAAACTTTGAAATATTCTGTGTACGACTGCTATTATAGTTCTTGGTACAAAATAAATAGAGTAGATTGAGTTGGTACGCCGTACGAAACTGGGTCGGATAGAGCAGTTCCTTACAAGCATTCAAGAATTTATCACAGATTCATTCATCAGTTACGTCACTATTATTTTCTGAAGCCTCTTTGGTCTAGTGGTCGTAAAAGACCACTGCTGGGCAAGAGTTTTAGGGTTCGATACAGGTCGAGCAAAGTGTTATTAGGCTATTTTATAAAATTCTTAGCTCGGAATTTGGATCTCTGCTCGGTTGATTAGCAGCAGTAGGCTCGCAATATACCGGCAAAATGTGGGTGAACATTAGTACACCTCTGCCTAACCCTTTGGGGATAGACGTGACTTTGTTTCCAGTCCCAATTATTTAAAAAAAATGCAGTACTACCACTTCAACTTAATAAAACATCAAATTGCTTAAATATCGAACCTAAATCAATTACACACTATAAGAGTAAAAAAAAGCAAGACAGAAGCTGTAACGGCGATAAAATACATTCATATATAACATTCATTACGATAGCATTAAAATGATGGCGGGTGATTCGTTAAATTTTATCCGGTAGCAGATTGTATTGCATATACCGACAGCAAGAAAATCAAAGATTGATTATTGAGAAATTGAAAATGCTTCAGGTATATTTAAATTTATATGGAGTAATCTATAAAGATGTGTTTTGTAAATAATAAATTGTACAATTATTTTTACGGATTTTAACGCGGTATAATTTCAATGTAGGTATTCGCCCGTGTTACAAATTATTTTTTAATTAGGAAAATAAAAGAATGGAATTTTAAATGAAAAACACATTGCATAACCAAGTTCCAATTCCAAGTTCAATCAAATAAACCAGATTAAACCAGTTATTCCTTTGCATGCCACTAGCGCAATTCAATAACTATTTTTTTTTAAAGTCAACCTAAGTACTGATAAAATATGATTGCTTATGTCTTTACAAGTCATGTTGGTATCTTTTAAGCTACAACCACGCGTTAATTACACTATAATTACTTTAATACTGTAGTGTAAAAGGGATTAGAACTTGCCACATTTGGTTAGGTGATTATAACTCAACGTCTAAGGTGTCATTAAAAAAAGTGTAATTAGAGTCGGCATTTAACTTTCTTACATTAGAATTGGTTAATTGAATACTAGGAGCCAAACACTAATTGCTTGATGATTATAGGTTCCATAAAAATGATAATGATTTTTCCTGTTTAGGAAAGTATAGTTATAATTTTACCATTTGACAGACAACGTCCGTTTTGCTTGAAGGAGTGTTAGATTAACAGTCAAGATAGTATTATTTATAGGGAAAAAATTATATATTTAATACAATCCAATATTTCACATGACACCCAAATATTTAAGAAACATTATAAACTACGTAACGAAACCATAACTTACTACTTAATTCGTAATTTAACGTATTTCTGCTGACCGTACCACCTATTATATCAGCCGATCGACGTCGACCGCAACCGGTCGCCGACTGTCTAAATGATATACTTTTGACAGCACAGATACAGTCTTGATAACATTGACAGCGGCAATCCGCTCACAATGCGAGCTGATAAAAACTAATGTATTGTCGCTAATGAAAGTAGCCTGCTAGATGAAGTTAGATGGAGATAGTGGAGGGTTTGTATCGAATGCAGTAGCTTGGCGGCTTGTTGGAAAGGATTGTGAAGAATATTTGAAATTTGTATGTATGATTCGGTTTACATCCTGCAATAGACAAAGGGGTACTTATGATAATGGAAAGCTTGTGATAACCTTGTAATGGACTGTAAAATCAAAACCTTGAGGCACGTACTACTTTTTGAAGTTTAGTGCGTATTTATTACATGCTCAAACATTGTAAGTACATTATAAGCAAACGTACATGCCTGTCAGATTTTCTAAATAGTGTGAGAAGTCTGTCAAATCATCACTAGGTGGTGGAAGATAATAGTCTATTCCCTTACAAATCTTAAGAGACCTATACCGATCGGTAAAATTTTTGAAAAACTTTTATTGAAGCAATTACTAAGGTATTTTAATGTAAATAGCCTCCTACACTCTGAACAATATGGTTTCACACAGGGTCGTTCAACAACAGACGCAGGAGTTGCATTACTGAAACACATCTTTGACGCTTGGGAAAATTCGCAGAACGCTATTGGTGTATTCTGTGATCTTTCGAAGGCTTTTGATTGTGTCCACCATAAAACACTTATTTGTAAACTTGCACATTACGGGATTCGAAGTAAGGCACTTAATATCTTAACTTCTTATTTAAGTGGTAGGATACAGTACGTAAATATCAACAATACAAAATCATCTGGATTGTCTGTGCAGTTGGGTGTACCACAAGGCTCAATTTTAGGCCCTTTCCTTTTTTTAATTTATATAAATGATTTGCCACATTATCTGAGATCCATTTGTGATGTAGTACTGTTTGCTGATGATACCTCGCTTATTTTTAAAGTAGATAGAAATAGAGATCATTTTGACGACGTAAATAGTGCACTTGTTCAGGTAATGCATTGGTTTACAGTTAATAATTTAGTACTAAATGCTAGAAAAACAAAATGTGTAAAGTTTAGTTTGCCTAACGTGAAAAATCTAGGACCCAACTTAATTGTCAATAACGAAGTACTTGAGACCGTCAATTCTACAGTATTCTTAGGTATTACACTAGATGCCAAGCTTCAATGGGGCCCACATGTGTCATGCCTCGCGGGGAAACTTAGCTCCGCTGCTTATGCGGTCAGAAAGGTTAGGCAATTCACTGACGTAGACACTGCTCGACTTGTTTATTTTAGTTACTTTCATAGCATTATGTCCTATGGAATTCTATTGTGGGGTAGAGCTGCTGATATAGAAAGTATTTTTATTTTACAAAAGCGAGCTATTCGTTCCATATATCAGCTAGGGGCTCGAGTTTCTCTTAGGGAACGTTTTAAAGACATTGGTATTTTGACTGTTGCATCGCAGTATATTTATGCCAACATAATACATATAAGGCAAAATATACATTCCTATTGTAAAAACAGTGACGTTCATAGTATTAATACACGGAATAAACATAAATTGTGTGCCCCCAGTCACCGTTTACATAAGGTACATAATTCGTTTGAGGGGGTTGGTATACGTATTTATAACGGAATACCTACTGATATCTTGGATCTACCGACTGACGTATTCAAAAGTAAAGTAAAAAATTGCCTTATTAAGAAGGCTTATTATAATTTGAGTGACTATTTTAGTGATAACAGTAGATGGTCGCCGGATTAGTCCAAGATAGCAGTCTACTTTGTAAAATGTAATTGTTGAGATGTGTAAGTGTGAGCGGGCACATACAGAGAAATGGAGGCCAAGAGTGTGTTAACATTATCATCGGTTGTTCTGTATTTCTATATCAGTAGTTTTTATATCTCGGCTTGGTAAAATGGATTGGTATATGCTAGCTCACATAACCATAGGTAATGATTGCACTCTATATTGTATACTGATTATAGTATTGTATAGAATCACTTATTAAATAAACAGACAGAAATGTGTGCTGGGGAGTTTGTTGCGCCGCTTCTTCTTCCCAGCAAAAACACTAGGAAGCGGTGAAGGGCGGGCGTTTTTGGGGGCTGTCTTTATTGTCGACGTTCAAAAAGAGCCATTTAAATTTGGCCTACTTTGAATAAATGATATTTTGACTTTGACTTTGACTTTGACTTTGGTGGAACATAAATGGAATGATTACTGATGAAAATGTTTCTAGCAATCACCGACCAGTATCAAGCCCGACCTAAAGTCAGCTTCATAGATCTTTAAACCTCACAACAAAGTTCCTGTGACAAACCCGTATCCTCCTAGGAGCTTATCACCAACAACCACCTCCAAGTACAAGAACTATAAGAATTGCTATACAGATTAAGAATTAACGCTTACCTCTACAACACGATTTTCGGGACAGAAAAATTGGGTTTACTTCAGCTTCAGCTCAGACATAATTGTCACCCTTGCAGTCTCTATGACAACGACGTAGTCTTAAGTGACACAACACAGGAAATTTTTGCGATCAATCATTTTGAACGATTACAAGCTTTATACAGCTAATTTAACCTCCGTATACCGACAATCATTAACAACTTAACATATCATTTATGCTGTCAAATTAAAACACAGCTGTGTCCTACATTTTAAATACAAAACCATTATAAATTGAAATACAAAAATGTATAGCTTCAATCTTATTACACCGTGATAAAGACTAGTTTATTAAAGATACATGTTTGTAATTAACAGTACATACGTGTATGGAACTAATATTTTGAATTAATCACTCTTGTAATATATCAAATTAATGCAGGAAGCACTCAATAACGTTGACAACTTCAAGTAAACTGCATAATAATTTGTTTTCAATACTTATCTAAGGGAAATCTGATATTGAATTATATGGAGATAATTAAGATTAAGTATCTCAAGTTTTTATGGTAATTAAAGAAACCAAAAAGGAAATACTATGGACGCTTGCTGCATAATAATAATCTTGAGAAAAAAATAAGAATAAATAAAATCAGCTGTTTGTCTATATTTTCTGAGAAGTAGGTACAATTTGGAGGTTTTCAAGTCACACATGATCAGGTAAGCGCGCCATATTTTACACCACACTGTCACGTGCCACCAGGCGAGATTGTAGTCAAACGCTAACCTATATCAGACTTAAAAAAAACCAGAAAACCACATGATTTGTCAAAATTTGGTTGAACTGGGTGGAGAGAAAAGCCATTAAGGAGATATAGACGGATTTGAAGGAAATCCATTGAACTAAGAAAGGTAACTTTGTGAAATAAAAAAATCCAATGATGAATATAATGAACTGATTTGAAAGGCAAACAATTCATTATTGGTTCAATTGGACTGGCTAAATGTCCTGCTCTACAAGATTGTTTTTATTATTGGCCCCATGTGTAAGTGGCATAATCAAACAGCCATCGGGTAGACTGTCCTGCTGCAATGACCATTTTATATCCATCTTTATCCGTAAGGTTTTAAATTGAATAAGAAATAAATCTTGTCACGATGTTTTTTATGGGATACGGTGAAGGCGTCTCCGTGTCGCTCGTCAATCCTTCCATGGTTTATCTTTGTTCCGTCAAGAGTCACGAAAAACGTCACCATGACTAAAATGGTGTATTATGCATTTATGGAATTCTGGATACTGTATCCTGATCTGGAATAGGGTTGGAAACTTAGAAGCTGGACAAACAGCATTATAAGTACATATATACCATCACGCTTCTCGTCACTGAAAGGTTAGCCAGAGGTGTACTCATGTACACCCACATTTCACAGGTATATTTTTAGGTTTCATGTAATAGGAGGCGAATCTTTGCCATCAACCGGGTTAGAATCAAAACATCGAGCTGCTAATAAGAATTTCGTAGAAATACCCATTAACAATCATTATACCTAGGTATTACCATAATAGGTATCTTGTTAAGAAAATGTTTCTCTTTCGGATCCTTTACAGCATCCATGGTAAGAAGGGAACAATGAGGTGTTAGTTGCCTTGGTGTTAGAAGTACTAACAACTACCCTACTTCCTTATTCATTATTGACAATCCAATTTCCACAGAACTAGCTCACTGAGTATTCATGTCAGAAATCGCTTTAGTATAAATTAAGGTATCATTAATGGATGAATTTTATTCACACGCAGAAAAAGCCACAAATGGAAGTTAGTTAAGCATATTTCTAAACCTATTATACATACTTTATTGACACTATGGAGGGAAGGAGGTGGTAATCCCTCCACTGGAAAAGGAGGATCCTCCGACCAGGCGAGAAGTTGTGCCTGGTGGGCAACTGCCCAACGGTTGATGTTGGGTGGTTGTATATATGCATTCTCGCGTGCAAATGTCACTTGCGCGATGTAGAATTACTTGCGTCATCGCGCTGAGTTCGTAGTTCTTATGTGGCGAGATAGATGTCGCTACATCACTCCCCTCCGAGACCGGAGGTCGATATGCTTCTGATGAAGAGTCAGCGGTTGTTGCGTGTTGCCAGTGCCAGGTGATGTTCCAGTGAGTCGGAACAGGTTGCCGCGTAGTCCGCAGTGAGTCGGGACTGTGTTGCGGTGAGTCCACGGTGAGTCGGGACTGTGATGCTGCGAATGCCTCAGTGGGTCGAGGTGGTGCAGTGATGCGTAGTGGCTGGCTGCTGCGTCGACCAGGAGAGAGTCTCTGCTAGATGACCGGCCGAAGTGCAGTGTGCTGTGCCAAGTTGCTGATGCTGGCTGAAGGTCCTGACCAGGCATGTGCGTCCGCTACAGGCGTGTGGTCAGGGTTTGAAGCCGGAGGGTTGCTGGCTGGCAGGATGATGCGCTGAAGAGTGCTGTGAGGAGTGATGAAGGCGAAGCTGCTGGTCATCGAAGGTTGCGTTGATGATCACGTCGGGGTCACCAGTATGGAGGGAAGGAGGTGGTAATCCCTCCACTGGAAAAGGAGGATCCTCCGACCAGGCGAGAAGTTGTGCCTGGTGGGCAACTGCCCAACGGTTGATGTTGGGTGGTTGTATATATGCATTCTCGCGTGCAAATGTCACTTGCGCGATGTAGAATTACTTGCGTCATCGCGCTGAGTTCGTAGTTCTTATGTGGCGAGATAGATGTCGCTACAACACTAAATACGTTCAAATAGTATTAAATGGTTGTAATATCGTGACACAACGAAATACCAAAATTAATTACTTGTGTAATATAGGAAGTAACACTCTAAATAGTTAATACTTTTTGCTGTTAATATGTGATGGAAAAATATGGATATGACTACAAAAGTTAGTGTGCTGAATAACTTACTCAACTTTGAATCTTAGTGTTTTATAAATAAAACTAAGCAGATCCGACTACTATTTAATAAACGTTAGGTTGTAGTAACAAAAACATGATGACTATCATTCATTAAAATAAAATTTATACAGGAACAAACTACACAATAGTGTACAATAGGTACAATACAATACAATGTTTTACTAAAATTGGTTCATCAGTTCAGAAGTTCATCGTAGAACATTAATTTATTGAGCAACATTTTTTTATATATTAAAGATAGTAATTTTCTTCATCCTGAAGAATTTTGAAGATTAATATAGTACTTCAGTCACAGTTTTCGCGTAATAGTTAGAAATTAGTCAATATAGCCATTAATTCAGCCAGAAATTATGGAACAAGTGCTCAAAGTCCTTTTGCGCACCAACTAAGAAACATGTGAAAGAAGTTCTTGCAGGGTCAGGTGTTAAACGTTCATACGCTACGGTAACCGGTACGTAAAATACGGTATCAACCATTTGCCACTCTCATGGTATAAAAAAAACGAACAATTGAAAGAACATCATTACATTTTAAACGAATATTTTCATTTTGATCTAATTGATAGATAAAAAATTAAGGGTCCGTAATAACATGCTTTGTGATCGGAACTAATTACTCTAATTACATAAAAAGAGGTACCTAAAAAGAAAAATGGGCCCTTCAGTTGCGAAAACCACGCCATAGACGGTAGTCGTGAGAAAGGTGAAAATCGAAGCGAAACTAATATGGAGTAAGTGTTTTTAGAATGCTAAAAAGGCGTATAATATTATGTAGTGTCTTAGATGAATCATGAATTTTTTAAAGGTTTTTAATTATACAGCAGAAAAAAAAACATATTTAAGATATTTTGCGTGAGATTTTCATAACAAAGTTTGCCAACCTAACTCTAGCCTAGGTGAAAACCTATGTCTAATACTGTGATTGACATCCTCATCACCATCAATTTATTTAATACATTGGTGATAATGATAGCTCATGTCCTATGTCTTGGTATTGTTAACAGATTACTCACCTAGTAGGTTGTACCAACTACTGGACCAGTAGTATACCGTTGATGGTCACATGTAATACCAACCAACTCAGTCTATCGCAGTCCACTGCTGGAAAAAGGCCTCTCTCTAACTGCACCCTAGCCTAGTCCTCCGCACGTACAATATGGGGCAACAATGTTAACCCACCAACAAAGGGTAGGTTTTCTTGAAAAAAAAATCTATTACATTTAACGCATGCTGGCAATCCAATTCAACAACTAGAAGAAAAGAAGAAGAAAGAAAGAAAAACAGTTAATTCGCGTGAACGTGACGCACATATGCACACAAAAAACAAGCAGACAAAAAAAAAACAATAAATAATTTATAAAACTCGCGTTCAGCAGTTGCGCTTGTGGCTTCTAGACCAATGAAGCATCCTCTTTTAATGGATCTTTTATCAAATTCGCAAATCATTCGGATTCCAGGAATAAAAATGGTCTTATTTCCAACACCAAAGATGGGGACATCAGTCATAAAGCAAGAACAAAACGCCAGAAGTTATTAGCGCGAGAACTACTGTTTGATTACGCCAATAACACTACGCTTCATGGTCTGCCGTATGTTACTAGACCTGGACTCACTCTAATGGAGAAGTAAGCTTTTGATTACTTAATGAAGCTTTTAATTAAGATTGCAGTTAAGCTTTCAGAAAGATGGAACAAAATATATATATAATTTGAATTTAAATGTTAAAAGACCTTCCTTATGGAAATTGCATAATATGTTAACCTCCACTATGGTTTAATAAATGCGTGCGTAAAAGAAAATTAGCAATTGATAACCTTAATATTATAAATATAAACTTTTCACCATACCATCAGCTAGAAATCATTCCCAAGATTTTTACTAAAAAATAATATTAAATCAGACTCTTTTATTCACAGAATATTTTGGCTGATAACGTTTCTTCTCAGCATTTCATTGTGCTTGTACTACATAAGCCAAGTGTGGTTTAAATGGCAAATCATTGTTAGCATCAGCGAGTCGCAGGTACCAGTTAGTACGGTAAGTAGATAAAATAAAGTCCCGATCCTTTGAAACAACTACAAAAAAAAATTGAATTCCAGAGGATTCTGTTTCATCTTATTTTTATATGTAACTATATTTTGGTATAAGTACAGTATTGACGATTACGCAAAAGAAACAAAACTACTTTGAATTTGCACATTTATTACCTGAATAATTATGTCATTGCAATTTTATATTTAGATGTTTTGTAAGTATTTCATAGTTGTGAGTTTATTATTTTTATACTTAACTTTCTTATAAGGTTCACTGTATTTTCTAACAATGATCTGATAGTAAGATGTGGTAACATTATCATATCAAGGTTTATATATATCAATGGAGGTTGATATGTACTTTTTTTGGTAATACATATGTATGTATTACCAAAAAAAGTATATTATCATTAGATATATCCATGACTCGGATACAAATGCTCATCACACAAATATTTGTCCCTACCGGGGTTCAAACCGAGGACTCGTAGCACAGAAGGCAGCGTTAATATCGCATCGGTTTATTGAAAAGTAGACTTTTAACTGACAGTTCATGGTTGGAAATTGACTAGCAATATCAGAACTGTAGCACGTTCTAGGCATTGCAAACGTCCATGGCATGTCACCATTCATTCTGTTCTTTGTTTTCTAACTCTCTTTTAATTTTCAGGTTCCATTTCCTTCAGTAACCATCTGTCCGCAGTCCAAATGCCTTGTGCACAAATATGACTATTCTAATGAATCTTTTATCAGTGAAGAATTTTTGAATAACCGTATTTACAATTTTTTATTTACTAAGAAATTTCATCCAATTAACACTACGTAAGTAAAACGACTAAATAAATGTCGAACAATGATATTATTGAGGTTTCTATTTAAGAATGTATTGGGAAATCATTGTTAATAGCGATGCCAAAAATCGTCATCAACCCAATATATTTATGGTCTCACTTTGGGCACAGGTCTCCTCGAAAGTTTTCTTATCAGGTTACTTCTAAAAGTTAATCGTGCATGCTTTGAGATTTGACTCAAGACCTTTGACTTCTCAATTAGGCTACCACAGCTCTCACCACCATTAATAATATTCATTTCTTTACCTAATGTGCCTTATTTCCAGAATGCGGCAACGAATTGAAAAACTAGCGGCCTTAAAGCAAATTTGCAGCCAATTTGGAGACATGCTTGATTTTACTCAAATCTATCCATACAATTATTCTGATTATAACGTCTTTAAAAATATATTGCATGTAAGTTTTTAAGCTATATTATTGAAATAAAGAAACTTTGTACGGAGTCCGCATATAAGTTTCGGATCCTTAACAGCATCCATGGTGACGGGCAAACTGAAGTGTTTAGTGGTTTGTTAATTAATACGTCGTGATAAAAAAATATTAATATAATAGTACATACCGTGAAAAGTAGTCTTATTTCATTCCTACTGCTATCATATTCTATGTCCAGATGAGAGCCAATGCTTGCCTATCTGGACACGATAACGTATAAGTTGGTGGATAAGGCCAATGCCTTATCCACCAACTTATACGTTATCGTGTTTACAATTTTCTTGAGTCAAATGCCATTGATATTGATATTTATTGAGATGTTTAATTCAATTTTTAGGCAGCTCCTGATTACGATGATGTTTTCGAATCATGCAAGATTCGGGGCGAAGATAAATATTGTAAATCATTGTTCAACAAAGTAGTCACTGCTGAAGGAATCTGCTACAATATGAATTCACTTGCTGCAGAAGAGATTTTTCGTCCAAACCAGTAATGTAGTATTTTGCTCACAATCTTTTTTCTACTATGTTGGGGTCTGTCTCTGGAGGAGTTCATGGATAAGATACCCTAACCTAACCATCTTGATTAATTTACGAAGTCTACTACGATTAGTGAGGTGGAAAATCATAATGCTGACAAATTGCAATGACGCACGATATACGACGCTTTTAAAATTGCCGCCAGTTTGTACAAACAAATGACATAATAAATTCGTAACACATCTTCAGATGTTCAAGAGGTTATTTTTTAGAAATGTTGATTAAAAAAATCGTAGCTGCTTTTCTTACAGGCCTATTCTATAACCTTTTAGCAGGGCCCCCATTTTATAATTATAATGATGTTTTTTATAGATCACAAACAAAGTACCAATATTTGTATGCCAACAAAGCCAGCAAAGGATGGTCAATAGAACACGGATACATTGACAGTGTTTCAGCTTCTAATAATTTTACTCCGACTTCATCATATTACCCATTACCTGGTACAGTGAGTTCTAATTCTCATATACTTTATTAAATAACTATGTAATAAAATGAGTTTAACGTTTTGATAACAGTTTGATAGTCGATGAAAATAAAATATCCTTGGAATAACGATGATGGCCAGCAACTTTTAACTATACAGGGTTAGTTGGAAAACACAAACAACCTCGCAGGACTAGATAGCTAACATCGTAAGCAACAACTTTTGTTCTACGAGTTCTGCCATAACTCAATACATGAAAAAAAAATGATATTTCAAGTTTCTGTTGTATGACACACGAATATTATAAGTCTGTAGTTTCATTCATAAAGAAGGACGACGTGACTCTCGCGCTATTTATAAAGGCTTCAACACACTACTGCTTAAAAATGTTTACAAGTATTAGTAAACAGTTGTTAAGAAACATACGATCATAATATTAGAAAAAGATTTCTTGTTAGATAATGTTAGTGAACATTTCTGAGCAAAATTGTTAGTTAACAAATTGCAAAATAAAACATTTGTTATCATTTGTTTGTAAATTTATACCCAGGCCACGGCAGGGGCAATCCAAACTGCAGGCAAACTGATTTTTCAAATGTTATAAACCTTTGTTAACAATTTCCTCCGGTGTAGGAGCACTTAAAACAGTTAACAATTCTTAATAGAATGTAGCAATGCCTAACATTTTTTAGTAAGTGTATTAGTGTAGCAGCACCTTAATAATACACAATATTCGCCAGTTAACTACCTATACCTATGTCAAATACTCGCCGCCTTTGTAGAAGCGGGACGCCTGTTGTGTCGATGTTTATACATATTATAAAATAGTAAAGAATGCAATATTATTACAAGATAAATATTAAATAATAAAAAAAAAATGGATATTTGTACTGAGACTAATTAATATTATATTTTTTTTTAAAAATAGATAATACAGCGACAGCGAGTCACTGTCGCTATCGTCACCTACGCTAATGACAAGGCTTTCTAAACCTAATTAACGATTATACAATTACCCTTGTAGTGTTATTTATTAAATTATTAATTTACGCACATTTCAATAAATAAACTAGGTACCACGCCAGCGCTCTCTGAGGGATCGATAAGTGAGGCACCGCACGCGGCTGTCCCGCGGCTGCCCCTCTCTGATTTTAGCTCGTACGACCACGAATGGGTTTGTGGGCAGGCAGTGAGTACATACCTACACTGAGTCCACAATCGCTTCATACTTTACCTGGCTCCATTTAACTATTAAAAGCAAATAAATCATGCGTAGGTATGTAGATTAGGTATCTTAACTTTCAAAGTATGTGAAAATGATTTACGTAATCGTTTGTTAACGCTTTCCACAGTTTAGTTAAACTACTTATTTAATATCAGCTGGGCGCTTACCTACCTACCTAACTGTCATGTGTATTACGTTAAAACGAACCATTGAAAGACAAGCAAATATCTACTTACGTCTCTGAAACAACTGGTAGCCTAAAAAACGAGACTTCACTGTTTAATGTTGAATTTAAAGATCCGTCACTGAACACGTATTTTTTGTTGCTTCATTTTTGCACAAAATAGTTCTAACTTCAAATACGCAGTTGCACTGATGTGAGATATCGTGTCCCTTAGCGGTGTCGCGCACTTTTTATGTAGATAGGCTTCTGTAACTATCTGTTTTTTTTAATAACACTCAAGGTATAACCCAACAACACATCGATCGAAATGGCGACGGAAGGAAACATACAACGTGACGCGCGCGCATCTTGGCCGACGGCTGGCGGCTAACTAGGTCAATCGGACAATCGGTCAAGTTCAAAGCTAGCACTCGCAATGCGCCCCCCTTTCTCCGCGTCCCGCGGGGTTTTTACTATGTGCATAGAGTTAGGAAGCGCGTAAAGATATCATGAAATAAATATTTGGTTTTGTATGAAATAAAAAAAAATGAAATCAATGAAATTATTGAAAGTCGTAGAACAAAAGTTGTTGCTTATGATGTTAGCTATCTAGTCCTGCGAGGTTGTTTGTATTTTCCAACTAACCCTGTATATAATCTCAGAGAGGTATGTGATATACCACGTGTCGTTTATTGAATGAGTGGCTTACTGAATTTTTATTTTTTTTAATTAATTAATTAACCAATTTCATTTATTAAATGAAATGATATTTATTTCTGAAAATAGATTTTAAATATATTTTTAAATAAAATGTTGTAGTAGATTGATTTCTAAATGACCTCTGAGATAAGACCCATAGTAAATTTTATAAATCATAGACTCTTTATAATTTAGTTTTGTAAACAAAATATGCATGTGTTACGCGAGTTTTGAAATACAAAATATCAAATAATTTGAAAATGTCTTATAAGATATGGCAAAATTGTTTATGTACCTTGACTGAGAATTGAACCCTGAGGTTCTCCCATTGTAACTACAAACCAAAAATCTCTATGCGTTGGTGGACCCTAACTCCACTCCACGCCAACGCCACAGTCATGAAATTCATGTCTGAATGTCAACGTGACATTTTTTTATGATAAACACAATCAAATGCCTTCGGTAAATCATAGAAGATGGCCAAAGTATGTTACAATTTCTTAATTCCATTAAAATGTTTGTGCTATGTAAGGAATTAAGTTTGAGAAAGTATTCGTTTTGAATTTTGTTTTCAGGAAAATGGAGATTCGCCTGATGTGGAGATCATATTTCATGAATATGAAGAATTTAGTGACAGCACCTGTAACCAATTGAACTCTGGCCACAAAGTAAGAATTTATATTATATAGGTCTAAATTGAGCATAATTGATCATAATACTGCAATGGATTAATGTATGCGAAATTTGCAACTGAAATGATGCATTTTTATTTATTTGAGACGTTTTGCAAAAAACATAAAGAAAAAGCTAGGAAGGAGAAAAATGTAATGTGTGGCAAAAAATGGATCGGTGTTAAATACTGTTTCAACAACTTTTTCAATTGCTATGGATATTATAGTACGCTGCAAAACATTACCGGCTAACTTTAACTCTGAGCGGCGTACTAAAAAGTAGACTTTCCTTGACTAGGATAATCTAGCGTAAGACCTTACGCTCAGAACCCAAGTTTGGGACGTAGTTTTATTTCAATGATTAATATTCGCGTAAGTCTAATAATCAGTATTAAATCAACTATCATTACAGGTATACCTCCACCACCCTACAGATCTACCTCAGTCTTCGATGTACTACTATGCTGTATTAAATGGACACGTCTCATCGATGGCACTCGGCCTCAGTATCATAACCACCTCAGAACGGTTGAGAGCATACGATTCACAAGAGTAAATATGATAGTATTTGAATGATGATATAGATTATGATACGATATCATTAAACTCATCAATTACCCCTCTTATATGACATATTTTTCAGAAAACAGTTTCTTTTTATAATCAAGTATCATATATAAACCTGCAAAATAAATAGTTCTATATTTACATTTTTAGTATAAAAGTTCAACTCAATTACAGTGTCATATACTTAATTTTATTTCCATGTTACAGACGTCAATGTTACTTTCCTGGGGAAAAATACTTAAAGTATTTCATGCAGTACACAGAAAAAAATTGTAGGCTCGAATGCATGTCTAACATTACATATAACACTTGCGGTTGTGTGAAATTCTATATGCCTCGTAAGTATGGAAAGTAATTGTCTAGTTAAATCTTTCTTCATATAGTTTTAGCATATATACAGTTATAGAGGGTTGCAAGTATTGCGATGAAGCTTGGTTCAGAGTCTTCGATCAGAAGACAGAATCGTCAGGAAGGTGTATCAGCACCAGTTGTGTCAGACCTGTGGCGAGGTGTGTCGCTCTCACTTTTGTGTTTATTTAGCCAACACTAACGGTGTCTCACAAACAATAAATCATGTATTATTATATAGAACATACAAAAAGGCATTAAGACAATTTATTTTGCAGTTCAATTATAATTTATTTTTCAGATGAAACTGAAGTAATTTGCAGCGTAAAAAATGATGACTGTGTTAAGAAGGCACGAGGTAACGTTTGTAACAATAGATAGGAAATTAATATTACTTACATCAAACAGGAACTACTTAATATTAATGCGAATAAATGTATCATATTGGGTAAGTAAAACCCACGCCCATCGATCGAACTTTACAGTTCCAACTTTACAGGTCGGTGTTTAGATGTGTTATCATATAGAAACCCTTCAGTGCCTCAAAGAGCACGATAAACCTGTTTTAAACAGTCATATTGAGTACTGCAAAACCTATACCTTATGTTGATGTGTTACAGCAATATTACAATACCAGGAATCAAACACAAGTACTGCAATGTGCCGCTGCTTACCTTCTTGCAACAGCGTAGACTACGAAGCTGACTTACTTAAAACTGACTACAAACTTAAGCTTCCTTTTATTAGCTACCGTAGTACGCGGAAACAAGAGTAAGTTTAATCAAATCTTAGAGATAATTTGCTTACAATTAAAGTGGAGATAAGAGGATTTTCTATACTAAGGTCCATTAACTTGTTCAGTTTTAATGGGGAGTTTGTTGCCTCTTCTTCTTGCCAGGAAAAGGTTGTGGAGGATGTATGTTTTTTGGAATTGTTTTTATTGTCTACGTATAAAAAGAGTCACATCACAAGTTTAGTATCAGCATAAAATTATTGTGGTAACAAGTTACGAAAATAAAAACAATATACTCGCGATTTGATAAGCCAAAATATAAGAACGTTTAGATGAAATAAAGAAATAAAAATTAAGAATAACAACACAACCAAACCAATACCACCAACAACCACCAAACCAAACAACAAAACAATATATTCAAATCTAAACCTAAATGCGTTGGTTCTCTGATGTCATATCAGGATAGGTTCCTATCTCCGCACTATGCTGCAGCAAGAAAATCAAGCTCTGATAGGACCGGACCATTAAGAATGCATAATGGTGTTCTTGTATAATTGTATCTTACTATGTTTCAGATTTTATTACTCCAAGTTGGACATGTACTTCAAGAAGCCCCGCTTCCTAGCCATGCATCGTTCAGAGTTATTTGGTACTATTGACTTCCTGGCTAACTGTGGCGGTCTATTGGGACTGTTTTTGGGCTTCTCTTTCTTGAGTCTTGTTGAGGTTTTCTACTTCCTCACATTAAGGTAACTTATCACATTCCTTATTTCTTTTATCTGACAAACAAAATTGTTTATAGAAAAGATTTAGCAGTTTCGTTTCTATTTCATTAGTAAACATTTTTGATAAAATCGACGATAATAGAAAAATAATCTACACCCAATTTTACACCAAATTCACCGTTTGACAATGTGTCCTTGTATGATATTGGTTGCACGTGTTATGGCTATATTTAGGATAAGTCAGTGTTGTTTCTGTTTGATTGCTGTCTGAATAATTTTATTATTTTTAGTCATTAAATATCTCCACAAAAAGTAACCCGGCCTGACCATTCAGGTAGTGCGTGTGTTTTGAAGAAATCCAAAACAGTAACAATTGTGTTACTGTTTTGGATTTCTTCATATGGATTTCTTTGGATATGATTGCATATCCTATATTTGAATAATTCCTCAATCAATATTATAATCTTTTAGACTCAAACTCACTTTCTACAGTTTCTTCCAATGATATTTTCAGACTTTGCTGTACTTTCAAAAAAGACTTGGAAGAAGAAAAAGACCAGAGGGAAAGGGACGAAATATTAGATGTAGAAAAATTTTAGTAAAATATTTGGATTTCTTCGATCTTTTCAAATTGGTATTGATAGATATGATTATTGTAAATAATTAAAAAGTGATTTGTGCTATTAACTATGTCCAAATATTCTTCATCGTTGTATTTATGAATGTATTGTTTATAGAAATAGGATTTACAACCTCATTATTAAATGTTAAGTATAATTCTGTAATTGTTAAATTAATTCTTAATAATAAATATTACAATTTAGTATCTGTTTTTTTAATTTACCGATTCCTTGCTAGGTCTCAAACGCTGTAAAAATCGTCATGAAGATTATTTCACGCAAAAAGTTAATAAATTCATCCTTTTTGCTGCAAATTATGACCAAGAACAGTTTGTAGTCTTTTTTCTACTTATAAAGTCCTTAAAAAATCATAAGATTTTACTTCGCAGTTGAATTAACGTATTATTTTCTATATACCTATTCTATATATCTAAAGGCATTGCTCGAACCTACTCGTATCTCACGTAGGTAACCCACATATATTGAATAGGTACCTACTTAGTAGTAAATGAAAAATTTCTGGCGACACGATTGGTGTTGTGGCTGTACGATTGTCTTTTACACCGAGAACTGCCGCGGGGTCGATCCCCGTATTTTATTAATATGTCATCATCATCATCATCATCATATCAGCTGGAGGACGTCCACTGCTGGACATAAGCCTCCCCCACAGATTTCCACAACGACCGGATATATATATAAATATATATATTATATTAATATGTATTTTGTTGAAATGAAATGATATTTTAGTTCTGTAACCAGATCCTTGAGAACTTTCAGAAGTCCAAGTCCATCCATTAATTTCCAAGGCTGCGTCGGTGTTACCTAACTAACGACCACTAACAAGAAAGTACCATAACCACGACCCGTCGCCTGACGAAACCAGGTCTATAGGACATTGTAACATGGGACATACCTCATAAATGTCATAAACGCACCCATGATACAAAATAATAAATACTTAGAAAAATACTAAGGTAAAAGATACAAGCGAGGCAAGTTGTTGTGAAGATTTAAAAAGTTATTTCTCCACTGATTTTTACATAATTATTATAAGATTAATATAAAATATTTAGATTTTGTCGCAGTGCATAGTTATAGCAACGTTTTAAAGGTGAGTCAGATTGTCCGTGACCATGGATGTCCTAGTTTTAATTCTATTTACATATTAATTGGATTACTAGACAATGAAGAAATAAAAAAAGAATGATGTGAATCTAACATTTAATTTTATTTGTTATTTAGGAAATAGTACCTATTAATTAGTTACTAAATATTAAATAAAATAAACAAATTAAGATAAGTCCAGTATATCGCTTGTTACATCATACTGATAAATAAAATACGTTGAGGTAATTATGAATTACTACTAGAATAATTGCAGTAATATTGAAGAAATATTTTGTAATACAGAAACATTTGTCAACCATGATGTAAACACAATTAGCTGAGTTTTTGAGAAATTTAGCTACTTAATAAAAAATATTTGGGTATTGTATCCCAGTCGGCTACAGTCAATAAGGCAACATTCTTAAGATTTAAATTTCTTTGGTGTGCCACAAGGTTCTATGCTTAGCCCTTTTTTGTACAGTAAGTATACTGTATCTATGACTATATCTTGTTTTATTTATTTAATAGGCAGATGACATACAAAATAAATTAATATATCCGGGCACTGCGCCATCTAGTTCCGAACTAAGCAACGAGGCTTATGATACCGATACTAAAAGGTTTACACCCTACATGTATATATTTTATAAATAAATGAAATAAAAATGCACATGTTCATCACACAAACATTTTCCCTCACCGGGACTTAAACCCTGGACCCTTACTACAGAAAGCAGCTTTCAATAGGTACCTATCGCTGCGTGAATCGGTTCGTCAAAAAATGTAAATGTAAATACAAAAATAATTGATGTTTGTTCCAGTTTAACTTGTAAACAATGTAATTACATGATTAGTTTAACATTTCACACGCAAGTAAACGCGTATGCGGAATTTGAGTTACATAAATATGAATATTAAATAATGCTCCGAGCCCTATAATTATAGTAAAGAGTTAATATTATCGCGATAGAACATGTTTGAAGAATTCCCCAAATGGCTTGTTTGTGAAATAACAAGGTCAAAAGTACACTAATAACCTACTTATGAATTTGCGGTAAATATATTTGTATGGACACACTAACCGACCGCCGCAACTTTGTCTGCTTCACATAAAAAAAATCGCCGTATTTGTATCATTTTTGATTGATTGATTGAATAGCCTTAATTTTTTATTAATGGCTTTCTTATAAAGAAAGATTTTTTTGATTTTTTTTTGTTATCCTCATCATTTTTATTATTGAATGAATGAATGATTGAATGATTGTTTATTTCTGTAAATAGATCTTTTTAAAGACACTTTTACAAGTCATGTACATTTTTTTTTTTTAGTATCTAGTTGACATCGGCATTTCCTAACTGACGACCTCTGAGAAGAAATGCCGAAACAAACTCAGAGAATCATGGTCTCTTTTAAAGTCCAAATATTTTGGTTACAATATGTGAGCCTGACGATGTAAGTTAAAGTCTGGGATGGCCTTTTGAAGAAAGCACCAGTGCAGCTTTGAGTTGACCTGTCCATACTGACAGCACGCATACGTCAGCCATCGTTTAGCTCAAACCATTATTGTGGGAGCTCAACGACCCGACGCACGTCTATGCAAGATCAGCGGGACATTTGCGTAGGCCATTTCAAAAACCCAAAGCCGCCAGACATTAGTTTGTAAGCGTATGTTTATCTACCTACAAAGTGCTCACATTCACATAGATATGTATATAATAAATAATCCCAATGCATAAAAATCAACATAATGTCAAATATAAAATAATTATGTCAAAACATAACATTAACATAATGTCAAAAATATAAAATAAATAAAGTCAAATAATAATAATAATTAAAAATCTATAGGTATACCTATACAATTCATGTCAAGATATAAATTAATGTCAACAAAAAAAAATTAAAAAATAATAATAATAATTAACATCAATGTCATGAAAAAATAATGTCCAAATCATAATAAATTACAGTAAAAGACGTTCGATAGCCCGGTTCATTAGAACTATTCAATCCCAAGCAGTTTTATCATCCATGTAATCTTTTAACGTATAGTAGCCTTTAGCACAAAGTCTCTGTTTGATAAAGGATTTAAATCTGCTGAGACTTAAAGTCTGTACATGGGTTGGAATTTTGTTATAAAAGCGTATGCATTGACATCTAAAGGATTTACTGATTTTCTGGAGCCTAGTTGCAGGAACAACAAATTTATTCTTATTCCTAGTATTAATATTATGGATATCACAATGCTTTTCAAAGATTTGATATTCTTGTAAGCATATAAAAGATTTTCGTAAATATACTGTGATGGAACAGTCATAATATCAATTTCTTTAAATTTCTCCCTCAGTGAATATCTGGGACTTAAGTTATAAATTGATCGAATAGCCCTTTTCTGCAACACAAAAATAGTTTGGATGTCAGCAGCATTCCCCCACAGTAGAATGCCGTATGACATCACGCTATGGAAATAACTAAAATAAACTAACCGAGCTGTATCTATATTCGTTAAATTACGAATTTTTTTAACGGCATAAGCTGCAGAACTAAGCTTCTTCGACAATTTCTCTATATGTGGGCCCCACTGAAGCTTAGCATCTAAGGTAATGCCTAGAAATACAGTGGTATCTACAAGATCCAACTCTCCACCGTTAACTAGTACACTGGTTTTAACTTGTCTGACGTTAGGCGTTGTAAACTTAATACATTTAGTTTTGTTTTCATTCAAAACTAAATTATTTGCATTGAACCAATGTACCACTTTCGAGATAGCAGTGTCCACATCGTATGTAGTTCTTTGCTGACGTTTTAGTTTAAATAAAAGCGAGGTATCGTCTGCAAACAACACTATCTCTTGATTATCTCCCATCAGATAGGGTAAATCATTAATATAAATTAGAAATAAAAAAGGGCCAAGAATTGAACCTTGCGGAACTCCCATAGTAACAACCGACCCCGGGGATCTCTTTCCATTGACGTCCACTTTCTGAATCCTCTTACCCAGGTACGAAATAAGAAGATTCAGAGAAGTGTTCCTCACGCCATAGTGGTGTAACTTCCTGATCAATGTATCGTGAAGAACGCAATCGAATGCCTTAGACAAATCGCAAAAGATACCCAAGGCATCGTGTGACTCTTCCCATGCATCAAAAATGTGACCTAGAAGTTCAACACCGGCATCGGTTGTTGAACGACCCTTGGTAAAGCCAAACTGTTTTCTATTAATTAGGTTGTTGACGTAAAAGAAACTTTGTAATTGATCTAAAATTATTTTTTCAAAAATTTTACTGAATGTTGGTAGCACTGATATCGGTCTAAAATTAGTAGGGTCTGATGTGCTACCTGACTTAAACAAAGGTATAATCTTACTATTTTTCATAAGATCAGGGAATTTACCACTATCAATACATTGATTAAATATAAAGGATAAAGTGGGTGCTACAATGTGAATAATAAATTTGGCAACGTCAACAGAATTTCCCCACAGGTCTGCAGTTTTTTTTACATTTAGTGTATTGAAAGTTTTAATAATATCGCTACTGTTAACATGTTTAAAATTAAATTCAATAAAGCTAGCTTTTACGTTTTCCCTAAGTAGGTTCTCTGCAACAGTAGGTGATGAATTTAAGGATCTAGTGACCAGAACAGGAATACCCGTAAAGAAATTTTCAAATGCGGTGGCAACTTCTAAGTCTGATTTAATTATTTGTTCATCAATAATAAGACTATATTCACTGTTACGGCCAACAGATCTCCCTGTTTCACTGTTGATAATATTCCAGGTCATTTTAATAACATTATTACTATTTCTTATTTTCGAGCTAATATAAAGAGACTTTGCTATACAACAAACCTTCTTAAATAGTTTGGAGTAGCTTTTAACATAAGAATTAAACTCCGGGGTAGTGATATAAGTTCTTTCATTGTACAGCTCATAAAGTCTCTTCCTACTTTTATGAATACCAACAGTGGCCCATTCACTGAAAGATGCAGTTCCATTAACTCTGATCGTCTTGGGTGTAAAAGTAGAATTAAAATCTTTGCAATAAATATTAAAAAAAGAATCATAAAGCTTATTAGGGTCACTATTATAGGGTAATAAAGGTAACTTATGACTAAGTTTATTTTTAAATGCCTCCAAGCGACCATGTGTTTTTGGATTAACTGTGATATCCTTTTTTGCTACTTTTCTCTTTTCACTATGAAAACAGATCAGCTGTCCACAGTGATCGGAGTCCAGTAGGTTTATAATTTTCTTTTGATCTGGTATAATATTGGTGTAAATATTATCCAAACATGTAGCTGAAGTAGCAGTAATTCTAGTAGGCTCCAAGAATATGTTACTTAGATTGTATGACTGAAAAAGGTTGATGATTTTAATGCTGGAACCTGATTTTTCTAATAAATTAACATTGAAGTCGCCACATGTAATAATCGATTTATTTGTACTATGACAGGCTTTATAAAGCACTTCATCCATCACCGCTTCAAAACAGTCATACAGCCCAGATGGTGGCCTATATACACTTATTATAATGAACCGTTCTAATTCCACACAGAATTAGGTACTATTTGATTAGCGCGTTCATATACACAGACAACTTTTCCGCTTGTAAGTATAGATAGAGGACTAGGGACGTGTAACGACGAGTTATCTTCATTAAATACCTGTAGAGCTGAGTAGACAGTGGGTATCGGTCAGTTAGCGACTTTGTCGCGACCTCATCTCTCACGATTCAGCTCATTATGACTACCGTAACGAAACTGTAATGCTCCGTATTGACCGATTTTTTTTGGCAGACTTGAATGTATACTAGTCCAAACTAATATTATAAATAAATGCAAAAGTATGCTTGTCTGACTATCTGCCACTAAAATGATAGATGAAATTTGGGATGGAGATAGTTTGTCCCAAGGGAGAATATAGGATAGTTTTTATCTCGAAAACCATACATTAAGATAGCGGACTCCCTAAGAAGAACAACGCAAGCAAATCGCGGGTATAAGCCAGTAATGATATAGCTATATTTCTACCGAGCAAGGCTCATCACTATAATCAATATAGTTTAATTACAGTTGATCTATTAGATGATACACAGATCCCTAAGGCGCGGTTACGTGGCCTAATTCATTAACTGAATTACATACAAAGTATCACACCTCATGTTTTTCTTCAGTCGCGAAACTAATGTCATAGTGAGAAGACGGTTGCAAAAAAAATGGAAATGGCGTAAGTACCTAGTTTTTTATTTTACAAAAGTCTAAAAGGCTCTTGGTAGATAGAACACGTTTTTTTCATGTAGCCCGAGATTACTTAGAAGCTTATAGTTGGTATATCATTCATTCATTCATCAACAACCCATTAACGTCCCACTGCTGGGTACGGGTCTCCTTTCATTTGCGAGGGATTAGGCTATAGTCCACCACGCTAGCCTACTGCAGGTTGGCAGACCTCACATGCCATCAAGACAAATCTGTCAAGCACGCAGGTTTCCTCACGATGTTTTCCTTCACCGTTTGAGCTTGTGATAAATACTCACATAACTTCCGAAAAGTCAGTGGTGCGTGCCTTGGATTCGAACTCGGGACCTTTGAAGTCTCAGTCCACTGGTCACACCACTAGGCTACCACAGCTCGTGTATCAGTGTATCGTGTCAGTAGGTATATCATAAGAAGTTTTTTGAGGCATGGTATGCATTAAAAGAACAGCTACAATTACAGACGAATCATCTCGAACATTCAAAGCAGTTAGACTAGCTATTATTTTTTTCTATGGTGGTAGGCAGGAACTACGGGACCTTTGCTTCGTCCATATTCTTACATCTAACAATACAAAACGTGTCGGTTACAACTACTACATCTGACTTTATTAAAGCAGTTCACCAACCGGGTAGGGCATATAACATAGCGAGAACTCGCTCAGATTGAGCTGCCCAACGGGGGAAGAACCTCCGCCTTGCAGAAGACCGCAGTGAATCAACAATAGTTGTATTTCTGCGAGTGAGTAAGGTTAAGGGGAGTGAATGTTCTGACAGCATGAAAAGTATGTTTGCTGTCAGTTTAGCTTATTTTACGACAGCCAAAAAGGGGTTCTGCAGGGTTGGCAATACGTGAATGATCAGATGGCCAAGATCAGGATCTTATAAACGTACGCTTCAGCGCTTCATCAGGTGGGGCCGTAACCTTGATTGACACTCTCGTGATACAAAATAGGTCGATACAACATACTTTTCTTGTTGCGCCTGGTGCGCTTTCTGTAATATTTGCCATATTATTATCTTTTAATTAGATGTATGCTTGATTCCTAATAATCTTTTATAAATTGTTTGATAAATAAAATGATTATCTGGTTTTAGAAACGAGAAAGAGGTGGTCGTACTCACCAATGTGTACGGTGATGTATGTATTCGTAAAGCGAGAAGAAAACGCCAGAAATTATTGACGCAAGAACTGATGTACGACTACGCCAATAACACTACGCTTCATGGTTTGCCGTATGTTACCAGAAAAGGACTCACTTTGATTGAGAAGTAAGCTTGTGTTAAAATTTCTTCTTCTTATTTGGTATAAGGCTTCTTGGTTGGAAGGTGAAACATTGTTGAAGGTGTTAATATGATATTTTTAATAAAATTAAAGAGGCTAAAGCAAATCTCTGTTCTGCCTCAGTTTCCACCACAATCTTCAGTTTCGACTCCGATAACTCCGACTTTGACTTCGGTTCCGATAAAAGCATTTCCGTAACATTCCTTGCTAAGAAAATCGGGGTAAGAAATCTGGTTGCTTCTCAGTCTTTCTAGCACTTTTTGTCCTCAGAATATTCTGGCTGATAACGTTCCTTCTCAGCATTTCATTGTGTCTCTACTTTATAAGCCAAGTGTGGTTCAAATGGCAGAACACTCCGGTTATTGTCACCGTCAGCGAGAAACAACTACCAGTTAGTATGGTAAGTACTCGAATTTATTTCCCGTTGGGGTATGCAGACTCCGCCCCTAAGGCGACTCTCTAACCGATAAATTAGTCTAGTTGTGCGACCAGTGGACTTAGAAGTCAAAAGTCCCAAGGCACATACTTTTCGAAGTTACATTCATAATTATTACATGCTCAAACGGTAAGAAAAACATCGTAAGGTAACCTGCATGCCTGAGGATTTTTTTCAATAGCATGTGAAGTCTTTAACCTTGCGCAAGGTAAGCACAAAAGGCAAAAGTCAAATTAAAATGTTTTATTTCAATTTAACCAATATTGTAATTTTGTATTGTCAAACTAGTAGGATGGTTCGCAGTGGTAGGTCTTATGGACGTACGGTAGACTAAATTCTAGTCCCTTTCAAATTGGAGAAGACCCGTGCTCAGCAGTGGAATATTAAATGAGTTGATGATGATGGTCGTGAAATAGCTCGCAACTAAAATTACTTCTTTTAATTTACACACAGTTTTAACACTGAAAATATCACTAACTAGCTTCTGCCCGCGACTTCGTACGCGGATCCTGTTGCTTATGCCAGCGAAATCGGGATCGTCAAAATCGAAGATCTGAAATGTCTGATGTCGAATTCTAAAAGCCCGGGGACGGTAAAATAACGGGTTGCGCCGGTTGCGCGAGACGATTCGAGACGTTCCAGATCTTTCATTTTTGTAAGTCAACAGGATATATCCATTATGTACTTTCTCACCTGAGCAACACTTATCGTTTGTTTCTTTTTGCCATTTAACAGCTTCACAAAAAGTACTATTTTGAACCATAACTCCGATGGCGGAATATGTGGCGGGGTCAATTATAGGAGTATACGTAAATGTACTCCGCTCCTCATCAACCCAAGGAAGGTCGCCATGCCCTACGGCTATGTCTTGAGACACATCCGATTCGATATATCGACATTCTGTTCGGAGAAGTCGAAGACGATCAGAATTCAAACATTCGTTGCGCTCTTCTTCTGTCTCTTCATGCCGTACTCCACCAATTCTTTCTCCCTCACTTTCTAACTGATTATGTATATTTTGTTGTGTGCGTGTTCGGGACAATGTATGATAACCTCGATCAGCAGTTAGTCGCGCATCACGTTCATAACTCGTTTCAAAAAACCTGTTAGTAGATCAGATGTGCGAATACGCTGAGAGCTCAAGCGTGATTCTGTATCGGTAAACGTTTCCGATTCGCGAGACAATGCATGTCGCTCACGATCAGCGGACAGTCACGTATCATGTTCCGTACTTGTCTCTAGAGACCTAGAAGCAGATTCGTAGATACGCTGAGAACTCAAGTGCAATTCTCTATCCATGAACGTCTCCGACTCGCGAGACAATGCGTGACGTTCAAAATCAGCGGTCAGTCGCGCATCACGTTCTTCAATGGTCTCTAGAGACCTGGATTTAGATGCGTAAATACGCTGAGAATGCAGGCGTGCTTCGCGATCTGAAGAGGTTTCCACGGAGCGAGTTGCAGCCTGATATTCTCGTACAGCATCAAGTCTCTCCTGACGCTCCTCGGTAGATTCTTGGGATTGTATGATCCTCAATCGTTTAGCTCGTTTGGAACATTGGGAATGATTTGACCTCTTTCTAGGCATGGTTATAGTTTTATTGTGAAGATACCTGATCAATTAAAGTAACTGCTCCCCTGCGTTACCGGGTAGGCTACCGTGTCACGAAGATAAATAGAAAACGAATTTAAACACTCAAATAACATAAACCAGCCTGAAGAATATTTTAGAAACAATTTTTTACTAAATAAAATAAAAACTAAATTGTAGTTTTGGCCAGTAGTACCTTTTTTTAAATGATATATCATCGTCATCAAAAATCAGTCCTAAACTGTGACTGCTTTCACCGCGTGAAGGTACTCCCAGCTTATGCTATTTTATAATATACAGTAAAATTAGTGACAGCTTTGATTTCCACATCAGATGTCTGATCTTCGATTTTTATAAGTCAGCATGAAATGCCCATCAGACCGAACAACTTTTGCTAAGATGTCATTCCTATATGTGTTACGGTGTAGCTGGGCTCTTGGAGTTCCACATCAGGTATTCCAGATCTTCAAATTTATTCTCTCAGGAGAAAATGCTCATCATGTGGAACATTTTTTGCTATGGTACCATTTTTGTATCTCTTATAGTTTAACTGGTCTCTTGCGGTTCTGGATCAGGTGTTCAAGTTTCCAAGATAAATTATAGCCTATATGTTGCCCAGACTTAATACCTATACTACAACAAAAAAATCATTCAAATCCGGCCAGTAGTTCCGAAGATTAGCGTGTACAAACAAACAGACAAACAGACAGAATTATTTTTTTTGGATTCGTGCTCTCTTACTCTTCCTAAAGCCCCCTCAATTTTTTTTTTAAATATATTCAATGTACAGACACTGTTTTTTTACTGTTTTATTATATATGTAGATTATGTTATTATAATACACTATTTCTATTTATTAACCTTAATTCTAAATAATCAAATATAGATAAGCCTGTTTTTATGCCTTAGTTTATTAATTTTACACAAAAATACGGAACAAATTCAAATCAGCAGTTAGCTTTAGTGTTGCCATAGGAAGAAAAAAATTACTATAAATAGGAAAATAGACGAAAAAACTATAGAAGAAAAAAAATACTCTAGATAGATACTATATTATATTTAGGAGTTTATTCTCATTTCTAAAGTTTCGTGAATTTTCAGGTTCCATTTCCAGCGGTGACCATATGTCCGCAGTCTAAATGCCAAGTGAGTCTGTATAACTATACGGCTGAAAGACAACATTTCAATCCATATTCGACATATGATTTGACACATCCCCCTAATATTACGTAAGTATAGTGTTTATCTGATTTTCTGGTCTATAAAATTAGCTGTCTCGTTGGTCTTAGTGGTTGTTGGGTTTTGATTTCCAGGTCGAGCAAAGGGTTATTGGGTTTTTCTATGAAATTATCAGTAGCAGCTCACAGTTGTAGTGAGTATTAAATAAATACATAAAAAAATATTATGAAAAAAGTATATTTATGTAGTATATATGTGCAGCCTGTGGGCTAGCTATACACGGGCGAGTTACAGCGCCCTCCGCGTCCAGTACAATAACGCGTTCAGGGCGATATTGGGGCTGCCCCGTTCTTGCAGTCCCTCGGGCATGTTTGCGGGAGCGCGCACCGACTGTTTTCGTACCACCATGCGCAAGCGGTGCGCGTCCTTAGTGCGCAGGGTGCGGGCCAGCTCTAATGTTGTCCTGGCGATAATCGCAGGGCGGTCGGACTGCCCTTATATAGGAATGTGCTGCAGTAGGCACATGCCTATTGCAGCACAATAAATAATGAAGTCAGCATGCCGTGGCTACGCTGACTTCATTCAAATTCAAATTCTTTATTTGCACAAAAAATGGTATAAAAAGTTGTTACAAATAAGTTTATTTATTTATTCAAAATTAGTATAACATTTTTATTTTTATTTTTGTTATTATATCAAATATGGGAATGAATATCTTCCTGAATTAAATGGATTTTATTTTATTTTTTTATTTTATATCAACCGACTAGTATCCGTAACACAAGCCTCGTTGCTTAGCTCGGAACTAGATGGCGCTGTGTCATAATGTCCAGGAATATTTATTTATTTAATATCGTGTTTTTGTATGACTAATACCATTTTGATACCATTACTATCATGGTATTATCTTCGGGGGCTTAGGCAGAAGAGTACTATTGTAGTCTCACATTATATGTAGTTACATTAGAGCATTTACTAATACAAATGTATCTTGATTTCAGTATGCAGAATAGAATTGAGAAATTTGCAGCCTTAAAACAAATATGCAATGAATTTATAGACAGCTGGTATCCTGATACATATCCTTACAATTATACAGATTCTACAGTAATTGAAAATATATTTGATGTAAGATTTGAATAACTTAATCATTGCGTTGCGATATTGAAATAAATAACTCAGTTGGAGCTGAGCATGAAGGTATCAGGGAGAAAGATTGTGTGTGGACTGATGTAAGAAGGAATATTTGGTACTGCGAGACATATTCGTACATTTCAGAAGTATTATGGTTGAGTAACGAATGTTTTATAATACATATTACATTTCCTTTGTTCATTTTCGAGCATTTAGGAAGACTTTTTTTTCTTCTAATGTGGTAAAGCCTTGGGTACACGCCAATTATTTAATAGACAACATAAACAATAAATTTGATGCGTCTTAAAGTGAAAATACTTTGAGTGCATCAGGAATAGGGGATCGGACAGTAACCAGATTAAAATAAAAAATGTACTTAGATAAATTAAATATACTGTTTTACATTTTATACATTAGATTTTGACTGACTGACTGACTGACATAGTGATCTATCAACGCACAGCTCAAACCATTGGACGGATCGGGCTGAAATTTGGCATGCAGGTAGATGTTATGACGTAGGCATCGGCTAAAAAGGATTTTTGAAAAATCACCCCCTAAGGGGGTAAAACGGGGATGCAAAGGTAGTATGAAACTTTTATTTGTAGTTAAATTACACGCGGACGAAGTCGCTCGAATCAGCTAGTATCTTAATATAATTGATTTCTTTCTTAGATAAATTTTGTTGTTTACAATAATTTTAATCTGTACTGAAACACCAATCACAGTGCGTGACGACATTATGTGAACAATAATTGACTGCACGAGTACTACAATATTGGTTACCTCAGTTATTTCCACAATTTTGTTGAAATTATAAAGATTGAAGTTGCTAAAAGATTACTGATCATCATTTCAACCGTTAGACGTCCACTGCTGGACATAGGTCTCCCCCAAGGATCGCCACGACGACCAGTCATATGCCGCCCGCATCCAGTGGATTCCAGCGACCTTCACCAGGTCGTCAGTCCACCTTGCCGGGGGCCTGCCCACACTGCGTCTTCCAGTACGTGGTCGCCACTCTAGAACCTTCAAGCCCCATCGGCCATTCGTTCTTCGAGCGATGTTCCCTGCCCACTGCCACTTGAGTTTGGCGATTCTTCGGGCTATGTTAGCGACCCGGGTTCTTCTACGGATAACAATTACAGATTACTGATAACAAGTAAAAACAAAAAGTTCGCGAGAAGTTGTTTTCTGGAGTAGCACGAAACAAAACTTCTGCTGCCGTATAGGGAGCTGTTTTGTTAAGACTACAAATGACGTCACTCGCTCTCAGATGACAAAACGTGACGTTTTGGTGGCATTTTTATACAAACAATATTAAAACATGATTTTGAGCAGGTACCAATCCAAAAGGCTATAAGTAGTATCCATTAAGATACATTATAAACACTTTCTGAAAATTGTCCGATCACCTATTCCACAATAAAATTAATACATACCTACATTAAACTTTTTTCATGGCATGGAATACAATCAATGTGTTGGGATACAATATATATATTTTTTTTTATAATTTTAGGTGTCCCTGTCTCCTGACCATATTTTCGCAAAATGCATAATTCATGGCCGAAGTAGGTTGTGTAAAACACTTTTCAATAAAGTAGTCACGGCAGAAGGAGTCTGTTACAGTATGAATTCACTCGCTGCAGAAGAGATTTTTCGTTCAGATCAGTAATTTTTACTTTTATTTATTATTCATTGCGATAAGATTATTAAAATACAGTCTCTTAAATGTAAAAAATACCTCCGTAATTACTGGATTATTACCTATTCTTAGACTGTCAGACTTTTAGCCTGGTTATTACTGAATTTCAGGATCTGAAGTATTACTCCCTTATCATAGGATAAGGGATTGGATTTGGGTGCACATTTATAATACTTTGATAATAGTATCTAAGTATTATAAATGTGCACTCAAATCCAATCGATAGGTATTCCTATTAATAATAATCTATACTATGTAGTAACAACAACTAGCCACCCGCTCCGGCTTCCCAGGGGTAAGCCGATTTTTTGGGAATGTACTTAACAATAAAGCAATAAAATAAAATACCTATTAAAAAAAATAAAGCAAATGTTCATCAAGAATAATGTAACATTATAAAATTGAAATAATTATTCAGATCAATAGTTTTGGAGCCTATTCAATAGAAACAAAAAAAACTAATCTTCCTCTTTATAATCTTAGTATAAAAGTATAGATGATAAAATATACCTGTATCAAATTAGAATGTGTTTTATAGATTACAGAAACACTATAAATATTTGTATGCTACTAACACGGCCAGAGGTTGGACAATGGAACATGGATACAATGACAGTATTTCTGATTCAAAAAATTTTACACAAACTTCATCTTATTATCCTATACCTGGAGCGGTAAGTTTTAATCTGGTTATAATTATTTATAGTACAATATTATCATCATCATTATTAACCCATTATTGTCCCACTCCTCCACGCCCTTCACACACAATATTATCTATATATATAAATATAAAATCCTGAAAGCTGTGGTAGCCTAGTAGTGGGACCAGTAGACTTTGATGTCAAAGGTCTTGAGTTCGAACCCTAGGCACGCACCACTGCCTTTTCGGAAGTTATGTGCGTATTTATCACATTCTCAAATGGTGAAGGAAAACATCGTGAGGAAACCTGCATGCTTGAGAGATATCTCGATGGCATGTGAAGTTTGCTAACCCGCAGTAAGCTAGCGTGGTGGGCTATAGCCTAATTCTTCTCAATCGAGAGGAAACCCGTGCCCAGTAGTGGGACATTAATGGGTTGATGATGATATAAAATCCTTTGTCCTGAATGACTGTAGGATCAACGCACAACCTAAACCACTGATCATAGAGACCTGAAAGTTGGAGGGTTTTTTCTTTGTATAACGTAGCTATTCGATAAAAAGGGAGGCAAAGTTCGTATGGGACAACGTGATTCCTTGGTTCAATCTACTTAAATTTTGCATAAACATTCTTATCAACGGTTTTCATATTTTATCGAAATTTTTCCCTTAACGGGGTTAAACAGGGATTGGAAATTATTTTGGGGGTGATTTGCTTCGAAGTTGATATCAATACTCCTTTAAAAGCTGGGGCAATGCAAAAATTGGCTAATTTTTGAAAGTAAGTAGGTTGGATATAATTACTTATACTACGCACACGAAGTCGCGAGCAAAATCTAGTATTTATTATAAAAACATGGTTCTTTTGATGAAATAGTAACGGGCCAAGAACACTACCTTGAGGCACACCACCTGAATACTGTCCTGAATCTATTCATTATTTCTAAGATTTTTTATTATTACACATTGGTTTATTTTGTTTCATTTATGATGGGTATTAAGTCTAACTTCTGGTTTTTAGGAAAATGGAAATTCACCAGATTTGGAGGTTATATTCAGAGAAGATTTGTTATACCGTGACAGTACTTGTAACGCATTGAACTCAGGTTATAGGGTAAGATATTTTAAAATTAATATTCATAGACCACTAGAACTGAGGAATTACGATTGCGAACAGTGATCATTTTGTGTGCTAGTTATGAGCTGAAGTCTCTGGGGATATTTTATTGCAATTTCATTAATGATTTCGAGTGTACGATGACCGTATCTACATTTTCACAGTTTTTTTCCGGTATTAGGAATTTGATAATATTACTTTCAATATACATATCCTAAGCATCCTAATAAAGCTTTGATCTTAAACCTTCGTCTTCTTTTTTCGCACGTATTAGTTTATTATTATTGTACCTAACTTGACAACTATATTTTGGCTCATCTAGTACATTCCATAGTATATAGTTTAATGACACTACTAGTAACACCCGATATCATCAATCGTTATTGTCTTATATGTAGAAAAGTAATTTATATTCTTACCAACAGATCCCTATGAAGTCATCAAAATAATAAGCGAAACTGGAAACTGATAGTGCACCGGGATACGATAGTATCCCCAGTAGAATTATCAAACTAGGCAATCAGTACTTAGCTTGTCCACTTGCTTACCTCTGCTATCTTAGTCTAGGGTAAGAGATATTTCTAAAAATATTTAAAAGCTGATGACAAACGAGATCTAACTACAGGCCAATTTCCTTGCTCTCGACCGTATCAAAGATCTTGGAAAATTTATGAATAGTAGATTGACGGACTACCTAGAGAAATATAACCTTCTATACCATTATGAAAACCGGTCCAAGATAGGCGCCACAAAATGTGACAAGGGTTTTTTTTAATTTTAAATTTAACTAGTTATTCTATAGAAGTATTTTATAGAATAACAATGAAGTCTGTTTTAGTCTTTAAATTAGAATGAATATCATTTGCAGGTGTACCTCCATCACCCCACCGATCTTCCTCAGTCTTCGCTATACTATTATGCTGTATTATATGGACAAGTATCTTCGATGGCTCTTAGCTTCAGTGCCCTCAATACTTCGGAAAGTTTGAAAGCATATGATGCCCAAATGTAAGTTAGTAAAGCTTATATTAGTGTTTTTGTGGTGTTGAAGTGATAACTTACTATAGAACTCGTATCATGGTCATCGAAACCTTTCCATATGTTATATATTTACTGTGTATATGTATTTGTGCATACATATACCTTCGTCCGTTTTCACTTCTATTGCCAGTCTACTATTTCTCATCATAATAATATTAATTTTGGTCTGCGTTATTACGTTCGGTTAAAAACTAAAAATAAATTGCATTGTTGTGAAAAATGTGAAATCTGGCAGGCAACCTTAAAAAAATGTGTCATATACATGATATATAGCTACAATATAACTTTATTTTTAACAAAATAAATAATCCTCAATTTTATTCTTCCAGACGTCAGTGCTATTTCCCTGGTGAGAAATACTTGAAGTATTTCAAGCAATACACAGAAAAAAATTGCAGGGCTGAATGTTTATCTAACCTTACTCGTAATACTTGCGGTTGTGTTAAATTTTATATGCCTCGTAAGTACATAATAATATTCTTCTTTTTGGCAAAATCTAAAAGCTTTCATCTAGTTATTTCTCTAAAAATATGTAGACAAAAGGTACGACATACATGTCAAAGGTCACTGCAATCTATTGGATGAATGTAGCGCAGAACCGGTCATCGTAGAAATCCTTGGAGGCTTATGTCCAGCAGTGGATTTAGCTAAAATGATGATGTAGAAAAAGATTCCATTTATTTGTCTCCAGATTCTTCATGTCATAGTGTCTTATCAAATATAATTGCTTGACTTTCAACTTCATTAAATTTTAAATTTTCAGATGAAAGCGAAGTCATTTGTACTGTGAGAATGACTAATTGCGTTAAAAGGGCACTAGGTATATCTAACAATTGTTTTATTCATTATATTTCATACATATATACATACATGCACTCACGCTTTGTTCCATGGGGGTAAACAGAAAGTACAGAATGCCACGCGCTACGATCCCTACATACCACTTTTGCCTTATCCACATTCATACATCTTGTAATGCACGCACGTCGGTTACAAGTACTGCACAGCTGACCTTTTTGAAGGAGTTCACCAAGTTGGTCGGTGTATCTCCTTTTAGGGCGCCTCCTGCCACGGTATTTCTACTGACGTCCGCGTAATAAAATACTTTCGTCAATCGCCTAACATTCACCTAAACAAGCCCAAACCATTATTTCCTTCGTAATAAGTGCTTTGAATTTAATATTGTAAATGTGTTACAGATAAACTCCAATATCAGAAATGTGATTGTTTACCTGCATGTAATACCGTTGACTATGAAGCTGAAATACTTAAAACTGAATATAATTGCTTGACTTTCAACTTCATTAAATTTTAAATTTTCAGATGAAAGCGAAGTCATTTGTACTGTGAGAATGACTAATTGCGTTAAAAGGGCACTAGGTATATCTAACAATTGTTTTATTCATTATATTTCATACATATATACATACATGCACTCACGCTTTGTTCCATGGGGGTAAACAGAAAGTACAGAATGCCACGCGCTACGATCCCTACATACCACTTTTGCCTTATCCACATTCATACATCTTGTAATGCACGCACGTCGGTTACAAGTACTGCACAGCTGACCTTTTTGAAGGAGTTCACCAAGTTGGTCGGTGTATCTCCTTTTAGGGCGCCTCCTGCCACGGTATTTCTACTGACGTCCGCGTAATAAAATACTTTCGTCAATCGCCTAACATTCACCTAAACAAGCCCAAACCATTATTTCCTTCGTAATAAGTGCTTTGAATTTAATATTGTAAATGTGTTACAGATAAACTCCAATATCAGAAATGTGATTGTTTACCTGCATGTAATACCGTTGACTATGAAGCTGAAATACTTAAAACTGAATACAATCTAAAAGCTGTTTTAGAAAGTTATAATTTTTCCACAAAAAGGTAAGGTTACATCAAATTTATCGTGTAAAGAATCTGTACAACTGTATGTATTGAAAAGGGGACAAAATACTCACAGAAATAGATGGGACGTAACATAACTTATCATCACACTGTCGATCGTCTCCAAAGGGTTAGGTAAAGGCCTACAAATTTGTGTACACGTACACAAAAACAGAAATACGTATCTAGCATTTGATCTCGACAATTACGTCAATCGTCCTACAACAATTGTTTACACTTACAGTAGCTGTGACAAAACTGTTACTTAAGTTATAATAAAATTATAATGTAGGACAATATACTGATAACCGGATTAGTGCAGCAATATTAAAGCCTGCATTTTGTGGTAAGGGTAGGATCGTTACCACAGAAGTTTGAATCTCAGTAGGCGCAAATTGGTGATGAGAATGGACAATTGGCCCTAGTCATTGTTATTTCTACGCATAATCATTAACCCATTAACATCCCACTGCTGGGCACGGGTCTCCTCTCATTTGAGAAGGATAAGGCTATAGTGGACTATAGCCTCATCCCTCTCAAATGAGAGGAGAAGTCCAACCCGCAGTAGGCTAGCGTGGTGGACCACGCTAGCCTACTGCGGGTTGGACTTCACATGCTATCGAGACAAATCTCTCAAGCATGCAGGTTTCCTCACGAAGTTTTCCTTCACCGTGTGAGCTTGTGATAATTACGCACATAACTTCCGAAAAGTCAGTGGTGCGTGCCTTAGGTTTGAACTCAAGACCTTTGACATCTCAGTCCACTGGTCACACCACTAGGCTAACCCACGGATTCTACGCATAATACTTAGGTATTTACAAAATCATATAACTTTGTAGTGATAACTATATAATACTCATAACAGAAGCCTTGTTACTTAGCTCTGAACTAGAAGGCGCTTTATCATAATACTAACTACTAAACTTCTTAACTAAAAATCTAAATACTAAAAACTAATCAAAATACTACTTTTAGCTCTAATTATTCCAAGCTGGACATGTACTTCAAGAAGCCTCGCTTCCTGTCGATGCGTCGGTCAGCGTTATTCGGTACAATCGACTTCTTGGCTAACTGCGGCGGTATACTGGGGCTGTTCCTCGGCTTCTCTTTCCTGAGTCTGGTTGAGATTTTCTACTTTCTCACATTAAGGTAAAACTTTGACGGCATTTCTTTTTTCAATAGAATTTCGGTGGAAATGCTTTTCTGTTGCTAAATTCTCACTAATTGTTGATGTTGAGTTCAGTTTTCTAAAGCTCGTAGTAGTACCTACTTGTGTATACATACTATAACATATTATCACGCCTGTCCTCCTCCAAGGATAAGCAGAGGTCAACTAATTTAGTCCCACTGTTCGCCGGTATGTTTTAGGTTCCATGTCATAGGGCGCAACCCATTTGCCATCAACAGGGCAGGAATTCAAACTTGCGCGTAGGCCGGATTTTATGATGGTGATAAGCTGATGAAAAATGTACTTTCCAGGTTATGGTGTACTCTGAAGAAAGACTTGGAGGAAGAAAAAGCCTTGAATGACACTGAAAAAGTAAAATGCGTCGAAAAATATTAAAAGCAACAATTCTTATAATCAATATGGAATATTTTTTTGCATCCGTTTTTAGGATTCTAGTCATCATTACATTAAATTTGTTTTACGATTGAAATTAACTTCGTATTTTGCATTGTTTTAATCTTGACATACTTTGTATGATTCAACCTTCCGCATCAGATATTTATAATCATTCTACTGTTTTGTTCTTCTTCACTTCTGATGTTCAATAAGTTAACAAATCCTTGCACGATTCTCTTTTATAGTAAACTACTGGTATTTTTTAACGTATATAGCTAGAAGTACTATTTCATTATTGCTTTTCAATAGTATAAATACTATTATATAAGTACATAGAGAATTATAAATCTCGTTGTTTAGCTCGGAAGTAGATGACGCTGTGTCATAACGCCCGAGTATATTAATTTATTTAATTATATTATTATCAGTGTATTTCGGATTGAACAGGCACTTGTTGAAGGATTGGTGACGGAGGGCGGTATTCCTCAGGATAGGAACGTTGACGGAGTAAGCGCTTTAAATGAAGTGAGCCAGCTAGGGCAGAGGGCTGCCTTATATAACCTCGGCGACCGGTCCGTCCCCACCCCGTCTGAATCACAGAATGGTGCGATGACGTAACGTTGCACGTGCGTGCGTTTCTGTTAATTAGCGCTTACATCTAATAAAATTAACATAATGGTATATTTACAATATAGCTTATTATATTAAAAAAATTTAAGCCTTAGTGTAAAGTTGCTTCATCTCACCAATTTCAACATTAATTTCATTTAATACCGATTGTATGTAGATCAATTATGCTTTGAGGGTTCATAACAATCCTTGTAATATATGTGTAAATACAGAATAACTAACGAATGTTTTATTTATTCTCCTAGATTGCTGCAGTTTTTATCCTCTGAGGACAAATTTAGGTCATATCTACAATACCTATTCTCCATTAAAATTATTTTTGTTTATTTATTCAATTATATAATTATATTTTATTACGTAAAAAGAAAAATATTGATGAATGTATCATATTATAATTTATTATTTATGTTTTTATTATTATTTTATTTTATGTCATGTTCATGTTTAAATACATTTATCATTATATTTTCATTTAGATGGTAGTAACGTTTATTTAAAAGGTTTTGTTTTTTTAATAATTATCCTGTCTTTATCTTAATCGTTACTTTATAATTAAACAATAAAAAAAAACTCTGTGCTCGAATTCCATTGTTTTATTTATGTTTTCCCTTAGGTGTTCGTATTCCCCCACTCTCCTCTTATAATAATTATAATGTACTTAAATTCCGCACACGCCTTTACTTGGGTGTGAAACCAATCATGTAATTATATCGTTTACAAGTTAAACTGGAACAAAAAACAATAATTTCTGTATATATTTATCTTTTGACGAATCGATCAGCGGTCCAAACAATAATAAAATGGTACATACAAAAAAAAACTTCAAAATGTTTGTCGAATTCTTTGTTGAAAATGCGTTGAAATTATCTTACGTATTTGTAGAATATACATACAAATACACAAACGGAAGATTAATACCTACTAGCTAGAATTTCTTCCTTTAAAGTCTTTAAACACTATGCAGGAACTTTGAAATTTGCTATCCGATTTCTACGGTAATCTCAAAAGGGTATTGCGAAAGCGTAATTAACTTGCTTCTCTGCCTAGCCCAATTGGGACGACAGTCGTGATAGTATGTTACAGTACAACCAAGCACTTCCATCAACTTAAGAAAACTTTTTAGGTAGGGCTTAGCGAGATTCCTCGCTCAAATGGAGCTGCCCGAACGGGGAAGTACCTACGCGTTACAGAAGACCGCAGCAAATCTATTATAGTTGTATTTCTGCGAGTGCGAGTTACCAGAGCTCGTTGGGGGGGAGTGACTATTCTGACAGCATACACATTCCGTTTGCTGTCAGTTTAGTAATTTCGTATTTTAAGAAACCTGAACCGTTTCTCTAGGCAACGCATATGCAAGTCTTTCAAAGGTGAGCCACTTGCCGTTTGTCCTCTTATCACAATAAAAAACAGTAAAATATTTCCACCAAAATTGTATTAAAAAAAAATACTATCATAGTTTAATGTGAGAAAGTAGAAAATCTCAACCAGACTCAGGAAAGAGAAGCCCAGGAACAGTATACCGCCGCAGTTAGCCAAGAGTCGATTGTACCGAATAACTCGGACCGACGGCGACGCATCGACAGAAAGCGATGCTTCTTGAAGTACATGTCAAGCTTGGAAAAATTAAAGCTATAAGTAATAAATAAATAAATACATCTGGAAATTATGACGGTAAATTCTAGTTCCGAGCTAAACAACGAGGCTTGCGTTACGGGCATTAGATAGTTGATACGCTACAAAGATATTTTTTGTTACCGCTACTGTAACTGCAAACAACATTGTCGTAATTATCGAGATCAAATGCAATGCACGGATTTCTGAAATTTCAGCAGTCAATTTATAGAGTAAGATCCCAGGGCCGCCAGACGTCACGTATTTTCTGACGAACCAAATGTGGGTTATTGAGTAGTGCTAGTATGTACTAAGAACGCATGCCTACTAGCTAACTTGCCTAGTGGGCCAATTTTCAGGTATCAGGTAATCAAGGTACATACAAATATTACTTATTCCACGTAAATTCTCCAAGCTGATTTTTACGTATATTGTAGGCAATATCCTTAAAAATAAGTCGCCAATACTCCCAGACACTTTCCGTCGGCCGTATTGCTTTGCAGACGCTTTAAAGCTCCCGAAGGAATTAATTAACTTCACGTAAATTATGATGTACTACAATTTTCATAGTTTAATTATTACAGTTAATCTATTAAATGATACAAATAATACATAAGGCGCGGTTACATGGCCTTAATTCATTAGCTAAATAACATGCAAAGTGCCACACTTCATGTTTTTTATTCAGTCGCGTAACCGATTTCATAGTGAAAAGACAGTTGCAAAAAAAGTTAAAATGGCGTAAGTACCTTCCTCGTTTTTAATTTTAGAAAAGGTTATGAGGCTCATTGTAGAAAGATCACATTTCTGCATGTACCATGTACAGTTTTTTGAGGTAGTGTGCATTAAAAGAACTGCTAGAAATAACGATATAAAAAACGTCTCTTGCATTCAAAGCAGTCTAGTTATTTTTTTTTCTATGGTGGTAGGCAGGAAACAAGGGATATACCTTTGCGTCGTCCACATTCTAACATCTAATCATTCAAATTAAATGAATTCACCAACTGGGTAGGGCATCGCGAAAATTTGGTCAAATTCAGCTGCCCAACTGGGGAAGTACCTCCTTCTCACAGAAGACCGCAGTGAAACAACAATAGTTGTGTTTCTGAGAGTGAATACGGTTGCCAGGGAAGTGAATGTTCTGACAGCATAAAAATAACGTTTCCTGTCAGTTTAGCCTATTTTACGACGGCCGAAACGGTTTCTGCAGGGTTGGCAACGTGTGAGTGACACTCCTGATCTTGCAAACGTACATAGGCCGCTTTTAGGGCACAGGGCGCGCCATCAGGGGGGGCGTAACCTTGTTTGATATCCTCGTAATATAAAATAGATCGATTCAAGGGAAATATTGTAGATATTTCCCTACTGGTTGCGTCTGGTGCGCTTTCTTTAATATTCGCTTTATCCTTTAGATGTATGCTTGATTCGTAATGTATTATCTTTGGTAATGGTTTAATGAATAAATCAATTATCTGATTTCAGAAACGAGAAAGAGGTGGTCGTACTCACCGATGTGTACGGTGATGTATGTATTCGTAAAGCGAGAAGAAAACGCCAGAAATTATTGACGCAGGAACTGATGCACGACTACGCCAATAACACTACGCTTCATGGTCTGCCGTATCTTACCAGAACTGGACTCACTTTGATTGAAAAGTAAGCTTGTGTTAAATATTCTTCTTCTTATTTGTTATAAGGCTTTTTGGTTGGAAGGTGAAACATTGTTGAAAGTGTGAAGGTGAAGTGGCTGTCTGCACTTTGGTTGTCGGTTCGATCCCCGCACGGAGGAGATATTTGTACAATCTGCAGGTAGTTGTTCCGGGTCTGGGCGATTGTGTTTTAGTTAATTTTAAAGTGTTACTGTAAAAATTATTTTAATTTTTTCTTTTAATTTTCAAATGTAAGACGTGGTCAAATTCAATTGAAGTTAGTAAAATTGTGCTACGAAATGCACCCGAGTTCTAGCTGCGAAAGCCGCACTGGTCTTAGTGAGTCTCCACTCCATATAAAAAAATAATAAATAAATATTCCTGGACATTATGACACACAGCGCCATCTAGTCCCGAGCTAAGCAACGAGGCTTGTGTTACGGATACTAGTTGGTTGATATACTACACATATACTTTTTTTTTTTTTTGTAAAATTTTTGTAATACATACATATTATACATAGAAACATCCATGACTCGGATACAAATGTTCATGCTCATCACACAAACATTTGTCCCTACCGCTGGACTAACTGGGTCGCCATGTGTATTAGGTTTGGGGGACTCAATCACCCAACGTACAAAAATCCAGTTCCGGTTAGTTAGGTACAGTTAGTCGGCCCCTGGATCTTATTATAAAATGAAATGTTTATTTGTCGAAGCTATTACACAATACGTCGGGCTCAAAGAGAATTGCCCTTAGTATTGTTACGTAGACAATTGAAAAATGTGTCTACGCAATTATAAATTTTATTAGGTATAATGTTTTCTTAAACAAATATTCATTGAATTGCACATTTTTCTTTTAAATTATTATTGTATATGGAAAGACTGATGTTTCAAACCATTACGATGTATAAGAACTGTAAATACTTAGTCAGAAACTGTTAAGATTACTTTACTTTGTTTTACTATAAAGATCTACTTTGAAAGACCTTTTTTCGGGAGAAGAAATCTGGTTATTTCTCAGTCTGTCTAGCACGTTTTGTCCTCAGGATATTCTGGCTGATAACGTTTCTTCTCAGCATTTCATTGTGTCTCTACTTTATAAGTCAAGTGTGGTTCAAATGGCAGAATACTCCGGTTATTGTCACCGTCAGCGAGAAACAACTACCAGTTAGTATGGTAAGTACTCGAATTTATTTCCCATGAGGGTCAGACTCCACCCCTATGGCGACTTTCAGACCACCGGTCTACATAATTACATTAAGCGGTTTGTTCTCATTTCTAAAGTTTCGTAAATTTCCAGGTTCCATTTCCGGCGGTGACCATATGTCCGCAGTCTAAATGCCAAGTGGATATTTATAACTATACGGCTGAATCACAAATTTTTCAAGAATATTCGACATATAATTTGACACATCCCACTAACACTACGTAAGTATAGAGTTTATCTGATTTTTTTATCTATAAAATTAAGTCTTTATTAACTGTCTCGTTGGTCTTAGTGGTCGTTGGGTTTGATTCTCAGGTCAAGAAAGACTTATTTGGGGTTTTCTATGAAATTATCAGCAGTTTATTAATTGGAACTAGTGTATTGTAACGAGCATTTACTAATACCAATGTATTTTGATTTCAGAATGAAGAATAGAATTGAGAAATTTGCAGCCTTAAAACAAATATGCAATGAATTTATAGACGATTTTCCTTATACATTCCCATACAATTATACGAATTCTACAGTAATTGAAAATATATTCAATGTAAGATTTGAATTACCTAATCATTGCGTTAAATGTATATATTGAAATAAATAACTCAGTTGAAGCTGAGTAGAAAGGTATAAGGAAGAAAGATTGTGTGTGGACAGATGTAAGAAGGACTGTTTCGTAGCACTGCGAGAGATAAACAATAGATTTGATACAAAAAGTCTTAAAATGAAAAAAACTTTGGTTTCTCCAGTAATTCCACCTACTACAAAATAAATACGTATTTTTTTTCATGGTCTGGAAAATGTATAACAGATATATTATTTTTATAATTTTAGGTGGCCCCGTCTCCTGATAAGGTTTTTGCAATATGCAAAATTCGTGGCAAAGAACAGTCCTGTAAACAGCTTTTCAATAAAGTAGTCACTGCGGAAGGAGTCTGCTACACTATGAATTCACTCCCTTCAGAAGAGATTTTTCGTTCTGATCAGTAATTTTTTTCTTTTTTTTCATATATCTATATCACTATTTTGATAAGACCTGTTAATTATAGTCCCGTCAGTGAAAGAAATCAGCAATGTGTTGATTAATATTTATGATCTACCTTTGAAATTACGTTAATAATCTTTTTTTTAATCTTAACTTATGTTCATTACATATAATGTGATACTATAATAGTGAAATAATTATTCAGATGAGTCCAGTTTTGGAGCTTGCTCAAAAGAAACTAACAAAAAATATAATCTTTCCTCTTTATAATCTTAGTATTGATGATATTTTACCGTATTTTGAAAATATAATTATCTTTATCGAATTAGAATGAGTTTTTGTTTTATAGATTACAGAAACACTATAAATATTTGTATGCTACTGACACCGCCAAAGGTTGGACAATGGAACACGGATACAATGACAGTATTTCTGTATCAGACAATTTTACACCAACTTCATCTTATTATCCTATACCTGGAGCAGTAAGTTTTAACCTGGTTATAATTTGTAGTACAATATTATCATCATCATCATCATTTACCCATTATCATCCCACTGCTGAGCACGGGTTTCCTCTAATTTAAGAGGAGATCCTTGCAAGTATATTCATTATATATAAAAACAAGGTCCTTTTGATGAAACAGTAACGAGCCAGGAATGCTACCTTGGGGCACACCGCCTGAATTCTGTGATCTACTTGTTATTTCTGCGGTCTTTTATTCGTACATATTGGTTTCTTTCGTTACAATCATGTATGGGGGCTATTAAGTCTAACTTCTGTTTTTTAGGAAAATGGAAATTCACCCGATTTGGAGGTTATATTTGAAGAAGACTTGTCATACCGTGACAGTGCCTGTAACGCATTGAACTCAGGTTATAGGGTAAGATTTTGTTAATTAATATTTATAGACCACCAGAATCGAGGTATTACAATTACGAACAGCGATCATTTTGTATGCTAGGTTAGAACTGAAGTCTGAAGAACACTTCAGTATTGAAGATTTTCCATGAACTTTTTTATTCAGTGATTTATAGAACAAGAATGAGGTCTGTTTTAGTAACAATTTAGAACGATCTCGATTCGATTGAGAATTAGAATGAATTTCAATTGCAGGTATACCTCCATCACCCTACTGATTTTCCTCAGTCTTCGCTGTACTTCTATGCCGTATTACATGGACAAGTATCTTCGATGGCTCTTAGCTTCAATGCTCTCAATACTTCGGAAACTTTGAAAGCATATGATGCCCAAATGTGAGTTAGTAGAGATTAAATATATCGGCCTTATATTAGTATTTTTTTATTATTATAAACTCTTCATTTTCTATGTATCCTCATATTGGCAATAATGATGATATTTGGTCTGCATTATTAAGTCCAGTGAAAAATAAAAAAAAGCCCATCTTAAGGTCTGTTTTGTGAAAAAAAATTTATCGGGCTACCTTAAACAAATATTGTCTTATACACCTACAAAATAATGTTATTTTTTATAAATAATCCTTAATTGTATTCTTGCAGACGCCAATGCTATTTCCCTGGTGAGAAATACTTAAAGTATTTTAAGCAATACACAGAGAAAAATTGCAGGGCTGAATGTTTATCTAACCTTACTCATAGCACTTGCGGTTGTGTTAAATTTTATATGCCTCGTAAGTATGGTTTCATTTAGTTATTTCTTTAACAGATGGTACGACATACTGGTCAAAGGTGACTGCAATCTACTGGATGCAGGTAGCGTAGAACCGGTCATCCTTGGAACCGGTCATCCAAGGATTTCTACCGGAATCCGGTAGAAATCTTTGGAGGAGGCTTATGTCCAGCAGTGGACGCCCTTTACCTAAAATGATGATGTAGAATAGGATTTCATTTTTTTTTCTCTAGATTCTTCATATCATAGTGTCTTATCTTCATTAAATTTTAAATTGATTTTCAGATGAAAGCGAAGTCATTTGTACTGTGAAAATGAATTATTGCGTTGAAATGGCTCTAGGTATATCTAACAATAGTGTTCTTTATTATATTTCCTTCATTATCAAGGATTTTAAATAAATATTGTAAATGTGTTACAGATAAACTCCAATATCACAAATGTGACTGTTTACCTGCATGTAATACCGTTGACTATGAAGCTGAAATACTTAAAACTGAATACAATCTAAGACAAGTTTTAGGTGGTTACCACTATTACACAGAAAGGTAAGATACATTAAATTTAACGTATCAAGTATCTGTACAGTATGACGCAAAACTTGAAAAAATATTCACAGAAATATATGAGTATCTTAAATAGAATAATAAACATAACATACCATCACAAATATCGTCGCTAAAGGGTTAGACAGAGGTGTACACCACACACATTACCAGGGCTGCCAGATTGTATCTTTTGATACCAAATTGGTATAATTGGACGATGTATTGTATCCATGTGGTATCCATGATCATTTGGTATAATTCGATACAAAAGCAAGACGCTCACAAAAATAAGGTCATGCCGAGAAGTTGTCCGCTAATTCTGCAAAGGATAATCGAATAATCGAGGGATTTGAGCTAAAAAAAAGCTCATCCGACATAGAATAGGCAGTATGGTATAATATCATCACATTTGGTATAATTTCACATGCTAATGGCATAATCGCGTCGTTGCTCGCTGGCAGCCCTGCACATTACAGTAGTGGTAACATAACTGTTTTTATACTTCTTAAGTTATATCAAAATCATAATATCAGACAATATTTTGACAACCCGAATAGCGCAGCAATAATAAAGGCCTTTTGTAAGGGTTCTGTTGAAGTTGATACCCACAGACATTTGTGTGATGACAATGGTTACAATTGACCTGAGTCATTAAATATTATGACTAAATTTTTTGCTGTGTACAAAAACATATCATTGTAGTGTATCTACTATCTAATACTTGTAATGCAAGCCTCGTTGCTTAGCTCGGAACTAAAAGGTACTGTGTCATAATGTTCAGATATATTATTTATTTTTAGCTTAAATTATTCCAAGCTGGACATGTACTTCAAGAAGCCTCGCTTTCTGTCGATGCGTCGGTCAGAGTTATTCGGTACAATCGACTTTTTGGCTAACTGCGGCGGTATACTGGGGCTGTTCCTGGGCTTCTCTTTCCTAAGTCTGGTTGAGATTTTCTACTTTCTCACATTAAGGTAAAACTTTGACGGCATTTCTTTTTTCAATAGAATTTCGGTGGAAATGCTTTTCTGTTGCTAAATTCTCACTAATTGTTGATGTTGAGTTCAGTTTTCTAAAGCTCGTAGTAGTACCTACTTGTGTATACATACTATAACATATTATCACGCCTGTCCTCCTCCAAGGATAAGCAGAGGTCAACTAATTCTAATTCTACTTCTACTTTCTCACGTTAAGGTAAAACAAAGATGTTATTTCTTTTTCAATAGAGTTTAGGTGGATATGCTTTTCTGTTGCCAAATTCTCACTAATTGTTGATGTTGAGTTATATTTCTAAAGCTTCACGCCTGTCTTCTCTAAGGATAAGCAGGGGTGTACTAATGTGGCCCCACTGCTCGCCAATATGTTTTAGGTCCCATGTTATAGTGGGGTACCCTATTGCCATCAAATGGGCACGAATTCAAACCTGCTCTTAGGCCGTATTTTATGATGGTGATAAGTTAATGAGAAATTTATTTTCCAGGTTATGGTGTACTCTGAAAAAAGACTTGGAGGAAGAAAAAGCCTTGAATGATACTGAAAAAGTAGAAAACGTAGAAAAATATTAAAAGCAACAATTCTTATAATCAATGTAGAATATTTAATTGCATCCGTTTTTAGGATTCTAGTCATCATTATATTGTTTTACATTTGAAATTATCTTTATATCATATTTTTATCTTGGACCACTTTGTAGCATTCAACCGTCCGCATCATTTCTATAGTTTTGATGTTCGATAAGCTTATAAATCCTTGCACGATTCTCTTCAGTAAACCACTTCAAGTCACTGTTTATGTATGTACGTAGAATTACCATTTAATTATTGCTTTTTGATGATATAAATACTATTGTATATAGAATTATAATGCTTAGTTCTTAGGAAATAGATGGCGCTGTGTCATTTATATGTGGATATACGTAATAAAAATAATACGCTGATCTTGCCAAGCTCAACTTATTATAGTATACTAGCTGACCCAGCAAACGTTGTTTTGCCACATTATAGGGGTTGGTGGACAACCCTTATCACTAAGGGTTATGAAAAATAGATGTTGGCCGATTCTCAGACCTACTCAATATGCTCACAAAATTTCATGAGAATCGGTCAAGCCGTTTCGGAGGAGTACGGGAACGAACATTGTGACACGAGAATTGTATATATAAGACTAGCTGACCCAGCAAACGTTGTTTTGCCACATTATAGGGGCTGGTGGGCTACCCCTAACTTTTAGGGGGATGAAAAATAGATGTTGGCCGATTCTCATAGATACCGGATAAGCACAAAAAATTTCATCAAAATCGGTCAAGCCGTTTCGGAGGAGTATGGCAACGAAAACTGTGACACGAGAATATTATATATTAGATAAAAAAATTAAGCTTTAACGTAAAATTTCTTGATCACAACAATTTCAATACTAATTTCATTTATCTCCGATTCTATGAAGATTTGAGGGTTCATAACAATACATGTAATATAATATGTGGAAGTATCAGAATACCGTTAATCTTTTATTTATTCACCTAGATGGCTGTTGAACTAAGCTATAGACGCAGTGACTATCATCTATCTATCAAAGGTTAGGTTATATCTACAATTAAATACCTATTCTCCATTGAAATTACTACATTGACTTCTCAAAATCAATTATCATCGCGTTGGGTTCCAACCCCATGTTTATATGATGAGTAGACAGTTGTACCTGAGTCATAGATCTATGTTAATAGTTTTTAAATAAATGTTATACACCGTTAGAAAGTCGCACAAGAAAAAAAAACACTCCAACATCCCAAACGAAACCGCACTAGCAATATTAGCACAAACAGGACGTTGGTTTAACTCCCGCGCAACGGATCAAAGACACGATTTATGCGCCGTCGGATTACATAGATTTACGACGTGCTAACGAACGCTCGTGGGCCAATATTAACGATAACTAGAACTCTATGCTGACTTTAAATAAAACGGTGGAATACTTATAAAAGGACGGCTTTGGCAATACCCTTTTGAGATTACCGTGGAAATCAGATAGCAAATTTCAAAGTTCCTGCATAGTTTTACAGGAAGGAATTCTAGCTGTATTAATGTTCCATCTGTGTATTTGTATGTATATTCGACACATACGTAAGAGAATTTTATGCACCATTATATTTGGACCCTTGTGTTGTTTAATTAGTATAAAGTGAAAGACCGACTTTTCCCAATATCAAAAATCTATAATCAAGATTGATTCAGTATTCATTAATGTAATTAAAAGAGTTGGAGAAGAAGTTTATTATAGAGTTTGGTTATATCATAATTACTACATTAAGTTTCGTATTGCTCCATGCGGGTCTCCTGTAATTTGAGAGGGATTAGGCTATTATCTACCATGCTAGTCTAGGTATAGAGGTTCTGATATGAGTAATACAGGATGAGTATTTTAATGGTGCACAAATCAAAACTCAGTGACGGAAAACTTTGTGAGGAAATCTGCATGCGTCGGTGGACTATAGCGTTATCCCTCTCAAATTAAAAGAGACATGCGCTGAGCAGCGGGACAATAATTGATTTGATGATGAATCAAGCCTAATATACCATAATTTATAATACATAAACAAAAGATATCGCAAACCAATAAACACGGCCATAAATGTTAAACCAAACGTCTTGTAACTACGAAAAGCGAAACACTCGAAGATCAAAGGCGGCGCGTGCGCAGGAAATGCGCAATCGTCTATCAGTGATACAGAGCCGCCTTTCAGTGCCACTTGACGGCTGAGTGGGGCGAAGAAGTGACGTCATAGATCCTGCATTATATCAAAACGATACAAGAAATCTGCCAGTGTGTTTGCACTTGAATAGTTGCGTTATTGTAGTTGATGGTAATAAAAAAATACATAGTTGAGTCAACGTCAACGAAATATAGTATATACCTTTCTTGAACAATGTAATATTTATTTATTTTTATACCAAGAGGGTCGCGAACGAGCTCATGGCCCACCTAATGTTAACCTGTTACCGTAGCCTATCGAAGTTTGCAACACCAGTTGTGTCAAAAACCTTTCTGTCAAAACCTTCCCACTCTTTTGCGAACCACACTATATAAAACAGTGACGTAGAATTAATTTTTTGAGAAAAGTAGTAAATAGCAATGTAAAATATAGTAGTCTCATAATGGGGTAGCACTTTCACACACCCTAATTTTGAAACAGAATATTGAACATATAATAAATATAAATAAATAAATATTCCTGGATATTATGACACAGCGCCATCTAGTTCCGAGCTAAGCAACGAGACTTGTGTTACGGATACTTGATATACTACATATATACTTTTTTTTTGTAAATACATACATATTATACATAGATACATCCATGACTCGGATACAAATGTTTATGCTCATCACACAAACATTTGTCCCTGCCGGGATTCGAACCCAGGACCCATAGCACAGCAGGCAGTGTTAACTACCGTTGGACTAATTGAGTCGTAATGGGGCTATAGGCTAACGAATACAGTAAGGTTGGCTTGGGACCCCATTATATGTCAATTTTAGCTATTATCACGTCTGGATTAAACCAATATCAATATGCCGTGCTAAAACCAGTACAAAGTACTTTTATTTCAAAACTGAATATGATCAATAACACACATGAATAAAGAATCGCAATACGATCAATATACCTCCAATAAAATTTCGTAATTATCTGAAACGGCGTCACAAAACATGGCAGGACCCTACAATTAGCCGGCGTCTCTGTTAGCCTCCGGCGGCTAAAGGCTAATGCAAGGCTAACAATTTAGTTCAGTGGCCATTACGCAGTTTATCTGGTTAATGGGTGATCAAAAAAACAGCGGGTACCTTAGTGGCCAGTTCTTTGTTACGTTTCGGTGTATTGTAATTGGCTACGGACTATTAATGTTGGGTTATATGGAGTGGTATTTTACAGCGGTTAAGTATGTTTTACTTACTCCTCCTTTTTAATTTTCATGATTCATTTCGCAGCGGATTTCAAGACAGTTTAAATCATTTTCCTGGGACCCGTTGGGCTTCATTGTCATAGCTATTGTTGATCCTGGCTTATGAAGTTGCAATAGTAGGGGCTTAATGTGAGGGTCATGTCCCAAAAACCATACAGTGGTTTTTTAACTAACTCCCAAAACCATTTTATGAATTTTATCGCAGCGTATTTATAACTATTATATTATCTCGGCGCTTCGTTTCTATCCATCTCTTCATTCTACCCTTGACCATGTGCTATAAAGGGTCCAAAATATTGAAGTTAAATGATAGCAGTATACAGCGCTAAAATCTTTAAAAGAAATGTTTATAATTATCTGAATAGAAATGTTTTATCCTCTTAGCGATAACTTTTTCAATAACCCCAAAATGTCCACCAAAATTATATTTATGACCAACCAAAAGATGGTTTTATATAAAGTTTCATTCTTTCTCATCCCTTTTGTTAGCTCTATATAGATTGAAATTATAAATTTCTTTTTTTTTTTTTCACAGACCTGTGAAAAGAACTCCTATTGCAACTACTTCGGTTGTATATTTGCATACGTATCTATACAGGGTTAGTTGGAAAACACAAACAACCTCGCAGGACTAGATAGCTGACATCGTAAGCAACAACTTTTGTTCTACGAGTTCTGCCATAACTCAATACATGAAAAAAAAATGATATTTCAAGTTTCTGTTGTATGACACACGAATATTATAAGTCTGTAGTTTCATTCATAAAGAAGGACGACGTGACTCTCGCGCTGTTTATAAAGGCTTCAACACACTACTGCTTAAAAATGTTTACAAGTATTAGTAAACAGTTGTTAAGAAACATACGATCATAATATTAGAAAAAGATTTCTTGTTAGATAATGTTAGTGAACATTTCTGAGCAAAATTGTTAGTTAACTAATTGCAATGAAATAAAACATTTGTTATCATTTGTTTGTAAATTTATACCCAGGCCACGGCAGGGGCAATCCAAACTGCAGGCAAACTGATTTTTCAAATGTTATAAACGTTTGTTAACAATTTCCTCCGGTGTAGGAGCACTTAAAACAGTTAACAATTATTAATAAAATGTAGCAATGCCTAACATTTTTTAGTGTGTATTAGTGTAGCAGCACCTTAAAAATACACAATATTCGCCAGTTAACTACCTATACCTATGTCAAATACTCGCCGCCTTTGTAGAAGCGGGACGCCTGTTGTGTCGATGTTTATACATATTATAAAATAGTAAAGAATGCAATATTATTACAAGATAAATATTAAATAATAAAAAAATTAAAATGGATATTTGTACTGAGACTAATTAATATTATAAATATTTTTTTTAAATAGACAATACAGCGACAGCGAGTCACTGTCGCTATCGTCACCTACGCTAATGACTAGGCTTTCTAAACCTAATTAACGATTATAAAATTACCCTTGTAGTGTTATTTATTAAATTATTAATTTACGCACATTTCAATAAATAAACTAGGTACCACGCCAGCGCTCTCTGAGGGATCGATAAGTGAGGCACCGCACGCGGCTGTCCCGCGGCTGCCCCGTCTGATTTTAGCTCGTACGACCACGAATGGGTTTGTGGGCAGGCAGTGAGTACATACCTACACTGAGTCCACAATCGCTTCATACTTTACCTGGCTTCATTTAACTATTAAAAGCAAATAAATCATGCGTAGGTATGTAGATTAGGTATCTTAACTTTCAAAGTATGTGAAAATGATTTACGTAATCGTTTGTTAACGCTTTCCACAGTTTAGTTAAACTACTTACTTAATATCAGCTGGGCGCTTACCTACCTACCTAACTGTCATGTGTGTTACGTTAAAACGAACCATTGAAAGACAAGCAAATATCTACTTACGTCTCTGAAACAACTGGTAGCCTAAAAAACGAGACTTCACTGTTTAATGTTGAATTTAAAGATCCGTCACTGAACACGTATTTTTTGTTGCTTCATTTTTGCACAAAATAGTTCTAAATTCAAATACGCAGTTGCACTGATGTGAGATATCGTGTCCCTTAGCGGTGTCGCGCACTTTTTATGTAGATAGGCTTCTGTAACTATCTGTTTTTTTTAATAACACCTAAGGTATAACCCAACAACACATCGATCGATATGGCGACGGAAGGAAACACACAACGTAACACGCACGCATCTTGGCCGAAGGCTGGCGGCTAACTAGGTCAATCGGACAATCGGTCAAGTTCAAAGCTAGCACTCGCAATGCGCCCCCCTTTCTCCGCGTCCCGCGGGGTTTTTACTATGTGCATAGAGTTAGGAAGCGCGTAAAGATATCATGAAATTAATATTTGGTTTTGTATGAAATAAAAAAAAATTAAATCAATGAAATTATTGAAAGTCGTAGAACAAAAGTTGTTGCTTATGATGTTAGCTATCTAGTCCTGCGAGGTTGTTTGTATTTTCCAACTAACCCTGTATAGTATTGTTGCGCCCACTTACCGCGTTTTGTATCCACGAATAAAGTACAGTGCGTATTCAACCACGAAGTGTTTCTCTTGTCCCTGTCTCACGTACGGCCAGTTCCAAAAGTGCATAGGCATTCCCGCAAAGCATAATTTCCTGTACATAACAATATCCTATAAAAATGATATCAGTAACTTGAATAAAGACTCCATGTAAACCAGTCTGTCCAATCACCCTTGCCATATGATTAATTTTTTATTTAACGTTTTTGCGTCAGTCCTGTTGAAATTACTGATGATTCGGTTCCCCATCATTGTAAAGATGATTGATGGTTTCTGATGCAGTAAGAGGCCACCGATGATTCCGTCTTTGTTTAGTGAAAAATTTGTATTATTTAATTCGTGTTAAAAAATTAAGCCCTCAAGCAAAACATGCCATATGTTTTGCTTCAGGGCTTAATTTTTTTTTAAAGCTGCCTTACGCCATGATTGCTTCTATGTTGTGAGTGCATTTACACCCAAACGTCCAGGCCTGGATTAAAATTCCTGTAGATCGGATCGTATCCGCAACCCGTGACATAAGAGCCAAATACTCAGCCGCTACGCCAACTATAGCCTTATTCCTCTCAAATAAGAGGAGTTATGAGGAATCTTGCCCCGTAGTGCAATATTTTTTTAACTTTTGTTATAGGACCGACGAAGAAATGAAGGAAGACCTTCTCAAGTTTCAAAATTAATATTTAGATTTTCAGTTTAATTTCTTATCGGTAATATTTTTTGGTAGTTAAGCTACTTAGAAATAATATCTTATATCAATACCTATAAAGTCTAAAACGGTTCTTTGTTTTATCATAAAACATTCATTTTAGAAATCGATGTCTCTTAGTAAAAGCATTGTGTCAAATTGTATATAATACTAGCTGATGATCGCAGCTTCGCCCATGCAATTTAATACTTATAATTTCTCCTCCTCATTTTGCCCCCGTTTCCATAGAATAAATAAATATATATATAGATGATCCACTATGTGCATAGCGACGTCTATGTCACTACATAGCAACAACGTACATAGCAACGGAGAAGCTATCAAAACTGACATGACACATCGAACGCGATAAAGAGCTGTGGTAGCATGATTTTTTACGATTACTCCTAAGATTTTATTTATTTTATTTATTTAGTTATTACCACGGTTTTGCACCAATTACAGTAATTAACATAAAGTAAGTATACATAGGTAGGTATATAAACAATTCAATAATTTATTCACATTCATACACAATTGGTTTCACAAAACTTCAAACATACTGACATAATAACCTTCCATTCATCCACAAACACATCAAAATTCGGAGCACCATCAAGAAGTATATTGATTGCACCGTGCATGCGACACAGTGGGGAATGAGCACGTGATACTGTACGACATTGTGCTACCGCGAATAATCTGTGCCGGTGAGATGGCCTATGTCGCAAATAATTGTCAGGAACAAAGACCTTACAGAACATATTATGTAATTCAGGGCAATCTACTAAACCCCTTAGGATTTTGATGGCCGTAATGATTTGCATTCGTGATCTACGCACGCTGAGAGAGTTATACCCTAACATCCCTAGCAGATACTGAGTTGGGTAGAGAAATGGGTAGTAACCATAGATCCTTTTGTACAATGAACGCAAAAAAGCCTTTTGGATTTTCTCAATCGTTAAAACATATGATGACTCATAAGGAGTCCATATACATGCAGCAGACTCCAACTTACTCCTTACGAGCGTATTATATAACAATTTTACAACTGTAGAATTTTGAAAAACCCGTGCATTTCGCAGCACGAACCCAAGGCGTCTAAAAGATTCCACAGTTAATTGCGATATATGCTTATGAAATGTCAGACCACAGTCAAATGTTACGCCTAAATCCTTGATAGTCGATACTCGTGTGAGAATAGAGTCTCCTAATATGTATGTGGAGTGGGTAGGTTGCACTTTACGGCCAAAAGTCATAACATAGCATTTGCTGGTATTAAAATGCATTTTGTTGGTTACACTCCATTGCTGCACACGATCAATGTCGCTCTGGAGATGTCTGTGGGTATTATATTCATTTATTTCCATTACAAGTTTTAGATCGTCAGCGTAGAGAAGGCATTTAGCATACTTTACTACACTAACAAGATCATTTATCATAATGAGAAATAACAGGGGGCCCAGAACTGATCCCTGGCTTACTCCTGAGCGGGTGTGGTAAGGATTAGAGAGATAACAACCGTAGCTCACACACTGCTTACGGCCTTTGAGATAATCAGCAAAAAGAAATAAAAGCTTTGGAGTAAAACCTATTGACTTAAGTTTACATAGCAAAACATCGTTGTCCACAGTATCGAATGCCTTTTTGAAATCTAGGTATAGAACATCTACTTGCTTCCCTTTATCCATGCTAGTAGAGATGGAGTCTACAAGTAGCAATAGGTTGGTTTCAACTGATCGACCGTCCCTGAAACCATGCTGCTCGTCGCATAGATATGATTTTATTTGGGAGTATATCGTTTTGTGAGCAATATTTTCGAAGACTTTGGCAAGAGATGATAGTATAGCAATGGGTCGATATTCCTCGACTGCAGATCTATTACTCGATTTAGGTATTGGAGTAACGCGGGATAGCTTCCATTGTTCAGGGTATACACCAGTTTGTAGGGCTAAGTTAGCAATGTGATGAAGAGGAGGTGCAAGAAATTCTCTGCAACCTTTTAAAATGTAGGGAGGAACTTTATCTGGGCCAACTGAACTGCGGGGTTATTAGATATTTGTTTATATTGTATTAAAAATAGTCTATGTGTTATTCCAGGTAATAAACTATTTGTATGCTAAATTTCATTCAAATCTGTTAAGCGGTTTTTGCGTGAAAGAGTAACAAACATCCGTACATACATCCATACTTACAAACTTTCACGTTTATAATATTAGTAGGATAGTTACTTCAACAAATATAGGATAAAATAAACCTCTCATAAAGTATCGCTTTATGTCAATGACGTATTATTTGTATAGCAAGCGTGCTACTTACCCCGGTATAAAAGACGTTAAACCACCCAGATCCCATTCATACGCCTTCAGATATCAGGACATACTAGGATACACTGTCTTTGTTGATAGAAGGGCTATTGTATGCCTAATGCGTTCTATTTTCTTTTGAAACTAGATTTCTTTGAAGCCTGTCAATATACGGTAGGTGATATGGCTTTTGTGCTAATTGAGTGCAGACATGATGAAAAGGGTAGAAGAAAATGGAAGATATTGTTTTTGTTTCAATACTAAAGAGCAATAAGATATAATTATAATTATATAAGAGAATAAGGAGCAGTAGGTGTATTTAAAATATGACAAAACAGCTTAAAATATGAGCATAAAATGTGATCCTATCCATAAAGTATAGTTTTGTATCAATGTTGAGTTCTTGAAGGTCATTGTACATTCAAGCCCATTTCAATATTTATACACAAAAGTAAACGTTTTGACGACCTCTGTGGTTCGAGTACCGGACTACTGATCACGAGGTCGTGGGTTCGATTCCCACAGGACACACATATTTATGTGATGAATATAGGTGTTTGTGTTCGTCTGGGTGTTTCTTATGTATTATAAGTATGTATTTACAAAAACAAAGTATATAGGTATTATATCTATTGCCTAGTACCCATAGTACAAGCTCTGCTTAATTTGGGACTAGATGGTGCTGTGTAAAATGTCGCAGAATATTTATTATTTATTATTATTATTATTTAAAGTAATTATATGGAAGTAACCTACAGTAATTGTACTCTACTCTACAATCTACAATACGATTATATTCTAAAACCCCGGCAAATTATAACATCGACAGAATTTCAACTGTCAAACATTCCGTGTAGTGTTTACACTGCGGCAGTCACTTGAACGAGTCAACTCGGCCGTCCGACGGTAGCGAGTGTTTTGTTTACTCTGCTGTGCCAACAGTAAGTTGAGAGCAAGTGAATAATTGTGCGCTATTGTTGAAGCATTTAGTGTTGGGGTACTACTTTCTTATCGACATTATTGAAAATGTGTTCAAGCAATGTTCAAGTTGTAATTTTAAAGTAATTATAGAATACAAGAGAAACTTTTGAAGAAATTTTGATGTGTCGTAATGTACCTGTAATCTACCTGTTAGATTACTAATACTTTTGTAGTAACATAGGTTTTGAAGTTTGATCATACAGTGAGCGGTGTCGTTAACATGGCCACAAATTAACAGCAGTGAAATAAGAGACATTTGATGCAAATACCATTCTTGTCAAGGCTACACACCTAAGTATCGATAGATCTATCGATATCCCATCCCTAAGGTTTTAGCTAAAACAAACACTCGATAGTAAGCATAGATTTGTATGATCGATCATCGGAACAAGCTTCGCGTCCAGTTAATCGTGTTTACTCACTCAACACTCGATATCGACGTTTTAAAAATCCGCGGGTGGTCAGCTACTGTTTGCTTTTAACCTATGATTTGAACGCTCCTTCAAAACTAAACATATTTATTTTTCACGGTCAATTTAATTCAAACCTTTGACTGTTTAGTTTAGGATTGAATTTCGTTTTAAAGATGTTGCTAGAACAAAGAACTTTAAGTCACGCGTGGGCTTATTTGGTGAAACAATAACTTTTGTAAATACTCAGAAATAATATTGAGTGTTGTAAGTATAATTAAGAAACCACAAAATGCTTTCAATTTAAACGGACACAAATGTTCTGCAGTAACTGGATAGAGTATTAAAGGATACTTGTCGTAAATTAACGTTATTTATAATGTTTTAAAATGTGTTTTAAACATTAAACGACTTAATTACGCCTCGAAAAATAATCCTAAAACATCCGTTTCGTATTAAAACGTGGTTTGTTTGTAGGGTGACTAATTGCATGTCGTTTTTAGAAACTGTCCCATTTATAAACAAATGCTGATGATCATAATAAAGTTGTTTTATGAGGCTTTTGAATAAATTGCTTTGAAATTTGTTTAATTATTTAAGTATAAATCGATATTGAAAACTTTAATTTATTATCTTTTTTACCAAGTATGCATGTCCAATGTTCTTTGAATACTTGCATGTGACATTTAGTATTTTTTTACCATCCTTATCTGCTCTCTCCCTCTTTCCCTCTCCCACAACCTAAAATTGATTCAGTGTTTCTAATTTGTATTTTTAATGTTGGTGTGGTTAATGTTTAGGTAAAAGAAACTAAACATACATAGAAAAAATGGCATATAATGTCAAAGGGTAGGTTATCAAACTTTATAAATTAATTTATTTACGCTACAGAATATTGAATTACATATTACTTAAACCACACAAAAAATACAAAACAACATTGAATTGAATAAAAAAAATACTTACATATTTGCATACACAATACACCCATAAAATTATACATTTAATATTTATCGATCCGCGTATACTCGACATTTTTTTTAGTTAAAGCATATTCTTTGACAAGTGACATGATTAATGCGCAGGAAATAATAAGAACCACTATAATTATACATAATTGTATGTTCAAAAGCCCGCCATTTTGCTTGTTTACTGTCAAAAGTTATTTATCGTGTTTTATATGCATGAGAGATTACGAATGCTCGAGTCAAAAAATTGTATGAAGGTCGTCAAATGTTTCGTTATTTTATGCTATAAGTTAATTTAAAAATCGAATTGATAGTGTAATCGAGTAGGTATTGTTTGAATGCTCGATTATTATCAAATACGGTTATTCGGGATAGCATACTAAATCTTTTATGCACATCACTATTTCAGATTTAAATTGATTTAAATAAGTATGTTCTGATCTGATGGTATTATCCATTACTATCTATGATTTAAAAATAATTTTAGATATATTATCACAAAAATTACGTGCTAAGCAAGTTTCACCGAAATTGGGATATTATTTTTTTTACAAAATATAATAAAATTAAGGAATCAATTTTTTGGTACAGTATAATGAACATTATTGTTATTATCACTCCGTTTTATTCCACTGCTGGGCAGAAACCTTCCTATTATTTTACTTTTTTTTCAATGAATATAGGTTTTATTCAAATTTATCTCGTAAATACGTTCACATACAATACATTTTACATGGCTGCTACTGCTACATTTGAAGAAAGGACGGTGTCGTGGAAAGTGTACAGTAAAATAAAACATGGTTACCTCAACCGTAATCATATTTAATTCAGTAATTTACCAGTTAATGACTTAATGACATCAAATTTATCCTTGTCCTTCTGTTGCCGAACGGTTAACTTGATTTTTATTAAGGTTAATTTAAGTAATTGAATAACTTACATTACTGTCTGAATAAAATATTTTAATTAGTAAATTCAAGCAAATTCAGGCATCTAAGAGTTTATTATTTATCCATATGCTTAAACGGTGAAAGAAAGCATTGTGAAGAAAGCAATATGCCTGAGAGAAGTCTGCCAACCCATGGTAGGCTAACGTGGTAGACTATAACCTAATCCCTCTCAAATTAGAGGAAACTGCTGTCAAGTAGTGGGAGAGTGATCTTATTATTACAAATTATACTAAAAAAAAAATTTTGAAACCTTGAATTTTGTCACGATCGTTCTTCTCCATGATACTTAGAATAAAATAATCACCAATCATTAATAAGACAAAAATATCCTTAAAATTAATTAAGCATCGTTGTCACCCTAAATTTCACGCCTTATTTCGTGAGCTCAATTAAAAAATCTCAAAAAATTCAAAAAGATAAAATTTACAAAAGAGCTTTTTAAAGATAAGATGAGGCTTAAAAAGTCTCATAATTATAAAAAGCTCTCAGAGAACGCCGACTGCTATCTGATATTTCTAAATTTAAGTTACAATTTTTATCGTAATGTCGACACATGCTTTGAGGGCGGCGATTTTTCGGTGTCGATAAAATAATATGTCAGCCATATTATTTTGGGAGTTAACTACTGAAATTTGCAATTTAAAACATTTAACGAGTGCGAAATTGTTAAAGAGTTACCGGTATTTTTAAACTTTCATAAAGTCAGTTTTGGCCCGTCCGCTTTTGCCTGGATTTAATTTATTTTTATTAATATACTACTAAAAATATAAAAGAATATAAACTAAGCGTTTTCTTTCGATAGTTGCGGTAATTATTTTTCATGTGAACTTATGAGTTTACTAGCTGCCTCCCAAGGCTTTGCCCGCATGGTATATAGATAAAAAGTAGCCTATCTGGTAATTCAGGTAATAAACTATATATATGCTAAATTTCATTTAAATCCGTTAAGTGGTTTTTGCGTGAAAGAGTAACAAATATACATCAACCCATCCATCCAAATTTACAAACTTTCGCGTTTATAATATTAGTAGGATTAAAAAAGTTTAACTTCATTGGTCTAACTTACGTCTCACGTATGTATACGTGACACATTAGTTAGGCGTTAAAATACTATGTTTTATGGATTTTATCGCAGTTTACTGGAATCCGCTGGATGCAGGTGGCGCAGGACCGGTCGTCGTGGCGATCCTTGGGGGAGACCTATGTCCAGCAGTGGACGTCTAATGGTTGATATTAAGATGATGATGATGATGATTCTGTATTAATTCCAACGTTTCTTATCTTTTACATTATCCATGGTCACGGGAAGGAGCAGTTTTATTTCAGCGCAAGAGCAGGATGCAAGAGCAGATCGATTGATAATATAATGTTAGACATTCAATGTGATTATACTTTTTTTTTGGACTTTTTAAGATAATATTTGAAAGTGCTTGTCTATTATAAGGAACTACAAACCGTGATTCTAATTTCAAAAGTTCAAAAACAGAACAAAAGACATTAATATTCCTATCAGACCTTTTAAAACATAGATAAATAATTGTTTCTATCGTAGTTGGTACTTTTTTATTGGAGTCAGACCGACACCGGAGGCAATGGGCAGCTGATGTGCCTTCACGCTTTAATACATTCACGAGGTGAGCAGGATTATCGGTAAGGACAGGTGTAATATTGTAATAAGTGAAGGCAAAAGGTGTGACAGACATACAGACACTAATATAAAATGATTTGTTCAGCTAACTCTTATGTGTTTTTATTATTTATTTCCTTGAAAATTATTTGTTACATCTCATTAAATTTATGTTAAACACTTAATATGAACTACTTTAAATTGAATGATAATTAAGGTGTTTAAAAATAATAAAAATATGATTATACACAAAAGCACCGCTAATAGTAGATCATATAATAAATTTGTTTCAGAAGAGAATCAAACTAAGAGCAGTGATAGCTTAGTGGTGTGACCAATTGACTGTGAAGTCAAAGGTCCCAAGTACGATCGCAAGCACGAATTACATTTCGAAGTTACGTGCGAATTTATCACATGCTCAAACGGTGAAAGAAAACAACGTGAGAAAACTTCAATGCGTGAGAGATTCTCTCGATGAAATGTAAAGTCTGCTAGCCCGCACTTAGCTAGCGAGGTAGCCTAAAAAATACCCGGGTCCAGCCCACAGGTTGATGATGATGAGAATCAAACCTGTGAACCATAGCCTAAAAGCCAATCGTTTTGCCAACGCGCCAATCAATTACTCTTCTAACTACTTATATTTTATAAACTTAAGCTCTGTTTTCCACCTACACGCTTAAATAGTCCCATAAAAAGACATAAATCAAGTCGTTTCCTGTATTACATCAAACCCACGGTTCTTGTTATAAAAACTGCGCATATTAACCTCTGTGCGTAACGTCTTCTCACAACATGCTGTCGATCATCGTCATAATATGATGGATATGACTTTTTCAGTCCCCACGTATTGCGCCAAGAATACCAGTATTCGCCTTAACAAATATCACAAAAAACAAACAAAAGCCAACTATATCATTCTTTACTTAAAGTCTAATTTCTTATGTCTACGTTTTTACCGGATAGACACAAGTCAAATTGAATTTTATAAAGATATAACAAAGGTTCAGTTTTGTTTGTGTGAAGGTTTGTTTAAGGGGTCGTTTACAGAGCACTTAGCACACAATGAATAGACGGAGCATTCGTTTTTGCACTTTTGATGGATAGGATTCCATACTGAATATTATATTGATCGTTTTGATAGGCGTGTTGGAGAAAACATTGTAATTAAATACAATTAACTATGTTTTTTTAATTGTAGTAAATGAGTTGGAAAAAGAAATGAAAAAAAAATGTATCGTTTTTGTGTTTGTTGTAAGCATAACCTTGATATAAGTAACTTTATGTTTATAGACTTGAATGATTGTAGACATGTTTACTCAGGCACATTAACCGTAATTGATATAGGTAGAGACTGACAGTTTTTATTCTAATATTTATCTTTTAAAGGCTCTTTTATCAACATTATTTTACCTAACTACATTCACAAAAATATCTACCTAATATTTACAAATTTATGTAGCACTTTAAGTCCGAATACTCAAACTCAATTCAATAATAAATTCAACCTCAAAAAAAGGAGATAAAAGGATGTTGTCTCTTTCAGTCACGTTTAAAAAAAATCATCATTCCACGGGCATTCATGACGAATGCTTGAAACTCTCAGTTGTAAATAAATGCGCATCGCGTACACACGCAAAAAGCCGCTCGCGCCGGACGTGTCACCCGGCGCGATGACACACCGTCAGACGTCAAAGAAATACATTTGACAAACATAACATTAAATATTATAACGCCTATATCTTTGAATAGTTAGACAGATAAGTATGTATATCGTAGCTTGTTGGACTGATTTAGGTTCAATTTAAACAATCATAAACCCAAAGTTTATTTGCTATTGAGATTTTTATAAAAAAGTTCGTTTGTCTTCCATACTTTTAGTATTATAAATTAAATGTAAAAGTGTGTCTGTCTTTCTGGTACCTCGTCACGCTTAAACCGCTGAATCGATTCAGATGAAATTTTGTACAGACATAGTTTAAGTTCCGGGGAAAGGACATAAATAGTGCTTGTCCCGAAAAGCATCCCCTAAAAGGGCGAAAAGGGGGGTGTAAGTTTGTATGCGGTATCGATAATTTCTGAAAAAAGGGTAGAAATAAATAAGCAGATTGGATACTATTACTATTCTAATAATTCCACGCAGACGAAGTTGCGGGAAAAGCTAATTATTAATAATCATATAAATATGATGACAATTACCTACCTACTACTGAAGTTAATAAAGCTTCTGTGAACTGCATAATTATAATACTAGATATAAGTCAAAATTAATGCAGCCACAGCTTCGTCTTGCTAAAGTCCATACCTCTTTCGTGGGATATAGTGTTAGGTTTTATAATAAAATTCCGGAAATAATTTAAAAACCTCCCAGAAAACAAATTTAAATCTATCGTTAAGTCTACTCTATGCAAGAAAGCATATTACAAATTAGAAGATTATCTTGTAGATAAAAAAGTTTGGCAGAATGCTAGTCCAGCTCCACAGGTTTACTAGCCTCATGATTATTAATATTATTTTTATTTATTGGTCTGACTTCTTTTGTTTTACATAAAGATATATTTATACATTTTTACAATTTGACATGCTCAGTTATACACTTATACAATTTGACATGTTTAGTTATACACTTTTACAAATTGACATGCTAATTATTTATTAATTTAATTTATGATTTATTAACGCAATAGTTACTGAGTTAGCAAAATAGCTTGTAAAATATGAGACGTTATGTTGGCTTTGATGTTGTTTTTTTTTTGTTTTTTATAAAATTGAAAATGCCTACCGGTTGCCGGGCAGTCTGGGCTTGTCATGCTCACTCAAATGTCCTGCTGGTGGTGGCGTTGTGTGTCGGGTCTTTTTATTCCCTACAACATGGTTGAGTAGACAGACGCCGATACACACGTCATGCTCGTGAACGGGTGCTATCAGTTGGGACTGGTCGGCTCATACATGTTATGGCAACCTAAATTGGTTTTAGTTATTTCCTCTCTGCATAAATCATACGTTTCACATCGAACTGCACCAGTCTCATATTAATATTACATTACATACATAAATCTTTGTAAAACAAAACCAACAATTTTGTATTTAATTTAAAAAGAGTATCTATGGAGTTTCTTGCCGGTTCTTCTCCATAAGACCTACCTTTTGGAACCGTGCAACTAAATTCAATTAAATATGACAATCCAAAAGCACCTGTATTGGTCTAATTGAAATAAATGATTTGATTTGATTTGATTTGACTTCTAAATTCTACTTTGTTACACTTACGCGAATACTAGACATTGAAACAGAACCACTTGTTACGCTATGATTATACCAAAAGGGTTGCAACCAAGGTAACGGCCCGCCTGATGATGAGCGGTAACCGTAGCCTATAGACACGGGCAGACTGTGTAATTATATCATGAGCAGACGATAACATCTGTTAAAAGTAATTCTATTTCAACTTCTTTTGAACTCTTCAGGTTGGAACATCGCATTCTAAAGTATAAAATTAAATACTCTAAATATTGTCACCGCATTTTCGACAAAAAATCCCGCGCTAGCTGTGGAGCGCTGACACGCCGTCCTCGACCGCTGAAAGATATGTGTGACGCGTTGCAAATGCTGCCAATCATTTACTACATACGTTTGATGTCAGATTTGGTAATGATTTTATGGGAATACTCGATTATTCTGTAGGATATTGACAGTTTTTTCCATCCTTATATTTTATACCTGATACTCATTTGATGTTCCAGTGTTGGGCAGATTCGACACATTAAGGCTACCAAATGTTATGCATCTTTACCAGTTTCCATTATAATATAAAATAATCTTGGCCCTGATAAACTTGACATCTTGATCAATCGATCGATTTTAGGAGGATTTTTCTGAACTTTTCATCATGTCCTATTCCTATGTTGCGATATAAAATACTAACACTTATTTTAGTACATTTACAAAGATATTGTACTGTAACAGTACACTTTAAGACTCATTAAGAACTATATCACTTTCTATGCTACCTAACATATTCTTTTGTAGACCAGAGGTTCTAATATCAAGATGTACATAGGAATCAAACCACAGAGAGAAAACAAATGATTTGTTTGTTGCAAAACATTTCCCTGCATCCTCCCCACAATAGAATTAAACATCCACAATGCGGGCGGTCTAATTAGTGTTCAATTTACCGCTCGGGGACTGTATGAAATATGCATGCAACGATTTGCATCAGCGTCAGAGTATTCGAGACAGATCGCATCAATCTATACAAGAGGGCAGCCTCATGATTTGAATATTTTGACGGAAAATCGAGCCCGTTTTTGGCATTGAGGGCTGTTGTATAATTGAGTTAAAAACAGACGCAGTAAATCGTCTATGGGATGATAGTTATAATTGATTATATAGTTGAATATAGTTTATATCTTGTTAAATACTTTAAAACCTTTTAATAATAGGGCATAGAGAGCCCTGAACATATAACCTTTAGGAGACGTAAAGAGGCTTTTGATTTTTTCCAGTAAGTAGGTAGGTATTGGTTAATCAAAATGTAAACATTTAAGTCAATGAAGCTCTGGTTATTTTTTTATTGTTAAGTTTAAGCTAGCGCTTTACCTTAATTGTAACTTTATTACAAAAAATACTTTCTGTTATTTGCGAAGCAAACAAAAACACGTTTATTTTAGTTACTTACAATAAATTCTAATTTCAAATTCTTTTGAAGAGACGCGACCCGCTATGCACATAATTATTTACTTTATTTTTAAGCAATCCAAAATTTTAAATCAGAATAAGACAATAGAATTGCACATCGCATAAATCTCTCAACTTTCCCGACAGCGGATGATTAAGATTGACAAAAGAAACGGATTCTGCTAGAGAAATTCACGAATTCCGCCATCTATGGCCACCAAAATTCCCGAGAATCGATTTAGCGGTAAAAGAAGTGCCGCCCGAATAAATAATAGGACAAAACACGACGGAAATATTCGCCGATACCGCCAACAGGCTTGCCGCCACGTCCAAAAATGTCAACTTCGCGTTCCAAACTCTTCATGGGTGGAGAACGGTAAAAAATCAAGCGGATTTAAATCCGTTTCAGCGTTCGACGCCTAATTTCGAATGCTGCAAGCGCTTCGATCCCGAGACCTCTATTATTATTTCAATCAACGATAATTGGACACTTGTCACCGTAAAAAGCGCTGGAATCGCTGATTGGTAACTGCGAGTCACGAACGCGCGGCGCTTTTGATTTTAGAATCGTTTCGTTTGAAATTCAAATCGTTTGAAGACGTTTGGACGTTGTCGGTTGCATTCGGGCGTTGTCGGCTGCGCTCGGGTAAATAGAAGACGAGCGTGTGTTTGAAAGTTCAATAAGGGGACGTAAGCGACAAGTCGCGTCTCTATTGAGCTTTAATTAAATTTATTGTTGGCATAATGGCTATCATAGATAATAACTTAATAGATATGCCCAATATGCAAAATATATTTTTGCTGTGCGGTATGTTTTTACTTAAATTTTATATAGGTAACAATATGTGGTTTTGATAATTTGGTTTCACATTTTGAATCCAAAATTTTAACTCAAAGGAAATTGTCGAAATTAAATTTTGAAACGAATATCTGATGATCTATTAAAACTCCTTTTTAGGTATTTTATCGCAGAATATTAATATCATTTAATTTCGAGGCTCTAGGTCCTTTACAACATGATCATGGGCAGGCTAAAGTGTTGGGGGTCTTGGTGTAAAAATTAATAAGTACCTATCTAATACTTACTTTTATTTACTTTTTAGTTTTATACTCGGATTTAGATTTAAAACATATTACTTTTCTATTTTTATCTTCAGGTACCGAATATTTTGTAATTCTTTACACAAAAACTGTTATAAATGGTTAAAAACAATGGTTGAACAAAAGTCTTATGTTTTCACATAACGCCTCTCATAATTAGCTACCCAAAAAAGGGAAACAACGAACTCATAAAAACAACTTTCATTCACAACTCAAACCACCCAAGAAGTTGCCGAAATTACGTTTTAAATACACAAAGACTTCAGGTAATAATTAGTGCCTTGTTCCGGCCGGCGCCAACACCAACTTGGCGCCAACATGGACAATTATTATTGTGTACAAAACCATTCGTCAAATGTTTGACACAAAAATTTGCCAAATTCTCGCCTTAATAACTGCTGATGAATGGGTTGGGCCAACATCACGCGAGTACTGATTAAGCGGCCGATTTCCGTCCGACATCTGTAATTTGGAGATCGCCGCAAAGAATTAGCTTCTCTAATTGGTAACGTGAAATGGCAGCGTGATTGTCTGTCTGTGGTTTCGTTAAATTACATGTTATTTGGCCGAGGCTGAAAGCCGAAAGCCGAATGTTGGCGCCTCGTTGGACGAGTGGTCATTATGTTATTGAAGGATTGTCGAATCATGACTTTAGCAGACAGGGTCGAATTGGGATGAGATTTATTAATGGAATTATGTCTTTTGCGGTACAACCAAATGACTGAGCCATTAAGGTAAGTATCAGTTGGAAATTATTTAAATAGAATTTTGGTTCTGCAAAGTCAAAGATTTATATTTCCGGCTTTAAGAGGTACGAATCCACAAATAAAGCAACGCAGAGAATATTAAGTTAAAGCCAATAGTGATACGATCAGTGGACTAAGAAGTCCAAAATTTCGATTTCAATCCTAAGGTACCTACGCTATCCTTTAGCAATAGGCTAGTGTGGTGGACTATAGCTTTATCTCTCTCAAATGATAGGAGACCCAGACCCAGCAATGGGATAGTTTTTTTTAATGAGCGGGTTATAAAAAATATGCCTATAAAATATAGGTGAATATATTTTAATATCGACCATTCCTAAATATTTGCTAGGTTTTTGTCAATTGTAAATTAAATTTAAAAAAAAAACAATTTGAAACTTAAGCCCAACAAATGTGACATAAACACTACCTAGGTATTAATAAAAAATATTAAAAAAAAATCCTATGTTGTACCTAGGTAATATTTTCTGCCCAAGTACCAACCTGCTTTCAATCTACCGATATAATAATCGGGAATTACATTATTAAGCCCAGTACTCGGAGGGGCGCGTAATTTCACTATTCCTATAATGGAACCTGGTTAGACCCTTATTTGGTCAAAGTATACGTTAGATAAGTAACAATTGATACTTAAGTATTACAGTTATTAGAGTAAATCACAGCTTTTAGTGATAGACATCGATTTGGATGTTGTAACGACTCTTTTTTTGTAATCGGGCGATTTAGAACTTCGGCGATAATCACCGATAAAAATCATAGCAATAATTACATTTACATAACACTTACCTACTATTTTATTTTTTCTCTATTAGTTTTTAGGTAGATATCTATGCAGTACTTATGTATACCTATGTATAATGATTATACCATTAGTATTTTATATTAGTTATGTTAATTCTGCTGCCGTATAAATTTCTTTATTCATTTTCATAGTTCTTATTGTTGAAAAACGTTAAATTTATTTTCGATTCAATTTCAATCGTTTATTGCGAATATAAGTCAATAAGTTGGTAAGTATTTGTCAAATAACACACATTTTGTGCGGCTATACTCTGCCATTTTAGCATGCAATATTCAAAATAATAGTGTGAAATGTTAAATAAACTTAAATATTACATATTATACATTTCAATTAACAATAAGTATACTTAGTACTTTATCAATAAAATAATATGTCACAAACCAGATACCTACAATTACATAATTTTTAACGTCCTAAATTAATATAATATTATGTCTGTAGCGTCTTTATTTTTACATTTCTGTATTGAATTCGTCATTTAGTAGTAAGTACTCTTTTGTAGTTCTTAAACGTACCTATTTATGTCAATTGAAACTTCAACATGATCAATAAAATTAATATCTATTGCGGGCCATCAAAAATATCATAAATATAATTTTATAACAAGACAGCTTCTAGACCATATTTGTTTCCAAGACATTTTTATTAGTCTTTGTTTTTTTTTCTTTTTATTATTATAATGTACTTACTCTAAAGGCCAAAAAGTGCTTTCCAAGGCACGTATAAGTTCCAATATGGGGTAATCGATCTTTAGACTGACCTCGGAATGCGAAGCTTTTAACTTTACAGACAATTTTATCAGCTTTGGCCACTGGCCACGAATATCTAATAATAAGCGTAATATTGCGCTTAATTTTTCAGAAAAATAAATAATACAAATTAATTTTACAAAGCACATTTAAATAGAATAACCGTATCCATAACAAAGCCGTTTTCAAGTCCATTGCAAGCGAAAGAAAAGCTGAATCATTCATTTTATGAAACAAAAAAATAAAAACAATTAAAAAGCTCCGACCTCCATGCTCAATCTTCTTGCTACCCAGTACTACCAACATAACAAGCGCCACGCACGGAGGTTGATCGTGCAGTCGCAAACTGCAGACGGCCATGTTGTCGGGTGACGTCACTGGGCGGGGCGCCGGTGACCCCGCCCCCCGACGCCCGCCTCGCGCGTTTTTATAGCGTCAAGTTTATTCGAAAGTTAAAAGCGCGACGCGAACATTTTTGTATGATGCTTTCGCGGTATACGAATTTCATCTTGTATGATTTTGTTAGATTTTTATTAACTAAGCTTTTGAATAAACGGTTATATTTATGACACGGCATTTTTATAGTAGGAACATAATATGTATGGCCATTTAAAACGAAGCCATTTTTTTGTTTATAGGTATATTAAATTGTTAGCTTTTATACTTACCAAATATATTATTATGTAATACCTCCTAGCTACCTTCCAAGGCTTTGTCCGCATGGTATATTGATTAAAAATAGCCTATGTGTTAATCCATATAATAAATTATAATTATGTACCTACCTATGCTAAATGGCATTCAAATCTGTTAAGCGGTTTTTGCTTGAAGGACACATATCCATACAAACTATCACATTTATAATATTAGTAGGATATATGTCACAATAAGAGAGCTGTGGTAGCCGAGCGGTGTGACCAGTGGACTGAGAGTCAGAGGTATCGAGTTCGAACCCAAAGCACGCACCACTGACTTTTCTGAAGTTATATGCGTATTTATCACATGCTCAAACGGTGAAGGAAAACATCGTGAGGAGAATTCTCGATGGCATGTGAAGTCTGCCAACCCACAGTAGGCTAACGTGGTAGACTATAGTCTAATCCCTCTCAATTGAGAGGAGACCCGTGCCCAGCAATGGGACATTAATGGGTTGATGGTGATGTCACAATGTTCATTTCATTAAATTTAAATGAATTAATTAGCGTACCTACTTACTAATTTACTTAACAGTTTACACTTTGATATGACTGAAATGAAGACACTTACCTAATCTATTTGAAATATCTAAAAAAAAGCTTATTGTCAATGGTTTAAAATTGAAAACAGGTCTGTCTTTCCCAAAATTATTATGAATATTTATTTGCGTTATATTCACTTAAATCTATGGTTGTTCCGGGTCTGGGCGTTTTGTGTATGTATACAGGAGGAAATCCTAGTGCGGGGCAACTTTTTTTTTTAATAAAAAAAATATAAAAAAAATGGAAAGCTTGAAATAATATACTTATATTATTATTTTCACACACCACACTAATTTTAACTACACCTAGACCCGGAACCACTACAATCGCACAAATATTTGCTACGTGTGGGGATCGAACCCGCAACCCGTGACGCACAAGCCGATCGCGCAGCCACTTCGCCCAATCAGGTCATCCTGATTGGGCGAAGTGGCTGCGCGATTAGATTCAAGAGATGTTTTTTAATATTTCAACAAGGTTTTATTTCAAATAAAATGTTTCAAGCATTTATGAAATGTTAACACATGTTACAAGGTTCCAAGAAGTGGGTCATATGGAGAAGAATCAGACAAGAAACTCCATAACCATCCTACATTGCACAAAAATATCTCACATGAATTTATAAAAATTTTCGTTATAATATAACGAAAATAATAATAATAATAATCGTTTATTTCAGGCATTAGCACCCATAAAATTTAAATTTAAACTTATTAGAAACAAAACAAACAAAACAAAACTTAAACTTATTACACCAATACAATAACCATAAAATTATACACATGAACAATAAAAACTATAAGAAGATATATAACTACCTATATTCATTCAACGAAGCTAAAACAAATGAACTCCGTAAAATGTTGAGTACAATTATTTTGTCTCCCTTAGTAAATGCACAGTGTCATATACAGTTTTAACAATTCTGTTTTTACTTGTCATCACATGCGAAAAGAACGACGTTTTGAGCTTCTCCATGAGCGCAAAGAAGTCTGTAACTCTGCTCTCAGCAAACATATCATAATTAAATTTTTCATTAAACCTTCTAAGTGGTTTGCTCTCAACAATCCATTGAACCACGTCACGCCACGTCTACAAATCACCAACTCATTAAGGTTCAAAAAACAACATAGTCACCGACAGTTACCAAAAAGTTAGCGTAACCCAGCAGTTTGAGACGCATCAAACATGTCGGCAATAAGTCAGAGGGGCAAAAACTGTAGCGGCAAGATCAAAGCTGGCGGCGCGCTCAGACGCCCGACGAAATGACTTGTTTCTCAGTTAGGTTAGTGTAAACACACCGCTACATCAAAAGCGCCGGTCGGGGTTAACGGGGATTGAAGCGGATTTTTTATCGAAATGGCTTTCGACAGTGTCGAATTTCGAAAAGACAAAATTTTGCACGCGATTTTTATCGGCACTATACCTACATGTTTTGAGTAGGTAATAGTTTATTAGTGAAACTATATAGCATCAGTTAAATGAACTAATGTTAGATTTATTTAAAATAATAGAAGAAATAATCAAAAAGCAGAATTTTTAGAAAAATATATTTGTTTTATTATGAATGATAACCTAACAAATAGTAGGTAGGTATGTTTCAGCTATGAAAGTAAAATAAATCATTAAAAAAAAATCAAACATTCAACTTGAGTAAAACTAAAACCTACCTTCTGTAAAATGAAATCGCATACCTATTTGTAATTTTCGACAACCGCCCCTTTCGTTTCGCCGGCACCTTTTACCGCCCGTCCTATTTCTAGACGGAGGGTGCTCTAAAATTTTTTACAGCTTCTTCCGTCAATTTGCCAGTAATACAATATTTATTCAACGCCGGAGGCCTGTTATTATTTTAATGAGACGCCCAAAACTATCAATTAAGTGGCGCCTGTCGGGGCCTCAAAGGCACAGGATGAATATATGGGCCTTTGATGTGGTCAGCTAAATGGCACGGTTTAACGTGTGTAATGATATAGTCTAGGTGAAATAGGGCTGTTCGATTTTATCGATATAAGTGATAAGTGTTCGAGGTGTGATTTAAATTGGCAATTAAGTATAGGCGTACTTATTATGAATTAATTACATGCTTAATTTAACAATTTCAATTTTAAGACATTAAGTAATAGCTTTATGCTTAAAGACTCAAAAATAAATATGACTACAAAAAATATATGTACACCTAGGTACCTACCTGTATTAATTTAAAAGTAGAGAATACTTATAGACTTCCATAATAAAAATAATTAACTAAGACTTATGCTTTTGTTCATATCTAAATTACTTGCGTCCGTAGTTTCATTTGCAATAAAAGCAATCAATAATTAATATTTTTATCGATAATTTGTATCGACTGTCAACCTACACTATACGATATTCATAATTTATATTTAATTTTACACCATTTTACGGTCAGTATTTAAGTGGTGGTGATGGGCATTTCCGGAGTTTTACGGTTTTTTTTACGATTACCGATTTTAGGAGAACGATTGCGAAATTATTTAATCATACACAGATTATATCCAAATCGTTTTAAGTCCAACAGTATAAACATCCATCAACAAAACAAAAAATATAACTGTTTTTATATAGGTACCTACCAAAGGGATAAGTAAAAGGCCTTTCAAAATAGTGATTCATAGAATTAAAAAACGAAAGAGTTTTAATTCGTAACCTCTCAAAAATAGATAAAAAATAAATGCACCAAATGAGTCCAGTTATAGTGCTTATGTCAGTTGGTATTAGGTACAGTAGGCTAGTTACCTACGAGCTGGTATGCTGTATATTCAAAGAGTACATAAGGTCGCAGACAGTCTTAAATAAATAAATAAATAATTCCGGACATTATTACACAGCGCCATCTAGATCCGTGGGAAGCAACGAGGCTTGTGTTACGGATACTAGATGATTGATACACTACATAATATATACTTTTTGTAAATACATAGATATCCATGACTAGGATACAAATGTTTATGCTCATCACACAAACATTTGTCCCTAGCGGGATTCGCACCCCGGACCCATAGCACAGCAGGCAGCGTTAACTACCGCTGAGCTAAACAGGTCGCTAATTAATAGTGGTACTGTAAGTCTGTAACTAGATTAACAATGAAGACAGAATTCTCCTAACGGTGCGTGCACACCTATCTAAATTGTCGCAGTGAGTATTTCAAACTTTACCTTACGCAAATAGACACATTCGCGGCTCATTCACTTGGTGTATAGGCACTTTACAAGGCTGCTTGCTTAAACCAAGGCTGTGAGAGCCTAGTGGTGTGACCAGTGGTCTCGAAGTGGTCTCAAAGGTCTCGAGTTCAAACCTGGACACGCACCACTGACTTTTCGGAAGGAAAAAATCGTGAGGAAACCTGTATGCTTGACAGATTTTCTCGATGGCATGTGAAGTCTGCCCACCCGCAGTTGGCTAGCGTGGTGGACTATAGCCTAATCCCTCTCAAATGAGAGGAGACCCGTGCCCAGCAGTGGGATAATTATGGGTCAATGATGATAGGCACCTTAGGTAAGTACTTGGATGTGTTGCAGTATACATATATCGCGTGTCAATCACACATAAAACACATGTTCGTGTACAATTACGTTGAGTGCATGCCCTTGATAAATTTGATTAATGTGCTGTTGAAATGCTATTGTGTTAGCATAACTACGTGCAGCTAGTTACAATGTATGATTAGTTTTAATTATGTTGTCGGGTCATCAGTTAGAATTCCTCAAATTTCAACATTTATAAGTAAGTAATTCATAAGTGGTTTCTTGAAGTTTTAAAAGAAGACGTTAATATTCCGTTGCATTTGGACGACCCAATTAGTCCAACGGTAGTTAACACTACCTTATGTGCTATGGGTTCCAGGTTCGAATCTCGGTAGGGACAAACGTTTGTGTAATGAGCATAAACATTTCTTTTCGAGTCATGGATGTATCTATGTATAATATGTATATATTCACAAAAAAGTACCTATATATGTAGTATATCAACCAACTACCAACCAAGTATCCGTAACACAAGCTTCGTTACTTAACTCGGAACTAGTTGGCGCTGTGTCATAACGTCCAGAAATATTTATTTATTTATTTGGGAAGACTAGACCAGCTCAAATATAGGTGAGAAAATGCTCGGAAAATGATAATATGAAATGTTACATTAATATCATATTATTCATCAACACTGAGAAAATCTTTCAGGCATTCAGGTTTCCACACGATGTTTTCTTCACTGTGCGCTTTGGGATCAAACTTGAGACCATCAATTTCAGAGGCCACTGGTCACACAACTAGGCTATCACAGCTATTTTACATACATAATTGCCTCGTTGGTCTAGCGGTCGTACAGTGCGACTGCCGAGCAAGAGGTCTTGGGTCGATTCCCAGGTCGAGCAAAGTGTCATTGGGTTTGCCTATGAAATTCTCAGTAGCAGCTCGGAGTTTGGATTTGTGCCCGGTTAATGGCAATAGGCTGGGAGCATATTAACTATTACATGGGACCTAAAAAATACCGGCGAAACGTGGGAGTACATTAGTACACTTCTGCCTAACCTTTCGGATATGACAGGTACATGTTATGTTATGTATATATATTATATTATGTTTTATTTATATAAACATACGTGGTCGTATATATGTCTGCTCGTCACATAGTAATTGCCGTGATCCGCAGTGACAACGCGTCTGCTGTCACCTCTACGTGACACAGACATTACACGACGAGTGGTTCTCGTCAACCTTCAAATGCTTAGCGGGAGGTAAGAGAGATGAGTAAACACGGTTGTGGTTCTGTACAAAATATACGTGCGTAATACGTACGGTATAGTCATAATTATAATAAATTGTGCTTATGTGGTCTAAAAGTTGCACCTATTTGAAATTAATATTGTGAAAATGTTTTGGATTACAATCGAGTAGATATCATTAACAGTGATGACCTACCAAAAAACATACCCGGACCCTGCGTTTTATTTGCAGATGACATCTCCCTATTAGTATCATGCCATAACAATATAAATATAAATAACCAACTCGAAGCTCTCTTAAGTAATACAAAATCCTGGATGGACCTACACAACTTAGAAATAAATTACTCAAAAACCAAATTGATAACTTTCCATCCGCCACAAAAAGCGCCGCTAAAATTAAATTTTGCGTTTCAAGGGCAGCAATTAGAAGTAGTTAACAGCTTTACGTTACTAGGCCTAAACATAGATACCCATATAAATTGGAAATCACACCTAAACAATATTAAATCAAAATTAGCTAAATTCTCTTATGCTCTCCGCGAAGTAAAAAAATCCACAGACTTCAAAACCGCACTCGTGACTTATTACGCTTACGCGTACGCATGGCTCAGTTATGGCATTACTCTGTGGGGAAACAGTACAGATACACCATCACTTTTTACTCTCCAAAAGAAATTACTGCGTATACTTGTAAATATAGAAGATACTGATAGCTGTAAACCCTACTTCATAGAGCACAAAATACTTACGTTGCCTAGCTTGTATATTTTAGAAATATGCAAGTTTGTTAGAAATCATCCAAACTTTTACACAAAACGACAAGATACAAATCAGAGATTAAGGCATAAAAACCGGTTAAACTTACCAAGCTCCCGTATAACTATGCACTCTTCTAGCCCGTATGTTATGTCAATAAAAATTTACAATAAACTACCCCTACGATTAAAAAATGAAGATAAAGACAGAATATTTATAAAAAAACTAAAATAAATTTTATTAAATAAATGTTACTACCATATAAATGAATATTTCAATGATAAATGTATATAAAAATGAACACGACATTAATAAATTAAATTGAACTAACTCAACAATAAAACAAACTTAAATACATAAATAATTATATAAAAATACATAATAATAATAATAAAAACATGTATAGTTAATTATAATATAATGTATCATACAAAAAATACTTTCTTTTATTTTGTATTAACTAAAATAATTAAATAAATAAACAATTAAGTATAATAAAATAATGTACATATATGAATTATTAAATAAAATAATGTACCTAAAGTTTAAAAGGGAAGTAAAACTTCCTCCTCTCTCCTACATTTGCCGTGCCCAACAAGGCCCACACATGTTTCTTTTAATTATATTGTAACATCTATGTAACTTGTGGAGTGCAATAAATGTATTGAGTATTGAGTAGGTACCTACCTACCATTTTATTACATTGAAATGAATTATATGATGATGCTACTGATGACTTACTATATGACTTGGATGCTACTGAGGAGCAATTGAATAAACTTGAGCGCTTGCAAAATCTATGTATCCGATTTATCTTTAATCTCCGCAAATACGATCATATCTCGCAGTTTCGCAAGGATCTCAAGTGGCTCCCAATCCGCCTCCGCAAGAATACTATGATATTATGTCTTCTTTACAATATACTTCATAATCCCTCATATCCATCCTATCTTCGAGAGCGTTTCTCTTTTATTTACAAACATAATGATCCCTGCAGATCACACCTTAAATTCCGTCTCACCTGTCCCTCTCATAAAACTGACTTTTACTCTTACTCCTTCTCTGTCCATGCGGTCAGGCTGTGGAACTGTCTCCCGCCTACTATAAGAACACTTCCTCTCCTCTTCGCCATAGCTATGTGTAAGTTTATGTATGTATATATTATTATATAATATAGTATGTATGTATCTGTTAGTTAAATAAAACTTAGGATTTAGTAAATCAATTTAGATATATTATAAAATAACTAATTAGTACACAGAGCGTGATTTGCACTTTTTATCAGACGGAAGAGAGTAAAATAATATAGATAAAAAAATATACAGGAGCTATATTGACGCGCTTTCTGTCATTTGGTTGCGTTCACTCAAAACATGCAACATCCTCCCTTGAACGCAATCCCATTCTTGCTGCAAAGAATTGATGCTTCGGTCTTGGCAGGGCCTTTGTCAGTGCATCAGCCACCATGTGATCTGTGCTCTTGTACTTCACAATAATTTTCTTAGCCATAATTTTTTCTCTCACAAAATGATATCGGATGTCAATGTGTTTACTACGAGGATTGTAACCATCGGAACCTGAAATACTAATACAACTTTGATTATCACAAAACATAGTAGTTGGAGTATCTGATAAATTTGGAAATAGTTCCTCTTCCAGGTGTTTGAGCCAAATAGCCTCTTGAGTGGCCATGGCTAGTGCCATGTATTCTGCTTCAGTTGTGGATAATGCAATAGTTTGTTGTTTTTTAGATATCCAAGAAATTGAAGCACCCTGGAATATAAATATGTAACCTGTACATGATCTTCTATCTTCAATATCACTCGCCCAGTCTGCGTCGCAATAACCAACTATATTTTCTGTATCCCTCTTGAAAACTAGTTTTGAATTAATAGTTCCTTTTAAATATCTGAATATTCTTTTTATAGCGGCCCAATGTTGTGCGGTTGGTTTATTACTGAATCTACTAATTACACTGACTGCATAGGAAATGTCTGGGCGTGTTATAAGTGACAAATATAGCAAACATCCCACAGCCTCCCGATATGGTAAGTTTCTTTTAACTTGACTATCATTCTCTGCCTTTTTTAGTTGTAACTTTGTTTCAATAGGTGTTGGAGCCGGGTTGCAGTCATACATTTTAAAACGATGCAGTATTTTCTTAATATAGATTGACTGATCTAGCTCAATCTCAGTTTGATTCTTCTTTTGGGATATTCTGAATCCAATAAACTGTTTTGCTATACCCATGTCTTTCATTTTGAAATTGTTGCATAATTTATTTTTTACATGTAATGCACTGGCTTCATTATTAAAGCAATATAATATGTCATCTACATAAACTATTATAAACAACATATCTTGCTCATTTATAATTTTGTAATAGACACAAGGATCCATTTTTGACTTTGACATACCAATTTCTAATAATGCTGTATTCAACTTTTTGTTCCACTGGCGACTGGCTTGTTTTAAGCCGTATAAAGCCTTGTTCAAACGGCATGCTTTTCCATCTATCTCATAGCACGGTGGCAGTGACATATATAATTCCTCTTCTACATCTCCCTGTAAAAATGCAGAAATGGCATCCATTTGATGTATTTGTAACTTATATTTTACAGATAATCCAAACAAGTATTTTATTGAAGCATTTCGAACTACTGGAGCATATACTTCATTGTAATCAACACCTTGAACCTGTTTAAATCCTTTAATAACCAAACGAGCTTTATAACACATGACATTACCAACTTCATCTCTTTTAGTTTTAAAAACCCATTTACATGGTATTACTTTCTTTCCTTTTGGTATATCTACAACTGTCCATGTATTGTTTTCAATTAGTGACTTGTATTCTTTTTCCATAGCCTCTTTCCATAATTCAGCCATCTCACTGTTTAATGCTGTTGTATGATCATATGGGTCATCGTCCAGTAAGCTGATTGTTGAGTCAACATTAACACATAAAAATGAAGTGTGTTCTGGACTGTCATGTGTTGTGATATTTCTACACCGTCGCAATTGTCTTGTCATTTTAATTTCAGGAGAACTGGCAGAATCATCATCATCAGGTATATAAGTTTCGTCACTTACGTCTTCATAATTACTATATTCACTATCATATTCTTGTTCTGTTTCAGACACATTCTCCTCAGGTTCTTCTACTGTATTATTTTCATCTAATATTGGTAAGTACACTTTACTTTCTTTTGTTTCATTTATTTTTTCTTCATTAGGTTTTTCTTTATTTATGATTTTATTAACAGTACACATTTTCTTTTCTACCTTTTCTTGTTTTACAGTTGCTTCTAAAAATATAACATCTCGACTAGTTATTATTTTCTTACTATTTGGCTCTGCAAGTCTATATCCTTTAGTATAGTCACTGTATCCAACGAAAATATATTCTTGTGACTTAGGGTCAAACTTTTGGCGTTTTACCTTGGGTACATGTACCATCGCTTTACAGCCGAATATTTTCAAGTGACTTAAAACAGGCTTTGAGCCTGTCCACAGCTCTACCGGCGTTTTATTGCCAATCGAGCGTGTAGGGGATCTATTTACTAAGTAAGCTGCAGTTGCTACCGCTTCCGCCCAGTACTCCTTTTGTAAATTAGCATTAATTAACATACATTTCGCACGCTCTACTAATGTGCGGTTCATCCTTTCGCTTAAACCGTTTTGCTCAGGAGTATATGGATTAGTAGTTTGGTGTTTAATACCAAAACTCTTTAGACTGTTATCAAAATTTGTGTTACAATATTCTTTACCATTATCACTTCTAATAATCTTTATTTTACTGTTTAATTCATTTTCTGCTCTATTTTTAAATTCAAGAAATTTACTTAATGCCTCTGATTTCTGTTTCAGAAAATAGACAAACACTTTACGTGAGAAGTCATCAATAAAAGTAATAAAATACCTAGTACCTCCTAAGGATTTAGTTTCAATCGGTCCACAAATATCAGTGTGGATTAACTCTAGCAAAGCTGTTGCTCGTGAGCCTTCATGATTAAAAGAGTGTCTAGTCTGTTTACCTTGCAGGCAGGTAGTGCATGTGTAATTTTCTTCCAGTGGAGACAACTTTACACCCTCAGTGCACTTTTCTAAATTCTTTATATCTGTAAAATTTAAATGTCCCATCCGTTGATGCCAAAGGTATCCATCCTCCACTGATGCCATCATTGCTTGTTCACTCCGGTAAATATTTAACTTATAAGTGTTATTAATTAATATAGCATCAGCCACAATTTGTCCCTTGCTATTTATTATGTGACAACCATTACTGCTGAATTCTACTTTGCAACCACTCTTTACTATTTTACTGACAGAGAGTAAGTTTGTAGACAGTTCAGGTATGTATAATACATTTTTTACTTGTATACATTCCATATCACCAGTTTTCTTGTTCATTAATTTAATGGTGATATTACCACAGCTTTCCACTTGCAAAGTTTTGTTGTCTGCTATGCGGATGCTCTGTACAGGTGGTGTCACTTCATCCTCCAGCCAGTCACGGTGCATGGTCATGTGCGCTGAGGCACCGGAATCCACATACCAGCTGGTTGCATCATTCACTAGAGTTGCTGAAAAAGCAGCAACAAATCCTTTATTGTTTACAGACTCAGGCTTCTTATTTTTAAACCAACATTTATTACTTATGTGACCATAATTGTTGCAGTTGAAATAGCGAGGTCCTTTTGGTTTATTTTGATGCATATTTTTATTATATTTATGTTGTTTGTGTTTTCGAGAGTTTGTAAAAAATGCAGTAGTGGTATCTTCAGACTTTTATTCTTGAAGTAATTTGGTTTTAATTAGATCGGCACTAATTTTAATACCAGAACTTTCTATACCCATTATCATAGGCCTGTATTCCTCGGGTAAACCAGCCAACATTAAGGTACCAAGCCATTCATCATCTACAGCAAAACTTATCTCCCTTAATTTATGTGCTGAAGACATAATCTTGTTAATGTAGTCTTCCACGCTTGTACTAGAAGAAAGGTTTGTATTGATCAAGTCCTTTAATAATCCTACTTTACGGAGCAAGCCAGAATCCTCAAATGCCCTTTTCAGATTATCCCACACCTCTTTAGATGTTTTGGCATTTTGTACATGAACATATATTTGCGGATCTATAAGTAAAATTATCTTTGACTTAGCTTTTACGTCTTTCTTCGAGTCGTTTAATTCTCCAGTCACACATTCCCATAAATCATCATGCTGTAAATAAGCTTCCATTGCGAATTTCCAACTGGAAAAATTATCTCGTCCAGTTAATTTCGGTATAGAAAACATATTTGTATTTGATCCCATATTTATCGTTTTATTTAATTGCTGAAAAAAAATCTTAACCGGCAGCACGTGTTTGAGGTTAACTTTTCAACTAAACTTTTTACTTTCATTAAACTAAGTTTCACTTCTAATTTATAGGTACCAGACTGGGCCCATAACCTGTTAGTTAAATAAAACTTAGGATTTAGTAAATCAATTTAGATATATTATAAAATAACTAATTAGTACACAGAGCGTGATTTGCACTTTTTATCAGACGGAAGAGAGTAAAATAATATAGATAAAAAAATATACAGGAGCTATATTGACGCGCTTTCTGTCATTTGGTTGCGTTCACTCAAAACATGCAACAGTATCTGTGTATATATGTAACTATAGTATATCTAAGTTTATTAACCTACACACACTTCTGTTTTTTCTCAATATACGTCTCCTCTCTCAGGCCTACTGGAAGAGATTTCTTTAGAAATAAGTTGTGCCTTTGTACAGTGTATCTATTAATCTGTTTTCCTTCTATATTCTGTGTGTATGTACAAGAAAAATAAAATAAAATAAAATAAAAAATATATCTTATTTCTGAAAATAATATATTTTTTTTGAGACACTTACATCTTACATGTCAATAAATTAATTATTTAATGGTGCCGTTCCTAAAATAAATAAATTGAGTAATACAGTTTTTACGTAACTATTGTGAACTTAAATGTCAACGGTAATAATAATTATAATAAAAGATCACATCGATGGATCAGCATAAATGATTAAGAACTAACTAGAAATCAGAAGAACAAAATCATGGAAGACAAACTATACAAAAATCCAACTACACAGTAACCCTAAAACGCTCGCGGTACCCAAACAGTGAGTAGCGCATATAAAAATACCCGGTAATACCCGCGGAGATCAAAGTTGTGTACAATTAGGTTGCAACACGATACGGCTTCAAAGTGGCGGGTGGCGGCGTTACTACTAATTTCTTTGGTCCTTCGTAACGTGTCAAACCCTTTTAATGCTGAGAACACGCGTCAACCACCCGCGACGATAGGGCTGACTGCTACTAGGCGATTTAGAATTTGTGTGCCTATATCTGACTTTTATAAGCAGTTGTTAGAAGAATTTATTTTACCAAATAGGATATATGTTTTTTTTCTTAATTTAAGAGTTCAGCTCTTATCGGTGGAGCATTTTATGTTAAGTAAGTGAAATGTTTTGTTCTGATCGGACTATTATTCCAGAAATACGTTTAAACAGTCGAATACTAGTTGCATGGTTCCAAGAAGTACTGAAAAGAACTGGTTAGAAGCTGCTTAATATTAAGGTAAATACTTGCATCGATTCTTAAAATTCAATGTCACTGTATTAAAAAAGTAAACAGAATATTTATATAAGTTACAAAGAGTACCTACCTATGTCATTAAAACTAAACATTATGACGAGAACTAAAAAAAACTCAAAATAAATTATGATCACCTTCATAATTACAAATTACTTGCCTACCTACTAATTAAATCTCACAACCTGCAACCATAATTAATAATTCCTGCGTCCTAAATTAATTTGACAGCGTCAACCCTGCCGGCGCCGGCATGGACAAAGCTTGGCGCTAACTACTCCCGCCGTGAAATGCGCCTAATTGAAAAACGCTCCGCGATTACCCGCCACAATGCAACCACTTGGTAGCGACGATGAGAATTTTAATTGCTCTCTCTCTCTCTTAGCCTTTTTATCCGACCGTTGGTGGGCGTACTGTATATTTCATGTCAGCTTAGAATATTTAAGATAAGTCTAACTTTTGAGTGATGTTGGTATCAAAGACCAGCATTTTATTATAGAGACATATTTATTTATTTGTTTATAATTAGGACATCCAGCAGTTGTTAATTTTTTCTTACTTCTATTAAATTTATAACAATATAAACTTTTTACAGATTTTACCGTGATGTCATTTACAGGGAACGGGATTCAATCGGGATTAAATCAGTTGGTCTTTTGATACAGGTAAAAAAAACAACAATTACACTGTCCAAATCCCTTTACATATTCATGTTATCTTAATGGGATATAATTGACATACCATACAGTATTTCAGATAGGATTTTTTTTTTAAATTGATTCTTCAAAACAATTTAATGTTTTAATGGTATATCTTTTTAAAGATAATATTGTTTTAAACCACAATAAAATTAATAAGATTATAATAAAAACGTTAAAAATAATGGCGATGTATAAAAATTGAAGCATTTAAAATTATAAATAAAAATATTGACACCATTGTTAAGATGACTTGAACGTACGAGACACGACACGCATTATACACGTTATGATACGTGTCGTGTCCAGTCGCCGTTGGATGGTTAAAATATTAACGGCCACTTATAAAATTTAAAATTAATTAACATTTATGGAGTCAACGGTATTTTTTTTGATACAATATTAAATTTGATACCTATATATTTGGTTTGAGGGTTCCAAATCAAATGAAATAGGACTAGGAAGGAATACACATGGCCACATGATCTCTACTAATATTATAAAACTGAAGAGTTTGTTTGTTTGTACGCTAATCTCAGAAACTAGTACTTAACGAAACGTAGTAATGTAACGTACAATTGTGATTGCTTCATCAGATCTGGATAAAGTTTGCCTTGAATTTGAAGGTCTACAAGAATATGATTGCAAAACTCATTAACGGTATAATAATTACCGTTAAATCCTTCTCCAAATTCAATTCAATTAAAAACTCTCATTAAATAAATATCACAATAATTAAAAAAAAACTGTTCAGTACAAATTAATACAGCAAGAATTTATTAATTAACCGCGACATATTTCTTGTGAAGCAATAACAATTAAAATTGAGCTGTATTACAATTGAATTACGGAGCGTTTTGAATTTACGATTATTGTTTGTTGCGTTGTCAGGTAGCAGTCAAAAATGAATTGCAAACAATGCGATTTTAATTAGTAAGTTCTTGATACCCGTCGTGCAATAAGAGAATACTGTTTGACATTCTACAAGAGACTGCAAGAAATCGATTTTAAAGAATGTCGTGTACTTACGCCATATTTTTCGTGACACTCCTTTTTATCCATTGGTGGTACTTGATATAACAAAATTTGTATTGACTGGTGTTTGTTTGTTCATGTGTCAGAATAAGTAAGATAAAAAGGTTTTTTTATTGATTATATTCGGGTAAGTGTAACAAATCAATGTTAGTACATTAGTAAGTTAAGTTATAAAATTGCACATTTATTATAAAATATAACTTAAAAAAAAACAAACATTGGAACAACTTTTACGGGTTTTATCGGTATTCTTTAATGCTGACGTTTCGAATCCTTTACAGCAATGTCTAGAATTCGCAGAGGTATGGGAAAGAAATTAATAAAAAAACCCATTGGATTTTCAAAATTCACAGTAAAAGCTTAGACCTAAATATTTGTACTCATCCAGTTAATAAGACTGAGAACCAAACCATACCAGAAACTCGTACGTCTAAACGCCTCTGCTTAACCAACAGACTTAGAGACAAACAAACACATAAGTATGTTTTTTTGTCTCCACAGACGTAGCCGTGTAAAGAAGTTACATAAAAGATTGATTTCCTCGTAATCATATTGAGTGGTCTTGAACGATGTACTTACCAGATTCCGTTCGTGCGGTGATAATTTTTATTATTTTTTGATTGCCTACCCTAGGTGGTCCAATTAACTCAGTTTGATTTTTACGCGAGTCAACTATAAAATTAGTATTGCAGACTGACAAGTTCATAAATGGCTTTAACACCATTGTTTTTATGTTACGCTGTATCTAACAGTATTTTTGCTATAAATCATAATGAGCAAGACGCAATTAAAATACTATTTTAGTAAACTTATATTTTCGATTCATAGCTTTGTGGTTATAAATAAATAAATAAATATTTCCGGACATTATTACACACCGCCATCTAGTTCCGTGGTAAGCAACGAGTTTTGTGTTACGGATACTAGATGGTTGATATACTACATATATACTTTTTTTTTGTTGTAAATACATACATATTATACATAGATACATCCATGACTCGGATACAAATGTTTATGCTCATCACACAAACATTTGTCCCTACCGGGATTCAAACCCGGGACCCATAGCATAGCAGGCAGCGTTAACTACTGCTAAGCTAAACTGGTCGTCATTATGAACGGTTATTGACAAGAAATTACCACCTAAATATAAAAAAGATATTATAGATGTATTACTAAATGTAAAAGATATTATATGTAGTCGTGTTTGCTTTATCTTCCGTTACAGTCAACTTACATGCTAACTAAAAGGAAGAACAAAAAGGACATAGGTTTGATATACGGGTCGAGCAGTGCTATAGGGTATTTCGATAAAATTCTCAATTGACATTAGGCTTACCCCCTATTACATGGGACCTAAAACATATCGAAAACCTATGGATGTACATCAGTACGTATTCCTCTGCTTCACCTTTCCTTGACACAGGCGTGAAGTAAATAGAATCGACAACTGGAAACAGACGAAACATTTTAACATAATTATTTTATGATTTAAAGTGTCCATGACTCTGATTTTGTATCGGAATCACCTCACAGAGATCGTCAGTTAAAAATCTCCAGCGCCATCTAGTAGATAATTAAAATATTAACTTGTATAATTGTCCCTTAAAAATACCTATTTACAGAAGTTAAAAAAACTGTGGATAATAGACCTCTTACTTACCTCTTCGTTTTAACTTAATTACAATATAGTTTGTAATTATTAATTCTTGCCCATAAAGTATATTGTATTTTTAATTAAGTCGGTGCTTTGACAGCGAAGGTTTTTTGTCTCATTATTTATACAAATTTGCTATTCCATATACATATTGAACAGTAGTCTAACATTAATTACAATGTCAATGAAAGCACCACAACGAAAAACTAAATTTAAACCTTTTGCGATAAGCTCTTATAGTTGATTTTCATTTAACAATACAAGCAATTACAATTACTTTTCATAGTCCATCACAAATTGTAATTCGTTTACTTGTAATTCATGTATAAACCATATTTTGTACAAAAAAAACCGGCAAAGGGCAGGTACTCATAAATAAATTCCTGTTAATAAAGCTAAAAACGATTACATTGTCATACAGTGTGCAACGTCTTAATAACGTAGTCTGGGAGCTATGAATTACGATTCAAGTAAAATATATTACTTTAGCTAGGATGACTTTTTTAAATGTGTTAAATATTAATAAAAAAACTAATGGGTGCGTGTACTTATGTACGCGCGTGAGAAGTTATACTTCTTTGGCATCATTAAATAGTTAACCTCAATTATATTGGAGCACTTGAAAAAGTATATAAGCACAATTTTTTTCACTAATATTCACAAATAGTAATTAATATCAATCAAAATATTCAATTTAAATCACTACTGAATATAATTTATTAGCACATATATAATTCGCACTTGTATGAAACTAAAACACGTGTTGTGAATGTATAAACTAGAAACATGTTGATAAATATTATAAATATGAAAACAGTGATCAGAGGTGACGAGCGTACCAACATGCGCGACTAATATCGAGGTTCAATTTCTATTTTGTTGGTAGCTTTTTTTTCGAGACTTAATGAGCGGTTAAGCAGACAGCTTCATACTGTTAATTTTGTGTCACAGATGCGCGCGCATCTTAAAATTTCACTCTCATAATTTTTTCATAACGCGCCTAAAGAAGTATAACTTCAAAAACTATGAAAAATTAATGAAAAAGATGTTTGGGGCCAGGAGTTTTATTATTGTATTGATTCAATATCATACTGATTCTTTACACTTACACAAATTCTAGAAATTATATATAAAACTATTTTTTAGGATATTTATCTAGTTCTAGATCTGAATGTAAAGGATCTGAAACGTCGGGATTAAATAATACCTATTAATATACTACTATAAAATCCGTAAAATGTAGTTTTATTTCAATTCATCGCCATTATCATCAAGCTATCACTTCAGTACACAGTTTACTTGTGGACTTAGCCAATGATATCATCATCATCATCACATCAACAGTTAGACGTGCACTGCTGGGCATAGGTCTCCCCCAAGGATCACCACGACGACCAGTCGTGCGCCGCCCGCATCAAGCGACCTTCACCAGCCACCATAGTCCACCTTGCCGGGGGCCTGCCCACGCTGCGTCTTCAAGTACGTGGTCGCCACTCTAGAACCTTCAAGCCCGATCGGCCGTCCGTTCTTCGAGCCCTGCTCACTGCCACAATTATGATATAAAATAATCATGCTTTTCAGGGTTTTAATTAGGATATCAATTAAAAAAAAAAAAAACAAAAGCTCACATTATCTCAGTCGTTACAAAATTTATTATCAATGATCAGCCTATTCCTTTTTCATACCCTAAATATTATTAAAAGCAAACACAAGTATATAAATACGAAATAAAAAATATAATAACTGCCAAAAAAAAAATTACAACCCTATCCAACTTATTAAGAAGAATCATCAACGAACTTACTTATTCATCACGCATGCTTTCCTAAGGGGCTTAAAACTATGATAAAAAGCGACATGTGTCAGATATCACTTTAGGCTATGGAGGAATAATTTAAAGCATATTAATATTGATAAAGATACATGCATAATAATGGGAACAAAAAAACTAGTGGACAGTATCAAATAATGGATATAAATATAATGGATTCATTAACTTTTATAGACAAGGAGTCGCTTGTATAACATAAGGGTTGCCGCCAGCTTGAGTAGATTTTGATCTTGGTACAATTTTTCTTGTAATAATATTTTTTTATTCATACCATATTTAGTGCTACCTAAGACGTTTAAAAAAGCAACTACGTGTCGTAGAGCTACATTCGCAATAAAAGAAAGAAACAAAAGAAAACACATTTGCGACATAGATGGATTAAAAGATGGATCATAATGAGAATTGTAAAATAGGGAATTAGATTGTACACAAGTTAAACATCATTTTTTAGAAACTGGTGCCATCTATGCTCCTTTAGATGTATGTCTTTGATTATGAGTCAAAAGCCGGAAAACTGCTTCAAAATTTACTATTATTACAGGACCTTTTATTAACTACTATATCTACAATTGGAATTAAAAAATAGTCACCGATACCGAAACTCACATATTTTGCCTGAATAAAATTCCAGTCGGATTAACACACTGATTTTTTACGAATATTAGACATCGAAATAAAACTACGGAAATACGTATTATATATTATATATACGGATTTGATTGCAGCGTGTTTTTATTATTTGACGTGTCGGATCTATTATATAATATACATGGTCATGGGAAGACTGTACTCGTATGTATATGGATGTCGTAAAGGATCTGATAACAAATAATTTTATTTTTTCTTATACCTACACAAAAATTTGCCTATAGTGGGATTCGAACACAAGACCCTTATAACGGAGGGCAGCCTCAAAACCGAAGCACTAATCTGGTCGTCAGAATATTATATCTCAAAAGAAGAGGCTTCAATAATATTAATATTTCGTTTATTTCTTTCAAAAATGTACATTGGGAACAGCTTAATCTAAAACCTTGTTAAGAGCTGGAGTTTGTAGCATGGAGCCTGTGTGACAGATCTCCAAGGTCTCTTTATTAGTGATAAAACTGTTTCAATAAAAGACTGTGACAATTTTGTCTTAACTCATTACACATGTATAATTCCTTTACACGATAAAGGATAAGGATTAATTTATTTATGTATTGAAGAAAAAAAAGATATCAGCAAAGTTTGTTAGTTTATAGTCAAAGATTTAAAAAGGTAACAATGAAAAAGTTATTTCTATTGCAGTTACTTTTTGTTAATCAAACTTAATAGCTAATGCTGAAGACAGCACTATAAAAGAAATTATAGACAGCATCCAAGAAGATACTTACCATGGAAACTAATATACCTACATTATTATGTTCTGATCAAAAATAGTGTGAAAAGTTGATGATATACATCAAAATGGTGTAATAACATGGGTCAGAGATGAAGAAGAATCTAATATTATTTTAGACTATAGATAAGATTGATTTGTGTTTCAGGAATTTTGTTTTATTGTTCATAATATACATATAAATAATATATTTTATGTTATATATGATGAAACAGACAGTGCTTTTCTTGGAAAAACCGTATTAATTCTTTTCGTTGAAAAAATAACAAGATTCCTAACATTCTGCTGTATATTTTATCTACACTATTTTAATTATGCGTTAATCTAGCCACCACTACTTGCATACTTTCCCATAAATTTACCTTTACAACCTTACAAGTTACAAGCCTCCAGCTGGAGTTTTTTGTAGCCAAATTGAGATAAATACGTGTTGGTATTTATTCGTCGTATTATGAGTCTTTAATTATTCAGTGAATATTTTTTGACGCGTACCATATATGTCACGTTTTCAACTAATTAAAGTTGTATTATATGGTAAGACTTGGGTGAGTTCTGTGATCATATTGTAAAGGGCTTTGTACATTATGCGATGTTTAAGTGCAATTGTTTTTGGTCTTTTGCTAAGGAAACTCAAGGAAAATGGAATGGACATAAAAACTACCTTCCCGAATTCTTATACTTTCATGACGTATATTTATTGCTTCCGCCTCTCATTTGCGTATTTACTTCCTGATTTTGACATATCATTGTAACTATAATCATCCGCGAGAAATAATTAATAAGAAAATAAGCGATAAGCATACTGCCTGCATGTACAAAAAAGATCTATCATGGGATTAAATAATATCACAGCACAATAAAAATTAAATTAAGTTTTTTTATTACTGGAAATTACGTATCTTATCAATCAATATTAAGATTCCTAAAACCGCACATAATCAAATTTCTCTTTCAGATATTAGGGATTATCCGATTTCTAAGCTAATCAATCTCATGAATGCGTCTGACAATTTCGATTACAGAATTCAGGTTGTTGGTATTATGTCAATTTTACTTTGGTCCTGAAATAGCTCCCTAGGGTACACTCTGATGAAATTCTGTTCTACCAGTTGTGATAACGTGATAAAACTTTCTCTCTAATATAAGAGAAGAGTAGATAGTAAGTTAATAGTTATTGATGTACTATTTAGATTAATTTTTAATTGCCATGTATATTTTAATAAACGAACACAATCGAAAGCATCATTGGAACAACATCTCAGTTTATGAAATGCTACAATGAATCTAATTCTAAATTACGAGCACAAAAAGCCTATGTTTTCACCTTACCTTTCACATCAAGACGTAAACTATGGGAAAATACTTACTTCATAGATATAAAGATCAGTTATGCGGATAGTTGATGCGTTTGAAACGTAAAAAAATGTTTCAACAATCCCCCTGGTATGTGTGAATGGGCCATTAATGAGTTCTAAATAACAAGACATGTGGAATTTCCTTACTCTTACAGATAGTGCTAATAAATATATACTGGTGTTGCAGTGTATGAACGAATATTAAATTTCTTTTGAGGATCAAAAAAACTGTACAACCTATTAAGTTTAATTGGGTTTTACTTTTGTTGTTCCGTCGTAATAATTATCTATTTACTAATTTGTTTAACTATTCTCCGAACGATAGTTGACTTTTACTTCTATTTTCAACCGACAAATAAAAAATAGGAGGTTCTGAATTAAAATGTACTTTTTTAGGTATATATTACGCGTTATATTACAAATTTTCATTGACTACAGAGTAACTTCAAAATGGTATCATAGTAATTACAGTGAAATTGGACCAAAGACTTACGATATTTTGTATTTATTTATAAACAAATTAGACTTAAGAATTATAGAATATTTTTAAATAGCCTACAGTCTTTGAGAGTGGGGTTTCCAGATACGACAGCCAAAAATGTTTAAATGCGTTGAAACAAACACACGCTTCGCTATATTATATTAGCCTATACTGTTTAAACTTTAGTAGTAAAACTTAAGATTAATTGATATTAAATTGTTTCTCTCTATATGCGGAATCAGCTGTTTCGTTTAAATTTAAGTTTATTAAACCAATGTCTCGAGCTATACTTAACATTTATTTATTAGCGTCATTTCAAGTATTTTTGTGTTCAATTTGTTTGTAGTTTTTTTCATATTCACACACATTAACGTAACGGGTGTCTTGTTAGTAATTTTCTGTAACACGTATTTCAAATTGTATCAACAACATGAATACATTGTTGTTTTTATTGCTCTCTCTATATAATGCAGTTGAGCAAACGTTTTTATACAATTCATGGTACTAGTAGCATTATGGTAGTTTTAATTAATTAATTATTTATTTATCAAGCCGTAATATACATCACACGCAATCATTAGTATTCTCGATGCAGAAATGTCCTGTCACCAGCTGATACGTCTTGAAAAGGTTGCGTATTAATTGGTGCTCAATTAATTTTTAATACATTTTTGAGCTGAACCATCACACCTGTATCCGCGAATTGTTAAACTGAGGAGTAGATACTGATGAGACTATCAAAGAAATACAATTTAATATTTAGTTCGACCTGGAGATAAAACCCAATGCGTCTAGATTAGTACCTCTAGATCACAGAACAGATAAAAAGGTTTTATCTGTTCTGTGCTCTAGACCAATGAACCAGGCACATTTTATAAATTTGTACTAGTTATTACGGTAGTTTAAACTAACTAACTAGTGGCATTCTGTAGTTTCCGCCTACCGCCATGGGAAAGCGGCGTGTGTTTATGTATGTATGTAAACTTATCTGTATTTGCGCTTAAATCCTGCTTAACCAATTCTTTCCTTTGCATTCAAGGAATTTAAGTTTTTGGACGAGTACTTTGAGTTGCACTTTGTCCTGTTAGTCTGTAAGTTCCTTATACGTATTTTCATTATCATTTTGCATTATTAACATTATTTTCTTCACCATCCCATTCAACACCAACGATCGTCTCCTCTTCACATTTCAGCTCAACGCAATCATCAATTAAAATAAGCATCCACATTCAGTATTCTCGAAAGTTGTATAGCAATTAACCGGCATTGAAGAGAGAAATACAGTCTGTCAAGGTATGGTAATGATAATTATTATAATCGACGGCTTGACACGCCTAAGTAATTGCCTGTTGATTTTAAACATACTAACATTTTGTGCGGCTCTGTTTGAACGAAAGGTATAATTTATTGTGACTTGTTTTGTGTATTCCTGAGAAGGTGAATCAGTTTTTTGTCATTCTGGCTAGCTCAGAGCTATAAATCAGAGATCAAGGGCATTTTGAAATAGTTTTTAAAAGAATGAGGGAATCATATCTAAAGATTGTTAAGAAGAGTGATGCTTTAAGTTGGTACTTCTCATTATAATCCTAACCCAAGCTGCCACATGTATCGGAAATGTTATTGAATCTGTCCGCCATATGAGTCCGATAGTGAGCGAATAGTAATGATGAATGGTGAACTGAACTGAATTGTAGGTGACTTTGAATTCCAATACTGACGTTGAATAAAATATAAATAAATAAATAAATATTTCCGGACATTATTACACAGCGCCATCTAGTTCCGTGGTAAGCAACGAGGCTTGTGTTACGGATACTAGATGGTTGATATACTACATATATACTTTTTTTTGTAAATACATACATATTATACATAGATACATCCATGACTCACACACAAATGTTATACAAATGTTTATGCTTATCACGCAAACATTTGTCCCTACCGGGATTCGAACCCGGGACCCATAGCACTGCAGGCAGCGTTAGCTACCGCTGAGCTAAACGGGTCGTCCAAAATATAATTATATAATTTATATAAAATTAATAAATTCAAGTATTTTTTTTTATTGGGACTTGCCCACCACCCGAATCCCTACTACTGCAACTCCTGTAAACCAGGATCAACAATAGTAACTATCCAGAAAATCGTCGAGACTATGAAGTCCGATGTGTCCCAGGGGAATGATTTTAACTGTCTTGGAACCCACAGAGAATTTATTCATGAAGTTATATAGGAGGAGTAAGAAAAACATTTCAGGTTTAGTAAAGGCTGTATTCACAATGATATCCTTGCTTGCTTTTGAAATAAGAACCTCTAGCTCTAAGCCATAATAACTATTCGCTGATTCCTACAGCATAGTTCTCCTAAGATCAGGCGCACATTGTACTTGTACTGTCACTCGTAAATCAAACGCGTCACGTTGTAAATCTTGGGCGTCGATTGCGCAAAAACGATGCACTCCGTTTGTACAGATATATTATGCTGAAAGCATGTTGGCGAATCATTATTCACCATTAAGCTTTCAACATATGCTTATAACATGTAAAATAGGATGCTAAAACGCATCTGAAACTTCAGTAAAGTTAAAAATAAAACTAAGTACTTTTTGCAGTTTTTACCGCGATATATTCACAGTATTGAAACTGTCAATATATCTCAGTAAAAAATACAAAAAGTACTTAGTGTTAATAATTATAAAGTATAACATTAGCCTGAAGATAACGTCAAAAAAAAAACGCTTACACCCAAAAACATTATGAGGTCATACAATAAATCAATTATCTACGTTATGTTAATAAGCTTATACTCGTATCAAGCTTCAAACAAGATAAGTTTAATGAAATTCAATACAGTAACTTTAAGATAAAACCGTTTGAATTAAAATTTTAACATTTTTAACCCTAGCTGAACACATACAATTTCACAAATGTTTTTTTTGTAACCATTAGGTACGTAATGTATGTGTTTTCCTGATCTTGATTATGTATGTGAGTATGTATTCATGTTTTTTCATTCTAGATACAGGGTTTTTTTTGCTATAAACAACGTAAAAACAGCAGTAAATAGATAAAACTAAATTGTTCGACAAAATCCTTTCCCGTATAAAGTGCAACACTAAAAACGAAAATTACGTACGCCCATTTTGTTGACGGTAAGGCGGCGCGCACACTAGCATTCAATCGCAGATTTATTGCAGATCACGATAAAATTATAATCGTTATTTATCGCCGCGTCTCAAACCGTGTACCTGCATTATTCATCCGATCGCTTGTTGCGATGTCTTGTAACGATTTACTATGCATTGTGGAGTATTTCAGACGCGATTTTCACACGACATTTTAGTATGACGAAACGCGGTTTGCGCGCTATTTCTTAGTATTAATAAATGGTTATGGTAAGCTTTCGAATACATTGTTGCTTTATTATACACTAGTGTTTTGGTTAAATATAGAATTTACATGATATAAAATCCCTTTTATATGAGAGGAGACCGGTACACAGTAGTGTGATAATGTCCAATCATATTTATTATTATTTTATTTATTTTAATTGAAAATTTCATACATTTACGCAAATATCTAATAGATATTTAAATAAAACTACTACTTCCTGGTTTTATTATTATTTTGTCAAAATATTTCTTTAGGTTTATTTTTTGAGAAATGTAAGTCATCTTAAATTTTATTTCACTAACGTTCATTTATGTCAGCCACTTAAAAGTAATAATTTTAATAATTATTTGAATAATTATTGGTCTGAACCTATGTTTATCGTAAGTAATCAAGACGTCAATACTGACGGACAGTGTTGTGTTAACGATATTGCTAGTCTTGTAAGTGTGGAAGCGATTTGCATACAGGCTAAGGAAATATTTGTTTCTGTTCAACAAAGGGCTTGTTTGGTTGTTCTAGTTCTTGTATTAAATATACTTTTGATAATGACGATCCGATTAGTGCAGCTGCATTAAATGCTACGTTCTGTGGTAAGGGATTTTGGTTCAAATCTCGGTGAAGGCAAATGTGAGTCATGACTTTTTCTATGTATGATAGTACGAATTTATAAAAAGCTATGTCGTGTACCAATAAGTGATAATGGTGATGATGGCAGTTCCAAAATAAATAATTAAACTACGAAAAAACCACTTGATGACAAATCTTCCTACCATACCGTCCATTTGTATTCACTTCAAATACCTATAACTGTCTATATTAATTAACGTGGACAAAGAAAAAAGTTTATCGCAAACGAGGTCCGACCCGAATTCTGTCACGGTGTTCATCAAACAAAGGAGGGAAGCTAATTGTCGGGCTAATTAGCGGACACCTTGGGGCTATCCATCAAATTGGATGAAAAAAATCTGGGGCAGACTCAATACTGGTCATTAAGACTGATGGTATGTCAGTTTTTGGCTGTTGGACTGATGGATATGTGGATTGATGTATTGCAAAGTATTTTAAAAATTATGACGAATATTTGGGAATGGCTTTATTCTGATCAGTATTTTTTTTGGAATATTATTCTTGAAAGATCAAAAGTTATTAAGTTTTAAAACCTATAATTTTGCTCTCTATTGGATCACTATAGGATTATTCGTATGGGTATCTGACTGTCAGAGCTAATTTGCTTCAAATAAACAAGACCAGTTGAGTTTAAATTAGCACAAATATAAATTCTGTAATGAAAACACCTTTAGGGACAAATTAGATAAATTCCTATAATAAATGTTGCTGCAAATAATGTTATTAGATTTAGTTTCCATAGAAAATAAATTTAAACATAGTTCATGACGTGATGAAGATCCAATTAACGCAGCGGTATGTAAGCTGCCTTACATGCAAAGGGTCAAAGTACGTGTCCTCGTATTAACAAATATTCGTGTGATGCGCTTGTATAGTCACAAAAGGAAATATTTATGTACTTTATCAAATATCCAGCACCCGTAACACAACCCTCGTTGCTCAACTCGATACTAGATGGCGCTTTTTTAAACTTCCCGATATACTTACTCATATTTACTTTTATTTATATCTGCAGTCTCTAGCAAGAAACGCTCACAAATAAACGTCCGTCCCACAAAAAACGTATGCACACCTAGTATAATAAATACTTGAAATTTAAAATACAGAGTTTATTCTATTCGTGCATTATGCAGCGGTGACCCGTTGTCTCGACGTTTACATTATACCTACGTAAAAACTGCAGATCGTTGTCTGGAACATTTATCATGGACAGCCGCTGAATCCGTGATCATCACGTGGCTAAGATGTCGGTGGAAAAAAGTATAGTGTAAAAATAACACAATGATTTCTATAGAGTGAGTTGGTTGTTCCAAAGATAATCATTATAGGTACTGATTTCTTACATTTACGCCAATACTTGATTCAGAACTAAAACTAATTATTACGGGTTTCTAGTCTTCTGGGCACGGGTCTCTTCTCAATTGATTTGGCTAAAGTAGACTACGCTAGACAAGCGTACACGACATGATTATAATTTTAGTAATTTCCGCGGACCATTTTTGCAGGCAGCAACTGGACGAGAAGAGCCGAAGATCAAGCTCTGTGGCGTCCACTAGGGGATGCCTACGTCCAGCAGTGGCTATATGTCCAGCAGTGGCTGTATGAATATAGGCTAATGATGATGATGACGTGGATGTAGTTGCGGGGACAGCAACAAGTTTATAATAATCATGAATTTGTTAAATTCTGTGTTAATAATTTTACTGAAATACAATGCATAAATTTTACCAAAATGACATTCACTTGCGTCAATTTGTATTTAATTTACTCTTAAGTCAAGCGATTAAAATAAACAACTATCTACTTAGGTAGGTACACCGAAAAAGATGTATTGATATGCACCAACGAAGGTTACCAGACAGACAGAAAACCATTTACATATACACCGTGACCTGGACTCTCAAATGTCCAAATTATGTCCAACACAAGCTGCAGACAACTGCATATAATATAGTTCAGTCTCCATTTATCATGCATCGGTCAACACATCTATTCTGGTGTCAAAATTATACATACCTCATTCAAAATTGTCCGTCTAGTATATTCATACTAGCTGCGCTACGATGCGGACGTATTGCTGACGCGTATTATAACTTAGTTTTAATTGAATACGCGGTGGCACAAGCCATCGCTCGTAAGTTTTTATCGCCATGAGTCAACAACTTGTGGCGAATGAACTGCTGGCGTTCCTGCAGCAGAAGCTGGACGTGATGGACGAGGTGTCCGCAGTCCAGATCTGCGCCACGAACTTCAGCGAGGAGGACATTGCCGCTTCCAAGTTGCTTCTGTTCCGGTTGCTCAACAAGAGCGACCAGATGATGACTCGCCGGCGTGACGGGACCAAGAAGAGCATTCAAGACATCATCACGCTGCTAAAGGAGACCGACCCTGACGACGTGCCGACGTTTGTGGCGAAGGACCTACACAAGCTCCCTCCCGTCACTTTTGACCACGTCGACGTAACAAGCCTGCTGAAGGACATTGTTTTTCTAAAGGCAAGTTTAGCGGATATGCAGAAGAAGTTTGATGCATCCCAAAATGCCGTCGCCGATTTGCGCAATGAGCTCACTGAGTTGCGTAAATCGGCAGCGGTAACTGGGTCACCATCGGGTGCATCGAACGTCAACACGCGTCGCGGAGCGGGCTTCGCGTCAGCAGTGTTGCTATCGCCGCCGACACTACAAAATGCAGAGCATGCAGAGTGCGCGCCATGCTCGCCCCTCTGCCCCGCTCCCGTCCCCGCGGGTTCCGCACTCGCCGCCGCAAGACGAACCGGATCGCTGTCTGTGTCTACAGCGTCAGAATCTCGACTTGCTCGAAGAGATTTTGCTAGCGTCGTCGCGAGCACTCTCAGTGCTCCTACAAAGCAGCCCATGCCTGTAAAGGCACCGATGCGGACTGAGGAGGGTTTCGAGACGGTGGTAAAGAAGAAGCGCCGACAACGAACCAACAAGAACCGCTGTGGCGCGGCTCCTGCAGAGCCCAGTGTGACTGTTCGCGCCGCGAAGCCGAACGCTCCGGTGTACATCTCCCGCCTACATTACACCACTAAGGCGGAGGACATCGTGGAGTACGTGCGCCAAAAACTTAAGTACGCGCCGAGAGTGCAGTTGTTGGAGTCGCGCCGGAATGTCAACTTTAAGGCGTTTGTGGTGCGAATACCCACGTGTTTGCTGCACCTCGTCTTGGAAGAGGAGTTTTGGCCGCAAGACGTGGTGTTCCGTCGCTTCCGCGGACAAGTGCCACAAGAACGCACGAATACGTAGTGCAGTGTTTTTACTAACATAGGCCTAAGCTTTTATTACTAACACGATTTGTATTTTTGATATATATATGTTAGTCTGTAAGGTATATATCTATGGGCCACAGTAGCCTGAAAATAAACGTTTTATTATTATTATTATTATTATTATCATTAATAAAACCCAAGGTTCCGCTAATATTTTACTGAAATTTGGAGCTCCTTTTTTGGGACCTTGGTTTGATTTTCCGAGTGACATATAAATTACTCTTAAGGTCGTGAGTTTTTATAGCTGTGGTAGCCGAGCGGTTTGACCAGTGGACTGAGATGTCAGAGGTCTCGAGTTCGAACCCAAGGCACGCACCACTAACTTTTCGGAAGTTATGTGCGTATTTATCACATGCTCAAACGGTGAAGGAAAACATCGTGAGGAAACCTGCATGCTTAAGAGAATTTTCGATGGCATGTGAAGTCTGCCAACCCGCAGTAGGCTAGCGTGGTAGAATATAGCCTAATCCCTCTTAATTGAGAGGAGACCCGTGCCCAGCAGTGGGACATTAATGGGTTGATGATGATGATGATATAAATTAGTAATCGTTATATATATATATGAATATTAGTAATATCTCTCTTAATTATAATAGGATATCATATCATCCCAAAAACTCAATATAAATGAAAATATTCCTAACATTTCTTTTATATTTAAAATCACCAATCTCCAAAATGTTGTTTCTTACAAATTCTGTTTTCATTTGTATTGGTAATGTATCGGTTACGATGACGTTATTTACTTCATATGTAAGTTACTTGTTGCCATGTCTTTTTAGCATATCAAACAGCAACTGCATCAGTCTTTTGAATATAACATGATGTTCAGCCCCATCAATCTTGGCCCGGAACATTTCGGGTTTTACATTTTTTTCATCCATGTTTTCAATAAAATTACCATAAGTGTCAGCGGTGTTGGGTACCTTGATGGTAAAAATATGTGTTTGGCACTGAGTGTCTGTATTATACATGACATTGACAAGAGTGCAGCGTCTGGACCATTTGTCAAGTGCTAGCATTAATGTGTCTTGCGTCTGATTTTTGTTGACGGTTTACCATTAAATTTGAATTGTTTTTTTTTTCGAGTTTGGTTTTCTTAGATTAAATTTGAATTTGTTGGTGGGATATCCGTTGCAGTTGTGTCAGTCGAAATTTGTTTTTGGAAATAAGTTTGTTAATTCTTAAACTGCTGTTATGTAGTACAAAAATAGAAAAAGAAACTCAACGTTTTCAGCGCTACGCCAAGTTATTAAACTAAAGATTCTGGTTGGACAGTGACGATATGCTTTCTTGCAAAGGGAAAGTTTAAACTCAGTTTACTACATAAACATGTTACTTAAAATTCAATACCATGTTATGACATAAAAGCAACAACATAAAGAAAACACCAAAAAATAGTTATCAAAATGCCATACAATACGACTTACAAAACTAATAAAAAATATCCAATACAGAAACTAAACAATTTAAAGGCACCTCACGTCATACCACGTCTTGCAATAAAAAGTAGCCGTATAAAATAAATATTGTTACAAACGGAGTACAGTTGTGACTCCATTTGTCCTTCTTTAAGTAGGTACTTTGAGTCTTGTATTCTTATCTCAATTGACTTAGCAAAGCGGTTTCTGCCAATTACCAATAAATTATATTGAACTTGTTTAAGTGTATTTTATTTGTAAAAGGAGAAACTTAGTCGTGTATACGTTTTGTGGGTAAGTGTAGTATTTGTCAGGCTTTACAGGTGTTTCGATTTCACTTCAAGAGACAAGAGAGGTAGAGAATAATTAGTAATTGACCGACTAAGGAAGTTCTTCCGCCTTTGAGAAATCTGCAGCGAAATTTTTTTCTTTATGGTGATAAGGCGGCAAACGAGCAGGCGGCTCACCTGATGGTAAGTCATGACAGTCATGATGGTACGTCATTAAGGGATTGACTACTCTGACAGCATTTGAATTATGTTTGCTGTCGGTTTAGTAACTCCCCTATCTTAAGAAACTTAAACGGTTTCTAAAGAGTCAGCAACGCTCCAGCTGCACCTCTTTTTCAAGAACCATCCATACACTACGGTAACTGCTTACCATCAAACTTTGTTTTTTTTTCTAAAGAAAAAAGTTAAGTTTACTTTTATTTCAGTATATTACCTATAGTTAATTAATACACTGTTGCATTATAATGGGATATTTAACAGCTCTTAGGCATACTATAATATTTTCTTCTATCTCAAAATAAACTCACAGCGTCTCATTCCTATTAAATAAATAAATATACAGCTATAGCCAAAGGGCTATCAGCACTTAGCTCATATTACTGTCACCGACCATTATCTGCCATCGGCTAAACATTACTACTTGACTATAACGATTTAGATAAATATAAGTAAGCTTGAACTGGACAATATACTAGAATTATTTAAATTATAATGCTCGTAAATGCTGTAAATGGCGCAACGGCCATGAAACTAAGTGGAAATTAAATGAGATCCTAGTTTTTACACTATCGTCATATAAATTTATAATAATATTACAAAAACGAAAGTGTGTCTGCCTGTTTGTTACCTCTTTACGCTTTAACCGATGAACTGATTAAGATGGAATTTGGTATGAAGGTAGTTTGAGGCCCGAGAAGGACATAGGACAGTTCTTATCCCAGAAGTCATTCCTTCTAAAAGCGAAAAAAGCTAAATAGCGAAAAGAGGGCTAGAAGTTTGTATGCAAGGTAAAATAGGAAGCTAAGAAATACATAAGTTAACGGACTTATAAAACAGATCTATAAAGATCAAATTGGATACATTTATTAATTCTACGCAGATAAAGTCGCGGAAAAAAGCTAGTATATGAAAATACAATGTAGTACATGGATATGTGTTGATAAGTGGTTGGGGCTTTTAGTTAAATGTATTGTATCATGTCATATTTACAGAGACATACAAAGAGCTGTATCAAAAAGGTAAAGTAACAATGAGCATGTTAATTTTTTCAATATTTCGAAAGGCGAGATTCCTGGTTCAAATTGGCTGCCCGACTGGGGAAGCTACTGCGAGTGAGTAATGTTACCAGAGCTCGTTGGGGGAGTGGTTTTTTTGAAAGCATGGGAATTCAGTTAGCTGTCAGTTTTGTAACTGTCTTATGAGCTGAATATCTTGTCAAAATTTTACCTCAATTAGTGCAGAATTTATTGATGTCTTGAAGCTTACAAGAACCAACAGCTTCAAAATCGGATTTACTTGTTATAATTGGAGCTAAAATCCAATACACAGTCAATGAAATGCTGTTTTTTTATACCAAAGGCACCAATGAGAAATTTTGTGCTTAGAAGTACGGTAGGATGGTTTTAGTCTATTAAGTCTAAATTTAATTGAGCGACTCCTATTAAAATAAACACTGATACCAAAGCATAGCTGAGAAAATGCTGATTTAATTACTACCATATACACCAATCAAAATAAACTCTCTAAAATGAGATGCAATATTAGTTGCATAACTAATGAAGCAGATTTCAAATCATTGCTGCAGAAGCTTGCTGCCAACGCAAAGACCCCATGTGGAGTCTTATTAACATTTAGCATTTCTAATACCAATTTGCCTAACGTTCCAACATAAATAAAAATAGCTAAACATATAACGGAAGGCATAAATACTATACTTAATGTTTTATGAATAATAATATATGTATTAATGCGTAAAGTGGATATTTTGTACCCCTTTTTATGGGTATTGCGCACATGAAGTATAGCTAATATAGTTAAGTTTTAATAGTATAATTAACTGAGGTAGAATTTTAAGCACTGGGTAACTAGACATAATCATTGTCTCAATTCTTCTTCTGCCAAACCTTTTTTACCATCTACGTTGGGTTTGGTTTCCAGTCTAAACAACTACAATTAGATTTCGATTCGATATTACTCAAATATTGGATGGGTAAACTCACAGAACGGATAAAGATATTATGTGGGTAAACTTATACTTAAGAGTTTAAATCGTCTCTATTTTTATATTTTGTTTCTACAGAGTCGGCAACGCGCAAGCAATGTCTCTGGTGTTGCAAACGTCAATAAACTGCGGTAACCGCTTACTATCAGGCAGGCCGAAAGATTATTTACGACCCTAGTAGCACATAAAAAAATACCGGTGTTGTTTAAATCATCATCATTAACCCATTATTGTCCCACTGCTGGGCACGGGTCTTCTCTCATTTATTGAGAGGGATTAGGCTTTAGTCCACCACGCTAGCCAACTGGGGTTTGGAAGACCATCGAGAAAATCTCTCATGCATGCAGGTTTCCTCACGATGTTTTCCTTCACCGTTGGAGCATATGACAAATACGCACATAACTTCCGAAAAGTCAGTGGTGCGCGCCTTGGGTTTGAATTCGAGACCTCTGACATCTCAGTCCACTGGTCACACCGTTACTCTACCACAGCTTTTCAGCCAAAATGGCCTCAATAAAAACATCAAACAAAACACATACAATCGCATACAACAATAATAATGATGAATTGATCTTAAGATAGCCCCTAAGTTCTCTCTCACCCATTAAGTATCTAGGTAATATGAACGTCTGAGCTCCTCACATAACGATCATACGCTCGTAAACGTATAATTTACGATTATTATACGACTTTAAAACGTTATTGAAGCTTAATTTTCGCGTTTTATTGTCGTTTCGTGCTTATTTAATAAATATTTTTATTTGTTATCACTAGTCGTAAATGGTAATTTGTTTTGTATTGAAATGGTTTACGCATTGAATATGTAATGAGGTTATAAGACGCTCATCACATTGGATAAAAACGTGCAGAAGGTACACTTTGAAAACGCCTTAATCATACGTGAAAATCAATCAAGTGAAATCATGAAATGGTTTATTAGTTTTTCTTGGTTATGTCGTTATTGGAAATAAGTTGTGTGAAGTTATTTAAAAAATGAACACAATCATAAGCGGAATTTATATTCGAACTTGATTCATATTCTTTTTAATTTTTACTTCTTTTATTACGCCAAATCTTACACTTACGTGTATGCAATTTTTCTCGCTTTCTCTTTGTGTATTCATATTAGTTAGATTTGATAAAAACATAATCTGTCAAATTCTCACATACATCACCCAAAGACGAAACCAGTACTATTAGACTGTACAATTATTACTTACGATTTTTTTTATGTGTAAAAGGGGGCAAACGAACATGCGGGTCACCTGATGGTAAGTGACTTCCGCCGCCCATTGACATTGCTGACATCTTAGGTATCACCAATGCGTTGCTGGCCTTTAAGGTGTGTGTAGGCTCTGCACGAGTCATGCCGAAACAGATAGCTCAACCACTGTAAAAAAATATCAATTTACATCAGATTAGATAACCTACAACAAATTTTCGTATTAGGTCCCTACATTTGCAATGATCTGAGATACCATCACGTCTAACGTTCCTAAAGGGTTAGGTTAAAGTCAGTTAAAGTGGTTTATATTCACCCATATTTTGGTATAAGAACTGAAGAACTGTGGGTGATAGCACCCACAGTTCTATATATTTAGGTCCTTTGTAATGGTTGAGCCTATTGCCATCACTGAATATGAATCCAAACTCCGAGTTGCTACTCAAAATTTCATAGAAAAACTCGATAACATTTCACTCGATCTGGGAATCCAACCCAAGTCCTTTCGCTCAGCAGTCGCACTTAAAACCACCAGACCAAGTAGTTGGCTTGACCTTCTTATTTATCTGTCATATGTCTTTAACTTGATGGAATTACGACTCCAGTATTAACAAACAGCTTGTGTGACTAAATAAGCTCCACCATGAGCTGTTAATATAAATATATAATTTATTGGATTGGCTTTATAGCATGATAACTTTTTATAACCTAGAAGCAAAGAGTATTAACGTCAGCTGCTTGTGTAATTGTAGGTTGAAAAATATACGACTATTTAGGAATACATATAATTGAGCGATAGTTCAATCTTTATTACTTTTCCAACGATCCTTTTAGGTATAAACCATTTTAGCAAAGGTAACTGTGTTGTATTTAAAAATCTTAATCATCATCAACCCGTTATAGCCTGCTGGGCACGGGTCTCCTCTCATTTGAGAGGGATTAGGCTATAGTCCACCACACTAACCTACTACGGGTTGTCAGACTTCACACGCCATCGAGAAAATCTCTCAAACATGCAGGTTTCCTCACGCTGTTTTCCTTCACCATTTGAGCATGTGATAAATACGCACATAACTTACGAAAAGTCAGTGGTGCGTGCCTTGGGTTTGAACTTGAGACCTTCGATATCTCAGCCCACTGGTCATACCACTAGGCTACCACAGCTCCTTGTAGGTATAAACCATTTTAACCCGCAGTAGGGTGGCGTGGTGGACTATATGTGAACTCTCCAATGAGAGGAAACCCGTGCCCAGTAGTGAGACGATATTTGGATTGATAATGAATAAACCATTTTATTTCATATGAATAATCATTGTCTTGTAACTAAAATATCCGTTTCTAATGTGTCGCATTTAATAATACAGTACTAAATTAATATACCTAATCGTATCACAAGATCGCGAGGGATTACTAAATGTTAGCTTTGAAATAAAACTATTTTTTTACGTATTTTATCGCAGTATATTGTAATTCCGATTTTCTTTCCTTTACAGCACTCAAGGTCACAGGCAGACTGGTATTATCCAATAAACAATATACTGCAATATAAAATTATCTAAGTAGTATTTTAATAAGTGTAAGAAATCAGTATTATTATGTTCGGAAGTACTCTAAATGTTTTAAAAGAGTATGCACATTAGCTAAATCAAAACTTATCAGTAATAAAATTAATAAGTCTGATAATAAAATTAAAGCTGTATGGAATATTATTAATACTGAGACTGGGAAAGGGAAGAAACAGGGCTCCGATCTGATTCTTAAAATAAATAACAAAGTAGTCTCAGACAAAACTGAAGTCGCGAACTCGCTCGAACGATATTTTACCAATATTCCCATCGAGGTGACAAAGTCATTACATTCATCATCTTTATTAGCTGAATCTCTAGTGAAACAATTTGTTGCTAGAGATATACCGAATTTTGATTTCTCTCAGGTTTCAGCTCTTACGGTAAAAAAAGCTTTTAGAAGTCTAAATATGAAAAATACGGAAGATCTATGGGGCATATCTGTTAAAGTAATAAATTCAATCATAGACAATATTGCTCCAATACTTGCAAATATATTTAATGTTAGCGTAAAATCGGGAACCTTCCCTGATTTAATGAAGGAAAGTAAAGTTATTCCAATTTTTAAATCAGGTTGCAAGATGGATCCCTCTAACTATAGACCGATTTCTGTTCTTCCAACGTTAAGTAAAGTTTTCGAAAAACTGATGCTCGAGCAAATGATAGCACATTTTCAAAAATATAATATTTTACATAACAGACAGTATGGCTTCACCAAAGGTAGATCGACGTCTGATGCAGGTACGAAGTTAGTCTCTCACATTTTAGATGCTTGGGAGGGGTCACAGGATGCCATAGGTATCTTCTGTGATCTTTCTAAAGCTTTCGATTGCGTTGATCACAACACGCTTATCCGTAAACTCAGCTACTACGGAGTACGAGGGCTTTCTTTAGAGCTCGTTTCTTCCTATCTCACAGAAAGACGTCAAAAAGTTAGTATAGACGGAGTCACTTCCTTAGGGTCTATTGTTAGAATGGGTGTACCCCAGGGTTCAATTTTAGGTCCTTTTCTTTTTCTAGCTTACATAAATGATCTTCCCTACATGATGTCAGATTTGGCTAATATTGTATTGTTTGCTGACGATACATCACTAATTTTTAAAATTGATAGAAAAGATCGCGTTCTTCTGAATGTTAATAAGAGCCTAGAAACGTTATCTAAATGGTTTGATGCGAATAACCTACTTCTGAATGCTAATAAAACTAAATGTCTAAAATTCGCGTTACCTAACGTTTCTCAAAGCGATACTAATTTAATGCTTAACGACAGCAAACTCGAGTTAGTTAATGAAACTGTTTTCCTTGGTATTACTGTTGATTACAAATTACAGTGGGGGCCACATATCTCATCTCTATCTAGAAGGTTAAGTTCTGCTGCCTATGCAGTGAGGAAAATTAAGCAAGTCACTGATGTACCTACAGCTAGACTTGTATACTTTGCTTACTTTCACAGCATTATGTCATATGGCATCCTTCTATGGGGTTCAGCTGCGGACGTTGATTCTATATTTATCCTACAGAAAAGGGCCATCCGCGCAATCTACGATATGGGCCCCCGCGATTCCTTAAGAGAAGTGTTTAAAAATATAAATATACTTACACTTCCGTCACTGTATATTCTCGAAAATATTTTGTATGTCCGGAAAAACCAGGATAAATTTAACATCAATAGTGACTACCATAGCGTTAATACTAGGAATAAACATAAATTAGTGGTACCTAAATTTAGACTTACTAAAACAAATAAATCATTTCTAGGGAACTGTGTACGTTTTTATAATAAACTGCCGAAATCTGTCACCGATCTCACTGGCAAGAAATTTAAAAATCATGTGAAATCTGTTCTTGTCAAGAAAGCCTATTACAAAATTAAGGACTATGTTGACGATGGAAATGTATGGAGTTAAATACGGAAGTGCTTGTGGCCTCCCTGGTACCCTGAGGTTGTTTTTCATTAATATTGTAAAATAATTGTTGTTTTCATTAATATTTTTTGTAAAATCTTACTGTAAATGTTAGGTCAATGTAGTTAATGTCTGAAGAATTATGCATACGGTATTATTTTATTTTGTTCTTACTAATTTGACTATTGACGATTTAAGACATTTCATACATTACATTTTTTACATTGACCTCGCACACCATTGCCTGAACATTGTATTCAATACCCATTATTTTAAAAGAGTGTCTATGGAGTTTCTTGCCGGTTCTTCTCCATAAGATCGACTTCTTGGAACCGTGCAACTAGAATCATAACGTTTTAAAAGTGCTTGAAAAAGTTTATTTGAAATAAAAACCTTTTGATTTTGATTTTGATTTTGATTTTGAGTATATATATGCATTTTGGATAGTCAAAAAGCAAATTATGTCGCAAATCTGTCCATTTAAACTGTTCTTGAACTACTTTAATAAAGTATTTTAAATAACTACCCGGTACAAAAACACTATAAATACTTAACAATATCTCTACATCATAATTAATGAAATCGAAATAATAATTACTGACCTAAATAACTCATTATATCAAAAGTAAAATGTGGTAATTAAAATTTATACGCGCATACGTAAATATTATAGACATTGATATTATAGTAAATTTGACAGCCCAAATCAATTTTGCAAATAGCAATAATTCGCCATGTTGAAAATTATTTGCTTGGGCAATCGGTATGAATTACATTATATAATAAACATTATCATCAGTCCAATTATTATTGTCCCACTGCTGGGCACGTGTCTCTACACCACCTAGTGTGGATTGGCAGACTTTACACGCCATTGAGAAATTCTCTTAGACATGCAGGTTTCATAAAGATATTTTCTTTCACTGATTGTTATTGTGATAAATGCATAACTTGGGTAAATGCTTCAGATTAGCGTCAAGTCTTACTTTATGTTACTCGATTTGAAGGTTTTCTAAAAATATGATTTAATTAATAATTATAAATATAATTAGGATTTTACATATAAAAATTAATCCCTATTTCCTTTGGTCACGGCTTGAACTTGAAAACGGCTTGACCAAATTCATTGATAATTTTTTTAAACGTATTCTAATACTTTGTAGAAGACTTTCACGGGAAAAAATATTAAAAGTTATAGAGAGCATTAACTTAACGACTTGGTATATTAACGCTTTTAATCTAACCTTATCAGTTTACATTAGAAAATAAAAAGAAGAAAACTGACTTAACTGTAATTTTCACGACAGTTCGTTTGTAAATATCGTTTAATAGCTCTATATGTTGTAATATTTCTATACAACAATACCAACGCCAACAATACCGACGCCAACAATACCGACGCAATCAAAACCGACGCCAGGAATAATGACGATAACAATAACGACGCCAGCAATACCGACGCTTTCAAAACTGACGCCAACGATACCGACGCCACCAATACCGACGCCACCAATACCGACGCCACCAATACCGACGCCACCAATACCGACGCCACCAATACCGACGCCACCAATACCGATGCCAACAATTACGACGCTACTACTAACGACGCTTTCAAAATCGACGCTCACGATACCTACGCCAACAATACCGACGCCAACAATAACGACGCCACCAATACCGTCGCTTTCATAACTGACGCCAACGATACCGACCCCAGCGATACCGACGCCACCAATAGCTTTGCCAAAATAACGACGCCACTAATACCGACGCCAACACTACCGACGCCAACACTACCGACGCCAACACTACCGACGCCAACACTACCGACGCCAACACTACCGACGCCAATAACACCAACGCCAGCACCACCGATGCCAACACTACCGACGCCAACACTACCGACGCCAATAATATCGAAGCCAACACTACCGACGCCAATAACACCGAAGCTCACACTACCGATGCCAACACTACCGACGCCAAAACTACCGACGCCAACACTACCTACGCCAACACTACCGACGCCAACAATAACGACGCCAACGATACCGACGCCGCCAATACCGACGCCGCTAATACCGGAGCCAACAATAACGACGCCACCAATACTGACATCATCAATACCGATGCCAACTATAATGACGCTACCAATACCGACGCCAAGGATACCGATGCTGCCAATACCGACGCCAACACTACCGACGCCAACACTACCGACGCCAACACTACCGACGCTTACAAAACCAACGCCACTTATACTGACGCTAGCAATAATGACGCCACTAATATCGACGCCAACGATACCGACGCCAACAATAACGACGCCATCAATACCGATGCTAACAATTACGACGCCAACACTACCGACGCCAACACTATCGATGCCAACACTACCGACGCCAACAATAACGACGCCACCAATACTGACACCATCAATACCGATTCCAACAATAACGACGCTACCAATACCGACGCCAACGATACCGATGCTGCCAATACCGACGCCAACAATTATGACGCCACTTATACCGATGCTTTTTAAACCAACGCCCACGATACCGACGCTAACACTACCAACGCCAACACTACCAATGCCAATAACACCAACGCCAACACTACCGACGCCGACACTACCGACGCCAACAATAACGACGCCAACGATACCGACGCCGCCAATACCGACGCCGCTAGTACCGACGTCAACAATAACGACGCCACCAATACTGACACCATTAATACCGATGCCAACAATAACGACGCTACCAATACCGACGCCAAGGATACCGATGCTGCCAATACCGACGCCAATAATTGTGACACCACTTATACCGACGCTTTTTAAACCGACGCCCAAGATACCGACGCTAACACTACCGATGCCAATAGTAGCGACGCCAATAATACCGACGCTTTCAAAACTAACACCAGCGATAACGACGCCAATAATACCGACGCCTTCAATAGTATTCCGACGCCATCAATACCGACGCCACCAATAACAACGCCATAAATACTGACGCTATCAATATCAACGCTTTCAATACCGAAGCTAACAATTTGGCATCATCACGCCAACAATAACAACGCTATCAAAACCGACGCCAACGATACCGACGCCATCAATACCGATGCCACCAATACCGACGCCAGCAATTAAGCCGTCACCAATACCGACGACAAAAATAATGACGCTTCCAATACCGACGCCAACAATGCCGATGCCACCAATACATGCGCCATCAGTACCGACGTTACCAATACTGACTCTATCAATACCGACGTCAAGAATACCGACGCCAATAATATATACCTGCATTTAGCTGGTATGTTTAGATCCTATGTTATAGGAGAGTATAGGTCATAGAATGTCATGTCAGATGGGAGAGATATGTCATAGAGCTGTGGTAGCCTAGTGGTATACCCAGTGTACTGAGATGTCAAAGGGATTGAGTTTAAACCCAAGGCGCGCACCACTGACTTTTCGGAACTTATGAGCGTATTTATTGTATGCTCAAACTGTGAAGGAAAACATCGCGAGGAAACCTGCATGCTTGAGAGATGTTCTCGATGGCATGTTAAGTCTGCCAACCCGCACTAGGATTTTAAGGAAAGCATTGCCCAGCAAAGGGAAAATAACGGGTTGATGATGAAAGATGTCATAGGAGCGAGTTTTTTGCCATTAACTGGGCACGAATCCTTACCTCTAGATGCTACTGAGAATTTCATAGAAAATCCCAATAACATTTGCTCGAACTGGGAATCGATATCAAGACTTTTGGCTCAGCAGTCGCATGACGAGTACGACCAGTAGACCAACGAGGCAGTTATTTAATGAAAACTCAATAAAACAAACCTTCAACACGTGTAGTTCTACGAAATATTAGTACCATTTATCATAAAGAGGTTTTATGTCGCAAGACATCTTACAACAGTATTATTATCACTTAATAACAAAACGACATAAGATTACATAAATCATACAACATAATAAGAGACCTTATGCAATCGACAAAATAATCATACATTTGAATGGCTACATATCATCTTAATTGTCACTGACATGAAATTAATAACTAAGTGTAAAAGGTCGCTAATATACATTCTAAATGAATAGTGCTGCGCCCTGTCATTCGATTATCGATTGTTTATCAAATATGCTAATATTGTAATAGTGTTTTAATGGGACAACCGGTTGGTAATTTAAATATTGATATTAATATATTCTGCTGTCGCCAGTAGGTGTTGTCGGGATAGTGGAGTGAATAGAGCTGTACATATTTAATTTATTAAAACTATATTGTGTTTCGATATGATTTTTTATCTGGTAAACTTGCTGAAATTATTTTGGATGGGATTGGCCTCGAGGTTTAGGGATTGAAGGTCAATAATGATATATTCCAACGGTATGGACTTTGGCAACTGATTGGGCTTGCGAGGTGAACTACAGTGGGCAGTGCCTAGAAGAATAAATGACTTTATGATGATGATTATCCTTTGTTGATCTGCCATATAATGTATTCCAGACTCCTATTATAATTTGACGACAGAAATGAAGTTCAAGACGTAAAGTGTAGTATGTACTTTAAATTCACAATAAGATTCAAATTCATGCTCAAAATATCCTAAGTAAATGTTGTTTAAGATAAAGTTTATTTGGTAGATATCGCTATCGCTATAAGACCACCATAGTACCCTCATTTCATATTTGTAATGTTTATTTTAAATACTTTGGTGTACAATAAAGAATATGTTATTTATCTATCTTAGTACTGCTTGGAATCGCATGAAATCTACAAAGGAGATAGGTAATCACAACACAGACTGTAGTGAGATAATTTTAATTGACATTAAAAAAACAGTCCACATCTTCCTCTGTCCTGCCACTTGTCTTGTATATCATGTCACCGTGTAATTCGGTGTGTATATTAAAATTACGAAACTCGTCGATTTACGCGACACGTCTGTCCGTGTGATCGGTCGTTTGTCGATACTTACGTAAATAGGTAACTGTACAACTCACAAGTCGCGTTTAGATAAATATCAAACATTTCATTTACTTGTTCGCTTTATGTCTTTCTATTGCGAAGTCATGTCTCGATGACTTTAAGTTCTTGTTATTTAGAAATATTAACTACATTAATGCTTTTTGTAGTAGATGATTTTTTTATCATATGGTTTTCTAAGTAAGTTAGGGCTTCATATGAAGGGTTTTTAAATCAATAAATATATTGTATTTAAAAGAAATTAATTCAACATATTAATGGTATCAATTTTAATTAAATTTTAATGTATTTAATTTTGCCTAAAATCTATATATTTTTTTTTAGTTATTACTTGTATCAAATTAGTATTTATTATATTAGAGGATTTAGAACAAAACGGTAAAGATAGAATAATTATAAACTTTGTTTTGTCCCAATAAATCGCTAAAAGGTTTGCATGAATGTCAAAGGGCGGTCATAAAAAATACTTCACAAGAACATTTTTTATAATTAAATAATACTAAAACTTAAACATAATTGAAACTAATAAATATACAAAAAGCAATTTACAAGTTGACATTTTTTACAGCACAAGATTAATGCCAAAGGTTAACATTATAATTTAAAATGTAATTAAGGAGACGGAAGGTAATAAATTAAAAATACAAAGATAATGACACGCCATTATTTATCGATACAATTAACTCTACACACTATTTTATAATTTATGGCGTAGAAAAAATAGGGTCGTCACTTTTGCGTATTTTTTGTCATACCATTTCTATGAGGTAGAAAGTCCAACTAACAGACTTCGACTGTTGACGACCTTTCTACCAAATTAATGGTGCAGTATTAAAGGCATATTAAATTCTGTTGTTAGGGTCACTGGTTTATTTCTATTGGAGGTAAATGTATGTCCATGTGATGTGCATACTTTTGTATCTGTATAATATGTCTATGTATAATATGTAAGTATTTACCAAAAAAATATTTATCAGTTATGTAGCGTATGAACCATCTTGTATGCTAACGTAGACATTGTTGCTTAGCTCAGAGAAGGCGCTGTATATGTGTTCAGGTATTTTTATTTATCATCACAATCAGCCTTTCTTTTAGAATTCTTCGTTTTCAATCCATATTAATACCATTGCATCATAACCATTATTAAACTACAGTCACATTATATCTAATGGATCAATAACTGTAATAAGTACATTGTAGTGATCACTATCACGTTATAGAGAATATGTAAATGCTTTGGTTTTGTTTCACTGGCTCACTACTACACCAGCCCCGAGCGCAGGCGCCGTCCTACCCGCACAGCGTCTAGCGGGCGATCGACAGCTACCCCCCCCTACTGGTGTACATGAGACAATATATTATATCTATTGTATAGATACAAGCACTACATACATACTACGAATTATTTAAGATGTTATCTTCGGGCCATATGTCCTTTTACGGCCTTCACGATACATGTTTTGCGTAGTGTGAGGACTATTGTAAATACACCTTGTCAATCCACTACAATGTAAGTACAATTTTAAAAACAATATTATTTTATACCATGGAGGTGGCAAAACACCTTAAGACCTGCCTGATGGTAAGCTGTCAAAGTAGTCTATGAACTTTTCCAACAACAGAGGTGCTGTTAGCGCGTTGCCAGGGTCGACAATTATCTTTTTAATACCATGGAGGTGGCAAAAATTCCTAAGGCTCGCTTAGATTAGCCAATGAACGTCTACAACAACACAGGTGTCGTTTGCGTGTTGCCGACCCTGTAAAAACTTTTTTCCTTTTAGGATAATTATATTTCCTAAAGTAGTTGTAAATTGGGGTTTCTGGATCAGAGGAGATCCAGAAACACCCAATTTACACTATCATTCGTTTTATTCAGAAGAATTATCAAGGGCCTCTATATTTATCTACTCAAATTACCAAAGGATCTGAATCAAATGAAGCACCCCAAAATCTATGAATAATTTCAAACCATTCGTTCAAGTTACTTAATCGTCAATCGATTTATCGGTAAATTTTTATATATTTATGATATGAACTGGGCAATCAGTACATTCTATTTTATCATTCATACATTCAATTATTCACGAGAGGAGATCTAGAAGCACCCAACCCACAAAAAAATCCAGACTGGACCAAATATCAACTTGTCCATGCGGGAATCGAACCCACGACACCTGGTTTAGATGGTTAAAGAACAAGTGCGTGCATATAATTGTGACCATGTCTTAACCATTAAGCCAAACGTGTCGTCAAATATGAGACAAAATAACGGATCACTTTATGCACTTTGTTTATTTTAATGAAGCGTGTGTGTGTGATGGCATCATTCATTCAATGTGCTTCCCATATATGGTTTTCATTACAGATTTGTCAAATGACACGTATTACATATTTCATTTAGAAGTTTGTATTCAATTAGATACATGTTTTATTTATTTATTTACTAGTTCTTGATACTAATATACTCTTTATAATCATGATTGGACAGGATCGGGAGGGATGGTAAACTTATTATAAAAAAAGCAAAAGCAAACATTACTTCATAATAATTTTATTATCAAGGCACCATTTATTTATACATAATACATTTTTTAAAGCACATACAGAGCTATGATAAATACAATGATAAACATCTTGGGAATATTTATATTGATCGTATAGACTTATCAAACTAGGACAACCTTTAACTTCTAAATCAAATATATTTCTATTACTATTTTCTAAAATATGCTTTAGCCATAAAACTTTTTCTGAACCTTTAACGTAAACATATTTATCTCTTAATATATCTGAAACCAAAATCCGGTAATTGGAAAAGGGTACAAAGCCTTCACTCCAGTATATCTTTCTATTACGTTGAATCCAACTGACTTGCTTCTTTTCTGCTTCCGATAAATTTTTAAATGAAAATGGTGGCTTAATCAAAAACACTTGTAGTTTTTTGTTATACAATATAGCGATTTCTTTTACTATAAATTCGTTTGCTTCTGTTGTAAAGCCTTGAATATCAACAATAGCAATCATGATAACCTGCGCACAATATTGCTGAGAGGTTTGTATTCCACAAGTCGATCATTTATAATCAAACAATACGCAGTTGTCTTATCTGGTATTGGTGTGGAACATTCAATTTCCAGCCGTACGTCCACTGGGCCTGTTTTTAGACAATCGTTTTGTCTTGAACAATCTAAGATAAAAAGGGGGGCTTTTTCTTTAAAATCTTTTAGATCTAGCAAGGGGTCTACAGGACTGTTGTAATACGACTGACGAAATTTCACATACATTTCATATAATATACTATACTTGTTCTCAGAAAACTTTAAACTCAAAGGTTCATAGGGATAATATTGCGAATTCAGAAAGAGCGTTACGTTGGTCACTTCACAATGATCAAATAGTGAACTGTCTTTAGATTTATTATTTCTCCTATTAGTTTGCAAGCAGAATATAACATATCTAGGTTTTTCTAATTGTGAAGCAGTCTTAACTGACCAAGAATGCTTTGTGGTTTTAGGGAGTAATGGATACTCATATAAATCCCAATTCCTAAAAGCCATTTGAATAGGTTTATCTCTTTCTAAATGTTTTAAAAGTGTCAGTCGTTCTCGATCTGAAACTTTTATGTGGGGAACCCTCCATTGAACTCTTTGTATATCTATTTCAAAATGAGTAATATCATCAGTAAGAATAACACTGTTTAGGTTAGAGTTACTTCTATTCATTATAAGTTCATGTTTACAATTTATCACAATTTTGTTATAATCCTCTGCAAATCCTAATAACTTGTTTAAAGGTATCACAGCACTAAAATGCCCATCACTTTGGAACCCCTTTAAGTTCCAACCCCATAATGCAGCAACTTTATTTTCTGCTTCATTTAATGAGATATATGATTTTATTGTCGACGTTATTCCTGAATTTTTTATACGATCTATTTCAATACCATTCATTTCGTACCTGATGTCTTGAAACAAAAACATAACAGGGTTATTAGTGAACGTCACAGTTTTCTTGATCGGATTCCCATCTTTACCGAACAGCCTTGCCTGACCTTCGATGTAAATTGAACTGGCTGATGGTAGCACGTATATGTCTTGCTGGTGTATGGGGATTCTGATTTCATCATTTTCTCTAAAGCTGTTATTGTAGGGATTGTATGAATGGACTTCATAACTTTCGATTGAAGTATCAAAGTGCGGTAATTCAGTAAGCTGTAGTATATTCATATTTTAAAACCTAGAGCTTTAAGAAAGTCTTTATTTGTTTTAGTCAATTTCTTCACTATTTTCTTGCGTCTATGCACTTTAGTGAGCTTAGATGGAATGAGACGTTTTATTTTTATTGGAGTGTTTTTATAATAAACTATCATTTTGTTTTTCTTAAATGAAGGCGTAATTCAATATATTTTTTTTCTCCAAAGTCAATGCAGCGGTTAAACTGGTCGATAATCCTAACAGATATAGATGGAATTATATTTTTGTTTATTGGAAAGTAAATAACACTTCGCGGTATTTCTATGTAACAGTGATCTGGACCAGTATCAGATACAAATTCATGAATAAAATGAGTTGTTAAGCCGTTACAGTATGAACTGTTTACAAGATCACATTCGATTCTGGTTACAGATAGACCGCTGTTGTTGATTGTCACATTTGGTCTTGAATTTAGTACCGAAAAGTGTAGCAAACCACACTCGTATTGATCAGATAAATGTAGCGGTGGTTGAAAGTACGAAATCAGTTCAGATGTATTTCCAGAGATGGTAACCGTTGTAGACATGCTTGCATACTAAACACATTTTGATGATCACGTTTATTTTATTCCTTGATTAGACCAGAATTTTTGCAAGAATTTTAAGCAGAGATGACCACAATTGTATGGGTGATCCCGTTGTATATTGTCATAATTATATTGGACTTTAGAACCTACGTATTTTATGAATTCCTTTGGAGGCTTAAGATTTCCGTAACTGTCGAAATACTCAATGTAATTATTATATTTTGCATAGGCTACCCAATGAGAACCTGGATTTTTAGAACTATCTAAATTAATAACTCCACACTCTTTTTTAAAAGGATATTTAGGGAGTTCATCTCTCATAAATACACCTCTAAAATAAGGAATACTGTTTCCAAATTTTAAAATATCAAAGTTAGTTAAAGCTCGTTTGGGTAGCCGATATCTTAGTTTTTTTCTTTAGATACAAAAATTCCAAGCCCATCTTTATGTGGTTTAAGGTGTAATCCTTTCCCGATACATAGAGCTTCCATTTTTTCATTATGTCTCTTCGATTCAATGAATATCTTTTTAGCCATCTTATATTCATTAATGGTTTTCGCAATACCAGCTGCACCGCCTGCTAAAGCTCCCACCGCTGATAACCCCGCAAAAATAGGAATCAAAGGTAATACACCACCAGTTTTTGGTATAGGAATTACACGAGGAAGTTTAAGGGATGAATTATCAGCCAATTCTCTGGCGGCGGCAATAGCTAATTCTATAGCCATCTTCTTGGTCTTTGGTTTTAATTTTTTGATGTGTTTTTTAGTTTTAGTAATAACATTATTCAATTTACTTTTTAACCCTTTTCCAGAAGTAACTTTTTGAGAATTCCTTTTGCTACTTGTTTTTAAGCCAGAACCAGTTTTGATTTTGGCAGACATAGCTTTGCTTACTAAGCGTGCCGCGATTTTTTCACCTACACTCGCATCCAAAGCAATTGCTCGCCTTTTCGCCATTTTTAATAGAATTAAATCAGCCTTGTGCCGATCTTTTAAGTTTGATGATTTGTGATAAGCAATGTCGTGATTTTTGCAATATTCGTCTAATTTGTTAATACCACTATCTCCACGTATAAGTCTTTTAATTAATTTTGTACCTGGACCACAGTAATTGTATCCAGGTAAATGTAATTCAAATGGTAAATTATTTATAAGCCAATTGAGAAGACTACTCTCCCCAAAACACATTATAAGACTGATGAATCTAAATTGAACGTACTAATAAATACTTAAACGATTCATCTACGATTTTGTTATTAGCTTAATGTTATAGTAATATATTCGATTTATCAATCCAACTATTTTCAGCTGCAGATAAACCTAACCATTTTACTAAAACCTTGTCACCTTTTCTTCTGAGAACTTTTTCAACTAGATATACATTGGGTTGTTTTGTTTTTTGAAGCTCTTGCGAATAAAATGCACCTAAAATGGGCTGACCTCTAATAGTATCTTCAATTAAGTAAGTTACAGGGGCTGTATTTTGTATTTTACGAATTTTAAATATTTCTGTTGACCAATTGGGAGTGTAACCTTTTTCAAACGTTCCTTTATATTTACTGATACGCACATAATCACCTACTTTGTACTTACTTTTTAAATTATCATTTTTTAGCAACTTTAAATACCTTACTAATATCACTTTTTTATTAATATTGTCTACATTAGCAGGAATTTCATTAATAGTACGATGGTAAGTGTGATTGTATTTGTGAATAACATCATTGAGGGTATTATTTATCCAATTGTAATTGCCTTTTAAACTAAATTCCTTATAAATTTTAGATTTCAATGTTCTGATAAATCGTTCAACAATTGAAGCCTTTTTTGTTGAGAAGGTTGAATAATGGTTAATATGATACCATTTTATCAGCTGTTGAAATTTGTTATTATAAAATTCTGTTCCATTATCCGTTTGCAGATTTTTAGGAACACGCCCTTTTTCTAACAAAGTTTTGAAAGAGTTACACACATCTTCTTTGGTTTTACTTCTCATAGGAAAGGTCCAAGCATATTTCGAAAATGTATCAATAATGGCAAGTATATATTTGTAATTTTTATTTTCTTTTGAAATTGATTGCATATCAATTAAGTCAGCTTGCCACAAGTCATCTATGTCTTTCATGATAACATGTCTTCGCGGATAGTTCACCCTCGCATTTTTATGTATTTCGTTTACCACGTCAGCTTTGCTCATGTTCACAATTCAGTATATTTGTCTTGAATTCAGCTATAATACTGAATAAAAAGCACAATATTATACCTATTTATTGCTTAATTATATCAGCCTCTTTTAATTCTTCGATTATTGATAAAATTTCATTATCGTGGTTTGTATTACCGGCGTCTCTCGATGCAATTAATAGTTTCAATCTATCAACAATTTCGTTAGGATCATCCCAATACACCAAGTCAGTGTTATTTTTGTATTTCTTTAGTGTAGGTAAGCTTCCTCCAAATTTATTGACAATATTACTGTTTAATGATTCGGAGAACATTGGTTTGATTATTTCCCGATATTTTATACCTTTATCACCTCTAATTTGTGCATTGGGATTAAAATCTCTCTTATGTGCATTTGTATAATGCAACATATCCTTATAGACAAGTTTATCTTTGCTCGATATTAGTTTTAAATCAGGTTTTCTTCTAAGTAAAAGTTCTTTTAAACCAGGGGTTAAATTGTAGGTTTTGTTACCAATTTTAATTAAAATAACATTATCGTCATTCAAACTATCGATTTTAGAAAATGAAACTATTGAATTACCCATTAGTATTTTTTTGTTATCACTTCTTATTCCAAAAGGTATGTTTACACCGTCATAAATATTATGGATATCACGACCCTCTAATGATATTTCTAAATCTTCCGGTAATTCTTTTGCAGGAGAATTTTTAATGAACTGTGCAGAATTCAGTTTTGGATCATAACAGTCTTCAAACTTTGTTGATGAGCTAGTATTATCATCATCCAAATCTATATCATTAGAATTAGGGTGTGTATTTTCAAAATCTTGAATTGTTTCATTTGTTTTATTCGAATTAACTAGTGTTTTAAGGGGATCTGTGACAGGTTTTAACATTTTATCAAGTGACAAATTCATTGAGTGTTCCTGATTTTTCATTTGTTTTATTTTATTCTTTATGGAGTCTACAGACTTCATTAATTCGATTTTAATATTTTTTTCCATATTATATTATAACAACTGCGTTCAACTGAAGAAAAAATAATACTGACATATTTTTGTGTGTAGGTCACTTATATTTATAAACCATCAGTCAAATTTAAAAAACATATCAAAGTTCTGTCTATATCGTCCATTATTTAATGATGATTCTTTGTTAATAAGTAAAAAATTATAAGGTTGGCTCCAAACAGTTTGACAAATATTTTTGAACTGTTTCCATTGTAGATCAAAACTAACATGCTCTTCATAAATATGTTTTAAATTTACATCGTCTTGTTTAAATATTATAATCAAATTAACATTATCACGTAGCAATTGTTTGGGAATTTTAGAGTAGGTTTGAGATAAATAGAAACAATCGATTTGTTTATGTCGACCCATACAGAAATAATTGCGGATATTTACTTGATTTTCACATGCAACATCATCAAATATAAACACAGAATTTGTTAAAGCTTCACTCGGTGATATCACATCTTTATCATCATTGAACTCATAGAAATTAACCTGTGGTACTCTTTTCAATACTTCGGTCAAGAACCGGTATTTAGGTTGAAAATTAGTTTTAGAATACAAGTATAGATTGCTAAATTTGAGCCCATTTTCATGCAGCAGTAAACTAATCATAACATTTGTTTTACCACAATTCGATGGACCACATATTATACAGCGAACAGTATTTGGCAATAAAGTGCTGTGTCTGATGTGATGAGCAGAGTCACTAAATCTTATATTATTAACATTTAGGGATATGGGTTGCTTGATCAACTTCATCTCGTCAATTAACTTAATAACTGTCTTTCATACATATTTATAGATTATTCCCTCTCAATTTAGGTAGGATTTAATTTAGGTAGTTGAAATTATCAGTAATAAAAAGAGGTAAGGTCTGCTATATTTTTATTTTTATTTGAATATCTTTAATCACAAATATTTAAAAATGACATTTAATCATCATAATAATAACAATAATTTGCTGTTTACAATTTACGGATAAATTGATACAATCTATACAACATTTGAAATTAGTTTTGATTGCTCACAACAACACTGCATGCTTATCCAATTTCGCATTAGCATATATTTATGTGATTTATGAACAAAACAAAAGAAAGATACATTTATGAGCAAGATATGTATTTATTAGTTTATTAAGTAAAAATTATAAGTATGCAAATTATACTATCTACATTAATAAATCTTATCATACTACAAGTTTCAAATCGCACCATAGCGCAACATATAGTTACACGTTTTATGATAAATTTGTTATAACATATGAAATCACAATGACTTAAAGATAACAACGCTTTTACAGGATGGCATCACAATGACCCCAAGGTAGTGTATTTATTTGATTCGACTGAACTTGTATTTTGTCATCCACTCTTTTCAAAACGACTTTATTAACATTTTGTGAATATAATACATGTCTTATAGATTTGATCATATTCATTTTACGCTTTAATTCAACATTGTTAAATAATGCTTCTTTATAGTTGGATGTATTTAAACTTTTTGTAATTGGCTTTGATACTCCTTTCGCTTTTTTGATTTGAGTTTTTAGCGTTTTAATGGAGTAAAGTTTTGCTCTTAATCCAATAAATTCTGTGATTATATCACCACCCAATTCGTCCTTAAATAAGCCAGGTACTTTTTCGTTTACTCGTGGTATACCGTACGGATTATTAATTTCAAAATTGCTAGTATCAAATTCATGTATATTATCATGCATGTCTTCATAAAAATCAGGTGTATGTATTAAATACAGTAAGCTATCAGTATCAGTATAACATAATTTGGCATTATCACCATATTTACTTCTAATGAAATTGTAATGGAAGTTATATAAATGCTGTTTTGAGTATTCAAGCACAGCAAATCCAACATATATCGGTCTATCTAAAATAAGCTTTTCATGACTCAGTTGAACAGCAATTAAATCTTCGTTAAAAATAGAAATACTTTTTAGATTTGGTTTTGTAATCAATTTCTCTGCACCCAGTGACTTATTTGTGTTATTACAATTATCGCTCCATTTAGTGACTAATTTGACATCTACCTGTTTATGCTTATTCTCGATTGTTTTACCAAATATAGAATTATTCAAAAGCTTAAAGAAATCTTTTTCAAATGGTGTCAAAGCTGCTTGACGTAGTGTAGTATTTAAATCGATATACGTTTTTAAAAAATTGTCTTGTCTAAATTGAAGTATTTTATGAACTTTTTTTAAAACTAGACCGTTTCTAAGACATTCCTTTAAGTGAACATAATGTATTATGTAATTATATTTATCGTACAAGTTAGCAATTAATTTTGGTGTCTTCCCCCCGATAGGTACAAATTTTTCTGGAGCGAAGGGTAAGTCACTATGTAAATTATGTAAATGATTTGGATATATAATATCAACTTCTAAAATATAACCGTGGAAAGCGTCATCAGGCACATCAAAAACATTAAAATTCATAATGTCATCATGTTCCATAAATTTAAAATCTGATATTGGTAATTTCTTTGTCATAGCATAACCGTAAAGATTGTTACAATCTAGATATATTAAATAACTTGATGGTTCGGTATCCTTAAAATTAGGTAAATAAATATTATTGGCTTCAGCATATCGATGAGTGCATTGTGCCAGCCCACCACGTATGCCTTTTTCAAACATTTGATAAATTTCTAAATCATTAATCAGCTCTAATTGAACACCTGTGTAAAAAAGCATAGCATCCCAACTGAGACTGGGCGAAGTAACATAGTAAGCAGGATCAAGTTTATAGTTCTTTAGACATATATTTCTAAAATTTTCGAATACATCACAAAGCAAAAGTACATCACCCTTTAAATATAAATCAGTGTATTCACCAATGGAACCAATATTAAAACATTTCCAGACAGTTTGAACATGTTCATATTCATCATCTGTTATATTTTTCATTTGCAAGCTGTTATAAAAACAATATTTTGATGGAAGTTCTGTTTCATTATATCTTTGCCATGAATTTACATATTCATATGGATATATACCTTTTTTTCTTATTAAATCAAACTGGTCTTTACGTGAGTAATGAAGCGATAAATGTATGAAATCATTATCGGATAAACTTTTGGTCAACGTATCAATGCTTGAACTGAGAAACTGAAAAGAATCTATAAATTTTATTTGCACTGGCTTTCTATCATAATCTGATTTTATGAATTTTGTTATCGATAAATACTTTTCTTTTGTTTTAGGTATAATTTTTAATTCACCATCGTATTTAGACAATTCAGTAATAAATATGTGGGCATCATAACCAGATAAGTTATGAAATATAACCGGCACGAATGAACACACTTTATATAATAAATTACAATGCGAATGAGCTGCACCTCTGTATTCAGAAGTAATATGATCATGATCACACACTTTATCGTCAAACAGTAATTGCTTACAAATGTGGCATAATGTTGCATGACAATAATCATCGATTTGTTCTTTAGTCATTGCTTTCATAGGTTTATTTGAAATTAAAATCTTATGAATTAACTGTACATCTTGAATCAATTTTTTAACGAACACTTGCACACAATCACTTCCTCTGTATGTAACAAATTTATTCAAGCTTTTATCATGGGAACAACATACGTAGTAGGCAAAACAAGATGGTTGGTGTAATTTATTTCTTACGGTATTTTGATCAGAATTTGATTCTTTAAATTCTGACAGTAAACATTCAAAATCTGCATATATGACAAAGTTTATTTTTAGTTGTCTCTCATAATGTTTGAATCTTAAAAAACTGTTATTTTCTGGTAATATCGTTATAATTTTAGAACAACTATGCGAAGTGTATTTTGATTCACTAGCAAAAAATTGTAGACATATTTCACATAAATACATTTTGCCTTTATGTCGTGAAACTTGTCGTCTGACTAGGCGCGTAAGATCTTTAATAAGACAATAATGTGCTTTACAATTTTGTTCAAAATACAGCAAGTTAATGTGTTTAATTCTCTTACTATTGGTGACATATAAAGGACCAGTAACAGTATGATGCTTGGCTAATCCGTAAACATTGACACTTATTTCAGTATTATTTTTTTCAAACAACTCAATATCTTTGTGTGAGGGCGGAAATGACATCCCCTGTATATTAAATATGGTATTTAAATCGGGGTACGAGCTAGTTCTACAGACATTACTTTTAGCTGGAAATAATGCTGCAGCTATGCACCACAGAAAACAATAGTTATCATTATTTTGAATGTTTAAACAGCTCTTTGTATTCTTAATTTTAGTAGGCAAGTCGATGAAGGATCCACCCCGCATGGGTGAATACTTGTTAATATTAACTTCTAAATGACTTACAGACATGAATGACCATCCAGATTGACAATGTTCAAATTCAGATAATTTCATTTTATAAACATCTCTTATTCGGGAATATAACTCATCGTAATTAGTACTTTGATATATAGTTTCATATTTTGTATTAAATGACTTCAGTTGCTGCTTACTCGATGCAGGTAGTACGAAGTAAGCAAACAACTCGAAGTTCAATTTAATACAGGAATGTTTCATTAATGTCAATTCAATTATTTTAAAAAGATCGTCTCGCTTCCCATCTAAGAACGCCTCTATCAGTAGGTACTCGTCTTCTTGAGATGGGTTTAAACGATACGTCATTATTCTGTTTTTAAATGCTGTTGCAATTATATCAACATTCGCAAACTTTGACTTTATTAAACAATTTGATTTATGTATATTAGTTCTATTATGATATCTGTATTCATGTTCTGGGATCTCAATTTTACATTTGTTACATATAATATGAGTGCTTGACGATGAATTAACGGATGGTTTAGCTGAAAAAAAAAAAATTCAAAATTGGCATTGTACACATAAGTATGATTATTTATTTATTTAATAAGAATAAACAATGGAGTACATAGCGATTAAACAATATTGATTATAATAATAAAATAGTGGTAAATATGATTATTATACATAAGTACTTAAGTTCATATTAATAATAAATTATAATTAAATACATTTTTATTGATATGAACTTATAAACGTAGGGGGACAGTCCTTAAATTCTTTTCTCACACTCTTAACATATGCGTTTAAGTGATTCCACGACTCAGAATTTGTTTCGCATTTATTTTTCACAGTCAACACAGAATGTCGCCATCTATTAACCGGTGGCACGCGTTCAATGTCATCGCAGTTATATATTTTTAATTCTATATAGTAACTACCGGTCTTCCGATCATCCATCTGCCTCGAAAAACCATTAGCTAATCTGCGCGTGATGTATGAGTATATAGGCTGCATTTTTTTACCAGTTGCCTCCAACTGCTCGTCGCCGGAATCACTGCCGAATAAATCGCTTGCTGTTGGTCTGGTAGCGGACTTCTGCCTCTTACTAGTCGACGGCTGGCACTCGGCGGACCCCTGGGTGGACTTGCGCTTCCTTTTTTCTTGCTTTGATTTCACCGGGACCTCTACCTCCGAGTCGTCGGATGGGAAAAGCTGGTCTGCCATTTGCTTGGACCTGAAAAATTAATAAATAATAATTAATTAAATATAATAATGTAATACTACATCAAACAATAATCTTCTGATAGTAGAATAGTTGCAGTATCACTTTATTTTAAGGATGATTTATTAATTTATTGAATAGTAAAATTATTGAGCACTTGAATGACTGAATAATAGAGTTATGGAATTAAAGAATTATTTAATGGTAAAGTTATTGAATAGTTGAATGATCGAATAGAAGAATTAGATAAACATGATCATAAACCAAAAGTAACTTACATCTTAAAAAAAAACTGGTCAGGTATCTGGTAGGTAGATACTGATGAATGGTGAAGCTCTTGCTTGTAGCTCTTGAAGAAATGCTTTGTGGTCTTACTTCGACAGCTGCACTCTTAAATAGTGATAAATCCACGTCATAATATCCCGAATATGGAACAGGGCACGTGCTGGTAAAATGCTGTGTCAGATCACTACACCCAAATATGATTTACTTTTTAAATAATATTATAATACCTACTCCTGTTACATATCACACCCATTAGGTTTGATACTCACTATGGCAATCTGAGTACAATAGTTCCGATACGAACATTATATTTTTTCATATGTTCGGAGTACAACGCATTACACTATAATGTTTGCACTTGTAATCAATCAACTAACACTTACTAGACTACAAAATAAAACACATCTTCCATGGAATAGTACTAATAAAAATCATCGCAAATTAGTTTTAAGGATTTTATAACTGCTCACAGTGAATACTCACCTTATATTTTAACCGACTGCTTTAAAAAATGGTGAGTTATGTGTAGCATTAGCATTTATTAGACGGTATTATTTATGTTCCTAACGTAAAGTATTAACAATTATATAATATATGAATAAAGTTAGGTTTATTTATAATTTATAATTAGATGATAACTACAACTTGAATTTGATGCTATACTTATACTATATTTGATTCCACAAACAAACACACACATTACGTTATTCTAAATAATAGCAGACGAAACTGAACGTAACAGTAGTATGTCAATGTTGCTGCATTATTTTGATCTTCTCCTTATACATTAATACTTACGCTGCAATAATAATTAAGATTGATATACTAGCTATCTACGATGACTTTGCCTGCCGATTTTTCTTTCAATTGCATGTGTGAATATATTGTAAAAAGGAACAATGAACAAACGCACTATAGTATTTATTTTAATCATATTATTTTTAGTAAACAATAAGTGTTGGACACGTGTCGACTTGTCAGGGTTTTAATTTCATCGCACCATTTTTATATGCCCTAGACAAAAATGGTAAGATGATGATAATATGTAACAAAAACGTGCGATTTTGAACTCTATAGTTTAAAATAAAATTTTCTATAAATATAATATATAAATAGCAAAAATCTTTCTAAATCCATTCAAATTCTACATCTCACCGTTGAAACTGTCTTCATCGTGTAATATCAGTAAGTTTTAATATTATTTCTCAGTATTATATCTAACATTTAAAATAATATATTGACTTATATTATTATCAGACAATACTTATAATCCTGATTCAATATATGTATGTGTCGGGTACATAAGTCAGTATTTATTTCGACTACACACATGTTTCAACCATAATTATTGTTCTGAGATAGAATAATAGTAAATGAAATATTCATTTCTCGTTTTTTCTAGGTGTTTAACAGAGTCTGAACATAGAATTTAAGTATGTCACGCTCACCATCCTATAGTCCTGTATTCGATAACATTGACCAACAACGTAACGTAAGTATTTCAATGACTATTAATGTTAATTAATAATTGAATTGATGTTTGATGCTGTTTTACAACAGGAAATCATTTATTTTTATTCAATTTCAGAATTTGATGGGGGGCTCTGATCCAGTTTTAAATCCATTTTATTATGCTCAAGATCGAGAAAGCTGGTACGCTGAAGTAGCGTCAACTGCATGTGAAGAGAGTAGACAGCAAGAAATAGAAAAGAAAAAAATGAAGAAGAAAAAAATAAATGAGTCAAAGGTTTTAAAAAACAGATCTTTTATCATGCGGAAAGAGCCTGGACATATTCGCCGTATAATAAAAATAATTATACACGATGTGGATGGTCGTAAGATGGAAGACGTAGACGGTGACCCTGAGAGTGCAAGTGTGAACATTCAATATTTAGTAAAAAATGATTTCGATGAAATCATGATTGAGACTGATTATTTAGTTAGTAAAATAGTTAAAAAGTTAAGTTCAAATTAATGTAATTGATTTAAAATATAGTTATACTAAATATTATTTTCTTTTTATTTCTAAGTCATCCATTTAAAGTAAATAGCCACTACGCTGCATATATAAGGCAGCGCGATGGATAATAGCGAGCGCATTACATTTTCGTAAGGCTGTCGCATCGAATAGATTACACCGTCTGTTACTCGAATATCATGCGCATGTTTGACTTGTAGAATTGAATTGATTGAATCGTGGAATGAGTGTAATAATTAAAATTCTAATAGTTAATAAATAAATTAATTAATAATTAATAATTCTATTAATTAATTTTATTATTTAATTAATTAAATTTAACGATGAAATTAAGATGCATGCTGTGATCCAATGAATGTGGAATTATGATAAATGTTTAAATACGTTTATATTGAATATTTAAATTACTCATAATTTCCATTAAATGAATAAAAACCATAAAATAGACTATCAAAATTATTAAGCTGATTCTGATCATAGAACATATATTCATAGTTTTATAATTTGAGTAGATAAATACGGAAGCCTTTGATAATTCTTCTGAATAAAACGAATGATAGTGTAAATTGGGTGTTTCTGGATCTCCTCTGATCCAGAAACCCCAATTTACAACTACTTCCTAACTTTCCTAATAAGCTGTGGTAGCCTAGCGGTGGTCTGAGATGTCAGAGGTCTCGAGTTCAAACCCAAGGCACACACGACGGACTTTTCGGAAGTTATGTGCGTAATTATCAGATGCTCAAACGGTGAAGGAAAACATCGTACGGAAACCTGCATGCTTGAGAGAATTCTCGATGGCATGTGAAGTCTGCCAACCCGCAGTAGGCTAGCGTGGTGGACTATAGCCTAATCCCCCTCAATTGAGAGGAGACCCGTGCCCAGCAGTGGGACATTAATGGGTTGATGATGATGATGATGATGATGATATTTCCTAATACCTATAATTTCTTGACTCCTACTTCTATTACATTAAATTCATACCTAATGGAACTAGTTCCATTTTATTATCAGATATTAATTATGTTTTATCTTTGTTTATCTTAATGAAGAGTATATTTCTGACATTTATGCATGTTATAAACGTCGATTGGTAGAAACATTCAATAAATTTTCTTATCATATTTAAATTAATGCAAATCTTATTTTTATATTTCGCATTGGCTATTTATTTGATATTACTTAACTACTTTAAAGGTTGCACTAAGCTGTTACCTGTTAAAGCCCAGTGATGTGACCAGTGGACTTTGAATTGAAAGGGCTCGAGTTCAATCCCAAGGCACTACTGACTTCTGGTTATGTAAATGCTGAAACAGTGGAAGAAACATCGTGAGGAAAGCTGCATGGCCTATTTTCTGGTGTAAAAAGTCTGCCAACTTGTAAAAGCATTTCTCAAATAAGAGGAGACTCTTGCCTATAAGTGAGACAGTAAATACGTTCTTCGTGGCTAGAAGACAACCAGAAGACTAGAATGACCCCATAGACCAATGTCCTGCAAGTATGCTGATTGCTCGTAAGATTCCTCTTCTGTGCAGTTGATTTTGGTTACCGCGCTCGCCGACCTGTAACACAATACTCATTGCATACCTTGGAACTAGATAGCGCTGATAATATCTGGAATCTGGATATATTTATTACGATTGATTTTAGAATTAACTACAAATTCTATAATAAATTATTATGACATTTGCCGTTTTCTATTGCTCAAGTATTTAGTACCTATACCTATAGTTTTAAGTGTGAGTAAGGAAGACTACATTGTATAAATGTATTTCCTACTTTACATAACCGACAAGGTGCTACGTTGTTCCGTCATTCCATGCACCAGGTGTGAAACGAATACACCATTTTTAGACGCGATCGCAATATCAAATAGTTTAAGTCTCTGATTACCTATCTGTAAGTATAGATCTAGTTTTTTTTCTATCAAACCCTACTGCAAATTAAATATTTAAGTCACATCAGACGTGTAATGTTCTTTGACAGGATGCAGGACCTCAGTAATAAAAATTCACTACACATACACACACCATCAAATGTTACATTAAAGATTCTATTTAAAAATACCCACACACAGAGACGGTTGATTTCACAATTAAAGTGACATCGCAACGTTGGTAACGCGATACTCGATGTTAATGAATGTGTAACGATTGCCGATTATCGTAGTGTCATCATCAGATGCTGTATCTATTTGCATTTTATTGATTGTAAAATTTTACGACCATGTCGTGCTAAGGTGGTATCGACTCTCAAATTGATATTTTATCGATATACTACGCGGGCAGCACTAAACGCGAGAGCAACTTTAAATATAGAATTTAAAATATAATATAAAGTTGGCTTATAATTTAACTTTGAATTTATTAATATGTTTTGGGGATTAGCCGTATCGGGTAAGCTGTTACTACTAATATGACTGGATTTTATGATTTTTAATAAATTTCGATATCGTCGTATTATTTTATTCGAAGATATTTATTAAAAAAAATATCACGTTACCGGTGGTGTTGGCATGAAGTTTTTATGACAAGCAGTGGGAATGGTTGTAAATTATACTTAATAGACCAATTCGGAAACTTAGTGAGTCGTAACTGTCGGCCTTCTCTAGTCCAATGGCTTTACAAAATTGTTGATTTATATTTTTTTGTATTAATTATATGAATGTATTGATTTCCATAAGTCAATGTTATGTAAGGATCAGAAAGCTGCATATTGGAAAAACTATAGTGAACTATGTAGAATAGCTATAATAAGCCATAATAACCATATAATAAGCTAATTTTTGCCACTGACTGTCAGCATAGAATTTGTAATATTATCCAATCTGTTTTCCTATCAATCTGTTCATTCGCATAGAGACCTTCCCCACCCTCCATTTCGTCTTTTTAAGGGAAAATTTCGTTAGTAAAATTTGTTTCATATATCCTTATCGGGACTCAAACTATCTTCATACTAAATTTCATTTAAATCGGATCATCGGTTATAATAGCGTAAAAAGGTAACAAACCTTTGCCCGACTGGGGAAGTACCTCCGCCTTACAGACTACCGCAGTGAATCAACAATAGTTGTCTTTCTGCGAGTGAGTAAGGTTACCAGAGCTCGTTGGGGAATGACTATTCTGACAGCATGGGCATTCCATTTGCTGTCAGTTTAGTAATTCCCTATTTTAAGAAACCAAAACGGTTTCTGCAGGGTTGTGCAATGCATTTGCAAGCCTTAAGGTGTTGCAATTGTCCATGGACGGCGGTGATCACTTACCATCAGGTGAGCCGCCTGCTCGTTTGCTTCCTCATAGCAATAAATAAAACACAGACGAATGTGTCAGTTTGTCAGACTGCCTGTCTATTGACATACAGACATAAAATCCATTAGTACGGATTTCAATGGTCTTGCATCCAATTCTTAACGCACAACATTGGTGAGAGTTGTAGGGCTTGATGATAGGTTTTTGGCGGCTGTCTTCATTTTGTCTTTAATTTGAATTAATAAAACGTGTGCTAAAAAAGAGTAACTACCAACACCTGCAACGGTGACAATTTAAATAGTAAAAAGCTAAATTTCCCAGCAGTTTTTCGTCACGTCGCGACTATGTGCCGTGACAAATTTACGCGCATTCGTCTCGTTGGCGGTGAGTGATCGCGGCAGCGGCTACCGCGACATAACCATTTGTCACGCGGGTCACTTCACGCTACGTGTTCGCGAACTATTGTCTGAGGTCCGGAACATTCAAATATAATGGATCAATATAACGGCTTCTGGGATCCACTTTTGGATCTTTTAACACAGTAATTTAAAATTAAGAATCAATTCGAAAGGGCAAATCAAATTATTGTTCTGAGTTTTATATGGTTCTAAGCACATGTGACACTTCTGGTGTTGCAAACGTCCACAGGCTACAGTAACCGCTTACCGCCAGGTAGGCTGTAAACTTATTTGCTACACTTGTGGCATAAAAATAATATTTGCATGTTTGTCAATCACAAAAAACGGTCCAATAAGTTTGTCACTTGTATGAATACATAAGTTACTTTTTATCAATATATACACACGGGCAGACTCTTAAACAGAAACTAGTATCTTTTATCTACTAGGACATTCAATATATCTACCTCTATTCTACGGTAGACGGTGTAATATTAAGAGCGGTGCTAACACGTCCCTATGCTACGGCGGTTATCAAGTGACGTCATTTGTCCCCACTCGCTTGCTGAAAGATTTACTTTATCAACATGAATGTAATTTAAATAAGAACTAAAAAATGTATAGTAAAATAAATGGGACTGGAACTTAAAAGGACAGTCATTTTATTGATTAAATTAGATACAATACAAATTCATTACAGTTTTAATCGAAATAAATATATATAGTTGAATTAAAAATTGAGCATGCTTGAGAGATTTTCTCGATAGCGTGTGAAGTCTATCAACCCACAGTAGGCTAGCGTGGTGAACGATAGCCTAATCCCTCTCAAATGAGAGGAGCCCTGTGCCCAGCAGTGGGACAATAATAGATTGATGATGAAATTATAAATGAAAGAATAAATATATACCTTACTAACCTTATGTTTTTTTTCAATGCCACTATTTTCTGGCTATTCAGTTGAATATACTCATAATTGTAAACGCATGCACACACACACGCATTCAGAAATTTCTACAATTTTTCTTTCAGCTTGGTATCCACCCAGGACCATCGACTTTACCTGCTCTTCGAGGCAAAAAGAATCCCCTGGTATAATTGGTCACCCGTCAATACACTTACCTGGTCTGGTGTGGGTTAATCTTGATGATTTGTTTGAACAGCCTGGTTATAACATAGCTACTTGTCCTTTTAGAATATCATTTTAATGCCGATATGTATAAAAATCCTGAATAAATAATAATAAATCTCTTTTGATACACATGTAGGATGACCAAATTAGTGTACAAGAAGAGACAAAAAATTTATGCTCTGCTGGTACTTATCCTGTGATATAAGTACCAGTAACCTTTCAGTGTCACATTATTAATTAAGTACAGTATAAGCACAAGTGCATATAGTGTTTCCCCTTTGAAAGCCCCAACATTTATTGAAGGTGCCGCAGCAGGGATTCACTTTAGCGTCATCAAAGGGTGCAGCAAAACAAACAGGCTAACCAAAAAACAAACCTCAAACGATTTTAATACGGGACGCGTTATTGCGGGCTGAGAGTAGGGTGGCCACTTGGAAGGAACATGATTTCAGGACAATTTCAGATTATTCGGGAATAAAATATATCATAAAATTACCTTAACATTAAGTACTAAATATTCTGTGACTGTTTGTAGCTGTTAACTCAAGAGGTCGTTTTTACATGATATTGGATTTTGGTTTATAACAAAAAAATATTTTAAATATATTTGTTGTATAAATTAAAAGCTTTATTTTTATTAAAGGTTTTTATCTCAAAAATTGAGATAATTTCAGTTCAGCAGGCAATTATAGACAGTTTTTGAAGCAATAAAATTTATTACAGAAATAGATTGATAGAAAATATGCTCGCCAACTGTTATCCCATACTTTAATTTAGCAGTAACACCCTACATGATGAGAGAACGTATCGCAAAGTTCATTTTGCTGGGTTCTTGCGCCCGGGGGCGACACCGTCGTATCCGGGGGAAGCCGACAGAGGGCGCGGGCAAACACGAGCTCCATTTCCGGCGCGGAAGAGCGCCGCCGACGTCGCTTCCGGCGGCCGACTGATTGGGCCTTTATTAAAAACTGACACCTGGGGCGATCTGCCGGTTTTTGTTTTCGCAAATTTTTCTTTTTGCCAGACGTTGGTTATGACAAGTGTTCTTTTTTAAATATTCCGACCCGTGTAGTTTGCCACCTAGCAGATTAAATTGTCGGGTTAAATCGAGGGGAGTATTCGCGATTGGATTTTACTTGTTTATTTTTGGATTGAGGACACATTTAGAATATAATTTTAGTATAGTCTTATTTCGAAATCATTGTCACCCTGACCTTTTCCTTTGTTACATAAATTTGGGATAAAGTAGAAGCAGCTACGACTTCATAATAATCTGAATAGATAATGCTCTACTTTTTTTCGTAAATGTGACATAGCACAGGTTGTATTGCTTAGATTTCATAATCATCATCGACCCATTTTTGTCCCACTGCTGGGCACGGGTCTCCTCTCAATTGAGAGGCATTGGGCTATAGTACACCACGCTAACCTGCTGCGGGTTGGTAGACTTCACATGCCATCGAGAATTTCGTTGTGCTCGAACTCGAGACCTCTGACATCTCAGTCCGCTGGTCACACTGCTAGGCTACCACAGCTAAAAAAAGGTTTCATAATATAATTGCTTAATTTTTCGCGACTGCTAATCTATAAACTTCGATTATCAAGTGAAAAAAAATATAATTGGATTTTACCAGTTATTATTATCAGTCTCACGTTACTACACCTGTCTACTATGTAGATAACAAAGAATCACATTTTTTTTATAAAATGCAATAAAATATGACTATAATAATTATAGAATCATCCAAATGATTCTTGAAGTTACCTAAAATAGTAATTTAATTTGAGTTGAATAGTGTAGCTATTAAATTAGATACAAATGTTAAATTATTTTCTTTCTTTAACCAGATATAAACCTATGTACATATAAAAACGTATAAAGGTATAAAGAACTTCGACTTTGAACCAGTGTAGACTGAAGACTGGTTCCGCTGTGAAACGTATCATGTTGGCACAAATCCGACGCGAGAAGCCTTGTTACATGCACACCGGATAAGCTGACTGGCGTAGTGCTGGGCGGACGTCGATATCGATAAAGTATTATTTTATTATTAAATACTACCTTCTTGTTATTTATTGTATCTTGTATGTTGTATGTAAATATCTTAGTAACTATTTCAACAAAATATGTGTATAATTAAAAATATTAAACTGAAATAAAACTACGTTTCACCTATAATATTGCGGTAATATGATTCTAAATAAATAAATAAATAAGAAGGCAGAAGGGCTTATGAAAGTGGAGTACACCTCCCCTTTACATGTGTGACAAAATTTGAAGATGATGTATAGCTTCAAAAGAATTAGTTTTCGGTTATCTGGACAAAAATAATAACTTCTTATATCTTGTTCCGTGTATAGCGATTTTTCAGAAGCTCATTTTTGTCTTTTAAATTTAAAAGGAACACGTAGAGCTATAAGTTATGAAAAACCCTGCTTTAAAGTAACGGAGTGTCGTCATTTTGGCTAGATGAAGTAGTTTAATTTAAAAGTCTTCTTTTTAGTCATATAAGTATAAAAATATGTAGGCGTACCCGCCTTTATACATCAAACCTCATTTGATGGTGACAATACCTTTTTACATCAAACCTCATTTGACGTATTAAAACGAACACCGAGCTCTGGTGAGGTGGCCATCTTATGTTATCTGATAGTTAAGTTTCAATGTTGAGAAGTGCGCTCGCAACCACGTACTCGGTGGACGTTTATCTTAATAACAAATAAACAGTGATCAGTGACTATTTAGTGCTAGATTGAATTATTAGCGATCATAATTAAATGATTAACATGTGTGCTATTTCGCTCAAATATCGCCTCCTTACCCGATAATCCACGCCTATCTAAACATGCACCAATTCTGATAATAGTCGAAAGACTTTAAATACATATTTTATTTCGATCCAAATTTTCTTGCACATTTTTTTTACGGGACATGCTCACCACTCTAGTCCCTACTACTGCAACTCCTGTAAGCCAGGATCAACAGTAGTAACTATCCAGAAAATCGTCGAGACAATGAAGCTCGACGTGTCTGAATGATTTTAATTGCTAAATTTTTTTCTGTCAGAGGAATGATTTTAACTGCCTTGGAACCCACAACGAAATTTATCATGAAAATTTAATAGTAGGAGTAAGAAAAAATATTTCCACTTCCCTCCTTGTCAAGCGAGAGACAGAATAGAGTTTAGATGTCATTGATATAAGAACAGATGTTTACAACTGGGTTTAGCCCAGTTGCCAAGCACCACGGATGACAAATTAATAAATTATATGGGTCTTAATAATGTGAGCTATTATATCTGATTATATTTGATTTTCTAGCACATGTAACTTTAATTTTAACTTGGCTTCAAGGTTCTGAATTTGAAGTAAAATTATTTGGAGCACCTTAGAATATACAGTCGATATATCGGCAAATCATCTTCACATAAGGCTTGAGCTAAATCAGTAATATTGATTTGATTTGATAACTAAATATACTTACATTTAATTGTACTACATCTTCATCTTCTTTGTATTTATCATTATTATCTCACTATACAACTCTTCAATTTTCTCAGCTATCAGGCATTTAGTTCAAAATCAACCACAAAACTTCACCCTACAGGAATCCATAGAAGTAAGTAAATAAAGACAGTAAAAATAACGAATACTTCTAGACAACCACTAAAGGGTAAGTCTTATGACTTACCCTTTTCCTTGAAAAAAAATAACTATCTACAGTACAATCTATCTACAGTAGAATTCTTCGAATTCTATTCAATTACATCTCTCTGTCTAAACCCTAAAATGCAAGCTTAGGTACTACCAAGCTTGCTCCCTCCTATCCATCGATCCTACACAACTCGAAGCGATAAATCGAAAACACACAAAATCTGAACAATAAATTGCAGACAATATTTTCAGCAACATCGTTCCCCGTAAATATTGTTGAAACTATAACTGAGTTCTTCCTGCGCAGGGTTGGCACGTACTTGGTGGAGTTTTTTGGGGGAAAATAAAGGAAATTTATCGTAATGAATTTTGTTTGTCTATATTTGTTTGAGTTATTTATTTATGGAGACACCAGAAATGTTATATAGAAAATTATGTTATTATTATTCATACTTAAAGTTTAAAAATTGGAACGAATAAATTTAAAAACATAGCAGTAAATTATGAATCGCTTATCTGTATATTTCTAAATATTTTATTTATATTTCGTTTATAAAATATTTAATAATAGGGACTTATTTAACAGGATTAAATAATATCAATATACCGTGATAAAATCAGTAAAAACAGGTTTTGTTTAAATTGTACATCATAATTTATTTATTTTTCCTCATCTTTTATTTACCCAATGTTAAGTCTAGCCATTTTGCATAAAAATATTACTAGCACAAATATTAACATAATATGTTAGACCTATTTAGAATACAAAATTAAATGTTAGGCATTATAACAGGTAAAGCAACCCTAAAATCCATACAAATAAAATAAACGGATAACATAATAAACATTTTAGGACTTAAAAGAATTCACAAATATTTTAGTATGGCATTAACATTTTTCCAAAAATACTAAACAACTCAACAGCCCTAAACGGTAACATAGTCGTAAAAACGTATTTTATTCGCAATGGTCAATACAGTGGCTCCCCAGCGGGCTGTTATATGTCGTTCGAATGTGCTGCCCTCTATACGATCAGTCTTTTTAAGTGTCTCTACCGGTCACGTTCGCCACGTGGCGGAGTACTTTAGGCTAGAAATTCTAGCCTGCTTATGCTGGCAAGTATTTGGCAACAATAGGAAGAAGTTGAATTATTATATCAGATACAATTTCCTTGAAAGATGGAAATGAAACTATTTTTTATGGATTTTATAGCGGTGAATTTGATAACTAGTATTTAACCCTGATATTTTTATGTTTTATTGTATTTTATTTGAATAATATTTTAATTTTAAAATTCTATCCATGTTGCTGTGCCCTCACACTTACAGGGTCCATAACTGTACTTTAGATCTAAGCCATTTTATACCATCTTGTAAACATTATGGAATGCAATAAATCAATATGAATATGAATATTTTGGATCCTTTTCAGCAGTGTCATGTGTGTCATCAACCCATTAACGTCCCACTGCTGGGCACGGGTCTCCTCTCATTTGAGAGGGATTAGGCTATAGTCCACCACGCTAGCCTACTGCGGGTTGGCAGACTTCACATGCCATCGAGAAATATCTCTCAAGCATGCAGGTTTCCTCACGATGTTTTCCTTCACCGTTTGAGCTTGTGATAAATACGCACATAACTTCCGAAAAGTTAGTTACTGAAAAGTCACTTTTCAGCAGTAAGTGTAAGAAATTCTATTAAAGAAGTTTTTTTATTATAGTTGAATTATTAAGTGAGTTTCAAAAAATACTTAATAATTTATTAAATTGACCAAAAATATACAATAGTCCACAAAATAAAACGGCAAGACTTCCAGTAAAGCGTGAGCGCCATCAACGTTCTTCAATTTTATGATCTTCGTAAATGACTGTCGCCGAATGTGGCCGAACTTTAATCGATTTTGTAACTCTTATGTGTAACATTTGTAGTTTTCTCTCCAGACCCTCTTTTAAGGGCCGACTGTTTTATAGCTTTTATTTTATTCGTATATTTGGAAATAAAATGAAAATCTCATATGGGCTTGTCTGTAATCGTTTTACGATTGTTTTGGGTATACCATTTGTTTTAGAGGATCTAAAGATTTTATTTCGTTCTAGTTTTCTCTTCTTATTTTATCGAGTGTACCAATGTCTCTTTGTTATGTTTGTCACCAACAGACTGTTTCACTACAATCTCAAAAAAACCTAATTAGGTAATGAACAAATTAAATTAGTTTTTAACAGTAATTTTGGAGAAGAACATATACAGATATCTAGTAAACTAAAATAACAAATGATTGAAATAAAACAATATTTCGCGAATAAACTATTTCGCGGCAGCTACATTAATATTATTTCAATGCCTAATATTTGCGTAAGTGTAAGTTAAATCAGTATGTTAATAATAATTTAAATAAAATTATTATACTTTTTAGTGATTTTATCGTGGTATAGCGATATTTTTTATTACAGATTTAAATATCATCAATGTACAGCGATCAAATCTGTTAAAATAAGTTTTATTTCAGCGTCTAATATTCGCGTAACTGTAAGGAATCAATAACAGATATGTCAAAATATTGAAGTGCAAAAAAAAAACGATTCATTCTACGTTTATTTGCGAATCAAATCAATTTTGAATTTGCACACATTGCAGATTCATTTGTCAATGACACTTCCACGTAGTATAAACCTTCTAACGACGTACTTAGAGTTCAATTTCGAGTTGAGTGTAAATATTTCTAAATTCCTCAAAGCTGAGGTGTGTAAATTGAAGTGCAAAGAACACGTTTAGGCGTATTAATAAATTATCAGTCGGCAACTCTATTTGCTCACACATCTTAGTGTACTTATGTTAATCAAAAAAGAAACTCGGCGTTAAGTTGTTGGCAAACAGTGTGAATGTGTATTTACGGCACAGACCACATGTATTCATTAGGTACTTTGTTGGACAGATATTCTTGGCCTATCGCCGTGAAATATCAAGTATTTTTTTATTGACATCTTGAATTTATGACATACAAAATAACTACCTCGTGATCGCTTCAAAGATAAAAAAAATACATAACAAATACGTCTAAAATTTTGCTCCTCAATACTGTTCGTGAATTAATTAGTTCGTTGATTCGCATGGGGTTTCCAGTACTGTGTATTATAAATATCTTGACTCAGGTAATAATTTAAACCGCACTTGCTTTTTTAACTAACAGGTTTCTAGACCATCACAATTATGAACATTATTATGACACGACACGATCAGATAACTCTTTTAAAGGATACAGAGTGACAAGCAGCTGACAGGTAGTCGTTCTTGCTTTATTTTCCTCAACGATATTTAATTAACAATTAACTATATCATGACCAGTATTGTATATATATGCACCTGGATGTATAATACTACAACATATAACAGAGCTAGTAACATCATAAAATATTAGAGATGTCCCATATTTTACTGTTTGATTTAGTCCAGTCCAGTTCTAAAAAATACAGTAGGCAGGCAGTTTACGAAGCTCAGGAATTTCTATATTTACTAGCCAAACTATGGACAAAAGCAACAAAAATGGTAGCTGCAAACATGAAAAATTTTAACCTTTCCATAGAATTACAAAAGTGATTAGAGCGTACGGCCCATAAATAAATAATATAATATTTATTTTTCTTTGCCGACGTCAACCGACGGCCATCTTTAGCGTGGACACGTTAAATCGCATTTGGCTTCGCTTCACACACATTCTCAGAAGGACTAACTGTCAATACGACGTTCTAAAAATCGAATTTCAAAATTTGTTGTACAAACTGTTCGGGTACGGTCGAGTACGGTCGGGTCATATCGGAACGTCACGAAGCAAAGGTATTGGTCGATTTAGTATTAGCTCGCTAATGTGTGACGACAAAGATACCGACTGTACACAAAAATATCGTATTTCGGTATCGTGACATTTTTACTTAACTTAATACATATTTTAGTGTTTGTACATATTGGTGTTTCTTCTATGAGTCGGTTCGATAATTTACGTGTAAATACGCGGCGATTTTTCAAATAAAATCTTGGAAAATATTTTCGTTACTTCTGTTGATATTTGCTGGACAGAAGATAGTAAACTAGTACAAACAAAGATTAACCAAAACTATTCGGTTTTTATGATAACTTGGTCGTAGTATAATAAAGTATTGTAGTAACTCCTTATCTTGTTGTTTATGTTGCCAAATAAATAATGTGTTTATAGACACGCTAAGTTTTGGTTATGTCTAGACAAAGTTTTATAGCGAAAGATAGATCATGGCGATAAAATATATTTGTTATGGAGTACGACTGATTAAAATTATTGTTAAAGTAAGATAAGGTTGTTGTATAACTTTAATTTATGATGTTAATGTATGATGACCCAATTACCGCAACGATATTAAAGGGTTCTGGGTCTGAATCTCAGTAGGGGGAAATGTTTTGTGATGACTACGAACATATTTGTACCTGAATCATGGATGTTACAATGTATGTATATATTTACAAAACAAAATATACGTGTAGTATCCGTAACAGAAGCCTCATTGCTTAGCTCGGAACTAAATGGCGCCGAGTCATAATGTATGCATTTATATATTTATTTATTTATAATAAATAAACCTTCAAATATAATGAAAAATGGAAACAAGTTTGAAATGATTGACCCTGATGATGAACAATATTTATATAAACGCCTTCATAAAACGTCCGTCTCAATAAAACAAGAAACTTGCTGATTTCTGGTAATTCTTAACAAAATCGAATCTTCTATTTTAAAAATACCAGAAAGCGGCCACAAAATAAACCAGGATACTTGTCTCAAATAACACGATGTGAACCGGACCGGGTATCAGCCCGGGTAAATTGGATCGGCATCGTCGAGTCGATCGCGGGGATTATCCGGTGATCGTTACAGAGCAACGTTAACGCTCGCCGCTTCTGATTGTCTCTTTACTCTATGTGCACGGTGGGCTAACGTGATTTTCTTTTGGATAAAATGTTTTAGGTTTTGTTTTAAACAAAATGTGTTTGTTTATATAGATCTTATTAGTGCAGTTTTACACACCTAAAAAGATTTAAAGACCTAAAAAGAGGTTTGACTGGATCAGGAAGTGGAAGACTGAGTGTTATGGCGCAGTTTGGGAGAGGCATAAATATCCAGCGGTAGACTGCGATAAGTTGAGTTGATTGATTCATTGAAGGGTAGTTTTATCAGTGAATGTTGTAATTTTTCGTACTTGATAGCGCCAGTGTCTCACAGGACCACAAAATTTACTCTCTTTGAATAAAATTCAGTGGTTTTTTCTTCGAGCTCATATAGTCTTTTTAAATATTTATAATCTTTGAATATATTGGATATGCAAGTAAATACGTAAGACTAATAATGACTAAATACGTAATAGGAAGCGATCTACACGCTAATTACACATGACAGTTGTCAGTTTGAATAAAATAATCTTAATCCATGCGTATCATTTTTAATAAAAATCTGTAACAGTATAAAAGTGAAAAAGATATAAAAATCTTTTTTTTCCTATTACACATAGTATTTTTTTTCATATTTAGAATCCTACCCAATGTGTGAATCCCGCCCACAAGTTCAACTGGCTATCGCAGATCTCGGCTCGTTTGTAACGACGTCTCGCGTCCGACGTAACGACTCGATCCAGCTTTTTATTTCTCTGCCCACCTGGTTTTTGCTGAGTGCCCACGGTGAATTTCAGTGACGGGGATTTTTTAACGAGTTTATAGAGGTTTCCTGTTAAATATCCATGTAATTTTATTGAAGCTGTAAAAATGGGATGGATAAAAAAACAAACATAATATACGCTTTGAAAGAAGTGTTATTTTGTGCAATGATAATTGCTGATTTCTTTTTGTAATATAAATATCTTCTAATAGTAATAGAATTAATAAAAATACTTTTTATTAATTCTATCACGGTACATTGTTATGATTTTATTCTGGATCTTCTAGCGCATTGGTTACGAGCAGTCTAAGCAGGCTAAGTATTGGTGGTCTTGATGCTAATATGTATTAATTTGACGATGATTTTTTTGATGATGTGAACTGAATCATGTTTTCTTTTATTGTTTCCTTACTATATTTTGTTTGAATACTTATCCGATATCTAAGTTGAAAATGGCAGAGCAATATTTACCAATATATTACAGGACACACTAAAAATACTCATAACATTTATTGACCAGTTAATTAGTACATTATATATTAAGGACGTGTAAACATGTGTGCATGTAGAAATCACGCTTAAATTTGAATACATTTTAGCAACTGTAAAGAATGATCAAAATGAACTAACCAATAATGTACACACTACAGAAAAAACATCCAGTTACGACAGTCACCTAGAAACGTGTTAACAAACAGACAAACAGTCCATCAAACACGATAACTGATGTGTGTCCGACTTGTGATGCTAATTGTGAATATAACTGCATTTTAGCGCCTTGATTAACGAGGTTGAAGGAACATATTGGGTATTTTCATGCTAAAATGTTGGAATTGGAGGTAACTAATATTTACAACAAATATGTGAAACATAAATAAAGTAATTTGATACACATGACAGCCTTCTGATGCATGTAATCAAAGGCTCTTGGAAGATTTTAAGAGAGTGGTGATTTATTTAAGATTTCGCAAGCTCCAAAAGCTATTAAACTAAGATAAAATCTGCATCTCGAACAGCTCATAATTGTACCAAAATCGGTACACAATTACGTTCAATTTGTTTCTAACACTGCGTCACAACTGATGTTTCACACATTATCATCACAGCATCGACCACACAAGTGAAATTCAAATTTCAAAAGCTCTCAACAACTCTTGTAAATAACATACGGATGCTAATACAACCAAATTGATATAACTATCGTTGGTATGGAATATCAAACAGAGTAGGCACGAGTGGAAATAGCTAGGTAATAATGATAATTGATTTGGCCAATTTTCGAAACTTGTGTTTTATTTGAGCAAACCGACGGAAGAATGTAACCGTTTATTGACATACTTAGTGATTTGAAATGTACTATTTGACTTGGTAAAGGAAGGAAGAGAAAAGTTTAGAATAGGATATTTGAAAACAATAAAAACACATAAGATAACGTATGTATACCATTAGAAAACCAAAGTAAAGCTATAGGTAATATAGTCAATAAGTGGAAAATGCAAATAAATAAAGTAAAGATTTATAAAAGTTTGGGAGGAGGTAACTTCTATTGCTGTCCGACAACTGTCAGCGCGAGATGTTGGATTTAGTATGATGTCATGTATACAGATCATTATTAAATTAATTAAAAACTACTATTTACAAAATTAAAAATAAATAAATATAAAATATATATATTTTAAGTTATAGAGCGTCAATAACCTCGTCCCCGACGCTGTCAGGGGGTACAGTGCCCAGAAGACAGGCGGCATTGCCACGTTGAATGGCAATGCAAATTCTTTATCCGAAAAAAAGGCCAGTTTTTGGGTCACATGATGATGTTTGTATGATGTTACATAAAAACATGAGATGTCACATTACAATAGTGTTGTCTTAGTTTAGAGAATTAATTTATAATACTCATGATCTAGCAATTTTTTTCTTTTCTTATTGATTCTTAATTTTACTGGCACTTTTCTCTTGAGCTTCAGTGTATATTTTTATATGAACAAAATATTTGTCAAATACCAAAACAATAACGATAAATAATGACTAATCAGGTTTTTAAGATAACAAAGACATTTCTGAAATAGGTGTAATAACTACAATAGCAAAATAAACTTACAAAAACCTTGTACAGATTCAGAAGGCAATTTGTTTGAATTATGTCTTTGTTTTGCCTCTATTCTTGTATGATTTATACAGTTTTTAACTCAACGTTAATTAAGATTATCAGTCCAAGGGCAGTTTCAATTTAACTCTGATTTCAGCTTTTGCTAAATTTCCGATGATTTTGAATAAATATAGGCATTTAGCTAAAATGTATCCAAATTTGTTGGATGCTGCTGGATATAAGACGGTCTCTGCATATTATTGTCATAAAATTATACAAATTTTAGTGTGTTAGTTAAACACTCCATTATACAAAAAATAAAATGATCAGAAAAATAAGAAAGGTTAGATTCATTCACCAAACAAAAAATATAGACGAATAAGATGTATGAATCTAAATACTGTCACAAATCAAGCCCTTACCGTTTCACTTATCAAACATGTCTACTTGGAAGAGAAATTCGTTCACCGTTTACAAAACCCGAAAGAAATCAAGCGATCGATCAATTGAAGTAAAACAACTTATCATTCCAACCGAAAAAGAACCACGAATCCATTATACAAGGGCATTAACAAACAAATGTTCACACTTAACCTTTCTTTCTGGCTTGCGATATACATCTCTCGACGAAGCCTCATTATTACTGACCAGCAAACTTATTAAAGCACCCATTTCAAATTTTACTCAAACGATATAAAGTTCAAAATTAGTTAGCTCATTGCTAAATGAATTGTAGCCGACGCTCTTAACACAGGGGGGGTATCTCAGGTGTCGTGGAAAACTTAATTTATGTTAAACTCGTCTGCGCCGCGATTATTTAACTGGCGGCGATGGAACGATAAGGAAGATTAATTGGGCTGGGCGTCGGATAAAAAATGCGAGGACAAGCAACCCGTGTGGTTCCGTCCGCCGAAATAACGATACGAACAAAGGCGGTTCTGGGAGGTTTATTTATGGAAACGCGTTGGACATGACTAAGACTCTCATTTAAGCTGTATAAATTGGGTAATGGCGACTCCTTAAGAGAGAGAACTTTTTAAATCTAAACATATCTGTAAAAGTTTTAAATTTATACGTAAATTTTACCTCCATATAGTATTATCCATGACCTACAACAATGAATAGTTCGTTGCTCTCAAATTATATCACTAGCTGATTAATAAATTATATAAAATAAAACATTCGCGATAAATATTATTTACCTACTTTTATTTATCATATCATTTGGGTGGACACTACTTTCGGAGACAATGCTCAATCAGTAAATAAATTTATATCAATGTGCGTGTTATATTAATTCATTAAATGTCTTTAAGAATTCATCCTCATATTCTTAAAAATCATGTAACCGCCTCCAAGTTTCTTGCCGATTCTATAAAAATTACAATGGAAAGTGATAGAAGAAACAGTTTTGAAAATTTATTAAGTGATGAATTTGAAGAAGACTATGTGGTCAAGTCTATCGGTGCATTTGGTGCTTGGCAAGCGATAGTTTGCACAATAGCAGCATCCGTTAGATTTGCAGGAATATGGAATATGCTTTCAATAATATTTCTCACGCCTACTACAACATTTATATGTGTTAATTTTGAAAATAATGCTACAATTGATGCACAAAATTCTACGTGTTATATTAATTGTGTTAAATATGAGTATTATGAAGATGTTTTTGAACAGATGACTTTGATCTCAGAATTTGGATTAATTTGTGAAAACTCATGGAAAGCTAGCTTTACGCAATCAATGTTGATGTTTGGATTTCTGTTTGGAGTATCTCTTTTTGGATGGATCTCAGACAGGTACTGTGCATTAATATTTAGTGATAACTCTAAAAATTGTGCTCTTTACATATATTTTATATAAAAACTTTTTCTTTTAGATACGGTCGACGCACTGGTTTACTGATATCGTCTTTCATAAATATCATATTCATGTTAACTGTGCCATTTTCTCCAACTTACTGGATATTTAATGTCCTAAGATTCTTTATAGGAATGGCCTCTGGTGGCACTATGGTTATCGGTCTAGTATTTATTATAGAAATAGTTGGACCAGAACATAGAGAAGCTGCTGGAAGCTTGGCAATTATACCTGATGGATTAGCACAAGCGTTGTTATCAGTATTTGCCTACTTTACTCTGAATTGGAGAATGTATCTACTGGCCTATGCAGTAGCATCTATTTTTATTTACATATCTATTTTATATTTACCTGAATCACCAAGATGGTTAATGGCCAAAGGAAATACTGAGAAAGCTCTAAATGTTATGACTAATGCTGCAAAAAGGTAAAATTCCACATTTTAATCCACTTTTAAATTCAAAATAATATTTTTTAAAGAATGTCTACTAAGATCGTGATTTTTCATTTCAGAAATAACCTTGATACATCAGAAATACAAAGCAATATAACTGATGCTTTAGACAAAATGATGGTTAACGACAAAGAAATTCGTAAAGCAACGTACTTAGACTTATTTAAAACCAAAGAATTAGCTTTTAAAACTATATCGTCAATGATTATCTGGATCTCTGCAGGAGTTTGTTTCTTTGGTATTAATCAATACATAACTTTCATTGGATCCAATGTATTTATAACTGTGATTTTGTTAGGATCTATTCAGGTTAGTACATTTTCTTCCTAACTGTACTTACTTATAATATTAGTTTGTTATAGTACTTAGTATAGTACTTATAGTATTTGTGTTTTATACTCTAAAGTTGGCTCATAGTAAGACAATTTTTAAATTGAGTTATTTGTTTTTTGCCGATAGTATAAATTTAAATATCAAAATAAATGAAATAAAAATATACAATGAAAAAATCGACTTCTTATGGACTTTATTGCGGTACCTATATTTACATTATTTTATCTCAACGTTTCAAATTTTGTACAGCATCCATGATTACGGACTCGACCGTCAATATATCGCAATAAAATCAGTGGAAATTAGTTCAAAACAATATAATATAACAATACTTTACAATATTTTCCTTATATAATATATGTTCCAGGTCCCAACATGTCCTGTAGCAATGATGCTGAATAAAACATTCGGAAGAAAAGTATCAACTGTAGGTACTTTATCTGTCGTCGGCATTACAATGACAATACTCATTTTTGTCCCACCAGGACATACTGGGTGTACAATTCTAGGAATAATAGGCTTTGCAGCTTCTTGCACTACATTTGGTATAATCTGTGTGTATGTTTCTGAATTGTTTCCTACTCCATTGCGTACTATGGCCTATGGTTTAAGCTCTGCTGGTGCCAAAATAGGAGCAATGTTTGCACCATTTCTAGCAACTATAAACCCGCATTGGATACCTTCGTTATTTTTTGCTGTTTTACCGTTTGTTGCTTCTGTCTTTTGTATTCTATTACCAGAAACAAAAGGGAGAAAATTACAAGACACGTTTTAATCATTTTGAAGGAAATATTTATTTAGTCATATTAATTAGTCAATTAATATTTTCATCAGCCTTTTATTATAGTCATTGACTGCTAGATAAATACCTTTCCTAGTTAACCTTTAAAATTGTTGGGTCTTTAACTTCAACTTACTTATCAAACGTAAACCAATAGTATAAACATAAGATTGCAATAGTAGTGTTGTTAATTTCAAAATATCGACTAGATTTATGTGACAAACACGATTTATACAAAAAACGTGACCAAACATTGAGATTAAGAAATAATCGAACTTTATCATGAAATGTTATCACGTTTTGTATAATAAATAAGATCAATATATTATTATCGCAAAATATAAAAGCAGTACAAATAATATAACTCCACAGAAAGAGAAACTAGACCATTTTGGCTAAATTCAGCAACCAGGTAGATCCTCAAAAGTTAAAGTCAGTTTAGTTTTTTTCACTATGATAGTTTCTAGACAGAAACGTACTAAAATATGTTAACAAATTATGGGATATGAGATAAGAATTTGTAATATAACTTGTAGAGCAGTATTTCTTTTTTATTATGTGATAAATAAATAAATATTCTGCGACATTTTACACATCACCATCTAGTGCCAAACTAAGCAGACACTAACTACTATGGGTACTAGACAATGGATATAAATACTTATATACTTTTTTTTTGTAAATACATACTTATAACACATAGGAAACACCCAGACGAACACAAACACTTATTTTCATCATATAAATATTTGTGCCCCGTGGGAATCGAACCCACGACCTCGTGATCAGCAGTTCGGTACTCGAACCACTAGACCACAGAGGTCGTCAAAGATATTTAGCTACTATGTTTTGTTACCTACTGTTGTAATATAGGCTGATAAACTACACATACTCTTTATAGACACACTAGACTATTATGCTCTCCACAACACTAGCCTAGAGGAGATACCCAGTATGCTTTATGTACTCTTTCGTTCTTTTTTGTACTAAAAGGGTAGCAAACAAATTTACGGCCCACCTAATGGTAAGCGTTTGCCGAGGTTGCTTAAAATAGGGGAGTTACCACACTGGCAACAAACAGTTTTCATACCGTCAGAATAGTCACCCCTAACGAGGTCTGGTAACCTTAATCACTATTACCTTATTATGTAGTTACTTACATATTTATAATAAATGGACATTGACATTTATATTTAAGATAAAATTGTACGTAACAAGGTTGATCTGGGGTGATTGTTTACATAATTTGTAAACAGGTGATAACAGATGGACTGGACTGAATAGAGGACGTTAATAAAATGTACTTGATAATAATATTTATTTTTAATTAATGACGTAGACCTACATACGTGGAGTATGTTAACCGATTGTGCCGAATGAGGTACTGTGTTTCAAGTATGTATGTTAGAAAGTGTCAATTTGATTAAAATGAGATTTAGGTAGACATTGATTTTTCTTAAAAATCAGCGATATGTTTAATATGAAGTTATTTTATGATTTATTGCTTTAAAAATATCTGTCGTTTTTATTGATTTTATCGCGGTATATTTACAATTTCAATGTAATTACTTTCGTTTCGAATCGTTTAAATGTCCGGCTTTGGCAAAAATTAAATCAGGTGCAAGTATTTATATTATGATAAGCTTTACAATGGACTAGACAAATGTATACATAAATATATTAACTATAAACTGTGTATTAATGAGAATATCTAAGAAAACACAAACTCTTTCACCTATTACGTGATTCGAAGCTGTATACGATACAGAACGATAACTTGCCGACCTGATTGGCGCAGAGACTGAGCGACCGGCTTGTGCGTCACGGGTTGCGGGTTCGATCCGCGCACGGAGCAAATATTTGTACATTCTACAGGTAGTTGTTCCGGGTCTGGGCGTTTGTGTTTGTGAAAATTTGTGTATGTAAACGCACCCACGACGCAGGAGAAAATTCTAGTGTGGGGCAACGTTTTAAAAAAATCTATTAAATACTTAATAGAGTAAGATCCCAGGGCTGCCAGACGTCACGTATTTTCTGACGAACGAAATGTAGACGATTGAATAGTGCTAGTGTGTACTAAGAACGCATGCCTACCAGCTAACTTGCATAGTGGGCCAATTTTGAGGTATCAGGAAATCAAGGTACAAAAAAACATTACTTACCTCACGTATTTTTTCCAAGCTGATTTTTACGTATATTATAGGCGATATCTTTCAAAATAAGGACGTATCAAACTATCAAACAATTTCATCAGCAATATAACATATCCTTCAACCCGTGAAACAAATGCCATGGAACAACCGCAGACCACCATTAGTTATGGGAGTAAATAATTCAGAAATAGCCATAATAGCGACAATTAGCCGCCGGCTAGCTTCTCCCATAAACTGATGGTGTTGGTGGTTTATGCGGCGCAGTCACGCGATGCGCCTGTAAGGATGCGCTCAGGCATACCAGTAATTAATTGCAGATGATAACATATCGCTTCAGTTACATTAATTTATGTTGTGTTGCTGAAATTAGAGGGGTTGGATTTTTAGTTTGAAATTACTTCTATACAATAATATTTCCTGATGTATTCGTCTTAGTAAGTGTTGGCGACTGGCTGGCAACAGTTCTATTTTTGATAGTTTTATTTTTATATCTGATTTGATTGTTTTTTGTCCTGTCAGTGTGTTTTTTACTATCATTGTGTTTCGCTACTAGTGTCTCTGAATTTACTAAATTTCTCTTTAAAACCATCATAGTTTCATTTCTTACACCAGTCCACTCCTCTCTCGAATATTTTGGTCCTTCGTAGCTATTAAATTTACCCATACCATTTCATCATACATTTTTATCCCATTTTTCTTTCATTTGACATTTCTTAAGCATACGTAGAACTATGGTGGTTACAAGAAGTACTAGTAAATTAAACGCAAGCGCGACCGGCGAGGCAGTTTTAGCCCAGCCACAGCCAGGCGTGAGCGGTACAAATGTGGTCAACCCCGCAACAGCGGACTCACACCCGGGGAACATTGCGCAAAGGCAAGAAGTCCCAATGAGTCCCACCAGCGTCACGGAACCACTCGAGGTACGACACCGACCCGGAAGTAGACACTTAACACAACAATCACACACATCTAAATCTAGTTCGACGGTGTTGGCACAAAAGCTGGCCGTCGAAGCCGAGTTTCGGCGTCGGCGCGTGGAGCGTGAGCGCGAACTAGCCAATAATGAACGCGAACGGGAGCGTAAACTGGCGCTCCTACAACAAGAGGCCGACGAGACGGAGCTGCGCGCTCATCTCGCCTCCCTCGAGGCACAGTCTGCGCACTCCGAAAAATCCCAGAGGTACAATACTTCTTGTAGTTCTCAAAGTCGTGTTGTGGAATGGGTTGGACATCAGAACAAGACTAAGGATCACGATCCACATGGTCTACATCTTACTAATGTCCACGACCCACACATTACTAACGTCCCACACGACCCACACATTACTAACGTCCCACGCGACTCACACTTTACTAACGTCCCACGCGACTCACACTTTACTAACGTCCCACGCGACCCACAACTTCCTAGCGCTACACTCGACCCACAAAAGGCAATTGCCTGCACTGGTCACCACAAACGTTTGGAGCTTGTCGCCTTCTCAGGCGAACTTAGAGATTGGCTCGCTTTTAAGTGTAGTTACGAACGTACTAAAGCCTTTTTTTCTCCTGCAGAAAACATTGCTCGCCTTGTTGTTGCTATCCGCGGTGCAGCTCGAGAGGCTATTACCTCCATTTTATTTCAAGCGCAAGACCCCGAGGAGGTGATGACTGCCTTACAGCAAAATTATGCCCGACCAGAATTGTTGATTAAACATGAAATTGCTGGCCTTCGACCCTTAAAGTCCAGCACTAATGCGGAGCATTTAAACACATTAGCCAACAAGCTTAGAAACTGTTTAGCTACCATCAGGTGGCTCAAACAGGATGAGTATTTGTCGTCGGTTGAGTTATTTCAGATGGTACTGTCAAAGCTCACTGACAACACAAAGGATCGTTTTACAGATTACGCAGCAACTCACAAACCTTTTGAGCCTACCGTAACCAAATTAGAACTACTTTCTAGGTTTTTAGTGACCGAAGCCGAGAGACAGCTCAACTTCAACTATGTGGCTGATGCACTTGTAACACCAAGCACGTCAAATTATAAGCCCGCTTTTAATAAGCCCAAAATGACAAAAAATGTTAATGTTTTTGCCACTGTTTCTAACGATAAAGATAGCAAGTGCTCATATTGCAAACAGGGTTCGCACTCAGTAAAGACATGCAAGGTTTTTCTATCGCTTGAGGTCGACGAGAGGTGGCGCTGGGCAACTGGTACAAAAACTTGTTACAGATGCCTTAAATCGCATCCACATACCTGGAATAATTGTCCAACCAAGAGATGCGGTGTCAATGGCTGCATTAGGCGCCACCATCCTCTGCTCCACAATGTCACTTCACCATTAGATAATAAAACCAACGCTAATCAACTTAACTCACCGCAGAGTTCACCAAATAATACCGTCGTGCCTCATGAAGCTGGTGAGGTTGTCGCCGCATTGTTCAAGGTACCTGCAACGAGAATGCGCGGTTTGCTGAAGATCTTGCCAGTCGTTTTGGAAGGTCCACACGGCACTTTCGACACGTTTGCGCTTCTCGACGAGGGCAGTACCACTACACTTATAGACAGCGAAGTAGCGACGCGCATTGGGGCAACGACTACAGGCCGACAACAACTTCGTGTCACCGGTATAGGTGGTATGTTCTTGGACACGGAGGTATGTCTTGTCAATTTTTACATACGTGGACGTAACCTTCCAGACTGTCACTATATTCAAGGTGCACGGAGCATCACGTCTCTTCGACTTAGTCCACAATCTACAGATATGATAGACTTTTCAAAATTTGAACATCTAGTAGATTTAGCCGATGTCCTAACACACCAAAATGCCACGCCAACCGTTCTCATCGGAGCTGCTGACTGGCACCTGTCATTGAGCCGTGAGATGAAAGTAGGTAGAAAAAATGAACCTGTAGCATCGAGAACTCTTTTAGGTTGGGTAGTTCATGGCGCTATATCCACGACTGCTAAACCTATAGTTTTTGCCAACAGTACGCCCGCTAAACCTATAGATTTCATCAACAATACCTCCATAACAGATTTTGCTTCACGATCTTTCGATTCTCTTGAAACACTTATTAAAAAACAATACGAGATAGACTCATTGGGTATACAACAACATGCCCCGAGGCAAAACACAGATGACACACGCGCAGTCGGTTTAGTCGAATCGTCTGCCCGAAGATTAAGCACTGGTCGTTTTGAGGTAGGCTTGCCCTGGAAGGAACAGATAATTAACAATTTACCTGACAATTACTTTCACGCTTTATCACGCCTCAAATCACTTGAGAAACAGATGGCTAAGGACGAAACTTTCGCAACAGCTTACAAAGGCTTTATAGATGGCATTATTCAAAAAGGTTACGCGGAACTTTGTGATCCGTTGTCATATCACGATGAGTTTTTAAAAAATAAATCTTCTAATTCATTACGATGGTACCTACCCCATTTTGGTGTGTACCATCCACAAAAGCGTAAGTTAAGGGTTGTTCATGATGCAGCAGCTGTCACTAAGGGTGTCAGTCTAAATAGCATGTTATTACAAGGCCCTGACATATTGCAATCCCTTTTAGGTATTTTATTTCGTTTCAGGGAGGGACCAATAGCATTTAATGCAGACATACGAGAAATGTTCCCTCAAATTAAAATAAAAGAAAGTGACCGCGACGCACTTAGGTTTTTATGGCGCAGTGGTAATACACAGGATACGGTAAAAGAGTACAGAATGTCTTCTTTAATTTTTGGTGCTATATCTAGCCCCTTTATTGCTATGTACATCAAAAATAAGAATGCTAAAGAGTTTGAGGCCAATTATCCCGCCGCTGCTCACTCCATTATCTATGATCATTATATGGACGATTTTATCGGAAGTGAATTTGAGCTTTTAGATGCTGCACATTTAGCCGCCGATATTGTCACAGTTCATAAGTCATGTTGTTTTGAAATGCGTTCATGGGTGTCGAACGTACCAGAGGCGCTAGCTTTAGTGCCAAAAGAACTTCATAGCGAGTCAAACTCTGACGTAAACTTACCACCTAACAATGACGTAGGTGCATTAGGTGTTAAATGGAATCTCTATAACGATACACTTGGTTTTCGGATAGGTCGTGGAGAAATAGCAAGGGTAACGAAACGAAGTCTCCTATCTAGTGTCATGAGTGTTTATGACCCTTTAGGTCTGCTCATGCCCATTGTAATCCAGGGTAGGATTTTGGTTCAAAAGTTATGGCGGGAAGGAATTGATTGGGATTCGCCTGTCCCTATAAAATATGAAAATGAATGTAGAACCTGGTTTGACCAACTGACAGCCACAGCCAATTTTCGCATTCCAAGGTGGTACATGGGCAGACTAGGGACGTGTGACACTCAACTACACATCATAGCTGATGGGGGGGAACAAGCCTATGCTTGTGTCGCTTACTGGCGTTATACCTTTGATGATGGTTCAGTTAGGCTTGCCTTAATAGGCAGCAAAGCGCGTGTTACCCCTTTGAAGCCACTTTCCATCCCACGAATCGAATTGCAAGCAGCACTGATTGCATGTCGTTACGCACAAAGCATTTTGGTCGCTCATCGCACGAAACCTTCCACAATTTTTTACTGGACCGATTCAACCACTGTATTGAAATGGATCCGCAGTGATGCGCGCAATTTTAAACCATTTGTAGCGCATAGACTAGGTGAAATTTTAGAGTTCACCAATCCATCAAATTGGAGATGGCTTCCTAGCGAGCTTAATGTCGCAGACGATGCTACGAAGCCAAAAGAAATTAAATTCACCACATCACATAGATGGTTCATTGGCCCCTCTTTTCTCATGAATCCGTATTCAGAGTGGCCAAGTGAACCTGACTTAACTTTAGAGCGCGTTTCCAACGAATCTGCTGAGCTAAAACCAGAGTTCACGGGGTTTTTAGTAGACTACAGCTTAAATGGCCCATTTGTCCCAGATGCAGCCCGTTTTAGTAGTTGGCTACGGTTATTGCGAGCAACAGCCCGGGTATTTCAGGCTATACGAAAATTTCGATCGTTATGTCAATCATCACATTTGCTTCCAGAGGATGCTCGTGGTACTACGTCTCCCTCGCAAGTTTCTGCCGCTGACGTCGACCAAGCAGAGAAGACATTGCTTCTGAAGGTGCAAGTAGACAGCTTTTTGGAAGAAATCAAGACCCTGAATGCCTCACAGCCACTGCCGAGGAGTAGCCGCATTGCTGCGCTCGCTCCAGTACTCGGCCAGGATGGTCTACTACGACTATACTCACGCATAAAGTCCACCCCTGGGGTGAGCGAGAGTGCAAAATCGCCTATCATACTGGACGGTCACCACCGCATCGTTCGCCTGATGATTCTACATAAACATGTCGAAGCTGGCCACGGTAATCATGAACTTGTATTGAACGAGCTAAGCCAACAGTACTGGATCTTACGGGCGAGAACAACTATACGGAGTGTCGCAAAATCCTGCATAAAATGTAGACGTCAAAACGGCCGACTCATAACACCGCCCACAGGAAACCTACCACTAGAAAGGCTTGATCACCATACGCGACCTTTCACGCACGTTGGTTTAGATTATTTCGGACCAATAGAGGTGGCCGTAGGTCAACGGCGGGAAAAGAGATGGGTGGCTCTATATACGTGCTTGGTTACAAGAGCCGTACACTTGGAAATTGTCACCTCACTTTCGTCAGATTCAGCAATAATGAGCCTTAGACGCCTGATAGCACGGCGAGGAACTCCATCGACGATATTCTCCGATAATGGAACAAACTTTGTTGGAGCGAACCGCGAACTTGCCGCTTTTTATGATGACACCATACGAGATTTTACAGTCAGCCGCAAGATTTCGTGGCGTTTTATTCCGCCCGCCTCACCTTTCATGGGCGGTGCATGGGAGAGGCTCGTGCGTTCTATCAAGTCCGCTCTACGCGCAACTTTAAAAGATAGAGCCCCCCGTGAGGAAATCTTAATCACATTATTGTTGGAAGCGGAATCAATTGTGAACTTCAGGCCGCTCACATATGTCTCAAACTCCACTGACGCTCCTGAAGCAATCACCCCATTTCACTTCATTCTCGGTTCTTCATCTGTCGCGCAGTGGCCCGTCAAACTTACAGACAGCGACTTGTTGCGAAGGTGCGATTGGCGACACGCTCTTAGGCTAGCTGATCACTTCTGGAACAGGTGGCTTTTCGAATACCTGCCGACCCTTATTCCAAGAGGACAGAACAAGAATGAGGCAAAATTTTGCGAGGGAGACGTAGTGTTGATAGCCGACAACACCCTGCCACGAGGTCTTTGGCTTCTAGGAAGGATTTCTAAAACTTTTCCGGGACCTGACGGACTGGTTCGCGTCGCAGATGTCGCGACCAAAGGAGGAATCCTACGCCGACCAGTCCGAAAGCTCCTTCCACTCGTGGCAGACCCCCAGCCAGTTGCCACCAGGACTTAGTGTTCCACTAGGGGGCCGGAATGTTGGCGACTGGCTGGCAACAGTTCTATTTTTGATAGTTTTATTTTTATATCTGATTTGATTGTTTTTTGTCCTGTCAGTGTGTTTTTTACTATCATTGTGTTTCGCTACTAGTGTCTCTGAATTTACTAAATTTCTCTTTAAAACCATCATAGTTTCATTTCTTACACCAGTCCACTCCTCTCTCGAATAGTAAGTAAGCCTTTGAGTGTAAGAGTTAAAGTTATAACCATATACATTATTATAAATGTATGAATAAGTGATATTTTTTTTGGAAACTACATTAGTTCCGAATCCAGAAAATCCGTTTAACTAACTTGTCTTGGAGCACTGCACCATATTATTGTTTAAGCATTAAGTACTCTTATAAGTGTTTTATATTATGTATGAGAGCTGTGGAAGTTGGACTGAGATGTCAAAGGTCTTGAGTTGAAACTCAAGGCACGCACCACTGACATTTCGGAAGTTATGTGCGTATTTATCACAAGCTCAAAGGTGAAAGAAAAGATCATTAGGAAACCTGCATGCTTGAGAGATTTTGTCGATAGCATGTGAAGACTGCCATTTTGCAGTAGGCTAGCGTGGTGGATTATAGCCTAATCCCTATGAAATAAGAGGAGACCCATGCCTAGCAGCGGGACAACATTGGGTTGATGATGATTAAGCATTTAATACAGACAAATACCACACACAAAAGCCTAGATACGGAAAAAACCATTTGCACCTATACCTGATACAAATATTTATTCTGTTCGGAGAAGGCGCGATTAATAAATAAATAAATATTTAGATTTTTTATTTCATTTATTTCTCTCAAAAAGATGAAGGCCTGCAGCCAATATAGCTACTTCCCCAACACTTCCCTTCTCCTATATTCTCCCACAATCACTTCAAAAAAATATAGTAAAGAAATATCACCACGTATTTAAACATTTCAATAAGCGCACACTAGCGACAATAACTCATCATATTTCATACGCAAAGAAGGATCGTACAACACGCGACTATAAACGACACGGCTCCGTCGCGTTATTGTAAATGCCGTTACTCGCATAAATTCTACTTTTGAAACATCGAATTATTGATTGTGGATATACACACTTGCGACTAATTTTGTCGCTGTTAATTTTAATCGTGCGTTTTGTCGCTTAATAGTCATGGTTTCATCATCATCAGCACATATTCGTCCACTGCTGGACGAAGTCATCAAACTTTAATTTTAAATTATTATCAACGATTATAATGAACCAGAAAAAGCTAATCTACTAAATAAAAATCAAATGACACTCATATTGAGCGAAACAGTGAACAAATTTGCGAATTTTCTTCAACAAATCAAATCAAATTAAATCATCCTTTTGTTTCGCCAAGCTCATCAAACAAGTAAATTTGTGAAGAAATCCTTTTATTTACACAATAATTAGTAATATTGTAAATAACCAAAAGACTCTATAAAACATTTTACAAATATAGAAATCAAGAACGACAAAATAGTCGCAAGTCTGTACACACGCGGACATATCTCATCGAACAGATGAATAACGAGCGAGCTGCCAATTACACTAAAAAATGTCCATAGGCGCCAATTAAAATGATTTACATATCAATAAATCGACGCCATGTTGGTCGTTTGTGAGTTTTTCTACGATATCGCGTAGCCAGCAGTGGGTCGCACCATGAAATATAGGTACGTTGGCAGCGGGACAATGGATTTACCCGATTGTACCAAATGTTTTTTTTTTATCGTCATTTATTTCCTGCAATCGGTAGCTATTATATGTGGCTTCAAGACAACCAAGACCTTTAGTCTACTCGAGTATTGCCTGCTGTAAAGAATACGAAATGAAGAGATAAAATTATATCAATATACCGTGATATTAAATAATCGTATTTTAATGTATTTGAGTAAGTGTAAAAAATCAGTTACCTAATCATTTCACGTACTAGTTTTTTTCTTGTGATTGTTTAAATTATAAAATATATTTAATATCAACGTTTGTGTCAAAATATTTTTCAGAAGATTTATTTACAGTATGACACTGTAAAAATCATTAGTTTCTACGCTCCTTGCCACTTAAGATCATCAATTCTAATTTAGTTTACTAAGTCTTTTGACCGTAAATCGACTGTGTTTCAAAAAATCTGCTTGATTTGAAAATTAGCGCTCATGAATCATATCAGCCAGTTTCGTGACAGTCAATTTTATTAAAAAAACATTTCGAAGTTTTAAAATACATCTTTGACGTACTTCACAAAGTAATTTAACCAAAATAAAATGAAGAAATAAACATTTGACGTACAATGTTGCATGTGACAACTCAAATTTAAACTAATGAGTGTCATTGTTGACAAAACATCGCATGTCAAAATGTAATATAAATCAACTAACCACACGAATTTGTCGTAACTAACACACTACACCGACATAATTTTTTACCTTAGGTCTAACGAAATAGGGTTAATTTTCAACTGAAGGACATTTATGATTTGTAATCTTAAAAGTACAGTCGACGAATAAAATTTTATAATTAGAGGCAATGTAGATATATTATCGTGATGAGACAGGGACGATGTAATGAAAGAGATTATTGCTATTTCCATCGCTCTAATGATAATGGTCATACGAAAATGTTAATACAGCGTATTAAATGTGACGTATAGTAATGTTAGTTTTATTGCCTTTGATGGGGGTTAAAGTGTTATCCAGCTGTATCTTGTCATCTAATTGAAGCATGGAATTAGTTTATGATTTATTAACAGATTCCTTTTAGATTAGTTAGTTCTCAAAATATTACCTACAAGTTTTGTAACATACTATAGGTAAAAGTGCTTCCTCTTAGACCACATCGTCACTTACCATCAGGTGCTTGTGGTCAAATGCCAACCTATACCTAATTGATAAAAAAATATGTCCATATAACGTTCAATGTAAAAAATATGCTATTGCACTGTAATGTTTGAATTACATTTTTCTTTACTTTTATACAAAACATAATATGCATTATTTATTTATTACTAGCTGACCCAGCAAACGTTGTTTTGCCACATTATAGGGGTTGGTGGACAACCATTATCACTAACGGGTATGAAAAATAGATGTTGGCCGATTCTCAGACCTACTCAATATGCTCACAAAATTTCATGAGAATCGGTCAAGCCGTTTCGGAGGAGTACGGGAACGAACATTGTGAGACGAGAATTTTATATATAAGATAAAATTCCTGAAGAAATATAAAATGGAACTTTTATATTGCTTCAGGAAAGTTCATTCTCACTCAAAGCCATTAGACATATTGTCTAGAAATTGCAATCACAATATTTATTATGTACTAATAATTACCAGCTCATTATATGAAAATAAAATGACTATTCACGATCTCCAATAAAGAAAAATGGAAAGCACATTCTTATTCATATCTTTCGCGACTGTACAGCGCGTCACCACACATCCTACCAATTGTATATCGATATAATAATATTTAACACAAATCACTTGTTGATTGAACGATTTTTCTTATCTCAGCTGATTTTCAAAATACTACAAAACTTATTTTTCCTAGACAATTAAATGAATACTACTACATAACACACTAAAATAAAATTATACTATAATATTTGCATTTGCGTGTTATTTGATTTAAAAAAAAATGTTACTTATTATTTACACAGCTAAAACCTCTATAAGGTTCCTGACAGCTTATTTATGCTCCGATCTAACTGGCATACCTACTCAAAATACGAAAATAGAATGACTATTCAATGCCTTAAGTCCATTTCAAGAAAATAAATGAATATTAATGAACAGTGCTGTCTAATTAAAGAGAAAAAAAAGGAAAACAGATACTAATTTGTATTTTTTCCGCGACTGTACAACGCTTCACACATCCAACCAAGTTATATTGATACAACATTTAACACAAATCACTTGTTGATTGAACGTGCGTGCTTTACACTGCGTTGCAATTAATCGTGCGTCGCAACTTGTTTACACGACTGTGAGTGCACGCGACTGTACACGATACACTTTACGTTCGACGTTTGACGTTTTTATGTCGATATAATGGGTATGTTATACTGGCCTACAGTGTATTTTAATTAATACGGTTTAAATTAGTTTTTGAAGTGATGTGGTAAATGATTTGCTGTGGGTGCTGTATCTCAAGTTAAGAGAGATAGGAAATGTATACATATATACATAATAAATAGTATGAATATACCGCGATAAAATCCTTGAAAACTAGTATTATTTCAATGTTGTCACATGAATCGATGGAGTTTTCATTTTGTATGAACACTATACAACAATTTTTTTTTTTACCTTTTAATCACACTTTTTCCTCATTAAATTACGGTATATGGATTTTATTTAAATATCAACGGATAGTTTACGGTTATATCAAATTATATATACTATAAAAAAAATAGAGAAGATTGGGTCCTAACACCTGCTTGAAACAATGGCCTACCTCGTTACTTTAGCCTAATGCGGGTTGGCAGACTCCATACGCCAACGAGAAAGTCTCTACATAGTGGAGAACCTGCTTGCTTAAGAGTTTTTCTGCTTAAACGGCGAAGGAAATCATTTTTCTTCACCATCAATTCAAAAAGTCAGCAGTATCTGAGGATCAAACCTGAGACTATTAAACACCATTGAGCTATCACAGCTCACAGCACACACATCACAAATCAACAATATTATGTCCCCATTATGACAATAAATTAAATTTTACGATCTTCATTTCCAAAAACACTTTATACGGCGATTAATTATGCGTTGATTAAACACGGTTGTCGTTAAATAGGATCGATATTACGATATCATTAGCATATATTTGATCCAAATGACATTATTAGTATTCAACATATAAATGATAAGGCCCCGAGTTTGTATTACCACCTACGGTTTGTAAGTTATAGTGGGAGAACAACGGAGTTGCTGAGATTTTTAATGTAGTGACAAATGGAATATAAATGTATTGATACATTTAAAATGTATTATTTTATATATCAATAGGGAATCTATCGAAAATGAAGAAGTATAATACAGAACATTAATCATTAAGAGAATTTAAAATAAGTTAAATAAATTTTGTCATAGATATAACATAAATGAATGTCCTGTAAATTAGAACTTAATACAAACACAGATGTTATTAGCGTACATAAAGTTTTAGTAAAATTTTTCAATGGTTTTATGCTTCAAAATTATTGTTATTTACGGTTGTTTTTAAAATCTGAACTAAGTACTTTAGCGAGAGTAGTTACGAATCTGAATCCTATTATGAAACATGTCGTTAATACATAAACACAAATTTTTAATCAAAATTTGATGTAACTCGTATCTCCTATTTATAGCCAAGGAGCAATTGAAATGATATATACTTTTGCAATTACTATTTTTAATTATTAATCTTTCCAATAATCTAATATATAACATTCTCGTGTCACAGTTTTCGTTGCCATACTCCTCCGAAACGGCTTGACCGATTTTGATGAAATATTTGTGCTTATCCGGTATCTATGAGAATCGGCCAACATCTATTTTTCATCCCCCTAAAAGTTAGGGGTAGTCCACCAACCCCTATAATGTGGCAAAACAACGTTTGCTGGGTCAGCTAGTCTTACATAAAAGTAGATATGCAAAATCAAATAAGACACATTTACGCACTTATCCGCGTCAGCCGTCGCCGTCCCAGTTCCAAGCCGCATAACGTTAACATAAATTACATTGGCGAAATCGATTGCTAATTAAAACCAAACATATTTTAACGATCCCGTCAATAAATTTATAACAATAATAATTTATTGGCAGTCAACTTTTTATGTCGGCTTTTGAATATTAATGGGACGTTATTTATTACCCGCTTAACGCTCGATATAACATGTTTTTTTAATATATTTTGAATATTTAATACCGGTTTTTATTGAGTTTTCAGATTAGCCTCTATTATTGAGGGGATTAGCGACGGTGGCTTATAGAAGGTCTGATCCATCAATTTTATTGTTAAACGCAGTAGTTGAATAGGAATCGTTTTATTTGGGATAATGTCAAGAGCGTCTGTTCAGCTTTTTTTTTCTTAATAGATTTCAAAAATTACTCACCGCGACTTGAGTATAATATTTACGTGTTCTGTGATTTAAAAAACTTTGTCTTACTCGATGACTAGACTAAATTTCGGATTAAATTCCGTAATTATTAGAGTTATAAGATCGTAGTTTGACACGACACTTCTAGATTTGATAAATCGTGGTTTATTTTTTTTATACTCCAGCCCAAAACGTGTACGATTTTAATTCTGCTTGTTATCTGAAGCGCGCGCGTTGGTAGGACGGATCTAGTCTTAGAATTACCTATTGCAGATGCGGATCTACTAATAGAATTGTCGATGCGGATCCAATGCTACAATTTTCAATGTGGATTTAGACCTAAACTACGGGTTGGCAGATTTCTCATGCCATCGAGTTAATATGATTTAAGGTTTCCTCACGCTTTTTCCTTCACCTTATAATTATATTATGATTTCTTAAAACCCTGACGTACCTACCTTGGATTCAAACTCCTTATATATAACTTGGACATAATCATATTACTAGGCTATCACTGCTTCTTGCAGCAATTTAAATCTTGAGCTGAGTGTATGGTACCTTCGTGCTCATGTCATAGTATGATAATATTTGTAGAAGGTGGCTGGATACGAACTGCCCAAGACCGGGATGGTTGGCGCTCTTTGGGGGAGGCCTACGTTCAACAGTGGACGATACGGTTATGTTAACTTAGTTTTCATCTAGATGAGTAATTACAATAAGTACACACGTCTTTATTTCCTCATTGTCCTACAACGATAAGCCATAAATTGCCGTCTAAAGCACATTTGTTGAGATCCTAATCTAACTTCCTGCCCACAGATCAACATTGTATGTAAATGCTTGTAAATGGAGCGATAACATCGAATATAATTCATGGTTTCGGTTACATGTTAATGTGATCATAGAGGACTTAAGGCTTATATTTTTTTTTCACGTTTATTTATGAACCTTCCTTGCAAATGCTTGAAAAGTTAATATGAAATAAAGTTCCTTATATTGGTAAAAATTAAAGACGTTTTCGTAAAAATTTGGTGACCAATACATTTGGACAAGGTGTAGATATATAGATAGATTGTTTATTTCTGTAAATAGATCTTTTAAAGACACTTTTACAAGTCATGTGTGACATTATTTTATGAACTAGATGGCATCGGCATTTCCTAACTGTCAACCTCTGAGAAGAAATGCCGAAACAAACTCAGAGAATCATGGTCTCTTTTAAAGTCCATTGTTTTTTGGTGTTTGTATATTGTCATTGTTTTGTGCTTATATGTATCGGACGTTGTAATACTAGGTAATGTACACGACTCATTGCTAAGATGCAGTTAGGTTTTTATAGCAGTGGGTATATAATATAATATTATTATTCGGATCTTTTACAGCATCCATGGTCACAGGCAGGCAGTTGGTAGGTATTGTGATATTATAATCACTAATAGCTAAACTAAATTGTTTGTCAATTATTGAAAATCCGATTTTCGAGCTCCCTATATCTATAATTTTATTATAACTACTTGAATTTAGACCCATTATCATCATTAAGTATTGATTAACCTATTTCAAAAAGAAGATAGTAATTTTTACGAAGTACGTTTAGGTTTCACCTAATAAGAGGTTTAGGTTTATCAAAAATCAATTACAAAATCAATGTAAACATGATAATTATACAAATAAATAACACAAACACCAATCCATTAGATTATTAACATAATTCTTGTTAATTAACATTTACATTTACATAGTGTCCAAATTATTAATGAATATTGGTCAAACACTTTCGTCTAACAAATCTAATGCTAGCACAATCGTATAATTTATAACCGCATATCATATAATTATACATGGTGATTTGATTATCTTAAATCGCATAATTCACATAAAATTTGCATATTATATGCATTTTTTGAAATAAAGAAAAAGTGTGTCGTGGGAGTGCTGTTAAATGTTATGAATGGTCATTAATTATTAAGCTTTTTAATTATATAAAATAAATTATAATGACACAATTTGAAATAACAAAGGTATTCAGTTTTATGACCCGATTGGTGCCCGTCGACCAAGTCTGTTGTAGCATATTCGGTCCCCGCAGGGAACTTATATTATATAATTATGTCCTGTAATTACTTGTTTCAGGGTGTATGAAAATTTGTGTTTTGTAAATGTATACCTAACTTACTAAGATACAGGAAAAGTCGGACAATGTTTATAAATGTAGCTACTTATAGCGTGGGCCCTAAAACTTACCAGTGAACTATGGATGTATGTCCCTGCGTAACTTTTGGTTATCATAGATAATATAATTTTATGTTGAACTAAAAAAACGCAAGTTGGTAATTTACTTAGATTCTGTTATCACATCTACATATGCATACAAATCTTGGTTTTTGAAATTAGCAAATAAGGTATTATTGATATTTGAATTTCTTCACAAATACTAGACAGTAAAATATAACTTCTTTTTCGGATTTTATCGCATAGATGGATTCATAACGTCGAGATTAAATAATATTAATATACCGCGGTAGTGATTATAAAATCGATTCATCAAATTTATCTATGAACCTGTTATTTCAAAATAATAGAAAAATACTAAATAATTAATAATCAGACAGTTCACCCATCTGTTTAAACATACTAGCTATTTGACCAAAGATCAAGGCATTATGATATCACAACAAGCATCACAGAATTAGCCCCTGTCACTGGACGCGAGCGCACAGAGATTACCTCGTCACCTGTGACGAATGCGAGATGAGCCCTGTCAGCGTGTACGTAGGCATTATCTCGGACGCTTGTCTAATCTGTTGCTTTGTTTTTAGTCTTTGGTTATCTGAATTACGATGAGAGATTATTCGTTGCTATTGAATGTGCAATGTTGTTTATTAATAGGGTTTAAACAAGGTGCAAATTAAATATATCCGGTCATTTTCGACAACCCAATTAGTCCAACGGCAGTTAGCACTGCCTGCTGTGCTATGGGTCCCGGATTCGAATCCGGGTAGGGACAAATGTTTGTGTGATGAGCATAAACATTTGTATCCGAGTCATAGATGTATCTATTTATAATATGTATGTATTTACAAAAAAAAGTATATACGTATGTAGTATAACAATATGGTAATTATTTTATTCCTTGTGGAAATCGAACCCACCACACGCGCTGCAGAAGCCGTTCGCTTCGACCACTGCACTAATCGTATGTAATTAAATTAATTAAGGGCTAATATTATTTTATCAGCGGATAAGGAAGCTATTTATAAATGTAATTTTTAATTATAAACGTAGGTATTTAGTATAATGTGGATATCATTATTATCATTATTACGGAACTTGAGAACATGTATCCTTATGATGTCACTCGTTCTCTTCACACATGACAAACACGATTTATCTGTATGTATGTATGACTTGTATTTTTATCTTTTTTTAAAACGTTGCCCCCCACACTAGTATTTTCCTCCGTGTCGTGGGTGCGTTTACAAACACAAATTTTCACATACACAGACGCCCAGACCCGGAACTCCGTCCGGGGATCGAACCCGCAACCCGTGACATACAAGCTGATCGCTCCGCCACTGCGCCAGTCAGCTCGTCTGTTATTAGCTTACTGATTTATTACACTTACGAGTATACTAGATATTGAAATAGTACTTCTTTCTACGGACTTTCGTTATTTGTTAGCGTGGGACAACCTTAAAGAAAAAATCTTTTCTAACTTCTTAGTTTTGCTTCACGCTAACAATTTCAAATATTCTCAATGCACAAACACCCAGACTTGAAGCAACTACATAATTGTGTAGGCCATGCGTGCATTGTTTCCGTTCATGGGTCGAACCTGTGGCACGCGGCCAAGAAGTCGATCGCACGTCCACAGACAGATTCTGCACGTGACCATAGATGCTGTAAAGGATGGATTCAATCAAATAAATCAAAAGTTTCATCCAAAGTAGTACTTACCTTATTATATTCGCTAATAATATATTAATCATGTATTAAATTTAAATGAACCTTGAAGTTTGTATTCAAACAATATTATACTTACGTAAACACGCCACAATAATGCGTGCATACATAACCGAATTTACAATGAATTGTAAATTATAATGTCCGCCAACAGGATAATGTTAATGAAACAGCTTCATTTGCGCCGTTTTGTGGTCGCGGTGCCCGACCAGCTTAATTGCAAATAAATTATGAATATTTACCGGTGTCATTTCGATGTTGATGGGCGGTGGTGCAAGTTAAAACATGACGCGATCGAGCTAAGTGAGTTTTAAAGCCAAATACATCGTATTAATAAAGAAAATAATAAGAAAAAAAAATGTGTTTCCGTTTACTATTATTATACTCCTGTCAATGAATGTTTGTGGCAATATTTTTGTGAGCTAATTGGAGTTGCTAAATAACGGCTAGTATCAAAATAGATTCGACTCAAAATCAAAATAAAATGACCTTGTCATCTACATACACTATTGCATACTGATAACATGCACAAACAAATGTCTTTCAAAACACAAATAGATCACATTTGGACTATATAATTACCTGAAGGTACCAAATCCGATTGCTAAGCCATTGAACCAATCATAACCTAGATAGTTTATTTATTATTGTAATCATATCCTCGATTAAAATAATAAATAAACTAGTATCCTACTCTCTTTTAAATTGCCGTACCCTGCAGGGTCTATGTATAATGGACCATATGTAACAACATAATATCTAGATGTTTATGAAGTGCAAATAAAGAATTGAATGGAATTGAATAATGACTAGCGATTTCAAACCCCGCTTGATCTCCCACCTTGCGCCCAAAGCAACAGTTGTTCCACTCACCTCGATATACCAGATACATTGATTCAGCGATTGTAAATGTCAATTAGCTACATTGATGTATGCATGTACTTGTAAAGAGATTTATTGGCGAACATTGCTCACTGATCAGCAACAATGTTCAGCCATTTTATTATGTTAAATAATTCTCGGCTTCAATTATAATAGTTTGTTGCAGATATAGCTGGAATTCTTGAATTATAAAATGGTGATCAGTTGAGTATCTTTATATTATATTGTCGGTGTTGTATCATGATTGAGCATTTGGCTTATGTGCTTCAGTTTCTAGATTTAATCTCGAACGGGAGAAACGGTTAGTTATTCAACGGGTATGTATGAAAAAAAAACTACTTTGTCAAGGCTATGCCAACTCTCATCTCTGTCCTCATAATCATCATAATTTCAGCTTAATGACGTCCACTGCTGGACATAAACCTACCTCACGGATTTCCACGCCTGTGCAGCACCACCAGCATCCATTTCGTCGGTCCACCTTGCCGGGGGCCTCTTCGCCACGCAGCGTCTTCCTGTTTACGATTTCCACTTGAGAACCTTCGAGCTTCATGAGAAACTTGTTGCATTAATAATAATTATGCGTAAGATTGGGCTCCTTAATTCTCTTCATCTCTCAAAATGTTAGCTAGGATATCACGATTCTGATATCACGATGTCCTGAACATTTTGTAAAATTTAAGTGGATACTGTATTAGTAGATAATCTGATAAGCGCAACGCTAATAAGTCTACCTTCCGAAGAAAGAGTCCCAACGAGCAAATGTCGTTGTTCAGCTATATAAATGGAGCTTTGTAAAAAATAACATATAATTATACAACCATAGATGGCGCAGTATATCTACCAACAATGAAACTCAATTGATAACCGTAATTTCTGGGTTTCACGTATCAAGTGCCTGGTTTAACTGAGCACATATTCAAATGCTTGAACCGATTATCCAAAAGAGAAACTTGGTTACATAACGTTCTGGACCTTTAAATACAACTTACGTATATCAGTTAGACTGATGTAGAAGCATTAAAAACCAATTAACCTAACGCAGCCCATCCATACACAACTGTAACTAAATCAATTACCGACTCCATAAAAGGGGACTCCATAAATTACTCCACGTATGTGCAGAAAAAAATTCTCTAACAATATTAATGTTCGCACATTCTGTTCAGTTCACAAGAAATATGTAATTACATAGTTAATAAAAGGTAATATGTATAATGATTTACACATGAACTGAATGTGTGAGCAAAAACGTGATAAGAACATAATATGGCCGCGAGAAAAAAAATGACTTCTGCGCTAGAATGGCTGCGCATAGAGCAAATATTGTGTATGTATGTTTGTTTATCGTATTATTAAATTATAATAATATTACAGCCCCAAAGCATAATATATTTTTTTGCGTTATTATGTAGACATATCCTGAAACCTTTGCTTGTTATTTCAATATTTGCTATTTTTGTTTTGATTTATTCATTTTTGTATAATTTTATTTGTTTTGTTTTTACTCTTTTCCGATTTCTGGTTATCACTTGTATTTATGAAAGTGGGTTGGCCTGTAATTGGCAACTGTATAAGTCAATAATTTATCATCATTTAAGATTTTATATATTATACATTAGCTGTTTTTTTTTTTTATGTGACTTGCCCACCACCCAAATCCCTACTACTGCAACTCCTGTAAACCAGGATCAACAATAGTAACTATCCAGAAAATCATCGAGACAATGAAGTCCGACGTGTCCCAGGGGAATGATTTTAACTGTCTTGGAACCCGCAGCGAAATTAATCATGAAGTTATATAGGAGAAGTAAGAAAAATATCATTATACATTAGCTGTTGGTGTTCCATAATAAATATTATTATAATTATTAAATATAATTAGTATTGAAGGAACTATATATACACTGTGACAGGTGACTCAGCCCATTAAGCTATTCTACTATTGGCATTGTGGAAATAGCAGTAATTAGTATCTATTTGACAGTAATTGTTAAAAGAACTATTGTCGTGTCTTGAATATAATCTTAATTACTGAACGCAATCGTCATAAGGGTCGTATATTATGATGTGTTGATATATTTTGTAGGAATTGGTATTATATCGATAAATCTGTAGTAATAGAGCGGTAATTAACGCTGCTTTCTGTGCTATGGGTCCCGGGTTCGAATCCCGGTAGGGGCAAATGTTTGTGTGATGAGCATACACATTTGTATCCGAGTTGTACTTACATAGTTGTATACATCACGGACAAAAAAAGTATATGCAGTATATCAACCAACTAGTATCCGTAACACAAGCCTCGTTGCTTAGCTCGGAACTAGATGGCGCTGTGTCATAATGTCCAGGAATATTTATTTATTATTTATTATAATACCTAAATTATAAATAAATATAACTGCCTCGTTGGTCTAGTGGTTCTAAGTGCGATTGCTGAGCAAGAAGTCAAGAGGTTCGATTTCCAGGTCCAGCAAACTAAGTGTTATTGGGTTTTTATATGAAATTCTCAATAGTAGCTTGTAGGTTGGATTCATGCCCGGTTGATGGCAATAGGCTGGAGCCCTATTACATGGGACCCAAATAATTACTCGTACGGTAATTAATTAACCTCTGTCTAAGCCTTCAGAGACGATAGGCGTAATGGTATGTTATATTATGTTGTGTTTAATTTAATCAAGTTATTAAGGATGTGGAACCAAATGCTAATACTAGTGCAATATAAAATTGCTTGAGAATTTGATTGTGCGCAACGCTGTGACGGTTCTCGTTGTATACTAACGACGATGAGTGTTGTTCCAAGGTAATTTTTTTACATCTTTAAAATATACATAGGTAGGTACATAAACATGTATTTAGACATTATAACATAGCACCAACTCAAGTGGCAGTGGGCATCGCACATCGCTCGAAGAACGGACGGCCGATGGGGCTTGAAGGTTCTAGAGTGGCGACCACGTACTGGAAGACGCAGCGTAGGCAGGCCCCCGGCAAGTTGGTATCGGGTCTCCTCTCATTTGAGAGGGATTAGGCTATTTTCCACCACGCTAGCAGGTTGGCAGACTTCACATGCTATCGAGAAAATCTCTCAAGCATGCAGGTTTCCTCACAAAATTGTCCTTCACCGTTTGAGCATGTGATAAATACGCACATAACTTACGAAAAGTCAGTGGTCTTGGGTTTGAACATCTCAGTCCACTAGTCACACCGCTAGGCTACTACAGCTCTCGAAGCTTTTTTAAATGTTTTCATTGAAAGGAATATCATGACATGATGGCGAGTTCTCTATAAGTATATAATCTATGTGTTAGTAAGTTCTATATAATCTCTATAAGTTCCATTCAATTCTCTATAATTCGATTATAACGAGTATTATGAAGTAAACAGCTCAGATTTGTTGGTGGAACGGGCACCACTATTCTCGATCTTCTACTTTCTGTTTGACCTCTTGATATGACTTGATCTCAACCTTTTACAAAACTTCATCCTGGTCTTCCTCTTCCTCTCTTACTTTCAATTTTACCTTCTAGTATCGTTCTAACTCAAGCCGTCGTGTCGTATCAAATGGCCAAATATATTTACTTACTTATATAGGCTTGTATTAATATCATCTACGCCAATTCGCAACAGCATCACTGCAAAACGCGCTCGCACTAACTCCATACAACCACACATTATCCACACAAGTATATACTTCACTATATAATTATTCTTTTGAGTTATTACGCTCGTTAAACAGTCTAGCAGCTGTTGCTATTATGACGTCACTGTACTAAGTTTTTATAGGACAATGACAATAATATTTATGGAGACAGAAGTACCATTCCACATAATATTGAGTTGAACAACGTTTCCCAATTTTTTTTGGAGATCGGTGATTGTTTTTGGATGGTACATCAATAATTTAAGTAAAATATGTCTACTAGTAGTAATGGAGCATATCGGAAACCAATAATTATTCAGAATTCTTTTATATTCTTATTTCACTACTGAATTAAAGTAGTCCAGTAAGATAGTACGCTTATCAAGAGCAGAATAACAGCCTTGTAGTTAAATTTCCTATTTTTACAGTTTCATATTTTTTCATGCAACTATCATTACTCATACTCGCTGATCCTGGATGCCTTTTTGGGCTTGCCTTAGAGACACAAATGTTATTAGGCGATATCGATAAGCTGTTGTAAACTATCTGGCGTTAATTAAGTCGACATACTTTGTACTAGTACTAGTATTTAAGCCCTAATGTACATTGTGTTTTTCTGAGTGCTGTCCAAATAAATATATTTCTTTCTTTCTTTCTTTCTTTCTTTCTTTCATATAGTTAAACCTACTTTCAGAGCATCTGTAACAGGGAATCATGTCAACATACTAACTCTACGTCTTATTCAAAATGCCTAAAAAATTCCTGGAGATCACCAAAGCACTCTTTACTAATACTCGGAAATTAGACTTCTGGATTTAATTTTTACAATGGCTTGTATTTTATGCGAGCGTTATTAAGATGGGATTTCTGTTTTAATGTGGTTATGACAATAAAAAATAAATAACCTATTCAATGTAAAAATTATTTGGGTCAATAATGGAGATACCTATGTGACTGTTATTAGATCTTACTATTATCTATTTTGTGGTTAAGTGGAATTACGTGACATGCTCAGGACAAATTATTGATGGGGGTGCAAAATTGATGGTCTTTTGTACCCCTTCCCCACATGTTGTCCTGCGGTTGCTCTATTTTACTACCCATCCTAGGAATTACCTCGGTAAGTGATACTTTAATAATTGAGCAGGGCTGTTGGTAATATTAATTGGGTCTAAGCTATTACACAAAGAAAAACATTAAATAATACTATTATTATTGTTTTAGACATTGAAGTTGTTATTATAATTATCAGATTTATTTTAAATCCAAGAACAGTTTCATTTTCCATGAAAATATAAAAAAAATGTGTAGGTATGCTATTCAAGTATCAAAAATAAATAAATATTTTCTGGATATTATGATACAGAGACATCTAGTTTCGAGCTTAGCAACGAGGCTTGTGTTACGAATACTAGATGGTTGGTATACGACATATTATTATATACTTTTTTGAAAAATGATACCTTTTGATGTTTAAAGGTATCACGAAATTTACCAAAGCCTATGTTACAATTAGACTTCAAATCAGAATTGAAGGTCGACTTTATCATGGAGGTGACATTATGATTACAAGGAATAAATAAATTTGTTTAAATACTAAATAAACATAAGTACTTTTCTCGAAAATTATCTCGGTCCCGAAACTGCGATTAAAATAATATCACGGTTAAGTTTTGGAACTTTTATTGCACTTATACATTCAAAATAATACTAATAATATACCGCGATAAAATCCGTAAAAAGTAGCTTTATTTTAATGCTTTATTCTAATAATAAATCGCTTGTCAATATAATGCTCTTGATCTGTGGAAATATTATCGTGCCACACCGCTTTATTTTTGCTGTGCATCTGCCAACTCACTATATTTATTATAGAAATTAAGATGTCTAATATTGATACTGTCATTTAATCTTGCTAGGCAACTAATTAGAAAACATTTTATTATCTAGTCTAATAGTTTCTTTCATACGCGCATACCAATATCATGGACAAACGCGAATATAATAAAACTATTTTTTACAGATTTTATCATCATCATCATCACCCATTATAGTCCCAGTTTTCTGCTGGGCACGGGTCTCCTCACATTTTAGAGGCATTAAGCTATAGTCCACCACGCTAGCCTACCACGGGTTTGCAGAATTCACATGCCATCGAGAAAATCTCTCAAGCACACAGGTTTCCTCACGATGTTTTTCGTCTCCGATTGAGCATGGTCATAAATACGCACATATATTTCGAAAAGGCAGTGTTTTGAAAGGCCTTGGGTTTTGAACTCAAGAAGTTTAAAATCTCAGTTCTTGGTCACACCACAAAATCAGCTATCGTCAGCGCCTATATTCGTCCACTAGGACGTAGGCCTCCCCTAGTGAACGCCACAGAGCTAATATTATTTAGAACTAGCTGCCTCCCGCGACTTTGCCCGCATGGTATGTACCTAGATTAAAAGTAGCCTATGTGTTAATCCAGATAAAAAACTATATGTACCTACGCTAAATTTCATTCAAATCTGTTTAGCGGTTTTTGCGTGAAAGAGTAACAAACATCTATCCATACTTACAAACTTTCGTGTTTATAGTCTTAGTAGGATTGCATGCGCCATTTTTGTTTTGTATTTTGCATGAGACAAGAATAATAAATAACAATAATAAGTGGACAATAAAAAGACGATAAAATTACATACCCATAATAATTTATTTAATTTCCTACGACGAAGTAAGTGACTATTAAGTTTTTCCGACAAGCTATGAACACATACATTAACAACCCTACATGGGATACAGCGTAAACTATCGAAGAACTTAAGCACTTTTAAATGAATTCATAATTGGTTTACAGTAAACATAATAATTCAGAAAATAAGGGTAAATTGGTCTGAGCATAAAACTAAATTGTTTTGTAATTTTTTGATCGTAAAAACTACTTGCTTCAGACGTTCTGTTGACATTTGTTTGTGACGAATTGAGCTTTACACATAATTATATTTACTAGGAGACTCATCCATACTGTGCAAGAGAATATTGTGATTAAAAAGTTGAGATAAAAACTGTATTATCTCTCACGTGAGACCAAACTACTAGCTTGCTAAGTTTTAAAAATCAGTTAATTAGTTCAGAAGTTCACCGCGGACCAAAAACGAGACACGATTTTTATATATTATAAAGATTTATTAATATGAAGGCCTCATTCGAAAACGCTTGAAATTATATTTAAGATGCCTAACAAATCCTGAGAGTGGTCAATATTCCTTAATACCTATTCCGGGAGAGATTAGTTGACAACAGTCACAAATATTTTGGCGTGAACTGACTTAATCTGAGCAGAAGTGCCGAAATAAACACGAAGACATCAGATCTCTTTCATAGTTCAGACATCATTTTGGCAGCCTACAGAGTTAATTTTACGGTGAACTGAAAACGACCATCCAATCTGATTTGAAGTCTTGCTTAGGTTTGATTGCCAGTTTGGGTAGTGTTATGAGATATTTCATGTAATTCTCAATAGCAAACCTGAATTCAGAATTAAGATTTAAGTCCAGTAAACAACATTGACTGACAAAATAAATAAAAAAATAGTTTATTGCGGAAACTTGTACATCTTTTACAGTTAATCTTACATTAGGATCCCCTTTTGAGTAAAGAATATACCTGTGCTAAGAAAAATAATATGAATAAAAGTGACGAAGAGGAATAGTAATGAAAAATTAGGAAACGAGACTAATAAAGAGAAGATAAAAAATTGCAGAGTATAAAGAACAGTGGCAATTGCTACAAAGATAAGAACGAAGTTCCTTTATATGAAGAAGAATAACTTCAGCCCGTATTACATGGGACCTAAGTATTTTCATACAATATTATAGATATTTATGTTCATTTTAACCTTTGGCGTATAAAACAATTATATATCTATCAATCCAAAACGGACCGACAAACTAATGGTACGATGACGACAATAATGTGACAAAAAACGATATTTCCTAAGACACAGTGTATCTAAGAAATGGCTAGACAGCTGCTCATTCCGTCACAGATGCATTATATTTTTTATTTCCACGACCCGTAACGGTGTAATAATATCCGCATCTCTACCAACATGGATATCGACCATAAAAATTCTACAAAATCCTTCTTGGTCGCAGTTTTGCTGTGCATTTAGAGTTATGTGTAATTGTTGCAAAAACTATCAAACACTGCAAATGCTACGAGAAATTTCTATGCGCAAGAAATGTGTAATGTGAATTTATTAGTTAAAGTTGTGTAAGTTTGTAAACGTGAGTAACCGTAGTTGAGAAGTTATAGAGCTTGTCTCTTGAGCTCGGTGGTTGAGATACAATCTAGTCATAAGACTAGGATAATATAATATGAGAAAGACAAGTTTAGCGCCGAGAAAAAGTATGTATAGTAGGTTGGTCTAATCTTTATAAATAACAAAAACTGTATACAGTTTTTCCTTTATTGAGTGTAAAAGGTTTGAACTCGGGGCGCTTACCTGGTCTGAAACCACCGTACAGCGAGTGACAATGAATTTGAAAATTATTTCGTGAATTCAGAGCTGCACGTCCTGGATTCAACCTTATTATATCGATATCTGCTACATGACAGCTTGAGATGATTAAGCTGCTTTCCATACCACTATTTCTCAATTAAACTCATTAGTAGTTTTTTTTTATTGCTATAAGGGGGCAAACGAGCAGGCGGCTCACCTGATGTTAAGTGATTACCACCGCTCATGGACATTTGCAACACCTGAAGGCTTGCAAATGCGTTTCCAATCCCTGCAGAAACCGTTTTGGTTTCTTAAAATAGGGAATTTCTAAACTGACAGCAGATAGAATGCCCATGCTGTCAGAATAGTCACTCCCCAACTCCCCAACTCTGGTAACCTTAATCACTCGCAGAAACACAACTATAGTTGTTTCACTGCGGTCTTCTGTAAGGCGGAGGTACTTCCTCAGTCGGGCAGCTCAATTTGAGCGAGGAATCTCGCTATGCTCTACCTCCATGGATTAGTAATTGTAAGTGCGATTGCTCAGAAAAAGGTCTACAAAGTTTTCCATAAAATTCTCAGTAGCATCAAGTTTGGATTGGTGCTCAGTTGATCGTCGGCGATACACTCGCTTTGATGGGACCTAAAAATATACTGCGGAGGGTGTACATAAATACACCTCTGCTTAACCTATCGGGAATGACAGGCGTGATGGTATGTATGTATTCTTCAATTACTCCCTACAAAGTAAACCAAATATGTAACCAACATTAAATACATAGACACGACCTAACAGAAATTACAGTAAAATTCTTGACGTGGAAAAAATCGCATCCGATTTCTTTTCAATATGAATAGCCAACATTGGCAAGCCAATAACAGTAATACCTTAAACAGAATGTTATGTCCGTCTGTCTGTAATTCTGTACTGACATCGCTGACATGCCTGACGAATGTCGCAAATGCAGACGGTTTTGTACCTAGTATGTTAGCTTATTATATCTTGAGTTTAGTCTGTTGTGAGGAGAGAGAGATTAAGATTGGAAAGGGAGAGTTTGGCAAAAGTTGGTACCTACTGTACATTAATAGTTTTGGTATGTTTTAGGTCTGTTGCTGAGCAGTGAATCAAATCAAATCAAATCATTTATTTCAATTAGACCAACAGGTGCTTTTGAATTGTCATATTTAATTGAATTTAGTTGCACGGTTACAAAAGGTACGTCTTATGGAGAAGAACCGGCAAGAAACTACATAGATACTCTTTTTAAATTAAATACAAAATTGTTGGTTTTGTTTTACAGAGATTTATGTATGTAATGTGATATCAATATGAGACTGGTGCAGTTTGATGTGTGACTTGTGGGAAACCCCCTTAGTCTCCCTAGGGATGTGCCTTTTAGGTGTGGCACAGGGGGTTTCGGAGCTGGTCTCTTAAGAGGACCGGGGACCTCAATTCTTGTGCAGATGGTGACCACCGGGGTGGTTTTAGTGACGTAAACAAACTACCCGAATAAAAAGGGTCTCATGCATTTGGAAGGGAACCTATGACCAATAACCAGACACAAATGAAATCTTGAGCTGCTACTAGAAATACGTATAATCCTAATAACACTTTGCTCGAACCGGGAATTGAATCGACTATTTCGCGTGCAATTTGTTAAATTGTAATTGACTTTTATACCTACTACTTAATATTAAAAAAACTACAGATTTCTTATAATTACGCTTTTAAGACATTGAATACGTGTTACTTTTTAACCGACTTTAAAAAGAAGGAGGTTCTTACAGATTTTGTTACGGCATAATTTTCGATAATTGATGGATTACCCATCCATCTCGTAAATGATAAAAAAATTGTGTTTTTCTTTTAACTACTCACATGTTATTTTTAAATTACCTATGTAAATAACTACCAACATGTTGTACATAGGCATATGCACATGCATTACCAGGTATGCATTTCTGTTAACACACAAATATTTGACTCTACCAGGATTCGATCCCTTACCATTGAACTCAGTCTGAATCTCTCGATACGATAGAGATTTTGTGAAGATTTGTGAGAATTGAGTGATGATCGATTTACGAAAAAGATATAAGTACCTATAACAGAACTACGATCCTTACTCGACGAAGAATTCGAAAAATATGGGAAATATAATATACTATATTAAATAACTTTTGTACAATCGAATTAAGTACCTATATATTTTTTCTCACGGCATCAACACACACTTAAGTCGAACGCGACTCATTTTAAAACGGACATGTTCCAATTTATTTCTTTATATTGAAACATTTTTGCCTCAATTTTTTCGCATTCGCGGATATATTGCCACCTGCTTCTTATGATATCCTGGTAACAATTTATCAGATTACTGGTTTATGTGGGCAGGTAAGTAATATTGGCAATTTCTTTACCTTGTTTAGAAGTTGCATGGGAAATAAGGTTTTATTATAGTAATTTTAGTGTTGTTTTTACTACTAAATTGTTTTGTTTTTTTTTTTAAAACGTTGCCCCACACTAGGATTTTCTCCTGTGTCGTAGGTGCGTTTACAAACACATATTTTCACATACACAAACGCCCAGACCCGGAACAACTACCTGTAGAACGTACAAATATTTGCTCCGTGCGGAGATCGAACCCGCAACCCGCGACGCACATACCAATCGCTCAGCCACTGCGCCACCGAGTCGTCAATTGGTCTTTAATGTTCGGATAGTATCAATATGCTGCGATAAAACCCGTAAAAAGTAGCTTTATTCAGTATTTAGTAGGTATCTCTAGTATGTTAAAAATCAATATTCTGTGAGGTATATTTAGATTATACTTAATAAATTATGATTTTATTAATATCTTTGTTGGTTTAAGAAAATGCAGGTTAAAAATTTAAAATCCCTAATTTAATTTGCATAAAAATCTTTGCGATTCGAGGTCCGGTACAGACGGCTTCCAAGTTACACTGCTGATGCACTTAAGCTACATTTAAAAGAACCCATACCGCCACCGACATTTTCTTATCTATCCGAGATATCGTAAAAACTCGATTTAATCGATACCAAATCGGAATTATCGATTTTATATCGAAAAACGTATGCGTTGCTGGTGTTAAAAACATGTTATGCGAATTTTACACTTATTGCATCGTCGTAAAATTTTAAATACCACCGTTAAATATGTTACTTGTATTTTTGTGTTAATTAAGGTTGTTTTTCCATACACCGACAATTTAATTCTGCTATATCAAGGTTTCATAAATTATTATTATATGAAGATAAAATCAGATTTGCTGCTATTTAAAATGTAGGTCTCATTGACATTATTTTAATATGTGATTTAAGTTTCCAAATATAAAAACGTATCGTTATTTAATAGCGTTTTTATACAAGTTTTTTTATGATAATTTTGACGTTATATTATTAAGTATACTTTATGGGCCAAAAACTTTTAAAGGAGTGCCTACAGTTTTGTTTCCTCATCAGAAAATTATTTCATACAATACCATTTTTTTATCTCATGACATTGTGCCCTGGATGCGTTTACAAACAAAAACATTAAAGAACTATAACAACTACTTGTATGCAATATAATTATATTTAATCCGCATGGTTATCAAACCTGGCGCTCCCGACATGATCGCTTCGGCCTCCGACGCGATAGGTGCTATCGACTCTCTCACCAGTCACGTACAGTCCGTAGTGAACGATTGTTCACGGCGGGTTCCTGCGGAGGACGACCTCCGTTGGAAACTTCCGGACGACGTGCGTGAATTGATGACAGAGAAGAACGCGGCAATCAGAGCGTACGACAACTTTCCTTGTGAGGCGAACCGTGCTCACATGCGCAATTTACAGCGTGCTGTAAAGAAACGCATTTGTGAAGTACGCGAATCTCGCTGGGACAGCATGTTGAGCGACCTGGAGCCGACTCACCTGGCCTTCTGGCAACTCGCTCGGAAGCTGAAGACCGACTACGTGTCCGCTATGCCCCCTCTAAATCGTCCGAATCAAAGCCCCGCCTTTGAGGATGATGAAAAGACCGAATGCCTAGCTGACAGTCTAGAGGCCCAATGCTCCCCCAGCACTCAACCGGTCGACCAGGCTCACCTCAACAAGGTGAACGCCGAGGTCGAACGAAGAGTCGCTCTCCCGCCCCCTCCTCCACTAACCCCAGTAGGCACCCAAACTCAAGTCGACGACCATGTGCCCCCCACCACCCCCGAGGAAGTCCAGTCAATCGTCAAAAAATTACGCCCCAGGAAAGCCCCCGGATCAGATGGAATCACCAATAAGGTGGTCAAACTATTCCCCGCTCAGCTCATCATGCTAATGACCAGCATCTTCAATGCGGCATTAAGCCACAACATCTTCCCGCAAACCTGGAAATGCGCTACCGTCATCGTTATCCACAAACCGGGCAAACCCCGCTCCGAGCCTACCAGCTATCGCCCTATTAGTCTTCTCAACGTACTTGGGAAGATATACGAAAGGCTTATCTACTCCCGACTTAAGGATTTTGCCGAATCTAATCATCTTCTCCCAGACGAGCAGTTTGGTTTCCGCACCAAACATTCTTGCCCACAACAAGTGCATCGCATCGTCGAACACATCAGTGCTGGATTCCAGCGCGGTTGTATGACGGGCATGCTATTCTTCGACGTAGCGAAAGCTTTCGATAAAGTCTGGCACAACGGCTTAATATACAAGCTGTACTCCCTCAACGTGCCAGACCGTCTCGTGCTTATCATCCGGGACTTTTTATCGAACTGTAGCTTTCGCTATCGTATTGAAGGCGGCGCCATGTCGTCTCCTCACCCGATAAGCGCCGGAGTCCCTCAAGGCTCAGTGTTATCACCCCTCCTCTTCACGCTATACACTAGCGATATCCCTAAAAAAGGCAAAACACGATTAGCTCTTTTCGCCGACGACACGGCTATATATTATACCGGCACTAGTCCGGTTCACATCGCCAAAATCCTCCAATCCTCAGTCACCGCCCTCGGCGAGTGGTTTAGGAAATGGAGGATTGAGGTGAATCCCACCAAGAGCGCAGCTGTCCTCTTTCATCGCAAGAAAGAGAATCATTTTTCCACCCCAGTTCCTCCGATTTCCCTATTCGGCAAGCAAATCCCATGGGAAAAGCAAGCCAAATACCTGGGCGTAATACTAGACAGGAAGCTTACGTTCCGTGAGCACATAAGGTCGGTGCGCGGACGCGCCACCTTCGCTCTCGGTCGTCTGCACTCTATCCTCAATGCACGGAGTAAATTGTCCCTTAGGTGTAAGGTGAGAATCTACTCGATGTGCATCCGCCCCATCATGACCTACTCGAGTATCGTATTCGCACACGTCGACGGTCCCAGCATAAATCGTATGCAAGTCATACAGAACCGCTTCATGCGTAAGGCCACGGATGCCCCGTGGTTCGTGCGCAATAAGCAGCTTCATGTAGACTTAAAACTGCCCACCACCAAGCAGTACCTAAAACGTGCTTCGAAACGATACTTCGATCGCGTCCCCCATCACCCGAATCCCTTGTTAGTCCAGTGCACCGACTATAGGCCCTCCGCGATCAGTTCGGTACGCCGCCCCAGACACGTCCTCTCTTATCCAGACGACGAAACCACTCTTCTCCAAGAGTCAAATCCCGAGACCAGCACTCTCACACTCCACACACGTCTACCTAAATATCGTCCTCGCCGGCGAGGCCCGTCGCGACGTCCAGTAAACGTTCCCTCCCGTCACTTGCTCGAGCCGGCCCGCGCCGAGCCTGTAGCTTTAAATTCGCCCCTAAATAATCAAATCCATGATCCAGCCGTCCCTAGCTGTCCTCTAGCAACGCCCTAAGCCGAGGTCCGAGCCCCATTCGGGGGCGCCCTTAGCTGCTGTTGCTTAAATTCTAAGTTAAGCCTTGGCTGGAGGCACTGTCTGGTGCTTCGCCAAAAAAGTCCGGTTACATTGTAAAAGCTCCCTCGAGCTAACAATGAATGCCATTCAAAAAAAAAAAAAACAAACCCGGCGCAGAAGCCGATCGCTCAAACACTGCACATGATATCATCGTTGAGAGAATTCCGAAATTTATTATATAGGTACTGACATAACAAATGTTTAATCACAACAGGGTCATCCCCTATTACATGGGACGTTATAATTAACGGTAAAATGTAGGTGTACATTAGTACACCACTGCCTAACCCTTCGGGAACGACAGGCGTGATGATGGCATGATTTCACCAAATATACAGTCTACAATAGTCCCAAGAACATCATCAACCCATTAACGTCCCACTGCTGGGCACGGGTCATCTCTCATTTGAGAAAGATTAGGCTATAGTCCACCACGCTAGCCTACTGCGGGTTGGCAGACTTCACATGCCATCGAGACAAATCTCTCAAGCATGCAGGTTTCCTCATCATGTTTTCCTTCACCGTTTGAGCTTGTGATAAATATTGTCCCGAGAATGTTTATAGAATTTATGTACACCATAGTCGGTACCAGTAGAGTACTCATATTATTTAAATAAAGCCATTAAATTACATATAACCATAAATAATGGGATTCTTAATGGGGCCACTGTTACACTGTGTTCCTACATTCCTAACTTATCGTATTCATGTAAACGCAACAAACAATAATTAAATTTTTAAAACATTAATTTAATTTAAATATTTTCGTCATGTTATTTAAAGTAATATGATTATGTAAATTTTTATGATGTCCTACAAAATCTTAATTGCATATTATTTTTAATTTAATTTTATCAAATGGATATCTTTATTGCAATCTAGTGGCCATTATAAAATGTAGGTAAATTAAATAAGTTTTTTTTTTTGACATATAATATTATTAATAGAAGGAGCCGTGGTAGCCTAGTGGTGTGACCAGTGGACTGAGATGTCAAAGGACTCGAATTCGAACCCAAGGCACGGACCACTGACTTTTCGGAAGTTATGTGCGTATTTATCACAAGCTCAAACGGTGAAGGAAAACATCGTGAGGAAACCTGCAAGCTTGAGAGATTTGTCTCGATGGCATGTGAAGTCTGCCAACCCACAGTAGGCTAGCGTGGTGGACTATAGCCTTATCCCTCTCAAATAAGAGGAGACCCATGCCCAGCAGTGGTACGTTAATGGGTTGATGATGATGAATAGAATTAATAATTTAAGTCATGAAATAACACTGACACTGGTCTAATTTAACAATATGACTCAAACTAGAATCATATTTTGCATTTATCTTTTAAAGGCGCCCTAGAAGGACCTACACCGACCTAATTGGTGAAGTCAGGTACGCAGTACTCATAACCGGCGCGCGTGCATGACGAGATGTATGAATGTGGACGAGGCAAAAGTGGTATGCAGGGACTGTAGCGCGTGGCATTCTGTAGTTTCTGCCTACCCCCATGGGAAAAGGGCGTGAGTGTATGTATGTATTAAAAACATATATACTAATAAATCTATAAGATTATATAATATAAATCTTAAAGACTCTTAGTGTAATAAAATAACATAAAAAATACCATCACTCGGTTCAAAATGGACGTAAACAAAATAATTGATTTCCATTTCTAAGATTACTTATCACTAGCATTTTATTAGCCAGTTAGATCGTAAATTAGCCGTTTATCGCTTTATTCGCCACTCATTAAGGTTTATATTAGAATTATGCGTTATTAATTTAAGAAAACGGCAGTTAAATTTATGATCCGCCTCGGGAGTTTCTGTTTTATGTTTCTTATTTTACACAAAGAGTATAATTATTTATTTTTTTGTTGCAGACTGTACAAAAAAATTATTATAATGATATGATATAAAATATCATCATATATGTACCTATCCGTCAAGGATTAGGTAGGGATGTGACTGATGACTTATGTTTATATACAACTAGCTGATGCTCGCAGCTTCGCCCGTGCAATTTAATACTAATTTCTCCTCCCCATTTCACCCCCGTTTCCATAGAATAAATAAATAAATATATATAGATGATCCACTATGTCGCTACATAGCAACAACGTACATAGCAACGGAGAAGCTATCAAAACTGACATAACACATCGAACGCGATAAAGAGCTGTGGTAGCCTAGTGTGATGATTTTTTTACAATTACTCCTAAGATATTCGTTTATATTGTATAAAATGTAGCCTGTGTTAATCCAGGTAATAAACTATTTGTATGCTAAATGTCATTCAAATCTGTTAAGCGGTTTTTGTGTGAAAGAGTAACAAACATCCATATATACATCCATACTTACAAACTTTCACGTTTATAATATTAGTAGGATAGTAGGATTTGTCAAAGTGTTACTGAAAATGTAATAACTAATCTAATAAAAGAGTGGTGACCGCATTTGGACAAACGTATGGTGGGACTCCCTACGACACGTTGGACCGACGATTTGAAGAAAGTGGCTGGCAGCGGATGGATGCAGGCTGCCCAAGACCAAGTCTAGGCGTTCTTTTGAACAATTAATACCAATACAAATGGAAATCAAAGCCAATGATCAGTCCATTAGCAGCTAGGCTTGATACTACGCAATTAAAATAGAAAAACTCTGGTAGCCTAGTGGTGTGACCAGTGGACTGAGATATCAATGATCTCGAGTTCAAACCCAAGGCACGTACCACTGACTTTTCGGAAGTCATGTGCGTATTCAACTCGCGCTCGAACCGTGAAGGAGAACATCGTGAGGAGACCTGCATGCTTGAGAGATTTTCTCGATAGCATGTGAAGTCTGCCAACCCGCAGTAGGCTAACGTGGTGGATTACGGCATAATCCCTCTCAAATGAGAGCAGACTCGTGCCCAGCAGTGGGACAATAATGGGTTGATGATGATGAATTAGGTAGTTAGACACCAACCAAATGCGTGTAGGCAAAAATCTTTATAAAAATATCATTTCTATACTTCGTAATCTTTGCCAACAGAAACAGGTATGTTATAACATGTGATTTAAGGCGGGTGTCAATTGCCAATGTATTAATACATACGATTTGTATGTAAATGTTCGTACTTAGCTCTCTGACACGAATACAGTAGTATATATGTATGTATATGGCCTGATGATTGCATCATGAACATTTTGTTGTTTATATTAACGTCGCTTTTTTATAAATAGAGAATCTTAGGAAATAAGACATCTATTGACTAGAAAGTGGCTTAATTTTTCTTGGTTTATAATATTACATTCTATCACGCTTTTACCGCCGGATAGGTAGGCAGAGATGTACGAATACAAACATACCTACAGTTTACTAATAAGGTGCGCGCCTTTTGCCATTAACCGGCCACAAATACACCCTAAGTTGCTACTAAAGTGTAATAAAATGACCCATTAAGACTTTAACCGATCTGGAAATCAACAGCCATGCTATTGCTCATTATACTAGTAAGGTAGTTAAATCAATTAAAAAGATTAAATAAATCTAGTTATCTCAAACGTGAATGGAAGATTAATTGTTCCATTGCTGGGCATGGGTCCGTTGTCCATTGAGAGAGATTAGGCTATAGTCCACTAGGCTAGCCTACTGTGGGTTGGCAGACATCACACGCCATTAAGAAAATCTCCCAGAATTGCAGGTTTGCTTACGATGTTATGTTATTCTTTACCGTTTGAGCACATGACTTTTGAAAACTCAGTGGTGCCTTGGGTTTGAATTTGAAACTTTTGACATCTCAATCTACTTGTCACACCACAAGGCTATCACAGCTCTTCTTGTAGCTCCAGCAGAATACTAAATACGGAGTATGGTGAGGTATTTAAATCTGGGGACGGCTTAAAAGTTGGTAGAACCTAAATCTAGTCAAAAATTTTACAGTTAAAGGTAAAATTACGGAACCGCTCACCACACCTCGTACATAAAAATAACTCAAGTTTCAAAAAACTATAAACAACATTATTAACAAATTCTTCTAAGTCGATATAAAACAAGATGTAGCAATTTTCGTTAAGATTTTGTATTCGAAACAGTCGCCGGCGCACAATAAAATGTTCTATCTTGCCACCTGTCATCACAAATATTCAGAACAAACAAACAAAACAGTAGAAGTCACAATATACAGGGGGGAATACATTAATTTCCACAAAATAGTCGTAAAAATTCGACTGAGTTTAATGCTTGCTCCACTCCTGTATAATGAGTTCCGTATAGCTTGGTTCTTTTTATTTCTTGGTGTGTTAATTGCTTGCCATTATAATTTTATAGCGATTATTGTGATTGCATATCTTATATTTTGAAATTAAAATGGACTATTTAGACTTTTGTAGCTGTTCATAATTGACTTAGATGTTTTTGTTACATGGTTTAAACAACTTTGAACTATATTTTTTGTGAAAGAAACTTGCTGATAGACGCTTCACCTAATTTTCTTTTGCAATGTCAATTTAAAAAACTTTAGGTAATTTGCTAAAATTTATAACAAATTCAAAATGTTTCAAACATGAAAACGATACAAATTTATACATACCTAATTATAAATTAATAATTCAGATACATATATTTTTGATATATTATATTTAAAATCTTAGTACCTAGTATTTTTTTACCCAACCCTAAAAATGAAGCCATAAAATAGATGCGTGGGCGCAGCAGTGTGCTCGATCATTATTTATGAAGACATTTAATAGTAAATTTATGAAATATGTTTATTGTATGTTTTCTATGAGTATCACTAATGGTTATAGTCACGATGTTTTGACACCTACTTACGATAATTTAAAAGAAAATATTATTATGGCTCTTGGAATAGAAAGTTTGGCAAGCCGATCTGATAACTCAAGGAACACCAAATAGTTTTGAGAACAATTATTTTGACATTAATGTCACAATGAAAATAATGCTCAATAATATAATTTTGTTTATATTCAACTGAATAATCAGTTTGATTATACATGCTTTTTTACAAATCGCTCTTATTTTATTGAATATCTTTTATTTTTTGTTTTTTAAAAAGTATTTTTAGTTTATAAAAAAAGTACTTTAAAATGACGAGATGTGTGAATGTGGACGAGGCAAAAGTGGTATGCAGGGACTGTAGTGCGTGGCATTCTGTAGTTTCTGCCTACCCCCATGGCAAAAAGGCGTGAGTGTATGTAATATAGATAGATAGATAGATAGAATATCCTTTATTGTACACCAAAAGTAATATGTACTTTAAAATTTAATAGAATTCATTCTATTAAGTTTTAAAGCATTTTAACCTTAATAATATTTTCTTTTCAATTATGATATTAATCCGGTTGTGAGATTTGTGGTTAATGGCAATCCATTTACCGGGCGCAGATCCAAACTCCGAGCTGCTACTGAGAATTTCATAGATAAACCCAATAACACTTTGCTCTACCTGGGAATCGAACCCAAGACCTCTTGTTCGGCAGTCGCACTGTACGACCACTAGACTAACGAAGCAGTTCTGTATAATCAAATTCTATATAATATATGTATCTATAATATGTATCAGGTATCTGTATATCTTACTTTATTTTTAATGCAGAAATATGCATATCGCAAGTCATAAAATATGTATACTTAATGTTACAATGTAAATAAGAAACCTACTGATGTATGGTAAAATCATAAATATATAACAGATTCTGCAGTACAAAAAAACAGACAAATAAATTAAAATATCGTTAATAGCAAATTAATACATCTGTACGCAATACACATCCGCGTTTTATGCAACTGAATTGATATCGTAATTCAATCGACGCGTTCGTCTCGATACAAACAATCGATTTATTCATGAATCGATGTAATTAATTATTTTTTTGATATATCGATATTGTTTGTTTATACGATATGGTTTGTTTGTTTGTGTCTGTATGTAAACAGTTTATGGACAGAAGAAAAAGTGATGGATTTTTGAGTAGCTTCATTTCTTAGCTTTTTGTGGATCATTCTTATATTTGTTATGCGATGGGAAGTTTTATCAGTGAATTGACAGAAGAATGTTAATAATTTAAAAATATATTTTATTACATGGGAATTAACGCGATTTTACCTTTAAAATGCTTGACGTTTCGACCAGGTTGCACTGATCGTGGTCACAAGCAGACTGTCGAATCAGCGAGGTAAAAGTTGTTAATTTAAAAATAGTTTTTTACCCGTAGAATTACATTCTTGTTGGCATAATCAGCACTGTACTGATTTTTTATGATATTATTCAGTCCTGTAAATACGAGAAGATCTTTAAAAATGAAGCATGAAAACGTACATTTACAGTAGTAGCAAAGTTCATCACACCTATTATTAGTTGCTTAGAGTTTTTTGAGGATGTCAATTCTCTCATTCATCTCAACATAAGATAAAAGAAAAAAAAAAGAAAAGAAAAACTTCAAGTGAAAGGCAAACCTATTTAAATGTACATATTTTTTTATGCTGTGCATATGAATATGACTGACTATTCCAATACTACTTTATTTGGCAAAAGAACTACATGTGTAATGCACCTCATTATTAATGCAAAAAAAAAAAAACACGCTACAACGTCATCGAAAAACGCAACAACGTTGACAAACTAGATGTAAATTTAAAAACAGAAAACAATCGTGTTCTATATTTTTTGTCCCACTTTTTATTATATTGCACTGTTAGCTAAGCAAAGCCAGGTGGAAAGCCTAGTAATTAAACATGCTTGTTGTGCATGCAACCATCAATTAAAAGGCTGTTTTTTTGCCATCCGATTTGTTTTCCGTTCGATAATGTCCGAGTGTATTACACTTGTGCATGCTGAGGTAATTAGTGACGGTATCATGCACAAACATACATACACACACGATTTACATTAAGACTTTTACTAAACTAGAAGCCAGGAAAGCAATTAAGAGTCATATAACAGGCATTTTTTAAATTAAATGCAGGATTGAAATATTAAAAACACTTTTAATGGTTTTGAAAAATGTGTTTATATTTTTAATGAATACATCACACGTAAATTACCGTAACGTATTCAATGTGTATAATAATACTATTAAACTAAAACTACACAAATGAGTTAAATGCAAGCATATCGTTAAAAGCCGGAAACAGAATAGTTATAGAACTACTTATTACGTACTGTATATGATTAAATGATTGAATGATTGTTTATTTCTGTAAATAGATCTTTTTAAAGACACTTACAAGTCATGTAATATTTTTTTAGTATCTAGTTGACATCGGTATTTCCTGACTGACCTCTAAGAAGAAATGCCGAAACAAACTCTTAAAACAAACTCTCTATAGCAATATATTGCTGTACCTAATACTGACATGTTGGATCCTATACAGCATCCATGGTCACAGACAGATTGAACTATTGTTATGATTCTGGAATAACTAACAGTTACCTTTCATCCTGCAATAGACAGCCTGACCTGTTTGAGAGAAATAAGAGACGACCGGCCCGATGACGTCACTATGTTTTTATTTTATTTCATTTATTCGGAAAAACAAACAATTACACATTCAGAATTACAAAAAGAAATCACACAGAAATTTTACAAATGTGCAACCAACAACGTTCTCCACAGATACACAATGAGACAGTTTGGTAAAAGAATTAGTCACATTCGTCTTTTAGTGTGTTAAGTAACATGAGTTTGAATGTTCTATTTGGTAAAGCAAATAAATCTAAATTACTGAAATTCTTATTAACATTGCTTGTGAGGCGACGAAGAGGTGCGTGCAAGTTTGTTTTTGTTATCTGCCATTTCTTTTTTATAAAAAGTCTCTAACCAAGAAGTTTTGTATCTATTTTATTTTAATACCAGTAGGGTGGCAAAGAAGCTTACGTCTTGCCTTTTCGTAGGCGGTTACCGAAGCCTATGGACGTTTGCAATGCCAGAGGTGTCGCTCATGCGTTGCCAACCCTATAAAAACCGTTAATGTTTCATGAAATAGGGACAATAATTATTAGGTACACTGACAGCAAACGGAATTCTAATGCTGGCAGAATAATCAGTCCCCTAACGAGTTCTGGCAATTTTACTCACTTGCAGAAACACAACTATTATTGTTTCATTGCAGTCCTCTGTAAAACGGAGTCACTTCCTTGAGCAGCTCAATTTCAACGGGAAATCTCGCTATGCCCTACCTCTTTAACCTAACCTAACATGTCATTACAGGCACTAGCAAAATCCAAACCAATTACATCTAATTGTAACCCAACGTCCATCAAGTTAAACTGATTAAGGTTATAACTATAACATTTACATCCTTACTAACTAGACCAGTGGTTCTAAACCTTTATTACACAATAAAGTCAAAAAATGTAAAATGGCCGTTAATTGCTGTAATATAACCTTGTTATCGAACGAGGCTTTGAATTAGTCAGACTGGTACGCTCCACTTTGCACCTGCCATTAATGAATTATTTTATGATACTGTGTGTGGGTTTCAACAGTTTTTTTTTATTTTTAACGCGATTTGGTACTTTTGAGTGGGATTAGAAATTTGGGTAGCTTACTTTTTATTCAGTCTGCTTTTTTATCAATCTGTATATTTTCTTCTTACGAAACGTTAATTTATGAAAGTGTTCTTTTTTTGAACGTATGAAATTTCTTAAAAGTCTTCGTTTAAGAAATTATTCACCCCCAAACAAACTTTTACCCCACTGTTTGACCCTTAATATCATCCATTAAAGGGTCAAAAAGTTTCCAGAATAAAAACTAGCAAGGCAGTTATTTGGTGAATGACATATTTAACCGTAACTAATATACTCTTCTATATATCTTAAAATCGTTTGTCCATAATGATTAATCTATCAAAACACAGGAAAAACTACTAAATCTAGAAAGCTGTACAGAAATATTTTAATAAAATTGAAGGGGAGCTTTTGGGAAGAGGCGTGCAAACTTACCAGAAACAACTAATAATTTATATATTAAAGTTTTCCTTACACAAATAGACTTCATGTGACATAAAATAAATCGTATGCCTTGAGGAACAAACACAAGTTACCAAAGTAGAATAAAACACCCAAATCTGTTATTTATGTTCAGTTGTTATAGGAATGATGAATAGCCATCATAGACCTCTTTTTTGAAACACCACATTATCCACTCACTTAAACCAAATAAAAATGAGCTCTATGTTTTAAACAGTACAGTTTACGCTGACTGTTTGACATAACTTGGTAGGTTTGAAGCTATTGTGAATGTTTTTATGAGTACGAAGGCGTGTAATAGTAATTAATTAAGTATGAAGAAATATCAGAGTGTTGTTAATTAAATCTTGGTGAGTTGCTGTCAGAATATAACTTTAACATCGGTGCTGATTATCTTCTTTAAACAGTAGTACAATAAGGCTATTATTATTTAAAAATATTCATCATTTCGTAACGGTTCTTTTATAGTGTTGCTTTTATAGATACTGTTAATGTATTTTACGTAGAGACAGACGATGTGGAACATCATCAAATAATTGTTTGCTTTTTTATGGTGATAAGGGGCAAACGAGCAGGCGGCTCACCTGGTGGTAAGTGATGACCGCCGCCCATAGACACTCGCAACACCAGAAGCTTGCAAATGCGTTGACAAACCCCTAAAAACCGTTCAGGTGTCTTAAAATAGGGAGTTACTGAACTGACAACAAACGGAATTCCCATGCTGTCAGAATAGTCACTCCCCCAATGAGCTCTGGTAACCTTACTCACTCGGAAAGACAATTATTGTTGATTCACTGCGGTCTTCTGTAAGGCGGAGGTTGTACTTCCACAGTCGGGCAGCTCAATTTGAGCGAGAAATCTCGCTATGCCCTACCTCTTACAAAAATGTCCCACTGTTGGCTGTTTTCTACCACGCTAGCCTATTGCGAGTTGGCAGACTTTACATGTCATCAAGAAAATCTCCAGGGAATGCGTGTTTTGTCACGATAGTTTTCCTTCACCATTTGAGCATGTGATAAATACGCATGTAACTTCGAGCAGACAGTGGTGCGTGGCTTGGGATAGAATCTCAAGATCCTAGTCTTCACTATCCACTGGTTTGGCTATCAAAGCTTTTTTTTCGGACTTGAAGTTAGTCGAGTTGGTTGACTGATATGAAGCGCTGAATTATCTCTCTCCTATATAACTTCATGATTAAATTCGCTGCGGGTTCCAAGACGGTTAAAATCATACGGACACGTCGGACTTAATTGTCTCGACGATTTTCTGGATAGTTACTATTGTTGATCCTGGTTTACAGGAGTTGCAGTAGTAGGGATTTGGGTAGTGGGCTAGTCCCAATAAAAAAATAAAAAAAGCGCTGAATTAACGCAATAATATCGGTAAAAAGTAGTTTTAATTTTAAATTCAGTACACTTAAAATCTTTCTTTTAAAATCTGGTCGTTAATTTTTATTATGTTTGTGTTGAAAGCTGTATTCAAAACTAAATATTATACATGAAATGATGTCCCCAGTATTAATTTAAGCAACTAGTAAACGGTAGCATATCTAATTCTAGAAAACCATTTCAAATGAAATTTATTGCCGTTTTTGGTGCTAATAGAAATATATTTTATGTATTTAATTAAGATTTGGATGCATTTACTGTTAATACTTAGTACTAAATGCGGAACTGTCCCGACTAGTGTTAGATGTTTAATTCTGACATGGTCCCGTACAGAAATTGAAATTAAAATTTGGGTGCGACATCCCCGACGAGGTAATAAAATTATTGTAGACTTCAGTAATATACGCACTTTAATATGATTTCAACTAGATACTAAAAAAAATCTTACATGACTTGTAAAAATGTCTTTAAAAAGATCTATTGACAGAAATAAACAATCATTTCAATCATTTCATTTCAATACTAGAAGTAACATATTTACTAAAAAAAAATATTATTTAAATTCCTATATCTTACATAATAAAATTATGTTCGAAGACCCGTTTAGCTCAGCGGTAGTTAACGTTGCCTGCTGTGATATTGGTCCCGGGTTCGAGTTCCGATAGGAACAAATGTTTTTGCGATGAGCATCAACATTTGTATCCGAGTTATTGATATATCTATGTATAATATGTATGTATTAACAAAAAAAAGTATATATGTAGTATATCAACCAACTAGTATCCGTAACACAAGCCTCGTTGCTTACCACGTAACTAGATGGCGTTGTGTAATAATGTCCGGAAATATTTATTTATCATTTTATTTATTATGTAGAACAAAATAATAGATAATGACTATGTAAAGTTATTGATATTAATTGTTAAAGAATAGTTATTAAAGCGTATTTTATTTTTGCTGTGCCTTAAAAGTACTAAGTCATGTTCTAACGGAATTATGTAACAACTTTTTGTACACTTAGTCTGCAAATAAAAATATGTTTTGATTATATTTGGGAGTTGCAACGATAAATCTGTGTAAACATTATACATATATACTATATGTTGTAGGCATATTATATAAAAAGATGTTTATGTATTATGAAAAAAAATGAAACACCAATCAATCCTCTTAATTTGTTGAGAATCACACAGTTAAATTGACGATCAAACTTTTTTTTTATTTATCACTTAGTAAATATCCTCTGCTTTGAATAATGTTAATTAATAATATTGACTTTTATAGCTACACATTAGAACACGAAATAAATTTTAACGATTCTCTAAAAATCGAATAGTCTCTATATCGGTTTTATAACCGAATTAACCAATCGTATAATTTAGTATCGAAACTCAATATGTATCGATGTCGAATATATTATTATAGAATATAATAAAATATAAATTATATTGGTCGTAATTTTTTATGACTTTAACATTGCCAATAATTATGGGTTATTTTATGTATATTTTTTTGTATATAATTAGTGAAATGTTTCTTAGGAATGATGGGGCGATTAGCCTAATGTTTTTGCTAATGCTCTTGATGGAGTTTTGATCTGTGATTCTAGTGAACGGAGATACTAAAATGATTTATTGGATTTATTTAATTTTATAACAGTTCATATGGTTGAAAAATAGAAATAATATACATATATTATAGTCTTAGATCCCTTTAAATCTCTTAATGGTTAATGGACAAAAGTATTTTATATCAAATTAAATATAGTATAAGAGGGTTGTCAAAAAAAAATCTATCTAGAGTATGATAAATTAACAATTTAAAAAATCATTTACTTGAATTCTTTTTTTCTGTTAGACAGGAATATGTGTACGTTTATTATCTTTTTCCCTCTACTATCTTATAAGAAGCCCCCGATCTTCTACATAATTATGTATCACATTTAATTGTCATTGCAACTGTCAAATTGTTCTTACGCAAGCTGGACTGTATCTCAAAAAAAATTACATTGATCAAACTTTTCTGTTCTCAACAAAATTACACATTATTATCAAAATAACATTAAAAAAATCAGTTGTACATAAATAAAACTAACGGCAGGAAGCTATCAACGCTTCCTTCCTTCTTTTGAACAAATTTATAACGTGTTTTGTCAAAACATAATGGCACATCACGAATTTGGCAGCGTGACAACCCTGAATTATGATTTTTATAGCTCCGCCTGAGTCACGGACTCGTAGTAGGCCGAATAAAAATAAAGCCCGGCTTTCGTCCCATAAAATAAATTAACACCCTAAATTTGTTCAAATTTATAGCGAAGCGAACGTTTGAATGTGATCGCTAAATTATTAGAGAAAAAAAATATACATGTATTATGTATAACTAAATATATAAGCTTTTGCCCGTGACTCTGTCTGCGTAGAATTATTAATTTTATCCTATCTGTTTTTTCATCAATCTGTCTATTTATTTTTTAAATTATCGATTCCGCATACAAACAATAAAAAAGGAGGCTGGAATGCTCTTTTTCGCCCTTTTAGGGGATAATTTCCGGGACAGAAATATCCTCTCCTTCTCCGGGACTCGAACTATCTCCAAAACTCATATAAATTTCATTTATATCGGTGGAGCAGTTAAATCGTAAAGAGGCAACAGACGGACAGACATACTGTCGCATTTATTATATTATATGTTAAAGAAAAAAGCTGTGATGCCAATAAAACTGTCGGTGCGAGGAAATGTTTACTTTTAAATATATTATTTATGTGTTTGTTAATCTTTCGCGATGTGATGAAATGAACTTTTAAATATTAAAAAGCTGAATGATGAAATTGCCACGATCTTCTGCCAATGTGTTGGCATTACACATTATTGAATGCCACTATTAGGTGAGTGGCTGGGAGATCGGTTTTGGTGCTGCAGGTCGCGAGTTTAATTCTCGTATGAAATAAATATTATGAATACATATTATATTTTGTCTCAATATCGAAATCAAACTCTCCTCAATCTAGTTTTTATATTATATTTTGGCGATAAGTATTTGTATAAACAATCAGATGATATAAAACAAATATATATTGTAAAGTGACATTTTATGTTCGGAAGTTATGTGCGTATTTATCACATGCTCAAACGGTGAAGGAAAACATCGTGAGGAAACCTGCATGCCTGAGATAAAGTAGGCTACCGTGGTAGACTATAGCCTAGACCCATGCCTAGCAGTGGGACGTTAATGGGTGGATGATGATGATGAAGATGAAAGTGACATTTTGTTTGACAGAAGAAGAAAGTTTGTGATATATAAACTAACTCAATACTTAATGTTTTCATTTTATTCAATCAAATTCATTAACTATTTTAAATTCAATTATGTTAAATTTTGTGTAAGTCGTTTAAAGTAAAATTCATTAAAATAAATGAAATTAAATTAGGTATCGGACCATTTTAATTATATAAGTTATAATCAAAATGCATGAATAATTGATACAAGCAACAAACTCATTGTCAAAACATTATTTAAATACATACTTTTTACATTATGTACTTTAAATACCCTTCACCTATGTTTGACAATTCATTTCCCTATTAAATAGTTCGTCATTGAAATAAATAAATGTAGTTTGCATATATTAAGCGTATAGTTTACAGTCGTGGAATAATGTTATAATTCTGACATTTTGTTTATGATAGTAGTTATTAAATGCAACAAATTAGTTCCTACATTATTAATATTGATTTGTGCTGAAAATGAGACAAAAAACTGTTGTATTTATGTATCGCTTGCCACGAGTCAGTTTTTAGATTATAGCAGTATTAAAAGCAGTATTATTATTAAGTAACGAAGCTTGTGTTACGGATACTAGTTGGTTGGTAAATACTTACATATAATACATAGATACATCCATGACTCGGAACAAATGTTGATGCTCCTACCGGGATATGAACCTGGGATCCATAGCACAGCAGTCAGCATTAACTACCGCTGAGCTAAAGGGGTCGTCAAATATGATCGGATTATGATCGGATTGATAAAGAAAGAAGAAAAAATATGTATGTAGGTATGTTTCCTTTTTGTTAACGTTGACACCGACAGATATTAACATTTGAAAGGGCTATCAGGTCAATTTACGGGTTAAGACCCAAATATTCACTGAGGGAAAAATTTAAAGAGATTGATATCATGACTGTCCCATCACAGTATATCTATGAAAATATGTTGTATGCTCACAAAAATATCAATCTTTTTAAAAAGGGTAGTGATTTTCATAATGTTAATACTAGGAATAAAGATAAATACATTATTCCTTCAACTAGGCTCAAAAAGATTAGTAAATCATTTAAATGTCTATGTATACGCTTATACAATACAATCCCAGGCCATATACAGAAACTGAACCTTAATAAATTTAAATCTGTGGTTAAGCGTAGACTTTGTGCTAAGGGTTATTATACGCTGAAAGAATTCTTGGAAGATAACAATGCCTGGGATTAAGCTGTTCTGGTGAACGAGGCTATCAGACTGAATTAATATTACTATTTTGTGATGATGTGGGGTGAAAATGACATTATTATTGCATTATTATTGTATTTTTTTATATTTTGACATTTCCTAATTATTTTATTAATTGACATGTTAAGTTATATTATATCTTAACTTATTATATTAATTTATTATTGATCACATAAGTGACATGAGATGTGTATTCAAGAGAGATATTACTGTTGTATTTATTAATTAATAAGTAGCCTGTAAAATATGAGACTGATGTCGACCTTGATGTTGCTTTTGTAAAATGTAAAAATGCCCACAGGTTGCCGAGCAGTTTGAGCTTGTCATGCTCACTAAAATGTCATGCCGATGGCGGCGTTGTGTGTCGGGTCGTTTTATTCCCTACAACATGGTTGAGTAGAGCGACGCTGATACACACGTCATACTCGTGAACGGGTGCTGTCGGTGGTGACTGGTCGACTCATACATGCGGTGGCATTCTGATTTCGTTTTATTTTGTCTTGGGTGAATAGTTCATACATTTCACTTCAAACTGCATTAGTCTCATATTGATGTAGCAAATTAAAATTGTAAAGGAATTGACTTCCTATATTGTAATTTTTATTTATTTAAAAGAGTATCTATGGAGTTTCTTGCCGGTTCTTCTCCATAGACCTACTTTTTGGAACCGTGCAACTAGTTTGACAATTCAAAAGCACCTGTAATACTGGTCTACTTGAAATAAATTATTTTGAATTTGAATTTGAATTTGATTATGTTTCAGTCAGCTATAAGAGATGTTGCGAATTTTATTTAATTTAAAAGTCCAAACACGGTTCAAGTTTTTGTAATAAGTAAAGCATGAATTGTCGATTCTCTGTGTTAGATGAATCACATTGTCTTATGCTTCAAGAATAAAATAATCCTAGATCTTATAAATCGACAATTAAATATTTAACCCTCGATTTTATATACACATAATTATGTATAAGGGTATTCTTTACCATCGACAAAACACCAAATGTATCGTTATACCAATAAGGATTTTCATGACTTGATACATCCACAAAGGTTACATAGCCGCATCAAAGAACTTCTAGAGATAATATAAACCAGGTCGTCCCACGCTAAAGGAGATTTAATGCCCCTGCAAAAGCCTAATTATTATTTCGAATTCACTTCTATTTCGAGAACAATAATTAAAGTTAATTGGAGGTGCTAACACTGTGTAATTAAAACCCAACATCACAACCACAATAAAAAGAAGTTTTATTATATTACGCTGCTGTTATAAAAATAATTAAAACCACTGTATCATTATATTATCCCCGCACAATCACCAATCCTATTCGGTATTACATCAAAAGTAATCTATCCGTTAATTTATACGCCATCCAATTAACCAGAGATTAATGGGACAAAAAACGGCTACTTGTAACTGCCGATGCATGATTAAGTTATAAATTGTGAGGAGCGGAAAACAACCGCCCCAATTATTAGCTCGCTGACAGTAGCCATATTTCTGTCAACGATTAAGGCTTTATGAGGGAAGGTTGTAAAGAGGAGACTGTTCTGCATGAAGGAAGAAAGGTAGAAATGTAGGAGACTTTTGTAGGAGGTAGGGCATAGCGAGATTTCTCGCTCATATTGAGCTGCCCGACTGGGGAAGCACCTCCGCTCTACAGAAAACCGCAGTGAATCAACAATAGTTGTCTTTCTGCGAGTGAGTAAGGTTAGCAGCTCATTGGGGGAGTGACTATTCTGACAGCATGGGAATTCCGTTTGCTGTCAGTTCAGTAACTCCCTATTTTAAGAAACCTGAACGGTTCCTAATGGGTTTGGCAACGCATTTGCAAGCCACTGGTGTTGCAAATGTCCATGGGCGGCGGTCATCACTTACCATCAGTTGAGCAGCCTGCTCGTTTGCCACCTTATCACCATAAAAAATAGGTATGCAAAAGATAAATGATGGGTTATAGAGATGTGCCATGCCATCAAAAGGTAGAAAAGATTGTGAATTGAAATCACAGAACATATAAAACGTCTTTTATCTGTTCTGTGATTTAATGAAATAAGTATGTAAATATAAAAAACGTTTGTGGAAACGCACAAAATACACAAATTTGCGTGTTTACACGACACCAGGCATTGTTGACGCATATGTTCACGCTTCGCTTCAACTCTGCGTCATTGTGAATTAAACCTTAGTGATTTCTTACATTTACGCGAATATGAGATATAAAACTATCTACTTATAGAGTTTTTGTCGTCTGGCCTCCATGCAATATATCTGCCCATTTTCATGGATGGTGTATCTCCACCAAAAAAGTCTACTTAACTCTTCAAAACTCTTCAAAACGTCTGTAACATTTTAAATATTAATCAGCAGTATTTCAACATATAGCTGATGACTAAGTACCTGGAAGCGACATACACCACCCTCCACCCACCACCATCCATACATCCTCCAATGTCATTTTAATGACATTTTCTGTGAACTTGTGATGAAATTTCGTTTTTTTTTTGCTGTCGTTTTTAATTCGGTGTCCGAGTTCATAATGTCAAGTGTATATTAAACGGAGTGACTTTTAACTTTTATTGAATTGTAAAATATGTTAATCTTTTGATTTATAAATTAGTCAAAGGTGTCACTTACCTATGTAAAATTCTAGCATAAGGCAAAGTTCACTTCAAACGTTTTTTCAATTAAATCCATATTAGGTACCTACCAGGTTACTTTTACTACTCTTCTTCTTCTTATCGTGTCTATGGCCTAAACAACGTCTGAGTAGTAAGAGGCCACTTCAATGGCATTAGGCGTGGCCAGACAGAGATCGTCCCTCGTGTAGGTTTTTGGGCACAAGGGACACACCAGAAGGTGTGACATAGTTTGCTCAGGATCGCCGCAGTCACATTAAGCAAAATAAGGTTCTCCGAAACCCCATTTGCACATGTTGGCTCTGCATCTACCAGTCTGGGTACGCAGTCGATTTAACGACTTCCACACTGGCCAATGTAAGTCGTGTCCTGGCGGTAATTTTTCCTGTGGAGGAACAGTCAGCAGGTGGAGGGTGGCTTTCAATCCAAAGTTTGCGTATTGCAGCAACTATTAGCATTGTATTAACAAAATATTTATACCAAGTACCTCATTTACAAGCATGGCTACTGAGCTTGAAGGTCTTTGTTAAGATTTCATTGTATATTTCGTTCGATAAAGCTTTCTATGAAATTCGGTTAGAATTTTTTTTAGTCCTTTTACATCCAAAAAAACAAAAAACAATGAAGGATATGAATTTTCCCTCAAATAGGAACAACTATATTATAAAGCGGAGAGCTTTGGTAGCCTAGCGGTTTGACCAGTGGACTGAGATGTCAGAGGTCTCGAGTTCAAACCCAAGGCACGCACCACTGACTTTTCGGAAGTTATGTGCGTATTTATCACAAGTTCAAACGGTGAAGGAAAACATCGTGAGGAAATCTGCATGCTAGAGAGATTTTCTCGATGGCATGTAATGTCTGCTAACCCGCAGTAGGCTAGTGGTGGACTAAAGCCTAATCCCTCTCAAATGAGAGGAGACCCGTGCCCAGCAGTGGGACAATAATGGGTTGATGATGATGATATTATAAACATTATTACCCACATAAGTATATTGCTACGTTCCCCGATCGTAGATTACCCAAAAAGGAATGTGTTTAATGAAGCAATCTATAGACTATAATAATGTTTAAACAGGCATGCATTTCACATAACAATTCGTTTCTGCTTAAGGCCACTCAGGGCTCTCTTAGCGGCCTCCTTGTAATAAACACCGCAAGGTGTTTCGGCACTTCACACAGTCACGTACAATCGTAAAACTGTACTTTATAGTTTCTTAGTACTGAATTTTAAATGTAATTTAAGTCTTATGCCATAAGAAAATACACAGCTATCAAACTGTACACATAAATCGACAGGCTATCAAAATTTAAATGTTTTATTTGTTGTATTGATTTCGTACACTTACGCGAATATTAGACATTGAAATAAAACTACTTTTTACGGATTTTATCGCGGTATATTGATATTATTTTAACCCGACGTTTCGGATCCTTTACAGCATCAATGGTCACGGGCAGACTGAGGTGTTGGTCGTCTTGAAGTCATAATTACTAACAGCTACCCTACATTTTTAATTATTATTGACAATCCGATTTACACAGAACGAGCTCACCGTATCCTTCGGTCGTGCAGTTTTGTTCTTGGATTTAGATTTAATAGAATCTATGATAGGGTTCCAAGCAGGTGGTAATACCCAGCCATCTTCTCTATTGAAATTTGGTTTTTAATTTCAATAGCCTCACGAATCATCCTGGGTAGGCATCGGTTTTCTTTTGCGAGGACTTGTGGTTTATCAAATCTGATGTAATGCTGGGGTTTGTCTATGGTATGTTCACAAACTGCTGACTTCTTGGCACGGCGGTGTTTAACATCTGCTATGTGTTCTTTTACGCGGACTGACTTCAAGACGACCAACACCTCAGTCTGCCCGTGACCATGGATGCTGTAAAGGATCCGAAACGTCGGGTTAAAATAATATCAAATATACCGCGATAAAATCCGTAAAAAGTAGTTTTATTTCAATGTTTTATTTGTTGTGTTTAATGAATGAATAAATTCATTCAATTCATCATCAATCGGTGTCCTACTGCTTTACATAGGTCTCCTCTCATTTGAGAGGGTTAAGGCTATAGTCTACAACCTAGTACTGGCAGACTTTAAGAAGTATTTGAAGAAATTACCTTTTATAAAATAAAAAGAAAGAAAATCTTTTTTTTAAATATATTTGACGAATTATTTCGTAAGGACAGTATACATAAATCCATTTAAGATAAATCGCATCGAACAATCTACCGATTTCACAGCACATTATATTTGAATTTAGTATACCACGCAACTGAATGCATAACAATAAATTATAACACAAATAATCTTCATTCATATTGTCTGCCTATTAACATAATAAAATGTTTAGCACCACTGAAATTTACGTACACACAAACGCTTCAAAATAAACTCAGAATACACACATATAAAGCTCGTTTTTGAGTGGTTGATATTTCGTTTCGCAACCGCATCTCCAGGGGCCCATAACTCTGGGTCGCGTGCGCCGGCGGCATATTATTTTTAAATTATTAACGCTGTAATGGAATAATTCCGATATGCTAATGCTGCGACGAACGGGCACTGATCACGATATCGCCACAGGTCACAATTAACAGTAGGGCTAAAATTCAATTTTGGTTTAATTCTGTTAGCAGTATTTTGTGATGCAAATGATTGAGTGTATATTTGTTTATTTTGAAAAGGGTTTGTCGTTTGCGCACATAAATTATTCACAAAACTAATTAGTACACATTTGAAATTGAGCTTTGTAGCATTAATAATGCACATGTTTATTAAATAGATATCATGATCATAAAATAGCAGTCAGAGAATTATTGTTGCAATGTAATAAACAATAAAGCACAATTTACGATTTGCAAGTTGACATCATAAATTTTAATGACACTGACAGAGGTGGAGAGGTCACAGCGACTAAATGACTCGACAATTTATCTGCGAGAAGTTTACAAATATCACACAAATGAGGTCGAATGAATTACAAAATAAGTCTGTTAAGGCTTATGACACTTATTCAGTTTATGAATTATGATAAATGTTCTAGCTTATGTTTGAGACCACCAAGGAATAGACGTGTGTACTTGTTTTATTGCACTGTACGTCCAACAAAGTTTTACAAATAGCTCCTATTAATATCATTCTTAAGGTAATATTTTGTCTAAATACCTAAAAATTAAGAATGTTAGATAGATTAACGCCATTTTGTTAGCCATGGTAATGCTGGGTGATACGTCTCAATAAATCTTTAATAATTATAAGTCTTTCTTTCAAAATTATGAGTACTTTCCAACACAGCTAAGAACCATGTCAAATGCCGATCACGTTAGCCATAAAAAAAAAACACTGAATCAAAATCAGTATATTCCTTTAAGAGCTACGATACCACAGCCCGCCACATAGACACACAGACAGGTCAAACTTACGCCCAACTTTTTTACGTCGGGAGTTAAAACAGTCTATAGCTAAGCATATACACATAAAAAATACAGCATTAAAAAACTGTTAAGTATAGCCGCAAACAAGACCGTAATTTAACTTCAATCTGTAATATTATTTATTTATTTATTTACTTAAGGGTCTCTGACAAAGGATATATGTACATAAAAATATATTAGTAATAAGTCACATACAATATAAATTCCGTGTACGCCTTCAATTATGAGAGACCACAGTATATGTATAATTCGTATAGGTACAGTCGCCAGCAGGTCAACCTATCCAAAACTGTCAAATTTTCCCAACTGAACATAAACCTTATTGGTTTGTCATAAAGTTGAAAATCTATCATACAAATTTGACAGATTGCGGTAACTTGATGTGCTGGCCACTGTATAAGAAAATATTACAAAATATTTGATTATAGTTTCAATTGAACCTACTACTTTGTACCAACTGTGGTCAAGCCGTTAAAACTACCTTCCTGGCTAATTGCTAGTGCTTGCAATTTGTACGGTTAGCCGGTTTGTTGTGTGTGTCGGGTTTCTTTAGCACTACTGGTAATGGATTGGTAGACTGTAGCCTATCTCTACAGTTCATTTGTGGCCGTTTGCTATCTGATTTAGTGATAGCCCTAGCGTAAACAGGCCGGGTGTAAAATGGGATAAGTCTCTATGAAGGGCGTTTTTGGGGGCTGTCTTTATTGTCGACGTTCAAAAAGAGCCAATTTAATTTGGCCTACTTTGAATAAATTATATTTTGACTTCTCATCGCTCTGGTTTCTGAGTTTTTTAAAAGGTATTGTATGTGAATGATTGTGTCGTTGGATTCATCACAGAGTTTCGTTTAAGTTTAAAAAAAAAGTCATTTGATATCTTTTGTTTAATTATTATTATCATAATCTATTCTGTTTCAAATTAACTTTAAAATATTTTCATTTGAGCAATACAACTAATTTATTGCATTCTTATTTTGCGATTTGAATATATTAGAACAGAAATTTCTTAGAAAAAACGCGCAAACCCAGAAATATTTCCCTTGATACGTTTACGTAGCTTTAGTTTCATATAATTAAAACAATTTTCATAATAATAATTTATAGTTTATTATTAACTGCAGCAATAGCCAGTTAGCTTTAACTAAAGCTATAAACTAATCCCAAAGCACTTCATAAATCATTACTTCTCATTTCATTAAAACAGAGACCAAGTCATTAATTTAAAATTTCGTCACCCCTTTATCATTTAGTACTTTACTATTACAAACAAAACTCGTAAATAGCCACATAAATGGTTTTCAAGTTAACCAAAAGCCGCTAATATTGTTTGACGTAGATTTTTATTGCTTTGATATCCTGATGGTACTTATGTTCAGTGGAATATTCTCAACAAAATTACTTAGATATTAATTGCTCACGATTTCGCGAAATAACAATATACCGTTAAATGAAATTACATAATTTATTTATTTATTTATTTATTTTACATTAAATAAAACGGCCGAAGCCAACTACACTATTTAATGAAACCTTACAAATACTTAATACTAATAAAAAAATAAAAAAGGTACAACACAAAAATATAATACAGAAATACGATACTTTTACCCATTCATCTCGCAGAACTTCAGACATTCAGACAATAACGACTGCCATCCATCCGCAAACAAATCAATATCCGGATTCAAATCCAGGAAAGCATTAAGATCCTTCAACGCCCGCGGTATAGGAGCCTTTGAGCGTGCAACTGTATGATTCCTTGTCTGCTTACCTCTAAGCATTACCAGCGCGATAATCCTGATTCCTTACTTATTATAATGATTATCCATACTAATATTATAAATGCGAAAGTGTGTCTGTCTGTGTGTCTGTCTGTGTGTCTGTCTGTCTGTCTGTCTATCTGTCTGTCTGTAGGAGGTAGGGCATAGCGAGATTTCTCGCAAAATTGAGCTGCCCGACTGGGGAACTACCTCCGCCTTACAGAAGACCGCAGTGAATCATCAATGTTGTCTTTCTGCGAGTGAGTAAGGTCACCAGAGCTCATTGGGGGAGTAACTATTCTGACAGCATGGGAATTCCGTTTGCAGTCAGTTCAGTAACTCCCTATTTTAAGAAACCTGAACGATTTCTAAGGGGTTTGGCAACGCATTTGCAAGCCTCTGGTGTTGCAAATGTCCATGGGTGGCGGTCATCACTTACCATCAGGTGAGGCGCCTGCTCGTTTGCCCCCTTATGACCATAAAAAAACCTCTTCGCGCTATAACCGCTGAACGTTGAAGACAAAATTTGGTATAGAGATACCTTGAGTCCCGGGGAAGGACATAGGATAGTTTTCATCCCGGAAATCACCCCTTAAAAGGGTGAAAACGGGAGTGTGAGTTTGTATATGGATAAAATTACTAATTCTGCGTAAGCACACGAAATCACGGGCTAAAGCTAGTATAATATAATTTATCACAGTACCAGTACCTACCTATATTGCGTACGCATTTCCAGATCGCGAGATAGCAAATAACTATGATTTATACACAATTTATTATAACTTCCTCAACGTTACTAAATAACTATTTATTATCACGGTTGTTAACTTTTACGGGGTCAGCGCATGTGTACGCAGCAATTTTATGTTTATGGATAGCGCTGTTATTATTTTGATGATTATTATTTTTAATGACTCAATTGTTTTTTTTAGTTTATGTGCCAAGAAGTAAAAAAAATTGTAAACGGTTTTAACTCTATCTTTAACTTGAAGATTATCTCCAGATTAAACATCCTTTATCTTAACATACTTTTAAAGTAGGTGATTGTAAAGGAGGTTTTATGTTCGTTTTGTATGTTTCTTAAGGTTCTGTGGTCTAAAACACTCGTTGTTTCGCCAAGTACATCCCTTTGTGTATCTGTCTGCCTTAGCTCAGAAACTCTTAGTACTAGAAGATGTTATTTGAAATAGGTATATCTAAATGATAAATCGAAAAAGTGGTATATGAAACTAGAAAAACAATAAGGATTCTCCCCTAAATTTATTTTATTTGTGGTCTAACAAACGGTGTATGGTATTGTTGCATTAAATCGTTCAGAAAAAATTTAGGTTTCTATGTTCTATGTCAAATAATTTTCAATTACATTTTTTTCGAGAGATAGGGCATAGCGAGATTCCTCGCTCAAATTGAGCTGCCCGACTGGGGAAGTACCTCCGCATTACAGAAGACCGCAGTGAATCAACAATAGTTGTATTTCTATGAGCGAGGAAGGTTACCAGAGTTTGTTGGGGGAGTGACTATTCTGACAGCATGGGCATTCCGTTTTTATCAGTTTAGAGATTCCAACGCATTTGCAAGCCTCTAGTGTTGCAAATGTCCATGGGCGGTAGTGATCCCTTACCATCAGGTGAGCCGCCTGCTCGTTTGCACCATAAAAAATATATTAATGTAACCTCTATTCTAGGAATGTAAAACTCCCTTGTGTGGGTATATGTATGACGCAATGTGTTATTTATAATACATATAACTACCTATAAATATTAATTACACATAATGTAATGTTGTTATTTAACTGTGCTTACCGGAAAACACATTTCAACACACAATGCCACTTACATAAACATTAATAAATTTAATTAAAAATAAAGTGCGATTATCATTGTTGGGTATTGTCGGAATAATATAATTAATGTAAATTACGCGCACATTATTTATTAATATTTATTAACCGACTTCAAAAAGGAGGAGGTTCTCAATTCGTCGGAATCTTCTTTTTTTTTATGTATGTTCACGAATTACTTAAAAATGTCTGGACCGATTTGCAAAATTCTTTTTTTGTTTAAAAGGGTAGACTTCACAGATGGTCCCATTGTGACCACATCAGGATCTGATGATGGGATCCCAGGAAAATCGAGGGCAACACTCAAATTTTATAGGCAATTATCACGTTTTTAGTATATTTACTAAAATTGTTCTAGAATTTACGTCTGATGATCATCATTTGATGTTGATGAGCTGATGGTGGAAGGTAGAACTCCTCAACGGTTAGGAGTTGGAGGAAAAATCTTTCATAATTATAAGTATATATGGATCGATAGTTGTATTCTTTCAGGCTATTAGAATAACCTGATATGAAAAGTTTAATATATACAACACTAAAAAGAAAAAAATAAATTAACCTTTTTAAAAAAAGAAAAACCAACTTCAAAAACTAAAAAGCAAAAAATAATTTCATACAGTTTTACCTTTTCTTTAGTTTTAAAGGCATGAAGTCGGTGCCGATGATGTGGTGGTTTTAACCACTCCGCTCAAGGTCACTCGCGGTGAGTGTACTTACTATTAAGTTTGGCTTGGCACCGACTTCATACCTTTAAAACTAAAGAAAAGGTAAAACTGTATGAAATTATTTTTTGCTTTTTAGTTTTTGAAGTTGGTTTTTCTTTTTTTTTTAAGTTATATTTCACGCAAATTAAGTCTAGTTGTTAAGTGAGGTAGGCAGAATAGTTGTTACATGTTAAAACCGCTTCGGTAATAGGATTAAGTATTACGCATCATACAAGACCGCTCAGCCACTACGCGACCGAGTTGAATTATATGTAACATCCATTTTCAAATTGTTGTCACTACAATAGGTAAGTGACAACCTATTTTAACCTATTTTATACGTTATGTACGTTAAGTTTAGATCAAATCTAAACTTAACGTATAAAAAACGATCGGTTTGTGCGTCACGGGTTGCGGGTTCGATCCCCGCACAGCAAATATTTGTACGTTCTACAGGTACTTGTTCCGGGTCTGGGCGTTTGTGTTTGTGAATATTTTCATAAAAAAAAACTTTAAGTCTAGTTTTTTTTACGTTCATGCTGTTTAAGTAAGTATTTTTTTATTATTTAACAATGTCAAAAAATATTACGGTAGGTTTTAAATGGAAAATCAATGATTTGATGAAAATATAAAACTAGATGATAAAATGTAATAAAAAAATGCACTTAATGATAAACGTATCTGTGTCTGTTTGTGGTTTGAAAGACGACGTAGTGACAAAAGTTGAGAAGAATGTACTAAGATGGTTTGGGCATGTTGAAAGGATGAATGATAGGCGATTGACGAAAGGAATTTATAAGGCGGATGTCAGTGGAAACGCCGGGAGGGGGCGCCCTAGAAGGACATACACCGACCTAATTGGTGAACTCCTTCAAAAAGGTCAGGTACGCAGTACTCGTAACCGGCGCGCGTGCATGACGAGATGCATGAATGTGGACGAGGCAAAAGTGGTATGCAGGGACCGAAGCGCGTGGCATTCTGTAGTTTCTGCCTACCCCCTTGGGAAAAAGGCGTGAGTGTATGTATGTATCTGTGCTATTAAAACCACTATTTCCTCCAAACAGATATTCTGTAAGACACAAACCCAATCAAGAACGACAAACTAATTAGCACCGACAGTTTAATTTATAACGCTGTTCCTCGTGCTAATTATACATAAAAGTTCGGGAAGTAAGTTTTCGATTAAGATAAATAATAATGTTTCAAGGAATTAATTATTATTGTATAATTTACGGCTTTGCACTACGCAAATCTATAGTACCTACTTTAGAATTCTGTGTAGAAGAAAGAACTAAATAACATATTTTAAAACGTCAATTATTCAGATTGAAAACATCTTAATAGTTATTTAATTGCAAAAGAAAATGAAATAATATGTGTTATAGTTCCAAAGTAATTTATTCCAAAAGCAGAGGTTTTTGCATTTAGAATGGGCATCCATTCTTCAATAATTAATAAACAAATGAATGAATTATTATCTGTGCTATTACTGCATACTTATAGCACAAATAATAATTCATTCATTTGTTTATTTTGTTTTTTTGTTCAACAGTCAATTATTCAGATTGAAAACATCTTAATAGTTATTTAATTGCAAAAGAAAATGAAATAATATGTGTTATAGTTCCAAAGTAATTTATTCCAAAAGCAGAGGTTTTTGCATTTAGAATGGGCATCCATTCTTCAATAATTAATAAACAAATGAATGAATTATTATCTGTGCTATTACTGCATACTTATAGCACAAATAATAATTAATTCAGTTTTTTATAATGGCAAACTATGCCGATGTCGACAATTCTGCCAATGTCAAAAGTGCCACGGAGAAGCGGGGCATCTTAAAAAAAAGAACTTAAAATAAGATAATAATTAATATTATCAAACACGGTCAGTGGCAAACGTCAAGTCTCACTGACAGTTTGACATTGACACTGACAGTTTAAATGCTCATTTTATTTATGTTTTGTAGCAAAATAACATACCTACTGACATTGATTCAATTGCCACAAGAAAGAAAGAAGAAGACGAACATACCTACTATTTAAATTTATTCTATATATTAGAAAAAAAATACTAAATTCTATTTTAACAAGCACCAAAAAAGGCAAATAAAATGAGGTTGAAAACCAACGGTCAATTTAAATGTCGTCTTTATTATCTCTGTATTCAAATATTCATTCTAACTATTCCAAATGTCATTTAAGCTTCCATTAAAATATCTTCGTCTCATATTTGAGAAGGCGTATTAACATCTCCAAGTTTATGCCGTGCCAGTCACATCTCGTGAAAGGCGTCGTGAAAGATTTATAATTTAATTAGCTGCTGTAAATAGACGGCGGTGAACTGACTGTGATACATCCACTGATCTTTGATATGAGATGGGACAGAATATTGTGTTACAGATATATGATAAAGTTTTCTGCCTATTTTGTTGTCCATTTTTTTGTGAATTCTTGTCAATTTATTGATGTGGTTTTGCTTGCTTCAAACTTGCTTGAATAACGTTTCATGTTCATGAGATAAACGTTAACCATGGAGAGCGACTAGCTTAAAAGATTTTAAAGTTATATGTATATACTATAAGATTATCAGCGTCGTATGGTATTCCACCTAGGCTATCATGAAAAGTAACAGTCCAAGGAGGCAACTGTTAAGAAGTTGACAATAGAAAATTATTGTTGCGTGAATACTAAAGTAAATTGATACATTTATTTTCATATGGATACAGAAAATATTAATATCTGTCAAATTAAATCAAAACTTTTTAAACTCCCACTCCACTTAAAAATGTATTGTCAGTTCTGAAGTTATTGTCTACTCTTTGTCTCTTAACAAACTTTTATTGCTCAAAATTCTTCCATTAAAATGCAAGTGGCGGTCATTTAATAAAGTACAATTATGAATCGTAAAATCGTTCCCGTAGTTGCTTTTATGAGTGGTCGCTTGTTATCGCTTCCATCTTGATTTACGATGCGCAGGAGTTGCGCGTTGCGTCCGGTGGATGCGGTATGTTTGATGTACCTACAGTGTTTCCATATTGATTTTCGGCGGAGTGAATTGTAATGTGATTTGTGGGTGTATTGTACCTTTATTTGGAATGATGTGATGAGGAAGGTGGCCGCGACGTGGCATGGAAAGTGTGCACATTTTTGGTGTTGCAATTTCTTTTTAATCGCCTTGGGTTGGTACGGCTTCTTTTAAAATCACAAATTATACTTTTTACGAACTTCACACATAGTACCACCTTGGTATAGTATAAATTGTTCTGAGTGAATCCATTTTCTGATCCTCGCTTTTCATTATTTCTGACATATATATTTCTGTATCATTTTTTTTACATGAAATTATTGGCTTCTGCTAAGAAAAGGTAGAAAATTATGGTTATTTTTTGGCTAGCTCAAGTCTACCTTTACGAAAGTCAGAAAGTATAATTTACCCTTTTGATATGACGTACAATAACATTATTATACCATCGTAAAATTTTATGAATTGACTAATGGTCTTATGTATCTTTAATAAAAAAAATAGCCGGACACATTCAACCGTATGCTCATTCCAGTAGCAGACGTGCGTTCTTTTCACCGTCTTTAATGTCAGAACATTGTAAGTATAATTAAGGTATATAATTTTTGTTAATTTTTAACAGTTCGGATGTTGCTACAACATTAAATGTAAAGTAACTTGTTAAAATTATGCATTTCATTCTTTAATTTAGGTGAGAGTTTTGTCGGTGTATAATTTCTCACACTTTTTTTTAAGTGGCAATTCCGACAAAGTTTTTATATATGATTTGTTTTCTTCTAAAATGTAAACTCTAGTCGAATTTCTAATCTGTCAACACGTCCTGAAAAATAGTTGCGCAAAATAAATATTGCTATCGAGCACAACACTAACTGAAATATTTTATGTACGCCCCAAATGTGTTCCTAGTGTTGCTCATAAATATCGATAAAATATTGCGATATCGATACTAAATCACTTGCAGTTTATAATAACACGGAGAAACTTCCTCTATTTTCAGTGATGGACGATGCGTTTCATATCGATGGTCTTCATCATGTTTAGCGTTTGTTATGGGGTATTACTTTATAAATGATGGTTGAGTGATGGGAGGTCGTGACGTCAGGTTTGGGAATATAATAATGGTGTTTTATGAGTAATAATTCACCGCTTCTCTCATATTCTATTATGTTGGCAGGAGAGTTGAGCGTGGGGCACATGCTTCAGATTTCAATCTTGAGTGATGTTGGTGCTATGTGTACTATGATAGATAGCAAACAACATGAAAGTAACCTGTAAAAAGTAATACATATAAAGATTTAAGGCAATAAATACAGCTCTAATTTCTAATTGCACGATAATTTGCACATGCTCAAATAGTAAAGCCGAAGCGAGGCTAGCGTGCTGGATTATGAGTTAATATCTTTCCGGGATGGTTGGCGCTCTTTGGGGGAGGCCTACGTTCAGCAGTGGATGGCAATAGGCTGATATGACGATGATGATCTCTCAAATGAGAGGAGACCCGGTCCCAGCAGCGGGAAATGAATTGGGTTGAAATTTGTGTATTATATCCGATAAATATGGGGTACAATTTACTATTACAGATTGATTCATCAGAGCTGTTTATACTTACCTATGAATCCCATTAAAAAGAATCCTCAACACATTATTAATTTTTGTCTAGAAATTATTTTAATTAAATTCAGCCACACAAAATCGCATTTAGCAACGTCGGTTTCATTCATGACTAAAATATATTATTATTATTTATTACACCAATATAACTGTCAACCTATTTCGAAGTCAACATGTCATAAATTATTCTAACGATGTTATTAGTCAAGTTCTAGAAATAGGCGATCAAGATCTGAATCAATGGAAACACTATCAATGGATCGCGGATGTAAACGCCATTCAAATTCATACACGTGGTGAATGTTAATTGATTAATTTGTATGACAGTGATGGATGACTTCTTGTATGGCCGACTTCGATGTGTGGGGCTAATACTTGACTTGATTCTTATACTAATCATTTTGTTTTATTATAGGTACCTAGGTATATTTATCATCAGCGTTCGAGACGAACATTAGAATGCACTTATGTATTAAAAAAAAGATAATTATACAGTTATGGTAGAATGAACTTCAATCCATGCAACTAGAGGCAATTTTTAATAAGCAATTTACTTTTAAATTGATCTGTTGGAGCTGTTCTTGAGCTCCATTTTATTCTAGTATAAGATAGGAATAGAGATGGTACTAGTACTTTCTATCTTAGGTATCTCCTCGTTTCGTTTAAATAAGTGTGCAGCTGAGATTGTGGCCAAAAGCTAATCCTTTATTCTGTTAAATACTTCGCAGTTCTGTATATAAAAATCAATGAGACCTACAATACAATGATTTCATAGTGACCATGTTGACGTGATTAATCCCGTAAACAAAGTAACAACTACTCTTTTAGTTTGATTTCTAGTTCACATTCACACTTAATTATCAATAAATTTACAATATAATCTACATCACATGTAACTAGATAATCATGAGCATGATTTGAGTAATTAACAACTATTTTATAATGCATTTCATCAGTTAGGAATAATAATCTAGACACTAACATGCGCCCAATACTGTTTAAATATTCAGTACACATTTTGAGCTGGCAATATTAGGTTAATTGGTTATTAAAATGAATGTAATAATTGTGTTGCGCACCAAACTTGGCAACACATAACATGAATATATTTTTTAATTATACTGTTTGCGGATTTGATTGTAAATTTACTTTCCGAAATTCAAGTACTGATTTAGTAAAAGAGTATATATTATAAATTTTATTAGTTGTGAGATTTTTAATATAACGATTTGCATTGAAATCAAACTTATTTCAGAGACTTTATCGCGGTATATTGGTAGATTGTTATTTAATTCACATGTTTTCGGTCCTTTACAGCATCCAGGGTCATGGGCAGACTGTGTTGGGTGTCTTGATAATATAACACCTAACAGCTTCTAGCAAGAAAGAAATAATAACTGTTTATTCAACGTGAAAGTTTACATTTTACCTTGATAAAACACATCACTATTTCAATGTCTAGATTTCGCGTAAAAATAATTAAAATTGACTATGGTAATTATGTATTGTAGACAAAAGAAAGATTAGAATAAATAATCTACATGAAACATCTCGACCTCTGTTCAAACAAACTTTGAATCATCGTAATTACTTACCTCTTAGTCATTCAAAGTAAGTAGATAGCAAAAAAACACTTTTACCGTAAAAACACAACGCTAATTGCAGTTTCCGTTTCTCATGTAATTATAATTACACTCACTACTGCGGAATTATTACGTAAAAGTGTACGAAAATAAATCTCCGGCGAGACATGCGTCACCTTAAATGGACCATGTTCGAACACCGATGTGTGTTGTGTAACCATTTATCAGCAAACTTAATTAATTTTTATCGAGTGTTACCGATTTTTTATCGATACTTTAACAAGTATTGGATACCGACGGGTATTGTGTGATAATGTTCCATTTTTAAGTTTTGATTTTGTTATTGAATTTGTCAAAAAAGAGGTTTGAATTAATGTAAGCGCGATTGTGTGGCAGTGAGTGTCCAGCTGTCTATGGTTGCATAAGAATATGTTTATACAGACAAAACAACTACTAGTCTAGTCTTTTGTTTTCATCATTTTTCGTTATTAGGTACCCATATGTATTTCAGTACTGGCTATGGTCTTTCACATGTGCTTCTTTAGGTGGAGAGGACTTTATCAGACCTATCACGCTTTGCTCCTGCAGTTCGTCAGAAAGAGTCGCTCAGCTGTAAAAAATGTCTAGCTTCACCCATTTAGAAAGTCATATCTCTATGTTTGCTTTATAAACATTTGATCAATGATGTCCAAAATATTTTTAAATTTCAAACTGCAGAGCTACAAGAGAATTTAATGAATTGAAGAATTTTGTTCTTCAAAATGCGTGCCATAATGATTTACATTAACAATTTCTGTCCTCAATATTTGAGTTTAACAACGCAAATGGTATTGGAGCCTTATCAATCGGATGCCTTCTGAAAAGGCGTCAAAGTAGCCCCTGATGGGTGCCTCAGTTCAACGGCGAAGATTCAGCTTGCGGAAACGTTGCAGTTAAAGGTAGACGGTGATCACATGGACAGATTGTAGGTCCTTTAGCCATATATCAATGCTTAACGAGATGGAAAATGGCGCACCAAGTTTCTAGGTTTTAAAATAGTTTAATTATTGTTTCACTTCTGGGTACGGGTTTTCTCTCATTGGAGATGAATTAGGCTTTAGTCCACCACACTAGCCCACTACGCGTTAGCAGACTACCATCGAGTAAAATTCTCAAGCATGCAGGTTTTCTGAGGTGCATGCCTTGAGTTTGAAGTCGAAACATTTCACTTCATAGTCCATTGGTCATGGCACCAGGCTATTGCCGCTTCTGACTTGAACTTGACTTTTCTTCTGACTGGTACTAAGCCTAAAAAAGAATTTGTGGAAATATAAATGTTGGTTTTATTGTCGGTCAATAAGTAGAATGTTTATTTTAAATACTTTCCTATAAAATATCAGTAACATAAATGAATACGCTCTGCATTGATATCAAACAATTTACGATTCCAGTTACACAAGTACGAGATACAAACAGCGATTACTGCTCAATATTTTAGTCCAAGAGATACAATAGTACGTAGTCCATTTATTAAACTAATCAAGTTGTCCCCAATCCAATCTAACTCTGTCTTGAAGTCGCGTCGAGCTTGGACCGAGGATAACGGGTGTCGACATAAAGTAACCGATTTATTCCTTGGCTCCGGTTGTAAAGTACGTCGATATGTGGCTGGATAACCGCTGGCAAATTGGAGTCATTTGGTGTCACAGTTTGGAGTTAAAAGTTAGTTAGATTAGCTGGAATAGTCGCAAAAAGCCCACAAAGGAATGGAAATACCAGTCACTCAAGAACTATTTTGACAATTTATAGAAAGTTCCATCAATTCTCATATTTCCATAGTTCCATTAGTTCATAAGCTATATACAATAAATATATTTGTAAGCCTCAGTAGTGACTGAAGCTATAGTGATAAATCTATAAATATTCTTTGCTACATACACTTTTTTTAGTGAGCTTACTGTCCAGGTGTTAAAACGACATCAAACCAAACAATCAATACACACGGACATTGAAACAAAGTCAGACCAGGTGCAATTTCCCACAGAGAGAAAGAGAGACAGAATTAATCACATCAGTTCTTTCCTCTTTTCGATTTACATCATAAATTTCCAATGCTTACATAATTTAAAATAAATTAGCGCCCACAGCGGTTAGTAATTATTCCCACACACACCAATAGGCTAATTACCCGGCGGCCATTCACTGCGTACTTAGCACACACCGACGTGTCAATATAATTTAGTTTATCAATATTACGACATGGAACCAATTTGCTGGTATTATTTAAGCGAATCGAGAGCACATGTTTGTAATGTCATTGGGTCGCTTGCCTTAAATTGGGAGTTTAGAGCTGTACGTGTCATATCGATAATGATTTTTGCTAGCAATATTATTATATTATATACACCAACACGCAATATTTTTGGTTTAATTATTATTATACCACGAGAAAAAAATGTGGGAATATTATATTCACACAGTAGGGTTCTGATGTCAACTACAGTATAGTTATTAAAAAACATAAAAGTAAAAACTAGTTACTATTAACGAATTTCATACAGTCGTTTCGGATCCTTAACAGTACCCATAGTCTCGAGAAGACAGATGTTGGTGGTCTTCATATTATGAATATACTCTACATTTTTATTAATTAATGAAATGTCGGGAATAAAATAATACCAACTACTGCTATAAAATCCCCAAACATAGTTTTATTTTAGTGTAAGTAGTCAGTAGACATAAATAAATTCCACTTAAGTACATAATAGATACCTCTCCGATCCCCGAGACTAAACGTCAAGTCACAACTTTACTATCCAACCAGCCATAAAAGATATTGACGTACTCAAAATACAAGTTAAGCGTTATCTCAACGGCGCCGCTAATTACAAATGAAAATCGCTTCCCGCCATTCGCTGTCACAGATAACTGCACGTCGTAACTCCCATAATCTATGCTCACTTGCTATCTTAATTACACCAAGCCGCCGAAGGAATAAATTTTTAATTGAGCTACCTTATCTTACCGATTACATGACAAATGCATCATGTCCACCACTGTATTAATTTAGATATTTTATCGACTTTTTTTCGGTTTCTATTTAAACGTCATTTTAATCGATGTTGCTACTGACGGCACTAGTTATAAGGTCTGTTCACATTAGCACGCTAAGCTCGTTTTTGTCACGAACTACTTGACATTATGCGCTATTATCGCGGTTAATGTGCTATATGAAATACGCGTTACGAAATATGGTACATTAACAATATATTGTTATCAATTATAAAGGTAATTTAAAGCCACAAATAATTTATTGTAGTATATTAAAATTTATTTGTTATTTCAATCATTATAATGAATTAATTCGCTTTTGACAGCCAGATATGTTTTTGGAGTCTATGTATTTATTCATTTCAGTGTAAGCTTATAGATGGCTAAATTAGTATAATAAGGTTTACAATATACCAAGCCTCTTCTCAGGATTTTGCTGTTGATCATACACATCGATCAATTAATCAATAATAATTTAAAGAGTTACTACTGATTCCAATATCCCACGCTATTTCGTAGACACAGTTCATAACTAAGATTTATATTTAAACAATTGCCATTTATAACTCATTCGAGTGGCCTTTAATTTTCAATAGAATAAGTGATTTATTTCTATGTACGTTATTTACGCGCCGAATAAATCTAATCTTTCATAAATGTCGCTACTCAGAACAAATAACAGTTCACCGTGACGCGAGGCATACACACTGGATTCATTGATATATGATGTTACTTATGAATAAATAGCTTTTATTCTACGCTGCTGTAATCAATCTAAATCATTAGAATGGGCCGTTAAAGTCATTTTAAAACATTAATGATACGATTACGCTCTTTGTAGGAGCATTACGTAAATCATTGTGAGAAACGGGGCGCACAAAAAGAGCAATTAGTGTTGTGCCAACGTCGATAGTTTAGCGGATGTCGATAGCATTCCGCGCGGTGCGACGTGACTGCACACTGAAATGCAGCAATGTTTGTACCGCCCTTTTTTAAGGGAATTTAAACTTTATTATTATAGGTATAGGGGTCCTTTTATTCGTTGTTCGCGTTTGTCGTTGCGCAGAGACGTGAGTTCGATTAAAAAATGTGATTTGTGGCTGCCACTCCACACGTGTTTTATTTTGCGAGTTATGTTCCTGACAGGCTCGTCAAGAGACCACGATAAAAAAGACGCCGAACGGTAGAGGTATAAAACGCATGAAATCATTTCGTCGTCGAAATGTTTTAAAAGCGTTTTAAAATTTCAAAGCACGCTATAATCTGTCAGCAAAAATCAATTTCCATTGAATTGAAAAAGTATTGCTTACTTCCCAAAACTACTTACTAATGTTTGCTCCGTGGCGTAAGAAAAATAAACTGTTTTCAATGTACCAAAAACAAGACTATTATCTTCAAAGAAAACGGTGGAGCTCTTTGGTGATTGCGATTGTCAGTCTACGTGCGTCTAGTCAGCCATCATTCACACCTGTCAGTCAGGGCCTTTGAACGGCACAGACAGGCGGAGACGGGCCGCAACGACTAGTCGACGGCGATTTGTATGGCGCGAGTAAATCACTTTTGAAGTAATTTATGTCGGAACGCTGTTAGTGATGCACTGCGCTCGGTTGCTGCGTCAGAGCTAGTTATCGATGTTTTTATATTTAAATTTAACAAGACAGCATTTCAAATACTCATTGAATATTGGCTTAAAAATAGGGTCAATGCTAAAGATATAAAGACACGTAATCGATAACGAAACGATAAATAACAAATTGAATTCGACATATCCTTCACTTGCATACAATAAAAAAAATATTAATATCCAAAACATGGCCTACATGAAAACATATTGTTCTAGCGTTACAATACATCTCAATATCGACATTCATGTCACGACACAAACGCGTTTGACAGCTTTTGTGATGACAAAAAAAACAAAAAGCGGCCGAATAATCATTTCGTCTATTAATCATACAGAGCTGTCACTTCTGACAGTTGACGTATGGTGACAGGACCCGACAAGCGACGTATGTGACAAGTGACGTGGCGGTCTTTGATGTGTCAGCCCCGGCGCTAATGAGCGAAGACTCAAAGGCCAATTGCAACGGTTTTCTTTGAACTGACGATTGATGTGGTGTGATTATTAACTTTAATGTCCTACCGTTAAGAAGATGGCAGACTGTGTTGAATATTTGAATGTTTTATGGTGGCGGTTGAAAGTGAGATATTTTTATGACGGAAATGCATTTTCGAGAATAGTTTGTGTTGTTGTAGTCTCGTAAAGATTGAATCTTCATATTCTGCTGATAGCATTTAGTGTGTGGAAAAATATTAAATATTGCAAATGGTTGGTTTTAAGAGATTTAGAACAATATATATAAATATAGCGGGCAGAACTATACTATTACATAATTGAAATATTTTTTGTAAATAAGTTTGTGTGTATAAAACTGTTAAGTAATATTCTTATCATTTCTATATTTTTTGTGTTTTTATTCAGAAATATTTATTGTCACTAAGTAAATAAGATCGTTTTTATGACGAGAGTTGACAATTACAAAACTTCAATGTAGTAATCAAATCTAGTAACGTCGTAGAATACATTCCCAAACATTTGACTGTAACTACATATAATATGTAGATATATAAATACAATTTTGAACCTTATCTACAAATTAGATCTTACTCCTCGTACATAAATACATGCATGCATTCATATTCATAAAATCACGTGAAATTTCTGATACGGCAAACTTGGTAGAATTTTCGTTGTAGATGACAGCTTCTTCGAAATTGAACCTAATTGCGTTACAACATGCGAGTATAGAGTAATTGAATTATAACATGTATCTCTCTGAAGTAGAACTTAGGAATGGATCATCTAATGGATTGGTTACAGTGATAGTAAAATTTTGAGTAATATTAGAGATTCTCGTCTAAATAAATGCGAATATTTTATTCATATTATAGAGTTGTGGTAGCGGTAGAGCTGTGGTAGCGGTAGAGCTGTGGTAGCCTAGTGGTGTGACCAGTAGACTGCGATGTCAAAGGTCTCGAGTTCAAACCCAAGGCAGGCACCACTGACTTTTCGGAAATTATGTACGTATTTATCACATGCTTAAAAGGTGAAAGAAAATATTGTGAGGAAACCTGCATGCTTGAGAGAATTCTCGATGGCATGTGAAGTCTGCCAACCCGTAGGCTAGCGTGGTGGACTATAGCCTAATCCCTCTCAATTGAGAGGAAACCTGTGCCCAGCAATGGGACATTAATGGGTTGATGATGATGATGATGATGATTTATTCATAGGGAACTGACAATGAATGTAATTATGTATAAAAAAGAAAGAAAATTAGCATCACCTGCCTTGCGACGTCCTTTACAGCAACGTTGTGAGTTTTTGGATGCTCTTCACCTGAAATTTTTTCCGAAGTTATGTGCGTATTTATTCACATGCTCAAGCGGTGAAAGAAAATATCCTGAGCAAACCTGTACACCTAAGAGATTTCCTAAATGGCATGTGTAGTCTGCCAACTCGGATGGCTCCATTAGGCTAGTGTGGTGGACTATAGCCAAATCCCTCTCAAATGATATCCATGCCCAGCGGTGGGACAAGAATGGGATGATGATGACACTTCAACTAAGAGCGCAACCCTCAGCTATGTTTATTGACAGATGATCTGAAGAAGATGGTGGGAGGAAACCGAATTAGGTAGTCTCCTATCTTAGCTCAGACTCTACTTAGTTGTGGGGTTACAATACTGCCGTCGTAATTAAAAAGGGCATAACTAACATTCAGTAAATATTGAGAAAATAGAGTTTGAATATTTTTTTAGTTTTTATTGAAAAAAACACCCATAAACTATGTTTTCCGAAATTTTGCGAATGGCAATACTTGCATTTATATAGTACATATAAGACCATAGTATATTTTTTATTTTATTTTAATGCATAAAATAGATAATTAGCTTATTTTATTTCATCTTAACATAAAAATTAAGTTATACATTATAATATTACGTTTAAAAGGCACAAACAACAAATTGTGCCTTTTTAATGTAAAATTTTGAGGATTTTTTTATAATGTTACATAGAAAAGGCACATATATTCAATTGTGCCTTTTCACTGTATTATTATTCGTATAGATTTATACAGTAAAATATTAGAAACTTGCTGTGCCTCGCGGTTTTACCTGCTTAGTTCCCGTTCCCGTGGAAATTTCGGAATAAAAACTAGCCTATGAACTTGCTCAAGCTTTACACTACACAGATAGTCTAGAGCCTGAGGTTCATTAAAAATTCATTAGAATCTGGTCAGTCAATATTAAGTAGGGAAGTAGAGGTAACTTCTTAATAAATAAAATAAAGTAGTTACAAGAAAATCAGACGTTTATTTCAAAAAGTTAACAAAATAAATATCATATTATTAAAGTAGGAACCTTCAATCATAATTAGAAACTATAATAATTAACTAAGTTATTAACATTTTAATCAAAATCTCGAATTAAAATTGAGCTACAAAATTGCCCACCCCAACTATAATTTTTATTACTAGAAATGCGTCTTAGCACAAAATTATTTTCCATAAAAAATCAAGTAAGACAACCAAATCAAGTAAGAAATATAAACAATATTTATCAAAATAAAGAAAATGAACCTAGTTTTCAGAAACATTAATAATTATTATAACACATGTAGTACAGCAACAATCCATCTTCACACAACCGGGCCAACTTTTAACATTTACAAGGGGGTCAAACAGGAAGATCCTCTGTCTCCAAAGCTTTTCACTAGCACCCCTTAGGAGGTCTTCCTCAAGCTGGCTGACAGATGGGCAAACAAAGGAATCGATATCGGAGGGCGAAGACTGACGAACCTGCGCTTTGCTGATGACATTGTGCTGTTCTCAACATCACCAGCAGAACTCGGCACAATGCTCGCGGATCTTAAACTCGCCAGCCTTGGGGTTGGCCTAGAGATGAACATGTCAAAGACCAAAGTTATGTCTAATAGCACCAAGAGACCAATTAAAGTCGATGGCGTGGAAATAGCGCATGCCCAAGAATACTTATACCTGGGCCAAATAGTCTCTTTTCAGGCAAGACAAGACAAGGAAGTTGAAAGACGAGTTGAAAATGCTTGGAGGAGCTATTGGTCCTTAAAAACCTTCATGAAAGGGTGCCTACCTATGAAACATAAAAGGAAATTAATGGACATGTGCATCCTCCCCATTCTTACTTACGGTGCCCAAACTTGGTCTTCGACAGAAAGTCAAAAGGTCAAACTCAAGGTTTGCCAAACAGCAATGGAGCGTAGTATTCTGGGAGTTAAATTGACCGACCGGATCCGAAACAGTATACTGCACTCCAAAACTAAGATCGCCGACGTCGCCCAGAAAGCTGCCTAACTTAAGTGGGACTGGGCAGGCCATATTAGCCGCATGCCAGACCAGAACTGGGTTTAATAACAACTAAGTGGCATCCCACTTCCAGGCGACGACGAGGACGCCCAAGTCGTCGGTGGCGGGACAATTTGGATAAATTTCAACCAGACTGGTCCACAGTCGCGTGCAACTAACTGGCATGGAAGAAGAGGGGGGAGGCCTTTGCTCAATTTTGGGACAGTTCGGGCTAAAATAATAAAATAACAAATAGTCTATCAACTACTATGTAGTTTTATCACAATCATAAACTAGAATCAACTTCTTATTATTAGTAATGGCACTATGTATCAAATTTCTTTGAAAAAAAGTATCTTCTAAAATATTTTAACAAAATTAAAAAAACTATCTCTGGTAAAACAAAAATACTAAATTTTAAATGATGCGTGGACTCGTCGTGACACGTTAGGCACAACTGGCGTAATCTCTCGTGTATCTCGCTCACCGCACTTCATCCCTCTTTAGAAATGTTAAATAGTAAAGGCATAACCGCCAGTGTGCCTATTTTTATGTATAAATTTTAAAGCGTAGGGTAAATAGAAAAGACACAACTGCCAGTTGTGACTTTGCTTCTAGATTTCTTGCTGAGGTGTCGGTATACAAAAAATTGCACAATTGCCACATAAGCCCTTCATATTTGGCATGCGCCAATTATGCCTTTTCTATTAAATATTTTAAAAACATAAATGTGAAGTAGAAGACATATATCACGTTGTGACCTTTTTCTATACAAAATCTTAATAAATGGTGCAGTTGTGCCCTTTAAGCTTAAGCTATCTTTGTTTGTTTTATTGCTAGAAATACACAAAAAATTGAGCAGATAGGCCTTTTTTTCCTGATTCCGAATATGTGTATAACTCAATTTCGATAAAAATGTTAGTTGTGCCCTTTTTTGTTAACACGGCAGAATAATCAAAGGATATTAGTAAATTATAAGATACTGTATTTTGCCCGCGCAGCGATTGTGTAGAACTATTAATTTTGGTAGCTTATTTTTCATGTCCTTTTCACTGTTTTAAGGAACGATTGCCGAGAATAAAAAATATCTTATGTCGTTCGAGCTCAAACTATCTCCATATACAATTTTATTTACATCGGTTCAGCGGTTTACGCGTAAAAAGGGAACAAATAGACTGACAGACACACTTTGACATTGGTATGGAAGTATAAATTAGTTTTTTCGTAAATGCAAGTTTAAATAATATTGTTTCTGTCAAGTGTGTAGCCTCCATTTCATCGTACAGAGTAGTGCAGTCGTTTGGGCAGCAGTAAATCACGCGGGCCACAGCAGTTGGACGCTGTTCGTTTTGTACATAACATCCAAATACATACACACAGTAAGAACACTCCGGACAATTGAATAATTAGCTTTTAAAAAGACTGCACAGGAAAATTTTATATCCAAGTAAATTGGTGAAGTGGGTTTAGAATTATCTATTTTTGAGTACTACATGAGTGGCAAACCAGTTAATGACCCGTCTGATGGTAAGCGGTTACCGTAGCTTATGGAAATTTGCAACTCTAAAGAAGTTAATCGCCCGTTGCCGACCCTGTCAAAACCCCTTTTAAAGTTTCTTAAAATAGAGAAGTTACTTACTACTTGGACAGCAAACGGAATTCGCATGCTGTCAGAATAGTAACTCCCCTAACGAGCTCTGGCTACCTAACTCACTTCCAGCAAACAACTATTGTTGTTCCACTGAGGTAAACTGTAGTGCGGTACTTTTGCAGTCGAGTAGCTCAATTTGAGCGAGGAATCTTGCTATGCCCTACCTCTCAAAAATGTAGATGAATCTACTGTATTTTTTTTATATTTCAGCAATGGTACTTCTGTTAGCTATAGTTTGTGGTAAGATTTTGTTCATTTTGCACGTATAATTGATGGGTGCGCGTGCACATGATATGTGTGACGTCCGCCGCCCGCGAGCGATAGATGGCGCTATTACAAATATTCAGGTTGACGGGGATTTGCGTTGGAATTATGTGCTATTATTGTTGCGAGTCTTAATTTAATTTAATGAACGTGGATCCAATACAGACGTGTTTAGCTGCCAGGTGATATAAGTACGCCAACTAGTTGTATATTTATAAATTTGTTCAACCCGACAATATAATTAGGAACATCGATCACTTTCTATCGTTACTCATATACGTACGCATAGTATTTTATTTGAGATAATATTATTATTATGTATGTCAGATTCAGTTAGATCGCACTCTTTTTCTCTGTCCGAACTGTATCATTCAAAGCCATTTCTTCCACATTAAATAGTATGTGGGTTAACCTTTTTTGTCTTTTGTATTGTTTTATCAAACAATACTTAATAATCATTAAATAAGTTCCTTATTTTATCTTTTCCAGGAGCCGTATTATTAAAATTGCCAGAATGCCTGTGATACAATTTCTACACGGCATCACAAGAAAGTGTAAATACCAACAGAGTAAAAAGCTAACGAACAGCCACCACCACTCCTTAAATACTTTCGTTTCAATCAGCATGATTATCACGACATAAATCTCCAACCGAATATACACCTTTTATAAAGGCAAGGACATCAAAAAAACTGGCACCCCGCAATCAGTATTCGTCTGAGCTGGCAATAAAATTAATATGTGCATACGCCGAAGCGCGAACTCCATTTGCAGTAAAACAAACGGCCGACCGACGCCATTTTGCATTGTTTTTTTAAGGTTCCGTAATTGAAAAGGGTGGACGTTGTACGTTGGTAGTTTATGTGGTTCGTACTGGTGAGGAAATGGGGTTTTGGAAATATGACCTTTATAACCGTTTGTTTAATTACTAATGTTATTTGTACCTAAGACTTTTTGATTGGATTACATTTAGTAAACTAATCAATTTTGATCGTTGCTTTAGAAACTATGTGGGGCATTTCGTCCGTATTATAGGTATGTATGTAATGTAATCGTCTCCCCGTGACCATGGATGTTGTAAAGAGTCTGAAATGTTGTGATTAAAATAATACTAATATAGGATTTATCTACCGCAATTATTAACTCCGTAAAATCCTTGCTCTACTTTTTAATACTAAAAATGTAATTGGATCTGTATCTATAACAAGTCTTGGTAAAGATTTGCTAATGTATATATACATATATACATTAGCAAATCTTTACCAAGACTTTTGTTTTCTTTTCTTCCTATCAATAGCCAGTTTTTATTGGTATTAATTTGAAGTATAATGTGCCAAAATTTCCAGTTGCGTCGTCTCCATACAAATCTCTCTTTCGTTTTAAACTTATACGGAACATTTCATTTACGAACCAAACTCACGTTCGATGTTTTTATTCCTGCATTGTTTCTTATACTCATCTGATTTATGCGGAGTCACGTAAATATCGCATAATGGCTTCAGGGTTGAGAGTACATCGGCTGCATCTATACATCCTCTTTTGGCGACATTCTAATTTAAAGGTGACAACTTTGAATTATCAGCGGGTTTTTTGTTACTGTGGCTTAAATTTATAACTTGTTTTAATGTCATTATACATACCTACTTACATTTATTTATATGTAGCCCAGGTATTACTGTTTAAGTGATATCTTTTAAGACCCATGCAATTTAGGGCTGTCTCATAGCCAATAAATGGGTTTTAACTCAAATTTCGAGCTACTGAGAATTTCAAAGTCAAAGTTCTTTATTACTTTATGTGTAAATAATACATAGGTCTTTAAATTCATAGTAAAACACCCAAAAACATGTTCGATCTGAGAATTGAATCCTGACCTCAAGCATATCACATGCATTATCAATCACTAAGCTAATGACACAGTAGCATCTTAAATTACGCTTGCTTGATTATGCGCGTACGTCTATTTTAAAGTCATTCGATTGATTGATTGAATTTCTTGTAATGCAAAAAAGACACAAAAAACTTAAATTGCGATTCTGTCGGTTGGTGTAGCGATAAGACAAGCACCTGTTAAATACCCCGCCTAATGTCATTACAGTAATAAATCAACCTGTCAATTAGTGTCACCAATATATTTTTTTATCCTACACTAGCTTTTGTCTGCGACTTCACTCGCGTATAATTAGTTGTTTTATCAAGTATGTTTTTTAATCGAATGCTTATGTTGTAGTGTCCACTTTCCAATTTCTACCCCTCTTTCGCCTTTTTAAGGGTTGACGACCCAATTAGTCCAGCGGTAGTTAACACTGCCTTCTGTGCTCAGGGTCCCAGGTTCGAATCCCGGTAGGAACAAATGTTTGTGAGATGAACATAAACATTTGTATCCGAGTTATGGATGAATTTATATATAATATGTATGTATTTACAAAAGTATAGTCGTATATCAACCAACTAGTATCCGCAACACAAGCCTCGTTGCTTAGCTCGGAACTAGGTGGCGCTGTGTGTCATAATGTCTAGGAATATTTATTTATTTACGATTTCCGTGACAAAAACTATCTCTATACCAAATATCATCTAAATCGAATCAGCCGTTAAAGCGTAAAGATATAACAGACAGACATAAATTCGCATTTATACTATTAGTATGGATTATAACGGGCTCCCGAATTGACCGATGTGTAAGTGGGTTATTATCAATTAATTCTAATTATTTCTCACCCTCAATATATAGCTTGATGGGGAGATATTCCCGTATAAATGTCCCCATGTTTATCGGATAATGATAGGCTATTATTATATCGACTTCGAGCATTCATGAGGTTTCTGTACGTAGGTACGACAATACTGGTTGTTATGAATTCTTGCAAGTTTGAGTTTGATACTGTTTTTATTAGTACAAAAATATTTTTAACATAGTGGTTGACTAGTAATTACGACGGTGTTGTCAAATGTTGACATTTAACCGAATTTGGTAAGAATACTGGTAGAAAAAGGCTGCAATGCTGGTGATAGTTACATGCACCTGTATATTTTACTTATTATATTGATGAAGTAAAAGGCCAAAGTAAAATTACAGTTATTTAGCGTAATAAATATAAATATGTCAATCTTAACACTAAACTATATTATTTTTGGGGGTAGGGCATAGCGAGATTCCTTGCTCAAATTGAGCTGCCTGACTGGGGAAGTACGCAGTGAATAAAAAATATTTGTCTTTCTGCCAGTGAGTAAGGTTACCAGAGGTCGTTGGAGGATTGACTATTCTGACAGCACGGGCATTCCATGTGCTATCAGTTTAGTAATTCCTTATTTTAAGAAACCAAAACGGTTTCTGTAGGGGTTGGCAATGCATATGCAAGTCTTCTGGTGTTGCAAATTTTCATGGGCGGCGGTGATCACTTACCATCAGATGAGCCACCTGCTCGTTTGCCACAACAATTTAACACAGTAAAAAAAATAATGTTGTTTTATCTTTTTCTAAATGTTGTTCTTAATGTAACTGTTAAAAAAAAACATTATTATTATTATAATCTCGGACTCAGATTTATGCAGGTATAAGTTTAGTATTCTGATAATAATTTATGATAAAATACATTATATAGTCGCAGTACATGTTTAGTTATCAAGCAATAACGAAATATGACCTGAAGTAATCTAACAATCGACTTAATGACTACAGCAACTGTTGCTCACTTGCCTTATAAACCACTTAAAGCGCAGCCCACACCATAAAACAAAAAGAGCATAAAACCCAAAGTATACTTCATAAAATTACAGCGTTTATAGAATAATAGCTTCTGTCCTACTCGTCACAGGTTGTTAAATTCAACCATAAAAAGGTGCTATCGTAGATTTCTTCATAATTTTGAACGACGTGAATTTATATAATTATACAATTATAATTAGTTGCTCAGACAGTGAGTGCTGGGGAAATTATACTTAGCTTACGCTACAACAAACCGAATAACGGTGTACATCTGCCAGATTAAATTTATTAACTTTAATTGAGTTTGTATTATCAGCGGGGTTGCGGAGTTTTTAGAATAATGCATTTAATTATATGTTTACTGTGTTTTGCCCGTGAACTCGTCTGTGTAGAATTACTAATTTGTTTAATCTTATGTGCTTTTTCATTAATCTTCTTATTTATTTCCTCTTTTGACAAATTCTCTAATCCGGTTTTATGATTTCCAGCCAAAAGCATATAAATTTTATGTCTTTCCTTGGTATTCAATCTCTATATCAAATTCCAATTAAAACTTTCGCATTTATAATATTACTAGCTTTTGTAATTGTATTAAATTTGCTTTTTTTATCTACCGTCTTTAAATAAATTGTCTATACAAACATACACCCCCGATTTCTGGGACAAAAACCATCTTATGTCTAGTCCGGGAACTCAAACTATCTCCATATAAAATTTCATCTGAATTGGTTCAGCGGTTTAAGCGTGAAGAGGTAACAGACAGACATACTTTCGCATGTATAATATTATTAATACTAGTATTAGTATGGATTAAAAGATTTGCAATTCCAATTTCCTTTAGATATAATAACCGCCAATACAAAGGAATTAGATTTAAAATTATAACTTGATTATCAAGCAAACGTATATTTTAATAATTAAAGTTGTATGTTTATGTTATTTTAAATTAACGCAATAAATTGTTATTATTATCGTCATATCTTTTTGTGTTAGCGGCGAATCTTATGTTCTATTGCAATTATAATTAAAAATATTAATATAAGCCTTGAATTGGTTTTGCAAAATATTCTTCAAGAATATCTCGAGAAAGAAACTCCATCTTCAGATGCCAGCAAGCAAGCAACATACGTACTATCACGCCTATCATTTACGAAGGTAAAAGCAGAGGTGTATATATTTATATTTCATCGGTATATTTTAGATCACATGTAATCGTAAGTGAGTAAGGTTACCAGAGCTCATTGGGGGAGTGACTATTCTGACAGCATGGGAATTCCGTTTGCTGTCGGTTCAGTAACTTTAACTTTAACCCTATTTAAGAAACCTGAACGGTTTCTGAGGGGTTTGGCAACGCATTTGCAAGCCTCTAGTGTTGCAAATGTCCATGGGCGGCGGTCATCACTTACCATCAGGTAAGACGCTTGCTCGTTTGCCACCTTATCACCATAAAAAAAACTGAGCACAAATCCAAACTTCGAGCTGTGTAGTTACAGAAAAGTTTTATTATGGTTTTTCTATTAAATTCTCAGTTACGACTGAGAATTTAATAGAAAAACCATAATAAAACTTTTCTGTAACTACTTGAAAATCGAAACCCAATACCAATTTGTTCAGCAGAAGCACTTACGAACTATAGCCCTAGACAGTTTTGAACAGCAACAAGTATAGCTTACGTCATACTCATCTTGAAACATATGCTAAGTATATTTTCAACTTTCCCCCATAATCGCTTCGAACCTTGATACCGAAATGTGGGCTTGCATTGTTAAGCCATCTAAGCTGCATTAATTAACACCAGCTTGTTTCAAGCTAATAACTTAATTTCCCCTTTTAATGGCACAGATGAAATTTTAATAACACAGTGTTTTATAGAAAACTGTAAACGTTAATTGGATAATTAAACTTTTTACTTAAATGTTACTGTTGTGATAATTAATGAATAGTTTTGGTTGACTTTTAAGAATTACGTTCAATGTAGTAACATAGTAATACAAACTAGTCTATAATTCTAGGGTTACTACACTACTGTTTTCTTTTGCAGAAATCGACCATTATTGTCAAAATATCAGCTCAAACTTCGAAAAATTCATAAGATTATTATCATTATTATTTATTTTATTATTTATTAGTCACCAGGCTGCATCTCAGGAACAGCGACAGCTAGACAGTTGAAATTTTCACAAATTATGTATGTTTGTTGTCGCTATAATAACAACTAATACAAAAAAAAAAAAATATTTAAGGGGGGCTAAATAACGATTTTTTTTGCCTAATTTTGTACGGAACTCTTTGTTCGCGAGTCGACTCGCACTTACTTGCACGGTTTATAGTTGATTAGTATTTATTAAAGTGTAAAAAAGCACATAAGAATACAAGAAAAAAAATTGATGCATGATGAGCTGCAGTGAAACAACAATAGTTGTGTTTCTACAAGTGACTAAGGTTACCAGAACTCGTTAGGGGAGTGAATCTTCTGACAGCATGACAATTCCGTTTGCTCTCAATTAAGTAACCGTTAAGGTTTATTAAAATAGGAGCTTTTCAGAAGCCTTGAAGATTTATACAGGATCAGCATTTTGAGAGTGACACCACTGGTGTTGAAAACGTCTACAGGCGACGGTAACCGACAACATCAGGTACGCCGACAGCATAATCACACAGCACCAAAAAATTTTTTTTTAAATACTAACTGCACTACTCTACTTTTATCTACTACCTACTCTACTACTACCTCCGCCTTACAGAAGACCGCAGTGAATCAACAATATAATATAATATATATTTATTTTCTCCTCACAAAAACCGACTTAGCATAATTACTTATATCTTTCATTTACATTAGTGAACAATAGTTTTTTGTCTTTCTGCGAGTGAGTAAGGTTACCAGAGCTCATTGGGGGAGGTACTATTCTGACAGCATGGGAATTCCGTTTGCTGTCAGTTCAGTAACTCCCTATTTTAAGAAACCTGGACGGTTTCTAAGGGATTTGGCAACGCATTTGCAAGCTTCTCATGTTGCAAATGTCTATGGGCGGCGGTCATCACTTACCATCAGGTGAGCCGCCTGCTCGTTTGCCCCCTTATCACCATAAAAAAACGCTCTACCACTGCTCACAACTAAAATATTCAATATTAGTACCTACATCGCTGACAATGAGTAAGCAAAACCCAATCGCTGCCATCTCTCGTGACTAGATAAATGTAAAATTTACGACAGGATTCTTGAATAATTTAATAACTCGTTTTTATTACACATAATAACAGTTGTAATTATATTTTATTGTTCTGTTCTAAACCTCTGCCAGTTCGCCAAGTTATTTATTAGTCGTTAATAATTATTAATATTGTCTTTATATTTAGATATAGTTTTATATTATATGCTGGTAATTGCGTCACGCTATTGTATTTATGTATGTTATTTTTTATAACAAGTTTTAAATTTATATAACAGTTTCCATTACAGTATTTTATATAAGTTATTTATTTTATATAAGTTTTTTATTTTTATATAAGATATTTATTTGTTTAAAAAACACGACAAGTGTTGTTTTATTTCATCGATTTAGAAGACGTAATATCACTAAGCCTTCTCTGTGGGTACTAGTATTTTTAATAAATAATGTCAGAGATTAATGTGGATCCATAAAAAGTAGCCTTGCCTACCCTCTGACCACACTCGACAGATCACCGATGATAGAGATAAGTAACATTTGTACCTACTTTGTTGAGCTGTGTTAACCTAGTGGTGTAACCAATGGACTGTGAAGTTCAAAGTTTGGTTTTAATCCTGGAGCACCACCGCCTTATGGAAGTTACGTATGTATTTATCACATGCTCAAACGGTAAAGGAAAGTATTGTGAGAAAACCTGCATGCTTGACAGATTTTCTCGATGGCGTGTGAAGTCTGCCAACTTGCAGTGGGCTAGCTTGGCTGACTATAGCCTTGTCCCTCTCAAATGAGAGTAAACCCGTGCCCAGCAGTGGGAAAGTAGATAACATGACAACAACTTATGTAGTAAAAGAATCATATAGAACAAACTTATCTATAATTCTCTATGGAAAGTCAGTAAAGTATAAAATTATGTGAAATTACTTGGCGTAGTTTACAGCAAATTACAGAGTAGCGTCGAATTGAAAATTCATTACTCGATTAAGTCATTATGCCTCATTATAAGTGGGTGAGTAGAGGAGTGTGGTTTTCAAGGTCGATATTTGTATTTATATAATCGATATATTAAATAAAAGTTTGGTGCTTTAATCATTTACTACTTGTAAGTTGTAAATTCTATCGCGGATTTTTCCGGATCTTTTACAGCATCCATGATCACAGGCGATAAAATCCATAATGAGTAATCTTGTTTTATTTATTGCCAGTTGTTTTATTTTGTATAAATATTTTATTCGGGTTCTCTTCACTCCTTTTTTAATAGACTGATTTTTTATTTAAATTTAACCAATATGCATATAATGATTTTTTATATATAATTTAATACCGATTGCCATGCCATAGCCCAATTGTCCATTTAGGAATAAGAAATATTCCTATGCCTACTTATCAGCCTATAGCCGTCCACTGTTGAGTGTATGCCTCCCCCAAAAAGCGCCAACCATCCCGGTCTTGGGCAGCTCGCTTCCATCTATCCATATGCCTATTAGTTTATTTTTTTATTGTAGCTTTCTAAACTTCGCACTATTGACTGTGCGTCGATTGTCAGCCAGGACAAACGATTTCCTATACAGGTAAGTACGGTGGGCAGCACATCAAGTTACTACAATCTGCCAAATTTCTTTGATAGATTTTCATCTTTATATCGAACCTATAAGGTTCATGTTCAGTTGGGAAAATTTGACAGTTGTGGATAGGTTGACCTGCTGGCGACTGTACATAGTTTATGTGACGTTTGACATTTGAAATGCCTATTAAGTATCATAATTATTATGACGTGAGTCCGAGTACCCAAATACGGTACTTTATAATGATGATGAACTATCAAATATCCAATTTGCATATTAGGAATAGTCGTCGGTAATTACAAATTGTTATGGGCATGCGAAATGTCAGTTGTTATATTAAGTTGAGTACCGACTGGCCATAATAAAGGAATATAAAATACGATAATGGGTTTTAACATTATTACTAGTTGCAAACATTTAAGGATTTTAGGATGGATCTGACATTTGCGGGATCAAAGCTACGTTCCGTTATAAAGGTCCTAGGTTCATATCCTGATGGATGACCATTGACCATTGATTTTGTGTGCATGAGCATTAACATTTGTATTTAAATCATTCATGTTTCTATGTATAATTGTATATACCTACAAGAAAAACTACTTGTAGAGTATCCGCAATATAAGCCTCGTTTCTTAGCTCCGAATTAAACTCGCTACGTAGGTATTATGTCAAGATATTTTAACAGATTTTCACAATCCAGAAGTACCTGTAATATTGCGCGTATTAGAATATAGTTTGGGGTTATTATTACTGTTATAGAACTTATATAAAAAATCCAAATTTCTGCTAATTCTGCTAAAACTACCTATCATCTTCATCATCAACTCATTAATGTCCCACTGCTGGGCGCGGGTCTCCTCTCAATTGAGAAGGATTAGGCTATAGTCCACCACGCTAGCCTACTGCGGATTGGCAGACTTCACCATAGAGAATTCTCTCAAGCATGCAGGTTTCCTCACGATGTTTTCCTTCACCGTTTGAGCATATGATAAATACGCACATAACTTCCGAAAAGTCAGTGGTGCGTGCTTTAGGTTCGAACTCGAGACCTCTGACATCTCAGTCCACTGGTCACACCGCTAGGCTACCACAGCTCTATACCTACCTATACCATACTACCAACCAAATACATCAGCTATGAACACACACTAACCATATAAAATTATCGGTCATACAACGATAAACTCGTCGATCAATATGTTTGTCTATTTACAATGACGTGTTATGATGTGCCAACTTCACCGTGACAGCGTGACGCGTGACACAATGGCACTGTTGACACGTCGTGACATACCGTCGCGTGACAATTTTATGACTTATAAATATATTTATCTGTGAGTAATTTATGTCTTTGTGTGGGTAGATATGGATTGGATTTATTTGTGTGGATGGCATTTAGCTCTTATTCTTCAATGTCATTAATTAATCTAAGAAGAAAATGTTTTGACTAGTTAATGGTATTTAATGGAAGTATGGTTTATGGTGCTTCAGTAGGGTTTGTATAAGTAGAAAATGGATTTCATATATTTTGATATTGTTCTTCAAATTCCTGAAACTATTGCCACCATGATTTTTTTATCATGACGTCATTATTTAAGTGTACCAAAAGACTTTTTTTTCACTTCTATAATAAATAAATAATAATAAATAAATATTTCCGGACATTATTACACGGCGCCATCTAGTTCCGTGGTAAGCAACGAGGCTTGTGTTACGGATACTAAATGGTTGATATACTAAATATATACTTTTTTTTGTAAATACATACATATAATAATGTGTAAATATCATATTATATTCATTTCTTTTTGAAACCTATGAAACGGAGAACACACAAATTAGCTACATAGTTAGTTTTTCGAAAACCATACATATTACATATAAAAAAAAACATCTATAACAATAGTAAAAATTAAATGGTCTTACTCATCACAAAATACACATCACCATCATCACACAATCGGGACTCTACCCGGGACTTACCAAGGTAGGTATCTAGTCGGGTATACCTTTAATCGGGTCATGAATAAATCGAAAATACCCAGGCTGCAGGCCAATTAACAAATATAACACGTTCATACAACATGTAATAAACGTAAAACAGTAGTTTGTTCGCCAATAAACTCGGTGCCCTTCATTTTATGTCGTAAACTAATAATAATTACTATATAGCGATATATTACATAGGTATCAGGCCATTAAATATATTTAGGGCTGTCAGATAAACTGTGATTAAATATATTTATATTTTTCACATGTTTCACTTACGTAGCTTTCGAAGAATTTTATATTGTAATGAGAAATTCAATAATATGTCATGATAAGTATTGAAGTTGAAGTTTTCAGCATTGGGACCAGTTTTCATCAAAGCGGAGACGAGAGGAGATGTACGGAGATGTGTTTTGAATAACCAATCAGATTTCATTATTTCCACGTCTCCTCTCCGTAACGATATTCTCCACTTTGGTGGCAACCGGGTCTTATTCAAACATATCAAATCATCGCCGTCAGTGACACTCGACCCTTATCGGAAAACACATTCCAATTATTCAACGGTATCGATTAATGTTTTAATTTGTGTCCACTATAATTGAATAATCCCGTACCACTAGCGGCTCTCAATAATTACAATTATTAATAATTATTCTCCTGGACCGACTGCGATGAATGTTTTATGTGATAAATGTTTGAGTTCCCTGTCAAGCACGTTTTTAAAATGTAATGTAGAGATATTTATGAATGTCGAAATGCCTATATTTTATTTTAATAAATAATTAAATTTAAATATTTTTATATGACTCACATAACTTGATTGATTCGGATACGTTCATCCTACTAATATAATACCACCTACTAATATTATAAACGCGAAAGTTTGTAAGTATGGATGGATGTTTGTTACTCTTTCACGCAAAAACCTATTAACAGATTTGAATGAAATTTAGCATACATATAGTTTATTACCTGCATTAACGCATAGGCTACTTTTTATCTATATACCATGCGGGCAAAGCCGCAGGAGGCAGCTAGTTTTAAATATTTTTTGTAACTAACGTGGCGTAGTTTAGTTGGAATATAATATCATTTTTAATTATTTTCCTGATTTTATTGCGACATACATACCTATAGATATTCTCTTGGGGACGACAGGCGTGATGGTATGGATTTCAATGTCTAGTATTGGTGTAAGTGTAATCGATCAAGACTTAAGCTTAATTTTTTTAGTTTTTTTTTTTTATGGTGGTAAAGGGGCAAACGAGCAAGCGGCTCACCTGATGGTAAGTGATCACCGCCGCCCATAGACATTTGCAACACCAGAGGCTTGCAAATGCGTTGCCAAACCCCTTAGAAACCGTTCAGGTTTCTTAAAATAGGGAGTCACTGAACTGACAGCAAACAGAATTCCCATGCTGTCAGAATAGTCACTCCCCCAATGAGCTCTGGTAACCTTACTCACTCGCAGAAAGACAACTATTGTTGATTCACTGCGGTCTTCTGTAATAATTCATCATAAAACCTATGACGCTTACCTAGTTTCATTATAACAATACATAAAATACACGAGTTCTTGAGTGGAGACCGCGTCTCGGCAAACGTAGTGTAGGACGGCCGCCGGCCAGGTGGAGCGACGACTTGCGCAAGATAGCTGGCAGTGACTGGAGGAAAAGAACCGAAGATAGGCCGCCGACGTAGGCCTCCCCTAGTGAACGCCACGGGGCTCGCCCGTGGCGTTCACTAGGGGAGGCCTACGTCCAGCAGTGGACGAATATAGGCTGATGATGATGATGATGATGATAAAATGCACATTTGTGTTTCAAGTTTTATATTGTATGAATAATAAGTAATTTGACGATTACTGGACGACGTTGTGGTGTTTACAGAACACGTCCACCGTAGCACGTGCTTTATGTGTCAATACCTTGCTTCCGTTAATAAAAAAAAATGACTGACGTGCCTGTAATATAACCGAGTTATAATTGACATACTAACAAATACATTTGTAGGTATTTAGGTCGTATTTCCTGTAGGTACTTCTCGATAAATAAGAGAATGGCTGGCATTTATTGTTGTTGTCTTTATTGTCAACGAGCCAATTAAATTTGAATATTCTTAATAAATTTACAATACTTTGACTTACACTTTAAGCCCCATGAAAAAATTATCAACTACCACAGAATAACTGATAGTACTACAGATGGAACGAACAACTGACTATCTTTTTTTTAAAATTTAGCTTATTGTGTCCGTAGTTGGTTTTGGCTTATGCTGTTTCATAAACTAACATGTTTTACGCACACAATTGAAAATGTACATACCTTTGTATACCATCTACCTCTCTAGTCAATCCAGTAACATGCACGTATTAAAACCTCTTTTCTATGCCACTATTGTTGTCATATTATCCGGCTACTGAGCAGTTGGTCCTGAAATATTTGGCATTAGTATCAAATATGTCTTCAAACATACATGCCTGAGAGATTTTCTCAGTGGCGACGGTGGAGTCTATCAATCTGCACTCCATTATCATGATGAACAAAAGCCTGACACTTTTGAAGTGAGAGAAGCCCTATCAAATATGAATTCTCCAGGTATACAAATCCTAAACGCATGGCGTGACAAAGCTATGTCGATGTTTTGCCTGGCAAAAACTTTTGATCGCTATTTTTGTCTATTTGAAAGTCGACATAACCCTTGTCGATGGACCAGCTTCAGATCAATGAGAAAACATTTATTTTCAATGGTAAATTATTCTTTCACCTAAAATGATTTCATAACCATCGAAGATTAATGTCCTGGGAGCCTTTCTACATCATTAATCGATTCCAAAGCAGTTAATCATCAGTAATTACAGGCTACTCGCTTTCTTGGAGGAGCAATTATATGGACTATTATACCTTATTGATGTGATTACGTTGTTTTAACTAAAAACGGGTGGCTTTATTTATTTTATTTATTTTTATTTATTTATTCTTTATGCACAAAAATAAATTGTACAGAGGCGGACTTAATGCCATAGGCATTTTCTACCAGTCTACCTTAGGGCGATGCAGAGATATAACATGGTAGGTGCACCCTGATTGTAAAGATAATAAATCATACCTGTACTTACTAACAAAGATAATAAGCATACATACATAAATACATACATAGATACATACATATATACACACATACATAAATACATACATATGTAATATAACGAATACATGAATGATAAACTGACAGTAGCTATGTCAACGAGTTACGGAGGTGTTCGCGTACTTTTAATTTGAATGACACCCGATTGGTAGCCATCCTGATATCCCGAGGGAGCGCATTCCAAAGGAGGATTGATTGGACAAAAAAAGAAGAGTGTAGGAAATCAGAGCGATGCGAGGGGCATTGTAAGAGACGATTGTTGGAAGAACGAAGGTTTTTGTTGTGGTTGTCGGACAAGTATTGGAAGTGAGAAGACAAATAAGAAGGGGTAGTGGGAGAATCGAGAACAGAAAATAACGTAGTCAATGCCCTCTGCATTCGCCGTTGTCGAATCGGCAACCACTTAAGGCGCGTTCGGTACTCAGTTACATGATCATACTTACGGAGATTGAAAACGAATCGAATGCAGTTATTTAGAAGTCGGTCGAGTTTATTGAGGAGATCTGCATTCAGGTCATAGCAACATACATCACCATAGTCAATAATGGGAAAAATTAAAGTCTGTACAAGCATAGACTTAGTGTTAGGCGGTAGGAGATTTTTCATACGGTACAGAGATCGCAACGTTCCGGTAACCTTCCGACAGACACTAGTGATCTGTTTTCGCCAATCAAGGGTGGAATCAACGTACAAGCCGAGGTCCTTGACGTCGGAGCTAAACGGGATAACTACATCATTAAATAACACAGGTGGTAATGTTAAGCTGTCTAGTTACCTGATATTTTGGGGGCTTCCTAAGATGATAGCTTGACACTTTGTAGGGTTAACTGCCACTCCAAACCTATCTGACCAGCCTTTTATGCTTCTTAAATCCCGATTTAGCTCATCAATTGCATCGGATACACCATCAACCCTTGACTGACTATACAACTGCAAGTCATCAGCGTAAAGATGATACGCACACTGAAGCTCAGTAGTTATGAGATTAATGAAAATAGAAAACAGAAGTGGAGATAAAATGCCGCCTTGTGGGACGCCGGCTTGCAGGTCACACCAACTCGATGAAGAGTTTTCAACCCGCACAGACTGCCGACGCCCTTGAAGATAGGATGAAAACCATTCCAGCGCCTCAGGAGAGATCATAAGCTGAGAGAGGATAGATAGCAGGATATCATGACTGACGGTGTTAAAGGCATTAGAGAAATCAATCAACACCAAGACTGAAACTTTGGTATTTTCCATACCTGCCCTAACATCACCAGACACTTTAAGAAGGGCGGAAACGGTGCTATGCCCTGGTCTGAACCCAGATTGAAAAGGACTGATAAGGGAGTTTTGAAGGATGAAGTGAGAAAACTGTTTGTGAGCACAGGCTTCAAGCACTTTGGACAAGAAAGGGAGAATGGATATCGGGCGAAAGTGGCTAGCTAGCGAAGGATTAGTAATTTTCGGTAAAGGAACTACAAGAGCATTTCGCCACAGGGAAGGGAAGACACCAGAACTAAGGGAAAAATTTACAATGTGGGAAATAGCAGGAATGAGGTGGTCCAGAGCCATCACAATCATACGTCGGCTTATATTATCACAGCCCACGGCTTGCGATTTAATGGACATAATGATCTTTTTAATCTCTCCTGGGTCGACTGGGGTGAAGTGGAAAGGAATTATTTTGGGACGCGTTAGACCAGCAATGAAATCAAGGGTTTGAATTTACCCTGTTCCTGGGATCGTTTTACCAAATTTTTGTGGTGTAATTGCACCTATCTGGCTATTTAGCCGACATGAAGTCTTGGGGTCTATTTTCAGACCAGGCAAAGTATCACTAGGGTTTTTTGGATGTCCATTTTAATGACTACACATTTTACGTGAATCTTTTCATTAATTCTCTACGTTCCCTTGTAAAATTGTTCTCATTTATGACAAAACTTCATAATTAGCTATTAAAAATATTTAATTGTGTTAAGGATGAATAGACACTGTAATTTATTACCAACATCATCATGTATAATCACAGCGTCGATTTAAATGGCCAAGAATACGTGTATTAATAACATCTATTAATTAAGCGGTAATAAACGCCGTCTCCAACATAAAAACGTTGAATTATTGCCGTCAATAAATACAGACATTAATTAATACATGAACGAGTAATTATTTTAACATAAACTCATCTGAAGAATCGATGTTACAATCGTAAAATCGAATCGATTAAAAACAAAAACATAATTTCTAAATCGAACAACGATATAATTCATATTGACGATGCGCTGAAAAATAAAAAAAGAAACTTTTATTAGAAAATGGTACGTCATAACATAATTCATGGCGATCTATTGACGAAGAATCGTTACTATGAATCGATTCGAGGTAACAATTCTTCGGCTGTTTACAATCTATCGGTATGATTGCTATCCATGATGGGTACCGGTATTATTCTAGAGATTTATTGAGGGTATTTGAGTATAAATGTGATGTAATTGGTAGAGGCGCGTTGAGTAATTACACGATCGTGTGCGTCGTATTACGTTGAACAGGTAGTGGTAATTAACTGGTAAATTGACTTCAAAACGTAAGAGACGAGTGTCTTTTTAATTTTGTTGTTGAGTGTACTTATATATGAGTGTAATTATATGACGACTTCTGTGGTCTAGTCGTTTGAGTACCGGATCACAAGGTCGTGGGTTCGATTCCCACAGGACACAAATATTTATGTGATGAATATAAGTGTTTGTGTTCGTCTGGGTGTTTCCTATGTATTATAAGTATGTATTTACACAAAAAGTTTATAAGTATTATATCCATTGTTTAGTACCCATAGTACAAGGCTACAAGCTCTGCTTAGTTTGGGACTAGAAAGTGCTGTGTAAAATGTCGCAGAATATTTAGTTATTTATAATTTATTTTACCCTTTATTTTATAATTTATATTGTTTTTTATATTTTATAATTAATTAATTATTATTTATTTTACCCTTTATATTACCCTCCCTTTCATCTGTGTAAGGTGTGTGGTACTGACTAATATTTGTCCAACAAAAATTAACACAAACAAACATGTTTAGCAACATTTTAAATTATAGTTTGTTTTTTTGGACACAGCGGCAATAGTATCATTGATCTTGCTCAATCTTAGCAAATACAAGGATATTAAAAAAAGTTGTCTGAATAAATCAACTAAATAATTATTCATTATAAATAGCTTGATAAATGATCACAAAAACTTAAATTAATCGATTCATGTTGAATAACAAACAAATAATTATTGAATAACATTCAGACTTACAAATGTTTAATTAAAAATCTGTCTGTTGATGTTTCCTCTTCAAATTGAAAACAACTTCATGTCACAGTTTAAAGATAATGTGTTAAAAACATTTTTTCATTCGTATTGTTTTTTTTCTGATTTATCAAACTTTGTTGCGAAAACATTTGGGCAATATTACTACGAATATTATAAATCTCGCTTTACCCTACCTCTCATAGAATGCCTTTAGTGCCACGGGCCCCGGTTTCGAATCCTGGTTGAGACAAAAATGATTGGGTGGAATCAACATACTATGTATATGTATATATCAACCTTCTAGTATCCGTAACACAAGCCTCGTTGCTTACCACGTAACTAGATGGCGCTGTTTCATAATTTCCAAAATAAAAAATAAATTATTATGGTCTCGATTTCACACAACAAAAGAATCTCAACAGATGCCGTTGATCCCCAAGTCCAACCTCCGTAGAGCCCAAACCGCAAGGCTGCATCTCAAAAATTATATATGCCCTGTTAATGCCTCGCAAGGTACAATCAAGTTTCATTATAATCATGATTAGTATGAGCCTGGCTCTGTACCCTAGCATTATGTGTAGTTTGTACACATTACACGCTGGAGTGGAGCCTCTTGCACCATTTTGATTGTAAGTTCTCGCACTTCGTGTTATGGTGTGAGCAGGGTATGCAGTGATGTAGAAAGTTGTGGTATATAATATTGATGTATGATATTGTTATTTGTTGTATGAAGGTTCACCAACAGTCGTTCGTTATAATACAAATAGGAATGTACAAGTATTTTTGTCTTAAATCTGCACATCCAATTATTGGCAAATATATGCAAAATGTTATTATATGCATGAAGAAACAGTATTTTTTATTATTTTTAGCGTTAATAAGGCTTGATACTAATATTTTTTTTTAATGATCTCATATTGTGTAATATAAAATCATCTACTCTACAAAAACAACAGGTAGGTATTGACAATACACGACTAATAAAATAAAGCAATAATCATACTATTATACAATTTCACAGCGTGAATTCGTCGCCGAATAAAAATTTACATTTATACATATTCTATGTCAAGCTTACTTTGTATATTTCTAGCACAATGTAAATGTAAACCCCCTGCAATGAATTTAATATATTTAGATTGAACAAGTTCAAATACGAAGAACCTATATTATTACATACCATCACGCTTTCTGTCCCCGAAGTGTTAGGCAGAGATGTACGAATGCATTCCCACATTACGCCAGTATGTTTTAGGTCCCATGTAATAGACGGCGAGCCTCTTAATGTCATCCGGGTACGAATCTTAACCCTGTGCACTTACTGAGAATTCCATAAAAAAACTCAATTACACTTTGCTCGACCTGAGAATCGATCCCAAGACATCTATCTCAGCAGTCGCACTTACGAGTACTAGAACAACGAGGCAGTACTTTATTGTAATCGACAAATCCCTTTACGAGGCATTCAATAAAAGCCCCGATGCAAATATTTATTCGAACGCTCTTCAATTGTTATTCCAAAACAAATGTAAAGCGAAACCGTTCGAATAGAAAAATTTAATGATTTAGCGTATTGAAACCCATTCTAAATATTTGATTATTATTATTTTATTTGCTTGAAACCAAAATATTTATTTTTTTGTTCTTGTTTGTTCTTAATGGAGTGTAAATTGCATCTGCGTGTTTAGCATAAATATTATTATAATTGCTTTGTTTTCGAATTGGCTGGTTTTGTGTAATTCGTAGGGTGAGATCACCTGTGATTTTGTTTTGATTTATTTATAACTTAGAAATAATATGTGTGTATTTTTTGTGATTGAGTGCCGAGTTTACTACGTTTTTGTATGCTTTAATGTATAAATACATAGCCACAGCGCCTACTATGAATAGGAATAGTTGACTGTGAAGTAAAAGGTCTTGAGTTCAAATTCAAGGATACCACTGGCTTATAAAAGTTACGTGCGTATTTATCATATGCTCAAAGGGTGAAGTAAAACATCATGAGAAAGCCAGCATGCCAGTGAGATTTTTTCGACGGCGTGTGTAGTCTGTCAACCCATACTAGGCTACTGTGGTGGACTATAGCATATTGTTGGTGGTATTATATAGCATAGTGCATCACTCAAATCAGAGGAGACCCGTTCTCAGCAGCGGTATAATAAATGGGTTGATTATAATATAATAATGGTCATTGTGACAACTCCGATGAATACTATTAATAATAATTATTTATGTAGCTTTTAATCTTTGAGTGGATACTAAAATCTCCAGAGTATAATAAATAATTTTCTATTGTTTATAATAAATTGGCTCCTTGATGGGTTAATAAATTTGAAGGGTTATCAACAAAGACTGTTCATAATAATGACATCGTCAATTTTAATCACCTTAAGTTATTTATACTCATTTATAATTACTATAAATTACATACAAATGATTACATGAGAAAATATTGAACATACATACATATTAATTTCAATCCACAATTAAGAAGGTTATTCACGTATCAGAAATCAATTAAAACACTCCACATTAGTCAAAATTTTTCATGAATTAAAAAATATTGGCTAGTTAAGTAGGTATATATTAAATTAATTCAGTGTAGAAAATAAATGGTGCTCTCACCCTAAATTTTGAGAAAGCTGAATTATTTATTGACAGCGTTTATTTAATATTTGTAATCAATAGAAATCATATGATGAAGTCATTTATATTTAAACTAATATTGCCCGTGACTTCGTCTGTGTAGAATCAGTAATTTTATCCAATAATTATTTTCATCAATGATTATCGATTCCCCATACAAAATTCCACCCCCATTTTCGCCTTTTTAAGCGCTAATTTTCAAAACAAAAACTATCTTACGTCATTATCCGTGATTTAATTCAAATCAGTTCAGCTTTCGCATTTATAGTAATAGTATGGATAGCCGTTAGTTTTTAGTAACGTTTGTAATGATTGGGACATAGTTAGTTTAGAATAGAAGAATTAAAGCTAAAAGCTAAAAGCATTAAAGCAGTTTTTTGCATAACTGGACATTAAAAGATATTTTATCATCCAATTATGTAAAAATAAAAACATAAATGTTTTATAATATACATTTCGAATAATAAATTTTTATTAATTTCAATCGTTAAATACAAAATCTTTATATAAAATTGCACCTTTTTAATAACGACATAGTAAATGTTTTTGCATAAATTAACACATAATTGTATAACTGAACTCATTTGCTTTCCTATATTTTACAAACTAGCCACTTTATTCGAACTCATGAATATTGTTAATTTAATAAACCTCACTTTATTCATGGCCCGCTTTAAAATAAAACAACAAAGTCGTCCTCGCTTTAATATTTATTTTATTCGAACCCGGATTTTATGCGAAATATCATGAATCACTGAAAAACATACTGAATAATTCGTTTCATAATTCAACTGTAGCTCTTCAAAGGGAAAAATGACGAATAAAACAAACGAGTGAAGCGTCTATCTTGAAGCTTCCGTTTATGTTTTTTTCGTGACTTTTTTCATCAATTTGCACAGTGATATTTTTGTTACAGCTTAATTGGAATGTTTTATTTAAAGAAATATAAAGTACTTTGTACGTCGTAATCGACCGAATGCTCTACCAATGCAATTGAAAATTAAAGAAAGATATATTATAAGACCTTATTTATCTTCTTACTCAACTTATCTTCATCCTAATGTAAACCAGATTGGCTGACTAGATACCTAAATACTGACATTCTAAGGACAAATAATCAGACTATACTCAGACAAAGCTACAAAGAGTTATCATAAGTACGTGTATAAGAATGATGCTTTCCAGGCATCCTAGTGTATTTTTCGAATCATGAAAAAGTGTCCATGTATAACCCCATCCATTGAATGACATCGTCTTGATTAGTTTAACTTCATAGCACAAATTGATCCTCGTGCCTCTTAGCCTTCTAACCTTTGTGTCAATTATACACAAGCTTCGCAATAATCGTATTAAAATAAACTGTCTTCTTTAAACCAAAACTTTAAGATGCAAACTGACATTTAATTCGAAATCTGCGAGCAGTAATATTAAGATGATATCTATTATCTACATCATAAATAACAACTAATGTCTGTCTTCATCTTCGAGCTTCAAACATATTTCTCACACAATTACCGCACAGATAGATACATTATAAATTATCGTTGAAATCACCTCTGCGTCCGCCTTTACCTAAATAATTTCATCAGATAGTTTTAATTCTATGAATTTATCGTTCATTTTGAACAGTTCTGATGATTTGTAAATAGGTGAAGAATAAACTATTACTCTGTTTTACATTTATAGGCTACATTACAAACTCTTTGATGTCACTTTTTTCTTAGCAATAAATTTTTCAACGTAACATAAAGAGAGCTCCACGCGTTATTAGACATGGAAATCGTTTTGTGACATACAGGCTGGAAAGTTTGGATGCCAAACAAATTGATTTTTATTGATGAATGAACAAATATTTGAGTGAATCAGGGCAACAAAAAAGAAGTCAATGGAATATCATTTATATTTAAAATAGAAACGACGTTGTTTCGAAAAGAAAGTACAAAACCAGGAAAAAAATAAAGTGAAGAAAATATTGCAACTGTCAAAATAATTATGTATATCACAGTAAAAAGAGTACTGTAGTAAGAACAATACGGCTCCAAGTTTTACCATAAATCCAAGTCCAGTTAGACAAACATTTCGTTAAACAAAACACAAAGCATAAACTTTACGCAGACAACAATTTGTCATGAAATTCACATTGCTTTTGAAGTTGGTTTGCTGACCAACACATCCGTAGGTCTCTTTGGCTTCACACGTCACCTCTTCAAGTATAAATCTGCCTTTACAACTGCATAAATTTGTCGATGTAGAGATTTTCGTATCCGGTCTGACTTTATTTGCCGCGCATCCTGTTTTCTGTGTAACAACGATTTTCTACGAAACTTGGGGCGTCTACAAATAAAAGAGAACTCTATTTTGCTCGTAAAAAGTCAATACTATCAATTGAAGTTTCTCGATTCAAATGATCGATATTGGAGTCGGCTCGAAATGTATCGGATGCCTTTGAGGATTGATGGTCTGTGTTTGATGAGGCGGATTTGCATTTGAGTATCTGTTCGAAATGAGTTTCGTGGTAATATGTTCAAATACATATTGTATAAATGAGAACGTTAGGTTCGTGGAGTTACATCATGATTATTATTAGTCTTTTAGATCAAGGACCACCCTCGAAGACCAGAGGAACATAACGGCAAAGTATGCATGTTAATATTGTTTCTGAATAATATAAAACACATCTAGGAAATGATATGTAGGTACATATTAGTTATGATGTTCAAAATATCCAATGAAATTAAAATCGAACGCCAAAGCGTGTGGTGAATTAAAACTTATTTGAAACGCCCTTGTCATTGTCACGTAGTACAAGAACACTTCTCTTGCAGAAATTACATGTGACAGTGATCGGTTTGTTATAGAGGGTGGAACGGAGGTGGAAACTGATCTTATTAGAGTGAACGGAAGAGGAGAATCTAATATAGATGGAGAAGATAGGTAAGAGAAAGAATAAGGAGGAGAAATTGCTATACTTATCTGGGCAGAGTTAAGCGATGATGTTATTCTTTTTCACTCTTATGTAAAGGCCTTCAATTCACAATATAGTAGTGTTAGTGACTATTTACCGTTGAATATTTACTGTATTTTTAAAAGCTATTCTATCTCTGCAATTTTTTATCCACATTCTGCTACTTAATAAGCACATTTTCCCACGAAGCTTTTAAATATAACATTAGCCTTACCGCCTCCAAAAATTTCCTCGCTCTTTCACCTTGACGTCATAGACATTTTTTGATTAACGATCCGTCTCGGGTCAGATCTCCATTGTGCCCCTTTGAAATTCCGACACTCATTTATCAAGCTTACTGTTCCGTTCTGAAAATTACTGCGCTGGTACAATTTATAGACTCTTGATGTGGGACATGCCTTTGTTATTAATATTTGTGGATATATCAATCATCTTTAAATCGCTTAAAAGCTTACAGGATATAAAGAAGTTGATTTCAAACATACAATTATTTATTCATTTGATGTTCTAAACGTGGGTAACAATTTTGTAACACACGAAATCATTGCAGAATAAAGTTGAATTGAAGGTAGAAGAAAATGAAAGAACGATTTTTAAATATTGAAATATAACTACTCGATTTATCTTCAATGTCAGAATTACTAATAGTTATTTGGTTATTGGGGAACGAGCTCATTTTTGAATTTTCTTTAATAAATAAAGTTTTACGTGTAAAAACTATTCCAAATTCAACAATTAACATCGAATAGGAGTATTAAGTACATTATTTCATTGAAAAGAAATACAGCAATTTCCTGTTGCCGGTAAAACCTTACAATGTAGCTCATAAACAAAGTAACTGGTAAGCGATTAAAGCAATTGAGGTTACCACGTTTAATGTGGCACATTAACGTGAATTATAGTTATCTACCTGTTATTACTCATGTAGTAGACTCATGACCTTTAACCTCAGCTCATTATTTATACAGGTGGATTCAAGTGACATTAATGACTGTTTATTTTGGGGTTGCCATAAACTATGAGGGCTTTTTTATATTTTTTCGTTACATTTTGATGTTCATTTAGTATGATTTTTGTAATTTCCCAACAGTCACAACTTGTACGATTAGATATTATATAATTATTGTTGTGATATAGTTTCAGAAATATTGATTTATCGGTTTGGTGACGAGCAGGCTACAATAGATTCAGTAAAGGATCCAAAACGTCGGTAAAAATAATGTCAATCTTCTACGATCAAATACGTAAAAAAGTAGTTTTATTTCACTGTCTAATATTTGCGTAAGTGTAAAAAATCAACCAAAATAGCTCTTACTTACCTCAATTTAATTACAAAATTTAAACTGGCAACCTCAAAATTATCACAATAGTGCACATAACATTAATGAGTGGTCCCAAATCGCTTTTCTCGAAGCTTTCAGCTGCTAACTTAGAGCTACCTTGAATTGTGTGCGGTGTTGAGCGAAATTTACGCGAACACTGATTTTGACGTATCGCCTTATGGGGTGGTTTTTATGAAAAATGATTTACCGGCGCCAGGGAGGCAGCTCTGTTCATGATTTTTGAAAGGGCTTTAAACGCTCCAGTAATTATCACCGAAATTAGTTTCTAGGGTTAACAAAATATAACTAGAATTTTGATTTTGAGAATTCCTGAATATGTGAAATATTTACATTTACAGCTTTCTATTAATGTATTTTCTAATTTCTAGTTTGTTACTATTAGTTTCTTTAATTATTATTTTAGCTTTCGTACCTACTTTAACAAACCTTTTAGAACCTCACGAATCCGTTCCAATCGCTACGACAGTAATTGCTGTCCCAGTCCTGGCGTGTTTGCAAACCACACATCTAAACGTCCATCGTACTTCGAACTAAGGTCTATCAGTATGTGCGTCCATTCATTACGCCGCCTCCCGAGGCACGAGAAACATCGAAGGCAGGTCAGGCCTGAATTAATCAACTCACGCTTTGCTCCATGTCACTTGACAACCGGCTGTCCAGACCAACAAGACTACACACTTGATAGAAACCTTAAGGCTCACGAGCTAAGATCTCTTTTTGATTGGATTCTAAGGTAGGAGCTGGTTGTACTCAATGTGTACTGTCACGGAAATGTTTGGTAGCATGTTAGTAAACAATTGCATGTGACAGTTGAGCTTGATTGATATAGTGTATGTTTTACGAAATGTTGTTTAGGGAATTATAATTTTGTTTTTAATTAGCAAAAAAGCATCAAAGAGACTATACATATATAAATCTTTAAACTCAAATGAATTCATGAATATTTAAATATGGATTACACGTTTTTTTAAGTAAAAAAATTGAAAGCAGAACTAATGAAGCTTTCAGTAAATTAATCATGATCAATTCCGATTAAACGCACAACAAAAATCTAATAACCACCATTGCCATTAAAGTAATCAACCCGCAATGACAACGCTAAAACTCACCCCCGAAGTGTTCGCATTACGGGCCCGTCTCAAAATAAACCAAACAGTATTAATCATACTTCCCCCTCCCCCACTCCTAGCGCGTACACGATAATGATATATGCGATATTTGATGATAAACAATCAGGGTCATTTATTATCTGTCCGTTATTTGACAGGCGGTAGGCAGATGTCATTTGTCATTTTCCACGATCCGTGGGTCCCTTCGTTACGCCGCCGCCGCCTCCGACAGTGGTTTGCTACCAACAGATATAGTTCACCATTCCCAAGCGAAATTACACCTTAAACAACAGCGTTAGAGTCCGCTTCGGAGTGAGAAAAAAATCAATCTTGATTGTTTTCAGCATGAACGATTATGATAGATGAAAGAGTTAGCGCTCACACAAAGCCGATGAAATTGTATCGACTGTTGAACTTTATGTAGGTAGAAATAAAGTTGGTTTTCCGAAAAACAATCAACGCGTTCACTCTGCCTCAGAGAAACGTGTTATTGAAGATGAAACAGTAATGGATGGGGATACGGAATGCGTGAACGCTGTCGGAGATGTATTGTTATCTGCCTTGTTTATCGCTATACGAAGATCGTTTCTTTAAATAATTACCTTTTAAAAAGTATATCCCGTCCGTGCTACTGGTAATATATTCATTATATCTGACATCTTACAAAGCGCCATTGAAATAAATAAAAATAAGGTAATTGTACCAATCCTTGATATTGTCCTAGAAGTTGATAAATTTTACTTTAACTCATTATAATAAGAATTCCTCCACAGGTATCAACGAAACGTTTATTATTTATACTAGTAACGACATCTCTTAATCCAACTTGGAATTACTTTCTTTGTGATTAGCTGTCAAACATTCATATTTTCATTTTGTTTACAATAGTGTCATCACGTGTTTGCCGCTCAATTTTTATGTTAACGAATTTGTTAAGGACCTTACCTGTTTCGGACTGTTTTACTCAAAATTGAAGCTCATAAAGTGGTAAGTATTTACATTATTCTATTTAAGATTGTATAGATTATGTAAATGTTTTGTTTTCTAACAGTTTTTTTAATAATTAAACGAAATATAAGGGTATCAAATACTAGGACAAAAAACATCTGATTTCCAGTACTTGATACAACTATCATCTACTAGGTATATTCTCATCTGCTCGATTCGATCGATTTTCTGTAGTATTACAATAAGCATAAGGTTGAACTGTATTAGTTTCAAATTTAGCTTTTCTAAGTAACTTCTACCTAGTCTTTGATAGGGGTATCAATTACTGGAACATAAAATATCAAATTCTAGTACAAAAGTAAAGTTTGTCTTTCTTTTTTGTGCAGGTACTTATTAATTTGATAAATTACGTTGAAAATGCCTCCAATAAAGGGAAAAATGTTCAGTTATTCCGAAGATGATATGATGAAAGCATATAATGAGGTAAAATCTGGGACATCAATATCCGCTGCGTCAAAAAAATATAATATTCCTTATAGCACTCTTTCATATAAAGTGCATGGAAAAACACCTCTTGAACGCCGAATGGGTCCAGTATCATATTTATCTACAGTGCAAGAAGATGTCATTGTTTTATGGATCTTAGAGATGGCTAAAGCTGGATTTCCCGTAACTGTGCAGCAGTTGCAAGACAGTGTATGCAAGCTAGTGACTGAATTAAAAATTGAAACTCCTTTTAAAAATAACAGACCTGGGAGACACTGGTATGAATCTTTTCAAAAAAGACACCCAGAGATTAGCTTAAGAACATCCCAAAATTTAACAGAACCTAGAGCTGCTGTTACTAATGAAGCATTAAGCAAATGGTTTGCGGAAATTTCGAAATTCTTCGAAGAAAAAAATTTAGAAGCTGTCATCCGGGACCCAAAGAGAGTGTTTAATTGTGACGAAACCGCCTTTTTCCTTAATCCTAAAGGTAATAAAGTGTTAGCAGCAAGAGGCAATAAAACAGTTTATCAGAAAGTCAATGCTGATGAAAAGGAGTGCCTTACAGTTCTTCTGACCGGAAATGCAGCGGGTGATCTGCCACCTCCTATGATTGTATATCAATATGCGAGAATTCCTAGAGATTTGGCTCTTAGCTTACCAAAAAACTGGGGTATTGGACGTTCAGAGAATGGCTGGATGACGGGTGAAACGTTTTTTGAGTTCATTGCAAATATTTTTAATCCATGGCTTAACGAGAACAATATCGAAAAGCCAGCGGTATTATTCATCGATGGACACACTTCACATTTGACACTACAAACCAGCAAGTTTTGCTCTGAAAATGGTATTGTTCTTGTAGCATTGTACCCTAATGCCACGCATTTAATACAACCCATGGATGTTTCTGTATTTCGTACCTTAAAATCAGCCTGGAAAACTGGTGTCCAAAATTGGCGTTTACAGAACATGGACAATCCTAGACTCAGAAAAGTACACTTTGCCCCACTCTTGGAACAAGTCCTGGAGAAGACTTTAAAAAAATCTCTCTTCGAAAATGGTTTCCGAAAATGTGGACTATGTCCATGGAATTTAGAGGCAATACTTCAGCCAACGTTAAGAAATAATACTTTGATAGAAGATCAAAACAAATCTCTAAAGGAATTGAGAGAGGGGTTTGCTTTCGTTGAAAAACATATTGGACAGGATAAACTAAAAACTTTCCGAAATACCAAAGAATGGACAGGAGACATCCAGGATCAATCACTTTTTGAATTTTGGAAGAATATCAAGAATAAGCATGACGTACTTTTGCAATCAGTGTCTTCAAACTATGATCAAAAAGTTATTCAGACTGATGAACAAGAAAATTTAACTGATGACAACAATAAAGAGAATTGTAGTATTGCAGAGCTAAATTCAGAAGTTTTTGGGGAATTAGAAGGTTTATTAACACCTTCTCTTGAGACTAACAACTTTTGGAACTCATCAGAAGTGACAGAGGTTTTGAATAATTTAAATGTAATGGGAAAAGATAAAATAACACCAACCAACTCTATTTGTGACACAGATAAAGAACAAACAACTGAAATTATTGTTAATCCGCAGCCATTTGCCCTTACGTCTCCTGTCGTCCAGTCGTCTCTCCCCTTAAGTCCTACACAGCCAATAGCATCAACTAGCACAGCAAAACCTATTATTCCTACACCATTTAAAAAGTCTTTATTTTGGCCAAAAGAAAAGGAAAATAACAAAAAGAAGAGAAAAACTGAGAAAGTACCTGCAGTAATCACATCAGAAAAGTGGCAAGAGTACCATGAAAATAAAGAGAAAAAAAAGCTTGAACAACTTGAACAGAAACAGAAAAGGGCTGAAGAAAGAAAAAGGAAAAAGCAAGAAAAAGAAGAAGCTAACAAAAACAAAAAAAACAAAGGTCGTGCAAAGAAGACTGAAAGAAAAAAAGAATCTACTTCTATAAAAAAAGTCACAAAGATATTGTTTGGTTCAAGTAGCGAATCTGAATGTGAAACATGGAAGCCTTCTGGTGGTAGTACAGATGATCTCAATAGCGATGATACTGATGATTTAAATATTTTTTAAGTTTTTCTACTTGTATAAAGTTATCTCTACGGTTATTAGCTTATAGCTCTACGGTTATAAAGACATTTCAAGATGTTTGTTTGAAGAGGCTATACTTATTTTTTTTTTAATGTTGATTTTACGTATTTTAAGAAGTCTTGTGAAATTATTATGTATACTTATTGTGATTTTTTTAATTTGTTGTATTTTTTTATATAAAGAGTATACGTATCAAGTACTGGGTCACTAGCTTGAAAAAGTCATAGTCAATTACTGGGTCAATTGAAAATTTGCCCATCAATTACTGGTACAATTTTAGTCCTCTCAAAAAAAATCTATATTAAAATAAATAACACTTATTATCTTTACTTAAGTTCAATGAAAGAGAAATGAAAGACTGATTAATATTTGTTTCTTACTTTGAAAATTCTAAATAAAATAAATACATTGTTATTGAAGAAAAGGTGTTTTTTTCTCACTATAGTATCAACTACTGGTACATTTACCTTATGTTATAGCTGGACAGAGATCACTATAGGATCGTATTCTTTAAGAAGACATATTTGGAATTTTGACTGAATCATTAATGCCTGAATCATTAAGGATCGTTTTAATTTGTTGTTGAAAACATTTTGTGGTTTTATGGCTTGCTTCTCGACCCACGTATGAGGTGAACATTCGCGCGTAAAATACCAATTAAGATTTTAAATATAATGTTTAAGACGGCATAAAATGTTTGGACACGGCTTGTGAGATTCGGTGGCCAATAATTCAGGGTGTTTCGTAATGCGAAATGCTTGTTGAACATTTTTAAAGGCAAATGTATGTAGATAAATAAATTCAGGGTCGTTCCCACGGGATGTCACGTCGTCTACGGATGTATCTACTAAATCAAATGTTTAATTTCCACTGTGAAACAATGAGCGTTGTGTGCTTCACCCCTTTTTAAAAGGATGTTCGCCCGTCTATGTGTTTAGTCTTTGCATTTTATATTATTGCGGTGAAAATTTTATCACCCTTGCCTAATATGAATGTAACGTCCAACTTTTTTAATTTTTAAGTTGTTAGTTTCGCTTTTTTAATAACAAGTGTTTTATTTTTTAGGACTAAAGTCCTAAAATAGGTTAAAACCTATCAAGGTTTTGCGGTAATATAATCTTCTACCAAATATATGTAGTAATTAAGTGATACTCATCGAATTTTACACATACTTCTTCCGTATCTTGCATTTGAAATATTAGAATTAAGATACTTTTCATGGATTGCGGTTTATTGATATTTTTTTGTTATATAGCATTGATAATTAGCAAAATGAAGGATAGCGGTAGCTGTTACTTATTATACCATTAAGACATCCAACACCTGTCTGCCTGTGACTGTAGGTATAATTAAAAACATTGACAGTAGAAGAATATCAACATACTGCGATAGAACCCATAAAAGTAGTTTTATTTTAATGTCTAATAATCGTGTCAGTTTCAACTAATATAGGTACCCTTTGAAATATTTACAACGTCATCAATATCGAACTACACCCAAATCAATTCCATTATTTGCATTTCTAAAAAGTTCTCTCCTCCCTTTGAAAGCGGCGGCCATATCGCCAATCCTAGCCCTTAATTCCCAAAACGGGTGCGCTCTTTTAAAATATTCAATAGAATTTACTGTGGATCTTGCTTCGCTGTCAAACGCATTATTTACTTCATTACTCTCACCTTGACGTGCCTGTTAATCTTTCATTGTGTTTGGATAAAAAGAAGCTTAAACATGTTCTCTATTGAATTTTTTTTAAAGCTCTCCTTTAATGGAATTGTGTGAGTTGCGCGTTTGTGTTAATAGGTAAGACGCTTCTTTTGTTAAACTAAACCTGGTAATAAGTTAGTGGTAGATAATGAAATAGTTAAACGCTTTGAAAGATGACGAGGGGCTAGTACAATGAAGTATGATACAATCATAGGGCTCAGTAGTGATGACATGAAAGCTGATATTAATACTGTTGCTTACAACACCACGAGACTTAAAGTAAAAATAAATTAACAATAAAAAAGGCTACAAAAGAAATATATAGAAATGTTAGTATCAACGATAAAACTTCTTATATCTTCTGATATTAAACATACATATTTTGACAGATCGAGAAGATTTATATATAAGTAGACTAATACGAGAAATCTCACACAATAAGAAACATGTTATAAAATTATCCTGTCCGTTTTGCTTATAGTGCTATCAAGATAATCTAGTTCTAGTGAAGGGCTCAAAATGCGCAGGCAATTTTTCGTAAGCACCTGACAGTGTCGACCCATCGTACAGAGGCTGTATAAAAACGTCAGCCAGCGCCGTCAGACACTGACTATGATCAAGTATGTCTGTTTACTACTAGGGTTAGCCACATATTTTTGGAAGAAAACTCTGAAAGAAACTCCCTGAATGGGTATTTGTTAACATTTAAATGTTTTCTTCAAATTCAGTCTAAAATTTTGAAAAGATTTCATTGTCTCATTTGTTAAACCTTAGATTAAAACTATCCTATGTATCAATTTCGACTAGATTACACAATAGTGTGAAAAGATAGATTAAAATCGGATCTCAGTTCAGAAATTTATCGCAGACAAACGAAGGGACACATTTTTTATATACAAAGATATAATTATATAGCAACATAAAATTTCCTAAATATTTAATCTAGAATTAAAGTCATAAAATACTAATAATCACAACATGTCTAATATCTAATCAAAAGTTTACAATTATACACTATTTTCATCACCATAAATTACAAAACATTTTAATTTTATCCAAAGCAATTTCGCACACCGACACCGCTCATAAATAATTCAATATCATTAAGAGAATACTAAAAACACAAAACTTTACAACTGAACATTAACAGAATTTTTATATCCAAATGATAAATGCATCAAATAAATTATAATGAAATTTAAATAATGTCTGTTGATTCTTTAATAGGATGGAAACGTGTAATTAATTAACAGTGTCGCTAACAAATTTTGTCTCCAGTCGACAGTCGGACAAAAACGGGGTATAATTTATGTGTGTAGCAGCCCTGGCGGTCCCCCCTCCCCTCCGCTCCTCGCCGGCAGGTTGAAAGAGTCACGGAGCGTGATTGATGACGGCCCCTCCACGCCCACGCGCCCTAACAACCGCCTAGAACTGACAAACTATCGCATTGTTGGCCGCAGGAAATCATAAGGCGATTGGCTTCGAATTTATTGCCTTGTTGGTACTATGCGTTTAGTTACGATCGTTGAACGTGAGGGACGGCCAGATCACAATCTTGATTAACATGGTGATTACTCGTATTTTTTAAATAAACATTCATTAAATAACAGATAATCGGACTTGGTGAGCGTCGAATTTTCGAGGAATATCTGGTAATGTACGGAGTGTTCGAACTGTCTAATGGTTTCAAATTCTGTGCCGACCACGACACCCTAATAGAAAACAGTGCGATGACGAGCATGTTTTGTGTCAAATCATCGCATAATGAAAAATATGAATTCGTCGAGGGCCCCAACCACATTAATCTCAGCTTGTCCACATGAAATTCGTTTTTAGACATTTAAATACAAAGGTCGATAAAGTGATAAATTATGAATGAAATAACAATTCTGATTTCAATAGCATCAGTCCGTGTTTAGAGTCAAGCAACAAAAAGCGCTTGTGTGTACCACAATAGAACTATAAATATGGGGTTCTATTGCGCTGTACTTTAAGCGCGGATCGCCTTCCGCTTGATATGGCTCAACGACGTTTTTATCTTCATTGTTATCAAGAAATATATTAATTGCCGTAGCTGTCTAAGGCGGTACAACCCTGAGTGAAATTTCACCGAGAGCAATAATTTATGCATTTGAAGCAGACTCAGGCACGCCGCCATCGCCAGCTCGCGATAGACCGCTCCGCGTTATATCTGTAAATGCATCTGACACAGTTAATCCATATAAAGTTATTATTGCCTCGCCTTTCAACCGACTTAATTGGCCGCTACCGGCTAGTGTAAACTCATGTGTTAACGATAAAGTAACTGAATAAATTGTGGTTTTAAATACTGTTCACGTTCGTTGCTCACGAATGCGAATTGCACGCCCGCTTGTTTTTATTGCCCTCGTGTTTACCTAAACGATTTTTCCTTCGCAACGCTCGTAAATATGGAATACAAAGGACGCACGTTCTTTATGCGATCTTGATAATATTGTTCTCGGTTTCTCGACTTGAAATTTTAATTTGTCAGAAAATTTTAAGCCAAGTTTAATCTTCTTACGTCGAGGTGCCGTCCGATGTCCCGAATTAGTCCGCCGAGGCGTGTAGGCCATAGATTAAGTCGGATCTCGCCACGAGACCGTTGCCAACGTCTCAATAAGCCGCTCTACATTTTTACGGCCCCTATATCCGTTTCGCTGCGTAAATACACTTAATGACCGACATTTCGTGAACGCTTTTATTGTGAAGTTTTTATTATCGAGAAAATCATTTGTTTAGTCTACGTACGGTTATTGCGAGGCAGCTCAGTGCGTTTCGGGGTTTATTAGGGTTATTTTATTACCCTTTTATACTCCGACTTTAATACGGACACATAGCCTGCAAGCTTTAAAACGACGAGCGGCCGGATGGTGATAATTAAATTAGATTTTGATCTGCGAATATGATTCCAAGTATCGTTAATAAGTTGCAGTCCCAAAAGCCTTTTTTTAACTCGAACAAAAGTTATGACCGAATCGGAGATTGACGCTGATAATTTCGTTAATGATACTTGATTAGATTTTTTTATCGACTGTGTGGTTAAAAAAATCTAACAAGCCATATCGATTGATCTAAACGCGTGAAACATAATCTGTGTAATTTAAACTCATGGAATTTCCGTCCAATATACAAATTAATGTATTCGAGCAAAAAGTCAACACCGTAATCTCGCCGGCCATAAAGCAGTGTCAGACCACTATAATAATTTTGAAACAGTCTATTAAGTGAATCTTTATGATAATGTCGGAACAGAAGTCGCGGCCGCGAACGGGCTGCCTGTTATTTTGATACATTATCATATTTAAACAATTCAGATGATAATAGACACGTCGGGCGAAACCCTTTGGTAATATAAATGGTTGTATTATTATTTATTTATGGGTTTCCTTCCTCTGGGCCAGGGGCGATGTGGCATATTTCATTGAGCGAAAAAATGCTTCGAAGTCGTGAGTTTATACTGGATGGGATCCGGTTTGAGTACCTGAAACGACTGACTATAAGCTTGTTGCCGCAATAATAAAGATTTATGCGACATTCGGCGGTAGCGTGTTTTGTTCTGTTACGAGCCGATTCGCTTTCTGAAAGATCAATAGCGCTCTTTATTGTATGCGGTGAATTATCGTCATCGACTGTTCTTTTAGCTTCGACTATAAATTCTTTGGCCGCATTCGATATCTTATTATCGCCTCTTACATCTTCACCGTCTTTACGATTGGCATTTTGTTTCACTTCAATAGCGTTATGTTCATGTTTTACGATTGTTACTTCTTAATAGTTCTCGACTTTTATCTTTTATTTGTTTGATTGCAAAACTAGTAAGAACAATTAAGATAATCTTAGATTTTGGTGTTATTGTAATTCCATTTGCATAATTATCTTTTAGATTGTGTTGGTTCATTTGTACTTAATTGGCAATTCGGCGCCATTTAGATATTCTTATTTTTTTCTGAGAAATCAATTATACATTTTAAATTGTTATTATTGTTGTACAGTTATTATTATGTTCAGTTTATTATCCAATCATTTTCACAAATAAATTTAAATAGCCTAAAACAAACAAGTACATTTGCATGCAAAGTCCAACAATTACTCGCAATAAAAGTATCATCAGTATTGTAAACGTCTAGACTTTATCATTCCCATCTCTGCTAGAGCGCACACTGTATTTTTTTCAAGTAATCTCATTATTACGTACTACACCACTGCACGGCTTTTAACCACTTGATTTATGGCATATGCAATTTGCATCGGAGCCGATGCTATAGCTTTTTGCTCCGCAGCCGATGATTATCGTCCGTATCGTGTCGGTCTTAATGATAGTTATTTCATGACCCGCCAAGCTTGCTCGGGGACGTTTCATTAAAACCCTTTACATACATTATTTCGACGAATGTGTCTGATTATGTTAATGCCTTCCTTTGGTCGGTATCATGTAATGGATTGTTTGGTTTTTGTGTAATTTGCTTAAAGAATTTATTTATCGTCGTCAGAGGAAATGCAGTTTACATAACATTCATACCATCAGAGTGTATATTGTAGCAACATACACTCACCTTTAGCCAATATGTTTTTAGGTCCAATGTAATTGGGATAGCCTGTTGCTACCAACCGAGCACCAATCCAAAGATGAAACTGCTACTGAGAACTCTCCTCGACCTGGGAATCGAATCAGCAAGACCTCTTACCCAGCTGGCGGACTTGCGACTTCTAGATCAACAAGGCAGACTTGTAGCAAGGGGAAATACGGTGAAATGAATCAACAAGTGAAACATAGCTAATGTATGTGACAGTAGCGTGTTCCAGAGATGTGTTGTAATTCGCGACGTTGTACAAGACGTTTGTATTGCGTTCCAACATGACAGCCCGTTTCCTTGTTGAAGTAGGACTTGCAACGGATTGCTATTTCCAGTTAACGTTTTTTTTCTTTTGACAGCTAACTTATTGATGTGATTTTTTTATGTGTCTACATCGCACATTATACTGACAAAGAAAAGTTTATTAAGGAATAAATCACTTTTAAATCATTTTAAAAATAAGTGTAGGAAAGTTGGATTTGGAGTGTGTCGGAGCATTATTGTAGAATTAAACTCGAGTAATACTATTGCAATAAAGTAAATAATATGATTGAATGTACTTTCCCATCAATCCATCTTCTACCCCAATATAGGGCACGGGTTTCCTCTCACTTAAAAGTATGAGGCTATAGTCCACTACGCTAGCCTAGTGTGGGTTAGCAGACTTCACGCTATCGAGAATATGTATCTCTTTTTAGGTGTTTCTTTCCTCACGATATTTTCCTTTACCATTTCATCATTCAACAGTTCACTAGCCTTGGTAGTATGACCAGTGGACTTAGAAGTATAACTCACTCTCTACTCTAACACGTCGGCAGTGTTTCTTTGCGTCAATGCATCTTGTAACAAAACACGTGTTTGCGAGAAGCGTGACAAGTTTGGTGCGTGCACATAGATTATATCGTACATAAAACAAAATGGCGCGACGCTAAATTTATGAATCGGTTGTAGCTGCCTTCCACACAAAAGTTGTTTATTACACACGAAGGGCTGGTCGATGACAAACAAAATTTTGTATTTTCCAAAACTGAATTTAACAATTTAAAACATACATATATGAAACCTGCCTCGGTGGTCGTAAGTGTGACTGGCTTAGCAATGGATTCGATTCGAATCTCAGGTCGAGTAGTGTTATTCTATTTTCAATTAAATTCTCAGTTTGGATTTGGCTCGCTCCCATTAATATGAGACCTAAAACATACAGGAGAAATTTGGGTGTAAATTAATACACCTCTACCTAACCCGTCATGGACGACAGGCGTGATAGTACTAATAATAATATAAAAAAAAATATTCCAATGAATTTTCGACCTTAACATGATGTGATTAGTGTGGGAAATCTAAAGATAATAATTAAAACGATCGATGACAAATTGGTTTTTAATACACCTTTGCCAATATATACATATATGATATATACGTTCATTTGTTATTTTATCTTGATACCCCTAGCTATTATGTTTATGGATTTTCTTCACCGGACAACATAATTTATTTTATTTTATTAGGCCAGGATCCTTAATAGCGTTATGAATTATATGAAAAAAGTACCCCGTGGCGACCGCGATCAATTTAATCGCTATTATTTATACCGTTTATGCCGATACAATCGATTTAAATCGACTAAACGCAACATCGATATAAAATCTTCATCGTTCCTGATGATTAATATGGATTCTGTTAATTTCATTCGTGATCTTTTTAAAATTCGAATGTGTTATCGTGACTAGTTGTACCGATTTTATCGATTGATATTCGAGTTATATCGATGTGGTATTGATCAATCATAAGTTTGTATTATTAATGATAACTGTCGTGTGTTAAGCTTTGTATCGATCACAGTAAGTTGCTTGTGCGCATTAATTTTGGTTCGAACGTGATTTGTGTTTAATTTATTTCTAAGATATGTTCGATCGTTGATTTATCAATGTATCCCACCTACAGAGAGTGGGTTGGTGTTCCTACATGGTGGGCAGAGGTTTGAGTTGCATACGTTTACTTTAATGTATCTATATACATATGTACATATTATGTAGATATATATATATAGTACATATGTATACATATAAATGTAAAGCTTCATAAACTCAAAAATATTGTACCGACTGTGTTCAAATTTTGACACAAAGATTATTTTTATCTTTAACCACAATGTGCCTAAGTAAAGCGTGGCAGAGTATAGCTAGTTATACAAATATGTATAATGCAATTAAATTTGTCGACCGCATATACAATTTCATCATACAATCATGTAATGATTATTTACATCAATGCTGAAACATAATTAACATCTTATAACTATTATATAAGTAAAAAACTATTTAACTATTTTCACCTAAAAATAACATTATACATAAAACATGGTTGCTTCCTGACTTTTGAAGAGGTACCAAGGTTTTTTAAAAACTTTTTGTGGGTATTTATTTATTCCACGAGCATCAGAACTACCGAATTTGAATAAATATGATTCTTTAACTCAATATATCTGACGTCAGATTAATGAAGATAAAATATTATTATCCTTCTTACTCTCTGGCACTCTGGCAGGGTAAGCTTCTGTGTAATTTCTTAATCAAGAGACAGTTGTCGTGATTAATCACTTGACACATACTTATTATGCTTTACAGCCAACAAATTGAATCTTGGGAGTGTCCCATTTGGAATATATTTAAATTCTTGTATAGCTATAATATACCTACTTGTTTTCTGAATAACAACATGCCATCACTCACGCCTGTCGTCCCCGAAAGGTTAGGCAGAGGTATACTAGTGCACACCCACTTTTCGCCGGTATGTTTTAAGTCCCATGTAATAGGGGGCGAGTCTATTTCCACCGGGCACGAACCCAAACCTTTTGCTCCAACCCAGGACCTCTTGCTCGACAGTCGTACTGTAAAATCACTAGACTAACGGGGCATTATTATTTTTTGTTATTGTAATCTATTTTACTTATTTTAATGGTTGTATCATCACATGGCATGTATTTATCTCATGCTCAAACGGTGATAAAAAAACATCATGAGCAAACCTGCGTGCATAGAAGATCTTCTCTTACCGCTCTCAAATAAGGGAAGACCCATCTCCAGCTGTGGGATACTGGGCAACCAAAATATATACTTATATAATCAGATTTTAACGGTATTTTAACCATATTTTGTATCGACATCCTGGTTATTATAAATAACTATAGTAAAAAAAAATGCCATTTTCTTTTTGTCTTTTGATTGTTTCTTTCAAAATGATTGTTGGAAGGAAAGAATACAAATCAATATTTAATTATACTATAACGAGTGAGTGGTTTTCTTCACGATGTTAATGTTATCTACAGTATGTTCAATAAATTATAATATATCTATTCAAATGAATACGAAAGTTTTCTAATCGTTCTTGTATAATCTCATTAAAACTATCATATTCTATCTAATCCAAGAACGATGTGTCCGCGTCAGATAATAATAAATCTTTAATCACGATTTCTCTGTAATTAATATAAATAATAGTCTGACATCACCCTACGGGGTTAACGTATGATAAACTAGCTTTAAACCCGCTACTTTGTCTGCGTAGAAATAAAATTAAATTATTAATTCTGCCTAAAATCTTCCATCCCTGTTTTCACCCTTTTTTTGCAATATTTCCAGAGACAAAACCTGTCCTATGTAGGACTCAAACTATCTCCATACCAAATTTCATCTGAATCGGTTCAGCGGTTAAAGCGTGAAGGGGTAACAGACAGACAGACATATTTTCTCATTTTTATATTAGTACGGATATGTTGCTATCAGCTGTTTAAATGATTGATGAGACGATTTAAATACCAATTTTGCAATGTAAAGCTTTATTATTGAGGAAATAAGTTTTATATTTGATTTTAATGTTTAATCTTTAATTACCTTTTTATCACCTGGCTCGTTATATATCTTCTGCTTGATATTTAGAAAGTAATTGAGTGATTATGGGCTTAATGGATTTTGAAATTTAAATTCATTGATAAAAAATAATTTTTTTCCTAGAATTAATATATTATTTTGTGGAAATGGATAATTTGCGTGATAAGAACAGTGCACTGTATCCGTTACATACTTATAAAACTAATAAAATGATAAGATAAAAATATATTTTTTGCACATCATTAGGATTATGGGTCGTTTATTAAAAAAAGATGTAATCTTCACAGCGATATATTTAAATTATATCATAATTAATTTAAATAAAACAAAGTCAACGAATTACTTTATTAGCATAGAATTAAGAAGAGAACAGACAGATTAGATATAAAATTAAAACAGTAGCTGATATTTACGTTTATATTATGCTATTATTCTGTCCCGTCCTGGCTTCGCGCCGAGAGATACCAATCGATTGATATTTAATAAATATAAAAAAAAACGACGAGTGATGTATGAATGTGCATGAGGCAAAAGTTGTAGTTGCTGTAGTTTTGCCTACCCCATGGGAAAAAGGCGTGAGTGTTCGTATTATAAAAAAAACTTCGAGAGACATAAGGTAATGGTTTTTTTCTGTATTTTTTAACAGGTTGGTATAATGAAGTTTACATAATGATTCCATTGTTGTTTTATTAATAAAATGTAGCCTATATGTTCTAATAGTGAAATAAGAATTATTCAGATCGGTGCAGTAGGTTCGGAGTCTATTCATTACAAACAAAAAAAAATCATTTTATAATATTAAACTTGTAATACAGATATAATTAACGTACCACATACCGTTAAATACATGAAATGGCGGAGTTTCAACAACCCTATTTTTTAAATCAAACAGCAAGAATATGAAATACACCCTCCGTTCAACCCTGGCGAGCGGCGGCGAGACATTAATACAAGTTGAAATATGGCCCACTAAAGACTATATAACGTAAAATTTACAATTCATAAAACAGAATGATATATGCGGTGGTGGCATAGCTGGTGTACTGAAGTTTACAGCCAGCCTTAGTTAACGCCGACTATTCTACGTAGTGTTTATCAAATTAGTGTATTATTGTAAGAAAAAATATGCTTTTTGAGTTGTAAGTTGATAGATTGACTCTTGATTCAGGGGGCCTGAGTAATAAGCCTTTGCTCCATAGTTTGTGAGTTTGATACTCGTACGAAGAAAGGATTGCTTTCATCTACAAGTTTTTCTTCCAAGTTTGGGCTAGAGAAGATAATAGCAGCGGTCTCATTCGTTTTGGATCGTTCAAAGAAAATTCTCCGTTATGCTATTTGATATCATACAATTTACATTATATTATGTTTATTTTAAAATATAATAATACTTTATGAAATATGAATTTGTAAATAGATTAAATACATCAACCTGTCAAACTACATGAGGATATAATTTTAAATTCAAAGGTTGGTATTTTGGATCCACTTCGGGTCGTTGCGCCAGCAAAGTAAGTAATATTTTGGCTTAATTTTACATTAAAAACACAATCGTCACCTAAAAATATAACCCTCGATTGACATAGTTGTACTACAAGACACGTAAAGACACGACACGATCTTTTAATCAAGATTGGAGTAGCTACAACTAATGAAATGCAACGTCGTCTGAAATCAAGGAAAACTAACGACACGACACGCCGTACCGCGACAGACGACATTGGAAGCGTTCTTACACCTGCATCAGATGGGTTAAGTACTGATTGCAAACAAATCTTAGTACCTACATTAAACTTTTGATTAATTCATACGATAAAAAAAATACCTTTACTAAATCTAATGGAGGTTTTTGCCAGCTCTTCTCTATAAGACCTAGTGTTTGGTACCGTAAACTTGTTTTGACAATTTAAGAGTACCTTTAATATTGTTCTTGAACAACTGGCCAATGGTCTCACAATAAAAGTCATGTAACACTTATAAACTTTGTATTAAAACCTTATAATAAATTTACAAAGTGTACTGACTGGCAAGCTACAAAAAAAGGAAACAATTTGAGCGTATTATACTTTCTCCGGTAACGAAACCATAGCGCGATTCAGAAAATGAACCATAATGCACAACACCATCTAGTTAGGTTGGTGGAACTAAATATCTCAAACATACCGCCCACCAAGGACATCAATGAATGTCCTTCACAACATGAAAACCGCCCACCATGAGGTCAAGGGCACAAAATTAAGATGGGTTTCGTTACACATATTAAATACAAAAACACAGCTGGTAGGTATATTAAAACAATTAAGAAACTTCAATAAGTGAATAATAAGTGGACTGTAAATAACAATAACAATACTTAAAACATAAAAACTGACAAATACTAATTTGTAATAGGCAAAATACACAATTTAAATTGACGCTTAATCAAGGAGCCATTGCACTTGAGAGTTACTACTCGTGTGACCTTATCCAAACCAGGATGCATTTGGACTACTCTACTTATTAGCCAACGCGCAGGAGGTAAAAAGTAATCCTTAACTAAAGCGACATTACCAATTTCTTTATGTGTCAAATGATTTTCAATCTAGGTTTACCATCGATTCGTTTCTTCCAACACAAAACTCTTCTAAAATATGATATAACCCGTACTAATGTTTGAAACTTAGAAAACTCTGTCCAGATAAGATCTTCTGGCATTTCGGTAGCAATATGTGTCTTCACTGATCTTTGCTCCATGCTTGTTACAATAGACTGCGATCTTGTATATTCGATTATTTCATCGCTAAGCCAAGAGGGTCCTTGAGTCCACAACACACTACACGCAAGTTCTAGTGGAGTCAAATCTCTGGATGCAATATCAGCAGGGTTTTGAGCTGACTGGACATGAGCCCAGTGTGTGTAATCAAAATGAGAGATGGTAGAAACTATATTTTCGGCAAAAGTAGGCCATCGGCTAGGATGGCTACTAAGCCGTACTAAATCCATTGAAGAATCAGTCCAGGTGTGTATTTGGGATTTCTGAATACCCATAACTTGTGCGACTTCCGTGATCAATTGGGAAAGTAAGACTGCTCCCATAAGTTCCAAGCGAGGAACTGATTGCTGCTTCACAGGGGCAACCTTTGTGCGGCAGGTGACTAAACTAACCTTAGTGGTTTTATGTACATCAATGACTCTTATATACAGTACTGCCGCATAAGCTTCAATGGAGGCGTCGCAAAAGCCGTGCAACTCTACTTGCAAATAATCAGATCGGGTATTTATCCACCTTGGAATGCTGATCTTCCTCGTCTCAAATAAACAGGAAATGTCCGAGATGACCTTTCTCTTTGTTATTGGAGTCTGCTGTGGAGGTAACAGCTCTGGTCCAGGTGGTTCTTTCTGACTGACCTTTTTATCGGCTAAGTCTTTAAAACTGCCATATTCATACCGCAGATTGTCTCTACGAAAAGGGAGGTTGACTACATAATGACTCTGTTCGTCGCGATAAGTAGTTTTAACAGAAATATTTTCACACAGTTGCTTTTCAGGTGAAAGTATTTTCGGTTCAGGTATAACAGACTCTGTTTCCCAGAATTTTCTCAATAAAACTTTGTCATCAGCCTGATCAATGCTGCTACTAATGACATGATGACAATGTATAGAATGTATAGAATCACCGTGTGAAGAAATCTTTCCAGAAAGGATCCAACCAAGTGCTGTATTCTGTGCTACAGGTAAATCTGGTGCACCTCGAATCAAGCCTTCTCTAATAACTTGACTATAAATACCAGCACCGAGTAAGATATTAATCTTATTCGGTGTGTGGAATTTTGGATCTGCCAGTGTAATTGTTCTTAACTCTGGCCAGTTAACTATATTCAATGTATCACAAGGTAAAAACGACGTAATGGTACCCAGAACGAACGCTTTAACTTCAACACTGAAATTGGGATCTAAGCATGAGTGGATAGTCAATGTGACTGTAAACTTAGAGGACAAAGTACTCTTCTCACCGCCTAGTCCTGATATGACCGACTTAACTGGCGTCTTCTTAAGTCCCAGTAGTTGCACTGCTGATTCTGCTATGAACGAAGCCTGAGACCCCTGATCAAGCAATACCCTCAGCAGTTGTGTTGAGCCATTTCTTGCCTGTGCTTCGACAAGAGCCGTGGCTAACAAAACTTGAGTAGGTACTGAGCCTTTTGAAAAATGTGATATAATTTTAGATGGTTCGCTTGCTGATAACGATGTCTGAACGCTAGACACCGCTGTCTTAACTTCATCCACTGTATTGGGATGAACGTTAGACTCAACTGTATGTGAGACTGATTTGGGATGCAATAAGGAGTGATGTCTCCGTTTGCATATACGACACGAGGAGTTCATACGACAAAATTTAATGGAGTGGTTTGAATTTAAGCAGTTATAACATAACCACTTGGTTTGCACAAAGCCATGACGAGATTCGTAACTCTCCTTTGCAAATCGTTTACAATTTGGGAGTTTGTGATTTTCACCGCAAAAAGGACAAAGTATATTCACCGTATTATTAGTATCGGTGTTAACAGCATGATAAACTTTTGGTTTATTACTACAAGTGGTATTTGGTTTATTAAGCTTAGGGTCTAAAAACTCTAGGGCGCGGAATCTTGCTTCTAAAAACTCTTTAAACTGTGATAGTTTAGGCAACTCTTCCTTTGAACTAATGTGGGTTTCCCACTGCTTACGAGACTCTGAATCCAGTTTGGCGCTAGTAACATAAATAATTATTATGTCCCATGAACTAACATCCACCCCGAGATTTTTTAAACCATTAATACACTCCATGGTAGTATCTAATAAACCTTTAATACTGCTAGAACTTTCTATTACATTAGACTGACTCATTAAACGCTTTAGCAAGCAATTCGACAGAAATCGCTTATTATTAAATCTGCTATTTAACAAAGACCAACACTCTGCGTAGTTATTAGAAGAAACAGGAATATGTCTTACAAGTTGATCTGCTTCTCCCGATAATAAACCCTTTAAATAGTGCATCTTTTGCACATATTCTAAATTATCGTTTTGATGAATAAGAGACGTAAATAAATCTTTGAATGTGGTCCATTCTGCATAATTTCCGGAAAATATTGGGATGCTAATTTTAGGTAATTTAACACTATTATGTGAAGCTGCATAATCTTTAGATTTTGTAACTAATGTATGTTTGCAAAATGAATTGAAAACTTCTTTTAACTGAGTTTTATGTATTATATAAACGTCCTCGACACTATCATAGACATCATTTGTGAAATACTCATCACGTTTCCAATGAGCATCCGTAGCAGATTGTATTAAACTGTTATGAGTGGATGAGAATTCCTTCCACAAAACTTCAAGTGACTCTAGTCTAGTTTCAACATATGTCTTGGTAATCCTCTCTTTTGGGGATTTATTAAAGTTAATTTGAGACTTTTCAATGAGACGTTTTTTATCATTTTGCAACTTATACAAAGACTCCATATTTGAACCTTAACGTTTACGCAACACACAATAAAATAAATTCAAAATAGTCTAACGTATTATTTAAATAATTTGAAATCAGGACTCGAAAATTCAACGTGTTTTGTGCAATTGAATTCTATACAAAATCGGGCATAGGTTCCCCGTTCCAACCGTTTTTGCCGTAAGTCCTAATTTTATTACTAATACAATTCAGTGAAAATATTCTAAGTTAAATTTGTATATCTATACTTTCATACTAAATTATATTAAAGTCCTTGAATCTTCTAACTCGGCGAATAAAAATCAAAGTACTCACGATTTTCACTCCAACAAACCGTACTTCACATTCACTATTCAGGTACTGGATAATGATGTCGTCTGTGCTCCTCCAAGATTGTCTTGATTACTGGTGACTGGGCGTATGCTACGCTCCAGCTCTGCTCCGGCACCGTCCGCTGAAGGCTGGGCAACTCGTACTCCACTCGTTGCACTTCACTATGCACACTCTCACTTGTAGAGAGGTGCGGGCGCTTCAGTGACGATCCATCACTGGTTACTACGCCAATAACGCAAAAACAACCAGACTAGCATTTTAGGGCTAGTGGTATCCGGCTCGCTAGGACCATGAACAACTGGCCAATGGTCTCACAATAAAAGTCATGTAACACTTATAAACTTTGTATTAAAACCTTATAATAAATTTACAAAGTGTACTGACTGGCAAGCTACAAAAAGAGGAAACAATTTGAGCGTATTATACTTTCTCCGGTAACGAAACCATAGCGCGATTCAGAAAATGAACCATAATGCACAACACCATCTAGTTAGGTTGGTGGAACTAAATATCTCAAACAGTTCTAATTGTCAAAAAAACATTTGATTTTGACTTAGCATTCGGTTATGTATAGGCATAGACTTTATTAACACCAGAAAATTAATAACAGCTTGACCTCATCAAATTAAATTAATTAATCAATTAACTTCTTTATGTCGTATACAATAATATTTAATTTTACGTGTGTTTTTAGATTTTATTTTAACATGCTATATTTTTTTTTAGTACATAGTTAAATGACTATAGCATCACAATCATTACGGATTTATTAACAAAATATATCTTTGAAAATAAACCGAGCTAAAAAATTAAGTTTACCGTCCATATGAGCTATAGTCGGCTTTATTGGTAAAGTGGCAACAGTTATAAGTTGAACCACATAATTATTTAAACGTAATTACTGTACCGTGTAAGGAGTGTAGCGTGAAAATATGTTTGTATGTGTGTAATTATTTTTATGCGTTGTCGATGTGGAAAAACTGTACCAACTAGTAGTATTAGTAAATAATATATTAGGTGTTATTTGTTACAAAATACACTAGTTGTATCATATTATAGCGTCAGTTTTTGTGCGATGAATTTAATTTTATTAGTTAAAACGTTGTTGTACGTCGACTTGTGGTAAGAAACAAGTCTTGTAACGTTGATATTCTAGGTTGATGATTATAATAATGAAGAGAAAGTGGTCAACGTAATTTGAACCTATAGAATTAATTATTTCCAACGCCTGTCTGCTCGTGATTATGAATACTTTAAGGGACGCGAAACGTCGATATCAAATAATTTCAATATCGTGAGAAAATATGGAAAAAGTACTTTTATTTCAACCTACATAGTTTTTCATCACCTTTTGGCAACTGTTTTTTTTTTTAATAAACCTTGCCCCACACTAGGATTTTCTCCTAGGATGTTGCAAGATATGTGATTTTAATACAAATACTTTATATACTAATATAATTTTTTATTCGCATGAAAAAAATACTTCATGAAAAAAAAAGCTTCTACATTAACGATACTTCAAAAAGAAAACTGGCGACCGTCTCCATTTGTTCTACAGTCTCGGCATTGCTGTCTGTACTGAGCGGGTGCGAGGTGCAGGGCGCGGGTGGCGGGGTCGGGGGGCTCGGAAGTAATAAATCAGGTGGTACCGTCGACGCGGCACGCCATCACTCATACCGCTGACAACCGTTCGGTCACGTCATCCAACGGTACCCGGCTAGGGTTGGTGCTGCACGTGTAAATTTATAATAATAATAATGAATGAGCGGTGGTAGCCTAGTGGTGTGACCTGTGGACTGAGATGTCAGAGGTCTTGAGTTCAAACCCAAGGCACAAACATTGAAAATAAAAATTCGACAATATCATCAGTCGATAATCAATTAGCCATACGCCTCATCTTTTCGGACCCACTTTCAATGGCTTCCAACCACTTTTTGCAGGTAATCAGTCCACATATCCAGGACTTGTCCCACGCTGCTTCTATCTTAACAAAAAACATCATTGAAATTTAAATGTACCTCAACAACAAAAAAAAAACATACAATCGAGAAGAAAACCTCCTCCGTTTTCGCGTCGCTCAAAAAGAAAAAAGAAAAAGCCTTTTATAAGATACTTATACATGGCAGCCCTAAGAGCAGTGTAACTAGTGTGAATCATGAACTCAAAAAAGGAGTGGACTCACCTTTGATAGAACAGCCGACGACACGACATGTCTGTCCGTTCATGTTTAATTAGCTGACTTGAAGAAATGATACATAAACATTAGCTACTAATTGATGGGGTGACCATGAGATCATGGTAATGCCGGACATGTCGAGATAGCTCTCTGAATTGATACTGTACTAGGCGAAAGAATGTGCTGTAGAAATTCTTGTTGAACAGAATACTGATCTTATTTCCTTACCCGGTAGTAGATATCTATGGTGTTTTTTATCATATTTTTCTCGGTATACACTGTGATCTTTGTGAATTAATTTAGTGCACACCTTTACCTTTTTTTACGTTATACATAATTACGTATCAATTTTTTTATCAATCTGTAATTTTTCACTTTCCGAATTACGCATTTAACTTGATTCGAAATATTATGTGTTATGTGTTGTTTTAAACGTTTGTAGCAAATGCTACCTGTTGTAGTTGTACTTTAAAAAGAACTGAACAAACAAAGTTATAACTTACTCATTTCAAAAGTCATTTTACTGTTCCGTCAAAAAATTCAAGCGGAATAAACAAACAAAAATATGAGCGCTATAATACAATAACCCTCATTTTAGTCACAACGTCACGTCAGGCGGCTACACGTGATCACGTGACGGCATGACAGCGCTGTCACGGCAACACGTCGCGTGAAACGTTAAATTATTTATCCACGCGGTGACCAACTAATTGGTCACATTAATTATTAGGGATGTTGGTGTTCTAATTATTTATTTTTATCGATTGTAAATTCTCTTGCTTACGATTTACAATCCCACAACTGGGTATGGGTCTCTTCGTATTTACGAGGGATTGTGGTACAGTCTGTAGGTTGGCAGACGTCATACGCCATCAAGAAAATCTCTCAAGCATGCAGGTTTCCTCACGATTTTTTCCTTCACCGTTTGAGTTTGTGATAAATACGCACATAACTTCCGAAAAGTCAGTGGCGCGTGCCTTGGGTTTGACCACTCGAGAGACCTTTGACATCTCAATCTACTTGTAGTACCTATATAATATTGTCCAAAAATATACTTATATAATTATGTTTAATGAATACAAAGCATATTGAGTTAGTTTAATCGGCTTGCCCAACAATTGCTACTAGTATTATGTATTTTTATAATACTAGGAATTACGTTACGTTTTTTCATATTAATTTTATAATTATAATTTACCAAAATAGTATAGCCTTGTCGCAAATTCGAGGTTCTTTTTTATATATTAACTTAATGAACATCATAATTAAAAGTTAGCATTTTTATGAACACAATAAAGATTTAAATTATGAAAATAATATACAAATTATATTATTTAAATAAAATTTTGATGAGTTGCGATAAATAAATTTAAATAAACATTGAATTAATCGACATCCATTGTGATAAATGCAAAAAATATTTATTTTTTTGTTTATAATTAGTCCCAAATAATGAGCTTCCTTTTACTTTTGTTTCATAATAGATACCTATGTATACTAATGTGAAATTAATTTAATTTTTGATAATTTTATAATATTATTATACTTTATTGTATTTACTACTTTATTGTATGGACTATAGCCTAATCCCTCTCAATTGAGAGGAGACCCGTGCCCAGCAGTGGGACATTAATGGGTTGATGATGATGATGATGATGATTGTATTTATGAAACTGTTTAATTATTCAAATTATAAGGTAATGTGTTTTAATATGTTCGTTTCAGGTTTGATTTTACTGTGCTTGCAATTTTAAAATAAAAATTAATTGTTTAATGTTTTGCGTTTTTTAAACAAGGATTTATATAATAGGAAAAAAAACCTGATACATAGTTGGATTCTCATTTGGATCATGTTTGGACATGAAGTATTCTGATTGTTCTAGAAATTTCTCAGTTCAAGCTCAGTAAGTTTTAATTTGCCTAATAATTTGGCAGTGATCTTGTACAATATGACAACTGTATGTACATCGTTATACCTTTTCCGCAGTAATCATAGATACAATCTGACAGAAGCTAACTGTCATAACATAATTGCACCAAGTTAAGAGGTGTAAATAGCAAGCAGGAAATTATTGCTAAAACACCAATTAATATTTGCGTGCGAGTAATAATTAACACACACAATAATGCAATACAAACATCAATAAAACAATCTATTGCAATTAAACACGACATACATTTTCATAAAAATAAAAAACACTATACACTCGGTAATTAAGAACAATCAGAGTCAATAAATTATAATACCAATCATATTGATTGACAAAAAGTTTTCGTGTCAATATACAGGCGTGCTATCAATTACTAATTGTTTATGTTTTAATTGTAACACGCGATGTGTTTGTCGAAACATTTTGATTGAAGAAAATTTACTAAATACTATAGTGTTAGAAAGAAAGAAATTTATAATTGGCAGTCTTGAAATGACGCTATTGTTTCTGCATAACATAACATACCATACCATCACGCCTGCCGTCCCCAAAGGGTTAGGCAAAGGTGTACATAAAATGTAAAGTAGAAATGAATTTCCCCTCGATTTCCATATATGCTGCTACTGAACGTGAAGTTTTGGGTTTCATCCTCAGGTCGACCAAATTGTTATTAGATTTTTCTCTTGGATTTTCAGTAAAGTCTATTCATCATCATCATCAACCCATTATTGTCCCACTGCTGGGCACGGATCTCCAGGTCTCCGCCTCATTTGAGAAGGATTAGGCTCTAGTCCACCACTCTAACCAACTGCGGGTTGGCAAACTTCACGTGCAATCGAGAAAATATCTTTTTAGACATCCACCGGGCCCGGCCTTCCATACCGGGCCCGGTGTGAATGACTTCACACAGGGAACTCTTTAAAGAAATAAATATTATAACAGTGCCTTGTCAGTATATCTTTGAAAATATAATGAACTTTAGGAAAAATATATCACATCATACGAAAAGATGTGATCTGCATAATTATAATACTAGATATAAGTCAAAATTAATGCAGCCATAGCTTCGTCTCGCTAAAGTCCATACCTCTTTTGTGGGATATAGTTAAAGCTAAAGCTACTAAAGTTTATCGATGTTGATAAGACAAGTTTAGTACATGAGGCTGCGTTATTAGTTTCTTATTCTAATACTATGTTTTCAAATACATAGTTACATTAGTAACTATGTATTTGAAAACATAGTATTAGTAATTAACTTTAAGCAAGCAGGTCTTTCTCTTAAGTCTGTATAGTATTATGTAGTAACTAACTAATTCTGTATTAAAAACTCGTGATTTTGAGACTGACTAGTGTTGATTTGCTGTTTTGAAATTAATATTATTCCGTATCCTTGAATCATTATATTTTTCCTCCATTTACTTAAACCAAATTGTTCTAAATACTTTAAAGGTTTCATCCTAATACATTAATCCGGACAAGCCGCCGGCTTGTTTGTTGTTGTGGTTGAAAAACATACCGGGTTGCAATCTCTATGCAGGTTTCCTCACAATGTTTTCCTTCTCCGTTTGAGTTTGTGATATAAATACTCACATAACTTCCGAAAAGTCAGTGGTGCGTGCCCGAGTTTGAACTCGAGACCTTTGACACGTCAGTCCACTGGTCACACCACTAGGCTAAAGTCTATTACATAAAACTTAAAGACAACAACCATCAACATATTAAAAAACATTTGTTCAAACATTGGGCCAACTTAAGCACCGCCATTACAAATGTTGGTCCAACAAAGCACCTTCGCATTATGACAGTTGACAAGTGTGACACTTATGACATATTGCGGCCGCGCGCAGATTATGTCACGTCACAAACGAGATGATAAAAAGTTAATCCGCACCGTGTGTGGAGGGCTTGTTGTGTAGTGAGCTCTAATTAACTGATTACAGAGGGGAAGGGGGGTTTAGGCTGTCTACACGGTATCCGGTCCGTTGGTCATGATGTCATGCTTTTGTTCATTTGTTTTCATTAAAATACACGGTGTATTTCAAACTGTGAGCATGAATTTTGAGTTAATTTATTTTAGGTTTTTTGTTTTGATTGTTTACAGTAAAATTTTTTCATAAAATTAGTTTATTGATAATTTACTTGCAAGCACGGTTGTTGACCACCACTTTTTGAATTCAACTCCAGGAGATTTTATTATAAATTTCGCTGTAGCATAGCGTAAAAAAGTTTGAGTCTGTCACTAGGGCAATAAAAAAATATCGTTAACTATAACTGTATTCCGTTTCCGAATTTAAAGTAATTTACTTTACTATTTAATTTAAGATCAGAATAAGGCCTTTTTTAAATTAAAATACTTTATATAAAATATCACACCTTTATCATTCCCCCATCAACAACAGAATCGCACCTAAAAAAACCTAACGACATCAAAAGAAGTTACACGAAATCTACAAAAGGTTAAACCATAAAAATCCTCCCAAAAACCGATAATAATCCACCGTTTCCAGTTTCATGGATTACACTGTCATTTGAGAGAGCGAAAAAAAAATGAGAGAGAAAAAAATCCCTTGTGAAGCCGCCGCATCGCGGTAGGCGCATGCGCACTCATGCATCATGATTTTGACAGGCAGCTTGACGTCAATCTCCAGAAAGCTTGACAAGCCGCCTGATACGCCACGCTAACGCTCCACAGATTATACAGCTTGATGGATTAATTTGTGTACAATCTGTATTCACTTTGGTGCGCTCAGATCGTAATCAAAATATAATGAGGTAACCATAGTTTTAATGTTCAAACGTAGGAGGTTATCACTCTTAATGGGTATTAAGTAGAGGTATAATTTCTAACTGTTTATATACGGTAATTGATAAACTGTAAGGCCGTGTTTACGTTAGCGTTGCCTAATTAATTCATGCTGTCATTACTGAATTAGTAGTGTTTGGTATGTTTTAACATAATTGCGCACTTATAAGTAATGTGTTGGTGTTTTGCCTAACATCCTCTTGCTGACAGTGAATTCCTAACATGCTACCTACAAATTGTATTAAGACATTTCCTTCAATTACCGTGTCAATACTTTTTTTATCGGAATGCGAGTTGAGGATAAATTATTATTTTGAGTTTACATCCGTAATAGAATACCACGTTTGAGACGATTCTGTAATCAATACTTTACATGGAAAATATCATTATTTTACTAAATTCCTTGTACTATGTGGTCTAGCTAAAGATGCTGATAATGAAACAAGGTCCACAAGAGTCCCGTCACAAAATCATGCAGTCTTAAATATTGACATAGACAGAAAGTTTTTTAACAATGAATGTAATGATAAAATTCATAGAATCATAATATAATTATAACGAAGCTTGTATTCCTTGAGGGGCAAACAGAGAAAAACTGGATGTAGTCACACATTTTATTAATATGTTTTTAGGTTGACTAATAAAAACCATTATAATTTGGGATAAATCTAAACTGGTTACTATCCGTACTGGTTAACATATTGATTTCTTACACTAACGCAAATAGACATTGAAATAAAATTATTTTTTACGGATTTTATCGCGGTTATTGATATTATTCTAACCCGACGTTGACGTGACCATGGATGCTGTAAAGGATCCGAAACGTCGGGTTAAAATAATATCAATATACCGCGATAAAGTCCGCAAAAAGTAGTTTTATTTCAGTGAAACTGAGAATTTTTGACACCGATGAAGTAGTTAAGTTTTAATATACAAATATTTTTCTAAATGTTATATCTGAGTTCTAATCGACTCAAAAACACCAGATTAATAAACTTCGATTACAACACGAACCGTTCAGAAATTCCCGCAGTGCCTCAAACACAAATACCCGCGAATGTCGTAACTGATTTATTTAGACTCGACGGCTTATGAAATTCGCCAATTAATGCTCAAGCGTTCCTATTAGCAGGCCGTTTGATTAATACTGTGATTTATAACACTTGCTCAACACTATTTTTACATCTGTGAAAGAAATTACGGACAGTAATTGTGGACCGGTAATTATTATTTTTTCACTAGCTCTTTCCCGTGACTTCACCTGCGGAAAAGCAGTAATTTTATCTGTTTTTTTATTGTTCCTTGGGTCTTTTAAGGAATTATCGATATCGATAGAAACTTCAACCCCCTTTTTGCCCTTTTAAGGGTTAATATCGACGACAAAATCTAGAGGGAAATGACATAAACTTATACTATATCCATACCTACCCAATTTCGTTTAAAACGGTTCAGCGGTTAAAGCGTAAATATGAGATAGACAAACAGACGGACATACATTCGCATTTATAATATTAGTACGGATTTGTAATTGATTGGCTGATTATTTTAATGTGTTGTGAAATGTTGAGGTGAAATTTAATTGTGGCTTAATATAGATTGATATTAAGGAAATCATTTAATTTTGAAATAAAGGTTATTAAAAATGTCTCCTTGGTCTGGTGGTCATAAGGGCAACTGCTATTCAAGGGGGCTTGGTTTCGATTCCCAGGTCGAGTAAAGCGTTATTGGGTTTTTCTATGAAATTATCAGTGTACCAGCTCGTATTTTGGATTCGTGCCTGAGCAATGTGCTCGCTCTATATTTATTGCATGGGACCTATAACATACTGGCGAAATGTGGGTGTACATTTGTACACCCCTCGGGCATGACAGGTATGGTAAATCTTTAAAGTATGGTAAACTGTATAGACAAGTTTAAAGTTCAGATATATTTCATGTAAAATATGCTTCAATTTGGGATTAACTATATTTAATGTAAATTGAACATATTTTATGACTAATGAATGTATATTTTGAGCAAAAGCAGATATATTACACATAAAAGTCCAAGGAATAAAATATCTTCTAACAAAGTAACATATAAAAATAAATATATAAACCTACTTTACACAAAGTACCAGGCTTAAATTTAGAGTCTATTTGTATTCATTATTACATGTCATTAGCATACAAAATTGCTATCGCCATTAACCATCCACAAAACACACTGTAACGGTCTTATATACCCACGCAAAACATCACAATAATTCATGCCTAACAAAATGTTCAGTTAACCACCACAATAAGGCTTTTGTGCCAACAATGAGCACAAAAGTTTCCAATTTCGCATGAACCGTTTAATTTTTAAACTCCAATTTTATGCTTGTCAGTTCATAATGATGGAGACTGATTGTTATTACTTGTCTGGCCTGAATGCACACGTAATAAAGCAGGTAATGGTTTAATTTATCAAATGTTTAAAAGATTTAAATTATAGTTTTTTTGGGTAAAGTCAGAGTTCAGTGTTCAAAATTAAAATGTACCTTCCATGTTTTAAATTAAATATTATTTTAAGTGGAAAGAAAAATGAGTGGTGAATTCACGTATTCAAAAAGTCTCCTCAATCAACTATCATCAATATCTGAATTGATAATAATTTAAAATAGACTCTCGACTTGCTGGAAAGAAATAAGATAAAATTCGACAAAATTTAAGTATCATGTTTTGTCCCATTTAGGACAACAGCCTTCAAGAAGTCAAGATGACTTCGCATTAAATGGGAATAGATTATGGATTAAATTTTAGAATAAATCGTTACGGTTCAATGCATCTCTACAAGTGTTTTTTTATAGAATTAGTCATCTGAAAATTTTCCTAAAAGTCAGAATTTCTAGAATACTAAGTACGTACTTACTCGATTTATATTATTACTATCTAAGAGAAGATTACTTATCTATATTAATATTATCATCAATAATTTGTATTTCAATTTTGTTCTCACTACACACAAATTATTTTAAAGAAACATTCACTTCAGCGTTCACTAAACTACCGATATTCCCAATCAATTGTCTCCGTGACTATCGAACAAATTGGTTGACACTCCAAGACGGGCGGCGGCTCCTTTACCGATGCCTAACTAGTGTAAATCGATTCTGATTCATCGATACCAAGACGAATCGAATAGAACCCGGCTACCATCGCTGGCTTTGATATCGGAATTCATTTTAAACTTTTACATGGTATGTAATTTTTTTGTAATACCATATATAATGTTGTTTATATTAAATAACTAAAATAAATGAAAAATTTGAGCCTAGTGGTGTGACCGAGTGGAGTGACACTATGAAATCAATGGTCTCGAGTTTGTGCCCAAGGCAGGCAACAATAACATTACGTGCTTATTTATCATATATTATGCTCAAATTCTAAAGGAAAACATCGTGAGGAAACCTATGTGCCTGAACGATTATCTCTAAGGCGTGTGAACTCTGCCAACCCGCACTGTGCGAGCGTGATGGACTGGTCTAATCGTTTTCATATGAAGGGAAACCCATGCCTAGCAGTGTGACAGTAAATCGATTGATGATTATCTAATAATTTCGTTTTAAAAGATATTCGCACGAACACCAAGAACCTTCGATATTTTAAAGTCATTGTCTGTAATGTTTTTCTATGAATTTTCATAAACTTTGTTTGTAGTAATTTAATACAAAGTAAATGGACAAAAAATATTATTTACATACCCAGTAGCTTTCAAAATACTCTGACTGTATCCTAAAATAATAAATACTGTAGAACAACGTCAACATTCAGTTTTTGGCACTATCCTATATAAACACGTGCGTAGCGCGCAAGGCGAAACCTTAAATTGTTTAAACAAATAAATGTATTTTTGTTGTAAACAAAAGTAGTGACTCAACAAAATCTCAACAAAACGAATTTACATAGACGCGTCAGAAATGTTTTACATTAAGATAATTCAAGAGAAGAGATTTGGCTTTGTGTAAACGATGAACTTATACATGACTTGGAGCAAATGAGGGCCACTAAAATGCATTTCTACCTATTAATATTCCGAGTGAATAAACTAGACTGCCTATTGCCCAGTTAGTGATTTTAGTATCTGTAAAGATGAACCTGTAACCTGAAGACCCAATTAGTCCAGCGGTAGTTAGCGCTGCCTTCTGTTCTATGGGTCCTGGGTTCGAATCCCGGTAGGGACAAATGTTTGTGATTTGTTTCCGAGTCATGGATGTATTTATGTATAATATGTATGAATTTACAAAAAAAAGTATATATGTAGTATATCAACCAACTAGTATCCGTAACACAAGCCTCGTTGCCTACCACGGAACTAGATGGCGCTGTGTCATAATGTCCAGTAATATTTATTTATTTATTTGTATGAATTTATACCCTAGAGTACTGTCGAGTTTCACACTAGTTATTTCAGCAAGCACACGGGACGACAGCGTTACCGGTAACATAGTTGTTAATTCACTTGTGATAATTGTGATGGAGTTGCTACATTACATTTTATGTAGTAGGAATATTTAGGTAATAATCAATGTAGACATGATCTTAATATGATGACACAATCATTATCATTGAAATTGGATTTGGCGTTGGAGCGGTACGATTTTTTGTTGGTAGGTTACATAGTCTAGATGAAATCTGACTCACATCATAGCCTTCCGAGGCGGCACGACCATCAGCTATGGATTTCTATCAGATTTCCTCCACCTAAAAAGGTACTCTTATGTGGTGTACATGCAGAGTTCACCGATATGTTTTAAATGAGCGAAGAAATAAATTTCTGTGTATATTTATAACAGTATACAGCTGCTTAATTGATGTAAGACAATGCATAAGAAAGCGATATCAATGAATAATGGATGCAACCGGACGCACCGGAATGCAGTTTGCAGTTATTAGACAATTCAATTTTTTAATGAGTATTTTTTAGTTTGCTAGTTATAAAGAGTAAATTCTTCATTTAACCTCATTAACTGACTTAAAAAAAGGAGTAAGTTCTCAATTCCATTGTATTTTTTTTTTTGTAACCAATTTTGATAATTCTCTTTTCATTCTTCTTCTCTTTTTATTTGAAAGCTGGTGTTTCCCATGAGGTCCCATTTTAATTTGGTTCTAAGCATTTGAAGTTAGTTTCTTTTTACAAAAATATTTTTCTATAGGTTTTCATCCAGTGACAGGTTAAGAAACTAAACTAAACTATTTTAGAAACTAACTACGATTTTTTTCGAGCAAAGTGTTTGTACTGATAACTGAAGGCACCCTACTGCCATCTGTCATTAGTTCTGTCTTCTCCTGTCTAATCTTCCGGGAATTAGGCGTGATGCTATATTTAATTTATGCAATAAATTATCTATAACCGTTCTAGTTACATTTAACATATTATTATATGTAAATATCTCTGGACATTATGACACAGCACCATCTAGCTCCGAGGTTAGCAACGAGGCTTGTGTTACGGATACTAGTTGGTTGATATACTACATCAATCTATACTTTTTTTTGTTTAAATACATACATAAATGTATCGGATACGTGATAAATGAATCGTTTATGCTCATCACACAAACATTTCTCCCTACCGGCATTCGAACGCGGGTCCCATAGCACAGAAGGCAGTATTAACTACAGCTGGACTAATTGGGTCATCAAATGTATATACATATACATGTAGATATTAAAACTCTGAAAGGTAACAACAAAAGTCTTTACTTACTGGCAATATTGTAAGATCTATATATCAGCTCTTTTATTACATAACTAATTCATCTTTATTTCGATAAAGCCTCTGCATAATAGTCCTATAATTAATTATGAATAAGACAGAAGTTATTTCTAAATTACATTCGGATCGCTCACACATTTTATTACATTGTAGAGTTTAATGTTCTTCCATAACTTTAACAAAGCACATCTATTATCATATCATATGAATAATTGAATTAATTTCACTAAAACCTTTCATACAAAGTAATAATTGCCCTTCAAATACAACCAAAACCGGTCAGCCTTATGAATTTTATTCTACACTAGTTTTGCCCTTGACTTTGTCCGCGTTCATTTATAAGACTAATTTGTGTAGCTTATTTTATGTCCAATCTACGTTTTATATCAATCTGCTTATTTATTTATTTGTAACGAAAAGTAAAAATATAAAAGTTTTCATCATCATCATCATCCACAGTCTTTCTGATCCCACTGCTGGGTATAGGCCTCTTTCCATGCATGCCATTCGCTTCATAAAAGTTTTATTGATCTATTTTTTCGCCCCTCCTTTCACACTGTTAAGGAATTATTTCCGGTATAAACATTATCCTATGTCCTTCCCGGGTATTCAAACTATCTTCATAACAAATTTCATCTGAATCGGATCAACGGTTTAAACCTGAAGAGGTAACAGACAGACTTTCGTAATTACAATATTAGTATGGAACACTGAACACTCAAACATTCCACGCAAACTATCAATTTGCTATGTTGTCGCATGCATAAATATGATCGCATAAAATTTTACGATCCCATTCCGAATATAAGACCTAGGCGTTGAAAAATTTAAAAGTTTATTCGCGTGGGCACTGAAAGGATGTAAATTGTCTTATTACCATTTTAATAAGAGCTAAAATAGCTTCGTTGAATAGTTAATTTATTCTACACATTAATTCTAATGAGATAATCAGTAGTCGTGATGACTGCACGTCCAAATGACCCCTGTTTGTTATTGTGAGATGAGTTTGTGTGGGCGTCGATGAGGTGGAGTTAAAAGGAGGTTTGGGAGCAACAAGTTTTTAGTTATCGCCAAACCGGTAGCCGAAGTACTTTATACGTTACAAGCTATAAATATATCCGGACATTGTGATAAAGCGCCATCTAGTTACGAATTAAGCAACGAGGCTTGAGTTACAGACACTAGAAGGTTGATATACTATATATGTATATTTTTTTGTAACTTCATACATATTACATAGAAACATCCATGACTGATCGTAGTTATAATCTACATTATAATAGTAAATTTATTATGTATCAACATTTCTGTATAATTAAACATACGCGTTGGATTCTGTCCAGACTTAGCTACATATAAGATTAAGATTTGTAAATCAACTTGGATAGCAAAACCAAATACATAGTAAAGAGTACATACATGTATACTTATGTATTTGTTTTACTCATTTAAGCTTAACAGGTTATGTAAAGCTTAGTCTATTAGAAATAAAGTAAAAGATTGGTAAACATTTGCCGATAATCCAATTTGCGATTCGCAATTATGATCCTTCATTTGTTTAGCTCCTTTGTTTGTCTCTGTCATAACCCAATCAAGAGTGACCATCGTTTTAATTTATATTTAAATCATAATAAATTAATAAAAAATACAATATTCTTTTGTCAATTTCAATGTCAGTCTCATCATCCATACACAATAAGTCAATCAAGCTGTTTGTAATGCATCAATAGTGGTTAAAAATGCAGAAACTGTCCGTCATTGTGTGCAGAAGCCAAGAACTCCATGCCAATTAGAGGGTGAAAGAAAAATATGAAGGGTCAATAGTTGCTTGTCATCCAACGTCCAAGGCACAAAGTAAATAAAATATCTTTTAAGCCCGATTTCAAAGAACGAGGTTCTTATAATTGTAATATATGTTTGCTCGAATTTTGTATTTTTCTTCTCGTTTGTTGTTTTTAGATCTGAGGATTAAAAGTATTTGAAACATTTAAAAGACAAATAACCTACTCAGTTTTGCTACAGGAGTGACTCATTATTAAATTCAATGTAGTTTTTGTTTTTTAATTTTTCTATAAGTGTTAAGCGTGTGATCTAATATGTCCCATATATCCGGCATATAAAAGGGGTCTTGACGTTAATATGTGGGTCGAATAATTCATTCCGTTTCCTCCACAGTTTAATTTCCACAAGATCATTCGTAACACAGGAAGCCATAATCTCTGCTTACACGAACCCCGGTTCCCTATCAAAATTTATTATTTTTATACCATACCAAATGAATCAGCACATAAATTTCAACATCATAAACTTTGAGTAAAATATATTGCACTATTTTGAATGTGAAAACAGTTTTATTTCTCAATTCCGTCTTTTCATTCCTTTCTGTTTCTGTGTCGTAAATTTTACAACCGACACCATGCATGCGTTCACATAAATTTGCGGCTGATTTCCGATCGGGAAAATTAAAACGCATTCAGCCAAAGACAAGAAATGTGCGAATTAACATTAAACGCGCGTGAAATGACAGGCGAAACATAAAAATTTCTCCTTTTAAAATGCGGCTTTTGAGACCGTTCTCACCTTGAGCAGGTTCAGTTTATTGAGCGACTCGATTAAAGTGTGGCGAATCGGACTGTTAAACTACCGACGTAACAGACGATAGCAATGACTTATGTAACAATCTCGACCATTACAAATATGAACTTTAAGGTGCCAAAGATAAATCATGAATTGCTGAAGTCAACGATGGATTGTAAGGTCTTTTCGAAACTGTAGCTGTCGTGCCGCTTGGGTGAGCATTTTGTACGTTGATTGGCATTTTGCCGCGCGAAAAGCAACACCTTTGCGGCCATGACATGTCGTCTGATTGATTGTATAATTAATTTTGTTTTAAATTCAAAACGCCAAGCAATACGTGTCAGCTGTATGAGCTGTCAATTAATTTGACAGTTCTTGATGAAGGTAACCCATAACGAGGTGTTTTGTAAGCACCGATTTTTTGTGGTTGGTCATTAAAACTAGTTGTCTTACTTCTAAAGGATAAGTTGACAGGTATAAAGTGCAAATGTTTATTTTCGTATTTTTTGTCGGTATCTAATTTGTTATGTAACAAAGTAATAAAATGTTAGGAGATTTGTGAGGTGCTAATAAATCTTTTGATAAAATATTTTTTCCTTTAGTCAGATGACGCAATTTTGCGCTTGGTTAAATATCGTTTGTATCTTATTTATTAAGCTGTCTTATTCAAAAACCTTTTTTTTGCGCCATTCTACTTATCTTTTAGAATTAGTACGAATTTGATCTGAAATCAATATTCACTATATTTAGTGCATAGGTATTGGTTTCGGTTTGGTTTTAAATATTTTTCGGGTTTTGATCCCGATGTTTCTGATCTTTTATAGCCACGGGCAGAGTGCAACAAAACAATAGTTTCCTCACAATAGTACAATAATGCATGCTATGCTTACCTGTAAGAGATTGTTACACTTAGTCTTAAGCTTATTGGGCGTATAAAATGTTGTTTGTATCAGTGTATTCAATCGTTGGTGAGCCAAATAAATAAAATAAAATAGTTCTATTACAATGAATAATATCGGCTTTAGAAATCAGTATAAATACTTAGTTTTGTTCATTTCACATTGTTTACACGTCAAACTTGAATCACTTCCTTAACCCTTTATCATTATTACTTTAGCAACACCAAAAAATAATGTCCAAAAACTCCACTACCCAAACAGCGTTTCACTTCCACAAATATTCCTGCTAAAGAAAACAAAGGCCGCATGATGAATGGTTCTTGCTCCGCCATACATCATCCTGGCCGTGATTGCCACTAATGATGAATAATTAGCACCGTTTGTCTCAGCACACTCCCTTTGTGATGCTACAATGGTTCGTCTGACGTCTAGCAGTTATTGTGTTACAGTGACATTAATATCTTATATTTGTTGCATTGGGTATGTTGCAGGTAACATACGATAATTGAAACCATTCAACTTCACCGATCCTACGATGTTCAAGAAATTTCTGCCAATACAAACATCAATATAGCTAGTTGTTATACAGTCTAAAAATACACTATTAAGTGTATCAACTCTGAGTGACCACAAATCACAAATTTGCCTTCAAAGTCATGTAGACTCTACATGACTGAATGCAAAAGGTTTACTGCTTTTTCGCCTTTGTCCTTCGCCTCCTATCCTAAAGAACATCACTAGGTACCAAACTTTCTATGCTTCAGCAACAACTTCTAAGGAACTGTAATAGTATCTGCATAGCAATTAATACACCACTAAGTGCTCGAAAAAGTATTTCAATGGCTATATTAGCTTTCGGCACCTTCCAAATATAAAACCTTAAATACAATAATTTTATAACTCACAATATCAGTGCGCTACTAATATAAGAGGCTTATTTATTTATCATGTACGCAAGATCAACAAGAACGGGATAACGTCAATCTTAAAATCTAGTTTCTCTCTCATAGGCTATCGCTTAGCAAGTTGTCGCTACTTACCCTTAAGTTCAACGGTAATTTATTACTTGCGGTTTCAAGACCAGAACATAAATCTTATGCCCTCGACTTGCCGCAAAAAGAAATAGAATAGAAACAGAGTCAGTTTTAAAATTATATCTGCAGGTCCACAATATATAACTAAAATTATTCGCCTTTTAAAACAGCTGTAGAAAAAAAAGACTAGAAAGTACACCAAATACACCGATCAATATAGAAAGCAATATGTTTAACTATATTTACTGGTGTATTGTATACTAAATACACCACTAATATTTCTTTTGTTTGTACTATATTTTATTTAGGTACTCTAAATTGATTTTCTACCAACACAATGATGTAATATAAATTCTCTATTTACACAACTATAAAGCTAAAAATGTATGCGCAAAATTTAATTTCTCTTAAAATTGGCAACAATATCCAACCGTCTCCGGTTACATTTCAAACTGATCGTAAATATACTTTATAATCCATTCAAAACCAATGGAGCTGAAACGTCGACAACAAACAAGCAGCGGTTTCACAATCAATCGTCGGCGATAAACGCTGCTCACCTCACCAGTGCATAAAAGTGCTATTCATTATCATCCATCAACTATGACGAACAGAGCTCTGAATGCTTTGTACACTTTGGTGTAAGTTATAAAACATTTGACAACAAAGTAATTAGAAATTCTTCTTTTGATTGACATCTCTCATGATTGCTTTTCTCTTTAATATTTAGAAGCAACATTAGCAGCTACGGTTATATTTAGAGCAATGGACAATAGATTCAGTATCTGTGTCGTATTAGTGGAGAAATAATAATTGACCAATTTGGAACTAATTAAATATGGGGATGGTCTTAAAATTCCAACATAAATTTGATCAAAGAAGTACAGTATATTTAATAGTTATCTCACTGCAGGTATCAAATGAGATTTGTCTTAAATACCTAATAGGATCACTTTGGTACTTGCTTAGACTTTAATAATATAATCCAGACATTCATACAGCGCCATCTAGTTAAACATCGTATTTAACATCAACTACTTAAGTACAAATTACCATGCTCATCACACATCAAATAATTGTTCCTTACCACAAAAGGTTCTCCTAATACCGTAGCGCTAATAGAACCATCAAAACTACCTATTCACAAAGATGATATAAAGACCCAGTAACTGGCAAATGATACATCAATATTGTACCTATCGAATCATATAATTCGTTTACTACTTACATAAATATACATAAACTACATTTTATAAATCTCTCCAATAATATAATTAACGTTATAAACACGCTACAGTTTATACCGCACACCGTCTTGTCTGTCATTTTTCCACTGACTTCAATCTAGCCTCAACTTGTTTATCAACACAATACCTTGGACAATTTGTCTTCGCCATTCCTAAATATGCCTCATTGTCTTTGAGTAATTTTGTTAATAAATTCCACCAGTCAAAACCCTCAAGCATTTCTTGAGCAATTTTCTTTTGTTTATCGAATATTCTTAGACAGAATGATTTATGTATGCCCGTTCTTTTTATATCAACATCTAGACTTTGACGTATATTAATTGATAAATCTCCTTGAATTATTGCGTTGTTTAATGCAAATAAATATTATGAATAGTAAATTGGTGTTTTATTATATTTTATTGTATCTGCTATGTTTTTGCTTTTGCTAAGACATAATTCGTTTTATTTTATGTAGATTTTAATCCGACAGGTGATTGGATCGATTCCGTTTTTAAATCCTTTAAGTTTTTTTTAATGATGTCTGTATTAAAGCCTGGCGGATAATATTTGACTTTCGTTATTTTAATTAAATTTGCACGTCCCCATTTGATGATTCTTGTAAGCCAAGGTAAAGACTACCATTAATTATTATTAAAACCTGAGTTTTGTGTAAATTAAGCAAATATAATATGTCATATTATTATCATTAATAAAAGTTTCAAAAATGAGTTCTTTACCCTTAACTACGTGTAGGTGGTAGAACCCAAATACTTGTAGGCAGCTTCTTTAGGTATTTCACAAACCAAGAGTATAACAAAATTATTAAAACAGACAAAACTACTATATCATATTTATGTAACATAATATTTATAATACACAAAAATAGTAACAGCTCTTTGTAGTTTCTGTTTAATCGTTTTTATATTCTATTGACGTAATCTCCGGAGATTCTTCTCATGGTCAAAGATCAAGACAAACTCAAGAAGAAATTAATTTAGACTACCTCGTTGGTCTCGTGGTTGTAAATGCAACTACTGAGCAAGAAGTCTTGGGTTTGATTCTCAGGACGAGCAGAGTTAATGGGTGCCCAGTGGATGGCAATAGGTTAGTCTCCTATTACATGGGACCTAAAATGTACTGACAAATGTGAGTATACATTAGTACATATCTGCTTAACCCTTTTAGGTTGACAGGCGTGATTATTGTTATTTATCAGAGGAAAACGGAGATGCTACTAAGGAAATAATAAAGTTAACATAAATTATGTTAATCATTACTAATAACAACAATTTAATTACTTCTGATATTGATCTGTTTAATCTATTATGGAGTTAATGCTGGTTTTAAATAAAATTTATGAGTTCCTTGTATCGCTAAGAAGTTCAATTAAAATTTTATTTTATTTGGAAACTGATAATTGTAATTATAATTACTGTATTATTATTTGCTGACCTTAATAAAACTTTCTGTATTTATAAATAATTATTTACCTTTATATGGGCAAAACCATTTTAAAGTCTAGTAAGTTTTGTCTATAGAGTTCTTAAATTAAAATTTCCAAAATCATCATTATCTTCAAAATATTTTTCCCAATTACTTAAAAAAAAGGAGAGACGCCGACTTTTTATGGACCAAAAAATTACCATAAAATAAATGATTGTTACCACTCAATGACACAGCATAGTCACAAACAACTTATAATCAACACGATGACTATAGAAATCTTCTTACACCCAAGTAATGAGACTACCGATTATGATTAACACCGAATAGGGGCCCATAATGAATAAGTAGATGATATTCAAGATGTGGCCGAAGACCGGCGCCGCAGTAAATGTTGATGTACAACAGTAACTGAAGAATGAAACACGGAAAAATAAACTATAATACAAAGTGATAAAGATGTAGAAAGATGTATCGATAAAATTGTTGGTGTGTAAGCGAAGCCGACAGCCGTCAATCAGACGGTAAAAACCGGTAGCCGTCGAGTCAGACATTACAGGCTAACAAATGGCGTGGAGTGGTTATTACGTCGGTATATTATTTCCGTAATGCGACATGATTTAGATATAGTGATTGGTTTGTGCTATAGCTCAGTTTTGATTGCTTCCGTTACTAGTTATCTTTAAATTAAATTTGCATGACTGGTTAAGGTCGAGACAATAACTGTTTTATTTTGAGCAATCAATTTGCAAAATAATACATAATTTCATATTAATTTGGTGAACAAATTAATATTCTAAATGCCACTAATCACGAAGATGTCTCAGCACCAGTCACCACAAACTTTCCATGTTAAGCCAAGGTGAGTCGTTCTCTTATTGGGTTATTAAGTCACTTAAAATATTGTTACTCAGGCAATACACGAGACGAGACGAGAGACCATATATTTATTTGTTTATTTGTTCGGGAACACAAACGGTTACACACTTTTCTTAATGAATAAGTTATAATTAGTAAAATATATCAATGAGAAACCCACATCGTTATCTACGTTATAAGTAAAATAGACTAAACATGGAACTACTTAACTAAACACTAAGCATACATACAGTAACAATAATAATAATTAAAAGTCTCATTGTAGTAGAAACAAAAATGTTGATAAAGGACAATGTTCAAGCACAAACAGTAGCTGATACCGCTCTCAACATGCCAGTAGTCGAACATTTTTATCCGAACGCAAGCACCACCTTGACAGCACAGGGATTATACAACGCACGGCAAGAACAAAAAAGTTTTCAAATAAATTACTGTACAAGAGAGCAAACAAAAAACAAACTTGAAGATAGAATAACAATAATACAGATAGGCTATGATATTACAAAAGGAACATATAGACATTTGACCGCCGTAAACGTTGGATATGAAGCTTATTATACTTAACTTGTAAACGATGTTGTAGACGAAGGCTTTGAGATTGAAATTGTACCGGTCATGCATTTTATTTTTATATATAAGAAACATTTTTTTTTGTACGCCATAAAATTGGCAAACATGCATATGGCGGTGGCAAGCAGTTATTGTAGAGTATGGACGTTTGCAACACCAGAGTTGTCGCTAAAATAAACCGATTCATTTCTTTTTAGGGTTCCGTAGCCAAATGGTAAAAAACGGAACCCTTATAGATTCGTCATGTCTGTCTGTCTGTCCGTCCGTATGTCACAGCCATTTTTTTCCAAAACTATAAGAACTATGCTGTTGAAACTTGGTAAGTAGATGCATTCTGTGGACCGCATTAATATTTTCACACAAAAATAAAAAAAAACAATATTTTTTTGGGGTTCCCCATACTGAGAATTGAAACTCAAAAAATTTTTTTTCATCAAACCCATCCGTGTGGTGTATTTATAGATAGGTCTTCAAAAATGATATTGAGGTTTTAAATATCATTTACTTCTAAACTGAATAGTTTGTGCGAGAGACACTTCCATAGTGGTAAAATGTGTGCCCTGTAAATTTTAATTTTGCTGTAATCGTATGGAAAAACCTTGGTAGGTAACTCATTCAGCCTGAATGTGCGTGGTATGAAGTTCTAATAATTCCAAATATCAATGATAATAAATAGTAAGAAACCTATACACATACCAGCGCTGATATCTTTGATTTAGTACAAGGCGGTACAGTTGAACTTTGATTGTAATCAGAGACTCAATTGAACAGATTCCAATTGACATTTACTGATAGTGAAGCCATCAATTAAAACCGATTCCGATTACAATCGACGTCAAGCGGTTGGTCTCTAAACGATGCTGGCCTTGGCTCCAAAGTATCTTCATGACGATTATAAAAGCTATTTTTTTCTCAAACATATTGGATTTTTAAAACATATTACATCACACATATCAATTAGTTTCAATAAAGTGTTTTGTGAATAAACTGTGATTAATGAGTTCTGACTGCCTCTGGCACGGAAGGTCGGTCCTCAGCTGGTCCGTGGTTTATAACAATTTGTTTCTATTTAATAATGCTCGTTAGTTCAATGCCAAAATTTACATTTGTGTTATTGACTGCGGTGTTTGTAAGGCGTACAAGAAAAGTGAAAATACTGTGCTATTTAAATATAAAATACACCTTAAGCTAGTAAATCTTTCCTCAATAATTTAGAAAGACGTAGAAAACTACAGAAGTCAATAAACAACTATTATCAAATTAGTTGTTCTCATATCTATTGTATCGAAGATTTTGATTTTTTCCCTTATAAACCTAAATTTAAAACAAAACTAAAACGGGGGCTTTAAAGCAGCAAAAGATTCTCGTTTCTTAAGTACATAAGTAACATTCTTTACTTTATTATAATACTATGAAGGTATTCTTGTAATACATTAATTGAAACTTACAGATTTATAACAACGGTAATTGTGATTGTCTGTTGATGCTGTTACATTTTATGTAACATATCTATCACTTAAAAAATGGTTTAATATCCTTTCCATAAAGTGAGAGAATAGAGCTGTGGTAGCCTAGTGGTGAGACCAGTGGACTGCGATGCCAAAGATCTTGAGTTCAAACTTCAAACCCAAGTATTAAGAAATAAATTAAAATAAATGAAAAAAAAAGGTTGTCAAAATTATGCACGATAAGTTTTGTACCTGAAATAATTATGATTAAATCTTCAATAGTCTATTCATAATTTAATTAAATGCTCATTAGATATGTTAAATAAATCAGTTATGTCCTTAATTATGAACTTTATTTAGATAACGTCAGTATTAAAAACTATTTACATAAATAATGCATTTTTCGTGGAATTAAATTGCGATTTTTAAATTTTAAGTACTAATTCATTCTGAATTTAATTTGTGTTATATTTATAATTATAATAATTAGTCAATTATTTTAACAGATGGTTTTGCAACCGCCTGCTGTTGAAAAATAATTAACTGCATATTTTTTATTATGTCAATGTAACAACTATTAATGCTCATAATTTCCGGCATTTATTTAATTAAATAATATGGCAATGGCAGAATAAAATAATTAATTATAAAGTTTGCATAACATTTACAAAAAGATTTCCGATACCGGGAATCGAACCCGAGCCTCCTGGGTGAGAGCCAGGTATCCTAGCCACTAGACCATATCGGATATTGACTGACGTGTTAAAATAACTGATCTTTTTTAATTTACTATTAAATACTAAGATGAAATTTGTTTGCACGGGATAATTGTCTCTATTCTATTATTGCTAAGATAGAATGTCCTGTATTCCATCACTTTTATAAGTGACCTGAGATAAATAATGTATGTAGTTTATACAACGCGTGTTTATATGATTGTATAGGTTGAGAACTCGTTCAACCTTATTATAGAAATAATCACCCACCGAAAACGTTACAAAAAGTACAGACAAATCAGAATTTCAAAATCGGAACCCCGACAAAAACCGAAATAGAATTTATTTGAATAAAATCGACATTCCGAATTCAAACCTGAACCGCCATTCCACTTTGTTAATACGCGACTTATTATATGGTAAACAGTGCCATTAGCATGTCTCGCTGCGCTGCATACCTGTCGCCGAAGGCTGTCGATCAACGTCACTCAATCGTCGGCTGCCGACTCCAGCCGACGACGCCCGACATTTGCCGACATCCCACGATCTACTATCCTGATGTTACCCCTTCGGAGCTTTGTCAGACCTTAAACGGCAGCTGCATTGAATAGCTTTTGTTGATGAGAGACAATAACTTGGTTTTTTCTCAAAGTAACCCGATGTAAAAGGTATTAATTATCATAAATGTAAGGGTTTGTGATGTAAATAGCTTTAAAGGTAACATTAGATGTGGTTCTGTCAAATAATGAAACATGTTTTTAATAATGGTTCGTTCATTCCAGGGGTAATATAATTTGAGCTACTATATTGTGGTGTACAACATGTATTTATGTTTGTACATTATATGTAGATGTACAAAAGGAAACATTGTAGGATACGTATTATGCGATAATTACGTTTGTAACTTATAATGAAGGGCAAGTACGTGGGTACATAGTTTGTTTGATCAGTACGCGTGGAAACAATGTTTCAACGTGGTTATAATTAGCACGAATACATGTGTGTAAATTTGTAGATACTGAAGATAATTACATTTCAAGAAGTAATGAATTGGCAAGGCAGCGGATATGTGATAATAAAGGTATAATTTATCAATAAAACCATTTCGGATATCCGAATATGATTGAAATGGCAAATAAAAGAGTTGAAATAGTAGATTAAGTAGTTTGAATTATTTGGGAACTTAATTAATGAGTATAATTATAACACAACAAACAGAACATAATTTAAATTTAAATTTTGTCTTATGGACAGAAAAATAAGGAAGCATGTAGAAAGTTGACTAAGAAGACGATAGTGAGAATCGCTACTGAAGAAGTATTACAGTCCCTTTGAAGTAAGTATTTAAATCACTGATCACAAAATAAAAACTATTGCTATACATATATTGTTTGATCAATCCAATCTATCAAGAAATTGAACAAAATTTGGCATTAAATAATTTGTTTTCAATCACGCCGACATGTGGGTATTATGGAAGGCCTTGTCACGAGACTGATCACGATTTGTTATGTCTGAATGCATTGTCACGCCTCTGCCCTTTATATGAAGTAGAGACTGGCAAAGTGATTGACATGCTATTAAATTATAGTTGGGATTTATTGAAGAATTATGTTGTTCAAACGTCAGCTGTAACTCAGAGTAGATTGATTTTGGTGTCAGAAAGGAAGTAACCATGTAGAAATGTGCAACTAGTTTTGATAATTGAAAAGGACCTGTGATATTGGTCTTATTTAAATACCTATATCACTTCAGTTCGAGTAATTTCTGTCAAAAATGGGATAACATGATGAGACAAATATTGAAATATAAATGCCCTAAAAGAAGATAGGTATAGACAACGATCTTCCAAATTATTAAGGGCAAGATGCAGAAAACAGGATACGGTATAGAGATTGGTAAGACAGATAAAAATTTAAATTAACTTGAAGTCTTACGACTGGGAAAACATATAGAAGACAAAGTATACTCAATGAACCAAAGAACTTGATAGACAGTTTTGACTTGCAAATATATTATAAATGTGAAAAAAGTCGAAATGCTATCACGACTGTTAACCCGACGCGCAAAAACTTGAATAGAATAATAAATAAAAGCACACAATTCATATTTCCATACAAAATCAAAATATGCAACCCTGTAAAAACTAGAACGAGTGCAAACAAAATCGTTTAGCAATTCACACGTGCACAATGTGTGGGGACAAAAAAAAGTTGGCCAAAAAATATTAAATTTATTCTGTTGCAGTGTGTGATCGCGTTTATCAAGTGCCTGGGTCGTACTGTGCGATGAAATAGGGTTGTGTTGCCAGAATTCTGTTTGACATGTGACGCCTGTCTCAACACTGTCACACACACGTCGGATTTCGATTTTATCGTATGTTATAGATAGAACATTGAATATTATTTTATGATTAGCATTAACTGCGAGTTTATTATTTGCTGTTTGTTGGTTAGGGACGATGGTGATTGATTTGAATGCGTACTTGTTGCTTTATTTTAGAATAGTGCCTCATTGTCACCCAAAAATATCGAATATTACTTAATTTTAATTTATATGTGATGAATCTAGATTACTCATAAAATAATGCCCATTTTAGAACCTACTTACTATTAAACATATTTAATTTCCAATACTACGTTAAATAACGTTGTATATGTACAAATATTAAAAACAGAAATAGTGTTTATATACTTTTATTAAATCTCACATTATTTTACCATTTGCACTTACTACGTTGTAACATTAAACACGTACGATAATGGTAAAAAAAAGAACTTCAGCCAAAAAAATACAAAAATAAATCTTTCCACAGCGACTCATAAACCATAACTAATTCGGTAACCCTGCCGGTTGGTGACATATTTGTATGCAACACAGATCGTTGCAAGCGTAAGCGAATTTATGTTCTATGCTTTTGTTTCTACGAAGTACCGGGTTGGCGCAGTGGGTGGCCTTATTGTCAGGTGTTTGGCTGATGACTTTATGTTGCGTCGTGTTATGACAGGCAATGGATTTTGGATGTCAACTTGATGTAAATTACACACACACATATTAACAGAAAATTATTCCCCATCATTTATCTCAACAATTTTCTTTAGTAAACTGTACGAACTTTAATCAATATAATAAATGATGCTATTATACGTACTTATTGCGTGTATTTACGTTCCTAGCACACGTTAAAAAACTTGAATACATACTTGTTTTATTTTAAAAAAATCTAACCATAATTAATTTTGAAATTTATCTATTTTATAGCTCGTGACCATTAAATATTACTTGTGTGACAGACGCTAGGAAAAACGTGATATGCATCGTTCTCATATAGATTGTGAGTACTTGCGTAAATTAATTAATGTAGATCTATAGTAAACAGGATGTACTTAGTTAATACAAAGTATTCATAATAGGTACAAAGTAATGCATAGGAAGTCCAGATGAATATCTTTCAACGATATTATTTGCAAGTGAATAGCTACTTAACATAGTCAAAGAAGTCGTATACTTACTCTATTAAAGAATATTCTGGGAACGTACACAATATACGCACAACGGCGAAGGAACCAGGTAAACTGCATTATACGCGTAATCTGACACGTCGACGGAACAATCAGGAATTAAGTTTAGCGAGAACCGCACATTGTGTCGACGAATAGACTCTGTATTCAATTACTACGTGAATTAAACCCACGGTGTCGGAGCGCACTCCAGCTAATCTCCTAACCAACAATAGCCCGATTTATACTAAACCCCATTGTCATAGCCAACAAAGATCTTGTCAATTATAATCTCCACCAAATCTTTCATCGCCGACCCGTCAAACGGTAGCGCACGGTGAGCCAACTGCCATGGAACACTGGCCAAAAAAACTTTTTAATAAATTATTTGCAAAACTTTTTGGAACCCTTCTCAAAGGGCGGCGAGGAAGCGAAACCGATTGCTCGTGACGTGACGGCCTTTGTGACCGTTGAGTATTATGTTGTCAAAATACACGGGGATTTTGTTATTATTTTTGTGTTTGCGAGCACACTTAGCACCCTTTTGTGTTGCATGGACCTTCTCGGAAGAGGGGATGTGTGAGCTATAAACCGAGCATCGTAACTTCAATCTTTCCATGAAAGAGTCCATGTGAATGGAATAGTAATAACGCATCGGTTAAGCGGTTCTCGAAAACAATGCGTAATCTCGTATTATCTCGCATCGCTTAAAGAATGGCGATACTAAAGCGTACTTCTTTATACAAGATGTCTGGGAATCACATTTCGTATGTTCAGCGATGTGCCCTTAAAAAGTTAATAACATTTTTGTGTACGAAGACGTCGGCTCGAGTTACGCGATCTGTGCCAACTGTAACTGCCAAATTACACCATCACAACACATAAACACGCGTGGCTGAGCCCGCTTTTTGTCACGTCACACGTATGGTAGTCTCCTTGATATTTATTCAAATTATTATTCCTCGTCGCCCTCTTGTTATGTTCCCAATGAATTTTTCATGCACACGTCGCCCCGAGCCTCGGTAATTTCACTTTGAGTTTGCTCCATGCCAACGAAAATGAGTTTATTTATGTTGATATTTTTTTTCCCAACACGTCTACGGTTTAATGACATTGGGCGTTGCGCCGCAGCCTTCGAGATATTGGACGTGTAAATATTTAAGCACGATAATTTGTTCATAAAACACATTTTGCCTTCAACGTAAATTTTAACGAGTTTATACGTTTTTTGTTTTAGGAACTGAATGTCCCTTGAAGAATTTATTCCATTTGACGAATTTATTTTTGCAAAATACTGTGTACCCAAGTTTCCGGTGGTCCTGCCACTGCCCAATTAATAATATTTTTTGTATTTAAAATTAGCGACACTATTTGGTTCTTTGGTCAGAGAAATAATTAAAAAAATTGTATATTTAATTAACCTTCCAAAACGAAATTGAAGTAAAAAATTGACTATCTTGCACGTAGTACCTAAAAACAAATACTATAAATCCTTTCAATTTACATATCACCAAGGAACCACAAAACAAACTCGTCAATGTTATCAGACGTAACAAAGCCACCGCAGTCGTCGTTACCGAAAATATTTTATAATCCAACTGCAGCCCTGACTGTTATCCTATAATACTTCTACCAAACCAGTGTTTGCTGTGCCTTAATGATACACTGATCCATCATTAATCATACTGCCAAAAGTACTTTTCTAGGCCACGTCATGCTCGCACCTCCACTTATCATCATCTAGCTTTAAAAGTACTTCTCCTTTTACATATTTGATTATTTCATATTTCACATCATCCATTTCACTTTTTGTATCATTGTGACTTTAAACAGTGCCTTCAAAACCCTCAGTAGAATACGTATTCAAATATTTAGCGTCAAACAATAATTTGTCTAGGTCTCCGGCATTGGATTCATGGCAATAAATTTCGATGACTGTGTTGACACACGACACATAATATTTGCTAACATTATTTCACGACAAACAAAGTTGTCACTGAACAAATTTGTTGTGTTTTATTTCGATAGCGTTGTTTAATTAAATTATATGCGGTGCGATTAAATTATTTGTTTAAAGCTTGAGTATTTATTTAACTTGATAGCACTCATGTTTGTCGACGATAAGAGGATTTTTATTCGGAACAAAAATAAAGAACACGTTTTTAGTATTTCTTCCGTGTTTTTACTTAAATTATTGTAATAATATATATTTTGATATACAACAATATGAATCATGATTATTACAGGAATATAAACAAATGATCAGTTATTACAACTACTTTATTTGAAAAAGTATTTATTTTGATTTGAATATACAATGAGATCTCACTTAATTACACTATTTAATATAATGATTTCGTAATCATTCATTTTTGTGAGAAAGCGAATGATATAAATTGCATACAATTTATTTGATGGTATAATGATGATGAGGAATATTATAATGTACTCAGTTATTGGTGATCATTTATCTATATTTTGAATAAAGTATTCAACATAATTGTTTAGCTATTTTACTTGCGCTTGTCACGTGTGGGTCCACAAACAAAAGTTAATAGCACATTTAAAAAATAAACATGTCACGGTGCAGTGAACATTACGAAGCCAACCATTTTTTAGAGCCCATTCGTTATTATTAGCGTTAGTCGTAATGTCTGTCATTTTAGTGTTACCGTCTATCTGAGACCTCCCATAAACCACCCCCTTAATCTAAATATCGCCCTTTTATCTGTCTTTAACAATTTCGTAAACTCTCACTAAACCGTAGCTGGAATATAAATTACATCGATACAATGTGACTGCTGCTTCCACCAAAATTGCAGCCAGACTATTATCAACCTTATTGGCTAACCAACAGTGACTGTTAATAGGTAATCGGGGGTTTCTGGGCCGTAAATTTGAATTGGTAAAACTGGTAGAATACATCGTCTCAAATTGCCCCCTGCCAATAAAAAAGGGGAATGAACCACAGGGCTGAATTTTGTTTATCGCTATCTTTATGGTGGGCACAGTTTATTTATACTGTATTCATGCGTGTAGGACATGTAATATAATACGTTTTGGAATAAACGAAGAGTTAAGGGCGAGTTATTTTCGGTTATTGATGTGTGAAACATCAAGTCTTCAATTCTTTGTAAAGAATATATTATCGTTTCCTAAAGCTCTGCCCTTATTTGCTGACTGTACTATTCTCAGTATAGGTTTTTTCTTTGATATGGTCTTAAAGATGTATGACAATTAAGAATTGTTATGGTAATAATATAGATCAATGTTTTAATTTTCCATTACTTTTTTCGTTTGTATTCAAGTATAATGTACAATGCATTTTATTGTTGCTTCTTTTTTATTAGTTTCTCGTAGTAATTGTTGTAACAACAACAATTGTTACAGAGTCTCTCAGGGATCAAATTATGTGCATGTTTTAGGTTTTATAAGATACTTGTCAATTAAAATATCCTTTAACTTACTTTCACTTTCAATACACTGATGTTCTTATGTCTCTACTCTCCTAATCTAAACCCAAACAAATTTCCTGATTGGACAATCCAAATTCTAAGATCCGAAATAAGATAAAATCCTTTATTCCATTTCGAGTACAGCTCATTGTTTTAATCGTTGAGACAACCGATTAAGTTTTGTCATCCTTCGAAACAGATAAGATTCAATTTAATCCGAGCTCAATTTTCCTTTCAAATAACAAAGATTAGATAACAAGACATAAGGACAAAGAATCTCAATAGGACGAGGCACTCATTTTACTAATCTTGGATTATAGATTATGAATTAACGCTTTATCAGTTAATTTGGTTTAGCATATTCTGTTTGTTCAAACTTTGGGACTGTTCATAAGATCATCTTAATTTCTAAAAACTTTTCAATTGAAGACTCAGCTCTATTAGAGCTTATTGTAAATCTAGTATAAATTTGAGTGTTATGAAAATAATTGTCTGTAGTAATTCTTAAATTCTATTTAAAGAACATTTTGATGACATTTTTCTCTGTTTTAAATTATGTTCAAATCTTTAAGTAACCCTTCTAAAATAACAACCCTTTTGACTTCACTAGAATTCATTTTTTTGTCACCCGTTCTTTATATTTATATTACAGTAATATGGCTTTTATTACGAAAATTGTTAACTGCATCGCCTTTTAACAAATTTATTTCTGCATCTGAGATATGCATTTTATCGTTTAATTCTATAGAAATAACAGATTTTGTTAGAGATACGAATGTAAATAGAAGTTTGTCAATGCATTTCTCGGAATGTGTAAAAGTAGTTATTTATTATGCGCATGCGGTTTGGTCGGTCGTGTTTACATATTTTAATGTTTTGTTACGCGTCCGCTACTGGTGTTTCTGTTATAATATTGAAATATTTATTCAGTTAACGATTTCGTTTTATATTTATCGGTCTGTGAGGTCTCGGTGTGTTGTTTAGAGTTTATATACCGACCATTTGGAAAGTCGTATTGCTTAAACTATTTTTGTATTCTTTTAGCGTCTTAGTTATTAAGTAGCAGAGATATAGTATTTACAAATGGACGGTATGCGTTCAATATATCATAAAATTTTATGGAAACATAAAACTGTAGAATGTTCCAGTTTTTTTACCTGTCACAAAATAACTGTACCATTATTCACTTTCTTCATACAATAGAATGAAACATACCTAAATTCGCAAAAAGGAAACATCCTGCAACTAAATTGGCAACAATTATGCTATTGCCATATTCTGCCCATTCCAGTAGATCATAAACCAGTGGGTTATTTACCGTAGCGCCATACACAAAGTTGCTAACAGCCAAAATCTCACACAATACGTGATCATTATAACCGTAGTTAAAGTATTGTCTTGTCGCCTTTTGAGATTTGCCGACTGTGAACGGGCCTTACAGTTAGCGGGCAACAACTGAAGTTTCTAGAACATTTTATAGAAAATAAGAATGATCCTCCAGATCTATGAGTAATTTTGATTTACATTTGACATAATATGTGACGTCACTATTATAATTTGTATCAGTAATGCCGTGTTTTAGAGATTTTACTTAAAGAATATTTTATTATTTAAACGTGACTCTTTATTTGTCATCATTAAACATTAGTAGATGCTGTAACGGAAAGATCATGCCCGTATATATTTATAATAATACTTTAGTTACTTTAAACTGAAATATCCTTAAACATAATACTGAAGATATTATGTTCGTCGTAAAAAGTTAAGACCCTTAAAATACTATGATAATTAAATCATAAATATTATTGAGTTTTGTAGTACGTCTTCTAGAAATAAAAAATATATTGAACATATTTAAAATATTTTTAAAGCTATTTCGATGATTTTGGTGTCAAATGTGTTTGAAGGAGATTAACTTGGCTGCTTAAACTTAACAAACCATTTATCTAAACATAATAATAAAATTGTAACAAACCGATGTCTGAATATTATAGATATTGAAGAAAGACTATTATGGGAACCTTTATAAGCGCAACAAAAGCTGAAATAAATATTAATCTGTATTATGATTGTAAACATATTACGCAAAAATTGCTGCATGGAATTATGAATGTAGTGCTGGCAGCTAAATTTAAAATAAAAGTTTCTTTCTACCGCAGGCAAATATTTTATTCCCGCTGTTTTCAATATATGTAATGCAGTACATACACTATATGTTAAAAAATATAATTTTAATGACCATAGCTGTCTCACACAAAAATCGCTCTCGCCTATAAGGATCCTTTTCCGCTCCTTTAGCATCCCTACTTAACAAGTGTTACAAGGCGACTTGCGCACAACGAAATTATTTACAACGCGCGGCGTTTCACAAAAGCTGGGCTGTTTATTGCCACCATAAATACTAATACAACTTGGGGAAAATTTATTTTACCTCGCCTTTTATTTATAACTATAATGCAGGGGCCCGGTTTTTCCTTGCCCCAGTTTTTTTTTCATCGATATCGCAATCAAGGATCTGTTGGTGAACAATGAATGTATGAATGGCTACAAAGGTTTGTTGTTGACGTGTCTAAATATTATGACTGCTTTATCTTTTGTTGCTCTACTACAAGAAATTACGCTGTGTTTGCCGCTTGATTCTTCTTCTTCCTTTAATTTTGCCTCAATTATAGATCAATTATCGACTGTCAAGTCCCTAACATTTATTTCTAACTTAACATTGTATTAGTTCATTTCGATATTTCGGATCCCTTGTAGTATCAGACAAGCATATTGATTAAATAATATCAATATACTATTTTTGTAGCTATAAAATATGTAAAAAAGTATTTTAATTTCATCATTAAAATTTCCAATGTTGTCTTAGATATAGAAACGTGATGTTTCAAGTTCTCTTAATTCATTCTGATGCATATTTACATATTGTAAAGTTATTATGTATGTATTAGAGTTATAAAACATGTTCTATTCAGTTCTAATAAATGACTCAGCTACATTATTCACTTCGAGCCTTCAGCCGTTAGTGTTTTCCATTAAGATAACAGTCAACTTTATGATCACTGTATCAGTCTCACAAAATAAACTAACCCAAATATCTAGATTACAAACAAATCTGCAGGCGTCAATGACAATACTGTAAATAACGTTGATATATTTGAACTATTTTCAAGAAAACCAATACCTCTAGCATTTGTCTGTATTTAGTCATTGTTTACAATCAGATATCTTGAACTAGAATGTAGGTAACCAGTCAAAGTTTATTGTGTAGATAAAGGCTAAAGCAGACGTTTGAAATCTTTATCTTTACTTAGTTTTAATGCCCAGATAAGCGTTTACAGCGGCAATAAATATTGCAATTAGGGGTTGGAGGAACGAATTGTTTTATGACCGGCATAGTTCTTAATGACTTGCCAGTGGGAGGTCCCCGCTTGTTTTTGGCGTACAATTTGGAGTATTACCACATTTCCATTATAATGCAGGGATGAAAGGTACTTTTGTAAAAAAAAATGTTTATTTTGTACTGTGTAAAACATTCTTATGAATGCAGTAGTAGCTTTATTTTCAATGTTTCGAGAAACCATAGAAAATCTTCTTCAACATCGGATATATGCGTAGGTAGTTACATCAATAATCGTAATTATTATCTGGGAAAGATTTAAATAAAATCCATCTTCTTGATTGGCTCAGGTTAAAACTTCTACAAGTTGTCAAGCTACATAATAATCATCAGTTATTTTCAAATCCAGTTAACCCTACACATCACTAAACTAAAATCTAATTTTCATCACATTATCATCACACAATACAAAGTGAATCCACGTCTTTACAATAATTTAACATCACTCCAGTGTATATCGATGACTCATTAACAAGTTCGTGATCATAACAGAACATCAAAGAGATTGGAACCGAAACAAGCCGGTGTGGGACCCGTCAAGCTTTTTACACCGTTTGTAAACAGTAATTTGGTACTGACGGTTCAGAGCGGCAACGCTTTGATGTTGCCGCATCCGCTGCGTACAATGACTGTCTATCTGGAGGCACAGACGGTGATTTCACAGTAGAACAAGTTTTAGAGCACTTTGTTAGTTAAGCGGATTAGTGTGCAATTTTATCCTGTATTTTTTAAGCTGTGTTTGATTTTGAAGGAAGGATTAAAAAACAAAAGAAATTGTTATACAGATGTCTTAAATTTACGCAAATACTTACTAGGCTTTTAAATTAAAACTATTTTATTCCATTTCATTTCGAGTTGTTGAGACCAAGGATGCTGCAAAATCCATTTAGTAGTAGTACTTAGTTTAAGTTCAGATAAATTATTATGTTGAAATGGAAGCAGAAATGAGACTAAATATACACAAACCTACCGAACATAGAAAACCTACCTATCTATTCAATTAACTACCTGTTTATAATAACTTACAGTTTTTTTACTAAGATCTTAAATTTAAACCGAAACTTTGGTGTTACATTCATAACATTTCGAGGTTATTTAAAATCCTTTTTCGTTGTGACGAAGCTGTAAAACTCATTAATGTTTCTTATCTTGCACGTTAATTATATATTCAAAGTAATTTGCCTCATAATCATAAACATATTTAACATTAAGTATTTGACAATACAACTTTCATACCATTAAATACTGATCATAAAATGGAACGTAAGATATGGAGTTATGTACGGTAACAGAATACAAATAAATATTACATTTTAATTATATTCGTTAAGCTGATTAAATATTTTTATAGTTTATGTACTGTAAAATTTAAATTAATTTGTTTTGAAGGAAAACTGTCACATGATTGATAAAACACGCCAAATAAATGATGTAATAGAAACTCAAGCGTGTAACTACGAGATCAATCAAGAGTTTTATATAATCGTTTTTGTGATTGACAGTGTAACTAGTTTTTATGTTTATACAATCAATTCGAATTGAATGGAAAAATGATATGGATAAAAATCTGTCAAGTCATTTTAGTATGTATTAAAAAAACACATAATCGTTGCTACATTGAGATTGATGAAACTAGAGGCAATTCTTTCTATCTTTTCCAATAATAGAAATGAGTGTAAAACATTTAAAATGTATCTAAGTAAATAAAAAATTTGAGTTGGTTTGATGAACTTCAAAAACTTTAAAAGTTTGGCAATGTTTGAACTCAAATTTTGAGATGATATAGGTGTCTGACCTGCTTCAAATATTGTACTATTTCTAATTTAATATGACAAACCACAGAGAAGCGTGGCAGAGTACATCTAGTATTTAATATTAATTTAAAATCAAACCTGCATATCTATAATACATATAAAGATTTATATAACATCAAAATACTAAATTGGTTATCTTTCTGACATAAAACTAGATCCAAATCCTGTAGTTAACTGAACTTTTTAAGTCACGCTCAAATTTGTCATCATAATTGAAGCTGTTTATACTTCACTGAATTTCCCCGTAGCTATAATTGGGCCAGGAAATTGTTTTCAAAATCTCTTTAGTGGCCGATCGTGCGTTCAATGTTTTGTGTTCACGATTTTATTTGAAATTCTACAATGCCTGTTTGTAAGATTTGTGGTTACATTATATTGAAAGATGTTGGAATCGTTTTTGTGTATTCGGTTTTGTGGGATGAGTCTTTTTTTTATGCTAATATAATAGTCTATTACATGGCAATGTGTGTTTGAATACAAAACGCTGCTCGCATGTCCGTTTCAATTATAAAATGAATTGAAGTCCTATTATAGTATAAATTTCGTTTTATTATAGGTAAAAATACTCAGCAAATACTAGTAAGAGAAAAAAACTTTAATTTTTTTCTCGAAAACGGTCAAATAACTCAGTCGAAGTTACGTAAAATACATTATTATGTTGTCAACTAAATATTATGTCACACACATGACATGTCATCATCCCATTAGCAGGCGTGCAATGACTTCATGACAAGAAAAGCCTAGCCGTAACTTGTTCTCGTACAAGTCTCCTAAACAAACACTCAAACGGCCGCATGCCTAATTTATAGAACAACATCGGCCGACACCGGCCCGATGTTGCAATAAACATGTTTTTTGTTTCGCATGTCCGCGCACTGTCAAATATATTACAGCCCGCCGGGTTATTTACGACCTCTGTCGTCCGCCCATACGTTATACTTAGTATCTTTGTTTGGACACAATAAGCAATATTTCTAAAGGGCCCCGCCGCCGTCTCTCGCAGCTGTTGATATGGGTTCCCAAATTGACATATTTAATTTGATCGCGACGGAGGGTCCGACTCGCCCGCTTGACAGGTTTTAGTGTCGGATTAACATTAACGTTATGGACTTAGTGATGTCGATAAACTGAAATATCACCTTTTGTTACGCTCAATGTTTATCGATTTACGTGTAAACAGCTAAAGTTAGCGTGTGTTGACACATCAAACGGTTTCACGGAAAGCTCCCGTCTCGGAGAACAGATCAATTTTCCCTTTTGAACCGGCACCGATGCATCCCAGAACAAAGCGGGCTCGTAAAAGAGTAAGTAGTTTCGAATGTGTCAGCAGTAAAGTGCGATGACGCCGGCGAAAGAATGAAGCTGCGCCGTCGTCGGGGGCGTAATAAAAGTGGCGTGAAACAAAAAGCTGAAGAGTGCGATGGTGCGGGCGGGCGCGCGCTCGGCCAGGTAGAGCGCAGTCACGCTCGCGGCGGCGGCTCAAAGCGCTGCCCGTCATGGGTGGCGAGCCACCAACACCATCGCACGTCTCAATCCGCACCCGGCTGCCGACCATACCGCCTTTCCTTTTTCCCCTACCGCAATGCAGCTATGTGTCGTTTCCGCTTTATTTTTTATGGCTGAGCGCTGCAGCGGTGAGACATAGCGCTCTCCCTCTAATGGTGACTTGAGATATAGCCGTCCCTTTCTCGCGCGGCGCAGGGTGAGGGGGCCGCGGCACGTCGGCGGCTGGTGGGGTCCGGTCTCTCAGAGTTGACTCGACTGCCGCTACGAGCGCACGCGTTTCTGCCTTGTTTCCCGCGTACCGTTGGCAAAGAGTAGATATTGCTAGAAGCGTTTCGTGACTGCACTGTGAAGTTTACAAGTGATCGTTAAAGTTATCTCCCAAATGGTGGTACTTGAAGACGGTGGAATGATGACTACAAATCCAAACCAATACTTACAGCCTGATTATTTGACTCCTCTTCCTTCCTCTGTAAGTATAAATAGTTTATTTATTTTATTTTTTCAGGAAAAAAAATATTTTCAATTTAAATAAATATTTTATTTTTTAATTGATATTTTTATGCAATCATATTTATGTTTGTTTTCTTTTGTTGCAGTTGGATTCGAAGAAAAGCCCGCTTGCGCTTTTAGCGCAAACCTGCAGCCAAATCGGTGTTGACTCAGCGCCTAGCAAACCGCTGCTGCCGCCGCTAGATAAGAAGAAAGTGAATAGTGTTAACAGTGATACAATGAGTCGTTCATCACCTACTAATTCCGCGAGCAAACCAGACAAGCCGCGTTCCACGCCGGAACACAACAAACACTTGGCGTTCAAACCATATGAAACAAATGTTGTTACCAAAAAACCTGAAGAAAGGCCTTCGTCTAAAGCCAGCACTGATAGCTCAGATGATAAAAAATCTGGAAAAAGCACACCTGGCCGTAAATCCACACCGCCTACGGCAGAAACTGGGAAACACAGCCCTGCAAATGTACCTAAGTCTTCTCCTGCGGGCTCTTCTGGAACAAGTCCTATTATCCGATCTGGATTGGAAGTTTTGGGACACAGTAAAGATCATCTTGGAGCTTTTAAGAACCTTCCTGGATTACCAGGATTTAATCCGCTCGCCGGACTTTGCTGCCCGCCGGGAATGGAACAACATGCTAACCCGGCGTTTAGACCACCCTATGCTGGGGCGCCGTTCAGTGCTCATCATGCAGCTATGTTAGCAGCAGCTGCTGGCTTCCCTGGATCTTCTCCAAACCCATACCTCGGATACGCAAGGGTAAAGACACCTGCTGGGGGTGAGACCCTAGTGCCAGTTTGCAAGGACCCCTACTGCACTGGATGCCAATTTTCAGTGAACAATCACCATTTATTAATGAGCAATGGATCGTGTCCCGCTGGTTGCACACAATGCGAACACCAAAAGTACAATCTTGCGATGGCAATGGCTCTTTCGCAGCAAGGGGCCGCCGCCGGAGGTATGCCATACGCGCAGCTGAGCCGCCCCTACGTTTGCAATTGGATTGTGGGCGAGTCCTACTGCGGGAAGAGATTTGGCAATTCGGAAGAGCTTCTACAGCACTTGAGAAGTCATACGACGGATGGTTCTACTCCTGCGTCTGTGGCATCAACGCAAGCTGCAGCTTCAATGTTGAATCCTTTGAACCCGCTGTTTACGACGGCGGGGCTGCGCAGCGCGTACCCGACGGCACCACTCAGCCCGCTCTCCGCCAGCCGGTACCACCCGTACTCAAAGGCTGGTCTCCCGGCAAGCCTCGGAGGCTCTCCCTACGGTGCCTTCAACCCCGCCCTGGGGCCTTTCTACTCGCCCTACGCGATGTACGGCCAGCGGCTCGGAGCCGCCGCCGTTCACCAGTAAACCAAGTGAAGTGCATACCTGGACTGATCGTCTATGTTGTATTGTCCAATTTTCTTCTGTGATATCGATAGACTATTCATGTTCTAAGGCGTGATTCGCCATGACAAATTTAGTGATTAGTGCAATTTAAATATAGTAATTTATAATAAGTGGACACGCCGACGGCGTTGCGTTTAGTGATGTTGATCACGGACTGTACAGCCAAATGTTTTGTGTAAATAATCTCTATGTTTAATATTAAATGAATTATTACAAATATAATATCTACCTACCAATCATACAAGTTTTTTCTTTATATTCTCGCTACAATATTTATACTTAATTAAAGCCAAACTCAAAATTAAGTATATCAGACACGAGAAAGTTTTTATTTTTTTTACATTTACATAGATACACATAAAAAAGTGCCTGAAATACATATTTACCTAATTTGAAGGCCAACTTTGTTATTAGTTTTTAATGCAATGGAAAATATTCTTCTTATTACATAATTATATTTTGCAACAGGAATAAATCTGTTTTCTAGATTCATCGATATAAGAGTCAGTAATTGAAACTTTAAATGATAATACACTTTATAACCAATCAAAGAGCTGCTGTACGAGCTTACGACGCAGTAAACTAAGTCCATTGGTTAATTAATGTTCTAACTAACATGAAAGCCGTCAATCACCTACCTCCCATGGCGAAAAAAAACACTAACAAAATAATTATTATATTGAAAAATATACACCGAAGAGGTCGGCGTACACCGTCGTAAATAATAAAAAACCGTGAGCTGTCAGCTTTAATGTCAAGTTTTTATTTAATAAATGCTATTTTGATTAGGCCCACGTCATGTTGGAAATTCAACTGTCAAGCGACGTAATTGGTCTGACGAGACGAAACATGAAACAGAGGCGACGGGACAACTAAAAAATTTACTAGCGTTCAACGGGTTAACGTCATCGTTTTTATACACATATACATTTTCACTTTCTAATTGAATTCGATATTAAAAACATCCTTTTATATTTTTCAATGTAAATTAGATTTCTTTTATGATATTATAATCCTTGAAACGTTTTACTTTCGTTTTTACGATCGCATTTTTATACTTTGGCCATGGCAATAAAATTTATATGTATATCTCTGTTTTGCATACAAATGTAGCAATTTTTTACATATTTATGATAAATAATCAGATCAAATAAGCATTTTAATTATTAAGACTCGTTTATTGTGGGATTAAAATGTATAAGCTGACATGTTTCACTTCAAAATATTGCTAATCGCAAAAAAAACATGATGCGCTATTTTTTACATAATCAAGTCGTACATTTTCTTAGAACTATTACCTATTTAAAAGTGTTAGCAGGTTCTGAGTTATAGCAATTTCTTTTCAGAGATTAAATCGTCTAGCAGAATAGTCAGTAAGTATTATTTTTTATTAGACTTATCAAAACTGACAGACAAACACATAAATTTGTTATAACTTATCTAACTTTAATAACTTATGTCAGTCATTAATTATGTAAATGTAATTCTACTTCATAAACGTTAATCTATAGAACGTCAAAATTATAGTTTTTATTCATTGAAAGATTAACAGCATTACGACTGTGTTGCACGAAGCGTTTTTACGTCTTATTTGATTTCATCAACAACTACTGATGCGGAAATTAGCAGTACTTCGCTGATAGTAATAAAATTCTGCTCACCCAATTAAGCAAAAACAGCGTGAATAACATTAATCAAATAAATTAAACCCAGAACAGTATTGACACAGTCCATGAATATAAATCAGCTGTTGCATAAGATACTAGTTTTATAATTAACTACGGCTATTTGAATTGATTGATAGTGACGTTTATATCCGTTCCTATTTGATTCAATAAATCATGATTGATATTATAAAATAATGTCATTTAGATAAAACACGGCTTTGACACAGTTTTAGATTGTGTCGTTCCAATTGTGTATAGTAACGCCATCTGTTGGCGAAGCGTTGAACTTTTGTTGTTGAAGTCAACATTTTTATCAGAAATGTTTGATGTGAATTCTTTTAAATCTATTTACTTACCCTTAATTTTTGAAAATCTTCATAGTAAATTTTGGACATAGTATGGGAATTAATTACTTATGGTAATTTTATGCAATTTTTCATTCCAATAACGGAAATTTACATTCATCTAGTTATTTTAAATTATACTTTAATTCAGATCTTTTACCTATGACCATTGATGCTGTGAAGGTTACTAAACGTAGGTTTTAAAATAGTACTTATAGGTATACTACGATAAAATCCTTAAAAGTAATTTGAGTTTAATGTCCTATATTCACAGAAGCTGTAAGATATCTCCCAATAACTTATTTAATAGTTTATTTTCTTTATTGAACGTTTAAGCTTTTGATAGTATTCTTCAAACTCAATAAAATCCCACATAAAATATCTTCAAGATGGCCTAAAGTCATGGGCGTCTGTGCAGTATTATTATCATACATATAATGTAAGTAATTAATGATTATTATTTACCAACTAATGATTAATGAGATAATCATAATTATAGTATAATTGACCTTTGTTTAAGTCATTAATCAAGTAAATTAAAATAAAATTATTTTATATTACTTTATTAAAAGGTTAATTAAATAACACTTGGGAGATAAAAACGAAAACATTATATATATTTTTTAATAGTTTTGTATTGTTCTTTTTTATGGAAGCTACTTAACACCTAAGTGCAATTATAAAAAAAACATTAGCTATAATGTGTATACAACTGAAGGATGGTAGCTAGCTGAAAAAACTATGATTAATGAATGATAACGAAATTGACAAAAATGCGATGATTTTTCTCGTAGACATGCCGCACTCATTACAGCAGTTATTATTTGTCTTATAACTAAGTACAAATTAATAATAGATAAAACTGCTACCAAGATTGAAGGCATAGACATTCTTACTTTCATTATACAAAAACCACCGCTGGTACACACCAAGAACAACCAGCACAATGACAATAATTGATGGAGGCTAACAATGTAGATAAAAAGGTCGGGACAATAAAATGCGGATACATTTATACTGAACTTACAATTTACGATTTCAACAATGAAGCCTGACAAAACGTTCAGTCTTTAGACAATTTCATTACAATCAGACAGTTAGGCAATAAACCCCCGAGCAATAAGGTGTGCCTGGAAATGTCAATGTGTCGAAAACGCATAAAATTTATATCCAACGTTCTCTGTTTTTACACATCCGCCTTGATTAATTATCACATTAAAAAGTTTAAAAGGGGACGTATTAATCTTAAGATATTAATTGAGATAATAATGTGGATTTTATTAATGCCGCTAGGGCACGCCTTGAAATATCACTACGTGTTTCTGTATAAATGACCTCTCACGGTGGGATTAACTTTGACAGATGCGTAGCGAAGATTGATGCCTTACAGCGCTGTAATCCGTGCAGTGAAATAACCAATTACGATTAGCATAAACATAAGGTGGAGTAAATTAACATATTATCAACGGATGAATAATGCATGCGCGGTATTATGTACCCGCACATCAAATTAGAGGGTTATGTTACCCTTCAACGCGATGTATTGTCAAAATCGTTTCAGACGGCCCTCATTATTATGTTAATTTCATGTTTTTGTACCTGAATTTAGTTTATTCATGAATTATACATCAGTTTTCTATTTTGAAAACCTAATGTCAATACAACCGATTTTATTAGTTCGTGTTTTTTTGCCGTCGAACTTATTGTAACCCTCAAATGTAGCGTAAGGGTATTTGACGGTGACGCGTCAATGACAGGAAATTTGACAATGCGTGACCGGGTGAGCGATCGGTTCATTTGATAAATAAAACTCCGCGTTTAGAATATTAAAAGCTTAAACGATATTTTATTGTGATACGAGTCGTGACAACGTTGGGGTTTTATTTTTTATTGTTACGTTTTTATGTGAGAATTGCTTGTTGCTTGTAATGTAATAGGATGCGGACTGCGTTCATTCAGCTCTTAATAGCTTTTCATTGTAGGGACCTTCCAACGTCGAGGAAGATTACTCGCATGGATAACGGCGAAGTTGCGAAATACATTTTTTATGATATTCTACAACATCAAAAGCGAACTTTGCGAGCAACGTAGCCTTTACACGCTTTATGTGTTGGGGCATTAAGTTGTAAATTTATTACGTGACTGTTGGTTTTTATTATTACATTAGACAGAATAAACAATATTAATAGGTATTAGAATATATATTATATTATACCTTTTTCTAATGTAGGTACCTCTACGATCTACGACGTAAAACCGTTGTTTTACAGACTTTATAGTGGTATATTTGTTTTTTACAGTCTAAGCATTTTACGGGCAGATGAAACAAGGATTTGAAGGGAGAGGAACAATTCAAATGACACGCAAATTGAAATTCAGGAGTCAAGATTTATTAAATATTTTTCAGCAAATAATAAAACAGGGAAACGATTAATTAATAAAATAATCTAGATCACCTAGACTGAAATTACACCATTAAACATGAAGCAACAACAAGTTTCCATTTAATGATAAAAATAACAACTGGTAATAAAAATATTTTACTATCTAGACTGCAGTTTTATTTTGCAACAACATTATAATTAAAAAAGTGTAATATAACGTCAAACGGGTTGTGTAATAGCCTTTTGTAGCGTGACACTATACTATAAATAAATGTCAGCTAAAAGTAATTATAAACGCATAAATTCAAACATAATTAATGCAATACAATACATTGAGATTGTAAGCTACAATATTTACAATAAATTATTGGATTTACTATATGGCATTGAAATAAAACTACTATTTGATAGAGCATACAATGTCACGGTCAGATTGTTAAGGTTCTGGGATTAAATAATATCAATATACCACAATAAATCAGATATTTATTCAAATTAATAATATTCGTGTAAGTTAATAATATTATTTCAATAAACACAATAAAATTCATCACGTAAAATAGGAGATACATATTTGATTACAATTATTTAAATAATGAATAACGACTTATTGTTTACTATTACAATAACAATAATTTAATAGATTAGGAAATTATTAATATACAAATAAGTATTTACAATAGAGACCGCCTTTATTACGATCAATTTAAATGTAAATGCAACAATTATTTTTGTTGTTATTTTGTCATGAATATAAAATCGCAATTGCCTTCCGTTATTTTCTGAATAATTAAAACTTTGTCTTTTTATTTTCTGTGATTTTAAATAACTGTTTTTGTCCGTATATGCCGTAAGTACTGTTTCCTTGAACTAAAAACCGGGGCAAAAACTGCATTATTAAAATCATAAAGATACTAACAATATTATTACTGTTAACGATTAAAATAATTAAACGAACTAATTAATTCTTTAACTTAAAAACATTTTGAATAATATGTATCTTATTTTTAAATGCATTAAATCTCTGAGTTTTTGTTGGTGGGGATCATTGCAATAGTTTTTTACAAGAATGATTATAAAGAAGCATAGGATAGAAAATCTTCTTGATACATTTCATTTGCCTTTATCTTTGCCCAGAAATGGGACAAAGCTACAAAAAAAATGTACAATCAATTCATCAATCATCAACAACCCATTAATATCCCACTGCTGGGCACTGGTCTCCTTTCATTTGAGAGGGATTAGGCTGTAGTCCACCACGCTAGCCTACTGCGGGTTGGCAGACGTCACATGCCATCGAGAATATCTCTCAAGCATGCAGGCTTCACCGTTTGAGCTTGTGATAAATACGCACTTAACTTCCGAAAAGTCAGTGGTGTGTGCCTTGGGTTCGAACTCGAGACCTTTGAAATCTCAGTCCACTGGTCCACTAGGCTACCACAACTCATCAATTCAATTATCTTAAAAAATATTTCAATTAAATTTAAAAAAAATACCATAGCTAAATATATAGCATGCCTAACACCACCAATGGTATTCTAAAATATACTCTATCTCTTGTCAACAAAAACAATTTTTAATTGTACAGTGCAATATTTTGTTATAATAATTTCCTGGTACACAATTTTGTACCGCAGATTGTTGATTCAGATATAAAAGAAAGAGAAACTTTATTACACGACATGTGACATGGACCATAGTGGGACAAATTACAAGGTTAAGTTGGCTGTGGTACAAGGGAAGGGAGGAAGTTTCTAGAAGAGACTGGATAGTTCAACTCATTAACTGTCCCATAGGTATAAGTCTCCTTTCATTTAGGAGGGATTAGGCAATAGTCGGATGGCCAATGGGGCCTGAAGGTTCTAGAGTAGCGACCACGTACTGGAAGACGCAGCGTGGGTAGGCCCCCGGCAAGGTGGCTTGAATCCGCTGGATGCGGGCGGCGTATGACTGGACGTCGTAGGCAATCCTTGGGAAAGACTTATGTCCAGCAGTGGATGGTTGATGTGACGATGATGATGATGGTGAGGCAATATTCGACGACCCAATTAGTCCAACGATAATAAACACTGCCTGCTGTGCTATGGGTCCCAGGTTCGAATCCCGGTAGGGACAAATGTTTGTGTGATGAGTGATTTATGTATAATATGTATGTATTTACAAAAAAAAAAAATATGTAGTATATCAACCAACTAGTATCCGTAACACAAGCCTCGTTGCTTAGCTCGGAACTAGATGGCGCTGTGTCATAATGTCCAGAAATATATTAAATTAAATAGTCCACCACACTAGCCCAGTTTATTTAGCAATGAGAAAGTAAATTAAATGCTTTCAAAAGAGCACTTATGCTTTTTATTATGTTAATTAAGTCTGTACTCAACTTGATCTGATTTTCATCTCAACCACTTATACCTTGGACCAACTGTTATACTTAATTTGTTGTCAAGCTGTCATATACGAATGTTCATAAAACGTTATTATTGAGTACGAAATCGTATGTCTCACCAGGTTTGTCCCGTAAAACTTATTACCTTTTTAATTACTATTGAAATGTATAATTTGTGTCAATTGTAAGACGAAATAATTAGATAGAAGACGGAATATTTAAATTTCAGCTTATTCGTTTTTTTACAGTCATCTTCATTATAATTATGCATATTGAATGATCCATTTTTCATGCAGTAAAAAAACGAAGTGTTGTACTTCCAACAGAACTCATACATACACAAACTCACAAACTTCCTAAAAAGAATAATAATTGTTGATAAAAAAACGAAAACGGTAGAGGCAAAGAGATTCGCATAAATCCTTAAACTAGAAATAGTACCTAACTTAAATACAATAGATAATCGTATGGCTAATGAAATACCAACAACAGCACATGATGACCCGATTAGTCCAAGGTAATTAATTAATTCTGCCTTCTGTGCTACGGGTCTCGGCTTCGAATTTAGGTAGGGTCAAATATGTTTGTGTGATGAGCATCAACATTTGTAATTTTGTATCCGAGTCATGGATGTAACTATGTATATACAAAAAAGAAGTATAATATACTATGCAGTATGTCAACCTTCTAGTATCTGTAACACAAGCCGCGATGCTTACCACGGAACTAGATGGCGCTGTGTCTTTTTGTCCAGCTATATTTATTTATTTAATTAATTTATGACGAAACAGAATATCAAAAGGCACCAGCTATTACCTCTAGCATTATCAGTACCGGATCACTATTCACTAATTCTATCTATTCAATATTAATTGAATACTTATCTGTAGTATTAGCGGTTGTAAATGAAAAATATTTTGTTCTTTTTTTGTTGTATTTTGATTTGATAATAGTGTTTTGTAAAGGCAATAAGATAATATGTTTGAATGAAGCAATATAGGTACTTGTAATTTTGGATCAAGTTGAGTATTATTTATTCTAGGGTATTTATTGTAGCTTTAGTATTTCTAGTATTATTTATTTTATTATTCTAGATTCAAATTTGTATAATCTTATCAATCTTCTTTAAGATTACCAAACCTCAATGGGAGACTGACTATTTTGACAGCATGGGAATTCCGTTTACAGATAATTAAGTAAAACATGATTAATCCTTATAATATAAACCCGAAAGTTTGTAAGTATGGATGGATGGATGGATGTTTGTTACTCTTTCACGCAAAAACTTGCTTTTGAATGAAATTTAGCATACTATTACTAAAATTTTTACTAATACTTACTCGGCATGGTTGTCCAAACTAGGACTACACGACTAGCCATGCGTGAGGCTACTAAATTACAATTGTCAGCTAATATAACATTAATGAATGTAAAAACAATGTCCAATTCAACAGCACCATGTATAATGTCAGTAATTAACATTTTTAACAGCAGGGGAACGAAAAACACCTGACACTATTCTTTCACTCATAAATCATGAAATTCCCAAAATAACAAGAATAGCACATTTGTCATTTTAATTAACTTAAAACACAAAAGGTATATTCTGAATAGTTTTTATCATCGTCAGCTATAATATACGTTCACAGGCAAACCATTGTCGATTTAATAAGTGGCCTACTTACAGACATTTGTTGTTAAATAAGTAATTATAACGTTTTGACAACACATTGTCTCTGTAATTACTTTGGGAATGATAAAACCATTGTGTTGCGAAAGTATTTTTTAATGTCCAAGGTAAGAATCGACAATTAGATTTTGTTTAATTAAAGAAGGTTGGCAGATGGTAAAGTCATTTGCTAAAAAAACTAATAGGAGTATACAATGAATTGTACATTGTTTTGAGAAGACTGAATAATCCATACTCAATGTTATAAATATTAATTTGGACGTAAAAAATAATAACAAAAAGAAGAAAGAGAATAAGAATAGAAATTATGTCTATTTATCTATCTATGTGTTACCTCGTCAGACTCGTCACGCTTAAACCACTGAATCGATTTTCATGAAATTTAGGATTAAAGTTGTTTGAGTCCAGGGGAGGACATAGAATCGTTTTTATCCTGGTATAATCCCTACCTGACAACATATTTTCGCTGTATAAAATGTCTAGACATCTTATACATGAGTTTTTATAAAATATCTAGTCATTTTTTTACAAACGAGTAAATAAAATCATCCAGATTAGATTTGAACGAATAATTTTGCGATTAGTTGGAAGGTTATTCGCCCCAGCCGGCCACCCGCTTGTGTATATATGTATATACCTTTGCGAAAGTATGTGTAGTAAAAAAACTTATGTTTAATGAAAAAATATTCCAATTATTATTATCAGGTATCTTATATGGATATTTTAAAATCCCAATCTCAACTCACCAACATTGTTACCAACATTTTCCTTTTCCAAGTTGACGACCAAGGTTCTACCAACAATAGTGCCAACATATTCTCGCTCGCATAATCTGCAATAAGCCTAGAAAACATCACTCAAAGCTGCTAATCCGGACAAAGTACGCGCGCCGCTGACATTGCGTATGGATGTCACACCACACAAATGAGATAAGTGCTGTTCTAATTATAATGCTGTGACCAAAATGCTGTGACCAAAGAATATTAATAGCTTATGTAGTACCTGGACTAGTTGCTTCTTACCATTATTCCAACTATACTTGATTTAAGTAAACGCTCTAAAGAATAAGCAACGTTATTCTTTAGAGCGTTTAAAGTTTATTTTAATTAATGATCAGAATTTACGTTGTGTAAATCAATATTGTAATGGGAGTTTTTAAACTTCGCATTTAGCTTTTAAGTGGCCGCAATGCGATGTCGTGGTGTCCTTTTACCAGACAGCAAAACATGATCTTACTTAATATTATCTCTGAACACTAAATCTCTTTTAGCAGAATCCATAAAATCAGCCCACACACCTTCAACGCCTATTAATTTCCCGGCGGACAAAGCGCAGAGTCCGAAACAACGACAAGGACAGAGCATTGCAATATCTTCATCTGCCGTTTCACACGCTGCATTACAAAGATTAATGGGGCAATAGAGGCAGCACAATTTGAACCCGGCTCCCGCTCGCGCAGGATACAATATTTTATGTTGACAGACATAACAGCGCTTATACGACCGCTTATTCTTTGTGCCCCGTATTTTATTCGCTTTATGACGGTCCCTGACAACCTTGTCATCTACAAACTTTAAATTACCATCCATTCCAATTTCAACTCTATTTCTGTGTTGAGACGGTTGTGTATAGTTTTCTGTGTTAGCAAAATCGTTTGTGGCTTTATAGTAATGGTCGTGGATGCCGGTTGAATGTTTGTTAGTATTTTATTTCGGGGCGTTCTCGCGTCATAAAATAATAGCGTAATGCAGTGTTGTAAATCAATTTTCCTTTTGAACGATGACGTTTATAATGAAGGTCGGTAGTTTTGAATTAGTATAAAATATTTTTTATAAACGAGCGTGATTATAATCTGTATGGTTTTATTAATGGATGTAGAATCTGGTTGCTGTCGTGGCTTTCTTTCATTAGATTATGGTGCAGCAGACCGTAGGTGATTGTGGATGATTGATGATCCTATATTGAAATAATAATTACTGTTGTGGTATATTTGTCTTGCAGTATGTCGTAGAATATCGTGTCCAAAAATATATTAAATTGTTTATTACCTTATATATTAGTTTATTATAGCTGGATTCTAGTCTGACTAGATATATTACTATAATCAGATCACAAGTTTTATTCAAATAAAAAGCTAGGTAGGTAGAAATAAAATAAAATAAATAAAACAAGAATATAGCTCTGATGTAGTCAAATGTTTGAACAATAACTCAAACAAAATCGACAAGGAAACAACAGCAGCCGTGACAAATAAAATAAACATTCAAAAAGCATCCCCTTCGAATGTAAATTGAAATAAAAATGCATGAATGCTTATCCAAGCATCGGTTTGTGAATAAAACAATACACATCCGACGTCGGCAAACGACTTGGATCAGTATGCTTAGGAAGATTACGTTTTTTAAAAGGGGACTGCAATTGTTTACCTGTAGAACTTAAGGAACTGTTGAATAAAGAATTATAAATGGTAATTACGTATTGTGTGTATATATAAATATTTATATCGTTTCTTCTTTTTCACCAAATAGGTTATATGTAGTCAAAGTCACAGAGATGATTGCGATCTTCTTCTTGTGATAATCTAGTGGTGTAACCAGTAGGAGTGGCGTGAGAAAAAAAGTTCGATCCCAAGGCACCACAGACTCGAAGTCACGCGCGTATTTATCACATGCTCAAATGTTCTTCATGTTGAGGAAACAGGCATGTGAAGTGTGCCGACATACACTTGACTAGTGTGGCCGACTATAGTCGTATATCTCTCAAATGAGAGGAGACCCTTGCATATTAGTGGGACAGTTATTAGGCTGATGATAATGATGATGATAAATTACGATTTTACGTCGTTCAAAATCAAAATTCGGAAATCACTGCAATTTGTTCCTGTAATTTCAAAATTACACGTGGAGCAGATTTTCATTTTTTAGAAATGAAATAAATTATTCCAATAAGTAAGTACTATATTATTTGTTATGCCAGTTAACAGAACAGTCGAAGCATGTAGTATTGTGAAGAGAATCGCTTTGACTCGACTTGTGTGACCAATTGATTTCGTCACATTCGTTCATTTTGCCACGATGCTGTCATAGCATGTCAAATAATTTAGAAATGCTTTTAACATTATTGTATTAACTTCTTTCTTAGGATTTTTTAGATTGTACAATAGATGAAAGAGGAGTTTATTATGTGGAAACAGATCGCTTAATCTTTGCGCCAATCATGTCGTTTAGAATTTTCTAAGTCGCGGCTTTTGCAGTATTCATTTTAATAAATGATGGTCAGCAGATTAACGACACCTCTGCTGTCATCCATAGGCTACAGTAACCGCTTATCATTAGGTGGCTGAAAGACATTTTTTGCCACCTTCGTGGTATAAATAATCCATAATTATAGGCAGACCATGTATGCTGTAAAAGAAAATGTGGTTAAAATACTAAAACTATCAAATCATTGCCTGAAGTAATAGAAAATATTTCACCAACAAGCTCACTTTATTCATAATATCACACACAAAACACTTACAAATCGGTAACTGCGACGTAAAATCTTTCAGCATCAGAATACTCAACGGCAAGGGTGGCAACACTGACAACCCGGCTCATCCAGTCCTCGCTCACGACATGACGCGGCTTATCCCGCCTGTCGGGTATAAATACGTAATGAGAGGATCGTAGGATCTGACGCCCGCTACCATGGACTGCTGACACTCTTCAACATTAGCATAGGATTGTTGAAGGTTTACTTTTGTAAGTAAACCTTCAACAATAGACCTTGAGAGATTGAAAGGTTTTTTCTACTACTAGTTTTGTTTGTTTTGTTTTTTGGATTGGTTATTATACCGGGTCATCTAGTAACAAGATTGATACACTACATTGATATTATTTTAATGAATCTATGCATAATAATAAAGGACGACCTCTGTGGTCTAGTGGTTCGGGTACCGGACTGCTGATCACGAGGTCGTGGGTTCGATTCCCACAGGACACAAATATTAATGTGATGAATATAAGTGTTTGTGTTGGTTTGGGTGTTTCCTATGTATTATAAGTATGTATTTACAAAAAAAAGTATATAAGTATTATATCCATTGTCTAGTACCCATAGTACAAGCTCTGCTTAGTTTGGGACTAGATGGTGCTGTGTAAAATGTCGCAGAATATTTATTTATTTATTATTATTATTTTAATAGGTGCATAGAAATATCCACGGTAAAAAATTCCATGCTCAAGACACAAATATTTGTTTCTACTGGGATAAATTATGAAGTGAACCTTACCATGGAGAGCAGTCTTAATACTGCTATGCTAAAATATAGTCGTCATATTATATTTTGATATTTATCCATATTCAAATATAGTTCAAATTGTATTGTTCTTCGAAAGTATCCTTTATTTTTTAAATAATTTATTAATAATATTTTTGACGACTCGGTGGCGCAGTGGCTCAGCAATCGGCTTGTGCGTCACGGGTTGCGGGTTCGATTCCCGCACGGAGCAAATATTTGTACGTTCTACAGGTAGTTGTTCCGGGTCTGGGCGTTTGTGTATATGAGAATTTGTGTTTGTAAACGCACCCACGACATAGGAGAAAATCCTAGTGTGGGCCAATGGTTTTTAAAAAAAACAACATAATAATTTGAAGTTACCTTGTCTTTATCTACCCGAATAAAAAATGAAAGTTGTAAAGCATGGAGACAAAAATCGAAATGAATAGTCGTGAACACAGCTAGGCAGCGTTATAGTAGAGTCGAGATACCGAATGTCACAATATAATTATAATGAAGAACATCAGTAAATATAGAGTATAATAAATACTAAACTTAATTAATTTATATGTGCCTTAATGAAGTGCACATTAAATAATGTTGAAATAGAAATCGGTACTATGAAACATTAAATGAAATTTAAAAAGAGATCTGAAGAGAAAACTGATTTCTATATTAAATATTCTAGTCTTTGCCTTCATAATAAGGTTGTAGACGGGTTTCCTTTTCAATATACATGTTTTGTCCATCTCTAGTCGTCAATGTCAAGTGGAATAGACGCAAAAAGATAGCTACTAGTTGATGGACTTATGGTAATATAGTTAAGTTTTTATAAAGAGCAGAGCAAGCCATATTATATTCAAGATTATTTAGGTGGGTTTAATAAAGAGAAGCTAGTAATTAAAGTATTAATGTTGTTCAGGTTAATGGTAGATAATAATTTATTGAAATTATGTGAGTCCATTTAAAAACAAGCTTCGAGAATAAATTATGATGAATATAAAGTTGTATAAATAATTAGGCACACATTGTTTTGTAAAACCAAACACATGCTCGGCGACCAAATTAAACATGGACCTACACAGTTTGTTTAAACAACCTAAAGTCATAAAATGCACTTGAGTTCAGAAATTAGGTTAGAATCAGTAACTCACGAAAATCCTTCATGTTGGTGCAACATAAACAGTTTTGTTTTGTTCCCAGAATTACATAAACGTGCATAAGAAATAAACACAGGAAAGATAAACTCATGTTTTAAACTTTACCATAAAATTATTAACAAAGTAGAAAACTGTATGTAGCTTCAACTGAACCGTAGTACCGGGTTGTTCATAAATCTTCATTGCGTCCCGATGACACACCGCGACACGTCTCTCTGCTACCGCGCTACCGGCAGCCCCCACAACACAAACAGCTTACAACACCCCACACACATAAAACCATTTCAAATCTTAACAGCACCCAATAAAGTCCAAGTTCTTCTTTTATCTTTTACCTGGAACTAAGTCACATTTCCAAACACGAATAACTCGACAAACTTGGCGCGTCCAAGGAATTTTGAAACGACGACTGACGCAATAAGGTCCTCTTCAAATTGTGAAACATACCATAGCACTTTGTTCTTTTCGTTAGAATCCTCTTCACTTGGAACAAGAATGACGTTAACAGCATCGTTGCTTCTAATGAAAATTTAACTTTGGATTTGAGGAGTAGAGTTGATATTGGAATGGATTGAGATATTTAGTGTGGCAACAACATTATCCCTCTGTGACAAGCAACGTCAGGCTGTCGATCATTATAATATATGTGCCTGGCTGTCAGCTGTCTTAGCGCATGAATGATTCACTCCGTGATAAATTTTAGCTTATGATTACCTTTCAGACGTACGTCAATATGTCTGTTTACGTAATTACAACTTCTATATTTAAAGGCTTTCAGACTATTTTATGGGGGACATGGCGGAAGGCGTGCTCATTTGACATACGTATGTAGCTCTAAGCATTTGTGAATGAGTATGATTTATCGCCGTAACGGTTCGAGTGATAAATCGTGCTCGAATTCATGGACTGTAAATATAGGAAGGTGGTCGTTTATTTACTTTACATGATCATCAATTTTCGAACTGTCGATTGTGAGATCATCAATTTCGAAAATTGTTTGGTATCAATCTAAAGTTTGTTATTAAGAACTAAGTGAAATGAAAATGCTATTACTCACGATTAATAGATTGAGTTAAAGAGGTCAGTTAGTGTTGGTAAAAATGCTAATATACGGCTGCTCATTATTGGTTGAGATTAATGTAGGCAACAAGTAAGAGTTATCGACTTCAATCACACATAAGCACTTCTTCTCTTGAATTAATTCATACGCTCTGTGCTAAATCGGCACCATTCTTTATTTTTCCTCCGAGATCGGTATAAAATCTTTATTGTCCGTATACATCATTGCGATTAAGCCCTATCGGTGCGAGAGGTGAGTAAGAATCTCTGTATACACTCGACATTTTTATTGAACGTTATTAAGATAGCAATGTCGAGCTAATACGGTACATTTATTAAATAGGAATTATGTATAAATCAAGAATGTGATATTGTATTGAATAAAAAAAGGAGAATTTATTGATAATCTCATTATAATGCGTTGACGTATTCATGATACAACAACAAGGAAAATGTTTAATAACATAATCGTGAGTAATAAATAAAGACATAAGTTAAGATAATATAATTATAGTCATTAGTAGGGAAAATATAACATAAGTTCTAAAAAAACTGCTCGTTCGATCGATACTAAGCTAAAAAAATTACCGTTTCGGCTGATATGAAGATTATCTAAGTATTTCATCAGCCATTCCAAAAACCATGAACCAAAAACCATGCCAGAACTCAAATATTGGTTTTCAAATGCAACTTTATAGAACTCCGTTATGACACATTATTTCGTATCAGAGATAAATGAAAGACACACACCATAAATCATTCAAATTTTTATTTGGCCGTTATTCCACGTTTTATTGCAATACTTCACGTCAATGGATTTTCTATTAGTATTACTGCATTTCCTTATTTATTTTCACTTCACACAGATAGCACAAATTCGTCTCTCATGCCAGATTTAAATTCAAGTCGTTTCGTTTGCTCTCGAAACCATAATTCTATTATTATCAGCGCGCATATTGGGTGATATAAAATTAACATACCGTCACGCCTATGTATCCCGAAGGGTGAGGCAGAGGTGTACTAAGGTAGTAAACCCTCATTTTGCCGGTACATTTTACGTACCATATAAGGGCAATCCTGTTCAACCGGGCACGAATCCAAACTTCGAGCAGCTGAATTTGATAGAAAAACACAATATCACTTGGCTCAACCTGGGAATCGAACCCAAGACTACCTTGTACTTTGTTCAGCAGTAGCACTTACAGCCAGTAGACCAACAAGGTAGTTATAAAAATACTAGTGACCCTCTCCAGCGAAGCTTATACAGGAATTTAATATAGGAATATATAGGAATTTAATAAATTAGTAAGCGTGGTGGACTATAGCCTAGTACCTCTCAAATGAGAGGAGACCCGTGCCCAGCAGTGGGACAAAATTGGGTTTGTGACGATGTTCATCACGGATAATTATAAATAATAAATATATCCAGTAGTTTTGGAGCTTATTATTCATTACAAACAAATAAAAAAATCAGATCAGATTTCCTCAAAATATTAATATAGATATATAAAAGTATAAAAATGTTTGTTTCACATAACATTCTAAGAAAACATGTTCAAGTCAAAAGTCATGGTATTTGTTTGACGTTGGGCCGAGCGAGGGCGTGACGTTTCACGTCCGAGTAATAACATTGTCTGTCCGCTACAATTGATATGGGAATGTGTGTACTGGTGATTAATTATTAAATCTTGTTAGTCGTATAATGGTTGTGTAAGAGTATAATGATTCTTGATTGAATTTTCTGATGTTGTGATGAATGATGTCGGTGTTTATGAAGCAATTGTTTTAAATAGAATACCATTGGTATCTTTTTGTTTTCTTATAACATCGTACTGTGGTTTGATCTAATGTATGTATGACTCAGTATGCATGTGTAATCGTAATTTTATTCAAAAGTCAACCATACAACGACTGTCTACAAGATAATTTGGTTAAGATTATCAAATTTTGGATAGCTACCTACATTTTCTTTAATGCTTTTTTTGATATTTAATTTAATATTGAATCGCAATGGTATGGATTGCTTATAGCATCCATGGTCAAGGTCAGACTGAGATGTTGGTTGCCTTGATTTTATATTAACTAACGGCTACCCTATATTTTGTTAATTACATATTTACAATCTGATTAACACAGACCGATCTCAGTGTATTATTTTGTCTTTGAGTTTCATGCTTGGATTTTGATTTAATAGAATTTACGTAAGGATTCCAAGCATGTCTATTGTATGTAAATCCAATAGTTTTAAATCATTGCATTAAATATTCATGTAAATGTAGAAAATACATATAATTGCTTCTTTAGCAAAATATTTTAATACAGTTTTCTCTAGATATACTGACAAAAATCTTAGACCAGATTAGATTACAAAATTTTCATTTTTTGCCTATTATAAAATACATACTACAGGATCTGTATTTCCACATTAAACATTAAACAACATATACATGTCTCCCCAGCAACTCAAACTACTCCGGTAGCGACAGACAGACGTACGCTTATTGAAACGGCTGCAGACGTATATCAAGATGCGGCGCATACATCAAAGTCAGGAGTCTTATCTTGAACGCTGAACGCATTCACACAGAGACGAGGCAAATGCTCCTCTTTGATCTTAAGTGTTGGCTTTATGACTTGTTTTGTATCTGTTTTGTTTCAGACGACGCTTTTTCAGGGTGAGGGGTTAAAATCGTAAGCTTAACCCATCATTTTTGTAAATTTACTTCTCTAACTAAAATATGAAGTAATTATTAAAAATGTTTCATCCTCGGCTCAATTATTGGGTCATTTGAGAGAGATGAAAAAAGTACCGACTACATAAAAAGTTATAGATTACATATTATATAGATTACAATTACAGTTATACATTACACTTTGTAATGATATCCGTTTCGAGTATATTTTAATAAAAGTAATTAATAAAATGCATATTATTGGTATAATAGCTACAGAGCCGGTATTCAATGACGGAATGCAATTAAAAACAATGAAACAAAATAATTGACAAAGATATTTTTTACTACGTTCCAGTGCTTGCTTCTGTAGTAAATGCACGTTCGGCAGCTACAGAAGCGGAGATGAGGAATGCGATACAACGTGATGCGAGCATTGTCTGAGCTCATGACTACCGATCAGATGCCACCGCACTCACATCCAACACGACATATAAAAACTATCCAGCCGAATAAAACTTTGAAACACTCCACGACTTCGCAGACAGATACACAGATAACCGCATTTCTATTCGCGGTGAAATAAATTTTAAACACCCAACAAAGCAATATGTGCCGTGTTTATTTTGCTTGCGCTACAAGAAAAACCAAACAAGCCAGATTAATACTCTAATACTGCGAGGTTAAAGCGCCTAACAAATCAGCGCAACAAATGTACCGATAAAAGAACAAATGACGCCGATATAAAATACTATCCCAATTATTTGGGACAATTCATTAGAGAGCCCCTCGACGCTTTCCGATTGCCGCGATCCGTCACACCATCGCGACAGATGGGGATCTATTCCGTATGGAGTGTCAGGAAGAAATGGGCACAGTAAATCAACCGTCGGCCGACAATCTCGCGCAGTCGCCGTCGATACATCAACTGTAATGCCTCGGATACCGCAGCCAGATAATCGAATGTGAGCATCGACTCGTTACGCTGGAAATAAGATGAGGTTTGTGACTCTATATCAGCAATAATGACGTAACTCAGTTACAATTTTAACGGACTATAGGCATTATTGAATGCAGCTGTTTTGCTTGATGCATATTCATTTCCTCAGGAGTCGTTCAGTAGACAGTAACAGATGGTTGTACGGCGCGGCGCAACTAAGGTCGGTTTTGGTTCGCGCACGCGAGTCGCTTGTCCCCGACAAGCGAGCGCTGATAGATCTGTAAAGTTTGCCGCGGACAGGAATATATCGAGTGGTTGCCTCCGTTCGGCTTTATTTATACATAACATCTGTTTGAAGTTGAATCTACCGGCGCGGACGGGGAGCGCATTACCGGAGATTTATTCCGCGTCTTAATTGTGAATCGATGGGTTAATGAAGATAAAACCCGCGGCTATGTTGTAAATTAGCTCGCGTGTCGACTCGAGGCTCCGATAAAGGCCTTCTTTATTGCTTTGTTTGTTTTCTCGGGCCGTACTTCAAAGGGTACGGAGATAAACTCGAGTTTTATGCGAATGTATTTATTGGCAAGCTTTTAAAGTTACGCCTTTACTCAGTAACGGACGTCAGGTGGAAATAGGAAGCCGGCGCGAATGACAGCCGAGAGATAAATGCGAGCCAAAGAGAAATTAACGATGCGTCGACGCCCGCCGTAATTAACTAGGCTACTTATAAATCAGCGGTAACCTCGGCCGTCTGTAACAATAGCCACAAAGTAAGATAAATCGATAGGACAGCTCGGCTCATACAAGTCGATATTGACAAGCGCGGTATTCCCTTAGTCCGTGTTCAAACTAGACGACACTTTAAAACATTCAATGCCACATGTAAAAAACTTCTGTGATATAATATTGGTCGACTGCTTATTTTTGTCTTCTGGTGTATGGCATTTTACTAGTCTATTTCAATTTGGTAGAGAGATGTAGCAGTGTTTGAACAAGGTTTACCCCACGCGGTCACACACTCTCGTCTAATGGCCGTGATTCGACAAGTACAAATGGCGTCTGTGACAAATGGCCTGCGGAAGACCCCGTGTCGAATGTTGTGTCGTAAGTTCAAGTTACGCGCAAGCCAATATAGTACGTATTGCATTGCTTTTGAATATTTTAGATTGCAATCAAGAATCAAATTGTATTTTTGAACTTAAATCAAGCAGACACAAAAAATTATAATCAATTACCATTTCTTTTGGTTAATCAAACTTGAATGTTAATGACGTGAAAAACAATTTGAATAATCAATGTCATGAATAATTTAATATTCGTTACTAAGGTCGAAAATCGGGTGTGGAAAAATGTGTTAGAGATAAATGATAAGTGAATACGGAAAGTGTCGATAGCTTTCTCAGTTCGCCCTCTGATACCGATCAAAGGTCTTATCCAGTGCGGACCCGCGAAAAACACTCTTATGGTGCACATTTAGAGGAAATGTTGAATGTTTTTCGAATGGCGATTTCCCTTTTGCTAGTTCATGTAGTGTCGGTTCCACCACTTGATTTATGACTGGTATTGCTTCCAATGTTGCTTTGGGCTCGCCAATATCATTTCTAAGAGTTTTGACGTACGTTATATCGATGACGCAACCACTGCGATATTAGTTTTGGGAATTATTTATAGTTTCACCTTCACGTGTGGTCATATTGTTATCTTTTGTTGGATCTGATCTTGGTTTTTCGGTTCTAGTTAAACAGTTATTATTATTTATATCTGTAGTAATATGTTATACGATGAATTCCACAATCTTTTATACTTTATGAACGTAATTACTGTGTCAGATTCAGATGGATAAGATTTATTACATTAATCTACCGTATTTATCATTATTGCGTCTGCATACTAAAATAATTATGATGTTATTATGATTTAATGGTACGATTGGCTCAGTGGCTGAGTAATTGGCTACTGCTTAAACTGGATAACATGTTCGATTTCTGCATGCAGTAACTTTGGGTATGGCCTGGTGTTTATAAAAATAAACGCACCCAATACAAAAAATAAACTTTGTTTGTGGCTACATTTATAAAACCTGAAACCCCTTGAAGTGATTTAAGATCAGAATAAAGTTGATTTAATTAAAAACATTACAACTACGTCTAATAGCTTCTGCTTTCACTAAAATATTTAGTTTCAAATTATAAATATGCGTGGAATAACCATATTTTTTGGAAAAGATATATCTCGCCTATCTTCTCTTTCTTTTACATTTTTATTTATGTTATATCATTTTTAGATCCTTATACTCACTTGCAAATGGCTTATCCCTATATCCTGCCCACAAACTTATAACCATTACAATTAAAAGGCACCACAATAAATAACGTCGTAGATGCAGACCATCCATCTTGTAATGAAGAAAAGTGCGCTCCAACGATGCTTTCTCGCCGATCTGTGTAATTAAAACGTTACCCGTAGGAAATGTGGGGTAATAACAATAAATCTAAGGCGCTCGTAACTCCATAGCGGCGTGTAGATGCTGTAATTGCACCATTTGTGAATGGGACCGGGATCTCTGGAATATTTGATGGGACCATGAATCAACTGATGGGTCTTTGATGGTCAGTCAAGTTTAGAAGGGTTTGTTGTCGTTTTACAAAGGCAACCTTTCTTTAGAGGAACATTAAGTGAAGCGATGGCGTGGCATGTTACAATTTCATTAGGCTTCGAAATTATATTGTCTATAAACTGTCTACAATGCTATCTATAGCACTACGATTTTCAGACATTCTGTTAATAAATAGAAACTGTTTAACCGGAGAAATATCCGTTATTGTTTAAATCCTCATGATTTGGTTTTCACATATCAGCAGAAAGCTATTCATGAATTTAATATATTTTTTGTATGAAACGCAGTTGATTTTTATGTAAGAAAGCTTTCTAACAGTTCAAGGCTAGTATTAGTGAATTGCCAAATGTGATATCAGGGCCATTTTCGCTTGTTTTTTCTATCCCAGATTTAGCTCGGTAAAGCTATCCTTAAAGGCGATGCCAGTGGTAATGCAAATAACTGTAAATAAATCTACGTGTAGAATTGTTGAATAAAATACAAGAATAAAATTATGAAAACACATTTTTTCTGGTGAGATCATCACGCAATTTCAAAAATACGGCTAAAGCACATTTCGGTAAATTTCTTTACTGTCAAAATACTCCTCGAATAAAAATGAAAATATTGCCGATTTATTTAAAATATGATTTAAGTGAAGTGAGAAATGGGAATAAAAAGAAACTTATGGCACTTAATCATGCGAACAAGCACACCAATAAATAAGGATGACATGACTGTAAAGGTCGCGAGTGCATAAATGTCGTTAATTTACCAATCGATGACCTCAGGTATAAAGTTTATACCTAGCATATGCCCAACTCCGCTAGAATCAATTTCTAGTATGATTACATCACGCTGAATATTGGTAAAACAAATTGGGGGCATTTTATCAAATTGTAAAAATTTGGAAGCCCTTATCAATCGGAAGAATTAAGTTGCAATTACTGATTGATCGTCTTCTATGCCACGTCTTCATGATATGGAACAAATATTTGATTCTATGACCAAACCATATACTGACCCAATGCTGGGTATATAAAACTCCTCACATTTGAGGAAAATAAGGTTATATTCAACCATACAAGCCTAGATAGCGTTGGCAGATTTCACACGCCATCAAACGTAGGTGTTCAAACACCTACAATTTAGAAAAATCTAGAAGGGATACAAATTTAAATTATATGAAGGATGTTGACTCAACTGCAATATCAATAAATCAGATTCCTATTAATTTTCAACTTTATACGTATGTATATAAAGAATAATTTCAATTTCCTCTCACGATAGAATACATCAGCAGCAAGCATTTAATGAGAAAGTCAATTCAGGAAAACATACATCGTAATACTAATATTAGTAAATATTCCTACGAACTAACTGTATAACGTACACATGTTGCACAATATTGTGCCGTCTGTGTAAGGCTAGGCTAAGATGTTATTAGCATAACTTTGCATACAAGCTGTACGATAGTGCCAAACACAGGTTTTGCCTTTATTGTTTTGAATATTCAATAGATGTAATGATTACTATTCTACATAGGTACTAATAATTTCTTGTGTTTATTCGTTTTTATAGCTGTTTTTTATTATAGATAGACAGATAGATAGAGTATTCTTTATTGTATATACACCAAAAAATACAACAATATGGAATATACAAAAAGTATGAAGTACAATTGGCGGTCTTATTGCTAATAGCCATCTCTTCCAGACAACCATTGGATGGACAAGAGTTGAGAGAAGGGGAAAACGAGTAGTTGGCGTGCATAATAAATATAATTATGTTGTAACATATTTATATTTATTATGTTTAATTTAATAATTTATTTAATAATTATATTTCATAATTTATTACTCATGCGAATATTAGACGTTGAAACAAAAATATTTTTTATGAATTTTATCGCGGTATATTGATCTCATTAATGTATATTGATTTTATTACTTTTTTATCCAGACGCTTCGAGCCTTTTGTGGCGGTATGTTTGGTCTTACTAATGGTCTTAATCTTGTCTTAATTCTTTATTGTACACACAAAAAGATAAAATATAATATAAAACAAACAATACGAGTGTTGTACACAAAGGCGAGCTTAATTCAAGATTGAATTTTCTTCCAGTGAATTGTGTTATAAGGGTACAATAAAGTATTGTTATATGACCAAAATTTTGGATCCCGAGTTAAAATTTATTAACCTCCGTCTCATCAAAATAATGTAATGGAATTATGAGTACTAAAAATATTAAGTATCACTCGTATAGAACAGTTTAGTTATAGATAACTTTAGAGAAAACATGTAGATCTTCTTGAGAAACTGTGTTAGTTATTACGATATTATTTCTATCAAGAATTTCGGAAATCATAACCGCCAGCACTCATAGTATTTTTTAATAGCGAAACCTCTAACAACTGATGAACTAAATACATATAATCTATAATTTACTAAAGTGTTTATGTAGTCATAAGTAGGTTTACTAAATAGTTTATTTGCAAAAATGACATACATACAAACTATCACGCCTATTGTTCTCGAAGGATTAACATAGATGTAATGACGTACACATTTCACTGGTACTTTTTAGATCCTATGTAATAGGGGGGCGAGCCTATTGCCATAAACCGGTCGCAAAGCCAAACTTCCAGCTGCTACTGAGAATTTCACAGAAAAACCCCATAACAATTTGCTTGACCTAAGAATCAAACCCAAGACCTCTTGCTAAGCAAATCAACAGCAGATCAACGATGTAGTTAAACATGTCATCAAAATGATGAATGCAGAATATTGTATGATTCAAATAATTTGCGATAACTAAACAACGCAATAAATTTTACCTAATCATTATTATCAAAGAACAACTCTGCAATACCCGTTGCATTTACAACGGGATATAGCACCAATAAAGATATTTGATAGACATTTATTAATATTGCCTTTATCTTGTGATATTAGTCATCGTCGCCGTGGTTTACTGCTTTTTTTATTGACTTCGAGAATTAAGGTCTCGAGTATTGGCCTGGACTTAAAGACCATAGTCGATCTAGTTTTATTAGTGAAAAGAATCGTGATATAGATAACATACCATTATCATCATCAAGCCATTTATTGTCCCATTGCTGGGCACAGGTCTCCTCTCATAAAAGAGGAATTAGGCTATTATACACCACACTAGCCTAGTTTAGGTTGGCTATCGAGAAAATCTCTCAAACATACAGGTTTCCTCACGATGTTTTCCTTCACCGTTTGAGCATGTAATAAATACGCACGTAACTCTGAAATGTCAGCGTTTTAAGCTTTAGGGTTTAGCTCGAGACCTTTTGCTTGGCAGTCTACTGGTCGCACTTCTAGGCTATTATAGTTTCCACTAGAAGAATATATTTCACTTTGATATTGACAGTAGTGTTTGTTTAAGAGTCTCTCTGAAGACGCTTATCTGACTACCCTGGTAGTATATTCTTTATCAATAAATTATTTGTAGTATACTCTTAAGTATTTTAAGGTTGCCACTATGCTGTAACTTAAGTTTCTATTAACTTTAATTATACATAAACCAGAAGTAACTATTGTCGCAAAACAACTAAATTAATGTTTATCTGCCAACCCTAAGACACAGAAGCAATAAAATAAATTCCTACCAAGAAAGCTCCTAATTTCGTACAGTCAGAAACAGCGAGCGAACTATTAGTAAATCTATTTGTTGCAGTGTACGCGATGTACGAGCAATAGGGCGCGCGGCGGTCTCGTCGCTGTCCGCAAGTGTACCGCGTTAATTAGTTGTCAACATGTTTTAAACTGTTGCTTTTATAGAATCTCTATACAATTAGTTGGTTGTGTGTAGATTCTGATTGATTTCGTTTTCATTGAGATGGACCTACCTACTTAAAAATGTTTAAAGTTGTATAGGGATAAAAATATCTGTCATTATTGAAAGGTTTTCTTTTTATTTAATATAATATAATAGATTACTTAAAATTTTGATATTGATATTTTGCATATCACGTTGCCAACAGCTAGGCACGTATCATCTCTAATCTCATCATGAAAATATTTTAAGCTTGCAGATTTCCTCACCATGTTTTCCTTTACCGTTTGAGCATGTGATCTCTTCACAATTCACTCGTCACACCACTAAGCTAGCACAGCTTACTGAAATATTGAGAAGCCATTTCAAGCCGCATTATGCAATGGGTCTTATATCCAGGTGTTATTATGAGTCTAGGTACTATTATGATCATTGCACCAAATGCCCAATAACGGCACTCAAAACACTTCCTACTGAGCTGGTATTGGTAATACTTTAGTACGGTAGCAATCGCTATTTACACAACCAACTTTTTAAAACGATTATATTCGATTATATGCAATACGTTCTACATATTATATGTATAAGATTTAAAGTCACTTTAATTATACTTTTGAGAGAGACAAGGAAAGTAAAGACAGTAAAGGACATTCAAGACGTTACAAAATAGACTCAATTTTAATTCGGTTTTTGTCAAAACCCTTTCATCGTGTGTCTTGTAACGCGACAACACGTACTTTTTAAGCCATTTTTATCTGGTATCATCAATTCTAACGCCACGGTAACAAAGATGTCATTCACCTCGCAGATGCCATTTATCCAGAAAAGTACCCACTAAACTAGGTACATAAATTATTTTGTCTGCTTCGCCAAGTGTAAGGAACTCCTAGGGAATTTATCACGCGTGTCTCAGTGTAAGAGATGAGTTTAAGCGGAAAGTAACAAGAAAAATAGTTTTAATTTGAGAAACAGACAAAATCAAAGCCAGAAATCTCAGATACATATTCTTTATTAAAAATTTAAGAGAGTTTTAACATTTTAATTCGGTTTTGATGTATGTACCTACATTTAGACGTATGATAATAATGCTATTATGTTAAGAGAGTTATCAGAGTGTAAACATTAGTAAATTTCTACGACACATACTTCTCTGTATTAGTATACATAATTCCACATTGAAATAAAGTACTTACATACTTTTTACAAATTCAAGAGACTGCATACCTGTAATAAAATATTTAATTGAAATACTAGAAGATAATAACAGTATTTCTTTTTTTGGGACGCCGTTCTCTTGTGGCTTGTCCCAAGTCTTGTAGGAAAAATAGTAGCGAGTGCCGACAGCCATTTTGTTTAAAGCAAGAGGGTGGTTTAAAATATTATGCATCGTAAGGAAATGTATTTTTTTGTAGGTGCGGGGTTGCTTAGTTTATTTAAGCTGGAATGATAAGCATAATTTATAATGCTGGAGTCAGCTATATGTTAATCTTAGGTACAGTTGGGATTATAACAGCTTAGCTTGGATTTGGACTGGCTTGAAAAGAGATGACATTATGACCTTGACTCAATTTAAATGAAGAAGAAGGAGTATACCAGAAAATAGGTAGAAGTAAACTTAATAAAGGTTATTGATATGCTCGCTATTGATATAGTTCATATCTAGCAAGAGAGAGCATCTTCTTTCTGTGACAGAAACACGGTCACAATCTTTGACGACTCGGTAGCGCAATGGTTTTCCTACATCGTATGCTTCTATTTGTATCTTATAAATATATTCCTACAACTGAATGAAGACTGAAGACCGCAGTGAATCAACAATAGTTGTCTGTCTGCGAGAGGGTAGGGTTACCAGAGCTCATTGGGGGAGTGAATATTCTGACAGCATGGAAATTCCGTTTGCTGTCAGTTCAGTAACTCCCTATTTTAAGAAACCTGAGCGGTTTCTAAGGGGTTTGGCAACGCATTTGCAAGCCTCTGGTGTTGCAAATGTCCATGGGCGGCGGTCATCACTTACCATCAGGTGAGCCGCCTGCTCGTTTACCCCTTATCACCATAAAAAAAATGATACTGACATGATTTCAATTCTATAATTCACTCTCTATTCCCTCTGTTTTTATAATCCACCTACTGTTGTCAAGTATCTCATATAGTTCGCATCTTTTTTGTTCAAACACTATCATAACTTCAATCTTATGACTCCATACGTACGTCAGCAGTACAGTCAGTTTTAATTACGTCAGTACGTACGATGATATTTCAACATTTAAATTATCGCGATTATGCATCTGACGTGACTGAATGGTGTTATAATAGCTGTATAATGGCAGCAGAAAACGAACTTATACGGTACGGTGTATAAGTTATCCAAAAGATCGTGTTTAATAAAACGTGCACCTATGACAAGTATCGCCGACGCGACTATAAATCCGCGAGAAATCATAAATATCGCGAAACGCCGCGCGCCGAATCACTTTATCGGAGATAAGGTGAAGTCAGATATTGGCTTTTTGTTTTAAGCTTCATAATTTTATCTGTTCCCTATAAGTGACTTGAAATTAAACGTCTTTACAGTTATTTATTAAATGTAATGTAACTTCTTGTTTTCTTTGATCGAGTAAAGTCCTAGAAAGGTTTTACATCATGATTACAGTTTAGTTTTCCTTAAAAAAAATATTTTATGCATGTATATAAACAAAAATTATAAAACAATTTTGCTGTATATTAAAATGATTTTATAAACGGGCTCATAAATAGAAAAAACAAGACAAGTTAATTTAATAGCAAGCGTTTAATTTTCAACACAACATAAAGTATTAATCTTTAAATCTGAAATGATTTTTTTTTTCAGTTGGAATATGTCAATACACATTTCAACGTTTTGAATATAAGCCCGTAAATTTTGAGTAACAAGTCACCGTTTCGCGTACCGTGCAGCACATATCTCAAAGTTATTTCCCTTGGATGAAATATGTGGCAATTTCTTTGAATAATACATGGGCCATATTTCAGCCGTAGCGCTACGGGCGTAGGCCGTAGTCTCGTAGCGCTACGTAACGATATATTGTACTAGGAAGCGTCAGTGATATTACGACTTTGTTTTATCTTCTTGTTGTGGTGATTTGGTAACTGCGGACTTTTGGAAATATTACATGTAAAAAAAATAGATATATAGAGATGTATAATTATTTATACCATTATATTCAACTAATATTTAAACACAATTAATCTTACTTAACATTTATTTCACGTATAATCTGAATGTCACGTTAAAATTGAAATTTATCTTATAATAAAAAATAAAACTAATCAGATAATTATTATTGAACGATACAAAATTCTTCATCACTCTATTAAATTTCTTATTGATGAGCACGAGTCTCCTCTCAGATGAATTAGATAATAGTCTATCACCCGCATAATGCGGGTTATTAGACTTTCAGTCATTCAGAAAATCTCACAAACATACAGGATTGTTTTGAATACCCACATAGCATCGGAAAATTGGCGGTGTGCGTCTTGAAATCTAACTTAGAATCTTTAGTTTTACAGTCTACTAGACCTATTAATAGGCTATCACAGTTCAGCTGTGAAATTACAGTTCTAACAACCTATGTTATAAGGATCATTTTCACCATCTTGATACTGCTTACAGAAAACTACACAGTCCTAGCCAAATTTCTATGGTTTCATTGTCATTCTGCTTATGGATATGCTATCCATAATTTACAAATCTCCCTTCACATTCTACCTAATCATGAACGACGATCAACAATCAAAATTTCACACAACTTATATCAAAGTACCATTAATTCACTATAATATAATGTGCCAACTTACCACCTGCCAGTTTTTGCCAACAAAGATGCCAATAGCCAATTTATCACGTCTAAGACATGTAATATATTGGAACATTAGAACATAATGAACGACCTATGCGATCGTTTGTCAAGTTTTTGTCAAAGTAGAAAAAAAATGCGGTCATTACCATCCCTATTTTCATTCAACTAATAACTATTTTGGCGTGTATTCGTTTATCAATAAATTGGGTTTTCACGCTTGTGTCAATTCAGAAACGCGTGTTCTTCGATTCTATGATTTTTGAGAAGTTTTATATGTATTATAGTGTGAAAGGCAGGGTCTGAATAGTCGTACGCTATTATGTTGAGTGATAAATGTTCGGTTTGTTTGAGGCTGAGTGTGGATGACATCTGGATGTAATACTTAGCACCTGTGCCACATAAAAAGTGCACGCTTAATCTAAGCGGAAAACAGGGGGACACCTAGCATAATATCAAGTTTATAAGTTTGAGCATTGAAATAGAAAAATATATTGAAGAGAAACTATTTTTTTATGGATTTTATGGCGGCATATTGATATTATTTAATCCCGTATTCCCGACGTAAATCCATAAAAAGTAATTTTATTTCAATGTTAAGTATTTGTGTAAATGTAAGAAAAATAAAGTTAGTTTCAGAAAACTGAGCTTTCATGTCGTATAAAATAGTCATTCTAATATATCTGAAATGATACATTTTAAAAAGCTCTGAGTATCTACCACATAATTTTTGATCTTTAGACTGACTAAAAAAGTTTTTAATTCGGACTAAACGGTATCTATAAGTGAGACTTATATTTGGTTCCAAAGTTAGTACCGTTGCTCTTGTAACTGCAGAGAAATTCCTCGAACCTCCAATCGACAAAACCATTTATGCACACAGATCATCGCACTTTTATCGACTTACGTATCAGCATGCTTCTTGTTTATTTATACGGCTCTGCTTTACATAAAACAAATTTCACTGAAGCCATGAAAAAAAATTGATGAGCTCTCTGTACGTACCGCAAAAATGACTGCACATCAAAAATAAACAAGATAGGGTTGTCAGAAAACGACACGCAGCGAACAAATCATCAGGCGTGCGTCATTCTCTCATACAGTCACACCCTCGTCCCTGGAGTACTACTCTTAAAACTCGTAAAAGGCGCGCCATAAGTTTGAATTATCGTCGCACAGAGCCCCGGTAATGAATATGGCGGCCTGTATATTTCAATTTGGGCCAACCGTGAGCAATGTGTTACGTTTTTACGAGCGCACGCTTTTTGGCGCGAGCTTTTTGAAATTTTAGAAGGGTTCCACTGTGTTTAATTAAGGTGCTAATTAGCTATTCATTGCTCAATTTCAGGTTGTGTGTTTCAAGTCAAAAGGGGTGAAAATGTATTTGTTATTTACAAAAAAAAACAAAAACAAAATACTGGCCTTGCGTGGGTTGAATCTGGATACCTACTTTTACAACATTAAGCATTTCTACTTTCATCATTCTCCAAGCCTTTAGTAAACTATGACTAGCTTCCGATCTGCCACAAAGCGAATTCACAGCCCAAATAATGGGGTAGTATACCTATATCCTCGAACTGTGGTAGCCTAGTGGTGTGACCAGTGGACTGCGGTGTCAAAAACTCGAGTTCGAACCCAAGGCACGCACCACTGACTTTTCGGAAGTTGTGTGCGTATTTATCACATGCTCAAACGGTGTAAAGCTGCATGCTTGAGAGATTTTCTCGATGGCATGTGAAGTGTACCAAACCGCAGTATGTCAGCGTGGTGGACGCCTAATCCCTCTTAATTGAGAGGAGACCCGAGCCCAGCAGTGGGACAGTAATGGGTTGATGATGATGATAACCATATCATAAGGATAAATTGTCATAGGTATTCGTATGTCAATGAAAACGACGACGGGGCTCTCTGAGGCTCAAAGTCTCTTGTAGCCATACTCACTGCAAAAATAATTACTGCAAGTTCAAACACAAAATTACTCACTTGTCAGCGTAATGATTTAATCATCTGTTGGACTAATTCGGTCATGGCGACCCAATAAATCCAGCGGTAGTTAACACTGCCTTCTGTTCTTTAGGTTCCGGGTTCGAATCCCGGTAGGGACAAATGATTATGTGATGAGCATAAACATTTGTATCCGACTCATGGATATATCTATGTATAATATGAATGTATTTACAAAACAAAATTGTTATATTCAGCCATCTAGTATCTGTAACACAGGCCTCGTTGCTTACTTCGGAACTAGATGGCGCTATGTCATAATGTCCAGAAATATTTATTTATTATTTATTTTATCTGTACTTTACCGTTTAAAAAAGTAGAGTTCTTCAGAGTAAAAAAAAAGAATAATTAAATTTCCACTCCCAAAAACTGTATTATCCGCATCTCTATAATAGCGACACTACATCATACTAAGCCATACATTGCGAGAAAGGCTAATTTAGCGGGACCATTTAGCCTCGAAGCGAGGTTGGAATTGTGATATACAGGGTGTTTCATTACGCTCGTACGCGCCGTAACCGAGTAATAATTCAAAATTATAGCCCGCTTTACGACTTCAACCGACGTCGGGCGGTGCTACACGAGTTTTAAATCGTGTTGCAGTGCGGGTATTTAAGTGAAATGTCCAAAAGTAATTATACGGTGATCTGTCTTATGGGCTATCAACACTAAGTTCATAAATTTTTGGTAGACTCAATATATAAAAGAAAAAAAAATATTGATAAAACATGATCATGTATGTATTTAAATATTCTTGATACTTTTTTGTTTGTATAAACTAAAAAAACGGGCACCAGTAAGCTTTAACGTCAATCAAAAAAGTTATGTGAATTGGAAATGTAACCACATAAGATAAAATAATAATAATTATTATCGTTTAGCAAATTATAATAACATTATGTACGAATGAATGTTGGTAAAGTTTTATAATATGAATATTCGCTAGTGTTCTTGGTTAAATAGTGTATATATTAACTGAGCTATAAAATATTATAATTTTAATTTATGGCTAAGTAATAAGTCTTAAAAAATAAACACCCCAATAAATCAAGGTGAGCGTGCTAATCGTCGGACCTCGAATTCTCGGTTAATGCGAAATCATTTATAATACTTTTATCCCGACAATTCTATTGTTAATAACAATTTCGAGCAATAAATTCTACCTCCGGCGTATCGGATCCCCCGGAATCACATAACAAAGAGAAGCACTAGATCATCGACATACAAAAAAAGCGTACACACCACGACACCGCTTATTTATTTATGAGTTCAATTCAAACTCAAAACCCTCTTCTACAAGCATAATATTGAGCGATCGATATCAGCTCATTTCGGGCACCACACCGAGTTGACACAAAGGGACGCGTATAAAAAAACCGGTCCAAGTGTCATCTTTCTTGTGACAGACGACAGCTGCGGGGAACACGACAATACGAGCGATATCGATTCATCACATCGATGACAATGCCGCTCATTGGGGTGTCTACCCTACACCGCGTGTCACAGACTAGAAAATTGTACCACACATTATTGACCAACTGGTTTTCGTCGCTCTAGTTAGTGCAATCTTTTCTAGTCTGTACTCGATGGAGGTGACAGTAATCGGTGGCAGTGTGAAACGGATAGACAGCCGTGGTAAATCGACAATGGTAGTGATTTAAAAGGGAAATAAATAGGGTAAAAGCCGTGAAGATAGCAATAACAAACATACATTTCACGGTCGGGGATTCGCTGAGGTCGGTTGTAGCAAATTTGATATGGATGTCGAATGTATAGAATGGGATTCATTTGTTTAAATTGTGAAAACAATTTAGTCTGTGAAATATAGGTACACAACTTAATGGACAGTTTAGACGTTTCGTTTAAAACGTATATGTGTGCTGTTACTTTTTTTATTTTAAATGAAAATAATAAAATTAAAAGTTTTGCTGACAAAAAGATGTGTATAAAAATATTTTGGATTACTTTAATAATTAATTTACCATGTATTCTGTGAGACTCAAGTCAGTTAATGATTATTTTTTACAAAGAACTTACTTAGCTAAGTTCACAAAAAATACTCCAATTCGATATCGTTTTATCAACAATGACTTTCAAAATAATAATTTTGAAAGAATCTAACCTAACAGTGATTATTTCTACGGATAAAAAAAAAGATTAAGCCCATTGAAGCGTGATCGGCAGTAATGAGAAACTCAAATGGGAATGGGACCCCCATGGGAACCACCTGTCTCTCAAGATTATTTTTAAAATCTTAATGTGATCCTTTTAAAGGAACGATCAATACATATCATATTTATCAGATTATCGTTGTGACGTTAGTAAAATAGTACGTAATGGATAGTGTTTTTGTTGGTGCTAATAACACATTGTTGAACAATGCGATAATTGCGAAGTTATACTATGTAAATAAATAAAATAAAATCATAATAATAATAATATTTTTTCTTAAGTATTTTCCATGAGTTTATTTATCATCTATGATGTAATAATGTAGGTGGCTTACATAATTACTTATTATTAATAGTGTTTTATACTGATTTATTACACATATGCGAATACTATAGTATATTGATACTAGCTGAGACAATTTTTATCTCGAAATACATGAATGTAAAATGATCCGAAACTTTAGGATTACATAATACCAGTATACCGCGATAAAAATTGTAGAAAGTAGTTTTCCACAAAAAGTACAAATCCGACTTCAAAGAACGATGTTTTATCGATAAGCCCTAAAACATTTGTTCAGGATTAAGATAGACCATATTTCTATGAAATAAATAGTTCGATAGGAAACAATAACTCACTGAAACACAAATATAAAAAAAATATTACGCTTATTTTTCTACAAAAGGAACCCTACGTTAATAAATTACATGGACGACATTGTTCAAAGTAACTCGCGCCGTCAACCTCACACCGCGTTTATGCGCCTGTCATTCCCATCAACAATGGCTACGTGTCGCCGTCACTGTCCCATTGTCGTCCACAATCGTGACAGACAAACAGAATGTACCATCCGAGCTTCCTGCGCTTCAAAACGGCGGAATTGTGTAAACACCACTATGCTGTAAGTGCATTTATCCACCTCGAGAATGGCGTATAAACCGAAGTCGAGCCGAAAGAATTTATACTTTGTTTAGGATATATAAAGTTGGTTTTTGATTGTTGGTGTGTGGTTGTTATGTTGTTTGGAAATTTGGTGTAAAAGTGTGTGCGGGTAATGGATTGGCCGATTGTCGGCCGTCGGTCGAGTGGCGGTGGGTGGTCATTTCACGTCGGCAGCCTTACATCATCGTTTGAAAAGAACACAAAGGGCGAATATTAAATGAACGCTCATAATGTACGTCGTTTTTTATTGTAACGCCCGATGTTTGGTTTGAATACTTAAGTGATGGAACGCGGGTACTTGAGACGCGCTTCGGAGGTCTAACTCAAGATTCATGGTATAAAATAATTACAATAAAGTAGGTGTGTGGAGAGCTGTGGTAGCCTAGTGGTGTGACCAGTGGACTGAGAGTCAGAGGTATCGAGTTCGAACCCAAGGCACGCACCACCGATTTTTCGGAAGTTATGTGCGTATTTATCACAAGCTCAAACGGTGAAGGAGAACATCGTGAGGAAACCTGCTTGCTTCTGAAATTCTCAAAGGCATGCGAAGTCTGCCAACCCGCAGTAGGCCAGCATGGTGGACTTTAGCCTAATCCCTCTCAATTGAGAGGAGACCCGTGCCCAGCAGTGGGACATTAATGGGTTGATGATGATGAGTTGTGGCTTTACACGCCACGTCTACCCTGCTCTTACAGTTCAAATTTCATAAAATCCTGACATTGCGTATGCTAAAGAATTTCAGCTTTGCAGACTTACATAGTAGTTTAGGATGTGCAAATCAGTCAGTCAGGACAAACGATTTTAAAGTTTTAAAGTTTCACAAATATGTATACCAAAGGAGTTTAGCATCTGCATGCAGCGTGGATTGTCTGGAGTGAAGTAACATTATACAATATAATTATAAAATTAAGACTCACAGATAAAAACCTGTATGTTATGAGTTTATTATCACTACAGTTTTATAATTACTGAGAAAAACTTTCCATAAAACTCACAATTCAATATTTTGACAAGATTTTCGAACTAAAAGCTCGTGTCTCAGTAAATTCAGAATATTTTCAAAAAGCTAATAACATGGAATATCTCTATTACGTCGCAACAAACAACAATAAAAATCCAACTACTGACGGTTTTAATAAAACCAGTTATTAAACTAACGATCTAAGGAGCCACATAAAACGTGTATGATATGTAATACACTTTAAATACACATTAATGTGTCAGTATTACTCTATATTCACTGCATTTACTTGTAATATCACCAATTAAGGGCTTGAAATATGGCCGCGGGCGCCATTACCACCAAGTGTCACGGTAGTAAAAAATAAAATATTCTTATCATTACCGGGCGAGCGACTTAAGTCAGTGTTTGGACATTAATGTGTGACAAATAAAGGCGCTGTCACCGACTGTACCGTTTTTTTGTGACACACGGTAGGTACGCTTTTATACTGTTGGTTTGACAGTTTTTTGTTTTATGAAACTATGAACTGTCAAATTACTGTGTACTTTATTTTATTTTTTTATTTGACTGCCTAGCAAAGAGGTTTTAATTTCAATCGGGGTTGTTAGACTTTTTAATGGATTCTCAGCCGCTGCTCAGAGTTTGGATTCGTGCTCGGTTAATGGCTTAGAAACAGACCGACGAAATGTGGGTTTATATGTATCAGTAACCTAAGCCTACACTTTCGGGGAAGACAGGCGTAATGGTATATTATGTTAGTATTTTTTGCTTGTTTTAATGTTTCTTCAATGACTAAGTGGCGATCGAGAGTCAGATTACAAATTTATTGCCGTTAAAGGGTTTCACTATCTTAGTCACAGGGGGCACAATATATGTACACTTAAGACACGCATTTAAAAAAAAACATAACTAATAAGGATGTCCGCACATAAATTGTGCTAAAAATATCGTGCCGAATATAAATAAAAAGAGCCGACTATAAAAACAAAAGTTATTTATGTTTCGTAAAACATTTATCAAGACAAAAAGGTGTACATTACACTAATATCCCAATATGCTGATACGACACGGCCATGACAATTTTTATGTGTGGAGATTAACAAAAAAATATGGCCGCCGCTACCCAGCTGTCACGTCCCTATCTGCCGTCGTAATTCAATGTTTATTTTTTGTTATTTGACTTTTTTTATGCTCTAACAAGAAGCGGCGACTTTATCTTTTATGAGTGGTAAATTGAGGTGTTAAATGTCGTAGTTTCGGGTTGAAATTTGTGCTTTTAGATGTCTGAACTGCCTCGTTCGTCTAGTGGGTGTGTGAGACTCGTTATGCTAGAGGTCTTGGGTTTGATTTTCTGGTCGAGCAAAGTGTTATTGGGTTTTTCTAAGAAAATATCAGTAGCAGCTTAGCAGTTGTTGGCAATAAGCTCCTCTTATTAAATGGGACCTAAAAAGTACCGGAAAAAATTATGTGTACATTAGATTAGTACACTTCTGCATAACCCTTAGGGAATAAAAGGCTTGATGGCGTGCTGCAAAAAGTTTTGTTTTGAAAAAATATTTCTGACACTTTCCGTACTACTGACTGACTGTTGACATTAAGTCCGTCACGAAGAGTTTTAACTCATGTTTACTCGTTGGCGGTTTGTGATAAGCATTATTTAAGTAACTCATTTCCGTTTTTAGCGTGTGTTGGTTATTTATAAATAAACGCGTACTTGTTTTATGAATAACGTTAAAACTATTTAAAGGTTGCTACACTGGTAATCCATTACGTAGGTAGATAATAATAATATCATAATCTAATTGATGACAGAGAGCTGAAGGCAGAGAGGTATGGAAAAAGAGTGGGGAGGCCTTTGCACTGCAGTGGGAAGCTACAGGCTACTAAAAAAAACTAATACATATAATAAAGCGGAAAAGTTTATTTGTTTAAGAATAATCTGAAGACCAGACCGATTTGAAATAATCTTACAGTAGGTATAAGAAAGCTTATTTATGTACAAAACTTTTAGGCTATTTAAAATTACGCTACGAACTAAAACAGCAGAGCATCAATGAAAAATGTAGCAAATACGGGGAAAATTTTACCCACTCTCTTATGTGAAGCAGACGATGTTGCGCTTGTCAGCTGGTAAGTAATATAATGCTATATTGATATTTCAATCCTGATTTTTTACAGGATCCATGGTTGTGATCATGCCTGTCAGTTTGCCCGGGGGCATAGTGATAATATCCGTATAAAGTAATTTAATTTCAACATCTAATATTCGCGTAAATATCAGAAATATTCAAATGGCACCTAGATCCTAAAATATATCTTATAAATGACTTGTAATAGTGTCTATAAAATATCTATTTACAGATATAAATATAATTTAATCATTTACCTACTCATTTTTCCAAGAAGAGTGTTCTCCGCTAATCAAAAGTGTTTCTAAGTTCATCGATTACACCATATTTAAGCAACAATTCTTGTAAACAGTGGACACTTACAGGCTTTTAAGATAAAAATATCTGCAGCATAAAACAACTTTATGGAAAATCGTGATAAGTAAAATCTTAAACATTAATCAGTTGCACAAAATATACAGGTTGTTATCTTCATCTTTAACTCACATATTTTACATATAACATAACATACCATCACGCCTGTCGTCCCCGAAGGGTTAGGCAGAGGTGTACTAATGTACAACAATATTTCACTGGTATGTTATAGGTCCCATGTAAGAGGGTGCCTATTGCTATCAACCGCGCACGTACCTAAACTCCGAGCTGCTACTGAGAATTTCATAAAAAAATCCCAGTAACATTTTGCTTGACCTGGGAATCAAACCCAAGACATCTTGCTCCGCCGTCACACTTATACCCACTAGACCGAAGTGACAGTTGACATATTATACTGTATACATTAATACATCAGGCTAATACTAAAAATACCCTAATATTTTAACCTCACAGTACCGACACAACTAATCTCCAAACCATTTATCTAAACCCCACAAACGCGGCATCAATAAATTATAGCTAAGTGAAACATAAACGATAATGTCAATTGTGTAAACATTCGTCCCCTTTACATTTGTACAAACACTGACCTACTGGTTGTATTAGGGCCAACTAAGTATAATAAATCCTACGTTACTTGAGAAACAACACCATTGAACATTCAACTTTATCGCTTCAAGTTTACGCTTGGAAGTTCGTTGTGGGACGGTTGGTGCTTAAGTCTTTTGGCGTGGTTATGGGTTGGAGGAACAACTTCATCCATCATCGGTAAGTGATCGATGAGGGCTGCCCAAATATTTGAATTATTTGATATGAGAGTACAGGAGCAGCTCCGTCACTTGCCACTGTGTTGGAATTATATTTCATTTTATCAAAAGTATATTTCTGAGTATTTCTTTTTAAAGGTGCCAATATTTTTATCTTACTTGGAATCTAAAATACGGACGTTCCATTTTAAAATATACTTGAGAGATGTTCTCGATGGCGTGTTAGGTCTACCAACCCACACTAGGCTAGCATGATGGACTATAGTCTAATACCTCTTAAATGGAAATGAAAAACATTTATTTAAACATACAGATCAAAAATTAATCAAAATGCGAATAGTTTTAAAAGGTCATCAGGATATTTAATCTGTACATAGACATGATTTACAAGGTAGGTATATTTGCCATGGTCCCCACACTAGGCCAGGCTTGTACCGTGGGGGCTCGCGCCCAGCTTGTGGTACCTACAGAAAAATGGGTCGATGATATTTCAAAAAAACTTCTTAGTTGTTGTTTTAAACAAAACCCATTGACCATAAATGTATCAGTAATAGTGATCAAATATTTATTTTTTATATAAAAACATAACATTGTTTATATTATATGTCCTAGCCAATGTTATGTTAATATTATTTACTTCGCTTCATAATGCCGTGTCGAATAATACAATGTTTTCGATAGAATTTAATACAAAACACTTTCCATGCAAATCAGATTTACATAAATAATTAGATATAGCTACACGTGTACATAACAACGTACCTATAACTAAGTATATTCTATATGTATTGAATATTCATGAAAATTATAATCAAATAGACGTAGCGTCAATTTTGTGTAAAAGTAAATTGTGTAGGTCGGAAGAAATAGATAGCACATTACAAGTTGAATAGCGCCATCTCTTTCTTAACTGTGGTGAGGGTGTGGAAAAGTGTTTTTGTTAAGGTAATTATTGTAACTGAATTATAACTTAGTTTAATATAATACTAGCTTTTTCCCGCGACTTCGTCTGCGTAAAATTAGTATTTTTATTTCCACCCCCCCTTTCGCCCTTTTTAGGGATAATTTCCGACATGAAATCTATCCTATGTTCATCCCCAGGACTCAAAATATCTTTGTACTAAACTTCATCTACATCGGTTCAGCAATTATAGCGTGAAGAGGTAACAGACAGACATACAGATACACTATCGCATTTATAATATTATGGAAGTATGGAAGTATGGATTTTGTGCATCAATTCGATGAAAAAATATTCTAACTTACTATTGATAATAATAATAATTGAGAATACGACAACAAAAAGTCTTTAAGCCTTTTTCCCCTGGGTCATAAATAAACCACTTTTAGAACTGATTAAAGCTCTCTGGTGTTGCAGATGTTCATGGGCAGCGATGATCATTTACCATCAGGTGAGCCTCCTGCCTGTTTGCCTCTTTATTTCCATGTCAAATGTCATACCAAAATTTTTGAACCCTACTGAAAATTGTAACTCAATTTCTGGCCATACAACTTTCCAGAATTATATTGGATCAACTCAGAGACATGGATGCGAGCGGTGCATGACCGGCCGTCCGCGTCCTTGGGGGAGACCTATGTCTATCTAACGGTTAATGTGATGATGGAACTCAGATTCTACACACAAGAGAGACTAGGGTTAAAGTAAATAGATCATCAAAACCCACGCATCCGTTGTTGAGTAATTTACACAACCATCGGTCATAATAAATGATCTGCATCGTAAATCCACAGCGTACCTTTAATTTCATCGTATATCTTTCAACGGGGTTATTATTCACAATGGTTGATTTATAGTATGTTTTCATTTGTTATTGAACTTTGATGTTGGTTTAAAGAAAATATTGCTTCCGCTCGTGACTTTGTTTGTGTGGTAGTTTTGCGTTAAAGTCGAAAAATATATCTTTGAAATTAATTATGTTGTGTCGATATATTGTTCTTTAAAAATACTGATGTTTCTGTAGGTAATTTTAGGCTTTTAATTTATTTTTTTATTATTTAATAGACCGCCAATTGTTGTTTTTTTTTTTATTATGTACCATATAGAATATTCTATCTATCTAATATATCCGTACCTATATTATTATATAGCGCCATCTAGTACCGTATTAAACAACGAGGCTTGTGTTACTGACACCAAATGGTTGATATTCTTATTCAACATATTTTTTGGTGTTGTAAAAAGATAATTATACATAGAAAGATCAAGATCAGGTACAAAGATTCACGCTCATCATATAAACATTTGCCACAACCGGGATTCGAAACCCGAACCCTTACCACAGTAGGCAACCCTAACTCTGCTGCGCTAATCGCAATTGGAGTAAATACAGAACCATTAACAGGAACAAATACTTCTATTATATTTTGACGACCCAATTAGTCCAGCGGTAGATCACACTGCCTTCTGTGCTAAGGGTCCCAGGTTCGAATCCCGGTAGGTACAAATGTTTGTGTGATGAGCATAAACATTAGTATCCGAGTCATGGATGACATATAAAGTATTATGTAGTATATCAACCAACTAGTATCCGTAACACAAGCCTCGTTCCTTAGCTCGGGACTAGATGGCGCTGTGTGTCCTAATGTCCAAGTATATTTATTATTATTATTTATTTATCACCATACTCAAAACAGTAATAAAGTACTCGTTCGTTCGTTCAATGAAGTACTGAAGCTTTCAGTTGAAATTATGCTTTAGAATACTACACGTGTTTTCATATCACACTTAGAACTACTGCCTAACTAAATGTATACTCTATTCAATACATCACAACGATCATATTTCAATGTCGTCCACAACGCCAGTCTAATCACCCCACCTGTCACTTTCGCAAACACAGGACGCGAAGCAAACAAGCTTCGCCCATGTTTGTCCTATGTATTTAGTTATCAATTTATTACATTATTATTATTTATAGTTTCAGTTGAAAATGGACTTTAGTTTAAATGTAATTGTTGAAGAGGATTAGTTTCAGAAAGCTCTGGGTTACTAGAAATGAAGATTCATTGCTCTAGTGGATCCAGTAAGGCTGTTGAGCATGTCTTGAATTCGATTCCCAGGTTGAGCAAAGTGTTAATGGGTTTATCAACAAAATTCTCAGTTGCAGTGTGGAGTTTGGTTTCGTGACCGGTGGATGGCAATATGCTCGCCCCCCTGTTACTTGGGGTACATTAGTACTCCACTGTCTAACCATTTAGTAACGACAGATGTGATGGAATGTATAGAAATTAGGGGTTTGAGGGCTTTTGCTCTACAATGGAATAAAAAATGGAAGACAATGATTGATTTCCTTAGTCAAAGGTAACTGGTGCCAAGAGCGGATCCAGATTTCATGCCAGGACCCAACCCAACACCTCTTGGTTAGCAGTCGAACTTATAGCCAAGAGACAAACGAGGTTCCAATATTAATTCGTACCTATAACATATTCTTTACTATCTATAAACAGGCCTTAATCTCTACAGCAAGTATTAAATCATTTTCATAGAAAACTTGTTAAATATCTGTCAGTTAGTAATATTTCATTTACAAAATACATTTTCCTATATCTAAAAACAATTTGTTCTATTAACACAGAAATTAAAGTGATCAATTTTGAACGATACACAATTCACTTTCATAGTTCCCTCTTGGTACACAGACTAGGAAATACAGTATACTAATAACACAAAATGTTCTACATCAAGAAATCACAGATAAGATTTCAGAAAATATTTTATACCTATGATAAATTTGAATATACATATTATTAATAAAAAACAACTAAATTGAGATCCAGTATTAGGCCGATTTTGAAATGAGTAAGACATTATTAAAATAAATTAAAATATATAACAATTATTATAATTAAATAATGGTTGTGTCTATTTTGATAGTGGTCCAAACTGTCAACTCTTTTTCAAAATAAAAACCGTGACAGGCTTCTTCTAAGTGCATGATGAACAACTGTAGCATTAAACCTTAAAAACAATCTTAATGTTATTAATTGCTATCCAGATATGTTATAACAGTTGTTTTAACTGTTATTTGCTTATCAATTGCAACTTTATAACATGTCAATATTTAAGGGCAAAATATTTATGAGTACAGTTTTATCCTTGAACTTGATCAACGTAATTCGCTAGTCTGTGGCGCCGGCCGTCGTGCGGTGACGATGAATGATGAGCTTGGCGCAGTGATTAACGAGTCGCCATCCATCATAGTGGGACGTAGGTGCTACCCCCGACGTGCCGTCGCCGCGTACTACAGCGGTATTAATTTGATTGACGCGCTTAATATTGCCCTGTATATATTGGGAGGGATGAGATCATTTTAAAGGCTCAATGTCTGTAATATAATATCTTTATCTTTTATTAAGATTATAGAGACAGCTGCTTCTAAGATAAAGGTAAAGATAATTTCATTTGCGGTTACTTGTAAATATGTGTTGAGCTGTGGTAGCCTACTGGTGTGACCAGTGGACTGAGATCTCAAAGGCCTCGAGTTCAAACCCGGGCGCGCACCACTGACACTTCGGAATTTATGTGCGTATTTATCACAGGCTAAAAACGGTGAAGAAAAATATTGTGAGGAAACCCGTATGATTCTGAGCCAAACGCTACACTAAAGGTACTTTTTACGTATTTCATGTTTATATGCATATTCATATTTATATGCATATTCATATTTATATGCATATTCATATTTATATGCATATTCATATTTATATGCATATTCATATTTATTAATTTATTGCGTACCACAATTTTTTTTTTAATTTAATTTCCTGACGATATTTTTCTTCACCTCTGGGATTTGGGATGCGTGGCTTATGATTGAACTTGAAACCTTTGTCTTCAAACGTCACCAGGGAGTCTGAACTCAACTTGTCTATGAAAGTATTCTCAAAATGACGAACCGGATAGCCCAGTGGTAGTTAACTCTGCCTTCTATGCTACGGGTCCTGGGTTCGAATCCCGGTAGGGACAAATTTTTGTGTGATGAGCTCAACATTTGTATCCGAGTCATTGATGTGTCTATGTATAATATGTATGTATTTACAAAAAGAAAGTATATAATTATGTAAGTATATCAATTTTCTAGTATCTGTAACACAAGCCTCGTTGCTTAGCTCAGAACTAGATGGCGCTGTGTCATAATGTCCGAGTATATTATATTATTATTGATTTATATACTCTATACATTTTTAAATAGCTTACGTTCAATCGATTTCCTTTCACGTTACAAATTAACCTCTCAATCATGACAATATTAAAATTTTAAATTGTCACTAAATAACTTTCGAAATCAGACACCTAATTATTGTATACCATGTAATTATCATATCAACAAATCGATTTCGATCTGTCAAATGCGACTTAGAATAATGAAACAGTCAAATCATTATAAATTACCATCGATTCTCTGATTAATAATGAATAATTATTATTGATTCTCGATAACGATTTAATTTAATCGATTATAAAATCTACACTAATAATTACATGATAATCGATTAAATTTGGAATTAAAAATGAAAATAGTCGCAATTGCGAAGTCTTAATAAAATTATCTTCTTAATTTCCTGTTCTAATTTGCTGATATATGAAAGATATGGATCTTAATATAGTTTCAATTAATTACGATTAAAAACGTCAAGAAGATTATATTTTTTGTATTGTGCAAAGGGTTTGGGCATATTACAAAGAAAAAAAACTCATTGTCAAGGTTTTTAATATGTCATCATCTTATCAACCGTAAGACGTCCATTGCTGGACATAGGTCTCCCCCAAGGATCGTCACGAGGACCAGTCCTGCGCCACCCACATCCAGCGGATTCCAGTGACCTTTACCAGGTCGTCAGTCCACCTTGCTGGGGGTCTCCACCCCTGACGCTTCGTCTTCCAGTACGTGGTCGCCTCGAGAACCTTCAAGCCCATCAGCCATCCATTCTTTGAGTTTTAACATGTGGTATAAAAATATTGTAGTACCAAAACAAGATACCAGCACCGCTTCCATTAACACGACGCTCCGCTAGAGTGACTTTTTGACAACAGCCACTCTCAAATTTGACATTATCGACGACGCAGGCATGCACCGTCATATATATTGAGCCTATTCAAAGCTGTTTAATGATAAATGCACAAGTAATAGTAGTACGACGTACGCCTAGGTCGCGATTTTTGATGCATACCACTTTTGCCTTATCCACATTCATACACCTTGTCATGCATGCGCGACAGTTACAATTATTGCGCATCTGAACTTTTTGAAGGACTTCACCAATTAGGTCGGTGGATTAAAATAAATATAAAAAAATTGTAGGAGGTAGGGCATAGCGAGGTTTCTCGCTCAAATTGAGCTGCCCGACTGGGTACCAGTACCTCCACCTTACAGAAGACCGCAATGAATCAACAATAGTTGTCTTTCTGCGAGTGAGTAAGGTTACCAGAGCTCATTGGGGGAGTGACTATTCTCACAGCATGGGAATTCCGTTTGCTGTCAGTTCAGTAACTCTATTTTAAGAAACCTAAATGGTTTCTAAGGGGTTTGGCAACGCATTTGCAAGCCTCAGGTGTTGCAAATGTCCATGGGCGGCGGTCATCACTTACCATCAAGTGAGCCGCCTGCTCGATTGCCCCCTTATCACTATAAAAAAAGTACATTTTTGGCGTGCCCGAACCTCCAATTATAAAAGCATACAACAATTTGTATGTTAAGTCAGGTTTCGCAACGATCGCACCCGTACATCAGTTGGCAACATCCTCATGACGGTCGTTATCAACTAACGTCGGATTAAAACAACAATAAATCATAATTAATCGACATTGATTGCGATCAAGATAATCATATGCACTTAGAAGTCGTATTTTTTACACGATAAGGTTTTATGAGTAAATTGCACACTATGTATTTGCATAATTCACTGTTTCTTGCATTAATTTGTTGCATGTGTTTTTTTGTAAAATAATTACGTACGTGTGTAGATTGTTGGGTTGCCTGTTTTGTAAACAGTCGATGTATCATAAAATGTATTTGATATTGAAATAAAATTACTTTTTACGGAGTTTGTAGCAGTATAATTATTGATATTATTTTAACCATTAAAAGTAATTTTAATTCAATGTCTTATATTCGCGTGAGTGTAAGAAATCAGGCGAAAAAATAAAAATAAAATTTAAATTGTCATTGCTTCATTGATGTCAGTGGAAACGCCGGGAGGGGGTACCCTAGAAGGATATACACCGACCTAATTGGTGAACTCCTTCAAAAAGGTCAGGTACGCAGTACTCGTAACCGGCGCGCGTGCATGACGAGATGTATGAATGTGGACGAGGCAAAAGTGGTATGCAGGAACCGCAGCGCGTGGCATTCTGTAGTTTCTGCCTACCCCCATGGGAAAAAAGCGTGAGTGTATGTATGTATGTAAGAAATCAAAATGTATTAAATGTCAATATTATCTGATTTTGCAAAAACTATAATCAGATACAATGGAATTTGTATTGAGGTAATCAGAAGTTATCTTTTATTATTTATTGCAGCAGTTGATCATATGTGAGACTTTCTTCTAAATTAATATCGGGAGTCTGTTATAGGACCATCAAATAAAAGAGTTCAAGGCATTGTCAGTATGTTTTCTTTTGCACGGTTCCAAAAGGTAGGTCTTATGGAGGAGAACCGGCAAGAAATTCCATAGATACTCTTTTTAAATTATATACAAAATTATTGGTTTTGTTTTACAATCATTTAATTATGTAATATCAATATGAGACTAATCATCTGAGAATAACCATCAATATTTACAACAAATACATAAATAACTCTTTGATTTTTATCTAAAAATATAATAAACATAATTATCATTTGTAAGTCAAGTATTCACTGTGTCAGACAAACTATTCAAACTTCAATCATTGAATAACACGACAAGAGATCTTGACCCGTGTCCGACATCTATGATAAACACACAATGCCGACACAAAACAAACTGTCATTTGTCTGTGGCCTTACATAATATTGCTACCGGCAAAAGATGGCGCTCACACGTAACACAAAAGTTGCGTAATACATACATAATAATCTTTATGACAGGTTACCTAAACATAAATCTTGAGGTTATATTTTTTTACAGTTATTTTTGAGACTAAGGTAAAAAAGCTGATGGCGTATACGCTTTATGAATTCTTCTGAATATTTAAAATCAAACTTTATTTTACGGATTTTTTTAGTTTATCTCAGCGGTAGTTAACGCTGCCTGCTGTGCTATGGGTTCTGGGATCGAATCCCGGTAGGGACAAATGTTTGTGTGATGAGCATAAACATTTGTATCCGAGTCATGGATCTATCTATGTATAATATGTATTTTAAAAAAAATGTATATATGTAGTATATCAACCATCTATTATCCGTAACACAAGCCTCGTTGCTTACCACGGAACTAGATGGCGCTGTGTAATAATGTCCGGTTTTTTTTTTAAATTTATTTATTTCGATATCGTATATTCGTGATCCAAAAGACGTCAAATGTGACGATTCAAATGACGTCATTTGACTTAATTTCTTCGCGTATAAAGGCGAATGGCAGGCTTGTATGAGAATCTCGTACACCTAATAAAATTTCGTGTTTTGGGATACTTTTTGTTTTAATTGGTAGTTAATATGATAGACAAGCCTTTTTTAAATTCTTAGATTTTTAGAACTTGGGACGTAAAAGTTATAACCAGTTCTATTTTTTGAGGTTATGTACTAGTGTACCGATGTAAATTGTTACTTATAGGTACATAAACATTGTTTTGGTGGTAAAGTAAATGTCTTAGATTGCTTGTCGCTATCCTTGTAGTGTTTTACTTACTTAAGTAGGTAGATTGTGAAGAGGATTCGGTGTATTAGGAGATAGGTACCTATGTCCAGCAGCGGACTGCAACAGTTTGATCATGATGAATTTCTGATGGGGTTTTGAGTGTCGGTAAATAAAACAATACTTTTTTTTGTAAGTACAATTATTATACCTACTTATATTAAAAAAAAACGTAATATTACTTTATCCAACAATTATGCGTTTGTACGTATAATATATGAATATTTATTTATATTTAATGTTATTTCTATTTCTAAATAATTAATTATCATTTCGATATTTGTGTTATTTTACATATGGCAACTTCTAAAAACATAACTGCGTTTAGTTTACGATTGTATAATATCAATAAAAAGATTTTAATAAAGAAACGTATTCTTTATTAAAATCTTTTTATTGATATTATTAATTAATGCAAAGTTCTAAAAATAGTACACTTACATGAAAATAAATGGCTTAGTTGCCTTATCAAGTGGTGCAAGTTCTATAACAGAACAACAAAAAAAATATGCGGTACCAAATCTGCCGTTCGCCTTTGGTTAGAATGTTAACAAAGGCAATGAACTACAATGTTTAAGACTGAGAACAACAAAGTCGCACTCTGCTGCGACTGTCAACAATGGCGTCTCGCGGCGACTCGCGGCAACTCGCGGCAGTCGTGTGCATTCACGACAACTGTTGACAGCGCGCGCCATTACTTCCGTCGCCGCCTTCCGACTGTCGGCTGATGATCGATAGTGATGTATATGGGTCGATAGAGAATTGTTACATTAAAAAATGTTGAAATTCTTAAGTTTTCTTCTTCGTATTCTTCTAGCTTCGTGAACAGCTGCTCAAATTAGAAATCAAAAGGTTTTTATTTCATATAACCTTTCTTTAAGTTAAGACTCTAGTCGCACGGTTCCAAGAAGTTGATCACATGTTGGATCTACTGTGACGACCTGGTTAGTCCAGCGGTAGTTAACGCTGCCTTCTGCGCTGCGGGTTCGAATCCCGGTAGGGTCAAATGTTTGTGGGATGAGCATGAGCATTTGTATCCGAGTCATGGATGTATCTATGTATAATAAGTATGTACATATATACAAAAAATATGTATATATGTAGTATATCAACCTTCTAGTGTCTGTAACACAAGCCTCGCTGCTTATCACGGAACGAGATGGCGCTGTTTCATAATGTCCGGGAATATTATTACTGTGTCAGATCTGAGTAGCCCGGTTGATGTCATCACGCTTTTGCCAAAGACATGGTGATCAGGTTTAAGGAGCTCAATGTGATAAGAATATACGAACTTTCTAGAATCTTGTAGAGTTCGTTTTGGATACTAACCGGTGATACAATTATATAATTTGGTTTATGTAAATACATACAAATTATACGTATAAATTGTCATCGTCTACCTATGTTCATCACCAACTCTTTTCATGAAAGGAAGCCATAAAACCTATTGCTGTTTTAATCAGGTTGTAAATTGTATGCTCTATGTTGCGCTAATAGTCAAACATCTATAGACCAACCCTGGCAGAAGCAGCTAAACCTTACAGATTTATTGTCAGATTGATCTTTATTACATAACCACGGTAAAGGTCGCTGGAATCCACTGGATGCGGGTGGCATATGACCGGTCGTCGTGGCGATCCTTGGGGGAGACCTATGTCCAGCAGTGGACGTCAAACGGTTGAAATGATGATGATGATGACATAACCACGAGTGCTTATTTTGGACAACTATAAGTATCAAGTATTGAATTAAAAAAAATGTCAAATGCCAACTTAAAACAACGGAAAACATAGGATTCGGAATGTGAAGTGTGTTTGCGGAAATCACACAAAATTCAACCCTATTTGACCCAATAACAATGAGAAAAGAAAACAGATGATATCGAGGAAAGGTCTATTATATTATGGAAACATCCGAAGAAAATTGAATCACTATCGATATAATCTGAAGCAATGCTGGTTTCCCTACTTTCGTTCCCCGCAGACGTGTCAATTAGAAAGGCGACCGCTTGTATCTTGTCACCGCCGAACGTTTATTAAATACGTACGGGAAACATCTACGTGCATTACATGTATATCATTTTATACAGGTTTACTATTGAAAGTTAAATTCAAGTACATAATCAGTTCTTTGATAAATTTTGATCATGATTATATCAAAAGCTTATTCAACATTTAAGAAAAATTTAACTATATCTGAAAGATGAAAAATGTATACCTACATATAAATTATATAGGTACAGCAAATTGAAATAAAACTACTTATTAATTTTATGAATCCCTGTTTCAGATCTTATAAAGCGTTAATGGCCAGGTGAAAACTGAGGTGTCTTGTTGACAGTTCGATTTACTCACAACGAGCTTGCCGTATCTTGTATTTGGGTCAGTATGAGAAATCAGTCTATAGAGGGAAATTCAATAAATATAGAGGGAATCCCCCATTAAACTAGACATGAAAATAAAACCAACACAGTAAAATAAATTCTATAAATTCTTACAGCTTGATGCACACGCATCCAGTTTCCAAAATTACAAACACGGCGGGCAGAACGAAACAATAAATCACGCTAGCCGTCACCTGTCACGGTACCGTGTCACGCGGCCGATCTGTCACGCTGTCCGGCCGTCACCTGACGTGACGCCACGTCCACTATTCCACATTGAATTCTGGAATTTATTGGACTGTTACGGTACATATTTAGATAGGCTCAAAAAGGGAAGGACAATTTCTCTGTCTAGCCTATAATATCATGCTGGATAGTTTATAGGTACTTAAATTGCCTTCAAGTTTCGATTAATTACAAGGAGTCTTCATTATATACGCAGCGGATGCTAGCATTTACCAAGCCTTTAGTCCACCTTGCCAGAGGCTTACCTCAAGCAACGTGTACTAATATAATATAATAATATTATAATTATATTGTCAATGCTTGAACCTGTAAGGGAACCCTCAGAATTTTAGTTCTTGTATTTTTTATTTAAAATCAAAGATGTTGAAGTCTGCCCACAACTATAAATCTCGCTTTTCTCTCCGGCGTTACGCTGTCACGCAGCCGATCTGTCACGCTGTCACTTGCCACGCTTTGGGTATTGCTATTTCAAGTCGTATTTTAAAATAAAATAGCGTTGATTCATATTTTAGAGTAACTATTCTGAAAAATAAAACACCATCTATGATTATCTATCAATCAACATCATCAGCAACCAATTTACTCGTACCTTCCCAGTGCTGGGCACGGGCAACCTCTCAGAACGTTTAACTATACACAGACCTCATATTATGCTATAGAAAATCTCTTTTTCATGCAGGTTTCTTCTCGATATTCTCTTTCACCATTTAAGCATATGTGGTAAATACGCAGATAATTTCAAAAAATGCTTCGTTAGTCTCGTACAGTGCGACTTTGTGACATTCTCAGTAGCAGCTCGGAGTTTTGATTTGTGCCCGGTTAATGGCAATAGCCTCGCCCCCTATTACATGGGACCTTAAACATACCGGCGAAACGTGGGTGTACATTAGTACACTTCTGCCTAACTTTTCGGGGACGACAGGCGTGATGGATGGTACGTTTTAATTTCGAAAAGTCAATAAATGTTTTATTTGTAATAATAGTACCTATTCCGACACATTTTTGCATCAATGTTATTATCAAAATACATACTTTAGTTATTGTTTGGAGAAGTCAAATTAATTAAACATTACTTCTTTATTGATAACATCTCAGTACTCGATAATACCTGGTATCGATGGCTGCGTGACAATACTGACAATGAGAAATTAATTGACATTCGTTGACAGCGATTGTTGTTAGCGGTCAATTAGTTCGAGTTGAGTAGTAATAGTTCTCTAGAATCAAAATAGAATTGATGACAAAATACGGTTACGGTTTAACACCAAAGCGAAATAAGCAGCTATCGCAAAGTTAGTTGTGACTTTGCGATTTTCCAACTCGTCAATTTTCAAATTATTAAGTGGTTTCATGTTCGAATTTACTATGAAAGACATGAACCGTAATTCTTATCCGCCTATAACATTTTATGACGTCCACAGCATTGACATATTTATGACCTCTGATAAATACATCCATCAATCTATCAGTTGATCCAGAGCGTCAATCAATATCCGTCAGATTAGCTCATTAAGGGATTTACTGACGCAGTCATAACCACGTCAGTCACTATTGTCTACACATCAAAACAAGCGATTAACGTCGTACCGGAACATGCGAAAACAAACTTTAATACAACACAATAAGCATCAATCATTTGTGATTCACGCACGGTTTTAATGAGGCGAAAATTATGATGCAAATTTATTTTACGATTGTGATAAAGTGAACTCATCTTTAGTGTGATGGATATAGGGATGCGTGTGTCCGCAGAGAAAGTTGTGTCGCAATTAGCTAATTACCGGCGGGCGTCAGCGTGACGGGCCGTCACGTTCGCGGCATGTCGGACGTGACACGCGGACACGGGAGTGACATAACTTTTCGACGCTGTCCGTTGTCGGTCGGTGATTTGTGGAAAGCGTTGAATTTATTGCCGTGTTGCGATGTAGTTTTTGGACGATATTTATACCTCTGTTGATATAAGGACTGGGATTGTGGAAATAAATTGGTACACGATATAGAATGTTGAGACAGGCGTTGAAATGCGGGACGTCTTGTGGCGTATGTGTTTTTATATTATTCTGAAAGCACTTTACTTTCGTCGTTACAGTAGTTATGAATCTTGGAAATATGACATTTGGTCTGCTTTGAATTGTAAAATTTTGCCTTACTAATAATCCTTTTTCAACAAAAGATTATTCCGTTGTTATCAAGTAGCTAGATTTAAAAAATATAATAGCGTTGTTTAGAATTCATACAATACCATTTATAGAGACCCAACATAATTCCCTGCAGATTATTAACGAGTTTCTAAAGAACATAATAATTTAGTCATCCAAGAATCGTGCAATCCATTCAATTCACGCCTCTGTTTATTCAATTACCACTAAACAATGGCGACAAATGCCTAATTAGTCAATAAATTAATCTGCTAGTACTATCAACATAGCCTCGTGGACGTCAAAACGCCGTGTTGTATAAAATGGACTGTCGTGTCGTGTCGGCCGCGTTGCGTTGAGTTTATTTATAATCTCGAGTTCTACACGCGACGCCGCCCGCAACTGATTTATCGCCGATACATAGGCTGGGAGATGGCTTTCTTTCTAGGTTATAAAAAAATCTAGTCTATTCATTAAATACTATATGGGTTGGCTCTTGACTTGCCTGTCATTTAGCAACCTGCTTTGACAGAACAAGACGTGAAACGTGTGTACTGTAAAGTTCAAGATCTCGAATTCGATCCCAACGAATCCTTTTTGGAGGTATATTCTCATTAATTGCATGATGAAACGGTAAAGGAAGGAGCAGAAAAATATTCTATATGAGGAAATCAGCTTGTCGGAGCAATTTTCTCTATAGTATGTGTGGTCTGCTAATCTTTACTAAACTAGCGTGGTAGATTATCGCCTAATCACGTTCAATTGAGAGGAGAGCAGTGTTAAGCAATGGGTCAGTAATTGGTTTTAGACTGAATCACCACCAAAACAAGTATCATTAAAATTTCTATTTACAATAAATTCCTAATACATTGTGAGATAATTTTTGATTTGGTAAAATTGATCTAGATTTGCACAAGTCTTTTTCCCAAATAAAACAAAATGCGTATATAGCCTATAGTGTAAATTGAAAAGAAATCTATCTGGTAGGTCTAGGTACTTTGGCAAAATAAGCTCGCGTAGAGTAAATCAAATCAGTCTCCGTTGCCCTTTTCATTTTAACATAAATTGAATGCTGCACCTCTCTCACTCTTTCATACTTATAGAGTTTTTTTTGTAGTAAACACCAGACTAGTAGACACGCCACAATATTCCTAACTAATTTATTGGTTAGACGAAGAGTTGGAATTAAGATCACCTTTAAAATAGGTTGGAAACATGTAGGTAGGTCTTGCTTTACTCGATAAAGACCAGTGGTCAAGCTGAGCCATAAGATGGATAGGGATACCCGAGACGAAAGCCCAAATGATAGGGTAAGAGTAGAAAAGGATAATTTTTAGTCAGTACGAGGTCATCATACTCAATAAATAAATGTTTTCCATTCTATAAAAATATGGTAGGTAAGCACTTCTGTCCTCCTGTCCAACGGTCAATGGAAACATTTTTTTCTAAAGTATTCATAATTTGCGTAAGTGTTATTAATTTTATATTCGCCGGAGAAGTTTTTGACACTCTTACTCTTTAGCATGATTCAGACCTTCGTTTAATTACTGCTGCAGTTAAAAACTATCTGCAATTTGAAACTAGATTAATTTCAAAAACATTCAATATCACATCTTTCAATTCATCGTCTATATCTCTTATTTCTAACCAGATCATATTTAAAGCGTTAACCAATCAATATTATTCAATCAGCAAAATCAATCACTTTAATTGAATCGGTATCTGGCCAGACGAAAATATAAATTGGTAGTCGTGCCGAGTTTTAATTGAAATAAAAGCAGTTTTAACAACCATCGCTTTCTGTTTTTAAGATAAAGTGATATTTTATTTTATCAATTTAAATGTGATGTTATTGGTACATGTCTACTGATAGCCAGTGCGATAGCTGAGCGTGAGGTCTCATTTTAATTCTCAAGTTTATCATTGTATCTATTTTTCTTTTTGAAGACTCAATTCGAGATCTGGCTAAGTTACTGTAAGTATATACATATGCATAATATCAATGGACCCGTATTTTATTCAACAAAATATACATACAATACAGATAGATATACTAGACAGACAGACATGAAACTAGATATTGAAAATCAAATGGATATAATATGATAATATTTATCATAAAATGTGGCGTTTTTATTACTGCAAAGATCACATAGCAAACAACCTTTATCGCAACAAAAAACAGCTAATAAATTAATCCAGTCAAACAAAACTCAACAAAAAAATCCCATCTTTCATTTATTCAAAACATTGAGATTAAAATTTCAATTACCATTTATCATAAATTCACAACAGATAAAATTCAAATCGATCGGTACAAAAAAACGCATTATGGCGATCTAAGAATTATTTCACGGTCTAACTCCTGGGCTAATATTTCAACGTTCATCGTCGCGAGCGCACGCAATCGTTGCATCGTTGACACTTACAAGACACGTCTGATGATGTCTCATTTGTTTGATGGCTTTGAGATGTGCAATACAATAGGGTTTTATTTCCCATTTAACAAGATAAGTTACTGGTACTTTGTTTGTATTAGTGTTCTTACCTTCAATGCAAATTGCGTCTTTAGCTTTTGTTGTTACTCCCTTTCTATTATACTTACTTGCTTGAATAGTTTTCCTTCTTTTGCAAGAACTTCTTGCTGGCTGTTCCTTATAATTCACCTGGTTAACCTTCCCGCGTGAGACTGACATCAAATAGCTTAATTTATTATTTATCGTCATAATTATCTACTAGAGAGTTTGAGTCAAGCAAAGCTTGAATGTATTGAATATTGCGCTCTATTTTCAGCGAGTGTTATTGTTATTTTAGCTTTGATAAATGTTGTTAATCCTTATTAATACATTAGCTGGTTTTGAAACAAAAAATAATTTTACACATCTATTTCATGTGAAATAGCTTCCTCTCAGTACTTCGTTAGATATAATCAAATGACTACATTGATAAATTGTTGCTGCTAGCAAAATCTATGTAAATAAGTTGATGAATGATTCCTCTTCTACTAAGTTGGTAGTCGACTCTGAAATGTTATTTCTATTCTTCTTTCCTAACATAAATTAAGTCTACAGTTATCCATTGTTTCTACTCAATGACATACTTTAACATTGGTACCATTTATCAATGCTTTACCTGCGAATAATTTAGATTAGAGAGTATCACAGATTCAACGCTAAATGGATTCTAGGAAAGGCCTTAAATTTCAAGTTGATAAAAGAAATATAATTTTAATCAAATTCTAGATAGGTAGTAGACAGATATTTAATAAGATATGAAAATAATTGCACTGAGACAAGAAGAACTAGTCTTGAACTAGTCATTGTTACAGTAAAAAAGCAAAACAAAGACAAACAGTTCACGACCAGTTAGGTACACAATACCATTTCAAGAACTTACCACAAAGAGCCTGAGAAAAATAGTGTAAGTAATGAAAAACATAACAATAGAAAAGATTATAGGAACACAGTCTAAAAGAACATGTCCTTCGTAAAAGTTAATTCATATTTCAAAGAAAAAAGACTAAGGTACATTAAATCTGAAAAAGCAGTCACGTCTACTTTTCCAGTTATTATTTATGCTTTGACACTTTGTGATTGACGGCCCGCTCGGAGCCGCCGGTCACGCGATGGTTTCCAAGATTCATGTCTATCAGATTTGAAATAATTGCAAAAAGCTGTTGTGTTCATAATTAGATTCACAGTAATCTAGATTTTATTACTGACACGAACAAATAAATTACTAGTTTTAGTAACGGGATTGTTGTAAGTGATGTAATGAGAGGTAATGACGAATTGAGGAAAACTGTGTTGGATAACGTTTCTTTGTTTAAGTTTACTTTGACTGTAATACGGTGATAGCTAGTTTAACAAGTGCTAAGTGGTGTTATTAGAGAAGACAATGATTCTGTATTCAGTGATGCTCAGTGGCTAATGAACGATGATTGTCATGTTTTCACAACTCATCTTTAACAAATACTAGTTTTGCACAATGAGGGAGCAATCTTAAATGCATCTTTATTTATGTATTCTTTATGCAAAAAATTGCATGGACTTAAACTTAACGACTGTAAGAAATACGGTTTCACAGATGATGCAAAGACAAAAGCTTAAATGAAAATATTAGTACTAAAATGTTCTGATTATAACAGATATAGAAGATTAAATAGAAAATAAAAATAAATATCTATTCACATCATAATACATACAACCACAGCGTAGGTACCTACTATTCATCCATTTTCTTATTGAATGTCACATAATGGTTCTCTAACTGTTTTCCTAAATTAGGCTAATGCCTGTATTTTGGGAGACAGTGTCCAGCCTGTAAATTATTTCACAATAGCAATATTATACCCTTATTGTACCCTTATTCCGTAGACAATTATATTAATGTAATGTATGTTTTAAATTTTGGTGTACAATAAAGGATATTCTATCTATCTATCTATCTATTATTAATAGTATTAATGCCGTGAGATATTGTTTTATTTTAAATGCTTCGGAATCAATGCTTGGATAGAAATTACATGAATCATTAATCTATTTCAACGTTTCAATAGTTACACCATACGAAAAAATGCAAGCAACACATATCATTACCCTACAAAATAAATCAAAAACAATTTCACATTTAAATTTTTCACTTGAAAACGATGTTTACTATGCTAATGGAATCTACAATACATTCCGTTAACAAGCCAAATATTTTGTAGAAAAATCAAACGGAATAAAGTGCTCTAGCATTCTTGTTTGTCCGTGAGACAAGTTGATTTAAGTTTAAAACGCATTATTGTCTACTAGACATCCGCCCAGACATCTTATAAATAAGCTTTCATGCCTCGTTTTTAACTGTGGGCCAACTTTTCTGTTGGTCGTCTTCACCAATGTTTGCGAAGATATTATTTGTGTATATTTTTTTGGTTTAAGTTATTAATTTTTGTCTCCTTAATAAAAATATTACGTGTACCGCTACCCACACGTTTTTATGTATTCAACGATATATCCTGCCCAAATTGGAATAAGAATCGATTTAGTCAAGAATAACAAGACATCAATGTTTATAAGCATCGTAATGAAGACCACCCAGATTGCTTTATTACTAAAACATTAACACGACAAAACGACTTGTGATTCACAACTTTAATGTCTTACTCAAAAGGTATTGATTCAGTCACAACAAATACATATATACTCATACAAAGCTCACTTCAAAATCACTTTAATGAAGATATAAATTCCATTTCCAGAAGAATTTCTCAGAAACTAACCAAATGATATTTATTTCTATAAAGACTCTTTATACAAATACCGGATTGAACGCTCGTCGGTTTTCATTAGGATTTTCTTATAGCGTGTGTTCAAGTACCTATTATGTCTTTTTGGTATTACATATTGTCTGGCACTGACAGTTCATAAATGGCTATCTCTGAGAAGAATCTGACCAGTCATAATATCGAACTTTATTAAAATAATAAAACTTTACTGCAGTTATGAGTTGCAATAGTATCCTTATCGGGATAGACTTTCACTCGTGACTTTGTACCAGACAGAGTAGGTGAACGTAGCCGAACCCACAATAACGTGGGTTTATGTCTTATTTAAAAATTCCATACGCGTTCGAAAGAAAACGGGTGTGAAAATACGGTAGTGTTGGCGATACAAACCAACATCTGTCACCAAGTGCCAAGCAAACGTTGGCCACATGTACCATTAGAGCCACGCCGACAACGCGAATCGTCAATCATCTGCACGCATTAATCTTGTGAAGACAAGTTGATAGATCATCGCGCTGTGAGGCCCGGAGAGTACGAAACAAATTAGTTAAATGCCTACGTGGATGCGGTATAATGTAATAATACAAAACAGGAGACGAAAGTTTAGGTTCTGTTTGTTTTGTTGTTGTTAAAGTCTTAACGACTCTATTAAAGGAGCGGTTAGTAAGGCTAATTATACATTATTTAGTATATGCTTCAATTATTTTTCCGGTTATGCCAAATCCATTTGATCATTAAATTTGATTAATATTATAACCGCGATTAATATTTACTATTTCGTATACACATTCACCCGGTATGCTTTAGGTCAAGACGAGTCTTTTGCCGTCTTTTGTCATTTTTAGAACAACCAAACATTTTGCCCAACCATGGTATAGAACCTTTACTGATCACGTTGGAGTAACTAATTTGAATGTAGGAAGGTCTAATGGGAACACTTTGAGCATCATCTGCTCATTGCACTCAATCAATTAAGAAAGGCATATTATTCTACATATATCAGTAAACTAGTTATACTAAAACGTATAAATTAAATTGCATTAGGACTATTGTTTCTCACTATTTGATACCTACGCGAAATAGTCTTTATTCTTGACAAAAAGCCTGCAACTTTTTACTTGCCCGAACAACACACTAGCGATTGGAAACATACTATTCATAGTCTCGGACGCATAAACGTCTGTATCAACTGACCTTTAATGTTTTTCCTAAATTAATGAAGCGTTACATTTTAATCACCATTCCCTTTTGATACAATTCTCAGTAAGACCACCCGCCGTATTTGTGGTATAGTAATTATGTATTATCGTGCGCATTGGGGGCAAAAATCACTCATTTGCAATTGAAATGTTGTGTTCTATCGGGTCAATTGATATATCAAGTGTAATCAATATCAATTGAAGTTAAACTAGAAATAGATTTCCGAAGTTCAATGTGGGGTTAATCAAATGCGGTTCTTCGGACGTTGCGCAAGAGTCGATGGAAGATTCTGGTTGACATAATATTTTAGTGCGTGTTTATTTTATATTAAATTATCTTCTAGAACTACTAGGAGTTTGCCAAGGTACGTCTGTGGATGGGTGACCAATTTTAAGATCTTTTTATGCTAGAGAGAATGCATTATACGTGAGTTATCATAGGAATGTCATGCCAAAACATTAAATGAAGTCAGACACTTAAAACCCTGACAAACAGATTTATTGATATTTTTCAATATTTTGATAAGCCTTAGTTATTAATTATGTTAAGTTTATGGTCTTTTGTAGAAATTATTATTATTGTTGTTGTTGCAATTTCAAACCCAAAATCATATACATAGATATGACGTCGAAACAGCTGACAGATAGTCAATGCTTCGCCCTATTCAATCTTTGACACATTCATTTCAGTTCAATTCCTCAAAAGAACAAACACAGTAGTTATTCATGTATGTATAGATGTTGGTAGTACCAGGCAAGCATAACTAATGATTCATGTCTGCAAACTATCACCTCCAACATCTAATAAAAATTCTAGATCCGCAGCGTCGGTCGTCGCGGCCCTCTCTCGTGGCTCGCAGGTAATAAATCGTGTTAAACAAGTAGGTTGGGGCGTTTTATCAAAGTCAATCGGTATCACGCCGCCGGCCGTGAGTAATTACTTGGTACTCCCACCTCTGATAATCAAATTTATACTCTAATTCATACGTGGTAACATTTGGATTCGTGTGAAGTTCTAATGATAGTGTTGTCTGTCTTTCTCTGTCTTCATCTTTTTAGTGTTGCTCTTTTGATGACTCTGATATTATGTAGTAGTGTGTTTTAGATGGATTTGAAGATGGAGCAGTCAATTAATAAAAACATGAGGTCGTTAAAATGTTATGTTATTTGCCAGGAGTAATTTCACTAATTTACATGATTGCAGTAATAAAACGAAATAAGTATTCAAAACACGATACTGATGATACATAACTAATAGCGCCATGAAATCAATAATCGTTTAATTCGATAAACGAGAAACTAGATATACCACGTAATAAAATCGAGATTTCTATTCGATATTTCCCAGAAAAAGACACAACTTAATATACCATTTTTTTTACTTTTCCTCGAAATATTTTTATATGCCTAGTCAAGTTGTAAATACCTATAAAGTTATATTTTGCAAAAGCTTTAATGTATATTTCATTTAAATTGATGTGAAACCGTTTAACTTCCCACGCAGTCAAAAGTCGTGATTCTAAAAAGGTTAATTCAGAATCGGATTCTGTCGCTATAACTGCAACAGGTAAACTTCCATACTAAAACGAGTAACATAAAACTTACGAAACACTGTCTGCTTGTTTATTAAACCTTGACGTCATAACTATTGTACCCACCAGTATCAAATTAAATGGTCCAAAGGAACTATGATAAAACTAAGTTTCTGTTGAAATAACATAAATTTTTACGAAGTTTTTTTTTTCATCCTTTACAACATCTATGGTCATGGACAAATATGGATGCAGGGATGCTTAAGGATCCAAAACAGGATAAAATAAAAACGACATACCGCGATAAAATCCACTGAATTAAGTTTTATTTTTATTTTAATATTCGCGGAAGTGTAAGAAACCAATTAGACTCTATTGTTGGATTATGTTGTCCAATATCTTATTGCTGAGGGGGGCTAAAATAATTGAATACCAGTTTGAAAGGTAATGAAACTATCAATCTTCCTGGATAAATCTTTGAGACCCCTTACCAATACTACAGGGTGGATTGTACATTAAAATTATCATTTACACGCGATTTACGCTTTTGCCGAAGCTGTCATTTCATCATCATTATCATCATCATCAATCAGCCTATATTCGTCCACTGCTGGACCTAGGCCTCCCCTAGTGAACGCCACAGAGATTGATCTTCGGCTCTTTTCTTCCAGTCACTGGCAGCTGCCAGTCATGCTGTCATTTCATGCAGTCGGTTAAAACCCCTTTTAATTTTTTTGCAAAATTGTTTGAAGATATCTAATGACAGTAAATATAGACAGTTGCTGTCAACAGCTGACACTAATGACAGAAGTGAAAAGGAAAAACCAAACTGCATACTTACCAAAGCGTGACGCTTTGGTAATTACCTATTATTCTACTTAATATTATAAACGCGAAAGTTTATGTCGATGTTAGTTAGTCTTTCAAATAAAATTTCTTAACAAATTTGAATAACATTAGTCATACATAATATGAGGCGTATAAAATCAAAGGCAGCTAAGTCAAAGTCAATCAAATAATCAGTAAGCTACAAAAATCGATAACTTGTACTCAAATATAGAGGGAGTTTTATTAATCAAAATTCAGATTATTAGTATTATTCACATTCTTTATAAATCTGACTTAAAATCTATATTTTAATTAGTTTGTCAAAAATCGATAACTTTGTTCAGGTAGCTATCTACCTGAACAAAGTTATCGATTTTTGTAGCTTACTGATTATTTGATTGACTTTGACTTAGCTGCCTTTGATTTTATAGGCCTCATATGGTTTATCATGTGGATTAATAAAAAGGTTATTTTTGGTGTCAGGTAGTACTGAAATAAAAATAATAGCACAGTCGCCAGCCGGTCAACCTATCTGAAACTGTCATATTTTCCCAACTGAACATGAACCTTATTAGTTTGTCAAAAAGTTGAAAATCTATCAAAGAAATTTGACAGCTTCTGGTAGCTTGATGTGCTGGCCCCCGTACTTTGTCTACTTAAACAGTCTTATTCTGAAAATGTTGTACGCTAAAACTACGTAATGTTGTTATTGTAGTATTGCCTTATTTGTCTTTGACCTGTTTATTTCAAGTTAATTAGACTAAATAGATTATATGAGACAACATCTTCCTGCGACTTTGATTACTATTATTCCAATTAACTGCGTTAAAAAAGAACAAATAATCATATAGGCGTATACAGATGTTCACAGCGACATCAACGACAACAACATAGACATTTTTTTATTGTAAATATAAATTACATAAAAACATCCCTGACTCAGGTACACACGTGCTCATCACCCAAATATTGGACCCTTATAGTGAAAAGCCACTAGCTTTATTTATTGTTTTATTTTCTACCAATAAATTCTTGTTAGATTTATAACTTGATAAAGCATAATTTTTTTACTGTTTCTTCCTTAAATATTCGCCACACAACGCACGTAATAACAATAATATATTTACTGCAAACACACGAAAATGCCGCTTATATATCACAAGCAAATGATATCATCCATATATATGTACTAATAGTACCTAATCTAGATAATGCATTCAGGTCATACATTATCAACATAAGCAATGATAATAAATCATTATGATAAATCGACTAAAATTGATCTAATTTCGAACGACGACAGTGAGTATCAATTGGATTGATGACTGTTTTATTGTCTATCTTTCAACGTTTGTCAATGCCATTAATAACAAAAGTGTCTTTAATATTATAGTTATGCTCTTTGATTGTTGACAACTGAAACATGATATCAATTCTAAATATATTAAAATGAATTTAGGTTTCATTAAAATTAGATTATTAGCATTTAAAATGGATGAATAATTATGGTTGGCTTGAAGATTTCCCTATTAAATAACATAATATTATGTGATTTTAAATAGGAAATATGTATTAAAATAAAGGCACATATCGTCAACTAATTTTGTGTACCAAATTGGTACTGTAATTTACGTAATTAACTAGATACTGTAAGGCAAGGATGAAATACTATTGAAAATATAAATATTAGATACACATGGATATTAGAAGACCTTGCATTAACAACGAAAATATTTAATTCAAAATATTAACTAAAAAATATGAGAAGAGCCACCAAACAATTCATTCTGGCAGAGATCTGTCCTGAGATTTCTATCAGACTAGGAATTAAGACAGAATAAAACGTAGCTAAGTAAACATTACAAAATAATTAAAACTGATGTCACAAATATAAAGGCCATCGTAAAATTTTAAGAGCCGTCCATTCTAAGCATCACATTACTATGTAACAAACATGCGACTTCGAAATATATTACTGTCAACGCTTATCAAATGCACATCGACACATTTGTTCGCAGAAGCGATGAAATATTCAAGTTTCTTGGCATCTGTGAAAGCTATTAATGTAATAATATCGTTTTGTTATCCTCAATTTTATTTTATGACAGATATTGGACAAAATAAAATTGACGATAACAAAAAAATAAATTTGTATAAATTGTTAGCGTTGTTGTGAGTGCTACAAAACTACAAAGCTTCTATTATAATTCTATCTAATTATCTAGCTAGAATAGAATTTATATCATTTGTAACATGCCTGTCATTCCCGAAGAGTTAGGAAGGTGTACGAATGTTCACGCACATTCCACCGGTATGTTTTAGGTCTCATGTAATAGGGCGCGAACCTATCAATCAGCAATGAATTCAAACTTCAACCTGCTAGTCAACATTTAATAGAAAAATCCAACAACGCTTTGCTTGACATCGACCTCTTGCAGGCAGTTAATATATTATTTGCACGTGTATTTTCTCATCTCTATGTTAATAACTTCTATCGCTTTTTGTTTAAAAAAGTGGCCGATGGTGGCTCTCAAAACCTGACACAAAATTATTAGTTATACCTACGAATATTATTCTATAATTAAGTAAGGAAAATAAATTATTGCCACTTTGGCAAAAGTGAAAGTAATAAATATGAACACATTATTTTTGATGTATATTTTACTGCTGTTATTCATGAGTCATCCACCATTAACATCCTGTTATTAATAAGAATTAGTCATGTCAAATAACGCATTATTTGTGTAAGTTTTTATAATGTTTACATCAGTATTTTTATATTATTTGAACTTCAAAGATTGTCGCTTTATACGCTGTGAATATTACTAGTATTCTTTTTAACATTATTTGCATATTTTATTGGAGCAATCTTTGTTATAACGTCATAAACATAAGAACGAAATTTAGTTTTAAAACCTACTTAATTTTCTACATAGACAAAAAACAACTTTAATTAACATGATTTCCATATAAACCTACAATGTTATAAACACTACAATTAGTAATGATCCTAAACAGCCAAATTACTTCAGTAATTAAAACGCAATTCTATCCTTGAGGAACTCATCCATCAAGCTATTAATCAACAAAAACAACTTTAAAAAAAAACCCACAAAAGCTTACAAATAAACATTCTTCAAACACATTACGCAATATACCGGCCATCATTCTAACCGACTCGCTTGATTGATGACTGCTGCAATCATGAATGCCGAAGGACCAGCGTCTAAGAACTCTTCGCGGAACGTAGCACCAAATTTACGAAGGTCAATTTCCACTGGACAGGCAAAACGGTGATAAATGAATGTTCGGATAAACATGGCTACTTTATTACAGAGAACGGTTATGATTTATTCATGCTCTTGTCAGATTTGAGAGGTGGTTGCACTTGGTACCTTGGGAATTGTACCTTTAGTACGCGCTCTAGATTTAGTGTGTTATTTTGCTGAGATTTAAAGCTCTTGCTTTTATATTGCTTTCTGTTTCCTCAACAAGAAATAATTTTTCTATAGTTGCCAACTATGACTTAATTTTTTTTGTAAGTTCTATCTCTTTTCACTTCGTTGAAGATCATATTCTCGGGTAATGAAAACCCCATGATGTTTTGTCAATTACTAGGACGTTTTGCCTTAACATCTACTTGATTGGCTTCAATTCTTGGTATAGACCTAGCGCCACAACTTTCTTGAGACAACTTTTGGCCTAGATCATTGAAAGTTTATTAACCAATAATTACTGTCCCTGAATAGGTATACCTACTATCGAAGTTAACCATACGGAAATTTTGCCGCAGTTAATTGGGAAATCGAACAGTAATATTCCGTTGTACTCGATGACATTGAGATAAATAATATTATCCTTGTATGTATTTGTGTATAATCCTTAGTAGACATTTATATGGGCAATATCGGCGTCGGTTTAACGTTAAATTTATGACTATACCTACACATAATTTTAGAGGCCGTTTATAAAGACTGATAAGGTGAATGGTATTTACGTTATAGTCGATACAATAACTGTATTCTATATGTAATTGTTCGGCGTTAAATTTATTGCTTATTTGGCTACGTACAATGACATAATATCTATGATAATTATCAGCCAGTTCAATTTAATGTATTTTCTACGATATTACCAGGTTTAGTGTGGATGTAATCACCACTTGTAGGAATTGGATAGGTAAATGCATGTCTTAAATGTTATTATAGATTCTAAATCTAGATTAATTTGTGCTATAATTTTAAATTCCAATTTGGTAATAGGTATCTGCACATTTATAATCCAACATTATATCACGGTCAAATCTGAAATAAATGTCCAATATATATTTTTGAAGCAGCACCGATTAACCAGTCACAAGCAGATCAAAGTGGTTGGAAGCTCCTTTCAATCATTATCTAGTCACGGCATGACCGATGCGTGCTTGTATTGATGATCGCCACTAATGGTTGCGATGCCTTGGAATCGACGTAGGCGAGCGAGACAGAGAAAACAGCTAAATACAAGCATACATTTCAGTAGAAAAAAGAGACAGAAATTGCAGCACGATTGGCTTAAGTTGGGGAAGCTATTTCAGATCATGATGGACTGCATAAATAATCTATATATTGTGGCACGCAAGGATGATTTTCTTTGAAATGATAAACTAAATTACGGTTGCGTTTCTAATCACATATGGCAAGTTGGTATTATTAAAACTGTAAAAGTAATGGTAGATTTAATTATTATTATTGTTTTTAGCCTGTTTTAGTTTTTTCTAGCTAGTTATTTAATTATTATCATCATTCGTAACTTATTTACGGTCATATTGCTAAGCTCGGGCCCACGTTAGCCTAGTGCAGATTGGCAGATTTGACACTCCATTGAGAAATCTCTCAGGTATCTTCGCAACGTTTTCCAACGCCGTTTGGGTATGTAATAAATACGCACATAACTTCGTAGTCTATAAGTCAGCAATGTTGCGTTAGGATTGAACTGGAGACGTTTGACGTTTCAATCTACTAGTCACACTAAAAGGCGACCATAGCTATTCGATATAATAGGCAAGTAATATGTTTAAATCTTATGTTCTGCAAAAGCAAAAGTTTTCTTCATTTGATCTAATCTATTGGTTTATATGTACTTATATGTATGTTATACATACTGGTATAATGTTTTTATTCTTTAACGTATTTAATATTCGAAACAAATTGGTTTTTTAATTAATAAAAATCCGCATGTCAAATAAAACAAAACTAATAATACCAAATAAATGTATGCTAATAAAACGGTGAACTTTAATATTGATTTTTTGACAAACGCGCATTCGAGTAATAAATGAATAATGTAAAACATGAATTATTAATGATATCGCAACATTGAGGTCAACGTTAATATATATTTTTTTGAGCATTAATTTTAAAAGTTTAATTTTATGATTGGATATGTTGGATACTCTGTTTATATTATAATTTAATCTATATTATGTTTTAATATGGTATTTTATAATTACTTACTTTAATTTATATTCCATGGCCAAAAATATAAGTCAATGTTGATTTTTTTTAATATCAATAACAATCACTGTGGAATATTTCTATGATTTTTGTTGCATCTTGATCCATCTCTCATACCCCATGCCTAAGCACTCTGCCTAACCTATTAAAGATGCAGGATTGATTATATCATGATTGTTGTAAGTTAGATGTAAGATTATTCAACATTCTTAATGCCACAGTAGCGTTTGAATTTGCATAAATTGTTTACGATAACACTAAACGTAAAAGCGAAGAAATTTTGTAGGTACTTTTCAAAATCTAACTATAAATAATGTCCATGTTTTTCTCCAACACCGCATACACAGTAGTCGCACCAGCGACATTAACAAGCCCGCCCGGGGCGCCCTCTGCCAGCAATTTGTCAACGTCAAAACTCATTTTTATTGTAACCAAGTTGTCAACTTGGCCCCTTATATCTTTATAATGACACGTTACCAAGTAGCTTTCTTTAATGTCACTTTGAGACAATCGTTCGTGACATTTGGTTAATGACGTTCAACGTATAATTTTGGTCTTTTAAGTCGAATGAGAAAGTAAAAATGTTAAATTACTTAATTTTATTTTTTTACCAAGATCAGTTTTTTTATGGTTTTTGATAACCTTTAAGGACAATATCGCGTTGCAAAAATATGGAAGGTTGTATCGAAGAGATCTGTTGCGTAGTTTATGTGGTACTAAATTTGCGGTATTGAATTCCCTTATAAAGGAATCATAAGTACTGATAATTATATATTAACGCCGTCTATGAGATAAGATATTGTTGATATTCTAGTAAGTAACAAAGAGATACCATGGATAAGTATCTGAATTAAATTCTTTATTGTCAGTAATAGTACTTTCTTTATGTTTAGTTATTTATAAAGGAGCTAAAAGGTTATCATGATCAAGACTATCATTTTCACTTTTCATCAATGCAACCACACCTTTAAAACCTAAACCATTAAGATTATCACCTTTATGACAATCATTAGCTAATTAGAGTGCATTAACAATATCTAATCTACCCCATCTATTTACTAGGCAATCAATATCTGTCAGAGAAATCATACTAATCTTATTATCTGGTATTAATATGTGATTTATATTGACTGAGGCTAGATATAGTATTATTTATTGGCAAGTTTACCTCGGCGCACGATAAAACGACTTTATGAAGCTTAGATCGTGATCGATCGGTTGATTCTTATTTTAAATCAGCAATATTGGTAGATGTGTATCGGTAGTTTCCATGTCGAGTATATGTGATGGCAATATAGATAATATACACAAAAGAAGTGGTTGTGAAATATCAGATTTCTGCCCTTGTTGTAAATTCTAGTGTGCCTTTTAATACTACAGTTAATGTAGTAGCTGTTCCATTTATAGAAGTTGTAGGTTCTATATATTTTTTTTCAGTGTTTACAGAAAGAAATCAAACTATCCTACCGTTTTGATTTGTTTCTGTTTGGTTCAGACAAGACTATGCATGCATGCTACAATAAGTTCTTGGTCCATTATTGACATACTGTTCACTTTAGGATTCTTATAATTACTCAAACTATCACATTTGTAAAGTATGGTAATCTTCATAATTGTCAACTAAATTCATTAATTAGAGTTTCCCATTGCTGAGCACGGGTCCTCTCATCTGAGAGGGAAAGTAAATGTATGATAAAGTAATTTTTTCTTCAAAATAACAAAAAATGACAGTTATTAGCAAATTACACACTATAATAAGCACGTTTGAAATTATTAGACGAACTATTTTAATTAAAAATCTTGCAGATTTTTTCCAGATAATATTTCCGGAGTTATAGTTGAAAAACTATTGCATACTTCTCTCTAATTTTGTAATATCTACATATGGCTTAAAGAATACATTGCTAATGATGCAAAAACATTTTTACATCCACACGAGTAATTAGAGTAGCCACAGAATGAAGATACTAATGGCTCCAAGTCACACGGGAGCGGGGTCCTGACAGGATGATGGATATGCCACTCCTCCTAATGACTCCTTATGTTTCGAAGTCATTGCGCTTATAAGATTAGATATTGCGTTAGTACTTGTTTCAGTAGCTTCTGTTGCGTAATGTGAATGCGAAGATGGATGGATTGTACTTACTGGTTTTTAGGTTTCCGGATTTGATGATGACTTATCATCACGACGACCCAAAGGACCAAATTTATGCTATAGCAATAGCTATAGCATCAATTTGGTCCTTTGGGATGTATGAGAGGTAAAGAGTAAGACTATTGTCTTACTTTTTACCTACTAAATGAGCTATAGAATATTCTAGATAGATACCTACCAATAAACATTGAATTCAAAAAGTCACAACTGGTTAAATAATATACCTATCAAACGTGTTTAACTGTACCTGTCATCTGTCATTTGGCAATTTTGGCATTTACTGCCGGCGCGATGCCGTCAACTGCCAAGAATGCACCGACGATAGACAATCTATTAGACACCTCAGTCCATGCCAACTAGGTGTAAGAGATGCATAGTTCTGTTGTTTATTAAACTTGGCAGACGTATTTTTAGGCATTTTTACAAGAAGCAATGTGACAAATGCTATTAAAAATGCAGTCTATGCTTTAACAATGTATTGAGTTAGTTGGAACAAGGAAATCTTGTAGTTTCACTACACCTGTCTGCCTCTTTATCAGCTAATTACAAGAACAAAGTAGTTGCAGGTATGCATTTTTTTCCGGCGTGTCTTGTTTGGTGTAACGTTATGGGTTTGTGAAAACCATTTTGGCGATTAGTAATCCGTTTGCAAAATTAAAATTAAAGTGCTCATTTTGTTAGGTAGCCACTTAAATTTTTGGTTACATGTGTATCTAAAAAATCACTATTATCACCACCGGCCTATAAGCAAGTATAGAACCCTACACTGTGCATGACGCTACACCCACTGGGCCAGTTTTTAAACTATCGTCTTTAACCTTTCTTCAAACATTATGTTTGCAATTTAAAGACGACTGGGTCGACTATTACATATCTCCATTCGTTTGTGAGATTCTAAGATAGAGGTCACTTTGTTGTATGTAGACCCAAAACTATTACGGGACTAACAATAGTTACCACACTATTGTTTATCTTTTCGTGTCAATTTTTGATTCTCATTGATTATCTGTATCTTCGGGTGTACAGCTACGGAGTAAATGCTCGATATTATACAAACATATATAATAATATTGTCACTCATGGTGGTTTTTTTCAATACATATTAACTAAAATTCTAATTGGACCTCGACATTTACTTTTTAAATTAAAACTGATTACTGCAAGCCCACACTGCTAAATACATTAATATGATTACTTACTCTTATATCTGTTCCATAGTAATTGATATCAAACCGCACTCCATTTGCGAAATAGATTAAGTCCAACGGGTTTGAACTTAAGCCAAACTACAAATTAATCTCAGTAAGAACAAGTAAATAATTTAACTGGTACAATACAACTATTATAGTTTAGTATTGCAGTTAGAATAGACAGTAAGCTGCTTGTAATTAAATAAAATGGCTATACCATGGCCATAGTTATTACCATTATAATAATATTAATTAATATTAGATGATTTGAAATTAAACATTATTTCTTTTTTCATTAAAACCCGTGATCAGCTGTGCTAATTTTACTTCAAAAGTATATTAACTTATCTGATCCGGTGAACTTCGAAACGCCATATTTAAAAAAACCACAATATAAGAATTATCTAATTTGATGCAGTCGTTCGGAACTTATGTGCGATTAATTTTTATTGTTAGTAACCATATAACCAATTAACCATAATTATTGTACAATATTTTTGAACTGAAAGTGCGATGTTAATTTCCATTTGATAATATAATAAATGACTGTTAATGAAAACAAATTGTAGAGAATCTCAAACAGAAAATGCGATAACAAATCTGTCATGTAGAATAAAATAGAATAGCCGATTTTATTACACCATAGAGAAACAAAACTAACTAGACATATCTAAGAAATTACGTGTAAGTACAAATAACCTTTTTTATATAAACCTTCTTAAGACCTGCAAACTCTTAAAAATATTTACTGTCTGCGGCAATAAATTGAAGTGACTACAAGTAAAATTGAACTTAAAGCCATTTATTTTCAGAATATTATGCCTTAACTGAATTTCAGCACAGCCTTTAATTATATTTACTGATACATTTTCTACGGCAATGGACGTAACACATACTCTTTCGTCTCCAAACTCATTTCTCACATCACACAAATCTATTATTGCCTTAAAACGTCAATGCACCTCTATTACGGTGTACGAGTATAATAACGAGTGGGCCACGTAATAATTTATTACGGGCATTAAAGTTACCAGCATGTTGAACGCGCCGCGTGCCCAGCGGGGCACCTTATTATGCCCACTACTGAAATGCTAAGTTCTTTATTGATATCCTTCATGATTGATTGCTTCATGTAACTGTCAAAACTGTGGAGTTCCAAAATTATTTTAGGTTGGGATCGAGTGTGGTCTTTGGGAGTAGACTGGGTGGTCTTTTCACTGTCGTATTCTGTTTTAACCGACAATATAAAAGAGGGGGTAGTGTTTTTTGGGCGTGTCTTTGCTGTCCTGATTCTCTGTAGTGAAAACTTTTAGGTAAATAACTAAATAAATATTTCTGGACATTATGACACAGTACCATCTAGTTCCGAGCTAAGCAACGAAGCTTGTGATACGGATACTAGATGGTTGATATACTACATATGTAAATACTTTTTTGATAGCTGATAATAATAAACAAATTAGCTATGCAGTGACTACTCTCACTGACTCTATAACTTCAGGACTTCTAGCAATCTTTACCAGGCTCTTCGTCTATCTCATTGGATGCTGTCCTACATTTCGATTGCGAATCGAAGAATGTAGGTCTCTAATCAAGAACCTTTTTAAAATATACATATACTCCTACCAACTGTTCCAACACATTGTCGTGTTTCCAGCATATTCTAATTACCCGTAACAATTTCTGCTCTGGAAACAAACTTAATGCACCTACAACACCAGAGGGCAAAAACCAAGTATTTGAAGGATAATCTCATTCGCTTACAGCACTCATTTATAACGATCCTTGATTATATGAATCGTGTCAATTGGCTGTAATAATGACACAAAATTATACACAACGTAATGACAGGCTGTGACATTAGAAACAAAACAAATTACCGTCATAAAGACGTTGGGACTTGTGCCGTTTTGTTTCAAATTGTAATTTGAGTTTTGAATTTGTCATGAGCTCATAAACCTAATTTGTTTTTGTGTTGTATGCAAACATATTGTTGTTGTGTCATTTTATGACTGTGTATGTGATTTGGCTGAAATACCGAGCAAAGATTTGGAGGCTACGTTCTAGTACCACTTGCTACCTTATCTACCATATAAATAGAATATGATTTTCATTGTAATGCATCTTAAAAAAAATATGTTTAATTAGAGTAGGTATGTGTCAGTTTAGAAGGTCGCTGGAATCCACTGGATACGGGCAGCGCATGACCGGTCGTTGTGGTGATCCTTGGGGGAGACCTGTGTCCAGCAGTGGACGTCTAACGGTTGATGTGATGACGATGACGATGATGTATCAGTTCTCATGAAATGTCACTTGTCACTTATGTTACGCATTTTTTCACTGTAAAAAACCTACGTAGTAGACCAAATGAATATTATTATGATAATACCATCAATGTTGTTACGTATTATCATTTAATTGAACAACATCAAAGTGAAATGCACTTTATGTTAATGGCATACGGAATGATATAAATAATACAATGCTGATAAGACGAGCTTATTCCTTCGATCTTTTATTTTCTGCGTTTATATAGTATTATAATTATTTTGTTTTAGTTAGTAGTTGGCGCCAGTGTTTCCAAACTGACGAGAAGAAACACTGAAACAAACTCAAAGAATCATAGTTTCTTTTAAAGTCCTAACAATACTATCCAATATGCGAGCAACACAATCTAAAAATGACTGAAAAATGGACTTTTAATAAAGCACCATTGAGGTGACCTATCCCTGCTGACGCCACACATAGTCATAGTTTCATCACCAACCCATTATTGTTCGACTGCTGGGCACGGGTCTCCTTTGATTTGAGAGGGATTACTTCACCACGCTAACCTACTGCGGTTTGGCAGACTTTATACGCCATCGAGAACAATTCTCAAACGTGCAGGTTTCCTCACGATGTTTTTCTTCCCGATTCGAGCATGTGAGAAATACGCACATAACTTTCGAAAAGTCATTGGTGCGTGCCTGGGAATTGAACTCGAGACCTTGACAGTCTACCGGCCACACCACTAGGCTACCACAGTCATCATTTAACTCAACCATAATGTAAGGAGTTTCACGACTTGCCGCACAACGATACCAGATCAGTTCTACATTAAAATGGACGTAGATACAGCTGCCATTGGCCTGATATCCAACCTGCCTCTCATTGTACACCACAATTAAACTCGTCGAACAGATAAACGATATCCATAAACAAACACATTTAGTTATAAATCGTGCACATAATAGCTACTCTTTGAGTACGCTTTAACTCAGCGGAGCGGGGCCGACCGGGCCCTATCGCTTTCGCTTCGAATAATTTATGTGTATTGTCGAAGCGAACGGTGTCGATTATTCATATTTATGCCGCTAGTGTGGGCACTGTGAAATATTGAGCCGAGGAAATTACTTTGCACGCCTGAGGTGCGGTTGGGTGGGGCGCAAGATGTAGCGATTACAGATAGCGATGTGTTCCCGAAATATTTATGTTTGATCTTGAAATGGGTGGTGTATCACAATAGGACATATATACATTACACTCGCTACTTTTTATATATATAAATAAGTAGATAGAAAGTATAGCCTTACGTGCTAAGATAATTAAATTCCACTTTTTCTTCATCCACATACGCACGTGATCTTCAGTTCAGCCCCTGTCAGTGTTTTCAATAACGTCCGCCTTAAAACTTAAGATATAAATAATTTTTAAACAGTAAATATCTTGTCAATATCAAGTATATAAATATTGAAATCGTATAAGGCAATCATTATGTTTGTGGTAATATTTTTCTTGTATTGTACCTACACTTTTCACTACGATTATTAAGTTAAATGAAATAGACTTTAACCTTTTTTATCAGGCTTTAGTCTAGCTAATTAGACTCTCAAATCCTATGCAATTACTGGAGCCATTTTCTAATTGTCTCAAAATATTTTTACCTCCCGCAAACTTATCCTCAGACAGCAACATCGATAAATAATTATCATTCTTTTCAAATCTTCAGTTTCAACTCAACCAAAAGGCAGACATTATTAATCCAAAGGTAGTTATGATTAATAAATGATTAGTCACAGTAATCTTGCGATTGACTTAATACTGATGGATCAGCTGATAAACAATACGTGATAGTTTATAATAAAGGATAATAACGCAATAGTTGTTTTTAAAATAAATGTTGTCATCATTACATGCAACAAGGGCGCCACTAATCCATTGTAATTACAAACCATCAATCAAATTATCTTCCCACCGGGCTTGGGTCTCCTCACATAAAATATGGGGGGGATTAGGTTATCTCTAATTTTATCCAACATGAAATAAATATAAATACCGCTACCCTCTATCACTGGGACCACACCCAACCCACCGGCCGATGAATTGTTTCATAATGTTAGTGCTTTAACTGAAAACTTTATGTTAATCTCCACCAGCCTTAGTGTTACGACGTGTTCCACCTAAGTGGACTTTTACGACCTATGACTGATGCATGCATATTACTAATACTAGCCTACATGAGAATACAAAGCGGTTCCAAGTTAAACTACTTACATAAAATACAGTTGAAGTGTGCATTTATTTTGTTCCTATTTAAAGCAGCAGTTATTTCTAATAGATATTTGACAGGTAAAGCATAGCCTTCGAAGTGCGAGAGCCATTTGTTTATTGGTAGGTTCTAAGCTGCTGTAGGTGAGGTTCTCGGTTCTATTGCTAGGTTGAGAAATATATTTCACAAACAAATTCTCTTTGAATCGAAAAGACTCGCCACCAATTATATTGAACCTAAATAAAAATCTGGTCAACTGTGTTTGTTCATTCTATCCTCTGCCTGTTCCTCTACATACCAGCATACCATCACGCCTGTCGTTCCTGAGGTGAGGTAGAGGTGTACTAATGTACACCCACGTTTCGCCGGTAAGTTTTAAGGTCCCATGTAATAGGGGGCGAGTCTATTGCCATAACCTGGCACAAATCCAAACTCCGAGCTGCTATTAAGAATTTCATTGAAAAACCTAATAACACTTTGCTCGACCTGGGAATCGAAATCAAGACCTCTTGCTCGGTAGTCGCACTGTACGACCACTAAGACTAACGAGGCAACGAGCTCAATCAACGAATCAACCACTCTAGCTTTACAAAGGATGCATAACGTGGTGTGTTATGTTGAAATATAATCTCCTTATTGAAAAACATTTAATTTAATTCTACTCACAATTCTAGTAAAAAGAGTCCCAAGTGGCTTCCATCCACTTCTTAGTAATTATCATAAACACAACGAACACCTCAGTCTATCCGCGAGTTTGAATGCTGTAAAGGATACAAAACATCACTATTCAAATAATATCCACATACCGCGACGAAAATCGCAAAACCTACTTTCATTTCTATGTCCAATAATTGCGATAATAATAACTAATTCAATAAGGAAACATTATATTTTATTGTTTGTCATTTACATTCACTTAATGATAAAATATTTACTTAGATAATAATTATAAAGTACATAACATAATACAAGTAATTAGTATTAGGAATTTAATAGTATTTTTAAGCCCGGAACTCGGAAGAGACAAGACAGTCACGAGACAAGTACACGTCATAATGAACACAAGTTTATACCCTAATAACTATTACACAATGGAATAATAAAACCTGACAGATGTACTTTCATTAACTCCACGCATTCTAAAGGCAATCAATCACTCTAATATTTCACCACACACACACAATTACACGCCCACTTATAATCACACACACACACACACACATATAAACATGTAACACTTATATTAACTTGAACAATACCAATCTACCAATTATTTTGTGTTAACTTTACCTCTGATCACCAGCTATTAACATAATTTATCATCATCATTATCATCAACCCATTATTGTCCCACTGCTGGGGACGGATCTCCTCTCATTTGAGGGGGATAGCCCATAGCCCACCACGTTAGCCTACTGTGGGTTGGCACATGTCATCGAGAAAATCTTTCAAGCATGCAGGTTTCCTCATGATTTTTTTCTTCACCGTTTGAGCATGTGATAAATACGCACCGATATTCCGAAAAGTTAGTGGTGCCTTGGTTTTGAACTCGAGACCTTCACATCTCAGTCCACTGGTCACACCGCTAGGCTACCACAGCTTTTTCATAACATAGTTTTGCTCATGGTTATTTTATAAGCTTATTGAGTTTCCCTCGACATCCAATCAGAAATGAGGAGAGCTGTAAAAGAACTAAAGCTGCCGTGGGACTCATGGCTCAAAAAACTGAAGTCCGCTAGGACAGAAAGTTTCTGAAGGGTGACCACGCAACGATAAACGCACGAGACTTTTAAAGAGATTTTGGATTCGAGGGGAGTGTTACTGGTCGTAGCTGGATAGCAAAAATATACATATTTGTCCAGTAATAGACGCCATTTTAGAACACAATATTATCGTCCATTTACCTACTATTGTATGATGTATATAAATGAATATATATAAAAATAGACATACCATCACGCCTGTTGTTGCCCAAGACCCAAGAGTTAGTTAAAGGTGTAATAATATAATACACCGCATTTCGAAGGTATGTTTTAAAACCCATGTAATAGGAGGCGAGCCTATTACCACTAACTGGGCAAACTTGAGTTGAGCTGTTACTAATCCTAAAAAAAAACTAATAACACTGTCGACCTGGAATTCAAATCCAACAGCTTACGACGACCTGATCGAGGCTCCACGAAAAATAAAATAGCTCTCATCAAACACCAGACCCCGATAGATAGACGAACATAAAATATGTGTAGATAACCGATATAACAACGTATAAATCAAGATAACCCGGCCAAATGTGGGCGTCAGTCTATTGTCTTGGGCCGCACACATTGTCGCGGTATATTCGAAACGGGAGCATTAATCTTCATGTCCTCACACTCATCAATTACAAGCCCACGTGGCATCAATTTCTGATCAGTTGAGCTGCATTTATACATTTAGATTATGATTCAGATCTGTGGGATTAGGTTATTTTGGCTGATAATATTAAACGATGTGGTCTTAATCTACCATTGAGATATGAAAATTATGAAGAGAATTTTATTTACGTGAGGTAGGGCATAGCGAGATTCCTCGCTTAAATTGAGCTGCCTGACTGTAGAGGTACCTCCACCTTACAAAAGACCGCAGTGAAACAACAATAGCTGTGTTTTTGCGAGCGAGTAAGGTTGCCAGAGCTCGATGGGAGAGTGACTATTCTGACAGCATGGTCATTCCGTTTGCTGTCAGTTTAGTAACTCCCCTATTTTAAGGAACCTAAACGGTTTTTATAGGGTCGGCAATGCGCGAGAGATACCTCTGGTGTTGCAAACGTCTATAAAGAAACCTTTTCGTTTTAGGAATACGTCGTTTATGACTTTCACTTTCCATTTGAGTTTGGCGATTCTGTGGGCTATTTCAGTGACCCAAGTTCTTCTACGGATCTCCTCATTTCTGATTCGAATACGCAGTGAAACTCCTAATATAGCCTTATCTTGTATATACCAATTAAATAATAAGATAGTAGAATAATATTATAAACATACATGGTTAGCGAACTAGCAGCCCCAAGTTTGGTTCAATGCGGATCAATTAATCCATTTCCACTAAACTATTAGCAGTAAAAGGCATGTATGATCCATCCTTACCTTACTCTCCATAATGAATAACATATGTTTTGCCAGAATCCATAAAGAAGATGTTAATGCAGAATGAGTCAATGGGAAATAAACATTTGTTGATTATATTATAACTTAAGTACCGTCATAATTTATATGTCTCCAATACATCCAAGAATGCATATGTTACCGGCAATCTGTAAAATTCAGTTATTCTATACACTACCTAGGCATTGTACAAAATACCTGGGGCTTAATAAATAATATTTCATACATTACCTACACGTTATAGGTATTCTATACATTGCCTGGGTATTGTATAGAATACTAGATTATACAGATTACCGGTAACACATACTATTACATTCAATGCATTATAATTAATGCATTCAATGATTCAATGCAAGAATCTGAGTACTCAATCAAGTATGTTGAATACTTTGTACATACCTTGCATAATTTATTCGAATAATATGCACGGATTGGTATTTGATTTAATTATTTTAATTAATGGAACGGAAACAAGAGTAAGGATATCATAAATTTAGTCCAGTAGAATAATGGTGTTGTTTTACTAATCTGTTATCTTAAAGACGACGAACGAAAGACGAAGACGTTGAACAAGGAGTCCCGGAGTTGTTCTCTTAAGAGGACCCAGGAACTTCATCCGTGTTATGGTACCCAGAGGGCCGGTCTACTTCTCTACTTGCCTGATGGTAGGCAATTATCCTATGGACGTTTTAGAAGGTTCTAGAGTCGCGACCACGTACTGGAAGACACGGCGTGGGGCAGGCCTCCGGCAAGGTGGACTGACGGTAAAGGTCACTGGAATCCACTGGATGTGGGTGGCGCATGACCGGTCGTCGTGGTGATCTTTGGGGTATACCTATGTCCAGCAGTGGACGTCTAACGGTTGGTGAGATGATGATGAACGTTTTCTTCCGCGTTGTCGACCTTGTAAAGACCGTCTTATGTTCCTTCTAACAGGGCATTTACTATATTGACAGCAAACGGATGGTCTCAGAATAACCCGACCTCTCTTAAATAAAGTAGAAAGAAAATGTAATAAACATAAATAAACACATTCAAGAAACATGCAATTTATTGCTAACCTTATAGCCAGCCTCTACCCTTCTCTAAACTTATTAGTGGATCTTTACAAGCGGATGATGTAATTTCTTGAATAAAACAACAACTTCGAAGTATTGTAAAACTTCGCCTTAATACTCATCAACGCATTCAACAATCAATTAAATTTAAATTTAGAATTCACTCAACGTCAAACGCTTTCAAATGAACGGAACGAGTGAACGATCACTTTCATAGCCCGCTTATGAGAATCGAATGAATGAATATGAATTCTTTGTTTGAAATTCAAGCTAATGCATTTAGCCATTTGTCAAGTCAAATTAACTTTGTAATAAGGTCCATTTTTGCATTGCATTTTATGCAGTTAGGGTGACTATAATTATGCGGGATTATTATAGAAAAATAATTGAAGGATAAGTAGCTTTTGATCGTTATTCAAAATAAAAATAAATATTAAAATAGGTTTATTGTAAGGTGACTCTCGTGGTTCGATGGGACAAATTAAAATTTGGAGGATTATTAAAAGTCAAAGTCAAGTCAAGTCAAAGTCAAAATATCATTTATTCAAAGTAGGCCAAATTTAAATGGCTCTTTTTGAACGTCGACAATAAAGACAGCCCCCAAAAACGCCCGCCCTTCACCGCTCGGTGGTAAAACAAGGTCAAAACATTATTTATACTACAACTTCTAATAAATACTCGTAGTTAAATTTACGTCGTTGTTTTTAACCTAATAAAACATTATTAATTTCGCATAAAACGCCTTTTGTCTCATGAATATTCTAGAAACAAAATCCACACGATTATTTTATAGCATTATGTACTCTGTGTCCGACATAAAACCTTCTCTTAATAAATTAAATTTTATACTCTTCCTCTACTCAGATAGAATAGTAATAAGCAATTAAGTTTTATGACGGTAACACAAGACATAATAACGTCTGATTACCATTTTAATATGGTCATAATATGGTACAAGTGACGGCTCTGCATCGTAATGACGAGTTAAGATGACAATCTCGCTAGATTTAGATATTGCGCGGTGTGAATTATAATTTATGATGTAAGTACCTACTAGTCTGCGAAAGACTGATGAAGATAGGATGCCTACAAAGATCATACAAGACAAGTCTTCATCTAGATGATGAAAATTTGTCTGATTGAAGATTTTGACGACCTAATTAGCCCAGCTGTAGTTATCGCTACGATTTGTGCTGTAGGTCTCCGGTTCGTATCCCCGTAGGCACAAATGTTTGTGTGATGAGCATCACGTATGTATAACGTGTATGTATTTATTCAATAAAAATATTTACAAGAATATGTAATACATAGTTACATCAACCTTATAGTATCTGTAACGCAAGCCTCGTTGCTTAGCTCGGAACTAGATGGCGCTGTGTCATAATGTCCGAATGCACGTCATACGGACGGACGGTCTTCTCTCATTTGAATAGGAGTAGGTTATGGTCCACTATGCTAGCCCAGTGCAAGTTAATGGCAGACTTCATTGGAAATGCAGATTTCCTCATGATGTTTTCCCACAACGTTTGGGCATGTGATAAATACGCACATGTATAGTTTTGTAAAGTTAGTGGTGCGTGCCTTGGGATCGAACTTGTGATCTTAGATTTCTCATTCTGAGGTCTAGATATTGTGACCGTGTCTAATGAACGTGGGCTCCTGATTTTGGTTCTCAGGTCGAACAAAAGATGTTTTCTATTAGAAAGCTCGGGTTTACAATGTTCCAAAAACGCAGTCTTTAACTCTCTTTACTTTTCTCTTCTCTTTTTCTATGCTGTATCGGGTAAAATTAGCCTCGGAATTTGGAAAACCCTGACAAGGAACTTTGAGTCATACATCACATTATTACGTGTTAAAGTTCCGCACATTCGTGGCGTTAACACAGTATAATAACTTGAGATATAAACGCGCATGGTACTGGCATATGTATTACATCGGTGACTCCTCTGACACGGCGACTCTCGCACTAAATCACACTGTCGCCACTACTATATTGCTGCTCTTAGATACGCCCCAGACTGCCTGCGTCGCGCGTACGACTGCACGCTCGAACGTGGGGGTAAATTCAGCGTAATAGCTGTAATATAGATATATTTTTGTTTGCTTATGACTGTAAATGATCATCGGGTTGAAATAATATTAAACTAATTATAAATATATAATACTTTACTTATTTTTTTAATAGATTAACACTTTTTTGCCACTGCTGGACATGATTGCATTTCAAACCATCATTTAAAAAGTCAAATGTGCGTTTTTTTCGTCTATATCTCAGATTGCAATTCGAGCCCATGACTAACTAACCAGTCCACTGTACCACTAGACCCATAATCCAATAACAGTTTTCCGCAAATACTCCACAAGTACATTACCTATAATTAGTGCGGCAAACACGCGGTAATCGCCCGTATCTTCTGACGCACCTGAACACAAGCTCCCACATGGGCAGACGCGGCATCGCGACATAAATCTAGACTGTAATCGCGCACAATCTGACAGCCAGCCTGTTGAAATGAATATTCGTTATAAATCAATGTTAGCCACCGTACGGGGAGTGGATCTGGCCATTTATATTTTAGTTATCATGTTTATTGGGACATGGGAATTGTAAATGACGGTTAAAAATTGATGGTTTCGTTTTTTTTAAAGTATTCAGACAAGCTCCAGTTTCACAACTGTTTTCGTATCAAATAGATGTGTGAGATGAGCCTTAATTTCTTCCCTGTGTCTTATGCATGACATAAGACACAGGGCAGAATTTAAGGCTACGTTGAACTCCCATTAAATGTAAATAAAATTTCTATGTTATAAAATATGTAATATTAAAAATGTTATATTAATAACATTTTTATAGTAATCGCAAGCCTAGTGTGAAAATGCTTCATATATATCCTGTTTAGATTCAGGAGAGGTTATTCGATACGTTTGTCTCCGTTCCTCTCTGTTTGGGACATTGGGAAACGGAAATAAGGTTTTGAAAAAATTAATATTGAGTCATACTATAATAATTTACGTAACTTTACGTAACGTAACGTAATTTTTATTATTTGCGCAGTACTCTTACATTTTCTTATAAAGCTTCATAATTTTATTTCTCAGTACGGGAATTTTTTAAAATACTTCACCAAAAATACATACAAATCTCTCAACTCTTAAGACGACTCAACAGTTTCTCTGTTCCACACAATAATGACAGCCTCCATTATTGTGTCACATTTATTATCACATTTACTGCATACAATGTATCCACGACCCGTGTATTGGCACCTTGTGTCGTTTACATTGTTGTAAACTTAAGATAAATGTATATGTAAACTATAATTAAGTTTATTTAAGCACTTTATAATATGATACTTCCTTAATTTTATATTCGTGAGGAACCCGGAACCAATATTGATGAAGATTCTTTTTTCTTCTTCGTAAAATATTAATACATTAGTTTCTTAAACTTACGTTAATATCAGACATTTTTAATTTATATTACAGGTGACAAACAAGTTTACGGCCCGTCTGTAAGCGGTTACCGTAGTCTATGAACGTTTGCAACACCAGAGGTGTCACTCACGCGTTGCCGACCCTATAAAAACTAAAAAAAAATAAGAACCCCACTGTTCATTGGTCGTTTGGGAAAACATCAGCAGGTAGTTCATTCCACAGCCTGATTGTGTGTGGTATGAAGTCCCTTTGGAACCTCACAGTGCGCGAAGACATTGGTTCCAACGTGTGGGAATAAATAAATAAATAAATATTTCTTCACATTATGACACAGCGCCGTTTAGTTCCGAGATAAGCAACGAAGCTTGTGTTGCGAATGGCGAATGCAAATGGTTGATATACTTTTTTTGTAAATACATACATATTATACATAGATACATCCATGACTCAGATACAAATATTTATGCTTATAACACAACATTTGTCCCTACCGGAATTCTAATCCGGGACCCATAGCACAGAAGGCAGTGTTAACTACCGCTGGACTAAATAGGTCTACTACTTTAAAATTCCAAGTGAATTTAGACCACCGTGAATGACAGGCAGGGTCTATAACCACTGAACTATAACTAGTCTATAATTAAAAATAAAATTAATGTGGCATACAATTTAAATGAAATATTAGTCGTGATTAACATGAACGTTTAATATTAATTTACAACGCGGATATCAGCCACGCAGTGATTTATAATGTTTGTGTCGCATACAATCATTTATTATACTATTGTATATATTTATTTATTCGTGCCAAGTCTTTTTTACTTTGTATTAAAGATGAAATCATATATAACAATGTTTTTTTAATAAACAGTATCCGGTTGCAGACAAGTATTAGTTTAAAATAGGTTTTTACAGTAGCAAGTCTAACAAGCTGTCCCATTGAAATTGTATATATTTACTTTTGTTATTGATAAAATTTGTGAGTGAAAAATACAACAGTGGATGTTCTGTTTTCTTCCACGCCAATAGAAATATTCAAAATAAAAATATTTTGTACAGATTCTATTACGATATATACCATCACGCCTATCGTCCCCGAAGGGTTAGGCAGAGGTGTACTAATGTACTCCCACGTTTCGCCGGTATGTTTTTAAGTACCATGTAATAGGGGGCGAGCCTCTAGCCATTAACCGGGCATGAATCCAAACTCCGAGCTGCTACTGAGAATCTTATAGAAAAACCCAATAACACTGCTCGACCTGGGCATCGAATGAGGCAGGCATACATATATTATTATTTTGCATCCTCTCTACCATCAAATCTGTTGTAATCAGCATATAAAATTTATAAAAAGAAGTTTGATTTCAATACGCCTTGAAATTCGAAATCACGAGAACATTCAAATAAAGCTACTGTATTTGGATTTTATCGCATTATATTAATATATTATAGCGATATCAATATCAAATGTACTTATATCTTAATGTCTAAAAGTAAATAAATATTCCTGGACATTATGACACACAGCGTCATCTAGTTCCGTGCTAAGCAACGAGGCTTGTGTTACGGATACTAGTTGGTTGATATACTACATATATACTTTTTTTTTGTAAATACATACATATTATAGATAGATACATCCATGACTCGGATACAAATGTTCATGCTCATCACACAAACATTTGTCCCTACCGGGATTCAAAGCCAGGCCGGGAGCCATAGCACAGAAGGCAGCGTTAACTACCGCTGGACTAATTAGGTCGTCAATGTCTAAAATGTTTAATAGTCGCGTAGGTCTAAGAAATCAGTATAATGACCATAGACAATGACAGTTGTAGTTGGTTAAAGAGTGTGAAGTACTAAACGTTTGAAAAAAAAGAAGGCATGTTTACTCTAAGCTTTACAATAACCTAAAAAAATGTGACTAGTAGGTAAATGCACGAAATATTTGTTTTAAAAACTAGTGATTTCTAGAGAAAGTTTCGGTGTGAAGGTCGTTATTTTAATTTATGTCACACTTAAGAACATGAGAACGAGGTCAAAACATTAACAGTGGTTTGTTTCGACGTGTTTGAGATACATAATTAAAATAAAAGGTTTCACTGTTTTAATTAAATAATATATATAGGTACTTTAAGTCTTGGTATACTTGAGTACTTAAGGTGGAAGCTTCACGGTAGCCCGCGAAATTCAAATTTTCGTAGGTTTTCGTAATTCGTTTTCATTTACTAAAACGTCAGTTCACTTTCGGTCATCAAACCCGTCGTGTGTTCTCATATATCAATATCATTTAAATATAATATATCATTTTACCTACTCTATTAACTTATCATATTCTTAAGAACTATTTCTAGATAAACTTTGGTGTAACCTTAGTGCAATAAACTTTTTAGACTCTAAAGAACTCGAATCATTTAATATCATTATCAGTAGATGTACTGGTAATATACCGTACAGGCATTATCATGACCGGTAAAATGTTGATTTTAGATAGAATTAGTATACCTGCAACACTGAAGGAACGGCCTCCAGTAAGATGGATGGTCATTGAATGTTCTTGAATGCCAGTGGCCTTTATTAAACTTCTAACGCAGTTGGATGAAGATGATAAACACGGAATCATCAATCATCACTCTGGCATCAAGTGATGAGTGATAATTAAATATTTGCCCTATTAATAAGTAGTTATGAATTGCCGGTTTCAATGTTTTTTTTTTTATGGAAATAATGGGTAAGCGGGCAGGAGGCTCACCTGATGGTAAGTGATCACAGTCGCCCATGGACATCTGCAACACCAGAGGACGTGCAAATGCGTTGCCGGCCTTTCAGGAAAGAGTATGCTCTCCTCTTGAAGGTCCCACGTCGTAACGGTTCGGAAAGACCGCCGGCGACAGCTGGTTCCAAAGAGTCTATAGTACGAAGTAGAAATTGCCTCAAAAACTGTACTGTTGTGTTCAGCTTAATTCATGAACACAATAGTGTTGTGACCACGGGATTGAAATGACTTCAATCCCAAACACGCACTGGCGAATTTACGAAGTAACGTCTGCAAACGATAAAGGAAAACAACGTGAAGAAATTTACGTGCGGGGGAGATATTCTCAATGGCGTATTAAATCTGCCAACCCGCAGTAGACTGGCGTAGTGGACTATAGCCAACCCTCCCAAATGAGAGGAGATCCATGCCCAGCAGTCGGACAGTTAATGGGTTGATGATGTTCAACTTAAAAAAGTTTAGTTATAGTATAGTATGTTTGTTTGTAAGTACGAAAAATAATGAAAGTGAATGATGTCATTTACGATGATAATTTGATAAATAATACCTATAAATCAATCATGCATTACATAAAATACATACTGGAACGTTCTAACGATTACTTTATCTTGGGGAAAACCAAAACTAAAATAATAAAAATCTAAGAACACAAAAATTTCAACTACAATTTAGTACAAAAAGAGTTTGATTTGCTCTGGCAGATTATTATCTGTAAGAAGATATAAAACAATGTAATCTACATGTCTAAATAATATAATTTATTGGTGATTATGATAATCGTAATATGAATGTATTTATCAATATGATCTCATAATGAAATTGTGAAGATAAACCGGTGCCAAGGAAAAAAACATTAATTTATAATTTATCATTTTTTTGGTAAAACCCAAGAATTAAGGGATTAAGTACTTAGCATATATAATTTATATAAGTATCCCAAATAATGATTATGTCATGCGATATTTATGATTATTGCGATATGAGCATCAACATCGTATCATTCATCAAATGTTTGAGGAAAAAAATAATAAAAATTGTAGAAAGTTTTAGTAGTACATAATAACGGAAGTCACAGATAAATGAGAGGAGACCAGTAGTAAATAAATAAATATTTCTGGACGTTATGACACAGCGCCATCTAGTTCCGAGCTAAGCAACGAGGCTTGTGTTACGGATACTAGTTAGTTAATATACTACATAATGTATATTTTTTTTGTAAATACATACGTATTATACATAGATACAGCTATGACTCGGATACAAATGATGATGCTCATCACACAAACATTTGTCCCTACCGGGATTCGAACTTAGGACCTATAGCGTTAACTACAACTGAGCTAATCAGGCCGTACTTGTCTGAAGTTTTACTACTGTGAATATCCATTATGTTGATGTATTTTTTTTCTATCTTTTTACAGATTTTATCGCAGTATATTGAAATGTCGAGATTAAATCATTATACCGCGATAATATCCGTACTTTTGTTTCAAAAAACCTTAGTAAGATTAAATACATTTATTTATTTTTGTTCATTTATATGTATATTATATGCTCCACCCTAAGGCCAATAATGTTACGTGTCATGCAATACATAACAAAGTTGTTAAATGACAATCTGTTACCTGTTATAGTTTTAATTCACATCACCACTATAACAATTATTTACAGTAGTTAAACTTCACACAAGTTCCAGAAAAATATATAATTGTTATCATGTTTTCCATTGTCAATAAATGATTATATTAATCAATAATATTCATCAATCAAATCCTCTTTGATAAAACGTGTTCAATTCTAATGTATCAAAACCGAGATAGCATAACAAATAAGTGTCCAATCCGGCAGCTTTGAAAAATCTGGCTTAATCATATTCAAATGTTTTATTTAAATTGCACCAATATTGCTGGTTATTTCGATCGGTCGGTCTATTTAATCATTTTGTAGGACCCGAGCCAGAATATCCATCATTATATTATATACCATTACCAAGACTCTTTTGAGCGATAAGTACAAGGTCAAAATGCATACCAGTTCCATTTAGTGTTTATCTAATTGTTGGTTGTGCATTCTTCATCATCATCATCATATTATCAGCTAGATGGCGTCTACGCTGGACATAAGCCAGCCCCAAGGATGTCCACGACGACCGGTCCTGCACCACCCGCATCCAGCGGCTTCCAGCTACCCTTACCAGGTCGTCGGTCCACCTTACCGGGGGCCTATCCACGCTGCGTCTTCCAGTATGCGTAGATCTAATAATTTAAAGAATATTTTATTTTTTTCCTCTATATTGTTATTTACGAAAACGTTCAATCTATTAATTAACCACATTTTATGTAGGTTGCAATCACGATTCTTATAAATCGAGGTCACTAGATCATTGCAATTTGAACTTTGATTGTATGCAATTATGATCCTTCTACAACTTTTATTTCCTATAATGACTGTTATAAATCATTCGTAACTATTCATTTTCTGTCCATTAATACTACAAAGTATAAAACTAGTTGTGTACTACAAGAATACGTGTGTAACTAGCATTAAACTAGTAATAAGTAGGTAACTTATATTACCTCTATTTAAGGCTTATGTACAACAATATGTAAAGCAGCTTAGTCATATATGGAACACTTGTATGCGTTAATTATTCAAATTTTATAATTAAATAATGGATGGCCGGCGATATTGCGCATAAAAAGCTAAATTTACATTATTAATAAGCACAACTTCTGAAATGTGATAAATTTACTACGTAAAGTAGGCTAGGCACTATTTTTTTAAATTGATTACCCTCCAAACAGTCATTGTAGTTAAGTCATGGGGTAAGTATGATATTACGAAATTGTGACGTCAATGTTCAATGTTAGAATTAGTGTTGTTTCTATTCTATTCTATAAAATATTTCAAAACATTAAATACCTATTTCATAATCATCAACCCATTTTATTTTGTGTCATTTCTAGGTATTCGTTTTCTCTCATTTGAGAAGGATTTGGCCACCACGCTTTTTTGACGTGGTTTTCATATTATGATTTATCTCACCGTTTGAGCTCGTAACTTCGAAAGCCAGTGGTGCTGGCTTTAGGTGTGAACTCGAGACCTTAAAACAAATGTTGGTCTAATGGTTGTACAGCAAGCCGAGCAAGAGATCCTCGGTCGGATTCCCAGGTCGAGCAAAGTGTTATTGGGTTTTTTATATTCGTGCCCAGTTGATGGAAATAGGCTCGTCCGTTATTCCATGGGACCTAAAATATACCGGCAAAATGTGGGTGTACATTAGTGCACCTCTGCCTAACCCTTCGGGGAACGACAGGCGTGATAGTATGTTAAAGAGAAGAAAATCGCTTTACATAAGGAGCAATTCCACAGCTGCAAAAAGTTTTCAGTGTAAGCAAATATGATTAACTCCACTTTGAAGCATGTACCAATCACACGCAGCTGTAAATATTGTTTTAATTCCCATTTTATTTTGCCAACCGTACAAAACCATCAATAAGTCAAATGAAGCGGTAATCTTGTGCGGTTAACTGCTCATTGTGTTGCCGAATGATTTATTTTACGATCATACTTTCACTGCGGACGCAATCGCTTGTTTCGCTGACCGTACTTGTTTGAGATTTGTAAATTGCTAGCTGCAGGAATTTACTGGCTTATAGGCTATATAGAGTACTAAATATATTTTTGTTAGTTCAGAATACTTTCACAAAGTCGTAAGGAAGTTTTACTGACTGTACAGCGGCGCCAAATTCTGTCAAAGTCTTCCCTAATAGCATAAACAAGCATGGTAGAATATCTTAATCAAAAGCCAATGAGGTTACTAAGCTAAGAGACGGTAAATGGTAAAAGAAATGTGATCAAGTTGCAGAAAAAAGTACTAGATCAAGATAAAACATGGTTGTCTTAATGTTGGATCGTGTATAATTTTCTGTAATCAAAATCAAACAAAATTCTTCATCATTACCTTAAAGTAGTTTCATTAATTTATACATTAAAGTAGTTCCCCAAGTAATTTCATTCTTCTCACTGGCCTATCTCAATGACTCCTCTATATATGGGAACTTGAATGTTGAGTTGCATCATTCTCGTAACAGTAGTTACAGGAGATTCTCACGTAAGATCGTGTATTGAGACGATTTATTCAATAAAATTGAAGTGGATATCGGCAACCATAATGAATGCTCCAATGGCGATTTATGAGATAGGTTGCTGTAAATGGTAAGGCCTGTTGAAATTGTAGGGGTATTGCTCCCAACATGCTGCTTAAAAGGGCCTTCGGATGTGATGATGAAGGTTCGATTGGTGTTCCGAGTGTTTGAGTTCTACGACAAGAGGGGTAAGCTCAATTCTCATGTGAAACTAATGGTAAACGTCATTCTATTTCGACATTAACCACCCGACAGCTAATTTCATTGAAATCCAAAGTCTAAAAACAATCAAAATGAAATATCTCAAGAATATCACCAATCATTTATATGCAGGGAGCTGCAAGTAAATGATATCTGTGTAATTATAAAATAAATCATCAGAGAAAATAAAGAATTTAAGACACAAGTCAGAATTCTTGTTTGCTCTGTCGAGTTTAAAAAATATTCCCAGTCTCGTTCTCAATAAGCCTGAAGAGGCTTGATGGGTTTCTTATGCTATCCATCATTATCCATTATCTCAATAAACCCATCACCCGAAATGATGCAAAACATTCAATTTAAAGTAACCGCGCGTAATTCATAATTTAATATTTCACTGCCGTTGGTCGGCAACAACCGGCAATTATCGGCAATATATCGTCCGACAACGAGCAACGAAACAATAACGGGTTGGGTCAATTAACTTCGGGCTTTATCGGTTTATGAGCGGTGGAGAATGTTTAAAAGCTAAAGATGGTAAGGGTATTGTTACAATATTGCTACTTTTACGATAAAAATAACAATAATTTAAAAAAGAGGATTGTACGGGAATTAGTTGAGTGCTGCTGTTAGTCAAAGTAATATCAAAAAGACAGTTATGTGGATGCCATACCATCCTGCACGACAGTTAAACGCTCTTATAGCTCTCACATGCTAATTATAAGCTTGAAAGCATGCTTTTATTGAAAAAATGCTATTCATCGTATTATTCGTCGATGTCGTGTGGAAAAAACATGCTACAAAAAAAATAATAAGAATGCTGATTTCGTATTCGAGGTTTGAGACACATTTATTTCTCATAAGAATTTAACAATTTACTTACATGAGAACATTTTATACTTAATTAAAAAACAATTTAGAACTAGTCTAGTCGGCGTACAGATAAGTTTAACAGAAGAAAACAAAAATAACAATAATAGTATAACTTAAGGTAGATTGAAAATAATAATTTAACCCAACCAAGTAGTATTGCGATTGCGATGTAAACATTAGACAACACAAATATAATAGACACAATATTATACAAAGAATAAGCGTAACTGGAAATGACATCCTGCGCTGGTTTGTTACGGTAAGTATTATAGTGTAGATTTTATTTTTATATTTTTTAATGTTTGTATGTTGTTTGATATGATATGGTTGAGTAGACAGACGCCGATACACACGTCATGCTCGTGAACGGGTGCTATCAGTTGGGACTGGTCGGCTCATACATGTTATGGCAACCGAAATTGGTTTTAGTTATTTCTTTTACTTTCATAAATAATACGTTTCACATCGAACTGCACCAGTCTCATATTGATATTACATACATAAAGCATTGTAAAACAAAACCAACAATTTTGTATTTAATTTAAAAAGAGTATCTATGGAGTTTCTTGCCGGTTCTTCTCCATAAGACCTACCTTTTGGAACCGTGCAACTAAATTCAATTTAATTCGACAATTCAAAAGTACCTGTATTGGTCTAATTGAAATAAATGATTTGATTTGATTTGATTTGATTTAATATATATCTATTTTATGATTATTATTATTCTTACGCAACAAGACATTCTTTGACAATAATTTTGCCTTCAAGTTCCAAAAAATTAAGTAGCGATGTGGCAGTACTTAGAATTATTACTTGACATAATGCTGCGCTGATGGCCCTTTGGCATGGACAGACATTAAGTTCTTGTTTCCTTATTATTATTGTTACATAATATATTTTGCTGTGTGTGCCAATAACACATATTCCTGTCATATTCCTTCTCTTTCTTTTTCTTAATTTCAGGTATGATATCCACAATTCATTTCTCATCATGCCACGAGTAAGTTAAAGCACCATTCTCTAGTTTTTCTTATGCATCAATAGGATTGCAGTGTGCTGGTATTTCTACTGCATCCACGTGTATGGTTTCTTAGAAAGCTTCTGATTAGAGTGATGCAGTGGTAATTACTGGAACCGGGCCACATAAATCAATGTTCTTTATAGTAATGCCAGTGCGCAGCATATATGTGCGCAGAATTCTTTTGAATTCACATCGTCAGATAATAAGATCCTCAAAAAGTGTATAACAAACTCCAAAAAGAGAATTAATAACCTGTATGTAACAAAGGCTAAAAACAAATGCAAGGCAACATGGGATGTAATTAAGAATAAAACTGATTTTATGAAAACTTATCAAAGCATTAAAGCTATAAAATATAAAAATAACATTACTAGCAATCCTAAAAATATAGCAGATGCTTTTAATGAATACTATACTACAATAAACGATTCAAAAAGTAGCATCAAATGCAATTATGACAGTGTTAATAATGTAAACTCTTCCATTTTCTTAAAACCCTGTACACCAACAGAAGTGTTTAACACAATTAAAAGTCTTAACAATACAAAATCAGTCGGTTATGACTCTATCTCTACAGAGATGCTAAAGTTGAGTGCCCATATTATATCACCACCTCTTGCATATGTGATAAATCTGTCCCTTACTCAAGGAATATTTCCAACCAAATTAAAGTTATCTATTATTAAGCCTCTTTATAAAAAAGATGATGTTCTTGAAATTGGAAATTACAGACCAATAACCTTGATACCCGTGTTTTCAAAAATATATGAAAAGATCATGCATAATCGGATCACAAATTTTCTTGATAAATTTAAGGTCATAAAAGATGAACAGAATGGTTTCCAAAAAAATAAGTCTACTACACTTGCAGGTTTTTGTCTGATGAAGTCTATAACAGAAAATATTGACAATAAAATCCCCGTAACAGTAATATTTTTAGATATGTCAAAGGCCTTTGATTTCGTTAACCATTCAACTCTCTTAAACAAATGCCAACGCTATGGAATCAGGGGACCTGCGTTGGATTGGATAAAAAGTTATCTATCTAACCGATCACAATACGTTGAAATCCATCATCTCAATCCCAATTTAGTATCCATACCCTCTAGATCATCATACCGACTTAATAAAACAGGAGTTCCACAAGGGAGTGTGATGGGACCTCTTCTGTTTTTATTATATATTAACGATCTTCCGAATATAACAAACCACCAGTGTATTTTGTTTGCAGATGATATCTGTATTATTATTCCAAATCATGATCGAGAAATTAAAAACCACGAAACAGAGATTAATAAAACCCTTGGACATATAATACAATGGCTTACATATAACGACCTTAATGCAAATTTAACTAAAACGAAATATATTCAATTCTCTAATTACAAAACAATAATAAATAAAATAACACTTAAATATAACAATATAATTATTGATCCAACAAATGAAATTAAATTTTTAGGTATTGCTGTAGATAATTACTGCAACTGGAAATCACAAATAAAAAACGTTTGTACAAAAATAAATAAATTTGTTTATGCACTGAGACACCTGCGTGCAACAGCTACCGAAAATGCAGCTATTACAGCGTATCATGGCTATGTTGGATCAGTTTTACGGTATGGTTTATTGTTGTGGGGCAATTCAACTCTAATAAATGAGGTTTTTCTGTCTCAAAAAAAATGTTTAAGAGCGATATGCAATAGTGAACCCTTAGACTCATGTAGACCACTCTTTAGAAAAACAAAAATATTAACACTAAGCTCTCTCTATATCTTCGAAATTGGACTCTTTGTGAGAAAACACCCACAATTGTTTGAAAAGAAAAATGAAAAAAAATTGTATAGCCAACGAGATCCTACAAGAATAATTGTGCCAAGTTGTAAAACAACCCTTCACCATAGAAATAGTATGTTTATGTGTACTAAAATTTTTAATAAATTACCTCAGTCAATTAGGGAACTACCACTAAAACTGTTTCGTACAAAACTACAAAAATGGCTTTCCGAAAAGTGTTTCTATAATCTTAAGGAATTTTATGAACATAAAACTAAGTAACTAAGTGGCATGTATGTAAAAATTATAGTTGGTAAGACTAGATTTTAAATTATTGTATGCCCAAAAAGGGCTGATTGATGTTACACTTATTAATGTATACCTAAGAACTTAAAATACTCGATCAAAAACAATAAAAACTACTTTACTTTTACTTTACTTTTTACTCAGAGAACAATATCATAAATCGTAGTAAAATGTGTTGTATTTTATAGTCTATGGATGACATTTAGTGGCTTTATAATAAGTATGTGGTTATTTCAAGTAGAGGTATAATTTTGTTAATAATACAAACTATTTCGCTTGTGTCCAGTGTAATCCCATAGACTTTCTTCACCTTTCAAGAGAATGTGATCATCCATTCTTCTATAGATAGGTACTAAATTTATAAATGCAAGCCAATTTAATTTTTATTATATCCTGTTATTATTTTATTATGGTGTTTTTCCTCTAAATCAGTCTCCGATGGGCTCAAAATATTAATAGTTAGTAGCGTTGTAATATTTTTTCGCTATAAATTAATAACTTTATTTAACACCTAAAAATAAAAAATAAGTCAGTATGAACTTTATAATTAAACCATATAAGGCTCTGATTTCATTACGACAATCTGCTAAATGCCCTCAACATTTCATTTTTATGTTCTTTACCATCTTTTGATTTCATTGCGCACATCAAATTGGACTGTTCTCTTTCTTCCTCGAATTCGTTAGGCGCCAATACAGAATACAGTTATAAAATACAAAGATTTTACAACCCAATATCATAACACGAACAGTTTATAACCACGGGAATATAACTGAAAATCGATAAAAAATATCGAAATGGAACTCAAAAGGATATCTCGATACTTCGGAACGATAAAAAGTAATGTTTGGCGCAAATCGAGAAACAATAGTGAGTTTGCAAACTGCATATTTGGAAATATCATTGGAATTTCAAACCTATTTTATAAAGGAAAGAGTAGGAATTGGATTGGTTGTAAGAATTCAATAAAGTTTCCCGTGGGCAGTGGGCCCACTCTGTATCGGATTTATTGTCGGTTTATAAGAGCTGTATTGATGACTGAACTCACATAAAACATAAGCATTTTGTTTCAAGGTTTCAATAGAATTTTTATGTAAAAATGTCACACGCTACAATAATGTCACATGTCAAGGAGCTGGTTGCTACGTGATAACTAAACTGATCAATATATTTTTGAAGTTAAGCTACACCCGCCTAGGTCAGGATATTGGTGGTTTACCATTTTTAATGAACTTTTTAATAACTCATCCTACGTTTCTAGACGCTAGCTCTCGCAAGCTTAGCCTAAGTAGTAAAAGAAGTGTGTGCTAAACTAGGAAACGAGTACAGAGTAGAGGCTGCATCCACAATTTCTTTGTTTTTGGTCTCACATAATAAGGAGTGAGCCTATTTCCATCAACCAGGTTCAATCGAATCTCCAATTTTTTTTTACTTTAGTTAGGTTAGAGTTTCACCACAATCTGACCTGATGGTAATTGACGATGTGGTCTAAGATGTAGCGCGCTTACCTCGAATATACCTATTCACTCGTGACTTGAAGACCCCCAAATATTTATCTATCTTCTTCTATATTTCTATACGTCTATATTTCTTGCTTGTTGTTTTGTTTAATGAAGCAGAAGAATGAGTAGAGAGAGATGCAATTAATTAAATAACAAGTTTCAACGACAGAATTACTGCCTCTATTACTTCAAACTGAGAAATTTCCACTTGAATTCCCATGCCTAGTGATATACAGTGGTTACATAAACCCTGTTATTTAGAACCGAGTAAAATGTCTTGATCGATATACCGATTATCGATTACCAGCCGTGCAGGTGCGCGGTTGATTAATTAATATTAATCGGTAATGATATTTGTTGCAGTCAATTCGTTCTCTAAGGTTGGATTAGTTTGGTTAATATTGCAGTTTTAGAATTATTGAGGTTGTTTAAATTGAAGTTGAAGCTGTAGATAGCCTCGTGGAGTGACCAGTGGACTCTGAAGTCAAGGACCCGAGTCTTAAAGTCTTGAATCCGATCCTAAGCCACGCACCACTTTACGAAGTTAAGTGCATTTTATCACACTATGAATTGCCTTATATCAGCCTAAATATAGCATAATCTCTATGAAAGAGAGACTCGTACCCTGTAGTGAAAAAAAAATAATTGGATTGATGAAGATGAAATTGAAGTTAAGTTGCTATACTTAGTCGACTACAAGTCTTAGGGCGGATTGACAGTCTTCACACAGCGTTGAGAAAATCACTAAGACAGAATTCCTTACAATACTTTTCGTCTAAAGTAATAAGATGAAATTCGAAAAGTCACAGATGCAAACTTTAGATTCAAATTAGACCTTTGACTGAATTTTCTACTCTTTACTTTTCAATTGAGCAATAATCAAAATATTTCCAAGGTACAATGTAGCCTAATTATTATCCACGATAGTGAAATAGGTATTAATTCTTTACGCGTGAGAAACAAAACATGGTCTAGTTAACTGCGTTATTATTTATTTAAAAGTAAATGGTTTCGAATACAAATTAAAATGTTCTACTTGAGAACTAGCGATAGTTAAAGCCACCTGACGCGTTAAACATTTTTGTATTTTATTGATTTCTTAAACTTACGCGAATATTGGAAATTGAAACAAAACTACTTTTATCCGCGATAAAATATACCGCAATAAAATCCGTAAAAAGTAGTTTTATTTTAAATTCATGTATTTCAAACAATAAATAATCTTATATTCCTAGTAATTCTTGATTCGGGAATTAAAAATCGAGTATTTGACAAAAGCAACAACACATAAATTCGCATTAACAATTATTTGAAATTTCTATAATAAAATTCTGACATTGCATCTGACACATCAGATTCTTGTTTATTTTGTAACCACAGAACGTGACAAGAAACCAACCGACTTATTGAGCGTCTACCGATTTATAATCGATAACATCGTACCCATATTATATGATGTAAATCATCGGTTGTCAATCGGCCGATCTAGATCTTAATCGGATTCATAAGAAGGTGTTTATTTATGTGCATTTTATGAGAAAAGTGGCATTTGTGCATGACTTGCATACTTGATTTCGGATTAAATTTGTTTCCAACGCCAAAATCTGGCGTATCGAAACTGATAGCTTACAAACTAGGTTGAGATAGATTTGATCACAGATTAATGAAAGGAGATTAAGGAGGATTTCCTTTGCCCAGTATTATAATTTTGTAGGTAAAGCCAATATCAAATTCTTTCATTTTTAAGGCAAAATTCAGACGTTATTGGACCAAATATAGGCCCTAGCGTAAACTAAATAGTAGATTTTTATCAGCACTAGCCTGCTGATCGTTGTTAGCAAGTTGGTTTTGAAGTTTCTCCTCACTGGCAGTCAGTTAATAAAATGGTCTATTTAAAGACATGATGTGGATTTCAAAACAGCATGAAGTATCAATTTCTGGGATCATACGTAAAAATTATAAACAAAATATTTTATTACTGATATAGAAACTTTTTATATTCGTAAACACGCCCACACCTCAACATAATATAATGAATACGTTTTCATTAGCATGCTTAAACAGCACGACTTATGAATTTTAAAATAATATCGATCGTTATTACTGCCCACGTTAACAGGCGGTTACAGCGCAATAAATTGCGCCTAGACTTGTTAATAACTCAGTTTTTTGCATTGCAATTAACTTGATTGTTTAAAAGGAAGAAAACTTTGAAAAACCAAGAACAATTTGTAAATTGTTGATTTCTCTGTGATTGTAAATTTAGTCTTAGTCTAGTTATTATCATTAATATTTTATTCATTTGTATACAATTTGTTGTCAATGCAAAAGTTTGCTTATTTCAAAACAAAACAGATAGGATAGATATTAAACTACATATAAAAGACTGCTTATTTTCTAATGAAATCTGTTTATGCAAGCCTTTCAGATGAATGTTGCTTTTTATTTGTTTAAAAGAGGCTTGTATAGTTATTCGCAGTCAGAACATTTGCTATACATTTGTTTAAAGGCAAACTCAATCTCAAAATATGATCTATTCAAATTAGACCAATTTCAATTAGTTCTCTTTGAACATTGACAGTAAACACAGCCTCCAAAAACACCTGAGCAAACTTCTTTGAAATGTTTTTGCTGGGAAGAAAAAGCGGCGCAATTAACTCCGCAGCAACATATTGCTCATATAAAAAAAGTCACAATATTTCATACACCTATTAACAGTAATGTAAAAAAAATCTTAAGCTTAAAAGTCAAATAAAATCAAAATGCCCCAACCCTGAGTCAATGCAACAAATCAACAATCAATCTTAATTCACCTTATCCATTTGTAAAGTGATGCTGTATAAATATTCATTTGGTGTAAATCTTGGCGGGCATACGTTAGCACATCTCAATCGTATATCTGAGGCACAATTAAATTTTAATGCGCCGGAGGCTGAGCGCTCAACGCATCTTATAAGCTCGCTGTTGTTATAGGGATGGGATGTTGAAAATATAAACTGGGTATAAATTAATTTTAGTCACTATATAAAAGGTATGTATTTTGTAAGGTGGTTATATTATTTGGTTTTATTTAAAAAACTAGATGAAAATGAAAAAGTAGAATCCTTTAGAGCAATAAATCGTTTCACTAAAACTCTAAAATGTTGTTGCACATGTTTGTAAAAATAAAACTTTTATGTCTCAAAATGAATGAAAAAGGATAGTTCCCGAAGATATTCTCCGTACTTATATTTTTTATGAATTCAGTAAGTAAACATTTAAAGCCGATGTCTAGACGTATATTCATACACTTGGATGAAGCTGTATAAACATCTGTTACCTTTGGAAATTCATATAAAACCGATTTGAGTACAAATAAATCTTTATTTATTATACCTACCTAAGTATATTTCACTGGGCTTATTATTATCATATTATAGTAGCCTAAAAACGTAAATAGACTTAAAATTGAAACAACTTGTTACGAATTTCAACATGGTATACAGATATTATTTTTAATCACAACTGAATTAAATGTGTAAGTTTGTGTTTTATGATCGAATATTGCTTATTGCAATTAGGAAATAGACGTTTCAGATGAGTTATAAAAGGTGAAAATAAGAGAAATTGTAGACAACATTCTAAGCATGAAAACAAACAAGTAATTTATTTTACCGCTCAAACTTATAACAGAAAATTTTATAAAGATGACAGAACTATGACAGGTGATAAAATGAGCTGCAGATACATGTGTAATTCTTTATTGGTAAGAAGAAATCATAAATTTACAGGAGATCATAAAACAAATAAGCCCAACACTACATTGGAACTAGCATTCCCGCTATCAGTCCACCCATATTGAGATCTAAAGGCGTAACCGAATGTAAATTTACGTGGCGGCTGGCGTGGCATAAATAATGCGTGGGGCCATTAAATATGATAATCTTGTTGCTGCATCAGCGGATGAATGGTCTTTGTTCGACCCAGGGTGAACAGATCCCGATAGCATTGTACGGGTTGAGATTCGCTCGTAAATACTACCGTTCGATATTTTGTGTGTTTGTTTGTTTGTGCGGTGATTAGCAGATTTAGGTTTGTTGTATCAGCTTTCATTTCGTATGTTGATGTGACGTCTGTTGTTTCAGTACTTACTATCTGTATTACATTAAAGGCTACACACTAAAATATATTATCATCTTTTTTTCTATTTTCATTGTTTTTTTTTAATACGAGTATCTATTATGAAATCTGTCAATTTTCACGAATAGTTTAGACGATCATTACCGCGTTATATTGATGAGATTACCGTAGACGCTGTAAAGAATACGAAATATCAGGACTATAATAATATTAATTTCAATGTATATACCTACTTTAATTTGAATAGTTGCTGTTGCATTTATTTGGTATTCTTTGGAAAGAGAAACTTGAAAGTTTATTAAATTATACTTTTTGTATATTACTTAAAACACTATTATAACATTATGGACATATTATACTCATTCTCATGCATAAATCGATACATATACTATAGGTACGTATCGTAACACATCACGTTTTATTTATAAGCCTGAAAAGACAAACGGCCGCTGGCGTATGATAATAATGAATTTTCTGTAGTGTCTGTAATTAGTCCCTCGGCGAATTCTATGCATGAATTGTATTGAAATATTGACTACCCTATTAGTGTCAAGGCTTTTAAAATATTCTTTGATGTGCCCGAAGTTTACATCAGACTACACCAATCGAGTGTCTAGGCTAGTAGGCTTACTCCTATTTTAAATGAAGAGTACCTATAATCAGCATTGGTTGATTTTTTCTCACAAATTGGTAGGTTTTAATTCCCATGTAATAGGTGGCTATTCTACTATCCTTAACCTATATGAAAATCCAAGTTGCTGCTGAAGATTTCTGACGAAAGCTTAATGATACTTTGCTTTGGAATCAAACCCAGGCTTCACACTGAGCAGTCACGCTTGGGACCAATGAAGCAGTTTTAAAATCAGTTTTCAAATTTAAATGGAGAGAACCAATAGTAGCGGCTCCACTATCAGCTTGTAATTTATCGTCGAAGGAAGGCGTAAATCATACGCCGGATCACGCCCTCGTAAATCCAATAATATTATCCTGCGCCGTTTGGGGGTCAGCGATAATGTTAGTATGGTTTATAGCCTGCATAGCCGATGGTGACGTGTTAATAGGGACTTTTGGTGAAATCTAATCTATATTGAAGTGATTTTGCCGGTTATTGAGACAGAAAATATAGTAGTGCTCTATATTTTCTGTCTCGTTGATATTTATATTTTATCTGAATTATAGGTCAGTACTAAAATTGTTTTGACTCCGTGTTTCAATAATATACATCTTCTTTTTCACGCGAATTCCAAATAAAATCAATTTCGTCCAATACTATTATATAAAATATCTGGTAAAATAATTTTTCATTTCAACATGCAGCCTTCGGCATTCCACCAATTATTTCCATGTTATCACACAATAAGTAATAAGGAAAAGATTACAAATACAATTGAGACAGAACTTAAAATATTTCAGGGCAAATGATACCACCGCCTCTTTAGATTGCCGTAACATAAACATCAACACGGACCAATTTAAATTTACACCTTCGCGTAGGCACTATCTGCAGACAATCCAACTTGCCCTGATACGAAAAACATACGCATCTTCCACCCATTGTTGCCTCCAACCAAAGTATTACGTAGGAGGAACTCCGACCCACATACAACAATGCACAGTGTCACACAGAGTACAAATTTCTATGCTCAAAGTTGATAGTGAGGTGAAGAGCGTTGTCTAAATGGAAAACAGGTTCAGGAGATAAAATGACGGTATCAAGCGGACCCATTGAGGCTTCAATAGGTATGGAAATAGGCCATCAGCGGTGCACATGCAGTATCGGTTATACGCTATTCCCTATCTGTAATAGCCACTTAAGTGCGAGCCGTGAAGATATCGTATCTGTATGTCTCTATTGCCGGAATGGCTACATTCAGTGTATTTTATAGACGTGAGGAAGTTTTTCAATGGAGTCGCATTGGGTTTTATTTGTTGATTTAAGTTTGTGTAGTTATTTTGAGTTATACACACGATAAACCAACAGAAATTGGTCTGATATATAACGCTTATGATCCCTGACAAAATATCCTGCAAGTCACTGAACCAAACATATCGCCGTCTCCAACGAATAATATCGTAATAACCTATTGCGACACTTTTGCTTTTAGTGGGGATTATTGTTCTAGAGGTGAGATTACACCTTGTGAGTTTTTTTCACGTGATTCATCCGGTTAATTTTCGAGTTAATAAATTTTCGACATTTTATAATGGATTTAACTGTATTATTCTTCTCAACATAAAAACTTTTTTTATGACGAATATAGTCATAATGCATTAATACTGATCCCTCAATGTTTTTCTTTTCCCAGTAAACTGTAATTACGATCTTATTAAGACAGAAAAATAAAAACTTATTTCGGTAAAGTATATTACCATATTATTCGCGTAAAAATACCAAACAAATTATATGCAGCGAAAACGATTGGCCCGGTATGTTCATGTAAAAAAAGATGCAGTGAAAAGTTAACTTCTCAACAAAGGGAAAATATTTTCACCGCTTTTTACAAACTTTAAAATCACGAATTGCAGTGGCAATATATTACTAGACGTATCACTTGCAATCCTATAAAAAGACTTACTCTGGAGCGTAAGATTAATAGGACACAAACAATTACATATAGCTTTCCTTTGGATGAATGTGATATACCAGTATGCAAGATATATTTCCTTAATACATTGAAGATTTCAGAACAAGTAGTCTACGCAGCTTTAGAAAAAATAAAGTCCAGGCGTTTTTAAGTAATTCGTGAACATACATAAAAAAAAAAAAAAAGATTCCGACGAGTTGAGAACCTCCTCCTTTTTGAAGTCGGTTAAAAAAGATTAGAGTTATGATTAGAGAGGAAAACATTTAAATAGACCTCATAAGTGGAGTGATATTACAAAAGAAAACATTATGGAACATATTAATCTATTTCCAATAGAATCCCATTATGTCAGGAAGGATTCTGAGAGACAATATTTATCAGAGCAACTTAACATTTCAAAAATGTATCAATTATACCTATCCTGGTTTAACAATCAAAATTATTCACCAGAAAACCTAGGTACAAAACGGCAATATCAGACAACTTTTAATGCGATGTATAACTTTTCTTTTTTCAAACCAAAAAAGGATTTATGCGCAATTTGTTCCTTGTATGAACACAACTAAATCTGATTTGGAAGACAACTATAGGGCACACTTGGAGCGTAAAAATAGAGTGCGTGTAATAAAAACAGAGGAAAAAGCTGCAGTTGATTCAACAAAAACTACTATTGCAGTATTTGATCTAGAAAAAGTCTTAAATGTGCCCCAACCCGAAGTAGGAATTTTTCACTACAAAAGAAAATATCCTATTTATAATTTCACGGTTTTTGATACAATAAATAAGGCAGGATATTGCTATGTGTAGCACCTTTCTATTGCAAAAAGAGGGGCAAACGAAATAGGAAGAAGAGAAGAAGAAGTTCAAAAAGGTATTAAGAATATATCGTTTTACTCAGATGGCTGCGCCGGCCAGATAGATTTATTTTTGCAATGTATCTTAACGCTATAAAAACTTACGACCTAGAAAATATAACACACTGATTCTTTGAGACTGGGCATAGCCAGAGTGAGGGTGACGGCATGCATTCCTGTGTGGAACGCGCAATGAAGAATAAGACTTTATATACTCCTGACCAGTGTTATATTAAATGCAAGAATAAGAGGTGAAACATATAAATTAAAAGAAATGGAGCAAAGCGCGTTTTATGATTTAAAAAGTCTAATTTCTGAAAAAAACTGGCTAAACGATACACAAGGCAGAAAAATTGCATGGTGTAAGATTATGGAAATAAAAGTATCTCATTTAAGACCTCATGTATTGCAATTCAAATATGATTTTGGGGAAGACTATTTGGATTTGGACACTGAACAGGGTACAGGAAAACGAAAGCGTGGACGAAAACTGAATAATCCTGTGGAACGTTTAGTCGACGAGAGCCTAAAACAGGTTTACCATCAACCTATCCCTATACCTAAACCACTATACGATGATTTACTTGGGTTGTGCGCCACCGAAGCTATACCCCAACATTATCACGGTTTCTACGAATCTCTGACAAGCGCTGGTACTCCAGAAACACAAAACTTAGTCGAGCGCAACGAATCGGATAAAAATGATGAAAAAATTTGAATATAAAATATGTGTATGAGTGCTAAAAATTTAAATTATGTAAGTTTTAAAGCTGTACCTGATTAATTTGATTAAATTTCTTTTTAACCCCCTTTCCAGTAATGTTTTATTAATAATATGAGTCATTATTACTTAATTTTTGCAATATAATAGTATCGGTAATAGATTTTTACAATAGCAGCACGTCTGCCTTTTGCTATGGAATATTAACGTTACTCAATTTACTGTTACCACAATAGATTGATTTGAGCAAGGAATAGTATGGTAATAATAAGTAACCATTACAATCTAAATCGCTACTCTATACTCAAGACGATCGCTAGTAACTATTGCTGTATAGGTCACTTTCAACAATTTACACGAATAAAATCGTATTGTTGGATTACAGTTGAAAATTGTATTTCAATTCTGGTAATATACATTTTTGGTTATAACTTTAAGATAACAAAACCAATATTTTATTAAATGACAATTCATTAGTTTATAAAAAATTAGCTATCTTTTGATATGCCAACGATCTTCCTATGTAAAGCTGTTACGAAGTTATAACCAAAAAACAGTTTTTTATTTTTCCTGGAAAATTTGATTTTTGCGGTTACGATATTATTCGTTGGAGACGGCGATATATGAAATCAGTTACGTACTATGCAAATTAAATAGAATAAGGTTAGATTAGGTTAGATTCAATAAATTTATTGCCACAAACCAATTCATTACAGGAAGTTGACTGTCATGAAAAACTGACTCTGGAATGATTCCATTCGCTCTTAATACGAATAAGGTATGACAAAGACAAACGCTTGGTGTAATTGTAAGGGTTTTCTACAAGGGCTTTCTACGATGAAACGTCGCATCATTGTTGAAAACTGTCTGACAGAACGGATTTAGTATAATGGGGTTGTGTAGTGTACACTGTTTGAAATTTCTTCGATAAAAGCTCGAGATGCAATCTTGTGACATTATTCAATAAGTAAGTAACCAATAAGCCTCCTGGCTCTCTTATAAACAGACCAAAATTATATATACCTAGTGATTTTAAGAAGATGATGCAAGAATCCTATTCAAAGCTTGACCCCCAACTGATTGTGGCAAAACTTAATTCTTTTAAAAAACCAACCACCCAACACAATCTCAGAACCATAACTCAACCGCAACAACCAGAAATAACATTAAAGAACAACAAAAGATGTCGCAGAAAACGCTAAACAATAAAAAAGATACACGCGCCAACAAAAAGGCCTTAGAAGTTGTTGTATAAAGGGGAAAATTATGAGGCTTTCAGCGGCACATTTAAACGGGACATATTTCAAAAGTTTCAGCGTATTAAGTAACATTTATTTTGGCAGTGACTCGGCCATTACGGTTCTTACGACCTACCCTGAATGTTATGAAAAACATTGTGGCTTTACTATGTGTTTCTCGATGGTGCTTGGTAATATTGTTAAGAAAAAAATGGTTGTCTGTAAAGTCAGTTTACGGACGTTTGTGCCTCTATATCGCTTGTACTGTGTTCTCGCTTGCACGCTTGGCTCAGGCGGAACGTGACAATTTTTCGTTCGTTCATCGATCGTCGATCAAAGACGTTATCACTTCAAAAACCTTCAAAAGATTGCATCGAAGATACATTTTTACAAATTTACATTATAATATTACTATGTATATCTCTATGAATAATGTCATCTATCCATTTAAAGGCAGACTTCACTTGCCGTTCACCATTTTTGTTGTTGTTTTTCTTTCACCTTTTTGAACTTTTTGCCTTGGAATTTAACCACTAGGCCGCTTATTCCCTTTATGACTCAGGGATGCCAGAGATGCCAATTTATTTTTTTGAAGGCTAGAACTACTCTAGAAATACTCATAGCTACATACTGCTACATTTTGTCTGCAAAATGCCATAAATTCAACTTATGCCTCTTGTATTCAAAGAATAAAATGTTTTTGGTTACAGGAAAGTATTTATTTAATTAATTCTCTTAGATATTCCCTTATCCAAAATAAACCATATTATCAGAATAGTCACCAATCCACTAGCAATTTGCACTGCCCTTCCAAAAAAATCATAGTAGGTAACAGAGAACTCGATAGCAAAAGAGAATCTGAAACCGTTGATAGAAAACATTTGGAGCCATAACAGCTTGGCTGTCTTGTTACAAGCTAGATTCATGCCTAGGCTGAAAGCCAGCGTTTTATTATTTAGACTACATATTTTTACGCCAGCAAGCGTTTTCTCCCAAATTATGTCTGCATTTCATTTTGGGACATGGCAACGTATGGGAATTTCATGGGGCAGAAAATTAAGTACATCATATTTTTGTGCGGATATTTTGTTGGAGATTTTTTTCTGTGATTGCTTTATAAATTAAGAAGCTGTGATGGGCTAGTGACGTGTCCAGTGTACTGTGAAGGCACAGGTCATAAGTTTGTAAGTAGTAGTAAGACAAAAGTTAATAATAAGGTGAGAGGACTTAGTGCCTGTTTTAATTTCATTTATTTTAACTCAGAGTTTAACCTTTAACTCTGCTTGGTAACTAGTACCAGGCTCGTTTGCTATCACGTGAGATCTATAATATACGAGGAACGGTACTAATGAATAGACAGTTCAGTAGTAGGTATAGTTCCCTCAGATGTAGTGGTAGTTTGTATTTGAATGTTTCATAGTAATGTAGAAGTGTTTGAAGGACATTAATAAAAAGAACATTTAGCCTCTATAAATGTGCTTACTGGCTTTTCTTTTCAAACCAAAATAAAATAACTATTTGCAACAGAATATAGAAAACCGCTGTAAAACAACAATAGTTACGCTTCTGTGAGAGAATAAGGTTGCCAAAACTCGTTAGATGATCTATGTTGACAGAAAATTCGGAGTGACCGAGATTCTATATTGTCAGAATAGTCACTCCTATCAGTGTAGTAACTCCCCTAATTAAAGAAACCTAAAACGGTTTCCTAAGCATCGTCAACGTGCAAGCGACGGCATCTGGTGTTGCAAACGTCCATAGGCTACATAATCTTGTTTGTCACCTTCGTGGTAGGTATAAGAGAAGAACAATAATTATAAGAAAGAATATGGTACTAGTCAATCGGCTGTGGGTGGGGTGACAATTGACATCTAAACAATTAAAACCGGTAGGCGTGAATAACCCACAATAGCCCTACACTCCTTTATTTTGCAAAGCAACGCCAGTGAAAGACGAAATATCAATGTTTTCATACAAACGACTTTGGGGAACATTTCTCCAACTACCCCCGACCGATAGGAACAATACTTGACAAACAGCATACATTGAACGGTGTAAATAGTGCCGGCTCTATTGTACTAGGTTAGGGGCGGCCGTGTATAATTTGGTGGAATGCGGGACGACACGCCCCGTTGACACTCCAGGAGGCCTGTTAAGGGCTTGTTTCTTTGACCGAAGTAAATTAATCTCTAGAATTCTGTATCAAAAAATTGGCAGAGAATAAATCACAGTTACATACAAATGCCTAAAATGAGGTACTTAATGGTAATTCCTATCAAAATTACTTACATCATTTACTTGTTTAAATGAAATTAAATGAATATTCGGGTTCACATACATTTCTAGAATTTTGTACCTATTAAAAACCCAGCAGAGTCTAAATCGCACTCACATACAAATGCCTAAAATTCTGAATTAAATGGTAAATCCCGTGGTTCAATTAAACTAATATTATATTATTTATATTAAAAGGAAGATAAAGTCAATTGAGTTGGTTGATTTTATCATTGTTTAATTATGGATTGATACGTCATGTTTTCGTCATAATTATTTGGTGACGACCCAATGAAAAGGAAAAACGGCCTTATAGCCTATGCATAAATTGCTAAACATTTATGAATATTATTCAATGTTTCATTGTACCGTAACACAAACCTTTTTGTAATAAAGTCAGTATATAATTTATTTATTATTGGCTCTGTTTAATGTGTTGTTTTTAATTTATTAGAACCTCATTTTAGAATAAAAATTACACACCATGAATAAAAATAATTATCAGCTAAATCTATTTATCTCAAGTCAAGTTGTCTCTCAATCTTATTGAGGATTGATAATTTTCCTCTCTGAAATAATTAAATTGATTGTTCCTCGTGCATATTTCTCTTTAAATAAATCTCGTGCTGATTGGGCCCCGCCCATTGCTAACGAGGCCCTCGTCACAACGACACTCAACAGATTCACGTTTTGTTATTGCACCAATGCAAACAATCGTGGGTTATTTATTTTTGGTAAATTATATATTAAATTTTTTGTTGAACAAAATACATAAGGGGCTTTCTACTGACCATTTAATTTTGTTACTGCAAGTGTTCTTTTATGTCCAGTGGACATGGACCAGTGACCAGTGGACTGTGATGTCTATGGTCCAGAATTCGATCCCAAATCTAGGCATGCCTAAGAGGTTCTGTGCCCGAGGCGTGGTGGAGTATAGCCTAATCTCTCTCAAATGACAGGAGACCCGTGCCCAGCTTTAGGACAATAATTGGGTCGATGACGAAATCTTCTTCGAAGAAGTCCTTAGATAAAAAAGAGGTATTGAATATATTATGACGTCATTGACAAAAAATATATTTTCTTTATGTAATAGTGTCGCGAGGTGTAAAAAAAAGGAAAAATGCTTATTGATACTTTTTTAAGACCCGATTAGTGCAGTGGTATTATTCCCGCAGTAAGGGTCTCTGGTTCTATTCCCAGGTCGACCAGAATGTTATTGAGTGTCTTTATGAAATTTCTCAGTAGCTGATAGGAGCAGAATGGACCTCTTGCTCAACAGTCACTTCTAAGACCACTCGACCAACGAGGCCGTTATATAATTTTAATTGAAGAGTGTTATAAAGAAATCGTGCCGTTATTTCATTAAGTTTTCATTACAGCTCAATTCACATAAGAGCAACGTGACTTATGATGGCCACGCCCCCTGTTGAGTACGTCAAGCACTCAAACGTTATTCCAAGCAAGCTCTTAGGACTCATCAGCACCAATTTATGATTACATCCCATCGGTTGCAATGTAGACTTTAACTTGTAAACAATAAGGTTGAGTTGAGAGGAATGTAATATTTTTTACAGTATGGCGCCTGTTCTTAAGAGTTGCAGTAATTAAATATTTAGAAGGTTTTATACATAGAGTAAGGAATAAGATGCTTTTTTTTGTGTTTAATATAATATTATTATGCCTGTCTTCCCTTTGCCTACCATTTTTTGCTACGATCCTGAAAACTACCTGTGGTTTAATCTACTAATCACTTTAATCGGGTTCCCTGCATCATTTTGCCTCCTTAAAGTTGAAACTTCTACAAATCTTTTTTTGCGGGGGCGTACATTATAAAATTTCAGTTTTCTATAGATTTGACTGAATCTAATTTTCATATAGACTGCAGTACAATAATTGTACTACATAAATGTTTAAATTATCGGATATTTATTTAGAAAAGATTTCACAGTTTGTAATTGTTTTTTTCCTATGCATTTGTCATATTGTTTTTTTTTAATGAAAATTATAATCTATAGTTTTTGTTGATAGATAGCAACGTATAGCCAAAACTTAAATAGCTATTAAAGTTTTAGTGAAACATTTTAAACTCATACGTTATAATTGTACTGTAGTCTATCTGGAAATTACATAGATTCAAAGCAAATGAATAATCCTTGATTTTAAATATGTGCGGTATCTATCCGATTCATAAGTCTGTTTCCGGGCGGAGATATGAAGCACCATTGAGGCTCCAACGCGACAATTTGGACGCCTATTTGTCAAATTAACAGAGACACGAGGGGTGCCCGCTCCATCTTAATCACGTACGAAGATTTTAATAAACGCTACTGCACGTAAATTATGTACTGCACAGTGTTCTGATTTGATGGGGAAATTGGATTATTTAAGAGGCATTTAAAAGGTAGTAAGGGATTTTGGAGAGGCTGCTCTAACTGGGCGATTTTTTGTGGCAATTCTGTTTTATTTTTTTATTTTATTCAGAGTCAATAAACAGCTACAATATATGTTGGAACAGAGAAAAAATAATACAAAATGTTAGTAATATTGCAGCCCACTTTATTATCCGCATATTAACAAAACAGTATATGATTATAAATGCTACTAGATATGTAATAAATAAGTCTCTACATCACATCACATTGCCAATAATTAATTACATTTTACAGAATAAGATAGAATAGGAATTCAGTAATTCAGATTGATGGCTTGGGAACAGAGAAAGAATTAATAAAATATTAAATTAAATTGAAATAAATAAAAATGTTGCGATATAATTAAAAAAACACATCGCGATCCCGATGGTATGTCACTGGCCACATATCACAGACTGAGACTGTGATCATCATCAAATCAAATCAAATATTCTTTATTTCTCATAAAAAGGGTACAATATTCTATCTTAAACTAGTGCATTTTACAATTATGCATATAAAATAATGCTAAGATAGAGTTAATGACAGTGCCTACGCTAGTATAAACTGTGTGACAGACACCGGCGCCGTCCTCCGATTGCAATTAATTTTATAATACTACAGAATTTGGGTATTTTACAAATAGTTCTAATAAGATGTAAAAATAGATTGTAAAATGTTAGTTGTGTACTGTGTATGTATGAATTGAGTGAGTGTGAGTGCGTGTGTGTGTGTTTGTGAGTGTGGGTGCGTAAGTGAGTATGCGTGTGGGTGTGTGTGTGTGTGTTATATAGTTTGTGATGATGCAGAGATCATGCAGAGTTCATACACATAATTGATAGTGTGATAGCCTAGTGGTGTGACCAGTGGATTCTGAAGTCAAAAATTTGGGAGAGCATAGTGGATTTCTCGCTCCAATTGAGCTGCATGACTAGAAAAGTACCTCTACGTAGGAAATCTCTTTTATCAAATCAAAATTGATTCTCCGTTCTTCGTTGATTTCATTTAATTCCACTTTCACTCTTCACCTACCTACCCTGCAGACCATACCCATATCATTGCAACGTTAATGGCTTTGAGTCCGGCAGCGCGGGCGCCGATATCTACGGCACGGTAAATCACCGCGTGACCCACACTATCGCACATCGGCGCAAGGGTTGCCACCGGTTGCTGGTGATAGAATGATATGAAGCTGTGATAAATTATTTCAGCCTTTGAATATTCACGTAGCTAGTCTTCCGATTGATATCAAGATTTTGAGTAACGCTAAAGTAAAATTTAGTAAATGTAATGTTTCGACGAACCGTTTAGCTCAGCGGTAGTTAACTCTGCCTGTTGTGCTAAGGGTTCCGGGTTCGAATCCCGGTAGGGACAAATGTTTGTGTGATGAGCATCAACATTTGTATCCAAGTCATGGATGTATCTATGTATAATATGTATATATTTACAAAAAAAACCTATATATGTAGAATATATCAACCATCTAGTATCCGTAACACAAGCCTCGTTGCTTACCACGGAACTAGATGGCGCTGTGTAATAATGTCCGGAAATATTTATTATTTACAAGCTGCGACAAATCTGTAATATGCTAGCACAGGCGTATCACGAATTTATAGCAGACTGTGAAGTTAAAGGTCGTGAGTTTGATCCCAAAGCACGCACCATTGACTGCGTATTTATAAGAAGCTCAAAAGGTAAAGGAAAATATCGTGAGGTAACCTGCATTATTATGAAGTCTGCCTTGCATTAGTCTACTCTACTGTAGGTTTATATTTTTCAAATGAGAGACCAGTTCCCAGCAGTGGAGAAATTGGCTTGGTGATGAATTAATAACTCGTTCTCCACCAGATTTACAGCTGTAGGTATTATCTTAAATGAATTTTGCCGTAGGTGCAATTTTCACACCATCTTCACTCGCAGGGTATACTAACTGCAACAGCTCTAGTAAATAGACAACAAAATACAGATTTAATCATAAAAATAATCAAACTCACTCATAAATTGCTACAAATCATGACCATACCTTACCTTGTTTCAATAAAAATAAACTTTTTGTGCAGCCCTACGCACCTGCGGGTCGTGAACGTTATTGAATTTAGCATATTTCGCTCATATCGAGCAGCTATTGTCCCAACACTAGAGTATGTGCACTAACGTATGGGAATCATGTTACCGTGCGAGTTATGAATTGTTGCATATGAGATTTATCATGAACGACCTGTATTTAATACTATACGTCACATGCCTTGTCTATTACGTCGGTGTTCGGCTTCTACTTCAACTAACCGATACTACAAAGAGATTTCTAAGTCATTGGCGGGGTTTATCGGTATTGTACGAGTATCAAATGTATTTTATCATAATAGGAATACAAAATAAACAGTCGGAGGTCAAACGGCGGATTCTGGGATCAATAATATTGTGTTACTTGATTTCTTGTACATTTCCAATTTAAAGGTTTTAGTATGAACACAATGTGGTCTAAGTTGTAGCACGCTTACCTTGAAAATACCTATTCGTTCGTGACTTGAAGACCCTTAAATTGCATTCGAGGAAATAGAGACTACGGCAGCTCGCAGTAAGAATAAGGAACGGTGAAGTGAAAACCTTTCGACTCTTCCAGTATTTCATAAGCTGTGGTGGCCTAGTGGTGTGACCAGTGGACTGAGATGTCAAAGGTCTTGAGTTCAAACCCACAGTGCACCACTGACTTTTCGGAAGTTATGTGCGAATTTATCACACGCTCAATACGGTGAAGAAAACATCGTTAGGTAATGTGCATGCTTGAGAGATTTTCTCGATGATGTGTGAAGTCTGCCAACCCGTAGTAGGCTAGCGTGGTGGACTATAGTCTAATCCCTCCAAAAAAAAATTAAGGTGACCCGTGCCCAGCAGTGGGACAATACTGGGTTGATGATGACCATTTGATACAACTAGTGTTGACATTTCGAAAGAACCTGTAATATTGGTCTACTTGAAATAAAAATATTTGAATTAGAATTAGAATTTGAACGATGCACTTTTTTGTGTAAAATATCCATGCATATTTTTTTCATTGCCAAAACTATTAGCTCAACTATTAAAAGTCACATTTTAAAATAAAAGAATTAACGGACTTAATCATAAGCAAGTTGATTTTAAATTTTGACCTATTATTACACATTTACTGTAGCATGCACATATTATTGTATATAATATGGGTATATCTACATATGTGAATGCAATCGTGCGTGTGATTTAGTGCTGTAACGAACTGCTGTGCAAACTATGTCGACTGGCCGAGCAGTTTGTTTAGTAGCCTAATGGTATAGTCGTGCTATTAACATTAGATATTTTAGATATAAGCAATAAGCAGAGATTTAGAAGACAGTGAGAGTAATGACGAGCTGTGGCGGCCTAGCGGTGCGACCAGTGGACTGAGATGTCAGAGGTCTCGAGTTCGAACCCAAGGCACGCACCACTAGCATGCAGCTAGCATGACCCGGAACAATTGTACCTAAATTTAGTCATTACTCTCATCATCAACCCATTAATGTCCCACTGCTGGGCGTGGGTCTCCTCTCAATTGAAAGGGATTAGGCTATAGTCCACCACGCTAGCCTAGTGCGGGTTGGCAGACTTCACATGCCATCGAGAATTCTTTCAAGCATGCAGGTTTCCTCACGATGTTTTCCTTCACCGTTTGAGCTTATGATAAATACGCACATAACTTCCGAAAAGTCAATGGTGCGTGCCTTAGGTTCGATCTAGAGACCTCTGACATCTCAGTCCACTGGTCATACCGCTCTACTACCACAGCTCCCTATTAATACACTAACTTTACTTTTTAATATTACAATAATACTTTCCACATAGCATTAACAACCACGGAGATTTGACCAAACATTTCACTCTGAACAATTTAATTACGATATCAAACATTTGAGTTATAACCCTAAAACGCTGACATGGTGTCAGGAAGTCCTTTGTTACTAATTACACCTGTACCCAACCCGTCAGTGCTCGTAAAACACAATCTGATGTATGATAATTCGCGGGTATTATTTGACAACATAATCAAACTCCGAATACATAATGACGTTCTAAAATCACCGCTCGCATAATAATAGCAGTTCAGGAGTGATTTGTTACTGGTATTTGGAACGGTGATTTAAAGGTAGACGCGTATGGAGCTATTACGTTGACGCATTATTAATAATAATTTATGCTTTATGTTGACAGGTTTCGGGTGTTATAATTTATATTGTGTGATAATCATAGGTTTGTGCTATCATTTTGAATTTCTCTAAGATTAGTGATCTTTTTTGCAACAGTAATAATTATTATGTATGATTCTAGTCTTGTGATTTTGTAAGCAAGTCAGCAATCTGCTATTCATTGCTAATATAAAAACTACAGGGGATTTAAATCATAGAATGCCAATTAAATTATTTATATAAAAAAATATAAAAGGCGTATTTCTTTTTTTGCTAAACCATTATGAATTAATGCACAAAATGATGTCCATTTTATAGTTCTAAGGATTGAGCGATAACTTCTTCACTTCATGTGTTAGTTTTAATCCCCGCAAATGTTTCTACAGGTCTTAGTATTTATGTAACTGACGTAAAAAGTGTCGTGCGTCGTTATTTGTGCGAAAATAAATACTTTTTCTTTCCTTTCTTAACTTAACTTTCTTTATTTAAACGACCAACTCAAGTAAATTTATGTTTTATTACGAGATTATTTTTTATAACAAAAAGCGACTGTTACTATCCAGGTGTAAAAAGAAGAGATAAAAAAATCAGTCATAATAATGACCGGAGAACAAAACTAAATCATACAATACTCATAACAAAAGTAAAATTGAAATTAAATTTCCATCTTGGAATATATCTAGAGGCAGTAGGCTGCGGACTCACGACGCGATATTTACGAGTACAGCTGCGATACACAACATTATTTATGTCTCTGTTTCCCCATTTTTGTAACAATATTTATTGTTGCTCGAATATATCAAACGTGGAATCTTTAGCTACGGCTCCTGTTTGCTTGGGCGCTTTCAATAGTTATTTTTTTGTTTGGGGTCGGTATTTAATTATATAAACAGGGTGAGCAGTAATTTGTTAGATATATTTTTTGATAGCGTTAGTTAACACTGCCTTCTATGCTATAGGCCCCGGGTTCGAATACCAGTAGGCACAAATGTTTGTGTGATGAGCATGAACATTTGTATCCAATTCATGGATGTATCTATGTATAATATGTATGTTTTACAGAAAAAAATGTTGTTTATATCAACTATCTAGTATCCGTAATACAAGCCTCGTTGCTTAGCTCGGAACTAGATGGCGCTGTGTCATAATGTCCAGGATCTTTTTTTAAGGGATATACTTCTGTATGTCCTAATTCACTTGTTCTTGATACTTAGCAAAAAAAAACATCTCTCATAAAAAATATGCTTCCTGGCCTAACTGATTTGCTCTTTTCTTGGAGAAAAAAGACTTGTAGATCGTAGGTACACATTTTTTTCCATCGGGATCGAAATTGAGACTCTTGCGCAGAAGCCCATGTCTGAGAGACTATACACTAACCGAATTATCTATTTTTTGCTTTGTCTCATAGACATTTGGTTACAACCTTTCTCAATAAATATAGTCTACACTCTATGGTAAATTAAAAAAATAAGGAATACCCGACGGACCTGATGATCTTCAAACAAATAAACCAATTTTATTGAATCATAAGTTTTAAGAACAATCACAATCAAGGTTGACCTTTGAATAAAAAAAAATCAATCAAAATCGGTTCATCGGGACAGGAATTACAAGGCCACGCACTTAAACGTAAAGATGTCTAGATAAAAAGATTTATTTGTTTCCGACATTTCAAGTTAATTCACTATTTCAAAAATTCAAACCTTTTTTATAAATTATAATCGTACATAGACGATTGATGAGTGCAGTGGCCGTTTAACAGCAATACTTTCCGACAATTTATTACGTATATTTAGTAGTGTGCTGATATATTCCTCAACACGTCGGATCCGACACAAAGGGGTGCGTCCGACGTCAAACGATATGTTCACATGTGGGCAATACATTTGTATAACGTTACGGCTGGCGATACAACAAGAGCTTAAGTGTGCTTAATCAATATTGAAGCTGTGATAACTAGGTAAAAACTACTCACTTTCAAACCAAAGTTGATAGAAATATTTCTGTTTTGGTAATGTTTATGTTGTATTTCATTGTCCCGGGGTTTGCGAGTTTAGGAACCCACGATTGGATTTTTTTTTGTGTTGGCTATAGTATGTGTTTTCGAAGATACCTAATAATAGTATGGTATTATGAAGGGCGTTTTTGGCGGCTGTCTTTATTATTAACGTTCAAAAAAAGCCAAATAAATAAAGCCAACTTTGAATAAATTATATTTTATAGATGATAAAATATTTTTTTCACATTATAATAGTTAAAATATTCAGAAATCCTTTCCCACTTACTGTGCCTCGTGACTGCTCACTCGTTGTCCGACCGCAACGCCTCTTTCATGTTCAAAATCAGATACGCACCGATTTATAGCCGCCCGCCTTAATTGCGGGCCGATCGGCTGGCCGCATCAATTCAATTTGTTATTATGAACACTGAATGTGGACACGGACATTTTGTGGCGGCGAAATATACTGAAAATTGCGTGCTTTTTAAAACTGCTAGCTTATACGCAGGTTCGTATGTTAGAGTAGATTCGAAAATCAGATGGACGGGGATTTCAGGTCTATCAGAGATTTGTTAGACTTCTTAAAATCATCGAAGAAAGAGCTTTTATCAGCGTCACGGCTAGCTATGGGTTTTCTCTTATTCAAGAGAGATTAGGCTATAGTCCACCACGCTAGTTTACTGCAGATACTTCAATTCAAGATAATCTATTTGTTTTCCTTCACCGCTTGAGCATCATAAATACACACATAAATTTGAGAAGTCAGTGGATCTTCGGAATCGAATTCGATATCTTTGACTGAAAAATCTTCTGGGCACATTATTGAACTATTACAGATTTACGACTAAACATCCCTTCATAAGGTAGTCAACTCCTGGAAGGCCAAACGAGCACTCGTAAGCTCTTGATATACCTAAAAATATTTAAGCCAAAACCTACTTTAAAAGCTCAGAACTAACCTCGAAGCGTGTGGACTAACATTTTTATAGAGCAATAAAGTAGTGGTGCGCCATTCGCAGACCACCTATCGCAGAGCTATCGCTACAAATTGCACGTGATATATCGCGCGCTGGTGTTGCGAGGTCTATTGTTTCGAGGGGAGAGAGACTGTCCTGAACACGTACTGCAACGTGTTAACGTAAATGTTCTTGTGTTTAGAACGAGACGGCGTTATGAAAGCTGTATAGTTGCATCCTTATCTAATAGGGCGTGATGCGCTGGTGTTGCAAGGTTTATTGTTTAAAGGGAATAGAGACTATCCTGAGTACGTACTGAAACGTATAAATACAATAGTCTTCTGGTTTTAGAAAGAGACAGGGCTATGTTAATTGTATAATTGCATCTTTATCTTATAGCGCACGATGCGCTGGTGTTGCTAGGTGTATTGTTTATAGGGAAGAGAGACTATACTGAATACGTACTGAAACGTATAAATGCAATAGTCTTCTGGTTTTAGAAAGAGACAGCGCTATGTAAGCTGTATAGTTGCATCCTTATCTAATAGCGCGCAATGCGCTGTATTGCAAGGTGTATTATTTCGAGGGAAGAGAGATTGTTCTGAACACGTTCTGGATCGTACCTGTTAATGCAATTTTTTTATCAGATATAGGTTAGTGTTCCCACAACTTCACCTGCTGGTAAGTTGGTTAAATGGTCTAAGATGAAACACGCCTATTTAGAATTGGCACTGTTTTCGGAAAAGATGAACTCAGGGCTACGAAACACAATGGCTACATTTATCAATGAACTTGTAAGGTTAATATGCTCTTGTTGAGGTCAGAGTATGAATATAAACGCCATTCCAGACCCTGTAACTTAAGTTGTTGGTACCATAACTAAGATCCCTAGATTATCGTTATTATTTTACTGCAATCAGCATTTTTCGAAGGTCCCCTGATCCGATGGTAGTATTTTTATTACTTGTGGGACATACTGTTTGAATATTAATAACAGATCTGGGTATACTTACTGGCATGCTGGCATAGTTGGAAAAAGCTAACCCGATGATGAAAACCGTTTTTGGAAAGGATTGTAAATAATTGACCTCTCTACTCCAATCTAAACCAAAAATGTTTATATGAAGCGAAAGGCATTTGCTGAGAACTTAGGAAGCAGATGTTTATTGTCTTTGCATACCCCAAAGTCCAAAGTAATAGTCAGAGCGGTCATAAACTACAAAGTACATCTCAAATGGATCGTTTCTTTTTCTCATTTATTTAGCAGCGACCCCCAGAAATATCGCAGCAACAAACACAAACAAAACAATGCCTCCCGCACACATCAAAACAAAATAAAACCGAGAACATATCCCGTTTTATATGGAAAACAAATAGACACCACCTCCATTACATTCGCCGGCGCTCCACCGGCCACCAGCTAGATTTTATCGCTCCTTCGAACCATTAAAACGGCCATAATGAAGTTTCCCCACGGATAATGCACTGGGGCATTACGCCATGATTTACAAGGCCAGCAATAAAAAAAATTTAAGGGATGACCCAGCATAGTAAAAATAGCGGGCTTGGGGTGAATCGACATCGTAAAGATGAGGAATGTGCCGCGGCCCAGTGTGTTTTATGTCGGCAATTTTATTATATCATATTACATGTATTGTGGGTTGAAGTACGCTTTTATAGCGTTTGTATGATGATAGTGGTTCAGTAAAATAATTCTGGGGACGTAGTCTGGAGTGCCAATTTTAAATGGCAATGGCTTTAATCCGCTTGATGTCTAGGAACTAGGGTGGCGTGGTAGACTATAGCCTAATCCCTCTCAAATTTAAGGAGACCCGTGCCCAACAGTGGGAGAGTAAATATTCATAGAGAAATTTAGCCTAACCTCCGTCCCTCTGAGAGGAACCTCATGTCCTACAGTGATAATAAATAGATGGATGATGATGACAGAAAAAAACTAAAATTTTGTGATATTCATATTTATAAGACTAAGTAAAGATTATTTCATGACTAAAATATATTTATTTTGTCCAAACCTCGGATGTAATGGGTATGAACTTAAAACAAAAAATTACGTTCAAAATATCTAATCGCCTCCTAAAATCGATTTGAATTGATCCATTTATAATCGAGACCACACATCCGAAAATAATAAAATCTTCACAAAATATTTTAATTATTTTGGACCCCTGGCCTTTAAACCTCATTCCGTTCACAGTTGCGTCCTATCAATATACATAATCATCAAAAAAATCATTATGACTCCCAATGGCCCTATTTCGTCTAAATTCACTGGATACAATACAGTATTAATAACGAAAACTCCAATATGTTTAATACAGCTATTGAGTAAAACCAAATTTTGTATCAGTTTCAAATCATGGCGGGATTAATTTTGACCTCCCGTTGAGAAAGCCCTTTCTATTGAACCCTGAACTTTACAAATTCAAAGATTATGGAATTGGAATCAGATTGGTCAGATAAATATAATTTTCTACCTATTTTGTATTTTCTATGCGTTGTTGCAAATACAAATTGTATGTAATGGTCAGGCTGTTAAGATTTTGTTCACAGGTTCAAAACCCGCAAGAAACAAATAATGGTTTCAGATGTTTTTTTTTGTATTTTATAATGTGTTTGTAAAATTAAATACACTGACAACAATATAAAATTTCATATGTCTTGTCACAAATGACTAACTGGAGCTGCAGTCATGAAGACATGAACAGAAAAACAGACACCAAAATCTCATGTAGATTTTTGTTGTTTAAGTCAAAGTTAAAATAAATAATCACACTTAAAAAGTTTAAGTGTGATCTATCTATACTAATATTATGAAGATGAAAGATTTGTATTTTTGTACATTTGTAACGAATAAACTCAAAAACTGCTGGACTGATTTAAAAAATTCTTTCACCATTAGAATGCTACATTATCCTTGAGTGACATAGGCTGTAACAATACCACAAGGGTCTATTTTTAAAATTTTAAGTTATGTCCACCGGTGCGAAGCTTGGATGGGCCGCTAATTATATCTCAGAACAAACTTTATTATGTAGCTGTTGTGCTAATTTACAAAGAAATATCGACTCTATTAATGAACTTAGTCTATGAACGTAATACCAAGGACCCCTGGACGGCACCCCGCGGGAATCGAACTCGCTACCCACTGTATTATATGCCGACGTTACACTCAATATTAGGCGTAATGATGAGGCGGGTTCCCATTACTGATTACTTACCGAATGACGAGGGGTTTTATGTAATAATAATAGGTCGTAAGAAACATCACGCATATTATTAAAAAAAGAAAAGATTGGGTTATCTATAAAAGTGTCTTAATTAAAATTTATAATCTTTGTATGAAGCTTTTATATTTGTATTATACTCTAACGAAATATAAATAATATCTAAACCTATTTCAGTAGCAGCTAGAAGCTGACTATGGAGATAGCAACTATGGTGTGACAAGCTGTCGTAGCCTAGTGGTGTGACCAGTACATGCAGTGGACTGAGATGTCAAAGGAGTTCAAACCGCAAGCACGCACCACTGACTTTTGGGAAGTTATTTGCGTATTTATCACATACTCAAACGGTGAAGGAAAACATCGTGAGGAAACCTGCATGCTCGAGAGATTTTCTCGATGTAGGATCTTAACCCGCAGTAGGCTAGCGCATGGTGGACTATAGCCTAATCCCTCTCAAATGAGAGGAGACCCGCGCCCAGCAGTGGGACATTAATGATGATGAAGTTGTTTCAAAACTAAGGAATGTAAGTCTGTACTGGCAAAGGTATAATTGTATGGTAAGACAAGACCCCAATTAGCCAACAAACGCCATCTTTACCATAGCAAAACTATCATTTACCACCCACAAAACCAATACAAGGGCACAGCACCATACATCACTACGTTGGCGTGTCCGCAATACATTACTCAGTTACCGATTCAATGAGCCATTGTGCCGGGGTAAGTACATTAAATTCTGTGCCATAACTCATGGTGTGCCATAATTTCGTTCACAAAAGACCGCCCGGACGGGGAATGATTAATGTGGCAAGAGCTTCAAATGAGATGTCGCCAAAGGTGTGCTTTTGATTTGGGGATAATTATATTGATTTCTTATACTTACGCGTATATTAGACATGGAAATAAAACTTTTTACGGATTTTACATACATATCATTACCTGTCGTCCCCGAAGGGTTAGGCAGAGGTATACTAATGCACGCCAACATTTCGCCGGTATGTTTTAGGTCCCATGTTTAAACCAGGCACGAATCCAAATTCCGAGCTGTTACTCAGAATTTCATAGAAAAACCGAATAACACTTTGCTTGACCTGGGAATGGAACCCAGGACCTCATGCTCGGCAGTGGCTAGACCAACGAGGCAGGATTTTATCGCGGCTTATTTATATTATTTGAAACAGACACGAATTTTGGATCCTTTACAGCTTTTTCTGCGTGGCATTCATCATCATTAACCCAGCTACTGTCACATTGCTGGGCACAGCTATTCTCTTATTTGAGAGGGACATAGTCCGCCACGCTAGCCTGTGCGGTTTGGCACACTTCACATGCTGAAATTCACTCAGGCATGCAGGTTTCCTCATGATGTTTCCCTTTATTAAATTTACCAAATTAGCTTACAGTTACACAACATAGGAAAAAGTTTGAATAACCGTTTTGATATACGACTACCAAAATATCACCAAATAAATATCTTCCTGTTGGATTGTTAACCAATTCGTCATGTGGTTGTGATCCAATAGAAAACTAATCACTACGATTCGATGGGCGGTGCGCGGGGCCGTGTCGACAGACACGCGTGTCGATATTGTGTCGATATCGTGTCAGATGACGATAATCTGGCCGTGGATACGTTGATGACAGCCTATGATTGACAGCTGATTGATTAATTTGATGGCGCGACCGGCAAAGCGGCCGAGCTGTACGTGTTAGCTACGGAAGTCGGAAGGTGGGTTGAATTTCTGCTCGATGCAATTTTGTGTGGGTAGTAAGGATTGTTTTTCAAGGTTTTGTTAGGTGAGATTTTTGTTTACAAATGCATGTAACCAAATTCCATGAGTCACGCGTTACCGACATAATCCTACTATAACACACCATCACGTCTGTCATCCCCGTAGGGTTTGGCAAAGGTGTACTAATGTACACCTACGTTTCGCCGGTATGTTTTAGGTCCCATGTAATAGGGGGCGAGCCTATTGCCATTAACCGGGCACAAATTTAAACTCCGAGCTGCTATTGAGAATTTCCTATAAAAACCCAATAACACTGCTCGACCTGGGAATCGAACCCAACTAGACTAACGAGACAGTCAGTTTCATATTTATAATATTAGTAGGATTAACTAATATTATAAATGTGAAAGTTTGTATCCAGGATGGTTGTTACTCTTTCACGCAAAAACCGCTTAACAGATTTGCATGAAATTTTGTATAGATAAAGTTTATTACCTGGATTAACACATAGCCTACTTTTTATTTGTATATCATGCGGGCAAAGCCGAAGGAGGCAGCTAGTATTAAATAAATGTCCATATCAATGTTTTGACTATCGACATAGTGACATCACTACGAGTGTAGCGCCGCGGGTGTTCGTATCACAATGAGCAGGTCGGATTAGTGGTCGCCGGTTGCGTTCCGGTTGCACCCTTTGTGGACGTGACGCCGCCGGCAGGCAACATGGCGGAAATAATGTACTACACTAGTATTATTTACTACGTACGGTGTACTTATGTGGCTCAATAATGAAAGCGTTATATACCTGGGTGTACATATGGATAGTACTGAGATGGGGCAGATATAGAAGCAGGTACCACTAGGGTACGAAGACTGATACACATCTTAACAACACTTACGACCTCACTACAGGATTGAAATTGTGTACTTGTACATATTTTCCTTTATACTAGCTACTTTAACTACATTGATATAAATACCACGTCGTTTTTAATGGGACCATAAATACACTTAGAGTAACAGAAGAATTATAAACGTATTATTATTATTATTATTGCCGATGCTAACTAGATACTAAAAAAATATTACATGACTTGTAAAAGTGTCTTTAAAAAGATCTATTTACAGAAATAAACAATCATTCAATCATTGTAAATATTTTATCTCACACTAAGTATCAGAATTTGTAATAGCGTCATCTATTGTGTGTATTGTTGACTACTTTGAGTAGATGTTTTATAGATGTTGGTGCCTGACCATACAGTTGCAGAAGTTCAGAAATTCATACAGAGATGTCCCTGCCCTATGTTATACTTATTTAATTCTTGAGAATTATATAATCAAAATAAAATACTAACATAACTGCAACTACTTCCAAAACAAAATATACTGTACTTCTAGAAAAATCCTTTAGAATAAGTAAAGAAATAGTCAACAAACCATTATTGAGAATAACGCCATCTACTAAAGATTAGTAATACTAGTACAAACGTCATCAGTGAACGTAGTGTCGATATTGTTGGTAGGTGTCATTGTAGTTAAAATAGTATAAAATACTATTTAAAATTTTAAATTTCTATCATTAATTATTAAAATAGCACCACCTACAAATCTTCTAATTTATTGATGAAATTCACAACGGGAATAGAGTCTGATAAGATTCCAAATCAAATATTTGACTTCACGATTCATTTTAATGTTTCTGGTAATTGCAATGGGTATTGTTAATATTTACGTACTTATTATTGTATTGAGAATATATCATAATTTATAACACAACATACCATACATGCCTGTCGTCCCCAAAAGCTTAGGCAGAGGTGTATGCATTTCACCAGTAAGGTTTTTAGGTCGCATGTAAAGTAATAGAGAGTGAGCCTATTTTATAAGAGTAAAAACGGATTAACCTGTAACCGGTACCTACCTTTATAATCTACTTATCAATTAGTTTAATTTTAAGTACTCATGTATATCACTAGCTACTTTAGAATATTTTGCGAATCATTGATAACAAAAAGTACGTAAGATATGTTATAATTTTAACTATGTGACACTCGTCATTAACCGATAAAAACGGTGGAGATTATCGGAATCGATAAAACTATAATGAAATTTATGTAATGTTTAATTTTATTCTTAGAAAATGTCATCGTAATTATAATTACGAAGTTAAGTTTAAGGTGGGTTCGTTTAGAAGTTGTTAGATGCGGGCGGCATAAATCCGGTCTTTGTAGAAAATCGGAAAAATGGGGTTCACATGCCTAATTGAAGAAAATCAAGCTGTGTTGATGCTATGTTCTAACAACACAGGTATGTTATTTCTGTGTTAGGTATTACAAGGTATATATTGTTTAAATAAATATTCCCGGACATTATGACACAGCGTCATCTAGTTCTGTGGTAAGCAACGAGGCTTGTTACCAGTTTCAACTTGGCTTCTAACAGATTCACTATTTCCACGAACCTATGTGTGCTCTTTGTGTACATACGCGACTAGTGTCTCATTGCAATCACGACTTCTGAGGATGTACCGTGGGTCAATTATGCAATGGCGTAAAATAGTAGGACTGAGAATTTGAAAATTGTCAAAAGCAAAATAGTATCGATTTATAATCGATTAATGAGTAAAGCCAAGCCTTTGGGAAGAGCAGTCGTGAGATTCCGATCAAATTGAGCTGCCCAACTGAGTAAGTACCTCCGCCTTGCAGAAGACCGCAGTAAAACAACAATGGTTGTGTTTCTGCGCGTGAGTAAGGCTATCAAAGCTTTTTAAGGGATTGACCATTTTGACAGCATGCGAATTCCGTTTGCCATTGGTTAAGGAACTTCCCTCTTTTAAGAAACCTAAGCGGTTTCTACAGAGTCTGCAACGCGTGAGTGACACCTCCGGTGTTGCAAACGTATACGATAAGAGGCTACGGTAACCGCTCACCATCAGACGGGCCGTAACCTTGTTTATAAACTGGTGAACTGTGGTTTTCCCACGCCAGTTATTCTTTAAGAATACAGGAGTATAAGATTATATCATAGGTATCATAATTATGTTTTATCATAGCGACGAGGATATGACATTTATCTTAGTATACCGATAAATATAATTATTTATATGATGCACACAGTTGCCGCACATTTTGGAGACAAATCTTGCCACTATCATAACGTCATCATTATCATCATATCATCTAGATGACGTCCATTGCTGGACATAAGCCTCCCCTAATTATTACACAAGGACCGGCTCTGTGCCTCCTGCATTCAGCGGATTCCAGCGACATTTACCAGGTCGTCGGTCCACCTGGCTAGAAGCCTACCCACGCTGCGTTTTCCGGTACGTGGTCGCCACTCAAGAACCTTCAGGAACGGCCATCCGCTCTTTAAACAATGTGTCGTGCTCACTGCCACTTGAGTTTGGCAATTCTTCAGGCTATGTCAGCTAAACCATAATGTGCTCTGGGATTTTTATAAACCAGCTAAACACTATCGATATCATTAAATACCCTTCCGGGTCGCTTATAACACCAATTTCGATTACAATGACAAAACAAACATGAAATTGCCACCTGCACTAATTAAAATATTGATTATCATTTTGGTCGATTAGCGGTAATCGCCAGTCTTTATAATTTGTACTCTTAATCAAAAGATAAGTTACTTTCAGTGTTCCTTATTGACATTTGTGAAACGATAATTTTAATGAATCGCATTGATGTAAATTAAAGTCGGGGTAGCAAAAAGAGGTCCATTAGGAGTTGACTATGAAGTGAGTCAAAGACGTCAAATTAATCCCCAGGCACGCATCATTGACTTTTAGAACTTACAAGTTCAAACGGTAAATGAAAACAATACGAGGAGATCTGCATGCTTGAGATTTTTTTCGATAGCGGGTGTAGTTCGCTCACCACAACAGGTTAGCATGGTTAACTAAACTAATGTGGGTTAGCTTATCTTTCTTTATTCAGTGGAATAATATTAAAGTTGATGAAGCCCATGAGCATCATAATTATTCTAGTAGATTAGAAATGACACAAGGAAGATATTAAACCAAATAATTACTGAGTAATAATGGATTTATTAATCCACAGAATACACCTGCCGAATGAAGTCTATAAATGAGGGACCATCATTAACATATTTTAACCTTTCGCTGTCTCAGCTAAATGCTGTTAATTTTGGTTATCATACTAACATTGTTCTATTTAAAATGGTTGACGACTAGTTTCTAGGAAATATCGAAAAATATAGCCAAATATTCGACAGACTCTATAATATACTTATATTCAGTTGCATGGTAGACTAAGACTAAATTAAAGTCAACCGTGACGTAGTTGGAAAAAGGCTTGGAAGAAGGAGGAAGAAAAAGAAAACAAGCCTGAATGATAACTATGCTTTTGTAGGTAGCGTGAAGGACCTTGTAACAGACTAACATTGAAGAGCTTACAGCTAATCGTTTATGCGTTGATCCAATGAGTGATCAAGTAACGGCTGCAATAAATGGTCCTTTAAATGAGCCCACGAGAAGAGCACTATTTTAAAAAGAACGGTAAGCCACTGATCCTTTAGCAACGACCTGAAGAAGAATATTACAATGTCATGATGATTATCGAATCTCCTGTTGCATAAAGAACCTTCGCTTGACTGATAGGTAGAACCTTGTTTGTGTCCGGGTAACACCTGCATAATGCACCTGCGTTGTGAGGTAATAATAGCGTCATTGTTATGTAGATACAATAGCTATTATCAAACCTCTATCTATCAATAATTGCATGTAGCAGCGGCCGAAAATTTTGAAGATCATCGACATTATAGTTTTCCAAAGAAAAACTGCTAAGAGACCCCATCACACAATTAGGTGAAAAAAGGGAAACAATTTGAATTCACCTTTCGTCATGTTTTTATAGTCAACAATAGTTAGAAAATTTTAAAAACTTCTCCTAGAAAATTTCTTACTTAATGGGTGATTGCAAGATTTTTTTCTTAAAATTTAACACATTTCCTAGCTTTGTTTTGATGTAAGCAGTTTTATTCATTCATGTACTACTAAAATTTTGATGAAACAGGCATACTTATAGCAGATTCAGTTCTGCAATGTTTGTATACACAAATGTTCCATGTGAACTGATTTCGAAGTTAGTCAAAATAAATGGGTGAGCACAAAACTTTCGGCAAATCTTGATAATTCAATTTAAAAAAACACATCACTGATGTTAAACACCGCCGTGCCAAGAAGTCAGCAGTTTGTGAACATACCATAGACAAACCCCAGCATTACATCAGATTTGATAAACCACAAGTCCTCGCAAAAGAAACCCGATTCCTACCTAGGATAATTCGTGAGGCTTTTGAAATGAAAAAACACCCAAATTTCAATAGACAAGATGGCTGGGTATTACCACCTGCTTGGAACCCTATCATAGATTCTATTAAATCTAAATCCAAGAACAAAACTGTACGACCGAAGGACACGGTGAGCTCGTTCTGTGTAAATCGGATTGTCAATAATAATTAAAAATGTAGGGTAGCTGTTAGTAATTATAACTTCAAGATGGCCAACACCTCAGTCTGCTCGTGACTATGGATGCTGTAAAGGATGCTGTCGGGTTAAAATAATATCAAATGTACCGCGATTAAATTCGTAAGAAGTAGTTTTATTTCCGGTACCGTGGTAGCCTAGTGGTGTGACCAGTGGACTGAGATGTCAAAGGTCTCAAGTTCGAACCCAAGGCACGCACCACTGACTTTTCGGAAGTTATGTGCGTATTTATCACATGCTCAAACGGTGAAGGAAAACATCGTGAGGAAACCTGCATGCTTGAGAGAAATCTCGATGGCATGTGGAGTCTGACAACCCGCAGTAGGCTAGCGTGGTAGACTATAGCCTAATCCCTCTCAATTTAGAGGAGACCCATGCCCAGCAGTGGGACATTAATGGGTTGATGATGATGATGAGTTTTATTTCAATGTCAAATTCGCGTAAGTGTACGAAATCAATATAATTCAATTTAGGTAATAGTCTCGTCTACCCAAAAAAAAATTCAATACTTCGTAAGAAATGATTAAAGCGATATAGAACTGAACTGAAAATCAAACAGTAAACTATAATTTTTTGTCGGCGCAAAACAAACAAACAAAGGACTTAATTACTAACGAAAAGACTAACGACTAAAGACTACGATTTTTAATATTTCTTTTTTTTAAACCGTAGTATAAGAATTAATTATATTAGCAAATATCTTAGTTTTTCACTTTACATACTTTGCTTTTAATGTATTTACACTATAATTTGATTATAATTAATAATTTTGGTCGTAAAATAAGGAATTCCACTTTGTAGAGGTTTAACAAAGAAATTCTTTTTAAATATGTTAAAAAAAATATTAATTAAATTGTACAATATTTTTTTTATTACAGTTCAGAACGTATTTTACTCAAATGAGACATCATTTGAGTTTTAGATCCTGAATGTAATTCCTAAAATATATACGTAAAAAGATATAAAAACTTTGAAAATTAACCGTAAAAAAATCAAATATTCAAATATGTGTGAGTATGTATAATTTATCACCTAAAAACATTAGCCTACCATTAATCATTACCGTCGTTTAACCATCACTAAACCATAAAGTACAGTTAGATTTTTATGTGTCATAAATGGTAATTGCCGTGTACTTTCATTCCGTTAAGAACAATGAAAATGAATGAAATTATTCTTTTTCATTTTTCAAATTACATTACCGACTCTCCTAATTTATACAAAAAAATATTTGTGGACATTACGACACAGCGCCATCTAGTTCCAAGCTAAGCTACGAGGCTTGTGTTACGGATACTAGTTGGTTGATATACTACATATATATATACTTTTTTTTGTAAATACGTACATATTATACATGACTCGGATACAAATGTTTATGCTCATCACACAAACATTTGTCCCTATCGGGATTCGAACCCGGGACCCATAGCACAGAAGGCAGCGTTAACACATATTAGCACAAATTTAAATAAAAATTAGGAACCCTACACTTGGTTTATTCGAACTAAGCTTTTAATGAATACCCTCTTGACTAATAAATAAAGTGTTAATTACCACTCGACTAATTGGGTTGTCAAATTGATGATATTCTTAAAGATGTATGTATTATACATCTATAAGAATATCAAAACTGAGCCAGTGAGTATTAAGTTGTTCATACTTAGCGAGAATCTTCGCTCAAATTGAGCTGCCCGACTGGGGAAGTACCTCCGCCTTACAGAAGACCGCAATGACATAACAACATGTAGTTGTAGAGCTAGTTCGTGAAGTGACTATTCCGACAGTATGGGAATTTCATTTGCTGTAAGATTAGTAACTCCCTTATTTTTAGAAACCTAGACAGTTTCTACAGGGTTGGCAATGTCCGAGCGACGCCTATGGTTTTGCAAGCGTCTATGGGCTACGGTACCGCTTACCAAGGCGAGCCGTGTGTTTGTTTGCCAAGGTTTTGAAATGACAAAATGTAGTTAATAAAAATTATATAAAACATTTTATGTCATGTTGTTGCAATGAACTTCTGAATTAAATTATTTAGAGAGGTAGGGCATAGCGAGATTCCTCGCTCAAATTGAGCTGCCCGACTGCGGAAATACCTCTGCCTTACAGAAAACCGCAGTGAAAAAACCGCAGCAGTGACTATTCTGACAGCATGGGAATTCCGTCTGCTGTCAGTTCAGTAACTCCCCTATTTTAAGGAACCGAAAAGGTTTAACAGGCTCGGCAGTGACACCTCCGGTGTTGTGGTATAATAAAATAATTAACGAATAGATTTTGATAAAACTTTGCACTCTGTATGTAGTTTAGTCAAAGTGAGAGAAAATATTGTTTTCATTTTATGCTCTCCGCAGATAAAATTATGAGCACAGCTGTTAGTATTATGTCTATACATTGTTTTATAATAATACGATAATTTCGATTGATTACGCCCTAAAAACGATACATTAATATATAAGTAGGTACGTCGCAAATTATAATCAGATAGATTATATAAATAATAATCATTGTATTGCTAAATATACGCGTATATATTTTATCTGCTTCTGTACTCGTAGAACTCCGCGTGTGCAGTTCATTTGGTGATAATAATTAGGACAAAACAGTCGTGTTTCATGTGGTACTGAGAATACAAAGAAAACAGGTGAGATGTCTATGTTTCAGTGGAATGGCTTGTTGCTGTCTTTGATAGTGGCCAGGTTGTTTATACGAACGGGCTTGGGTGTGATTGACTTTGGTTTTAGAAGAAAACTTAATTCATTTTCCTGAATATTTTTTTATTCTATAGAGAGTATGCTTTTATTCTCAAGATATTAACGTATAGAATATTTTGAAACCTTTCTATTAATATTTTGTTCTGTATTTTTTTCAACTTATTCTTTAGGAACATGTTTATCCCTATCAATTTCTTCTAATTTTCGTTTGGCGTTAATAGTTTACCGATATAGTATTTGGACCAATACCATTATATATAGAATGTCATGTCCAAAATACTGAGTGACAAAAATAAACAATCAGACAATTACTTCTTCATATTAATCAAAGAAACGATATCAGATATCCTACGTATACAACATAATGAAGAGTCGACTTAAGTCTGGGTCATTTCTATTATTTTTATCTATTATAGATTTTATTATGGTATATGGTTTTGATTCGTTTCCATTAGTTTTGAATCATTTACTGCTTCTCTGTGACTTTCAAAATGAAGCACCTGTAACACTTTTCACAAGAGTTGAAAGTGTATTTATATCAATACAAATAGTTTTGAAATAAAACTAGTAAACGTAGAAGCCAATGACCTCAAGCCAATAGTTGATAATGACACTGTCGCAAACACGTTGATAACATCAAATCATTTCGCAATCATGCATATCGCTGCTGCTACATTCACAACAATCACTGATTACAGGATGCCAGGTGCTGAAGTTAAGCAAAGGAAGGCCAAAGACAACAGAAACGATGGCAAGTCAGATACAGCAAAACAGAAGACGACGAAATACTGGGAACCGTTGACGGATGGCGTGAAGTGGATTGAGAAGTATGCTGACAATCTTGAGAACTTCTTCGAAAGACTGCCCGAGTTTATCAGCACGTTCATTGCCACGTTAGCTGTTTTCACATTCGGTGCTACACTACGAGGTAAGTTTTTGATTTACGAGTTGAACACTCTTTCAATAGCTTCATTTCTATTGGTTACAAGTTGAATGTGTGTATCTGTGCAACATAGGTCCTAAATGGATACACTGATTTAGATTTAGTTTGTTTTTGTTTGAAAGGTGACTTCATCAAGACTGTTTGTATGGGACAAAATTTATGTGATTATTAGATTTTTTTGAACGTCGACAATATTATGGACAGTTCCTTAAGTCCGTCTTTCACCGCTTCTTAGCTTACAATAACCTGAAATATTATCTGAAGTTACTTTCTGCTAGAAATTCGTCTATCAAGTTATTATGCAAGTAGCACTGACAAGACAGTAACGAAATAATATCGCCAATTTGACCCGAAAAATTCGTCGCCAAATAGCACACGACCTGATCGTATTTAACATGATACGACAATGTATAAGTAATGTTATTATCATCAGATTATAATTAATTAAACAATAATTAGAATTAATTGTGGAGAGTGCATCTACATAAATTATATTACAGAATATAATTAATATATTAAGTTCTGAATACCCACTGCCCTATGTCACTAATGTCAAATAACTCACAGTTCGTTATCTTATAAACCAGTTTACTTTTCCCCAGTATACGTATTTAATAAAACTGCCTGCTGTTTTGAGGGTCCCGGGTAAAAATCGCAATAAGATCTAATTTTTGTGTGATGAACATGAATATTTATACTAGAGATGAATGTTTTCATTTATGATACATAGGTATTTGATTCACGTAGATGAACAACATCGACGTCAACTTGAGCCATTTCATCTATAGAACTACATAGAAAGAAACTAAGAGCATATGCTTGGTAAATCTTTACAATTTGGAACAATGTAGCAATGCTCATTGTGATTTTCGATTATTTTGAACTGTTGAACATCTGGACTGGTATTTAAGACTGCAGTCGTATCTACAGAAGTTCAGAAAATAATTCTTTTGTAGCTGACAATAGTAAGTCAGTAGTTACAGTTGACTTAACCTTATGTATTAGAATGCCAAGTAATTGAGTAGACTATATTTTATAGCTTTTAGATATCCTATCCTAATATGTACGCCTAATGAATTCAACATTAAACAACACCATTAAGTATGTAACCAAAAAGGATAAACAGAGGTCAAAGGAGCTGCTACCACAGCTTCTAGTGGTGTGATCAGCGGACAGAGATGTAAGAGGTCTCGAGTTTGAACCCAAGGCACGCACCACTGACTTTTCGGTAGTTATGTGCGTATTTATCACATTCTCAAACGGTGAAGGAAAACATCGTAAGGAAACCTGCATGCTTGAGAGAATTCTCGATGTGAAGTCTACCAATCCGTAGTAGGCTAGCGTGGTAGACTATAGCCTAATCCCTCTCAATTGAGAGAAGACCCATGCCCAGCAGTGGCACATAAATGGGTATAACAAGACATAACTATGTACAGTCCAACAAGCTAATTGGTATACATGCAACTATAGACCGATGTATGTGTGGATGTAAACCAATTAGCTTGTTCTATTGTACCTATAGATTGTATAAATTTTATATAGTCATGTCCGGAGATCGAACTTTTTTTTGTGCTACAAGCGTGGCAAACAATCTTAAAACCCGCCTGATGGTAAGCGATTACCGTACACTATAGACGTTCGCAACACCAGAGGTGTCGCTCGCGCTTTGCCGACCCTGTAAAAACCGTTTAAGTTTCGTAAAGCAGCAATTTAGTAACTCCCTTCATCATCATCATCATATCAACCGTTAGACGTCCACTGCTGGACATAGGTCTTCCCCAAGGATCGCCACGACGACCGGTCCTGCGCCACCCGCATCTAGAGGATTCCAGCGACCTTAACCAGGTCGTCGGTCCACCTTGCCGGGGGCCTACCCACGCTGCGTCTTCCAGTACGTGGTCATCGTAACTCCCTTAGAGTTACTAAATTGCTGTTGCAGCTATCAGAATAGTCACTCCCTCAACGAGCTCTGGTAACCTTATTCACTCGCAAAAAGACAACTATTATTCATTCACTGCTGTCTTCTGTAAGTCGGAGGTTCTTCCCCGGTCGGGCAGCGCAATTTGAGCGAGGAATCTCGCTATGCTCTATACCTCTCGAAAAACTAAAATGCTAAACGCTCATCCATTACGCTGAATATAGTCGTCATAAAATTGCATTATATTATACTAGGCTATTTAAATTGATAATCTTCAAAATCCTGTCTACTGCTTTAAATATTATAATGATAAGATTGATAAAGACGTCTCAGTCAGTTTCCAAGACATTGTAATGAACGTGTTTCATGATTTACGATCGGATTAATGAATCAACGCATAATCTGTGTATTATCAGTTGTTCATTTAATGGCAACAATGTTAAAATAAATAGTAAAGGGTATTCAATCAAAATCATTTTTTTTTTATGTATTTGGACGAGATAATAGAGGTATGCAGGGATCGTAGATCGCCTCCTTAGCTACGATCCTGTAGGTCGAAACTTTGGTTTCTGAAAAAGACGTGAGTGTTTCATGTATGTAAATTAATGAATAAATATATTTATACGAACATTATGACACAGCGCCATCTAGTTGCGAGCTAAGCAACGAGGCTCGTGTTATGGATACTAGATGGTCGATACATTACATAAATATATATATATATATATTTATTTTTGCAAATACTCACTTATTATACATAGAAACATGTATAAATCAGTTCAAATGTTCATGCTCATCTCACAAACATTTGTTACTACCGAGATAATTTTTTTATTTATTTTAATTGTAAACCAAAATAATAATTAGATAAACATAAATACGAATATATATTTCATAGTTTTAGAAATAAGTATGTCTAGTTTGTTGTTTTTATTTGTTACAATCGAAGTATAGTATATTTTTAAATGTATTAACATTTTTGTAAAAAAAAAAATCTCCCACTTAATGTTTGAGTAACCTTGTCTAGGTTTTACGAGAGGGATGGACATATTGACATATATTCAATATGTCAAGCGCCATCTCTCTTACACTATACATAAAAATGTTTAAAAAAAAATGGTACGTTTCCTGAATACTTATGTTTACTGGTACGTTTACTACTCAATGTAGTGAACATACCAGTAAACGTTTCGCTTGTGACGTCACTATTGTAGTAATCATACAGATATTTGACATATTATTATGTCACATAGAACGGCGGTTATTGTTTTCGTGTCGCTATCCCACGTGATAAATATGTAATAAATTGTAAACAAATACGACTTGAAGGTTATATTATTATGTTCAAGTTTACATTTGAATTTGAAGGATGTTCAGTTAACAAATAGAACTCCGTTATCAACCCATTATGCAGGCCTTATTGCCATGCACTGGGGTCCTCTCATTAGAGAGGGATTAGGCTATAGGGTCCCTTACGATGTTTTCTTTCTTTGTTTGAAAATTTTATTTATTTATTTATTTTATTATTTTTTATTTATTTTACTTATGAATACGCACAAAGCTTCTAGACCTTTGATTTCATAATCATATCATATTACTAGTCTATAATAGCTCAAAAATACTGCAATACCACATTTGCATGCAACAATTAGAAAACGTACTTTTCGAAGCTATATATAAAATAAATATTTCTGGACATCTAGTTCCGTGGTAAGCGACGAAGCTTGTGTTACGGATACGGATAGTTGGTTTATATACTTTTTTTTTTGTAAATACATACATATTATACATAGATACATCCATGACTCGGAAATAATGTTTATGCTCATCACACGAACGTCTGTCCCTACCGGGATTCAAATCCGGGACCCATAGCATAGTAGGCAGCGTTAACACAATATATTAGCACAAATTTAAATAAAAATTAGGAACCCTACACTTGGTTTATTCAAGCTAAGCTTTTAATGAATATCCTCTTGACTACAGTCCTAATCAAAGTATTAACAATGTTGTAATCACAACAAATTCAATTGATCAAATCGATATATTATCTTTGACATTGGCATTCGGCTTAGCGAAACTTAGCGTATAAAAGTGACGTATATCTTTAAACTGAAATGCAGATTAAATACATTGTAAGTATTCATACTAATATTTAGGTATAAATGCGAAAGAGAATTCTCTCCCGAAAATCATCCCTGATAAGGGCGAAGTGGGGGAGCAAAATAATACAATTAATCGATACTTTCTTAAAGAGGGTAGTAATAAATAATCAGATTGAAAAAAAGCTTGGATGCAGTTATTCATTCTAAGCAGACTAAGTCGTGGGTAAAAAAAAGCTAGTGTTTTTGTATATTAATGTTTTTTTTAGAACCACTGTTTTCTAAGCTTGACACAGACAAAAAGATGAGGAATATCTGACTAGTAGAAAAGGTAGTAAGTTATACACATAGAGATATAGGTACATGTACCTTGTAATTTTAAAATCTGGATTTGATATTGGATCATAATCGAAAATTCAAGATAGCTGTTTTTATGATTTTCTTCTATGTGATGCTATAAGCTAGCTATGGCGCAGGAAGTTTTCATAATTATTAACCTATTTACTGCCCTGCTGCTAGGCATGGATCTTCTCTCATTTGAGAGGGATCATTCAGATGTGGATTGGAAAAAAACTAAAAAATCTATCTGGCATGCAGATCTTTTCCTTCACAGTTTAAGCATGTGATAAATACGCACATAACGTTTAACATTCATTGGTGCGTGCTTCGTGATTGAACTCGTTACTTTTGCCTTCAGGTCATACCTCTTAGGATATCATAGCTATCTATAGCAGCAAAACTCACTTATTTCTCATCATTACCATTCATATAACGGAATGCAATCATTGAAAATTTCTCGCGAATGATTATATGAATACAATGGAACGCCGAAATTGGCGAGTGCATACAAATCGAGTCTCAATTTATTATGATTTACCTATATCAAAAGTAGAATATCATCTGCGTAATATTACTCAAACCGACAAGTATACATACTGACTAGGTATAAATAAATGCTTTATGGCATCTGTACTTTGGATATTTATTTTTGTACTCTTTGTTTACAGAAAAATAATCAACGATCGAATCGAATCGAATTATCATTCGATTAATCGATTTGATACAATTGTAGACACGTTTTTTCAAAGTGTGTATCTTTTATATGGCATACATGTTATAAAGTAAACATTACTTATACTTCTTCATCAACACAATTATTATTCCACTGCCGGGCACGGGTCTCCTCCCATTTGAGAAGAATTAGGCTATAGTCTACCACGCTAGCCTAGCGGGTAGCCAGATTTCAAATGTAATCGAGAGAATCTCTTAAACATGCAGGTTTCCTGACGATGTTTTTCTTCATCGTTTTGCATACCTATATGAACTGGGATCGATCTCAAGACCTTTGACTCTACAGACTACTGGTCACGCCACTAGGCTATCACAGGTTACAGTTACTGACTACAAAGTCAGTTTTGCATAAAAGTAATAATCACTCTAATAGAGTGAAAAATAGCTTCTCATAATGAATAATCTTATTACTAAATATCGTATTATCAGTTAAGGTTTTCCTCTGTATGATGTATGAGATATAAGGAGCGTTGTGTCGGACAAAAAATACGCGGCCAATGAGGATCTCCAAGATTTCTGATTGAACGCACTTGTGGAACACAATGTATGTATGTTTATTTAGGGGACCACTGCACTGCTGAATATTCTATGGAAGAACAGAACAAAGGCTACTGAGGGCCTCATGAAATTTATATAAACATGAGCAGACCCGATCACGCGCTGTTACGTCGTAGTTGTTTGTTGGTTTATTTCAATAAAAAAATATTGATGTTATTAATTGAGATAAAAACTATACTATCTCTCAAGATTAATCATACTGCACACAATGTGCAAGGTTTCATCAAAACAACGAGATACGAAACATTTATCATCAAACCAATAATTGTCTCGCTGCTGGTATCGGGTCTCCTCTTACTTTTAAAGAAAATAGGATATAGTCCACCACGCTAACCTATTGTAGGTGATAGATAGATTTCACATCCAATCGAGGGAATCTCTCAGGCCGCAAATTTCCTCACGATGCTTTCCTTCACCGTTTTTAAATTCGCACGTTACTTTGAAAAGTTAGTAGTCGAACTCAAGGCTTTTGGTTACAGTCATACATTATACATACATACATACACTCACGCCTTTTTCCCATGGGGGTAGGCAGAAACTACAGAATGCCCCGCGCTACGGTCCCTGCATACCACTTTTGCCTCGTCGACATTCATACATCTGATCATGCACGCGCGCCGGTTATGAGTACTGCGTACATTTTGATTACAGTCATTGGACTGTATATAATCAAAAACCTTGAGTGATAACACCAATAGGCTATCACAGCTCAAAAAAGAAATTTAGATTCATAAAGATTTTTCAATAATTTCAGGAGAATGGGTGGTGATCCTAGTAGCAGCGTTGAAACAGTGGAGCGGTCACACACAGAACAACACAAATGTCACAACGGACATATTTGAGCTGTTCTCATCGAGGAATCTGAAGATGGAGAACTTCATGCCAATCTTCATCGGAGCACACTCCGTATCTTTATGCATGTACTTCTTAATCGGAGGATTTTTGCATGTAAGTTTTTTTCCCTTTGAAGGTCATCACCTGTTTAAATTGTATAATTATATGCATACTTGTTAATTTTATGACATGATGTCTATATTAGATTAATATTATGTACACTAAATTAAAAATTATGAAGTAGGTATGCATATTTATGCTGCGACATGATTTTGTCACCAGTTTAAAATATAAGTGCTCATGAATAATTTATAAAAATAAGCTTTTCTAAACGTCTTCCAATACACATGGCTAATTGATGCTCTTAATATAATGTCAATACCTACTACAAAAATCTTTGCATAGCTCAAAATTAGCTGAACTAAATCAATTTCTAAAACACTAGGCTCAATATTTTACACACGTTAATCATTTAGTTTTATAACTTTGAATAACATTTGAAATTTATAATTTATACGGACTTTTCCAAAGTTGTATTGTTTAAAACCCATTTCAATTATAAAACTACTTATCATGTCAGTTTGCTCACACATTTGCAGTTCGTGAATTAATTATTGACAATATTAAAAATACCTAAGGATAAAATCATTTCCTTGTAGAGATTTATCAGGATAATTGACAGCGGTCTAGATAGCGGTTTCGACTTTGAGGTGTTTTCTCTAATTTTCCAAAACGACAGCAATTTTACCCCTCCTCCTAAAGAAAAAGGTTTATTTGTTTTGCGGAGCTCCACCGTAAAACTATTGGAAAAAGATTGTCTCATATAACCACCACCAATATGAGTGTGGAAAATTTTAGTTTCATCAGCTTTTATTAATGTAATTTGTTTAAGATCCGTTCATCTTATTTCCGTCCCCATTTATCATGATCGTAATATTAATAGCCTTTCTAAATATCTTTCAGTTGGCGAAATCCCCTTTTTCAAAAGCAATAAAATTTGTAAATCCTGTCTTGGTGATTAATTGCTGAGCCTAATTTGTATTTACGTCATTGAGATAAGTAACAATCCAATTGTTATCGGGCATAATCGTGAACTTTGTTGAAAAATTTTGTAAACCTGACTTCCAGCACATGTACGTGCTTACAGTTATCAAAGTTGCGAACAACATCTGCTGATATGACAAAGTAATTTGAAACATTCACGTCTTAACGTGACTTTGAGTTTTGGTAGCACCCTACAATGATGTTTGTGAATTTTAAATCACGCAATCAAAGGATGAACGTCCGTTGACGTATAATGACGTATACATAAAATAATATAATTGAAGCTAGCAACGATACACAATAGCACTATATTGAACATTTTTTTTTACTTTTACGACATTTATTTTAGACATTTTCTCGCAAAATATTCATATTTTTACAATTTTTATATTGATACCTTTACAGAATTCATAGTCAAGCGATGACAATCGAATTTACAAAAAGCTATATTGTTTGATATACTTACTATTCTATTTTGCGACGACCCGTTTAGCTCAGCGGTAGTTAACGCTGCCTACTGTGCTACGGGTCCCAGGTTCGAATCCCGGTAGGGACAAATGTTTGTGTGATGAGCATCATCATTTGTATTGTATCCGAGTGAGGGATGTGTCTATGTATAATATGTAAATATTTACAAAAAAAAAAAAGTATATATGTAGTATATCAACTATTAAGTAACCGTAACACAAGCTTCGTTCCCTACCACGGAACTAGATGGCGCTGTGTAATACTGTCCGGAAATATTTATTTATTTATTTACTATAGAATTATTGTTGTTGATTTTCATCTTTTTCTTTTCCAGTGGTACTTTTACATGAACAGAAGACATCTCGCTAAGGAGTGGAAGATTCAGCCTGACAAGTGGTTGTCTGCTGAGCTGGAGCGCCATGAGCTCATGGTTGGCACCATGTCTCTCCTCATTGTCGGCAGCTTCTCTGCCTTCCTCGCCTGCTACATCTTCAACGGCAATCCTTGTACCGTCTACTTCCAGTTCGATGAGTACGGCTGGCTGTGGTTCTTCTTGCAGTTCCCTGTTATCTTCTTGTATGTGGTAAGTAACATCTTTGTTTTTTTTTACTTTAAATTTTATGAATCATTCTTATGCTACGTATTCAAAAATGTAGTAATAACTTCTTTACAAGCATAATTGCAATCCTCAATCATGTAATATTGGTCTAACCTATTGCATATTTACTATTTTTTTTATTATTTTATTATACATTATAATAAAAGCATGTAATACTGCTTGAACTAAAAATCGATCTGAGGTCAATGTTTGTTACACTTGTTTATGATTTGTTTAAATAGTCGAGAAATTTCAGACAGTTGGTCTGAACTAATAATCTCAGGAGATTTACCACCAGGATAGAAAATATTTGTTATTGGTGGTAAACATATATACAATGGTGTTATAAAACATTGCTACGACTTATTGAGAACAACCTGTATATTATACTACCAATACTTAACAATACTCCTATTGTGAACTTCCAGGACTACACCACGTACATCCTTCACCGTCTGTACCACACCCCGTGGCTGTACAAACACTTCCACAAGCTGCACCACAAGTACAAGCAGCCCACCGCGTTCTCCGTCACCGCCATCCACCCGGTCGAGATCATGCACATTCAGCTCACCATGTGTCTGCCACTCTTCACCATTCCTGTACATTGGGGTAAAATTAACTTTAATCAATAATTTAATAATAAATAAAACAAACGAATAATATATTACAAAATACAAAAACCAGTAAATCAATTTATGTAAATAAATCAATTTTTAATTTATCATGTGGGTGACTATCTTAACAGCCTACAGATACTTTGGGGCTGAGTCAATTATCAGGCTGACTCTAATCAATATCAGACTATATTAATTAACTTAACACGTTGGCTTCCCCTAATTAACATCCAGTAGGAGATTATAATGTCCTATTGACATTGTTACCTGTAATTCATAATATTCATTGTTCTTCCAGCTTCCTTCTACGCGGTTGCCATCTACGTGTACTATCACGGCATTATTGACCACTCCGGCATCAATTTCAAGTCCCAATGGTGGCAGCCCTGGCAGCCTGATGCAGAATTCCACGACCAACATCACGAGTTCTTCCACTGCAACTTTGGATTCAATATGTCTTTATGGGATAAAGTGAGTTGATTGTTTAATATTGAATAACTGACCATAAAACCAAAGAGCTGGTTTGTTACCATCATTATCAACGCATTTAGTGTCCTTCATACGCCTTCGAGAAAATCTCACAAAGCCTGCAAACTATCTCAACATTAACGAGAATAAGCTTATTATGTGTGTTAATACGTGTTTCTTCTTGCAGTTACATGGTACCATGAGGAAACAGTTCCGTGCTTACACCGAAGAAACTTTCCATGGAGAAGCACCTTCCCTCGACACACCTGAAGGAAAGGCCATTCTTGCTGAGAACCCTGATCTCATAGAAAGCAAGGCCTTGCTAGCTGAAATTCCTGAAATTATTGAAAACATTAAAAAAGACACACCGAAGACTACATAGACTGACTGCATAACACTGCATAGAGACAAAATTTAACTTATATATTATGTATAAATTAGATTTTAAGAGAAATGCACTTTTTTGTAATTGTCTTTTTGAGGATTTTTGATAACAACCGCATACCTATCGCCAGCCCGTGGCAACATGCCACTTGTGGGCCGCCCGGTCTATGCTGCCATCCACTCCCTTCCTTACTGCATTGGACCATTTTACAGGATCTCTGACCACGTTTGCCATCCATTTGGCCCAATATTATGAGCTTCTCCAGACTCTTCATCGGTGACCCAGATTTATGCCTCTTTTGTTCAACAATATTAGTAACTAATTGTCATAATTATGTTTAAGAAATATATTTTCGATACAATCATATTTGTAAAAATTAGCAGTATTTGTCAAGTCCTCTGCTTACTGTTATTTATTAAATAATTCAAAGATTATAATTGACTAATTATATTTTTAGTCAACGTTGTGATAGATGTTGATATTTATAATAATTTTAAGACTATTGGTGATAAGTTCAATCCCTGATATTGATTCAGTAAAAAGTTTTATTAAATAATGTAGTTTATTTAACAATCCATCAGGTTAACAATTTAAGTTTAAGCAAATACTATCTTTAAATACCCCGATTAAATTTTATTAAAACCATGATAGCCTAGTGGTGTGAATGTATAGACATCTCAATCATCTCAGAGAGCAGTGGTAGTCTAAAAAAATATATGAGAGATCTTTATTACAACAAAGGCCAAACCATTTTTTTTTTCACTTTTATTTTTCAGTCTTTCTGTACAGGAATTACGTCAAAACTACTGCAGTGTTAACCGGCCCCAATTATCGCTATAGTTCTAACTTGAAATACATACTCTTTTACAGGATAATATCTTATTTCTACTGGATTTTTATTTAACATAGTAAATACATTAGTCATTAGAATTACACATAGGCTGCTATTTATCCACATACTACGTGGGATTTAACGTGGGTGGTAGCTAGTTTATTAATAAATGTAATACATCAAATGTACTGATCCAATTTTGAAACTAGATATGTCTGTCTGGTTAGGTGTACTTCATCAAACATCAAAACTGATCGCATTAAAGCAATCGCCAACATTACGCCCATCAATATACTTGACTGCAAACAATTTCCCATCATAAAAACATAATAGGATATTTCAACGTCACCAATTTGTCAGGCCTCAGATTGAAACAATGCCGGGAACATAATAAGATCGGCTCTTTTTCAAGAGCCCTCAAGTTTATTCTTCCAAATGAAAAATGATGGGGCATTTTTTTTGTTATTCTAAATGTGTTTGGCCGTTTCCCGATGAAAAGCGCAAACATGGATCTAAGATAGAGTAGCATTAAGTATTTAGTTCTTTAACTCAACAAGAAAACTGTCGAGTGTTTTTAGTCAGGCAGATCGTATGGCCTTGAATAAGGCAGTTAGAGAGCTATGATAGCTTAGTATTGTGAATAGTGCACCGTGAACTCGAATGAACTCTTCAGTTCGATATCAAGAATTTTCAAAGTTATGTGCAACTATGACATAGTGAGGAAACAAAAAATTCACAATGCAAGATCAGCGAGATCGACCATAATCAAATAGGTTGATGATTATGATAATAATAAAGTCACTTGATAGAATTAACAGATTTTATTTTCATGAATATATTTTTAACGGATTTTTTTATAGCTTTCAGGTAGCAAACAAGGATATAGCCCGCCCGGTTGATAGTGAGCGGTTACCGTAGCCTAACACCAGAAGTGTTACTCGCGCGTTGCCGAAACGTTGTAGAAACCTAATTTAGATACTTCTATGAATCAAAATGTCAACGGGTTTTCTGGCTAGTTAACCGGCTAGTACCAGGCTCACCTTAAAATAACTATGTGATTATCCCTGCGAAGAAACAACATAGATCACAACTCATATTAACAGACTTTGGTCAGAATATTCCAATTATAAATTCGCGAATAGTATATTAGCGTCACATCTAGAAATATGCACTGAACACATAACATCAATCATTTTTGCCATCTGAGATTTTTACAAGGGAGCCTACTTAAATATTTCTTTCTAGATAATCAAATTGATGCCAGAAAAAAATATTCAAGGGGGCTCTTTACGACTCTTGTTGAAGACTTTAGAACCGTAAAGGGACTTTCAGAACACAAGAATGCTTCTAGTAATCTTAGATATAAGGCCTTGCGAGGCTCGGCCTAAGTTACGGGTTACGGCCGGCCACGTAGTAAGGGCTATAAATTTTAGCGCCCTAGTGCTCATGCTTCCTTTGTTTATCTTGTATGTTTCCAGAACAAAAACACAGCAATTTGTTTTGGTAAACCGTTTATCCTCTTACGAACGTGAAATATTAACATGATTGTTATACTTGCTTAAACAGGCTGCGTATATTTGTTTAATAGGGATTTGAAAGATGAGACTGCTTGTGTGGGGTTTTCCCTCAATTAAATTTTCATTTTAATATCATTAAATTGATATTATTTATCATCATCATCAACCTATTCACTGTCCAACTGCCGGGTGAGGTTCTCCTCTCATTTGAAAAGGATTAGCTTATAGTCCACCGTGTTAGCCCAGTACGGGTTGGCAGACTTCACACGCCATCGAGGAAGTCTCTCAAGCATGCAGGTTTCTTCATGATATTTTTCTTCACTAGTTGAGCATTTGATAAAAAGGCATGTTACTTTGAAGTCAGTTGTGCGTGTTTCGGGATTACACTCAAGACTTTTGACATCTCAGTCCACTGGTCACACTAGGCGATCACAGATTAATTTATTTATCACGCAAGTATGTGCCAAGCTGGTCTAAATTGGCGATGTAATTCAACCCAAAAGGGCGGTAAAGGTCGCAAGCTCAGAAATGTGCAAACATATCCAGTAATGTACTTGTATGATAAAGTAAATGGCAACTTGTCCACACAAGTATATGTAATGAAACCAATTCTAAAGATTTTATCTGTTAGTAAGTGGGCTCACTCACTTTAAGTACAAGAGCCTCCGTGCCTATCGAGCGGCCATCATAATAATTCACCGTTCAAAACAGAATTCCGCCTTTTCACGCGATCCATTTATCACTCTCATGAGAAGGAAAAAATTGCTGTGGCCTTAAGGGGCCAAGTAAAAATAATGTGAGAACAGGGCCAACTTCATTTGATTTATACTGCTCAGAATATCGCGTTAATTAAGCTTCAATGTAGACTGCTTCTGGACAATGAGACTGAGAGGAAGTTCTTTTACTGAATTTCTGTAACTGTTTTTGGCATTTTATAGAATACCTACTACCATATAAATTCAAGACTGAAATTTCGTAGATGAAGTTGAAAAAATCTTTATTCTTTCTCCTCTGATCACCATTATTTTTCCAGTTTTTAATAGAAGTAAGTTTTTCGTTTTCGTGTATTGGAAATCAATCAAATGTTATAATAGAAAAGCTATTAGGTCATCTTCAGGGTTTGTGTACATTCAATTGGTTTTCGAATAACTCTTGAATGAATTTGATTCATCAAATCAATATCGAATTGAAGTCGTTTCTTCAATGGTTGAGTAATCACATTTTCGCTTTCAAATATTGCTCCCGATTCTTTTTTTTATCTGAGCAAACTTAAGGCACTGTTGAACTCCTGTTATATATAATTGAGTTTAATTGGACACTCTACCCTTCTAAGAGCACGGCTTCATTATAATGTTCACAAGAAAAAGTCGTGAATTCTTTTAAAATTTTACTTTCTGTAATTGCGTTTGATTTCATTGTTAAAGGCCAAACGGCTTTTAATAGATTTAGTAATACTGATTTTTAATACAAGTTCTTTATGATGGGATTGAGTAAAAATGCTTTATCACTATGTGCAAATGCTCTTATCGTAAGTGTGTATTTAGAGTATAATAGCATACCTATTTACTTTGATTACTTTTACCTAAATTCTGTCGTCTAATTCAGAATTCATATCACATACAGCCGTGACTCTTATTAATAAAACTTTGTTTAACATAATTTTTTATCTTCTCTAACTCAATAAAACTTTTGTGTTCTGTTAGCTCATACATAAATTAAAATAATGAGTATACCTACAATAAAGTACTCACATTTGGCCCATTTCAGCCACCTTGGATTTTTAATTACATTATACTATTAATTAGTGAACTTTTAATAATATGGCAAGCAGTGATAGCCAAGTGATGACACTAGTGATTCCAAGGCACGCACTACTTACATTTCAAAGTCACGTGCGTATTTATCACATGCTCAAACGGTAAAGGAAATCATTGTGAGTAAGAAGGAAGTGAATTATGTAAAACCACACTAGGCTAGCGTGGTACTCTATTGCGTAATCCCTTTTTAATGAGAGGAGCCTCGTTTTGAGCCCAGCGGTGGGACAGTAATCGGCTTAATGATAATGTGAACTATTATCACTATGTTCACAACTAGTCTGTGGTCCATTAAAAAAAGTACATCAAAATTCTTCTCATCCTCAATGTTATAGCACTAACTTTTGTTATTACAGCTTAAACTAAAGCCGCTATAGCGCTTAAATCTAAAAATAAAATGAAGCTTTGAACTTGTCCTTTAAGTTGGAGGCACTTACGACAATAACAAGCTATGCGAGGCTATAGCCATTTTGCCATTCGGTTGTGGCTTAAGATCATAGGAGTTAGCGGGGGTCAACTGTGTACATGTATGAGTAACATGATGGTATCGTCATTGATAATTTTATTACTGCCTGTTTCCCACATTTGAGTGGAAGCATTCAGGTGTAATTTAAGAATAAATTTAATATGTAGGTACATAGTATAAATTTAGGATGTATTTAGTTTTTAGCGCAAATACGTAATTATTTTGTAAAATAAATACATGCTAAAATACTCCTTGTACTTTAATCCTTAGTCCTTATAACATTAGCTCACTACCTTAAAATTCGGTTCAACCATTTCAAAATTCCGTGTAGATCAGTGCACCTGTACCTAAACTTTTGGGATTATAGACGTGATGACTAATTAAGTAATTACTTATGCGTTTACTGGCCTACTAGTAACAAATGTATTTTTTACAGATTTTACTCTCCTCCGTTCTTTGTTTCATTTAATTTTTTTATAGTTGGTAGATTTAGAATTGTCCAGGAATATTTATTATTTAAATCAAATCAAATCAAATCATTTATTTCAATTAGACCAATACAGGTGCTTTTGAATTGTCATATTTAATTGAATTTAGTTGCTTATTTTATTTACGCTTGACCACCTGTTTGCCGCATACTAAGTGACACTTTACTTCACATTTTTTTCTTCTATTCTTTACATCATCTATACTCAGACATAACAACTAAAAGATACGCATCTCGACGGTTCGATTTAACATCAATAAATACTGTATAAAAAATCCATAAACAGTAGTTTTATTTCAATGTTATATTATAAAATCATTACTCTCATAACTTAATCCCCAATAACAAAAAGAGGCACAGAATAGGGAAGAGTCAAACGCGTCGAAAGCCTCCTGCATTATGCATTGTGACTGCATCAACCTTTGACTCGCGGATTATACGCCGGGTTTATTCCTCGATTTTCAGAATCATAGCTGTATGGCTCCAAGCTTCAGACTTTCTATTTTGGAAAAAAGGTTTTGGACTTAGTTGTTTTGTGGATCATTCTGTATACGTGATCAGGGTGATCAGCGATTGATGGGTGTTTATTGAAAATAAACTGTATAAACGAGCTCGAGAGATTATATTCTTATAACCGTGATAAGTATGTATAGTATAAATTACATTATCGTTCTGGATATAAAACATAAGATATTTATTTTCATCATTTTATAGAGACAGGTTACAACTTCGCCGTAAAACTCAAATACGAAGTATTTTTTCGGGAGGCATCATCTATGACCGAAAGATGTCCATTGCTGAACGTAAGCCGTCAGCATAAAGCGGCTCCCTGCGGCTTTGGCCCAGGAAGTTGTCCACCTCGCAGGGAGCAGTCTACACTTTGTCTTACAGCCATTTTTCGGGTAGCCATTTTCCCCCAACTGCAACCGGTAACGGTAGTGTCGAGTGATCTGGCCTGCCCACAGCCGCTGGAACTTATAACATCATTATCATCATCAACCCATTTAATGTCCCACTTCTGGGCACGGAACTGTTTTCATTTGTGACCTAATTACTACGAATAATTTATAGGTCGACTCCTATAACAATATATTCAACCAGCTTTATATTCAGAACTATCAAGACTTAAGTAACACACCGACGGTGGAGTCACGTATCAACTATAAACTAGAGAAAAAATATTTTATTAAGTTTTCCGTAAGAATATGACACAAAGACCGGAGCTCGAGTTTTCTAGTTGTCGTAAAAAAGACAATAAAACTTCGACGGTCGTTCACCGGACTATGTCGTACGAATGAAAACTTCTTCTACGGGTGGCAGTGTGGGCTCACACATGTTATCTGTGGTTCATATTTCTGTATTATTTATCTGTGGTCATGTTTATGTTTGAAAATGACAGGGAATTTCTTGGCGGTAGATTTGTTTAATTTTAATTAGTTTATAAACTCATAAGAATTGATGAACGTTGAGGGAGTTGACAAAATGTAACAATACAGTGTTTTAGTGAAGATAGTGCTTTAAAGAATCTTCAAGAAAACTTCCCCTCAAGGTAACATTTATCATTTACTATCCTTCATATATCAATCACTCATTATCATATATCAGCATAAGAAATGAAGATAATATTAAAAAGAAAACTTGGCTTAAAGGTCGCAGGTAACCCCCAACAACTGCGGAAATTTATTTTAAAGAAGGCAACACAATGTGGTCTACACCGGTCCGGTAATTTTAACGCGTATCATTTAATATTTAAATTTATTATCATGAGACACGGTCTTCGTGGTCGCAGTTCTCCAAAATGGCTCGACCGATTTTAATGTATTTAATGAGAATCGGACGTAAAGTATTTTTTTTTATTCGTGTACCCACCATACCCTCACTTTTTCAATCGCAATTTTTTGTAATAATTTATTGTCAAACAACGTTTGCCAGGTTACTAGTAATATACTTAATATAATTGTGGTCAACCAGTGTTTAGTCATGTTGTGGTCAATTGTGGCCAGAACAACCCCGTATGAGTCAATACGAAAAGTAATAAAGTTAAATAAAAACAGTTAGCCGTCTCCCGTTGTATCGGGGCGGGCTTGTGTAACGGAGAGCGTTCAATTTATTGGTTGTACCGTACGACTCCCTAACATGTCGGCAAAAAGTTACACAACTTTTGTTCACCCATCAAACTGCGAAAGGGTTATGATTTTATATTCTTGTGTGCTAGCGCATAACAATATTTTGTCGGAGCTAGAAAATAATATTGGCTTTTTGTGTGTTTTTGGGAAAGTCTGAAATGGGACAGACACAAAGGGCGGCTTGTTATATTGTAATAGGCGCGTGTCGCGTGCCTGCAAAATAAAACCTCGATGTTGGATTTGTTTTATGTGTGTTATATGTATGTACATATATACACAATACATAAGAAACAAGGTACGCATCAGACTTGTTTTATTTTTAAGAGTTCATAGTTTTTGTTTTGTTATTTCTTTTTAGATCTATTTAATGTAGCGGACAACTGGGGAACTAATGGCGCTGCTAGCGCTTGACCCAATGCAGTTTCAAGTTTTAATTAGTTGTTGCCAGTGCGTAAGTAGCGACATCTATGCTTGTAAAAACCCGAACGGATAATTCAAAAGAATCTTTTAATATGCTAATATTTTTGTATTTCTTAAGACATTTTTTTTATGAACTTCAAACAAACAACCCACATAGTCTGTAGCAAGTTTTTTTAGCTACCAATAGAAGGTTTTCATGGAAATCTTCTTCTGATTACATCAAGGTGACCTACATTCAGATTCTTATTTATTCAATTAAGTTTAGAAATATTAATGTATTTGAGATTGTAATTTCGCTAATGTTTTTTACGTTTAATATTTATAAACTTTGGCTTCACCTTTGAATTTGAATCAAATGAGCAATGTATAGCGCGTTTTTTTTAGTGTTGAATTAATTTAAAATATATCCACAATGGAGGTACCTACTTCGAATATAAACTCATTACCGTTTATTAAGCGACGCAAAGTCTGAACCTGATGAGAAGCAAATAATATAAACATATAATTAATATACTAATAATATACCTACTTATTAAAGACAAGTAATAAATAGGTCGCCTACATAATTATAAAGCAGATATTCTTCAAACGATTGAGAATACAATCATTATTTTAAACAGGGATGATGAAAAGAATCCGAAACTCCGTGATAAAATAATACCTATATATCTACCGCGATACAAATCGCAAAAAATAAATATAATTATAATTCATAATAAATAAATAAATGTTTCTCGACATTATGATGCGCCATCTAGTTCCGAGGTAAGCAACGAGGCTTGTTTTACGGATACTAGTTGGTTGATATACTACATATATACTTTTTTTTGTAAATACATACTTATTATACATAGATACATCCATGACTCGGATACAAATGTTGATGCTCATCACACAAACATTTGTCCCTACCGGGATTCGAACCCAGGACCCATAGCACAGAAGGCAGTGTTAACTACCGCTGGAGTAATTGGGTCGTCAATTAAACATCAATGTCTAGTATGCGCTTAAGTGCTTTTAAATTTTTGGTTATTTAGGTATCTATAACAAAATGAGGCCAATACTTAAATTGTCCTCATCTCATTTGCTTGCCAGTACTCCCTGAACAACTGCCCACAATTTCACGGTATAATGGCACTACATTAATGAAATTTAACAGACAATAGCGAGTCACTAACGAGCGATAACAGTAGACGTTACCGCGGCCAACGCTCGCCAAATGACTCCAAATTTCGTTATAATTTGTATTAATTTGCGATCATTCCTTTTCTGTTTCAATATTAATTGGTATGAGGAATATTACATAATTATTTTTAGGATCTGATATAGGAACGAAATTAATTTCAACGGGATTGACGGATTCTTGCCGTACGTTTTGACAAACATAGATACTATCATTTATAGATATAATATTCATACGTAACTAGTTCCGTGGCCGCCCGTGGCATCTCTGTGGGCTCTAGCAGAATACCAGCGCTGCAACATTTAATGTCGTTGCATTATGCTGAGATAGGGGCCTTTTTGGTCTCGTACAGGTTTTTAATATTTTTATTTTATTTTATTTTTGGTTTTTTGTATTATTTGGTTTTTTGTCTTATTGTTTACTGCGAGTGTTTTGTACGAGTCACAAACAAATATTGTTTCTTTCTATTACGCCTATTTTCTATGGGGAAGGTAGAAACTACCCAGTGGATTTGCATCCTTGATGATCCTGGCTAGCAAGCCGACTTTGAGTTTTGTTTCATCTACGAACATTAACATCGTCATTGATTCTATTCTATTGAGTACAGCTTTCGTAAGTAATAAAAAAATCTAGACTAGTGATGAGACCAGTGGAATGAGATTTCAGAGGTTTCGAGTTCAAACTCAAGGCACTCACCACTGACTTTTCGGTAGTTATGTGCGTATTTATCACAAGCTCAAACGGTGAAGGTACCTAAACATCGTGAGGAAACTTGCATGCTTGAGAAATTTGTCTCGATGGCATGTGAAATCTGCCAACCCGCAGCAGGCTAGCGGGGTGGACTTAGGTATAAGCATCTGATGGAATCATCTAGGAAAAAGCCTACAAAAGAACTTATCTCTAAGAGAGTGAGAGTAGTTGCACAACAAGTGTTTAACAAAAATTATAAAAAATAATGATCTTTTAATTACTTCCACTTTAAAGCTTACAGAATACGATACGAGTGAACCAAATATTATTTAAAACAAGTATTTCATTCGTCTAATATTAGTACAATATTTTCAATACCCATTCTAAATATAATATTACCAAGAATAAGTAATAAAAATATAACCAACAGTACTTTAACCTTTTACACGGAGAATAAGTGCTAAAGGTTTTCGGTAATCTTGTTTATATCGGTACCTACCTATCTTTAATACTTCTGAAGGCAAACCCACTTGGATCAAAATCCTTTTCGTCTATAAGTACAATTTACCATCGCAGGGATTTCACCAAACAATCCAATATCTATAAAAGTACACATAATTTCGTTAGGAGAAGAAAAAAAAATCCTATTATCTTTAATGCTAAATCCTTTACACAAAAGACTTCAGACACGACGATTTGAATCTAGACAGAAGATTTTTTGCCAATACTACATTTACGAAGCAATCTAACTGGATTTACTTGGATTTTGGTACAAATACCTTTCTATTGGTACCTTTGATTTCAAACGGTACTGCGTGATACGTTCCGATGTTACGGATAAAGATTTGTTTGGAGTTAGAGATTTTGTTGTGTTCTCGAAGATATCTGATTTTGTTTATATAGCCTAGTGGTGTACATTAAAAGGGCTTATGTGTGATAACTTAAAGATAAACTAGATGATTCCCGCGACTTCGTCCGCGCGCAATTCAAAGAAGAAAAAAGGTTTCATACTAATTTTGCAGCCCATTTTTCCCCCTTAGACGGTGAATTTTTCGGTGAAAAATCCTTTTTTAGTGCTTACCTACGTTATAAAAGAAACCCCTGTGCAAATTTCAAGTTTCTACCCTTATAGTTTAAGCCCTGCGTTGATATGTCAGTCAGTCATTAAGTAAGTCTCCTTTTATGTACAGGATGTCCGGTAATAAATGGATAACCTTGAAATGGGTCATAGTAGAACTAATGGCCATATAGAAAAAAAAAGAATAAAAACCAAATGGTACCGAAGATACGATTGTTTAAAAAATATCGATGTTTTTGTTACCTTATTTAACATTATTGTACACCACGATCACAAATTAATGAATTCTATAGATTTTTTATTGTTAAAGTAATTGACGATAACTAAGCTGATAGATAAACAATAAATAGTACGACTGCTATTATCATTTATATCATTTATTTTAATGTAAATAAATATTCCAATAATGCAAACTTCGTTGTTTGACCAAATAATAATAAAAATAAAGCAATAATTCATTATTTACATTACGTATAGTGTTTTTTTTCTGAATGGCCATTAATTCTACTATGAATAATTTCAAGGTTATCCATTTCTGCCTACCCCCGCGGGAAAAAGGTGTGAGCATGTAGTTTTTTTTTAACAACACTTTTAAATATCTTAATTTAAGATTACCATATATTCTGCGTCATACGTCCAGCAGTGGACGAATATGGGCTGATGATGATAATGATGATGATTTATTCTGCGGGCACAATTTTTTTGAACACTACTATGAGGACTTTAAACCACGAGTGAATAAGTATCTTCAAAATTAGCGTTTTACTTTCAGACCACATCGAGACTTAGGTGAGATTAAACCTATACCATATACCCATCCCACTAAAAAAAAAATACATGTTTTCTCTTTACACGCAACATGAATAACGGGTATTGAAGGAATCCTGTAACCGTTTTTTGTAAATATTTCGTATTACGTCGACGATTCGCCCATTTTATTTGCGGATATTGGAATATTTTCACGTGCCTATTCCATTTCAACTGCTTTTATCGTTTTTTTTGACATATAAATAAATATACATATAATATGTATGATGGACGAATCGTTGGCCGTAATAACAGGAACTTCCTACCATCGGGGCCAATATTCTCAAAATTGTGTAGAAATAATTAATTATCTACCTCGTTCTTAAATGTAACGTGTAATGTATTTCTTCTTCCTTTTGTTGAATAAATTATTATTATTATTATGTGCAGGTTTGCCATTATTAGGGTTAGTATTCGCAAAATATTTATTTCTGTAAATAGGTCTTTTTGAGGACATTTGCAAGTCGATTTCTTAATTACTAGATGGCGCTAGTGTTTCCTACCGACTTTCTTTGAGCTAGTCTAGTCTAGCGATCGGCTTCTGCATCGGATGTCCTGGGTCCGATCATCGCACATATATGTATGGCTTACATGTAGTTGTTCTGGCTCGGAGTATATAAACGCAATACGAATGTTCGAGTTTTTAAACGCACCCACGACATAGAAAAAATTCTTAGTCAGGGGCAACATTAACACTCAGAGAATTATGGCCTCTTTTAAGAACGTCTGTTAGATTTGCTTCTTATCGTAAAAATTGCTTCAGCGATTTAGAGTAATTATTTTTGTCACATAAATATAAAGTGGTGCGTAGTTTATTGTTTACAAATTAAACATTAATTATAATATTACGACAATTGTTTTCACTGTATAGAAGAATGGTGTATTTCAACAATGATCCTTTGAAGCACGCCAAGCGTCCAAATATTCGAAAAGCGACTCCTGTGATCGTTCAAACAAAAATAACTTATTGAATGCGAGAGAAACACTTTTTCATTGGCAATTCGATTTATATCACTGACTGTATCTTCTACTGTTTTATTTTCCACTAGATCTTATTTTATCGCATCAAGGTTGAATTTAGCGTGTTTTGCAGTTTTGTTACTGTACAATTAAGGGGATTTTTGGAAATATGTTAAGTCGTTTGATCTAGACGGTGACGGAGGTCGAGCGTTGGGCCCGATAAACCTTATAAAGGGACTGAAGGCTACGTTTGATATAATACCTTTGTTCCTATTACTTTTTATTTGTTTTGATATCGGTACTTGCATAGAATTATACGGGTTTGTCTTTAAAGGGCATTCAGGGACAGCGTATTTATTTGACGCTGTTTGACTTTTATTAACATTAGTTTTAAAATCACTATTTATGTGTTTAAAATGAAATTACGATAAACTTATATTTCGTCATCAACCCATTAACGTCCTACTGCTAGGCACGGGTCGCCTCTCATTTTGAGAGGGAATAGGCTATAGTCCACCACGCTAGCCTACTGCGGGTTGGCACACTTCACATGCCATCAAGAATATCTCCCAAGCATGCAGATTTTCTGACGATGTTTTCCTTCACCGTTTATACCGAGACTAAAAACAGCTCCCAAAAACGCCCGCTTTTCACCAGTTCCCAATATCTTTGTAAGAAAAAGCAGCGCAACTAACTCCTCAGCAACTTATATATCTATGTTTATTATCGAATTGAAGTTCTCGATTGTTTCATCGAATTGAATCGATGTACCGATTCGATTATTTCTATGATGCGTATTGTCGGAAGTTACTGCGAGGGGACATTGAAACTAATTTCTGACATTGCTCTATATTTTTAGACTCACATAGTACCTACCAAAATGTTTACCAACTAAACTTTTTTATTCACTTTACATTTAGAAAGAATTCTGTTGGGAATTTCCAATAGTTCTTTCACTGACGCCTATAATTAAAAATTGAATTAAAATACTACGTCGGGACTAAAACAATATCAGTATGCCACGATAAAATTTATTATACAAACACTTATGTTAATATGTTTTGAATTTTACCATTTTTTTAATCTTGATAAATGTATTATGTTTAGCTAAAACAAAATATATAGGTATTTTATTAAATCAACTATACTTTAAATTAAATGGACAACGAACAGCTCAATTAATTATCATGATAATAGGTATCTAGTCATTTTTTAAAGATTTTATTTGTTTACTTAATAATAATGAGCTCAAACTTCTAGCAAATATAATTTACTACGAAAGTCCAAGCAGTCTCATAAATAGACAGACATATTAATTATCTAAACTACCTAGGTACCTTGTTTCTTCTCAATTATGAGGGTAAGATAATGAATTTTTGTTTTACCAATTAACCAAAATAAACAAGAAGGAATATTAATTTTATATAATGTTTTGGAAAGCGCTTTTAATGGGTTTTCTTGAGAATCTTTTGCTGTTTATTCCCGAGATATAAAAGGTATAGAGGTGAGGTTATATTTACATTTTAATTACAGCGGTTATACTGAGAACTTTTGCAAAATTCTCTTGTGAAGTAATACTGGTTTGATGATTATTAACGTTTTAGTTTAAACCGCGTCTTTGGTAAAGTTCGCAGGCGCGGTTACAGTGCAAAAACCTCTTGGTGTGATTCCCAGGTCAAAGTATTTTTAGTACTTTTTAAATTACTAGGTAGAAATTCCAAGTATGTAGTAGACTGGAGTTAAGATTTTCTGTATCATCGGCAACAGCAAAGTCTATAGCAATAATGTAGGGGATTATGATGAAAGTGTATGGCCGGTTCAAGTAGGCATCGTGTCGCAGGTTCAACCCGTACACATGATAAAATAAATAAATAGATTAATAATATGCTCATTATATATCTTAGTATGAAATCAGAAATATAAATCCTGTCATTTTTCCAAACTGGATGGCAGGCAATGAAACGACAAACGATTCCATGGTAAATTTAAGAAGAGCTTTTTAAATAGATGTATCCTTCGAATGAGAGAACCGATTGCGATGAAATAAAAAGTATGTTATCTCAATTAAAGCTCCCCTTTTCACTATAAAAGTGAAACGTAATTCGTTGTTTACTTTTTACGTTATGCATGCACAACTAAACAGACAAATTATCCAAAAATAAGATTGGTGGAATGGGTTGCTGTTCGTTATAACTTGGCTATTTTTGAGAAATATTTTACGATGTAAATAAACTTGCAAGCCGTGATAGTATAGTGATAAAACTAGTGAACTAAGAAGGCGAAGATTTTGAGTGCGCTTCCAAGGCACACTCCACTGACTTTTCCGAAGCTATGTGCGTATTTATCCCATGCTCAAACGGTGAAGAAACAACATCGTGGCAGCGTGAGGGAACCTGCACGCCTGAGGCCGATACTGTGTAAAGACTGCGATAAATCTCGCTATACCCTACCTCCTGAACATAGTCAGCTGTACAATAATTTGAATACAAACTTAATCAATACACGTACCCATATCCAAATAATAATATCGAATGAAAGCAGCGGTCTTTACATTTCATTTGGCGGGTTCGATCACGCGTGAGCATAAATTTGATGTTAGTTCAACCGCATTAATTTAATAGGGTTCTTGTATTAAACGCATGTGCTTTTATTTTCTATACGGTTTTTCGGTTTGTCGATTGCTTTTTGGGAAGCTTTTTCAGGGCTAAAAAGTTCGGCGGTATCAATGGAGGCTTTGATTTTTTTTATTACTTGAATATTCATGACTTTTAGAGGTTTGGAGGCTTTTGTTTGAATTTCATGAATGTGTTAAAATTGTAGCTGACATATCCAAATCGCCCTTACCTAAATTGATAAAAAAGAGCTATTCGTAACACAAGGTTCGTTGCTTACCACCGGACAAGACGGTGCTGTGAGACTATATACCAGCACACATGTTTTCCTAGTAGAGCCAGACTGATGCCACAATGTGCACAAAAACAGTTTCTTTTTTTCTTTTAAAAAACGTTGCCCCCCACTAGGATTTTCTCCTGTGTCGTGGGTGCGTTTACAAACACAAATTTTCACATACACAAACGCCCAGACCCGGAACAACTACATGTAGAACGTACAAAATAAATATTTGCTCCGTGCGGGGATCGAACCCACAACCCGTGACGCACAAGCCGATTGCTCAGCCACTGCACCAATCAGGTTTCCCGGTACTAGGACGGAAGGTTAAGTCCCGGGACTAGGACGGGTCTATTGCCATCAACGGGACACTTATGACAGGTGTCGGGTCGTTTTATACCCAACAACACGGTTGAGTAGAGCGACGCTGATACACGCGTCATGCTCGTGAACGGGTGCTGTAAGATGGGACCGGTCGGTTTGTTATCCTGTATATTTTTTTTCGGGTAATTTATATACCTACCTAAGTTTCAAATCAAACTGCATTATTTCTCATTGTAAATGAAACCAATGAATTTAGAAATATTTATTTGTTTAAAAGAGTACCTATGACGTTTCTTAGAATAGAATAGAATAGAATAGTTCTTTATTTGCACAGAAAGTAGGTACATTTATTACAGATGTTATGTTATATTAAGACCCTTATACAATCTACCATAAATTAGTTAATTCTAGTTGTTGTTTCTTCACGATGAGACTCACATTTTGGGACCGTGCAACGAGTATTGACAATTCTGAAGTAATCTACCTTAATGGTATAGTTAAATAAAGCATTTGAGATTGCGTTATTTTTAACCCACGTCAAAAAGCAGCAGTTTCTTAATTATATATGACGACCTATGTGGTCTAGTGGTTCGAGTACCGGACTGCTGATCACGAGGTCGTGGGTTCGATTCCCACGGGACACAAATATTTATGTGATAAATATAAGTGTTTGTGTTCGTCTGGGTGTTTCCTATGTATTATAAGTATGTTTTACAAAAAAAAAGTATATAAGTATTATATCCATTGTCTAGTACCCATAGTACAAGCTCTGCTTAGTTTGGGACTAGATGGTGCTGTGTAAAATGTCCCTGAATATCTATCTAATATCTATCTAATTCAGATGTGGTTATTTTTCAGTTAAAAAATTACAATGGACGCGCTTCTTTTATATTTCTTATATATCTAATGGAAATAAAACATTTCTACATTAAAAAATTGACATTCAATTATGTAAAAAAATAATTGAATTCACTTGTCTCGACCTGGCAACCACACCCAATACTTCACGTTCAGCAGCCGCAGAACAACACCAATGAGACGGTCGACACTTTAGCACGACATAAACACTATAAAACACAAGCACCACAAACAAGGCGACAAAGTCTGCTCCAAAAGTATTGTAACATAAAGTTCAAGTCGAACAGTTTACGACAACGTGTGAGAAAATCGGTAGTAAAACACCGCTTAACTTTAGCTGTTGATGGCGGAGGCTGAGATACACTCACGAAGAACTTTATAAAGACAAGAATAGATGCAGCAGGATTGTTTTGTGCTAAAGTTCTTAAGAGTGAAGATATTAGTTCAGTAAGAACGGCTACTTACGAATAAATAAGCTATATAAATAAAAATGAATCTCCAAAATGTAAAACTACCAAACGACTGCACCAAATTGGATATTTTTATAATTTTATAATAAAAAAAAATGTATAATAAAAAAAAACAAACGATGCTTGCCGGGTCAGGTAGTATAATAATAATATAGAAAGTGTTCTGATTTAGACGCTGTAAAAAACACTTTACTTACTGAAACGTTTACTGCACTGAAACAAAATTTCCAGTCTGTCAGAATAGTATCAGTCTTAACTATTATGTTCTTCGTATATAACAAAGGTAGAGCTGTAGTAGCCAGCCTAGCGGTGTGACCAGTGGATTGAGACGTGAAAGGTCTCAAGTTCGAACCCAAGGCACGCGCCACTGACTTTTCGGAAGTTATGTGCGTACTTATCACGAGCTCAAACGGTGAAGGAAAACATCGTGAGGAAACCTGCATGCTTGAGAGATGTGTCTTGATGGCATGTGAAGTCTGCCAACCCGCAGTAGGCTAGCGTGTTGGACTATAGCCTAATCCCTCTCAAATAAGAGGACTCCCGTGCTCAGCAGTGGGACTTTAATGGGCTGACGATGATATAACAAAGATCTCTCTTCCATCTATTAACATACCTTTTAGAAATCACGCAATTAAATTACACCCTTAAGTAAATAATGGTTCAATAAAATTGCACCCTTTTTTCGTTTCCTGTCATGTGTTACTAGCAGAAACACTTACCTTCGAAACATTTTCATATTTAGCGACACGTAACATGACTTTATTGAGTTGCGCCAAAAAATATACCTATGAGTATGTACAAAGAATATTCAACGATAATGTGAATAGAGTTCGGTTGTTTTTATCGAAGTATACTTTATTTGAATTATCCCACAAATAGCTGCTAATATTGCATAAGTTTTTTTCTTGTCTCGGTGTCATTTTTTTTCTGAAAATAATAGTTTATGTACTTAACACTCAATTAAACCTTATAATTAAATATTATATTGAACTCTCGGTGATTTTTTATAATTTTGTTTCATAATTTGTTTTTAAACCAGTAATTAAACGTACAAAGCTTAGATTATTCTTAATAAATCATTTTAAATTTTAACCTAAAATTAATTTCGTAGTCTAGTTGGTTTGACCTTATTAAAAGTAAACAAAAAGGATAATTGGGAAGATCGGAAATACAAAATAAACTTGGATGTAGGTAGGTACTATGCATTATGTTTACTTTGGACGATTTTGCATGCATAATGTTATAACAAACGCAAACTCAGTTATCTCGTTAATTTCGGCAAGAGAACACACGTCACAATTGATTAGGGTCTTTAAATATTCATACATTCTGTTACGACCCCATTTTCTAAGGTAATATCGGGCTTCAGTTTAAAACATAAACACGAAGGTCGCCATAAATTATTATATTCAACCTCCACGAAAATTAGTCCCAAAGATTTTGCTCAAATTTCGTTAGCGTGATTTAGGAAAGTAACTTTTAGAAATTGAAACAAGCGCCATCTGTTATTTTGAATTCGAACTACGTAGTCATAAAACTATGAGCCGACGATATCGCTCAGTTTGCGGGTCGAATCTGGACGAGATTGGCACCGGACTGAAGCGAATGGCATGCATGGAAAGAGGCCTATACCCAGCAGTGGGATCAGAAAGGCTGTGGATGATGATGATCATCATAATCCTCATCATCACCAACCCATTAACGTCCCACTGTTGAGCATGGGTCTCCTCTCATTTGAGAGGGATAAGGCTATATTCCACCACGCTAGCCTGCTGCGGGTTGGCAGACTTCACATGCCATCGAGACAAATCTCTCAAGCATGCAGGTTTCCTCACGATGTTTTCCTTCACCGTTTGAGCTTGTGATAAATACGCACATAACTTCCGAAAAATCAGTAGTACATGTCTTGGGTTCGAACTCGAGACCTTGGACATCTCAGTCCACTGGTTACATCACTAGGCTACCACGGCTCCTTTTATGATATGATGATGATGATGAGTCATAAACAGACGAGATATTTTCCTACACGTAGATTAAACAGCAAATATACGCAGCCAGTGTTATTCGCCAATAACCCTTGCCTCAGATAATTACCGTCATTGTTACAATATTACCCAGCAACCATACAACTGTTACGGATGAACGTAAACAACATTAACATTAAATTAAAAGGCGTTTAATACGATTATTCCAGGGGTAATCACAGCGAGTGGTCCGAGATGGGACAAAAAGGTCGAGATAAACCGGATAACCGGGATATTGGGACGGGCGGGGACGATTTCTCGGCGACTGCGGATCACTGATACCGATGAACGTGTTTCGAGCAATACGAATACCAAATTAAATACTAACTTTGTAATTGCTCTCTGTTATATGTATTTATAATTATCTACTTTTACAATGTTATATTTGTTACTAGTTTCTTCAACTGCTAGTTAGGTAGGTACCCATAATAATAATTATTGTATAATATTGTCTGGCCCAAGACCGATCGTTGTGGAAATCTTTGGGGGAGGCTTATGTCCAGCAGTGGACGTCCTCTAGCTGAATTGATGATGATGATGAATATTGTCCGTTATTTTTTTCCAAAAACTGTTTCAGAACAACCTTCATGCTTGTACCTCTACAGGCTCTCCATTTTACGCGGGTACCAAAAACGTATCGGGAAATTGTAGTTACATATAGGTAGGCCATACTATGGTACTATGGCGTACTATATGCTAGATTCAGTCTGCTCGTAAACTTGTGTGATGTAAAGAGTCCAAAACTCTGTGATTTAGATAATTACAACACACTGAGAGAAGGTCTGTTAATAAAAACAAAAAACTTGAGAGGTCTCAAGGGACACCTCGGTGGAACGAAGTTCCTTTCGATTAATTAGTGAAGGAATTGTAATAAAATTGTTTTTTTTTTACAATAGCTTACTATAGCAAAAAGTGTCGTTAAAAACACAGTACAGCGACGGCCTTACTTGACGTGGTTGATAATATTCTAGAGGCCAGAGACCAGGGAATGGTGACATTACTGGTTCTTCTGGATTATTCTCGCGCTTTTGATTCTATAAATGTCCCTCTACTTTTATCTAAGCTGGCATATTATGGTTGCAATACTGAAACTGTTCGGTGGTTCCACAGTTACCTGAGTAATCGTTCGCAATCTGTACAGCTGACTGACAGTATGAATGGTCGCTGTGTAAAATCAACTCCTAGACAGGTGACTAGAGGCGTACCTCAGGGGTCTATCCTTGGTCCACTTCTCTTCATACTGTATAGCGCAGACATAGTGAACTTGCTATCATACTCTAAGTACCACCTCTATGCTGATGATCTCCAGCTATTCATCTCCTTCCATCCACAAGATGCTGTACAAGCTGTTGACAAAATAAACAAGGATTTAGAAAAAATTGCAATTTGGTCAAACAAAAACTCATTAGTATTGAACCCTACAAAAACAAAATTCATGGTCTTCTCCTCAAAAAATAATTTAGTTAAACTTCAAAATTATAACTTAAATATCACGGTCGCTGGCTGCCTTATAGATAGAGTAGAAGAGGCAAGAAACCTCGGCGTATTATTTGATACCCACCTTCACTTTGAGTCTCATATACTGGAAGCAGTGCGAAATTGTTTCTATCGGCTAAAGTTACTTTACCGAATTCGTCCCTACCTAAGTGTGGATATGCGGGTTATGCTTTGTGAGTCGCTTATTTTATCCAAACTTAATTACGCTGACACAGTGTATGGGACCTGCATTCTCGGTAGAACCGATAAAATTCTGCAACGAGTGCAGAATGCATGCGCGCGATACTGCTATAATGTTCCACCAAGATCTCATATCACTCCATTCTTAAATAAGGGTAACCTGATGAAGATGACTGCTCGCAGGAGTCTCCACCTTGCTTCCCTCATGTTTGATGTAGTTCTCACGAAAAAACCAGATTATTTATATAAGAAGCTGACTTGGTCGCGTGATCACAACAAACATTATACAAGGGCATCAACTTACCTTCTAAATACACCCAGACATAACACAGCTGCCTTTCGTGGCAGTTTTAGATTTGCTGCTACTCGCTGCTGGAACGATCTGCCACCCCCGATACGTGCTTCTAAAACAATTAACACCTTTAAGATAAAGTATAAACAATATTTATTATGCAAACAAAAGTCTATTGTATGAAAAATGCAGGTAAGTACTCACTCATGGTCTATACACGTATGGTAATGGTGGCATTAAGCTAAATGCTAATTTTAGCACTATCGAGTAGCAGCAAATTCTTCATTCTTCATTCTTCACTCAATAGTTTCGTGTTGCGTCGTCATAGAATTCTCGGAAATCACCACTTACATATTTACATAATCACACTTATCACACACGTATTTACATATTTACATATCTATTCACAATATTTACAGATTACACAAAAACAAAATACACACAGTTTTTGTCTATCATATCTATTATACTTTCAGTTCTTCTATTTCTCTGATTCTTATATAAGTGCAAGCGCATATTGGCGTCCCTTCGTTTGTCATTTTACTGACAAAGGATAGGGAGCGCTTAGCGGACTGAGCACAGATAAATAATAATATTAGTTCTGTTATATGTATCGTAATTAGTTATTTTATTGAACTTTTCCGAATTATTTATATAGATTTAGTTCATTTTAGATAAAGAAATATTTATTTATTTACTATTAGTTATATTTTACATTTTTTTCACAACTGCCCGTGACGTTACACTGCGGTCCCATCAGAAAACCAGCGCTGCAGCATTAATTAATTAGTGCTGCAGCAATACGCTGAGATGGGGTCCGTGTTTTGGCCTCGCTCGGGTTAATTATTGATATATTTTATAATGTCTTGTGTTTGCTTTTTTTTCTCTCTTATTTTATTTTTTATTTTGTTATTTTATTATTTACCTGAGGAGGTCAAGAATAAATGTTTTTCTTTCTTTTCTTTCTTTTTCTTTCGTTACAACTTCTCGTCTTAATTTTTTCCATCTAGACCCCTTTCGCAACGCGCGATAAGGATCGTTCCAATAAAAAAAACATACAAAACTGATTCAATAGATATTATACCTACACAAAAGACAGTAAGTCATATCGTATGCATTAAGTAAATCAAGCTACTGGGTCATATTGGTATTTCTCTAAGAACCGCTTGAAAATTTCCCGCTTAGAAACAAAGTAGCAAACGAAAGTAAAACATTAGGAACGTTTCAAAATGTCGATCATGTGTAATGTCGCGCTAATTTGTGAGGATCGCTCTCAGAGCTCCTTTGAAGTACCGTTTAATGGAGCGAGCGATGTACCTATTCAATCGCTTGTTAGTGAAATTGTGACGTCACATTTTTTGCACAGAAAGAAATCTCTTTTTTTGCAATTCACTCAAAAAAGAATATATATCCATTTCATATTTTATATCTGTGGTGCTGTATTTGCGATTCATTTTCTCGTCAGCAAAATGTTTGACGACTTTTTCATAGTTTATCCTTTAATACTGGTTTTTTATGCATGATAGTTTTATAATTAACTAACATACCAAAACGTTGCTGTTTTTAACTGCAATAAAAAATATTGGTATTATAAACTATCCTATATTTCCTAGGACTGAACTACAGTGTAATAATAGTGTGCAGTTTCATTATTATCGAGTCGTTAGTTCTGAAGTTCATCGCGGAATAACAATATCATACGAAATGTTGATAAATAAACATTAATGTGTAACTTAATATCCAATCTTCTTCCCACTGTTTTCGAAATTAAAACAGCAAATAGGTACATAAGAATAACACATATATTCCAGATAAGCCTCAATTGGGAGCTAGAATTAATATATATATTATAGCTGTAGACAGGTAATTTTAAATACCCTTGGTAACCTAGAATCTACTTGAGAAACGATAAAAAAATATTCAAATAAATAAGTAGGATTAAAGTATTATAAAACCAGGCATCTACTTGAATGTTTTACTTGGGCGGTTGCCAGCGGAATTTATCATGCACTTATCAAATACTTTTTCTACAGTTTTGGTTGGACTGAACTCTGAACGAAACTGGAGCGGAGCTCATTTTTCATTTCTTTTAAAACAATTTTGAGTGAGATTTGTGAGCGTTTAAATACGTCACTCTTTCGTACGGAATAATTTAAATGTATATTACTATTCTAGACTTAGAATAACCCATTTTACCGTTTATATTTTCAAATGTTGCACTTCAATACAATTTTCTCTTGTGACGTAGGTTAATTAACAAAACACAAATTTCTTTACTAAGTTACAAACGGCCAAAGCCATATTAACTACTTGCAGGCCATACACAGTCATGTTTAATCCGTATGGATATCGAACCCACAACCAGAATCGCGAAAGTTAATTGCCTAATAATTGCGCCAATACTATTTCTGTCACAAGAAAGATAAATTAGTTATTCTTTGAGAGGTAGGGCATAGTGAGACTCGTCGCTCAAACTAAGCTGTCCGACTGGGGAAGTACCTCCGCCTTACAGAAGATCGCAGTGAATCAACAATAGTTGTATTTCTATGAGTGAGTAAGATTATCAGAGCTCGTTGGGGGAGTGACTATTCTGACAGCATAGGCATTCCGTTTGCTGTCAGTTTAGTAATTCTCTATTTTTAGAAACCTAAATGGTTTCTGCAGGGGTTGGCAACGCATATGCAAGCCTTCTGGTCAAGTCAAGGTTCAAGGTTCTGTGTCCATAGGCGGCGGTGATCACTTACCATCAGGTGAGCCGCCTGCTCGTTTGCCTCTCATAACCATAAAATGAATATTTTATTATTATAGTTATTTTATAGATTATTTTATTCAGATCATGCACAAAATGATGATAATCTTCTATGTACGAACTACATAGTCATTAGTTTTTTTTTCGTCCTATCATTTAGCTTTGCTTTCAAGAAGAATAAATTAAAATCACCTTTTCACAAAGACGAATTCTATCACTTATATAAGCCACTTCGAAGTCGACAAGCTGAAAGCTCGTTTTGAATCGCGGTTTATACAATACTGTACTTTGCTCGCGACTCTGTCTTGTACTTGGACTTGTCAGAAATAAATATTATATTATTTTTATTATATTATTATTATACTCCAATTCCACCTATGGATTATTCTGGTGTCCATTCCATATTCCACCTGGTGTCTCATTATTATCAAATCAAATCAAATCAAAAGGTAAAAACCTTATTTTTAAATAAACTTTTTCAAGCACTTTTAAAACGTTATAATTCTAGTTGCACGGTTCCAAGAAGTCGATCTTATCTTATGGAAAAGAACCGGCAAGAAACTCCAAAATATAAAATTATTATACTCCAATTCCACATATGGTATACCCGGTCTGTAGACACATTAATGTTTATTTCCTCCCAAAATTTAAGAAGCAACCTAGCGTGCTGATATTTTACATTTACGCGAAAATTTAAACATTGAAAAACTACTTTACGCGTATATAGATTTTGATTTAATCCCGATGGTGAGGAGTTGGATGTCTTCGTGTTATCATTTCTAATAGCTACCCTACTTTGATGATAATGTTTAATAAATAAATATATTTTGATAATCCGATATACTCGAAGTTTTATAAGATTATATTTTTTAGATTTTATTTGATAATAATGGTTTATCAAGTAAAATCTGTATTACTTTTTTACGATAGTCGTAGAGATCATTGCCGTTTTTTTAATCCCTACTATAATTATTTATCTATAATAATAAATTTCATTCTACAAACAAACAATCCTCCTTCGAGGTTTATTATCTGTGCGGATAAATCTTCGATTCCTCAGTCCTTCCTGAATTATTAATTTAGATTTTGACAGTGATGACTTCCTTGCTACTAACAATAAATTGAGTTACGCGGCCGGAAACGAACGGAGTGATAATTCCTTGATATTTTGAAGGTTCAAATTGCTCAGTTACACGGGTTAGTTTATTTTAGACCCGCTACAAATAATGTTAGCTTGAATTATTTGATGTTTACTGTTTATCTTGGTGTAACCTCAGGTTGTGCCATTTCTCAGTTCAAGAATAATTTTGTGCTTTTGCGAGTTTGAGATGTACCTTCGAACTTATGTTAGAAGGTAATCAAATTTTAGTCTGTAGATATTATTGAGGAATCTAGGATTTGAGAGGTAATAATATAATTTAGTTTTCTTGGACTTTATTGTAAGTACTAGAATAATACTATAGGTTAATGAGCTTTGGGTTGCTATAAATTATAAGATTCCTAACTTACATACTAGACAGAAATACCCATTTTCTGGTAATCATTGCTCTTCTAGGGTCAGTTTTGTGAAAGATTACTAATCAAAATTTTTTTTTTTATTCTTGGACATTATGACACGGCGCCATCTAGTTCCGAGTTAAGCAACGAGGCTTGTGTTACGGATACTAGTCGTTTGATATACTACATATGTATATACTTTTTAAAAAGTACTTCTTAAAAATTAGTGTGACTATGTAGCACAAAGGGCAAGTAGTTGCGTAATTCAAATTCAGTAGATGTTGTGTTGATTTATTATTTATTTACTACTGCAACATGATTATAGGTAGCACCGATATCTTAAAAAAATGCCCAGTCCTTTAATGTGCATTCTATCGTTAAATTCTTTTAGATTTCAATTGAAATGGCTATAATTTTCAGCACTGTCAGTTAGCTACACTAACAGCATTACATTGTATCCATGCAAAAAGTACATAATAAAAATAACAAATAAATAATACACCCGGCGAACAAAACATTAAATCATCGCTCTAGGAAATTACCCCTAAACTGGAAATCCTAGTTAAGCCGAGGGTCGTTAAAACGTCGTAAATACGGCGCTAAATTGTTGCATCGCGTTCAAAATGGACATAATTGCGGACCAGTAGATATGGACACCGTAATTATGCTAGACTAGTACCGCTACACTAGTACCGCTTAGCGTCAGTTGTTAAGGGTTCAGTTGCTGACTGGAATTTGAAATTTGATACATAATCTTTGAGACATTTTTTGCATATTTTCGATCCTAATTTTGACGGCAAGGCAAGGTCACCTGAACTCTCTTTAAAAAAACTCAGTCAGATAGACAGAAATGTGTTGCTTAGTGGTCATTTTGTTGCTTCCTAGCAATAACATTAACAAGCAGTAAAATTTCTTTTTGGGGGCAATCTATTTTGTTGACGTTAATTTGTTATTTAAATGCTTTTTGAACAGTTTGTTTTTCTTTCATCTTATTAATTAAATTTGACTATCTATCTATCTATCCAGCCGGTGACACCCACAGCTGAGTAAAGGCCTCTTCTCTATTCTTTCTCTTTTCTAAACTTGACTATGTTATGTATCTAGGGTATCAATAAATTAGTGCGGCTTTTAGTCGGTACGGATCCGCCATACCGCTGCCACCCCAAATAGAAGACAATCGATCATAATCTTTCGCGCAAAATAAATAAAACGAACTAAACCTTCATATCAAATTCACTTTCTTATTACACGTCTTATAGCTCATAGCTCGTGGCTTTACAAAAACTTGAAGAGATATACAGCACCTTGAGATGAGCCGATGAATGGATTTCTAAAAATTCAAGAGTTAGTGTATATTGGTGCTAATATAATCGCTTTAGATTACATATGTATACAGTCCGCTCCTAAACCTGCACTACACACATTTTTATATAAGAAACTTGCGGTTCTCCCAAAGGGCACAACATGTTTGTAGGATATTATGTCGGGTTTAGCACAATACGGGGCAATAACATGATATGTAACGTATTTGCCCCGTGGGCCCATTTGGAGCAAGAGGTAGGAATCGAAAATAGTGAACGAAACGAACCGGCAATGTATTTGTGGGGAAATCCTTTTGCGAATGTTATTACTAACTTATATTGTTTTTTGTTTCTTTTGATTTAAGCTTTTGTATATTAATGTGAATATATTTCGTAAATATGTAGACTGTAGCAGCTACGATCAATATTTACATATTGAAAAATACTACTTTTTACGGATTTTATTCCGACGTTTTGGATTCTTTACAGCATTTATCATCATCATCAACCCATTATAGTCCCATTGCTGCACGGGTCTCCTCTCATTTATTGAGAGGGATTAGACTTTAGTGTACCACGCTAGCATACTGCGGGTTGGCAGACATTACATGCCACCGAGAAAATTCTTGAAGTATGCAGGTTTGATCACTATGTTTTCCTTCACGGTTTGAGCATGTGATAAATACGCACATAACTTCCGAAAAATCAGTGGTGCGTGCCTTGGGTTTGAACTTGAAACTTTCGACATCTAAGTCCACTGGTCACTCTCCAGTCCGCCTCTATACATCAAACCTCATTTGATCCTGACAATACCTGTATACATCAAACCTCATTTTACGCTGACAATATTAAAACGAATACCGAGCTCTGGTGAGGTGGCCATCTTATGGTAACTGACAATTAAGTTTTCAATGTTGAGAAGTGCGCTCGCAACCAAATAATCAGTGATCAGTGGGTATTTAGTGCTTACTTTGATTGAATTATTAGCGATCATAATTAAATGATTAACATACGTGCTATTTCGTTCAAATATCGCCTCCGTACCCGATAATCCACGCCTATCTAAATATGTACCAATTCTCATAATAGTCGAAAGACTTTATATACATTTATTTTGTAAATAAATACTATATATAGAAATACACATGACTCACATACAAATCATCTGATAAACCCGACCGTTTGATAAAAAACATCCTTTAACTGTAATCTTTCTTGATATGAGCAAAGCTTTCGATTTAGTTTCCCATGACATATTGCTTGACAAATGCGAACGCTATGGTATAAGAGGTCCTGCTTTAGAACTACTAAAAAGCTATCTTGCTGAAAGGCAACAGTATGTTGAAATATCTCATATCAACGATAAATTCGTTTCTGTATCTCACAAATCTATAAAAAATTTTAACAAATCAGGGGTACCCCAAGGAAGTATCCTGGGGCCCCTTCTGTTTTTGTTGTATATAAATGATTTGCCAAGTATCACAAATCACAAATGTGTACTTTTTGCTGATGACGTATCAGTCGTAATTCCGGAAATAGATAAAGAAACCCACAATCAAGAAGTAAATAATACTCTATATAATATAATTCATTAAGTAAATTTATCAAAAACCAAATTCGTACAATTTTCAAACTACAAACAAATACCTCAAAAAATTGATCTAAAATTTAATAGCGAAATAATCAGTAAAGATAACCACATAAAATTTCTAGGATTAACGTTAGATAGCAATTGCAATTGGGAACTACACATAAATACGGTACGTAATAAATTGAATAGTTTTGTATACGCACTAAAACAGTTACGTAATACAGCCAATCAAGAAGCTGCTCTTAGCGCTTATCATGGATATGTAGCATCTGTGTTAAGATATGGTATACTACTATGGGGTAATTCTGTACACAACATGAGGGTCTTTATCGTACAAAAAAAATGCCTGAGAGCGATTACAGGGAAAGCTCCAACTGATAGTTGTAGGCCTATATTCAAGGAACTAAAGATATTGACTTTGGTATCGTTGTATATTCTAGAAATTGGTGTGTTTGTAAAAATCAATAGCCATTTGTTTATTAAGGTCAGTGAAAATTGTAGATTTGAAAAAAGAGATCCTACTAAGTTAAAAAATGTACTGTGTAGAAGCACTTTTCACTATAGAAATAGCTATCAAATGTCAATTAAAGTTTATAATCACATACCACAAAAGCTTAGGGACTTACAATTAAACCTATTTAAAGCCAAACTTAAATTATGGTTACTAGACAAATGCTTCTACACACTAAACGAGTTTTTCACTTCTAAATGATGTTCTACCATAATTCTAATAATTATATCCCTTTAGTTATAGTGCAACAATTGTAACTATTACTAATTCGCATGCCCTCCAAAGGCGAATATGTTGAACTTATGTACTATGTATTAACAACTATTGTACCATATTCTGAGCGAATAAATATTATCTTATCTTATCTTATCTTACCGGGATTTGAACCCGGGACCCTTAACACAGAAGGCAGCCTTTAATTTGGCTGACCTAATTGGGTCGTCAAAGAACCTCCGTATTCAGAAAGATCAAACATTCATAGCTCTGACTTCTTGTCAAAAGCTTCCAAAGATTGCTTTTCTTGGAAACCCTTTACAGTTCAATTTGTCATTCATTATTATTAGGGATATTGTGGCATTTTAATCTACTTCTGTAACTGTGATCAAAATTTTAGACTAAATAACAATTAAATGCTGTGAAGGCAACATCACATTTTATTTTATAATATAAATTACCGTTTGTTTAATAATATAACTGCCTCGTTAGTCTAGTGGTTATACAGTGCGACTGCCAAGCAAGAGGTCCTGGGTCAAGCAAAGTGTTATTGGGTTTTTCTGTGAAATTCTCAGTAACATCTCGGAGTTTGGATTCATGCCCGGTTAATGGCAATAGGCTCGGCCCCTATTACATCAGATCTAAAACATACCGGCGAAACGTGGGTGTACATTAGGACACCTCTGCCTAACCTTTCGGGGACGACAGGCGTGATGGTATGTAATATGTAATGTAATAAATTACCGTGATAAATTCTGTAAAAAGTAGTTTTATTAATCTCTTATATTTGTGATAAAAATCTGTAGGTAGATCAAGTGTTAAAGCACGTTTAATTGAAGGTTCTAAAAGAGAGTTGGCACTTCATATATCAATAGCGACCTAAAACTTTATTACGACTGAAATAAAACTACTTTTTACGGATTTTATCGCGGTATATTGAAATTATTTAAACCCATCGTTTATGTAGCTTGTGTAAATGTAGGTAGCTTTTAGTAATTAGAACTTCAAGACGACCAACAACTCAGTGTGCCCGTGACCATGGATGCTGTAAAGGATCCGAAACGTCGGGTTAAAATAATATCAAATATACCGCGATTAAATCCGTAAAAAGTAGTTTTATTTCAATGTCTAATATTCGCGTAAGTGTAAGAAATCAATTTATTTAATAAGACTTCCTATGTACTATTACTTACTTACTATGTACATTATTATATTCTCAGTTATCTTGCGTGTGTTACGATATAGAAGACATGAATCTAACGCATGAATTTCCCAACTTTAACCTTAGTTAACGATGTATAAACTTAGCAAGTAATCCAACACCGTGTTATGTGTTCCATCATGACTAGTAGTTTCAGGACTTAATGATATCTGTACAATGACTCTGCATTCTCGTACAAGTTCATTTTTCATGAAAACCTTAGTTTATTGTTCGCCTGAGAGTGTAGTTCGTAGTTTGTTTTTAGAAAATGGTTCCAGACTAGGTATATCTAGAGTAGAAAATACTTTGCAAGGTATACTTATATTGATACTAGCTGTAGGTTTTTTATTCCGAATGGGTTAAGCAGAGGTGTGAAGGCGTATATCCACAGTTCACCGGTATGTTCCCACGGATCATAAGGTCCAGACAACAGACCGATTTTGATCATTTACAACCAATTTTTTCGGCATCCAGAATTATGTTTTATCCTCTTAGTCATAGTTCGTGGATCTCCTATAAAAAGAAACAGGATAAGTGTGTTGTTTTGTATTTTTTGATGACGGTACAAGAAGAAGAAGAAAATATTTACAAAATGTAGTTACATGGGATTTTTCTATGTGCCCACTTGATCATCACCCAAAATTCACAACAATAAAACCTAGTAATAAAAGTTGGAGCTGTGGTAGCCTAGTGGTATGACCAGTGGACTGAGGTGTCAAAGGTCTCGGGTTCGAACCCAAAGCATGCACCACTGAATTTTGGGAAGTTACGTGCGTATTTATCACATGCTCAAACGGTAATGGAAAACATCGAAAACATGAGGCAATCTGCATGCTTGAGAGATTTTCTCGATGGCATGTGAAGAACCCGCAGTAAGCTAGCGCGGTGGACTATAGCCTAATCCCTCTTAATTGAGAGGAGACCCGTGCTCAACATTGGGACATTAATGGGTTGATGATGATGAATGAAAGTTTAAGTCCATTTGGTCTAGTTGCCTCAAAGCACGGCTTGAAGACGTTGTGTTTTAACATTTCGTTTCATAGAAAATTGTGGTATTAGATTCCTGTTATAGATAGTTCTAATTTAAACTAAAAATATGATTGTGTCCTAGACTATTTTGCGAAATATACATATACTAGCTGCATCCCGTGGGTTTGTCCGCATGATATATAGATGAAAAGTAACCTATGTGTTTATCCAGGTAATAAACCATTTGTATGCTATTTCATTCAAATCTGTCGAGCGGTTTTTGCGTGAAAGCGTAACAAACATCCATCCATACTTACAAACTTTCGCGTTTATAATATTAGTAGGATTAATACAATATTTTTTACCATACCGTACTATTATTTCATCTAAATTAGGTGAGCGGTTTAAGTATGAAGAAGTTTACTTATTTAAGTTACGTAAGTATTCCAGTTACGCTCCTGCCAAACCTTTTCGTGCATATAGGTGTGATGATTTGCTCTATTAGTTTACCTCCACAAACATTTGACAGAAAGTTAAATAAGGTTTTGGCAAACAAAACTTCCGTACGATTCACAAACGATTTATACAGCTTGACTAATCAGTCATCCCCACACTAGAGTAACGAGGAAAGTTTTAATTCAATAAACTTGTCCCCGAACGAATTCTCGTGTGTAGCACAGCCTAACTTTGATTGCGGACATATTGTTTTTGTTGAAACATCCCACTCGCAACAAATACAATAACTAAGTACACATTATGAACAAAATAAGGATATTTTATGAAAAAAATGACTGACTGACTTTATAATTTAAAGTTTCTTTTTAAATATACCACCTAAATTATTGAATGATGGTATTTTGTGCAGCATTTTTTATATAAAACGGCCATATATGTTTTCTTTGTTTGGTGCCGGTTACAAATTCGCGACCTAGCAGAAACAGAAATTGTCAATACCAGCCTCTCGGCCAATTGTGTCATAAATAGTTTTTAAATTATCCACACAACAGTCAATATAATATTTGTTTTTATTAATTTTGGTTTATTTGCAATTATTTGAGCTAAAGCCGTACAGGCCCGAAAGATATGAGAACACCATCATTATCATTCCAAACTCAAACAAAGATCTTATTTATGTTTACAAGTAGAACTCATTATTTATCAAAGATAAACACGTATATTCATCACATAAATATTTGTGTCCCTTGGGAATCGAACCTACGACCTCGTGATCAGCAGTCCGGTACTCGAACCACTGGACCACAGAGATCGTCACGTTTTATTTTGTATAATACTATATTATTGTACCATATTCCTGCAAATTCATTTGAGTTTGGAAAAAACGAGTATGAATTTGGTAAAAAATAAATTCCTTGTTCCACCTCGGCTCTGTCTCCATACCTTTATTCTGAGAAGATTTCATACCTTCCTCGCGAACACAATATATTTCAATTTATATAAAAAAGAGCCAAGTTTTGGAAATCAGGAAATTCTTAACAGTTACCCAGTCAAAGAGACATGTCGATATTAAATTTTTTCTCGACATTCATTTTTGCTACTTACAGTAGGTATAATATTGTTCCTACATGTTATACTACAATAAGGTTTGTTATTATATTTTTTTATTATGAATACTTTATAAATAAAGGTGTACTGAGGCGTTAGTGACATTTTGATAAGGTTGGTAAAATATTTTCATTTTTTTAAAACGTATGAAAAATACAATGAACTTACGTTGTTAAAAAGAAAACTTACTACATATGTGTTTAGGTGACTTATACATTAACATCACACCTTTGTTTGAACAGTTATATCATACAATTTATTTACTGTAATAGTCTCAAATTAAGAATTTTAAATTTTAAGAATAATAACGAATTTTCATTACTTATATGATAATTATAATGAAAGTTTCTGAATTTGATAATTCTTTTTTGGTGAAAATAAAAAAAAAACATAAAAACAGACACAGTTAAAGTTAAACACCATGTTTGTTTGACCATAATGGTGTGCAAACAAATAATTAGACTAAAACTTGTCTGGTAAAAACAGAAATTGCTTCAGTTGTTTAAAAATATAAATTTTAAAATAGTTCAATTCGTTAAATAGAGCCGACCAAAGTGGAACAAAGTCAAACCTCAAATAATTTAAACCCTTCAATGTACAGTTTAGAGTAACAATTAATTTGAATAATAAGTACAGGCTGCAGACGTCTGATAACGAACTTAGAGACACACGCCAAACCCTATAAGTTAACGTCAATAAAACAATATTATTATGTTGGGCTAACCCGAAACGGGATTAGTTTTGTATTCCCGACTCGTGCTGGAGCGTGATGAATTTATACAAGTTGACGAGATATTGATTCAGAACTTGCGAGTATAAGATTGCTGTGAACTGTATTCCGATAGTGTAGGTTTTGTGTTTAATTGATAAGATTTTAGCGGATAAGACCAATCAAAGCATGAACTCCATAATATGTGTGTCTGTCCGCTACGTGTTCACGCTTAAACCGCCGAACCAATTTGGAAGAAATTTAGTATGGAGGCAGTTTGACTCATAAGAAAAGGTGGAAGTTTTATAAATGGGGAATAATTTTTTTTTTAAATGGATAAAAATCTTTTATTGTTTAACTTTAGGTAAGAAATAAATCAGGAGATTGACATAATTATACTTGTTAGTATAGTTTTTTGGTAGTATATTTGTTTTTTTTTTATGGCAGAGACCATAAAAAAACAAATCATATTTTAGTTTTAACTTTACTTTGGAGAAAAATTTAATATTTGATTTTTTTTTTCTTGATAGATTAGCAAAAGAAAATTAGTGATTTACTACAACTTTTTTAACTGTATTTAGTACTTGCGTCTTATATACACTATTAGCTTAAGCTATATATATATAATTATGTATGTTTGTTTTCAATTTAAATCTTGGGTTGCTTATATGATAAGCATAATATTATTAAGCTATAGTAAATTACAATTCATTCCTACTTAATATATCTTTTAACTTTTTAGTTCGTCTGCCTATTGAGGCGTTTTTTTTAAACATTACTTATTGGTACTTATACTGTTTCCCCATCTCATTTACTCAGTCTCTATTAACACTTTCAGTGCCACGCGTTGTTGGCACTGAAAGTGTTAAACCCATAATTATATTTTCTACCATTTATTAATTTTATGTACCGCTTAACACTTGTGCCACAATCCACAATATCATCCAGGTGTACAACTCGGCTCGGCGAGACGTGATCCGGCGATAATCGATCCAATGCCCCCTGCCGCTGTACTTACTATTATAACCGCGAACCATTTGTTGTTCAGCGATATTACTTATAGCAACATTTTGGGATAACTTTACGTAATACTTTAAAACTATAAACAGTAAAAGTTGTTGCTATTTTGTATATTTTGTATTTTGAGTGGGTTCATAGTAATTTCGGCTTTAAAATTTCATTAAGTACTATGATGGTACACCTAACCAGAATCATCAATCTTAATATGGCTTAAAAACTATCATAACACTATTAAACTATCTCATCATCATCATCATCATCATAAACCCACTAATGTCCCACTGCTGGGCCCGGGTTTCCTCTCAATTGAGGGAGATTAGGCTATAATATAGTCCACCACGCTAGCCTACTGCGGGTTGGCAGACTTCACATGCCATCGAGATAAATCTCTCAAGCATGCAGGTTTCCTCACGATATTTTCCTTCACCGTTTGAGCATGTGATAAATACGCACATAACTTTCGAATAGTCAGTGGTGCATGCCTTGGGTTTGAACTCGAGACCTCTGACATCTCAGTCCACTGGTCACACCGCTAGGATACCACAGCTCTTAAATTATATAATAATTAATAATTAAATTATCTGAAATGCATCATATCTGAAAAACAGAGCATTAGACCTTGGATTACGCATCTTTGCCTGAACTTATGTCTGCAATTGCACTATTTTTTTATACCGCAAGAGTAGCAAACAAGCTTCTAGCCCTTCTGTTGGTAAACGATTACAGTAGCCGATGGACGTTTGCAACACCAAAGGTGTCACTCGCGCGTTTCCAACCCTATACTAGTCAGCCATAGTAGCTTCTTTTCAATGCAAATAAGAGTCTCAAAGTATGAAAAGCCAGAAATTGCGATTCGAAAGGCTAAAATTTCAATTTCTGTCATTCCCCACTTGAATAAAATGAATTGATTATTTAGCCAAAAGCCACGCGTGTCGGTTCAAAATTAATCACAAAGTCACACCGATGTTATTATGACAAGCCTGTTCCCACTTCGAGCTCTCACTTTGTGCGGAATACCAATTAATTATCAACCCCTTGGGGGCAGTTAACTTATTCACGTCGACAGTCTCTTCAACCGATTTAATGATTTACGACTTCATGCCCCCAATTGTGATATTGAATGATCGAACAGGAAAAGGCAATGAAAATATGATTTTAATATAATAACCTTTTGATTGATTTTAATTTAGATTAATGAGCTTGCTATCAATCGAAAGCAAGGTGCATTGGAAGTCAGTTTAATTTGTTCAATATATGTATACGTATAACATACATATATTCTGGTCAAATAGTAACGCCTTAAGTTATTTTAATCACCAATTTCTATACAAAAAAGATACGATTCTAAATGAGTTATGGAGAAAATTTACATAGAACATAGTATTATAATCTTGTATAGACTTTAGAACGATCAGATTTAGTTAAATGTGTGCATTAATAAATTTTGCCAATATTGCAACATTTATAATGGAGCTAAACAAAGATCCAGCTTAAAAAAAAATTGTGTGTATTAGTGTACACACGTAAGAAGTGAAACTGCTTTATGACATCATTTTTCGAAAAATGATTTACTATTTACAACTTCACAGAAATTGGTTGAATAAAGCTAAATTAGATAAAGTTTATGCAAAAGGCTTTTATTATAATAGGCATGCATTGGTTAAACTAGTTGTTTTCCAACTGTATTTTATGATTATTGATATAGGTAATTATGGTATATACTCGAATAACATTGAATTTAAAAAGAGCGTTTGAATTAATAGTCTTCGATTTGTAGCTCTGTCAGTTCCAAATAATAGTGGGAACCAATCATAATCTTCTATTTATCAAAACGTCAATGTCTCAACCAATAGCAAGTTCTCAATAGAAAAACAAATGGTCTTGGTGTATTGGAAAAGGTATAGTTTTTAGTTGTCAAACAAACATCATGTTGCTATGGTTACCTATTCAAATAAAGATGGCGCGTAACGCAAAAATGTTACACAATTTTTTTTCCAACCCCGATAAAGAAGTTTCACTTCAAAAAATGTTGTCGAAGTTGAAACCCTTTTTTGCTTAAATATTCGACTCGTTATCAACTTAAAACCCTTTAAACCACGAATTTACAATTCAACTAAATCGACTAAAGTTTTGCGGAGTCTGATAAATCCGACTCCCACGTCTGAACTGATGTCAGAGGTACCAATAAAGAATGGAATGATAGGTGTCGCTGACAACGCAAGGTCCTCAGTAAACATACCCTCATTTTTGGGGACCAGGTTCTGATTTTGGGCGCTTGTTTCTGATTGGACAGTATTTACATATCTTTATGTTGTAGGGATCGCATGGGTGCAAGAGGTTTTGGGCTTAAATTTCGGTTCATTTAAGCGATGCCTGATATTAGGGAATTTTTGGTGAATGCGTTCAGCGTGCACAAATATTTTGAGGACCTTTAAATCTGCGTGAATGTCCACCTTAATTGGTCACAGCTCGGTTGGGTAAGGTTTTGTCATAATGCTGGGTGGCAGACTTGACACAGCACCAAGAAAACTCTCAGGCAAGCAGGTTTCTTCATAATGTTTTCGTTCATCATTTGAGTATATGATAAATACACACGTAACTTTAAAAAAAAGTCGGATTGGAAGCTTGAGAAACTTTTGACTTCACACATTTCACACTAGTCACGTTACTAGGCTAGCATAGCCTTTCAAATAAAAAACGTCAGCATGCCTGAGGGTTATTCTTGGTGGTTGTGAAGTCTAAATCCAATCATACTGAGAAGAGAGCCGTGCCCAGCAGTGGGATACTAAATGAGTTGATTATGATTGCTAAAATACAAGTTGGCATTATAGAGCATATGATAGCTTAGTGGTCAAAGGTCTCTAGTTCAAACCCAAGGCACGCACCACTGACTTTTCGGAAGTTATGTGCGTATTTATCACATGCTCAAACGGTGAAGGTAAACATCGTGAGGAAACTTGCATGCTTGAGAGATTTTCTCGATGGCATGTGAAGTCTGCCAACCCGCAGTAGGCTAGCGTGGCGGACTATAGCCAAATCCCTCTCAACAGAGAGGAGACCCGTGCTCAGCTGTGGGGCAAAAATGGGTTGACGATGATGATGATGAAGTGGGCATTAGAAAAACTCTCCTTGGAATATCTATTACTTATGATATTGTCATCCAACTGATCGTTAAGGTTACTCTGCTAAGTTTTGTTCATAATAATATATTGTTTTAACTTAAATGTGAATAAATGTATGAAGCGAAACATAAATAAATGTTTTCATTTATTGTAACACAAATAAACATCGCGTGGTTTTGATTTTGCGGTCTGAATATGTTTTCACAGGCTGGGTAACGATATATGTACATACATACATACACTCACGCCTTCTTCCCATGAGGGTAGGCAGAAACTACCGAATGCCACGCGCTACGGTCCCTGCATAAATATCTGAATTATTCAATTATGACAAAGTTGGTGCAGTACCTGAGAAACCCAAATCAAGGCGGGATGCAGAATATATGAGAATAGTGTTTGTAATTGTAAAAGTGGTTATTGTTGACGTGCATACAATTACTATTTATTTGAAACCAATAACGTCCCAGGTCAACGAGACTAACAGAAAAAATATAACGTGAAGTTACAAATTGATAACATAAAATTAAAGGGACTTTTAAATAAAGATAAATAATATTTTTGTGATTCTTTACAGCATGGCCAATATACCGTGATAAATTCCGTAAAAACTAGTTTTATTTATATGTCTAATATTCTAATAACTGTAAGCAGAGTATTTGTTATCATTTATAAATAAAACGCTCATCTGGTTGAAAAGCATAATCTTATAATTATGTATATAAAAAACTCGTGTCACAGTGTTTGTCGCTGAACTCCTCCGAAACGGCTAGACGGATTATTATGAAATATTTGGTAGGTCTGAGAATCGGTCGCAGGCTATTTTTTTACACCTCTAGGTGATAAGGAAATCCCTCACCAGATTTAAAAAAAAATATTTTTGAATATTACATTTTTTTAAATAAAACTACTTTTTACGGATTTTATCGCGGCATATTTGATATTGCAGCATATATTGATATAGCATCCATGGTCACGGGCAGACTGAGGTATTGGTCGTCTTGAAGTTATTGAGTGAGCTCGTTCTGAGTAAATCGGATTATCAATAATAATTAAAAATGTAGGGTAGCTGTTAGTAATTATAACTTCAAGACGACCAACACCTCAGTCTGCCCGTGACCATGGATGCTGTAAAGGATCCGAAACGTCGGGTTAAAATAATATCACATATACCGCGATAAAATCCGTAAAAAGTAGTTTTATTTCAATGTATAATATTTGCGTAAGTGTACGAAATCAATAAAAATTTTTGTTTCTTTTTTTTTTTTTTATGGTGATAAGGCGGCAAACGAGCAGGCGGCTCACCTGATGGTAAGTGATGACCGCCGCCCATGGACATTTGCAACACCAGAGGCTTGCAAATACGTTGCCAAACCCATTAGAAACCGTTCAGGTTTCTTAAAATAGGGAGTTACTGAACTGACAGCAAACGGAATTCCCATGCTGTTAGAATATTCACTCCCCCAATGAGCTCTGGTAACCTTACTCACTCGCAGAAAAACAACTTGTTGATTCACTGCGGTCTTCTGTAAGGCGGAGGTACTTCCCCAGTCGGGCAGCTCAATTTGAGCGAGAAATCTCGCTATGCCCTACCTCCTACAAAATTTTCTTTTTTTATGATTTGACATTAATAAATACTTATAACCCTACATTTTCACTTTTCTACCACCAACCCCTAAAATGTGGCAAAAAAACGTTTGCTGGGTCAGTTAGTTATAGATATACATACCTATATGCATACGAAATCAATCATATTATGTAAATTAACTTTGAAATCTTTTATTCCAGTACATTACAAACTGGTCAAGGATAATTAGGTTACACCTAAGAAATAGAAATAAATCGACTTGGCAGTACTCAATTTAATATTACCAATCAATAGAAGTCAATTTCGCATATCTATATGAAATCAATGGCAGAGATAATAGCTACTTCTCTCCAATAAATCCCTTAAAAGCATTTTGCCATGTGCTCGAAATCCCGAAGTCCAATATTTAATAGTTTCTTTTACATTTGGTATGTAAATGGACTGGGCTAAAAGAAAAACTAGACTGAATTTAGAATAAAAGCTTTTACTTATATTCTGAATTAACTTTGTTCTGTCTTAACCTATAAGGCTTTTTATATTCTTGTGACTTTATTTGTTTATTACTCTAATAATAATGAAGCACGTTTTTGCCTGATATTTTTGCCAAATAATAAATAAATATTTCTGGACATCATGACACAGCGCCATCTAGTTCCGAGCTAAGCAACGAGGCTTGTGTTACGGATACTAGTTGGTTGATATACATATATACTTTTTTTTGTAAATACATACATATTATACATAGAAACATCCATGGCTCTGATACAAATGTTCATGCTCATCACACAAACATCTGTCCCTACCGGGATTCGAACCCGGGACCCATAGCACAGAAGGCAGTGTTAACTACCGTTGAACTAATTGGGTCATCATCGTACACGTATTGTATCATTTCGATAGCATCTCCGACGGACCTTACGCAGAGGGACCACTAACGGTTCATCATCAACCCGTTATAGTCACTGCTGGGCACAGGTCTCCTCTCATTTGAGAGGGATATACCCGCAGTAGGGTTAGCAGAATCAACACGATGATTGATAATAAAGACGTGGAGCTCAAAGAAAGAAAACGTTGAGCAACCTTGCTTCTTACTTTCCGGTGACTCAAAGGTCAATACAATTAAGAAAACAATTGTATCAAACGCGGATCATACACAAAAGCTAAACGAATCCAAAGAAATTGAAATAAATCTACCACAATATCTAGTATTCGCGTAAGTATAAGAAATCTAATGTACCTAGTCCAATTTTAGTAATTGGAGACATTTCCAAAAAAATATATAATACTAGCTTTAACCCGCGACTTTGTCTGCGTAAAATTAGTAATTTTATCCACATACAAACTTCCACCCCCATTTTCACCCTTTTAAGGGTTAATTTCCGGGATGAAAACTATCTCCATACCAAATTTTATCTAAATCAGTTCAGGAGTTATAGCGTGAAGAGGTAACAGACAGACACACTTTCGCATTTATAATATTAGTATGGATAAAGCCCTTTTTGTCATGATCGTAGCTCCAATCAAATCAAAATTATTCGGCAAAGGCTCAATAGCAATATCGTCTGTCCCCATCGAGCGTTACTCAGTACGATTCGGTGGGTACACGAGATGACATCCAAGGAATAATTCAATTGACCCCAATCGGTTCCTATTACTGCAATATGAAACTAACCCTTTGTACTGAGGCCGAATTTTATTCGCGAAACATAAAAGACTTTGCCTCTTTGTCATACATTTATTGAACAGTATTTTCTTTGAAATATTTTGAATATTAAAGTGTTTCCTTATAGAGACTGTCAAACCAATACATAAATTTTGATACTCAAAATAGTGACTTCGGCTGAAGTTACAAGTTAAAGTCTAAATTCAAAGTGGAGATCAGTCATGCTCACTTAAATGTCCTTCCGACGGTAACGTTGTGTGTCGGGTCCTTTTATTCCCTATAACATGGTTGAGTAGAGCGACGCTGATACACACGTCATACTCGTGAACGGGCGATGTCGGTGGAGGCTGGTCGACTCATACATGCTATGGCATTCTGAATTCATTTTATTTTGTCTTGGGTAAATATTTCATACATTTCACATCGAACTGCATTATTCTCATATTGATGTTGCATATAAACATTGTATAGGAATTGACTTCCTATATTGTAATTTTTATTTATTTAAAAGAGTATCTATGGAGTTTCTTGCCGGTTCTTCTCCATAGACTTACTTTTTGGAACCGTGCAACTAGTTTGACAATTCAAAAGCACCTGTAATAAATAATAATGGTCTACTCGAAATAAAATATTTGAATTTGAATTTGATATCATAAGAGTGTTTTTATAACAGGCTCTTAAACATTTTATTCTTTTACTGTAAATCAAATCTTAATTTTTTTTTTTTTTTTTATTTGGGAGAACAAACAATAGTACATTAAGGTATTACAAAAAGGTATCAGTTAATTAATTGATTAAATATACTATCAACGACGTTTCCACAGATTAACAATTGAATTTGACAGAGCACGACAAATAGACATAAAATATTTCTAGAAACAAGAAAGAGAGTAGGTACAGAGAAATCCTTTAAAAACATTTTTTTAAGTCCATTATTTTATACTGATAGAGCTTGGACTAATTCCTTTCTGAATCTATTAGATGATAGACTAAAATATCTATATTAATAAAGTTACAGAATATTATTTACAAAAACAAAACATCTTAATGAAACAACAATTAAACAAGAACAACGTTGCATCGCTTCTAAACAATTCTTTTTATTTCTTCTAAAGGGTTCTTCACATGAGTCACCGTGTACGTCGTCACAAAGAGCTGTGTGCCCGTCTCCCCTTTGTTTGGACCGTGTGACGCGGCTTTTGACTGACATACCTCCGTGGAGTAGCGCGTTACGTCTTCACATTAAATATTCAGAACAATGCACTTTATGTTGTGTTTTGTTTTCATTTGAGAAATGTTCCGTTTGGTAGTAGGTATATAGGTTTAAAAGGTATCACACAAAATACAACTATGGTAGGAATAATTTTGTCAAAAAAACTGACTTCAAATGTTAGAACTGGGCCAAATTTGAATGGGAAGCACCAGCTTTCAAATATAAAAACGAATCATCAAAATCGGTTCACCCAGTCGAAAGTCATGAGGTTACGAATATTAAAAAAATATAGTCGAATTGAGAACCTCCTCCTTTTTTAATTCGATTAAAAAGGTACATTCTTGCATCAAGACTTTTAATGATTCGTGATGATCTGTGCAAATAAAAGCCAGGTACAAATGATTCAAGGAAAATATTGAAATATGAAAGGGCGTAACTGTTGCCGTTTTCTAAGAAGATTCAATATGTTGATGCCAATAGTTTCTAGGTGGTTCAGATTTCTAATTGGACCTGGTAGGTGGCTAGTGCCACCTACCAGGTCCTAGTAGAAAAAAAATGCAAGAAGTTCGCTATAATAGTTTATAGCGAACTTCTTGCATTTTTTGCATTCGACGCGCTAGTTTTAGAGTAATAAATATTTTAAATTGTCTAAAAAACGGATTTTATCGCTGTATATTTATGTTATTTTAACCCGACGTTTATTATATATATTACCACCTGCTTGGAACCCCATCATAGATTCTATTAAATCTAAATCCAAGAACAAAGCTGCTCGATCGAAGGACACGGTGAGCTCGTTCTGTGTAAATCGGATTGTCAATAATAATTAAAAATGTAAGGTAGCTGTTAGTAATTATAACTTCAAGACGACGCGGACGACCTGATTGGCGCAGTGGCTGAGCGATCGGCTTGTACGTCACGGGTTGCGGGTTCGATCCCCGCACGGAGCAAATATTTGTACGTTCTACAGGTAGTTGTACCGGTTCTGGGTGTTTGTGTATGTGAAAATTTGTGTTTGTAAACGCACCCACGACACAGGAGAAAATCCTAGTGTGGGGCAACGTTTTTAAAAAGAAAAAAAATAGAAGACGACCAACACTTCAGTCGGCCCGTGACCATGGATGCTGTAAAGGATCCGAAATAATATCAATATACCGCAATAAAATCCGTAAAAAGTAGATTTATTTCAAAACAAACAAAATCAAAATGGGTTGCCCGTTTGGGAGCTACGATGCCACAGACACGCGCACACACACACACAGTCAGACACGTCAAACTTATAACACGTTGTTTTTGTGTCGCAGGTTAAAAAACAGTGTCAATTCAATTTGATTTTCAAACTAATACAAGGTAACATTAGTTTGTACTCTGTAATGAAATTACTATTACAGTACTTCAAGCTCAACAATATGCCGCGGCCGACCAAATTTCACACTTCAATAATTGCCTAAATGTATTAAGATCTGGTTCTAATTTCCAGGAATTCCTGTGAACTAGTACGTTATGTATACAATAGGTGCTTGTAAACACTTCTAAACAGTTGACAGGGACCACAAAGGACGTCATACACAATTAACCTAATGTAACGTAAGCTTAACTACACTAAACTTATATACATATGTATTTATATATACACAAACATTTAGTGTTCAATCGGTAATGTAAGTATAGTAAGAAATTGTAGCAATGTATATTAATTTTAGCAGCGTGGGTCCCCGGCAAGGTGGACTGATGATATGGTAAAGGTCGCTGGAATCCGCTGGATGCGGGTGGCGCGTGACCGGTCGTTGTGGCGATCCTTGGAGGAAACCTCAATTTAGCAGTGGACGTCTAATTAATGATATGATTATATTAATTTTGAAAGCTTTGAGCCTAGATTTGTATAGTCTATGACTGTCTATGCATTGAAATAAAAATACTTTTTACAATTTTTATATACACGGAGCTCACTTTGCCCATGTCGTTCTGTGTATATCGGATTGTGAATAATGAATAAAAATGTAGTGTCAGCTGTTAGTAATTATAACATCAAGACAACTGTTAGTTGTCTTGATGTTATCCTGTTAGTTGTCCTTAGTCTGTCCGTGACCACGAATGCTGTAAAGGATCCGAAACTCCGGGTTAAAATATCATTAAAAGTAGTTTTATTTCAATGTCATTAGACATTGCGCGTAAGGGTTTCAAACCATAGAAAATAATATTTTATTAGGAGATATTTTCATCATGGATTTTTCGCGCTATCTATGTATGTAGTTAAGAGCTAAGCAACGAGGCATGTGATACGGTTATATACTACATCGATATTTCTTTTTTGTTAATACGTACCTACATATAATTATACATAAAAACATCCAGGACTCGGGTCAAATTATCATCACACAAACATTTTTGCCCTTAGATTTGAAGTTTGAATTCGGTAACGTTCGGTAAGGGTGTTCTAATTTCGAATAATCGTAATCGGGTCGCCTATAAACTATGGACACCTGCCTATAGATATAGAAGTCGATTGTTGTGACCGCTCCCCGCGTCCCCGCGCACCCCCTCCCACCTCGGCCGGCCGGTGCTGCGCTCGCCGCGCCACGTAATTAGTCAGGGCGCACGCGCCGCCGCGTTTGTTTACGTCCGCGTCATCCGATCGCCCGGTTTCAGATCTTCCTGGCACAGGCGCAGGCTGTGATTTTTCGCGTGTATCAATCAATATAAATGTAATATGCACTCAATATGTGTTCGAATGAAGAGTATTGGGTATTACGACCTCAAACCACGGGTGAATTTTAGCTAAATAGTTTTTTAGAAATACCCTCAAAATTTATTTTTTCAATTGTGCGTTGTGAACATTGGTGGAGTGATTCAAATTCACATGTTACGTGACTGGACGCTTACCAATGTAGGTTTTGTGTTAATGTGCGGGTCGGTGTTTTAAATAATTGTTTGCTGGGCCGGTGGGCCAATATTTTATCGAAGGTAGAATAAACAGTCAATCATACCTAGACCTTTTATAGTGTAGTGAATGAAGTTTTACTAGTGAATAATTAGTGTTATATTGTGACCATGTGTGGACATCATGTACGCGAGGAGGTGAGTGTTTACTTTTTATCAAATTCTTTTTATACATTTTTTTTTATAAAACTTATAGTGTACTATTTTTTGAATATCTGATCTCTTTTCTGAATAATATTATTTATATTTACTATTTTTATTGTTAACATATTATTATGACCATTATCTTCCATGTTATTCAATGCGCAATCTTTAAACATTCAGCCTGTATACATATACTAGCCGACCAGGTTACGTTGTTCTCCCAACCAAAAATAAAAAAATTGTGATCGAAAAAATGGTGAGGGTGAAAATTATTTAACCTATTCTTAATCCTACCAAATAGACTCGTAAATAATAAATATAAAGATTGGTTAAGCCATTTTGGAGCAGTTCGAAAAGAAACAATATGCTACGAGAATGTTATACATCAATGTCTCCTCTTGTTTGTTAGCTTCGGTGTTGTTGGCATCAGTATTCTTGGCGTCGGTACTCATGGCATCGATATTGATGGCGTCAATATTGATGGCGTCGGTATCGATGGCGTCGGTATCGATGGCGTCGGTATCGATGGCGTCGGTATCGATGGCGTCGGTATCGATGGCGTCGGTATCGATGGCGTCGGTATTCATGGCGTCGGTATTGTTAGCGTCAGTCTTGATGGCGTCGGTATTAATGTCATCGGTATTGATGGCGTCGGTATTGTCAGCGTCGGTATTGTAAGCGTCGGTTTTGATGGCATCGGTATTGATGGCGTCGGTATTGACGGCATCGGTATTGATGGCGTCGCCATTGATGGCGTCGGTATTGATGGCCACGGGATTGTCAGCGTCAGTTTTGATGGCGTCAGTTTGATGGCGTCGGTATTGATGGTATAGTTATTTATGGCGTCGCTGTTGACAGCGTCGGTCTTTATAGCGTCGGTATTAATGGCGTCGGTATTATTGGCGTCAGTATTGATGGCGTCGGTATTAATGACGCCGGTCTTGATTTCGTCCTTCTCGATTGCGTCGGTATTGATAGCGTCGGTATTCTTTGCGTCGATATTGATGGCGTCGGTATTGATGGTATAGTTATTTATGGCGTCGCTGTTGACAGCGTCGGTCTTTATGGCGTCGGTATTAATGGCGGCAGTATTGTTAGCGTCGATTTTGTTGCTTTTTATTTTCTTGGTGTCGGTATTGATGGTTTCGTTATTGTAAGTGTCGGAATTGATGGCGTCGGTATCGACGGTATCATATTCATGGCGTCGATATTGATGGCGTCGATATTGATGGTGTTGGTATTGATGGCGTCGGTATTGATGGCGTCGGTATTGTCAGCGTCGGTTTTGATGGCGGCGGTATTGATGGCGTCGGTATTCATGGCGTCGATATTGGTGGCATCGATATTGATGGTGTTGGTATCGATGGCGTCGATTGTATAGGAATTTATGGCATAGCTTTTGACAGCGTCGGTCTTTATAGCGTCGGTATTGATGGCGTCGGTATTGATAGCGTCGGTATTAACTCGCATTAATTAATTATCCGCATTAATAGTAATCTGGCTCACATTAATGACGACCTTTTCCTAGTGGGTAGCGTTAACAAAAATACGAAGACAAAAATCATAGAGCGCTGATAAGATGCTCCAAACATGTACCGGGATTGAATCAAGTTTCCCAAACACAACACTCCCTCAGGATGTGCACTTCTGTCTTCGCAAGACAAGCTATGTTATCTCGTTAGTGTCTCAACTCTCACTCACCTGAGAACGTACCTTCTTTGTGTTAGCTTGTTTGTAAAGCAACTTTATTTGACGTGTACTGTTCATACCTTGCATTTAAATTATAATTCAAAGTGCACGACTGCCTCTTGACATTTTGAAAGCATTTGTTAGACTGACTTTTAGAATTTCAAAGTTGTCGAAAATGCTGATATATATGTAATATTTTAGATGAATAAAAAATGTTCTCATCTCTCAAATAACTTCAGGCACTTGCCTAATATTGGTTGGCAGATTTTATACACTATTTTGAAAACGTGATAGAGTTATTTAATATACTTCAAATGTATTCTATAGGTAATTATTTGTCAAAACGACCGACTCAAAGAGCTAGTGCGAGTTATTGTATTTTCGTGTCTTAGTCCTAGGTGTTTGTGTATTTTTTTTTTGTGAACGAACCGAAAATATACGAAAACCAACTAGTGTCCTACGGTGTAGAAAAAGTACCGACCCTAACGGTAGGTACTTCTTTCTTTACAAAAATCGACGCACCCACCCACGCGTTCCGTACTATTAGGACATTCACTACAATCAAATCACAAAATGTATTATATTTCCATCAGAAAAACAAATAAGCGTTCGGCGACTTCCATCGAGCATTCAACAAATTGGCCAAGTTCGGAGAGCTAAAACCTACAAGAGCTGAAAGGGAAAAACAGGATTTTTCCAAAACGGGAGCATATAGGTATCTATGTCTGATAGATGACGCGGCATGATCCTCAGTTCGTCATTCGTGGCTGATGAGTTAGCTACGCAATGATCCATGTGATTACTAGACTTGCTTGCGATGTGGTACAAGTCACAAGATATTTGACTGTTTTAAAATTACAAATGCGGTTAACAAATTGCCCACAATTTTTTATATAGCTTATATGCTTTTTTTAGCTTATATTATTATAGTAATCCGGCTATAAGTTCTATTTTTTTATCGTTGTATCTTTAAATTAATTCTTTGATCATGCCCATACCAAAGGGCAACCTAAAATGATATACAGCGATCTAATTGGCGAACGCCTTCAAAAAGATCAAGTGCGCAATACTCGTAATGCAAACGTGACAAGATGATTGTATGAATGTAGACAAAGCAAAAGTGGTAGCGTTCTGTAATTTCTGATTAATCCTCTAGGAAAAAGGTGTGAGTGTTATGTATGTAATACTAAATTTATAATAGAAACTATTTGATGTACTAACCTAAGCAACAAAGATCTAGGCCGCATCGTCTTAGTTCTATGATACTGAATTTTAAAGAACGTAATTCTTCAAAGACTTACTTTTATTAAATAATAAATAACCCTTACTTTTAGCTATTATTTAGATTTTTTTATGAATGATGGTGAAGGTAAATATATTTCCCTATAAAATATATCCGCTATGTTTTTATACTTTGAACCAATCAGTGATTTCAAACCGTCGCGCTACTGTCAATCATCACTGAAGGTACTTGAATTTATTGTTTATCAATAACACAATCGATCTACTTACTGCGGTTACAGAAATGTATACAAGTGATATTGAATATTAAAGATGATTCTATGATTTCTCTACTAATAAACAGGTATAACAGTTTTACCTAATTTTATTTACTAAAGTTCAGTAATTAAATATATAAATTTACCTTGTTAATTCTCAAGTATAAATTACTTAAAATGTAAAAAACCTGTGAAAAAGTAGTTTTATATAAGTAGGTAATATTTTCTAAAAAAAATTTGAATCTTTTTCAACATATTATGTATTATCAAAATGATAATATTATAAGAATAGTAATGAATTGAACCAGAACGGTACGGTAAAGATTTTAGAATGAATATATAAGGAAAATCTCAAGTTGTTTGAAGGGTTCAAGGGATTGATTCAATAAAGATTGTATCCTCAAAAGACGATGTTCGCTGTTATTGAAATGTTCGCAAGCGCGTCGTATAACCAATATGTATATAGTAGTTCTGTAATACTGACACTGTATCTTTGAAAACAGAGGAGTAAAAAAAACTACTACATATTCTTATCGTAAGACAAAAAAAATATTGGTTAGTGATACAGCATGATAATTAACTTTAAAAATGTCATCATCATCAACCCTAGGATTTTTTTTTTGTAATAAGGGGGCAAACGATCAGACGGCTCGCCTGATGGTAAGTGATCACCGCCGCCCATGGACATTTGCAATACCAGAAGGCTTGCATATGCGTTGCCAACCCCTGAAGAAACCGTTTAGGTTTCTAAAAATAGGGAATTACTAAACTGACAGCAAACGGAATGCCTATGCTGTCAGAATAGTCACTCCCCTAACGAGCTCTGGTAACCTTACTCACTCACAGAAATACAACTATTGTTGATTCACTGCGGTCTTCTGTAAGGCGGAGGTACTTCCCCAGTCGGGCAGCTCAGTTTGAGTGAGGAATCTCACTATGCCCTACCTCTCAACTTATATTATTTATATCTGATATTCATAATATAACACATCACATATAATTATAGTACTATCCATACTATAAATGCGAAAGTGTGTCTGTCTGTGTGTTACCTCTTCACGCAATAACCGCTAAACAAATTTAGATGAAATTTCTTATAGAGATAGTTTGAGTCCTGGGGAAGGGCGTAGAATAGTTTTCATCCCGTAAATCATCCCTTAATAGGGAAAAAAAGGGGGGTGGAAGTTTGAATACGGATAAAATTACTAATTTTTCGCAGACCGAGTCGCGGGCACAAACTATAGTACATTACATAGTTCTCATTAGTAAGGGTATTTAATGAAAACATTCAACAGATAACTAATGACGGTACATCTTTAAACCCATTAGTATTTAATTGCCGCTATTTGAAATAGGTATTTGATTAATTAATTCGATTTATTAAATCGTATTTACTGTACAAATTTAACAAATTTTCTTCCACTCAGTGTAGCACTGTTTAATTACTGTAAAGTATTTTGTTGATCTGGGGGCACGGCAGTGCCCCCGCCAGGTCGAGCAAAAAAAAAAAGCGGCACGGCCGTACCATACTTTTCTCGAACCAATTCAGGCCATTTTCGACCCCCTATAACTTCGTTGTGGATTAATCTAGAAGATTGAAATTTCACTACTCAAGCACGCAGTGTGTAAACACGGTATATTTAAAATTTCATCCAATTTGAACTAGTAGTTTAAGAATTATAACTAGGCAAAGTTTCTAAATTTTGTCACTCACTCACTGACTGACCGATCATCAAAACTCTAAGGCACTTCTACCAGACATAGAAGCTTCACATTTAGAATACAATGAGTGTTTAGTGTTTAGTGTGTAGTAATAAAGGGAAAACTAAAATATCTCGCAATTTCAGTCCAGTTTTTTAGTTTCGCCAACTGCATAAATAACCTTGTATTCCTATATACATATATAGGATTACAAAGTTACATTTGCGTTGCATTTAAAATGAATCGTAATTATAGAATAATAGGGTACCTAGATATAATTATGTTTAATAATGATCATTTCAGCTAAATTACGTCCACCACTGGACATAAGCCTCCCTTGAGGAATTCCTCGACGACCGGTCCTGGGCCACCCGCATCCAGCGGATTCCACCGACCTTTACCAGGTTGTCGGTCCACCTTGCCGGAAACCTAGATTCGCTGTGAAACTTCGAGCCTCACCGGCCAGTTCTTCGGAGCAATGTGTCCTGCCCACTGCCACTTGAGTTTGGCGTTTCTTTTGGGCTAGGTCAGTGACCCGGGTACTTCTACGGATCTTCTCATTTCTGATACGATCGCGTAGTGAAACTCCTAACATAGCCTTCTCCACCACTCTATGAGTGACTGTGACCTTTCTTATAAGGCCCATTGTTAGCGGCCACGTCTCGGTGCCGTAACTCATTACTGGTAACACACACTCGTCAAACACTGTCGCCTATAGACACTGTGCTATTTGGGAGAAAATGAATTGGCATATCTTCCCGAACGTTACTCAGCCGAGATAGATCCGACGATTGAACTCTTTCTAAGAAATTTGACGTACCAACCACGAAAACGTAATCGTCAACTTCGAGGACAGAGCTACCGATCTTCAGCGGAGTTCTAGTCAATACAACATGGATATTCAACATCACTTTCGTCTTGTTCATGTTCGTTTTAAGATCGACACATTCATAATCAGTCAGCTAATCGAAGATGTGTGAAGTACTTGCCGTATATGTTGATGCCAAGCCCTTCCCAGTCCAAAACTTTAAAGACATTCTCTAGTGCAGCGGTGAACAGTTTCGAAGGGATAACGTCACCCTGTCTCACACCACGCTGCAAGAGGATAGGTTTTGAGATATGATCCTGTAGTTGGACTGATATAGTGGCGTTTTCGTACAAACACTTCAAAGTTTCGATGTACTTATAATCAATTTGGCACCGCTGCAAAGACTGCACTATTGCCCAAGTTTCATAGTCCAACACATAACGCCGGTCGGCGGTAAGGGCCGGTTATACTGTGTGGTCTTCTGCATAACCTGCCGCAGTGAACATAATATATGTTCTATGGTACTGAAGCCTTTTCGGAAACCGGCTTGCTCGGGAGGCTGGGAGTCGTCGAACCTGCGAGCGGTTCTGTTTGTGATGTTTGAATTGAATTATATTCAAAGTTAACTTTGATACATTGAAATGGGAATGTCTAATGCAGATGTACCTAAATCGCGAAAAGTATTAAGTAGATGAAATTGCCCGAATTAGCCATGACAGAAAGAACACTAATAATCATAACCGCAGCCGGCGAAGGTGGCGGGCCCGCGCCGCAGCTTCCACGCTATCCATCCGCCACAAAATGTCGGTCGCTTTCTTCCATGCAACTTTGAAGTGTTTGTACGAAAACGCCACTATATCAGTCCAACTACAGGATCATATCTCAAAACCTATCCTCTTGCAGCGTGGTGTGAGACAGGGTGACGTTATCCCTTCGAAACTGTTCACCGCTGCACTAGAGAATGTCTTTAAAGTTTTGGACTGGGAAGGGCTTGGCATCAACATATACGGCAAGTACTTCACACATCTTCGATTAGCTGACTGATTATGAATGTGTCGATCTTAAAACGAACATGAACAAGACGAAAGTGATGTTGAATATCCATGTTGTATTGACTAGAACTCCGCTGAAGATCGGTAGCTCTGTCCTCGAAGTTGACGATTACGTTTTCGTGGTTGGTACGTCAAATTTCTTAGAAAGAGTTCAATCGTCGGATCTATCTCGGCTGAGTAACGTTCGGGAAGATATGCCAATTCATTTTCTCCCAAATAGCACAGTGTCTATAGGCGACAGTGTTTGACGAGTGTGTGTTACCAGTAATGAGTTACGGCACCGAGACGTGGCCGCTAACAATGGGCCTTATAAGAAAGGTCACAGTCACTCATAGAGTGGTGGAGAAGGCTATGTTAGGAGTTTCACTACGCGATCGTATCAGAAATGAGAAGATCCGTAGAAGTACCCGGGTCACTGACCTAGCCCAAAAGAAACGCCAAACTCAAGTGGCAGTGGGCAGGACACATTGCTCCGAAGAACTGGCCGGTGAGGCTCGAAGTTTCACAGCGAATCTAGGTTTCCGGCAAGGTGGACCGACAACCTGGTAAAGGTCGGTGGAATCCGCTGGATGCGGGTGGCCCAGGACCGGTCGTCGAGGAATTCCTCAAGGGAGGCTTATGTCCAGTGGTGGACGTAATTTAGCTGAAATGATCATTATTAAACATAATTATATCTAGGTACCCTATTATTCTATAATTACGATTCATTTTAAATGCAACGCAAATGTAACTTTGTAATCCTATATATGTATATAGGAATACAAGGTTATTTATGCAGTTGGCGAAACTAAAAAACTGGACTGAAATTGCGAGATATTTTAGTTTTCCCTTTATTACTACACACTAAACACTAAACACTCATTGTATTCTAAATGTGAAGCTTCTATGTCTGGTAGAAGTGCCTTAGAGTTTTGATGATCGGTCAGTCAGTGAGTGAGTGACAAAATTTAGAAACTTTGCCTAGTTATAATTCTTAAACTACTAGTTCAAATTGGATGAAATTTAGCATGCAACGGTGGATGATACGCATCAGGGGGTACTAAACCTTCAACCGCTGCCACAAAAACGTCATGTAGTCTTGCGCTCTCCTGAACCAAAACAACATCCAACATTCCCCCATGCATGTTCTCAACAATATTTTTCTCACAAAAATTTGAGAATGTTAGAAAATAACAGTAATGATTCCGAACATATGAGGAAGCACTGTTCATGTTTAAATCACCTAAAATTAGAACTGTTCCTTTTAAGTCATTTATAAAACTTTCCACTTTTGTAATCCAGGTCATATAATCGCTATCAGTGGCACTTGGTTTTATATACACAACGCACACGTAAACAGGATGACCATGCCACATGAAACTCGACCAGAGATCCTCGCCACCGTCTGTCTCCAGTTCACGTAGACGGCGTAAGACTATTGGGGTGCGCGCCATAAGCAACACGCCTCCACAAGGTGTATTTCTGTCGCGCCTTAAAACACTCCACTCACTATTGACGAGTTCTGTATCTTCAACTGAGACATCCAGAAAAGTCTCTGTAGCCGCTATTAAATCCTGGTCGGTTATGTACAGATTATTGCGCCACATCCTCAGCTTAGATTTAATACCACGGACATTCTGGTATATACAATTAATTTGCGTGGTTCTGGTGCATGCTCTGAAAGCAGCTGTAGGGCACGTTGGAATACTAGTACTATGCTGCTTTGTCCCGTGTAAGCTGTTCGTGAAAGGGCTGTGGTGCAAGTACACGCTGACTGCCAGACTGGACGGAGGACGTCTTTCTATAGTTGATCCAAGCCTTAATTCTTGCGTTTACCGGCCACACATCTGCAGAGTAGCAGCGCTCATAGCATGCAATGGGAACGCCAATTTTGTATGACTTGTAGTTACCTTTAGGAGTAAGTTCATCAATGGTACAAGTATCAGCGCCACATAAAGTGCTAAGGTAGTCTCTAATTTCATCAGCTGTAGACTTTATATTCCAATGGTGTAAGTACTTACGAGCTTCTACGGCCCTTAATGAAGTTACACTAGGACCAGCAGCTCCTTGGATTGACACTGGGCGACGACTTTTGGATTTCTTTGTTACTTGCATCCATTCCTGGGAGTCAGATGCCTGTGAATTAGAACAGGCATTCTGCGTCGCAATTTCAGCTGGCGCCGAATCAGTATTGGGTTCACCAGGGCTGGCACAAGCTTGTTCAGATTTGGGCTTCGCTGAGATGTTCTCGTTTGTACTGCTTGCAGATGTCAGTGGCTTCCTTTGAAGGTTTTGTTCCAGACGATGAAGTCTAGAGCTCAGTTTTATGATGGTGTACTGCATAGAAGAGTTTTGAGTCTTCAGGTTCTCTACAGCTAATTTAACCTCAGCGTGCTCAGTGACAATATTCCCAATTTGGATTTCAGCAGCGTTCATAGAATCTTTTGCACTTTTGAGTTCCTGTTTAACTAATCGAAGTTCCTCTCTCATTAGTATGCTTATGCTATCATTGATTTTAGAAAGCATACTGCTTAGCTGATCTTGCAGTACGTCTTGTACAACATTACGGATGTCATCAGTTGTCAAGGTATTACAGGAATTTGGGGGCGAATGCAGTGCTTGTCTTTTAGCGCCTCTGACGGTAACATTAGCATTGAACCTAACTGGCGTACTATCATCCCTGGGCATTTTAGGATTTTTGCTAGTGCAAGACGGGCAGTTCCAGGCTTTGGATGCGAGGAGTTCATAGTCGCCATTTGTGATGCAGGCTAGGTGAAATGCTTTTCCACAATGCGTGCAATTACGATAGTTTCCCTCATCCCCTCCACCATCGCAGCATCCCCAAATCATTAATTTGTCTTCCAATGTAGACATTATTAAACACGCTAATCAATACCCAACGCCTACACTAGCAAAGCAGTGTATACGGAGTGACACAGAACGCGATTTTTCCAACTAAGGAACACCGAACAACACCCTGTTCAGTGACCAGAGTGATTTAGCTGCACAGAATGAGAAAAAAAGGAAAAAGTTTCCAATTAGTTGACACTGTGATTTTATGATTTAAAATGTTGTGGGTATTCAGTAATGTACGATGTCTCCCGCGTGTGACGCAGTCCGCTTCAGTAGAAACTGAGTTCGTCGATGCGCCGAGAAAAAGGTCCAAAGCGCCGTGCAATCGCTGGCGCTTACGCGTTCGCTTGAATCACTACACCGGTCACTGTTTATTGTTTAAAATTGATGTTTTGTAACGATATTAATAATCAGTTATGAGTTTTGTTCACTGATTTAAAAAAAAACTTAGCTGTGAATTGCACTTTCACTGGTATAACTATTTACATAGGATGTTAATTGCATAAGTTCTAGTAGAATAGATAGAGAACAGTAACTTTAAACACCTGTTTATATTTAATTTGTACGATCAAATTCGCAATAGTGCCGCTTCGCTCGCGTCAGCGTCACACTATGATGAAACAATAATGAAATATAATATATAATTATATTAATATAAATCTCACTAACATTATAAATGTGAAAGTTTTTATGAATGTGTGGTACTCCTTCACACAAAATTTTTTTTGAAATTTAGCATACACAGAGTTTATCACCTGGATTAACACATAGGCTACTTTTTATCTATTAAGCATGCGGGCAAAGCCGCGGGAGGCAGCTAGTATGCAGTAATTATAAGTCTGACTCATTGGTTTAGTGCGAGCGCGACTGTGACTGTAAGATTCCGGGTTTGATATACAAGCTGAACCACTAGTGTACTGGGATTTTTTGTGAGAAATTCTCAGTAGCATTTCGGAAGATTTATCACCAATCTTTGACAATAAGGATGCCCCCTATGCGTCACATAAATGTGCCTAACTTATGCAAAACATAACCATAATAATACTCCGAAATACCCAACTAATATCGGATGTCAGAAATTTGAATTACAGCCTCATTACAGAGTCTGCAGACAAAACCAAAGTCCAAAATAGTACACACAAACTGATCAGTAAAATACGAAATAATTTCTCATCTGTATCGGAATATAGGAGGAACTATACGATTGTTTTGCCCAACTTCCATTATTAATTCCGGCTGTGTTTGGAAATTTCGAGGCTAAATATACGATGGGCAAACACCAGTAGTACGTGTGTAAGTTTCAACTGTCATTAAAATTTGGAGTTCGGATCCCCGTGGTTACATTTTCCCGATAAATTAATGTTTGGGATTTAAATCTCGATGCGAACCGCTGTGTTTTCAAAATAGCTCTGCTGACTGGATAAATTGAAAGTTTTTTTTATATTATATTTGAATATTATAACAATGGAAGTTTCCTTTTTAACTGGAAATTTTACATATAGAATGATGTAAAAGATTACTAAAAAGTGAAATAATAAAAAAAAAAATACTTAGATAACTCAATTATTTTGATGTTGTGTTTTAAGTGATTACAGAGTGAAAAATAACATGTTATTTTTGTAAATGATTGATCACTAACCGTTTAAAAATGTTATACACAAATTAACAAGCAGTTTAGAACTTTGATAAATAGACTATGTAGTCAGTTTTAATAGTTTCTCTTATAACAACAAACACGCGCATGGTTGCTCGCACTCACACACACGCATAAATATATCTACAAAAACGCCAATTAATGTGTTAACTTATTGATTTATTACACACAAGTAATGCATAAAATGACGACCCAATTACATTGTTCAGCGGTAGTTGACACTGCCTTCTGTGCTCCCGATTGGTTCCGTGAACCCGGGGGTTCGAATCCCGGTAGGGACAAATGTTTGTGTGATGAGCATAAACATTTGTATCCGAGTCATGGATGTATCCATGTATAATATGTAGGCATGTATTTACAACAAAAAAAGTATATATTATGTAGTATATCAACCAACAAGTATCCGTAACACAAGCCTCATTGCTTAGCTCGGAACTAGATGGCGCTGTGTCATAATGTCCGGGAATAGTTATTTATTTATTTATAAAAAATTGGTGGTGTAATCATTGACTGACTCCTGGTCGGTACTACATTGGTACTGTACCTAGAACAGGAATCAGGGCCTCGTTATTTTTACAACCACACACGTGCACGGTGACATCACATTGCATACAAACACACATTTAGAGATACTTTTCACGTACGTCATAGTACGATTAATATCTATAGTATTAGTAATTCGATCTCAAGGTCTCCACGAGACAGGCTAGTCCTGGTGCGTAGACCACAAGTCAAAATTTTCTTAGGTATATTAAATAAAATAGATATAATTTAATTTAATTTTAGTACCTAAGGAAATGTAATAGCAAATTGTTTAATGGAAATAAATGATTATTATTATTATAGTGTTTCATACCGTAATATATTACGTAATACCTACCGGTTTTAAATATTTTTTAAAGGTCTTTAGATTTTTACAAATGCCTGTATATATACCTACACATACTACTTACAATTTCAACTTCTGTTTTAATACCGAACCATAATACAGAAACTTTTGGTATAGTGCTTTTCAGATAGAAAGCTATTCTTCGATAGATGCACATAATTATATGTAAAGTATATGTAAATCTGTAAACTCGTGGAATGAAATGTGGGCAGGCATCAAATTGAATGTGAAAACCTCCCCGAAGTACCTGCAGACGATTTGAATTTTAAAATAACCACCACTTTAGCAATAATGTTTTAAAAATACATACGGAAGGTCCATTGTTGGCATTGGTATTGCTTGGCATTTTCTGTTGGAGGTCTAAGCTATGTAATTGTGCTAATGTATTTATACTTTTACTGATATATTTATTTTTATTTATTTATTAAAACTTTATGCACAAAAAAGCGTACAAAGGCGGACTTAATGCCTTAGGCATTTTCTACCAGTCAACCTTAGAGTGGTGCAGAGACAAAACGGTAGGTGCAACCAAGAAAGGGAAAATAAAGTAAAGAATAATATTAATTTAACCAAAATACAAAAATAAATACATAGATACATACATAATATAATAAATAAAAACAAAGGAAGTCAGGAAAGATAAAAGGCGATGGTGAAAATCTAATTTAATAATATACCAATTATGATGAATCTGCCAATGTTTTTCGAATGTGATCTCTTGCCATTACCTTAAATTTGAACCGACTTTTAGCCAACCTGATATTTACAGGCAATGCATTCCAAAGAAGAACTACCTGAACATATAATATAATGTATATATAATACATGTATCCTCCATTTATCAATTAACATCGTCTTCATATAATTATGTATAAAAAAATCATGTCACGTTGTTTCTCCACAATGAACTTAACGTAATGAAACATTCCACACCGTATGTAGTTTAGTTAAGTTTTAAACTTTAAGAGGAGATATTGGGAAGGACACTTGATGTAGCTTCGATGAAATTGAAGTTTCTACAAAACTTAGACAAACGTCCAAAACTTAAAGTTTGAAGCCAAAAGTAAATATAGGTAGTAACAAAAATCATTAGTAACTATGTATATCATAACTAAATACAAATAGTTTCAAGGAATTAAATAAAGGCAAGTGAAAGATTGACAACTCGATTGGTCTGGTCGCTGAGCGACTGGCTTGTGCGTCAAGGGTTGCAGGTTCAATCCCCGCACGGAGCAATTATTAAAACGATCTATAGGTCTGTTACTGGCCTGGGCGTTGTGTATGTGAAATTTAGCGTTTCTAAATGCACCCACAAAACAGGAGAAAGTCCTTGTGTATCCTGAATAATATTGTATTCCAGATTTTAAAGGCTTTCAGTAAATAAAACCTTAGTCATACTCAATAGTGGAACTTTAAACTGATTATATTATTTTCAAGAAAATTATTACTTACTAAGTTACCTCAAAGGCCATAGGTATCAGAAAAATAAGGCCGAACTAGAAATTTAATTTAATTAATTTATATTTTAATTAATATTATACTACGAATTTTTATATTCCAGGTAGGTGATAGAATAAGTACCTGATCAAACAAAACTTGTAATACTAAATGCCATCGAAAACATACTTAAGTATCTTAAGTACAAAGTATCTCACAAGTACTACATATTATCCTTACTAATATTATAAACGCGAAAGTTTGTAAGTATGGATGGATGGATGTATGGATGGATGTATGTTAATCTTTCACGCAAAAACCGCTTAACACATTTGAATGAAATTTAGCATACATATAGTTTATTACCTGGATTAACACGTAGGCTACTTTTTATCTATATACCACGCGGGCAATGCCGCAGGAGGCAGCTAGTATTAAATAAATTTATTTATTGCGATGCCCAAGTCAATCTAAATCTAAAAGTAGGGACTGAATAAATTAACCGACTTGGTATTACATGGATCTCACAACTTTTTACGCTAGAAGAACTGAATGGCGTGACTTGGGTTTTTTACAAGTATGTTTTCGATGGCATTTAGTATTACAAGTTTTGTTTGATCAGGTACTTATTCTATCACCTACCTGGAATATAAAAATTCGTAGTATAATATTAATTAAAATATAAATTAATTAAATTAAATTTCTAGTTCGGCCTTATTTTTCTGATACCTATGGCCTTTGAGGTAACTTAGTAAGTAATAATTTTCTTGAAAATAATATAATCAGTTTAAAGTTCCACTATTGAGTATGACTAAGGTTTTATTTACTGAAAGCCTTTAAAATCTGGAATACAATATTATTCAGGATACACAAGGACTTTCTCCTGTTTTGTGGGTGCATTTAGAAACGCTAAATTTCACATACACAACGCCCAGGCCAGTAACAGACCTATAGATCGTTTTAATAATTGCTCCGTGCGGGGATTGAACCTGCAACCCTTGACGCACAAGCCAGTCGCTCAGCGACCAGACCAATCGAGTTGTCAATCTTTCACTTGCCTTTATTTAATTCCTTGAAACTATTTGTATTTAGTTATGATATACATAGTTACTAATGATTTTTGTTACTACCTATATTTACTTTTGGCTTCAAACTTTAAGTTTTGGACGTTTGTCTAAGTTTTGTAGAAACTTCAATTTCATCGAAGCTACATCAAGTGTCCTTCCCAATATCTCCTCTTAAAGTTTAAAACTTAACTAAACTACATACGGTGTGGAATGTTTCATTACGTTAAGTTCATTGTGGAGAAACAACGTGACATGATTTTTTTATACATAATTATATGAAGACGATGTTAATTGATAAATGGAGGATACATGTATTATATATATATTATATTATATGTCCAGGTAGTTCTTCTTTGGAATGCATTGCCTGTAAATATCAGGTTGGCTAAAAGTCGGTTCAAATTTAAGGTAATGGCAAGAGATCACATTCGAAAAACATTGGCAGATTCATCATAATTGGTATATTATTAAATTAGATTTTCACCATCGCCTTTTATCTTTCCTGACTTCCTTTGTTTTTATTTATTATATTATGTATGTATCTATGTATTTATTTTTGTATTTTGGTTAAATTAATATTATTCTTTACTTTATTTTCCCTTTCTTGGTTGCACCTACCGTTTTGTCTCTGCACCACTCTAAGGTTGACTGGTAGAAAATGCCTAAGGCATTAAGTCCGCCTTTGTACGCTTTTTTGTGCATAAAGTTTTAATAAATAAATAAAAATAAATATATCAGTAAAAGTATAAATACATTAGCACAATTACATAGCTTAGACCTCCAACAGAAAATGCCAAGCAATACCAATGCCAACAATGGACCTTCCGTATGTATTTTTAAAACATTATTGCTAAAGTGGTGGTTATTTTAAAATTCAAATCGTCTGCAGGTACTTCGGGGAGGTTTTCACATTCAATTTGATGCCTGCCCACATTTCATTCCACGAGTTTACAGATTTACATATACTTTACATATAATTATGTGCATCTATCGAAGAATAGCTTTCTATCTGAAAAGCACTATACCAAAAGTTTCTGTATTATGGTTCGGTATTAAAACAGAAGTTGAAATTGTAAGTAGTATGTGTAGGTATATATACAGGCATTTGTAAAAATCTAAAGACCTTTAAAAAATATTTAAAACCGGTAGGTATTACGTAATATATTACGGTATGAAACACTATAATAATAATAATCATTTATTTCCATTAAACAATTTGCTATTACATTTCCTTAGGTACTAAAATTAAATTAAATTATATCTATTTTATTTAATATACCTAAGAAAATTTTGACTTGTGGTCTACGCACCAGGACTAGCCTGTCTCGTGGAGACCTTGAGATCGAATTACTAATACTATAGATATTAATCGTACTATGACGTACGTGAAAAGTATCTCTAAATGTGTGTTTGTATGCAATGTGATGTCACCGTGCACGTGTGTGGTTGTAAAAATAACGAGGCCCTGATTCCTGTTCTAGGTACAGTACCAATGTAGTACCGACCAGGAGTCAGTCAATGATTACACCACCAATTTTTTATAAATAAATAAATAACTATTCCCGGACATTATGACACAGCGCCATCTAGTTCCGAGCTAAGCAATGAGGCTTGTGTTACGGATACTTGTTGGTTGATATACTACATAATATATACTTTTTTTGTTGTAAATACATGCCTACATATTATACATGGATACATCCATGACTCGGATACAAATGTTTATGCTCATCACACAAACATTTGTCCCTACCGGGATTCGAACCCCCGGGTTCACGGAACCAATCGGGAGCACAGAAGGCAGTGTCAACTACCGCTGAACAATGTAATTGGGTCGTCATTTTATGCATTACTTGTGTGTAATAAATCAATAAGTTAACACATTAATTGGCGTTTTTGTAGATATATTTATGCGTGTGTGTGAGTGCGAGCAACCATGCGCGTGTTTGTTGTTATAAGAGAAACTATTAAAACTGACTACATAGTCTATTTATCAAAGTTCTAAACTGCTTGTTAATTTGTGTATAACATTTTTAAACGGTTAGTGATCAATCATTTACAAAAATAACATGTTATTTTTCACTCTGTAATCACTTAAAACACAACATCAAAATAATTGAGTTATCTAAGTATTTTTTTTTTTATTATTTCACTTTTTAGTAATCTTTTACATCATTCTATATGTAAAATTTCCAGTTAAAAAGGAAACTTCCATTGTTATAATATTCAAATATAATATAAAAAAAACTTTCAATTTATCCAGTCAGCAGAGCTATTTTGAAAACACAGCGGTTCGCATCGAGATTTAAATCCCAAACATTAATTTATCGGGAAAATGTAACCACGGGGATCCGAACTCCAAATTTTAATGACAGTTGAAACTTACACACGTACTACTGGTGTTTGCCCATCGTATATTTAGCCTCGAAATTTCCAAACACAGCCGGAATTAATAATGGAAGTTGGGCAAAACAATCGTATAGTTCCTCCTATATTCCGATACAGATGAGAAATTATTTCGTATTTTACTGATCAGTTTGTGTGTACTATTTTGGACTTTGGTTTTGTCTGCAGACTCTGTAATGAGGCTGTAATTCAAATTTCTGACATCCGATATTAGTTGGGTATTTCGGAGTATTATTATGGTTATGTTTTGCATAAGTTTTTGTTTGACGACCTCTGTGGTCTAGTGGTTCGAGTACCGGACTGCTGATCACGAGGTTGTGGGTTCGATTCCCACGGGACACAAATATTTATGTGATGAATATAAGTGTTTGTGTTCGTCTGGTTATTTCCTATGTATTATAAGTATGTATTTACAAAAAAAAAAAGTATATAAGTATTTATATCCATTGTCTAGTACCCATAGTACAAGCTCTGCTTAGTTTGGGACTAGATGGTGATGTGTAAAATGTCGCAGAATATTTTCAAAAATTTTCATTTTCAAAAGTTAGGCACATTTATGTGACGCATAGGGGGCATCCTTATTGTCAAAGATTGGTGATAAATCTTCCGAAATGCTACTGAGAATTTCTCACAAAAAATCCCAGTACACTAGTGGTTCAGCTTGTATATCAAACCCGGAATCTTACAGTCACAGTCGCGCTCGCACTAAACCAATGAGTCAGACTTATAATTACTGCATACTAGCTGCCTCCCGCGGCTTTGCCCGCATGCTTAATAGATAAAAAGTAGCCTATGTGTTAATCCAGGTGATAAACTCTGTGTATGCTAAATTTCAAAAAAAATTTTGTGTGAAGGAGTACCACACATTCATAAAAACTTTCACATTTATAATGTTAGTGAGATTTATATTAATATAATTATATATTATATTTCATTATTGTTTCATCATAGTGTGACGCTGACGCGAGCGAAGCGGCACTATTGCGAATTTGATCGTACAAATTAAATATAAACAGGTGTTTAAAGTTACTGTTCTCTATCTATTCTACTAGAACTTATGCAATTAACATCCTATGTAAATAGTTATACCAGTGAAAGTGCAATTCACAGCTAAGTTTTTTTTTAAATCAGTGAACAAAACTCATAACTGATTATAATTATCGTTACAAAACATCAATTTTAAACAATAAACAGTGACCGGTGTAGTGATTCAAGCGAACGCGTAAGCGCCAGCGATTGCACGGCGCTTTGGACCTTTTTCTCGGCGCATCGACGAACTCAGTTTCTACTGAAGCGGACTGCGTCACACGCGGGAGACATCGTACATTACTGAATACCCACAACATTTTAAATCATAAAATCACAGTGTCAACTAATTGGAAACTTTTTCCTTTTTTTCTCATTCTGTGCAGCTAAATCACTCTGGTCACTGAACAGGGTGTTGTTCGGTGTTCCTTAGTTGGAAAAATCGCGTTCTGTGTCACTCCGTATACACTGCTTTGCTAGTGTAGGCGTTGGGTATTGATTAGCGTGTTTAATAATGTCTACATTGGAAGACAAATTAATGATTTGGGGATGCTGCGATGGTGGAGGGGATGAGGGAAACTATCGTAATTGCACGCATTGTGGAAAAGCATTTCACCTAGCCTGCATCACAAATGGCGACTATGAACTCCTCGCATCCAAAGCCTGGAACTGCCCGTCTTGCACTAGCAAAAATCCTAAAATGCCCAGGGATGATAGTACGCCAGTTAGGTTCAATGCTAATGTTACCGTCAGAGGCGCTAAAAGACAAGCACTGCATTCGCCCCCAAATTCCTGTAATACCTTGACAACTGATGACATCCGTAATGTTGTACAAGACGTACTGCAAGATCAGCTAAGCAGTATGCTTTCTAAAATCAATGATAGCATAAGCATACTAATGAGAGAGGAACTTCGATTAGTTAAACAGGAACTCAAAAGTGCAAAAGATTCTATGAACGCTGCTGAAATCCAAATTGGGAATATTGTCACTGAGCACGCTGAGGTTAAATTAGCTGTAGAGAACCTGAAGACTCAAAACTCTTCTATGCAGTACACCATCATAAAACTGAGCTCTAGACTTCATCGTCTGGAACAAAACCTTCAAAGGAAGCCACTGACATCTGCAAGCAGTACAAACGAGAACATCTCAGCGAAGCCCAAATCTGAACAAGCTTGTGCCAGCCCTGGTGAACCCAATACTGATTCGGCGCCAGCTGAAATTGCGACGCAGAATGCCTGTTCTAATTCACAGGCATCTGACTCCCAGGAATGGATGCAAGTAACAAAGAAATCCAAAAGTCGTCGCCCAGTGTCAATCCAAGGAGCTGCTGGTCCTAGTGTAACTTCATTAAGGGCCGTAGAAGCTCGTAAGTACTTACACCATTGGAATATAAAGTCTACAGCTGATGAAATTAGAGACTACCTTAGCACTTTATGTGGCGCTGATACTTGTACCATTGATGAACTTACTCCTAAAGGTAACTACAAGTCATACAAAATTGGCGTTCCCATTGCATGCTATGAGCGCTGCTACTCTGCAGATGTGTGGCCGGTAAACGCAAGAATTAAGGCTTGGATCAACTATAGAAAGACGTCCTCCGTCCAGTCTGGCAGTCAGCGTGTACTTGCACCACAGCCCTTTCACGAACAGCTTACACGGGACAAAGCAGCATAGTACTAGTATTCCAACGTGCCCTACAGCTGCTTTCAGAGCATGCACCAGAACCACGCAAATTAATTGTATATACCAGAATGTCCGTGGTATTAAATCTAAGCTGAGGATGTGGCGCAATAATCTGTACATAACCGACCAGGATTTAATAGCGGCTACAGAGACTTTTCTGGATGTCTCAGTTGAAGATACAGAACTCGTCAATAGTGAGTGGAGTGTTTTAAGGCGCGACAGAAATACACCTTGTGGAGGCGTGTTGCTTATGGCGCGCACCCCAATAGTCTTACGCCGTCTACGTGAACTGGAGACAGACGGTGGCGAGGATCTCTGGTCGAGTTTCATGTGGCATGGTCATCCTGTTTACGTGTGCGTTGTGTATATAAAACCAAGTGCCACTGATAGCGATTATATGACCTGGATTACAAAAGTGGAAAGTTTTATAAATGACTTAAAAGGAACAGTTCTAATTTTAGGTGATTTAAACATGAACAGTGCTTCCTCATATGTTCGGAATCATTACTGTTATTTTCTAACATTCTCAAATTTTTGTGAGAAAAATATTGTTGAGAACATGCATGGGGGAATGTTGGATGTTGTTTTGGTTCAGGAGAGCGCAAGACTACATGACGTTTTTGTGGCAGCGGTTGAAGGTTTAGTACCCCCTGATGCGTATCATCCACCGTTGCATGTCCAGGTAAAGTTACAGTCATCTAATCAAAGTGAGAGACTTGCACCCAGTAACGTTGACCGTAGTACGGACTGGAATTTTAAAAAATGTAATTATAATCTGCTTTACCAACTTCTTTCTCAGGAATCTTGGGATGCCGTTATATCATCCAATGACGTTCACACCAGCACTCAAGTTTTCTATGATATTATTTACAGCTTATTTGACGCTTGTATCCCTAAAAAGCGCCGATATGGAAGGGTAACTAGAAGATATCCTACTTGGTTTACATCGGATATTATTCTGGATATCCAGAAAAAAGTTAAGTTACATTCTGACTGGAAAAAGACGAAATGTAATTTAATATATAAGCAATTTTCTGACTATAGATCTAGACTAAAGTCCCGTATATCGACTACTTATGATAGTTATATTCAACGCGTCGAAGGGAACATTAAAAAGAATCCCAAAGAATTCTGGCAACATATTTGTAACCTAAGGTCAAAGGGCGGTTTCGAACCTAACGTAATCCACAAAGGTAAAACTCACAGTGGTATAGCAGCTGCCGGAGCGTTCGCGGAGTACTTTTCGAGCGTCTTCCAAACTGAAGTACCAAAGTTAGACCTTGGGAATATAGCCAATCCAAGTAATTGCAATATTAGTAACTACATTAATATACTCAATTTCACTAAAAGTGATATAAGCGCAGGAATAAACAAAATAAAGCTGAATAGTTCCATTGGCCCTGATAATATTCCTCCATGGTTCTTAAAAGAGGGGAAGGAATTTCTTATTGGGCCCCTGACCCACATTTTTAATTTAGCACTGAAATCTGGAACCTATCCACCCCAGTGGAAGATATCACGTGTGACTCCCATACCGAAATCTGCAAATAAATCTTCAGTCGATGAATATCGTCCCATAGCGATACTATCTTCCCCCGCGAAAGTTTTCGAGAATGTCCTACACCAAGGAATTTACAAGCAAGTGGAGCGGTACCTATGCAATGAGCAGCATGGCTTTCGCGAAAAAAGATCCGTCTCTACTAATTTACTTACTATAGTTAATTATATCTCTACTAGTCTTGACAGCAGACGCCAGGTAGACGTACTCTATTTTGATTTCCAAAAGGCGTTTGACCGAGTTAACAATGACGTCTTGCTGTCAAAGCTCAGTGCGGTAGGTGTCGCTCCAGGACTTCTACGGCTTCTTGCAGATTATTTGCGGGACCGACAACAATTTGTCAGATTGGGTTTGTATGAGTCATTTCCATACCACACTCGCTCGGGTGTGAGTCTGGGTTCGGTAGTTGGCCCTCTCCTTTTCATTTTGATGATTAACGACCTACCTGACGTAGTTATGAGTGCCAAATCCCTCTTATATGCTGATGACTTAAAACTATTTTATGAAATAAAATCTGAACTCGATTGCCTGGCTCTGCAAGCAGATGTTGATTCAGTATATAAGTGGAGTCTGGAAAACAAAATGGAATTTAATCAGTCAAAATGCTACGTGATGACTTTCGGTCGAATGCGGCGCCCAGTCAACTTTCTATACACACTAAATGGAGATACAATCACTAGAACCGATTCCATGAAAGACCTGGGAGTCATATTCGACCGTAAGCTCACTTTCCACGATCACATCGCATCCACTGCTAAGGAGTCCTACAGGCGTCTTGGCTTTGTTTTAAGGAACTGTCGTGACTTCCACAGCCCCGACGTTATCAAGCTGGTTTTTGGGGCATTGGTCCGTAGCAAACTTGAGTCTAGTGCGTGCGTATGGAATCCTTTTGAGAAACACTATGCATTAACTTTAGAAAAAGTCCAAAAAGCATTCCTTCGATACCTTTACAAACACTTGTACGGGTTCTATCCTTTCTTGTATCCTACTAGATTCCTGCTGGGTTGCTTAAGTTTTAATTCCCTGGAAGTAAGACGGTCGCGTGATCAGATGACTGTAATATTTAAAATTCTTAGGGGGATGATGATCCTGATCTGCATAATGAAATCTGCAATCTATTTGTCCCAGACAACTACTGTCGTAGCAGAAAGCATCGCTTACTGGCTGTTCCAACTTTCCGTACGGTTGCACACTCTCAGTCACCTATTCCTCGGACTTTGGCCGCTGTCAACGCTCTCCTGAACTCAAACACAGATGTTGATTTGTTTGCAAGTGACTGGAAGGTGATATTGTCGGAGTGTTTGAATTTCTGTGAGAAGAATGCATGACTGTGATTAATAAATTATATATATATGCTTAAATAGTGTAATTGGCTTCGGCCGTTATATTTAAATAAATAAATAAATACTTTAATTACTAATCAGAAGTGAATTTAAAAATAATGGTTTTTATCGAAAAATAACTTTACACCATTCATGTAGGCTCACATGACCATGAATACCGTTAGATTAAAAAGCATTATTGTTATATCGTTATATCTAGACTCCGTAAAAATATTTGTTATTGAAAATGGTATTCTCAGTTCATATTATAGTTTCTGTTAATATGAAAGTTGTACAAATTGCAGTTCAAAAACGGAGCACTTCATTTTTAAAGTCAGTTTCATAAAATCCCAGACTCATTACTATTTAAAAACTCAACCCAGACATTCAATAAAACTAAGAAAATTAAACAACATTATTACTTTCTTTGTAGAAAGATCCACACAGCAGTTTCGAAACCACTAGAACTGGAAGCGGTAAAATGAGTTCATACGGTAGAAAAGTTCGTCGGGCAACATTGAGGAAAAACTGCGGATTCATTCCGAGTTGCAGTAAAAGTTTGCTCAGCATAAAAGTGTCCAGTACTCGCTTTTAGAATATATACTTTATGTTTTATGTTATTAGATTTACTTTAGCTTTGTTTACAGTGTAATAAATATACAATCGTTTAGTCAGTCAATCTGTACTGGTGTTCTTTGCGTGATAAAATCTGGGATAGCGAACTTCTGAGAAAAGCTAGCTACACTATCATTATCCACGTGATTAGGAAGTTGAAGTGGCAGTAGGCAGGCGATACCGTTCGCTCGAAGAAAGATTCTAGACATGAGAAGCTATGGATTTAACGACGAAATTTGGACCAGCCGGTGCTTCTGCCAGGTAGACTGATGTTTTGATAAAAGTAGTAGAGATCCGTAGCATGACCTAGGTAAATGTTTTGAACAGACGAAAGAAAAGGTTGTTTTGAACAGACAAAAGAAAAGAGGAGGCCTACGTTCAAAACTGGACATACTCCTATTGAGATGAGATTGGTCTGGAATGTTGAAACTTAGTCTCTCTCAGTTCCTCCTTTGCATCGAATTGTTTATTTGTTTATAAGATCTCGCCAATGTCTTAATATTCTCCATTCCTAATTAAAAACACCAACACCTAAAGCTTTTCTGCATCAATACATCGAATTTCAGAAACTTAGTACCAGTTTTTTTATGGTGATAAGGGGACAAACGAGCAGGTGGCTCACCTGATGGTAAGTGATGACCGCCGCCCATGGACATTTGCAACACCAGAGACTTGCAAATGCGTTGCCAAACCCCTTAGAAACCGTTCAGGTTTCTTAAAATAGGGAGTTACTGAACTGACAGCAAACGGAATTCCCATGCTGTCAGAATAGTCACTCCCCCAATGAGCTCTGGTAACCTTACTCACTCGCAGAAAGACAACTATTATTGATTCACTGCGGTCTTCTGTAAGGCGGAGGTACTTCTCCAGTCGGGCAGCTCAATTTGAGCAAGAAATCTCGCTATGCCCTACCTCCTACAAAATTAATCCAGTGTTAATCTCTAGACCAACGAGACAGCCATTCAGTTAACAAAATAATAAAAGTTAAAGACCGGATAGAGGTCAAAATGGGCCGTATATAAGATTAACTGATCAGATAACTGAAGTTATTACGTCGAGAATTCGAGTACACAACGATATGTCTCCACACGGTATTTATCAGTGAGATAGATCTTAATATTTTATAGTCTCGGACGGTTAAATTTACACCACGAGCTGATTTATCATGGTTTTGAAAGTACACCAATTTCTTTTAAAAGAGAAATTTATTTTCACATGTGCAAGTAATCATCACATACGCATACACGCGTAAATACACGCACGCTAACACAGTGTGTGCATACGTATTTATGTGTTTATGTGTGACTGCCTGTAAAATCCCCAATAACACTTTACTCAACTTGGGAGTCGAACCCAAGACCTCTTGCTTACATTCGCACTTTTATGAGAAAGAGTTAAGCTCATAGTCAGGGATTTGTGTTAGAATTAAAGAATAAAATAAATCAACAATTTCTGTAAAGTAGGACCTGATCAATGTTCTTAACATTGAATGCAGGGGCTACTATTCAATAGAACAATAAACTTGAAGCAATTAGGTACTGTTCAATTGTATCTGTATTTCTCCAAACCTACCAGTTAAGTTAAAAAGGTTTCTTAAAACTGTCTCTAACAAAAAAAAACATAGAGCTTTGAGTCAGACAGGCAGCTAACATGATAAAAAAAGAAACAGTTTTTTGGTGCAAATCTAATTATAGCAATTTGTATTATTGCTTACTTATCATTGTACACTTTAATTAAAATAAACAACACTATTGATTAAACATTTTAATCAAAGTAATAAGTATTTAACCATTCTAGTAAGACTAAAATAAATATTCAAATTAATGAATTTGTCATTAATTGTGCGATGTCATTGCAAACTTATTAAATTCAAAAGCTACGATACTTAAATTAAAATCAGCTGTTACTGAAATAAACAGCTGTAATCTGAATACAAGTCATTAGTGATATTTGATTAGTTTTAGTTTGAACAGATACTGGTTTAGTTTCATATTGTAATGCTGCCATTGATTTTAGTTCAATACTATCATAATTACTAGAGAAACGTCGACAACTGTACTTGAAATTTGTACAATAAGTATGTATCATCATCAACAATCCATTAATGTCGCACGGGGCACGGGTCTCCTTTCATTTGAGAGGGATTAGGCTATTGTCCACCACGCTAGCCTACTGCAGGTTGGCAGACTTCACATGCCATTGAGAAAATCTCTCAAGCATAGCAGGGGCCTAACGATGTTTTCCTCCACCGATGTTGAGCATGCGATAAATACATATGCGTGCCTTGGGTTTGAACTCGAGATCTTTGACATCTCAGTCCTTTGGTCACACCACTAGGCTAACGGTAACGACACATGGCCGCATGGGCGTGAAAAAGGTTTAATTGCGTCTTAAATAAAAATATTTTTTTCACACCAGAGGTGTTGCTCGCTGACGACCCTGTAAAATCTTTTTTAATTCACATAATTTTCGGTATAATATTAATAATCAAATTAAATATTAATAACATTTAAAAGTAAATCATCGTGAAGGAAAACAGTTAATGGATAACAACAAGAAGCTTCCAAGTGCTTCGCGAGGTAATTGAAATTGAAAGCTGATGTTAATACGTGAATTTATTTTTAAATAACTTAATGAAAGATTTTTTAAGGCTTTACCCTGTTCGCAATTTTGATAACGTTACATTCAATTTACGTTTATTTAATATCGTTTTGAACAGGCAGATTCTCCTAAATATATGAAATATTTAGAAGATTCTGCCTGTGATCTTGAATGCTGTAAAGAATCCGAAACGTCTGGATTAAAACCAAATCAACATACCATGAAAAGTACCGTAATAAGTAAATTTATTCCAAAGTAAGCTAGAAAGGTGTCAGAATAGTCACTTCCCCAACGAGCTCTGGTTACCTTAATCACCCGCAGAAATACAACTGTTGTTGATTCACTGCGTTCTTCTGTAAGGCGGAGTAAGTTCCCCAGTCGGATAAGAAGGGGTATTGAGGGAAGAATCTCCCTATTCCTGCGTCCTGCGCCACCCACATCCAGTAGGGTTTAGTAAGTTGCATCTTCCCGTACGCGGTCGCCACCCAAGAACTTTCAAACCAAACCAGCTTTAACATACGTGACCATGAAGTTACCATTGAATACTTTTACCCAAGGTTTCAGTCGTGAAGTGTATATTTCGGAAACTTGCCATTGTCATGCCTACTTTGTTTGCCCACATCAAGTCTAGTTGTCACCGAAATAAATTGTCTGCGGGTCTATCTAGATTGAAAAAGTCTATTCAGGCTTCCCTTTTTGCAAGTAGGCCGCTAGGTTTTTGCCGAAGAACTTGGTTTTGAATAGAAATTTAGTGTATTGTAACGTTATTGTTTAAAAGGTGAAAAAGGTAAAAAAACTAGTTCGCAGATCCTATGGTCTCAAATCAAATCAAAAGGTTTTTATTTTAAATAAAGTTTTTCAAGCACTTTTAAAACGTTATGATTCTAGTTGCACGGTTCCAAGAAGTCGATCTTATGGAGAAGAACCGGCAAGAAACATAAATAGAAGGTCTAAAACTGGGCCGAAATCCAAATTGACTTGCTGCTGACAAATTCAAAGATCCAACCTCAAATAAAGGACATGACGGAGTAGGTAGATATATTGCATTTGCACAGCTTTAAACGCCTTTCATTAACATCAGGACACGGTCCAAAACGATTTTCAGTACTGAATTCTCGTTGCCTTTAAATTACGTAGTCTCAAAAAATCTTTAAGTAAATTGTACTTTCAATACGGATTGCGGTATAATTACAAAGATTCTTTAACATAACTAAATGGAATCTGTGGTATCTTTTTTCAGGGACTGAAACCACTCAAATTCTCCTACGTCACTATCGAGTCTCAAGCAATTGTACTCTTTAAACATTGGGTTTTAGGTCTGAAATCGCGTGCGGATGAAAACTTATACGGTCGACGCTACTGATGAACCTTTCCACTCGAAAACTTTCAACACAAATTCCATTAACGGAATTAAAATTAAAATACCCTCATTAATATGTAAGGAAAGATTAATGAACTAACTAATAGCACTGCTTTGACTGGGCTTAGCAAAAACTCTAAGTACTTACACTCTCTCCATTTATACTGTCACTATGTCTCCTTGCTTTAGTGGATTCTATGCTCAATAGTTTATTTTATTTCCTTTGTTGGAAACAAATTTTTTACGATCACATTTATCCGCAGTGATAACTTATGTGATAGTACAGACTGCCAAGCCATAGGTCTTAAATTCGATGCCAAAGCACGCACTCTGACTTTTCGTATCATGTGCGTATTTGTCAATAATTGAAACGACGAGGGAAAACATTGTGAGGAAACACTTCATGCTTGAAGGATTTTCTCCATAGCTTGTGAGGTCTTCTAAAAGGAGGACTGTAGCTTATATAATTACTAATCAGACGATAGGAGATGCCCAGTAGGGTCAATAAATGAAATTGTACTGGTAGAAAAATTATTAACAGCACAGCGCGTATCAATATATTTTTTTAACAGCGCAAATACTTGAAACAAGCCATAATACTACATTACATGTCATAATGTCTTTCATTAAACAAAATTATGGCATTGTGATTTGTATTTCACGCAGTATTGAATCGCAAAACATTCTAATGACAAATGATTCCAATGATGATTATAAAAACAAATAGACGATAGAAATACATACACCACTTTTATATCTAACAAAAATCTAGCTACTGATAGTACAACCATAATTATTATCAAAGATGAGGGCTTTAATAAATCTCTGCACCTCTGAATAGCGTATTACCCAGACATATTAGATAATAAATAGCATCAACAATGGCCGTCATACAACCGGTTCCAATTTTCTACCATTTAAAAAAGTTAGTACCTAGTGTAAGGCGGGGAACACGGTAGCAACATGTTCCTAGCGCGACAATGGACGGCAACAATAGCGGGTCGGTTCCTAACTCTATTGTCCTCAAGCTTTCAACGTAACGTTGTGTTTATTCCGATAATTTCTTCTGAACATGTTTTGTGCGTAAACTGCTTTCATGAAATTGAAGTTTTAGAGTGCTTGATGTAAATACAAATGATTTGAAAGCACCTACAAGTTTGCGTATATAAAAAAAAGTATACAAAAGGTGTGTTGTTATGAGTATTTTTGTACTTCAAATTGGAAATGTTGAATATTAAAATTGAGAAAGATCGAAGAAACTGTAGATTTAGGAATGTTTTGATTTAACTTTGACTCTGATTTTTACTTTCAAAAGCCTGCTATAAATATGTAATATGATTATGATTAATATTCTTCGACAGACAGGTTTAAGATATAAATTGATTCTGGAGACGTACGTAACCGAGACAAAAAAAATATTCTTCAGTAAAACGTTTATAAAAATTTACTAAATTATTACGGCCTTAATTGGCGCATGTCTAAATTAAATTATTATTGAAACTATTTTCTGATATTTCTGCTAGTTAGTAGGTAGCCTAAAATCAACAATATTGAATTTTGTTGAGATTTTAAGTAAAATAAATATTCTATCTCTAATCTATTCTATTTTAAGGTTATGTAGTAAATCTAAGACGAGTATTGTAATTGATTGTAAGAATTTTAAGTGTGAATCATTTAATTACTGTTTATGAAAAATCTATAACTTGAGATAACTATATATTAACATAATTCATCTCAAAAGAAAAACCACTCTGAATAAGAATAAATTATAAAAATATATCTTCTTTTAAATCTCAACTTAAATTTTATGGCATTATAACGTTTAATATATTTTATATTGTTGAAACAAATAAAAAAATGAAATCATGGCAAGACGCGGGCAGATATAAAAGACGTAATTTTAAAATGCTCCACAAACATCTAATTGTTAATACAATTAGCAAATCTGGTACCATCATTACTCCATCCATCGTTTACCATGATACAATTAAAGAACTAAGAGGCACAACTAACACAGGGTAGCACAGTTTCTGTTAACAGATAATAAATAGTTATAACCATCGTTTTAAATACAAAGCTAGTTACATTTTCAGTGTATTTTATTATTCCATTTAAAGGCGAACGGCAGATTTGGTACCGCATATTTTTTTTGTTGTTCTGTTATAGAACTTGCACCACTTGATAAGGCAACTAAGCCATTTATTTTCATGTAAGTGTACTATTTTTAGAACTTCGCATTAATTAATAATATCAATAAAAAGATTTTAATAAAGAAACGTAATACAATCGTAAACTAAACGCAGTTATGTTTTTAGAAGTTGCCATATGTAAAATAACACAAATATCGAAATGATAATTAATTATTTAGAAATAGAAATAACATTAAATATAAATAAATACTCATATATTATACGTACAAACGCATAATTGTTGGATAAAGTAATATTAAGTTTTTTTAAAATATAAGTAGGTATAATAATTGTACTTACAAAAAAAAGTATTGTTTTATTTACCGACACTCAAAACCCCATCAGAAATTCATCATGATCAAACTGCTGCAGTCCGCTGCTGGACATAGGTACCTATCTCCTATTACACCGAATCCTCTTCACAATCTACCTACTTAAGTAAGTAAAACACTACAAGGATAGCGACAAGCAATCTAAGACATTTAGTTTACCACCAAAACAATGTTTATGTGCCTATAAGTAACAATTTACATTGGTACACTAGTACATAACCTCAAAAAATAGAACTGGTTATAACTTTTACGTCCCAAGTTCTAAAAATCTAAGAATTTAAAAAAGGCTTGTCTATCATATTAACTACCAATTAAAACAAAAAGTATCCCAAAACACGAAATTTTATTAGGTGTACGAGATTCTCATACAAGCCTGCCATTCGCCTTTGAACAAGACTAAATTAACCGAGTTTAACACTAGAAACTAGAATACCTTTTAACTAAATCAAACACCTAGTCTAATTGTTCATCAGTTGTAAGGTCAGAATTTAAATTTTGCAACCAATCATGAGGCTAAAATAACGTAAAACATTTATTTTACTTAAAATAAATGTTTTACGTTATCTTAAAAATCTCACAATATTATAAATGCGACAGTACCTATCTACATATGCACTATACGTAGGTATTACCTAGTTTTGTATAATTAGTTTTGATAGCTTTAATTTTGATAAAAATAACTAGTGCAACTTTGGTAATATTTTCATTTCTATTAATTTTTTTGTAATAATCTTGGTGCAAGCAGAGTTTACATATAAGTGATTGTTACACTATTCTGACTTAATGTTCCTTTGCTAATTAATACCAGTGTATACAATTGTTGGTGAACCAGAACAATAAAATAAATAAATAAAATCGTTCCATCTGTCTTCTGCCTGAAATGTTATATGCTGGTAGTTTGAATATCGGTGAAGGGATTTTCTAAATTTAAAAAAGAACGGAAGTTTTTATAAATAGGCAGGTAAGAAATTAATAAACCGATTGATGGAAATACTTATTCCACGTAGAAATATCCCAGGCAAATGATAGTTTCTAATAAATCTTAAAATATGTAATAAAATGTATGTACCTAAATAAAAATCACAATATTCAATTTACCAAAAATCAACCAAGCATAAAATTCCTATAACTCCCATGTTAAAAAGGGGTTTAATAAAACCGAATCCAATTATAGATAAACTGATGCAATTTAATCAAGCCCCATCTTGATCTTGACCTAAATATTTATGATTCTAGTACTAACTAATGCTAACATAATTACTTTAGTGTCACCTCCACTACAATCAGATTTAGAGTTTATATAAATAGTTAATTAGTCTAAAAGATCAGATACGTAAGAATTATTTGAATGGACTTTAATACACCCTACTCAATACGATCCAAATTATTTAAGGGTGGTATAGGTATTATCAAGATTAATGAAGATATATGCTTGAAATTGTTGGTGTAATTTTCTGGGGCTTAACAAATTAAGTTTTTGTATTAACAATAAAATATTTAACAACCCGTTTAGCTCAGCGGTAGTTACAGCTGCCTGCTGTGCTATGGGTCTCGTGTTCGAATCCCGGTAGGGTCAAATGTTTGTGTGATTGATTGATTGATTGATTGTTTATTTCTGTAAATAGATCTTTTTAAAGACACTTTTACAAGTCATGTACATTTTTTTTTTAGTATCTAGTTGACATCGGCATTTCCTAACTGACGACCTCTGAGAAGAAATGCCGAAACAAACTCAGAGAATCATGGTCTCTTTTAAAGTCCAAACATTTTGGTTACAATATGTGAGCCTGACTATGTAGGTTAAAGTCTGAGATGGCCTTTTGAAGAAAGCACCAGTGCAGCTTTGAGTTGACCTGTCCATACTGACAGCACGCATACGTCAGCCATCGTTTAGCTCAAACCATTATTGTGGGAGCTTAACGACCCGACGCACGTCTATGCAAGATCAGCGGGACATTTGCGTAGGCCATTTCAAAAACCCAAAGCCGCCAGACATTAGTTTGTAAGCGTATGTTTATCTACCTACAAAGTGCTCACATTCACATAGATATGTATATTATAAATAATTCCATTGCATAAAAATCAACATAATGTCAAATATAAAATAATTATGTCAAAACATAACATTAACATAATGTCAAAAATATAAAATAAATAAAGTCAAATAATAATAATAATTAAAAATCTATAGGTATACCTATACAATTCATATCAAGATATAAATTAATGTCAACAAAAAAAAATAAAAAAATAATTAACATCAATGTCATGAAAAAATAATGTCCAAATCATAATAAATTACAGTAAAAGACGTTCGATAGCCCGGTTCATTAGAACTATTCAATCCCAAGCAGTTTTATCATCCATGTAATCTTTTAACGTATAGTAGCCTTTAGCACAAAGTCTCTGTTTGATAAAGGATTTAAATCTGCTGAGACTTAATGTCTGTACATGGGTTGGAATTTTGTTATAAAAGCGTATGCATTGACATCTAAAGGATTTACTGATTTTCTGGAGCCTAGTTCCAGGAACAACAAATTTATTCTTATTCCTAGTATTAATATTATGGATATCACAATGCTTTTCAAAGAGATTGATATTCTTGTAAGCATATAAAAGATTTTCGTAAATATACTGTGATGGAACAGTCATAATATCAATTTCTTTAAATTTCTCCCTCAGTGAATATCTGGGACTTAAGTTATAAATTGATCGAATAGCCCTTGTCTGCAACACAAAAATAGTTTGGATGTCAGCAGCATTCCCCCACAGTAAAATGCCGTATGACATCACGCTATGGAAATAACTAAAATAAACTAACCGAGCTGTATCTATATTCGTTAAATTACGAATTTTTTTAACGGCATAAGCTGCAGAACTAAGCTTCTTCGACAATTTCTCTATATGTGGGCCCCACTGAAGCTTAGCATCTAAGGTAATGCCTAGAAATACCTAGATATACATAATGCCTAGAAATAATAGAAAATATATGGTATCTACAAGATCCAACTCTCCACCGTTAACTAGTACACTGGTTTTAACTTGTCTGACGTTAGGCGTTGTAAACTTAATACATTTAGTTTTGTTTTCATTCAAAACTAAATTATTTGCATTGAACCAATGTACCACTTTCGAGATAGCAGTGTCCACATCGTATGTAGTTCTTTGCTGACGTTTTAGTTTAAATAAAAGCGAGGTATCGTCTGCAAACAACACTATCTCTTGATTATCTCCCATCAGATAGGGTAAATCATTAATATAAATTAGAAATAAAAAAGGGCCAAGAATTGAACCTTGCGGAACTCCCATAGTAACAACCGACCCCGGGGACTCATTCCATTGACGTCCACCTTCTGAATCCTCTTACCCAGGTACGAAATAAGAAGATTCAGAGAAGTGTTCCTCACGCCTTTGTGATGATTGATGACATCAACATTTGTATTCGAGTCATCCATCTAGTATCCGTAACACATGCCTCGTTGCTTAGCTCGGAACTAGATGGCGCTGTGTCATGATGTCCAGGAATATTATTATTATTATTTATTAATAAACACTCACATTTCGCCAAAACGTATAAGGTTTCATGTAATAAATCCAAGCAACTGAGAATTTCATAGAAAAACTCTATAACTCTGACTAGGGAATCGAACCACAAATACCTTTTAATTAACACTCGTAATTTACGACCGCTTTACCAGCAAGACAGTTTAAACCTTCAATATAGCACAATAAAAATAATACAATATTCGCGTAAGTGTATGAAAGCAATAACAAACAACTGAAAAAGAAAAAAAGGAATAAAACGTTGTATTTTTAAATAAATCTTTTGTTATAAACCTTCTTCGGTTTTCAATCACCTAAAACCTCTTTCGTGAACTCGCATGCGTTGTATAAGAATCTCTTACTACGTGAATACAAATCCTTTTTACCTTCGCCATTGTTTTCTTCCTGTTTGAACTAAATCCTATCGATTGTTACTAAGAAGAGAACGGGAGCGGATCCGATTATACGAATACATTATCGGAATAAATGGATACATACATACAATATGTATTAGCATACGTTTTATTGCTTCACTTGCTTCGGATTATTCTGTTTCCGTGTGAGGTTTGAAAACTGTATTTATTTTGATATTTCTATAGTAGCATACGGACTACCTCATTGATCTAGTGGTCGCACATTGCGCCTGCCAAGTAGGTCCTGGTTTCACTTCCCAGGTCAAGCAAACTAGTATTGGGTTTTCTATGAAATTCTCAGTAGCAGCTCGCAGTTCGGATTCGTGCCCGGTTGAAGGCAATATGCTCGCCCCCTATTACATGGGACCCAACACATACCGGTGAAATATCGGTATACATTATTACATCTCTGCCTAACCTTTCTGGGACAACAGTCGGGTTGGTACTAGCAACACCAAGAGTATCAATAGCGCATTTGCACCATAAATTGTGATGATTTAGATGCCCTTTATGGGGGACGTAAGGAATAATAAATATTAGAAGCAGATATCCACACAAGCACAAGAATTAGCACACGAAAATAAAAACAACAGTACCTACCAGTCGTTTTTTTTTAATAATACGTGAGCAAATTTAAATTCAATTACACGTTTTTTTTAAACGTGTAAAGTACGTTGATAGATTGCGTTACATAGAGAGTTATATGCATGTAAAATAATTAGTAAGCCTAGACTAAAATATTAAAAAAAATACATTAATACAGATATTACTGATAATCGGTAGCATCTTCAATATTTAGGTTTTTCTGCAAGGTATCGAAACGGATTTACTTAATCTCCCTAGGGGTATCTAGTAATCCGTAATTTTGTGGTTTTGTCACGACATATTAATAATGTTATTACTCCAACTGCCTTGATGTATTTGGAACTTTGCCAAAAAACAGTTTGAATCCAATATTTAGCTCAGTGAGCCTACACAAACAGCAGAAGTTATAGCCTATAAAATACTATTGTTTTATGGTTCGTTACTTCTATCTATATTCACGATCGGTGTGGCCTTAAATAACATAAAAAACCGTATAGTATTTTAACTTCTGGTTGCGTCAATATTTGAATTTGTAGGACACTATTAATCACATAAAAGAATCTGTGTCTATTGACATTTACGTGCCTTGCTATATAATTCACCATCAGTGGGAGTAAAGGAGTTCACCTTTACTCCCACTGATGGGCAAGTGTCTCCTCGCATATTTTTTGGAAAAGAATGAGATGTTGGTCCACCACATCAGTCTAGCCAGGGTTGGCAGACTTGACACGCCATTGAGAAGATTTGTCAGGCATGTAGGTTTCTTAATGATATTTTTCTTCAGCGTTTGTTTTATGTTTCTTTATCAACAGTTGTCTCTCAGCTCTAGTAAAACATACCAATGAACTGTGAAAAGGGGTGATGGAATGATTATTAAATATAACGTATTTTAAACATAAGAATACTAGATTTTAACGAAATTTTGACCCCTATTTTCGCTCCCATGATTTCTGAAATACTCAAACCGTCCCTGGGACTCAAACTATCTCCACACTAAATATCATTTAAATCAGTTCAGCGGTTTAGACGTAACAGATAGACAAACCGACATACTTTCGCATTAACATAAAATATTAGTTCGGATAGCAAAAGAGTGGACTAAGTATAATACGTAAAAGAACCCGTAGTGACTTTGACGACACTTTTTACTCCACAAAAGAGGATGGAAGTCCGCATTACCGTGGACAACTTGAACTGGTATATAAACTAGAAGGCACGACCCGCCGGCCGCAATAAATTCTCGTTACACCTCATGAATGTCCAGTTTCATATTTTTGCTGCAGCTTACTTAGAACTTGGTTTAAGTTTGTATAAAACGTGGCGAGTTTGTTGTGGATATGCTGTAGTCGTATTTTAATTTAGCTGTTTGTTTATCTTTCTGCGTTATAAAAGATTAGTTCTTTAAAGGCTGGGTTTATTTAACCTCTATATTAGAGTGTCCACTGTCATTCCTATATCCTATCTGCTAAAAACCCAATATTACTTTGTTCAATTTGAAAATCGAACGCAAGACTTCTTATTTTCTCATCGGACTTACAACTTTCAAAATTAAATACGGATGAATATCACACGATGATAAAAAACGGCTGCCATCACACCTCAGGAACTCAATTTTATTTAATACCGATATGCTGGGTGTAAAGCTTTTATCAAATTTTCGAGAACCATTCACTATTGTCACAAGTATTCGTATGACAATTGATACCTACGGCTTAAACTTCGCTGAGACGCCGATAGGGGTTCAATATACAAATACCTACTATTTTTCTATCTAGACAACACAATAATTAAATAATAAAACATTTACAAATATGCAACTACTTATGAAATGTACTAGTGTGCACTTAGCTGAAATTTGGCAAAAGCCTTACTAGCTTATATAAGACTCGTTCTTGAGTAACCGTTTTAGCATCACAAATCATAAAGCTAATCGCTACAACTAGTTATCGAACTAAAACTCAAATGTTTGATTTCAATTAGACCTTTAGATATTAAAGACTCTTTCGAAAATAATGTCAAAACTAGTTACACGGTTCCCAAAAATACTCGCATCACATTGTTTGGCATCGTCTGTCAAAATATTATGAACCTATTTACCCACGTATATAAGATTCCTATCAGAATGACAAAGGTCAGGCCATAGACCATCCACAACGCTAGCTTAGTGTGTCACGTGATACGGTACCGTTTATCAATATGCTTTATCCTAATTGACAACAAGATACGATGATACGAACATACTACTTAAATAAGGTCAAAAAGTAAATCATTTTTCCAAAAAAAGTCTATAAATCCTAAACGTGACGCGAAGAAGATTTTATTTAACCGTAATATTAAGGGAATAACCGTCTACCCAACGGCAGCCATATTGGAATGGTATCATTTGACGCCGCCCGCTATATTAAAGTTTTAAATTGTATTCACAAAATATCGTCCTGTATATAAATTGGTTTATTTTAAGCTCTTCTTGAGAAGATCTGTATCGGTTGATGGGTATAGGTTTGTTGTGTAAGTATATTTTTTTAATGAATCCTTTTGAAATGAAACCCAGGCTTAATACTAATTTATTATACGAATAATAAGTATTGAAATAATAAAAAACAAATAAGGATATATGTAGTATATCAACCATCTAGTATCCGTAACACAAGCCTCGTTGCTTACCACGGAACTAGGTGGCGCTGTGTCATAATGTCGGGGACTCTTATTATAACTACCAGTCCGATTTGAAAAAATCTTTATACATAATATGAAAAAACTTTAAAGTTATTTAGAATCTTGCTTATATAGGTCATGTTATGACCAAAATTATATAATAATAAAATTATACGGGTGTATATAACTACGGGAAAATATTTCCAACTCTTACGTTAAGCAGATAAAGTTGCGCTTGTCAGCTAGTTTATAAATATAATCGAAGCCACCGGTTAATAGTTAAAATTAAACAAAATCATCGCAGCTTCTTCTACATCCAATTTCTTTGGTCTAGTACCCACTGGACCTTCATAATTGGACCCAACCTTCTAGAAAGGACCCATTACACCTCCTATCAAAAACCTCGTACCCACTGGACCTACAAAATCTAACCTTACTTAAAATATAGGACCCATTAGACCTCCTGATAAAAAGCAGGTCCATTGGACCTCGCTTTTTTACACAATTTGAATCTCTTTCCTCTTTATCCTATTTTAAAATGATTAAATGTACACCGTGTTTAAAGGTTCTACAGATTTTTATAAGCAATGTCCATTAGACGTTTATTGCTGGACGCGTAGGCGTTAAGAAGATTAAAAGCCCTGACCGCGTACTATCACGACGGGTCGCCGCGATTCATTATTATGAGGATAGAAAATGAAAAATACTTAAATTGTTTAGCAATATGAATGAAGAAAAAAATACAATTTTGCGAAAGTATCATAAACTAAAATTAATTTAAGAAAAGAATTTGTTACATTTAATTAAGTAATTTCATCATCATCAACTCAATTATCGTCCCACAGTTGGGACAATAATTATGAATATAATATCTATAAATAATGAGAATTTCTCATTTGACGGAGATTAGGCTACAGTCCACCACGCTAACAGGCTTAACTCGATATCGAGTAAAACTTTCAGGTTTCCTCACGATATTTTACTTCATTCCGTTTGAGCATGTGATAAATAGGCATATAACCTCCAAATAGTCAGTGGATTGAAACTTGAGACCTAAGACGTAGATAAATCTACTGGTCCCGCCACTTAACTAAATTACCAACGGGAATATAAAACATAGAAATAAATCTACTTATAACGGTTTCCCTGTGTTCAGGTCATTCGAGATCTCAGATAATTATCTAGTTTAAGTAATTATAACAGATCAAACGTCATTACTCTTATATAAACCTTATCAGATATAATTACAGCTTGTAGTCAAGGCAAGCTACTAGTTTGTAGTCAAATTAGATTATAATTTATCATTGAATTGAAATTACTTTTTCAATTATTTTCGATTTTTTGATATTATTGAAATTCGAGATATGGGATATTTTACAGCATCCATTTCTACTTGTAAACTACAGTTGTATATCAATAAATATATCGCGATAAAATTCCTAAAAAAATATTTTGATGTCTAACATTCGTTGAAGTGTAAGAAATAAGTACATTAATTTGTGAATTATTGAACCTAATTATAAAGTTAACCTAATTATACAGATACCTTTAAATTTGTTTTTTTTTATTACAGACAACTTACTCTAAAGCCTTTAATGCTTTGCAAAGTTTAGAGTACAAAAGGTGACACAGTTTTCAAAGAAAACGAACTGGATTTTTAATAACTTAACTCCTAAAATCCCCTAGGTTGATAAGCGACGCTGACTGCTCAGGTCACTAGATTAATCTTGGTAAAATATATGTTATCATTCACTCAAAGTACCTATAGAACTCTTATTGTCCTACACATAAACTGATACCACAAATGACTGCCATATACATAATATACTATATTGTCTCAGAAGGGTTAGGCAGTGGTGTACAAATGTAGGTGTATCAACAGCACATTTTACGGGTATGTTACTGTTATGTAGGCAAGCCTATTGCCTCCAACCGGGTAGGAATCCAAACGCTCAGCTGCTACAGAGAATCTCATAGAAAACCCCAATAACACTGTGCTTGACCTGGGAATCGAACCCAAGACCTCTTGCTCGGCAGTCGCACTTTCGAGCACTACACCATCGCGGCCATACATAATTGAAAACCACGTTTAACGTGGTCCCCGAGGCACGAGGGTACCGTCCGCCAATCGACGAGGGTAACCGCAGTTTAAATTTAGACATGATTTATTAACACAGTTATTACTTTCAATATTCTCAAATCAGCCTCTCAGCCTCTAAACAAGCCCCAGGAACCAGGGAGGCACGTAATTTCCTCAACATCCGTCCACTAAATATAATCCAATTTTCAGCGTTTGATACAGCCGAAAAATTTTCCATTACCGACTGGGCCGACAGCCCAACAAATTAACCGATACAAACTTCGATTAATTAACTAATGTACCGCATTGCCACAAAACGTTGCTTCATCAAGTTATCCATGTTTTGGCACTGAAACAAACTTTTGTGCCTTGTTATTTCACCCGTTATGCCCAACAACAGACGGTTGGGACCGGTAAATAAAAGTTGCCAAATTAGTTGGGCCAACTCGCTCCCAACATAGGCAGCAAGATTACAGGTGTGATTCGATTAAATGAAAAATGCTGGCGCGTTATGTGGGCGTTTTTGGGCAATTTTTTGGCCCCCGACGAAGAAAGTTTGGATTGGCAGGTGTCAGTGGGTTGATTGGGGATCTTAATTTGCTAATGTGACAGGTGTCAAATACAGATTGAATTAGGATAGCTGAGATGAGCCTGTGTAGCATTTTATTCGATACTTTATCTTTCTGTTCATGAAGCCAACAGAAAGATTAAGTTATTTTTGTATACTGACAACATTGTATACGACAACTTGCTTTTAAATTTACACGCCATAAAAGTATAAAAAAAACATTATTGTTTTTATAAAATGCATTTGCAAATAATAGTCTCTTAACGAAAGAATGACAGAAAAGAGGTAGTTATAATAATTTTGTCAATAAATATTGTCTTTCTTTAAACATTCTATTATTTGTAAAAGTAAGGTTAAACTAAAATATATAAATAAATGAAAGAAGACAAAGATTCTGTACAAAAATATTAATAAAAAAAGGGCCTACGAAGATTTACAACTGATTGTGTCTTATACACAAATTTATTATAAAAAATAATACTGAAAATAAAAAAAGTTTGTTAAAAAATACACAATTAAGGAGTTTGATGAATGAAACTGCTAACTAAATTTCAATTTACTCATTCCAAAACATATAAATCACAATTTAAGAAAAAGAAAGAAAAGTATAGGTGTCTTAAGAGTAATTATTCAGTCTAGACCGACTTTTGTTTACTGCAAACTAATCCAGGCCCAACTGAAGTAATGTTAATTATTCTTGTAATAAATTGTGTGCCTTGTTGAAGAGTAAACTTATTTTTTCTACTAAATAAATTAGAAAGTTTAGCCTAGCGGTGTGACCAGTGGGCTGCAATGTCAGAGGTCTCTAGTTCAAACCCAAGGCACGCACAACTGACTTTTCTGAAGTTATGTGCGTATTTATCACAAGCTCAGATGGTGAATTGACGGTGAATGACAACGATTACTATCATCCATGCAATTATTGTACCACTGCTGGGCACGGGTCTCCTCTCATTTTTGAGTGGGATAAGACTATTCCACCACGCTTGATTAGTGTGGATTAGCAGAATTAGAGCGCCCTAGAGAAAATGCAATGCAAGCAGGTTTCCTCACGTGTTTGCTTTTACTGTTTGAGCATGGGATAAATATGCATATAACTTCCGAAAAGTCAGTTGTGCGTGCCTTAGGCTCGAACTCGAGACCTTTAGAGTTAGACAATCTTCTTGTCATGCCACTAGGCTGTCATCAGCTTAACTTTAAGCGTAACTAAGATGCGGGAGTTTCCTAACTGACGACCTCTGGAAAGAAAAATCGAAACAAGGTCAGAAATGCCATGTCTTGAACTATTTGTACTTCAAAATAGACCATAACAGTAAATATCAAATCAAATATCTATAATATAATTAATTATGCGAGTGATACAAAGTAAAATAATGTATTTTGTTATGTCTTTTGAAGTACCTAAGCACCATAATAGCATGCATAATAAATTTAAAAGACTGTTGGGGAAGCATCTAGAGGACAGCATGTAATATGCTGTCCATTGGATGTTTCCTCATCAAATTCTATCTAAAACGAGACTTAACTGTGTCCGCTGACAAACTGTTCTAAACAGTTTTGTGGACTAATTTACCTAATATTATAATTTAAAATAATGAATAAATAATGCAATAATAAACACATAATACTTCAACGAGCATTCAATATTATTATTAAAAAAAATATTTAAAAAAACACTCGACCATATCATTCAAGGTCAAATCACGAGGCAATTACAGCTGATATTACTAGTTTCACAGCTACTTACTTTAAATATTTCACATACGTTTACTATCTCAAAGCGAAACTTAAATTAAGCAGCACAGCAGCCAGCTCGCTCGTGAATTCATTTAGATCTTCGCAACCTCCTCCAATATCCAATTCCACATTTTCACGCTTGCTCTATTGCGAGGTGATAAATTAGCCTTACTGGGGTTGAAGTGTATGTAAGTTCCTTTATATTATATAGTATGAATGCTCTCTTATATCGACAGCTCATATTATTGCCTACGTAGCATTAAGTATACTTGTGTAATGATGTATGTCTTTTAAGTTTTTTCAATATATTATAATTATGGCAACCAACTCGAACAGTCTTATTTAATCGACCCCTACACCTTCGAACATCTCATGGCGACCCTGCCTTGGGCTATCATCAGCCGTTCATTGTGCGTCAGTTTAAATATTTAAAGGAAAACACATATATCGCGATGTGTCAGTCAAAGGTAGAAAAGGATCAAGTTTTCGTCACCCAGAACACCGCCGGGAACAATGAGGCAGTTTTGAAGGGCGTTGGTGAACACGTGCATAACATGAACATCGCCGTATTTGTAATGCTGGCCATCCTCGCAATTGCTGTCTGTTACTTCGTGGTACGTTTATATAGAAGATGCCATCGTCAGTGGATTCAGGACGAGATCGGTCTCCACACTCTGCAGCGTATCCGAGCATCACTTCGGGGGCGACAGAATGCAGACCCATCAATGTAAATTAACAGTGAGTAAAAAAAAAAAAAAAAACGTGGTGTAACTTTAGAAAATCGTAACAATCAGTGTCTTAGTGCCGAAATAATTACCGCGAGTGAAATATGGTTAATCATAGATAAAGGACGTTTATAAATTCTTAAGTCTAAAAATAGAAGGGGCATGATTATTATTATGTTATTACGTATTAAGTTAAATTGTCTAGAATCGTGCACAAACATTCATGTAATCTAATACCCTGCCGCGAATATGACAACGCGTGCCATTCTTTCGCCGCTGGGAAGTAATTTTACACTTTTGTTTTTATGTAGTTTATAGAATAACAAAATTATTGCATCATAAAACTATTTTTAGATTATGATTGGAACATTACTTGAAAATTATGATTTATTAAAGGAAATACGGAAATATTTAGTTAAGAAGGGTAAATCTAGATATCAAGGTAAAACTATTGAAACCAAGTTAAGTGAGGCAAAAAACATTGTTATTAAATGCAGAGAAATAATTTCAATATCGGAAACAAAACAAGATTCCAAGGTTATTGCTTCGGCGACAGATATTTATCAAAATATAAAACAAATTTACCAGGAAATTATTAGTTTATGTACAGTTCCGAAAACTAAGATTGACAAAATGGAATTCGATTTAAAAACAGCGTGTAGTTTATTACCTGTTATGGATGACACCGAGAATGTAACGAAACGATTGATTGATGGTATAGAAATGTATTCGGACATGATTAACTCAACGGATAGCGGTTTGCTAATAAAATTTATTTTGAAAAACAGACTTTCAGAAAATGCTAAATTACGGCTAGCTATAAATTATACGTCTATTTCTGAACTTGTCAAGGACATGCGTACTCATCTCTTGACCAAAAAGTCATTTACAGCAATACTATCGCGTCTTCAAAATATTTCTCAAGGGTGGAAAAATATAGACGAGTACGGTTCTGAAGTAGAGCAGCTTTTAGCAGACTTGACAATTTCTCAAGCAGAAGGTGACTCGGTTAAATATGAGGTTTTTAAACCAGTTAATGAAAAATTAGCTATAAGAAAATTTTCAGATGGTTTAAAAAATACTAGGCTCAGCACTATAGTTACCGCTCGTAACTATAGTTCACTGAAGGATGCAATACAGGCAGCTAAGGATGAGGAGTGTTTATCATCATCAACTACAGGTAATGTCATGCATTATACTAATACGATATCTTATAATAGAGGACGTAGAGGCTACTACGTCAATTCCAATCGTCGAGGTTATCAAGGACAGAGAGGAAGAGGCTCACAAGGAAGAGGACACTCATCAAATCACTATGTAAGTACTACTAATTATAACGAAAATCGTGGTAATAAACATTCACGAGGTTATCACAGACTAAGAGGTGAAAATTCTTTTAGAGGCAGAAATTTAGGAAACGGTTATAGTGACAATAGGCGTAGAGTTTATACGGCCCAAATAACGGACTCAACTGATAACAATGTACAAGAGATAGAACAGCCAGATCTCACAAATTTTTTTCGTGAATAAAAATGAAATTTTTGCTTTTAGTGGATCCACAAAATTAATAAAGTTTAATTTAGATAATAATAACCCGTATTATTGGTTATTGGATACAGGGGCTTCTTTATCAATAATACGAAAAGAGTGTTTACCTCAAGGTATCGCGATTTATAAAAATGATGTGTTAGTTGATGGTATAGGTGGACAAATTAGCTCACTAGGCCATGTATATCTTACATTAACATTAAGTGACGGAATTACAGTCCAACATAAGTTTCATATATTTAGCAATTTGCCTTTGAAGGCCGATGGCATTATCGGTTTAGATTTTTTGAGTACCTACACGTCTAAAATTGATTTAGAATCAAACGTTCTTACTATTAATCTACTAGGAAAAGAAATAACAACGCGAATATTTGACAGATCAGAATGTGAAACAGATTTTTTGACTATACCAGCCCGAAGTGAATCAATACACTATGTGGACTTAAATACTAATTTAGACGAAGATAGTGTTGTATTAGCAACTGAATTAGGTGAGAATTTATTTTTAGCAGGTACCATTGTTAAAGTGAATAACAGCAAGGTACCCATTAAAATTTTAAATGTAAATGAAAAAGAGATTCGTATACCAAATTTTACTCCAGTAGTACAACCGTTATCTCAATATGAGTGCTATAAGTTCGATAAACTTAAAGCTAACGCGCAAAGAGCTGAAACTTTAAGAACACTTTTGAAATTAGACCATCTTAATTCTGTAGAAAAACAAGCTATTGAGGACATATGCAAAAAATATTCAGATGTTTTTCATTTGCCAAACGACAAGTTAACGAAAACCAATATCTATGAGCAATCTATTACATTGAAACCAAATACTAATCCTATTTACACTAAACCCTATAGACTACCACAAACTTTAAAACAAGAACTAAACAAACAAATAAAAAATATGCTTAAAGATGATATAATAGAAGAAGCACAAAGTGAATGGTCTAGTCCAATACTACTGGTACCGAAGAAAAGTGCAACAAATAATGAGAAAAAATGGCGTTTGGTAGTAGATTACCGAAAACTTAATGAAAAAATTCAAGATGACAAATTTCCCTTACCAAACATCATCGAAATCTTAGATTCTCTCTCGGGGGCTATTTTATTTAGCCATCTTGACTTACACTCAGGCTATTACCAAGTTTCATTGGACCCTTCTAGCAGGAAATGTACAGCATTTAGTACAAACTCAGGTCAGTTTCAGATGAAACGTTTACCGATGGGACTTAAAATTTCTCCAAGTGCTTTTAGTAGAGTAATGACAGTAGCTATGTCTGGTTTAACTTTTGAAAAGTGTTTTGTTTATTTAGATGATCTTATTGTTTTCGGTCGCAATTTAGAGTCTCATAATCATAATCTAATGGACATATTTGAAAGGCTGAGAAAAGTCAATTTAAAATTAAATCCTACTAAATGTCAATTTTTAAAAAAGGAACTATTATATCTTGGTCATGTGGTATCTGCGCAAGGTGTTTTGCCAGACCCTGAAAAAATTAAAGTCTTACTAAATTACCCAGTACCACAAAACTCGGACGAAGTGAAGCGTTTTGTTGCCTTTTGCAATTATTATAGAAAGTTCATTCATTCTTTTGCTGGAATAACTATCCCACTAAATAAGCTGTGTAGGAAAAGCGAACCCTTTATTTGGTCTCAGGATTGTCAAAAATCTTTTGAAAAATTAAAATATCTTATGACAAACCCACCAATTTTAGAATATCCCGATTTCTCAGACAATAGTAAATTTATCTTGAAAACTGATGCTTCAGGAGTAGCTATTGGATCAGTTTTGTGTAATAAAAATATGAAACCAGTAGCATTTGCAAGTCGACCATTAAATAAGGCTGAGAGAAACTACCCAACAATCCAAAAAGAATTGTTAGCAATTGTTTGGTCAGTAAAGTATTTTAGACCATATCTATACGGTAAACATTTCGTTATCGAATCAGATCATAAACCCTTAATTTACTTATTTGGGATGAAAGATCCTTCAAGTCGTTTGTTAAAATTTAGGTTAACACTAGAAGAATATGACTATGAGATAGTATATGTGAAAGGTAAAGATAATGTAGCTGCAGATGCATTATCGAGGATAGTAATAACTTCGGATGAATTTAAGTGTATGTCTAAAGACGTAGTTAATGTATTAACAAGAGCTCAGAAAAAGCAAATATTAGATAAAGAAAATGAACACAATACAGATTTCTTTAGTAGACCCGCTAGCACAAGGTCTGATCAACCAAGAGTTGCGGAGATATTAAAGAAACCTAATGATTCAGTTGAAATGATTTTAATAAAAGGAGAAGATTTAAAGAAATTAATAAAAAAGAATAGGATATCCTTGCAAAAAGAATGTTTTGCTTATGAAGAAAAAAGAAAGATATTATATGTAAATCTCGACTTTAAGTCATTTTTTACGCGAGTCGAATTTATGTCGAAGTTGAGTGATTTATGGGTGAATTGCACAAGCAAGAAAAATACACGGCAAAGCTGAGAACGGTAGTGCAATGTGCTGATTTTTAATTTTATATATATTTTCTTAACAACGTAAGTGCTCCTCTACCTGGGCAAAAAATATCATTGATTTCTACCCTCTAATTAACCAAAAAAATAATTATAAAGTGTTATTTTATCATCACGGTGGCCTGTCCCGAACCCAGTTCCGCTCATAAAATACCTTCCCCTGCAAATACATTCGTAATATGGATTTAAGTAGGTTTTGTTATCATTAAATTATAATATATCCGATCAAATAAAACTATTTTTGTTTGTTTATCTTCTTTCTCATGGATTTGACAGGCAGTCAACTTTTGTCTGGAAAAAAGTTATCATTTCAGAGGACAGTAAGTTTTAGTAAAATAGCCACGTCAACATTGCGTTGTTACGCACCTCTCACCTTTCCTCACTTTGGATCAGCCCGGGTCAAGCTCTCGGCACGAATGCACCGGTCCTAACGTCTTGCGGTTACCCGCCAAAGAAGTAAGTTTATCATTTCAGTAATATGGGGACAAAAATATTTTCATTTCGGTGGCTGTTATAACTCGTGCTAGATTTCTTTAATTTGTTTCAAAATTGTATATAATATCGCCGTAAGTACTCTTTTGTTTGAGTAGTGTTCATATTTTTTTAATAATTTTATTTTGGTGTTAAATGTAGAACTAACCTCTATTTTATCATCTCAGTGTTATCATTTCAGTGGATTCGGTGGACAGTTATACCCGAAATGATAAAACCACAAAGTTTTAGAGATCCTTGTGTCAAATACAAAGTCTTGTAAGTTTTGTAATGTACTTTTACCTAGAGTGTAGATTAGATTATTCAGGTGTATTTGCTGTATAATATTTGTATTTACCAAACCAGCAGTAAAACTCATAAAACCTGATAAGAAAAAAAATCGAATTCTCGGAAGGGCTGTTTTTTATTTTATTTTTTACTTTTTAGTGTCTGCAATAGGTCTCGTTGGTCTAGTGGATGTTCAGTGCGACTGCCGAACAAGATGTCCTGGGTTCGATTCCCAGGTCGAGCAAAGTGTTATTGGGTTTTTATGTGAAATTCTCAGTAGCAGCTCGGAGTTTGGATTCGTGCCCGGTTAATGGAAATAGGCTCGCCCCCTATTACATGGGACCTAAAACATACCGGCAAAACGTGGATGTACATTAGTACACCTCTGCCTAACCTTTTGGGGATGACAAGCGTGATGGTATGTAATGGGTTGAACAATAAATGCGTCATCTACGTAGAAAATTTGAGGGTTTCTCTCAATTTCCCAAGGATCCACTCATCAGATCCTCACCATTTCCTTCCCATTTTATGGGACCACACGGGAAGCATCAGCTTTCATATAAAAAAAGAATCATCGAAATCAGTTGGCGTGATAATGAGTTATTCGTCCATTTGTCACTCACATATTATTATTTAATGCAAATTTAAGACTTATATGATTTTCTCATGGATGCCACTATCCAAACTGAACAAAATTGAAATGGGACCACACGGGAAGCACCAGCTTTCAAATAAAAAAAGAATGATCAAGATCGGTTCACCCAGTCGAGAGTGCTGAGGTAATAAACATAAAAAAAAATTACAGTCGAATTGACAACCTCCTCCTTTTGGAAGTCGGTTAAAAAATGGCACCATACATATCTAGACATGGATTAACGTTTATGTAAAAGGATTAAAAGTACTAAGCTATTACTACTAAGATATTTTTATAATATTTCTTATTCATTTATTGTGTTTTGAAAATATAAGAGTTGGTTTAATTTTAGAAGTTTTACTTATATACCTGTAGAACACTATTCTCGTCTCGTTACCAATTTAACCTACCTAGCATTTTTCTCTTAGTGCAATAGGTAGACATTATGTATTATTATTAATGTCATAAATGCAGCCATAATATTATTCAGAAACTTTAAGCTTTCTAATCGCGCTTCGTTCACTCTTTTGAAAATATATCAATCAGTTTGTATTTGAAAAACAAACGAAAATATTTATTCATGTTTACCAGCATTTACGATAAAGTTTTCCAACATTTTCACACAACACAACAAGAAAAATTACCAAAGGTTATATAAGTAAAGAAACAATTCATTCATATCACAATAAACAATACATTAAATTAATAAGTATTACGTTGGGGGAGGCCTACGTTCAGCAGTGGACGGCTATAGGCTGATGATGATGATGATGATACGTTGATATCGTAATACTAACAGTAATATCAGTATATAAATGATGATATTAAAATAACTGTGTACTGATATTAAAATAAGAGTATTAAAATACTGTCCTGTCTCAGTGTTTATCTAAAATTCATGGAAATCAAACCTAACAAAGTACGGAACCCTGGCTGCCAAGCGCGGTTGTTCTTAGCTGTATCATTTCGGTGGATTTATTTCATTCCGGTGCACAGATTATCATTTCAGTGGTAATTTTTATCATTTCGGTTTACTTTTCATTTCAGTGGACGTTTAAAAATTCATCCTTAAATATTTATGTAAGTTTTGATGATATTTGATGTCCACTCACACCCAATGGTATAAAATAGGCTAAGGTTTTATTAGTCACAAAAAATATGTAGATAGCATTGAAATAAAAAAAACCCACCGAAATGACAAATAAAAAGCTCTTGTTGAAATTCACCCTTATGTATTAAGCTAAAAATAAAAGAGATTTGTATAATTAAAGACAAAGATAATACAAATTTTCTTAAAGATTTAAGCAAAGAAATAAATACAATGAAAACTTGGCCCGGGCCCCAAGTACATATTTTAAGAGGAATTACAAGAATTACGAACGATGAAGACATTAAATTCATTTTACATGACTATCATTTACTACCAACTAGTGGTCATGCAGGTATGCGTAGAATGATAAATAACATTAAGAGACAATTTTACTGGCCAGGTCTTGAAAAAGATGTACAAGATTTTGTATCGAAATGCGACAAATGTCAAAAGAATAAGCACGGTAAACACATTAAAGAACCTATGTGCATAACGACTACAGCGTCGTATGCATTTGAAAAAATATACTTAGATCTTGTAGGACCGTTACCACAAGATTATGAAGGTAATGTTTATATTTTAAGTCTACAATGCGAGCTCAGTAAGTTTGTGGAGGCATACCCACTTAAAGCTAAGGACACCGTAACCGTAAGTAAAGCCTTAGTAGATAATTTTATTTTAAGATATGGATTACCAAAAACAATTGCAACTGACAGAGGTGCAGAATTTATGTCATCAACAATGGAACAGGTTTGTAACCTTCTAGAAATAGAAAAAATTGCATCGACTGCGTATCATCATCAATCAATCGGATCGTTAGAAAATTCACATAAAAATTTAGGAGCGTTTCTTAGAATTCAGTGCAATAACAACCCACAGTCTTGGTCTCAGTGGTTAACCTATTGGTGTTTTAGTTATAATACTACAGTTCATTCATCGACAAAATACCAACCATTTGAACTTGTTTTTGGTAAACCTTGTAATGTTCCTTCAAGATTATGTAATGAAGTTGAACCATTATATAATCCCGAAAATTATTGTAGTAATCTTAGATATAAGCTTCAAGTAGCAAATAGAGATGCTAAGAATAATTTACTTTCAAGTAAATGTAATCGTAAAGATAATTATTATGATAAGAACTTGAACCCGATTAAATATAACAAAAATGATTTAATACTGATTAAAAATGAAACTGGTGGTAAATTAAATCAATTATATGATGGACCATACACTGTATTAGAAGATTTAGGATGCAATGTTAAAATAAGAAAAGATAACAAGATTGACATTGTACACAAGAACAGAACCAAAATATTCTTGTCATAACATGCGAGCAATGAAAAAAAAAAACATAAGAATTTTTTTTTTCTCTTACATGTCGGAGGTGAAGTGTATGTAAGTTCCTTTATATTATATAGTATGAATGCTCTCTTATATCGACAGCTCATATTATTGCCTACGTAGCATTAAGTATACTTGTGTAATGATGTATGTCTTTTAAGTTTTTTCAATATATTATAATTATGGCAACCAACTCGAACAGTCTTATTTAATCGACCCCTACACCTTCGAACATCTCAGGGTTTCCACGGCTTCCGTACTGAATATGTATTAGTACCTACTCCCAAATTAAATGATACTGTTAGTAGGTATGCTAGAGGGAATAACATATACTGAAGCAAGAAGTGAAAGAATAAAAAAAAACGATCGTGTAAATGGTATTTTTTTTGTCGTCACCAATAGTCGCCAAAGAACTTTAAAACCTATGGGATTCACTTAATTATTTTTCTTAATACTAACCAAGAGAACCTTCATTCTGGATACCCTTCTTTAAGGATCACAGAGCACAATCCAATATTGTATAATACTAAGAAATATTCCGAATTAATCAAAGTCTAAACAAAAGTGAACATTTTCGCAAACTCATTCCAAGATATTAAATCCGTCGCTTGTGCATCAAAGCTTATCAATCTTGGGCCTAGGCTAAACTATGTGTAGACTTACGCCGTTATCTTGTTCTGCGAAGAAACTTAATTAAACTTGGCGAAGTAATAATATATGTATCGGTGATCAGGTCCTAATATAAGGGCAGTCACGCGCGAGGAACAACTTTCATATTAATCAAATACCTAATATCTAGACTATTGACAACGTTTTGGATAGATTATGGGAACAATCTTTGATTGTTATTAATTGCCTAGGTACATTTAAGTTTTATAATAGTAATAATAATCTTGTGTCATTTGTGTTAAAAGTTTTGGTAGTAGAGACACACATTTTTTTTTTAACTTTGCCCCACACTAGGATTTTCTCCTGAGTCGTGGGTGCGTTTACAAACACATATTTTCACATACACAAACGCCCAGACCCGAAACAACTACTTGCAGAACGTACAAATATTATAACCCATGACGCACAAGCCGATCGCTCAGCCACTGCGCCACCGAGTCGTCATCACATATCCTTGTCATATTTAAATAGTATTTAGATAATAAAAGTTTATGTTATTTAAGTTAATTTTCAAATCAAAACAAAAATAAACTCATTAACCAACTGTAATAAAACTACTTTTTACAGATTATATCATGCAAAATTTGCAGTAAAGGATTCAAAATATTTTAAATTTCACGTTTCATATAACACATTGACGAGAATATTAATTCGTAATGTATTATTTATATTTCCAAGCAAAAGTAATTGAACCCGCAAATGAGTGTACGGAAACCTCATCTATTAACTAACAACCAAGTTTTTTTTTTTTTTTTTTAATTAATTACAACGGCTGTATTTTACCAATTACAGTAATTAAATCACATTTAAATACGTATAACACAAAAAGAAAATACAAAAATATAAAACTAAGTATAGTAATATTTTATGTAGTTTAAAAGAATAATATATAAAAAAAAAAAAGATTAAAAAACAATGCTTTCATAAATTCCTTTCGCAATACTTCTGACATACCAATACAATCTTCGTCCATTCATCCGCAAACAGATCGGTAGCTGGATTAGAATCCAAGAGATCATTAAGCGCGGCCAGAGTGCGAGGAATTGGTGACTTAGCACGTGAGACAGTGCGACATGCAGGCACGGCAAACATCCTGTGCTTTCTGCTGCGGCAGTTATAGTTGTCCGGAACAAAGAAGCGCGCCAGCTCATCAAGCAGATCAGGAGCGTCAATGGCGCCACGGAGCGTCTTACAGGCTATTGTGAGCTGATCTCGTGCTCGCCTTACCTCTAACGAGTTATATCCGAGGCAACCCTGTAAGAATTTTGTCGGATAGAGGTAAGGATAGTAGCCGTATTTCTGCTTATATAGGTACCTCAGAAACACTTTTTGCACTTTTTCTAATAAAAGTGCATAGGTACTTTCATGTGGATTCCACACGCAAGAGCTGGATTCTAACTTGCTACGTACGAGCGCATTAAATATTAATTTGATGGCATGAATGTTGTGAAAATCTCGGCAGTTACGTAGAACAAAACCCAACCTTTGGTAGGACTGTTTAGCTACCGAGGCCATATGCTCATGAAAGGTAAGTTTTCGGTCGAATGTGACTCCCAGGTCTTTCATATCTGTTGATTTTGTTATGGTATTATTGTTTAGCTGAAGATATTGTTTAGCTGAAGATGAAGATATTATATCAGTTTGTATACAAGATAAGATATTTGTAGAAGAAAAGTTTTCATTTACAAATATTCATACTTCTAAGTTTAGAAAATTGTAGATGCTTTCTTTGCATAGTGAAATTACAACGACTGGTGTTACTAGTTAGTAATTAATAGGTTTTAAAAAACCATACCTTTCTAATTTAAACATTATTTTGAAAATCTGCCTTGAAACATCCATACTTCCATTGTTACATACTAAAGTGAAGTTCAATTTTGGTTTGAATTTATGAACTTTTTCTCATACATTTTCGAGGAGGAGTTTGAATGCGGTGTCCATATCCGTATTCAGTGCTCGGATTTATAAACGAATGAGAATCCATTTCAGTTGTATTTTTGGTGTTTTTTATTTTATTTTTTACTTACGTGTACATCGTGAAAGTTGGAATTTAAAATAATAATAAAATTAATGGTTTGTCTAATTAACGAATTAGCAAAAAATTAGAGGAATAAATTGAAGTATGAATAGGTATTCATAAAAAAGGGTGTCCAAAAACCTGCCATTTTTGTCTTGTGGTATAAAGACCAATGGTGTCTTTTCTGGCCCTGCGTGGTCGAGATTAACGTTTTTCTTTCTTTCTTTCTTTCTTTCTTTGGTGAGCGTGGGGTTCTGGTTTGTATTCTCTAGTCGAGCATCGTTGATATTGAGTTTTTCTACAAAATTATCATCAACAGGTCAGACTTATAGTCCTTATTACATGATACTTAAAAAAAGATATTACAATAAAATATAAACTTGTATTGTATGTTAAAACAATATTTTTACCAAGAACATCAATCATCCATCCAAATATCTTTAATTTTCTCTTATAAAATACGCGTTCTTTAATAATGAATATATTGTACAAATGCAATTATGTACAAAATTAAACTAATACATTATGCTACTTGATATATAAGTTAGTATTTTAATTGAAGCGCCTGCCGTGTAATTAGTATGGCTTAATTATGCGTGACGCCATTAACTCAAATAAAAGCGATCACAACGTCAATTGACTGAATTTTACTCAATTGCCCATTACCTGATTAATTTTATGGCAATAATAATAATTCATCATTATCAATCAGGTTGTTATATTATAGGCAATCATTTTATAATGTATTTGAATTCAACGAGTCTTTGGTGCAACTTACACTTAGGCGAATATTAATTGAAATAAAATTTGACCACCCGTTTAGCTTAGCGGTAGTTAACGCTGCCTGCTGGGCTATGGGTCCCGGGTTCGAGTCCCGGTAGGGACAAATGTTTGTGTGATGAGCATCAACATTTGTATTTGAGCGTGTATTCATGTATAATAATATATAATGTATGTATTTCCTAAATATATATATATATATAGTATATCAACTATCTAGTACCCGTAACACAAGCCTCGTTGCTTACCACGGAACTAGATGGCGCTGTGTAATTATGTACGGAAACATTTATTTATTTATTTAAATAGAACTATGTTTTACGGATTTTGTCCCGGTAATATTATTTTATCTCGAGGTTTCGGATCTCCTCATGTCCATGGATGCTGTAAAGTATTGGAAATGTAGTTTTGTGGGTGTACCGTGCGTAATCTTATCAGTCGCTACTACGGGTTGCGGATTTGATTCCCCCATGAATTAAGTACTTTTACTTAAAGCGGAATTATGTCTTCCTAAAATACGGTGAAAAAACAATTAAAAGTATACGGTGAGACAAAATTAATTAGCTATTCATGTATAATGTGATTTTTTTTCGGACGAAGGCCAACAAAATTAAGTTAGTTTGTACGATCCACCTTAATTAAGATATTCCTTGAGTAACATCTCCCCGGGGGTTTTCTGTAAATTTTCAGCACTTCTAAAGTTTAAGAGCAAAAAATACAAAATTTTATCTGCGTCGGCCCCCTGGCCATAGATTGTTATCAACTGTTTATATAAGAGAAGGCTGGAAAGTCAGACCAAATGAACAATTTGTTACTTTTTAATGGTACTTCAAGGCTTATTGCTATATCTTAAAAGTAGCTGGAGACTAAATCGATATAGAAGGAACGGTGAAAAAGTAGCTGGAGACTAAATCGATATAGAAGGAACGGTGAAAAAGTAGCTGGAGACTAAATCGATATAGAAGGAACGGTGAAAATCTTGAATTCAATCTCAAGATTGATGATGATTGCGGTAGTTAACACTGCCTTCTGTGCTATGGGTCCCGGGTTCGAATCCCGGTAGGGACAAATGTTTGTGTGATGAGCTTAAACATTTGTTTCCGAGTCATGGATGTATCTATGTATAATATGAAGAAATGTATATATGTAGTATATCAACTAATTAGAATTCGTAACACAAGCCTCGTTGCTTAGCTCTGAACTAGATGGCGCTGTGTCATAATGTCTAGAAATATTTATTTATTTAATGAATATTCGAAGTTACATGCGTATTTATCATATACTCATACGTTCACCGTTGCGTTCACTTACGCGAATATAAGACATTGAAATACATACAACTAATTTCTAACAATTTCCTTGCTTAAAACAATATCAATTTACATATTGATACTGTAATTTATTTTTGTGTGAAATTTTATGACCCATAGACAAACTTGTACCGTAAATAAAGGTATGTTTAATATTATTCTTTTGCGAGCATGTTAGAAAATTAATTTTTTTTACAGATTTTATTATTTTATATTGATATAAAATCCGTCATTTTAGATTTATTATTCGGGTATGACAGGTCACTTTAATAATAATTATACTAATAAAACCTTTATTTTCAGGCTACTGTGACCCATAGATATACCTTACAGACTAACATATATATATCAAAAATACAAATCGTGTTAGTAAATAAAAGCTTAGGTCTATGTTAGTAAAAACACTGCACTACGTATTCGTGCGTTCTTGTGGCACTTGTCCGCAGAAGCGACGGAACACCACGTCTTGCGGCCAAATCTCCTCTTCCAAGACGAGGTGCAGCAAACACGTTTTAAAGTTGACGTCCACTTTGGGTGTCTAGGAATCAGTTATGGGATTGCTCCCGTATTGGTTATCGGATGTATTGTACATTCATACACCCACACTCTCAAGCAGCGATACCTGGATACCAATTTTGCCTATTGTACATTTGTACATGCATGTACTTACGTACATCCGAAAAAGGTGTGTATTTTCTTTGTAATCTGACGTATCCATTACCACAGTGGCATTGCTTTTATCTGCACGTAGAATAGTTAATTCAGACTAGACGCAGATTTTTAAAGTTGTTTTGTTTTGGAAGATTTATTTTGAGCGGTATGTTTGGACAGAATACAAAGGCTTTAACATCTTGAATAGTTACATTATTTTTATACAAACACTGCTGTGACTTTTTTTTGTATTTATTGTATTATTTAAAAAATTGGCCTTATGATGATATCATTTAAACCGTGCTTTCATCCACTTTTTAACAGATTTTGCTAATGAAAATCATCAATCATCATCATCAATCAACTATGTTAGTAACGTAATGTTATGACTTCAAATAAAAAGTAGTTGGCTCCAAAAACTGTCTTATCAGGAAACGGAAGACCTGATTAAATAATGGCACACACACACACATACACATGCACACATACCCATATTCTTCACTATCACGTACACTACCCCACCACACGCGCGCACAAAGTATTTGCTCCTCTTCTAAGTATTCCTGTCAATTTGTTTGATCGTCTATATTCATTGTACAATTATCTGAACGAGGCTGATAACTGTGATACAGTTTTTACTAGTACGGTTGTCATCGTTAGCCTTATTGTCATATAAATATAAAATTACAGTGTACAACATCTTGTCTAGATTATAAGGTATATTATGTTCCTCTCTTTTTGTTCCAATAAATTATTATTATATCAATGAAATATAATATGTCTACATATTGTTTGTTGCGTTTACTTCACTTAATAGTCCCGCTATCGTGAGGAAAACCACTAAAGCTCCCAATCTCATAAAATAAATATTATGGTAATTGAGCTATTAGCATAATTCCTAACTGAAGGCTAATGTAAAACTGTTCCGCGAATAATTTGATTATCAGTGGCTGATTAAATATACCAACTAAAAAGGTAGCTTGTTATAATACTATATTTAAGCTTTAAGCTATATTTTATAGTAAGCTTTATTTAAGAACAAAATTAGGTAAAGGCTGAGGTTTTATTCCAAACGACAACAGGACGGCATTTTTTGAGGGCGGACTGAAAAGGTTTTTATAAGGTCGGCAACGCGCGAGCGACACCTCAAGCGTTGCAAACGTTCATACGCTACGGTAATCGCTCACCGTAAGTTTGTTTGCCACTTATGTGGTAAAAATAATATCAATTTCTAGTTCAAGTAAGTAAATATTTATTTGATAATGTATTATAATATATTGAAATTAAATGGTAACCAATTATTATTAGGAATTGTTAAGAAAATATCAATTAATATTAATTGAATAAACACACAAAATGATGTACCAGTCGGAAACAACAATTAGGTACAATCATCAAAACAGTTCCTTATTTTTTCGGCAGAGTGAAAAAGCTATTATAATTATACCGCCAAAAAGAGAATAATTTTTTTCCTAGCTGTCTAGTTTCATAATTGATACGCAATTAATATATTAATATTACAAGACGGGGCTCACTTATAAAACGTGAACAATTCCGTAATAGCGGTACACCTAATTTGGTCCAATTATGTTCTGCTGGTCCAATTACTCAGAGTAATTTCAAGATTATGCTTTTTAATTTCCATTAAGGTACTATTATATTGCATACATACTAAAAGAACCATTATATTTTTTTTATCAAGTGTAGGCAACCGTTCGACCACAATCTCACCTCACGATGGTAAGTGACGATGTGGTCTAAGATGAAGCACGCTTACCTAGAAGATACCTATTCACTCGTAACTTGAAGACCCCAAATTGTACTCTTCGTTGTACTCTTCAAACAACTGAACAAATCAATATACCGCGATAAAATCCGTAAAAAGTAGTTTTATTTCAATGTCCAATATTCGCGTAAGTGTAAGAAATCAACTGAACTAAATTTAATATCAGAGCTAAGAACACTCTGCATTAAATGACCTTTCATACACGTAAAACTAAAACAAAATTGGTTCATTCTTTGAAAAGCTACAACGCCCGTACACTTACAGATACGCACTTATATGATGAAATGATAACATAGGTAGGTATATGATAAGGCAGTTAAAATGGTTTTTATTTATTCTTAAAACTATTAAATTTATCATTACCTATAACATACAGTTATATCTCTCATATCAAACTCATTAGAATATTGGTATAACAATTGTAAACGAAGCCCAAAAAAAATTAATCTATTATTGTTTAAACCTACATTTTGAACATTCAAGTAAATATAAGTCTTATTAAAAAAGCATTTCATTTTTTGTTTTTTTTTTCACCGTAATTCTTATATCTACTTACTATGATGATGATTATATGAGGAATTATGTACCTAAGTAGGTACATAATCCCAGTAGGCAGTACTTTGCACGTAGTTATTGTCTAATGATGTGAAATAATGTAATAAACGTATTACATGGATCTCTCGCGAATTGTTTAATAAATAATAATCAACTATAATTTATTTCAAAACAACTTTTTCTAAGAACACGTACATAAATCACCAAGCAAGTCAGTGATAAAATACTAGTTAATATAATATAAGTTTCTAGCTTTCTTCTGTAAATACAAGCCAACATGTTCCTAATTAGTGAAAGTGGCCTGCGGCTCTTCTAATTAAGCGAAATAAATGATAAATTATTAATGAATACCTCTGGAGTCGCTGGTCGGTGAATGAAGCCACGTCTAGTCCGTGTACAATATTTTACGAGCAATGTTTTAATATTTTATGTGATTATAAGTACGATTTTTTATTAGTACTAGTCGCACAGAGGTCGAAACTAATAATATAATAATAATAATAATAATATTCTGCAACATTTTACACGGCACCATCTAGTCCCAAACTGAGCAGAGCTTGTATTATGGGTACTAGACAATGGATATAATACTTATATACTTTTTTTTGTAAATGCATACTTATAATACATAGGAAACACCCAGACGAACACAAACACTTATATTCATCAAATAAATATTTGTGTCCCGTGGGAATCGAACGCACGACCTCGTGATTAGCAGTCCGGTACTCGAACCACTAGACCACAGAGGTCGTCCATAATTACTCGACCATAGTTAGAAACTCGACCGTAATAATTAATTTAAATTACAAGTTTTTAATGCATAATTATAAAAAATATAATTCTGCACTCCTCTATATAAACTATAAATAAGTTTGGGAAATTTCATACTCCTTGGTCCGCGCAATTATCGTACAAATATTTTGCTCCTCGTATTAATATGTAGGTTCTAATTATAATTTTTAAAGTCATTAAATATTTTCCATAAGCTATGATACCCTAATGGTGTATTCAATTGACTGTGAACTCAAACGCCTTGAGTCCAGTTCAAGCAAGCATCAATATTTTTTTATAATTAATACTTGTTTATTACATGCTCAAGTGGTGACGGAAAATTTCGTGAGGAATCCAGCTACGCGCCTGAGAGATTTCGAGACAAATGTAGCCTAATACTTTTTGATTTGAGAGGGATAGTAAAGATTGATGATAATGAAATTCTGAAGACATCCAGATTCTATATTTATTTTAAATGTGCAATACTATTCTTCTAGGATCTATTTACAGAAATAAATATTATTGAATAATTTATCATTTTATCGTTTAATCCTAGAACATTTTGTCGTACCTACTTATTAATTTTTAAATATAACTTTCACTAAATCTGCAAAAACTTATTCACTCAGAACTAAATCAATTAAATAAATGACTAGAGGTGACAAAAAGTAACCCGAAAAGGCTACGCTGAGTCAATGACTCAGATTTTTGTCTTACGTCTTTCATTATTAAGAATTACAATACCAAGGTCAAATCTGAAAGAAATTTCAAAGAAAAAAAAAGGTTCGATCCATTAGCTTAAGATAGAAACTTCATTGTTGCATTAGTCTCGACGTGTGACGATCAATTACTGATAATACTTCGATATGCTTTGTTAGGCTTAAAAGCTTTACGCTGTGACGAAAGTGAGGCTAGAGAGTTTAATTAAGAGATTTTTTGGTCATACCTTCTCCTTTTATAAAGGTGAATATGCGTGGGTGTTCTAATGTCTACACTGCTACTGTATACAAGTAATAATTTATAGGTACAGATGATATGTTTCAGTTGTAGGCACTTCAAAATAGGGCGGAAATAATAAGAGCTGTGTTAACCTAGCCTATGGACTGCGAATTTGAAACACTGGCTGATTAAAGTCATTCATTTGCTATAACAGTGTATGAAGATATCGTGAAAAAAGTAACTAAGGGATTTTCGTGGCCTCCCTGAATCTTGAAAGGAGATAGGAGAAAGGAGGAACGCATGGGTTGATGAAAATTAAAAGTATAGAAGAAAATTCTAATCATCTTTAGGGGCGATATTATTGAAGACTAAAAATGTTAGGTTTTACAATACAATTGAAAAAAAAATAGAGATTTTAGTGGATAGTTTTTCACTGCCATCCCATTTTATGCGCAAAAGCAAATTTTCCATACAAATATCCTTCATAATTTAGTTTTACTGTAACATATTTCATGAATCACGTTCGTGAAAAAACAAAGTTATTACAAAGTTATCTCGCTATAACAAGTTGATAAGAAAATCGGGAGTTCGTGCGAAGTTCGTTAAGAACAATTCGGAAGGCAAAGGCACGTGTGTTGCTGATCAGTTCGCTATTTTGATACCATCGGTATTTTATGGGCTATGTATAGACTCATGCTTATAAATGATAAGCTTTAGCCAGTGAATTTGTCAATATTGCATTAGTAATACATATTATCCAATCTGCATTTTTATCAAACTGCTTATTTATTTCTACCGGCTTTTAATAAATTATCGATATCGCATACGAACATGTACCTCCTTTTACGCCCTTTTAAGGGATGATATCTGCGTCAAAAACTATCCTATGTCCTTCTTCAGGACTCAACCTATCTTTATACAAAATTTCATCTAAATCGGTATAGCGGTTCAAGCGTATAGGGGTTTCAGACAGACAAAAAGACAGACAGATATAGGTTCACATTTATAAGGTCTCAAATTCAAACATTAGTATTTCGAAATTATTTTTGTTTTTTTAGTAAAACTATCATTATTAAGTAATACCTGAAATCATTATTTATACTGGGTATAACTAATTCGCTTGAACTACAACAAAGAAGTAAATATTTTAAGAACTCTTGCAAATCTTAGAGACTTTTTCAATAGTATGTGAGGTCTAGGAGACCACACAAGACTAGTGTGGCGAACTATAGCCTGATATATCTCGTTCTAAGAGATCTGTGCCTGAGTGGAAAAGTAAATAGTATTAAGTATTAATGGCAGTGAAAGATGTATCTACCAAGACTTATAAATAAATCCACTTTGCATGCAAGCAACCACAACGCTTTTTGATTCAAATTCTAGCTACTTAAATACTAATTCAAAACACGATCCCACTTTGTTAATTCAAAGTTTAAAGTCACGTCAACAATTAAAAACTCGACTAAAAGCAAACTTGTTGCAATTTCAACCGTATCTAACAGTTTTAAGTTCACAAATTAGTTGGTAACAAGGCCCGATAATGAATACACGTACACGCCCCAAAGTTTGTTAGTATCGTCTGCGTTAGACGCACAAGTGATCGTGTCAGATCCGCGATACATCCGCGAATAAGCGCGCATGTACGGAACAGCGATGGAAATCCGCCACGAGATTGGATTCAGGGCATACTCGCACAACAGATATAATATAGAGAAGGTTAATTTCATATAATTTATGGTAAGACGAAGTAAATATATATTTTTTGCCTATTGTCAATAATCTAAGAATGCGCGCAGATGGTTTTGGTTTGGGAATGTTGAGAGAATTAAATTAATAAGTAATTTATAAGGTTAACATCGGTGGAAACGCCTTATAAGCCAAGTCCCTTGAAAAGTTCAGATTCTTAGTGAAGACAGTTATACTCGCAACTACTATGTGCGTGAAGCAGAAAGTGGTATGCAGGGATCGAAGAACGTAGCGTTCTGTAGCTACTGCCTATCGCCATTGTAAAAACGTATGAGTCGATCAAAAGATCTCATAGTAAACTACGATGGCTAAAAACTTATAATTCCTATAATGCTTTACAGGAGTTTTACTTTGGGAGTGGTAGTTGTAGCCGATAGGTTGTCCACCCGGCTGGAGAACCTTTATATCAAGCACATTTCCAAGAGTCTTATAATCTACAACGCTGGCCTATTACACGTTAGATTACTTTGAATGAATTCGAACTTAAAACCTATGATCTAACAGTCCATTGTCAAATGGTAAGGTTATATGAAGTGAAACTACTGCATCTATGATCACAGTGGTTCACCGACCCCCTACATTGAGTATAGTTCCTTGTTGCGGATTCGATTCTAGACGAACAGTTTGTTCAGCTGCGGAGTGATAACGTATACTAGTTGGCAGACAAGGTTTTATCTAAAGCAAGATGGAATATTGATGGGATAAATGATAATTTTACTGAAACGTGATTGTGACATTTAGCTGCTCGCAGAGCAGTTCTACTTTTTATTGGGCTTAGAAAAGAGCATATCGGTAAAATTAAGAAATAATAAAATTACCGTCGCTTTAAAACATTGATTTAAACTAATGTAGTTCCTGATAGTTATTTGACATACTATATCTGTTTTTTTTTTTTGTAAATTTATCTTGCACTAGGTGCCAGTCAGTTACCAGGTTACACAGATCCTCTCCCCTACCCTTGTTTAATTTAGTATAATGACCCAATATATCGAAGATTCGTTTTTTTTTGTATTGTCATAAAATGTAGTATTTTCATAACATTCTCATGGTTATTTTTAAAACGCACATAAAAATCCAGTTAATAATGCCAGTTCAAATATTCAAATTATCCAATATATATAAATTTCGATTTGTTGTTGAAACGAGTCAACGAACCGATGAGTGTCGTAATTCATCAATATAAATCAGAAACAAACTTGTAGCCAAACATGTGATAAAAACGTCTACAGTATAGCGTAAGAGATAACTAAACTTTATAACCAACACAGACACACGAGAGGCGCCTGAAAAATATGGCTAACTTCTGTGAGTAATACTTGTACGGTCTGCCATGAATCTGCTTTACCACTTTTGACAAAATATTCTATCCAAATTAAATTTCACTAAGGCTGATTTTAATGTTCATGTGTGATATTGACGTGATTGGTTGACCGTAATCCAATCAATGCATAGGTTAAAAGTGCAACATATTCTAACCTTTCTTGTTAAAGCAATAAGCATTATTTTATACTAACACAATACAAATGTCGCTAGAAACTGCGGAGGTTTTATGTTAAAAACCACAAAAAAACTAAAATCTGAATTCCAGTTTCCAGAGTGTATGGGATTGTAAGATTCAGCATGTCCAATGTTATTCCATCACTTCCCTTAGCATTCGATTTGAGTTGAGCAATATATCGGAAAACAAGATCCGAACTCACGGGTGTTAGATCAAAGACCACATCGCCAAATCGGTGATGTTCAAAAAATGTTAGTCGCGACAGACTACACAACGAGTGTCCAGGAACCCTCAAAAAGTGATCATTAATTTTAATTGGATCTCTGATATGTGCAGGGAGGTCATTATTTTGTTTATTAGGTAGTAAGGTACTTTTTAAGTTTTTCCATAGCGCCTTGGGATTTTTAATGTTATTATTAATGTTATATTTAAAATATGCAACCTTTTCCCTGTATAAAGAACCTGTCACCAGAGTTTTTAATTCCTTGTAATATTTTTTTTTGGAGTTAGTTTTTAATCTACGATACGAAGACAAAGCATTGTTACGCAACTGCATCATTAATTTTATCGTGTCAGTAATCCATGGGTATGAGGGTTCCTTTATTATAACAGATCTAACTGGGGCGTATATATCATATAGGTTTAATAAGGTTTGGTTAAATTGTAGAACCATGTCATTTACGTCCTGCATGCTACACATGATATTGTCCCAATTAATGCAGCTTAAGTGGTTATGAAAATTATCTTTGTCGATGTCTTTTATGGGCCTGAAAGTAATATGATGCGGTTTGTATTTACTTCGCTTGATGTTGAACATACAAGTGATTAGGGAATGGCCATTAATCGATCCGCTTGGTTCCACCGATACACTTCTGGGTTTAAGATCAGTACATACCAAATCAATCAGTGTTTCACTGTGATTAGTGAAATGAGTGGGAGTAGTTACCAATTGGTTTAAACTCAGGCTATTTAAGCACTCTTTTAGTTTTCGGGTTTTTCCGTCGTTAGCATTCATTAAATTCACATTAAAATCACCAAGCAGTATGTAGTGGTCGCAATTAGATATTGAGCTTATAGACTCTGTAATACTATCTAGAAAGGTGTCAACTTCAAAACGCGGGGGGCGGTAAGCGGTGCCGATCGCAAGTCGTATTCTGTTTAGGGTAAGGATTATCCACATTTGTTCGACATGCCCGTACCTACTATCAGTGGGTGTCAACCATGTACGGGCATTTAAGCCACGTTTAATATAAAACCCCACTCCGCCGCCCCTACCACCATGCACATGAAGAGGACGGGGTTTATGTCGCAAAAGGTAGCCGGGCACAACCGGTGCTCGGCCTTCCTCCCCAGGGCGAAGCCATGTCTCGTTCACGGCCATGACATCAAGTGAATGTCTCAGTACCAATGCCACAAATTCATCATGGTTAGTTCCGAGTGAGCCTACGTTCAATAGTCCAACTCTAAAGTATGTATCAGTCATATTTAGTTGAAGATATACTCATTACGGAAAAACAAAAATTATACAGAACGATAAAAGCATCAGTTTTATGTAGGGGGCTGGAATATAATAATAGTAATTGATTTTCATATTTATAAATATTTGCTAAACTAATAATTATAATAATAAGGTATGTTTTTGCTAATGATGAAACTATATAATTGTAAATAAATTGATGATAATTGTAAATATTGTTCATTGTCTGACAAATATTTGTGTAGTGTTTATGACTGTATATATTATGATGTATTTGATTGAAAGTCCTGTAGTGTGTAGTATGTGTTGTGTAATATGTTATGTATGATTGTGTCTGGTGTAGCTGTAAGCAAGACAGTCCGTTCGATTTCCCATTTGGTACCATTAGGCAAACACGGCGCAATTTATTAACTTTATGCATATAATGACATAATAGTAATACGTAATTATTCATAATGTGATACAAGAATATATATCTAAGTGTAACGCACAGATTGAAGATTATGATTAAAAAAGGCTTATATAATAGAATATTTGATGTAAGATAAAAAAAATATAGGGTTACAATAATAATAGCATAAATGCACGGCCGAATACATCTGTTTTGACTTTACAAACAAACTTATAATAAGCCAAAAATTCTCACTATATCATCTTCACTTCTAATACGCTCAGATTTTAGGCCTTCCTCCTTGCGAGCAAAGATTTTACCATCTCTCGTCCAGACATACCTCCATTTGTACTGACTCCCTGCCTGACGAGCGCGATAGAAAATATGGCGGTTGCTTCGGGTGAGCCGCTCGTTCACGTAAACACGCTGTGCATGTCCCCCCATCTCAAGGTCGTCCGTCCCGAAGCCGCGACGCACCCGAGCCGCGCGTAGAAACGAGTCACGCGTCGAGCGCCTTGCAAAGCGCACCGATATAGCTCGCGGCCGCTGAGCAGCGGGGTCAGCAGAGAGCGCAGTACTAGTGTCGTCCACACGATTTCGGCGCGTGGAACCAACGCGCTCGACGTGCACAACGTCCCTTTCGTCAAGCGTAATGCCTGACTTAACAGAGAGGAGTTTTATATAATGGAAGATACTCTCATCTCTGCTTTCGGGTATCCCGACTATCTCCACGTCATTTAAGAGCAATTCTTGGTCTCGCTCGTTTAGCTGAGTCTTTAACTCAGCAATGGTGTTTTGTAAGACCATGTTACTGTCAATTTGCATATTTTGCTCCAGCTTTTGTTCTAGGGCGTCCACTTTGCCTTGGAGATTATTCATACGCTCATCATTAATTTTAAGCGATTCCTTTAACCGGCTAATTTCCGACCGGAATTCTTTAAATTCATGGCGCACTAGTCTCAACTCCGCACGTAGTTCGTCTTTAAAAAGCCGCAGTTCATCGACTAGGTTGGCAGATGGGTCCATATTGCAACTCAGTCCAGTGACGTCAATAGTACTTGTGTCCAGCGGCTCATCAGAACCACGGACAACCTTTACAAAGTTGTCTTTGCCACGCACTGGTGTATCAGCTTTGTTGTCCCTAATTACATTTTTAGAGCATTCAGGACAACACCAGTTAGGTGTAATATGGCCGGTAGTAGGCAAGGCAACGCATGCTCGGTGGTAATGGCCATTGCACTGCTTGCATTTAGCGGCCTCTAGCGGCGATATAAATCTAGCTCAACCGCCGCACTTCGCAGAAGGCATGTTGACAATTTGATACTATTGTCTAAGTTAGCTGGTATCAATCAACTCAGACAGATGGCGCTGACGTACTAGTGAAATAATGCACTCGCTAGTACAAGTAGCTGATCGTTATCGTTCATCAGCAATCGATCCAACGCGATAGTATTTTGCAGAAAAGTCAACAGATGGTGCTGCCCTCAAAATGTATGTTATGGGCTATTGTATGGGAACGCGTAATATAGCTATAACACCATAAACCGTTACACGGGCAAGTCGTTCGCACTGAGTCACTGGGCACTTTTCATGTAATGTTTTTATTGATTTAAGATAATATTGTTAATTTTTAGTTAAGTTAGGGTAGATATAGTACACTGTTTTATTATTATGGTTTTAAACATCAATTATTATGTGTTACACTGCACTTTTACTATGGATAACAAGTTAAGATGATTATTGTAATATACTAAAAAATGGTAACTGCCAATAAACTTTATACTTGTAATATTTCTATTTTTATTTACATAAACACTCCGAGGTGTATGTGCTAGCTCGACATACCCACCTACCTACCTTTCTATTCGTAAATTTTACCTTCACTCCTTCGTGTTTCTTTACATCTGAAAGCTTTTCTTCTGTCCCCAATTTACGATTGACAGTATTGTACTGTATCTACACAAATATAAAAAGAAATATTTGGTATAAACTTGTGTGAATTGTATCAAATTGTTGCTTTGTTCAAGCGTTCGCATTCAATCAAATCAAATTTAAATATTGGCGAAAGGAAATAATTTCATTACACAAAACAGGATACAAAATAAGTCCAATTTCAAGAGCTTTAAATATAATATCATACTGTACGGTTCGGGATTAATCGAGAAGGCGATTAAGGCAGTCTCCAAAGTCACAGGCGTAGTGTTCGACGGCCTGTAGTAACGAGTGCTCAAAGACAAGAAATGAGACGTGCGTTTCAAGAAAATGGTTTTATCAACATCTCATTTTGCAGAGGAATTCAATGTGAGCAATGAGACTGTTAGACGCCATCTGCATAGTACGGGGTTGCACTGTAAACGGTATGCAAAAAAGCAGTGTCGGTGAATTATGCGGATTACCACCAAAAGCCGCCGGTTACACTATGCCGTTGTTACTCGCGAGTGGATCTGTCAACGCCAATCAAAAATCTATGGGGACTTATGGTGCAAAAATGGACTCATCACAATGAGAGAACTAGAAGAGCAATTGAGTCATTGCAGAGAGATTTGGGATAGGGTACAGATATTTCTAAGCGGCTTGTGGGATCAATGAGAAGCCGATTTTTGGTAGTCATTGAAGTGAAAATACATGTTACTAACATCAACAGTTCAAAACATTTTGTGTCACCTGCATATATTGTTTAATATTTTTGTCTTCACTTTAATATAATTTGTTATTAAATTCTGCTTCATCGCATTTTTTTTCATACTACATATTTATCTACTAACTGCCTCTCGCGGCTTTGCCCACATGATATATAGATAAAAATTAGCCTATGTGTTATGTATGTTAAATTTCATGCAAATCCGTTAAGCGTTTTTGCATGAAAGAGTAACAAACATCCATACAAACTTTCGCGTATACATTATATTAATTAGAATAATGCTTCTTATAATGTCAAATCCAGTGGTATTGGGTATCACATGAAGGAAAAGTTTTTAGGCTTTATTTGAATTGATAAATAGTTCTATGACAACGTCATCCGTCATTTTGTATTGTAAGCAAAAATAGACCTTGTTGTTTTGTGATGTGCAAACGATATTCATTCTAAGGGTGGTAAAGCATTTCTATGGTTGACTATACAAATATTTCATTTGGTATAGGAATTTGGTGGAAAGCTCGCCCCGTATCCTCACGACAAGCTAAGTGTGTTTTTTAAATAAATGTGTAATTTATACCGGACAATTGCATTATATTTCAGATACCTAATTGTTTTCTTTCGTGACGTTTTAAAAACTTTTGAGCACAAGTCTAAGTTTAAATTCTTTGCAACCAAACTCCAGGTCAGACAAAGATATTTCCCTGAAGACAACGCTTAGTTTCTGTGTTATGTGGTGCCTGTTCAAACAAGATCTTATTTGTACTGTGGAAAATGCTTTCAAATCCTAGCTTTCAAGTTGTTTTGTAAAATACCTATATAAAATTAAAGGTGATAAATATATTTTCTCTTATATGTTGGCAAGTAGCATTATCATTCTAGAACAAACTTGCAAGTTATGTTCGTCAGTTAATGAAGTCGGTTAAAAATAAGTCACTGCTGACTATTCAAAATGATGTGCGTATTATTATTAGTATCGTATATTGGTTGCTGTTTTTATATAATGGCCACGATAAGATAAGGAGAGTTACGATACTTATTTATTTAAAATAATCACACAACCCTTTTATTATCTCACTAAGAAATCCTTTTAACACGGTACAAAAAGAACAAAAGTATTGAGTTGGAAAAAATATATTTCCCGTTATTCTACCAAATGAAATTTCTACACAGCTCATTGAAGTTGTAAAGATATATTGCACTATCTCAACTCCTTGAAACCCAATTCTAACACTGGGAACGATTCTGCTGTTGGAAAACTAGCAAATGAAATTCCGCCAATTCTACAGCCTGACTCAGTATGAAGGTTTGCTGAAGGTGTCACAGTCGCATACTTGCACAAGTTATGCTTTGCGCAAGTCTTGGATTCCTAGATAACTTTACACCAGCGTTTGCGAAGTAAATGAAAGTTGAAGTTGAATCCTGTAGAAAGCTTAGTATGAAGATAATGCAATCTTCTTTATATTACGTTAAAGTTTGAGAAATATGGAAGTGGAGTTTCTAGGCTCGCTTGGCTAGTCTAGTTTTAATTTCATGAGTAGGAAGAGGTTAACATATTAATTTTATACTCTTACGCGAATAGATTTGTTTTGAGTAAGAGCTCTTCATACGAGTATCTTTTGGTTTTACTGTAGTAAGCTGCGTACCTCGATACACATTGTTATAATAATTTTATTGAATATTACAATTAATCTATGGTAAATATAAAATAGTGACAGCATACAAACAAACCCTTACGCGTAATTTCGCTGATGCACGATGTGTTGGTCCCGTGGTCCCATGGGGGGCAAACCTATGTGTATTGCCATCAACCGTACAGGGCTCCATTCTCCAAGCTGCTACTGAGAATTTCATAGAAAAATAATTGACAAATGCAAAGTTTGACTTATTCTCGTATTGAGATCTAAGGCTGACTGTTGGATGGATTTAGATTTAAAAAAGTGCCTTATTATTTTGTAATAAATCAGATACTACTATTATACTAATAATACTGCTGTTTATTAGTGTATTATTTATATATCTTATGTTAAAATGTTATATGTAACTGTTTTTTGTACCAAATAAATAAAATACTAATCAATAATAATAATAATAATTGTTGATGCAGTTTTTTTAATTAGCCCAGTAACGTTGAAGTTATAAACAATTCCCAAAAGGCATTTACAAAAAGTCCTCGTAAAACTAAAGATTCTCTACAGTCTACACGAACAACATTACCAAGATTTTTGCTTAAACCATTAAGACTCCACTTAGTCATCGCCTTACAAATTAAGTTTTCATTACAAAGACCACGTTGGAACTTTCGGCTGGAGTACAAGTTTTCTTATAAAACACTGAATTCTGAATATTCACCCGCGAGTTGGTTCAGGAAGTTAGGGGGATTTATTGCATAATGCGACGGAGGTGCAATGGACGCGGTTTTCCAAATGCTGGTGTCTGAGACCTAGTATATTTTTTCGCGTTGATGTTAAAAAAATGTAAGCCAACGTATAATTTCAGTAACATTGTATAAAGCCTTAAAATGTTCATTGCTGATCCAGACTTAAATATTACTGTAAATTAACTGAACACATTGTTGTTATTTTAGTTACTAATATGTAGTAAATAAGGTAAACGTACACAATGAATAATATATTTTATTTTATTTATTAGGAATTTCAACGAAAAAAACATATTAAATATAGTGTTATTACTAATAAAAAATATTTAATACAACCCAGAACAAAGGTGGTTGATATAATAGTATATTTTTGTAATATCTGATATAATAATTTAAAGGAAGCGCATTATGAGGTTAAAATTTCAACACAACAATGACAGAAAACCTACCCCACGTCAACGCATTCCCTTCATTAACACACATATACGGCCGACATCTTCACGTAGACTCAAATGTAAGGCACTCAAGAGACGCATCGTGCAAAACAAGTTTCATAAGCATTCCAGAATTTTATAATCCCAACTGAAAAGTCGACGCAGCAGTGAAAAATTTCTAGAAGCAATGAGAATTTACTATCAAAAAGTGTGCTGGGAAAATGTCTTGAATGTTCTATTTGGTTTTAAATGAGAAAATGATGTATGATTTATGACGATATTAGAATTGTATAAGTCAAGTGATGCTGAATCGGTGTAAGAACTGGCAAATAACGATTTTTGTCTTTTTTATCTGTTGTAAAAAACAATGTGTGAAATGTGTTCAACTGTGATTATTATATATTTTTGTTTGCTTCGTTAAATTACACTACTTTGTTAATCCGTTCATCAATAATATTACCTATATAAATAAATGAACAAAAACTTTATGCGTTATTATTTAAATAAATCTATCAATTACTTATTTGTGCTATATTAATAACAATTAATTGCAATTAATAGCATCATGTAGCGCAAGTATATCACATAAGTAACAGAGCTTATAGAAAATGTTTTTTGCCCTGTGGACTAAGAAACTGCTTTGTTATTGAGTTTTATAGAATAGTATGGTCGGACACACACCTTTTATCCATAAGTGAAACGTGACACCATCCCGCTTGGGGTTACAAGATGGGCTTTTGATAGACCGCAGCGAAGCCAGCATGCCGAATAAAACCACCACTAAATAGTAACTAAATAATATTTATTTCTGTAAACAACTGTGTTTTGAAGACTCTTTAACAAGTCGTGTTGAAGAATATTTTAGGGTCTAGATAGCACTACTATCAATACCTACGCTTGCGTTTTGGCGCAGTTTTTTATGGTAATAAGGGGTAGGAGGCTTATTTGATGGTAAGTTATCACAGCCGCCCATGGACATTTGCAAGACTTGTAAATGCGTTACCAATCCCTGTAGAAAGCGCTTAGAATACTTAAGCTACTGGCGGAATCATAGGATTGTTGACGCATGCTCCGTGATCTCATCGTGGAAGCCCGATACTGAACTCTGGTGTCACGGCTTCCCTTGTGACCAATGACTTTCAACCTTCTTTTTCCGCACCAAAGCGTTTGCCCCTGATGTCAAACTCTTCGACATTTTACGTCTTGTAATGACGTCAAAAATATCGACACTTTTTCGGGGAGTTTTTAATGTTACCGTTTAATTTCATTATTACAATATCGTTTTATATCCCGTTCCCCTGTATAAAGTTAACTTAAATCAGCTCTATTCGAAAATTTCTCATAAAATACAGTAAAATTGCAGCAATCCTTTACTAGAAAAATAATTAAACACTAATCTCAATCATGATACTTCGTTGGACCATGTAACAAATTTCACAGATCGGAGTAATTTAAAAGCTATGTCAACAATATAAGATTGATTTTAGCTCAACAACTTACATCATTGCTTTCAGGTCGTTAAATGACAACAGAACTGGCCACAAACTTAAAATATATACCACTTTAACGACTGTTTAAGAGAATGAAGGCTCTCTTGGGAAATTTTAAGAAATATAGCCTTACAAACTGTAAAGCTATATTTTTTAAATTTCCATTGTCTGAAGAACTATTTTTTATAAAATTTTGTTCAGTTACTACTTTTGAAATTGCTATTTTAATATTTCAACGTTTTAAATATTAAAGTAGTAGAAATATTTTATAGTATAACTAATTAGCAAATTTAATACACATTTCTAAGTAAAGTGAAAACGGTAGCTAACCCAGATTATCAAAAGTAGCATCCAAATTTGGGCCCAATCTATTGCAACAGGCTTGGCTCAATCGAGTTGCTTGTGTTTCTTTAATTTTACATACCTACCTATAATACTAAATTAAAACAAAAGAATGACGGCCAATAAAAGCCAACCAATGCATTTCCACACATAAAATCTGTATCATAGACAAAAAAACAACTATTTTAAAAAGTTGTCCTCCTAGAATATTTCTTACGTTATGCTGAGAGCAAAAATCCGTATATTACACTCCCCTCAGCGTGGTATTAGAGCAGAATATTGCAGGGGAATTACTAAGCAATTCCCTTGATCTTGGCAATCACAGCCTGCGCCGCGGAATGCTAAGGTGACGTTTCCACACAGCGTCACTTTTTAAAAACATTTTCGTGAGTTTCGTAGTCATTGACATACTTATTCGCAATTTTCTATTGCAAGTTATTATCAAGAATTGCGTGTTTTGTTTTAGAGCTAAATTTTTTTATTCTTTTTAATAAAACAATTTTGCTGTCGTTTTTATATTCATTCAGTCCATGGTTTTACTAAGTAGGTACATAAGTCTACAAGTTTCTTTCTTTATGTTTTTAACGTAACATTCTTCATTATACAACACATTACTTTGTTTCAAAATTTATAATTAACGCCACAATAATCAATCTATTTCGTAGCTTTTTTTACTCTAACATAACCTTGTATTTATATTTATATCTCGATTTTCCAGTTCATTTTAAACTAAAATAAGATCTATTTTGTCAAGCCAGAAATGTTTCTTCCTATCTTTTAAATATGTATAATGTATTCGATCCTACATATTATTCGTATTAAAGAACATTTTATGCCAAAAGTCGCGTTGGTGAGACCAACCTCTAACCACTACGTTCAGTGATACGTTCGAATGAGGACAACGTCGCGTTACACACACTTATATTCTTTTTTGATAACCATTCGCTTGTGTTAACAGCTATCGAAATGCTCGTAGTGCCGGCGTTTTATTGGCAGAGAGTAGAATTAGGCCTCGAGAAATATTTATGTGAGAGAAAAATGTGGTGATAAATATTGAAATGAACGATAGATTTGATAAAATTTCATAAAAAATACTATATCGCAGCCCAGAGTGTAGCAATACCTAAAATTTTATACTAGCGGTCGTGACAACCACGTGTGCATGTTTACCGAAGATACCTTCTTCACTTCATATTTAGGTGAAGTCTATTGGTCACATGATGTCTTTTAGCAACTTTTTGGCCTTGGTGCACATTGTTGAAGATAAACGTAAGTCTTGAAAACTCGGTTGACAACATCCCCTTGATTCCTTTTTGACCCCGCTCCCTTTTTGAGAGCCGTGTGATTAACCATCCCTAGCCTAAAGTTGTGCTCCCTAATGTAAATGTCATGATATTGAAAACAAGCGTGTTCGTAAGTTCTTCTATTAATTTTAGATGCAACTATCACTGTTCCTAACTAAGCGTAAACTCAAAATCAAAATATCATTTATTCAAAGTAGGCCAAATTTAATTGAACACCGCTTCCTAGTGTTTTTGCTGGGAAGAAGAAACGGCGCAATAAACTCCCCAGCACACATTTCTGTCTGTTTATTTAACTGTGGGCCTACTCTCTATTCCGTTACAAAAATTAAATAAAATCCTCAGCTGAAACTCCATTCAGACCGCTGTGCTAGCAACTATATAAAAAGTGAAATTTAAAAATCCCTTTGTAACGAACCACTACCTTCTGTCAAAGGGTCAATATTATATTTTTGATTAGAAACTTTTTTGTTCCGGGTGCTCTTAAAATGGAGTTGGCTGTCGAATTAAAGTCCTGTTAATTGATTTATGAAGGGTTAAAATCTTTTATATTGATAATTATTACAGGGTTATTTAAGGGTGCAGATGGGAATAAAGTGACTTCCTAATTAAAGAAATGCTTACTTTTTGATGTCCATACTGTATACATCTGGAAGCGCGGCAGTGTACCACCAAGTCTTAATAATATGTTAGCGCTAGCGTATCGATCATAAATATAAATAAACCGAAGAAAATTATAAATAGATATTAAAATAAAATTTCTCAGTTTATAGAACTTGCTGACGGTAAGGAGGTAAGTAAACGGAAAACTTCGGTAGCTTGCTTAATAAATAATTATACCTGATTTTTATGTGGTTAAAGCAATAAACTTTAACTTCAGTCTTAACATTTTGACAAAAAAAAACCCAAACTTCAAGCTTGTTGACAAAAATTTTGTCTTACACATCTTGACACCTCTGGTGTTGCAAATGTTTATAGGCTACAGTCACTGCTTACCATCAGCCAGGCCTCAAGTTTCTTTGCCACCCGAGTGGTGTAAAAAAAAACGAATAATGAGTTTAGATTTGATACTTTCCAAACATGCAATATTACTATGCGTATGTAGCTTCATAGTATCGCAATAGCAGCTTGATATAATTACAGCGAATAAACCTTCTATAGGTACTGCAATAAAGGCAGTAACTTGTGGATTTTATGTCTCATTCAGTGCCCAGGTTGTCAGCCTGCCAACCTATTATAACCATGGCCATGCTACCCACATCGCGTTAATATTCTGCTCGTGGTAGAGAGAGAAACACAATTCGTTTGTAGATGTAGCTCTGAAGAACGAAATTTGTAAATAAACCAGATTACTGAAAAAAGTATTCCGGAAAGTTTATTGTGATGTAATTTGTCGTTTTTCTTTCAAGTTTTTTGACTGATTATTTTGGCTTTGTTTTGTTTTTTGTCTTTTCTTTTTTGTTTTTTATCCATCCTGACGTCAGAATGGCTGGTCAAAAAAATATTCATATTTCTCTGAATGCATCGTAATGTAGCAATTATTGAAGGAATGTAGCAAATATAACCAATAGGGTATTCGTTGACTTAATTTTTTTTTGCCTAAATGTAAGTTGAATTGCCTAGACTGCCTCATTAGTCTAGTGGTCGTTAGTGCGACTGCTGAGCAAGAGGTCTTTTCCCAGTTCAATTCCCAGTTTGAACTAGTTTTTTTGTGGTGATAAGGGGGCAAACGTACAGGAGGCTCACCTAATGGTAAGTGATTATCACCACCCATGGCCACATTTGCCACACTAGAGGCTTGCCAATGCGTTGCCAAACCCCGAAAAAACCATTTAGGTTTCATAAAATAGGGAGTTACTGAACTGACAGCAAACGGAATTCCCATGAATGCTGTCAGAATAATCACTCCCCCAACGAGCTCTGGTAACCTTACTCACTCGCAGAAATACAACTATTGTTGATTCACTGCAATCTTCTGTAAGGCGGAGGTACTTTCCTAGCCGGGGAGCTCAATTTGAGCGATGCCCTACCTCTCGGAAATGAACTCAAACGCGAAGTGTGTCTATGAAATTCTCAGTAGCAGCTCGGAGTTGGTTTTCGCAGTGGATTCGTGCCCGGGTGATAACAATAAGCTCACCCTGTGTTACCTAGAAACACGTTAAAATAATACCGGCGATATATGGGTGTACATTAGCACACCTTTGACCTTCAGTAACGACAGGCGTGATGATACCTATTTAAGTTGAATCGCTACGACTGCAAAATAGCACTGATAAAGAAATATGTAGAGCTATTTCATTCCACATATTGTTAATCTGGTCTCAACTGTAACATCTGGGGTACGTGGGTCGCGGCCGATTGACAATAATGACGACGGTTTCCGTTACTAGGACTGAATAGCATCGGTGCAAGTGTAGAGAGGACAAGAAATATCGACAAGTTTATACAATGTGTGCCATGCCAAACTGACGTCTAAAAACAAATAGATAAAGCATTAATTGCAGGTGTTAAACATGTAGGTACATATTTACTGTTTATTCATGAAACAATTAACAATCTTATTTGATTGTCAATCATATGTAATAAATGACAAAAAAGTAATGTAAGATCCTCAAAGTGCAATATTCCAAGATCCCACGGCCGCCAGACATCATGTATTTTCTGACGAACCAAATGAGTAGTGCCAGTATGTACTAAGAACGCATGCCTACCAGCTAGCTTGCCTAGTGGGCCAATTTTCAGGTATCAGGTAATCAAGGTACATACAAATATTACTTACCTCCCGTAAATTCTCCAAGCTGATTTTTACGTATATTTTAGACAATATCCTTAAAAATAAGTCGCCAATACTCCCAGACACTTTCCGTGGGCAGTATTGCATTGCAGATTTTTAAAGCTCCCAAAATAATTACTTAACTTCACGTCTACTATTATACACTTTATTTTAAACAATAAAGTCAAATATTACTTTTAGCTATACATTTACCTGTTCGGTAAATGTATAGCTAAAAGTAATATTTGACTTTATTGTTTAAAATAAAGTGCTTGACAATTGTAACTTCAAATCAATTTTAAGAAACTGTTTCTTCAGAGACGCACAAAAAAATCCTACCAGCTAATCTTCCCAAAGTTTACAACTAGCACCATCTCCCAACAAAAACCGAAACGTAATCGTTCACGTTTGACGTTAGAGCACGTTAAATTACCGGCGCGGAATCTTATTTATTTGACAGAAGGACGTGCGCTGCCGCCTCCAGCCAGATTAAACTTCTTTCTTCAGATCTTTTACAACGACGGATTACCTTTTTTTCGGCGAATAGAAAATAAATATTTCCTCTAGAATTATGTGAAAGTTACAATATATTATATTGGAATTGCCTGTGGTCGTAAACAACATGGCAATTTGTCAATGTTGAGTAATTTCTTGACTCAATCTATTCGAAGACATGCCTATAGGGAAAGAAGATAAATCAACATAAAAACAAGTGTGTTTCGTTTGATATGAAATGGATTCATTGACACGTACGTGTTAACATGTAAAAGCTAATATAGAATAAATGCAAATATATTTTCCGTCTCCAAGAGAGAAGAAAAATCTTTACATTTTTACAGCAAGGCACAAACCTCCTCAATTAAGTAATTGTAATCATTGCATAGACTTGGCAGAGTCCAGATACCTTTTAAAACTAAATTTTACTTAAACTTTTACACGAATATTAACTAAATACAAACAATAAATTTACTTATATTAACTGATTAATTTTTTTTTTTATTAAAAGATAATATAATATTTTACGTATAACATAAAGACTTCTGAAAACTAAACATAGGAAAACTAGTTATTAAGAATAACTTAAACATACAATATTAATTATTATTAATATTGTATGTTTTGACACTATAGTTCTTTGTTAAGTACAGTATTAAATAACGCTTCCTCTCTCCTATTTACAAAATGTTGCTGTGCCCGACAGGGTCCATAATTGTTTCTGATTATTGGAGATTAAACGAACTTACCTGAAGTGAAGTTCTATCCAAATTATACGGGTTGCTTCGTCCGGAGAGATTAGGATAACATTGTAGTAATACGTCTAGGATTCGCCTTTCACCCACTAAGTACTAAGTTTTTTTTTTTTTTTTTTGTGGGTACTTTGTTTTCCTTTCCGCAATTCCTGTACTGAGACTCATTTAGTTTAAAGCCTGCAATTTAATATTTCACTTATTGGGTATCGTAGGGTTGGGAGGGACCTAATCTCTCCGGACGAAGCAACCCGTATAATTTGGATAGAACTTCACTTCAGGTAAGTTCGTTTAATCTCCAATTATACTTCGTTGCTTCGTCCTTCGAGATTAGGATAACATTGTAGATTTTGAAAGATTGTGAAATATTAAAACTTCCAATTTTGACAATCACATAACATTTTTAATAACAAAAAAGAAATATTTTTTAACAAAAGATATGTTTCACGCAGAATAGATCTTTATAATGTAAATTGTTTTAATTAACTAATTTCTAATCACAAGTATTGTGTTAATCACAAGTTAGGACTGATAAGGCCAATTGATCAGTATGATCATACTGGATATCTCTATGGTAATATTTGGCAAATACAGAAGAATTGTCACTCCACCCTGCTGTCTTTCGTATAGTATCAATGCTGACACCCGCTCTGTGGGCGGCCGAGGTAGCAGCATGTCTGGTGGAGTGTGCAGAGAATATGGTGGTGTCAATTCCACTTGTTGATAGCATATCTTTAATCCAACGGCTTAAAGTGTTTGTGGAGACAGATTTATGTGGTTTCTTTATGCTTAGAAAAAGGTTGTTACAATTGTTTCTTAAGATCTTCGTACTGTCAATGTAAGCTACTAAAGTTTCAGCGGGACATATTTCAGGCCGGTCTTTATAAAAAGGAATTTTTAGGCAAGGTTGATTTGAACCCGGGCGGGATGTTTTTAATAGTTCGTTTATTTTAATTTGAACCTGTTCACCATTGATAGCAATATTATCTAATTTGATTTTACTTATTGTCTGCACTCTATGTGCAGTAACCAGCATAAGTAAAGTGACTGTCTTTTTTGACAGTTGTTCTAAATCTAGGTTATTATTTGGATACCAGTGTGATAAAAAATCTAAAACTATTGAGGGGTTCCAAGTTATGTTATATTTTGGTTGTGGAGGACGAAGTCTGTAGAAACCCTTAAACAACCTAGTAACACGATCATCAGACCCCACTCTCGATCCTAAGATCAATGACAGAGCGGAGCGATGACTGTTCAAGGATCCGTACTGTAAGCCAGAGTTAAATAATTCTGTGAGAAAATATATAACTATAGGAATTGACGCCTCATATGTATTAATATTTCGATGTTGACAAAAAAATGTCCAACGTCTAATAGCAACATCATACTGTTTCATTGTATTTTCTGACAAGGAAGCCATCATAATGTCTAAAGACGAAGGTGGTACTCTTCTGTTCAGTAGTGCCGTCCTGATAACATCCCTGCAATCAATGTGAGCCTGGGAATGCTGTTGGAAACAGATAATAATATATTGTCACGAGGGTGAAAATACAACAATTCAGAACAGAGAAGGTCTTGGAAAATCGGAAACCAGGGTTGTGTGGGCCAAAATGGAACCACGACTATACCCTCAGCCTGATCAGTTATTATTTTTCTTAATACTTTTAAGACGACTGCAAAAGGAGGGAAAGCATAGAAAAAAATATCTGCCCAGTTTAGTGTAAAAGCATTCACAGCTAAAGCTCCAGGATCTCTATTCCATGAGATGTAATATTTACACTTATTATTTATCCTAGATGCGAAAAGATCAATTATTGGTTCTCCGAAGGCTTGAACAATCTTTTGAAAAGCATCATCATTAATTTCCCATTCGGTATCGGGATGGCATTTTCGAGACTCCGCATCTGCTATTTCATTATCTTCTGAACTTATATATGAGGCAAAAACAAATATTTTCCGGCCTTCACACCATTGCCATAGCAACTTTGTGATTTCAGTAAGATGTGGAAATCTCACTCCACCCATACGATTGATATATGAAATAGCAGTTGTGTTGTCAATTCGCAATAAAATCTGACAATCCTTTAAATCCTTTGCGAACGTTTGTAATCCTAAAAAAGCTGCTAGGAGTTCAAGATAATTAATATGTTTGACCGATTCCAAGTTACTCCACTGGCCACTGGCGGTCTCCTCACCACAAGCTGCCCCCCACCCTTTTTTGCTTGCATCGGAAAATATTTCGATTGAGTAACTATCTTGTCTTATGGGATTGACAGCATGTTTAATAGATTTGAGCCACCAGGAAAAATCATCCTGTAAATAATGTGGTAACGACATGTAGTTATCATAGTTACTGGTGTTACGTAAAGCGAGGTATTTACACCTCTCCATCTTCTTGGTATACAGCCAACCGTACTGAATACCGGGACAAGATGAAGTGAGGAGTCCTACCAAATGTGCAAAATGTCTAATTTTACAACGAGTTTTTATACGGTATGATTTTAATTCTTGCGCTATCATTTTTCGTTTTTCATCAGTAAGACTAACATGATAGTTTTTAGTATCTATAAGGAAACCAAGATATTTACATTTATTACTCGGGGTCAAACAGCTCTTTTTGATATTAATGATAAATCCTAAGGATTCTAAGATATTTTTTGTATGTTGAATATTTGCTTGGCAAGTTTGAAATTTTTTTGCTATAATGCAAATGTCATCCAAATATACGGATGATAAATAGCCTAATGATCTTAATAAGGACATTACCGGCTTTAATAACTTTGTGAATACGTACGGGGCTGTGTTAAGACCAAACGCTAAAACATTAAACTGATAAATGTTATCCTCGTATTTAAATCGTAAGTATTTTTTATAATTCCGATGTATAGATACAAGAAAATAAGCGTCCTTCAAATCAAGTGTGGCCATGAAACTGTTATTTGATACCAATTTTAATGTTGTTCTCAAATCTTCAATTTTAAAATGTTCTGTTGTAATGTGTTTATTTAAGGACTTTAAATTTAATATGAATCGGTTTTTTCCATTCGGTTTTTTAATTAAAAAATAACTAGAAAGAAATTGTCCGTGACAAGGTTCACAATTAGAAATAGCTCCACTATTTAAAAGATCAGTGATGGCTGACTTGTATTGAAGGCGCTCAGAGTATGATAAAACCGGTAATTTTGGTTCATGTGTCTGTAAAACAGTTTTTGAAAATGGTATCTTGTATCCCTTTATCCACGATAGAATTACGGGATCATTGGTTATAAGTTGCCATTGCTTGTAAAAATAAGTCAATCGCCCTGCGGGACGTACCGGGTCTAGCGCCGCTGGGCTGGCCGTTGCTGTGAGCGCGGCGGCTGTCGCGGTTGCTGCTGCTGCCGCGAGCGCGTTGTCGGCTCGGTTCTCCGTGCTGCTCCCACTTGCCGAGTTGTCGGGAACGGAGGCTTCTGGTTTAAAGACTGAGTAGTAACAGGTCTTGGTTTTTGACCTTGTGCTATTTTTCTTACAGGTGCACTTATCTTTATTTCGGCGCCAGATTTTGAGATGGCCTTTGCAGCCTTCAATGTATCGGCTAACTTGTCGCCAAATAAAAAGCTATCTATTTCTGTATTAAATAGTTGATCCTTAATATCTTTTTTAATCGTCGAACATATAAAACTCCTTCTTGTCATAGATTCGTTATGCTGTGTGTCACACATTAGACGGCCAGCTTCGATTAATAATTTTATGACTGTCTGGTCTCTATGCTGTAATGAAAACAATCTAGTGAGTGCTTCACTTAAACAAGATATACTTGCTGCAATTTGCACTTGCTTATTTTCTAATGCTTTATCTTTTTTAATGAGCATATCCGATAAAGCAGCCTTTATTTCTGGATTTAACTTAGGTGCGTCAATCTTCGTGCAGTTTTTTGGAATAAGATGCTTCTCGATTAGCTCCTTTTTGATATCCTTTGTCAAACCAGTTGTTGCTATATGTTCCCAACGAACAGCTAACTCATTTGTTATATCCGGCCCATGCTTTTTTTCCTTTGAAGGAGTTTCTCCCAAGAGATTTAGAATCTCGTCATCAAGAACCGAGCCCTCGAGGACGGGTTCAATGCCCGGTTCGGTCTGAGCAGAGTTTGTAATAGGGGGCCCTTCGAGTGAAATCACTGATTGAACCTCAATCACATCATTATTTACTACAGCCTCAGATTCAGGTTGAGCCTCCATATCATCTGGAATGTAAATACCCCGTATTATAGGTACCGGTATGAAAATAGTGCGGCAATGGTCCTTAAAACCATACACAACACTAAAATAATCATACTTAAATTAAGTCATAATTAATAGTTGGCACTAGGGTGTGTAAACACCCCGCGAACATATTTATGTAGGTGACTGTATTTTTGAGCGGTAATAGTCCTAAAAACTATCCACATCTCAATTTATTTATTTACCTACAGTTTAAAAGTGAAGGTAACATTCCTTGCAAATGTACACAATCACTTATTATTTATCCTAAACGAGGGATAAAAGACGTCCAAGGCTATGTGAAGGTAACATCCCCGTGAGATGTACACATCACTGTATTTGGACCGTGACGTAACGTCAAATAAGATACGGATATAGTCCTACTAACTATTCACAATATCTTTGCGTTAGAAAACCGTCGGTCATAAAAAATCACTTTTAGCAAATGCACTTAGACTTACCTTCGTAATTTATTTGTGGCGGCGGAGAATCGTTTTCCGACGAACAGCTACTTTCGGAACAAACTTGAATACGCGACCGCTTGTCACGTTTATTAAGTTTTTTCTCAAGTTTTCGTATCTTCCTTCGCAGATAATCACTATCATCGTTTTTGTGACTACGTTTCGGCATCGTTGTTCACTTATTTGACTAAGAAAGGAATTAACGTGGTGATCGGCGAGGCACTAAAACGCGAATGAGTCTCAGTACAGGAATTGCGGAAAGGAAAACAAAGTACCCACAAAAAAAAAAAAAAAAAACTTAGTACTTAGTGGGTGAAAGGCGAATCCTAGACGTATTACTACAATGTTATCCTAATCTCGAAGGACGAAGCAACGAAGTATAATTTATATTACCATCTGTATATGTGTACATTATAGAACGCAATAAATAAATGAATAAATGAGTAACTCAATTGCGAATTACACGCAAATATTGATCCGTATATATGTATATTGATCTACAAAAATCTGTAGAATCTTGGAACAATAATTTTTTTAACGTTCCCCCAAACTAGAAATTTCTCCTGTAACGTGGGTGCGTCAACAAACACAAATGTTCACCAACTGCAAACACCCATAAACGGACACAAATCCCATTCATTTATTTGTAACGTTCGGGGAACAAACCTGCGACTCTAAGCTCAAAATCCTATCGCTCGTCCACCGTACCAAGCGTGCTTCATAATTATAATCAATAATAATTAATTGTCCATTAATTGTGTAATCAAAAGATTGCCAGAATATCACAGCATTTAAAACACAAAATAAGCATTCATTACAATCTACTTTGATTATTATAATTGAACAAAGTGCTATGCCGGAAAACAGAGGAATATCGTAAATCACGATGACCAGTCGACAGTTATGTGACGTCATCGGTCCCCTTGCAGCTCAAGTTAACACACTTGCCAGAATACCGTTTGATCAAAGGAAACGCGACGTGTAACAGTGCCTTTGTAACGGGCCGGCGAACTAAGAGAACGCTCTCATAATAATAATAATAATAATAAATCTTTATTAGGCATTCCAGTGTTTACAGAAATGATTTACAATGACAACCGCACTAGGCAAAGCCTGTATCGCGGCTATCAACAATACGGTTTCCTTAGGACTAATGAGAACAAAATACAAATACAAGACTTAAGTAATTATAACAAAAAGACAATTAATGTGTGAGTGTGTGTGTCTGAGTGTGAGGGTGTGAGTTTGAGTGTGAGTGTGTGTGTGTTCTGTGCAACATTTAGCCTCTTACTGTGTGGGTTTTAATAGCTGTTCTACTTCGTTGTATGTTAAATTATTTAAATATTTTGTAGCTTTTGTTTGCATTACGCGCACCGTGTCTTCTTTAGATTTACAAATTTTACAGATTTTGTTGTATAAATAAGGAAATAAAAAATTATAAAATCTTTGTGCAAAGGAAGTATTGACTGTGGGTACCGGGATTCTAAATATTCTATTTGTCAGCAATTTATTGTAAGATTCAGATTTTAATATTTGTTTATGTGTAAGACAGACAGCAGCTTTTATGTAAAGGCGGCGAATGCTTAGCAAGTTCGTCTCATTGTAAATATGTGCTGTGGAATACCTTATAGGTTTTTTTAGCATGACCTTTAGCACGGACCGCTGAGCTCTTTCCAATGAAATTAAATGTGACGCAGCTACACCCCCCCAGGTATTGATACAATACGTTAGAATCGAATGTTCCGTAGTTATACTTTTATGTTCCTCTCCGAACGAAAAAAACATAATGACAGGAGGAATTAAGGATATATTTTTTAATGGAGTGAATTGAGACGCACAGACGAAGTTGATAATGCTTTTTAAATTATATGACGTCACTGTTGTGGTAAATATAGACAGACATGTCTAGACAGGGATTATTAGTCTATTTTGTATTGTTTACAACGTTGATAAATTAATATCTTAGCTGAGCACAATTTGTTTTTGACGGCCCGATTAGCCCAGCGGTACTTAACGCTGCCTTCTGTGCTACGGGTCCCGGGCTCGAATCCCGATAGGGACAAATGTTTGTGTGATGAGCATCAACATTTGTTTCCGAGTCATGGATGTATCTATGTATAATAAGTATACATGTAGTATATCAACCATCTAGTATCCGTAACAAAAGCCTCGTTGCTTACCACAGAACTAGATAATGCTGTGTCATAATGTTCAGATATATTTAAAATACTGTAATTGTATACCTAATAAAACCTCAGAATAAATATAAGTTCTGAGTTTTACCGGCCCACTGCACCGTAATTAAAGTATAGGCTTAGTTTATAACCGGTTGTCAGACTTCACACGCTATCGAGACCAAAAATAAAACACACTGCTCTTTTCTACAAAGAGAAAATTAATTAAGTATTAATACGCGCATTATTTCAAACCATCAGAGCTGCCAGCCCAAGACTCAAAATCGAGACTCGTGACATTGCACTCCATGGTCTCATACCACTAATGCATTAAAAACAAATAAACAATTCGTCCAAAAAATTTTTGTTGCCATCATGCTCTATCCCCGAGAGCTGTGAATTTTTAACGATTCTTTTTAAAAGCCACTCTTTGTAATGAGATGTTCAATTTCACTCTGTATATAAATAAATTAATCTCAATTCCTAATGAATGTTTAGCTACTTTCATAATAAAGCCCACGTTTTGACATCATTTGTTTAATACTAAGCAATTAGAAGCTTTACGTTATATTACAAATGAAAAAGTAAATAAAAATACTGAAGGCGTTACCAAACGCTTAGTAATGAAACTTGTAAAATTATACATCATATTTATTGTAGCTATAATTATAAAAAATAACTACATTAATCAAATTAAACTCATGAAATAACGTCGTTTAACGTTTAGCAGTGACGGTCTTATCGCTAAATAGTGATATCTGCCAGACAATATTTGGATGGAGAAAATATTAGTGAAAAGGTTAGTATTGCAATTTATAATGTTTTTGAATTTTAATAACAAGAGCGATAAAATCTGCTTATTTAATTATATAATTACGTCACTATCGAGATATCATGGCAACAAGGGGTGGCCCGTGCCCAGCAGTGGGACACAAAATGGGTTTATAGTTATGACTCAGCCAATTATAATAATGGAACACAATTCATACTTTTTACATAACTGCATTATTCTGCTAATAGTATAACATAACACAAACTTAGTTTATTAATTTGATTTATATTTATTTATTTAAAAAGAGTTATACTTTCTTGTCGACTCTTCTTCATAAGACCTATTTTCGGAACTGTCCAATTGAACAATAAAAATATTAAAGTTTATTGTACATACCTACATAGAAATGATAGATTTCATTTGAAGTTGATTCGCAATATAAACATATTTAATTTAGTAGGTATTTGTTTTAATTTTAATCCATTGGAAAATTCAAAAGGTCTAATCGGAATAAAACAATTAAATTTAGTATTTTTCTTACAAAATACCAAATTTCCTTTTCTTACATATCTTCAGTTCTATAATATCTCTTATCTCTTAATTACTACACACGCTCCTAAAATAAATACTCGCGGAGCCGACGTTCTAACACAACAACGTTTAGAGAAACAATGTCTTATTTGGAAACATCGTTTTGGCAAATGTGTGTAAGTGACGAAGCCTCAGTTGGCTGCATTTATCTTGGCCTGAGTCCATCATAATAATTATCGCAGAACACGGTTATTGTGTTGGCGGAAAATGGGTGTAAATATGAAAAAGAATGGTACTAAATTCTGATGTTTTGTACTGCGAATAGTCGGTGAAATACCATGATTTTTGAGATTGGGATTGTTCGGTATATTATTTTTATTTAATCCCCAATTTTCCGATACTTTATGCCATGGATTTGTTTAGGTATTTTATTAGTATCGACATGTTGAGACATACGTAAAAAATATATACCAAACACTTTGAAATTTATAAAACCTCAGCTAGAACTGAAGATATTCAAACTGTTGAAATGATTTCTTGAAAAAACTAGCTTGAAAGCGTTCATTCGTATAAATGTTACGCTACCAAAGGCTGATATACACGTAGATATATACAACACATCTCTCTTCCGTTGGGGCCTTATAAAGGAATTTTTAAGGCTAGAAGGAAGTTCGTTGACCTAATTGGTGAACTCATTCAAAAAGGTCAGACTCGTAGTACTTGCTATCGGCACGCTTATAATGATGATAAGATGTAGGAACTTACATCGCGTGCATGACGAGATGCATGAATGTGGATGAGGCAAAAGTGGTATGTAGGGACCATCAAAAAAGCAAAATTAGAACAGATATATGGATTGTACCGAGTTCTGTTTTTGCCTTCACCAACGGGAAAAATGCGTGAGTGTGTTTATGTATTATATGCTGCCTTTAGTGGCAAGGGTCTCCAGTTCAAATCCCGGTAGAGGCAAATATTTGTGTGATGAGTCCGGACGTTTCTCCCTGAGTCATTGATGTTCCCATGTACATATAATTCACCAAAAGAAACGATATAGTGTGTCAATCATCTTATAATAGTAATACAAGTCTCGTTGCTTAAACTGCAAACTAGATGGCGCTGTACCATAACGTCCAGATGTATTTATTTATTTATCTAGAACCTAGGTAGGCTGGAGGGTGAGCCCAACGTAATTGAGAAAAGGATATAATTATAATATTTGTTAGTTGAAGTTCATTTCAGCCATACATTTATTACGCATTTAGTACCTTTATGAAATGTCATAACTTTAGGAGTAAGATTCATATCTGTTGGTTCATAAATCCTACCTGAGATTATTTGAATTTAGGACAAGCAATGGCTTATTTATACACTACTAAAAAAGATTTGAATTGCCTATCTCAATGGTCAAACTTTCAAATACATCATAATGAATAAAAGACCAAAACTTGGCATGTCTTTATAATTTAGAGAGCTCCGTTTCTCTCCATCTTTTTTAAAGTTACCTTTTGTGTATTTCATTTTCAATTATTTCTTCATCCCTTTTTTAATGTGGCCCGCTTATCGCGCTCACAGCGACCCTACCCTACCCTGGCGCCTCAGGCGGGAACGGACACATTGTTGTGGTGGCCCCACCCTTTGTTATTTCAACTTTTATGTACGAAACCGCTCTGTTATTACAAACGGGCGTATTTATAAAAAGGATTTAGATACGTATACAATACATATTTATTTTTATGTTATTTGCTTGTTGCTGGGTTTCAAAGTGTTAATGAATTATATTTTTCATAATGTTCATTTAGGTATGTATCTGTATTTTTTTTAGAAAAACGCTACCCCACACGGTGAATTTATCCTGTGTCGTGGTTGCATTTGCAAACATCGGCAGCAAGTTCATCCCAACACCTTGGAACTAATATCTTCACACACCGTGCGGTTCCACAGGAACTTCATACCACGCACAATCAGGCTGTGGAATGTACCTGCCGAGGTTTTCCAAATAATCATGCAGTTCTTGAAAAAGGTGTGAAAAGGCTCATACAGGGTTGGCAACACTCAAGTGATACCTTTGGCATTGCCAACATTCATAGTTTCTTCTGATAAAAGCAAAAATAACAAATATTTACAATCACCCAGCCAGAACTGGAACATCTGCCTGTAGGCCATACATATATTTGTTCCGAGCGGGGATCAAGCCCGCGACACGACACGCAGAAGCCAATCACTCAACCACTGTACCAACCGTGCCTTCCGTAATAAATATTTTAAAGAGGTTTTATTTTTATATAAAGTATTAAATATCACAATAGAAGAGGGAAAACATAAGCAACGCAGTTATTTTCGGCATGTTGGTAGTAAATAGTATGTATACGAGTGGTACAGATGGCTCCAAATTTATACTAACAGTCCCGAACGATAAATGAAATAAAAATAATGTATTGTCAACAAGATTTTATTACAATACGGTCAGATTTTTATATAAAAAAAAAATCAAAATTTATTTTTCTTCTTACCTTTTTTTATTACAATAAGGGCGCGAACATGCGGCTCACCCGATGGTAGATGATCACAGCCGCCCATGGACATTTGCAACACCAGACGCAATGCAGAAATCGTTTTGGTTTCTTAAAATAGGGAATTACTAAACTGACAGCAAATGAAATTCCCATGCTGTCAGAACAGTCACTTCCCAACGAACTCTGCGGTTCTGTAAGGCGGAGGAACTTCCCCAGTCGGGCAGCTCAATTTGAGCGAGGAATCTCGCTATGCCCTACCTCCAAAAATTTTAGATTTTCTAACCCGGCGTTTCGGCTGACTTGCATCAAGCCGTGGTCACAGCAAGAATGACAAATAATTACGATCTAGACCCCTTATCTATAATAATTGGATTGTATACGAATCATGAAACCTTAAAAACATTAAAATAATATATTAGCATAATGCAATAAATCATCAAATATTGGTGCCTCGTTAAGAAGCGATGTCATTCCTCATTAATTACGAGCATGACGCAGCAGAATATGATATTCTTTAACAATCTACTGAACATGTCCCCCTTGCAAACAATACACGTATCTATATTTACATAGTTAAAGCAGTTTTCTCTACAAAGAGTACTTTTTGAACTTATATAAAGGGGTATTATAAGTTTTGAAAGTAGTCCTCAAGTTTATTTGAAACGGTTCCGTAGGAATGCAAATACTTGAACATGTATAGTTATATACATAACATGTATATTTGTAGAGGACTTTTTTCAAATCTATCAGTTTTTTTATGTTGGTTTTTACTCTTGACGTTAAAAAAGGTTTTTATATATTTAACGTATCAGTGTATTTTGTTTTAATTTAATTTAATTTTAAATAAAATCATGGTTTGTAATAATCATTACATAGATATAGGTATGGTACAGATATTTATTTTTTTGAAATAATTAACAAATAACTTACAGAGAAAATAACTAGAATACTACCTAGTATTTAATTTTCGAACCATATTTGAAAAGCAACTTATCTTTACACGCTTATGCAAATATACATAGTTGTGGTTTTCTAAACAGAAATTACCTTAGTTTTTATTTACAGTAAATATATTTTACACTATTTTTATTTTTGGCATACAATTTTAAATGGTAAATGATATTAAGGTAATACGTACATATTTGCTTCTCCAGATTTCGTCATAATTGTACAGTTATGAGGCCCATAATCATTATGGGCCGAAACTCTACTTGTCTACATTCAAAATCTATAGAAAATAGTAGATAAATTATCCATATTACTTATTCTATTATATTTTATCACGTGATATTTGCTGCTGAAAATATTTCAGATACTTAAAAATCAGCTGTGGTAGCCTAGTGGTGAGACCAGTGGACTGAGATTTCAAAGGTCGCGAGTTCAAACCCAAGGCACACACCACTGACTTTTCGGAAGTTATGTGCGTATTTATCACAAGCTCAAACGGGGAAGGAAAACATCGTGAGGAAACCTGCATGCTTGAGAGATTTGTTTTGATTGTATGTGAAGTCTACCAACCCGCTGTAGGCTAGCGTGGTGGACTATAGCCTAATCCCTCTCAAATGAGAGGAGACCTGTGCCCAGCAGTGGGACAATAATGGGTTGATGATGATGATGACTTAAAAATAAAAATAGTCCGAATAAAATACTAATAAAACGACACAAATAAAACCAATTAATTCCCCATTTTAAATAAAACCTCCTTATCATTAAAACTATTCCAATTAACCGAAGAAATATCAAAATAGAAAAGCGGAATTAGTTGAATCCCTGGCCATCTACATCCAAATAGGAAAAACGTTCGCTCCCGGGGAATACAGACCTCACTCACCGGGAAATTAAAAAACTTCCAAACCACTTTGGCAAACTTCATTACTGGGACCACCGGGCTAGTTGCAGATCCCTCAAAATGTATAACGTTTTAAAATAACCCTGGTTTTTATATAAAATGTACGCTTTATTACTATTTACAGTTGAGAGTAATTAAGTTTTTTGTGTGGATGGCGTGTGTTTACGAATGTAGTTCCAAATACGTATTATGGGTAAGCAAATAAACGTGTTATATTTTTGTATTTTTTATAAATAAATAATAAATACCCGAGCAAAGCAACGAGGCTTGGGTTACAGAAACAAGATGATTAATACACTGCATTTTTATTTTTAGTGGACCCGTGGTACTGGTATTTTTATTTTTAGTGGACTGAGATCTCAAAGGTATCGAGTTCGAACCCAAGGCACGTACCACTGACTTTTCGGAAGTTATGTGCGTATTTATCATAAGCTCAAACGGTGAAGGAAAACATCGAGTGAAGGGCGGGCGTTTTGGGGGCTGTCTTTATTGTCGACGTTCAAAAAGAGCCAATTAAATTTGGCCTACTTTGAATAAATGATATTTTGATTTTGATTTTGATCGTGAGGAAACCTGCATGCTTAAGCGATTTGTCTCAATGGCATGTGAAGTCTGCCAACGGGCAGTAGGCTAGCGTGGTGGACTACAGCCTTATGCCTCTCAAATGAGAGGGGACCCGTGCCCAGCTGTGGGACAATAATGGGTTGATGATGATGATGACGATGATTTTTATTTGCAATTGCGCAAATAAACATACATACCATCACGCCTGTCGTACGAAGTTTTAGGCAGAGGTGTACTATTGTAGACCAACATTTCGCCGGTGCGCCACACAAACAAATACTTAATTATGTTTATATACATACAACTATCCATGCTGATTACACAAAAAAATTGCCACTACCGGGACTCAAACCCAGGACCCTTACTACGGAAGGTAGTATTTACTACCGATGAGCTAATTGGGTCGTTAAGTAAAAATACTTGTTTTATTTTGAATGCACCATACAATAAAAACATAAAATAAATATGAATGCGTTTATTTTTAAAAGAGGTTGGACACTAGGTTATAAATGTAAAACCCACGTAGTGAAAATTTTATTATGACATTTCAATTTTGTAGCAATTTTTTTAGAACTCTGTTTTCATAGCAATATTATAAGCTTGCAGTTTTATACCGCTGGGATTTAAAACTGACTTCACAATAGAAAAACAGAGATAGTAAGCTGCAATACTCACAACAGTGCACATTTAACGTTAATGAACACGTCGGGAAACTTCGTGCATTTCCGTAGACGCTTCGTTGTGCTAACTATCCATTGATTATGAACAGGACAGAGCTTTCCTGGGTTGTCCATTTAAAACTCATTATGAAAGTTAAAAAAAATATGTTTTGCCAAATTGGTGTGCCAGTCCGCTTATTAAATTTCGTGATCAGATTCAAAGAGAAATTATTTTGTTAAGACAGTAACTTTATACTATAGGTTTTAACTTTTATTTGCCAGTTTTGATAAGGACACAAGTTTCTCAGCAATCCAATCTTAAGCGTTCTTATAAACATCAGGTTAAAAACACACGGAATGTTCGTACATACATGAGTAAGTTAATTCTTTTTTTAAACGGTGTCTGAAGTTTCTCGCCGGTAGTTAACGCTGCCTGCTGTGCTATGGGTCCCGGGTTCGAATCCTGGTAGGGACAAATGTTTGTGTGATGAGCATCAACATTTGTTTCCGAGTCATGGATGTATCTATATATTATATGTATGTATTTACAAAAAAAAAAGTATATATGTAGTATATCAACCATCTAGTATCCGTAACACAAGCCTCGTTGCTTACAGCGGAACTAGATGGCGCTGTGTAATAAAATCCGGAAAAAAAAATCCAACATGCACAAATACGTGTACCGTAATTTTTTCGTGTAACATAAAGCATTTTTTTCTTAAGCCAAAACAATAGCTTCTTATATAAATAACGGGGAGCGACACGGAAAAGATCCGCCACGATATAATGATCCAATAAATATCTCGGTTTTCTATCGTTAATGTTCTTGCCCCAGAGGCTTACAGGAGCTCCAATGATATCAACAGGAGATTAATTCTGAATTAATGTTATTGGGATCGAGTGTATTCACTTATTAATATATCATTATCGAGAATAAGACATTACCCAATATAAGGTTTTGTGACTTAAGTTATTATTAGAAAGAGTAATGATCCACTTATAACTGATGTGTTTAATTAAATTCAAGAGTTTTGGGGAAGAAAGTGTGATCTAGGAAGGAGTTGAACCTGTGTCTATCGGTTTAGTTAATTTACAAGTGTACCAAGTTTTATGGAGGTAGGGCATAGCGATTCCTAGCTCAAATTGAGCTGCCCGACTGGAAGTAGTACCTCCGTCTTACAGAAGACCGCAGTAAATCAACAATAGTTGTATTTCTGCGAGTGAGTAAGGTTACCAGAGCTCGTTAGGGAGTGACTATTCTGACAGCATGGGAATTCCATTTGCTGTCAGTTTAGTAATTCCCTATTTTAAGAAACCAAAACGGTTTCTGCAAGGGTGTGCAACGCATTTGCAAGCCTTCAAGTGTTGCAAATGTCCATGGACGGCGGTGATCACTTACCATCAGGTGAGCCGCCAGCTCGCTTGCCCCCAAATCGCAATAAAAAAAAAAATACCAAACACTGAAATATCTACCAATAGCGCTAGCAATAATATTGTATTTTACCGTAATATTTCAATCAAACCTTGCTATTAATTCATTTACTCACCATAAATATGCATTTTCTGAATGCGACTATACAAAAATAATTATAATAATACTGCTAATAATACTATAATTTGTGATTATCACGCAAGATTTTCTTTCTTCACTGTAAATATAAATCTGTAAATATTTAAACTTCAGCATTGTCTTTTACATCAGAACGCATTACTTTTTATTTTCCACATCAACAACTCTAAAACAACTAAAAAATTACAATAGTAATTCGGTATTCATGAAGTAAGAACCATCAAATAACTTATTTGATGAGAAAACTTTCGGAATAATGTGAAGAAGAAAAAAATCACAAGTAGACGAAAATGGAATCTGTTTGCCCAAGAGATGGGAGCATCTCTTTGTGGGCCACCTACGGGTGAACTTTGGTAGTTTTTGAATCAGGACAAACTTCTTGAAAAAGTAGACATCGGCTTATTGACTATTCCTTCGGATCTATCGTTAAGCTTACTCTATCTAGGACATGTTATGACTTAGAACACTGCCTTTGCCCGCGACTTTTTCTGCATATTTATGATTGGTAATTTTATATCTAATCTGCTTTTGATTCTTAATTATAAAACTCGGTGGCGCAGTGGCTGAGCGATCGGTTTGTGCGTCATGGGTAGCACGGAGCAAATATTTGTACGTTCTACATGTAGTAGTTCCGGGTTTGGGCGTTTGTGTATGTGAAAATTTGTGTTTGTTAACGCACCCACGACACAGGAGATAATCCTAGTGTGGGGCAACGATTTAAAAAAAAGAAGAAAAATGAAAGAAAGATTTGTTGAAATTTCCACCATCCTTTTCACCCTTTTGAGGGACGATTAACAGGGTAAAACTGACCTGTACCTACATAAAAACCAAACTCAAATCAATTTAAGTTGAAAGCATCTGATAATTTTAAAAATCATTCATAACGATATATCTGATATTTACATAATATTCGTTTCTAAGGGTTAGAAATATAATTATTTTTATCAACCTTCAAAGTATTTCTATTGCATTTAAAAGACGTTAAAACAGAAAATGCCGCAACTAGTTACCATTTAAACCATTATAAAACTTTAACCCCTCTCACAATAACGCGAAGGTTAAAACAGAATGAGATAACCAGGAACCGCATCAGCCGCAATTTATTGCCAATCGCTAAACCCGAACATAATTCGCCCGATCCGAATCGAAATCAACCACCGGCGAGTTAAAGTGACCACGAACTAATACATCACATCACGAATTATTAGACTGAAATGAATAGCAGGTATTCATTAAAATTCGAGAGCTGTGGTGGCCTGTGGCGTGACCAGTGGACTGACATGTCAAAGGTCTCGAGTTTAAACCCGGGCACGCACCATTGATTTTTCGGAAGTTATGTGCGTATTTACCACATGCTCACACGGTGAAGGAAAACATCGTGAGGAAACCTCCATGCTTGAGAGATTTTCTCGATAGCATGTGAAGTCTACCAACCCGCAGTAGGCTAGCGTAGTGGACTATAGCCTAATCCCTCTCAAATGAGAGGAGACCCGTGCCCAGCAGTGGGATAATAATGGGTTGATGATGATGATGATTAAAATTCGTATCGTCTATCGCCCAACCTCACAGGTATAAAGATTGCTATCTTTAAGGTCCACCATCCACCATCCACCAGTCATCCATCCAGATGTCCAACCATCGTCATCAACCCATTTACCATCTACGGTTTGGACACTCCTCTCCTCGAAGGACAAAGGCGATTTGGTTATAGTCCACCACGCTGGCATAATGCGGGTTGGTAGACTCTCACGCCCTGGCAGTGACAGTTTGCTTAGAGGTACGTGTGTGTATCCCTAGGTGACGTATTTTCTCCACAAGAAGGTATCTTAAACTAATATTTGCTTCTAAAAACACGGTTGAATAAACAAATTCTAAAATTAATCTTTCGCTTGGAGTTTATTTCTCCGTACTGTTAGCGCACCTTCGTGACATCAAAATGAGATATTATATTAAAAACTGTTTCATCGGCCGCAGCTTAAATAGTACCTAGTTACTTTACGAAAGCTAGTGGTTGTAAATGTAGTTTGACTTGGCCACATTAGTTTAGTGGTTGTAAAAACGGCTATTGAACTAGAGGTCCGGTAGACAATTCCTAGATATAGCAAAATATTTTAGGATTTTTGTGTTAGATTCTCGTAGTTAGGATTTATGTCCGGTTATACGAGTATACGAGAACATAAGTACATATCCCTTTAGATTGTTATGTCACAAACCGTGAAATAATAATGATTATTATTAACATGTTCTCCTAAACGAAACATCCCCCGGGAATCAAGTAAATAACATTATTAAGGGTGGAATTGTTCACGAGCGACAGAACCTTGTGTCATGTCTGGCCGGAAGTAGCGTGTATTTCAGGCTACAGAAAAAATTGGCCGGGAGGTCTCACCACTGCTATTGTGACGGCCTAAGTAGCATCTGACCCCTAAATGAAAATTGCTGTGAAGTTTTCACATATAAAAAGTTCGTGAATAAACGGATTATCGGAGGGTCCGTGTTGTTTAGATAGTTTGGACGTGTTTTCGACCTAATATGTATGTTATGACAGTGTTTTTTCCCATGAAACTATTCGCATGAGGAAAAAAAACAGACTATATAGGAGGTGTTTTATATTGTTTCGCACAACTTGTTAAAAATGGAGAAGAATGCTTGTGCTTGTACCAACTAAATAATGGTCTATATCTGTCTTTTCCTCTTGCAAAGCTCCCAGTATTTTGCTTGGGAAACTACTAATTTTCTATCTAGTTACAAACATTTTAGAGTTTTAATTATAATAAGTGGTCGCCCAGTGGTCGGAATTCAAACAAATTATTCATTAAATTATGAAGTTTTTTCCTTCTGTACTCCTTTTCCGTATAAATCCCAAATCTCGGTCATTCGGTTGCACAATCCGCTTGCTTTTTACGTTTTAATATTTAAAAATTTAACTTTAAAAGCATGGGTTATAGTGCTAAAAAAGAGGGCCAAGAATTTTCAAAGCAATATTTTTATTTTAGGTGATTAAAAACATCGTGAGGACACCTGCATGCTTGAGAGGATTTCTCAATAGCGTGTGAAGTCTGCCAACCTGCATTAGGCTAGCGTACTGAATGTGTCCTAATGTAACATAAAAGCTTTCAAATTTAGTCATAGATAGATTCAAAATTAAGGTTCTAAACTAAAATAGCATTATGTGGTATCACTAGGCTTCAGTCAAACATGAATTATGTTTGGATTTCTATCTATATGCTAATAGGTTCAATAAAACTGCCTTGCTGTTGTTGTGGTCATAAGTATGGCTGAGCAAGAAGTCCTGGATTCGAATCCCATGTCAAGCATAAAACAATCTCAATAGCAGTTCGGAGATTGGATTCGTGCCCGGTTAATGGCAATAGGCTTGCCCCCTTTTACATAGGACCAAAAACATACTAGAAAATGTGGCTTTGTACATTAGCACACTTCTGCCAAACCCTGTGGAGACTACAAGCGTGAAAATCATCACCATCAACCTATTATTGTCCCACTGCTGGGCACGGGTTTCCTCTCAATTGAGAGGGGTTAGGCTATAATCACCACGCTAGCCTACTGCGGGTTGGCAGACTTCAAATGCCATCGAGAAAGTTTCTCAAGCACGCATGCATGTGCTTGTTTCCTCACGATGTTTTCCTTCACCGTTTGAGCATGTGATAAATTCGCACATAACTTCCGAAATGTCAGTGGTATTGGGTTCGAACTCGAGACCTTTGACATCTCAGTCCGCTGGTCACACTACTAGGCTACCACAGCTTTTCAGGCGTGAAAATATGGACGATCAATAGGACTTCACCATGAACTTTCGTTCCTAATAACCAAATTGACTTTTCCTGTCAGGTCATTGGTGTTCTGTACACATTGGGAGCGTGTCAAGCTCCCACAATCGAGCGCACACAGCGCGACTTGGCAACTTGTTATCCTGAAGCAATTAAATCGAGTCGGCATTCGAGTCACGTACAGAATTAATGTCCGAGAACGTATCGGTTCGCGCTTCGTGTTTAGACGTTACCTGCGACATTTAATGTATTGGATTAGTAGTGACGTGTGCGCTGGTACTTTGATGTTTACAGTTTACGTGTATTATCTAGCAAGTTTAACTAGAGAGCTTTAATTTGTCGTTATTGGACTTGGGAAAGCGCTTCGTACTGTACTTATTATACTAACTATACTTTAGTTTTAGTTATTACGAAGACACAAATTTACCCTACCTTTTTTTTTGTCTTAATTTATAAGGAACTTTTACTAAATGCTTATTAATTAACTGTCACAAATTTACGCTACCTAACTAATAACCTTCATTGCTAAAGTAATGAACACCATTTGCAAAAGATTTAAATAAAGATTTAAGATTTACTATTTAAGCTCAATAAAAACACAATCCTTGTATATGGGACTGAAAACATCCGGTTAATGATAAATTTCTTTGTCTAAACCTTTGACGAGTATATTTCTAAAGGTATTTTATGTCAATTTGATTTTATATGAAACCATTTTGAAACTTAACTCAGATATAATTTGCTTTAAATAAATATACCCGGACATTATGAGACAGGACTATCTAGTTCCAAGCTAAGCAACAAGACTTGTGTTTCGGATAATTGACATTTCTATAAAGTTACTAGTTGACCCAGCAAACGTTGTTTTGCCATATTATAGGGGTTGGTGGACAACCCTTATCACTAAGGGGTATGATAAATAGATGTTGGCCGATTCTCAGACCTACTCAATATGCTCACAAAATTTGATGAGAATCGGTCAAGCCGTTTCGGAGGAGTACGGGAACGAACATTGTGACACGAGAATTTTATATATAAGATTATAATTATATAGAGGAAAAAATATATATTATACATAGACACAAACATTTCCTCTTGCCAGATGTCGAACTCGGGACCCTTACCAAAGCAGCTTTTACTGCTGCGCTAATCAGATCATCGTGCTTGTGCAATAGCAAACTTACAAATAAAAGCAAAGCAAGGATTTAAGCAGATTAAAACCCAATATCTATCAGAATACAGTTCTAATTTAGAATTAGTTAAGTTAAACCTCATTTCGGAGCTGGTCATTTCGGGAAATCACGTTCCGTATTGTGACGGTTTGGTATAAAATCGGGCTCGTCACTACGTATTTAGCACAATTCGGTTTTCAATTCACAGAATTTGATTTTCTATTAAATTCGCAGATCGATGCAGTTTGGAAATTGTCGTTGTTATTTACGTGAAATAATGGATTTAGCTTTACCTGTTTCTATCGGTTTCCAGTTTACCCAAATACGGCTTAGTATCTGTATTTTACATAAAAGGAATACCTGCAAATCAATTGGAGAGAGGTAGGGCATAGCCAGGTTCCTCGCGCAAATTGAGCTGCCCGACCGGGGAAGTATCTTACAGAAGACCGCTTTGAAACAACAATTGTTGTTTCTGCGAGTGAGAAAGATTACCAGAGCTTGTTGGGAGAGTGACTATTCTGAGAACATGAGAATTATGTATGCTGTCAGTTTAGCTACTCCCATATTTTAAGAAACCGAAACGGTTTATACAGAGTCTTTTTCACAGAACCTGAACTTTCGATTCTAACTTGAGCCAATTATTATTCATTTCAATTTAACTGTGCCACTCAAGCTTACTCATCCTCATAAATGTACTTTAATCTTAATAAAACCAACATCAAATGTGTATAAGTTTGCTGTTTAATTACCAAACCGAATTCAATACCCAACGCCTCTAAACATTTTACACCTAAATTTCAACGGAATCCCTTTACCAAATTAACAGGACGTAAAACGCATTAACCGCTACCCACCTTAGCGCCGGTAAATTTGAAATATTCATGCGTTCCAAATTAATGGTCTCACCTATAAATTAGCGCTTATAGAACCACTATCGCCTGGTCTACACGTATTAAAGGGTCTTTAAAATCCTTTGCAAAATTCTCAAACGACATATTTCGGTCCCTTTTTGGCACCCGTATCTCACGCGGATTGGTGACATTAAATTCGGAGAGGCAGTAGGAGGGTTACAGTGAATCAAGTCAGGTTGAAAATTATGTTTTAAGTTTGTTGATATTTATGGTATTGAGGTATACTGTAGTTAACATTTATGTTTTATAGTCTAGAGTCTATATGGATTTATGTGAGATTACTAGACCCTTTGTGATGGGTTTTTTTACGAATATGTTTTTTTTAGCATTTTATATATTTATATTGTTGATGGTTTGATGATTGACCTACAGTTTGCCTGATATTAAGCGATCTACAATGGAGCTTACCTAGAAGAAACTGGATCACTCTTGACTTAAAGACACCAAGTTTATATCAATTGGGGAAGACCCACTCGGTAAGCTCTACAATCAAGCGGCACGCATAATAAAAGGATTTAAAGCTCTCGTTCTGGTTTATATTAATATATTTTACACGAACATTTTTTACATTTTAAATAAAACCTTTGCTAACTATCATCTCATTTTTGAAGTCTGTTATAAAACCGGACCTACTGTCAGACTACCCTACCTGCAGGCACCGATGGAGACAAAACTAAAATGGGCGATTAAAACAAACGACACGGCGGCGGTGCGCGTGTATGTGGCTCACGTTGTTCTGTGCTCACGTCATTAACGTGGGATTTGTTTGCTTTTAACACTTCTGAAGGCGTGATGTCCTCAAATGTTTGGCAACATTACCAAACATGCATGCTTTTACCAAACGTTCAATGTTTTTAGATTTTAGAATTTTCTGTCTTTCATTCATTCATTGTAGGTATCAGTATTCTCCAATCCTGATGTAAATTTATTTGAGGTCAGCGCACCGCGTCCTCATTGTTGGTTCAACCCTGTTAGAATTAGTGATTCTTTATTCATTTTTAATTATTTATATCACTTACACACCAAACGAGAGCATGGGTATCTTATACAGGTACCCTTAACAATATTAAAGCGTTACTATCGTTATACGCTATTTGTTTAGTTTTATTTGTCCTTCAAATTTAGTAATTTCTTAATGGTTTTGCAATTACATTAAAGTGATATTGTGTTATGTATGTATATGTAGCAAAGACATAAAAAATGAGTATATTTTCCGCCATTAACCAATATTTTTTATTTTCACGTCTCAACCACTAATTAATAGAAAAAAGTTCTAGCAAAACAACATGAACTTTACGCCACCTTGTAAGCTACGCCAGCGTAATAAGATTGTGAATATGTGTGTACTGTTTATACATAATTGCATTCACACACACATTTACAGGCACTTTCCAATCAACCGACAAAATAAATGTAAGTAGATATAGAGATACATTCGTATACCTCTGCCTACATTGCCAGGGATACAAGCATGATGATATCTTATATAACCATGAAGGTTAGTTACTACAACTTTGTCAATTCCAAGTTCAACAGCCTACCTAATTACAGTAGACCCTTCGTCTATTACATTTTGAAACAGATCACTTTTATCGGCTGCACTGTGACCAGTAATTGGGTGAACGTTCCTAAACTAATAGTAAGATCAAAGACACCTTTATATAACGGTTCGATGGATCGGGGACCTTTTACAATCTCGGTATTGTTGTCTACACAGGATAACTGGGCTGGCTGGCTTGATTGTATGAGATTTCGGGGACTGTTTGGGATTTAATTATATCTTTGATCATTTCGCATGTATTGTGAATGGGGAAAGGCTTTTTTTTACTTATACTTATTCTTGTTACTTATATTTCTTTTTTTTATTTAAAGGGTACTTAGATAATATTCAGAGAAGGTATGCTGCTTAAGTGTAACAATGAGCTCACATGTATGTATGTGGTGGTGAGATTGCTGCGTCGCTTTTTCTTCCCAGCAAAAACACAGAGCTGTGATAGCCTAGTGGTGCGACCAGTGGACTGAGATGTCAAAGATCTCGAGTTTGACCCAAGGCACGCACCACTGACTTTTCGTAAGTTATGTGCGTATTTATCACAAGCTCATACGGTGAAGGAAAATATCGTGAGGAAACCTGCATGCTTGAGAGATTTATCTCGATGGCGTGTGAAGTCTGCCAACCCGCAGTAGGCTAGCGTGGTGACTATAGCCTAATCCATCTCAAATGAGAGGAGACCAGTGCCCAGCAGTGGGAAGTTAATGGGTTGATGTTTTTTTTTTTGGGACTTGCCCACCACCCGAATCCCTACTACTGCAACTCCTGTAAACCAGGATCAACAATAGTAACTATCCAGAAAATCGTCGAGACAATGAAGTCCGACGTGTCCCAGGGGTATGATTTTAACTGTCTTGGAACCCGCAGCGAATTTAATCATGAAGTTATATAGGAGAAGTAAGAAAAAAATGGGTTGATGATGATGAAAAACACTAACAAGCGGTCAAAGCTGTCTTTCTTATCGGCTTTCTATTTTTATTAATTGGTCACCCCATTCGGTATTTGACCTTGAAATATTAGTTCTTCAGATACAGCAAGGGTCAAATTCAGACTCAATAGCTACAGAAAAGGTCATAGGTGAGGCAACAAACATTTGGATTCGGAATGCCAAATTAAATCCTTGTCTTTTATCGTCCACCGCCTCATTTATTTATTTTGTTTTTTATAATTGCTTTGTAAAAGGCATCTCTGATTTCATTGTGTTGTTTTTTATAGATTTATCTCTGTATTTTGCAAAAAGAATTTCACGATGGAATTTTTAATTTGCTGTTCTTAAACCGTTCTAGTTAAAGGAATTAAGATGGCGAATGGCCAACTATGACAGTTATTTGTAATATTGAGTTCTAAGATGAGCAGAATGTTTATGGAGAAGAGACAAGTCTAATTTAAGTTTTTATTGAGTATTGCATTCTAAAGATAGTATTGGTCCGTTATGTGATGTATTGGGATCTACTGATATTGTTATTAATGTAGTACATACAGCTCATGCATTTGGGTTTCAATACTATTAGACTGCTAACTGAAATTAATGCGAGTTATTATTATGAGTACTGTATCTCTTATACATAATTTAAATTATCGTGTGCATAGAACTCTTACCTATTAAAATTTAGAAAAGTCTTAAATTTGTTGTTGTTGGTTGTTGCTTTTTTATTGATTTCCCGTCAAATTCCCGTTACGTTAAAGACTTCGAAGTCACTTTCACCGCCCCTGGCAAGGAGGATTGTGTCGTCTGCCTACGAAGTACCTATTTTGGACACAATGGATAATGATATTCAACAGATCTGTTTACATTTAGACTTACCAAGAATCGCAAGTATTAATTATAAAATAATTATCAGAATTCACAAATCTAAGATAACGAACTTTATAGTCCAATATCCCAGGGCCGCCAGACGTCACGTATTTTCTGACGAACCAAATATGGATTATTGAGTAGTGCTAGTATGTACTAAGAACGCATGCCTACCAACTATCTTGCCTAGTGGGCCAATTTTCCGGTATCAGGTAATCATGGTACATACAAATATTACTTACCTCACGTAAATTCTCCAAGCTGATTTTTGCTTATATTTTAGGCAATATCCTTAAACATCAGTCGCGAATACTCCCAGACACTTTCCGTTGGCCGTATTGCTTTGCAGACGCTTTAAAGCTCCTAAAATAATTACTTAACTTCACATAATTTATTATGCTCCATTCTCGTAAAAGGTTTCAAAATAGTTGTGACAGAAGACAGACCAATCCAAGGGGTCAATCATCCCCCTTAATTCAATTTTAATGCTTCTGTGGGTAGGAGCGTGAGTGTATCATCAACGCGCATGAGAGTGAAAAAATGCGCATGTATAGGGGATGATTGGCCCTTTGGATCGCTCTGTTTTCTCGTAAAAGGTTTCAAAATAGTTGTCTGGTGGACATATAAAAAATGGAGCATCATAATTTACAAGAAGTTACTCTATTATACTTTGCAAGATTAATTAACAATTCCGGTAACTGCTTACTATCAGGCGGAACCTAAAATTTTTTTTTTGTACGGGTGGCAAACGAAAGCTCGTTTTATTTTCTGAAATGGTGTTGCAAATATTTTTGTAAATGGTACCTCTAAAATATATTTTAACAATTATTGAAAGATTAATATTATTTATTGTTTGATACTTGTAGAGTAGATAAGATAAATAGAAAAACAGGTCAGTACCAAATAGATTTTATTTAACATAAGATTTTTCTGGTAGGTATTTATGAGACAATACGATTCTAGTTGCACGGTTTTAAGAAGTTAATCTTATGTTAAAGGTTCCAGCAAGAAACTCTGATCAGGTCGACTTGCATTCCAGCTAAGAACACAACATAAATACACTGAACAGAGCAAACACACAAGGATACAAATAAAACACAATTAGGTACACATAAACGACAATTAACTTTAGTAGGCTCACCTTTTCATTATTTTGTCCGCCAACAATTTTGTCAATTATGTTTTAGATAGGCACGTGTAAGTACACGCACGTACAGGTACACGCACGATCAGGGACACGCACGTGTAAAGGGCAATTCATAAAATTTTCACATTGTCCGTCGGGCAACACGACATGACCGCGGGCAACTTTACATGCTCCTTAATTAGGACACCGTTGGATAACGTATTTACGGACCAAAGTTGTTTGTTCTCCGACTTGCAGCTCATACGACCTTTGTCTTTTAGCCACATACAATTTTGATATTGATACCTTGCTTGTTTTATGGCAGGTACTCTAACAATTACTCGCACAGTTCTAATATGTTTTATATTAATTTATTAACAATAAGGCGTGAAAATTAGTAATGTAAGTATCAAGAATCAAAAAACATTGAGTTATGTTTTAAACATGTTGAAGGATGAAATAATTGTTTATAGTGATTAATTTTTATGTACTGGGAAACAGTAATGTAAAATGATTTTTTTACATAATAATCATAAATAGAATAATAGTAACCACTGAGAAAATCTCTAAGGCATCCACGGTGTTTTCTTTCACCGTTTGAGCATGTGATAAATACGAACATAACTTTAATAAGTCAGTGAATGCTTTACTTATTTATATTCTTTAAAAATATGTAAATTTCCGGAACGTTATTTCATGATCTAAAAAACGCATTTATAAAACTAGGTGGCATTAAATAATTATACCTACATATAGAGCTAAAAATGGTACTCTACCAAATGTCTCATACCTTTTATTTCAACCCGGTTTTCCAACGTCACAGCAAACGTTGATCCAATTTAGAATTCTATCAGCGACTTTGAATAGACTGAAGGGTTAGCAAAAAAATATACGACTACTGAAAAACCAGTATTCGAACCGCACTAGTCTTGTTTGTGTCATGGCCAGAAAGTATATACGTATGGTATGTATGGTATAAAAACAAGCCTAAAGGTGTTCCCTCACCGGGAGCATTCGCGTCTAATGTAACGTTACAGATTTGAGCATTACATCAGTGAAGGAGGAGAACCGAGCATTACAATGCGCACCTTGTAATGATACAATGTGTAATTTATCTTGACACAACTTGTAACATCAATGCGCTCCACTTCCCCCAGCCCCCCGCCCGCCCGCTCGGTAGCCTATGAAACGCTCAAAGTCGAATCAATATGTTACATTACACGCAAATGCTCGTTAGTCAGGGAGGTATTATTGTAATGTAATGCTCAAAGTCGAATCTATAATGTTACAATACACGCGAATGCTCCCGGTGAGGGAGCACCTTACAAGTAAATACTCCTGTAATAAATAAAAGGTAGGATGACAAGGCGGTGCCCTAATCTAGTACGTACACAAAGATTTAGAGCCAAGTAAATAATAAACGAAGGTTTTCGAGTATTAAGGATGTACCCTAGCCCCAATTACATATATTTGTTACTTTATTCATAATTGAATATATTCCAGTATCTTATTCATTATTGTGTCTCAAAAATAACTTATAAATCATTGAAATAAAAATACTTTTTAAGGATTTTATCGCGGTATATTGATATTATTTTAACCCAACGTTTCGGATACTTTACAGCATCAATGGTCACGGGCTCACTGAGGTGTTGGTTGTCTTGAAATTATAATTACTAACAGCTACCTTACATTTTTAATTATTATTGACAATTCGGTTTACACAGAACGAGCTCAATTTTATTCAATTTTTATTTATTTTTATTTCAATGTCTAATATTCTCGTAAGTGTAAAAAATCAATAACTTATAAATCATGTTAAATATCATACATTATTTCATTTAAATTGTCATTCAGAGGTGAAGAGGTAAAAGACAGACATAATTTAATATTTATAATTTCAGTAAAAGTATGGATTTATCTTTGAAATGTAATAAGTCAACATAATAATTTAGAACAAAAACAACTCGTATCGATTACATTTGAAGTCACAAACCTTTTAAGGGAAACAGATCTTGTAAAAGAAAAGTGAGTTCCCCAAAAATAAAATAGCGTTTATCCGGGTACAATGGCCCGGTTCTACTTACGCCCGGGTATTGGATGTACCCGGGTAAGTGAAACGTCAATTGAACGTTGTACTGGGAGAATAAAACCTCTTTTGAATCACTTGTGTGGAGATATTTGAGGCATGTGGTTGTGTGCTGTAGGTGTGTTTAATATAACACACACACACACAATATAACCGGACGGGTATTTATATATTTGAATGGTTGAGCAGAGGTGTACTATAGCTATTTACTGGTTACAAATTTTAAACGGCTCAGAAATTTCTAACAAACCATGTCGTAACAAACGGAAAAACTAAAACAACTTTTTATTTTCTAAAAGCAGAGAGTAATAGATGATTAAATAGTCATCTCCCAAATAATAAGAAATAAAGTAAAAGAAAGAAATAATATGAGTCAAATTACTTTAAAAAAAAACATTGTGGAAGTAACATAAGTAGCCACAATAAGAAAACAAATTAATATAATATGTGATATATATGTTGTTATATATGTAACATTTATATAATATAAATAAATAAATAATAAATAAATATTCCTGGACATTATGGCACACAGCGCCATCTAGTTCCGTGCTAAGCAACGAGGCTTGTGTTACGGATACTAGCTGGTTGGTATAGTACATATATACTTTTTTTTTTTTTTTGTAAATACATACATATTATAGATAGATACATCCATGACTCGGATACAAATGTTCATGCTCATCACACAAACATTTGTCCCTATCGGGATTCGAACCCGGGACCCATAGCACAGAAGGCAGTGTTAACTACCGCTGGACTAACTGGGTCGTCATATCTTGATGATAAAATTGATTGATTTAAAATAGAGTGCCTATGCCATATATTTTGGTATATTACAAATATAGTAATATCGTTACTTACGAAATATATATACATACTAGCTGACCCAGCAAACGTTGTTTTGCCACATTATAGGGGTTGGTGGACAACCCTTATCACTAAGGGGTATGAAAAATAGATGTTGGCCGATTCTCAGACCTACTCAATATGCTCACAAAATTTCATGAGAATCGGTCAAGCCGTTTCGGAGGAGTACGGGAACGAACATTGTGACACGAGAAGTTTATATATAAGATAATTATATAGTAATAACAGGTAATTACAAAAGTACTTAGCGGAAGACAAAGGGAAGTTAATGGAGGCAGTAACAATGTTATCAGACGGTTTAGTTACCTGAATGTAATTTATTTCGTAAGGCCTAAGTGTAGCTCAGTCAAAAGGAATTCAAAAGTGGACACCTAAAAGTAGTACAACATTAATAGGTTCCTTATTATAAGGTTTTGCTACCCATTAGCAGGACTTAACGATTTATGTACTGAGGAGGCCACAGTAATAATATCAGGTTATGGTATGAATTGCGGACTGTGAAGATAAAGATTTGATTTTAGCAGTTTAATTACTATATACTTCTCGCTAGCTCAATCACTGATAGGTTATTGCCTTGTTGGATGGGGAGGAAGTCACAAAACGACTATGTTACGAGTTGAACGTGGACAGCGCGCCATACTTAAGGTTCTGGCGAAGAAACCGAGACGTTTTCCAACTACAGCGCTTTACTCCTTGTGCCAGGTTCTTACTGTAAGACAGTTATTTGTACTACAAACTATACTACGTAAACACAGACACCTTGCCTATGATCTGAGTATTTACAGAACAAAACGCCGGTTTGATAGGGTATGTAACACACAAGCCTGCAGAACCAACGCAGCAAGTCGTCACTTTAAACACATTAGTTCGAAAATGTATAATAAAATAAATAAAAAAATTAATATCTATCCATTAACTAGAAAAAAACTTAAAATTAAGTTAAATATATGGCTGAAACAATTAAATTATGACGAGACAGAGGAACTAGTGGAAGTGTAACTCACTCAATACCTCACGCAGATTCACACACACATACACACTACATACACACATACACACTCACACTCAACACTCACAACCACTCTTTTACTCCCAATATACATGTATACCGTACTTACTTTGTTAATTAATTATTTCTCAACTTCGCATCTTTTGTTATAATGTAACTGGAACTAATAATTACTTTCCTACCTGGAGAGGGGCGCTGATAACCGCGACACAGTTTTATACTACTGCGGTTATCATCGTTTCAACTAGTTAATATTTGTATGTGTTTGTTGTTCCAAATAAATAAAATAAATAAAAAATAAAAAAAAGGCATTGAGTTTGATATGAATGTTACTGATTTTTCGAAGTAATGTGCGTATTTACCTCATCTTAAGACTCAAATAGTGTAGGATAATATAACGTGGTAACTAGGATGACTGAAAGGTTTAGTAGGTCAGTCAAATCACACTAGGCTTGCGTGGTGGACAATACCTTAATCTCTCTCACATCAGAAGAGACTCGTGCTATAGTGATTTGATGAGAGAGTGGTAATATAGAAAAACTTCCTACAATTTGATTCCAATTAGCAGTGCTATCAAATGGTCTAATGATAGTTTGATATTTTTTTCAATTTTGAATATCCTTGTCCATTATTTAATATCCATGCAAAACTTAAAACAAGTACCTACAAGATTTCAATAAATATTAAAAATCTTCTCGTCTGTTTATCCCTTCAGGGATACAAAGGCGTTATGTTATGTTATACTATGATTACTTCCAAGAAAATCGAAGATAAAGCCTAGACTAAAAAAAAATTTAACAGCTCCAACACATCCAGAGATCCAACATCTTTGAATTTATCGACGCAGGTGCTATAAATAAAAGCGGCAGCCATTACAGCAGATAACTCTGTTTTATTGTAATTTTATGCGCGATGTTACCACCTAGACTTTCGCACAAAATGCAAACCACCCCTGAGATTAATTAGGAGACGCGCTTCGCAGGTTTATTCGGTTATGAGACAAGACGGAGTGTAGGAAATATCTACAGATGTAACTGCGAGATTGACAAAATCTGTCATGATTTTGGTAAACATTGGTAGAAGTGATAATTATATTAAGAAGTAGAATAAAATAAGAAATTTCTAAGCTTTTAAAAGGCTTTCAAAGGTTATTAAGTATAACTTTTTTTAGGATTTATTTAAATTTTAATACAATACACGTTATTTACCACCACATAATAATATTTTGAAACAAAACCTCCCTACCGCGTGTCTTTCTGTATGAACCCCATAAACTGATTTGAAAAATGAAAAAACAATGCCTACAAATAATCCGTAAAAGTAGTTTCCTTCCAGCAAAATAAAACTTGGAGCATAACTGCTTTAAGTACTTATTTTGAACACTAGTTTCTAATGAATTCTAGATCTTTGTTTATAAATTTCGAGGGTTAATAACCCTCGAAATTCATACAATTACTAGCCAAGAACCACAACATTAGCTCAAACTTTGAAACAGAACAATAATTCACAAAACCAGCTACATTTAATTCTAGCGATCGTTTTAAAACCACATAAATTTATGAACTGCTAATTCTTGTGTTGAAATTTAAGACTGGAGTAAGCGTAATGTTAAGACGTAGAGATTAGGTGACGCGGCGAGGACGTTGTGAATTTGTGTGAATATAGAACCTTTCAAAATATGAAGCTATGATATTATAGCCTAGTGATATAATAATAATAATAATCTATCTATCTATCTATCCAGCCGGTGACACCCACTGCTGAGTAAAGGCCTCTTCTCTATAACGCCACTGTTGCCGATCTTGTGCAAGTCGCACCCACTGATTCCCCACTGCCCTCACAATGTCGTCAGACCATCGGGCTGGTCTGCCCCGAGTTCGTTTAACATCTCTTTAACATTATTAATAATAAATAACAAATATTACCGGACAATATTACACAGCGCCATCTAGTTCCGTGGTAAGCAACGAGGCTTGTGTTACGGATACTAGTTGGTTGATATACTACATATATACTTTTTTTTGTAAATGCATACATATAATACATATATACATTCATGACTCGAATACAAAACAAATTTACAAAACCTACCGGAATTCGAACCCGGGACCCGGGGTAGCACAGAAGGCAGCGTTAACTACCGCTTGGCTAATCGGGTCGTCAATATGCACCAGAGATCTTGAATTCAATCCTCAGCCACGCACCGCTGACTTTTCGGAGTTACGTGCTTATTAATCACATGCTCAAACGGTGAAAATATCGTGACGACATCTGCATGGCTGAGAAATATTATTGACGTGTGAAGTCTGCCAACGCGCACTAGGCTAGCGTGGTCTAATCCCTCTCAAATAAGCGGAAACCCGTGCCTAGCAGTAGACCCGCCTGATAGTAAGCGGTTACCGTAGTCTATTTACGTTTGCAACACCAGAGGTGTTGCTCGCACATTGCCGACGCTATACAAAGTTATCTTAAGTGTAAAACTATACTGTTGGAAGTTTTTAAATGGAGCAGTTCCTTGTTCCATTAAATTGATATAAGGATGGATTCAATCTTGAATCCGATTTCGGCGTATTAGATTTAAATGATCGACTACTTCTGATCGCAAAGATAGAAGGATCATTGAGTTCCTAGAAATTACTTTTTATCAATCTCTTCCTACGCGTATACTAAAAATGGTTTTAGAAGGTTAATCTTTTTCCCTAGAAAGAGGCTGATAACATTTTTGGAAAAAATATATCCCCCCGAGATACATAAATCACGCTAATCTAATTTAAAACGAAAACATTTCCGTTATTGCAATACGCCCAAAGATACAGAAACTACAATCGAAGTACCTACTCATTTAAATTCATTTCAGTATAAATAAACCGGATAGTTTTAATCCGCTAGGAAATGTGAGTATATAAAACAAAAGACCGAGCTTTATAAATTGCAAACAGATGAGAGCTATTGCCACTGGCATGAAACAGTTTAATTTCCTCTCACTCGTTGGGTAAATAAAATAAAATGAACAATTAATTAAAACATTATTATGTTCGCGGTGTAAGGAGTATTTACTCTGCGGCCGACAAATTTGCTCTCTGGATTACAGTGGTTTAGCTTTCACAGTCAATGGGAATATAAATATTGGGTTTGCCGACATTCGAGGAAAAAACGTTCAGCTAAGGGCTCTATATGTACAATAATCAAAATATGATCTATTGCAGTAATGACAAAGATTAAAATTGCATGGACTTAGATACGTATTGACATGTCTTGCTTAATATTTAAAACGTCTGAAGTGCGATATGCTCTGTAAAGGAGGAAAATCTTTGTTATTTTGACGGTTGCAAACGGAAAATAGTCAAAGTGGGTCATGATTCAATTTTGTTGACTGTACATATTATGTACTGTGAACATTTTGGTATTTTCTTTAATAAAATCATCATCAACCAAATTATTGTTCCACTATAAGGTACGGGCCTCTTCTCATTTGAGAGAGATTAGGCTACGGTCCACCACGCTAGCCTAGTGGGGGTTGGCAGACTTCACATCCCATCAAGAGAATCTCTCAGTCATACTGGTTTCCTCACTAGGTATGTTTTCTTCGAAAAGTCAGTGTTGGTTTGAACTCGGGACCTTTGAATTTCACACTCCACTGGGCATGCCAATTGGCCATCATAGTTCTGTTAAGCATTTATGAATGACAAAATTACAATGATAGCAATAAATGTAGGTATAGTTATTTTTCTATTCCTCTTCTTATCATTATTTTTTTTTTCTACTAATATGTAGAATGAGACGCTTCTTCTTATATTAAAAAATGACGTGTGGCACTCGGAGACTGCCGCGGTAAAGCTATTGGATAGCATTTTTTATCAACTTATGCAATTATAATTATTTATCACTTTGTACACAAATTATACGAGTACAGATATTCACTGTTGTACATAGATAATAAATACCTATACGCCTTTATACTTTCTCACAAACAGCTGATTACGTGTTCGTCCGATTTCGGAGCAGCTCGTCTCGATTCGTGCGAGCTTCGTTGAGTCGTACCATGAAGTAAATACAAAGAGGCCTAATGCCGAAACTCTGAGCAGGCACGATAGAAGCTATGCAATAGCTTAAAAAAATAAAAAGTATCATCGCTGTGCCGCTTATGTTATTTTCGTTACGGAATTTCTGGATTCGGTCTCCGCGCTCAAGGCCCGCGATAGAAGCTATGCAATAGCTTAAAACCATTTTCTATTACTTAAAAGTCTGTAAACTTAAAACAAACCCTCTAATAAGATGAAAGATTTTATGAAGTTTCCTTTGAGATTTATTTTCCTTTAAAATTAATAGCTGGTAGCCATTTTAACTGATATCTTGCAAGCGTTTGAAAGCTATGCTTGCTGTAGCTAATTCAAGCCTAATGTTATTGTTATTTCTTAATGGTTTGGATTTACAGCTGAATCGGCAATCAATCTTACTGGAACCCTTAAAAAAATACATAAATTATGCTTCTTCAGAATCTATTCAGTTCAGCACTGGTTCATGGAATGTGCTCAGAATCAACAAAGGAAAAATCAAATGCTCATTATCCTAAAAATCGCTTAGATATGGATATTCCGTAAAGTACATATATGGATGCTTTTTGGATGTGGCTATACCCACATCCAAAAAGTCAAGTGATACTAATAATAATAATAATATTTATTGTCTCAAAAAAATACATACAAAGACATGACACACGAGATAATAGCAATCTTAACATGTACCATAATTTTAGTTAACCACTGGTACCCAAAGTAAGATTTAACTTGTGGTATGGGTACCAGGGCTCTCTCAATTGTGAGATTGATGAATTGGTATTGTATCGATGTTCATATAACTTAATTAGATAAGTCATTATATTCACTGTACACTCGTTTATGTAATGATGTACAAAAGTACCAAAATATTTAATAAGGATTAAAAATAATAAAAATAATAATAATAAATATTCTGCGACATTTTACACATCACCATCTAGTCTCAAACTAAGCAGAGCTTGTACTATGGGTACTAGACAATGGATATAAATACTTATATACTTTTTTTTTGTAAATACATACTTATAATACATAGGAAACACAATAGAATTCTAGGAATAGAATTCTTCTATAGCTGTTTTCTACAATAGATTCTCGACTAACAGAAAGTACCTAAGCTTTTAGCAATTATGTTGAATATATTTCCAATGATGTGCATAAATCCATATTTCTATCTGAAAACCTTGATTCAATCGGACCAACGAAGTCAAAACCCTTGTGGTTGAGGCTGGAGCAATTTTCTGTATTACAATTTGACCTGAATTGGAATACGAGAAAAAAATCCACTAAATGTATTTGAAGCTATTGAACCAAATGGATCACGGAATAATTTTGTAAACGGGTTTTTGGGTTAGCTTTAGCAGCGAATAATAAATTCTACTTAACCCTCAATTGAGCAAGTTTATTTAGTATATAGTATTAGGCAGTCTAGTAGGTAATTCATTTTTCAAAGTCACATTTATAAGGTACTAGCGGATACCCAGTGCGCTAAAAAAGAAATACTTTTCTTATTTGTGGAAAAAAAAGGAAATTCTTTTTATTTATCGACTTTTTTTTATTTTACCACCTTCGCATTATCTATTGCCTTCAAATGTAACCAGTTTGGGGCATATCGGTTGAATGGTTTCGAAGTATCGGAAATATGTAGCTCGATAAAAAAAATGTGTAAAAAAGAGTACCTACTTAATAAAAAAACACAGTTATAATTCCCAAATTTTATATTTTACAACGGAACATTTTAATACAATTCAATTCTTTACATTACACTTAGGAATTTACAAATAGTTTTACATCAACTGTTTGGATTATTTATCATAAAAATAAATATACTTTTTCTTTCGAAAGTTTTTTTTATGAAAGATGAATAACATCTCAGGCTTGGACATTGTAATTTCCTTAAAACGAGGAAAAGGAATGTTTTTCTGAACTTGGAAGGGTTAGGGCCATAAATCATGGAACATGCCAAATCACGTCTGAAGATATTAAGGCTTAACTTTAAAAAAAGTAATAACAAGTATGTAATTTGTAAAAAAATAAAGTGAGTTTTTGAAAGGAAATTATTGTCTTTTCTACTGTCAATCATTAATCATATAATTGCAAAAATCAAAATATTAAACAACCAAACTGTTATTAGTAATTGATGGATTTAATTATCAGGATCCTGGGTGGGATGAATTCGTCCTTTTAATTAATTGGGGTCGAAATCAATTAATATTTTACATTGAAAAACCATTTAAATCAGGACAATCGGTGTTTAAATGTAATATGAAAATTATTACACGTAATAATTATTATCGTTGAGAATGATTGCAAACATTTATTTGTCACTCTTTGGGCATTGGGCACACTCTTCCCACGATAAAGTTACTATATTTATTTAAAGAAAACCAAATCTATTATAAGCAACCCCACCAGTGAAATTAAATAATTAAATTAATATTACTTTCTATAATATCGGATTTCACTGCAAATTTCAAAGGAATGGATGGGGACACAGTTATACATTTGCAAAATGATTTCTACGAATTCAATTTTACATTAAAATCATGGAATACAAACTATTGATGAGATTGTGTTTGCATTTCAGTAGAGTCCAACATCACATATTAATTACATCTGACGAACTAACAATGATTTATTCGTAATAGTGTCCTATAAATTGATATGACTATCTCCGTGCAAAATTATTTACAGCCACGTCTGTTATAATCGACCCTAAAATATATACATTAAACAATACAAAATTGTGATCAGCAGTCGTTGTTTAATTAAATATTAGAATTAATTTACAAGTCAAAGGACTAGATTTAACGTCTCGAACTTGAATATTCGATGCTGGAAGCCGAACAACCTTTGGTTCATCACTGGTTTAATGTCACGCAAGGAGCACTAAAGCGAAGGCGAGGGCAGGCCACGCGGCGGAGCGTCCGGCCGAACCCGCGTGCAGCGGCGGCCACGCCTCGCCCCACGGCCCGCGCCCGCCGGCCTCCGGTCACATCGTCGTCACCATTTCTGCAGAAACATATATGTGAACTCTATCTATCATTAAAGGAGCGCAAGTTCCATAGATTCGACAATGCGCAAGCGACATCTGTCATGTTAAAAGCGTCCATAGGCTACGGTAACTCCTTACTATCAGACGGCCTGTACGCTTATTCTAAAACATCTCAATCACATTAACCGTGAGACGTCCACTGGTGGACACAAGCCTCCCCTGTAAATTCCTGAAAAGACCCATTACATGCCACCCGCATCCATTTTGTGGGGATTTTACCAAGTCCTCTGTCCACTCCGCTGGAAGCTGTTCTTTGCTGGTCACAGCTCAAGAATCTTTGTGCTCCACCGTCAAGCTTTGTGGCCCACTACTATTTCTGCTTACTCATTGTCTTTTACATCACTACAAACGCTCACATACTACAAACACTATTCACATAATAACGATATTATTTTAACTGACATAAATTATAAAAATATCATTAGAGTATTTTTACTCGTTGGAATTTTGAATACAATACTATATTATGTTTTTAATCTTTCAAAGTTGTTAATCCACTAAAAGATTTTTTACATTTAGGTACTTTTATTTTAAAATTTCCAATAATACAATTGTGTTCTGACTTGAAACCGAAGGTAATAATATACGTAAGATTAAGACAATATTTACCTAGGTTCTGCATTTGGTGTTGGCTGAGCACAATGTATGGGTTGTCGAGTCCGGGATCTTCTAGCACCCCGCGATGCAGCTGTTCCAAATGTCTCTCAGTATCATCTAAGAGACCAACAAATAATTACATATACATTCATACATCGTTTTATGAGCATAGACTGCCAACCTACAAAAATATCGAGAGGATATTCTTCACATGTTTGAAACACGTTGTTATAAGAATGTTTAAGAGTTGATAATTTAACTGCGTAATTTTTTTTGGCAGCTGTTTTAATTGATCGTTAATATTTTATTATAAATTGGTACAGAAAAATATATATCAGTAAACTCTTAACTAGTCAAATGTGTGTAGAACCAGTTCAAATAAAAAATCAGTTGGGTACATTTCAATTCCGAATCACATTACGTTAATTAAAGTATTTAGATCATTATTCAGATCCTTATTCCAGGGATCAGTTTCATGGTAATTTGACTCATTTATCTTCGTTCAAGTATACACAATAATGACTAAACGCTTTAGTAGAATATCGATTTTTTATCTAAAAATGCATATCACTATTCAACAATTCATTGATTAAATATATTGTAAGGTTCATAAAGTAATGATTATTATTAAAAAACATAACATGTTATAAAACGTATAACACGTTATGTTTAACCTATAACATGTTATTAATTGTTACAACAATGTTATATAACTTATACACGTAAAAAGTTACGAAAACGACACTGTAATTGTTATATAACAATGTTGAATAACAATGTTACGTAATGTGGACGTGTTATAAAACAAAAGGTACATAACATGTTACTAAGTTTGTACGCATCTTTACTATTTAATGGCCGTTTTGAGATAGATGTTACAACTGATAATTTCATGTCCATCATTATTACTTACGTTTTACTTATGTAAGTAGTATAGTTACAACCGTTCAGTCTCAAAGTGATAACTTACTATATAGTGACAGCTATTAGATCGTTGTTACAATCTTAGCTGATGTCTTTATGTCTATCGTAATTCGATAGTGATATGTTACCATAGAGCGACAACGTTCGTAGTGATATATTACCATAGAGTGACAACGTTCAAGTACTTGTAACAATTGATAATAATTACTCTATGGTTGTTACTTACGTAATACTTCACATGGTTATATCTGTGCAGTCTTAAAGTGATACCATACAGTCCTAATGGATTATATTGCACGGGAATTAACGCGATTTTACCTTTAAAATGCTTGACGTTTATGCGTTTATTATACTCATGCACTTATGCGTTAATTCCCCAATATAATGTATTATAATGCAAAGCGAAAGTTTAAAAGTTGTTAGTCTTAGTGGATGTCTTAATATCTATCGTTATTATTATTATTACTCACATGGTAACAGCGTTGTGGTTGGCGGTGGTAACGTAGTGGTAGTTGTGGTCGTCGTCGTTGTTGTTGATGTCGTCGTAGTTGTTGTTGTCGTTGTTGTTAATACTAGGCAAACAGAATATAAGTATTAATTATTCGACCACTCGATTATGGCAACGGTATTGAAGGCTGCCCTTTTTGGTAAAGGCGTAAATGTTTATGTGACAACCATGGACTTTATAATGTAGTATTAGAAGTAAAAAAACCTACGTAGCGTATTAACAATATAGTATCGGTAACATAAGCGTCGTTACTTAGCTCGGAACAGATGGCGCTGTATCATAATGTCATGATACACATATATAAATACCCGGACATTATTTTATACTGGGATAATTATTCATAATAATTATTAAATCTCTAAATATTTATCTTTTAATGACATAATTATGAATAATTTATTGGTAGGAGCGAGCAGTGAGTCAACACTGAGTAAACCACTGGTAAAGCCTGGAAAAGATATTGCCTAAATTGAATTGACAAAAATAATTATGCTATAAAAACTTATTTAGCAAACATATGATTAGTATATATATGTATATACTCAATAATATACTATTTACATACACTATAGAATAATGTGTAACCTAAGTGAGTACTATAGTAGTGTAAATGTATGTAGATAATTAGTTGTGAAAAGTAAGCAGCTTTGAACTAAAACTTAAAACGTTCTTTTAAAAGTAAAAATACTTGAAAGGTTGCAAAACGTTCAGTAATCCGATCGGAGAGCCAAGATACTTTCAATTCACTCTCTCGGTATGGGATGCACAAATCGAAAGTAGATAAGTGAAATGGAATATAAGCTTTTATTCCTGTATATGTTACGTTTTTAAATTATTTTATCTGTAATGGGGAAGATATGTTCTTTTTTGATAAGCTTGGTCAAGGATCCAGAATTGGATGAGAGTTTCCTTCAGTTAAGTATTGGTTTAAAATATTATTTTTCTTTTAGTATCTTTCATATACATATCAGTATCTTAAAACAACAAATAGAAAAAAGAGAAACAAAGACAGCCCTTGGTTGTTTATAGAATGACAAGGACTATTTTCGCATAAAGTTTTCAGAGGTAATACATAAAAAAAACTTAGGTGTGTCCAAACAGCGTGCCAGGTGCGCGGCAGCTACGCGCGGCATTCGCGGGACGCAAATTTGAAAATTTTCGCGTGACTAGTTTAGACAGAGCGTGGCTAGCCGCGTTGTGTATGGAAACACCTTTAACTGTAGGGTATACTTGTACTAAATCTACTAAAGGAAAGCAAAGCAGTGTTGATTACACTGCTTTGCTTTCCTTTAATTTAGAAGTATGCCAGTTTTTTAATTGTTATAACGTTTATGAGTTAATGTTGTGTGTGTTTCTAGTTGGTGAGCCTTTTCATAAATAAATAAATAAATACAATTGTTGCATAAGTATAATACTATTTTATCTATCAAATAACCTCCTTCTTTTTTGAAGTCGGTTAATAACTTATACAAGAATCATAGACTATGGCGCTCTTTCTACAAAGCCAAGTGGAAAACGGCCGTAAGCGTATGAAGATTATAAAACTTATAAGACTTACAATGTAAGAACAGCTCTGCTTGTGCTCTTCCCTGAGTATTCTCCACGTGACACCGGTACGCTCCAGCATCTTCCCTGGACATCTCTACCACCATCAGACTTATAGTGTGACGGTAGCCTCTGGATGTCATGCTTAACCTGTGTTTCGTGCCTAGGGACAAAGAAAGTAGGTTTATTTTATCTTCTAATTACCCCCTCCATTCTAACAGCATAGGCATTTCATCTGTAAGGGGGTTGCAAATGTCATGGACATTAATTATTTTGGCACCAACATGAGAGTCTTGCAAATGCATGTTGGTGTAATCACTCCTTTTTTTTATCCTGGACATTATGACACAGTTCCGAGCTAAGCAACGAGGCTTGTGTTACGGATACTAGTTGGTTAATATACTACATGTAATTATATATTTTTTTAAATACATACATATTATACATAGATACATATGGATGTAGCATAAACATTTGTATCCATGACTCGGATACAAATGTTTATGCTCATCACACAAACATTTGTTCCTACCGGGATTTGAACCCGGGACTCATAGCACAGATAGCACAGAAGGCAGTGTTAATTACCTGGACTAACTGGGTCGTCAAAAAACTTCAGTCACACTTTACCATCAGCTGAGCCTCCTGCCCCTTATCACCATAAAAAAAAACTTTAGAATGAACAACGTTTTGAAACCAACTGTATGGGAATGTACAGTTTTATTCTATACAATAATAATTTTGAAAATTGTTTGTTAATTGAGTTATGTATTGTATTCAATAGTGAAATTATTTTGTGGATTGATTAGATGTACATTTTACGTTAAAATATAAATGCTTTTTTTAGATCCTGGTTGAGCTTTCTATCTGGACTAAACTGGACTCAAATGTAGTTAAGAAAACGTCAATTTATGCTTTAAATTTCCAAACTCCTCATTATCCTTCCATTAAACTAAAGTCTTACTTAACAATACTCTAATTATTAAGAGGTTTCATCATAAAAATAACTTCAGCTGACTCATAATTCTAAAGAGGCAAACTTTGAGAACTCCGCAGCACTCATTAACTGATACATCAAAGAGTAATAAACTGGATTCTTAAATAATAATTGTAATTAGAAACTTTTTGGAGGGAAATTTTATGTTTTGTGAAGACATGATTACTTAGGATTCCATCGTCTATTCTTCAGCGACTCTTTATTTACTTGTTATGTGCCTTTTGTTGACTTTCAGGAACTACATTATACAGACAGAAACCTCTGCTCTAACTGCTTTGAAGTTTCATGAAGCCTAATTGAATTTTTTTTTTATCTATGAATTGTAGAAGATTTTATTTTACTTTATGTTTTTATTAGATTCTTTTTCAAGCTTCCCTTTGTCGCTCAGGCTAATCGGTAATTCTACTACGTTTTTTTTACTGTAATCCTTTAATCTTTTAGCTATTACGTTCGTTATAATTTAATCGGTAAATTGTTAAATGAATTTAACTAAAGTCTATAAGTGACAGATAGACACAACGTGCATCGACTTTTGTATCATCTTATGATCTTAATACAAACTGATGCATGTAAATAACTAGTAAGCGGCACGCATTTTATCACTAGTAATTTACTTGCAAGTTGTTTTATCTGATAGTTAATACATATTATGTTAAAATTATAATAAGAATTTAAAAACAAAAATAATAGAATAAAAACATTTAACACTAAAACAAGATGCCATCGCGATACAATTAAATGAACGTATTCCTTTCTTAGAACAAAGTTAAGTGATTGTAGCGCAAATGGGAACAAAACACTGCAATTAAATACAATGTAAGTTTGTTTTTATTATTGCTCTATTGTTTCTCTTTGTTTAATTTTCTAGCCGTTTCAGCTTAACAATTTGTTTGACTTTAAACACAAACGCGGCAAGAAAGTTCAATTGCCAACTACAACAAAGACATGTTTATTTATTTTATGGATGTTTGTATCTATTAGTTTCTCTTCTATCTATGTTTGTCGATAGTTCCTTATTGTATGTGCTCAATTAAGCTCATAATTATTAATAACATACTATTACAAGAGATAAGAGGTCTACATTTTTATACCCATAGTTTACCGATACGTTTCGGAGTAATTGAACTTCGGAGCAGTGTACCAAAATTACATTATTAAATATTCAGTTTTTATCGAACTTATTTGTACTATTATTTTTATGGTAATAAGCGGGTGGCATACGGGCGAGAGGCTCACCTGATGGTAAGGGATCACTGACCCATGGACATCTGCAACATCAGAGGACGTGCAAACGCGTTGCTGGCTTTTCAGCTTTAACAATTTACTTACCATTGACCAGTCTCTGTTCTCCGTTGAGGGTCCAGTAGGCTTGAGGTACCGGGTAGGCTTCAGCCGTGCACTGGAGCGTGACTGAGCCACCAGAAGGGGCTCTTATGGCCACCCTGCCTGCCCATACTGACGGGGCAACTAGGGAAAAAATATATATAAACAATCACGCCTGTCGTGCCCGAAGGGGTAGGCAGAGGTGTGCTTATATTATGTACACCTACATTTCACCGGTACCTATAGTTTAGAGTCCCATGCAATAGGGGGGGGGGGGATAAACCAGACATAAATCTAAGCTCTGAACTACTACTGAACATTTCTCAGAAAAATCCAATAACACTTTACTCGACCTGGGAATTGAACCGAATACCTAGAGGTATTCGGTTCAATTCCCAGTATGAAGTAGGCTTCAGCAGACGCACTAACGACCATTAGACCAAGATGGCCAACCAATATATTATAATGTATTTGAAAGAAAAGAAGATAAGTAAATATAGAAGGTACCAAATTACTCACTAATTGAATTGTAAAACTGGTGCTCAAGGCATAGAATTTGAAAAAATAATAGAATTGAAATAAAATTGTATTGAATATTTTTTATTGAGTTGATTTTTATATTCAGACGCGTCTAACTGAAACCTATTGAGAAAACTGAATGAAGTTTATGTTTCAATAAAGTAGCGGATTTTGAAATGTAACATTGAATAATTTATTTAAAAGATTTTTAAAGCTTAGAAAATCCATGATAATTATTTTATTTAGACCCTAAATTAGTAAGATTGATCGAGCTTCGTGTCAGAAATGTCAAATATAAAACTATTTTAACACTCCCCGTAGGGTTAGGCAGAGATGTACTAATGTACACCCACGTTTCGCCGGTATGTTTTTTTAGGTCCCATGTAATAGGGGGCGAGCCTATTGCTATTAAATTAAAATGTTCACTTACGCAAATGCATATACCCGAAGCAACAATTTCAAGGACGACCAAACGTTTGTTCTGTGCGGAAATAGAACCTGGGACGTCTGCGTCAGACATCGATTGACGCCTACCTCTAGATATGTTTCTTTCATCTACAAAACTCAATATATTCAAAGCATCACAGCAAAGTATGGATGTTTATTTATGAAAATCTTGCCATCAAATAATTAGAATAATAAAATCACAAAAAAAAACAAATTCAATTTCCACACGAAACTCGCTTCAAAAGGGTAGTATCTCAAAAACTTTTTCCTTATTAATGAACCAAGAACTGGTGAATGTGAAAATGTAAGAGCATAACCGACAAAGTTGTAACACACGACCAAGTTAAATGGAAAAGTGTCACTTTTAGTATTATTTAATTTAAGATCACTTAGACAAAGATTTTTTAATCTAAGAAAGCTGTGACTTTGGAATTTTCTGAGACTGGGAATTTAATAATAACCTTTACATTTACGGCTCAAGGGAATTACAGCGCTGGAAATTTTTATTTCCATTCAGATAGGTATTTCGCCTCACGAATAATACTCGTAAATTTTGCTAATGGTTTGAAGGACGTTGTTTTAATCTAGTATATTGAGACGGGAACGCGAGTATTCTAGAAGTATAAACAGATAAAGAACAGAACAGCAATCAGGTATTTGCAATTTGCAAATACAGTTGTTCCAAAGACCAATATCATCATCAATCGACTTCTTAATAGTGGGTTACATTTACAATTCCTAAAGTAGTCTTCTGTTCTTTAAGCTATCGTTTTTGCCAATGACAATACGTTCCTTTTAGCGGGTGCGATGGTTAGTAAAAATGTAGAATTGGGATAGCAGATTCAATCGTCGCACGGCTCAAATATTATGTAGTGATTCCAGGTCTGGTGTTTTATGTACTTCAGAATTTGTGTTTGTGATACAGGATAGAATTCTAGTCAAGAAAACAATTTCAGTTTTTAAAAGGAGGATCTAGAATTCTACGTTTGAACAAAGTTTAAATTCTAAATAGTGTCTGCACACTCAAGGAAGGCAAATTCTCTAACTCATATAATTTCATAACAGTTAAAAACATTTTCGTTCGTTTCTCACAATTAATTTCAAATTCTTCCTTATCGCCGCTTGTGTGCCTAATAAATTAAAGGCATTATTCAAAACGATACGTCACGCGACGGGGAAAAGCGTCATCTTACAAAACGGCCTCGAAATGACTGGCGAGATACTCTACGTAGACTTAATTGTCTCGGTTATAGATGGGGCAATTAATTTGAGTGTCAGCTCACATATCACATTAATCTGGATCCTCTTGCTGACTGAAGGAGGCACGCCGTTGGTGGCAATACACAGGTAGGCCCCCGATAACACTCGCTCCACGCCAGTCAAGTTAAGCCAAGGACCGGTCCATTTTGAAACTGCAAAGAAAACTTATTTTTAGTGACAAATAAATACTCGTGATACAAATATAAACGTTTGAATTAGAAAACGTTTGCGCAATGAATGTGTTTGCTTATGAAAACTGGTAATGCAAGTCAGAATTACCCATCAAGGGACCCAGATTGACAAGACAGACAAACGGACGACGTACGTACAAAATGTACCGTTATTCCTTTTGAAACTCGATAATTTCACGTTTTTTTATCACCCACTCAAAAATAGTACAGTATTAAAAATATTTAAATCATTCTTTGAAACTACAGTTTCCAAACAAATTAATATTATATTTATCTGTCAGCTCTTTACTTTCTACTGTGATAACAAAACTGAGTGAACAAACATCTCAACTTACTATCAGCCTCCCAACTGGTGAGACGTGTTGTTGCCAAACCTTTTTACTTAGTCGTAATGAACCGCTAACGCTCAAAGTTCTCGTTAACTACATTTATCTCCTTAAGTAACTACTTTTGGCGAATTTGCGCAAAGATAGGCAATCCAAACAAATCACGGCACAAATCAGTTTTATTTACGACCCAGATAGTCCAGCGGTAGTTAACACTGCCTTCTGTGCTAAGGGTCCCGGGTTCGAATCCCGGTAGGGACAAATGTTTGTGTGATGAGCATAAACATTATATATATATGTAGTATATCAACCAACTAGTATCCGTAACACAAGCCTCGTTGCTTAGCTCGGGACTAGATGGCGCTGTGTGTCATAATGTCCAGGAATATTTATTTATTATTATTTATTTACGAAGCCTCCAAGAATTAGTTTTGATTGTCTTTGATTCCTCGAATTCACCTGTCGAAAAAAAGGTCTAATGATTTGTAAATAATGGGGAGGTCTTGTGCGATGCTTCCTTAAAGTGTAACTTGTATTTTTTGTGTGTCTTTTCGCGTCGCCTAACGAGGGATACGCCACTAAGCCGTCGTAAGCTCGTCGATGCTTTCCCCCCCAGCTCTGCCACCCCCCATTTTGATCACTGATCTGCTGATAGGGACCATTGTCTGTCTTATTTGGGGAAAAGTAATTTCCTCGTGTAGCTATCCGTATTAATGAGGGCGACGGTTGATATGTTTCCTGCTCTTTCATTTTGTCGTCGTGACCAAATAAATAAATATTTCTGATAAATTTTACACAGTGCCTTATAGTTCAGAGCTAAGCCGGCTTCTGTTACGGAAACTAGATTCGTGTGTAGCTTCATGAACAATTTAATTATAATTGATTATTAAGATGCTTGGTAATATTATACGTAGAAACATCAATGACTTGGGTAAAATCATCGCATCATAATCATTTGCACCTACAAGAATTCGGATCCTTACCACAAAATGTCGCGGATGTAATTTTAAAACAGTTGAAAAATGACGGTTACTACTACAAAGTAGGTATTTTAAATTCGCAGTACGAACTTAAAATACCTACTTTGTAGTAAAACCCAAAGGGACCATACCAATTTGAGGTCACAACTAACTGGTCAAGTTCATGCATTATATAACGAGTACCTCTTGGAATAGATGATTCTATTCCAAAAGGGAACTTTTCGTCTGAACCATAATGAGTTAAGAATTTATTGTGAACTTAGCGAAGTTGCTTTTGCCAAAGGCTCGGCGATCCTCGGTACAATTTTATAACAACTTCGTTTGAGTTGACAATGCAAATAAGAGAGCTTACATTCAATTTATAGCCGCGAGCGCCAAAGTTTCCCTTTGTATAACAGTCAGTTCTGGTGGCGACTGGCTGTGTGCATACTGCGACAGTTTTTGCACATTGTCACTTTATAATGTTTGCGGTTCTCTGTGCGGTGGTGTGAATAGCAGATAAAGGTTACTTCAGGCCCAAAGTTTATATAAAACAATTGTTTGTACTTGTTGTTTGAACGGAATTAAGGGATCTGAAAATGTTGTCTGTTTGTGCACTGTGTTTGCACTGCTCTTGACTAAATCTGCAACATTGTCGTGTTTTCTTCTAAAGTGCCACTCTCCAATTATTTTTACGGTCAACAATTGTTCCTGACGACACGGCGGGGGCGTAACGACGTGGTAATTGAAAAACGAAACTCCGGCGAAAAGCGAACTAGAAAACTAAAACTAGTTTTGTTCTGCTTTTATTTCGCTAAAATTACAGTTTTAAATTTTAATTCTGGCTTAAAACTATGTTGATTTATAAGTATTAAGGATTATGTTTAAATTGTGAGTTAGGGAGGAACTAAATTTTAGAGGAAATATTACGTTCAATTTTTTGGAGCAGAAAAAAATGTAAGATTATGTTACCGCATTTTGAAAGAGTCAAATTATTTTAAAGCAGAATTTTGTAGCGTGAAAAAATGTTAAGGAATATAAACGACGGCCGTAAGTTGGAAGGGGTTCCCTAGGTAGAATGAAATTTACTTACCCAAGGTTTGATTGTCTTTCTTGAAGTGTCTGGAGTCTTCTCTCCTCCATGTTATGTTGGGAGGAGGTGTCCCTGAGGCCATACACCTGAGGGCCGCGTCTTCACCTTCTTTCACGAGCACTTCACTGCTGCTTGCGTCGTCATCTATGTCCGGTGGCACTGTAGGTGTAAATAAAAATGTGACTTACGCTTAGGCTACATTAGGCTGCAATTTGCGAGATATCTGAGACCGGAAAACCGTAGGTATAAATCTAAACACGGTATAAACGTAAATTTGTTTTATTCGGTTTTGTTTCGCGTCACGGTTTAATATAAGCCTTGACTTTAGATACAGTTCTATTAGCCGGACGAGAACAGCTCCGGCGTTCTAATTACAGATACTTTTTTAATATTTACTGGCTTGAATGTATGACCTTGGTCTTGACTAGAAAGTGTGAGATAGTACACTTAATTACTGTCAGTAGATTTGCTTCTAAACTGTAGTATTTATAGTGTCAAGATGATCAACTAACGTCCTTTGTAAAATACATATTTTTTTATAATACATAGGTATTTTAAGTTCATCACTCAACAGCTTTAAATCTCGGCTGTCCAAGTACATAGTTGAAAATTATCCATAATAAATTCCTCCAAGGTTCAAAAAAGTTGAGAGTTTGAACTGCTGAATGAGTGTTACATGTAAATAATATTATTTACTGTACTATAAATATACATATTATATTGGTGACGGTTCGCTGTTAGCAAATTATTCTTGATCGTATTGTGTACTAAGTGACAAAAGGATAATCTTACCTACAACTTGAAGCAGATGGGTCTGGCTCATCATAGGCTCTGTATTGACTTGGCACATGTACCGGCCACCGTCCGAAGGCCCGATCTCCTTCAGACCCAGGGTCCAGGCTCCGTCACCATGGCTGACACTGACGCGGTGGTTCTTTGTGATCACGTGGCCGGCTATCGTAAGGATAGTCTGAGTGTCTACTCGCAACCACGCCACCTGTCCAGAGAGATTTAAAATTATACAAAACGTTTACACATAAAATAAAAATCTGAGTTAAAAAAAACCGACTTCAAAACTAAAAAGTTAAAAATAACTTAATACAGTTTTAACTTCTTTTTAGTTTTAAAGGTACGAAGACGGTGCCAAGCCAAATGTAAAGGTATGTACACCCATCGCGCAGTGTACAACCAGGCACTGGCACCGACTTCATACCTTTAAAACTAAAAAGAAGTTAAAACTGTATTAAGTTCTGTTATTTTTAACTTTTTAGTTTTGATGTCGGTTTTTTTTAACGCAGTTTTTTATTTTATTTTTTACTCTTAGTGTCTGTAATAGGTTCGTTGTATTATATTTCTCGTTGGTCTAGTAGTCATACAGTGCGACAGCCGATCAAAAGGTCCTGGGTTCGATTCCCAGGTCGAGCAAAGTGTTATTGGGTTTTTTCTGTGAAATCCTCAGTAGCGGCTCGGAGTTTGGATTCGTGCCCGGTTAATAGAAATAGGCTCGCCATCTATTACATAAAACATACCGGTGAAACGTGGGTGTACATTAGTACACCTCTGCCTAACCTTTCGGGAACAACAGGCGTGATAGTATGTAAAAGGTTGAACAATAAACGCGTCATCTTAGTACAACATTTGAGGGTTTCTCTCGATTTCCCCAAGATCGACTCATCAGATCCTAAAAATTTTTTTATGTGACCTCATAGGAAGCTTCACCTTTCATATAAAAAAAGAATTTTCAAAATCGGTTCATCCAATCCACAGATATGAGGTAACAAACATAAAAAAAAAAAATACAGTCGAATTGATAACCTCCTTTTGGAAGTCGGTTAAAAATACAAACATTTGGATATTAATTTAATAAAATCATTAAGTCACCAGTCAGAAGTAAATAAATTCGCAACACACATCATCAATAGCTTATAACAAATCACATAAGCAAAATATGCATCATGTTTCGTCAAGTAACTTCAGTGGGATAAATTTCTACCCAACCTAGAAAAAATCATGTGAAAATGAAAACTCTCAACGGGCACTAGACTAGTGTGGTAACTATCCTAATTCTTCTCTTCAATTAAAAAAGAGTGATGATGCTGAAAACGTTGATAAAGTAAATGATCCACCGTAAGAGAGTTATTTCAAAATAGCGAAGAGCTTGAAATACCTCTACTAACTTTTATTGAGAAAATGTTAGCTCCTTGAAATGAATATTTGCTCAGTTGAGCTCACAATTTAACATTATTGCGAGAACAATGTCGTCTGAATCGCTGGCCCAGGTCTATAGTATCCTCACTTGGTAACATGACAGAAATATAAGTTATTAGCTGACCCGGCAGATGTTGTTTTTCCACATTATATTGGTTGGTGGTAGAAGAGTGAAAATTTTGGGTTATAAGTATTTTTTATGCCAAATCATAAAAAAAATACAAAAAAAATATTTTGACGGATAAAGAAGAAAAAAAAACTGGTAAAAGACATCCTTAACATCTAGGGGTGTAAAAAATAGCCTACAACCGATTCTCATACCAACCAAATATACACACAGAATTTCATAATAATCCATCAAGCCGTTTCGGAGGAGTTCAGAGACAAACACCGTGACACGATATTATATAAAACGGGTCGGAACATAAAACAGCATAAAAAGAATTTAAAAAGTCCAACTCTGTGATCAAACAGTCATTTAAGCACACACACCCTTATGTGTATGACTCGAGCGAAAAACAGCTGCTTTACAGGTTCACTCAAATCGTCCAACTAGCCACAGGTCAGGTTAACCAATTCACTATCGGATACGTTCCAAATCCTACCTACAGACCCGTGAACCAACCGTTGCTTTGTGAACGCCGCTCAGATTCGTCCGGATTTACCCCACCGCATCGCCTGGTTAACTATTAACTGCCAATTATCCTGCCTGAGTTATTACATGGGTTTGGCGCGAGACACCGTACAGTAATGTAAATCGTTCAAAATAAAGAAATATATATTTGGACATTATAACACCGAGCTAGTTAACGAGGTTTGTGTTACGGATACTAGATATACTACATATACACTGTTTTTTTGGATATACATATTAGGCTTAGGTACATCCATGACTCGGATGCAAATGTTGATACTCGTCACCAAATATTTGTCTCTACCGGGATTCAAACCCGGGACTCATAGCACAGAAGGAACACGCTGTGTTAGAAACGATATTGTATTATCGGTAGGAAAGATTAGGTACCTAGCCTACCGTCATACTCGTAGATAATTTCGTCAGTAATATTTGTTAACAAAATTCTTTTAATTTCGACATTACTTTCATAATTTAACTTTTACTGTTCAGGGCCTATAAACTTTCTTAGACTTTATTTAATTTAATTTAGGCTTAATTACCATCTTGGGGTTTCACCGTACCTCATTCATTTACAAATTTAAGCCGCGAAACTGAAAATTTTGATTCTACATTTTTAAATTTGTTTCGAAGAAAAGTTGAAGTTTGCCGCCGCCCACCATTTTGACTTTTGACAGCTAAACTTGATCAACTTCTTAATGGTAAAACCGTTAGGGATGAGCTTTGAGTTGTGATTAAATATGTTATTTTTCAATCAATGTCATCAATATTAAGTTAGTTTCGTTCAGAAATAAAAATTAAATTACTGCATTGTATTTTAGAACTGATGATCCAACAACGTAAGCACAAATCGGAATAATTTAATACATAAGAGCGTTGCAGCAGTTTTGGCAATACATTAAATGAAAGCAACTTTAGAAAAGGGTTTAGATTGGCGAATTTCAACTAAACCGAGGTCATACACAAACTAAGATACTGCAATAACAGCAAAATACTTTTAAAAGCTAAGTAAAAGAAAACATTATTATTGTGACTTTTACTAAGACTAGCGGAATGAATAAACATGGTTTGGCCTCGCCGCGCCCATCCAAATTTCTAGCAAAGATAAGTAACCAAAGATTGTCGTGGTGGAAAAACCCGGAGTGCGTAATTAAGATAGGAAGGCCATGTTCTCCTAATTGAGGAGACATCCGACCCTTCCTGATTCAGCAATGTGACTTGGTCACACAAACCAACCAGAGTGTATTGCTGGAAAAAATTATACAAAAATTCTTCGTAATTAAATTTCGGAATATTACTCTAGTTTCCGATCATACGTAACAAAATGGAAAAAAGAAAAATACAAATCGTAAGTGATGCATTAAGAACTAGTGATATTTAGAACAACAATAATAATATGAGACCTAATAATTATAACCTAACCGACCTGGTTTATATATTTTATTTTTAAGTACAGTATTTATTATCAGTTTGTAATAAAATAGTCACATTGTCCCAAGATTATTAGATCCTGAATGAATATTCTTTGACGACCCGATAAACCCGGCCGGTAGTTAACGCTGCCTTCTGTGCTATGGGTTCCAGCTTTCAATCCTAGTAGGAAAAATGTTTGTATGATGAGCATCAACATTTGTATCCGAGTCATGGGTACTTGATAAGTATGTATTTACAACAAACAAAAAAGTAATATATTTAGTATATCAACCTTTTAGTATCCACAACATAAGCCTTATTGCTAAGCTCGGAGTTGTGTCCAGATATATTTATTTAATGTTCAGCCAGTTCTTGAGAGGTAGGGCATAGTGAGATTCCTCGCTCAAACTGAGCTGCCCGACTGGGAACGTACCTCCGCCTTACAGAAGACCGCAGTGAATCAACAATAGTTGTATTTCTGTGAGTGAGTAAGGTTACCAGAGCTCATTGGGGGAGTGACTATTCTGACAGCATACGCATTCCGTTTGCTGTCAGTTTCGGTTTCTGCTGAGGTTAGCAACGCATATGCAAGCCTTCTCGTATTGCAAATGTCCATGGGCGGCGGTGATCACTTACCATTAGGTGAGCCGCATGCTCGTTTCCCCCTTATCACCATAAAAAAAACCATTGACACAATTACAGAAACACGACAAGTTATACTCTCAAAATTGATTTCATTCTTAATGCTAAATTCCACTTATACAAGACGCCCAAGATTATAAGATTCTGTCGGTTCTCTCTCACCGTGGATTCTAGCGAGCGGAACGCGGGTTACTTTGGTAAGGTTCGTTGAACGAAGCCTATCTGTGGGACCAGACCACGGGAAATGATAAGGGTTTAAGGGAGCGAGGAGAGACGAATGATAAAGCGGAGGATTGTTTTTGTGGAGAAATTGAGGATAGAATATGTGGTTAAAAATAAAGCTTTTATTTTTAGTTTGGTTTGATATTTTAAATGTAAGTTAACTTGCAGAACTTTAGATTAATTGGAGATGAGACTTTTTGTATTTAACCAGATTTAAATCTAATTGACACAACAATAATGATTGTAGATAAATGTAAACTTGCTGTAGAATTTCATCATCATCATCAACCCATTAATGTCCCACTGCTGGCCACGGGTCTCCTCTCATTTGAGAGGGATTAGGCTATAGTGCACCACGCTAGCCTACTGCAGGTTGGCAGACTTCACATGCCATCGAGAAAATCTCTCTGAAGTACAGATTCCTCACGATATTGTTCCTTCGCCGTTACAGCATGTGATAAATACGCACATAACTTCCGAAAAGTCAGTGGTGCGTGCCTTGGGTTTGAACTCGAGACCTTTGACATCTCAGTCTACTGGTCACCACTAGGCTACCACATTCTCTGTAGAATTTGAACCTAGGATTTCATACTTACCTGCTGCACTTGCGACTATCCTTTATTGCAGAATACATTTTTCAAAAAAAAATCTTTTAAATAAGATATAACTGTATCAATTCATTACTATGAAAACCTAAACTTTTATAAGTTATGCGTGAAAATAAAATATACGCGTCGGCTTGAGAAGCTCCTCCGTTTTCTATAGGTATATAATAATTTGATAAATTTATAAACATATTCAATTAGTTAACATGTATTTAGTGTTTGTTTATAATTGTTAATTAAAGCTCGTAATAATTAATTATCGTCAAATATAAATGAAGTCAATAGTTTGAAGCAGATATTACCAATAGTTAATTGAAAATGTTTAATCAAAATAGCATTGCTATTAACGGTTACAGTGGCACTAGATTTCTAGCAGTCCGCTATTATGATGGTATGATTAATCAAAGTTATGAATCATATTTTATTCCATACATTTGAATGTGAACTGATATTAATTTTGATACGACTTTTATAATATCGAATCTCTGACTCCAACTTACTTTTGAGTATAGTTGTAATAGGTAAAGTTCAAAAACACTATGCCACATGGTAAAACAAATATTCTACAGCAGTAATAATGATGCTAAATACCCGACTTACCTTGAATGTCTGCAAGTTATCAACCCTACAAGTGAGTGCGGCATCCCTGCCGACTGCCACCGTCACATTGGACCCTGGACCTACGAACCGCGGCAGATCTGTAACAAGGACACCATATTATTTTTATATGTAAGTATTATTAAGGTCCCATGTAAAAGGGAGTGAGCCTGTTTCAAACTCCGAGTGCTGATGGGAATTTTATTGAAAAAATATTGACTTCAAAATCGTCAACTATAAGCGTCGAAAACAGTGAATAAATTTATTCCATGTACGGGTTGGCAAACTTCACAGGCCATCGAGAAAATCTCTCAGGTTTCCTCACGATTATTTCCTCTACGGTTTGAGCTACTACCAAATTCACAAATAATTTTAAAAGTCACTTGTCTTTGGGATGGAACTTGACGCCTTTGACTACTAGGCTATCACAGCTGCCAATGAAACTACTACCAATGAAACTGTTAAATAATAGTTATTTATGCAACTGTTGTATAATAACGGGTATTATTAACTTTTTAAAAAAAGAAAAACCAACTTCAAAAACTAAAAAGCAAAAAATAACTTCATACAGTTTTGACCTTTTTTTTAGTTTTAAAGGTATGAAGCCGGTGCCAAGCCAAACGTAATAGTAAGTACACTCACTGCGAGTGACCTTGAGCGAGGTGGTTAAAACCACCACATCATCGGCACCGACTTCATACCTTTAAAACTAAAAAAAAGGTCAAAACTGTATGAAGTTATTTTTTGCTTTTTAGTTTTTGAAGTTGGTTTTTCTTTTTTTAAAAGTTAATTTATTTTTTAGTGTTGTAAATATTAAACTTTTCATATCAGGTCAATCTAACAGCCTGAAAGAATACAACTATCGATCCATATATACTTATAATTATGAAAGATTTTTCCTTCAACTCCTAACCGTTGAGGAGTTGTACCTTCCATCATCAGATCATTACATGAGATGGTGATTTTCAAATGCAAATACTTGAACAGCTTTGGAGAATACATGTAAATGTAATAAATGCCTATAACTGAAAGAATTTTCTTTTAACTCTTAACTGTTGAGGAGTTCTACCTTCCACCATCAGCTCATCAACATCAAATGATGATTATCAGACGCAAATACTAGAACAATTTCAGTAAATATATTCAAAACGTGATAATTGCCTATAAAATTTGAGGGTTGCCCTCGATTTTCCTGAGATCCCATCATCAGATCATGATGTGGTCACAATGGGACTAACTGTGAAGTCTACCCTTTTAAACAAAAAAAGAATTTTGCAAATCGGTCCAGGCGTTTTTAAGTAATTCGTGAACATACATAAAAAAAAAAAAAAAAAAAAAAAAAAAAAAAAGATTCCGACGAATTGAGAACCTCCTCCTTTTTGAAGTCGGTTAAAAACACGAATGTGTGTTTATCACACGAAGTGAAGCTGTGTGTGATAATAGTATCACATGAGTGTTTTAATACCTAATTATAACAGTTGCATACAAGACTTTATCTACACCCATTATATAAATCCTCTATATTTGTAAACAACAAAATATATATTTTTTTGTCAATACTATTATTGAACCAATATGGTGAGATACAAAGTCAATTCAAAAATTCGAATAAGTTTTTTTTTATTACGGCGTGGTAGTAGTGAAACGCGCATGCATGACAATGTTCTTTTTTTTAAATTCATAAAGATGCCATGAGAATGTGACTGTTCCATGAGTAAAAAACGAGTTGTATTATGAAAAATAGGTACAACATTATAACACCCGTTTGGATGATATTATGGTTACTATGACACTGGCTGTTTTAATGTTGGCAATAAGCTAACTGTTTCAATAACTTTTATAGAGGATTCATAGCATGGGTGTAGATAAAAAAATATATTAAAGTCTTCGCCGGCTACATTTCAGCTAATTACAGTTTCGGCGAGTACTAAGTAAGCACTTTAATTATAAGTAAGACAGTAGCTCATTATTCACATTAAATCTGGGAACATTAGTTACCCGCTAATCCTGGCTTAGCAAGCAAGCTTGAGTAACTTTACTAAAACAGAAACAGTTTTATCTAGGTGTAATTTTTTAACAACAACCTGAATAATTTCTTTGGCTGTTGTTTATAGCTGTTTCTGTATTAACTTTGGCCTGAATTGCCTTTAAGTTCGTGACATTTGCAACCGGCGGTCATGAGTGACAAAAATTTTAAATGGTGAAGATCAAAAGTTGTACGACCACCTACTTGTACCCACTTGTGTCATATATTCATACTTGGTGTTCGACCTTGAGAGAAAGGCTTCATTATTTTCGTGGACGTTAAAAATACTATCATACTAAGTCAATTTGCGAATATTAGACATATAATTTGACCTTCTTTTTAAGGATTTTATAGTGCTACATTGGTATTATTTAAACATGCAGTATCATTGATCTCCGGTAGACTGATGTGTTGGTGGCCTTGGTATTATAATTACTAACAGCTACGCTACATTTTTGTTAAATAATATTATTGACAATCTGATTTACGCAGGACGAACTTTCTAATTTCTTTGGTTTTACTGTTCTATTCTTGGATTACAGAACTACATAATACGGAAACCAAAAGAACACAAAATTCCACCCAAAAACTTACAAAAAGTGAGTTATTAGAAACGTAGCAAAAAATCACAGCTCCATACAATATGACCCCCCGCTGCCTCCAGCGGAGCCCAGTCAGAAAGTTTTCCTTACCTACCGAATTAGTTCTGATTAAACTCGTTTGGCCCGACCCACATTTATATAAGGGTATTAGGAATAGTAGTTATACCTGAGGCACATGTAGAGGTCGATATAACTGGTATAAATAGAAGAACCACCTTTGTCGGTATGTTTGTTGTCGTTAAGTTAATTAATGCGGGGAATTACTGCGTCGATTTTGATGGCATTTGGCGCAGACCTCAGAAAAAATTATAGGTACAATATTGATGATGGATCTAAAGTTATACATAGTAGCAAATTACATATAATATATTAACGTATTCTGCTTAATCCGTGTGGTATACAGGCGTGATGTTGTTTAGTTCAGTGAAATTGCAATTAGCCACATTTTAATGCCACTAGATGGCGCTTGATGCAGGGATCATAGTGCGTGGTGTAATTTCTGCCTACCCACATTGGATAGACGTGGGTGTATGTTTGTATGTATGTGACGCTTATATTAATTTAGTATTCTCATTGCACGAACGCAAGCAAAACCACCGGTAAAGGCAGTTGTAAGTTACGACTTGTAGTTAGCAAGGTTAGTTTTGAAGGCTCAAAGGTCAGGCCAGTAATTTTGCGGGTTACCTGCCGTGTTTTAGTTATTTAACTGGGATACGAGTAGGGTTTATGACTGAAAATATAAGTTAGACATATAAAGTACCAGGTGAGGCTTCATTAGATGATTTGAATGGAATTGAAATTATATATTTATAGCTCCTAGAGTAGGAAAGAATTTTTTTTTTATAATTCATTGGTCTATTAGGTTCAAGCAGAACTGCCCATTATGCGTTCCTAGATCTGATTGTTAGATTGAGCTATTTCTATTGCTACTAATCCAATAGCATATTTGCTATTGGAATTTTCTATGTAGACCTGGCAGTATGTTTTTGTGTCCGGTTAATGGCAATATGCTCGTCAGCTATTATTACATGGGACCTAAAAATATATTGGTCAACTGTAGGCTCAAACACTTTGGAGATCCGTGTGTAATTGTGTACATTATTATGACAGAACCATATATACTTATTTATCAGGTTTCTTCAACATAATAATTTGTTTTACGCCCAACGGCACAAAAAGACAGGCGGCGTGCGTCCTTGAAACCAATGTTCGATTCTGCACAAACTTTTGTCGCAATTCACCGGCACGTGATCAAACAACACACGTTCCCTCCATAACGGCGGCCATTTTGTTGTAAGGTTTTTATTACCTGCAGAGTTCATGGAATTGTTTTGTAGGTGCTATCTCCGGAACGAATGTCCGGACACCAACCAAAAATAATTGGTTTATCAAATTGTTAGTCTTTTTTTTATACGATACGAAATATTTAACATAGATTCATAAACAAGAATTTAGGAAAGCAATACGCAAAATACATCTCTACATATATTTAAAAGGAGAAGCTGACTGACTGACATATCAACGCAGGGCCTAAACTATACAGGTTAGAAATTTGGAATTTCGCACAGAGGTTCCTTTTATAACGCATGGAAGCATTAAGAAAGTTTTTTTTTAAAAACGGGGTTGCAATGTTAATATGGAACTTTTCTTCTTCGTTAAACTGGACGTGGACGAAGTCGCGGGAATCACCTAGTACATATTATAATAATACGTCACTACATTTTGGAAGTGTGCCTTAAGATTGTACTTTATAACTTTGACAATAAAGTCCACAAGCTACGTACTATAAAACTATCTTAGCTCTTTTGTTGCAATACAAGTCAGTCATCCTTGTTTCATAACGCCTGTCGTTGAATATACAGTCACATTTTGCCGGTATGTTTTAGGTACCATGTAGAGAGCCTGTTGCCATCAACCGGGCATGAATCCAAACTCCGCTGCTCCAGAGAATCACTTACAAAAACCCAATAACACTTTGCTCGACTTGGGAATCGAAAATAAAACCTCTTGATCTTGGACCTACGACCACAAAACCAATGAGGCAGTTTAGAAATATGTATTTAGGAATTAATCATTACTATTTACAAATAACCGAGGTAGTTTAAATCGAAGTTATTATTACAAAATCTAAATCTGAACAATATTGGTGTTAACTCACGCAACATTGAACCAAACACCAAGATAAATAGAATACAATTTCGATTATACGCCACTAACGATAACGAATAATATTCAATATTTACTAACCAATCCATAATTATTAATACCTAACCTATTTTATCATAACATAATGAATGTATGTATGTGTATGTATCTATCGGTGAAGGGCCACATTTTGCTTGTTATTAGACATGTTTCTGAGGTGTGAGCGATTACAAATGAATCGACTCCGATATGTAATATAAAAAAAACGATTTACTTTTACTTATTAAACACTGGTCTTGTGTGAAGTTACTGTGTAAGTCAAAATATAATTCGACCTCGTAGCAATGCCCTCGAACAAGCTGTGACGTTATTATTATGTACCCTTTTTTGCTACCCACTCTAGGATTTTCTCTTGTGTCGTTACAGACACAATTTTTCACATACAAACGCTTAAAATCAAAACAATTACCTGTAGATTTTACAAATATTTGCTCTGTGCGAAGATGGAACCCACAACCCGTGACACACAAGATAATCATTAGCCACTGTTTCAATCGCGTCGTCCGCAGTAAAATAAGCAAATATTTTTAGTAGGTAGGTAGCATCATAGCTACAAGACCGATTTATCAACATTTTTTATTTCAATATTATAAGCCTAATCTTACCACCGAGAATTTCCTGTTTTCAATAGGTAACTAACGCTTTCACAACTAATTCCACATACATTAATTCACACACTAATTCCATCAACTGACATTTAACATACCTTCTAAAGACAACATCGATACATTACACTTGTAATGTTCCAAACCACGTCACAAGACAGGAGCATTAACAATATCTACACTCATACATCAACACATCCAAAAGCACACACACGGACAGAATTTAACGCACACGCGCGACGATAAATTCAAATTCGAACGCTCCAGTTACGCACACATGGGTGGCGATGTTGCACACATACGTTTGTCGCTGAGTAAAGGACGCGTATAAATGATAATGCACAATTTGAGACGCGCTGATAAATTGGCTTTTAACTCTGAGTAAGCTTGTTTGGATGAAAGTGCGTAATCGCTTCGCTGAGCGTCAAAAGGGATGCGGGAATGTTGTCGAGGAGTTTTTCTCTCACAGTTTCTTAGTAAGATAGCTGAGATAAATGTTTAGATTTTATTTTTGTATCGTCATGTTTACCATTTCCTCGGGGAAATATACCGGAAGAAAATAATATAGAACTTGAATGCGGGTTCCATTCTGTTGTTATTTAAGGAACAATTCCTAGCTTTGTGAGTAATTTAAGTTCTCTTCAGTCTATTCTCGTAAATAACATTGTAGGTTTTCATTAAGTTTTAAAAATGCATTGGATGGATTTTTACTATGTCAGTCTATTTAGTACGTCTAAAAAAATGTTGCCTACCTCCAGTAATTGGTGAGGCACTTCAAAGAAGAAGAAGAAAATTAGGTACTTAAAAGACAACCTTGACATCGCTTTCTATTTTAAAATTTAGACTTTTTAATACCAACATAACTACAAAAGTTTTGTCATATATTCTGGTACCTACATAAGTAAATAAATGTTCACATTTATAGCCGCTTAACATGTAATTGTATGGTTCAATTTTAGATCATTTAGATACTAACAAAATTTTACAATAATATATTTGACAAATAATTATCTTATACTTTCAAAGATGGATTTCCCTCAACCCCTATTGAAAATAACACCATAATATAAACGCCTATTCCATAACATGCAGCGGCCCATAACAACATACATTACAGGTTCTGACACAACAAAAGTCCAAGATTCAGTAACAACAATGCATAAGGCTGACAGGGTTGAACCCTTCCTTCATCATCGCACTTCTCAACTGCCTCCAAAGTTAGCTTCATACACAGATGCCGTAAACATCTGCGAACAATTGAATTCTAAATCCGCGCCACTATCGTTCCATAATATCGAGTCTGCGTAAACACTAATAATAAGAGCAGCTATTTCTGTATTCAAATTGTCTTTGCAAGTCTGTGACGTTTAATTCATGTTTTAAAATACTTAATATCAGAATTTTAAAGCGATAATGTTCTAAGATTTTTATGTTTTTTAGATTAATTATATTATCTGTTACTGCGACTTCATTCGTTTGAGGTACTGAAAAAGGTATAATTTTTAATAGTAACCTATCCCAGCCATGGGCTTTTGGAGTCAACTTCTAGTCTAACCAGTAACCTTGACTGGTGCAGCTTAACTGTACAGATCGATCGATCAGATCCCTACGATCGTATTCTTCCTTGCCCTTTCTAACAGATGACCAGAAGCACAAAAAAAGTGAAGGCGATTTATAGTAGACATTCTAAAAACCCGAACGAAATGCTAAGTCCACTTTTATCATGTGTACCGCTGAATTTGGTATATTCAGTGAAAAGTGATATAAGTGTCAAACATTGATTTGACACTTACATCACTTTTACTGAATGTACAGAATTGTGGAATGAGTGGGTGTCTTTAAATCGTAACCGTGCTCCATCGTACGTACGTCGCAGTGTTACTTAACATCAGATGAACTGGCGATAAAGCGAACCTAAACACTAAAAATATTTGGTTTTTAAATCGAATGATTAGTTTAGAGATATGGAAACCCATCTTACAAATATTATCGAGATAAAAAAAAATACTAGAACGTTTTGTTTTTTGTACTAAATTAACAAAAGTCAAAGCATCCAAATATATATAACTCAAAGGTGACTGACTGACTGACTGACATAGTGATCTATCAACGCACAGCCAAAACCACTGGACGGAACGGGTTAAAATTTTCATGGCATGCAGGTACATGTTATGACGTAGGCATCTGCTAAGAAAAGATTTTTGAAAATTCACCCTCTAAGGGGGTAAAACGGAGGTGGAAAGTTAATATGAAACTATTATTTTTTTAGTTAAATTGCATGACGAATTACTTGACAGAAAATAAATCCAAATAAGGCGCAAAGTTAAAACACCTTTACTCCCAGAACAATATAAACTTTAAACGTCGTTCACAATTAGGAAATTTGTAACAAGGTACGATTATTAGAATTGATTCGGAGGTGGCGGAGGTCCCGCTCACCCTAGTTCCAGTCGTATCCCTAAAGGCTATCCGTTTTAATTAGGGGCACGACTCGTAAATGGAAATTACTTAGTTACAATTTGAAATAACTTGGGCGAATCGAGCCAAGATTAGTTTTTGGGACGACTACCTGTGTTGTGACGGTGTTGTCGTCAAATGACGGAGTAGGGTGAACTTTGACTGTATAATTAGTGTTTGATTGATAATATCCAAATTATCATTATGAATGTGATGTTGTCTTTTAGTGTATATTATCTGGTAGCTTTTCGTGCTTCGGTGAAACAGTATTAATGAAATCTTCTATGAAAATCTTAGTCACAGCTCTGATTTCAATTGAAACCGGCTAATGCCAATAAATGATATATATTTCCGTAAAAAGATTTTAAGAATAATTTTACTATCATCATCATCAACCGATTAATGTCCCACTGCTGGGCACGGGTCTCCTCTCAATTGAGAAGGATAAGGGTATAGTCCACCACGCTAGCCTAGTGCGGGTTGGTAGACTTCTCATCGAGAATTCTCTCAAGCATGCAGGTTTCCTCACGATGTTTTCGCTTGTTTGAGCGTGTGATAAATACGCACATAACTTCCGAAAAGTCAGTGGTGCCTTGGGTTCGAACTCGAAACCTCTGACATCTCAGTCCACTGGTCACACCGCTAGGCTACCACAGCCAATTTTACTATATCTGCAATTAATTTTGGCGTTACATCGCCATCTCTCTTTCAAATATACATTTATTATTATATTATTATTAAAACTTCTAGATTAAATAATATCAATGTACCGCGATAAAATCCGTGAATATGTATTTTTATAAGTTAATATTATTTTGGAATGCAGTGTTGTCAATACATCAACAGTAAATTATGTTAAAAGGTTTTGTTGGCACGTTCGGAACTCACCGCGTCGACACAACACTCACAAGAATGAACGGGCTTATCAATCAATTTGTTACATTACATTTTCATATGATACGCCAGTCAAATAATATAATATCTTTGCCAATGAAATTTCTTTTTTATGTGTGATGGGAATTATAAAATATTCTTTTTATTCGAAATGTTCCATTTTATATTAATCATTTTGTGTGATGAGCATAAACATTTTTGTATCCGAGTCATTGATGTATCTAGTATAACAAGTATGTATTTACAAAAATATATGTATGTGTAGTTTATCAACCAACTAATATTCGTAACACAAGCCGTTCGTTGCTTAGCACGAAACTAGATGGCGCTTTGTGTCATAATGTCCAGGGATATTTATTTCTTTATTTATCATAGTCATGGATGTTTAATATATACATATATATATTAGAAATGTGTATTTCCAAATATATATATATATGCTGTATCAATTATCTAGTATAATTATGTAACACTAGTCTTGCTGCTAGCTTGGAACTAAATGACGCTATATAATAATGGCCGGATATATTTATTTATTTCTTTCCTTATACTAGTATTTCCCCCATGTTCTGTAGCTATTATTAAAAAAAACAGATCTTACTCCACAATAAGGACATTACATACTAATTATTTATTATTGGAAAACTAAAATTAAACTTCTTTTACGGATTTGATTGCGATGCGATATATTATACAAAAAGAGAAGCTGACTGACTGACTGACCGACATCAACGCAGGGCCTAAACTATAAGGGGTAGAAACTTGACATTTTGCACAGGGATTCGTTTTATAACGTAAGGGAGCACTAAGAAAGGATTTTTGAAAATTCACCCCCTAAGGAGGTAAAACGAGGGTGCAAAGTTAGTATGAAACTTTGCCGATTTAAGAGAAAAAAAATTTTTTTTTCGTTTAATTGCACGTGGACAGAGTCGCGGGAATCAAATTTTTTTTACATATTGTATCAAGTCGGACGTTTCAGAAGTTGTAAGAAGTATTTTAGGTTTTGCAATTGACCTGATTTTAGATCTACTACAATTAATCGTTTAGATTTATACTGTAGAACCAATTCAACAAACAATCTTAATTAATTTCGTACCAGAGCTTTAATTACAGGGACATCAAACAATATAATTAGATTAACAGATTCAAAGTAAATACCATTACAGATTCCAGTACAATCTAGTTTAATTTAAAGCCAGACTTAAATACTTGGCAACGGACCGCGTTCATCAACTGAATTCGAATCTAGGCCCTTGGCAAATAAATAAGAGCTACTGAGCCAAGCAATTGTGTTTAGTGCCAACAGACAGTTGTTTTGGAACTTAATGAGTGTCTACTTAGTTATTCCTGTATTTTTGGGAGATAAAGAAAGAAAGAAAGAAAAATATTTATTTGCGACTCGCACAGGTAAACAATAAAACAAAACCAAATAAAAAAAAAAAATAGATTCCTTGCTTAAATTGCTGCCTGATTGGGGAAGTACCTCCGCCTTACAGAAGACCGCAGTAAAATAACAATAGATGTATTTCTGCGAATGAGTACGGTTACCAGAGATCGTTGGAGGAGTGACTATTCTGACAGCATGGGCATTCCAATTTGATGTTAGGTTATTAACTCCCAATTTTAAGAAACCTTAACGTTTTTCATAGGGTTTGGCAACAAAACCAAGGGTGTTGTCCAATTGTCCATGGGCGGCGGTGATCACTTACCATCAGGTAATACACATGCCCGTTTGCCCCCTTATCGCCATAAAAAAACTGTATTTCAAATTCCAGATAATTCATTGTATTATATACTGCCTGAGAGGCAACCTTTTTTGGTAGATAAATAAACCGATGCAAGAGCAAACTCCAGATTTTACGTGGGGAGTTTTTGGTAATTGCACAGGCGGAGCCGCAGGCGAAAGCATAAATGGGGCTAAAGCGGTCTAAGAAAACAAAAATAAGAAAAGTTTAGGTTAAAAAATCTTAAAATACCTGCATCATATTGGATGTAAATATTTATTTAAAAAAAAAAAAAATATTTTAAACAAACCCTCACGACTGTCGTCCCCGAAAGGTTAGGCAGAGACGTGCTGAAGCACACCCACGTTTCGCCGGTATGATTTACAACAAAAACTTCAAGATGCTGCTGCAAACTTCATTTAAAACTCAATAATATAATTATGATAATAATATATGTATTCCTTATGTTGCAGATGTCCATGGGCGGCGGTGATTGCATTTACCATCAGGTGAGCCTCCTGCATGCTTGCCCTTATATTACTATAATAAAACTTCAAAAATAATCTATATAATTTCATTCGTCCACGAGTTACGATGTCACCAACAGGCATAAAAATATTCAGTTATACATACACATACCGTAAAATTAACATTTAAGTTTTCTTAAACCCTTAACGATAAAGAAAACTTTTAGATAAATACATTGGTACAATAAATATAATTATATTAACTGTATAAAGATTATTGAGGGTCTAAATATAGTTAATATGAGTTTTATATAGGTATACCATATAAAAACAAAATGAAAAAAATGGCCCAAAATATAAAAAAGCAAATAAATTATTCTCAACAGCAATTAAAACCAGAATCCATATTCAACAGACAGAAATACATATTCACCAGAAATACAAATTCACACGACCGTCACCCAAGCTGGGTAACGTCAAAAAGAGATTCCAGTGTCCCCTGAATTATTTCTAAACAAAATATGATCGTCATAAACTCAGGTAGAGGTTAATTATGTCATCCGTCAAATACCCACGCTCCGGTACTTATGTATTATTTGGGTAACGTTGGGCCGTGTATTAGGCGTGATTTGTGTACTGTACTGTTTCTGAAAATATTAAATTGGTGTGTCTCTTTTGTTTTGTTTCTACATGAAATTTTTATAAAGATCAATAGTGAATAATGGTTTTATCTATTCCTGGACATTCCTGGACATTATGGCACACAGCGCCATCTAGTTCCGTGCTAAGCAACGAGGCTTGTGTTACGGATACTAGTTGGTTGATATAATACATATATACTTTTTTTTTGTAAATACATACATATTATACATAGATACATCCATGACTCGGATACAAATGTTCATGCTCATCACACAAACATTTGACCCTACCGGGATTCGAACCCGGGACCCATAGCACAGAAAGCAGTGTTAACTACCGCTGGACTAACTGGGTCGTCTTTGAACTATGAAGTTTATTAAGTGGGTATGTCCTGATATTTGACTGATACCGCAATGACATTCCGGCTGCTTACTGCAGAGTCCTTGTATTCGAATCCAGTGCCGGCTAAATTAGTATGGTCATAATTCTTATTATGTACCATAACTATTATTATTATGTTTTTACAAAAAAGACTATGTACTCGTATGAATATGTAATGGATAACCATCTATGTTGTACTCTTACCGATGTTTGTCTTAGAGTTAGATGGCACTGTGGTAAAAAATTCTGGGTAAATTTCTCGGAAAAACATACATCCCACGAAAAGTCCTCTTTTATTTGACAGTATCGTTTCATTTTTATGTCTGTTATTGTCAATGTGAAGAACCTCATCAAGTTAAGTGTTCAGATATGTACTCTATAGCATGCGGTAGAGCTGTCAATCAATTTCACCAGTAACCATCTAGTTGGTCGTTATTTATTTGAGAGTGGTTTCCAGTTCCAATAATTAGTATAACATATAAATAAATAAATATATACGGACAGGATAACACAACGCCATCTAGTGCCGAGCTAAGCAATGAGGTTTCTGGTACGAATAGGTACTAGGTCGTTGATACACTTATTTGTGTGATGCGCATGGATATTTGTATCCGAGTCATGGATATAATGAATGAGGTATATTTTTACAATAAAAAAATGTATGTAGTGTATCAACCTTCTAGTATCCGTAACACAAGCGTCCGTGCTTAGCTTGGAACAAGATGGCGCTTTTTGTGTTGTTTTTGTCTAAATGACCGAAAATATTAATTTATTTATATTTTAAAGTAAATACAAACATAGAAACATCTATAACTCTATATTTAGTCTAGAGCTGTGGTAGCCTAGCGGTGTGACCAGTGGACTGAGATGTCAGAGGTCTCGAGTTTGAACCACATGCTCAGACATTGAAGGAAAACATCGTGAGGAAACCTGCATGCTTGAAAGATTTTCTCGATGGTATGTGAAGTCTGCCAACCCGCAGTAGGTTAGTGTGGTGGACTATAGCCTAATCCCTCTGAAATGAGAGGAGACCCGTGCCCGGCGGTGGGACAATAATGGGTCGATGATGATGATGATCAATAACTCAGATACAGGTGTCTATGTTCAAGATAAAAGTATTTGTCCCTACCGGATTGGAACACGGGACAGTTAACATAGAGCAGCCTATAATGCCACAACGCTAATTGAGTTGTCCAGTTAATATGACCAACAATCTTTTTATATTTAATTGCTATGAATTTTTATAAAGCTGATTTTTGTCATTTTCAAGGATTCAATTCGGACTTTAAACTTCGTGTAAGTATTTCGTTTGTAATGAAATAACTTAGTTTTCCTTAAGAGGTTTCATACTAATATTGGCATTCATAAATTGTATTTTCTGTCATTCCTATTCATGACGTTTTTTTTCCTGGGAGTATAGAAATCTCTTATTTTTTTTATAATTAAATAATGTAATAATAAACTAGATATAATTAATAAACTAGAATTTCAATAAGTAGTAAGTAACATTTTTAAGTTAGCATGTATTTATAATACTTTTGTTTTTAGAAAAATAAGTTCACTGTTTCATTGAAGAATTTTGTTCTAATATTCGATCCTCTATGCTTAACCACATTCATTTTACAGTCCATTTTTATAGCACGAAAAAACATAATAATAAGCTTAAGAGAAACAAATTTTATTCCTCATACACATCCAAAGAGTGACGTAAAAATTATTCCCATTTTTTTACGTTCATATTTATATTTTATCATAAAATAGCAGTTACAAACAGAAATAACTGTCTGTGCGATAGTAAAACCCGAAAGAAATATGAAAACGTCTGCCAATAACAAACTCTGAATAAGTAATGTTTATTACTTAACTTGTAAATTGTACTTTTACTGCTTTGGGTGATGACTTTGACTGGTTTTGACTCATGTTAGTATAGAGCGCCGAGTCTTGCTACTGCTCCATACGTTTCAAAAGTATTCTATCGCAAGTTTTAGTCAATTTTCTGAAAAACTTGGCAACATTGATTATCACTAAGCTGTATATAATACAATAGAGCTGTGGTAGCGTAGGGGTGTGGACTGACATGTCACAGGTCTCGAGTTCAAACCCAGGCACGCACCACTGACTGTTTGGAGGTTATGTGCGTATTAATTATCACATGCTGAAACGGTGAAGGAAAACATCGTGAGGAAACCTGCATGCTTGAGAGATTTTCTCGATGGCATGTGAGACTTCACATGCCATCTTAACTGAGCTAGCCAATTAACGGTTGGTAGACTTACCAACCGTTAATTGGCTAGCGTGATGGACTATAGCCTGATCCCTCTCAAATGAGAGGAGACCTGTGCCCAGTAGTGGGACTGCAATGGGTTGATGATGTATATAATACAACATCGATATTCATCATAAAACATTTATCATCAGTGCTAAATATACATTGTTTCCAATCTACCAAATAAAAAACCTTTTTCCCATTTCTCTGCCTAGTTTTTCGACATTAAATCACATTAGAAACCAATGTTGGGAAAAGGATACACTGTTACTAAGAGTACTATCTAACAAACCACATATATCTACATTATAGATTCATTCATAACCTACTTCGCTAATGCCTTCTGTTAACGCGAAGAACACATTATACAATGTGGAGATGATAACACGACAATAAATGAAAAGACGACTCAAACTCGTTCAAGAGAGTATTTTGACTCTATTAAATAATTCGTAACATCGATATTAAAAAAGGTTTTTTTCAAACGGTTTTTATCAAAGGTTTTTAGACGACCCATTTAGTCCAGCGGTAGTTAACACTGCTTTCTGTGCTATGGGTCCCGGGTTCGTATCTTGGTAGGGACAAATGTTTGAAAACAACAAAAAAGTATTTAGTACTTTTTTATTGTTTTCAAACATTATTATATTCAAACATCAATATTTACAACAACAAAAAAGTATTTAGTACTTTTTTGTTGTTGTAAATACATACATATTATACATAGATACATCCATGACTCGGATAAAAATGTTTATGCTCATCACACAAACATTTGTCCTTACCGGTATTCGAACCCGGGACCCATAGCACAGAAGGCAGTGTCAACTACCGCTGGACTAATTGGGTCGTCAAATAACGTACATGCCTGAGAGGTTTTCTCAATGGCGTGTGAAATGTACACTAATGTTTTTAAGGTTTCACGATTTTTATACATTTGAAGGTATTTATACCTCAATAAAATTACACGATCTAGACCCGATCTAGACGTTGTCTATAATAATTCAAATGTACACTAGATAATGGACTATATGAAATAGTGTTTCAATACATAACTAATATGGGCGTATAAAACATGCCCAAAGAGTTGGTTTCTTGGAGAACCTTGGCTCCCAAAACGATCAAAAATTTGCAGAACCAACAAACAACAAATACATCTTCTAAAAAATACGTCAGCAAGAAAAGTCAATATCATAATTTACAAATATCATTTATTATATACTGAATCAACAGTAGACATTCTTTCTCCGATAAATAATGTTATGATAATTTAATATATTATGTCATTTCTAATGTAACATGTTCCACAATATACTTTTGTTATGTCTTCTTTCAAAGAGGGCAATGAACTGTCATGGCATTTAGCCGAGCTGTGAGATGTCGGACATGTGTGTGGGTGCCGGCGGACAATAGACTATTCTTCTATTATATAATTTATAGAGTAAGATTGTTTAAGGGCAAACGAATATCGCGTTACATTACGTGTTTTTATCATACTTGTACCATATACAAGTATCTAGATAATAATATATACTGATTTCTTACACTTGCGCGAATACTAAATAATAGAATAAAACTTCTTTTTATCGATGTATATGTACATCTGTATAATTGTATTTGGCAATTTCCTTCTGTGTAAATCGGATTCTCAATGCTTAATATAAAAAAAATGTCTGACAGCTGTCGGTACTCATAACATCAATATATATAATATCAATATATAAATAGTAGAATACTTCATTACATATACGGAACAATAATAAATGACTAATAAGTGTTTCAAGCTGATTATTTGCAATGATATAGTTAAAGGAAAGTGGTTCAGGCCAGCTAATAGCTTTATAAAAAACTCCTACGTACGGTAATACGCTGTAGAAATAAGCAAGGTTTTTGCAATTATGCAAATGATTCTATTCAGAATTGTAAAGAAACCAGCTATTCTCTCTCAGGGCGCACTAATAGTGATTTACACGGACGTTTAAATAATTTACCTTTTGTTCAAAACCCCTGCAGCATACTAGTGTTATTAGGGTTGGCACTCGCATAATGTAAGGTGAATAATAATTATCGTTAATGATAAATATTAATTAGATGAAATATAAGATGAGAAATAAAAGAAAGAAAGAAAAAACATTTATTTGACGCAAAAGAGATACACACACAGATACAAGATTAGAAATAAATAGAAGAATTATACATAGTGCGTGTGCCCAATCGCACCAAACAGGAGTCCAGCTCAGCATGTGCCAGGATGTAATATCCTGACGCTGATATTCTGCTGGATCCTTATGACATAAGAATGTCGAGCAAACACGACAATTTAACGTATTTTTGGAAAGTATTGTGTTTATGTGATGTATATGTAAGTAGTTAATATAATTGAAATACTTTTCCGACACAGCAACATAAATATAAATACCTAAATAAAAATGATGGATGTATGATGGATAATTAAATGGAAAATACCGTGAGGAACCTTGTTTTTTTTGTACTACTATGGTGACAAACAAGCTTCCAGGCCGCGTGATGGTAAGCCGTTACCATAGCCTGTAGACGTTTTCAACACCAGGGGTGTCTCTCGCGTTGCCTACTCTGTAGAATCCGTAAAAGTTTCTTAAAAAAAAGAATCATCAAAATCGGTTCACCCAGTCGAAAGTTATAAGGTAATAGGGAGTTACTAAACTGACAGCAAACTGAATTCCCATGCTGTCAGCAGAATAGCCACTCTCCCAACGAGCTCTGTGGATGTACTATACTTATGTGCTATACTACTACAATGAGAAGAAATGGAATACAAGAGACCAGTTTTATCTTACGTCAAAAGTGGTTATCTAATTAAATTTAAAAAATAGACATAAATCATCTGCAAACTATTCAAAATCGTAAATAATATAATTGGGTAACTTGAGTAGCCCTTGAAGTTAATTATTTTAAAAGATTTTGTTAACAAAAATTTCACGAACATTCCTACCTTTAAAATACCTGTGCAAGTTTATTGACCCTTTTTGAGACGTCCAAGAATACCCTGAAGATTAGAAAAGCTTAAAATATTTGTTTCTTTGCTGACAAAACAGTCACAATGTCAAAAAAATGGAGGGATGACAAAAGAATTATCCAAATAGAATCCCTTTAGAATGCTTTGTGACAACCCTGGCTGCAGTTTAAGGCAATTTGAACAATTCAATTATCCGCAAACCACACGAGTGTAATATATTTGACTTTAATTTCGTACACAATGAGCCATTAGCCCCCGGCGAATTGATAATGAGTTGAGCGGGGCAATTTATCATCCAAATGATTTTGCATTCTTTCAATAATTTTACTGTCTCCGGAACTATTTATCTGCACGATCGGAAACGAATTTTGTTAAATGCATATTTTTGAACACTAGAGCTCATCGATCGCTACTGATGGAAAAATAAGAAAATTGGTTTACTAGCAGACAATTAAATGGTACTTCTTTCTCCTCTCATTTAAAAAAAACTCAATGTTGGTACTGTAAAATCCTACAATTAACTTAGTTGGAGAAAAGCAGAATTTTGGAGGTGGAAATTGATTTTCCAAATTTCTGAAGAAATGCCATTGTGATTATTCTAGCCGCAAATCCTTAAAGCCATAAAAATCCATAAGTAATAACTTACATTCGACTCGAAGTCTTTGAATGTACTGCGACTGTCGTAAAAAATTTCTACTGCATTCGAGATAACGACTGATAAAATAAATTATTTTGAAATTGCGAATGCCGTACCACGTAGCTGCCCTGTGTACCACACGGTATTCGTAGCACGTGACGCAGCGCGTAGCACATCGAGTCGCCTCGTAGCAAATATATATGCTACACATTATATGAACTTGTAATAGGCGCATAGTGTAGCATATTTTAAACATATTTTCAGTAGATATCTATACTAAAATATTTTAAGTGAACCTGTTCTATGGAGGGTTGATACGCCTTCCTCCCTCGTTAATCACGTCATTATCATCATCTAAGTCTCGATATTGAATATCAATAGATCGCCCATTATTAATTAAATCGTACCTAAAGCATGCGGAAAACTAGAAGTATATTAGTGCTACTCTGCCCACCCATTTAGGGATAGGTATCGTATATACACTAAAGCCTTTAACCACTATAACAATAGCGTTAAAAACCGTACCGTACCGAGTGCATATTTCATCAAATATATGAAAAATATAAAGCTGACCCAAATTCAATCAAAAACATTTTGAATCCGGGGATAACTACACCAAAAAGATGGTCTATCAAGTAAATAATATTTTTTTTCATTTTCATTACTTCAGTCGGTGCGATGCGGTTTGCCACATGGCTTTCACTGAGCGGTTCCATAAAACTGCTCAACATTAAACCAACCACTTTATGTGGTTATCGTGGTTATTGCCCGGCGTGCTCTGCTTGCTTATTTAAATAGTGTGGGCAAATATTAATATACTGACCACTCGATTAGTTGCTGCGGTAAGGGTGCCACAATTATGATAGGGGCAAATGTGACATTTGTGCTTGAGCTTTGGACAATTTATACGTATGAATATATTTCAGCAATCTAGTATTGATAACATCAATCTCGTCGCTTATCAAGTCAATATACTGATACTATCCCATTTAACTAACGACTTCTCTAGAATAAGTGATATCTGTAAGCGTTTAAAGATTTGAGTATATAATATTATGTAGGTAAATTGAATAAATATTCTGTTTGAACACTTATAGTTACATATGTATGACGGCGCATGCGTGCGTCGTCGATAATGTCAATGTCAAATTTGAGAGTGACTGTTGTCAAAAAGTCGCTCTAGCGGAGCGTCGTGTGAATGGAAGCGGTGCGGATATCTTGTTTTGGAGACGAGCTGAACGGGAACCGCAAGCGCACCACGTCTGCGACGAATCGCTTATAATCTGCCCGAAGAATGTGCCCTAGTATCCGATTATAATTAGAAGTCAGAAGCGATAATTATGATGCCTCCTGATCAAAAATACGCCCACAACAACTGAATACACGATGAATTCTGATGAAGGCCTTCCTGCGCCGACATCAGAAGTGGGATTACCCGGAACATGAGAGTAAACAAACAGGTCAGAGTTTTCGTAATATTGGTGATAGTAAAAGTGACCGTTGGAAAATTTTATTTGAAATGCAATAACGTCACATGATGAAATTAATTCTTGGTATTTAAGGGATACACACATCCAGTCGATCCTGGTCGGATTGTCGTCCGGGCCAAGCCTGTTGTATGGTTGGTTGAAGGGACACAAGTCCGGATCAGATGGTTCTCCTAGTTTATCCTGGTCGTACGGGCGTCGTCCGAGTCATACCTGTTTGGGGTTGATCGAAGGGACACACTCGTGCGTTTCAGATGGTTTTCTTAGTATATTCTGGTTGCATGGACAATAAGATGGTCCAAGACGTTGTGTTAGTGTAATAGACAATGACACGGTCCAAGATGTTGCGTTAGTCAAATGGACAACAATAAGATGGTCCAAGTCTGTGATTTTGATGTGGCAGAAATCTGTTTGAAGTAGTTAAGGCTATGGTCAGGATGATCGAGCGGATATCCTGGTGATCATGATGTTTGTTTCAGAAACATAAAAGAACAGACGCCCGAGGACGGTCGAAAGTCAGTCTGGCCGTGACGGCGCATGCGTGCGTCGTCGATAATGTCAATGTCAAATTTGAGAGTGACTGTTGTCAAAAAGTCGCTCTAGCGGGGCGTCGTGTGAATGGAAGCGGTGCGGATATCTTGTTTTGGAGACGAGCTGAACGGGAACCGCAAGCGCACCACGTCTGCGACGAATCGCTTGTAATCTGCCCGAAGAATGTGCCCTAGTATCCGATTATAATTAGAAGTCAGAAGCGATAATTATGATGCCTCCTGATCGAAAATACGCCCACAACAACTGAATACACGATGAATTCTGATGAAGGTCTTCCTGCGCCGACATGTACATTTGTTTCCAAATAATTACCTTTTAGCTAATGTATTAAGCTGTGTTATCTTTATCTGATTATGTTCATATAAACACCGAATAAACACTTTTTGTTTTTAATATTTGGCTACTCCTTAATATGATATTCCACAAAGAGTAGTTGACCTAAAATGCTGCCTTGCGGTACTCGTTGATTTAGAATGAGAATGTATACCAGTTAAATATTATTTATTCTTTAACATGGCACATTGCAGTATCACACAAGATCACACGTTTTATTTATGTGATGAATATAAAATGTTTGTGTTCGTCTGGGTGTTTCCTATGTGTTATAAGTATGTATTTACAAAAAAAAAAGTATATAAGTATTTATATCCATTAGTACCATCCATTCTAGTACCCATAGTACAAGCTCTGCTTAGTTTGGGACTAGATGGTGATGTGTAAGATGTCGCAGAATATTTATTATTATTATTTATTTAAAATCGATTTGAAATAAACTATAGGTGATTTCAAGTCTATATTAATAAATAATATAGACAACATTTTAAAATTCATACACCTACAAAAAAAATCGGGGAGGTTAGTATTCTCTAATGAATTCAGAATTTTTTCTTTCGTCAATATTCCTTCCAACCTGTATGTACATAAATATATTAAGTGTAATGGAATGTAATATAACATGTTTAATCGCATAAATTGTTTTTACATGTTCACAGACGTTATTGAGTTTACTTAGATGTTATTAAATATTATTCTATCCTTTATAAACGTTCTCTGTTATTGTCTTATTGCTACACAAGAATAGACCTTATTATTGTTAGTTTATATTAACTACTAGAATAATTTATGTAGTATGCTCCGGCAAGGATTATTATACAAGGTAATTATAACCTTACCTTTGAGACGCTGTTGTTGAGGAACGGTGTTCATTAGGACTAAAATACAATATCATCAAATTCAGAACTGTTCAAATTTATTAATAATGCCTGTTTTCTTTTGTGACTACTGACCTTAATGTTATTGAAATTAGTTTTTTTGGGTTTCTTAATGTCTCAGTAGCAGACCGAAGTTTGAATGTACAGTACACATGTCCGTTTAATGGAAATAGGCTAGCTGCTATTACATGGGACTAGGAAATATATAGGTGATTTGATGTTTGGTGTACACTGACACGTCAGTACACATTTGCCCAACCTTTCGGAGATCCACTGTTTAAGCAAATGATAATCATTAATTATCAAAAAATCAGAGATGCTGGATTCGCACCAAGTAAGGTGTACAAAAGTAATGCCTAGTCCAAAATTACATTTCAGTTAAACTTATTATGCAAAGCACATAACTTTTCGAAAACACCAAATTTACTTTGACATAATATAACTCTCCTTTTACTTCATACTTAAAAATAAAAAGAATCGAAATGACTCCTAAAATATCTACAGATATATTAGATTGCCCAAATCATACAAATTGAAATAGCTACTCAACCTAGTTCGGTATCCTTTATCAGAATAAGCAATCTCTAAATTGGTTATTACAGACGGCTGGCGGTACAATACGATCGTGTTCTACAAAAAGACTCAAGTATACTAGTTAAGTCTAGTCTATAATTCTCTTTGATATTTTTTTAAGGGCTATTGCCTATATCTGCTTTTGTCCTGTATAAACGTTATAATATTTTCTAGTTATATCCATCATTATCAAACTATGTATTCTTTGTCTATAGTCCATCTCGCTTGCCTTGTGCGGATTGGCAGACCTCAAACGCTATTGAGGCGCTGGCGGCTCAGGTTTCTTAAAAATAAGGAATCACAGAATACCGCAGTGAATCATCAATAGTTGTCTTTCTGCGAGTGAGTAAGGTTACCAGAGCTCGTTGTGGAGTGACTATTCTGACAGCATGGGCATTCCATTTGCTGTCAGTTTAGTAATTCCCTATTTTAAGAAACCAAAGCGGTTTCTGCAGGGGTGTTCAACGCATTTGCAAGCCTTCAGGTGTTGCAAATGTCCATGGGCGGTGGTGATCACTTACCATCAGGTGAGTCGCCTGCTCGTTTGCCCTTTATCGCAATAAAAAAAAGTGTTACTAAACTGGCAGCAATCGGAATTCCCATACTGTCAGGATAGAGATGAGCTCTGGTAACCTTACTCACTCGCAGGGTCACAACTATTGTTGATTCACTGCAGTCTTCTGTAAGGCAGAGGTACACGTCCTCAGTCGGGCAACTTAATTTGAGCGAGGATTTTTGCTACCTCACGAAAACATTTTTGAACAATTATTGTGATAAATACGCACAAAACTTTGAAGAAACATTAGTGTGCCTCAGGGTTGAAGACGCGATCTTTATTTTCACTGTCCACTGATCATATCACTAGGCTATCACAGCTGTACAACTTATATAAGTATTGAAACGGTTCAATTTATATCTATATTTTACTCCCTGACCTACTTCAGTTAAATATAGAACGTAATGTATCGAGAGATAACATTTAACTTGCACTGGGTTATGCACTATTCTAGTTACCGACTTGTAACTAGTATTGGTTAAATCTGAAATAAAATTACTTATTAACAATTATTCCTTTATAGATATTATTATTTTATTTACAGAATATGTTAGTAGTTTTTGATAAAATTGATATTGTGCATTATTAATAAAATAATATTTTGTTTATATTTCCTCGAATACATATTTAGGCAAAATTTGATCTAGCATGAGTTGAAAATGTTGTTGTAAAAAAACCGAGCATCAATCTATAAATAAATCAAATTATCTGGACATTATTACACAGCGCCATTTATTTTCGAGCTCAGTAATGAGTCTTGTGGTACGGGTACTAGAAGGTTGGTAGATCTAATGTTCCATGCTCAATAATGCAATGTCAATGTCAATTCAATGTCTTTACCAGAATTCGAATTCGGGGTCCTTACTATGGAAAGCAGTCTTAATTTCTGCATTAGCTGCCTTGTTGCTGACGAAGGGCTCTTGGGTTCGATTCTCAGGTCGAGCAGTGTTATAGGGGTTTTCTATGAAATTATCAGTAGCAGCTCGGAGTTTTGATTCTTGCGCGGTTGATGGTAATAGGCTTATGTATTAGCACAACTCTGCCTCACCCATGGAATATGAAAGGCATGATGATAGTACGTCGAAAGCATGAATAAATGTACTTGAAAATGTGTATCTAACGGTGCAGTAACATTGAACAGTTTCATCTTTCCTCCGGTTTTACTTGACTAGTAATTTATCTTGAATTTCTGAATGGAAAATATTTAAGTGCTCCATACGAATTGCAAATGGGATACTGTCATAGTTTTGCAATAGATGTTTGTGAAATGTTTACGATATTGCAGTCTTCTTAAAGATCATCGATTGCAGTCGTATACGTAACTACATAAATGTATATGTATGTATAATAAATAATTATATCCGAATATTATGACACAACGCCATCTAGTCCCGAACTAAGCAATGAGGCTTGTGTTACGGATGCTAGGTGGTTGATATACTGCAGTGTATCAACCATCTAGCATCCATGTAGTATGCAACTATAGTAGTGTACATATATCCATGTAGTATGTATACCACTATAGTTTTTCGTTTGTTTAATTTTTTGGTATATGTACATTTTATACATATACATCCATGACGCGGATACAAATGTTGATTATAACACTCATATCACTTACTTAGCTGAGATTATGTCGTTGTTTCTTGCCAAAGGTCGTCAGTTAGGAAACAATAACATTGACTTAAAAAGGGACCTATTTGAAGAAATAATAATAATATATAATTTCTTAATAGAACAGTATTTTAGAATGAACCAGTGAAATTTAATCGGATGAAATCACATAGCGTTATATCTACTTTAAAAAAAATTAAATCCCCACTTACTTGATGCTCATAGTCATATTGATAACCCTTATCTCATCCAGGATACCTTCCTACACTTCTCTTTACCACACAAACCCCTTTTGATAATATCTAAGAGAGTCATAAAATGTTCTAGGGATGTGATAAAAAATTGCCTTCAGCTGATAAATCGAGCGGTTTGTAATGACATCGACACTTATGGGTCTTTATGGGGTTCCTATCGGTGACGGGGCAAAAATGACAGTATGTTATGTTTTTGGCAGCAGTGATATTACTTTTGACTATTAAATCAAGGGGTTTAAGTTCAAATCCAAGGTCGCTTCTGATTTTATTAATACCTTAAAAGGGAAAGTTTCAGTTTTCTCGATAATTGTGATCTGGAGATCTGTCAGCGCACGAGAAGATAGCGCGGTAGACTATAGTTTAAAGGAAAGATAATTTATGAATGACGTCTATTTACACTTAATAAACGAGTAATCGTATCACACGAGTACTCTCAAAAAAATTGTCTTTATTTAGAAAACTAAAATATATATATGAATAAAACCTTATTGGATAATGTAGAATGTTGAAATAAATTATAAAGTTATGTAGTTGCACAATAATATACATACCTAATATTATTTTTGTGTTGATTTTTATTGTTCTAGTAATAAGGTAATTAATTATTCATTTAAATGAATGAAATAAATCGTGATTATTTTTTTATTCATTTATTAAGGTACACCAACAGCTTCTGTTTAAAATATAAATAATAGTAGTTTTCGGCTTATACAATTGCCAAAAACAGATGTTACCTCTATCAACAGTGGCCAAAATCCCTCAATTTCCGTCAACAATACAAAAAAAAACTAACGATTCCCTTATAATACTCAAACGGCCATTCTCATAATCTGTCATTTTCTGGTTTCTAAGCTTCATTAAACGGACGGATCGCTAGTTAATCCCCTTGTGTAATACATCTACTTTTGTTTGATAATCTCGCAGACCGGCTGTCGACGGAAATTAATATAAGACTCTTTTTATTAGTTCTCGTAACAACCTCACTTGCAGGGTTAATGAACCAGCCGGGGAAATATTTTAATCCAAACGGAGCTTCATCAAAAACTTTTTGATGACAAAGACCAAGACTTTGAGTCGGAGATTTTGTTTCAGTCGGATTTAATCATTTACTTTTTCACACAGCACATTAAATGAGTTCGGTTTCACATTTTTGGTTTCTTAAAATAGAGGACTTACTACACCATCAACAATGCGACTCCCCATGTTGTCACAATAGTCACACCACTAACGACCTCAAGCCACCTTAGTCACTGGCATACAAATATTATGGTTTCATTGCGGTCTTCCGAAGAGCGGAGGTACTTTCCCAGTTGGGCAATTCAATTTCAGCGAGAAATCTCACTATTTCTCTTTAAAAAATATACACGGGATTAGTTTATTTGTTACATAATGAGAATAGATATTTTTTACAACGATTTTTTCAGGTATTAGATTGTAAATCTAACCAATTCAAACGTTTCAGTCTAGATTTTGTGAACGGAAAATTCTATCGTATCTTACTTCGGAGCCCAAGCCCATTATCCAAAATGACAATAACGGGAAAGTAATTCGGTATCAGAATCGATCTCCCGATAAATTCTGACGCTGATACAGCTGCCTTTGATTGCGTTTGTGTTTTTGATTAAGTTTTTGCCAAACGTCCGATCATTTTGTGGGTTTAATATAATGAAAATTATTTTAGGAGTAAGATGGGGTAGGAGAATATAGGCATAACCTGGTTAGAAACGATATATTTATTTGTGTAATTATTAATTATATGAAAGGGATAAGGCCATACGGCCTTTTTTTTTTGTGCGGAAAAATCCTTTATGGACCTTCCCGCCACCTGGTGAGGCGACGAGGTGTGTCGGACTCCACCCAATGTGAGTTAAATACTTACGTTACATTGAAAAGTCAGTGGTGTTAGGGTTTGAATTCGAGGCTTTCACAGTCCACAAGTTACACCACTCTAGGCTATTGCAGGTATTATTTAATACATACTTATTTTATTGTACATCAAATCCAAGCCAGACATATCACATGGTACTGGGTTAAGAAGGTGGTCCGCCGTATGTCAGACAAACTATAGGCATAATTAGTTCAAATGTCCGAAAGATGAAGATTGGAAATTATAGCTTGAAATAGAACAGCATAGATAGAAATAAGGCAGGCCTTTGTGTATATATACATAAATAATTTAGTTATCTCAGTGCCCTAATTCCGTGAGAGCTGAAGGTCACATTCGACGATTGACGTCATCCGCAAAAATAAGCATCGTTCCGTCTCGATGCTTAGTCAAAAGTATAAACAAAACTAAAATCGTCCGACAGACATTCTTCACGATATTTATCTTTAATCACAGATAGCAATGCAGAAGTAAAGTTAGGACTTTCTATCTGCTTTTTAGCAAGTTGTATTTTGTTTCTTTTGCAAAGGAATATGTCTATATTATGTGTCTTGAGACGTATGTAAAGATGTATAAAATAAATAATGTACTTCTTTCTAATGGTCACAAACTCGAATGCTGAACGTAATATCCAATTCTCGATTTTGAGTTTCAGCAAAGTAAAGTTTTTTTGGGATTTTCTTACAGGAAATTCTTATATTCATCACCGTTTTAGAGAGTAATGATAAACACATTTTGACGACCTGATTGGCGCAGTGGCTGAGCGATCGGCTTGTAAGTCACGGGTTGTGGGTTCGATCCCCGCACGGAGCAAATATTTGTACATCCTACAGGTAGTTGTTCCGGGTCTGGGCGTTTGTGTATGTGAAATTTGTGTTTGTAAACGCAACCACGACACAGGAGACAGTCCTAGTGTGGGGCAACGTTTTAAAAAAACAAAACATAATAATATAATATGAGTTTTGATAAAATAGAGGTTTAAGTCTATGATTCAAACTCAATGATTATAACTTGGGCAGATTGTGTTATAAAGTATTATATTTTTAATAGGACCTATTTAATGAATACTTTCTTGCGAAATTTCTTGCATTTTCTTAACTTCCATTACCATTCTCTCACATTTGTCGCTGATATATTGGGGCATAAGTTCGTTAATTCAGTTTTCCATGCTTAGAATAATGTTGAGAGTAGGTTGTCAACGTTGCACTAATCTGATGTAGCTGAACTCAGCGAGTTAAAGACTAGGAGTGGTGCATGTCAGATTTAATAGTTAAACTCTGACAAATGAAGTTACTGAAACTAGGAGAGCGCGGTGGCAAGCGTCAAGTGTACCGAATGCTTTTAGTGTAAATTTACTTAAATATTCTTTCAATTCTGCGTTACAAGGTTAAAGTTTTCAATTTCGTAAATTGGATTATTAGATTTTGGATCTTTGACATTTTTGTCACCTTTTTATTCGATATAGATTAGTTGCTTATTAAGAGCTATACAATGGACATTTTGAAATATTTAATTGGTCATTAAAGCCGAATATTTTGATGTAACTATGAACACTATAACCTGATATAAACGTATAATTTATGATTAAAATTTAATTATAAACAGTTTATTTATTTCTTTGTAGTTCCCTAGAACTCTAGTATGAAATTTACTTAATGTTAAGCATAAAAAGGATCCTTTTATATAGTCAAAATTAGCGTAACTAATCAACCACATTGTCTATTAACAATCCTACGCTAATTATTTTGACTATAAGATATTACTATTTAAAGTCGTTAATACTCTCATATTTCTTCTTCACTAGTATGCGACTAGTGCATCGGCCGGTAATCGAACCTGTGCAATATAATATCCTGTGCAGCGATAAAGCGTTCGTGTGAACGTGAAGGATTGTCGTGACGTGTGCAGTCTGGACTAGCATAGGGACATCATAGTAATAATGCCGGTAGATTTATGGGTAGGTGTAGAATTGATTCTGTGGAAATATTGTTTTGATATTCTTTGTCTGATTTAATGGTCTAAAAAATGGATTAATATTTTATTTCAGCAAATAGATCTTTTTTAAAGGAGACCTTTACAAGTATTGTTTATTACTGAATCAGATAAACAAAAATGGTTCCTGAAAACCATTACTCTGTGCCGACAGATAGTTTGTGGCTCCGAAAATTCCTTATATATTTTGTTCTCATAATTTTTTGCAATTGATGTGCCGCATACATTGTAGCATTCATTGTGAGCATTAATTTTTGATAATTATCTCATACCTGTAGTAAGAATATTAAGGTCGCAGTCCACTGGTCACGCCACTAGGCTTTCATAGCTTGATGAACGAATACTCAGCATAAATATAATAATCACGTCAAGTTTTCTTTCAATTTTTTTTTTCAAAACAGGACTATTTCAATACACGTCGAGCACCCAATTACCGCTTCTACCAAAATACTAAACGCGATCCGCCGCGAAACTTTCACCAACATTTTTAACAAGCCATAAATCAAAGCTCCTGGCGGTCTTAAAAAAATTAACGTAAGAGCTCCATAAACACCGAGATGAATAAAAGATGATCTACTGTCAATCCATTATTGTTCACTTGGTGACTGTGGACAATGAGCACTCATCCATTATGTAAGGAGACAAACAAACGCCACTCATCAACATAATCTAGAAATCAAACGACTCGAAGCCATTTTAATCCATGTCCTTTTAATCAAGGGCCGCTATTGTCAGCTTAATTGTGTGAGATGCTTAATTACAAGCCGCCATATTCGGGATTGTTCGGAAACTTTCGGATTTATAACTAAGCTCTTTGAAACTAGAAGGTTTAGATGGGAATAATGATACGGCGTCTTAAGTAGTGAGGCTTATCGCTCTGGTGTGACGAAACTTTGAAGTAGAATGTGTTTATGAATACAAGAGATAACCAGGGATCGAAATTTCTAGACCTATTTATAAAACTTGAACGTCATCATTTACCCAATTATTGTCGTGGGTGGGTCTTGTTTCATTTTAGAAAGATTAGGATATAGTCCACCACGGTAGTCTAGTGCAGGTTGGAAGACTTCACATGCCATCAGGAATGGAGGTTTTCTACGGGGATATGCACATTATTATCATCAACCCATTAACGTCCCACTGCTGGGCACGGGCCTCCTCTCATTTGAGAGGGTTTAGACCATAGTCCACCACGCTAGCCTACTGCGGGTTGGCAGACTTCACATACTATCGAGAGTGTCTCTCAAGCACGCAGGTTTCCTCGCGATGTTTCCTTTCACCGTTTGAGCATGTGATAAATATGCACATAACTTCCAAAAAATCAGGTTATGTCCCTTAGCTTCAAACTCAGGACCTTTGACTTTCAAAGCTCACTGGCCACATCACTGGGCTATCACATCTTTCAAACTTTATCGTAATGGAATAATATTGAATTTTATCGCTATTGAAGATGGAGCGTATGAAATCAATCAAAACTCACAGATCGTAACTTTAACTGAGGAACTTCATTCGATTTCGCGACTTAAAATTGCAATTTCTTCTTTTGAGTTCGAACTGACTGTGTTGATTGTTTTGACAGTTCATGACTTCGACGTATAATATTAGCAATGTGAATGTACTTATTAATGTTTCACTGTTTATTAACGTTTTTGTAACTTCTATAATTATTCGATACTTTAGTATTTTGGACTCGTTCTTCATATAAACTTTGACTACCCTGACTCATAAACCCCCGTGCGCGAAATATATTTAAAAAGGTATATACAGTAGGTATTTTGTTCACGTATTAATATGTAGATGACTGATGGCAAGCGGTTACCGTAGCCTATGGAAGTTAGCTACACCAAAGGAGACGTTCTCGCTTCGCTCTCGTAACGAATAACTATAAACTCTTTGAAATACCGATTAAAAATGTGTACTTACAAACTGAGACAACCCAATTAGTCCAGCGGTAGTTAACACCGCCTTATGTGCTAAGGGTCCCGGGTTCGAATCCCGGTAGGGACAAATGTTTGTGTCATGAGCATAAACATTTGTATCTGAGACATGGATGTAGCTATGTATAAAATGAATGTATTTACAAAAAAAAAGTGTATTATGTAGTATATCAACCAACTAGTATCCAAAACACAAACCTCGATGACTCGGCTCGGGACTAGATGGCGTTGTGTGCCATTATGTCCAGGAATATTTATTTACTGAACTCATTAACCGATAAAATTATGATTTTTTTATTCGTATGTAAAAGCTTTAAAGCCAAACTTGTTTGCAAACTAAAGATTTTAATGTATTTCCAATTACTTGTCTCCCTAGATTACTTTGATGTTGTCTTTTCGTGAGGTATTTATGTATGAGGTATGTGTCTTAAAATAATAATAAAAAAATCATGAGTATGAAAAACATAGATTTTAGAAGTTACCGTAGGTGTGCTATGGTGATGAAATGTTAACTAATTTTTTAAACTTTGTACCTTTAGTCACCGTAATGTGTGAGGATATTTAAACACTTGCCAACATCACATAATTGTAGTATATACAATTACAAATTTACAATACAATAGGCATATACAATTACAATTATGTGCTGTACACATATATTTAATTAACCTTCACTTAAAATAAAATCAGTAAATTACTTAAAAAAATCGCTATAACTTATGTTTCACAAGTCAAGTAAATTTAATAAAATCATAATGGCCCACTGCTGGGCACGGGTCTCCACTCATTTGAGAGGGGTCAAGCTAATGCGGGTTGGTAGACTTCACACGTCGTCGAGATAATCTTTCATGCATTCAGATTTTTTCCTGCATCGTTAGAGCAACTGATAAATACGCACGTAATTTTAAAAAGTGTTGCGTGCTTTGGGATCGAAGTTAAAACCTTTGACTTTACAGTCCACCGGTCATAACTTTAACGCCTTCAAGTATTTAGTTTAAAGAAATGAAAAGAATTAATATTTTATAAAATTAAACACTAGTAAGAAGTTATTAAAACATAGTGAAGTAATTAATTCATAATAATACTTACCGCTGACTTTAACACAAAATGTAACAAGATTTACATAAAACTCGCCGATCCACTTCTCAAGTTGTATAAAATTACTCCCCGTACTTAATTTAGTTTAATAAGCTTGAAATATTTTTAATTAATTTGCTAAAGGTCTTAGCACTTTCCGAGATGAGAACTAAGAAAATTAATTCTGAATATTCGTGAGATTTCAAAGTTTCCGAAACACGTTGTACATTGACGAAGTTCCCCGAAGTTGATACGGAGATACCCGAAGTTGGTGGAAGTGTATCGAATCGGAATATCGGAAAACGATGAACGTCGCAGCCCGACGCCTGAGACAAGCGATTAAGTTTTAAAAGATGGCCACAAAATGCGGGCCAGTATTGTTCTGGACCATTTGCTCGAAAAAACAAGAGGGGAATCTGAGGTGCGAACGTTTCTGCAAGAAAATTATACGATTTATTTCGAAAAAATTACATTGTACGAGGAGTCACTTTCAGCAATGAGCTGGACGCTAAAATAAATTTCCGATTTTTGACATTTTGCTTCTTCATTTCCGCTTTCGCAGAAATGTTTTGTCATAGACAATCTCTGATATTAAATGTTTTCGTTCACAGTCAATGGAGCTCAAAGCGTCTTATACGAAAAAAGGGGGATATTGCAAAGTTCTTTATGATACTATTTTTTATTATGGACCTTCGATTTTTTACCTCGAGGCTTTCGACATAGAAGCAAGGGATACACAATATTTACTTATAATATTATATGTATACATACATATATATTTTGTTTGTTAACATCTTATCTTCCTTATTTTTATACACATATTTTATTATTACATGTGTGTGTTTATATGTACCAAATAAATATTTTTCCTTGCGTTCTTTTTCGACATTTGATGTGGGTCGTGTTTGTGCTAAAACACATTACATCGTATTAATAAGTATTGTATCAACATTATGCTCTGAACACCTGTATTCTGTGGAAGATCTGGGCTCGATATTGATCTGCATTTCACTTACTCCGTTAATTGTTCCAACATCATTGAACATCGCACAATCTCCCAATAATAGCCCACTTTGTGATGAGTGATCCGGGATGCAAGGCGTAATTGGGTCAATGTGATCTGTATCTGGTTTATAATGAGCTCTTGTGCTATCACCATCTTCCCGCAGTGTATTAGGAATTTGATGGAGCACTTCAATCAAATTAAAGACCACGTTCGGAATAAAATTATTTGTGCAGCAGCAAAATTTTATTTCAAAGCTTTTATGATAATTTGTACGAAATAAAATAATTGATGGCTCATAAATATGTCGAGCGATAACGAATTTTATTTACCATGCTGCTTGCGACGCAATAAAGCTTACAATCGCCTGTAGAACAGAACGTACATAATAATCTTGATGCTCTAAAAATTCGGTGCTATCAAGATGGAATAACAGAGCAAAACCGCGTCGTAAAACTAGGAGCATTTGGGCATACAAGCACTTTGTTAGGGACGACAAATCTAAAGTATCGTATCTTACGCCCTTTACCCCGTAGTATGTGTGAACGGCGAATAGTTGGTGATTCTGGCGACAGAGAAAGGGTGGGCCCCGACGATTTGATAAAAAGCCTTTTTTATGATCGCCGGAGAAACGCGTTAGATAGACCACCAGTAAATGTTCACTAGATTTACTAGCTTACAGCTTAGGGAGAGTATTTCTAAAAAATGAAATATTTTACAAAAAAATGGATAATCTTTTTTAAGGTTTAGGTATCAAAGTCGATATAATCTTCGTGAGCCTTCTTTATCCTTTAAGTGTTCTGTGCGTTCAAATGAAAAACTCAGTGATATAATATTTCACTCAATATTTTAATGGATCACTCGTGTGTCAGTCTCTCTGTCTATCACAGTCAATTTGCTCTGAATCGACTAAATCAATTAAGTAGAAATAAAGTTATTTATGAAAATATATGAAAATTGACTGATATTTCCATGGAATAACAATCATGAAATGACAACAATGATCAATTTCTAAACAGACAGGAAAATGTATTCAATTTCAACTCGCACTTTATAAGATTTTTATAACTTGAATTTATTTTATTTATTTATTATAATTTATCTGGTTTATATAAACCTCCATAGGCCACAGTAACCGCTCCACCAAGCAGGCCGTAAGCTTATATGCTAAACATAATGGTATATTGTTTTTATACAATAATACAGACCTTAATATAAGCTACCCTACATTTCGAACTCACGACATGCTCAAGCTGCATAGACACATTCGCTCTTACAACCGAACAATGTTAGCTCTAACATGAATACCGTCGGTAGTCCACAATCCACAAAACCCCAAACCCCCAAAACATGCATGTTACATGTTATCCTTCCTAATATATCACGCAGCTTATTCAGCGCACGGAGCAAGCAGGTCTTTTGACAAATAATAGTTCTGTTTATTTGGTCGGTGACTTCATACGTTGCGGTTGACGCTTGACGAATGTCAGCTTTGAGCGGAAAAATTGCTTCGAACGCGTACATTTTTTATGAAAATACTGCTATAAGGAAAGCCGAGGTTCACTCCGCTTAGTTTAGTTCGCTTTTATGTGGCTGTTACACCGCTTTGTTATGAACGACATGTGTTGTCTTAGTTACCACATTGAGCTCTGTATGTGGTATATAAAAACGAATGAGATAATAATAATAATATGCTGGTTTGTGTGCTACATCTGTGTAATAAAACTACTTTTTACGGGTGTTATTTTCGGGGGTATATTGGTATTATTTCATCATGATAATTTGGGTCCTTTACAGCATTCATGGTCACGGGCAGAACGTATGTGTAAACACATTTCATTTTCATTGTCTAGTTTTCGCATATTTATGTAAGAAATCAGTTTATATCTTTATAGTGTGTTGTATCACTTTATTTGTTTCAAATTAGGTAATAACTATATTATTGGTCTATTCTATGCGCAGTTTGAGTCTGATTTGCAGGTCAATCAAAAGTATTTCTTAATAAAAACATCTGATAATGCTTAACTGAAAAGACTACCTATAAGAAATATTCTAAAAAGCTCATATTTAGTAGTCTGAAGCTGCTTAATAAAATGGGTCATTAAAAATAGCTTGAAGGCTAACTAAGCCTAATTAATGAGCGGAATGTATGTGCATGCACGGCGGTGGCACAACAGCGATAGCCGGCAGCAATGGCGACCATCCATCGGGCCGACCGCCCGTCAGGCCGACCAACACTGACAGGCAATCGGTCTCATGCGCCGCAAGCCATGAGACACTGGCGATTTAGTGAAGCAGAAACTGATAAGGGGCGGGGATGGGTCTACATGACTTTGACTATTTAGCTTTATCAACCAGGATAAAACAAAAAAATATATTATTGTTAAATTTACAAACTTTGGTTTTTACGAAAGTTGTGCTGAAGACTCCGCTCTTTTAAAGCAAGAGCTAAATATATTATGTAAATATTTATTTTATATGTATAATCCATTAGTGTGTAGTGTATTGTCTAGGTTCAATTATAATAGTAGTGAGTGTGGGATATATAGGGAGATAGTGTGGGTTCATTCTGATGCCAGGATTCATTGCTTTCAAAACTAACACACTTGCATGTTCTTTTTTTACTGTTGAGCTGTGATCACTAGGCTATCGACTTTGAACCCAAGGTTGCAGTGCTTGTTCAAAGAAAGCTTTATGAGGAAACCTTCAGGAAATAGGGAGTTTTTTCTATGGCGTGAAAGTCGTGAGTGTAGCTTGGTACCCCGCTAGGCTAGCGAGGAGAACTATAACCTAATTCTTCTCAAAAGACAAAAGACTGTGCCTAACTGGGGGATAACCCAGAATTTTAATTTTATGTGTTATATGTTTTTAGTTTTATGTAGATATTGGAGTTTGCAGTAAAATTGGCACAACGGCAATCCGATCAGCATCATAGCAAAGCACAAATATTCGTACAGGCTATGGGCTGTTGTTTTGTTTTTAGATATTCGAGTGTTATAAGAGAATGTAGGTTGAAAAACATATCTACAATACACATACATTATTATTAATTTAAGAGCTCAGCTCTTGTCGGTGGAGCAATCGCCACTGGTGTCTATCTCCTGCTTTCAGAAGTCAAACATGACTTCTTGATATGACTCGATTCCTACTTTTTCCTTCACTTGGTCAACGAAGCTTCGTCTAGGTCTTCCCCTTCCTCTCTTTCCTTCAATTCTACCTTACACACACACATACATACGAACAAATACATATAAGAAAGAAAAAAAAGAAGAATTGTTGAGTCTGGGTGTTTGTGCCTTGTGAATATTGATGTTTGTAAACGCACTTCGGATATCGAAAATTTTGCGTGGGGCATCGTTTTCAAAAAAGAATGACCATATTTACCTTTGTATTGTATTTATATTTACCTTTACATATTTATATTGTTTCATTTCATGTTTTTGATATCATTTACGATGTATTTTACTTACGCTTTAAGCTCATAAAATAAGACCAATCTTCGTTTATTTACACCACAACATAACATGTAAAATTGTAAATTTCTGAGGCGGGACGGCCTAACGAATGTGACGGAGCGAGCGACGTCAGCGGTGTCCTGTGCTAGTAAAATATAGCGGCCATCTATTTAGGACAGTATCAGCTGAATAGTGCCCAACATGGCCCGTTTATAAAGTGTCATAACAATGTACTACTATGTACTCTTTTATCATAACATGATCGTTATTCAGTGATTAAATATTTAAAATAATATAGGTACTGATTTCTATTGGGTACTTACGAAAAAACCTAATAATTATTATACTAATATATTGTAATAAAATTGCTTATTGCGGATTTTATCGCGCTTTATTAATATAATTTAATACAGACGTTACGACAATCTATTTTCTATCCCATAGCTTGGTATTTTTTTTTTATTTTTTTTTATCTATATTTAAACTGGCCCGGTATGTGGTTTGGCTGAATGAACATGCCGACGATAAATATCCATTTAAATAACACTAAAATAAATATTATTCTTCCATAATAGATTAAAGCTCAGCCCTTTCATACTCCAAAGACCAATTTTACAAATAAACTAAATTAAAACTAGTTTTTATTAATTTATCGCGGTATATCGATGCTATGATTACCCATATAAAATCAGTTACAAGTAGTTTTATTACAATGTCTAGTAATCGCGTAAGTGTGAAAAAAAACAGATAAATTCATTTTAAATGACAAGATATATAATATAATACTACCAGACAAGTAGGGATTGTCTCTGTTAACTTTGTAACACAATTCCGAGCAAACTTAAAGCTTGCACTCGTGAACTCGCAGACAAATACTTAGTATTATGCAGCGGTATATATTAAAGTTACACTACGGAATGGTCGCAATCCATCTGAGATGAGAGTGTTTGCCGTAAAATGTAAGAGATTCGCGATTTTGTGGCGAAAATCTCAGTGTTGACTGACGTCACTTGCTGGATGGCAATGCTTTGTTATTCTACGATAAATCATTACAATGATTAGTAAATATACATAAGTATATGTTATTATATATTTAGTCCCTACTATGAAACTCGGTCTGAAGTATAGAGTGATCTATTCATGTAAAGATGATTAAGTAAGATCAGTAATAAAATACTTAGTAAATTACTTAGATCTAGACTATTTCTCATCTTACCTACACCACCTTCGAGACAGGCAAAGGAAATAATAAATAATTGAAAGGAAGCCTGCATAACTAAAGAAAAAACGACAGCCTTTGAAGTAGTGTGTAGGGCTATAATTAAGTCCTTTTGGAATTTTACTGAAAGCCGTGCTTCTGTAGGAGCTATGTAATTGTAAATGGGTTGACAATTATAAATAGTTACATATTTTATGTAGGTACCCCAACACCATTGCTTGTAATAATCTTCCAGAAATATCAAGTATTATGTCAGGTGTACATACAAAAAATTGTAGCCACGAGTCCTGTGAGTCCCATGAGCTGCACAAAACCCGCAAGCTCGCGTACCTTAGGCGCCACGTACACACGAAACTTGGCTGGCGTACCACAATGATAAGTTAAACGGATTGTTGCGCGTCTCGTGTGAGGCTTGTCATTAATTTCTGCCGTAATTTCGTCTTCAATTACCGGTAGGCGGGACACGCCAATAACTCACGCTCCGTGTTCGAGCCTTACTTTACTTAGACAGACGCAAGCAATGATGGAAGGAAATATTTAGTGTATTAAGCCGTGGCGTACTATTTGTTTGAAGACCACTGACTGGTAGGAAGGTTAAATTGAGATTTACTGAAATTTACGTAATCTAAATAATAAACAACTAAGGTTTTGTTATGTGTCTAATTAATACTGCTAGGTATTAACGAAAGTTGAAAGAAATTGAAGGAAAGAAAATTATGGATTTTTTACAACGATGTAATTTGTTTTTTTTTTGGGTTTTCCTTAAAAACAAGGAGGTTATATAATTAGAAAGAAGAATATAGTAAATATATTAGTTCTTAGATATAGTGACTACTTAATTTAATTTAAAAGGATTCCGTTGAGGTTTGTAATCTGGAAAATGTATGTTAAGCTAAGCATTTGAAACGCCGGTAATGTAAACTGTATGCAACCTCTTTGAACAAAGTTAGTAAGAAACTCTAGAAAACGTGTGTTACGTTTGTAGAAACGTGACAATTTGCAACTTGAAAGTGGGTACATTTCATAAGTATTATGGTTGAGTAAGAAATGTTCTATGATATCACATTTCCTTTACTCACGACTGAGCATTTAACTAAACTTTAAGAACACTTTAGGAGGCTTATTGACGATGATGTACTTTCCAGCAAAAGGCTTCAAAGCCTTGCACATCGACGTAGGGTGGCTAGCTTGTCGGTCTTTTACCGGCTACATTTCGGAGAGTGTGCGTCAGAACTGCGCGATCTGGTTTTGCCATCAACCTTTTACCATCGGACAACCAGGCTAACTGATAAGTGGCACCGTTTCATGGTGGAAAGCTTGCGTTCCGCCTGATGATAAGCTGTTACCGTAGTCTACGGATTTTTACAACACCAGAAGCTCGTACGTAATTGTCAACCACAATGCACGATACTTATAACAGAGCTGATGACCTTCAAACAGTTTAATGTTCGACTTTGGTCATTATTATTATTAATTTAAAAGCTCGGCTCTTGTCGGTGGAGCAATCGCCACTGTTGTCTATCTCCTGCTTTCTGTTTGACTTCTTGATACGACTCGATTCCCACTTTGGTCATAGCTAAAAAAAAACAGCTAATATTCACAACCAGAACCCTTTTATATAACAAAAAACAAATCAAATTTATCCGTGAAGGAGCTACGGTACCATTGACATACTCTCTGTTAATACTGACCCTTTACTTTTGTATCCAGCTCGACCAACAATAGGATCAAACTATGATAGACGTTACAATATAACACTGTTTCGTACGCTACGTTAAACATAAAAAAGGCGAAATAAAAAAGAAACTAATAGATCCCCGGTGGGGAAACTCGTCAAAATGAACAGCGTGTCGTGTCACATGACTAACAATATTTTATTATCTTCCCTCCCCTTGCGAACGAAAGCTATTTGCCTTGTCCTCTCCACATGGGGCACAGTTTAACTTTGTCCCGTCATCATCAGATCACATTTAATCATTCGTATTTCCGAATAATGTACAATAATAAGACATTTTTTCCCCATTCTCCCCCCTAAATGCGAGTAACAAAGCATCTTTGACGTTCCTCTTTTGCTTTTGTTATTTCTATAACACACGTATTTCGTTTCCACGTATTATTATTGTTAAGATCTGTTCACGTGAAAGTAATTTGTGAAAGGCCATGGGGGTGAATGCGGGAATTAAGGGGAAAAAGGGAAGTGTTATTAAAAAGAAGAGACGGGAAAAAATCTTACCTTATCTTTGATAATATCTTTTCGGTAAGGTATTATAAAAGTAATACGGGACATGCGCCATCGAATTTCAGGGATTTAATATAATGTTCGATATGTTTTCACCATAAAATTTTTGGGTAACGTTTTTCCTTAAAGTCTTTCAGAGGTAAAAAAACTGTCTATACAAGTATTGATAAAAATTTTAACAATGATAGAATTCTGTAAAACTAAATTTGATGATTAGACAATGTTCTATGGTATAAACATTCCTGATTATTTTTTTACTGTATACTGATAGATATGATCAACCATGACTATGAATGAATAGAGTTTCTAGTGTAACAAAGTCATTAATTATTTTCTTTCTACGACATTTTCTCATTGGAAATACACAATTCAAACAGCAAGCGGTCAAGTTGATCGTCTACTTAAGTCCATTTTTTATTCTGTCCACGGCTCAGTTGCCAACAGTGAGCACAATAACAGACAGACGTTGAGCAATTAATCATAGACAACAACTGACACTCGATTTACTCCTTCGAAACAAAATACGAGGCGAAACGAAACGAAACTGCCAATCTAGTCAATGTCAAAACGTGGGACTTATCTATAATTCAAATACAACCTCTTACCACTTCTAATAAAAACTGCCTCGTTGTTCTAGTGGTCGTAAGTGCGACTGCTGAGCAAGAGGTCTTGGGTACGATTCCCAGGTCGAGCAGTATTATTGGATTTTTTATGAAATTCTCAGTAGCAGCTCGGAGATTGGACCCGTGCCCGGTTGATGGCAATAGGCTCACCCCTTATTACATGTATAGGCGCTGGCATGCTCAGGGCATGCCAGCGCAATGTAGGTGTACTGTATATTAATACATTTATGGCTCGCATTTGAAAATTTCTTTACGGGTATTCCTGTTCTGGTCACTAGATCCTTAAATTCATCACCTACTGTTGCAGAGAACCTACTTAGGGAAAACGTAAAAGCTAGCTTTATTGAATTTAATTTTAAACATGTTAACAGTAGCGATATTATTAAAACTTTCAATACACTAAATGTAAAAAAAACTGCAGACCTGTGGGGAAATTCTGTTGACGTTGCCAAATTTATTATTCACATTGTAGCACCCACTTTATCCTTTATATTTAATCAATGTATTGATAGTGGTAAATTCCCTGATCTTATGAAAAATAGTAAGATTATACCTTTGTTTAAGTCAGGTAGCACATCAGACCCTACTAATTTTAGACCGATATCAGTGCTACCAACATTCAGTAAAATTTTTGAAAAAATAATTTTAGATCAATTACAAAGTTTCTTTTACGCCAACAACCTAATTAATAGAAAACAGTTTGGCTTTACCAAGGGTCGTTCAACAACCGATGCCGGTGTTGAACTTCTAGGTCACATTTTTGATGCATGGGAAGAGTCACACGATGCCTTGGGTATCTTTTGCGATTTGTCTAAGGCATTCGATTGCGTTCTTCACGATACATTGATCAGGAAGTTACACCACTATGGCGTGAGGAACACTTCTCTGAATCTTCTTATTTCGTACCTGGGTAAGAGGATTCAGAAAGTGGACGTCAATGGAAAGAGATCCCCGGGGTCGGTTGTTACTATGGGAGTTGCGCAAGGTTCAATTCTTGGCCCTTTTTTATTTCTAATTTATATTAATGATTTACCCTATCTGATGGGAGATAATCAAGAGATAGTGTTGTTTGCAGACGATACCTCGCTTTTATTTAAACTAAAACGTCAGCAAAGAACTACATACGATGTGGACACTGCTATCTCGAAAGTGGTACATTGGTTCAATGCAAATAATTTAGTTTTGAATGAAAACAAAACTAAATGTATTAAGTTTACAACGCCTAACGTCAGACAAGTTAAAACCAGTGTACTAGTTAACGGTGGAGAGTTGGATCTTGTAGATACCACTGTATTTCTAGGCATTACCTTAGATGCTAAGCTTCAGTGGGGCCCACATATAGAGAAATTGTCGAAGAAGCTTAGTTCTGCAGCTTATGCCGTTAAAAAAATTCGTAATTTAACGAATATAGATACAGCTCGGTTAGTTTATTTTAGTTATTTCCATAGCGTGATGTCATACGGCATTCTACTGTGGGGGAATGCTGCTGACATCCAAACTATTTTTGTGTTGCAGAAAAGGGCTATTCGATCAATTTATAACTTAAGTCCCAGATATTCACTGAGGGAGAAATTTTAAGAAATTGATATTATGACTGTTCCATCACAGTATATTTACGAAAATCTTTTATATGCTTACAAGAATATCAATCTCTTTGAAAAGCATTGTGATATCCATAATATTAATACTAGGAATAAGAATAAATTTGTTGTTCCTGCAACTAGGCTCCAGAAAATCAGTAAATCCTTTAGATGTCAATGCATACGCTTTTATAACAAAATTCCTACCCATGTACAGACATTAAGTCTCAGCAGATTTAAATCCTTTATCAAACAGAGACTTTGTGCTAAAGACGTTAAAAGATTACATGGATGATAAAACTGCTTGGGATTGAATAGTTCTAATGAACCGGGCTATCGAACGTCTTTTACTGTAATTTATTATGATTTGGACATTATTTTTTCATGACATTGATGTTAATTATTATTATTATTTTTTAATTTTTTTTTGTTGACATTAATTTATATCTTGACATGAATTGTATAGGTATACCTATAGATTTTTAATTATGATTATTATTTGACTTTATTTATTTTATATTTTTGACATTATGTTAATGTTATGTTTTGACATAATTATTTTATATTTGACATTATGTTGATTTTTATGCATTGGGATTATTTATAATATACATATCTATGTGAATGTGAGCACTTTGTAGGTAGATAAACATACGCTTACAAACTAATGTCTGGCGGCTTTGGGTTTTTGAAATGGCCTACGCAAATGTCCCGCTGATCTTGCATAGACGTGCGTCGGGTCGTTAAGCTCCCACAATAATGGTTTGAGCTAAACGATGGCTGACGTATGCGTGCTGTCAGTATGGACAGGTCAACTCAAAGCTGCACTGGTGCTTTCTTCAAAAGGCCATCCCAGACTTTAACTTACATCGTCAGGCTCACATATTGTAACCAAAATGTTTGGACTTTAAAAGAGACCATGATTCTCTGAGTTTGTTTCGGCATTTCTTCTCAGAGGTCGTCAGTTAGGAAATGCCGATGTCAACTAGATACTAAAAAAAAATGTACATGACTTGTAAAAGTGTCTTTAAAAAGATCTATTTACAGAAATAAACAATCATTCAATCAATCATAAACAATCATTCAATCAATCATTCAATCATTCATAACCCTTCGGAGATGACAGGCGTGTTGGTATGTATGTATATAAAGTCAAATAAAACCTTTTTGGTAGAATTTCAATTTAATCCGTCCTACCTCTCTAGGTATACATAAAAAAAAACCATTTGCTGTGTCAAGAGCTTTTACAAACCAATGTCAAGTAGGTAAAGTGTATAAAAATCACGCAGCTAGAGAGGCACTCGTCGGTAAATCTTATTATTAGCAATAATCGTGGCATTGTGGCTCGCAGGACCACAATAGGACCCCGTAATAATGGACCGGCGTACAATGGACCTGGCCGGTCCTTTTTACCGGGTTTGTGGACCTAGCTCTGTACACACAGAATTTAAAGCATTCGTATCATATAATTTATGGTACGCATTCATTTTATATCTAGTTTCAATTTTATTTTATATGTGATTTTTACAGCTTTTCGTACAATTTTATTCGTAAAAGGCAGTTTTAAACTCTGTTCGAATCACAAAATTATCACAAATATAAGTTTTCATGTTTTATTTCGAGTATTTCGCAAACGTTTACCCTGTCAAAATATCTAAATCGCTTTTTTTATAAATTACAAGTACGTCTAAATAAAATGGTTGATATTATTATCCCTTTCAGAATACAAATAGAAATTTATTTTTAGAAATATTGCGTGCCGAAAGAAATTTGGCCAAATTAAAAAAGTTTTGCGGCCAATGCGTATCAATTATCATTTTTTATATTATTATGAAAGCTCAATTCAGAAAAATATAAAAGAAGAATTGATGTTTTCATTTTATTTGACTTCAAAGATTTTCGCCAGCGACACTGGTGGTTAGATGGCTAAATAATGACAACCAATTTGAATACTTTAAATTGCTTAGCATTTTATTCTTTCAAGGCAGTGAAATTAATAACGTACCATCACGCCTCTCGTCCCCGAAAGGTTAGGCAGAGGTGTACTATTTTACACCCACGTTTCGCTGGTATGTTTTAGGTCCCATGTAATAGAGGTCGAGCCTATTGCCACTAACCGGGAATAAATCCAAACTCCGAGCTGCTACTGAGGATTTCATAGAAAAACCCATTAACACTGCTCGACCTGGGATTCGAACCCAAGACCTCTTGCTCGGCAGTCGCACTAGACCAACGAGGCAGTTAATGACATTAATATTTATAACTTAATCCTGATGGAAAAGAATCGAATGGTATAAGTAAGAATCGAAGAGGTTTTAGTTATCTGACCCGACGTTTAAAACTGGCAACACATGAGTAATACCTATCCTGGTGTTGCCAGCCTCCTAAGTGACAGTTACATTAAATTAAAATAAAATGTAGTGTAGGTGCAAATTAAATCGTATGTTTTTTATTTGAAAAGAAAACCATTTTTACTCTTCCATAATCGTCGTGAATTTCATTACCATTACGCCATTTACTATCCCATTTCTGGGCTCCTCCTTTCAGACGGGTTGAATTATTATACCATAGTCCAGTACGCTGGTCTAGTTCTAATCAACAGACTTAGCATGAAGGTTCTTTACCGTATGAAAGTGATGCTTAAAAAAAGATTAAAGAGACCCATTGACTTTCACTTCTTTTAACCCTTTTACTTCGCGTTTTTCAGAATCTTCCTAACTTCTAATTGGAACACGGAACTCACTGAACATACGTACATCACTCAATATAATTAAGTTTCCAAACGGTTTTACTCTATTTATGAGGTTTCCTGTTGACCGAATTACTTTGTGGGCACAGACTTAAATGTAAGATGGAAGCAAAACACTCAGGTACTGCTTATAATAATTATTTAATTTAATTAAAGCAAAAGATGTTGTTTCTGGAAAGAGTTGTTTCATAAAGCCCCATCCCAATTTATTTAACTCCACACTGTACTCATTATCATATTACAAATTTAAGTTTTAATTTGTGACATTAATCAGCTCTTAATTTTCTTTAAATGGCTATATTGGCTAGTTAATAACAAGAATTTCGACGTTGAAATAAAACTAATTAATCTATACAGTTTTTATCGCGGTATATCGATAACATTGAATCCCAACGTTTCGGATCCTTTACAGCACTATAAAAGTAGTTTTATTTACATTTCATGGAATTCGCGAAGAGTAGGCAATCATGTACAGATTTAATTTTAGGTATAATATTGCAAGTCTGTTAATTATGAATTCCAATGTGATCATTTTGTGGATCTAGTTTTGACAACTCTAAAATACCTGTAATATTGGTCCCACTGTGATAAAATATTTGATTTTTACTTTAACAATGATTAGAGAAAGAGAGAGATAAAACATAACCAAATTTAAACTCAAGGTAACTTTATAACAAGAGCCGGCCGTAGCCCGGTAATCTTTCCCCTGGGAATATGCCAAGGTTAAATTTAAGAAAATGTTTGCATTTTTACTGAAAAAAGGGGAATCCATTGAAGGACTTTTTCATTAATTACAGCGGGACCCAGTAGAATAATATTCACCCAGTTATAATTATAATGTCCCTAAATAATAGTTGAGTTACGTTTTGCCTGATGTAGGTATGTATGCCAACTTCAGAGACAGGTTTTAACTTAAAAAGATTATTTTTGACTCGCATTATTGTAAACCAAAATGTACCTTAAAAGTGACCATGTTTCTTTGAAGCTATTTTAGATTTTTTTCTCGGAGGTCGTCTGTTACAAAATGAAGATCTATTTAAAGAATAAATAACAAAATAATAATAATAAAAATTGAGAGCTGTGGTAGCCAAACGGTGTGACCAGTAGACTGAGATGTCAGAGGTCTCGAGTTCGAACCTAAGGCAGGCACTACTAACTTTTCGGAAATTATGTGCGTATTTATCACATGCTCAAACGGTGAAGGAATACATCGTGAGGAAACCTGCATGCTTGAGAGAATTCTCGATGGCATGTGAAGTCTGCAAACCCGCAGTAGGCTAGCGTGGTGGACTATAGCCTAATCCCTCTCAATTGAGAGGAGACCCGTGCCCAGCAGTGAGACATTAATGGGTTGATGATGATGAATATAAATTTCAATATTTTTTTTTTACCACAAATAGGATAGCGTTTGACCACAATATCACCTGATGGTATATCAAGTGACGATGTGGTCTAAGATGAAGCATGTTTACTTAAAAGATACTTTAAGACCTGGGAGTCTTAAAGTATCTTAGTATCTTCTAGGTAAACTTATATACTTATCTTATAAAAAAAAAATATTATTGAGAAAAATTCAGGCAGCTGATTCCATTCCATTTATTACTAAAGCGACAACAATTATGGACCGTACCAACACTAGGAGAATAATTCGGGCGTTATAACCCTGGCCACATTACTTTTTGTACCAGGGCCCCGTAATGTTAGCACACTTTAATTGAATACACAATGATGGGCGATTTTTTCTGGCAAAGCTTTCATATTCCCGTCGATAAAATCATCAGTTGTATCCTACTGCCTTAAAAAATAAATTCTTGATTGACTTGTCTATCAATAATTTACAAGCGTGAGATGACATTTTCGTGGTCATCAATCATAATGTAGAGCCTGAAGGTAACGTCTTCTGGCTGGAGATCTTTCATGTATCTATCTACTTAAGTAAAGTAATCTTTGACCCAGTCTATTTAAGATTGGTTTTTATTTGACTTCAGATTATAAAATAATATATACTAAAGTGTGATAGCTTTGTTAGATAATCTAGCTTTAGGATTAATTTAGCTGTTAGGATTTGATATTAAGTTATTTTTTTTTTGTAAGTTTATACGTAATTTCTTCCTCTTATTTTTGAAATATATGTATTGCGTTCATGATAATGCATGCTGTAAAAGATCCATAATACGGACATTAAATAGTATTAATAAATTACTATAAAATACTGCTATTTAAAGAACAAGGATTTTAGATTGTATGGTAAAAGGTGAAGAATTTTTATTAGCATTTTTTTGTTCATTTTACCAATTTGATGAGGACTTGTTGTTTAATTATCACAACTATATATTTTGTTTACAGCAATGAACTAGCACTACTAAAGAAAGAAAGAAAGAAAGAAAACGAATTTATTAAAGGCTTTATTCAAAGGCTACCTGTATGTTTAGCCTTACATGCTTAAGAAATACAAAATTAGATATATTACAACAAAATATTAAAACTAATTATCAAATCGATGTTTCATGAAATTTATTAAAATGATTCACTAGAATATAAGAGCCTTCGATTAAAACCAATTCCGTTGGATATACGCAAACCGTTTATTTATTATGTGACAATTGACGTAATTACTTTTGCCAGTCGCTACATTATAAATTCATACTCAATTAATACACATTCCAGTATGTTATCACCAGAATAAATGTGATTTTTCGTTTAATATGTAAATGAGAGAATAATACTCATTCAATATCAGTATAATAATGTTTTTACGAACATAAATTTTACTAGAAATCACATTTTAAGTCTGCGTTTTTATAGAAAGTAATTTAATTTGAGGTTGATGGTTTTGGCGATGAAAAACGTCGATAACTGAATTGTGACAGTCAAAGACCTAAAAGATTTAGAAGAATATGAAATATACATATACCCGGACATTATAATACAGCGCCATCTAGTTCCAAGCTAAGCAAGGAGGCTTGGGTTACGAATACTATATGGCTACATTACATATATTTAAAATAAAATACATACACACATAATAGCCATAGAAATACACAAGTCTTAGGTGAACTGTCCAACTCCATACTCATTACACAATCATTGGTCTTACTGGGATTTGAACCTAAGACGCTTAGCACAGAAAGCAGCATTTAATACCGCTTCAATCTTTATTTTTCCTCTTTGATATTATTAGATATTTATAATACAGCAATCATTGTATATCGTTGGCAGACTATAATCTGAGATCTCAATTTATAACACTGTGCTGTATAGTTCTATTGTCGTAACTGTCTCCATACATTTCCCCTGGTCTACGTACTCCAGTTGACAATAACATCATAAATTCCATGTGTAATCGCGTCGGTATTGGAAGCTCAGTCCATTGAGCAATGAATGAGCACAGTAAGATTATCTGCCTACCTTAATTATATACGGTAGCGTTATATACGTTGGTCTTTGTTTACCAAGTAATCAAGTCAAGCGGTGTTTTGCGTTTAAATTATAATAGGACTGATTATGTTAGTATAATTTTTACATTAACTTAATTTTTTTTAACAAGAATTTTAATATATGAATAAATAATTGTGAAACGGCTGAGCATATTTTTTATAAAGTCACGATAATAAACCTAAAATCGGTACATTTCTTTAAAGCTACGATGCCACATACATATATACAAAAAGTTACTGTGCGGTTCCAAAGAAGTTTTTATATCACGCCCAATCAGCCTGTAGAATGAGGGGTTCTTTAAAAAAATACCACAAAAAGGTTTTAATGAAGTCGGCAACGTGCTAGTGACACCTTTGGTGTAGCAAACGTCCATAGGCTGCAGTAATCGCTTTCGATATCAATCCAACACGACAAAATCAAGTTTTTAAATATTTCAATAGTTATAAAATTACTCAAGACCATTTCCTACGATAAATCATCGTTTTACCAAATGTGTGCTCGTCTTTTTCTCTATTCATTTATATAAACAAAGGGAAACAGAGATTTCCTTACTCGTGTATGAGAACCGCTTAACCGATGTCACCGCGTTGCCCACTGCCCGCGGCTTATGCCATCATTTTGTGTAGACAAAGAGAATTATATCTGTATAAATCTCCAAATTGTAATTATTACAATGTAATACAAAACAAAATAATATCATAAATGAAATTTTATATTTATAAATGAACATTTTTTAGACATGTTGTAGGATTATTGTACAACTTCTGAGAACAAACGGCAAAAGAAAATCAGATAATCATGGTTTCTTTTCTTTTAGCTAAGAATTATAGTATCAAATATGCGAGTATCACAATAAAAGACAGTCATAATGAATACTGTATTCATGCTTCTTACTCATCATCATCATCAACCCATTAATGTCCCACTGCTGGGCGCGGGTCTCCTCTCAATTGAGAGGGATTAGGCTATAGTCTACCACGCTAGCCTACTGCGGGTTGACAGACTTTACATGCCATCGAAAATTCTCTCAAGCATGCAGGTTTCCTCATGATGTTGTTTTCCTTCACCGTTTGAGCATGTGATAAATACGCACATAACTTCCGAAAAGTCAGTGGTGGTGGCGAGCCTTGGGTTCGTACTCGAGACCTCTGACATCTCAGTCCACTGGTCACACCGCTCGGCTACCACAGCTGCTTCTTACTACCTCGCTTTTATAACAAATTCTAATTAAAGGTAATTAATTATAGAAATATGATACAAGCGGACTGTCGTTCGGAGTACAGGTGTCCTTTAATTTGAGAAGGATTAGGCTATAGAGCGTATTTATTTATTGAGAAAACCTGCATGCTTTTTTCGATGGCGTGTGAAGTCTGCCAATACGCTCTAGGTAGTGGTGGACTATAGCTTGATCCTTTTCAAATGAGAGGAGACTCGAACCGAACCCAGAATGATTTTTAATCACTAAGATACTTGTCATAGCCTGTGGACTATAAAACTCATTCTAAATATACATTTTTAATAAATATATACCTACATAGTTTATTTACTTCATTAATGACATCACTGTAGTACATACATTCCCACCCTCCCCAAATACGGTATCGGTCGCCATCGCTTGAGCGTGGTATCTCCGCATCCTGTCTGCGGTCACCGATGTCATTATCAACTGTGTTATGTGATACTGAACCCACTAAGCGCACTTGTACGGATTACGAGAGGGTTAATGTGTCGAGTTTTGGGTTAAGTTTGATCCGTCTGATGGGAATTTAAAGTTGTTTTCCCTGTTTCGTACTGGGTGTGTGAGAATCAATTATTTATTGTTTGAATGTGATGTTATTATACATTGATGACAAATGGCGACTCGATTGGCGCAGCGGCTTAGCAATCGCCTTGAATATCATGGGTTGCGGGTTTGATCTGTATTTATTTTATAAGAGTGTTCATGAAGTATCTCGCCGGTGTCTTCTCCATAAGATCAACTACTTAAAACCACTTTTGCACTTTTGTTTTAAAGCACTTTTGAAACGTTAAAGTCATAGTTGCACACTATGACTTTAACGTTTCAAAAGTGCTTTAAAACATTTATTAGGAATAAAAAACTTTTGAATTTTGATACTAGCACAGAGAAAATATTTGTACGATATATAGGTAGATTTACCGTGTTTGGGCGTTAGTGTATGTGAAAAATTGTGCTTGGGAGCCCACCCACGATGGAGGACAAATCCTAGTCAGGGGCAAATATCAAAAAAAATGTCTGTATTTTTTTTATTTTTTAGTGTCGTGGGTGCATTTACAAACACATATTTTCACATACACAAACGCCCAGACCCAAAACAACTACCTGTAGAACGTACAAGTATTTGCTCCGTGCGGGGATCGAACCCGCAACCCGTGACGCACAAGCCGATCACTCAGCCACTGCGCCACCGAGTAGTCATAGTTACAAGTAAAAAAAAATAAGTTTGTCTATAAAAATATACGATAAAACTTTATCTATAATATTGATGTTATTATTAGCAGCTTTACAATTGTTAAGTTTACAAAAAATAGGAAAATTTCACGTTCATCGTACTAAGCAAACATGAAACAAGTAAAACTACATACTAAACTAATCATAAGTGAATTACTAACAAGTTTCAAATTACATAACAGTGTTAGTTACCTTAATTATTAACCTACCGTTAATTGGAGTTAGCTATCTCTCCGATATAATTTAATTTTATATGTGGTTATTAAAGTTAATTAAATCGTGTTTCTCCAGCAATAACGTTAGGAATATCTTAATTTATTTTTAATCGTTTCTCAAAGTTACGGTTGAAATTATGTAAAATGTTGGTTTTAGAACTTGTTTTATCTTACAATTAAGCAACGTAATTAATTATTTTTTTTAAAGTCGTCGAGAATATGTTTGTTATTATAAGTTGTAACATGTTTATTTTAGTATCCATGTGCGGTCATCGTAAAAACTAGCTTGTAAATTGACCATAGACTTTCTAGGAACTGCTATAATATCTCGAAGGCCCAAGTAGTGCAGCGGCTGCCTTCTATGTCATAAGGTCATATCCCGGTAACGACTAATGTTTGCGTGATGAACATTTGATATGGATTTTTCTATGTGCATATTTATTTACAAAAAAAAATATGTAGGTATTGTATCTACCACCTTAGTATCTGTAACACAAGCTACATTATACGCTATCTTTATTCAACTAGGCTGTAGGTACGTCCATTATGCCAAAGACTATCACATCAAATCGTGCGTCGCTCGTCTCGCTTGGATTATAAACACTCAAATTCAAATATTTTATTCAATTCAAATAATATTATAGGTAAGGTACTTTTGAAATGACAAAACTAGTTAAAAATAAAGGATTTCCATTGATAATATGGTCGTCCAAGAATTGAAATAAAATGTGCTGAGCATTTAAATACAGACTACTGTTTTAAAATTAAAACGATTACTTTTCACAGTATTTTATTTTTGTGAGTTTTCTTTGTGCGGTCTGTGGACATTACTCATCTACATAAAAACTGCTTGGTAACTAAAAACTCTAACTAAGCTGAAAACATGAATTATAACGTTATAAAATACTGGCAAAGAATTAAATTACAATTAAAGTTTGTATAAAAATCGACTATATATCATAATCAGGCAGCAAGCATTTTATTTTTCAGACAGAACCTCGCAATATCACAAAATTTCAAAGGAATGTGTTTTAATGAGGTTGTTTAATGTATGTACGGTGGCCAGCTCATCAAGCTAACACAAGCCGTCAAATTTATTTGATAGATTTTCAACTTTATAACAAATTAATAAGGTTCATGTTCAGTTGGGAAAATTTGACAGTTTCGGATAGGTTGATCTGCTGGCGACTGTACAACAATCACGCCTGTCGTCCTTGAAGGATTAGGCAGAGACTCTTATATAATTATACCTCCATTTCCCTGGTATGTTTTAGATCCCATACAACAGGGGGCGAGCATATTGCCATCAACCGGGTACGATTCAAAACTCCGAGCAGCTACTGAGAATTTCATATAAAAATCCTATAGCACTTTGCTTGACCTGGGAATGGAATCCCAGATCTCACAATGCAGTTGACTAAATCAACGTTGTTATTTCAATATGAATTTATCAAATATGAACAGGTTTAACTTGATTAATTGATTAACTAGTACTACAAACGGTTGGGTTCTTAACCAAATAAGGTTCCGTCGTTCCGTCTTCCTGTCAATATACTCTACATAATTTCCTTATACACGTCACTATTACGCTCTCATTCCCACCAATCAAATAACAGGAACATGATGACGTAACAGGTACTTAAACCTAATCCAATAGAGCGGGCCAATCTAATACGGCTCCGCTCCGAGCAACCACATCAATTGTTCATTCGGACGGTACCTATTCCTAAACAAATTAATACCTAATTGCTTCAGTACTCGAGATCCGACCCGGCTTCAATGGAACCCAATTATACCCGTATTCTCACCAATAGGGGGTTTCAAAAGAAACTGGAGATTCGAAAATGTATTTTTCTTTGATTAAATCGAGTGTTCTATGTATTGAATGGACCTGATTTTGTTAGTGTTAAGTGTGCCGGAACAAAACAGGCCTGTTAATGTAGCGTAATAGAATCAGAGCGTGAAATTGCAGCAACATTTTCAAAACGAAAATACGGACTGAATAGTACGGGTTTTATGTGTATTTTAGTAAATATTATACAGCCGTGACATATGTTTAAATGTATTTTTTTAGTAGGTTAGTCAATCTATCATCGAAAGAAGGTTTTTGCAAATAATACTGATTTCATACACTTCCACGATTCTACAAATATAACTGCCTCGTTGGTCCAGTTGTCAAAAGGATTCAATTCCCAGGTCGAACAAAGTGTAATTAAGTATTTCTATTAAATTCTCAGTAGCATCTCGTAGTACGGATTTGTGACCGGTTAATGGCAATAGGCTCACCCTTTATTAAATGAGACCTAAATCATACCAGAGAAACGTGGGTGTACATTAGTACACCTCTGCCTAACCCTTCGGGGATGACAGGCGTGATGGTATGTATTTTACGAATATTAGACCACAAAATGAAACCTATTTTTTCGTTTGGTTTCGACATTGCCGTACTTTACGGCATCTATGGTCACGGATAGACAGTCAAGTCTATCTTTGACCATCGTGCCCCCATCAAGGCCCCAAAAATCAGTTAATAACTATAACTTTAAATAATCAAGATCGTTACAATTATCATTTTATTCTAGTGCTATTATATTTGCCTATTGGTATTTTATTTTATATATGTCTTCTTGCTCATCTCACATCATTTTGATTAAAAATCATCACAAAAAATTCTGGCTGTCAACGAGGTTTGAGAAATATTATTCACTTGGCGAGTATATTTATATATTCGTAGTGTAGGACGGCCGTCGGCCAGGTGGAGCGACGACTTGCGCAAGATAGCTGGCAGTGACTGGAGGAAAAGAGCCGAAGATCGAGCTCTGTGGCGTTCACTAGGGGAGGCCTACGTCCAGCAGTGGACGAATATAGGCTGATGATGATGATGATGATGATGAGTATATTTAAACGGGCAAGCAATCTTGCCAGTCTACATACCTTTTAAATAATTGCTTCAAAGTAATCACGTACAATATAGGACGCCCCACCAAGGCATATACAACACGCCAACGGCATCGATAGAGTTGCTATTCAATTTGATATTCCCCCAAAGGTTTTGAATAAGCGTTGAAAGGAACTTAATCAATGCTATTGATATTATATGTATATAAATGAAAATGACCTAATTGGTGAACTCCTCCAAAAAGGTCAGGTGCGCAGTACATGTAACCGGCGTGCGTGCATGACGATATGTATGAATTTGAACGAGACAAAAGTGGTATGCAGGGACCATAACGTGTGGCATTATGTAGTTTCTGCCTACCCCCATGGGAAGAAGGCGTGAGTGTGTGCATGTATGTATATAAATGCAAATATTTTAAAATAAAACTACATTTTACGCAAAATTGTCGCAAAAAACATATACTTCTATTAATATGATTTAATCCCGATATTTTGGATCCTTTGCAGCATCTATATTCAAAGGCAGTCAAATCCAATTATTTTGTAATTTATACTTCTGTAAAAGGAGAGTTTTTTGCCGGCTCTTCTATATACGACCTACTTTTTGGAACCATGCAACTGGTTTCGAAAATTCTAATAAATAAATATTTCATGAATATTTCTGGACAGTGCGACACAGCGCCATCTAGTTTCGTGGTAAACAACGAGGCTTGTGTTACGGATACTAGATGGTTGATATTCTACATATATACTTTTTTTTTGTAAATACATACATATTGTACATAGATACATTCATGACTCGGATACAAATATGTTATGCTCATCACACAAACATTTGTCCCTACCGGGATTCGAACCCGGGACCCATAGCACAGAAGGCAGCGTTAACTACCGCAGGACTAATTGGGTCGAATATCGCTAATATTGGTCTAATTGAAATAAATCATATTTTTATCAAGTATAGGCAAGCGGTTGATCGCAATCATACCTGATGGTAAATGACGATGTGGTCTAAGAATATGAGTTTGAAAAAATATTTGTCAAGACTGGTTATCGGTCATTCCAATCCCACCATCGAAGATGACGTTTTAACATCCCAAACTAATAACATGAAGAATATTCCAGAAACGACCACTCAATAATTGCCAGTACACCTCAGCGTCTTTACAGTCGGCAATTCCCAGGAGCTAGATATTAACAATTTATTAACTCCACCGCGCTGGAGCCGAACTTTGGCGAACTATTGAACTGGTATTAACTCGGATGTCTGTTGAGACCCTCAGCTTTACCCGGAAATGGTTATTTATTTGCGTATCGAAGTAACTTTGAGGTCTCAAACTAATAATTTGGTGGTGCTGACTGCTGGAGTACGAGGAGAGTTTGGCGCAGATTATCATTATTGTTGATGTTCAATACATTTTAAAACTAACATAAATGTCGACGCGTATTTTCCCAGTGTGAAGCTTTAAATGACACCCGGTAGAAACCGTATAGGTTTCTTAAAATAGGAAGTTACTAAACTGACAGCAAATAGAATTTCCATGCTGTCTGAATAGTCACTACCCCAATGAGCTCTGGTAACCTTATTTACTCGCAATACAACTTATTGTTTATTCACTGCGGTCTTCTGTAAGGCTATGTTTCTTCCCCAGTCGGGCAGCTTAATTTGAGCGAGAAATCTCGCTAAGCCCTCGAAACTATCATAGCTTTCAACGTTTCTTCGTCATCAACCAATTTAATGTCTCACTACAGAGCACGGATCTCCTTTAATCTAAGAGCAATTAGGCTATAGTCCACCTCACTAGCCTAGTGCGCAGTTGCCAGACTTCACACGCCACCAAGAGCGCCTGTTGGGCATGCAAGATGTTTTCCTTAACCGTTTGAGCATGTGATAAATACGCACATGATTATTTCCGCAAAGTCAGAGCTACCTTGGGTTCAAACTCAGCACCTTTGACATTAAAGGCCACTGATCCAACCTCTAAGTTATCATAGCTATATGCAAGCACTAAGTAGTTCCCGCGACTTCGTCCGCGTGCAATTTATCGAAAAACGGCAAAGTTTCATACTAATTTTGCACCCACGTTTTACCCCATTAGGGGGTGAATTTTCAAACATCCGAATTTCAAATTTCTTAATGTAACGTAGGGAGACATTATAAAAGGAAAATTTCAAGTTTCTTACCCTTATAGTTTAGGCCTTGCGTTAATATGTCAGTTCGTCATTAAGTCAGTCAGCCAGCTTCTCCTTTTATACAATATGTGAAATATAGATTGAAAGTTTCATATCAAACTTTAAATATTTCCATACAACTGTGGCACTCAGTCCACAAACAATGGTAGATATTGTGCGTGGACTGCTTTGATAACTACTTTCGTATCTAAGTCTCAATTACCGTGACTACAATCACAATCAATACAAGTAGGCAGAGAACCGTCTGACAGCTAGTCTAGACACGAAATACTGATATTATTCCAGTAATTAGGCTTCGAATGTCAGATCGCTGTCATTATGTCAGAAATGTTGCTCTCATAATAGGAGACAATGGTTTTTATGTAAGACAGCCTCGTAGTTAAGTCAAAATGTGTACTGATTCTGTTGATTAAGCTGTCCAGTTGGTCTAAGAAGCTATGATAGTGGTGGGACCTGTGAATTGTGATGATAAAGGTCTCGCTTTCAATCCCAAGGCACGTACAGCTGGCCTTTTTACATGCTGAAACTCAATAGTGAAGACACTTGCATGCCTGAAATATTTTTTTGATGGCGTGGGAAGTCTACTAAGCCTGTTATAGCCTAGCGTGGTAGAATGTAGCCTAATCCCTCTTAAATGAGAGGAGCTCCACCAAGCTAGCCAACTACATGTTGGCAGACTTTACATGTCTGTCATTGCCAATCTTTTAGGTATGCAAAATTGATCACGATATTTTCCTTCAGCTTTTGGGCATGTGCTAAATGCACGTAACTTCGAAAATTCTGTGGTTTGTGATTGAATTTACTCCACTCGGCTATCATTGCTTTCACCTCCCAAATCTTCTTTATCTTAAGTTCCTACTGTTAATGACATTATTATGTAATTGGTATCCAGTTGCTTTTGCATTTAGTGCTGTCAAAATTACAAAGATTTAGCTACAAAGTTCAACCCTCTAATTACAGTTGTAACTACCCCCACTGTGGTTGATCCAGAAATGTTTTGATACGAAATGCGAATAAAATTACTTGGCATTCGCAATTCGCTGCTAATCTACATCCAATGGCCACTTTATTCGATATTAATATGAACGGATTAATTTTAATCCATATTCCATTGTGATTGATAAGTTCTTTATTGAATTTCAATTGAAATTGGGTTTATATTTTAATGGGATAAGTGCATTGTAATTTATTGTTTATAAACGAGGATTAAATTCAGTCTTTCGCATTATAGCTAATTAATTATAATTGCTTTTGATCCTGTTTTCCTAAAGTCGAACTTTGACTTACTTAAATTTGGTTTAATTATAAAAAAAACCTTTTTACGATCCTGTGTTTCAGAAATTTTACAATTCCCTTTTCATTGTTGTGTATAATGTATAAAAATAAAAATTTTATATGGATTATCATTGTCAGATCAGTTAACTAATCAAGAAGCTGCGATCAAAACAGTTAACAATTTCGTAGTTATATTTTGGAATAAATGTCCTTCAATATTGTACCTTAAAGATAAACAATAAGTAGTTCCTAATTTAAATTAAAGTATATGAACGTAGGGCTAAAAACTCCTTATTAATTTTTAATATAATTTTTCCAATTACACAGTCTAGTCTAGTTTATAAGTCAAACTTAAATGTTTACTGACTACGAAGGACAAGGCAAGTTGTAACAAATTAGTTAGATAACTTTCAATTAAGTTTTACGATTAGTTAGTGTCGGCGTTGTAAAATATACCGACAGAGAAAAAATACACAAGGTCGTTTTACAAGGTTTTTTTACTGAAAAAAGGTAAGTTTGTTTAATTATTATTTTAGAGGCTTTTTTATTATATTTAGTGTTAAACTCACCGATAGAATCCGTACATCGAAACAACACTGAAACTCCTAGTACAATCACCTGCGACCACTTCATCACAAAGTTTTTCAACAAACTCATCTTCAACACCAAAAAGCAACAACTTCAACTTCAAAAAAACAAAATAATTCAAATTCAAAAAACGTTCCAAATTCTCGAACGGCGCCGTCGCATTTTCAAAAAGTTTTCGTAATTCGTACGCGGGAGCGAGGTACGTTCGTGTGGGTCCGCTCGGGTTCGATTCGGTGCGGCGTTCGGGGAGCTACTGTCCGTATGGGCACGATTTAGCTGAGGCTGTGTCTCTGTTCTACGCATGCGCGACTCTTTCTCCCCTTCAGAGAAAGCAGTGTTTCTACTTTGAATTATACTGTATTTTCTTTTGACGTTACGCTCGATGCGCCTTTGACTTGGTGCATTCTTTCAAAGCGCGGTGGTTTGGTTTCTTCGCCCTGTGTGAGGTATTTCGTTTAGTTACAGTCTCATTTTGTGATAATTTTAGTAAACTGAAGTTAACTTTTGTTATTACAATTACTACCTATATTGCTACATATTATGTAGGTAACATATGAAATAAATAATTAAATACTAGTATACGTATGCAATGAAAAATATTAAACTTCAGTCATGTAGCTACGGGTAAATAAAATAAGAACAAAATAAAGGAACTTATATATTGAAATTGAAACAATACATCTACATCCGGTTCAAATCCCGGTAGGGACAAATGTTTGTGTGATGAGCATCAACATTTGTATCCGAGTCATGGATGTATCTATGTATAATACGTATGTATTTGCAAAAAAAAATGTATATATATTATGTAGTATATCAACCAACTAGTATCCGAAACACAAGCCTCGTTGCTTACTACGGAACTAAATGGCGCTGTGTAATAATGTCCGGAAACATTTATATTTATTTATTTATCTAAATATCAATATATTTTTTTAATCTTTGTCGATTTCAGGCAACAAGTATTTAATACCTTCCATACCTTGTTTATTAGTTTGATTTTTAGACCAAAGAAAGTGTTCTCTCTAAAACATCAATTCCTCCGTTTACAAATACGATAACACAGACAGATGCATAGATAGACACGTTACATTTTAAAAGACCGCTCTTTTTACGTCGAGGGTTAAAAACGGTAATATTTTCAAGAAGAAAGAGAAATAAAAATACAACGTCGTCACGGTAAAAGCTACCTACAATTGGTCCCTCTTGCGAACCCTCACATTACCATAAATCACAATAACAGTATATTGAATCCCCCCGAACTAGGATCGCGCAGTTTGCTCAACATTAGCTGTTTCACAACACGGCGACGCGTCATCAATCAATTGTACACCAGCCTTAACTATTCTACCATCACCACGCCTGTATCCTCAAAGGGGTAGGTAGGGGTCCTGATGTACAACCACCATTCGCAGGTTTGTTTTTGGGTCTTGAAGTAAAGGCAGTTTAGCTAAGGGTAGGTTTAAGTGGGGTGGGTTTAGCTAGGTGAGTAGCTGAAAAATAGCATGCTATATTTCTTGTAAAGAAAATACATCTCGTTATTGTTATTTTTTGTACATGCGTGCGTCACTTTCAAAACTACTAAAGGAACACATACACAGGATTGCTATGGGGCAATTTTATTGTCCACATATAAACTACTTAACATAATAGAATATCCTATATTTTCCATCATTTTTTATAGTTTTACAATACCGATTAATGGCACATCTAAACAATAATTATACGTATGGACTTCTTAATATTTAGTTGGTAACTAATTATGATTAAATTGAAATTCCTTTATATGTATGTAGGTACCCTTATTCTCACGTACAATAACATCTGAAACAACAACCTGTGGGCTATGTAAATATTTACTCCGTGAGGAAATAGAGGTCACTACCATTTAGAATTTGCAGAACACCAAATGTACTTATACTTTTTTGAGGACCTGTTTGACTCAGCGGTAGTTAACGCTGCTTGCTGTATGGTTCCCGGGCTCGAATCCCGGTAGGGACAAATAATGTTTATGTGATTATCATCAACATTTGTGTCCGATTCATGGATATGTATGTATAATGTGTATGTATTTACAAAAAAAAAGGATAATTATGTAGTATATCAACCATCTAGTGTAACGCAAGCCTCGTTGCTTATCACGGAACTAAATGGCGCTGTATAATCATCATCATCATCATCATCATCATCATCAGCCTATATTCGTCCACTCCTGGACGTAGGCCTCCCCTAGTGAACGCCACAGAGCTCGATCTTCGGCTCTTCTCATCCAGTAATAATGTATAATAATGTCCGGAAATATTTAATCTCCAAATGAGAATGAAAATCAATGTCAAGCACTAAACCATGCTTAGAGGCTAGAAGCCTATTTGTCTCGCTATGCTTTTTATTAACCGCCTATGTATCATTATTGTGGGTCATGTTGTGTATTTTTTCTTTCTTTCTCCTTTATTCCTTCTGCTGCCAATAAGTTGTAGTTGAGTTTTTCAGATACAAATTAATATCAACGGCGATTTTTATAATCCCAATTTTGAACCAATCGATGCAATCGTCACATTTTCGCTTTGACTCGCTATAAAGGGAATTTTTGAATCAAATCACGAAGCGTTTTCTTTAAATAGTCATGATACTGTTTTAGATTCGATTGATTGCAATTAACCGATTTATCTGTATTGATAATCATGGCTTTATGTGCTGATAAATAATTAATTTGAATATTTACTTTTTTAATTAAACATCTTTTTATGCATTTTATAACCGACGTTGCGGATCCTGTATAGCATCCACAGGCAAACTAGAAAATATGAGTTTTATTTAAATTCCCAATATCCGCGTATGTGTAAGAAATTTAAATATTTGAATATCAGAACCGCTATTAAAACAGATGAGTTATAAAATATTCTGAAGTACGATAGTTTTACTACCGTGTGTGTGTTGTTTGCTGAAACATTAGCTGTTTCACGGCGTGTGCTCACCAAACACCATCAATCAGCCGCGTATCACGGAGTTTGACTCCGAATAAAACGTATGCTGTAGTCATGTATCAAAAATGGGTTTCGTTGGTATTGTCTATAGAGTATTAAACATTTAATTATATATTGTCATTAGTAAGATTACTTTTAGTTTGTATCTTATCCCGGAATGAAATGTGTGCTGTAATTGATTTTTATCTGAAAACCTATACTTATTAGGCAGGGAACCTTAGAATAGCTGGACCGCAAGCCAAAATCGCAGGACACTTCTAGTTTACCATAACCCTAGGATTAATTATCTTTCTTGTCCTTTTCGTTTACCTGTTTATAACGTAACATTTCATAGTTGACAGAATTATATCACTTACTTAGGTTACGCTGTATTTTTTTTAATGTCCAAAAAGTTTCACAAACCGATAAAATATGAAAGCATTTTTCTTCCGACAAAGGAAGAAGGTTCTATCGTAACTGTATAAAGTGTAATTGAATAAAAAGTCCACGGGTATGCTGATTTGTGCCGTTACAAGACAATACCGGCCCGCGGCCATTTTGACTTGGATCCATTGTAAAGCGAGATCTTATTTATAAAAAAAGTTCAACCGTCATCAATATTTGTAAAAAAAAAGTTTTGCATTTCTCACCTAAAGCTGAACACGGATTTCCTCTCATTTTGAGAGTCAGTAGGCTATAGTCCACCATACTTGCTTAGTGTACCTACGTTGACAAACTACACAGACTTTTGAGGAAAATTTATCAGGTTTACAAGTTTCTTCACGATTTTTTCCTTCACAATTTGAGCATGTAACTTCGAAAAGTTTGAAGTTTGTCACTTGCATTTAAACCAAAGATCTTTTATTTCACAGTCTATTGATCACACCACACGGCCGTCACTTTTGTTTTAATTCAGTCTTTCATTATTATTTTGCGTCTGTTTTGTCAGAACTCTAACATGTTTGTTTTACTAACCTCACTAGTAAAGTAACTTTTGCTACTGTTATTTTTGCTAAACATCCACTGTTTACGGACTAAACCTTACACATTAGTATAGATCAGGCATCCGAAATCATAATTCGCGTCGGCAGCGGAGCCGCTCCCCCATATATTAGTATGCGGGTCCGCCCTTCTCGCTATTGTGGTTTGTTTATAGACAAATTTCCACCTGAGAATATACTCGAACAAGATGAAACAGCCTGATTTCTGTTTACATTCTGTCCTTTGTTAGCCAATCAATCGTACCTTTTTATTCGGTGGGATTAAGGGGGATTATTCTGCGGCTGCGTTGTAATGAACGGTGGACTGTCAAATCGAAGGCCTTAAGTTCGATCAAAGTTACATGCGTATTATTATCACATGCTCGAACGGTGAAGGAGAACATAGTAAGAAAACTTTCTCAATGACGTGTGAATTTCATCAACCCGCACTAGGTTCTATTAACCCCTCTCAACAAAGTGAAGAAACTCGTGCCCAGCAGTGCTGCTGGGATACTGGAATGTGCGGGCGGGATACTGGAATGTTCGAGAATGTCAATTTTGGTTCGCGACTGCGACGTAAATTGCAGTTGGATTCATTTGCTGCGTAGCGAGATGAATTTGTGTCAGCCATGGCAAGTTTGATTTGTTTGGTGATGCCATCAGTTCCGCGTGCATTTGGACAAATGCTGGAATAGTTTATGAGGCGTTCACGAACTTGCATGATTTTTTTAGCAGCAGTTTCCTAGTATACTTGAGAAAAGGTTATAGGTACTGATACGTACCTATGGCCTTTTCCCAAATATATTTTTTGTCGGATTTTAGTCGATCTAGGTGTTACTGAATATTAATATTTAATGCAAAGCCACTTCCATCAGACCTCCACTGTATGATATCCTAAGAGTAAACTGGTTGTAAAGGCTTTCGGGTTTCTGACTGCCATTAACGATTTTGATCATTATTCTATTCGTATCACAATAAGGCTTAACGTGCTTTCCGAGGCACGTGCCTCGGAAAGCACGTGGATAGGTTACCATTTATCACACATCACTACGTAGTGATGTGTGATAAATGGTAACCTATCCACTAGGATGGTACCTTGGTAGGCACCACTTTACCTTACTGTGTAATGCAATAATGTTTAAATTCCACATCAACTGAGATTGTTATAGTGAAAACGTGGATCATCTACAAATTCATCTACTATGCCATTAAAGGGTTAGATGTTTCACAGAAATAGTAAATCTAATGGAACTATAATCTACCATGTAACTCGCCGTCGAGAAAAAATCTAAGAAATATAACTAGGCATCCTCAAAATGTTTAAGTGAGGTATTATTTATTATTTTAAAGTATTGTGCTACATGTCGTTTTCAACTGAAAACGATTTGAAATATCTAATAAAAATTCACACACAATTACAACTTCTTGAAATCTTGTCTCGCGAACAAACATAAAACGCTCAATAAAACTTACGTACGCGTAACACTAGCTGTGCTTAAACTGTGCAAAGTATTCTTTCGCTAGTTCCTGGCTATAATGCCCCGCCGGGAATCGAATCATTGCCGCTCCGTTGCGCAAATTAACTACACGGACATGGAACATGGCGTGTAAACGAGTGTTTGTTTAACATTTATACTTATTTGAACGTATGTAGTTTTGTGTTGGGGTAATTTAACAAATTCACAGTATTTAACATTGCTTTTGTTAGTCAGGCAAATGGACATTGAAATAGAAGCTGTAATAGCCTAGTTGTGTGAACAATGGACTATGAAGTCAAAGGTCTAGAGTTCAATCCGAAAGCAAATACCACCGACATTTCGAAGTTACATGCGTATTTATCATATGCTCAAACGGTGAAGGAAAAGATCGTGAGGTAACACCACCGTGGTCGTTGGCAAGAATAAGTATTTCATCGTAGTTACCTTGAATTTTATTTGCGAAGTAATTTGACAGGCTTCATTACCCCACAAACGAAAAAAAAGTTCGTTACGTAAAAACATAACAATTAAATACGTAAAACAGAGTGACCAACTGTTATCGCAAATAATTCTCTAAGAATTTTTAGTACTCCTAAACAGTTGTGTAAGAGTACGTTTATACTCTTACACAACTGTGTAACTTTTCAGTCTAGTGTTTCCTATAGTCTGCTGTGCGTATCATCCTAGGTACGACTCCTGGATAAAGCGGTGCTATTGTGTATTTTCTAATAAATTATCAGTAGCAGCTTGGAGTATAGATTTGATTGTTTGTTTTGGAGACGTCGGGCATAGCGAAGTTTCTCGCTCAATTGAGCTGTCCGACTGGGGAAGTACCTCCGCCTTACAGAAGACCACTGTGAAATTACGATAGATGTAATTTTGCGAGCGAGTAAGGTTGGGGCTCGTTGGGGGAGTGACTATTCGGATAGCATGGGAATTCCATTTGCTAGTTAAGTAGCTTCCTTATTTAAAAAAATCTCTGAATAATCTCTTCACCGTCTGAGCAGTAAATAAATAAGCACGTAACTACGAAAAGTAAATGGTAAATGCGATCGTACTTGAGACCCTTGACCTTCCAGTCAATTAGTCACACACCACTAGGCTATCAGAACTACACAATCATATTACATATAGCTATGATAATAATAATATGCAGAGCAGAGCACATCGCTTGAAAAACGGGCAGCCGATGGGGCTTGAAGGTTCTAGAGTGGCGACCACGTAATGGAAACACGCTGGAATCCGCTGAATGCGGGTGGCGCATGACCGGTCGTTGTGGCATTCCTTGCAGAAGACCACTATTCGGCAGTGGGGGTCTAGCAGTTGATATGAATTACTGTAAAAATGAAAAGTACTACAAAATAAAATTGTTTTTTTTTTTATATTTTCCCCTCAAAATTGTCGTCGCCAAAATATGCTTTTACCAAAAGCTCCTATCTCGTAACCCTTCGTTTAGAGACCACACCGCGATCACAAATTAGGAGTCCCGCTGTGTTGAGCCAGGGTTAACGTAAATCATAACTTTTTGTTGGCCATTACCGTAAATTCAAGGCAACTGAATAGTAAATTAGAATGCTTCACTGCCCACTAAGACTTTACTAAGAATATTATATAGAAGTGAGCCTAGCAATAGTTATGTTTGTTTGTTGTTAGAGGTTAGTTTGGAAAGTGGGAGATTTTGGTATAAATTTATTGGGATTATATTGATTGTTATTTCATTCAACTTTAAAAAAACAACGGAGATTATGACTAAACATTTTTGGAGTAATTGAAGTGAAGTTTACCATTATATTTTATTAAGATTGATATGATACATGTCATATCACACCACAGTGAATTGTGAAGCTTAAGGTTTTAAGTTCCATCGCAAGGCATGCATCACTGACTTTTAAAAAACGTGTATATATTTATCACATGCTCCGACGGCGAAGAAAAACATCACGAAAAATATTTTATTTGTATTTAGAAGATCCAAAAAACAATACATAATTATGTTCGACCAATGTAAGCCACATACCTTCATGAAAATTTATAATTTTAGAGGCAAAGAAAGAAAGTCTGTTGATAATTTTCAAATATAATATTATCAGCTTGATTTTTGCCGATTGATTCATCAGAAATGAAACATCACCAAACTAACCTTAAATGAAATGCTTAAGATTTTTCTGTAGAAATAAAAACATAGAGTGTATCAGCTTGTTCCGACTCGAAACTAAGTTTAAAACTTAACTGAACCGGGAGAAACTGGGTTACTTAACGTTCTCAGTCGTAGAGTGAATTAAGCAAATATACTCCGTACTGTGTTGTGTGTGTCTTTAGGAATGTTACTTCAATTTTATTATACAAATAGATACTGTTATTAATTATACTGATTTCTTACTTACCCAAATATATTTGACATTGTTACATTATAAGACTGTGGATTTGTGTTTTAAAAGTATAAAATAAACTTTTGTATTTTTTAATAATTATTACGTACGTTTCTGAAAAATATTTTAGTTTTTAAGCATATTTAACTAAAACCGTGATAAAATCTGTAAAAGTAGTTTTTTATGATATTATTTTACAAGAATAATATTGTAAAATTTTCCTCGAAATACCGATCCCAAGGAGATCTGTACCCAACAGTGGGATTTGAAATTGGTTGATAATGTTAACAATAGTTCTAACATATTTAGCTCACTTAGAACCGTTTCAAAGTATTGTAATCCATAGTATCACGGCGTCATAGAATCACAAACGCAGTGATGTTCATTCAAAGCACGATTGTTTCCCGCACCCGTCACATAAAACCATGTGCAATAACAATGCACAAACTCGTACATAACTATACAACAGCTGAGCTCAAAGCTCATCCCGACTAAATATTTCATAGGAGTGGGCTCTGTTGGTCGCTGTTTCAATTTGTGCCCTTTTTGTTCCACACGTACAAACAAACAAACAATTATTACTGGCATTTCATCGATTCCCATTCACGTTTTCCATATTTTAGTAACATTTTGTTGTTAATTGGTCGATTGCTGTGTGAAATTGTGAATGCAGTTAATGTTTTTGTCATTTTGCGTTATTTTGTATGAGTTTTCAGTAAAGTATTAATTGTTTTTTTTACCATGACTAAATAAATCGATGTGAAATTTATTACACTGCATTTTATTTTGGGGCAACAAACAAAGATTTTGTTACGAGATAATTGAAACACTACATACGATATTTCTTTTGTGAATACCTACATATTAAGTGTATAAATAAACATCAATAACTGTAGAACAAACCTGTCATTATAACACAAATATTTGGGACCCGGGACCCGGGCCGTACGGAGGGCAGATTTATTGTTGCTGCGCTAATCGGTTCGTCGAATAATCAATAAACCCATTTAAACGCGACGACTAACATACTATAACTACTGAATCAGATAAGTAGAAGGTCTCATCAAAACCTTAAACTAAAATAATTATTACAATCAGTTACACTTCACCGATTGTATCTACGGTAAACTAAACGAATTGTTGACAACACTATACTAATATTTTTGTAAATACTAGCTGACCCAGCAAACGTTGTTTTATCACATTTTAGAAGTTTGTAGAAGAGTGAACATTTAGGCTTCTAAGTATTTTTTAATGCCAAATCATAAAAAAAGTTTTAAAAAAAATCTGATGATGGAGATCACCTAGGGGTGTAAAAAATAGCCTACAACCTATTCTCAGATCTACCAAGTATACATACAAAATTTCATATTAATCCGTCTAGCCGGAGGAGTTCAGCGAGAAACACGGTGACACGAGATTTTTATATATAAGATTAATATTTTATTTTTTACATTATCTGCCTATACATTTGTTCGCTGCTGGACGTAGGCCTTCCCTAGTGACGGCCACAGAGTTATATCTTTCTTTCTAGCGGCGTCAAGATTAACAAAAATTTTCGAAGTAACCTTTGAGGCATGGTTAAATTTTAAGCTTTGCAATACACAAAAGTAATCGATCATACTTAGATTTCACAGTATTGTATCCAACTGAAGTGTAACATTTCACACCATTTAATTCTCAGTCGCCATTCAATCATTGGTATACGGCCCATCGATTTACAATGTGCATTATTTAAACGGATTCACACAATGGCATGCATTGTTCCGTTTGCAATCCGATATATTTGTTATTCATATAGCGAGGCTTGACTGTCATACCGCGCAATATATTAGTCGCACAGGCTATATTTTACACAGAGACAAACTGCACGAAAGTCGAACGGATAAAATCGATGTGTGTATGAAAAATTGTGTTTATATTGCTCCATATATTTTGTGGTTTTCTTGGAATACTGTCACTTTGTTACGCTGTGATTTGTTTGTTGATTTTTTTAATTTACGTTAAGCTCTAGTTTTTGTTTGGATGTTTATGAGTATGAAATAAAATAAATAAAAGCCCTTTGAATGTAATAGGTTTCTAAATGTTGAGCCACATGTTTTCGATATTTTTTTACGTATGGAATTATCAGTAACAGCTTGTAGTCATGATTCACTTTTGGGACAATTGGCTCGCCCCGTTTATATCGTAAAATATGTGGCATACTGTGAATATTTGTTTACGTTTACATTAAGCCCATTAATTCCTAGCCTTTATGATAATAAAATAATTCTGAGGATTTAATAATGATTAAATCCTCATATTAGTTTTATCTAAAATGCATTATGGAGATGGATGTTAACAGGCCGCGCCGCCGGCGGGAAGTGATTCCAATACAAATATGATATTGAATTAAACGGTAAATTCCATTAAAATACAAACAATTCCATTGAATAACGCCGCCTACCGGCTGTTCTAGCCCGATGTCGCTTTAAATATAAAGGAAAAATATCAAATAATTAAATCGGGTTCAGTTAATATTATACATGAATTCTTTCCAAAAATAAAAAGTTATTTATATTCACCTATAAAGAGAACTTAGGTTACATAATAAAAATAATATAAACCAATCCATATAGTACAAGATCCCTTTAAGAACTAACTTCACCGAACTGGTTAATGGACGAATAGTGTTTTATATCAAAATAAAAATATTAATAAATATTATGGTAACTGGGTTTTAAAAAAAAAACACACTAATATGTATTATAAATGTCAAAGAATCTCTAAAGTGTCTTTAAAAGATCTGTTTACAGAAATCATTCAATCAGTCATTCATTCATTCACCGTTTGAGCATGTGATAAATACGCACATAATTTCCGAAAAGTCAGTGATGCGTGGCTGGGATTGAATCTCGAGTTTAAATCTCCTTTGACTTTCAGTGTTATTAATCAAGTACATTTATGTTATTAGTATACGAGTGTTTGAGCTCTCTCAAGCAACACTAGCAGTATAGAGCGGCATTGTCTGGAACTAATCGATGGCACGTACTATGTGTAGTGTCTTAGAGTAATCACTGTACTAATACGGATATATGTCTCCTTTGTCCGCAGTACCTTGTCATTTATGTACTGAAATGGCCCATTAATATAAATTTCAGGGTAAAAAACCAACTTCAAGCGAGTTTAACTCGTGACGTATATGTTTGGTTGTTTTAAATATAATCCAATTATTATTATACAGAAAATAACTGTTTCGTTGGTCTAGTGGTTGTATGTTTGAATGCTGAGCAAGAGGTCCTGGGATTCCCAGGGCGGGCTAAGTGTTACTGGGTTTTTCTATGAAATCCTCAGTAGCAGATGGGAGTTTGGATTCGTGCCCGGTTGATGACAATAGGCCTGCCCAATTTATAACATGGGATCCAAAAAAAATATTTTACTTTTTACTAAGTTAGTAAAGTTACACTGGTACCCATCCAAATGCTTCGGGGCCCGTTCTGGTAAATTCAATGCCGTATACTTAGAGTTGAAATATATTTGGCCTCAAACTGTATTTCTCTTTTACGGTAAAAAGAATTGCTAAATCTTAACAGTATAGGTTGAATTTTTAGTCATTTGATAACATTGAAATCCAGGTCAATTGATCCTGCTGCAAATGACAATGCATATAAAAAAAATCTGCATATCATCAATTAATTTTTTAACATTAACAGATACACGGCTGATTTTTTTTCGAATTCCCTGCATATTCACAGTCTCGGTCAGTCGGGAATAAAATGGAAACAGAATTGCTTTTTCCTCGATTTTCGTGAAACGCGTGTGTTTTAATCCACAGTGCAATAGCTAGTATGTATTCACAAACAAAATGTAATGGTTAAAGGTTTTTGCAAGCTTTAATTGACATGTTATTAATCCTTTAGCCAGAAAAACTTGGTTTATGTAGTTTTTTTTCTTTAATTACTTAGTGACATTTGATCAAAATGAACAGAATAGTGTGTCTGTACTAGTATATTAGTGTCTTGCCGGTTTCATCTCCAAGAAACTCAGTGTGACTCAACAAGCTATGAAAATAACAATAGTTGGTGTTCCTCTGCGTGATGATACTGGAATGACAAAATCCATAGGAGAACCAGCTTCACCGAACATTTTTCGTTTTTGTTAAGTTTGGAAAAAATAATTCCTTTACGGACCGTCCCGCTACTTGGAAAGGCAATGGGGTGTGTCGGACTCCGCACAGCGTAAGAGTTTTCCAAATAAAAAACCGTACCTGTCAACGCCACTAACCCTATTGCTGGGGCCATGGGATTCGCAAAAGCATGCACCACAACTTCAACGGGAGCTTCACCAACCAAATGAGCAAGTTGAATTGGCAGTAACAGTGGCATTATCATATAACATTTATCAGCGAGCAGGCTACATCGAAATCGAAATGAAAGGTTTGAAACGAAATGAACGGATGAACTGAAAAAGGTCGCTGAAGTTGTTAGATCCTTTTGCTTATATCATCATCATTAAGCCAATTATTGTTCCACTGCTGGGCAAGGGTCTTCTCTCATTTGAGGCGGATTAGGCAATAGTCCACCAAGCTAGCCTAGTGCGGGTTGATAGACTAACATGGCCTCGAAAAAATCTTTCAGACATGCAGGTTTCCTCACAATATATTTCTTCTATGATGCAGTATCTTTCCGTTTACGTACGAGCCTGAATGTACTTTTCAAAAAAATATCTGAAATAAAAATTCGTGGACTTTTTTAGCTAAATGTAAATAGGAAATGCCTAACTAACGGCCTGTGCTACATAATGTTTTTCTATCGGAAATAAATATGAAAAATTCACAAGAGAATAAGTTTATTTTGGAGTACTGCGCTCAAAAATAAACTTATTATATATATGCGTAAAGTCTATTATCTATATCTACATATATTCAATGTAGACCATAGCGTGTATCGAAAATGTTTTCAAAAGAAAAACCAGATATAGGGTGTTGTAAATAATACTAACATAATAAATTAATGACCTTATGTAGTGATACCACTAGCGACATTTAGGTTTTTTTTTGTTTTGATCCAAAGGATGTAATATAATGTGTTTAGTTTCGACTCAATAACTCATTGTTCTTGAATTATTTTTTAAAGTAATTGCTTTATAATTACGTGTTGATCGAACTCTGAAGTCATATTCCTTAATTTTCGAATGTATGAACGCTTAAAATAAATCATTAATACAAATGTTTTTTTAAGTCAGTGTAATTGTCACCTCTCTACAAATAATAGATTTTATAATGACAATTGCTAATTACATAAAATCATCAGAAATCCACAGAAATTTTAACCTAACCTCGAACAGAATAATAATATATATTATACATTAATACCACGTTACGTATAAAAGTATGATAATAATTATAATTATATTTTGACATTGCCCAACAATACTTTCAATTCAAAGGTTTTATACGATAAGTAATATTCCTTTTGTTAAATTTCTCAAGCTATTTCTACTAAAAAAAACACTTGATAAACAAAAACCGACACTCAAAACAAATGCACCGAGCGTGTATATAGTGAAATAGTTAAAGTTTCAGGGGAATAAACTCATTACAATAAACTACTTGAGTTCTCTTACTTTTACAGCAGAATTGTTTTAGCACTCAAAAGTTTAATCAATATTATATTTTGTTCTTTGACTCCGAGTCAACGGTACTAGAATTTAGCTCTTCCACCAAAGCTACACTAAAAGTACTTGCCAATACCAAAGTAAAGTACATTTTGCATATTATTTTTTAACACATATTTCAGTTTTAGTTTTTAAAGCTGTAGCCTAGAGGTGTGACCAGTGGACTGAGATGTCAAAGATCTCGAGTTCGAACCCATGGCTTTTCGGAAGTTATGTGCGTATTTATCACATGCTCGGTGAAGGAAAACATCGTAAGGAAAACTGTATGTTTGAGAGATTTGTCTCGATGGCAGGTGAAGTTTGCCAACCCGCAGTAGGCTAGCGTGGTGGACTATAACCTAATCTTTCTCAAATGTGGGGAGACCCGTTCCCAGCAGTGGGACGTTAATGGGTTGATGATGGATTTAGTTTTAATTTAATTAAGTAAAAAAATCCTTAGAGGGTAAAGTTTTTTTTACTTCAGATTTTTGTCTCCGTCATTAGTGCGTTTACAAACACATATTATTATAAATATATCATCACCCAGATTATATTTATACGGCATATACATATTTGTTTCGAACAGGAATCAAAACCGGGACACAGAAGCCAATCGCTAAGCGAATAAAATAAATTTTATTTTCATCGTTGTATTTTATATGAAGTATTTTGTTCTTACTTATTACATTACCTTACATGATAACACAAAAATATATCATTATAAGTTATCAGTGTCGTGTGTCTACTGCCATACCTAAAACTCCTATTAACCGCTTAAGATAATGCCTTCATTTCTACGAGATACGGTCTTCACTACAGAACTATATTATATACAGGATATAAATATTACTCGATAACGATATTATGTAAATTCAACAATATTATTCACGAGGAAATATTCTGGTAGCGGTTAATTCGTAGAACACGTGTTGGTGCGTCGCATACGCTTATCTCGACCTCGCGCGCTTCGAACTCACTCAGGCATACTTTGGTTTGCCTTACAATACATACAGGTGTTAAATATACACGTGCCTGCTTCGCGTGTTAAAATTAGACTTGGATATTGCACTCTGGAGCTGTGTGCTGGTGAACAGTTAAGTCAAAAGTCGAGTTCAAACCCAATACACACACCGTTAACTCTTTGGTTGTACGTATTTATGAGATGCTCAAATAGTGATGAAACACGTCGTGAGGAAACCTGCATGTTTGAGAGATTTTCTTGATGGCATGTGAAGTCTACCCGTACTATGATAGGAGACCCACGTCCAGTGGGACAGTAAATGGTTTGGTAAATATTGGTGGGTAAATGCGCATGTCTTGGGTTTTAACTTGAAAAGTTGAAACCTTCAACATTTTAATCCACTGGTCTCACCGCTAGGTTCCAACAGCTCTTATTACAAGTATGCGCCAGCTAAAATACTTATAGAATGATCATTACATACATATACATACCATCACGCCTGTCATCCCCGAAGGGTTAGGCAGAGTTTGTACTAATGTACACCCACATTTCTCTGGTATGTTTTTAGGTCCCATGTAATAGGGGGTGACTCTATTGCCATCTATCGGGCACGAATCCATACTCCGAGCTGCTACTGAGACATTCATTGAAAAACTCAATAACACTTTGCTCGACCTGGGAATCAAACCCAAGACCTTTTGCTCAGCAGTCCTTTACGACCACTCGACCAACGATGCAGTCTTTAATGACCACTTAAGTCACATAATTTCCACTATCCAAGGTTATTATATCTAGTGTGTTAAGGAAATGTAACAAAACACTACGCAGCGTGCTCTACTCACGTCATTTGCGTTTTACTATCAACTATTTGTGACACACTTTTTTGTTTATATAGTTATTTTACGTCCTTTGAACTGTGTACAGGGACCTTCGGTGTGTATTATCGAAAAGGTTGATGATATAAAAGGCTCAGTAGTTTGCAGGAAGGAAAAGACTTTCTCATCTTTTAGTAAATTATGTGAGATATTCTATTCGTACCACAGACTTAAGTAGGTATGTATGAGAGAAGTGTACTAATTACGTGTCGAAATGTCAAATTCAAAACGTCATAAGCGATTTCGAGTCTTGTCTTTTCGTCCTTGTAAACGAGAAACAACAAAAATAAAAAATAAATTTATTTTATATGTTTCATTATCAAAATATTACTTCATACCTCTTTATTAGGCATGCATGTTTGCTCACGATGTTTACGTTCACCGTTTGAGCATATTATATGTAAATATGTAAAGTATTTTTTTTTAAATCACTACTTTCCATGATATTGAACTCGATACCGTTGACTTGACAATCTACTGGTCATAACACTGAACTATTATAGCTCGGAAGCTCTAATAGTTTAATCCATACTAATATTATAAATGCGAAAGTGTGTCTGTCTGTCTGTTACCTACCTCTTCACGCTATAACTGCTGAACCGATTGAGACGAAATTTGGTATAAAGATAGCTTGAGTCCCGGGGCAGGACATAACATAGTTTTCAACCCTGAAATCAGCCCTTGAAAAGGGGTAAAGTGAGGTGGAAATAAAATTACTAATTTTACGCAGACGAAGTCGCGGGCAGAAGCTAGGCGAATAAATCATAACTAGTATAGGGATATACTAGCTATGATAACTATATCTATATTCTTTATTTGCCTTCATGAAAAGGTAAAAATATTCTCTGATCATAAAACAGTATTGGTAGTTTCAGAGAGAAAAGTGGAGTCTCTTCAATTATATAATTGGAATAACATATTATTATATCTGACGACTCGGTGGCGTAGTGGTTGAGCGATCGGCTTGTGCGTCACGGGTTGCGGTTTCGATCCCCGCACGGATCAAATATTTGTACGTTTTACAGGCTGTTGGACAGTCTGGGCGTTTGTGTATGTGAAAATCCGTGATTGTAAATGCACCCACGACACAGGAACAAATCCTAGTGTGGTAGTAATCGTAATCCCGTTTTTAAAAACAAATAAAAAAAATTATCAACCGCAGCATTCCCGCACACAATTCTAACCCGTATATCTTTTCTGTATAACGTTCATTATGATTCACCATGCGATAACGCTATGAGGTTAAACTGTGTCTATCTTTGGTAACGTGTAACAGATCGCACATCCTACACTATATTTGTAATTTAACATGTTTCCTAGAAAAGCTAATTTAATTATAACTTAATAATTGGTTGGTTATGTTAAAATTAGATCCGTTGAACATTTATGTCGTGTGTAGATATTCTATTAATAATATATTGTAGATAAATTTATAAACCTCAACCAGAATAGATAGCAATTTAATTATCTTTGGCGCGTTTTATGATTTTATAGTTAACTCGGTAGCTAGTTTTAACACAGGCATTTGCTTAAGAGAGGGCTTCACACCCAAATTTTAATAACCATAAAGTTTATTGTACGATAATAAACATATATTGTACATAATTATTTGAAATTAAACAAGTTTTTACGGATTTTTTCGGGTTATATTGATATTATTTCGTCCCGATGTATTCAGCGCATAAATACTTTGTCCGCTCCTACTAATAGAGTAAGATCCCAGGGCCGCCAGACGTCACGTATTTTCTGACGAACCAAATGTGGGTTATTGAGTAGTGCTAGTATGTACTAAGAACGCATGCCTACTAGCTAACTTGCCTAGTGGGCCAATTTTCAGGTATCAGGTAATCAAGGTACATACAAATATTACTTACCTCACGTAAATTCTCCAAGCTGATTTTTACGTATATTGTAGGCAATATCCTTAAAAATAAGTCGCCAATACTCCCAGACACTTTCCGTCGGCCGTATTGCTTTACAGACGCTTTAAAGCTCCCGAAGGAATTAATTAACTTCACGTAAATTATGATGTTCCATTGTTTATATCTCCACCAGACAACTATTTCGAAACCTTGTACGAGAAGACAGAGCGATCCAAGGGGCCAATCATCCCCTAGACTTCCGCATATTCGCAATCTGGCTCACTCTCATGCGCGTTGATAATACCCTCACGCTCCTACCCACAGTGGCATTAAAATTGAATTAAGGGGGATGATTGGCTCCTATGATCGGTCTGTCATCTGTCACAACTATTTTGAAACCTTTTACTAGAATGGAACATCATAATTTACGTGAAGTTGATTAATTCCTTCGGGAGCTTTAAAGCGTCTGCAAAGCAATACGGCCGACGGAAAGTGTCTGGGAGTATTGGCAACTTATTTTTAAGGATATTGGCTACAATATACGTAAAAATCAGCTTGGAGAATTTACGTGAGGTAAGTAATATTTGTGTGTACCTTGATTACCTGATACCTGAAAATTGGCCCACTAGGCAAGATAGCTGGTAGGCATGCGTTCTTAGTACATACTAGCACTACTCAATAATCCACATTTGGTTCGTCAGAAAATACGTGACGTCTGGCGGCCCTGGGATCTTGGACTATAAGGTATTCGTTGTTTTAATAATATTATAATGTAGTCAGGAACAGGGGTCTTCGAATGAATTCCAGATTATTGGTTTATTTAAAATCGTTTAATCAATTAGTGTAACAAAAAAAGGACGAACATGGGCCGTTGAAAAATTTTAAGTTCTATCGACGTCTACACAAATCAATTTATGCTTGTCATCGCGCCGTCAAAAAGCCTCCTCCGGCGGTCGCTAGATGGTGTTGGTGTCGTGCGGAGACATAATGACTAACAGCAATTCCACATGTTTATTCCTGAAAATCAGTTAATCTTAGTTTTATTTCAATGTCTGATATTCGCGTAAGAAGAAACGGCCATAAAATTACATATGCATGTCGGAGAGCCTATAGGGTTGGTATCATCAGATTGGTACGTCATTCTCTTCACGCATCTTATTGGGATAGGAAATAACACTACAGAAGGCCAATAAAATGTCTTCTTTAATAATCGTAGTACTTCGCTAATCACTTAATATGTTGACAATTCATCAGGCACGGATGCCGTCCGCGGTTGCTCTGCAACTGCCTCTGTCGAATTTGTCTATTCTTGTAACCATGACTACCACAAACATTCAAAACAACTGACAAGCTGCATGTTGTCACGAGTGACAACTAACCTACAATAATTTAGGTAACATCTTCAAATACCATGACACGAGATGTTTGTATATAAATGTACAAACATTGTCATGGTGTTTGTCGCTGAACTCCTCCGAAACGACTAGACGGATCATTATGAAATTTTGTATGTATATTTGGTAGGCCTGAGAATCGGTCGCAGGCTATTTTTTACACCCCTAGGTGATAAGGATGTCCCTCACCAGTTTTTTTTTTATTTTTTGACAAATCATTGTTTTGTATTTTTTTAATATAATAATTTATTTATTTAAAGTAACTTGACTCACTTAGTAACAATAATTAATTAAACCTATGTGCAATCACGATCACTGCCACTCTCTTAACACTGAGGTGGACGGCTTGCAGCAGCGACTCACGTACAATTTAATGATTTAGCATTAAAAAATACTTATACCCCAAAAGTTTCACTATTCTACCACCAACTCCTATAATGTGGCAAAACGTTCAGAGTTTTGCTATATATGTATAAAGCTTGCCGGTTGCGACATACAAATAAAAGTCACCAGTGACAAACATAACTAGTACATAACTACCCGCCGGATAGGTGTGTCGCTAGATAAAGTTGAGCGGCAGATAGTTGCGACGAGACACTGCACACGTGACCTGACGCGTTAATAAGCTTGACGTGACTTCGCGTCAATGTGGTGGTATTAAGGCCTTCCATTAAAACCAGTAGGTAACGCAAAAGTAAAAAGGATTTTTTGTGTTCTTCGGCGTTTTTTGCCATCGCATGAGTATAACCATCACGCCTGTCGTCCCCTAAGGGTTGGGCAGAAGTGGACTATTGTACCCACCCCTACATTTTGTTGTAATACAGTTTGTTAGGTCCCTTGTAATAAAATGCGAGCCTATTACCGTCTATCAAACATGACTCCGAAGTTCGAGCTGCTACTGAGAACTTAATAGAAAAACCCAATAGCGTAGCGTGCCTTGACTTGTTGCATGAGCATGAGTATAATTATAATTAAATATAATTGAAACAAAACCATTTTTATGAGTTTTATCACGGTATTTGGACTTTATTTTATTACTAACGTTTCCGACTACCCGTGATTATGGATGCTGTAAAGGATCCGTCGAGATTAAAATAACATCAATACACTGCGATACAATTATTAGATAAAAATAAAACTTATAGTTTTGAAGACCGCAGTGAAACAACTATAGTTGTTTTTGGCGAGTGAGTAAGATTGCCAGAACTCGTTAGTGACGGTGTGAGCGACACCTCTGCTGTTTTAAACGTCCATAATAATGATGGTATGGTAACAGCTTATCATCAGGCGGGCCGCTAGCTTGTCTGCCACTACTGTAGCATGGAAAAAAATATCAAAAGAAACGCAGTTGTTTAATATTAAACCAATAACGTTGACTATGATGTTACCTGAAAACAATTATGTTACAAAGAATATGATCATAAATTCTCTCTCATTTTAGATGAAAACTGATTTATGAAATTCTTTTAATCTGATAAAAGATTGCCTTGCCTTGGTATTTTTATACCTAAATTATTGCTTTTTAGATCCCTTTTATCTGAAAATTATTTAAGGTACCTAACCCTCTTTATACGACAAAATTAAATTCAAGCAATAATATTAATTACAAACTGCCTCGTTGGTCGAGTAATCGTACAGAGTGACTGCCGAGCAAGAGGTCCTGGGTTCAATTCCCAGGTCGAGCAAAGTGTTATTGGGTTTTTCTATGAAATTCTCAGTAGCAGCTTGGAGTTTGGATTCGTGCCCGGTTAATGGCAATAGGCTCGCCCCCTATTACATGGGACCTAAAACATACTGGCAAAATGTGGGTGTATATTAGTACACCTGTGCGTAAACCTTCGGGGACGACAGGCGTGATGGTATGTTATGTGTTATATTAATTATATAGAATAAAATTTAGAACTTATATTATTTATTATATTATTATTAGTTCCGAGATAAGCAACGAGGCTTGTGTTTCGGATACTGTTGGTTGATATAATCACATATATACGCTTTGTTTGTTGTAAATACATACATATTATACATAGAAACGGGACCCATAGCACAGAAGGCAGTGTTAACTACCGCTGGACTAATTGGGTCGTCGTTACTTAAATATTTCATGAGTATTTGTCTTAAAAATCTCACAGTAGTCTCATTTTGTAAAATGTTATATTACCACTATATTAAATTACATACATAGAGGAAATAGCCTGATAGTGTGACCAGTAGACTATGATGTAAAAGGTACACAGTTCGGTCCCAAACCACGCACCACTGGTCTTTCGAAGTTACGTGCGTATTTATCACATGCTCAAACGCTGCATATGGAGTCATGCATATCAATATGGAGTCGAACATACATAGTAACAGTAAATGATCGTACTTTAATTAGCAAGCAATTACTAGTATTTTGAACATGATTTTTTGATTAAATTTGGAATAATTATTTCAATTTGAATTTGGAATGAATAAAATGGTATCTAAATAAATGACCATAAGCGGAGTGCACACGTTACAACACAGTGCCACGGAATGGGTGCACAAACTCACAAATACAATTTGGTAGCGACTGCGTACAGGACGAATTGAGGTGTTGTTCCTCTCTGGCAAGCGACAATGTGTTTTTGATGACTAATAAACGATGGCCAATTGTCATCAATATCTATATATAGATATAGAATATCGAAACTGACAGACCGACTGACATATCAACGCAGTGCCTATAGTATATCGTATAGTAAACTATACGAGTTAGAAACTTGAAATTTTGCACAGGGGTTCCTTTTATAACGTAGGGGAGTACTAAGAAAGGATTTTTGAGTCTCAGTCAACATTATTTTTAAACATTAATATAAATTTACATTATGACAATCTTATTAGCTAATGAAACTAGTTAGTTTAATATTTCTTTCAGCATTATTAAACCTTTGTATATCTAAATAGATGCTATAATATTAACCATTCTTAAGTGTTTTCACAAAGACCCTATTTGAGTATAAGTTTTTTTCTAACTTATAAAATTATTATTAATTAGTCATTCAAAAATTTATTCAAGGTCGTGAGGTTAATAGACCTTGAATAAAATTTCGAATAACTGAGTAATAATAAGAAAAATAATTTATTAGTACAGATAACAGTAAGTACACACCTTAATAGAGCAAGTTAAAATATATTAAACCGTACTTACAATGCAATAAACGTCAAAACTTCCCTTTGTGGTACAAACAAAGAAAATTACGATTCCATAAAAAGATAAGCAAGTAATTATAAAGTTGAAGGCTCCTATCGTTTTCTTGGAGATGACCTAATTTGTATAACAACTTTACTATTATGTTAATTTAAAACAAGATTGTATCTTTTTGATGAATCGCTTGCAAATCCTTTTGCGTTTAACAAATTGTAAATCGTGAGCTAAACTGGCAAAACCAATTAAATACCATCAAGCCTGTATTCCCAATTCGGATAGACAGAAATATACTGGCGAACAAAGACAATTCGTTGATTCGTTTTTGTTCTCATGTAATATGAGACAAGCCAATTGCCTTTAACCGGTCACAAATCTGAAATCCAAACTGCTGACTAGAATATTTCATTGAAAATTTGACTGCTAGATCAAAAACGACGATTACATTTTGATCAACCGACAGGAATCGTACCTAGGAGGGTCATTTGTTCAGCGGCTGCGCTTACAATCGTACTCAATGGTAATTTAAAGATTTTCATTTCTGAAGATAAGTATTGTATCTTGTGCATTTTTTTCTCACATATTGATTTACCCAATCTGTCGATCCGTATTTATTAATCCGCTTATACCTCGACATAAGATATGAAGGGATTCTGATTCGGCGGAGAATGGATGCGTGACCTTCACGACCTTTAAGGGTAGGGTCGACGGCCGGGCTAACTGGAACCCCTACAACGGTCGTAGCATGATATTACAAGTACCTAGTAACAAATTTATTTTGAATTCCCTCAGTTTCCTTTGCCGTTTGAGTTCAATCTGTTCCTACCGTTTTACATAAATGAATTCTTAAGGCTAAAATTATCAAAGTGCGAAGGTTCTGGGCAGTTTTGGAGTCTAGTCCTTGGAGCACATGCCCAATTGTGGGCTTTTACAGCTGCAATATCTCCCCTCAACAGAATCAGTACTTCACAAATCATAATTAAAATACAATCTCTTTATTCAAGATGAGGCTTGTTATCCTTACATTGTTGTTTGATATTTTGGGAGAAAATTACTCTTTAAATATACGCCCTTAATAATTTATAACAATGGGGTAGGAACTCCCCTGTGCTTTTCCCCTTTCCTGTAGTCTGTACCAAGCGAGCACATTAACGGCAATGCAGATAAATAAAATTTTGTGAGAATTGTATTATAAATACGTCTTGTGTGCTCCATAATTTTACGCCCTTGTTCCCTAAGGACAAAGAAAGATGGAGGTATAACGAACGACAGAATGTTTATGAAAATGACGATTACATTCTTCTTTTTTCGTTTTTTCTTTCAAATTAGCTTACAGTCAAGACTTTTCTCTGTGTTTGTTGCAAAGAAATGTATTTTCTCTCCCTTAATTGAACATATTTATGATGCCATGATTGGCAGTCTAAAAAACATTGATATATAAAATAAAAACCTTTAAATTGTACAAACAAAGGTGTCAAAGACAGCAATGACAAATCATCACAAATTTTTCGAAGTTATTAGAGTATTTATCACATGCTAAAACGGTGAAAGAAAATGTCGCAAAACCTGTCCAAAATTTCTCTTAGCTTTGTGAATTTTGCCGTCCCGCAATATAGGAAACCCGTGCCCAACAGTGGGATAGTAAATGGGTTGATTTCTGGACCACTATTAGAGATATAATATTCGCGAAGAAAAAAAATTGTATAGCCCACAGACAGTTGTTTTGGGTCTGAGTATTTTTAGATTTGCGTTTATAGGCAAAAAAAAATTGTTGAAATCGCAAACCTAACGACTTATAAAAAAATTATAGCATAATCAACGTTTGGCCATTAATGGTTTCTGTCTGAATTCGTAACGAAAACAACACTATTTTTAGACAAAGTTATATTAAGTAAATTGGTATCTACATATCGACATGACACAATATGGCCAACAATAGCAATTCTCCCTATTTGCATATAAAATTACTACATCAATTTATAAAATATTCTATTCTAAACTAAAACTGCAATTCAAACGTATATTTTTTAGTCATTTATTAACTAAAATTGATAAAAATTGCAATCAGAGCCAGGGTTGTCTCAGCACACTTTTCTGCGATAAATATTTTATTATTGTTGAGTTGGTATTCAAAAGATATTTCTTAAATTAAATAAAACAATATGCTCGGATTTTATCGCTGTATATTAATATTATTTTATTCCTGACTTTTCGCATCCATTACAGCATCGACAGTCTCAGGTAATTTTTTATTTTTATTTTATTATTATAATTCAAACACACTTTTTAAGAGTTTCTCTGTAGTTATCTGCCGTGTCGAGTGTGACTTTTCACTGATAAAAATAAATCTATCATTATTATTTTCTACATTGGCTAATTATCCTCACTTACACAAATACCGATCAAACATTGTGTCATAAATAAAATTTCAACGCAATTTTTTAATGTGGTGGTAGCCCTGAGTGCAATGGTTAGGTCCGCGCGTACCGGATAATTGTTAACCGGACGCCCGTGTTATTATCATTTTAACTCCAATTTACAATCGCAAGCATTAAATCGCTCCGAATTGTTAACAGTTTCATGTAGGTATTTTATACACCTTTTTTCTGTAATTTTGAACTTTAAAAAACGAGACTTCAGTGGACGATGTTGGACAGCGATAAAAACAAAATGTGATTATTGTTACACATTTTGTGCTGAGGTTTTAAAAGCTATGTTTTATATGTTTTACTATAGGATATCTACTGTTATGCTAATAGCCTTCTTCCTGCAAATAGGAGAACATTTTTAACTGCATCGGAATATAATATAGACTTTCAAGTCATTGGAAATCACGAGAATTACTTGCTCATTTGAGTGAATTATCGTGACCGACGGTGACGTAAGAAAAGCTGTAGATATGAGAGATATTAAATTTGAATACTCACTTGTTAAAATTAGGTAGAGTAAATAAACTCCTATAAGACTACGGTACGAGATCCACAACATAATAATCTGAATCTAGTATTAATTGATGACTTGACTTCATCACGATATATTGATATTATTCCAAATAAATTATTTTCTGTAAAAACTTAAAAAAATAATATTGGAGTGTAATAAGTCCAAGAGGCAAATTTTAATGTTGAGCATGGAAATTTTTAGGTACTTGAGTCATGAATGTTTCTATGTATATGTTGCAGTCAAAACTCTTAACCAGTCAAAAGTAGTTTTGACTGATCTAGTTAGGTTAGGTTAGGTAGTCAATAGATACATTTATAATGTTCTGAATATTCATAATTGAAAATTCAATTTAAGTACGAAACATTTAAAGGAAAATACGAATGCATCTTCAATAACAATGAAGAAACATTTTATCGAGCAAAAGTTCCCTGCAAGAAAGATTTAACCGTCATAGCTTAAAGTGCAAAGGATTAAATACTTTGTATGTTAAGACATAAGTAGCATTTTTACTTATCAAAAGCATGCAAAGTATTTAATCCTCTACACTTTTAAGTAAGAACTAAGATTTTTAAACTACTGTACGTAATGGATACCAACCTATCCGTGTTCACAAATTGTTATTAACTTAACATACTAAGCTAACATTATTATTAAAAGCAACTTAGCCGAGTATTCTTTTACAATTATTACCTTCCTGTGGTCGAGATTTTTTATAGTAATTAAAAATTCATTGCCGTCCATTAGAGTTTTTATGGTAATGTAATAAATTTTTATAAGCGACGATGTTAAAAATAAAGTAATTGCTCCACGTAACTTCAAAGGGCATTTTTTAAGTACTTTTTGCGTAAAATGAAGATGTATTGAGGTCAGATTTTTATTTTAAATTGTTACACATATTTATTCTTAGTTCTCCGTATTTAATAATCATTGTTATTAGTTATTTTTTATAGTTATAAATTGGCATCTAAAGACATTTTTTTCATCTAATAGTTAAAGCCGCTTTATTAACTCAGCCTATCACAGTCCACTGCTGGACATACGCCTTTCCCAAAAACACAGCTTATTTTAGTAAAAAATATTTAAAAATATAATTTATAGTTGTTTTTAAGAAATTATTAGTTGTTTGTGAATGAATATCAATTGAATATTGTAAGTGAAGTATTTCGATAGAGCTTAACATCATAGATCAAACGCGAAGGTAATAATTGGCAGATGGATTGGATTGTAATCCAGCTTGAAGCAGCTTCGGGACATATCAAAGCGCAGCTTACGTTATTAAGCTATAGAGACGGGAAACGGCACAGAATATGAACTAAAAACTAAACGTTATATTTTTCTTAGTTAAAACCGTTGCCTCGTAACTAATGCTTAATTTATATTATTGTGGGAGCTTTATTCTTTAGACTATATTGTTAGTAATTATTTATTTAAATCTTTTTCTTTGTTATAAAATAAAAAATATTTCTGTTAAGAAAATCTCTTGTTTTGTAGGCTTACAAACACAAATATTTATAATGTACAAATACCCAGACCCGGAACAGCTACCAGTATTCCGTACATATACATATTTGTTCCGTCCGGGGATCGAAACCGCTACACGAGCATAAACCGATTGGAATTAACGATGCCGATAGAAATAAGAGGCTTATGGCAAAGGATCAAGTTGGCTTATCTTATAGATCTGTGAGAGCTGTGGAACCCTAGTGGTGAGACCAGTGAACTGAGATATGGTCTCGAGTTCAAACCAAAGCCCTTTTTATAGTCAAACAAAGACCATGTTACATTGTTACTAGAATACTGGTCTGCAGTGAAGGTTTTTAATACCCTATTATATTAAAAGAGTGTTTTCAAAGACTTGACTGACATGGCCAGATACTCAATATAAGTAGTCTTTCAATATAAGTACAGTTTCTTTCACTTTACAGGCGAGTGAGAGAGGCAGTAACACTTTGGAAGGCTACTTAAAATTGAGTACCATTTAAGTGTCAAAGAAAAGTATGCAAATCCCATCACTATAATAAGTGTATAATGTAATTTGAGTCGGACGATGTTGAACGGTTTCAAATCTGTTCTACTGTAATTATCTGTGACAGCTCTTTGATTGGCGGGAGTCCATTTCGAAATTCGGTTTTAGAATCGTTCTATGTGATTAGTACAATTTAGATTATTGACTTTTCAAAAGACTATTTTCTACTACACGACGACCCAATTAGCCCAGCGGTAGTTAACGCTGCCTTCTGTGCTACGGGTCCCGGGTTCGAATCCCGGTAGGGACAAATGTTTGTGTGATGAGCATAAACATTTGTATTCGAGTCATGAATGTATCTATGTATAATATGTATGTATTTACAAAAAAAAGTATATATTATGTAGTATATTAACCAACTAGTATCCGTAACACAAGCCTCGTTGCTTAGCTCGGGACTAGATGGCGCTGTGTCATAATGTCCAGTGATATTTATTATTATTATTATTCTCCTGCCTATACCACCGGGGATATAAGCGTAATGCATGTAAAAATCAAGTTAATATTCTATACTCGTTTTAAAAAGGCAGCGCGCCTTTCAAACAAAATGCAGATATTAAAACAACATGCATAATAGTTTTAAACTGAATATCAATAATCGCCGTTACATTTTTAATACCGCGCGAATCCGATGGAATTTAAAATTTAAATTCCTGTTTTATTTTACCAGTTAACAATCGGACAAAAAAGTTATAGTACACAGAGAATGTGTGGCGGGACGAACGGATTGATTTATGTTTTGTTTTACAAGTCGACTACACTATTTGTTATTTACTGAATAATTCAGAACGTACATAGTTTTTATTCATATTCAATTGAATGATGAAGTATCGTTTATAGCTACTTTTTTCTTACACTCACGCAAATATACGACATTGAAATCAAAATATATTTTACGGATTTTATCACTGTATTGGATCTTTTACATCAGTCCCAAATAGACGGTGTTTGTTGTCTTCGTGTTACTGCTACTTATTTTATAATGATTGACAATCTGATTTATACAAAATGACCGCACCGTTTATATACTTAGACTTTTGCCCGCGGCTTCGCTCGCGTTAAGATGTATTATTATTAATTAGGTATAGTTTTCATACAAACTTTCGTCCCCTATTTTATCCCCTTGGGTGTAGAATTAATCAAAATCGTTTCTTAGCAGAGGCCTACGTTATAACATCTACCTGCATGCCAAATTTCAGCCCGATCCGTCCAGTGGTTTGGGCTGTGCGTTGATAGATCACTATGTCAGTCAGTCAGTCACCTTTGAGTTATATATATTTAGATTTCAATTTCATAGATTTAAATTTTGTTTACACCTGTAAGTGTCATGCGGTGAGATAGCTGCTGCCAAAGCAATTTTTAATAATTATAAATCATTATACGAAATGAATGAAATTTGTCAATTATATATAGCAAGTACAAGACAATAAATCGGCCCGCAATTTCAGTCGCTGTAACATATAGATATATGTATGTGTTAATTAAAGTAATAAACTTCCACGTTTATAATATTCTTGGAATTGTTTGTACATCAGAAAACATATGCTATTAGTATTGTAAACGGTAATAAACATTGCCGGTTGTAATGTGCTATTATATAACAAAGGCAAACCCGACAATGAATGAATGAAGCCGTGTATACCAATATTAACGATTCCCAATACAAATTATGGGCAAACAAATCGAAACTAAGTTTACCCAACCGAGAAATCGAATCACAAAATCATTTACAATTCATAAATTTAAATCGATTCAATCCTAATATTTAAATGAGCTACAATGGCGACATTTGCAAGAGTTAATATTGTTCGTTTCAAAGTCCGCTGGTGGAAGGGTGCATGTTCAATATAATCTGTTACCGTAACCGAACCTGAATTTGTATTATATTAATTGTTTTGGTTTAATATTGTTGGGTAAATATTGAATCTGACGTTCTGGTTGACCGAATCGGTGGCGCGTTTGGAGAGGGTATGATATAATAATTATGATTAACAATATTGTCATCGAACTTGTGTTCTAGTGCTAGAATATTTCGTTTTAATCCCTACCCTTGAATAAAATATATTTCATATTTGGTTTTTAATCAACAGAAGATTAATTCAAAAAGGGAAATCCAGGAATCCATGATAGTTGACGTATGAAAAATTAACACCTGTGTTACAGGTAAAAATCATCAATAAAGTTGTTTAAATTCAGAATTTTAGTACCTACATAGTGATATGATCTTTGTTAAAATAAAATAATTAAAATGTTTGTTTTAGAAATCATATTCTTTACGATAAAATTAATAGATAAGATTAAATTAACCAAAATAGCAAATAACCACATTCTACTGAGATGTTTAAATTTAGCACGATATAAATAATTTTAAACCAAATTGAATCTCTGATTAAAGTGTACGGAACATTCTTCCACGTAATTTGTTATCTAAAAAGAGGACTAACTGTCAATTATACTTGCGCTTCGTCCTCGAGATTAGTACCTAATTTACACATGTAGTAACACATAAGTGACACCACTCGACACTGTAGTTGAGAGCTATATATATATTTTTTTTTTTTTTTTGTGGGTATCCCTGCTATTTCACCTTAATAATCTGCTTAGTATTTCTTGTCATTTAGAACACGCTGGTATTGAAACGGAAGACTGGTTGCAAGACTCTCCTGAGCCTAACAATTTACTTGAATTGAATACAACGGTACCCGTTGATCCACCCGATCCTGTCGTATCGATCGATCCTGATACACCGATAGATCCTATCGTACCGGTCGAATCTGCAATTTTACAGGACAAACCTGGCACCTCCCAAGTAGCGTCAACTACTAATATAGACCTGGAATTGGACCAGGATACGATGGTCATTCTTGGAGAAGACCCGTCGACATCAGTTAAGTATGGACCCGAATTACATAAGGAGTTATCGAAACGGTTCCAGCACATTGCAACTGAGGGACTGGACAAGGATTGTAGGAAATCCTTATTATCTAAATACCTGGTCCCTTCCAACTGTCATCATATAGCTGCCCCAGCATTGAACGCGGAGTTGAAAGCAGCGATACCTGAAGTCGCTGCAAAGCGAGATAAGGCCATAGTCATCAAACAGGACCAAATGGCAAGTGCTATATCCTGCCTCGGCCAGGTTATTACCAGCCAACTAGTTTTGAAGAACAATGAGCTACTGCCCAAACTTATGGACGCTGTGCGAATTCTTTGTGACATTCAACATTACGACTCTGTTACCCGCAGGAACTTCATATTGTCTGCGCTAAAGAAGGACATGAAAGATGCCTTGTCTAGCACTAAGATTGATGAATTTCTCTTTGGCGAAAATTTATCGGAGACCATTAAATCGGCTAAAGCTGTCACAAAATCTGGCTCGGATCTCAAACCAGATACTATTAACAAGAATGTTACAAAACGGCTAAATAATCCGACCCCCCAAAGACATTTAAACCGCAGAGCTCCAGCCCCAGCGCGCAGGCCGCCGGGAGCCCCGCCAAGGAGCCGAGAGCCTGCAGCGCCGCGGCCGCCACCGCCGCCGCCCGCCATCTCATCGAAGAGGTCACAGCCACAGCACCAGTCGCGGCGCCGCTACTAGACACAGTTAAGTACGCCGGTCGCTTGTCATACTTTTATAAACAATGGTGTCTTATAACAAATGATAGATCAATACTATCTTGGATTGACGGATACAAGTTAACCTTTACCTCCCAGGTAATTCAGAAGGTAGTACCTGCTGAGCAACGTTATTCAACTTCTGAGTTTACCTATTTTTCCGAAGCTATTAATAGCCTATTAGATATAGGAGCTATATCTAGGTGTGACCCTTGTTACGGTCAATTTGTTTCTAGCGTGTTCCTTACCCCTAAACCTAACGGAAAAATGCGGTTCATATTGAACCTCAAATGTTTAAACAGGTTTATTAAAACTGACCATTTTAAATTAGAGGACTTAAGAACCGCTATAAAACTCGTTACGAAAAATTGCTATATGGCGACTTTAGATTTAAAAGATGATTGGTTGCTAATTGCAGATACATACAGAGATTGTAAAACGAATGTTACTATCACAAAGAAACTTCTTTGCTCTCTAGGTTTTATTGTTAACGATGAAAAAAGCAGCTTACATCCTTCTACCAGGTGTAAATTCTTAGGAGTATTTATAAACTCGAGTAAATTGGAAATTAGTTTACCAGCAGAGAAAAAATCTCGCATTAAAAATGAAATCCGTAAATTTATCAAAATAAGAAGTTGTAAAATCAGAACATTCGCACAATTAGTAGGCCTTTTAGTGTCAGCCTGCCCAGCTGTTGAGTACGGCTGGGTATACACTAAACAGCTAGAACGCTGCAAATTTTTGAATCTTAAGGGTGACGAAGATTATAACAGACGTATGTTTGTCCCTGATTCATTATTACCTGATTTTCATTGGTGGTTAAAGGTGATCGATAATTCGAAACACCGTATTAAAGACGATAACTTTCGAATCGAAATATTTTCTGACGCCTCAACAACGGGATGGGGTGCCTCATGTAACGGAGAAAACGCGAGTGGTCAGTGGTCGAATAGTGAACGCGAAAAGCACATTAATTATTTAGAATTGTTGGCCGCCTTTATCAGCCTTAAAATTTTTGCTAGAGACTTATACGATTGTCAAGTGCTTCTTCGCATAGACAATTCGACTGCAATTGCTTACATTAATCGCATGGGTGGTGTTCAATTTCCCCACTTGTCCGGTGTGTCAAGGGAAATCTGGCAATGGTGCGAAGAGCGCAAACTTTATGTATTTGCTTCATACATACGATCTTGTGAAAACACCATCGCTGATGCAGAGTCACGTCGTAACCACCCAGACATAGAATGGGAATTATCAGGCAAAGCCTTTAATATTCTTACACGTAGGTTTGGTCAACCCGATATAGATTTGTTTGCCAGCCGTATCAACAAAAAATGTTCGAAATACGTCTCGTGGCACAAAGATCCTGACGCCTATGCTATAAATTCATTTACAATTGATTGGAGTTCATCGTATTTTTATGCTTTCCCCCCTTTTTCAGTTATTTTAAAAACTCTTAGGAAAGTTATTAATGATAAGGCTCAGGGAATTTTTATTGCTCCTTTGTGGCCTACACAACCATGGTTCCCATTATACAAGTCACTCCTCATATCAGATACGATAATGTTTAGCCCTAACGATAATGTTTTGATATCTCATTCCAGCAACCGCCAAATACATTCAACGCTTACCCTGGTTGCCGGAGTGTTATCCGGGAGGCGTTCTCACGACGATGTCTGCCGCCCTCATCATTAGACATCATGATGGCTTCCTTATCTGATAACTCAATTAGGCAATATCACGTAAGCCTAAAGAAATGGTGGTCATTTTGTAAGGAGTCCAGTATTAATACATTTGAAGCTTCGGTTCCCTCAGTCATACAATTTCTTTCACAAATTTTTAACAACGGCTGTCAGTATGGAACCTTAAATTCTTATCGGTCAGCCTTGTCAATAATATTGGGTCCAAATATGTCAAAAGATGATAGAATACTAAGATTTTTTAAAGGTGTTTTTCGCCTAAGACCTCCTACGCCGAAATATAACGTAACATGGGATACTAATTGTGTTCTCAATTTATTACGTTCGAAGTATCCCAATGATCAACTTTCACTCGCTGACATTTCTAAAAAATGTGTCACTTTAATAGCCCTCACGACAGCGCATAGGGTCCAAACTTTGTCGAAAATCAATATACAAAATATCGACATAATGCCAACTAAAATTATAATCAAAATTCCCGATTTGATTAAAACTTCTCGGCTGGGTTCGAAACAACCCTTATTAACCTTACCCTTTTTCAATGAAAGTGCAGAAATATGCCCCGCCAATACATTAGTGTTTTACTTAAATAAAACTAAAGAACTTCGCAAATCTGGCGTTCTTTTCATAAACCTTAAAAAACCGCACAACGCTGTTAGTACGCAAACACTTAGCCGCTGGATTAAGTGCACACTAAGCGAAAGCGGGGTAGACATATCAATATTTTCGGCACACAGTACGCGTCATGCGGCAACGTCTCGCGCTCACGCCCTTGGAGTCAACATTGACCAAATTCGTAGAACTGCAGGTTGGAGCGGTAGTTCCGAGTCCTTTGCTAGGTTTTATAATCGTACTATCACTGATTACGATGATACTTCTCTAGCTAGATCAATAATTAATCAACAAAAAATAGACTGATTCTACTATAATTACCTTAAGTATAATCATTTCAATTGTCGCTGTTGTATTTTATTATAAAAATAATTTGCACTCAGGCACAATATTAAGGAGTATAAATTGTTTTATTATTATCTAAACAATTAGTTGATAATATTTTGATGTAAGATTTAATTTATTTTCTTTCCTAAAAGTATTGTTATGAGAATAAATTACTCCAAATAACAGTGTGTTATTAATATTTTCAGAAAAATACTCTCAAAGTCTACATGTGTAAATTAGGTACTAATCTCGAGGACGAAGCGCAAGTATAATTAGTGATTAAACGAACTTACCTGTAAGCGAAGTTCTATCATAATTATACGAAGCGCTTCGTCCGAAGAGATTAGTACATCCCTCCCTCCCTTGCTTCCGCTACACCCTTTTATCTTTTCAGAAAATATTAAACAACACATCTTTGTCTCTAAACTAAATGACAAGAAATACTAAGCAGATTATTAAGGTGAAATAGCAGGGATACCCACAAAAAAAAAAAAAAATATATATAGCTCTCAACTACAGTGTCGAGTGGTGTCACTTATGTGTTACTACATGTGTAAATTAGGTACTAATCTCTTCGGACGAAGCGCTTCGTATAATTATGATAGAACTTCGCTTACAGGTAAGTTCGTTTAATCACTAATTCTATTGACATAACCCTTACTTTTTACGTAAATCCCGTTTTATTCGTGTATATCCATTTAAAAATATTCCGGGTCAAGGCTACCCTGGGATTTTTTAATCGAATCAAATAAACCAAAATGTTTGTGTATATTGTACGAAGCCCAAATTAATGTCCATGCAAATTGTTTCATACAAAAAATCGGGCTGGTTTCAATATCTACGAATGAATGGAATTAGGAACAACAAAATCAATACTGTACTGATTAAAAATTCCCGTTAACATAATATCTGAATGATTTTACTTTATTTTTGATCACTGTTATATGGTAACATCTCTTAAAGTATAATGAACTGGCGATTTTTTATACCTGTGCAAATATAATGTGGACAGTTTTGAAATAAAATTACTTTATTTCAAATAGTTTTATTTTTCTATAGTGGAATTGCTTTTGAAATGGAAAATTATAAGTAGGTACTAGAATCCGTAACTATCGTCGTACATTTTACTTCTTCAGTAAATATTATTTACTGAAAGAGTAAAATAAAAGTAAAAAAATAAATAGTAAAATATTTATTTACAAATAAATAAATAATAAATATTCAGGTACATTTTACACAGCACAATCTAGTCCCAAACTAAACAGAGCTTGTACTATGGGTACTAAACAATGGATATAATACTTATATACTTTTTTTTGTTGTAAATACATACTTATAATAAATAGGAAACACCCAGAGGAGTTCCTCTGGGGGAACACAAACACGTATATTCATCACATAAATATTTGTGTCCCGTGGGAATCGAACCCATGACCTCGTGATCAGCAGTCCGGTACTTGAACCACTAGACCACATAGGTCGTCAAATAATATTTAATCATTATGAATATACTTTCAAAAACTAAAATATAAATTATTATTTCTTTTTTTTTAAACTTGGCATCTTAGCAAAATTACGCTCCAGCTTTTATTTTTAATCTCTATATATTTTTTCTCATAACAACCAGTTATTTCCAAAACACTGACTTTAACTCCCACATATTTTCTCACTGTTGTCATTTTAATTACTGGAAGCCGCTTGCCAACATTTTTACAAGTACATTTGAAATGGGGCTAATATAATATGAGTAACGCTCAGCCTAGAACTCATTTTGCGTAGTCAGACTTGGGAATCTTTGGCACAATTTGATTCCAAGTTTTCATCCAATCAGCAGCCGCTTTTTGAACCTCGCTAGACCGGAGTGTTAAATGTTACTACACTATAATTTATGTATGTGACTGCATCCCCATTTTGAAAACATTCAAGAAAATTTTCATCGCTGCTACCCATGACATAGCAGATTTAGAACAGTAATACAACTCATGATTTTACTAACATTGAAATGTAACTAATTATTTTGTTGTGAGTATTTTAATAACGACTTTTTATGACTTTTTAATTATATGACGACTTGATTGGCGCAGTGGCTGAGCGATCGGCTTGTGCGTCACGGGTTGCGTTTTCTATCCCCGCACGGAGCAAATATATAATGGAGATGGATTTCAGATGGCACCTTTATTTTGCTTAACACTCGCAAATAACCTACTACATAATTTTTCTTCTTATTTATATTCCAACCTCGTTATTTAGACTATATGACTTGTTTCTTTGACCTACCGCTATTAATTTCTTTACTATGGCGAACAGAAGCAGCCAAGAATTCGATTTGAGCGGCGGCTTGCACCGTCGTCGTGATGTATGCCCACTTTATGAGCGAATTAAAATGGCGGCCGCATGACTTATGACGTAATAATGGCCGCCAAGACGTCACACACGGCATTAGTCCTTAAATTATATTACACGCCCGTTATTAAGTGGCATTTTTCCTGGATTTTTTAGTTGCTAAGCTGTAATTATTATTTAAATATTGCATTATTCAATTATAGTGCATTGTTACTTTAATAACTGGTTGATATAATAATTCAGCAGACAAAGCACTTTTCTAAGTATAAGTTTATTGACACTAAATAAGGTATACCTAGATTGCCCCACATTGCCCCTGTCTCACACACACAAACACACACACACACACATACATATACACACACCCAAACACATACACAATATACACAACACAACACACACACGACACAGGGAATCCTAGTGTGGGGTCTAGAGCTTCATTTGTTAAATTGTACTTGTTATTTTTGGCACAATAAAAAGATTTTTATTTATTTATTTATAATAAATAAATAATTAAATAAAAATCTTTGTGTGTAATTGGTATGCTCTATATATATTTAAGAAAAAATACAGTATTTGCGGTCAGTGTTAAACGTATTTTTTTGGAGTCTTGAAAAGCGCTCTTCAGATTCTGTGATCCTCATTGCCTTACAAAATTTTACATCAATTTTTTGGTTGCTATGGATATAACTAATGCAGAATAATGATTCCCAGTAAATTCTCTGTTGCTGTATTTGTGTTGTTGAGTCCAGAAAATATATCTGATTAGTATGACAAAACTGTCTTGCCCGTATGTTGAAACATATTTATCTATCGTGTTGATGTTTCACATGAAGTTAAATCTTAAGATAAAATATAGGAATAGGGCTACCGTTGGTGGTAAGGGTTTGAAGTACCGTAGGTGCAGATATTTGTATAAGCATGGGTATGTGTACCTGTTTTCAGCCTATCAACTATATATTATAGTTTATCTATAAACAGGGAAGATTTGATTGCTTGTTTGTTTTTATGCATTGAATAGGCTCCAAAACTACTGGACCGATTTAAATAATTCTTTCATAATGCTATGCTCTACGTGTTGAACATAGGATATGTTTCATTACAAAAATAATTAGGGATTATAATGAAAAAAATAATTTAAGTTTTTATTTTTTTAAATACTTATATATCTACCCGTTCAAAGCTGGGGCGGGCCGCTAGTATATGAATATAGAGGTAAGTAATCCATCCAATCACAAACAATAATAGCTATAAAAACGGGATGCTCCATAAATTTTGTTTGCAAGTCTCCATCGTTTAATTAATTGGATTTGAAGTGAAATGAAAACTGTTGGAAGTGATACAAATGCAAATCAACCGTCTATTAGCTCCCATCGAAGATTCTGGAGCGAGCGAAAGATTACATGACGCGTAATTTGAGGATTTACAAGGTTTACAAATATATTTTAATTAAAATTTCCTAGTATAGTTCTGCTAATTTAACTAGGATTTTCTGATGTTATTGGCAATACTAATGTCATTATTGTGATTTTTGTTTTTAGTTTACCCGCGCTGCCATTTCATGGACTGATTTAAGAATTCATGCTTCCATATCCATACTACACACATACATACATACACTCACGCCTTTTTCCCCCGGGGGGTAGGCAGAAACTACGGAATGCCACGCGCTACGGTCCCTGCATACCACTCTTGCCTCGTCCACATTCATACATCTCGTCATGCACGCGCGCCGGTTACGAGTACATACTAATTCAAACTTATTATAAAATAAATGCGAAAATGTGTCTGTGATCACGCTTCACGCTTTAACCACTGAATTCATTTAGATGAAATTTGGTATAAAGATATTTTGAGTCCCTGGTGAGGACATAGAATAGTTTTTTCCTTGGAAATCATCCCTTAAAAGGGCGAAAAGGAGGATGGATATATGTATGCCAAATTGATAATTTCTCAAAAGAAGGTACGAATAAATAAGTAGGTAGTTAAAATAAAATTACTTAGACTAAATTAGGAAAATATATTGAATAAATGTCAATCAGGGCACAACCTAACAAAATTTGAGGAAAGTCCTTAGATGGTTTAGGCATGTTGAGAGGAGAAATGATAAGCGATTGATGAAAGGAACTTATATTGCAGATGTCAGTGGAAACGTCGAAAAGTGACGCTCTAGCGTGAGGACTCGTTCAAAAAGGTCAGGTACGTAATTCTCGTAAAGGGCGCGCATGTATCACAAGATGTATGAATGTGGACGAGTCAAAAGTGGTATGCAGGGATGCGTGGCATTCTGTAGTTTTGAAAAGGGCGCGAGGGTATGCAATTAATGCGAATTAGTTTAGTATTTCAATATTTTAAAAAGAGTTTCGAAAGTAAAAATGTTTATAAATGGTACCATATCTTTAAATTAAAAAGCTGTGGTAGCCTAGCGATGTAACCAGTGGACTGAGATATTAGGTCTCGAGTTCAAACCCAAAGCACGGACCACTGACTTTTCGGAATTTATGTGCGTATTTATCACATGCTCAAACGGTGAAGGATAAGCATCATGAGGAAACCGGCATGCTTGAGAGATTTTCTCGATGGCATGTGAAGTCTACCAACCTGCAGTAGGCTCGCTTGATGGATTATAGCCTAATTCTTCTCAAATGAGAGGATACCCGTGCCCAGCAGTGGGACAATAATAGGTTGTTGATGATGATGATGAAAATATCTTTAGTTTGTAAGTTGAGAATCCAATAGTATGTATTTTACGGAACTGTAAACAGGACTTGTAAACAAGAGCTTGGAGTCATTAAATTACAAGAACATTTTCTCAAAAGAGTACAAGGATAATGATTTGACGGTCAAATATAAGCGGAGACGAGCAAGCACATTACTTAACACCCACTTAAAATATAATTATCATACCTTTGCTAAACGTTTACAGAAATTATTTAAAGTCCCGTGACTTTTAATCAATTTGAAAGCGGTGTCCACATTTTTTCCACTTAAAAGAAATTACTTTCGCACAAAGCCGTTGGCGGCACGTTATTTAGAAAAGTAAATAAGAAATACTGAGCACTCCAGCATCTTAGTAGCATTCCCTTCAGCGGGGTGAGGATTGGAAGCTGGAAATGTTGCAGTGGACTTTTTTATTCGTTTAATACGTTTCCGAGATTTTGCCGTCAAGCGATTTTATATTCTTTGCAAAAGATTAATAAAGATTGGATTTATTACGCAGAACTCAATCGGTTTATTTCCGACTTAATTCTTTTTTAGCAGAAATATTAAACTGTTTTTATTATTTATCAATGGTGTTAAAATAAATTCTGTTTCCCTGTATTTCCTCATTACGAACAGTTTAATGTCTATGCACGACAATAATTCTCTTAGATAGAGATTAGACTCATCTTGAGCCTAAGCTTAAATTTTAGCCAACGGTGTCGGTTTCATACAAATTGGTTGACTATTTTATTTTATTCACCTGACATTGAAGAACGAATCATTCTAGATTTATCGATATCTGATACTTAGAAGAATATCAGACATTACAATAAAACGTGAAGATTATTGATTCTGTAAAGTCTATAAAAAGTCGGGATAACATCCGTCAAAAGTAATTCTATTTCAGCAGTTGCAGATCCATTTTTACGAATGAAATTGCTTACATAAACTTATGCGAAAATAAGACATTGAAATAAAACACAAGAATATCGTTCAGCCACTGCGCCAATCGAGTTGTCGATTACTGAATCATTATTATTACATTTAGCACCATATTTCTATAACAATACGAGTAACTTTATGTCAGCAACACAACAGCTGTTTACACGTGCCGTCTACACCGCATTTGTTGACATAGTTGACAATGAAACACGTAGACAGACTGCCGTGTAAGTGTAAGTGTAAGTACAAACAATTCCTGTATTGAAGAAGGAAAATAAATGTCAATTGGATTATTTTTATACGAGATAACTTCAAAGAAACTGACTTCATGAAACATAACTAATTTGGTTTTGAGATCTTTGAAGTCTCAGACCTTGATGTCTTTGAAGTGCTTAGTCAAATACCAAACATATACTTATGAGAATTTAATATAGTTACTTAGATCGTAATAAATTAAATAATTATAAATAAAATACACGCAAACGAAACAAGTTTACAATTAAAAACCTCCTTTTAGGTGATTTTCGTATTATATTTTTACTATAACATGTATTTTAATTACGGTTAAATTGAATGATGTGATAGAGTTCATGGGTCTGTTAAAATATTATGAATTCTAATTTATCATTTTCATTATGTAATAGACTCTTCATGACATGCTTGCCTATATTTCAGTCTCATCTTTGTTTTGTAATATGCACAATATTGTGTGAATAGAAATTGTGGTGTAAATACTGCAAATTTATTTAAGAAAAATGTGTTGTTATTATTTTGCTAGATTTTTTAAATATCAAATAAACAAAACTGAGGCAGTTACAATGGATTTAAGAAGGACAAGAAAATATATACGGAAGTATTTTTCTTTTAAAACGAAAAGGAAACCGCAAAAGTATACTTCGCACCAAACAAAACAAAAAAACAATGCAAATACGAAATGCTATAAACAATGGAAAGCCTTCCATTAATTAACTCACCCCCCCCCCCTTTTTATTCGCGAAAGTAATTAATTACTAGTTATTCACGAAGACGTTGTGGGGATATTGCAAAATCTTTTCATTTTTCTTAAAGCTTTGTAAGTCAAGAATTAATCAATTAATTAAGACGGGTACAAGGCAAAAACCGTGTATGAAAATGAACTGGGAACATGGATGCATCAAATTGACAGGTAAAGACAAAAGGTTCATTTGTTTTAAAACTTCAAAGAAAAATCGATCGTCGAATATATCTAATAAGATTCAAATTTAAATATTCACGCTCTCTGTGTCACGTGTCATTTTTTAAAGCATTTTATTTACAACTCTTGGCTTTGGCTGATTGCCAGGAGTGGGAATAAAATTACTGAATTATGTTACTTACTTGCTTTTTTACACCACTTAGGTAATACACAGCCTATAGGACTATTAATAGCTGTATGGTTTTTGTAACAGTTAGTACCCATATCCTTCTCCATGCTCCGAACATAACAAACAGACGGACTTATACTTATTTTTACGTAAGGATTTTTAGGCTTAAAAACCCCAGTAAAATTATTTACCTGTTAGTTTGAAACGACTGAGTCAATTCATTTGACATCACAGAAAGTCTGAGTAATTATTACGGTTTTTTGAGAATATAAAACAAGATGGAAATGTAAAAATACAAAAAAACTGATGAGTCTTTTGATAAGCGGCTAAGAGTTAAGCTTCAAAGTCTTTACTTTATAGTATAAATTAACGAGGTGTTTCTAATACTCTAAAACAGACATGCACATTGCCAAGTTAAATGAAATTGCTGACGTGTATAACTGCTAGCAATGCAGTGCATCAGACAGAGACTTCAGACTGAAAGTTCTATGTCTAGAAGAGAGATTTACTGTTCTGGAAAAGGGTTTGTATGCATCTTAAACTCGTGAATTAGATAATTTTCAGACAATAATGTAGTTGAAGGTAATGTATCATAAGTTATAATTTAAAGTTTTTCAGCCAAAAATTTATTTAGTTATAGTTTTAATTGCTAGTGATAGTGTGGATTTTAAGATTTTTATGAAGTTTCTTTGCAGTTTATATAATATTTATTTATGCGGCTTTGCCCGCATGGTAGGTTAGGTATATAGTAGAATATAGATAAAACGTAGCCGTTGCGTTAATCTAGGCAATAAACTATAATATATGTATGCTAAATTTCATTCATTCATTAGTTTTTACGTGAAAAAGTAACAAACATCCATTCATACATACATCCATACTTACAAACTTTCGCGTTTATAATATTAGTAGGATATGCCGTACCAAAATCCGTAAAACATTAATTTTATTTTAAGTAGACATTAAAATAAAATAATATTCGCGTAAGTGTAGAAAAAGAATATAAAATTTAGAGATCCTTCAAAGTTGTAAAAGCTATTTTTACCATCATGATGAGTATTTTCGGTTTGAAGGATAAATCCAACACATCCCAAAAGCAGAGACGCAATGTCATGACAAGTCGGGCACGTTAACTAGACGTGACTATGATAAGGCTTGTCTTATTTTAGTCACAGGCTTCTTAGTCCCCAAAACCGGGGATTATAAATGTAGTTTTTGTGTAGATTATTTGGATATTTTCTTGTAAAGAAGGCTTCAAAGCCGCCGTACCACATCGTGTAGCTTAACTTACCTAGCTGTTACATTAATACAATAATTTAGATATGAACTCTTCAATTATGCGCGTCGTATATGTAGCTAAAGCTTAAATGGAGTATAGTTAGACTTTTGGAAATGTAAATTTTAGGCGTCTAGTTGCTTAAATCTTAAGTTATAAGCATTCAAAAAGATTATGACTGTTTTTCAGCAAAAAAAAAACACAAATTGTTTATTATATAATTTAGTATTTTATAGCGCTGTGACCAGTGATATGGACAAAGAAACGTCCTAAATTCGATCCCACGCATGACTGAATTAGAAGTTAAGTGCGTATTACTCACATGCTCAAACGGTCAAGGAACACATCGTGAGAAATGCTGCATCATCATTTTACCTAAATGACGTCCATTACTAGACATAAGCCTCTCCTCTCCCAAGGATTTCCACGACGACCGACCCTGTATGGGTTATGGTTATAATATATCTTAGGTATCCAGCTAAGATATTTTCTCGATGGCGTATGATTGCTAACCTACCCTAGGCTAGCGTGTCTCCCTTTCAAACGAAAGGAGACCCGTGCCTAGTGGTCTCCCGGTGGGAGAAGTAAATGGGTTGATTTAATTATGAATTTTTTTAGGTACTAACAATGAAATATATATTTCTATATGATTTACTCTCCTCTTCTTTCATTTAAATCAATTGCGATATAGTCTGTTCATGTACTAGGGTAACATAGCTATATGTGGGTGAACCGCGACAGCAGGCGAACACAACACGCAAGCAGCTGCCGCAACCGCAGCACTCGGGACCACTCGTGTGTGGGTATTTAGAAACTACATACAATTATATCATGTTCTTGTATGTAATACATACATTCATTAAATAAAGCTCTCGTATTCTTCAAATCGTTAGGTTAGTAGAAGGTTCTTTATTTCGAACTAACTGATGCCTATGAATTCATTTACGTTATAAAAGGACTGTTGTATCTATGGAAATAAATCTTACACTTGTAGAATTCATGAATTCGGTAAAGAAATTGGAACATCAGAATTAAATAATATCGATAAACTGTGATAACATCACCACATAAATCAATGGTGTGCGATAAATTCCGTAAAATAATATTTTTATTTCAAAGTCTAGCGTAACTATAAAAAGTCAGTGTTGTTGCATTTAGTTTAAAATCACAGAAACAATTATAAAATAAGGATACGCTATCCTTAAAGTCTCAAATATACATGAATAAGAATGATGGTGAAGACACGAATTATAAGTCCACGAACACTCTTTTCATATTTTGAAAGCTTAAAAAGTAACTTTATAGCCTCAAGTGCATTCACACATAAAAATGCGATACAACAATCGTGAATAATTTTAAATAGCCCGTGAAGTCGTGGGTGCGCCTCTATTCTGCCAATCCGCCAAGCTGCCAGCCCGCCAGTCTGCCAGGGCCATATTCCATTCATTCTGGCACAAAAACCGGCGGTATAAACACTGTATGGAGTTTGGCAGTGCAACGAATGTACGAGAAAAAGACGAGCGTGTTGTGGCGAGGGGCGTGCACCGTATCAAAATATATGGTCCAAAGTACAAGCAAATGCGATATTAAGGTACTGCTACCGCTGACACAACTGCGTATAAGCTGCTTAGTTTTTATTTTAAAACCTTACAAAATATATTAAAATTATAATTGCATACAATGTAATAAATAAAGATCAATTTTTGTTATTTTTTATTAAAAAAAATAAAAAAATAGAACTTGCCTCTTCAATAAGTAAATAAAGAAAGGAGGAAATACAGTTGTTTGTCCTTAAAACAATATAATTATAATTATAATTATTGGAATTAGTCAGTCAATTTCCTGTCTTTGTAAACAAGCCATATGACCTAACTCGCTCCTAAACACGCTTCAGCTTATGCCCAACACCACGCACTAGACCCCATTCCAAATGTAACTGCAGTGCTTGGCACGGCCGCGTGTTCGCAAAAAGTATAGTCGCATATAAAATACAATTTATTTATTGGTTCCATTGACGTTTATACGGGCCGACGCCAAATCACGCCGTAAACACGCCAAGACCAGCGACAATGTACACTTAATACATCGCGGGCGAAGTTTCGCCGCGTTCTAGAATATCAGCCGCCGCTGCCGAAGCTGCCGGCTAAGCTAAAGTTCCGTGAAGAAAGGTAATTGGTTGAATTTGAACGAAATGGAACTGAATGAGTGTAGTTTGGAAAGATCGTATTCATATTTTCAAACTTTAATAACTATTTTGTGGTTGAACATTTAAAAAAATATATGATTGCTTGAAATCCTTTTCAACATTGTTTTTATGATTTAATTTTCAACCAAAAGAATATTTTAAGTGTTTCAAACAATATTCAAAGCCGACTTTAAGGCATTACCCTTTATAAACGCCGCCTCCTTATAAAGTTAATTAAGCCTCGAGACAGCTTTATTGACTATTATTCCTGCTTTCCTAGTGTCGACTTACTTTATTGACATAAAAATGTCCAACGAGAATATTACATTGTAAAGTGTGAGTGATATTTACTGTACCTTTAAACGTTTTGGAATATATTTAGAGCATATTTTTTAAGAAAATCCATATGTATTATATATCTAAAACCACAAAACTAAATGGTTAAGTTTTCACGAGTTATAATGTTTGGGATTATAATTATTATGGAATAAATAAACTACTTTCTGGGATAATTACAGCTATGCCTTATAATAACAGTCATTTCAAAATTCTATTTCCAAAAGCACTAGAAAAAAGATTCAGTTGCCTCTTAAACACATATGTTTTCGGTCCATTTCAAAATTAAAGGTCCAATAAAAAATAAAGTGATATTAAAATATAAAAATTCCGTACGAACATGCAAAGTTATATCTTTTTAACGAACAGAAGCATTTACTCCATATGGAACTTAAATTTAATGCACAATTTTCTCAAAATTCTGAAATTCTGCAGCTAAATGAACCCTCATCTTTGCACGCAGTACTCATTTAAACAACCTTATTACACAGAGTGGAAAATTTCCGTACAAAACTTTGTGCCTCTGTTATTTTTGGTGTGACAAATTACTTGATCATTTTATACTGTGGTCAAGTACTATTAAGTCTGTAGGAGCATATAATCGTCTCATATCGCACTTTCTCGTCGATTAGGCAAGCAAATGAGGTGAAAGGAATGTATTGTGTGCGAAAGAGACAAAGGACGGTGCGGAGTAAGCTGAATAAATGACTATTGATTATGTTGATTTTGTTTGTGTTAAATACCTGAGATAAGGCCCCTCTGATTGTCTTACGATGTTGCTTTCGTAAAGGTCTCTACGCTAAGTAAGTGTCTGGATTTAAATAATGGAAATGTATAAATTCTGTTGAAATATTTAATGTTCTTGAATAAAGAGAAATGCCGACTTTCGTCCTGTTGAACATTCAAGCCTAATTTCAGTACCGTAGTGCTCATTTTAATTTTTTATTAATGAAAACCTTAATTGGGTTTTACTTTAAAATATCTTATGTTTTAAAGCACTAATAACCAAGCATTTGGGCTGACATCAAATCGTAATGATTCTTGCTCATTATAATCTAAGATACGAACGCATATTTCGTACCACAAGAATGACTCTAATGAAAAATATTTATGTTTCAAGTAAATAGTTATGATCGTCATTAAAGTATTATTGATGCTATTTATACACGGTATCTCAACCCACTGACGCACATACGTACTAAACTGCTAATATTATTATATTTATGAAAATAAAATCTATTTCGAGCCTCTACACAAATACACACAGTCTGTCTCAAGGACTAAATAAACACATATTTACATATGAAAGTCGTATAAAACTTTATTATGAAAATGTTGCTATAAATTGAGCACATCGACACTTTAGGACTATCTAGGCATTATACATATATCTTAGGAGACCTAAGTAGAGAATAAAACGTACTAAGCTGTAAATTAATACTAAACAGAAATAACTTGTGTAGCATTAAAATGCTACGACGTAGCCATGACCGCCTACGTGAATGCTACGCCGTAGCCGTTTGCACGCGAGCTACGATTTCGTAGTAAATAAGCGACCGTGAATTGTTTGTCATGTGATAACGTAATATAGTAATATTGTTCGGATTTATACAATAATCTGATGTCTTGAGACCACATAATCATCCTACTGAATATTGGCAGCAAATAGTTGTGCCTATTAAAATAGTATTATTATAAGATAAATAATTCACATTTGTGATTTTGTATTTGCTTGAGCTTGTGTGTTTTTGCTGTGTTCTTAGAATATATTCATAAGATCAATTTATTTTGAAATTAACGATGATAAACGCGTTATTTTTTAAAAACTTAACTTGTTACTTAAAATATTAATATTAAAGTTTGTTTAGATGTGAGAATGTGAAATAATTTGTAACTTTGCACGCAGAAACTACACAGGTGTAGATATTTTTTCGGTAATAAAGCAAATAGGAATAACATATAGACCACTTTTTAAGATATAATATAAATTTGTTAACTTGAAATATTTTTACTGAAACCGTAAAAGCTATTTGAGTCTATAACGCAGAATGATGTGTCATCATCAACCCATTAACATCCCACTGCTGGGCAAGAGTCTCCTCTCATTCGAGAGGGATTAGGCTATAGTCCACCACGCTAGCCAACTGCAGGGTAGCCTACGCTGTATTGAAAAGAAGTGTTTCTTTTTGGGCTTCTATCGAGCAATTGTGTAGACGACGTTCAATTCCCGGTAGTTGTAAATGTTTGTGTGATGAAGATGGTCATGATGTCGAGGTCTATTTTTTCTACAAAAAAATATATCTTTGTAGTGTATCTAGTGTCCGTTACACAATTGTGTTGCTTAGCTCGAAACTAAAAGGCGCTGCGTCATAATATCCAAATACATGCATCTACATAACACATACACGTAGCCCTAATTGTTTATCTTATTGTGTTGGTGTCCGTATCGATAAAAAATAAAATATTTCACAGCAAAATATTTGAGGTATATCTGTAAACACATATAAATGTTTCAAGAATTAGATTTAGCGTTGCACTGTCGTGGTGGCGCTCCGTCTTGCATTACGCTGAGCTGTGAGCGATCGCTGCACCTGTGCCTGACCGTCGCTCGCCATTTGCTGTTACGGTGCTTTACTATTGAATTGTTGAACGTTCGTGTTGAAACATTGTATTGTTCTTGTTATATTTTTGTCCTGAGAGTTTCAAGTCTCGTATAAATAAAATAATTTGTTGTAAATAATAGGAACAGGTGAGATTAAAAAAACAGTTAATTTTTTTTTTGTTTTTAAATTAATGTTTTGGTCGTTGTTCTCACAATATGTAAAGCCTATATGGAATATGTAGTATGAGTGTATTATAAATGAAAAAATTTAAGTATTGGTTTCTCCTTCACTGGTTCAGCAGTGTTTTTCAGGCGTAGTGACTACCTAACATGCGATCTTGTATCTGATTTTTTGGTCAAATATTTATGGATTATCTATTTTATTTATAGTTACAATAAAAAAATTAATTACATGGCATGTATTAACGATAACAGAGTAATATAAAACCGGACTTCAAAATGTACTGTTCAATATACTTATCTAATACTTTACATAAAAAGGTGCCATATTATTACATTAAATAAAATTGTAGTGAGAAGTATAATACTCTGTGTCCTTAAATTGGGAGATAACCCAACCTTTTTCGAAAATAGACTTTGTTGTTTAGGCAGTGTGTTCACAGTTGGTCAATGAGGTTTCTTGTAGATATAGTCATTCAGATTTTTAAATAATTGTCGGTGTTCTAGTACTCCTTATCACGTAGAACATAGCGCGCCATTTGCCTGACGCAACTTCTACAAATGGTGCGCGCTGACACACACCTGATGCTTCTATTTCTCTAGAAGTCACATACCAGACTTATGACACTAATATGTTATGATAGCCTGGTACCTATCTACGCTGTAATGTATCTTCTAAAGTTGGGAGCAAAACAATTTTACGGTTTGAATTAGGAAAATAAAATAACAAAAGCTATTCATAATGGATATGTCAATAAAAACGCTGAAACGCACTTCTAATGCCATGATTGGGCAATAGGCGCAGTTTATCTTGAGGTTATTGGTATTACCCATAAGTTTTGAAGGTCTAACAGAAGTTATAATAATTATAATTATAATATATTTTTGGCGGTAGGGCATGGCGAGATTCTTCGCTCAAATTGAGCTGCCCGACTGGGAAAATACTTCGACCTTGCAGAATATCGAAGTGAATCAACAATAGTTGTCTTTCTGCGAGTGAGTAAGGTTACCAGAGCTCGTTGCGGGGCATTCCGTTTGTTGTCAGTTTAGTAATTCCCTCTTTTAAGAAACTAACACGGTTTCTGCAGGGGCCATTTGCAAGCCTTCTGGTGTTGCAAATGTCCATGGGCGGCGATGATCACTAACCATCAGGTAAGCCGCCTACTCGTTTGCCGCCTTATCGCAATAAAAAAAAAGCATTTTGTGTAAAATACTGATATACAGCCGACCGAAATTGCTGGGAAAAAGTTAAGATCATAATACGATTATTTATATAGTTAATAACATAATCCTAATATACCCCACACTGGTGACATGTACATAACACATACATAATTATAATGTGCCAAAAACAGCTACAAGACGCATGTTTTATTATTTCAAGCTTGAAAATTATTAACGGGGTAAAAATAACCCATTGCTCTGAACCGAGCGCTCATCTGAACTGAACGTATTCAAAGAACGGGCCATCCTAACCGTTTCGCTAACGAGTAACAAAACTCCACGTGTGTCGCGATGTACTTTCAATAAACCATCGGCTAAGGACATGCTGATAGGCGGTAGCGGAAAGCGGGGTTAGTCATAAATTAACACGAGACTAGGTAAACTGCATGCATGCAAAGGCAGAGACACAAATATAACTTATGACTATGTATTATGATCCTTATTATCATTCATTAACTGATTAACAGTCCCACTTCTATGCGAGTCTCCTCTCATTTGAGACGGATTAGGCTGTAGTCCACTACGCTAGTTTAGAAAGGGTTGCCAGTTTTTTTGCCATTGAGAAAATTTCTCGTGCATGCAGGTTTCCTCACGATGCTATATTCGCCGTTTGAGCATGTGTCAAATACGCGCATTACTTCGATAACTTAGTGATTTCTTAACATTGATTTCACAGTTCACTGATCACATCACAAGGCTATCATAACTGTCTATCATGACGTATGTATTATCATATCAGCCAAAGAGACTACTGTTGAACTAACGCAATGAAATTTAACAAGGAGGTTATAATTAATACGCAACCTACCTTCAGGACCGTCAAAATGAAACCGGTTCAATGAATTCTTCATTCTCCCCAGTAAAGTCAATCGTCACAAAACGAGGATCTACATAAAAAATCGGGTTTTATATTTTATTTGTGTACGCAATAACATTCCGAGTATAAATTCAATACTACACATATAAGTATATGTATAAAAATCGATGTTTGTAATAATGCTCTAAAACTATCGACGCTATTTTCAGACAATCTTCGTATGGGCCCAAAATATGACCTTGTAAAATTTATTAACCAGCGGATCAACAGATTTTGAAAGTTATTTTGAATTATTGATAATTTTGTGCTATATTTATCCTGCAAATTGATATAAGATTGTAAGCAGGTTAGGCAGAGTAACTGTAGGTAGCATAGGTACTTACATACTCAGCTTATTCTAACTACCTTATATTCCATATCTTTCCAGAATAAAACAGAATTTTTAATTTACTTGTTCAATTAAAATTGTTTTTAATTGATTTTTTACAAAAATATATCATCTTTATGATTTATGTTACTATAAATCAGGATAATAAATAGAAGACTAAACTTTTTAATGGCTATGTTCCAGTCTGAAACATAGCCAAGAGACGATCTATGAAATCCGATCAAATTCTTAGAATTTTGACTGAAATATTTTCAAGAAATAACATTTTCTTTAAGACTGGACCATCGTGAAGTGCTTCGGTATTAGCTCTTTAAATTACTCTATAATCCAATTTTATTATAGAATGCTTGAGCAGAGCTTTAACATTTCTTTATAAAAATATTGTTATAGAAAAAGTAATGTGGAACTTTATCTATTTTTACTACCCTTACTCCGTTTATATATTTCCATTTAAAAATTAAATTGTCTTAATCTTGTAAACATTTTATCACTTTATGCGCTTAAGATTTTATTCGTGAGGCAACATCTGTGGAATTGAAATTGGTTGTCTGTAAAGTAGTTTACGTAGGATAATTTTACGTGATAATGTTCGGCCGATGGAGTGAAAGAGATATGCATGCGCTACAATCCGAACGCGTAGGCCATTCGTGCATCTCTATCGCTTGTTCATCGCTCTCGCTTACATGCATCTCAGGCGGACCGTGCAAATACGTGCGTGCAGCCGGCGTTCATCGATTTACATGACGTTATTACGTCAAAAGTTATTAAACAATAGAGTATATAAAAAATAGTTTTCTTATAAAACCACCTAATAAAATAAATTACAAATCGCTTTTCGCCTCGAACAAAACCGCAGCGTCATCCAGCACTCATTACGAACTCGAAAGACAAAAGCCTTGTTCAAGTTCCATTATGATATATAAAAAGGAAGGGTCCTTCCATACAACTCACACAAACAAAATGTAATACATAAATTGCGTTACACTGTCCACATCAATTTATTGTTACAGAAGGTTCACTACAAGAAATGAGCAATTACCCACATATGAAAATTGAATTAATTATAAATTATATCAGTAAAGCCCATTTAAATTATAACTTATATGATATTTTGTACACTACACAATCGTTAGTGTAAACACCCGAATATCCTAACAGCTAGTTTACATTTAGGAAATCGATTTTGCTAGTAATCTGGTTTGAAATGTCTTACAGAAGTCATTTATATCATATAATAATGATTTATTCAACAAAAGGAAGAATACAAAATACAAAATACTGATATATTCAGCCAAATCTAGGTAGACTAGAATCTAGATAGCCGAGCCCAATATACTAAGAAAGAGTACTGGAAATAGGTTTTTAAGATTATGGTCAGTAATTTACAGCACTCAACACCCATTCAGAATTGACCTTCTGTATATCTCGTCCACAGTACCGCCCATACACTTGAAGTAAAACTTGGAGTTTGTTTAGTTGTCCGCTTCCTTCAACTTTATTATCGCTTACAATGTTCGTGCCGCGAGCATTGTCTTAACCTGTTATAGGACAGTGTTCATGTCGTATTGTGTGCAAACAAACTGTTCAAGTAGGACTGTATTGGTTGGTGTACTATTTTTATTTAGTTTCCAACTCAGTGAAGAAAATCGTTATTTTTATAGCCACTCATTTCGTTCCAATATATGTATTTCTTTTAAAGGTTTTTGATTAACAACAATTTATTTATTTATTTATTATGTATTACACATTAAACATTTTGTGATGAATATTAATATTCTCATTAACAATACAATTTAGCTTAGTTTTAACGCGACAGAGACTTTTTTCCATTACTAGACTGAGCTAATTTTGTTTTATACCTTAAAGCTGAACGATATTACCTGCTATAAACTGTGCTCTGTGAAATCTAAGGTCCTGAATTCGATCCCAAGACTTCGACTTGACTTTTTGTAGTGACGTACGTATTTATCACATGCTTAAATGGTGAAGGAAGACATCGTCAGGAAACATGAATGTCTGAATCTCTCAATAGCATGTGAAGTCTGAATGCCAACCCGCACTAGGCTAGCGTGGGGGACTAAAGTCCAATCTCAAACGACAGGACCCAGCCGTGGAACTAGAATTGGGTTGATGCTAACACATGTTTGAAATACGTTACATTATAATATGAATTTCTAATTTTATTTATAGAAATAAATGTTATTTACTGTCATATTATTTGAAGAAATATAAACAATTTATGTTTCTATAACTACATTCTCGATGCTGATACTTGACGACAAGTGAGAAGGGGTGAAGGGGACAGACAGCTAACTTGTAAGCCCTCGTGAGTCGACCATGTAATCCACCGCAATAGGATTGCGATGAACTGAATAACAACACCTTGTGATGTGGTGTAATTCATGAACGAATTATTACAAAAAACTTTTGTTTATTTTCAGACGATTTGAACTGTAGGACTAATTTCTTCCTTTACTTGTTAAGCCCCGACACAAAAAGCGATAAATTATATTGATTTCTATAAAAAGATCTTTTGAAGACAGTTTTACAAGTCGTGTAGGTATAAGATTATTTTTGGATCTAGGTGGCATAGGCGTTTCTTTACAGACGAGACGACCTTTGAGAATCATGGTCACTTTTAAGATACAGAAATGGAAATAATGGTAGGTACTTTTACTAGTTTAATGGCGCCATATTAAAATGGCCCAAGACCGGTCGTTGTGGAAATATTTAGGGCAGACCTATGTCCAGCATTGGACGTTGTTTATCTGATACTGATATGAATTAATCGTAATATTTGGAATTCCTTACAGCATCCATGATCACGTGGACATGGTTCCCATAAATCGTAAATTAATAATATCTATATGTATACTTAATGCGATAAAATCCGTTAAAAGTAGTTTTTTTATTTCCATTCTTTGGAAAGGAAATCTGCATCTTAAGATTTGATTTATCGAATCATTCTACGGTAGTTATGTTAATGAACATTATTTTAATATATAACATACCTATAACACACTCTTGGGTGACTGACTACTGACTTTTTATTCCAATTATTATTATTTTCAGTAAAAAATATTATTCGTAGCATATAATAAAAGGTGTGATTAAGAAAATGCTCGAGATTAAATATCTACAGTTATTATTTAATGATTATTATTTTTAGTTGAAAAGAATCTTTAAAATCAATAGCATAAAGTTCAACCACGAAAGCTTTGCATGCACTTTGAAATTACAAAAAGGCAAATAGAATTTCACACTTCACTACTGACGTTCCAAAAAGTTTCAATCCAATTGGAACTCACAAAGGAGGTCAACTATTCGCATAACTGGACACCGACACTCTCGCAATAACATCACGATGAGTGCATTCATTCCTCTTTTTGTTTGCATCGGAATTTGAACGCGTCGAACTAACGGAACGATGTAGACGCGGCACGGCGTGCATTTTATAAACACGTTCACTTTGTTGTGCACAAAGCGTTATGTGCTTTGTGCTTGTGTCCGGTGTTTGTCCGGCGTCCAGATTATTTACGTCACAATACTTTTTACATTCCTGGCGAATTACTGCAATGTTATGTCATTCATCGTCTGGAAGCAGCAGAGTTGGTAAGGTTACTTGTATCGGCTAAAAACCACTTATGTTTTCCCTACCCTAATCTTAAAGCATAATCTTGACGGACTGCAGTACACATAGAATACTCTCCATTCGCCTTGCTTCATGTACATTGTTCAGATGCACGTGAATCGTACACGCTCATCGTCTGCTGGTGAATAGTGTACCCGCTTTTTTCGGCTTATTTCTGATTCGGCCTACCCCCAATGAAAAAATAGCCTGAGAGTATGTGCTATGTGTATATTACTAGTAGGCAGTACATGAGGTTGGATTTCGTCCAGCGTTGGAAATCACGTAGGAACACCAATCTGTACAAATTAGGCCAAAGTATTAATTGTGGTTTCTAATTGCCAAATACTTATATGATCCTAGTACTTTCAGACAAATGCACCGTGCTAAATGTTGCTTATACTTCTTATTTTTCATTGATATGATTGATACATATATATTTATTGCTAGGCCTAAATAAATATAAAAGGCCTAGAAATTTATCTTGACATACGGGTTCATTCACTTACTGTACCCTCAAAAGTAGGATGACGAGTAAAAACACACATAAATTAAAATTCTGGTGTTCACAAATGAATGTATAAATAAATTCGTACAAAGCTATTTGAGTCTCCTTAAATTTATTCTAAGTAATCAACCATAAAATTAACTGTCCGTGTTCATTGGAACTAGTCCACCCCGCGACATTACTCGCCTTTATTACCGCACCCTCAATCACGGGTTATACGCACTTCTACAAATAGGGTGGTCTTTAAGGACCAGCCGGGGGCCCTTTGGTCCTTGTGTCCGCAGAGATAGAGACTTCCGTAATTGTGGTGAAATAAACGGACTCTTTATTTGATGTTTATCGCATTTGTGAAGTTGTTTGTTAATTTTTATGTTTTTGGTATGTATCCATACGTAATGTATACATACCAACGTACATACCATATGTAATATATACAAATAAAGTATGTGTCTGTCTGTCATGTCTTCACAATTTAGATGAAATTTGGTATGGAGATAGTTTGACTCCGCGATAATATGCACATGGGATAGTTTTTATTTTGTAAATCATCCCTTAGGAGCGCGAAATGGGGGAAGTTTGTGTGAGTAATATCTTATACCAGTGAACTGAAAAATCATAGGTCACGAGTTCAAAAACCTAAAAGCACGCACCGCTGACTGTTCGAAGTCACATGCGTATTTATCACAGTGAAAACGCAGCATGTAAAGCGGGGGATTCCCGTAGCCAGCAGTGGGACAGTATTGATCATAAATGTCCCTTTTAAATGTGTCACCCAAGACACGCTATTTTCTATTAAAATAGGTACATATCCCATGCCAGTTTTTCGCTCTACGTATTTTTTTCTGCCATCAATTTCTCAAAGAATGAAGATATTTATTAAATCGACGCTCGATACAGATTCTTCTGAACTTCTATCGTTTTGCAGACTTTCATAAGTTTCAACAGAATTTTTAAAAGTTTCCGCGCGCCCGTAAAGTTGTAGTTAGAATTGAAATAGTGATTTATAGATGTACTGGCGACCTGCCCCAGCTATACACCGGTTCAATGTACATTTTTTTACAAAGTCATAATGTAATTTACTTTTTTGTTTTAGGAATGTATCATCATCCTACTTAGCAGAATATGTTCTATATTTTAGAAAAACTATTCGATTAAACTGACAGACGCGCACTTCCATTTTAATCTCAGATACTGTGTATTAAACGGTTAACAAACCGTGATGTGCTTTATAAAAACCAATTTTTCCTAGTGAAGACTAAAACGAACTCATTTGCATTATGGTGCTACTGTCAATGATATTGAGGCATGTTTATAATATTTTTTTGTCACTTATAATATAAACAACCAGATTCCATACATCAGTAGTCAATCGAATTGCAGATATTGAAGTAATCCGCATTGTACCTTAGAATTCATTTATTTCTGATCTGGGAAAGCAAACTTAAAAAAAGATGTTTCAAATATTTATGTTGCGTAAAACACCTACACTCGTAATTAAAAACTATGTGTCACCTGATTAAATATGCTCTTAAATAAGTATTTATACTCTGGGAACCGTAGATAATACATTGAAAAGTAAAAACGATACAATATATATATATATAACTGCCTCGTCGAGTGGTCGTAGAGTGCGACTGCCGAGCAAGAGGTCCTGGGTTCGATTCCCAGGTCTAGCAAAGTGTTATTGGGTTTGTCTATGAAATTCTCAGTAGCAGCTCGGAGTTTGGATTCGTGCCCATTTGGTGGCAATAGGCTCGCCCCCTATTACATGGGACCAAAAACATACCAGCTAAATGTAAGTGTACACATTAGTACACCTTTGCCTAACCCTTTTGGGGACGACAGGCGTGATGGTATGTTTGATTGTATCTTTCAAAAAATTAAGAATTAATATAATAAAATAAGATGCTCAAATAAAAATTTACGAGAGAATCCGTAAACAGAGAGGGTACAGTAAAATTGTAACCTAAATACATAATTTTATTTGGTTCCGAGAATTTTTATATAAAAGTGAATGTTGAATTAGAAAAAGGAGATATTTTTGTTTATTCGTCAGGTAGGATCAGCTTCCTGGAAATTCACGTAAATATTTTATTTCGAGCTATAAAATATGAATATTTTACGGCGTCGCGAAGTGGTGCCGGTGTAAAAAGTTCAATAAACTTTGTGACAGGTTTTTCGATATTATTTACATATATATGTATGAAGATAGAGTTTACAATGGCGTACAATCCGATTCTTCTAGAGCTACTTTAATGATCCCTGACTCGTTGGAAATCAGATCCTACGTTCCGAGTAAATTTAAGCTGAAAAAAAAAGTATTGCTATGACATTCAGTCAGCCAGCATTCTTTCAGTTTAAATAGGATTGAGAAAATGGTTTCAAAACCTTATTATTTACCGACCCAACCATTTTCTACCCTACTGCTGGGCATGGGTCTTTACATTTGTGAGGGATTCGGCTATAGTAGATGCTGGCGTACTGCGGGTTGGCACATTTCATACGTCCTTGTTTGAAAAAACGTTTCAAAAGTCAATAATGCCATAAAATCAAAGTCGAGACCATTGACATCTTAGTGCACTGTGCACACTTCTATGTATTTTAATAGTACCAATAAATAGTACATTAAATCATCCTTATGACTGTTTCAAAACATATCAACGACAAAAATATAACTGCAACTATAATCTACTAAAGTAATAATATAATTATAATGTCCATATTGCATCATACCATACGTATGTTTGTATCTATTTCCGTAACCCACTTTAGCAAAAGAGAGTAAGACACCAAACTCGTTAGCGACGGAACAAATTTGCCAGTGAGGCGTAACGAAGAAAGTTGAGTGCGATGCGACGCTATAACTCAGCCGCGAGATAATATAAATCATCGCTCGAGTTTCGGCAGCTATTTATTGAGTGCCACGCTGACGGGGTAAAGGGAATTAGGTCCGTGTTTTGCTTTTAGAGAATTGGTATAGGCTTATATACAACTCCAATAGTGGTTTTTCTTTCCTTTAATTAAATGTTTAGTCTTCTTAACATGTTTTAAACAGCAACTTCAAACAGCATCAAATTTATAAAATTCTAGGAATCTTAACGTGTAAGTAACCACGTCAATTATAATTACGCATTTCAGCGATCTTAGTAGCAATTGCGACGGATTAACATTGTTAATTCTATTAACACATAGGTATTCTTCGCCGCATTATTTAACAAATGACAACGAATCAACTTTTGGCGGAATTTTCTTTGCGTCTAAAACACGCGCCCGTTCCAAGAATAATAGGATGGATTCTATCTTTTTTGGCAGTATTTTGGGAAATACTTTTCAATATTTTCACATAGGGCAAAAAATATATTATTTTGTAATATTTTGGATATGTTGAACTGGATTGAGATTCAGTTTGGATTAATACAAAAAAAAAACTATGATAATTTTGTTAATCAAACTCTTTTTCCTCATATATTCGTAAGGTGTGAATATAATAATACAATGAAACGTATCATCTAAAATAAAGTGCGGAATTTAATTACAACAAACTGTCATGGCGAACAACATTCTAAGCTGAAATCTCACAAATATAAAGCCAGAATTGTTTTTCAGCGTAAAAGCCCTCCTGAAAACTGCAATTGTGTGACTACGCTCCTCGGCTTGAGTTGCACGATTTGGATAAAGTGTTACAGCCTGTTATATTACTATTGAAGTATTAAATTTTGTCTCTGCACCACTTTAAGGTAGACTGATAGAAAATGTCTCAGGCTTTAAGTCCGCCTTTGTACATTTATTGTATATTTGTGTTAATATTTTAATAAATAACGTTGTACTAGTTCTCGTGGATTAAAACGAACATATCATCACGTTTGCCGTCCCCAAAGGATGTGGGTGTACCATTACGCAGAGCTGTACTAATGCTCTCATGGAATAGAGGCTTGGTAGATACGAATTGCTACTAATTATATTATTTAAAGTTGGTTAAATTCAGTCATTAGGATAGGATACTAATAATGTTATTTTCCTTAGTTGTAGCGTATTCTACCTGAGCTCAGGCAGCAAAAACTCAGTTCTCTGCGTACTTTATATCTCATTACGGCCAACATAACATTACGAATATAAAATCGTGTTAAACTTGTATGAACGTACAGAAATTGAATGACTCTGCGAAGCGGTGCACGCTTGAATTCATGACAACTTAGTACTTATTAAATGTAATTTAGTAAAACTGTACTCCTGGTACTGGTCCTGGACTGGTTCGAGAATGTCTTGAATGTTTTAAGGGTGAAATATCTCTTAGTTAGCAATGTTGTTAGGTTATTTTCATTAAATTCTTAGAACCTGATCTCAGAAAATTGGAATGATAAATAAGTTTCTTGACCTTTTGCGAAATACTGCGTAGATCATTGAAATAAAACTACTTATTAAAAATTTTACTGGTAGTATTTAATTTTGATGATTCGGTTTTGGTTAAAACTCATACAGACGAATATTTGTCCGGAGATAAATATGTAAACGCAGTTCGATGATATGATGTATTAATCCTATAATAATCAATTTAATAGGGGCTGAAAATATTGCCATTACCCGGGCACCAATCCAAAATCCAAAGTTCTACTTAAGATAACAAACCACAAAAACTTACCCAATTTGGAAATCGAAGATCGCAAGACTTCATATTTAACGTTCACACTCGACTCCACTAGACCAATGAGATAGGCACATAAAATAAAAAAAATATACTATATTGTCTTGGTTGTGGAAGCAGAGTAAAAACACAGAAAATTCATTTATAAAGTTAAAGTAAATAAATTTCAACTCGCGACATCAATCTCAAATGAAATTCACAGAGAAGGTGCAAAAATGGCTCTCAACTGTAGTATTTGTCGGTAGAAATCGAACAATTCGTTCTAGTTGTCGCACCGTCGGCAATCCGATCAGAGACCTGATAGCAGAAAGCAATGTACATACAACGAAACGAGAATTTAACTGAAATAATATACTTTTGCGACTATTTTTGAGAGTAAAAGTCTTACAACAATATCTGTGATAGTGATTAAAAACGCACATGGAGAAAGCGGGAGGTGCAGCAAGATTTCTCGCTCAAATTGACCTACTCGACTGGGGTACCTCCAGTACCTTCTAAGTAGGTACCTCGGCCTTACAGAAGATTGCAATAAAACAACAATAGTTGTATTTCTACAAGATAGTAAGATTACTAGAATTCGTTAGAGAGGTCACTATTCTGACAGCATGGGAATTCCAAAAGCTGTCAGTGAAGTAACTCCTCTATTATAGGAAAAAATCCGTTTCTATAGGGTTGGCAACGCGCGAGCGACACCTTTGATGTTGCAAACGTACTATATACTACGGTTACCGTTTACAATCAGGCAGGCGTTATGTCATCGTAAAAATACATAGACCTTTTAACTATTATAAAATTAATAGTCTTATGAAATCATTCAAATGCATGTCCAAGGCAATCGCTGGTTTTTTAAAATCGTGTCTGTAGTTATTTTTCCGGCTTAAGCATTGAGAAAAATGTCATGAGAAATTTTCCATACCTGAGGGATCTAATCCACGGCATTGTAAAGTCTGCCAATCCACACTAGTCGTTGCAAACTTATAGACTAACTTGCTGCTGACTCACTCTTAACATGAGAAGAAAACCTTTAATTATAATTAACTACAATAATTTTAAAGATAACACATATGGGTACATAGCACGTTTTGTTAATGATCGCTCATATAAAAAAAACAACAGAATTAATGTATAATCATGAACATGAAAACCAACTAACGCGAACCCTGTTCCGAAACGCTAATTACGCAACAAAACTAATACATTTTTAAGTTACGCCTCTAGTTAACTAAACCGGCCCTGGCTGGGGCATCCCAATTGAGACGGCAACATTTTTTTATCACATCATCTCGCTCAAATATTCAGTGGAAGGCGTAAAAACCGCGCGCCGGTAACTACTGCGAAACGAGGCAGTGGCACATTGGGAGACCTGATTATATGAAAGCAAAAGCGGTGATAATTTTTGTGTATTTTGCTGTAGCAGACTATGAAAACTGTGATGAGAATAGTAACAAGCGATTAACAAGCACATACCTAAGTGCAAAACAGTACAGGTATATACTGATAACTTACTCCGTTGAAATAATACTAAATTTCCGCGAATTTTACACAGGCAGAAACTATAGAATGCCACAGTTCTCACAACCAGTTCTGAATTAGGGTATGAACCGGTTATTGGAAGAGGGTCACCCACATAGGACCTATAAACATGAAAACGCATTGTAGGTGATAGTCAGAATTCTTCTGCCTCGGCTTTTGGCAGTACAGCCGTGATGCCTCCTCTACAAATGAAAAAAAGTGGTCCTTAAAAACAACAAAAAAAAGTGTTTACTCAAATATCCAAAGGAGAATATTTGGCAGGTCTATCATTATTTGTGTTTGAATATAAACCAAATATTTACAGATTTGACCAATATTTGTATTGAACCCTTAACTTTATCATCACACTGATTTTGTTTAAAGGTAAGTTGAACATACTGTAAGGGAGGTTTTGATCCTACTTTGTTTTTGCATTTTTATGTTTTTTAATTATTCTAATTCTAAACAGATTCAGAGAGTATTCGCTGGGAGAAAGAAAACTAACGATAATCATGACCAAATAGTAAAACTTGATATTCGGTATTGTATAGTACCAGTACCTAGGCAAAGTATAAAGTAAATAAAAAAAATTATTGTTTTTTTTTATTCTTCACAAAATAATGGTACAGTCTGTCAATTTTGAGCCAAAGTTGACAAGATTTATCTGCTTTTACATGTTACTTTTTGATGTATTGGGCCATTGAAGACTGCATTTAATGACAATATAAGGATTAAAAACCAATGTTCAAGAAAAATATATGCTATTATTTGCTACCTAAATCGTGTATGAAATATACAACACATCAAAAAGTAACATGTAAAAGCAGATAAATCTTTTGGGCTAAAGAACTAAAGGGGGGGTTCCCCTTTAGTTCAACTTTGGCCCAAAATTTAAAAAAATAAATAAATTTAGACATATTTTGATGGTTTTTCTTGGAAACACGTTTAAATTAATCTCTGTCATAAACCTATATTATCTTCCATCAAAAACGTAATCAATCTATTGAATAAAAAGCAATGAGACGAAATGTTAAAAAAGTCATCATTTGGGACAATGTTACCCCAGTTTACGGTATTCTATACTTTGCTTAAGTATTGTATGGAAAACCTGAGTTATATAGATTGCTGGTAACATAATAAAATTAAAAAAATAATTAATATTCTGCGACATTTTACACAGCATCATCTAGTACCAAACTAAGCAGAGCTTGTACTACATTCTTATAATACATAGGAAACACCCAGACGAACACAAACACTTATATTCATTACATAAATATTTGTGCCCAGTGGGAATCGAACCCACGACCTCGTGATCAGCAGTCCGGTACTCGAACCACTAGATCACAGAGGTCATCAAATAATATACTCACAATGTGTAATAACGTTTTAAAATATCATCGAATAGGTTATAATAAAATGAACAATATCCCAGTGTGTCCCCCATACCAATATAGGCTATTAGAAGCCGTGAATGTATCGGGGGGTAGGCAGTAAAGCTGGTTTACGAGTTGCGTGCACAATGAGAGTGCCAATGAATTCGCAACGGTATCGGCCTGCGAACAATCCGATACGCGTACATTTTTAAATGAAGTTGCTTTGTTAATCGCTCTTTGTATGTGTTTTATTATAGTAACGTGTATGTATGTGTGTTGTATGAAATGGAAATGATTAAATGATAACATAACATATCATCACGCCTGTCGTCCCCAAAGGGTTAGGTAGAGGTGTACTAATGTACACCCACATTTCGCCGGTACGTTTTAGGTCCCATGTAGGCTCGCCCCTTTGCAAGCCTATTGCCATTAACCGGGCACGAATCCAAACTCCGAGATGCTACTGAGAATTTCGTAGAAAAACCCAAGAACACACCTGGGAATCGAGCCCAAGACCTCTTGTGCTGCTCATATATATGACCAATAAACCAACGAGACAGATTTTTTCTGTATAATAATTGGATTATATTTAAAAACTGGGAATCGAACCCAGGATCTCTTGCTCGGCAGTCGCTCTGTACGACCACTCGACCAACGAGGCAGTCAAATGATGTGTAATACATATAAATGTAGAGTAATATCTAAAGGCCTAATCTTCGTAATCGTCATTAATATATTCAATGTCCCATTGTTGGGACGGGACATTACGCTATAGTCCACCACGCTAGCCTAGTGTGTCTTTGGCACACCTCACACCCCATCGAGATTTTAGGCATTCAGGTGTCCTTCTCCATTTCAGCAAGCGATTAATACGCACGTAGCTTCATAAAGTCAGTGGTGCGCGATTCGGGATCGCACTAAGAGACCTTTTCTCATCTTTTCACTTCTTTCTTTTTTGTTTGGGAATATCTCGGAAGGTCCATTCTACAGCCTAATTGAACTTGATTTTAGGGATGTAAAATGATTTTTCCAGTCATTAGTGGGATACGTTTATATAAAAATTAAGTAAACAGCTATTTACCGCTAACTTAATTAGCGTCTGTTCAAGAATAATTATTGAGAAGACATTCTAAGCTATCAAGCTATAGGAGACGGTAAGGCTTACTGCTGCAGCTACTGTAATCAATCACGAGCTGCACGAAGATAAACTGTGCTGCAATAAATAGCCCAACAGCTAGACAAGATCTTAACTCAGTTTGAAAGTTAATCGTAAGGAAGAAATAACAGCCGTGACTTATATTGATATTGTTATCGATAGCAGCATAAGATGATTCAATAATAAACATGAGAAATAATGGAAATCTTAAACATGTTTGTACATTTTAGTAAAAGAAAACACGACTGTGGCATAAGGGGTTATTAAAAATAATTAGTAAAAAAACGTTGTACAGGGTTGGCAAAACACGTGCGACAAGTCTAATGTTGCAAATGTCCATTGGCTACGGTAATTGCCTACCATCAGACGGACCATAAACTACCTTATTGTTATAAAAAAAATACAAAACAAACAAATTCCTATTGACCCTGATGCTTCGGTTTTCCTTTACCATCCATATTCACGGGCCGACTGAAGTAACGGAAGAGTTGATCGTCTCCATGTTATATTTGCTTCCCTATATTTTAGTTTTTTATTGACATTCATTTATTTACACTAAACGAGCTCACCGTATCATATACCGGTCGTACAGTTTTATACTTGGATGTAGATTTTATAGTAATTTGGTGGCCAAGCAGAGGGCCAGGACCAGGACCAGGACCAGTCATCTTCCCTATTAAAATTTGGCTATTTCCTAATTTTTATAGCCTCTTTAATCTAAGTAGGAATAGGTTTTCTTTTGCAAGGACTCGTGGTTTATCAGATCTGCAGTAATGGCTTGCCTATGGTATGTTCAAAAACTGCTGGTTTTTTGGCACAGCTATATTGAACACTAGTGTTGTGTGTTCTTTTACGCTGGTTCTAAGTTCTAGTTCCAAGAATTGAAGCAAATATTTACCGGTAGCTTAATACAAAATCCCCATTGTTGTCCTTGCAACCAATACTCTCATGATTCCTTGTCTTAACACCGGTCGTGATTGGTCCAGGTTGAGGGTTTGGCCACTTACTGGAGGCTCCAAAAGCACATTATGCTAGCAAACGGCGGTAACTGCGGTGTAAACACACTGTAACGACGCGAAACGTCACTTCTGCCACTACGCTCGTTTGACGCGCTGGCGTGATGCCAAATACTTCCAAAACCATTTACCGCCACCCAGCAAACTTTCTACCTTATTGCATCGACTTAAGGGTTCTGTGAAGTGTATTGAAAAGTTGGTTCGTGCGGTCAGCATGACCAATTTATTCTTGTAGTTTACCACATTCGATTTTCAACTTTGAGTGCAAGACATAAAGTTGACTGTTACTGGTTTTAATATGATAGTGTTGGTTATAGCTAGATTATAGTTACGGTAACGGGAAAAGGCTTAAGGGCCGTCTGGGGTAAGATGTTCAGTTTTTTATACGTTACATACAAAATGAAGCTATACTTGAAAGAAAGGTCTTACAATACTCGATTTAAGTTGTATTGCCAAGCAATAAGGTTGAAAGTTGTTTGGGAAATTAATATGAAATATTGGACTTCGCAATAATAATGGACAGCCGAAGTCAAATAGTAATTGTTTCACAACGTCCAGTTTGAGTTGAATGACCTGGGTTGACATCTAGCTGATCAATAAATCATTTATGTTCTATCTAGTACATCTGGAATAAAATGTTTAATATTTTATTATTTCAATTGAGGCAAATAACTGCTACAAAGCTTACAGTGGGATAAAGAAAATATATCTTTATTACATACTTTTTTTTTCGTTGTTTATTTTCTTTAAATGCGGGATCATAAATCCACGAGCGGCTGAAATATTTTTATAAATATCATTAGAAAATAACGGTCAAGTGGGAGTTGAACTCGTGACCAAAAGCTCCGAACTGTCCTTTTATTTTGGGTACGAAACCTAAAATTACAATTACACTTTGCTCAATCCAGTAATGGAAGCCAGAATTTTGCATTCAACTGTTGCACTTACAACCATTTAAAATTACACAGTACTTACATTATTTCTTTAAAAAAAAAAATAATTTGATAATATTAGCTTGACTTAAATCCTATCACGTTATACCATTCAAAGAATCTTATCGTATCATATACCCAGAATGGTAAAAGGATAGCTCAAATAAAATTAAATAAATCATTTATTCTTTTCTCACAATAAAGATCATAATATAATTCTGCAAACACAGTTCAAAAGTAAACAAAATACCCGTTTGTACTACAAGAACACTAAAGCATATAAGTCAGACCAAGGAAGTGTTTGTATCATTTTATTGCAAAACAAACCCAGCTACTGAGAGACAAAGACGAATCACTAAAACAACGGCTCGGATAGCTCCATTACCGAACAAACAGTCGCCGACGTAATCGATTTAGTTGCACTGCGCTCGCGCCGGCTAAATTGATTTCAGTTTGGATATGGGACAAGTTATAAACTGCAAAGATTAAGCATTAGTAAAGATTTTGTATTATAAAGACGCTGACATTTTAGTCTAACTAATAAACTAGAATTTGGCTTTAAAATTGGTAAAATAGTCTTCTAACATACTCACTACAAATAAATATAGGTAATACTTTTATGTATTGTTCAAAATTTTACGCGGGTGCAGTTTTATAGTCGGTAAACACCCCGTCGCCGCCGGAGGTGGCGGAACGGTACGTAACGGATTTACCGTACCTTAAAAAAAGGTAAGATATAAATAAGCACATTAATGATTTTTTTTATCAAGCCATTACCTACTGTCCCACTGCTGGGCACAAGTCTCCTCTCATTTGAGACGGGCTATAGTCCACCACGCCAGCCTACCGCGGGTTGGCAGACAAACCCACGTCCTTCTATTACTGTGTTAGGTCGTGAAGTATTCTGTTCCCCGCTTCCCGCTCCTGCCTTGCGCCGGCTGCCTTCCCCACTGTCACCGCGGCGCGTTCAAGCGAAGACAGCTATCGCGCGCTGTGCAGCGGCAAATTAATCTGCTCGGATTTGTAGCTGAATTTATACCTGTGCTTTGATACTGGAAAATCTTATAATGCTTTATATTATTTATATAAATCTGTTAAATAGTCTGAAGTTCGAAACCAAAACACGCACTACTGACTGTTTGAAGTTACATGCATATTTATCGCACGCTCAATCCATGAAGGAAAACCATCGTGAGTAATTGAGAGGTTTTATCGATGGCGTATGAAGTCTGCCAACCCGCAGTAGCTAGGCTAACGTGATGAATTGAGCCATACTCAGCAATAGGATAGTGAATAAGTCAATGATAATGATGAATATAAATATATCATAAGTTTTTACACAGCAACATCTAGTTTTGAGTTTAGAAGCGAGGCTCGATACATTAATAAACTACATAGATACCTATATTTTTTTGTAAATACGAACATTATTATAATACATAGGATCCATGCTCATGACACAAACAAATCAAATCAAATATTTATTTTGTTTAACATAGATGTGTACAGGTAGAACATTGTTAGAACAATTATGAATGGCTCACTATGTTTTGCCAACACATGGCGTACAAAATTTAGGTAGACATCAAATCAAGACAATCACAAGAGTTAGAGACCAATCAAAATTTAACACACACTCGAATGTCCGTACTAGGCTTCTTACCCCGGAAACCTTTCCACGAAAGGCAGCCGTAATACCAGTACGATAACCGGGTCGGCATTAATCGGTTTTTTTTTAAAATGTCTATAACAATTCCGAGATAACTTGTATATCTAGTAACATATTATATGAGATTAAAAATGTACCTAATGATTTTGACTTTATATGAGTATATTTCTGCGTAACTTCACATTAATACAGGCGTAATTCTCAGTCGTAGGCGTGTTATTCTGATTTCATCTATATTAAGTAATCGAAGCGGAGGTCTGATTACAACGTAAACGTCAAGATGTTTCCTGAATGCAAAGATTTGTATCTCTATCCTTGTCTATTTTGGAAGGTAAGACAGAGATAACGGCCAATCAGGTGATTGAATTGTATCACTCGCACAATAGAATGGAAATTAGATTTAGTAAATCCCATTGTTCGTGTGTTTGTGTAGCGGGTTGTACCGATAAATGATAATTCGAAACCTATATAATTTGGTCGTATTTCTTATGTATCGGCAAATAATTGTATTTGAATAGTTGTGATTAGGGAATGCTTATGTCTTAGGTAATTCTTGTCATTCATTTAGGTCATATAGGATAAATTTAAAGCAAATAATTTTGGCTATTTACACAAGTCTGAATGATTTTCTATGTCAATATTGGGTATAATTGTCGGCACGAGTCGTGAGCACAGATTTTAGTAGTAAAAGCCATTTTACGCATGTACCCTTTCGGCCAAATTTTATCGGTTTACCGGTCAGCAACTATCGTGTGCAGCCTCGGCTCCCCTCGCCATCGTCATCCAGCCAAAGAGACCGAAAATTTATGGAATGCGCAAGTGAAGTTTGTGCTCACGACTCGTGCCGGTACCTATAATAATAATAATAATCATTTATTTTCAGATTAAATTGTCCATCGAGTGTTAGTAATACATTAAAACTTAAGAACTATGTTAGTAACATTCATTTATATTCTATTAATATTCTATTACGCCCCCGTGGCATGAAGGCGTATCCAATGTCCGAGTATGGAGCTGTCCCACCTATCGGCTATAGTTTTCAGGATGCTATACGAAAGTTGAACTACCCTAATGTCGTAGTGGTTGAAAGTGTGACTCTTGGATTTACAGTCACGGGTTATAGGAGGATAATATATAGGAGTTATACAAGAATCATACCGGCAGAGTTCAGGGTGCACTTCAGCCTATCTTTTTGTGGATAAAATCGTGATAGTTTTTTGTGTTATATTAAATAAGTAGTGCTTAAATAGTATGATATTTTTGAAGCACACGAAGAAATATCGCCACTATATACCAAATCCAATTAAAACGTTCACAATTTTTTCCATGAAATTGATTCAATTTTATCGGGCAGTTACAGTCACCATGCAACATTATTGCATCCAATTTCATTTCGTACAATCTCACAACATAATCAGAACGTGACTTAAATTCTAGAAGCGGTAACATTGCACTTTGGTCCGTCATAGTGGGCCAGGGAGCTATAAATTGAGCTCAGTGCGCTCACGGCTGGCAGCGCCAGTTCAATTAAACTGACGCCCCGGTTCCGAGGTAATTTGATGATGTAAAAGATTGCTACAGATATTTATTACGAGAGTGATAATGGAGAAAATTTAAAATCTTTTTATCGTCGACAACTTCAATAACCCTCCTTCTGACGCAGTCGGGTAAAAATAAAATAACATAACACACCATCACACGTCGTTCCCAAAATTTTAGACAGATGTTACTCTTACACCGGTATGTTTTAGGTCACATGTAATAGGGGGCGAGCCTATTACCATTAACCGGGCACGAATCCATAAGAATGTGGAATTTACTGAAAGAAGGATTCCCATCCATACACTGACCTCAATAGAAACAGCTTAACCTTACAGCTGAATTGGTGAATGTGGTTTTCACATAACTTGCCTATACTCTCATAATAGATTTTACTATAATAAGCCATTTACTCTACTCAAACGGGATAAGGCTATAGTCCACCACGCTAGACTAGTAGACAAATAATCCGTAAAAAAGTAATTTTCCTCTGAATTACATAAATACTCTTTATTAATATAAAATTTGCCTGTTTTTTATTACTATGAATAGCTTTGGGCTTAACTGCCAGTTCGCCTGAGGCTAAGCGAAACTGCGATCTAAAAAGGAGCACGATTACCTAAAAGAATCTGATTCACCGTAGATATAAAAACACCTAGATTATATCAGATTTGTTCGAAGACCCACTCGGGAAGCGCATTCCATTCTAGTTTCTATTTTACTATAAATGTTCAATGGAATCATACTCTATAATAAATTAATTATACTCACATTTTCTTATTCTCTATAAAATCTTGCCACTTACAGCCAACCCTGCGTTGCTTTAGTAAATTATAATAGTAAAGAGACGCAATATTTCATCTTTCTCAATTACGGCATAAAAAGTGTTCAGTTATAAATTAGTTGAGTATCGATTTAAGTGATGAGGAAGGCGAGAGAGCATCGCAAACCTTATTGACTTCGACGGGCCAACTTAAGAGGGCTCGGTGAGTTGGCAGATTGGTTGGAAAACTTATAGGGCTTGAGGTGTACTTGGAACTATGAAGTGACTTCACTATAATATTTGTATTTAAGTTTATAAAAAAATGGGGTGATGTTTGGTCCTTTTTAGTGGTAAAAAGCCGCCCTTGATGTCTCTTAATGTAGGCATACGACCGTCAAAATGCCTTAGAGTACTTTTTGCAAGACAACCGCTTCCATTTCTTGGAGAGGAGAGAAGGGTACCAACCTTTCTTCAGGCAGATGATTTTTATCATCAACCCATTTGCTGTGACCACTGCTGAGCACGCATCTCCTTTAATTTACTCCTTTTTAAACCACGCTAGGTGGTCACACACAATCGACAAAATCTCTCAGGTGGGCTCACGATGCTTTCCTTTACCGTGCACGTGATGAATACGCACATCACTTCTAAAAGTCAATGATACCTGCGTCGGAATCGAGCTATGGACTTTTTTTCAACTTATAAGAAGGCTTAATTTCGACATATCAAAAGCTATAACAAAAATGTATGTCTGGTCTTACTTAATTCAAAACTCCACACAGATTACGCATAACTGGCGCCCAACGTACTTGACAATAAAGTGGCTATCCTGGCCCCCAGCCAAGTGGCTAGGGGCACGAGATACTCTCAACAGAAGCTCATCATGCAGTGCATTTTAAACGCGACATTTTTTTATTAAAATTTTTATTTAAGTGTGTCATACCCCAACAGTTCGCCCAAAGTTTGAGTGTTCAAGTGACGCGGTTGGCGCGAAGCCAAACACCACGCAAGGGAATCACTCGCGCTGAACACTTTAAGCGTTTTCTTACATATTTCGTGCGGCGTCCTGTTTTTATACTGTTTTTACTCAGTAGGTACTCGATATTTATGCTATTTATGTGGATTACAACACATTATGTACAATGTCTGATACATTAAGTAATCAAAATGTCAATTTTGGAGAACTTGGAGACAATTTGGGCAATTTAAAAAAGTTTATTGTAGTATATTACTTGCATAAAGATACTTACTCTTACGTAACTCACAATTTATTTATTTAGATGTGTATACAATTACTCGCAATGGCTGAACGAAACAAAAGCATAACATTTATGATAAATGTTTGTTTTAATCTACAATAAAATGTGTTTGTAAGTAGTTTCGCCCTTAATACTGTGTATAGAACAGATTAGTTCAAGGTTTACCTATAAATGCTAAAATTGTATTTCCAGAAAGTGGCAAAATCCATAACATTTTTCCACAATGTTTTGCCCGCGGCGTTGTCCTTCCTTAAAGTTGAAATTTTCATAATTTCTTTCTAATCTAATCCTTACGTTATGAAATAAAGAAATGCCCCAAATTTCAACGTACTTTTTTTTTTATTGATACTTGTTACAGTTATTAAGGATTTTTTTAAGTTGATTTAGGATTTGATTTGAGATTTAAGCAGAGTATAAAATATTCATATTTGTAAAAAATAACGTCTACCAAATTTAACTTTACAATTAAAAAATACCTTTACCATATTCTCAGAACTGCGCTACCGCATAGAATATAAAAATGTCGTTTAAGTCTTAGTTAGAAATTATCAGAAGTCTTTTAAACTCGTAATGAAATTGTTGTTTTTGTGACAGTGCGTCTCTTAAAAACGCGATAAAAAAAGAAGCGAGGTTTTAATTTAGAAAAAAATATTATGTTCATTATTGACCTATTCACTTGCTGGGCACAGGGTACATTTGAGAGGGATTTATTAAGTTTGGGCTTAAGCCAAAGTAAGACCGTGTGCTGTGAAGTCAAAGATCCTAAGACCAGAATTACGAGCGTATTTATTTCATGTTCAAACCTGCCTGCCTGAGAGATTGTCTCGATGGCATGTGCAGTCTGCAAAACTGCTCTAGGCTAGCGTGGTGGACTATAACCTCATCCCTCTGCCCAGTAGTGGGACAATAGTTGAGTTGATGATTATCTCATTTTATTTCCATTTTTATTTGTCTGTATATTGTATTTATGTACAGTAGAATTGCAAGTCAAAGATGATATTTTAGCTTGAAGTAACTGAACACACGTTGGTTTCGGAGACTGACTCCATTCTCAAAGGAAGTTTTTAATAGTGTTGTGTCGACTCAGCCCCGCAGTTAATTACTCGATGCTGGGCTCTGACACCGGTCATGCAACTTTGCACCTTATTCACTGGCACATTGATAGCCAATTCGGTGATTTCTCTACACTGCTCAGGCACTAATTAAAAACAGAATAAAGTTTAATTAATCTTTTATTAAGTCCTGTAGGCTATAAACGCTTTGAAATACTGATGTTAGAGTGATGTCATGTAGGTATCAAACTAGAACTTGATAATGTTTAATTTTTATCCATAATAATATTAACCGACCTAATTGATGAACTCCTCCAGAAAGGTCGGGTACGCAGTACTCATAACCGGCGCGCGTGCATGATGAGATGTATGAATGTGGACGAGGCAAAAGTGGTATGCAGGGACTGTAGCGCGTGGCATTGTGTAGTTTCTGCCTACCCCCATGGGAAAAAGGCGTGAGTGTAGGTATGTATGTATGTACTAATATTATAAAGTATGACTTTCCGTCTGTTACCTCTTCACGGTTTGAAAGAAATTTGGCATGAAGATAGTTTGAATCCTGAGTAAGACTATTCGATAAGAAATAAAATACTAATACTACACAGGCGGAATTTTATTTCAAATTACGTAAAAAACCCTTTAATTCGTACGGGGATCGAACCCGTGACGTATTTTTCCGACTAATATTCTACTCCAGAAGAATTCAAGTAACCGAGAGGTCAACAACCGCCAAAACATACACATACAGGTACGTGTTTTCTTACATGATCAGAATTCTAGAGTCGATTCAACTATTTTATACAACTTCCAACTTCAAAGTTGGTTGCGCAACAACTATGCGACTAAAGATTATTGCACATTTCCGATACGATGCTCCGTTCGCCGTTCTCTGAACGACGCTTATCCCAATATTGTGGGGAATTTTGTAAAAATAGCGAGCTTTGTTTTGCCTTGGATGACAGAAAAATTTGGAGTAAGTAGATTTAGATTTCGAGATAAGGAAATTTTCTTAACATGGGAAATGAGCTGACAATAAGGATTATTTTGGTATTGTTAGCTATTGATATACTTCATTATCATCAATGATTCATTTACTGTCTCTTCTGCTAGGTTTAGTTCTAGCGCGGGTTGGTAGACTTCATACGTCATTGAGAAAATCTCACAAGCATGCAGGTTTCCTTCACCTTTTGAGCATGTGATAAATACAGTGTACAAAAGTTAGTGTATCTGAACTCCAGACCTTTTTTTCGCAGTTCACTAATCACACCACTAGGACATTACAGCTTTTTCATTTAATTACTCTGGTACCTAATATGAACTAGGCCAGTGTTGTATATTACTATTATTCAATCATAAGATATGTTGTTAGTAGAAGTCCCGAAACCTAATGTTAGTAAGAATATATATGTATATCAAATATATAATATACTAGCTGACCCAGCAAACGTTGTTTTGCCACATTATAGGGGTTGGTGGACAATCCTTATCACTAAGGGGTATATGAAAAATAGATGTTGGCCGATTCTCAGACCTACTCAATATGCTCAAAAAATTTGATGAGAATCGGTCAAGCCGTTTCGGAGGAGTACGGGAACGAACATTGTGACACGAGAATTTTATATATAAGATAATGCAAAATTAAAATGACTAACACATGTGCCTAACTTGTTGTTTTGATACATGATCTGTATCTAACAGAAGTAATAAAACTTCGAAGTCAGAATATTAAAATTGTGGCACAGTCTCCACCAATCAAGCAACCACAATCAAACTCCGACTCACAAAAGTTGTACAGAGAATATGGCATTACTAAACGACTGCATTTCCAATAGAAATACTGGTCAAACAACGAGGCGTGGAATATTCTAGACTCGAAAGGGATCGCTTAACATTTTTTATTCGACGCCGAGACTTTGCAAATCAAATCTTTATTTTGGCTCGTTTATAGAAAAAGGTTTCAAAATTGAATTGTCTAGACCCAGGGCTCTGTTAACTCAGTTATTATTATCATTTGCACGTGCTCTCAATATTATGTTGTAGTGTTGAAATAGGCATTACATTTTTGTATTTAATGTCGTAAATGTAATTTATTTTTAACTAAATAGAATTACGTGAAATAAAAAGTATTGTTATGCTTACGAAGAGTTTGTGATATTTCCAATAACGGGGTAGCCGCAGTGGCTATGTTGCAGTGTGCGGCATGAAATTTCTTGCCAGCTCTTCACCATAAGACCTTCCTTTTACCTCGGACCGTGCAACTAATTTTGACAGTTCAAAAGTACCTGTGCTATTAGTTTAATTGGCCAATGAAATGGACAGCCCAATAATATAATATTGGGTGATAAGGCCACCGTCATTTAAACAATTCAATTAATGTTATGTTTGTGTATGTATGTATGTGACGTATCTTTATATTATTTGGCTTTGTTAATTTAATTATTGTTTAGATACAATCATGTCAAAATCAAAATCAAAAAGTTTTTATATCAAATAAACTTTTCTAAGTACTTTTAAGACGTTATGATTCTAGTTGCATATTTCATGTTTTTAATAGTAGTATGTATTTGTTATGGTTCTTGACTGATAAGTAGGAATTATAGACTAAAGAATAATTACCTCAAGCTTGACCCTACATTATGAATATAACATAACCAAGCTTAACAAGCATCAGTAATTGAGAATTTGTAATAAGAAAAAATATATTATTTAAATATACTCTAAACATACCACATATCTATAATTGTGTCTTAAACCGTAGTTGTTATTGAACTTCATAAAAAGGTGAAGTATCAAAACGGCCATCACAAAACGCCGCTAGAATAACTCGGCCCAATAGGACTAGTGTAATGGTCGATCAGTTTAACGACAAGCATCAAGACTAATTGACGTTCTCGCCAAATTGACTGTCTTGACTGACGGCGGTGATTAACTCGAGATACGAGTTACGCGAAGGGTACAAATAATATACTTTTATTTAATAGTTATTTTTTAGGTTTCATCATATCAACCGTTAGACGTCCACTGCTGGACATAGGTCTCTCCCAAGGATCGCCACGACGACCGGTCCTCCGCCACCCGCATCCAGTGGATTCCAGCGACCTTAACCAGGTCGTCAGTCCACCTCGCCAGGGGCCTACCCACGATGCGTCTTCCAGTACGTGGTCCCCACTCGAGAACCTTCAAGCCCCATCGCCCATCCTTTCTTCGAGCGATGTGTCCTGCCCACTACCACTTGAGTTTGGCGATTGTTCGGGCTATGTCAGTGGCACGGGTTTTTCTACGGATCTCCTCATTTCTGATTCGATCACGTAGTAAAACTCCTAACATAGCCCTCTCCATCGCTCTCTGAGTGACAGTGAGCTTCCTTATAAGGCCCATTGTTAGCGGCCACATTTCGGTGCCGTAAGTCATCACTGGCAACACACACTGTAGGCTTGTAGGCTTGGTTGAATGTAAATATCAAATTATTTATCGATTTCTTTGATCGTGTGAATATTTTTTAGTTATAAATATTTTTTTTGTGTAATATGTGTATAAAAAATTGCATTGATCCGATTAAACCATAGTTGCATCGTTGATATCAGCCAGTTTGCAGATAAACCCCAGTATTACATCAATTTATAAAATCACAAGTCCTTTCAAAGGAAAAGCAATTTCTACTGGGGATGCGTGAGACTATTGAAATTAAGAAATACCAAATTTTAATCTACACATAAGGGACTACTCACCCTTATTCAGCTTATGTCCATACAAAATCATTGTTTTCTATGGATATAAACTGAATATTGCTGAATAAGTGTCAGAAGTCCCTAAAACTGTACGACCAAATGATACAGTGAGCTGCTTCTGTGTGAATCGCATTGCCAATACCTAGATACTAATTAACAGAAATGTACTAATTAACAGTAGCTGTTAGTAATTGACAACATTAAGAAAGCCAACATCTCGTACTAGAAACTATATATGCTGTAAAATATATTGTTTTTAGAGTTGATCCATTATTTTAAATACATATAAAATATTAATTTATCAATAATAATAAAACCGCATTTACGGGGTTAATTGTGGTAAAAAATTACGCCTTGAATGGTATGGACTTGCGCTCCGCCTTCCAGAAGACCACACGCACGAGTGGTTCTCTACCTACCGACAACAACGCGACGTCGCGGGAGACCTCCGGCCACCTGGCTTTCATCAGGACCTGATAGTTGATGCTGAGACCGCGCAAGTAAGAACCAAAAGCCGACCCCAGATTATGGGATAAGGCAAAAGAAAGAAGAATTGTTGTAAATTGATATTACTTTATTCCAACGTCAATATATTTATTATGCTGTGAAGAATCCGTAATGTCTAGTTTATTTTCAGTGTAAAATTTTATCAGTAACTACTTGTAACAAACATATTCTTTAAAATAAATATATATTCTATTCAGGTCTTTCTTGTACAAGAAGGGCGTAACCGACGCGACAGTGAAAAGGATTTATTATTTGTGGAATCAATTTGCATATTTGCCGATATGCAAAATTGACCATCAATTGAGGAAAATTCGGACCGATTCAATAGCATTAATATTTTGCAAATTATTGGAAACATACGGACTTGATAACTGAACGGGGTTGAAAAATAATTAAAATTTAAAAATTTTAATTGAAAGCATTGTTCAGAGACTTTTAGATTACTAAACATTAGATATACTAAACATTAATTACTAAATATTAAACTACTATATACTATATCATTAACGTATATTTTTAAGTGTTACTTTCTCATGTAAGTGAATTATAATTATTCGTTTGGGAAATAATAAAGTAATCATTACTAATACTACATAAGCGTGACAACATTGGTACATAGGCGTGTCAAAGTGTGAGAACATGGCTGCCGCTAGTTTAAAAAAACTGTCTGTATCTTATTTTGATGACAAAAAATGCGTTTTATTTTTTTAAATACTCATAATGTAAATTTATATAATAACATAAATATATCCAATCGTGATAATTAAAAACTTGAAATCTTAGTTTTATCTTCGCGCGTTCGTTTGGCTCCTCTTGCAATTATATTCTAATCCTGTTGTATGCATTTTTTTAGTCAAGCTGTAACTTTTATAATTATAAAATCTGTGCAGCATATTTGCGCGGGATTATACTAGACTAACAGGATTACTAGATATGAAATCTATAATATACTAGCTGACCCAGCAAACGTTGTTTTGCCACATTATAGGGGTTGGTGGACAACCCTTATCACTAAGGGGTATGAAAAATAGATGTTGGCCGATTCTCAGACCTGCTCAATATGCTCACAAAATTTCATGAGAATCGGTCAAGCCGTTTCGGAGGAGTACGGGAACGAACATTGTGACACGAGAATTTTATATATAAGAAGTATACATAGATAGTCACTTGTGAATGTTCTGTGTACTTTTTCTTTTCCCGTTCTTTTTAAATAATACCCGTGCCCAGCCGTGGGACAGTACCTAAATGGGTTGATGATGATGATGATGATGGTGGATACACATTATTTAAATACACTTTTTGACAACGGTTTCATACACCAAACATTCCCATATGTTTCCCGTGGAGCTTAGTCATAGCAATTTAGATTTAGACTTCAATCATTACGCTAACGTCTGATTACCTCGTTAATTTAAATATAGGCCTTAATCTGTACACTGTAGTTAGGGTTGGCACCACAAAAAATAGATTAGATTTAATTTGGTAACAGATTTGATTGAAAATACATGTGTTAGTTTTGTTAATTCATACAATAAGCTAGTTTGAACGCAGTTTAAAATAATGACTGCTAGTCATCATCCAGGCTGGCCTCTGGTGTTGCAGATGTCCATGGGCAGCGGTGATCACTTACCGTCAGGTGAACCTCCTGCCAGTTTGTGCCTTATTTCCATAAAAAAAACTCAAGCTATCAATAACTGAAATAATTGTCTGGCAGATGATAATAAAAAACAAAAAAAAATGGTATAAATAAAGCTAAAAAGCTGTCGTATGGTATATTCGTATGTCGAACTTTATTAAAATAAATTAACACCAGTCCATGCAACCCAATTTACTGATGCAGAGATGCTGTTTAAGTCTCCAAATACGCGAAAAATAAGACAAATTCAGACTCGGCGCAATAATAAGAACGGGGTACAGATTTAAAACCTTAATCCATTACTGTTGAGCCGAATTAATTAAGGTAAAGCGTGCTGCTCCAACGTTCAGTGGAAACCGGAAGAGCGACAGCCCTACTACATAGTAGTACTAAAAAAATAAAATGTTTCGTTTAATTTCCACATTTAGGGGGGCGGAGGGGGGGGCGTGTCGCGAGAAGCGCAGCCGGTACGACGATTATGTCTAATTTATGTACATAATTTGTTGAACAAATGGCCGGGTGTTTTTGCTCAGTGCTCCTTATAATTAATAAATTTGAGAATACGCCGCCACCGCGCCGGAATATCAGCTGTAACGTCTGATTGCAGACGATCTGATGTTTGTTGGGCTTGTGATTGACGACGCGATTGGTGCAGTGGATAAACGATCGGCTCCTCCGTCGCAGGCCTAGAGTTCGATCTCAACACCTCATAAAAAAAAATATGGCTTGCATATACATAGTTGTATCATTTCTGAGCGTTTGGCTCTGTGACCATTATTTTGCGTTTTTAAATTTTACTCTAACTACTTAGAACACAGGAAAAAATCTAAGTAAGAAATAACATTTAAGAATGTACATCTTTTTTTTACTTCTAATAAAATTTCTCCAAAATTCCTCTAACCGTCGAGCCAGTGGCATTTTGGATAAAAAGACCGTATGTCTCTCTCAAATGCAATGATAATATGCAGCAATATTCAAAACGTACGATACAAATAACAATCAACCTCCTGATATGAGTTCTAGGCACAGAATTGTTTAAGCTCAACTAATTGTACAGGTAAATCCTAGATTGCAAACAACTTGTTTTTTTTTTCGGCCTACATATAATAAGATGAGGTTATCATATCAACTGAATGCTTCTTCAGTGTGTATCTTTATTCTGTGGTATTTTTGTTAATTGCGAAGTACTTACTGACTTTGATCAATATTAATTTTTCTTAAGTTCAGTATAGGTTTTAGGTGGCCCTATATCCATTAATTTAAAATGAGACTATAAGTTTTGATGATATACTACGAATCTCGTTAAATCAGATAAAAAATTCAAGTCCATTTGTATTTTTTTATTTATCCTAAAGCCACTATGTAGGTTTATTTATTCAAATCCCAACGCTTATTGTATCTTCATTTAAAGTAGTTAAAATATGTTTTTATTTTATGCACCTAAATAAATGAATACAAGTGCTAGATGCCATACGGTAATGAACATAATATAGTTACGATATAGGTCTCGCAAATACGCTACTCAAACGCTATCCAAAACAATGACTCCGTTAAACCGTTCTAGAAAAAAGATCTTAGGAATACAAATGCTAGAAACACGATGAATAAATGATACATAATTGTAGGAACGAGAAAGTGTTTAGACCGTATTCCTTGGCCCCTGGGATATGACATAACAGTACATTCTGTATAAGTACGAACTCACGCAGTTATTTGAATGTGTTAAAAAGTAAAGTTATTCAACGTTCCGTACCGGGCCGGCGCGGTGCGGTGCGGTTGGAAGGAACAACGAGGAATTATGATTTTATTCACACTATATTATCGTTTACATAGATTAAGCCACAAGTAGGGTCTACCCATAGTCATATTAGCAATGCTTATTGAACTCAGGCTGCCCTATGTATGTGGGTGAGTGTGTCTGAATGTCTGTGTGTGTCTTTATGTTGATTTATTTCATGTGAAATCCATGTTAAATATGACGATCGACCATCATTTGGCGTCGGGTATAACTGAAAAATGAAAGCACACATTTAATAATTCATTGGTTTTATACTAAACTAGCTTCAGCCCGCGACTTCGTCTGAGTAAAATTGGTATTTTACAACTTTTTTTTGGTATTGAATGCTTCGGCATTGTTGGCGTCGGTATTATTGGCGTCGGTATTGTTGGCGTCGTTATTGATAGCGTCGATATTGATGGCGTCAGTATTGGGGGCGTCGTTATTGTTGGCGCCGGTGTTAATGGCGTCGTTATTGTTAGCGGCGGTGTTAGGGGCGTCGGTATTGGTGGCGTCGTTATTGATGGCGTCGGTATTGATAGCGTCGTTATTGGTGCCATCGGTATTGTTGGCGTCGTTATTGATGGCTTCGGTATTGATAGCGTCGTTATTGGTGGCGTCGGTATTGTTGGCGTTGTTATTGTTGGCGTCGGTATTGATCGCATCGGAATTGGTGCCGTCGTTATTGATGACGTCGGTATTAATAGCGTCATTATTGATGGCGTCAGTATTGGTGGCGTCGTTATGGTTGGCGTCGGTATTATTGGCGTCGGTATTATTGGCGTCGGTATTATTGGCATCGGTATTGTTGGCGTCGTTATTGCTGGCGTCGGTATTATTTGCTCGGTATTGGTAGCGTCGTTTTGCTGACGTCGAAATTATTGGCGTCGGTATTGGTAGCGTCGTTTTGCTGGGGTCGGTATTGTTGGCGTCGGTTTTTTGGCGTTGGTATTGGGGGCGTCGTTATTGTTAGCGTCGGTATTCATAGCGTCGATATTGATGGCTTCGGTATTGTTGGCGTCGTTATTGTTCGCGTTTATCTTGATAGCGTCGGTATTGGTGGCGTCGTTATTGCTGGTGTCGTTATTTATGGCGTCGATTTTGTTGGCGTCGTTATTGATGGCTTCGTTATTGATGTCGTCGTTATTGATGGGGTCGATTTTGCTAGCGGCGGTGTTAGGGGCGTCGGTATTGGTGGCGTCGTTATTGATGGCGTCGGTATTGTTAGTGTCGTTATTGATGGCGTCGGTATTGTTGGCGTCGTTATTGTTGGCGTCGGTATTGATGGCGTCGGTATTAGTGGCGTCATTATTGCTGGCGTCGTAATTGATGGCGTCGATATTAATGGCGTCGTTATTGTTGGCGTCGGTATTATTTGCGTCGGTATTGGTAGCGTCGTTTTGCTGGCGTCGGTATTATTGGCGTCAGTATTGTTTGCATCGTTATTGATGGCGTCGATATTAATAGCGTCTTTATTGTTATGTCTGTGTTAAGGGCGTCGGTATTGGTGGCGTCGTTATTGATGGCGTCGGTATTGATAGTGTCGTTATTGATGGCATCGGTATAAATGGCGTCGTTATTGTTAGCGTCGGTGTTAAGGACGGGAGTTAAAGTCAATGAAACATCTCTAATGCTGAGTTGATACTGTGTATATTTTGGACATACATGATTATTATAAACACGCACACACGCTAAATATTAAGTAAGTATTTACTTACACACTACACCACACCTCCTGCGGTACACAAAAAAAAAAAATATAGGACAAAATTTTTTTTTTTTTCATAATAACCATAATAAACATTGATTACATATTGTTGTTACTCTAAATCTTACATTGATTATTTTAAATTCGATTAATAATTGTCATCTTATACTAACATAAACAAATTCTTAGCTCGTGCCACTTCAACCGTGAGTCATTCATAACCATAATTAACCAAACAATAACATAACTCCATATTATAATTATGCAGTGTAACTTAAGTTACAAGTATAAACATAAATAATTATTGAACAACTTTTACTGAATTAAATTATTCTATTTGGCTACGATTATGTATAATATGGCTTTGTTCGATTCTTATGAATTAAATCTGTTTTTCCTTTAATATTTACTTCTACATTAGGTGACAAATCTCGAATAACCTTGAATGGTCCTGCGTATAAATCGGTGAGCTTATTACCAGTTTCACTTTTGATAAGTATATCATCACCCGTTTTGTACTGAATGGGATTTATATGTTGATCATACTTAATTTTTCTTTCCAATTTACTGTTAATTAAATTTTTCCTAGCTTTTGTTTGCGAAATCTGTAACCGATACTTCAGTTCAAGGGGATAATTATCATAATTGTATAAAGGATCTACAGTTCTAGTAAGATTACTTGGTAGATTACACGTCTTGCCATAAACAAGCTCAAATGGCGTAAATTTAGTTGAACTATGTACCGTTGTATTATAAGCGAAACACCAAAACGGCAGCCAAGTACTCCATGAATGAAATTTATCTCCCGCCTGTATCCTTAGGAAGGAGCCTAAGCTCTTGTGTGAGTTTTCTAACGCCCCGATACTTTGGTGGTGATATGCTGTGGAATTCAACTTAGAAATATTTAATAATTTACATACCTCTTTAAATGTCTCAGACATGAACTCGGTGCCTCTATCGGTCGCTATTTCTCGCGGCACGCCGTGTTGCAGGATAAAGTTGTTTACAAAGGCACGTGCGGTTTCGGTTGCAGTTTTATTAATAAGTGGAAAAGCACATACATATTTCGACAGCTCACATTGAATTGTTAGGATATACGAATAATTATTACAGTCCCTATCAAGAGGTCCCACTAGGTCTAAAAAAACTTTCTCGAATGTAGAATTAGCTGTTGAAGTGATGGTCATTGGTTCCTTGAAAACAGCAGTATATTTTTGTTTTTGACACTGTGGACATTTTTTAACATAATTAATAATTTCTTTTTCCATTCCGGGCCAGAAATAATATTTTTTAATATTATTTAACATGCGTCTGATTCCCGCATGACCACTTGTAGGTAATAGATGGAAGTCATTCAATATGACTTTCCTATCATCTATACTTTCAACTCGTTCTACGTCCCTCAAAATACAAACGCGCGGGCCCGTATAGCCTGATTTTTTTTTTATCTCACTTGTTAATTTTTCGACGAATATTTTATTGTTTTGTTTTTTTATAAAATAAATCTCATTTATATTATTATTTTCACAAAAAACACACATCTCTCTCACAAATGCGGCTGGCGTCAATTGTGATTGAGCAGATGGGTTTATGTATAGTATTAAATCCTTGCTACCATAGAGAAAAACATTGTTTTCATAATCTATTCTATTTTCTTCCCGTAATTTTTCTACATATTTTTTATCTATGAACCTTAGTTCTACTGCATTTTGTGGTTTACTACAACTTTCTAACAGTTTAGGTTGACGGGTCAACTTATCAATATTACGATCGTTTGTACCGGAACAACTTGATTGTAGATTTTTCTTTTGAGCACGCGTCATAACATGTATACATTCATTGATATCTTTTAATTCCTGTGATGTCATCGTGACTCGAGATAGTGCATCCGCGGCTGCATTTTCTTTACCTTTCACGTATTCAATAAAATAGTTATATTCCTCTAGACATAATCTAAATTTAAGTAAGCGACTGGACGGGTCTTTTAAACTAAATAAGTATATAAGCGGTTTATGGTCCGTAACAATTTTGAAGGTGCGGCCATACAGGTATGGTCTAAAATGTTTTACGGCCCATACTATAGCTAGAAGCTCTTTTTCAATAGTTGGATAGTTCTTTTCGGCTTTGTTTAGGCTTCTACTAGCGTAAGCTACTGGGCGACCGTCAAAATTTGATAAAATTGCCCCTACTGCATAGCCAGACGCGTCAGTCTGTACAATAAATTGATTGCTATCTGATAAATCAGGATACTGTAGAACTGGAGGTGATATCAAGCATTTTTTCAGAGTTTCAAATGACTCCTGACACTTCTTATCCCAGGCAAATTTCGTATTTTTTCTACACAACATATTCAAAGCATATGTTATTTCGGCAAATTTAGGTATGAATTTCCTGTAGTAATTCGCCAAAGCTACAAACCGTTTAACTTCGTCTGCGTTTTGGGGCACAGGGTAATTTTTAACTGCTTTTATTTTTTCAGGATCGGGTAACACCCCGTCTCCTGATACAACATGGCCTAGATAAAGCAACTCCTTTTTAAGAAAATCACATTTAGACGGGTTTAATTTTAAATTCACTTTACGCAACCGTTCAAAAACCTCAATTAAATTTTTGTTGTGTTCTGTTAAGTTACGGCCAAATACAATCAGATCATCTTGATAACAAAGACATTTTTCGTAACAAAGGCCTGCCATTGCCATGGTCATCATTCGCGCGAATGAGCTGGGGCTGGTCTTCAAACCCATAGGCATTCTAGTCATTTGGAACTGTCCTGAACTAAAAGCTGTAAATTTTCTACTTGCAGGCTCAAGGTCAACATTGTAAAATCCTTGATTTAAATCAAGGTGTGTAAAATAAATACAGCCGGATAAGGAATCTAATATTTCGTTAATGTTGGGAAGCGGAAATTTATCGTCCTGTATACAGTTGTTTAATTTACGGTAATCAATGACTAAACGCCATTTCTTAACTCCGCTGAAATCAGATTTTTTGGGTACCAAGAGTACAGGACTCGACCATTCACTATTGCACGGCTCTATAATACCCTGGTCGAGCATATTATCTATTTGTTCTCTTATTTCCTTTTTTTGAGAATGCGGTAGTCTATAAGGTTTAGAATATATAGGCGTGACATTGGGTTTTAAAGATATTGAATGTTTATATATATTTGTGGTAGTTAATTTATCTCCTTTTATATAAAATATATCATTATACTTAGCACAAATGTTTTTTACACTATTTTGTTCTTCTAAATTTAAGTGACCTAAGTTAAGTAATGTAGAAAGTGTTTTAACTCTTTCAGCGTTTTTATTGGGTTTATCGAAAAAGCAAACATTATATTCACTCGCTAGGTGAATGTTCGGATTTAAATCCTCTAAACAAACATCATTCTCAGTTGTGTTTAAAACCCGCACAGGAATTGTCCCGTTAATAGGTGTCGCTAATGTACTCGCTAAAAATATGCCTTCCTTTAATTCTGATGCGCAAACTACACAATCTTCTGTAATTCTAGTTTTAATGAAATGAATCGACTCGGTCCGCGCCGGTAAATTTAAGACACTACTGTCCGAAGTTACTGGTAAATCCATTTTAACATTGTTATTCCATAATTGTAAAGAATTGTTATAAAAGTTTAGAATCGATCTATATTTTTTTAAAAAGTCTTGGCCTAATATACCACTAGCTGTACATGGTAACGATTCGAATACAAAAAACTTGTGTTTAAAACATTGATCACCTGCGTATAAATTAAGATAAACAAATCCGATGGCCTGAACTTTGCCCCCGATACCATTGACGCAAAGTTTCCCGTTTTGGATTGGAATGTTCTGTTCGAGTACATGCCCGTATTTGATAGCGGAGATAGAAGCTCCGGTGTCAATAAGCCACGTATGAGCATACTTATTCCGTTCTAAACTTAATTTTACGTGACAAGTGCTATTACAAGACATAATTACATGATTATTCACGAAAAAATTTTTCGGGAATGCCAGTCTCTTCGGAATCTAAATGACCGTCCTGTGAATCTGAGTCTGACAAAATATGTATTTGCTGCTCTTGCACCTGAGGCCTCCTAGTTTGACTAAAGAAAGTCCTACCTCTTTTTCCTCGGTACGATCCCGACGCTCCGCGACCTCTAAATTGACCGCCTCTCCAGTTGTGCTCCTGGGGTACAGCTTGCTCGTTATGATACGGCGGTCGGGTCCTTCCTCGTCCTGATGAAAAGGATTCACCTCTACTTTTATATTGACCTCTAAAGTTCCTGTATTGATAAAAATTGTTGTTATTACGAGGCATTACCAAAATATCAGCTGAAGTTGATGGGGATGAAATTTCCTCATCTACAGCTGTTTGAACAGCCTCATTTAAAGAAGAAAAATTTCTTGCCGCTATTATAGTGCTTAGCCTTCGATTTCTTAATCCGTCAGCGAAACATTTTACGGCCTGCTTCTCATTTAAAGGCTTCAGTATGCTATAGCTGGCTTCATTCCCTTCGGATTGAGAAATCGTCAGATCAACAAACAAATCTGCAATTTGTTTACCAAAATCGTTTATAGAGAGATCGCTTTGTCTGAGGTTGAGCATTTTATGCTGTAGGGCTGTTGCAGACTTTTTTGGCAACAGATGTTTTTTCATGTCTTTAATTAAACTATCAACGCTATCATATTTGCTGTTAAGCTTAAGTTTAGCTGACTGCGAAAGGCGACTTTTTAGGACAAAATTTATTAGTTTACTTTGACCTTCCTGATCTAGTTCTGACTGATAATATTCTATCGCATCTATAATCTGCTTCGTACTTCCCTCATCGTCAGTTAAAACTGGTAATAAATTTAATGCTATTTTTAAGTCAAACTTAGCCATATTTTCGTTTTGTTTATCTACTTCTATTTTGGAATTACTACACAAGTCCAAAATGTTGTCATATAGACTAAAAAATGAATTACTTAATTTATCAAATTTTAAACATTCGTCTTCACTTAATGTTGCTTTTAAATTTTTTAATTTTTCTAAATTAGAATTAAAATGACTCACTAAATTGTCGGCTTCTTTTAATTTTTTCAATACAATTTCTCCTTGTCTTCTACTAGGACCAATTTTTACTAAATATAGTCTTACCTTGTTAAGCTCTTTACTTAAACTTACTAAATGTTCATACATTACTGTCCATTATAACGATAAATATGATAAATTACGCGATTATATATTATTTGCAGGCACTTACACTTCACTTTCGTACACTTTTACACACATTAGCCGTAAATATACATCGGTGAACGTAGCCAATTCGTCACTTTAAGGGAATGTCCTTGATAGGTGTACCTGCTCGATGGCTGCAGCTTTCGCATGTAGCAACTGGCTCACGGTAATTCCTGCTTCGATTAGAACGCCTTAGTACATGCCTCGTGAGTTGTTCCCTCATCCATGTTTGATGACATCTTTTGTACAGCTTGTACAAAAAGTAGCAAGTTCCCAGGAACAATATGGTGCATATAATTATAAGCACAATGCTTATAGCGGATATATGAAATTTTAAATCCTCCACCGTGGCTGAATTGTGACCGCCACCGGCACTATTCTGATTTACAAAAATTTCTTCGTTTTGTACTTTTGACTGGCACATGATGATAGTATTTGTAGATATGCAACTTGACAAGTATCACGTAGAACCGAGACCAGATAAATAATTGCAAACATGATTGCGGCTCGAATGGCAGGGTCGCCATATAAGGACGGGAGTTAAAGTCAATGAAACATCTCTAATGCTGAGTTGATACTGTGTATATTTTGGACATACATGATTATTATAAACACGCACACACGCTAAATATTAAGTAAGTATTTACTTACACACTACACCACAGGGGCGTCAGTATTGGTGGCGTCGTTTTTGATGGCATCCGTTTTGATGGCGTCATTGCTGGTGGCATCGTTATTATTGTCGTCGTTATTGTTAGCGTCGTTATTGATGGCGTCGGTATTAATGGCGTCGTTATTGTTAGCGTCGGTGTTAGGGGCGTCGGTATTGATTGCGTCGTTATTGCTGGCGTTAGTATTATTTGCGTCGGTATTGGTAGCGTCGTTATTGCTGGCGTCAGTATTATCTGCGTCGGTATTGATTGCGTCGGTGTTACTGGCGTCAGTTTTGTTGGCGTCGTTATTGATGGCGTCGATATAAATGGCGTCGTTATTGTTAGCGTCGGTGTTAGGGGCGTAAGTATTGGTGGCGTCGTTTTTGATGGCGTCCGTTTTGATGGCGTCATTGCTAGTGGCATCGTTATTATTGTCGTCGTTATTGTTAGCGTCGTTATTGATGGCGTCGGTATTAATGGCGTCGTTATTGTTATGTCGGTGTTAAGGGCGTCGGTATTGGTGGCGTCGTTATTGATGGCGTCGGTATTGATAGTGTCGTTATTGATGGCATCGGTATTGATGGCGACGGCATTTGTGGCGTCATTATTGCTGTCGTCGTTATTGATGGCGTCGATTTTGTAGGCGTCGTTATTGATGGCGTCGATATAAATGGCGTCGTTATTGTTAGCGTCGGTGTTAGGGGCGTCGGTATTGTTGGCGTCGTTATTGCTAGCGTTAGTATTATTTGCGTCGGTATTGGTAGCGTCGTTATTGCTGGCATCAGTATTATCTGCGTCGGTATTGATAGCGTCGGTGTTATTGGCATCGGTTTTGTTGGCGTCGTTATTGCTGGCGTCGATATTAATAGCGTCGTTATTGTTATGTTGGTGTTAAGGGCGTCGGTATTGGTGGCGTCGTTATTGATGGCGTCGGTATTGATAGTGTCGTTATTGATGGCATCGGTATTGATGGCGACGGCATTTGTGGCGTCGTTATTGCTGTCGTCGTTATTGATGGCGTCGATATTAATGGCGTCGTTATTGTTAGCGTTGGTGTTAGGGGCGTCAGTATTGGTGGCGTCGTTTTTGATGGCATCCGTTTTGATGGCTTCATTGCTGGTGGCATCGTTATTATTGTCGTCGTTATTGTTAGCGTCGTTATTGATGGCGTCGGTATTAATGCCGTCGTTTTTGTTAGCGTCGGTGTTAGGGGCGTCGGTATTGATAGCGTCGTTATTGATGGCGTCGGTATTATTGGCGTCGGTATTGTTGGCGTCGTTATTGCTGGCGTTAGTATTATTTGCGTCGGTATTGGTAGCGTCGTTATTGATGGCGTCGGTATTAATGGAGTCGTTATTGTTAGCGTCGGTGTTAGGAGCGTCGGTATTGATTGCGTCGTTATTGGTGGCGTCGGTATTGATGGCGTCGGTATTGGTGGCGTCGATTTTGTTGGCGTCGTTATTGATGGCGTCGGTTTTAAGTGTGTCGTTATTGTTAGCTGCGGTGTTAGGGGCGCCGGTATTGGCGGCGTCGGTATTGATAGTGTCGTTATTGATGGCATCGGTATTGATGGCGACGGCATTTGTGGCGTCATTATTGCTGTCGTCGTTATTGATGGCGTCGATTTTGTAGGCGTCGTTATTGATGGCGTCGATATAAATGGCGTCGTTATTGTTAGCGTCGGTGTTAGGGGCGTCAGTATTGGTGGCGTCGTTTTTGATGGCGTCCGTTTTGTCGGCGTCATTGCTGGTGGCATCGTTATTATTGTCGTCGTTATTGTTAGCGTCGTTATTGATGGCGTCGGTATTAATGGCGTCGTTATTATTAGCGTCGGTGTTAGGGGCGTCGGTATTGATTGCGTCGTTATTGATGGCGTCGGTATTGTTGGCGTCGTTATTGCTGGCGTTAGTATTATTTGCGTCGGTATTGGTAGCGTCGTTATTGCTGGCATCAGTATTATCTGCGTCGGTATTGATAGCGTCGGTGTTATTGGCATCGGTTTTGTTGGCGTCGTTATTGCTGGCGTCGATATTAATAGCGTCGTTATTGTTATGTTGGTGTTAAGGGCGTCGGTATTGGTAGCGTCGTTATTGTTGGCGTCGGTATTGATAGTGTCGTTATTGATGGCATCGGTATTGATGGCGACGGCATTTGTGGCGTCGTTATTGCTGTCGTCGTTATTGATGGCGTCGATATTAATGGCGTCGTTATTGTTAGCGTTGGTGTTAGGGGCGTCAGTATTGGTGGCGTCGTTTTTGATGGCATCCGTTTTGATGGCTTCATTGCTGGTGGCATCGTTATTATTGTCGTCGTTATTGTTAGCGTCGTTATTGATGGCGTCGATTTTGTAGGCGTCGTTATTGATGGCGTCGATATAAATGGCGTCGTTATTGTTAGCGTCGGTGTTAGGGGCGTCGGTATTGTTGGCGTCGTTATTGCTAGCGTTAGTATTATTTGCGTCGGTATTGGTAGCGTCGTTATTGCTGGCATCAGTATTATCTGCGTCGGTATTGATAGCGTCGGTGTTATTGGCATCGGTTTTGTTGGCGTCGTTATTGCTGGCGTCGATATTAATAGCGTCGTTATTGTTATGTTGGTGTTAAGGGCGTCGGTATTGGTGGCGTCGTTATTGATGGCGTCGGTATTGATAGTGTCGTTATTGATGGCATCGGTATTGATGGCGACGGCATTTGTGGCGTCGTTATTGCTGTCGTCGTTATTGATGGCGTCGATATTAATGGCGTCGTTATTGTTAGCGTTGGTGTTAGGGGCGTCAGTATTGGTGGCGTCGTTTTTGATGGCATCCGTTTTGATGGCTTCATTGCTGGTGGCATCGTTATTATTGTCGTCGTTATTGTTAGCGTCGTTATTGATGGCGTCGGTATTAATGCCGTCGTTTTTGTTAGCGTCGGTGTTAGGGGCGTCGGTATTGGTTGCGTCGTTTTTGATGGCGTCTGTATTGATAGCGTCGTTATTGATGGCGTCAGTATTGGCGGCGTCGTTATTGTTGGCGTCGGTATTATTGGCGTCGGTATTACTGGCGTCGGAATTGTAGGCGTCGGTATTATTTGCGTTGGTATCGGTAGCGTCGTTTTGCTGGCGTCGGTTTTATTGGCGTCAGTATTGTTTGCATCGTTATTGATGGCGTCGATATTAATGGCGTCGTTATTGTTATGTTGGTGTTAGGGGCGTCGGTATTGGTGGCGTCGTTATTGATGGCGTCGGTATTGATAGTGTCGTTATTGCTGTCGTCGTTATTGATGGCGTCGATTTTGTAGGCGTCGTTATTGATGGCGTCGATATAAATGGCGTCATTATTGTTAGCGTCGGTGTTAGGGGCGTCAGTATTGGTGGCGTCGTTTTTGATGGCGTCCGTTTTGATGGCGTCATTGTTGGTGGCATCGTTATTATTGTCGTCGTTATTGTTAGCGTGGTTATTGATGGCGTCGGTATTATTGGCGTCGGTAATTTTTGCGTTGGTATCGGTAGCGTCGTTTTGCTGGCGTCGGTATTATTGGCGTCAGTATTGTTTGCATCGTTATTGATGGCGTCGATATTAATGGCGTCGTTATTGTTATGTTGGTGTAAGGGGCGTCGGTATTGGTGGCGTCGTTATTGATGGCGTCGGTATTGATAGTGTCGTTATTGCTGTCGTCGTTATTGATGGCGTCGATTTTGTAGGCTTCGTTATTGATGGCGTCGATATAAATGGCGTCGTTATTGTTAGCGTCGGTGTTAGGGGCGTCAGTATTGGTGGCGTCGTTTTTGATGGCGTCCGTTTTGATGGCGTCATTGCTGGTGGCATCGTTATTATTGTCGTCGTTATTGTTAGCGTTGGTGTTAGGGGCGTCAGTATTGGTGGCGTCGTTTTTGATGGCATCCGTTTTGATGGCTTCATTGCTGGTGGCATCGTTATTATTGTCGTCGTTATTGTTAGGGTCGTTATTGATGGCGTCGGTATTAATGCCGTCGTTTTTGTTAGCGTCGGTGTTAGGGGCGTCGGTATTGGTTGCGTCGTTTTTGATGGCGTCTGTATTGATAGCGTCGTTATTGATGGCGTCAGTATTGGCGGCGTCGTTATTGTTGGCGTCGGTATTATTGGCGTCGGTATTACTGGCGTCGGAATTGTAGGCGTCGGTATTATTGGCGTCAGTATTATTTGCGTTGGTATCGGTAGCGTCGTTTTGCTGGCGTCGGTATTATTGGCGTCAGTATTGTTTGCATCGTTATTATTGGCGTCGGTATTACTGGCGTCGGAATTGTAGGCGTCGGTATTATTGGCGTTGGTATTATTTGCGTTGGTATCGGTAGCGTCGTTTTGCTGGCGTCGGTATTATTGGCGTCAGTATTGTTTGCATCGTTATTGATGGCGTCGATATTAATGGCGTCGTTATTGTTAGCGTCGGTGTTAGGGGCGTCAGTATTGGTGGCGTCGTTTTTGATGGCGTCCGTTTTGATGGCGTCATTGCTGGTGGCATCGTTATTATTGTCGTCGTTATTGTTAGCGTCGTTATTGATGGCGTCGGTATTAATGGCGTCGTTATTGTTAGCGTCGATGTTAGGGGCGTCGGTATTGATAGCGTCGTTATTGATGGCGTCGGTATTATTGGCGTCGTTATTGTTGGCGTCGTTATTGTTAGCGTCGATGTTAGGGGCGTCGGTATTGATAGCGTCGTTATTGATGGCGTCGGTATTATTGGCGTCGGTATTGTTGGCGTCGTTATTGCTGGCGTTAGTATTATTTGCGTCGGTATTGGTAGCGTCGTTATTGATGGCGTCGGTATTAATGGAGTCGTTATTGTTAGCGTCGGTGTTAGGAGCGTCGGTATTGATTGCGTCGTTATTGATGGCGTCGGTATTGATGGCGTCGGTATTGGTGGCGTCGATTTTGTTGGCGTCGTTATTGATGGCGTCGGTTTTAAGTGTGTCGTTTTTGTTAGCTGCGGTGTTAGGGGCGCCGGTATTGGCGGCGTCGGTATTGATAGTGTCGTTATTGATGGCATCGGTATTGATGGCGACGGCATTTGTGGCGTCATTATTGCTGTCGTCGTTATTGATGGCGTCGATTTTGTAGGCGTCGTTATTGATGGCGTCGATATAAATGGCGTCGTTATTGTTAGCGTCGGTGTTAGGGGCGTCAGTATTGGTGGCGTCGTTTTTGATGGCGTCCGTTTTGTCGGCGTCATTGCTGGTGGCATCGTTATTATTGTCGTCGTTATTGTTAGCGTCGTTATTGATGGCGTCGGTATTAATGGCGTCGTTATTATTAGCGTCGGTGTTAGGGGCGTCGGTATTGATTGCGTCGTTATTGATGGCGTCGGTATTGTTGGCGTCGTTATTGCTGGCGTTAGTATTATTTGCGTCGGTATTGGTAGCGTCGTTATTGCTGGCATCAGTATTATCTGCGTCGGTATTGATAGCGTCGGTGTTATTGGCATCGGTTTTGTTGGCGTCGTTATTGTTGGCGTCGTTATTGTTAGCGTCGATGTTAGGGGCGTCGGTATTGATAGCGTCGTTATTGATGGCGTCGGTATTATTGGCGTCGGTATTGTTGGCGTCGTTATTGCTGGCGTTAGTATTATTTGCGTCGGTATTGGTAGCGTCGTTATTGATGGCGTCGGTATTAATGGAGTCGTTATTGTTAGCGTCGGTGTTAGGAGCGTCGGTATTGATTGCGTCGTTATTGATGGCGTCGGTATTGATGGCGTCGGTATTGGTGGCGTCGATTTTGTTGGCGTCGTTATTGATGGCGTCGGTTTTAAGTGTGTCGTTATTGTTAGCTGCGGTGTTAGGGGCGCCGGTATTGGCGGCGTCGGTATTGATAGTGTCGTTATTGATGGCATCGGTATTGATGGCGACGGCATTTGTGGCGTCATTATTGCTGTCGTCGTTATTGATGGCGTCGATTTTGTAGGCGTCGTTATTGATGGCGTCGATATAAATGGCGTCGTTATTGTTAGCGTCGGTGTTAGGGGCGTCAGTATTGGTGGCGTCGTTTTTGATGGCGTCCGTTTTGTCGGCGTCATTGCTGGTGGCATCGTTATTATTGTCGTCGTTATTGTTAGCGTCGTTATTGATGGCGTCGGTATTAATGGCGTCGTTATTATTAGCGTCGGTGTTAGGGGCGTCGGTATTGATTGCGTCGTTATTGATGGCGTCGGTATTGTTGGCGTCGTTATTGCTGGCGTTAGTATTATTTGCGTCGGTATTGGTAGCGTCGTTATTGCTGGCATCAGTATTATCTGCGTCGGTATTGATAGCGTCGGTGTTATTGGCATCGGTTTTGTTGGCGTCGTTATTGCTGGCGTCGATATTAATAGCGTCGTTATTGTTATGTTGGTGTTAAGGGCGTCGGTATTGGTAGCGTCGTTATTGTTGGCGTCGGTATTGATAGTGTCGTTATTGATGGCATCGGTATTGATGGCGACGGCATTTGTGGCGTCGTTATTGCTGTCGTCGTTATTGATGGCGTCGATATTAATGGCGTCGTTATTGTTAGCGTTGGTGTTAGGGGCGTCAGTATTGGTGGCGTCGTTTTTGATGGCATCCGTTTTGATGGCTTCATTGCTGGTGGCATCGTTATTATTGTCGTCGTTATTGTTAGCGTCGTTATTGATGGCGTCGATTTTGTAGGCGTCGTTATTGATGGCGTCGATATAAATGGCGTTGTTATTGTTAGCGTCGGTGTTAGGGGCGTCGGTATTGTTGGCGTCGTTATTGCTAGCGTTAGTATTATTTGCGTCGGTATTGGTAGCGTCGTTATTGCTGGCATCAGTATTATCTGCGTCGGTATTGATAGCGTCGGTGTTATTGGCATCGGTTTTGTTGGCGTCGTTATTGCTGGCGTCGATATTAATAGCGTCGTTATTGTTATGTTGGTGTTAAGGGCGTCGGTATTGGTGGCGTCGTTATTGATGGCGTCGGTATTGATAGTGTCGTTATTGATGGCATCGGTATTGATGGCGACGGCATTTGTGGCGTCGTTATTGCTGTCGTCGTTATTGATGGCGTCGATATTAATGGCGTCGTTATTGTTAGCGTTGGTGTTAGGGGCGTCAGTATTGGTGGCGTCGTTTTTGATGGCATCCGTTTTGATGGCTTCATTGCTGGTGGCATCGTTATTATTGTCGTCGTTATTGTTAGCGTCGTTATTGATGGCGTCGGTATTAATGCCGTCGTTTTTGTTAGCGTCGGTGTTAGGGGCGTCGGTATTGGTTGCGTCGTTTTTGATGGCGTCTGTATTGATAGCGTCGTTATTGATGGCGTCAGTATTGGCGGCGTCGTTATTGTTGGCGTCGGTATTATTGGCGTCGGTATTACTGGCGTCGGAATTGTAGGCGTCGGTATTATTTGCGTTGGTATCGGTAGCGTCGTTTTGCTGGCGTCGGTATTATTGGCGTCAGTATTGTTTGCATCGTTATTGATGGCGTCGATATTAATGGCGTCGTTATTGTTATGTTGGTGTTAGGGGCGTCGGTATTGGTGGCGTCGTTATTGATGGCGTCGGTATTGATAGTGTCGTTATTGCTGTCGTCGTTATTGATGGCGTCGATTTTGTAGGCGTCGTTATTGATGGCGTCGATATAAATGGCGTCGTTATTGTTAGCGTCGGTGTTAGGGGCGTCAGTATTGGTGGCGTCGTTTTTGATGGCGTCCGTTTTGATGGCGTCATTGTTGGTGGCATCGTTATTATTGTCGTCGTTATTGTTAGCGTGGTTATTGATGGCGTCGGTATTAATGGCGTCGTTATTGTTAGCGTCGATGTTAGGGGCGTCGTTATTGATAGCGTCGTTATTGATGGCGTCGGTATTATTAGCGTCGTTATTGTTGGCGTCGGTATTGGTGGCGTCGGTGTTAGGGGCGTCGGTATTGATAGCGTCGTTAATGATGGCGTCGGTATTGAAGGCGTCGTTATTAATGGCGTCGGTATTGATGGCGTCGTTATTGTTAGAGTCGGTTTTAGGGGCGTCGGTATTGATAGCGTCGTTATTGATGGCGTCGGTATTATTGGCGTCGTTATTGTTGGCGTCGGTATTGGTGGCGTCGGTGTTAGGGGCATCGGTATTGATAGCGTCGTTAATGATGGTGTCGATATTGAAGGCGTCGTTATTGATGGCGTCGGTATTGGTGGCGTCGTTAATGTTAGCGTCGGTTTTAGGGGCGTCGGTATTGATTGCATCCTTATTGATGGCGTCGGTATTGATGGCGTCGATATTGGTGGCGTCGATTTTGTAAGCGTCGTTATTGATGGCGTCGGTTTTAAGGGCGTCGTTATTGATATCGTCTTTATTGATGGCGTCGGTATTGATGGCGTCTGTGTTAGGGGCGTCGGTATTGTTAGCGTCGTTATTGATGGCGTCGATTTTCTTGGCGTCGGTATAGTTGGCGTCAGTATTATTGGCGTCGGTATTGTTGGCGTCGTTATTGCTGGCGTTAGTATTATTTGCGTCGGTATTGGTAGCGTCGTTATTGATGGCGTCGGTATTAATGGAGTCGTTATTGTTAGCGTCGGTGTTAGGAGCGTCGGTATTGATTGCGTCGTTATTGATGGCGTCGGTATTGATGGCGTCGGTATTGGTGGCGTCGATTTTGTTGGCGTCGTTATTGATGGCGTCGGTTTTAAGTGTGTCGTTATTGTTAGCTGCGGTGTTAGGGGCGCCGGTATTGGCGGCGTCGGTATTGATAGTGTCGTTATTGATGGCATCGGTATTGATGGCGACGGCATTTGTGGCGTCATTATTGCTGTCGTCGTTATTGATGGCGTCGATTTTGTAGGCGTCGTTATTGATGGCGTCGATATAAATGGCGTCGTTATTGTTAGCGTCGGTGTTAGGGGCGTCAGTATTGGTGGCGTCGTTTTTGATGGCGTCCGTTTTGATGGCGTCATTGCTGGTGGCATCGTTATTATTGTCGTCATTATTGTTAGCGTCGTTATTGATGGCGTCGGTATTAATGGCGTCGTTATTATTAGCGTCGGTGTTAGGGGCGTCGGTATTGATTGCGTCGTTATTGATGGCGTCGGTATTGTTGGCGTCGTTATTGCTGGCGTTAGTATTATTTGCGTCGGTATTGGTAGCGTCGTTATTGCTGGCATCAGTATTATCTGCGTCGGTATTGATAGCGTCGGTGTTATTGGCATCGGTTTTGTTGGCGTCGTTATTGCTGGCGTCGGTATTAATGCCGTCGTTTTTGTTAGCGTCGGTGTTAGGGGCGTCGGTATTGGTTGCGTCGTTTTTGATGGCGTCTGTATTGATAGCGTCGTTATTGATGGCGTCAGTATTGGCGGCGTCGTTATTGTTGGCGTCGGTATTATTGGCGTCGGTATTACTGGCGTCGGAATTGTAGGCGTCGGTATTATTGGCGTCGGTAATTTTTGCGTTGGTATCGGTAGCGTCGTTTTGCTGGCGTCGGTATTATTGGCGTCAGTATTGTTTGCATCGTTATTGATGGCGTCGATATTAATGGCGTCGTTATTGTTATGTTGGTGTAAGGGGCGTCGGTATTGGTGGCGTCGTTATTGATGGCGTCGGTATTGATAGTGTCGTTATTGCTTTCGTCGTTATTGATGGCGTCGATTTTGTAGGCTTCGTTATTGATGGCGTCGATATAAATGGCGTCGTTATTGTTAGCGTCGGTGTTAGGGGCGTCAGTATTGGTGGCGTCAGTATTGGTGGCGTCGTTTTTGATGGCGTCCGTTTTGATGGCGTCATTGCTGGTGGCATCGTTATTATTGTCGTCGTTATTGTTAGCGTTGGTGTTAGGGGCGTCAGTATTGGTGGCGTCGTTTTTGATGGCATCCGTTTTGATGGCTTCATTGCTGGTGGCATCGTTATTATTGTCGTCGTTATTGTTAGCGTCGTTATTGATGGCGTCGGTATTAATGCCGTCGTTTTTGTTAGCGTCGGTGTTAGGGGCGTCGGTATTGGTTGCGTCGTTTTTGATGGCGTCTGTATTGATAGCGTCGTTATTGATGGCGTCAGTATTGGCGGCGTCGTTATTGTTGGCGTCGGTATTATTGGCGTCGGTATTACTGGCGTCGGAATTGTAGGCGTCGGTATTATTTGCGTTGGTATCGGTAGCGTCGTTTTGCTGGCGTCGGTATTATTGGCGTCAGTATTGTTTGCATCGTTATTGATGGCGTCGATATTAATGGCGTCGTTATTGTTATGTTGGTGTTAGGGGCGTCGGTATTGGTGGCGTCGTTATTGATGGCGTCGGTATTGATAGTGTCGTTATTGCTGTCGTCGTTATTGATGGCGTCGATTTTGTAGGCGTCGTTATTGATGGCGTCGATATAAATGGCGTCGTTATTGTTAGCGTCGGTGTTAGGGGCGTCAGTATTGGTGGCGTCGTTTTTGATGGCGTCCGTTTTGATGGCGTCATTGTTGGTGGCATCGTTATTATTGTCGTCGTTATTGTTAGCGTGGTTATTGATGGCGTCGGTATTAATGGCGTCGTTATTGTTAGCGTCGATGTTAGGGGCGTCGTTATTGATAGCGTCGTTATTGATGGCGTCGGTATTATTAGCGTCGTTATTGTTGGCGTCGGTATTGGTGGCGTCGGTGTTAGGGGCGTCGGTATTGATAGCGTCGTTAATGATGGCGTCGGTATTGAAGGCGTCGTTATTGATGGCGTCGGTATTGATGGCGTCGTTATTGTTAGAGTCGGTTTTAGGGGCGTCGGTATTGATAGCGTCGTTATTGATGGCGTCGGTATTATTGGCGTCGTTATTGTTGGCGTCGGTATTGGTGGCGTCGGTGTTAGGGGCATCGGTATTGATAGCGTCGTTAATGATGGTGTCGATATTGAAGGCGTCGTTATTGATGGCGTCGGTATTGGTGGCGTCGTTAATGTTAGCGTCGGTTTTAGGGGCGTCGGTATTGATTGCATCCTTATTGATGGCGTCGGTATTGATGGCGTCGATATTGGTGGCGTCGATTTTGTAAGCGTCGTTATTGATGGCGTCGGTTTTAAGGGCGTCGTTATTGATATCGTCTTTATTGATGGCGTCGGTATTGATGGCGTCTGTGTTAGGGGCGTCGGTATTGTTAGCGTCGTTATTGATGGCGTCGATTTTCTTGGCGTCGGTATAGTTGGCGTCAGTATTATTGGCGTCGGTATTGTTGGCGTCGTTATTGCTGGCGTTAGTATTATTTGCGTCGGTATTGGTAGCGTCGTTATTGATGGCGTCGGTATTAATGGAGTCGTTATTGTTAGCGTCGGTGTTAGGAGCGTCGGTATTGATTGCGTCGTTATTGATGGCGTCGGTATTGATGGCGTCGGTATTGGTGGCGTCGATTTTGTTGGCGTCGTTATTGATGGCGTCGGTTTTAAGTGTGTCGTTATTGTTAGCTGCGGTGTTAGGGGCGCCGGTATTGGCGGCGTCGGTATTGATAGTGTCGTTATTGATGGCATCGGTATTGATGGCGACGGCATTTGTGGCGTCATTATTGCTGTCGTCGTTATTGATGGCGTCGATTTTGTAGGCGTCGTTATTGATGGCGTCGATATAAATGGCGTCGTTATTGTTAGCGTCGGTGTTAGGGGCGTCAGTATTGGTGGCGTCGTTTTTGATGGCGTCCGTTTTGATGGCGTCATTGCTGGTGGCATCGTTATTATTGTCGTCGTTATTGTTAGCGTCGTTATTGATGGCGTCGGTATTAATGGCGTCGTTATTATTAGCGTCGGTGTTAGGGGCGTCGGTATTGATTGCGTCGTTATTGATGGCGTCGGTATTGTTGGCGTCGTTATTGCTGGCGTTAGTATTATTTGCGTCGGTATTGGTAGCGTCGTTATTGCTGGCATCAGTATTATCTGCGTCGGTATTGATAGCGTCGGTGTTATTGGCATCGGTTTTGTTGGCGTCGTTATTGCTGGCGTCGGTATTAATGCCGTCGTTTTTGTTAGCGTCGGTGTTAGGGGCGTCGGTATTGGTTGCGTCGTTTTTGATGGCGTCTGTATTGATAGCGTCGTTATTGATGGCGTCAGTATTGGCGGCGTCGTTATTGTTGGCGTCGGTATTATTGGCGTCGGTATTACTGGCGTCGGAATTGTAGGCGTCGGTATTATTGGCGTCGGTAATTTTTGCGTTGGTATCGGTAGCGTCGTTTTGCTGGCGTCGGTATTATTGGCGTCAGTATTGTTTGCATCGTTATTGATGGCGTCGATATTAATGGCGTCGTTATTGTTATGTTGGTGTAAGGGGCGTCGGTATTGGTGGCGTCGTTATTGATGGCGTCGGTATTGATAGTGTCGTTATTGCTGTCGTCGTTATTGATGGCGTCGATTTTGTAGGCTTCGTTATTGATGGCGTCGATATAAATGGCGTCGTTATTGTTAGCGTCGGTGTTAGGGGCGTCAGTATTGGTGGCGTCGTTTTTGATGGCGTCCGTTTTGATGGCGTCATTGCTGGTGGCATCGTTATTATTGTCGTCGTTATTGTTAGCGTCGGTGTTAGGGGCGTCAGTATTGGTGGCGTCGTTTTTGATGGCGTCCGTTTTGATGGCGTCATTGCTGGTGGCATCGTTATTATTGTCGTCGTTATTGTTAGCGTCGTTATTGATGGCGTCGGTATTAATGGCGTCGTTATTGTTAGCGTCGATGTTAGGGGCGTCGGTATTGATAGCGTCGTTATTGATGGCGTCGGTATTATTGGCGTCGTTATTGTTGGCGTCGGTATTGGTGGCGTCGGTGTTAGGGGCGTCGGTATTGATAGCGTCGTTAATGATGGCGTCGGTATTGAAGGCGTCGTTATTGATGGCGTCGGTATTGATGGCGTCGTTATTGTTAGCGTCGGTTTTAGGGGCGTCGGTATTGATAGCGTCGTTATTGATGGCGTCGGTATTATTGGCGTCGTTATTGTTGGCGTCGGTATTGGTGGCGTCGGTGTTAGGGGCGTCGGTATTGATAGCGTCGTTAATGATGGCGTCGATATTGAAGGCGTCGTTATTGATGGCGTCGGTATTGGTGGCGTCGTTAATGTTAGCGTCGGTTTTAGGGGCGTCGGTATTGATTGCATCCTTATTGATGGCGTCGGTATTATTGGCATCGTTATTGTTGGCGTCGGTATTGTTAGCGGCGGTGTTAGGGGCGTCGGTATTGGTGGCGTCGTTATTGATGGCGTCGGTATTGATAGCGTCGTTATTGGTGGCATCGGTATTGTTGGCGTCGTTATTGATGGCGTCGTTATTGATGGCGTTAGTATTATTTGCGTCGGTATTGGTAGCGTCGTTATTGATGGCGTCGGTATTAATTGAGTCGTTATTGTTAGCGTCGGTGTTAGGAGCGTCGGTATTGATTGCGTCGTTATTGATGGCGTCGGTATTGATGGCGTCGGTATTGGTGGCGTCGATTTTGTTGGCGTCGTTATTGATGGCGTCGGTTTTAAGTGTGTCGTTATTGTTAGCTGCGGTGTTAGGGGCGCCGTATTGGCGGCGTATTGGCGGCGTCGTTTTTCATGGCGTCTGTATTGATAGCTACGTTATTGATGGCGTCAGTATTGGTGGCGTCGTTATTGTTGGTGTCGGTATTATTGGCGTCGGAATTGTAGGCGTCGTTATTACTGGCGTCGGATTAAAGGGCGTCGTTATCGATAGCGTCGTCATTGGTGGCGTCTGTATTGATGGCGTCGGTATCGGGGGCGTCGACGTTTTTGGCGTCGTTATTGATGGCGTCGATATTAATGGCGTCGTTATTGTTAGCGTCGGTGTTAAGGGCGTTGGTGCTGGTGGCGTCGTATTTTGTCGTTTTGATGGCGTTGGTATTGATGGCGTCGATTTTGTTGGCGTCGTTAATGATGGCGTCGATATTAATGGCGTCGTTATTGTTAGCGTAGGTGTTAGGGGCGTTTGTATTAGTGGCGTCGTTATTGATGGCGTCGGTATTGATGGCGTCGATATTAATGGCGTCGGAATTGTAGGCGTCGTTATTACTGGCGTCGGTATTATTTGAGTTGGTATTGGTAGCGTCGTTTTGCTGGCGTCGGTATTATTGGCGTTTGTATTGGTAGCGTCGTTTTGCTGGCGTCGCTATTATTGGCGCGGTATTGTTGGCATCGTTATTGAATGCGTCGTTATTGTTGGCGTCGGTACTGTTGGCGTTGGTGTTATTGGCGTCGGTATTGTTGACGTCGATATTGGTAGCCAATATATCATTTTATCGGTATTGGTTGCGTCGGTATTGCTGGCGTCGGTATTGATAGCGTCGTTATTGATGGCGTCGATTTTGTTGGCGTCGTTATTGATGGCGTTGGTTTTACGTGCGTCGATTTTGTTGGCGTCGTTAATGATGGCTTCGGTTTTAAGGGCGTCGTTATTGATAGCGTCGTTATTGATGGCGTCGGTATTGGTGGCGTCGTTATTGTTGGCGTCGGTATTGATGGCGTCGGAATTGGTATCGTCGTTATTGCTGGCGTCAGTATTATCTTCGTCGGTATTGTTGGCATCGTTATTGTTGGCGTCGGTGTTAGGGGCGTCGGTATTAATAGCGTCGTTATTGTTAGTCGTCATTTCATTTCATTTCATTTCATTTATTTATTGCGTTCCACAAAGTTTTTTAATTTGGTGGTATACATTATTAATATAAGTACATTGTGGACCCTGTCGGGCACAGCAATATAGGAGAGAGGAAATATTAAGTTATGTCAGCCATTTTGAAGATATGATTATTGTCTGTTTTAAATCGTGGTACTATTATTTATTCTAGTCATATTTTAGTTACAATTATATTTTATATTTATTTATTTATTATTCTAATTATTTAAGAACATATTTTAGAAGGTTAATTATTATTATAGTATTACATATGTATAATTTGGGAGCTATTTTTTCTATTCAGATGTATTATAAATTTAGACGGGTAATTATTTATTTTGATAATGTACGGATTATTAAATAATTATATGTATGTGTATATATTATTTTATATTATATTACATAATAAAATAAATTATTATTAATTATGTCTTTACGGCGACGGTTTATTATTAATTATATTTTATATATTGTAATTTTACTTTATTTAAACTATTTGTTTATCGTTCATATATTCATCAATTGTGTAGTATGCTTTTTTAATGAGTATTTGTTTTAATTTATTTATAAATGTTGTTTCACTAGAGTCCCTTTTTAATGATTCTGGTACTTTATTATATATTTTTATACACATTACATACGGACTGCTTGAGTGTAACGTTATGCGAGATGATGGCAGCATTAACATATTTTTATGTCTTAGAGAGCGTCCAGCATGTTTGTCTTCGCGCGTTGTGAAAAAGATTCTGTATTTTCTTACAAATTTACATATTTCAAAGATGTAGATGCATGGGAGGGTGAGTATTTCAAGCTTAATAAAGAAAGGTTTACAGCTATCAGTTTGGTCTATGTTTGTGAGTATACGCATTAGCTTCTTTTGTAAGATGAATAGTGTAGGAGCATCGGTACTGTTACCCCACATAATTATGCCGTAGCTTAACCACGCATGTGCGTAGGCATAATAGGTAGTCAGTGCTGTTTGTATATCGGTTGTTTTTTTTATTTCTCGGAGGGCGTAAGAAAATCTAGAAATTTTTATGCGAATGTTTTTTACGTGTGTCTTCCAACTAATGTGTGTGTCTATAGTAAGTCCTAGTAATGTAAAGTCATCAACGTTTTCTATTTTTGTACCGTTAGAGCTAAAGTTAATATTTATTGGAGGTCTTTGATAGGGATAGTATGTCATTAATTTCGTTTTATTATAGTTAATTTCGAGGTTATGGTCGTTCATCCATTTAGTAGTTTTGTCAAGTAAGGAGTGGAGATGTTCGTTTAGGTTAGTATCATTATAGCATGAAGTGAGCAGAGATATATCGTCAGCAAATAGGACACAGTGACATGATTCTTTCAATAACTTTGGGAGGTCATTAATATAAATTAAGAATAATAAGCATCCAATGACACTACCTTGGGGAATAGACGAATTTGTTATAATTTTTTCAGATCTTATACCGGTAATCTCTTTTTGATCATTATTATAGTATTCTATTTCTACATACTGCTCTCGGTTTTTTAAATACGATGCAAACCATTGATATGCTGTTCCGCGGATTCCTATTCCATAAAGTTTGTCCAGTAGGATATTAAATTGTACTCTATCATATGCTTTCGTCATGTCCAAGAGTATACCTACTGCGTATTCCTTTTTGTTTATAATATTTAGGACCTCTTGAATGAATTTATATACTGCTAGGACTGTTGAGCGTTCCTTACGAAAACCGTTTTGTCCCTCATCAAAAATTTCGTATCTTTCGCAGAAGTTATATACTCGGTCATACATAGCTTTTTCGAAAATTTTTGAAGAGGTAGGTAAGAGAGCTATGGGGCGGTAGTTATTGGGATCTGTTTTTGCGTTTTTCTTATGGACTGGCTTTATTATAGCTTTTTTTAAAAGATCGGGGAAAGTACCATTTTCAAAGGACTGATTTATAAGTACACAAAATGGTATGGCGAGCTCATCTGCACACTGTCTGATTAGGCATGGCGGTAGCTCATCTATACCAAAGCTATTTTTGTTTTTTAGGTTTTTAATTATTCTATGCGTTTCGCGATAATGTAACGGTCTAAGGAAGAAGGTATTTTCTGTAGGCTGGAGCACAGGTCTGCCGCATGGCTTACGGCAGTCCGGCGATGGTTTGCTCTCCTCACCCATAGATGCAAAAAATGTGTTGAATTTGTTTGCAACTTGGTTTGGATCAGACACAAGATGATTATTTATTTGTAGCTGAATATTTATTTTTTGTTTTATTGTTTTTTTTATTATAACGTTCATTTATTATACTCCACATTGCTTTAACTTTATTGTTGGATTTATTTATTTTATTACTATACTGATTTTTTTTTGATACAATTACTGCTCGTTTTAGAATTTTTTCATATTTTCTGTAGTATTGTTTAATGATTGGATTATTAGATTTTGTACATAGAATTTTTAACAGTCTTTTATTTTTACATGAAAGTTTTAGTCCTTTTGTTAACCAATATTTTGTCGAATACTTCTTTAATTTAATTTTACGGCTTGGGATGGTTTGGTTTAATATTTTAATTAACATATCACTAAACGCTTGATAATTTTGGTTTATATTATTTTGAGGTAATATGATTTCGCACCAATTTACGGATTTTAGTGAGGTTTTAAAATTATCTATATTATTTTTTGAATAAAATCGCTTAGTGACATACCAAGTGGCATGTTCGTAACGTTGTAGTGTTTCAAAGGTTATAGCTGTGCTGCAGTGATCTGAAAATCCCAATTCGGTAACAGACACCTGTGTACTTTTCTTTGTAAAATTTGTGAATATTAGATCTAAACATGTTGCGACCGTCTGTGTAATATGTGTAGGATGTTTTATATGTTGTATTAGTTTATATTCGGACATTAATTCTAAAAATGTATTAGTTTTTACGTTATTTTTAAAAAGTAGTCGTCGTTAGTGTTAGGGGCGTTGTTATTGATAACGTCGTTATTGATGGCGTAGGTATTGGTGGCGTCGTTTTTGTTGGCGTCAGTATTATCTGCGTCGGTTTTGTTGGCATCATTATTGAAGGCGTCGTTATTGATGACTTCGATATTAATGGCGTCGTTATTGTTAGCGTCGGTGTTAGGGGCGTCGGTATTGATAGCGTCGTTATTGATGGCGTCGGTATTGTTGGTGTCGTTATTGTTGGCGTCAGTATTGATGGCGTCGATTTTGTTGGCGTCGTTATTGATGGCGTCGATATTAATGACGTCGTTATTGTTAAAATCGGTGTTAGGGGCGTCGGTACTGGTGGCGTCGTATTTTGTCGTTTTGATGGCGCCAGCAATAACGACCTCCCCAATACCGACGCCATCAAAAACGACTCCATCAATAACGACGCCCCTAACACCGACGCTAACAATAACAACGCCAGCAATAACGACGCCACCAATGGCGTCGTTATTGTTGGCGTCGGTATTATTGGCGTCGGAATTGTAGGCGTCGGTATTGGTGGCGTCGTTTTTGTTGGCGTCGGTATTGGTGACGACGGTTTTGGTGACGTTGGTATTTTAGGCGTCGTTATTGTTGGCATCGGTATTGACAGCATACAATTATATAATTATTGTAAATATATACATATAATACATAGAAACATCCATGACTCGGATACAAATGCTCATGCTCATCACACAAACATTTATCCGTACCGGGATTCGAATCCGAGACCCATAGCACATGAGGCAGTGTTAACTACCGTTGGACTAATTGGGTCGTCATTATTGATAGCTTCGGTATTGATTGCGTCAGTATTGAAAGCGTCGGTATTTTTGCGTTGGTATTGATGGCATTGGTATTGTTTGCGTAGGTTTCAGTGGCGTCGTTATTGGTGGTGTTTTTATGTTTGGCGTCGGTATTGATCGCGTCGGAAAAAGCCTTCAAGGTACTACAAAGTATTAAAAAACATTTACAAAAGAGAATAATGAATTTGGTGAATTCGTTTTCAAGTTATGCCGTGACCAAGGGAAATAGGGTGTTTATATGTGGAATAATATATCATATTTTTCCAAATGGCAACAAATTTGTAGATTGACAATGTTTCAATATTAAAATTTTGATGAAAGTGAATGTGACTTATATAAGAAGATTGTGATGATAGCCAAATTTTAAATAAACAAATTGTTCACTTGATATGGCAAACAACAAAAGTCCAACATTTACAATTAAGCTACGATCCGTTTTCAGCTCACAAAACACTTAGTAACTGAATTCTAGCTCTTTGAACAAGTTCTTGGGCAACAAACAGCACTTAACGGCATTGCATCGAACACTCAGATTGCATGGAAACTAATACAAGTTGTTTGCAGCCGATGTATGTACCCTGTAGTTTACTGCTACGTTTTTGGCGCAAGTCATAAAATCCCACGTCCATAGTAAAATGAGAAGGAAAATCATAACAACCAATCAAATTGATGTTGTATTTTGATCCTTGTGATTGTCATGTCCTTATGTTTTTTGTAAATTTGTAATTTCGATTTAGACAGTGCCGTATAATAAGCTTTAAGCCGTTTATTACGAACAGTAACTACTAACACTCAGGATAATAATAATATAATAGACAGCTCTATTATATTATTCTAGAGAAGGGAGACATTTTTTAAATCATAGTCATCAAAAATATAAAATATAAGTCTCTGAATTTTTAATACAGGTACACGAGTATTAGACATTGAAAAAACAATTCACATATTTCATTACGTCATCGGCATGAATCCCGGTATTGTTATTTCGATACCCTTGGATACTGCAAAAGATCCAAAACATTAAAACAGTCGCAGAATTTCTTTATCATTCATCGCTTGTAACTTGGACCACATCATAATGTACAACAGCACCAGTTGTTTGGCAAAACGCGCGCGTCCAGCGGAGCAGCCACAGCACAACCGCTCGTAATCTGGGCAGACAGGCCAGCACCGGCCGGCAGGGTAGCATCGCAATGCCTTAATAAACAAAGATTTACATTACAGATTTAGATTTAGATGGTTACTACATATATGACGTAACATGTAGCTTTGTTATACAAGAATCTGTTAATGAATTGGAAAGTACTTACAAAGTAGCATAGGAGATAGTATAAAAAAAAGTAAAGGAAATTGGAAACTCAAAAGTGATTATAGTTTGGTGACATAATTATTAATTCGCTGTCAACTCCAAGTTCCCGAGTTGGAAGGTAAAGCTCACACCTCTTGAAACGGTGGGAAGCTGAATGTGAATCCATTCAATCAATCCATAAATCAATGTGTAACTACAACAGTATGACCACCAGACCAACGAGGCAGTACACTAACACACACTGTCACAGTAACACTTTTTAATCTATTCCAAGTTCAGATAATAAACACATGAAACACTAGAGCAGAATAACTGTTCTACACACGCCACCATAAATTCATATTATGATAAATTTAATTCAAACTTACACGTACTATCACTAATTCATAACAAACGCGCACTAACTGTTGCTGTAAATACTACTAATGAGATAATTAAAAACGAAATACTGCCGTGTGGAATTAAAAGTGGCGTATTTTTATGGAAACTCGCGTTGGAAAAATTGTGGAAGGATTGTGTGGCTTTGTTGTGAGATGTGTACCAGGTGATAAGTATTTATGTGTGCAATATAATTTGTATTATTTATATTAAATTTCTTTTTTCTTTTGTTTAAAAAATTGCTCTATGATAGACTTTTCTCCTGGGTTACGGGTGTGCTTATAGAAATTTTCCCAAATACAAACGCCCAGACCCAGAACAACTTCCTGTAGATCGTACAAATATGTATATTCTCCGTGCGGAATCGAACCAGAACCCGTGATGTACAAGCTGGTCGCAAGTAAATCTAAGATTATAATGTAAAGAAAATAGTGGATGGGAAAACTTAACTTAGCAAGAATTCAGAAAATAGTTATGGAAGGAAGGGAAGGATATGGGATAATTATCAAGGAAATCATTATTTGAGAGAGGAAAAAATGGGATAGACATTTCTACGGATACGAAGTCCAATTTCTATTCAGAGCTCGTTAGGGGAATGACTATTCTGACAGCATGGGAATTCAGTTTGCTGTCAGTTTAATAAATTAAATGGTTTCGACTGGGTCGCAGCCAGACTGAGCCACCTCTGGTGTTGAAAACGTCTATAGACTACGGTAACCGTTTACCATCAAGCGGACTGTATGCTGTTTGCCACCTTTACGGTATAAAAAAATAAAAGGTCGCGGAGAAACTCAGACAAGCTAATACCTTCAAAAGCTTACTCTACGTAAGTGGCTAACAGATTACACAGACTCCTTATGGTTACGCAAGTCTTGATCACGACTAACTGGCATGTAATTAGGTCAATTGCGGCGGAAGCTGGCCCTCTGCCAGACCTCTTGATCTCAGCTCCGGTGGCTCGTAGGCTGGTGTGGCCCATCGTCTAGTGTTGTTATTGATCGACTTGTTGAGAAATGTATTGGAGCCTGGTCTGTTGTTTCTGTATTTTAGTTACGAGCTAGGGTGCTCGAAAGGTGATAGATGTTAAAATTGTTTTTAACCAATTTACTTGTCACACAGTATGACATATGTAGGTTTCGTCTCAAAATGATCGGACTAAGGTTGTAAATACAATAAATAAAATAGCTTCAAAAATTACTGCGAGAAAATCTACTCAAATCATCTGAAAAGCAGAAGATAGAGAGCAGTGTTGCTTGCTCCATCGATAAGAGTTTTTGGATAAATTTGAATTTAAAATTTCACTATTATTATTTTTTTACAACGCCCACTTAATGCGGGCTACTATACAGTCAACTAATCACAGCACAGTTTCGAAAGAAGAAGAAATCTGGGATCTATCCTAGCATTTCTTCTTCATTTCCTAGCGTGGGGGTCATTAATCTATTAATTTGTGAATGTTTTCTCCCTGTGTTCTGCATTGTTGTGTTTATAATATAATAAATTTATTATTATTATTATTATTATTCGTACCTAGACTAAAATATACTACGCAATATTAAGTAGATAATGTAGTTCTGCCAGAGAGTACAAAATAAAAAACTATATCTACGAGGTGGTGACGTGACTATAGGGTTGTCACTCGGCTCACTGTTGTATTTATTGCAAAGTAAGCAATAACACAGCGCAGGTTAAGAGTATTTTTTTGTTAAAAAAAATGGGAATAAGTTTTTTTACTAGACTAAGCACACTATAAACATTCCATAGTTCTTACCGGCACAATGTTGATATAATCAAGTGCCGGCTTTTTTAATATTTTTATTTTATTATAACTAAAAACTAAATATTTTATTTAAAACTCATGACTGAAGGTTATTTTATTTTATTCTGCTTTTTTATTTATTTTGACAGTTTAAAATTACAGCCTTTATATTTCTTCAATTTTATCAAGTAGTTATTTCTGTGAATCGTTCTTATTTGTTAGTACCTTTCAATATATTTTTATACAGATAAATAATTAATTATAACAGCTTTAATTATAAGTATCTGTTTAGTTATAAGGAAGGAAAACATCGTGAGAAAACCTGCATGCTTGAGAGATTTTGTCGATGGCATCTGAAGTCTACCGTCCCGCAGTTGGCTAGCGTGGTGGACTATAGCCTAATCCATCATATATAAAAAATGAGAGGAGACCCGTGCCCAGCAGTGGGACAATAATGGGTTGATGATAATACCAACTTTAATTAAAACATACAGCGAGAAAACCTACACAAATCATGTGAAAGTAATACGTTCTCTGTTGAGCAAACGATTTTCCATTTCACTGAAACTTCACATTTAAACTGACAGGTGACACTCCCCACAGTTCCGTAACATTACGCACGATTAGAATTCATTATGAACTTGGAAAACACACGCGTCAGCCCACACGATGTAAAGCTCTGAGGAATAATAATAATAAAATTTATTTCTTTCACAAACAGATACAGTTATACATACACTCACGCCTTTTCCCTTAGGTGGCACGCAGAAACTACAGAATGCCACACGCTAGAATCCGTGCATGCCACTTTTGCCTCGTCCACATTCATACATCTCGTCATGAACGCGCGCCGGTTATGAGTACCGCGCACCTGACCTTTTTGAAGGAGTTCACCAATTAGGTCGGTATATGTCCTTCTAAGGCGCCCCGCTCCCGGCGTTTCCTCTGACATCCCCCTAAAAAACTCCTTTCATCAATCGCGTATCATTCATCTTCTCAACATGCCGAAACCATTTATACTGAGATGGTTCACATATTAAACACGACTTGTAAAAAAGAAGACTATAAGTCTAAAACTAGTTGATCTGTGTGCGTATGAGTAAAAATCCTTTTAGAAGAGACGATCTTTAGAGAAAAATCCGAATAAAGAAGAGAATGGAACTAAAGCTCAGACCACATCATAGGTACAAATCTATTAGCACGCCCGCGCCGCGTCCTACACTCAAAAGTGCATTACTGCACACATTGTATTTCGTCCGCTCCCCGTGATGTCGGACCCTGACAGACTATAATAAAGCACTCCCGGCTCCGCTTGCGTCAATTACTCTGGACAAAGCGGATTCGTACCGCTGATGGCTCGAGTTTATACCTACATTGTAACAGCAAATACAATTATTTTAGTTTAAACTTTTTACTGCCTCATTGGATCCTTGGGGGAGACCTATGTCCAGCAGGGGACGTCTAACGGTTGATGTGATGATGATGATGATGACTGCCTCATTGTTCTAGTGGTTGTTAATGCGACTGTTGATCGAGAAGCTTTGGTTTCGATTCCCGGGTAGAGCAAAGTGTGACTGGGAATTTCTATGAAATTATTAGTAGCAGCTTAAAGTTTGGATTCGTGCCCGGTTGATGGCAATAGGCTCGCCCACTATTACATGCGACCTTAAACATAGCGGTAAAATGTAGGTGTACATTTGTATAATTAAGTATTTCGCTTACCCTTCGGAGACGACAGTCGTGATGGTATGTTATGGTTAGTTGCTAGTTTTGACCGGGACTGTGTTGTGGTTATACCATATGTGGAAATAACTATCTCAAAGGGGAAAATTTACATCTTTTAAGTACAGCGGAGCGGAGAGTCTTCACACAGAATATGTCATAGATTTTACCCTGTTTAAATATTCATACTCGTCATGTGTGACTACTTTTGTGTGAAGGGAATTTAATGCGGGAAGTTACTATGTCTACGTAACTACATGAAATATAATGGCCAAGAAAAACATTGAATGAGGTATACAAAATTAATAATTAGGATACATTTAGATTTTTATTGAGATATACTCCTAGATACTTTATACCTCTAAAATCTGTATATGAAACTAGCGGCCCGCACTTATTTTTAAGATCCATTTATGCTCCGCTCCTATTGGTCGTTGCATGATGCTCTATAGCCAATAACCTTCCTCAATAAATGAATCAAATCAAATCAAATCATTTATTTCATCGAATTAATTGAATTTAGTTGTATGGTGCCAAAGGTAGGTCTTATGGAGAAAAACCGAAAAGAAACTCCATAGATATTCTTTTTTTATGTAATAGACTATCCAACACAAAAATAATTATGCAATTTCAACCAGTAATTCCTGAGAATAGCGCGTTCAAACAAACAAACTCTTCAGCTTTATAATATGAGTATAGATTAGGAATATTGAATTTGAAAAGAAAAAATAAAATATCTAAACGTGAAATCGGATTTGGATAAAATATTGCGTACCTGGATTAACACATAGGCTACTTTTTATTACAATACTATGCCAGCAAAACCGCGAATAGAATCTAGTATTCAATATTGCGACAAGGGTCATAACTCATGCATAAGATATAGTAAATTTTAAAATAAAATAATAAAATTGTCCAGCAGTGGGACAACAGCGACCTTAAGTAATTATTCAACAACAAACCATTTATCATTCTATGACTGGGCACGAGTATCCTCTCATTTATTCAATACGCTATCAATTATACTTCCTTGGCGATAAGAGAAATCAATTAACATTGGAGATGTAAAGAATAAACAAATCGTTTGACGTCTTCTAGGAGCGCAGTTCGCGGCGTACTGCCAACAACGCGGCGTACTGCCAACACCGCGGCGTTTAAATGTAATTAATTGAACATTTCATTGTTTGGACTCAATCCCCGCTGTGTAATGTTCAGGTCTGTCTGCAATTTATTTGTTGTGCTGCATTTTGTATGAAATTGCTCGGAACTACATTCAATTCTTCCATCTCTAGACTCCTATGTCACGTGATAATTGGTACCCGTACACAGTATAAATAGTCAAAATCTACGATTAGCTATAATTAAGACTGGGGAAATCTATTGCCAAAAAAAATCACTAAACTACAATCCATACCATAGCAATATATGTAAATAACATGAATAGGTGTGGTTGCAGTTGCCCATTCAACCGCTATTCACAGCCAGATTCACAGAGGTAATAAGTAAACGCAAGTAATGCAACCATACCTATTCATTATTACCAATTTATAATTATTGTTGTAAATTATTTTGTGTAAGGTACCTGTATAAAAATGTAGCTATTGTTCCCAGCTTATTGTCGGTACGTCATTTGGGTCCAATGAAGACCAGCGCTGTACTATTGCTTCGGCAGTATTGCAGCATTAATGCTGATTGAGGGTGCCAATTCTTGGAGTAACAAATTTTATAAGTTTTTATTCGCCAATAAATAAATAAATAAAAATAAATTTAGGTTTTATGTACGCTCTTGTTGTACCTACGTATTTAAGCATAAGCAGGCTTAAGCATTACCCACCCATTTACTATAGCACTGCTAGGAACGAGTTTTCTGTCAGTCGAAAGAGGTTCGGTTTTAGTATAATGAACTACAACCTCTTTCAAGCTGCTAGCCGGTAAAAACCAGGCACACAGATTTCTTCGCAAAGTTTTGATGTAACATTAAACGGTAGATAGGTAATTAATTTATTTAATTCACTTGCGTGCTAACATAATTTTGAAAATACCACATAAATCCTCGGGTTTGTGTGGTGTGACACACGTTTTGATACTCATCCTTTGGCTATAAATTGGCTAACAGAATAACTTATACTCTTGAATTATCCACAGCTAATCTTACTCCATAATATATATATAATCCCAATTAACGTTATTACAGGTAATCAGTTGCCATATTCAATAACAAGCATTAATAATTAAATCCAACAACAGTGCACATATGCGCGCTAATCCACCCAACATTCCAAGCCGGGCTTCAGAATTTCACTCATTATTAATTCAGCTTAGTTTCACAGCTATGCATTGGTTACACTCAGTCATCAATAGCATATAAAGGGAAATAGGCCTTATGTATCTATATATAATATGGCTACTAGGACATCATTATACATAGGATGGATTATAGTAGGAATTTGGAAATTATGGATATAACACGTGTTTGTACAGTATGCCTCAGAAATACGCATAATCAGTCGCCTGCTAGTAATTCATTGCTTAGGTAAATACAATGCGATAAACATAACAAAATCTGATCCATACCCGCAGTAGGCTAGCGTGCTAGACTATAGCCTAATCTCTCTCAAATGAGAGGAGACCCGTGCCCAGCAGTGGGATGTTAATGGGTTAACGATGATTCAACAAAATCTGTGATAGCCTAGTGGACTGTGAAGTCAAAGATCTAGTTCAGTCCTGAGGCAAAGGGCGCTGACTTTTTGAAATTACGTGGGTATATTATCACATACTCAAGCAGTGAAGGAAACCTGCATGTCCGGAATAATTAAGCGTGGTGTGATAAAGCCTAATCCTTCGCAAATAATAGGATACCCGTGACCAGAAGTGGGATAGTACTTACATATTGTGGTGATGATGACTCTCATCCTCACAGATAGGTTTACGTTTAACTCATTTATTGGCTGAATTGTACAAATAGTACTTTGAATGACGTGTATTGGACTCGAGATGGTTGACGAAAATGAAGAAGCTTGTTAGGTAATCAAGAAATAATTAATATTATCTTGTGTATAATAAAAGATTCAAACAGGGCATTCTCAAGTGAAAACTGAATTCACCAAAAGTAGCGAACATTAAAGACGATTGAACAAAATTTTATTCCGCGCTAAATTGCAATTTTATTCAACTAAAATAAGATTGCAAACACGATTCTGTCTGGGAAGTGCTTTTTGCGCTCGCGGCGTCGAACGAGATCCAAAGTTAAGCGTTATTATTCTACTGTTTTCTTATTTACAAACATTACGCCGGCTTATGGTCGCGCGCAAGAAACACGTACAAAAAGGTATTGCGATTTAACGCACTGACAGGGAAAATTGTACCGACAGAATTTTCTGTGGGTCTGCGGTTGTTGTACGCGATCGTCTTGATGTCTTAGACTGTTTTTCGTTCAAAAATTTTATTCCTACATTGACATTAGTTATGTGAAGATATCTGTTTCTCCTCAACATTATGGAAGTTGCCTGTTGAGCTGTTAAATTGGAAATGCTTAAAAAAATATTTACATAAATAAATTCAATTGTACTGAATTTTTTCCAAAACATTAAGAATTTGTAATACTGGATAGGGAGTTCCTTGAAGTTTAATTATGTTTAGTATATATATTATTAAGAATATAAAAACAACAACTAGAGTGAATGTTACGCGCAAAACAACTTCTTCACAAAAACTGTGGATGAGCGTGAGTTGGAGGAAAAACAGTACGTAGGTACTCGAAGCGAAACTTGGAACGGAGGAGCGAAACGGAGAGCGGATTAGAGCGGCTAAGCTGTAACGGGTTTTGAGCGCGTCAGACGCGTTTTTAGGTCCTAATTCAAGTTAGGTCAAGCAGATGGCTGTAATTGTCCAATTTAATCTATCTCAAACTTGATTGAGTTTCTTATTCGATCGCACAGTTATTTCGTTTTAATTTTAGGTAATATGTGAAGTGGGAATCTGTTTCTTTCGGAGATGGGGCTATAAATTGGTTTTTATTATTGAGGCGGAGATTAGGTACATGTTTTTTGAAGAAAGCTTTACTCTAGGTATTTTTCTGTGGTTGGTGCGTTTACAAACACAAATATTCACAATGTATAAACACCCACACCCGAAACATCTACGTGTGTGTTCCGTGTGGAGATTGACCTCGCGACACGCGGTACTGAAGCCAATCGCTCAATCACTGCACCAATCGTGCATTCAATAGTGATATAAGTAAAAATAAGGGTTTTTAGTTTTTTATTTTTACTTGAGTCCTGGAATGCTGAATGTTAAAACATTCAGCATTTCAGGACTCATAGAATTCCTTATCAATTATGAATTAAGTGAGTAATTGCTTATCCAACTCCACACGACTCCCTTACGCGATAATCCTTCCTAGACCACAACACTTGTCTTTGCTCACTACATACCGATCAAACGGTAAAGGTATTGTTCAACTACGACATAGCTCGCCGAGAGATTGTCGTCTATAAGTGGAATTATATATATATATTTTATTGCTATGAGGGGGCCAACTAGCGGGCGGCTCACCTGATGGTAAGTGATCACCGCCGCCCATGGACATTAGCAACACCTGAAGGCTTGCGAATGCGTTGCACAACCCTGCAGAAACCGTTTTGGTTTCTTAAAATAGGGAATTACTAAACTGACAGCAAATGGAATGCCCATGCTGTCAAAATACTCACTCCCCAACGAGCTCTGGTCACCCTACTCACTCGCAGAAAGACAACTGTTGTTGATTCACTGCGGTATTCTGTAAGGCTTAGGTACTTCCCCAGTCGGGCAGCTCAATTTTAGCGAGGAATCTCGCTATACCGTACCTCCAAAAAAATGAAGTAAAAATATGAAGTTAATGTCGTGATAAAAGTTTTTACAAGGTCGGCTACGCGTAAATGACGCCGCTGGTGTTGCAAACGTCCATAGGTTACAGTAACCGCTTACCATCAGCCGTAAACTCGTTTGCCCATGTGACAAAAAAATAATGAAATAAAACACATTTATACTTTTTATGAACTGTATTGCTGTACATTTATTGATAATTTGAATATGTAATCTCGACATTTCGGATCCTTTACAGCATCCATGGTCATGATTTACTGAGGTGTTGGATGTCTTGATGTTATTATTACAAACAGCTACCGTATTTTTTTCTTAATTACTGACAGAAACTCTCAATTATATTCTCTATTTTTCTCGATTTGACAGAATTTCTGGCCCCCCAGAAATTAGTAATTTAACGTTTTCTAACCAAGTTTGTTTGTTCGCAAATTCGTCGAGAATCAATAGTTACTGCAAGGTTCTCTAATATACAAACATTAAGGAGGGTTGACCCTCTTGTAGATTGTGCCGGGTTCCGTCACCAATCGACGCAAACTCAGTTAGGCGTTGAATAAATAATGCTCAGAAATTGAAGCTGAGAAAGTACAAGAGGACGCTGTAAACTAATTTGACGTTATCAGAGGATCAGATGAGAAATACATATATTTACTTTCAGCGTCTTATTAGTAGGATGAACAGCGGTTGTTGCTACCCGAGACCGGTTTTTATGAGGATTTAAATTAATTGAAGTGTTTTAAGCATTCCTTTCTTTCTTACATATTTAAATTAAATAAATATATATATCCGGACATTATGACACAGCGCCATCTAGTTTCCAGCTAAGCAACGAGGCTTGTGTTAAGGTTACAAGATGATTGATACACTACATGCATATTATTTTTTTAAATTAATTTATTATTATACAATACATTTGAATAGAGTCATTAATGTTTCTATGTATACATAGAAACATATTCAAATGTCCATGCTCATCCCACTAACATTTTCCCCAACCGAGATTCAAACCCTGGACCCTTCCTACAGTCAGCCATTAATACAGCTGCACTGATCCGGTTGTTTAGACACAAAATGATTTGGGCTTAAATGGCAGAGTAACCTCCTTATTTTCTTAATAAAATTGTTGTATGCTGATATTGCAGCGCTAGGCGAGTGTGTTTTGGCAATATACGCATAAAAATGACTTTTGTATACAAATCCATATACCAAAATTGTACATAATAACATTTTCCCTGTGTCTTGTAAATAAAGTAGCTGTTCTTGCTTTAGTTCCTTGGTGGGGCGTGTAATTGAATTTATATATGCTTGCTTATCTGAGCTTAACAATATTAAATGAAAAATATAATCGATTTTTAGTTTTTTTTATAACTGAAAATTTGCTTATTGATTTTTAATTTATTTTATTTAACAGTAAGATAAGCAAGCATATATAAATTCAATTACACGCCCCACCAAGGAACTAAAGCAAGAACAGACAATGTTTTATCGTTAAACACGCCTCTATATCTCACTAGTTTGCGGTCAAATAGAGATAGATCGCAGCGTGACGCCTCGTAAACACGCCTTACTCTAGTTTTATTTAGAAACAACACTCATTCGACTTTATATATGGGAGTGCTTGTGAGGGAATGCGTCATTGATCCAGTCCAGAAGAAATATATTGATTATTTTCTGTAAATCTCAAATTCCAACTGAAATGTTTATTTCAATATATTGGTTTTGACAGTTCCTACTAGTAGCATGGTTCAAAAAAGCGGTCTTTTGGACAAGAAACGGTGTCAAACCCTCGTGTCCTGGAGGGCTTGGGTTGGAGTGGAAGGTCGGGGCAATAAAACAAAAAGCAACCAGCGACTGAGGTGCGATGCTGAGCAACAACACCTCAGTCCAGGTTTATCTTGTTCTAAGCTCGGTATCACACTATATCACCGTCTATGCGACCCAATAGACACACACAGAAAATATTTATACTCGCGAACCCCTATCAACGACGGGGACTCTTAACACCGCGTTGTAGAAATTAGTAATAAATGCACATCACCATCTAGTTATAAACTGTTACAAACTAAAAAGATTTTTGCTGATAGATGGTTGAACAGACGGCAAAAACTTCATAGACTCCAAGTATTGTTTTTCATCATATTTCATCATCTGCAGCCTATAATACTGTTCCGCTGCTGGGCACGGGTCTTCTCTCATTTTATAGGGATTAGGCTATATTCCCCCACGCTAGCATACTGCGGGTGAAAATCTCTCTCTCATGCATGCAGGTTTCCTCCCGGAGTTTTCCTTCACCGTTTGAGCATGTGAAAAATTCACACAAAACTTCCGAAAAGTCAGTGGTACCTTAGGATTGTACTCAAGACATTCGGCTTTAATATCCACTGGTCTTACCACTAGGCCTATCACGACTGTATATAAAATTAATGTATCCACTATTATATAGTTTATAAGGCACTCTTACTACTTACAAATCAAAAGCTTACCTGTAATAATCGAGTAATATCATTTATGGCTGGGCTTTGAAGAGATTGTAATTCTCTGAATTCATATCAATGTTAACTTCTAAACGTTGTCCGTTTGGAAACATCAGCGCTATCTTAAACCAACAATCTACCGATTTACGAGTAACTAAAGGTGGAATTAAAACATCCATTTTCAGAAATCAATATAATTTATCTTATTTTTATATTGGCAGGCCCGTCTGATGGTAAACGTTTGCAACACCAAAGGTGATGCTCACCTGTAGAGACCGTTTAGGTTTCTAACAATAGGGGAATTACTAAACTGACAGCAAACAGAATTCTCATACTATCAGAATAGTAATTCCCTTAATGAACTCTGGCAACCTTACTCACAAAATCACAAGTAATTATTATTGTTTCACTGTGGTCTTCTGTGAGGCGAAGGTACTTCCCCAATCGGGCAGCTCAATTTGAGAGAGGAATCACTCGATGGTCGATGCCCTACCTCTCCTATTATTAATCGCACAAAAAACCCTTACATTCTAAAAAGTACCTATAAATAGATCTAGTAAATAATTTAATTTATAATGAAAATGCAGGCAAATCCGGACTCAACACAATTATACAAATTTATTACAAACAAATCGAGCTAATCAACGGGTTAATTGGATCAGTGCGTATTACAATTAAATATATAACTAGCTATAAATAATTGCTACTGTTAATCATATAGCGCAAGTAGTGGGTGGTGTACGGCATAAACAGAATATTAGCAGAAAGTCCACTCAATATTATTCTAATATTATTATTATACTCAATTATATTATTATTAATTAAATATAATATAATGCAAATATGTATAGTATTTACTTAATATTTATTCAAATAGCTGATAAAATTAATTATAATTTGTATTATTATTTTTATATTTTATTTTTATTAATTTAGTAGAAGAAAATAATAATAATTATTTGCAACAATGCAGTGTCATTACCCTATAATTTCTGTGTAATTATTTCTAATTATATGATAAACATCTGGAGAATATAATGCTTTTGCTATTAAATATTACGATTCTTGTAGACTTTGTTTGAGACGTGACTTCAACGCTTTTCTGTAAAAGGTTGAAAGAGGTCCAACTATAATTCCGCTGAATAAAATTCTGCAGGCATGCAAGTTTCCTCACGATGTATTCCTTTACTATTTCAACAAGTGGTAAAGAGGTGCGAGCCTTTAATTTTAAGTCGTCAGTTTGATATAAAACCTCTTTTCACGGATTTTATTGTTATTTATATTGACTGCCCGTGATTTTGGATGTAAAGGATGTGAAACTTCAGAATTAAATAATATCAATATAACGGGATAAAATCAGTAAAAAACCGAATGTCAGAACTTGAACAATGGAAATGAAACCACAGGGGAAGTATCAGCTATCAAATAAAAAAAGAATCATCAAAATCGGTCTACCCAGTCGAAAATTATGAGGTAACAAACATAAAAAAATACATTCGAATTGTGAATCTCCTCCTTTCATGAAGTCGGTTAAAAAGTAGTTTTATTTCTAAGACTTTGCTCTTATTGTAAAAAAAGCAAGGTCTTAATCACTTCTTTTTCACATAATAGTTTCGCATGTAGCAGTTATATGTAGTGAACCTTCTGTAACTCTTTACCTCGTCATGTAGGGCTCACATGGAACACACAAAATACATTATTCAAGCACTTTAATGATATTCTCTGCGCTGATTGAAATCGTATTATCGACGGGTTTGCACTGCCTGCGTCACAGCGTGCTACTCAAAATTAATTCACACTAGTAAAGTGCTTAGCAAAATTAAATGTTAGGTAAATACATTTGTATTATTAGTATCATAATGTATAGACATATTTATTTATACGTAAAGATCTACAAATTTAGCGTCTCAAATAGCTATTTCCTCAAAATTAATGATCGTTTAAAATAACTAAAGGTTATTGATGAAATAATACGTCCTTCCCAAGAGTAGGTACGAGTAGGTAGTCTCGCGCTAAATGACAGCTCATATATTCACGAAGCGTAATATATCGTTCGGCCATGAATCATATTACCTAAGCGAACTCTACTGGGTTTATGACGTCATATTCCGCGAAAGAATCTATTGTTGTAATGGGGTTTCGTTTAATTCTAAGAAAAGTAATATTGGTGGTTTAAAAAGGTAATACTTCGGTTTTATATATGTAGGTTGGTAACATTTATCATGTAATCGTTATAGAGTAATCAATAAACTTGTCTGGTACACATACTGTAGATATACATCATCCACTCAACTATTGACCCACTGTTGGGCACGGGTTCGTCTCATTTGAAAAGGATTAGTGCAGGCTGGTAAACTTCACGCGCCATTGACAAAAAAATTAAAGTATGCAGGTTTGCTCGCGATGTTTTCCTTCGGCGTTTAAGCATGTGAGCTACCCAAGATATCCAAAATATGTACAGTCTAACAACCTAATTGGTATACATGCAACTATCGACCGATCTATGTGTGGATGTAAACCAATTAGCTTGTTAGAGTGTACAAATATTTCTCAACACTCTCAAGTCTCTCATGTTTTATATCTACAAAGCTGAGGAGCTTGTTGGTTTCACTGCGATAATCTTTAGAATTACTAGTCGAATTTGAAAAATATCTTTCTGCATTTCTTCAAAGTCATATCTTCTTTGCCAGCATATTTCACAGTATTATTTCATCGGATAGAAAACTTAAGAGCATGTCTTTTCTTATAGTTTTTCTTTTTCAGTCTTTAAGTTCTGTCTAATGAAGATCTTTAACTGAAAACTTGCGGCTTCATTACTGTTGTTTCGGAAACTGTAGAACTTAATAAAGGAAGTATTACAAGAGTAAAATGTAGTTTTTGTAGCAAAAATGGTACGCAGGCATTGTGCGTCACGTGCTGTAGTTTCTGCCTACCCTCCATGAGAAAAAGCGTGAAAGCATTTATTATCATTATCGTTTCAGCTAAATGACGTACCCTGTTGGACATATGCCTTCCCAAGGATATCCATGACGACCGGTCCTGCGTCACCCACATCCAGCGGATTCCAGCGACCTTTACCATGTTATATTTATTTATTTATTAAAACTTTATGCACAAAAAAGCGTACAAAGGCGGACTTAATGCCTTAGGCATTTTCTACCAGTCAACCTTATATATTATATATATATATATATATATATATATGTATATATATATATATGTTATATATTATATGTATTATAGTAATTACTATGTATTTACTTTCTAACAACCTATAGACAGTTCCACTATGGCTCAAATAATCTGTGTTACTATTGACTCTCATTTGCTTGTCAACTCTTTAACATGAAGTCATGCTGACATCACGCTGAGATGCATACAGGAGCGCGATGCGTTGATGTGTTCTTAACATTAATTGTTTGCACCCATCCTCAATCCAATTATTGTCCCACTGCTGGGCACGGGTTTCCGCTCTTATTAGTAGGATTAGGCCAGGTCCACCTCGCTAGTCTAGTGAAGTTTTTTTCCTTCACCGTTTAAGCATACTATGAGAATTGTAAGCACTCATGACACATTTGAAAACTATGACTAAAGATGCTTGACCAAGGAAATCAAGAAAACAAAATGGTCATTATGAAAAACCAGTTCAAACAAAAATGTAACACATTTGTTATAACATTTTGTAATATCCTACACATTTCGGTCTTTTGGCTCTAAAAGCTGGTTGCAACGACACTTCTGCAACCCAACGTACACTGACAAAAAATGCAGAACGGACTTTTTCATATCCATATTTCCCATAACAATTATGTGTGAAGCGTGTGTGTGTGCGTTTATGTCTGTGTGTATGCGGTTTTTTTGCATGTTATAATATTTTATGAGGTGCCCGTTCATTCTGCTGGTTATAGGGCTTGGTTTGAGCTATAAGTGAAACGCGATTAATTAGAATCTCTGAACTAGAAGAAAATGAAAATCCTAAGACTATTGTAAAAAATATGCGGGGACGATAGACTGGGCCTCTTAACATTATACAGGCATATAATTAATTTCGATATTCATTAAAATCTATAAGTGAGGTGTTACATAAATATAATTATGTATTATTAAAAAAAAAAATTCTGTCTTTAGATTTCAAATTAGTTATCTACAATCTCTAATTTGACCGTAATTAGGTATCAAAATCAATGATGATAAATCGATTTCCGCTAGTAAAGTGTGGTTATTCTAACCGCTATCAGTTTATAAATTGGGACGATGTCACAAAAACCCAGCTAGTGGCGTACTGTCGCTCGCTTGCCAACTGCTTCCAATGTTATTATTATTATCTTTTGAAACGCAACTTACGCCCCGCGGCGTCGCTCCGCTAACGTAATATTAACATAACTCCCGTATAATGCGGGGATCGCTTACATAATACGAATACGGCGGCATGTATGTACGTATGTTGTAAAGTGCTTGTACTGTAGTTTGAGGAGGAAATTCAGGCTCAAGAGCTGAACTTTCTGTAGTGGAATCTGTCAAGGTTATCTGACAGAGTCGTTCATTCATGAACTTATTGACAAAATAAATTGAATAAATATTATGATGAGCGTTTTATAATGCAAAAATGTAGATTTAGACAAACATATTATTTGTATAATGTACTTTACAGAATACTTTGTGGTGGATTCCTTTTTTGTGATGAGTGTAAGGTCCAACAGTGGTTTACCGGTAACATTACTGGTTATACATAAGCAAGTATAATATTATAACGACACTATTTCTTTGTATTATATAAGCTGTACGACTGACAACTGCTCTAGATATATTTAGGTTAAATTCTGGATTGGACATATATTTGTTAAATGTAACTTGCTATTAATTGTAATAAATAAATAAATAATACCCGGACATTATGACACAGCGCCATCTAGTTCCGTGGTAAGCAATGAGGCTTGTGTTACGGATACTAGAAGGTTGATATACTACATATATACTTTTTGTTTTGTAAATGCATATATACATTCATGACTCGGATACAATAATGTTGATGCTCATCACACAAACATTTGTCCCTACCGGGATTCGAACCCGGGACCCGTAGCACGGAAGGGAGCGTTAACTACCGCTGGGCTAATCAGGTCGCCATTAGCAGTGGTATGCTATCAAAACTAATAGCAAGTATGGCACTCAGAGTACCGTACATACTATACTAAAAAAAAATCCAGGCGTCTTCATATACTTTATTATTTTGTATATAATCCCAATAAATTTAAATACAAACTTTTCTCTAATCAAAGTGTAACGCAGAACAACCTATACAAATTTTGTTCTCAAACAAATTGGATTTGTTTTCCCGCAAACAATAGGCCGGACGTGACAGGCAAGCGACATGCCTGTTCAAATTGAACATGTTCCGCCCGTAATGACTGATACGGACCCTTCATACGAATCTCCGGGGTAAGTAGGTGAGGTTCGACCCGCCTTCTTATAACCCTGAAACTGTTACTGGCGGTAGCAATAATTTCGACTTGAATTCATGTTTTCAATTCCTAATTTGAATTGAGATAAATAAATAATAATTTCACTGCCAAGAAAAAGTTTGTACATTCAGATTTACTATGTTTTCATAGACACATTTGTAAACTACATAAGTGGGTGGAGCGCTGTACTCCTAGATAGGTCAGAAAATAACCAGCGTTTAAGATATACAGTCCCAAACCCCTAATCAATAAGTCACCATAAAACGTGTCCATATTAGATGACAATTAAAATGAGGGTATTTGAGTAAAATGTCAAGATATTTTTCTGTAAGAAAGTCCTCACTGTTTTATTAGTCTAGCATTAATAATGGTCTCAAAAACGTATGCCTAGCGTGAAAGCCTAGGTTCAACATCCAGGTCAACCAACAATTGATTAGGCTTTTCTAAAAAAACATATTATTGCGGATTTCTCCAATCATTGGACGTCAAAACATGTCATATATAATATAAGTCAATAAATAATGAAAGGTTTATAGGATAAACATAAGGGTCAGTAAAAGTTTAAATAAGTACATTTCGGGTGGATTTTCCAATTGCCCACTTCTGATCGTTGTTATTTAACTAGTTGGGCAGCTTTCTAATTGCCCAACAAGTTCAGCTGACCCATGGAGCTAAATTATCATTTTAATCAAACATGTTTGTGGGCCCTATTCTGTAATTGAATTATCATTTGTTGGGAACAAATATTGTTTGTGGCGGACATGTTGTAAAATTGGATGGTATGATTTGACGTGGGGCCGGAGAGGAATGTTATGCGCTTTATAATTATGTTTCAATTTATTTGTGTTATTTAACGTTGAATATTTTGCCTTTTTAAAGTATTACTTACATTATGGACTTTTGTGTGAAAGACATTTGAAGGGACGACAGACCTACGCAAACCGTATTTTATCTTAATCCACTATAATTTAATATTACTCTGGTCAAAGCTTTACTCATATGCTCAAATTGTTGTAAAACCTATACATATACATATATATATATTATATTTCTACACATATATTTATTTAAAAAAACCTCTTTGTTAGCGAGAAACCGACCACATCGTTATTTAACGTCCAATGAGATAGAGAAAAAATACCAAACTTTATGGATATTGTGAAATTCAGACAAGTTGCATTTATATTAAAAAACAAAATGACAGCCCTATCAATACGTTGCATGTAAAAATATTGTTCCAATATTCTGATTTCTCTTTGTTTAATGTTCTTTCTACGTATTGCGCAGAAAAAAAAACAATATCCTTTAATTCTCTGAAAACAAATAAGTGAGAGAAACACTTCGATTACCAGGAGAGCATGAAGTACCACACATTAACGATTCAACGACCACGCGAGTGTTGGCAAACATCGTGCTATTAATTTGATTAAGAATGCAAAGCGAACATGTTCACACAAGTAAACACGTCAATACAAATAAGTGGCAATGCTTTTAGACGTACAAATCTTTAGAGTCTTTCACAAACCACAAATGGAATTGTAAACCTTAGTGCGGGGAACCCACTAAGAAATTTCATTGCATTTACTTTGGCAATTCTTACTTTGAAATACTGACAAATTATCTGCACGTGACTGAACTTAGAGAACTAATAAATTAATAATATATCAACGCTGCAGAATACCGCAGTCTTAATATATTAATATAGGTATATGAATGCCTAAATTTCTTAAGTAGTAACTTTAACTTTATCCATGGCTATTATTCATTATCTAACTTTTTAAACAAACTGTCCCACTGAAAGAGACTGGTTTTCTCTTATTTAAGAGCAATAATGCTATCGTTTCAATGGTGAATAATTGAAAGAAAATATTGAGAGAAAAAAAATGGAAACCATTGACAAAATTTAATGATCAGTCATATTTAATGACACAAAGCAGAGGAAAAAAATGTAAGATGTAGATTTGTTTTATGATGATCTCCGGGATGAAAACAATCATATGTCCTTCCCCGGGACTCAAACTATCTCCACACCAAATTTCATCTAAATCGGTTCTGCGGTTACAGCGTGAAGAGATAATAGACAGACAAACACACTTTAATTATAAAAAAGAAAACTTATAATGTAAAGTATGGATAAATCTATTTTTCCGAATATTATTCTAGTATATTGATATCATTTAATTTTATTATTATCTAATTTTGCTCAATGTGACTGCGGCAATCCTGAGCAAACTATGTCACACCTTCTGGTGTGTCCCTTGTGCCCAAAAACCTGCACGAGGGACGATCTCTGTCTGGCCACGCCTAATGCCATTGAAGTGGCCTCTAACTACTCAGACGTGGTTTTAAGCCATTGACACAATAAGAAAAATAATAATCCCGATATTATCGTTAACAAACCGAAGTACCATTCAACAAATTATTAGATATACCTAGAAATAGGATTGTGTAAAGCTTGTGCAATCTCGTAAATACGGTTAAAGTGAGCCGGGGCTACCCGGTGGCCGCAAAGTGAATTGTTTAAGTGCTTGCAACGGAGAGATGTTTTGAGTTATTTAATTTAGTAGTCGCCGCTTCGATTCCCAGCCGGGTCGGACGTAAAGTGCACTGGACGCTCGCCTGGACTGGATGAAGGAAAATATGGACGTGGTATAAAAAATATAAAAATGATGAAGATTTATTTTAAAAATATCAGAATGTTTGTAAATTATATTTTTAATGCTATAAATGTTAATTGCAAAATGGAGTATTTTATTCAAAGAAATTGTAATGTATAAAATAATGCGTGTGTCTGCAAATGTGTGTAGTATATACCTCGTTGACAGTTATGTGTTTAAAACGAAGAAAAAAAATATGAATGTTCTATTTCAAACGAAATCTGTTATGGTTAAGGGTGAATTTACGATGAATACATTCGTCATTCTAGTAGCATATTTAAATAAAACGATTCTCAAAGTCGATGTTAGAAATACCCTGCATACATTATATTATTCGAATGAACGACAGAAAATGAACGACAGTTACATCGAAATTCATTTTTTTTTTGTAAATTAATTTCGTTTTACAGCTTCATTTCACATCCATTTTTTACCTTTTCAAAGTACTACGGGTGTTGGCAACATTTTGCATACATATATGTATATTTTATTTTAAGAGTAAAAAAAGTTTGCGTGTGCATTTTCAGGAGTGCCTCCGGGCTGAATATTGGCTATGGTATCACACTACGGTTTTCAGTAAATTTTCCTCTAACAATATAAAAAATACTTTTTCATTTCGTGGAAAAAATAACTCAGTATTGTTAGTGAAAATATATATTCGAACAGTGAGTACCGCGAAGTGCTTTCAGAATCTTTTTCTTTTTAAATAGTTGAACTAAACTAAAAATATGAATTGTGTTGAAAGACATAAAAGAGAGAGGTCCAGATGTTGCAAAGAACGGAGAGTTAGCTAAGTGTTAGTAGGTTATCTATGAAATTTTCAGCAACTGGCTATGATAACAATAATCATCATGATCAACCCATTATTGTCCCACTGCTGGGCACGAGTCTCCTCTCATTTGTGAGGGATTAGGCTATAGTCCACCACGCTAGCCTACTGTGGGTTGGCAGACTTCACATACCATCGAGAAAAGCTCTCAAGCATGCAGGTTACCTCACGATGTTTTCCTCTCAGCATGTGATAAATACGCTCATAACTTGCGAAAAGTCAGTGGCGCGTGCCTTGGATCTGAACTCGAGACCTTTGACATCTCAGTCCATTGGTCTCACCACTAGGCTACCGCAGCTCCTCCTAATGGTACTAAGCTTACCATTTATTAAACGGCATATAACTGAAGCCCCTCGCTTCAAGGCACATCATTACACCTCTGCCTAACCCTCCAAGGACGATAGGCGTGATGATATACTATGTAAATCTATTGTATTTGTTACGAAGTATAGAAATATCTATCTTTCTTCTTACTTAAAGTTACAAATACGATTTCGTAGAAACAAAACCGTTGGGGAGTTGGTTTACTCAGTTTAGCCCCGCGACTCCGGCCACTTTGTTGGTGTGTCCACTGACGACGCGCTATCAACTGTGTTTTACATGCTTTGTGTTATTTCTCTCTGTAATAAAATTAATCTGGGACTGAATGCAAACATAAAAATTACTCTCCTGTTTTAAATTTGATTATTAAGTTAATAAAATAATGTATTGTTGTTTTTACATATTGATTACTTGATTATCGCAGTGGCTTACCGACACTGTCTATGTTTTTTATTTATTTCAGTAAATAGATCATTTTAAGGACACTTCAACAAGTCCATTTAACTGACAATAGAAGAAACATTGAAACAAACTCGGAGAATCATAGTATTTTAGGGTTCCGTACCCAAAGGTTAAAAACGGGACCCTATTACTAAAACTTCGCTGTCTGTTCGTACACCTGTCTGTCATCAAGCTGTATTTCAAGAACTACCATAGCAAGACAGTTAAAATTTTCAAAAAATATGTATTTCTGTTGCCGCTATAACAACTGATACTAAAAACAAAATAAAATAAATATTAAAGAGGGCTCCCATATAAAAAAAAAATTTTTTTGCCTAATTTTGTACGGAACCCTTCGTGCGCGTGTCTGACTCGCACTTTTTTCTTTCCTTGCTTCTCCATACCTTACAAAACAACCACGTAATACAAAACCCATAGCAATACAAGCAGCATAATTATGTATATATAGTTTCAAGTAAAACGTATCGTGTGTCAGTTGAATTGGTGCGGTGTGCGGCGCGGCAGGCGGCCGGCAGACTGGGGATGTTACAGCGGTGACATCGCTCTGGTATAGAACCACAAGTCATAAGCTACTAGCGGCTTAAACAAATCGAATTTATGCAATACTAGCTTTTGCCCAGAACTTCGTCTGCGTAGAATCAGTAAATGTATCAACTTTTTTCTTTCGACCCTCTTTTAAAAGAATATCGTTACCACACACAAACTTGCACCCCCTTTTTCGACCTTTAAAGGAATGATTTTCGGAACAAATACAATTCTTTGTCCTTCTCGGGATTCAAACTATCTCCATACAAAATTTAATCTATAACGGTTTAGCGGTTTAAGCGTGCAGAGGCTGACAGACAGACGGACACACTTTTACATTTATAATATTAAATAAGTAAAGATTACACATAACCACACACACGCACAAATATGTATATGGCCCTTTTATCTATTCCAGACGACTTAAGGGAAACTGTCATAGAGATGACGCTTTTAGTGATTAAACAAACCGATGCGACAATGACACACCCTACGCCTACGTATAACACACATGTAATATAATAATATTGTGCGACGATTACACAGCACCATCTAGTCCAAAACTAAGCAGAGCTTGTACTATTGGTATTAGACAATGGATATAATACTTATATACTATTTTTTTGTTGTAAATACATGCTTATAATGCATAACAACAATCAGACGAACACAAACACTTATCATTACATAAATAGTTGTGTCCTGTGGGATTCGAACCCACGGCCTCGAGATCAGCAGACCTGTACTCAAACCACAGAGATTGTCAATAATTATTATGAAACACATGTGATTATTTATATTCAATTTATACAATAAACACGCTTCTTATGTCTGTAATATTGTTTGCTATGATCATTTCAACAATGATGTTATTGATTCATAATATTAGTATTTTAAAAACTACCTTCTTTCAAGCCATGGATGCTTGAGAGTAAAACTGGGCAGTAATAAATAGACAATAAATGAAATTACTCAAACACACAAGTGGTTTTGTTTAGTTCGTTGGCCTTTGAAGTCGTCGTGTCTCACTTTTTTTCTTTTACTTATCAAATAAGATTGAAATTTACAATTAATTAAACTGGTACCGTAAATTGGTTTAATGTACTGTGGGCAGGAGTAGTTGGGACAGGTCCGGAGTGCTGCGCTCACGTTACATTGCGTTCACGCGAACATCCTAACATGGCAGGCGACTGGCGTGTGGCCCAAGTATTGAGCGGATAGCGATTTTAAGTAATAATATCTTTACGTTAATTAAAAGGCAACCCATGTATCTACTGTTCTCACTACTAGGCGCGGATCTCCTTTCAAAATAAGAGGAGCTAAGTTATGCCCACTTCCTTGACCCAATGAGGGTTGGAAATTTCATTGGATCATTCAATAGGTATGTCATTAGAATATCTCGTCGCTGAGTTATGAAATCCTAGTACAAATTATGCGCAGGGCTTAAAAAACGTATGTCAGATTCATTGGACTCGTTTAATCGCGGGGCAGTCTTACAAATCCTCTGAAGACAATCTTTACAAGTCAATCTTATAAAATTACTAAACGACACCGATGACGAACCCAAGACCTCATGTTTAGCAATTACGCTTTCGATCCCAAAGAGGAAGTCAAAATCAAGATCAATTAAAACTTGAGTAGCTAGTAATCACTTATAACTTGATGTGGCGCGTTTATCAGACGGCCGCGGCAGCATCTACCGTTCCCCTGATTAATATCAGTCGTCCGCGTCCAGGGACGCGCTGTTCGGAAACTGCAATTGGGTAATACCATCGCTCTAAGCGCTGCGTGAAGCGGCGCCGCTCCCCGAACAAAATGGTGCAGCGGAATTACAAGCTGCTGGAATTGCTTCATGTTAACGATTAACGGACGAAAGGGTTAGGGACTCATTGGATTTTTAAATGGGATTTGTTGAAAATTTGTGGGGAAACAAAAGGGCCGTATTAATTCCAGTCAATCATCATTCTGCTCGTGCCATAATACGGCCTTCCGTATTAACAAAATTGTATTCTTTATGAAATGCTTGTTAATGGAGGATTGCTTTTAAAAATATGCGCATAAAAAATATTAGTGGAAATTCTTTTACATTACATTAATTTGTAGGAACTTACAAAATTATTATTATTTACTATATTTTGCTTGAAACACCAAACTTCTACTGAGATTTTTATTAAAAAACAACGTACTTATTCTGAAAACCAAACAAGAGACCTTCATGCTCGGTTAGAATTTCGCAATTTGACATAACAAAAAACCAATTTAAGAAATTCCTTTACAAAATAAACTGTCATCAATATTTGGTTTGATATTAGTGATCACTAATTCATGTCAAATACGTAGAACGCTAATTTAAATGTCTATAATTGAATAAATAATCTAAACTTCAACTTTAAACCTTAAAATAGTATCCGTAGGTTTTAGTTTATGCCATTCGCTTTATAAAATCTTACAATAACCCTCGCTTTGTGAGCTGCGTGCTATCAAAGCCATGAAATCGTTTATCTGTGTGCGGGCTTTATACTCTGTACAAACAGAGTCAAAGAACACGCTATCATTCAATTTAGTCCGCCAGATGGCGCTGGCGACGATTAGGTCAGCTTTCAAGTTATTAAAACCGCTCCGAAAACTGGGCGTCGTACGTTATTTGTTCTATTTTTGAACGTATCATTTTACTGTATTGTATATTATAAGGCTAAGTTGACAGTTACAATTTTTTATATATCTTCTAGTCATGTCAATGACAGTCAATGTTGCTGACTATATCCATCCACCTCTTTTTTCGGTTTTCACTGACTTTTGACAATAGTTCTTCTCCAGCTGCGATCCATTCCTCCGAGAAAGCATAGTTATATATTATATTTAACGATATAATATATAATATAATTTTTATATATTATATGTATTTCCCATATATGACTGACATCCAAATATATATATTCATCACACAAATATTTGCCCTTAATGAGATTTGACACAAGTTGTCAAATGTTTCACCTTATATTCGTAATTTGAAAACTATGGTATTTGAGAACCTGCATTCTAAACTCTTTTGTGTATTAGGTGCATTATTTTTTTTGTATATAAAAGTATTCGAAAGTAAACAGGAACTAATATAGCCGTAATTTTGTGTAACATACCTAGGATCGAATCTACTTACTTGAATGACATGTTTGTGCGACTGTTAATAATGTGAATAGTAATCGACTAGCAATCACTCAACACAAGCAAGCGAGGCAAAGACGTAATAATATACTAGAGACGCGAACAAACAATCAGCACGCAATACCAAAGCACACAATTACATAATATTGTTGATGTCCATTCAGAGCCGTAAGCCGTATATGTGTAAATAATGTAAGCATCATCATCATCAACTCATCCACATCCCACTGCTGGGCACGGGAGTAGGCTATTAGACCACCACGCTAGCCTACTGTGAGTTGGTAGACTTCACATGCCATCGCGACAAATCTCTCAAGCGTGTTTCCTCACGGTGTTTTCCTTCGCCGTTTAAGCTTGTGATAAATACGCACATAACTTCCGAAAAGTCAATGGTGGCCTTGGGTGCGAACTCGAGACCTTTGACATCGCAGTCCACTGGTCACACCACTAGGCTACCATAGATCTACATATATACTATCTTTATTGCTTAAGGTTAGGGTCTTGGAATCGAACCCAAGGCACGCACCACTGACTTTTCAGAAGTTATGTGCGTATAAGCGGTGAAGAAAATCATCGTGAAGAAACCTGCATACTTGAGGGATATTCTCGATGGCGTGTGAAGTCTGCCAACCTGTAGCAGACTAGCGTGGTGGACTATAGCCTAATCCCTCTCAAAGGAGAGGAGACCCGTGCCCAGCAGTGGGACAATAATGGGTTGATGATGATAGATAGTATTAAATGTCTGGACGTTTCAAAGAATTTAGAGCAAGTATTAAGGGAGTTTTAAACACTCTAGTTTCAAAAGAGAAACTACGCCCTAAATGTTAAAAACGTCAAAAAGATTGAAGTTGTTACTTAATCTAGTTAGTACGTTTGTGTACACTCGCGAGCAACGGGTTAAACTATCGCTAAGCATCTGTAAGATGCATGTACACAGACTATAGAAAAAAATTTAGACATGACAAGGAATGATTGGTTTGGTCTTTATTACTTTATAACCAATGTATAGAGGTGAAATCAGAGAATAACTTTTTTTAAACTGCTTGTTTCTAGATCTTGAGTTAGCAATCGAACTACGCACCTTAGATTTCTAGAATTATTTATATGCGCATAAAATTGAGCAAATATTATAATTTCTTGCTTGAGTATACGATGAAATATCGTGAAAAAAAGCTGCGGAAGAGATTTTGTCAAAGTAGGCTAACTGACTGTTTACATCCCACTTTATTGCTAATTTTTTAATTTTGTTTTTTAGCTCGTAATAAATAAATAACCATCGTCGTAATCTTTCTCAACTTGAGAAGCAATTTGTCTCCAAAAGTAGAATTACAAATGGCCTGATGATAATTTAAAACTCCACTTAAAAATGGTCATTTTATTTAAAAAAAAAATCAAATTTTATAAATTTCATTGCGACAAAAGTGCACATTATTACACTCATTGAACTATCATACCTAACTGTATATAGCTGGTCTTTGACATTAGGTATTGTCACAAAAATGCGGCACATTATTACACTTATTAGACTGTCATATCTAACCGTACATAACTAGTCTGTGGTCCTAGGTACAGTCGCGTGCAATTTGGTAGAGCTGGCGGCGGCCGCCCGGCTGCGCGCTCACAAAGGAGCCGACGCGCACTTTACATATAAATGCACACATTTTTGCAACTACCCGCAACACACCAATGTACATGCGCTCCGCATGAAACCCGAACTGTCGGCTAATTGATTTACTTTATACTCGGGGGCTTGTTGTTTGGATTTTTAGTGAGCTCCGAACATTTGTTGGTTGATTAATTTTTTTTACATGGGATTTATTAACCTTTACCGTCACTGTTTTATTATATTTTTTAACCCATCTATTGCACAATCCTTTCTAAACGATATTATTATGTTTATTACTCTTGAAGGAAATTATGTTTAATGTACTAAGTACGGTAAAAAAAAGAATAACAGAAATATACATCATGCCAAAAATCTGTTTTTAGAGATACAACCGTATTGGCAAATACTCGTAGTACCGTAGCAGCGTAGCATCGTAGCACCGTAGCACCGTAGCCCCATATCACCGTAGTATCAATTTCGTAGTGGTATCGTAGCCAATGCGTATCAGCTTCATAATTGGATTTTGGGCTGATTTGTGAAATCCTAGGTGAAAATGGTTGGTGTTAGCGTTATACTACACACTGTTTATGATCTAGACACGTGCGTATACCTAGAATGCTATGTCAGAATGATTGTACTGTATATTAATGGGCATTATTTTGGTCTCTCAGAATACGAGTGACGGGCCGTTTACTTGTGATGACAGGTCGATTATTTGACACTTTTGACAGGCTATAGGTGAGTTATTTTAATTAGGTAAGATTTTTATTGATTATTTCCTTTTAAGGTAGCTTATTCTTTTTGTATGCTGTACTGTATATGTATATTTAAGTAAAGGTTAAATCAACATCGAATTTAAATTTCCGTCAGTTATTCGGTGCCGATGTTTGTTAGAATAATACTCAGATAAACATACATTTAGTTGAATGTGTGTCGATCAGTATTTTTTTTAAAGAAGAGGTAACAGACAGACAGACACATTTTTGCATTTATTATCATCATAAGCACATTATTGTCCCACTGCTGGGCACGGGTCTCCTCTCATTTGAGAGACCTCAGGCTATAGTCCACCACGCTAGCCTACTGCGGGTTGGCAGACTTCACACACCATGGAGAAAATCTCTCAAGCATGCAGGTTTCCTCACGATGTTTTCCTTCACCGTTTGAGCTTGTGATACATACGCATATAATTTATGTTATGCGTATAACACTTGCAGTTTCAAAAGCATGGCTGTAACGCAACATAATACTCGATAGGACTCGCGTGCTCGGAGCTCAAGTTTGGAGTTTGGAGCGGTGTAATATGCCTCGCATTACAGTTATTACGTACCCGCGTCATGTTCTAATGAAACAACCAGTTCTGGAATGTTCCCGAATATTCTGGAAGCCGGAATTAAACTTGAAAAACAGACACGGAGATTTGTTTTACAAGTAGTACGTGCCGGTGCGGTTCATTTTGTTTTGTCGCTCCACGATTTCAGTTCTAAAATTGTATGATATAAAGTTTATTTTTCTTTGATGATAAGTTACTGTTTCAGGTGCTATTCTTGTGAACAACAAATTTTGTGTTTTTCATACATCTCTGTCTTTTTATAATCATGTGCGGATTAATTATCACTCGCTGGAACCTTTACTAAGCTAGAGTAATGATTGATGACAATTCCCTCTCAAACTGAGGGAAGATCCAACACCAGTAGTATGACAAAAAATTGGCTGATGTCGAGAGTTACTGATGATGTCATACAGTTACCTGTTGAATAAAAATATGTTTAATACAACGTTCAATCATCTTCAATCATAATTGACCCGATTATTGTTAGACTTTGAGGCCTTCTTGGAAGATTTATAGGCCTTCATTAATTTTAAAGAAATTAGGCAAAAGTCCACCACACTAGCCTAGTAGAAAGGAATACTATTGCGGGGACGATTTTTCTATCTACCTTTGTCATTGACATTGGACATTGATACAAGCATCAATTATTTTAAAACTTATCGTTGTATTGTATAATTAACTGTCTCTTTCATAACATACTAGAATGAAAAACACAAACAAAGCGAAATAATCTCAAAACAGCAATTATAAGGATAGCGTTAATCGTGTGATTACCGCCCGACCGCGCGCTGTTACCGCTGATTAACGAGCGGCGCCACCTGCGCCCGTGTGTCCCACGCTTTACACAGATTACAGGTAATCTTTACTTATTGAACGATTTTCTTTGTTTATAAACTGACGAATGGAAGGATTCTACTAGGTAATGTGACTGAAAATAAAAACAAACGACATCTTTTTATTTACAGTCTGTTTTTATAATGAAATGTGTCGTGATTAAGATTTCTTCTTAATACTTTTATGTGTTTTGAGGATTCGATCGAAAAAGTGGCTGAATGTATGGCTTGTGCGTAAATAGTTGTGGGTTTGATCCCCGCCTGGAGCAAATATTAATTGTATGATCTATAGGTAGTCGTTTCGGGTCTGGGCGTTGGTCAACGAACCCACGGCACATGAAAATGCCCCCATAGAGTGGGTAATGTTTCTTTAAAAAAAAATGTTACAAGTTATTTAACCAAAATAATAACATCACATAAACTTGAAAGTTAGCACACTCATCATAGACTGATTACCTAATTGTTGTTTTTAATAAAATATAGCTTTTGTTCATAACATATAGCATAGTACAACCTATAGCATTCTAATGGTCAAATCATTACCCACCTCCGTTAAATCTTTATAATATTAGTATATATCATTATTCACACAATGATTTGCTTCTGCAATACGGAACGTTGAAAAACCTTGCTCTTTAATACCTACTCTATATCGCGGTGTTTTCTCGATGTTTCCTTTTACGATTATGGCGTCCCATTAATATTGGTAGCCCCATACCGTCGGAGCAGCCTCGCTAATTACCAGATTATGTTAATCTTTGAGACCACTTGATGCTGCACTCTATTAGCAGGTTAATGGATACTTGCACAACACCCGTTGTTATAATTATCTGCAATACGCGAGAGGACTTTAGATTAGGTATATTTACTTTATAAAACTCGCATGTATCGCATCGTCTTTATACTTGTATTAACTCTCATAGATTAATAATAAATATATCCGGAGCTGTGGTAACCGAGCGGTGTGACCAGTGGACTGAGATGTCAGAGGTCTCGAGTTCAAACCCAAGGCACACGCCACTGACTTTTCAGAAGTTATGTGCGTATTTATCACATGCTCAAACGGTGAAGGAAAACATCGTGAGGAAACCTGCATGCTTGAGAGAATTCTCGATGGCATGTGAAGTCTGCCAACCCGCAGTAGGCTAGCGTGGTAGACTATAGCCTAATCCCTCTCAATTGTGAGGGCCCCGTGCCCAGCAGTGGGACATTAATGGGTTGATGATGATAAAAACGGGGTCCTACTACAAATAAATCGCTGAAGATACAAGAAGTAATAATAAGTCTTGTGAAATAATAATATTAATAATAATTAAAAATATATCGTTCTTCAATGGTAGACATTATGTTCCAATGTCAAACTCAATTTGTATCTAATAACTAACAATAAAATAATTAGGTACTCCATATCAAATGCACATTATTAAAAAATAAAAAAAACAAAATAAGTTTTATGATATTTATAAGAAGTAACATTATTTTCACCTCCTTTCTTAGGTTTGTCAACATTATCCATAAACAAGTTTAATAAATAAACTTTTCTTAAGTAAAAGAGCGACCCGCGTTGCAGCAAAAGAATAAAATGACAACAAACGCGGGAAGAAAACTTTAACTAAATTAAAACTATTAAAACCTCAATGACAGAGTTGTTAAGATTTTATCTTTTACAAACAAATAGGGATACCATCTACGTACATACGTGCGATTTAGGAGAATAATTTCTGAATCTAAAATAATATTTTAGATTATGTTTATTTACTGCTAGGCACAGTTCTCCTTTCATTTGAGAAGTAATAAATAGGCTGTGAATTTGAGCCTCTCAGGCTAGCATAGTACGGGTTAGTAGACATCAGACGCCATCGAGAAATTTGACAATTTGAAAATAGCTTAACAACTGATAATTGATTCCATTACTATTTCTATGAAAATTATACCTATCATCATCATCACATCAACCGTCAGACGTCCACTGCTGGACATAGGTCTTCCCCAAGGATTACCACGACGACGGCTCATGCGCCGCCCGCATCCAGTGGATTCCAGTGACCTTTACAAGGTCGTCAGTCCACCTTGTGCAGTACGTGTTTGCCACTCTAGAACCTTTAAGTCCCATCGGCCGTCCGTTCTTAATTATAACTTTTTTTTTATGGTGATAACGGAGCAAACGAGCAAGTGGCTCACCTGATGGTAAGTGGTGACCACCGCCCATGGACATTTGCAACACTAGAGGCTTGCAAATGCGTTACGAAACCCGTTAGAAACCGTTCAGGTTTCTTAAATGGGGAGTTACTGAACTGACAGGAAACGGAATCTGGTAACCTTTCTGCGAGTGAGTACACTCGCAGAAAGACAACTATTGTTGATTCACTGCGGTCTTCTGTATGGTGGAGGTACTTCCCCAGTCAGGCAGCTCACTTTGAGCGAGAAATCTCGCTATGCCCTACCTCCTACGTACCTATATAGAAATTAAAAAAATACCTACATCTGAAGCCACTGAAACCAACACCAACTTGAGATGTTTGTTTTATTAGTTAGTGGAACACCAAGTACACACCAAGTCAGCGCATCCTCGCAGCGATTAAACTGTGGCGTGAAGTGTAAGCGGCGGCCGATAGCCCCCGTGGGCCCGGCCGGAGTTGCGGGAACTTTTCCAATATCCCGTGTTATTGCTATACTCCCCGGGGATCACGTGGTCGTCTTTCCAGTGTTCGACTTTTAAAATACTGAAGGAATTAAATATAAAAATAATATATAAATATGGTATCCATCCTAATAATAAATAATCAAATTAAAAAAAAACATTCAGTCGAATTGAGAACCTCCTGTTTTGTTGAAGTTGGTTAAAAATATTGTTTGCCTGTCTATTACTTCTGCACGCTTTAACCGCTGAATTGATATAGATGAAATATGGTATGGAGATAGTTTGAGTCCCGGTGATTTAGTATAGTTTTTGTGCCGGAAATCATTCTTTAAGGGGGTGAAAAATAAGCTACCTAAATTACTAATTCCACGCAGACGAAGGCAAATTAAATATACATGTTTGTATTACATTTAACTTATACGTCATTATAGTAATGTATAATTTATATATGTATGTCCCGTATCTAGACAAATACAAATTTCATCTAAATAGAATCACAATGTGAAGACAACTGTATGTAAATGTATATTATAATTATTATTATTATTTTTAAGTGCTAGTGGATAACTCATGCGTTTCAAATCAAACTGCATTATTCTCATATTAATATTAAATACGAACATTGTAAATATAACCAATTATTTAAAAGAGTATCTATGGAGTTTCTTGCCGGTTCTTCTCCATAAGATCTACTTTTTGGAACCGTGCAACTAGGTTTGACATTTCGAAAGAATCTGTAATATTGGTCTACTTGATCACATATTGTATATCACATATTTTTTAATATTTGAATTTGAATTTGAACAAATATTTGAATCACAGTATAGTCATCTCTGTGAATGTTTAAATCTTCATCGGCCCCTCTCCTAGTACCTTCGCAATGTGTAGGTTACATTCTTGTTTAAAAACAGTTTGGTTTAGAGATAGTTACCTAGTTGACGCGACTTTGTCCTTTGTTTAACTGAAAAGACGTTAGATTTAAAACAAACATTAGTTGGAGAATCCTGTACCTTTTTATTTATTATAAAATAGTATTTTAACATTGATATAATAATTAATCATTCTAGTATGTCATCCATTTAATTTCACTTAAATCTTGTCTACCCAAAGATTGTCTTGTGAAGATAACCTTATTTAGCGATAATACCACCTTTGTCTATTTGATACCCATCTATCTTATATCATAAGTAATGATAGTAACGCAATGTTATTTTAATACTATGGAGTACAATAAGACATATTCTATGTATCTTTAACTTAAACATTTTCGAGGCCATTCTGTATAGATTTACTCAAGTTTTTTTTTCAATGCCTTAAATTTTAGTTTTATTTATTTTTGTAAACCGTAGCATAAATCCAACTATACAGAGTTAACCTATAAATATATCTTTACCCAGTCATAATAATAGAATCAGTATGAGATGACAAAAACGAAATCATTAGAGTGGAAAATGTATGATTTCTGATTACTGTGTCGGCACATATCGATAATATGATTTTCTTTCAGCGATCATAAGGTGAAGGGGGGGTAAAAAGAAGTCAGTTGTCAACGTTTGTGAATATAATGGGATTGTATGCTTTATGTATGAGGCGGAGGAAACGAGACGAAATTTTAAGAGTGAATGTAATTTTGCAAATGTCAAATTGGATAAAGCCTGCACGGAGTGATTGAAGTGTGGCCTTAGAAGTCGCGAGACTCGTGTGTTGTTGTTTTTAAGCTCAATTCAGATTTAGGAATGTTACCACACATTTACAGGGTCAGTAACGTGTGAGGTTATGGACCATGGAGGCTGCAGTAACTGCTTAACATCAGGTGGGCGACAAGCTTGTTTGTCACTACCGTGATACATAAATAAAGCTTGTGATTCCACAATTTAAGCAGTGACTGAGCGTTTCAGTACTTTATAGTTTTGATGAGTTCAAAAGCGACAAAAGCCAGACGTAATGTAATTTATAAAAAGTAATAATATGTAAAACGTTTATGTATTTTATTATCTATCTTATAATGATGATGATGCATAATATATTTTGTTTTCGCAAATACCTAACTAGATAGGTACATTAATATTTCAGGTACAAATCCCCTATGCTCATCGCACAAATATCGATCACTACTGGGATTAAATACCAAATCCAGACTAAATCCAGACTGCTGTGTTAATCGCATCATACTTTGCAATTATTAATATTATTATCATGTGCGCTTCTACGTCCGCTAACTTAGCGGCCGACAATAAGTAAATCTGTCTCTAATTTGATTAGACTCCAGTGAGCCGTGAAAGAATATCGTTAGCACCCAAATAAATACGCGACGGGATTAGCCGAGACGCGTCTCGTAGGATCCGGATTACCGCCGGCTCAGGCTAATGATCACAAGCGATGGAGTCACTTCAAGCCCTTTTAGCTTTAAAACAATATCTAAGTATGATGTTTGGAAACTGCAAAATGATTTATCATTTATTTTATTTTATTTATTTAATTAAGGTCCACTAACAGATACACAGTTACAGATATAATACAAAAAGGAACGTAGGTACATGGATTTTTGTCTTAAATTTAACTGCAAACTAAAAATGATTTTTATATCAACATTAATTGTTACCTACTTAATTAAAAAGTACCTGTAATATTAGTCCCATTGAAATTAAACGGTTGACTCCCAAAGGATAGTGATATTTATGTGAATATTGAAAGAAAGTACTTTAGTTTGCTTTGTTAACGGTACAAACTTAAAACGAATTATGTGTGTCAATACATACATACGTAAGTAAAAAGTATGTAAGTAAAATACACACACATACATTATAAAGTCTTTCGACTATTATCAGAATTGGTGCATATTTAGTTAGGCGTGGATTATCGGGTCCTGAGCGATATTTTAACGAAATAGCATGTATTTTAATCACTTAAATTACGATCGCTAATACTTCAATCTAATTAAGCACTAAATAGGCGCTGATCATTATTTGTTATTAAAATAAACATTTACCGAGTACGTGGTTGCGAGTGCACTTCTCAACGTTCAAACTTAACTGTTAGTTATCATAAGATGGCCACCTCACCAGAGCTCGGTATTCGTTTTAATATTGTCAGCGTCAAATGGGTTTGATGCATAGAGGCGGATACGCCGACATATATATATTATTGTGATTATACTTTTTTCCATAACTACAGATTACTTACAGATTTTAAGATAATAAAAACTAGTTTTATTTTAAAGCGTACTTTCGTGAGTGTAAGAAATGGGCATAAAAGAGCCAGTCTACATATCATTACAGTACACTTCACAAACACTTATTTTGGCGCATAAATCCGCCAGAACACATAAGTCAGCGTCGATCGCGCACGGCTGCGGCGAACGGCGCGCTTCACGTACCACTGCCCACCCCGCGATTATGTTAATGTTTGGAATAAAAACACGGCTTTTTGTTTTTTAAACGAAAAAAAATGGTTTATGTTAAACGTGAGTTTAAAAACCGAAGTACTAAGTACCTGTTTACCTTAAGACTGGTAAAATGCCAGATAAATTCAACGTACAAAGATACACACACGTTTTTTTCCATGAGGGAAAGCAGAAACTAGAATCGATCTTCTGCATAGCACTTTTGCTTTATTTTCATTCATATGAACACCTACATCTGGAAGACGCAGCATGGGTAGGCGCCCGGCAGGGAGGACTGACGACCTGGAAAAGGTCGCTGGAATCCTGGAGGTCCTGGAGTTCCGTGGGGGACACCTGTGTCCAGCAGTGGACATCTAACGGTTGATATGATGATGATGACACCTACATCGATTTTAAAGTAAATTCAAATTTCGTAAGTATCGTTTGGGTTCGATTACCCGTTCTTGAAAAAGCCTTTAATCTTATAAAAATTAAATGAATGGAAAATCAAAACACATCGCCCCTTTACAGGGAAAACCTAATTTCTTTTCACGAAAATGAGTTTTAATCAGGAAATTAAATTTTCTATCGATTGACTTAAAACAAAATTTTCATGAAAAAATAAGGATAATACAATTTGTTTTCTTTGTAACAGGATGAAATTTTGGTATCACTTTGAAGCTATTTGGATTCCATTATAATATTCTATTCTATTAGTTATATAATTTTAAAAATATCTAGTTTATAGACTTGCTATTTTAGTCATTATTACCATTGTATGGAATTTATTTTCCACTGATCTCCTAAATATATTTGAGATAACGGTTTAAAATTTCTTATTATCATCATCATCAGCCTATACTAGTCCACTGCTGGACATAGGTCTCTAGTGAACGCCACAGAGCTCGATCTTCAGCTCTTCTCATCCAATTTTTCTTATATGGCAAGTGATTGTAGGCGTCACTGCTGTGCGTGAGTACTTTGGTTGGATTCCCAGAATGTAAGTCTTATACCAGATAGCCACAGTTATTTAAAACAATCTTAATAATGATTTAACTGTCATTTAAACTAAAGTTTTTCAACTACACGCATACAGATCAATCGCTGCCACTTTTTATTTATAATCATACCTATTATGTATATATATAAATATATTTTATGTATTTTACCTTGATAATATTATAATTTATTCCTTTATGTACGTTTATTTATTTTCAATGAACTGTTTTGTCGCCCGTGGGTCACGCAGATCTGGTTGAAAACCAGCGCCAGGCAATCTGTCTGGCATATGCTGAACCAGGACCTATTCAGCGCAGTCGTGGGGCACACATTGTTATAAATCGTCTGTTTTGCCTTTTATTTTATTTGGTTTTTTTTGTGCACCATTTATGCCTGAATTAATGTTTTTCTTTCTTTCTTTCTTTCTTTCTTTCTAAACAAAAAATAATTCAATCACAATCTAATCTAATTCAATCAAAATCATAAAAAAATAATCGGTTTCTCTTCTAGCTAGTGACAACATCGACAAAATGGTTAGTCACACGATATCGACATGTTCTCAATAGAATCACCGCAACCAAAGTCCCCACCTATTTCCAATCGGAGCAATTTCTCCGCCACCGAGGAACAAAGAGCAAATTGCTCGCGTTGCATTCCGGTTGCCTCGCTCCGACAGCCTTGTGCCCGACCGACGTCGATAGAGCAGTGTTACCGTTAGTCTGCGGTATATACGTTAAAACAATTACCACGACACTCCAAACGTGACTTTGCTGTGATTTGAATGGATCTTATGGACGAAAAGGGATTCTGTTTTTTATCTAGAGTACTGTAGTTTTGTTTGTCTGTCTGTCTGTTACCTCTTCACACTATAACCGCTGAATCGATTTAGATGAAATTTGGTATAGAGAGAGTTTGAGTCCCGAGGAAGGACATAGGATAGTTTATATACCGGTAATCATCCCTTAAAAGGGGGAAAAGGGGGATGGGTATAAAATTAATAATTTTACGCAGATGAAGTCGCGAATGAAAGCTAGTTTTCTATATTATGGTTAAGTCATATTAATTTGTCTTCAATTTATAAAGAGATATTTACCTTCGTCGAAAACAACACAGTGTAAAATATATGCATGTATATAAATCATTATTATAGATTAGTATATAAAAATCGTATGACGTTTTTGGTCTGTGATGGTTTTACAAACAAATATACCGATTTTAATGAAACTTTGCTTAGTCTCAAACAGTGAGCAAAGTTTCATTAAAATAGCTTTTATCTAAAATTTTTTGTATCAATATTTTTTAATTAATGTTTCGAATGGAGTAGGTACTATTGACATCATTGAGTCAATCCTACATAAATACACTCACGCCTTTTTTCCATGGGGGTAGGCACTACAGGTAGTAACTACAGGTTCATTATTATATTACGTGTCGTATTAAATGCTTTAGTAAATTTTGTCTTTAACTGTTAAAGTACACACAAAATATACATATATAGCATAAGATTAATGATTGAATTCTATCGAATTTATCTAGATATTTTAATAGCCTTTGCTACCAGTTTGTCGTTAATTATAATATACATAAAAATTATACGGAAAATTCAATTTTGCATACTCGATGTTTGAAATTAGTTACTTATTTTCCTTTGCAAGTAAAACTAGTTCAGGTTTCAGTGAAGTACAGCATACGTGTACTTTTACAGAAGCACTTCACTTGTTTCGGCAAAGCTACCAAATTTAACATGTATGAAACAAATCAAATTATGAGTTTGTATATTTTTGTTTTCAGAACTACTACAGACTACAGCCCTAACCAGGTTGCAATTCAAAGTTTAAAATCGACAGCGCTACACAAACTATATATTTATGTATATGAAATAGAGCTGCTATATTCGCTACTTTCTCTGCATATAACTTAAATTTATATTTCAACTTGGACCAAACCACACAGTGTGCAAAGTTTCATTACAATCGGTTCATTAGTTCAGAAATTCATCGTGGATAAACAATATGGCACGATTGTTTTATACATAAATAGTTCATTTATTTGCGCCAAATTTATCGTAGACTTATGTCATAGCCGTATATTTTCTTTTGAAGCACTGACGATTCCTAACTTATTATTTATACAATTTCACTTACTAATTAGAATATGTGGCGTGTCTTCAAGGAATTTAGATCCATAGGTAGTCAATTTATCTGATAGTACCGCTACGTCTGCTACGCTTTGGGATTCTATTTGGCTACGGTTTCCTAGCAAATAATACTGTATATTTTGTTATCCTTTCAGTTTTCCAAATTTTCGTGTTGTGTCCCTAGAAGTCCATTAACCTTCTCATATTAGTTAATAGAATTTAAGTTTGACAATTTATGTTTTATTTATTATTTAACACTTTCGATAAATACGTGTGTGTGTACGTAGTTATTATAGTTCGACATTTACCAGAAGCGATTGTAATTCACAAACATCTCTATCTTCTTCTAGCAGATTAAACAAAGGTGACAACGCGACGTCATCTAAAGTAAGGTGTGAGACAAGCGAATACGTTCGCGGAGTCAGCGCTAGTCCGCGCGACACGTAAACCCTCTTGGAGCCGACACTAATGCACCGCTAACGGCGCTTGTATGCCCGCTGTTTCCAGCGAAAAGTGTTTTCAAAGTTTTCGTCTAGCGTAAGAGGTACATTTTTGAACAGCTTTCGTTTTTTAAACATCGTAAAGATGTCTTAGATTGAAACCATTGTTTGTTACGTTCATTCTCTAGCGGACGATAGTCGTTTTGTGTCCTGGCACTTGATCCCCGTACTAGAAGTACTAGTACTAGTAGAAACTAGTACTAGTACTAGTTGTTCTGAATCTGAGTGCGCATATGAATGTATGTAAAATGTTGTGATGTCTTGATAATAAATTTGTGATTGGTTGACATTTTTTTTAAATGTGTTGCTGTGGATTCGTTTGCACCACTTCTTCTTCCCTGCAAAAACACTAAGAAGCGGTGAAAGTCGGGCATTTTGGCAGGTGTCTTTATTGTGAACGCCCAAAAGGAGCCAATTAAATTTGGCCTACTTTGAATAAACGATATTTTGACTATGACTTGAAAATATTAGAGTGAGACAAAATTTTAAGTAAATGCTCCACAATTAATAGTTAGTAGCAAGTATTTTGTTTCGAACCCATCATGAACATATTAGCATAGACACGGGGACTCCCCTAATTATAAAAGGAACTTGGCCATATTTTCTGAGTGGCTGGTTTGTCGTCACGATGTTTCCCTCACCGTTCGAGGTAACTTTGATAAGTCAGTGGTGCGTGCTTTGTGATTGAATTCGAGTCCTTTGATTTTATAGTCCATTGGTTGTACCCCCGGCTATTTGAGCTTATTAAAGCATTAGTATACCACATTGTAAAGAATATATATTATTGAATATAGGGTATTATATGTATATAGGGTATTGTGAAAGAAAATGTTGCCAAATATTAAAACTTTAAATCAATAATAATAATTATGATATTTTTTAAATTGTATTATTTTATAAAGATTTTTTTGTTTAATGTTGATTTTGTGTGTAATGTTATTTCTTCTGTAACATAGAAATAGCCATAAAAACATCACTTTATATAATTTTCTCTAACTTTTCCCAAACTACAGTACTAATTAAAATTTAAACCCAACACGAACACATGGTACCTAATCGCAACATATTGTCATACCGTTACAATAACTATTACTATGTAATTGTTTAATCACATTAAAACAATGAGCGCTGTAAACATTAGCAGTTAGCGACAATAGGCTCGGCGCACAGATGATACTAATTGTAAACAATTATATTTTACTAGCCGGAATATTAAGGAATGCCTTCTTATAACAGACAAAGAGAGACAAAAAAAGTAAGAAGATACCGAAGATACATTGAAATAAAACTACTTTTGACGGTTTTGATATTACGGAAAATTAACCGGCGTTTTTAATCCTTTACAGCATCCGTGATCAAGGGCAATGTTATCGGTAAAAAAATTATAATAATATAAAATCTCCGTATAAGTATAAACCTCACGTTTAAGGCTCACAATTCAAATACCATACCTATATATATTTATTATTACAGTATTATTGTCTTTTGGTCAAATTCTACGATTGCAAATGAGTATGCGAAGAGAAAGGATTTTGTAATTCAGTCTTGGATATTTTTATGTTAAATACCTACTTATAAATTTGCAAAAACACTTGTTAAGGTAAAAACCAAATGGCCTCTTCTAATCCATAAAGCGGTCACTGTTTTTGTGTTATGCAAAAAGTTTGAACAAAGTGGGCTAATCAAAAACTACTCGTGAGATTGACGTAGATCAACTTCTTACTGGCTTAAATCTGCGACAAAAACTCAACAAGGTTCTCTACACAAGTCTAGACTACTAGAGTAGGTTCCAAAATTTTCCATCACTTACTACTTATGTAAAGTTCACGGAGTACCTAACAAATGGAGTGCTCATGATGACAAATATTCCGTATTAAACTCATAGCACTTATGATGCTCGACGTGGTAGTTGCCGAGTAAAAGCCTTACAGTACAGATATTTTTTGGCTAGCAGGTAAGTGGTGTGATTATTTTATTTGGTAGTGTTCCTCAAATCTACGACGAATACTTACCTTTTTTTAATTGTTCGCTGCCTAGGGGAGAAAAGTTTACTATCGTTTATATTACCTACCTAGTGTTAGTACATCATTATGTCAAAATTTATAAGAGAACACAAGATTTTTTATTTCTTCCACTTATGCGAATATACATTGAAATAAAATTACTGTTTACAGATTTTATCGCGGTATATTGATATTATTTTAACCCTACGTTTCGGATCCTTTACATACATCACGTCACAGGCAGGCATTTTTTGTTCTTATATCTTATTCTTTTTTTTTCTTATAATATCTTATATCTCGTATTTAGCTATAATTTTTTGTGCATTTCCGATACAGAGTAATTTTATGCATGAACTTTTTTCCGTATGTAAGCATTTCATGTGCTTATTACTCAATGTCGTAGGCTGTAATTAGGTAGCTCTGGGGTATATTGAGGCGACGCAACTGAAATTGATGTTCGCACTCATTAGTCAAAGTCATCGCGCCAGAGTAATGTTATTATCAAAGTTTAACCACCGTTTATTAACGTTAAATGTTCAATTGATGTATACGATACGTTTTACTACAGAAGTATGTATGTGAATTGTATATTAATGTAGTTTTATTCCAATGAAACAAGAATATAATAATAATAACAATTTAACTGCCTCGTTGGTCTAGTGGTCATACAGTGCGACTGCCGAGCAAGAGGTCCTGGGTTCGATTCCCAGGTCGAGCAAAGTGTTATTGAGTTTTTCTGTGAAATTCTCAGTAGCAGCTCGGAGTTTAGATTCGTGCCCGGTTAATGGCAATAGGCTCGCCCCCTATTATATGGGACCTAAAACACCGGCAAAACGTGGGTGTACATTTAATTAGTACACCTCTGCCTAACCTTTCGGGGACGACAGAGGTGATGGTATGTATGTAACAATTTATTTTCAGAGAAAAAAACACATTTTAGGTAAACAAAATCAATTTTCCGAGTAAAAGATGAACACTACAAAAAAAAGTGTATCATTGGTGCCCGTACTAATGAAAAATAATATTTAGCAATAATTTAATTCGAAATACAAACATCCACAGTTAAACAAAACAATCTAATAGTGAGATAACGTCACAGCAGGCGGGTTCGGTTCACCAACGCTTTAAGCCGTAATATTTTACGTGGTAAATATGTGGCGCCTCGACACCTGGCCAGCTTCCAACGTATTTATCTGCCCTCCTGTACTACTGGTAGCATGTCCTTTGAGAGAGACAGATCCATGGACAAACGTTTACTGCGTATTTGGTTATTGAAAAAAGTATAATAATATTTTTTAAGTTATATTTAATTTAGGATTACACAGATGGCGAATGATACAATATTTGAAAGTATTACAGTTTCATTGTTTTTAATAATTCTTCTAATTGACAATATTATAATTCATTAACAATTAAATAAATCCGGACATTATTACACACAGTTCAAAGTTAAACAGTCCATGATCATCACAATAAACTTCTATCCCTACCGGGATTCGAACCGGGACTACAGACGGCAGCATGTTAATGCAGGTCGATGTAATTTTGAATAAACAAATAAAATATACAATTTTATTTGTGCTGATAAAATTTTATGATAATAATCACATTTCTAATTGATAACAGATTGTTTACCAGTAAAACAAAAGTTAATTTCGTAAAAATTAGTTTAGCTCTTTTCCAAATAGTTTTTTTTGGTTGAGAATTCAGACCTATTAATTCCTTTCCCCGTAGTCATACACAATATTTTGATATTTCTCATAAAATATCAAAACATTTCTAACATTTTTCTGGACAAGTTCTTACTGAACAATTCCAGTCACTGGCAGCAGATGATCTGTTAATGTTACTACAGTTTCCGCTTTGTACACAAGATGCCATAATTTAATTAAAACAACTCTCCACGCTATAATCAATTTTCACACCAGACAATACATGCGACAATCGCGTGGAATTATAGACAGTTACGTCATTACAGGTCTGCGGTTGTACAACGAGCCTGTGTTAGTGAAATTTCATTACATTTCTGTAATCGGAACACTAGACAATTCCGTCATGGTCTAATAGCCATGTTTATTAGAAATGTTCAAATTAAACATCAATAAAATTTTATTGGAAATACTCGGAGAATAATTGGCAGGAGGTATTGATTACTGGGTAATTGAAAGTGGGAGGATTCAGAGGCGTTTCAGAGGAGGAATGTTGTAAACGGATTTAACGTATTGATTCTTCCAAACCTTCGGCAATAGACTCCTCTCGTTTGAGAGGGATTAGGCTATTGTCCACTACGTTAGCTTAGTGCGAGTTGGCTTATATCACACACTATTAAGAAAATCTCTCGGGCATGCAGGTTTCCTCACGATAGTTACCGTCACCGTTTGAGCATGTGATAAAAAAGTGCGTGCCTTGGTTATGAACTCGAGACCGTTGGCATCTCAGTCAACTGGTCACACCACTAGTCTACAGCTCACGAAAAAGGACATTACCTAACTGCTGCTATAAATACATATAAGTATATTTTTTTAAGTCAATATATCGTGTATCTTCGCATCCAATATCACTAATTCAACTGCTCGCTCCAACAAAAACACAGTAAACGTATAAAGTCTGTCTACCCCCAAAGCCACAACATATCACTAAATAGTGGCAATGAAACAATTTTCTGGTTGCACGAGGCTCTCTGAGAAACACCCTTGACTTGATTAAGTACCCGTCACATAGAATAAGGGTAAATACGAATATTTACCCCAGTGAGATGAATTATGCCATGAGTACCCTTCACAACACATTGTAATCGCAGAAGGTTCATTTGACACGTACGAACGAAATTTATCAAGGTTATTATTATATCCATATAACCCTGCACTAAAAAGAATATATTAAAGGTATATATTTGTTAGAATTTGTTTAAGTTTATTTGAGTGGATATTGTGTGTATTTGGCCAAACATTCTAAAATCTAAATTTTTTATATTAGATTTTAGAATGTGAATATAAAATATTAGATTTTAGAATGTTTTTCGTCATTTTAAATTGGCTTTTGTCATGATTTGGCTGCAGCATTTTAAGAAAATGTGGTTTGAATAAATTAAAAAAGGTGGGATTAGGTTTGGGTTGATAATAATATAAATTTATGTTTTACACCCATAATGTGTATCACTACTAATAATAATATCGGAGGCCTTAGAAGAGTTGAGTAAAGCCTCCAATCACTTTAAAAAAATCTTGTCTAAGAATAATAGACAGTGTTTCCATTACGAATTTCATCATCTGTATACCTTCTACCTTTTGAATTAACTGCTTCATATGGTACCAGTAATGTGTAGGTCATATTTATGACGCGGCAAAAGAAATATACGTGTGATTTCACGAATACTAATGAAAGAAGAGAAAATAATGTCTGAGGAAAATGAAAGTCTAATGAAAGGTGCGGTATTGAGAATTATACTCGTGTTCGATATGATTTGGAAGTTGCGGGGGAAATTAGATTGTGTCTCTTATCGTCATATCGTGGGAATTTGATTAAATGAATTGGTTTTCGCCAATAATATATTCAGTAATGATAATTATGTCATTTGTTTGTTTCAGGTATGTTTATCAGGTACTAAATAGGTATTTTCCTTCGTATGCGTTGAGCTCTTCAGATCAAGCCTTTACTTGAACCGGCCTTTACTTGGCGGTGAAAAAGGAGTTGATTCACTACAGAGTCTGGTAAATATGATCGAATTAATATTCCCTAATTTTCCTTTAAAGATATGACGAACCTAACTGTGCTTATAGGGGTCATTAATTAACTGTCATTATTTGACCCTTAAACAAGTTGTGATAGCCCTATGACCAGGACTTTGATGTGGACTATGAAATCAAAGGCCTCCGGTTCGACTTCAAAACTTGCAACAGACTTTTTGTACGTACGTATTGGTGAAGGAAAACATGGTGAGGAAACCTATGTAGGTTCTCCAGCATGTGCTGGAGAGATTTTCTCGATGGCGTGTGAATTCTGCAATGCTGTATTGGACTATAGTCTTAGGTGCCAGTGCACAGAAATGGGACAGTTAATAGGTGAATAACAATGATTTGACCATACGACCTTCAAATCGTTACCAAAAATGAAAAATAACATAAAGCTTTTTTTGAGATAGTAATACAATTTTATGTTCGAAGCACTCGTTATATTGGCTACGAGTATGCTTTATGCAATTTCACTCTTTACGCATCAATGACAAATTCTTCGAAACAGATCGGTGAAAATCTGTGCGCTCGCATCTGTATGGCTTTTACCAATTACCTTTGGAATATTCGTTATTACGAACACTGACAGGCGATTCACAGCACGTTCTGTATAAAATCTATCCACATAACTCTCCCCAGTGCATGGTGCCAAAAATTAACTTAACATATTACTGTTTGTAGACAGCGATTTCTACCTGCCTAGTGACCTAGGTCGCGTTAAACAGGCAGTTACTCTGTTATTCTCCACCAGATTCTTCAACAAATTCTTTCTGATTATCAGTACAGCCTAATCGGTCCAAATCTCGCACTCTGAAGCTTTTATCTTGGTTCTTAGACGGAGTTTTTCTGCCTATCTGCTGACATCATCATCATCATCAGCCTATATTCATCTAGTGCTGGACGTAGGCCTCCCTAGTGAATGCCACAGAGCTTGATCTTCGGCTCTACTCTTTCTGTCACTGCCAGTTGCCGCCCCCTCGTCGTTCCTCTTCCACTAAGCGTAGAAGCGTTGGGCAAACGTTGAACGCCCTTAGTTTTATTTTGAGCTGAATAAATACTTGTTCAAATCAAATTCTCTAGAATGTTTTAGGTGTGTTTTACAAAGGGTGGACTCCTAATTTTAAGAACCTCATGCTGTCGTATTTTGAGACAACATCAGCTCATTCCACACTTATTATGTAGTCTATATTTAACTAACTAACCTAAACTATATATAACCTATTTTTAGTATGACGCATGATAGAAATTCTCTGACGTTAACATCGTGAACCGTTGAACCACGATGGAACAGTAAACCGGGCACTGTCTCGTAACTATTCAAATACGTACAATGGATTTAGTTTCGCAAGTATCGGTTCTATATTCGTCGTAGTTGTGTTGCAGTACACTGGACGACGTTCCTAACTGTATTAAGTATTCGGCGAAAGTGGCTTCTGTGCGTCGCACATCATTAGTGTCTATCTGTTACCTCTTCACGCTATAACGGCTGAACCGATTTAGATGAAATTTGGCATAGAGATAGTTTGAGTGCCGAAAAAGGACATAGGGTGGTTTTCATCTCGGAAATCATCCCTTAAAGGGGGGAAAGGGGGGGAAAATAAATTACAAATTTTACGCAGACGAAGTCGCGGGCAAATATATATCACACTCTGTATATTCAATATTGTTGTGTTTTTGTGTATGTTCATACAATAAAGAATACTTTTCTGTCTGACTGTAATGAAACAGTTTTCATATGCGGATAAAGCTGTTAGTCAGTTGCGGGTATAAGTTTAACGAATACTAGCGACCCGCCCCGGTTTAGTACGGGTTGAGCGATAGATAAATTAGTTCTTTATTTGGACAAACAGAAGGTAACGGCTAAATAGCAATACCTTACTTCGGTTTTTACCCGTGTTTTGATTATCTCATTTGTATTATTTTAATATCCGAGAATACCTCTAACTTTTTTGACAATACAGCCTGTATTAGTCGCCAAAAATTTCATCTAAATTGGTTCAGCGGTTTAAGCGTGAAGAGCTAACAGATAGACAGACACACAGAAACTAACTGAATACTGAAATAACTGTTGTGTTCGGAGAAAACTGGAACAGAAAGTCGTAATTTCATTTCGTAAATGTATAACCAGGTCATGAGCACCTAATAGCTAACAAGCATGTCTCCGCCACGTTTCACGCGCTCCTCAGATATGTTTTGCTCGCGAATTCCCGCTAAGCCTGCAACTCGGTGCAAGTAGTTAACACTTAAGCCTCTTTTGTGAACTCCACCCGTTAGTAACACCCCTAAGACTTAACGTGCTGTTTTGTAAACATATTATAACCTACAGCATCTTCTTGGGCCAATATACTGCATTAACTCCTGTATAAGATTACTAATCAATAATTTTTAATTAGTACGATTGCCCTGTTGAGTTCATATTTTTTTATCGACTTAAAAAAAGGGGAGTTCCTCAATTCGACTGTATGTTTTTATGTTTATTACCTCAGCACCTTCGACTGAGTGAACCGATTTTGTTGATTCTTTTTTTATTTGAAAAGTGGTGCTTTCCGTGGTGTGTTTTATGTAAGCTTTGTAATCAATTCGTTCACTTATCCGAAGATTCAATTTTCTTAAAACAAAAACCTCCAGCTCAATAATCACACGTGGATACAAAAACCAATGAGACATCGAGTATTTATTTAGAGTATATACAAAAACACGATCTTATTAAACGAATATTGCAGGGTTTACGAATATTGTAGGTTTTCAGGTAGGTATTACATTCAGGTTTCGCAATGATCGACAACAGTGATTAGTTTTGAGATAGTCTAAACAATTTATGACGATAATTGGAATTCCATCTAGTCTGTCTGTTTTATACAGTAACATCGATATTTTGATAATAAATTAATTTCCGGCAGTGCAGGGGTTGATCGAAACAGTAATTAAATTTGTCCATTGAATCGTTTTAATACTGCTGTTGTGTCAGTGACGTATTGACACCGAAGTGATGTAGGTAATGTTGTTTGTTTTCGAGATGTAATACATGTCGGCGCAGGAAGGCCTTCATCAGAATTCATCGTGTATTCAGTCGTTGTGGGCGTATTTTCGATCGGGAGGCATCATATCGCTTCTGATTTCTCATTATAATTAGATACTAGGGCACACTATTCGGGCAGATTACAAGCGAATCTTCGCAGACGTACTGCGCTTGCGATTCTCGTTCAGCTCGTCTCCAAAACAAGATATCCACACCGCTTCCATTCACACGACGCTCCGCTAGAGCGACTTTTTGACAACAGCCACTCTCAAATTTGACATTATCGACGACGCACGCATGCGCCGTCATACATATAGCGTCGTTATATAGCGGGATCTTAGACTAATATTAGTTTATTTTTCAAACAAAAATAGTTTCCATGATACCTACTTGTAACTTAATTTTTTATAACCTAGTACTGATTGGGATAATAAAGGTATGTAGAACCTTGACAAAGTATGGAGTGATCAAATACTTAAAACCACTAACTTACTACTCCAAAAGGCAATCCACTTTGTGGATGACCGGGTCGGATGAAGAGCATGCTGTTGACTTGCAAATATATGGTAGTCACGATCCTCAGCATTAAGGGACCAATAAGATGGATGGACTAATGATTTACAAAAATATAATTGAAAAAAAAAAAAAAAATATATAAAAGCTTCGTACCTAAAATACCTAAAGTCAGCCATCAACGACGAACTTAAAAACGGCTTAAGGTAGTGTAAATAGAGATCTATGATGATTATAAAGGTAAAGGTAGGAAATAACGAACTCTAACGTTTCCCGTATTTGTATTAACAAAACACGTACCTATATCAATATACATAGGTACTAAAGTCCCCTAACGATAAAACCTGCAGATTTTCGCTTCAGTACTTGCGGATATACTCACCACTCTATCTCCGTTCTAGATTCGATAACTTCAGCCGAAGCGAGCCGGATTAATCGTTCGCCGGTTAGTGCGGGAGTAAGCCGGTTAGTGTAAAAATAAACCTCCGCCGGGCTGTCGGCGTGCAAGACAAACACGGGGTTAATTACCGCCGCGTCGAGTTTTGCCGACAATATCCAAGTTGACGGCGTATTAGGTTCGCTTTACAAGAACGACTAATCGATATTCAATTCAATTCAATTCAAATTTATTGCATTCCATAATGTTATAAATACAGGTGTTAAGGCTTAGTTCTAGATACAATTATGGACCCTGTCGGGCACAGCAAAAGTATAGTAAGAGAGAGGAGGAAAAGTGATTTTTTAGCAATTTATTTTATGTTATAGTATATATTATATAATATATTAACATATATTGTATCTACTTTAATTTGTCGTTTAGTTATAGTTAATGTAAGCAGTTTTTTTATTCTGTAAAGTTATTCTTATTGTTTCTATCTCAATATTAATTATTTTTTATTTAGTATTATAGTTTATACTAACAATGTTATTTATATATTAAATCAAGATATGTATCATTTATTTATGTTTTATTTATTTTATATGAGTGGGTATATTTATAGCAATTATTATAATTAGGATATTATTAAAATTAATGAAATTCTGATGTGCTCGGCATAGACTAGATTTTTATTTTTTATTTTTATACACTTATGAAACAAGAGACATACAATGAAAGTATAGACAATATTTTGATACATAGGTTCTATTTAACACACTCCCTTATCAAAATAATTGACACACAGTTGTAAACAAAAAAAAATTACTAGAAAAGGCAACTAAACACGAGAAATAAATAAACTTATAATTGAGTGACACCTAACTGTTCAACAAAATTATAATGTTTTTGACAACTTAAACTCTTTGTCAATATGTCTGCAGGCATATTATTTGTATTCAGATACTCCATTTTAACAGAATTATCTTCAACTGCAGTTCTGACAAAATGAAATCTTACATCAATATGCTTACTTCTTTTATGGAATACACTATGTTTAGTTAGCAGTTGTGCACTCTGATTGTCATTATATAATAGTACAGGTGACTGGTTTCTACATTTCAATTCTGATAATAAGTTTCTTAGATAAATGGCTTCTTTGCTTGCCTCACATATTGCCATATATTCAGCTTCTGTACTAGATAAAGCTATTGTTAATTGTTTTTTACACTCAAAAGAAATTACACTACCAGACATCTTGAATACAAAACCTGTATAAGACCTACGGTCCACACAATCTGATGCCCAATCAGCATCAGCATAGCCTATTAAATCCAAGCCATCCTTAACATATTTTAGGCCGAAGTGCTTGGTTTTTTTCAAGTATTTTAAAATATGTTTTACATGTTTCCAATGATTTTCATTATAATTGTTATTAAACTGGCTAAGGTAACAAACGGCATAAAATATGTCTGGCCTGGTCAACATTGATAAATAGAGTAAACTTCCTATTAATTGTTGGTAAGGATACTGAATACAACAAGTATCTGTCTTATTTAACTTTAAATTTACTTCCATTGGTGTGCTGACCGGATTACAATCTTTCATATTAAACTTATCTAACAAGTGATCTACAAATTGTTCCTGGTCTACAAAAATCTCATTTTTATTTCTTCTTACTCTCATACCTAAGCACTGCCTAATATCACCTAAGTCCTTTAATTTAAATTTAGATTTTAGTTCAGTCTTAAGATATTCAGTTTCTCTTTTACAGTTCGAAAAAATAAAAAAATCATCCACATACAAAGCAATATATGTTTTGGCAGTATCAGTTTGTTTCATAAATAAACAAGGTTCATACACTGACTTTTTATATCCTGAAGCTTGTAAACAATCATCTACACGCTTATACCATGCCCTAGCTGATTGTTTCAAACCATAGATTGCCTTTTTTAGTTTTAGTACTTTGTTCTCCCTATCATGACATTTAAAATTATCAGGTAAGCACATATACACGTCTTCATTTAAATGACCATTTAAGAATGCTGTGGTAACATCAAGGTGAGTTATGTCTAGATTATATTTAACACTCAACGCAAATAATAGTCTTATAGTGGAATGACGGACGACTGGAGAGAATGTTTCTGTGTAGTCTGTTCCTGCTTTCTGCGTAAAGCCTTTGGCAACCAAACGCGCACGATATCTCACGTTTTCATCACTGTCCACCTTTTTTTTGAAAACCCACTTACACTTAACTACTGAAACTTGATTCGGCCTATCCACTACTTCCCAAGCTTCATTTTCTTCAAATGATTTCAATTCTTCCAGCATAGCATTACACCATTCCTTTGATTCTTGTCCATTTAAAGCCTCTTCATATGTTATCAAATGATTTCCAAATGGATTTGTGTCTGTCTGAACACATACATTGCCGAAACCATACCTGTCAGGCTTATTTCTTTGTCTAACATCCTTATCTGGTTTTATATTCTGTACATTTTTTAACTCTCTTGCTGGTACACTGTCAAAAAATTCATCTGAAGAACTATTGCTAACGCTAGATTCTTCTTCTTTGTAGGTACTATCACTATTATTACTTTTTACTGTATTAGTTGATGGTTCAGAATCTGAGCCGTTAGAATCATCAAGCTGGTCAACATTGTCAGGTGATGACTTGTTTTCATTTATTACAGCTTCCATCATTTCTGAATTATCCTGCTCAATAATGGTGACATCTCTGCTTGTAATAACCTTATTGGTTTTGGGGTTATATAGCCGGTACCCCTTCACATGATCAGCATACCCAACTAAGTAATGCTTTTCCGCTTTCTTATCCCACTTAAGCCTTTTTTCTTTGGGGATATGAGCCATAACTGTGCTTCCAAATATTCTTATATGACTAACATTTGGCTTACAGCCAGTCCAAAGTTCAAAAGGAGTTTTTTGGTTCAGGCCTGAAGCCACAGTTCTATTTTTTAAATATACTGCAGTGTGAACTGCTTCTGCCCAAAATTTTTTTTCAAACTTTGCATCATAAATTAAGCATCTGGCTCGTTCAACAATAGTGCGGTTGAATCGTTCGCACATCCCATTTTGTTCTGGGGTATACGGGTTGGTTCGCTGATGAATTATGCCACATTGTTTCAAGTAATTTTTCATATCATTTGAACAAAATTCTGTGCCATTATCTGTTCTCAAAACATTTATATTACAACTCATCTGTTTTTCAACCATGACTTTGAACTCTTTAAAACAGGAGTACACTTCACTTTTGTTCTGCAAAAAATATACAAATGACATCTTGCTGTAATCATCCACAAAAAGCAAAAAATATCTGGATAAACCAATTGATTTAACTTCCATCGGTCCACACACATCTGCATGTATCTTCTCTAGGACATGCTCACTCCTATGATTGCTTTGTGGAAAAGGTAATCTGGTTTGTTTGCCTTCACAACATACCGTACAATTAAACTTGCCGATCTCAGCCTTTTTATCAAACTCCAAACCTTCAACAGCGCCATTTCTCATGTCATTCATGTCTTTGCTATTAATGTGACCAAGTCTTCTGTGCCATATCATATCTGAGGTTGTTGTAGCTGAAGCCACAAATGAACATGCTGACCTAGTGTTCAACTTGTAGACACCATTCACTAACTGTGCCGTACCAATCAGTTCATTCTGCCGATTTCTTATGTAACAACACTCTTTCTGAAAACTGACTTTGTTACCATGCTTTATCAGCTGACTGACAGACAATAAGTTTGTGGTGAGATTGGGAATACATAACACATCTTTAACAACAACATCATATTCCTTGTTGTTCACAACAGTCCTGATCTGTGTATCTCCTGAGCACATCACTGGCATAGTTGTTTTATTTGCAACTATAATCTCCTTAGTAGTGAGGTTATATGATGCATTGTTTATGTTTTCTTGGCTGATCATCATATGGTTACTAGCCCCGGAATCAATGTACCATTCACTTTTATCAAAACTGCCATTTAGAAACACTGCACTGAAAGCATTTTCATGTTTTTTCTTAATTTGTGGACATTGATTTTTATAATGGCCGATCTTGTTGCATTTATAACATTTTATCACTTTTACAGGTTGAGATGACGTTTCTCGTGTTTCTCCAGCTTTGCAAACTTTGTTTCCTTTTTGACGCTGCCAACCTTTAGATGATAAAAATGCATTTTCCGGCTCACTGCTGCCAACATTATTACTCATGTCCAACAATTTTGTTTTAATGACGTCTGTGGAAATGGACATTCCTGAATGTTCGATCGCCATTATCATAGGCGAAAATTTGTCAGGTAAACCTGCCAACAATAATGACCCGATCCATTCTTCATTTATATTGAATCCGGTACTTCTTAATTTTTGCGCCGTATCTATGAGCTGCGTAACGTATACTGTCATTGACTCACTATTCTCAAGGCGTATAGAAATCAAATTTCTTAACAAGCTAATCTTGCGTGTGAAACCCGAGTCGTCAAATAGTGTCTTGAGTTTTTTCCATACACCCAAAGCAGTCTTTTCACTCTTTATATGCACGTATAATGACGAATCTATTGTCATCACTAATTTAGCTTTTGCCTTCTGGTCATCAACGACGCTAACTGCATCTCCGCCATTGCCATCTTCTTGCTTCTTGATATCGACGCCTTCTAAAAGTAAGAAGTTTTCAGCCGCGAACGCCCACTCGTCATAATTTTCACGACCCTTGAGTTTAGGAACGTTTACTATGTAACTTCCAGCCATTTCTAACAATAAAAGTATATATTTTACAATTTTTGAGCGAGTCTGGGCCCATAACCTAATGAAATTCTGATGTGCTCGGCATAGACTAGATTTTTATTTTTTATTTTTATACACTTATGAAACAAGAGACATACAATGAAAGTATAGACAATATTTTGATACATAGGTTCTATTTAACAAAAATGTATTTAACATTTGTATATATTGAAAATTTGTTGTTATTTATTTTCGTATAAGGTTCTGTTTTCATTATACTAAATGCTAAATACGCACATAATTTCAAAAAAGCCGTGGTGACTTCACATTTCACTGGTTGCACCCCAGGCAATATTTTTTCAGAACACTTCTTTCGAAAACGTATTGTGATTTGTGCTTTTCATAACTACATTAATTATAGAAGTACTTTGTGTCATATTAGATACACCCCTGAAGCCAAAACCAACAAACATACTTGATTACCGGATTGAGTTTCATGTGTGCCATTTAAAGTGGCGGAACTACTCCTGACGGTTTGTACCCCTGTTTGTCAAGAGGGGTACAAACCGCAACCGCATCGGCAAATATTCAGCCGCTGAGCAGTCGTGTGGGAATTATTATTATTGTGTCCTTGTTTAAGTGATGACGTATACAGTGATATTATAGTTGAGTAATAAAGTATATAAATTATTATGAATGATAAACTGTTAATTTAAAATAAGTTTTTAATTTGGTTTCTTACACTTGCGCTGATCTATAAATAATAAATAAAATTAAAAAAATTAAAGATATTATTCATTTGAGTAAAACAATTTTTTGCGGAGCATGGACAAACCACCCTGCCTGTAACCATGGATGCTGTAAAGGATCCAAAACGATGGGATAAAATAACACCAATCAACCCTGATAGAATCAGCCAAAAAATAGTTAAACTTCAATTTTGAAATTTTATTTGTTTTGAAATTAGTAGTTTTTCGCGTCAAAGGCTAATGTTGTCTTAATAATAAGTTATCTTACTATTCATTATAAATAGACGACACGTATTTAATAAAGGCTTACTCGTTTATAAAATGTAGTAAGCGCCGCTGAAGAATTATTCTGGATGAGTGGACACCAGCATTGGTCTGCGTCAGACACCATGCTACAAAAACCTTGATTTCCTTGAGGGTTGTGAGGTAAATTTGAATGGAGTCACTAGCGACACGAAAGTCAATTTACATTCAAAACCCCTTTATGTTGATTATACTTGAATTATAGACATATTTCTCACCAATTTTACAAATAAAAATGTGTAAAGATGCTTCGATTTTCTATAATATCGTGAAAAAAGTCAAATTATCACGTACAACTATATACAAATATAAATGCAACTAGTTTATGATATTTCCAAGTCATTTGTAACATTAGTCTGATTGGAATAGGTAACACTTTCGACTTTGCCTTCGACACAAACATCTAAGCGCAGAATCGGACCCGGATCTTATTCCCATTAAATTCATTTGCCTCTCTTACTGTCATATGACTAAAAGCACGAAAAATCTACACCAGTGCATGGTAGATATTCTAAAAAAACCATTCAAAACGCTTTTTTTTATGGTGATAAGGGGGCAAACGAGCAGGCGGCTCACCTGATGGTAAGTGTCATCACTTACCATGTCATGGGCGGTGGTCATCCACCGCCCATGGACATTTGCAAGCCCCTTAAAATTGGGAGTTACTGAACTGACCACAAACGGAATTCCCATGCTGTAACCCTTGCTCACTCGCAGAAAGACAACTATTGTTGATTCACCGCGGTATTCTGTAAGGCGGAGGTACTTCCCCAGTCGGGCAGCTCAGTTTGAGCGAGAAATCTCGCTATGCCCTACCTCCTACAAAAAGTCCACTTTATCAGGCGCACCGCTGAAATGTGGAATGCGCTTTCCGAGTGGGTCTTACCCAATAGATCTAATCTGGGAGTCCTTAAATCTAGAGTGAATTGGCTTCTCCTTTTGGATTTGGATTGGTAAGTCTGCTCCACCGTAATGTCACTACACATCAGGCAAACCAACGGTAAAGCATAAACCTATTAATAAAATATAACAACCTGTAGTTGATACAAATATAATATATCCAAAGCGAAAAAAAAAAACGTATTTTGCATTCCAAACAAAACACAATCAATAATATATTTATTACGAAACAATTATTTGAAAGACTGTGTTTCGTCCAGACGGCGCCACTTACTTTGGACGCTTGAATAACTAATGATTATCTACTAGTAACTATTTCTGCCATCAACAGATCAAGTCTTTCCGAATGTACTGTAGTAATTTGACAGTAACAAATCGCTTGTCTGATTGACGGATTACGTATTGGTCTAGTGCTCGATAGCGTACCTGCTAAGTACTAGATTATGTTTTATTAACCTATTTACTATCCCACTATTGGGCATAAATCTCTTCTCATTTGAGATTAGGCGTGTTAGCAAACTTATAGGCTAAAGATAACATATTCTACACACCGTTTGAGCATGTGATAAATACGCACATAATCTCATTGGGTTTTGAGATTCAACTCGACACCTTTGACTTCGGAGTCCATTGGTCATCGTCAGTGTGGTGGAATATAACCTAACCTGAACCTCTCAGCCTGAGAGTAGACACGTTCCCAGCAATCATCATCATTTCATTCAAATAACGTCTACATTTGGACACAATAAACCTACATTTCCAAAACAACCGGTCCTACCCAGCTACCGTACAGTAGATTTGATAAAGGATTACAACATTCGACGATGTATAGCCGCCCTTACCGTATTACCAACTTCTTAAGTTAGCGGGGTCTATTGAAAATAACATAAATAGCGAATGAAAGAACGGTAATTAACTCCTCGCCGGGCGACGGGAACATTGGTTTTGTGTAACGAGTACCCACTCGGCTGCATCACAGTGGAACTAGTACGCAATTAAGCTGGATTTTTAATTTAAATTAGCCCTTTTTGTTATTAAGTTTGTTGTACGAGAACTTTGTGCCGTAGGACGCAAAAAACAAAAGATGAACTGACTTTTCAACCTATTTCAAAAAAGGAGGAGGTTTTTAATACGACTGTATGTTTTTTTTTATATTTATGACCTCTATAACTTTCGGCTAAATGAACCGATTTTGATGATTCTTTTTTTATTTGAAAGCTGGTGCTTCCCGTGTGGCCCCGTGTTAGTTTTTAGAACTTCTTCTTTCTTTTCATATGCATACAGGAGGATATTAATAACTACTTGCCCGCTTCTTCGTCTACGTCTATGTCCTTCCCCAGGACTCAATCTATCTCCATGCCAAATTTCATCTAAATCGGTTCAGCAGTTAAATCGTGTAGAGGTAACAGACAGACAGAAAGACACACTTTCGCATTTATAATATTAGTATGGATGTACTCTCACTTTTTAACAATATTTTTGGTCCCGTTTAAAAGGGAATACCTAAGTCAGTTACCTACACTATTCACAAACTCAGTTCATGGGAATTGTACCAAGGACCTCACGTTCAGCAGCCGCCTTTGTGCACTTAATTAGGCAGTTTTAGTAAAAAGTATATTAAAAGCATTTTTTGTTTAGATAATAATTTATTCATTCATTATTTTGTGTTGCTATACAACGAAAAACATTTTGCTATATCATTTACCGTCAATTGAAACGCTGAAACTGAAACATCTGAAACCAATTTAGATACAAATTGATCCGTGAATGTATATCCTCAGTACCGGCTTTCATTATTGACAAGACCGTGCTGTTTCCACTCAAACTGTGGCAAACTCTATTCTGAACACAATCTGAAGTTACCCACGGCAGATAGGGTATTACCCTTCTAGACCACGTGTTGCTTAGCAACAAATACTACCAGCTAATGTTGAGCTTCAATTGATTTACGTGATGTAACAAATTTAGAACTACTTTTAAGGCTTTTTTGTAAACTATATTCAACTGGCTATCCTTTTACTAGTGCACTTAGGTGCAATTCATTCGACTATTTTTGATTTAGAATTACGAAATCGCGACCTTGTGAATGTTGGCCGAGCAGTTTACAATGTCTCGATAAGTTATTGTAAGTCAAAATCTCACTGGTAGGTGCCTTTTAATACAGATTGATTTTGTTTCGTAAATACATTGGCTCCACCCATTATTCAATGTTTAGCTTTATAGGACAAACTACTTTATTTGTTGTAGAAGATATTTTTATCAACCCCTGTATTTGCATGTTATTCCACATCAATTACCATATTGATCAGCTGTCTCCCCTCGGAAGTGAGGCCGCTGGAGGAAAATGGGTTAGCGAGGTGAACCGCCGCCGATGTGAGGCAGGACATCAAATTAGTAAACTAATATCAAGCTTATCAGCTACTACATATAGTATATTTTTAAACAATTTATATATATATAGGGGAAAAATAAATCTGTAATTATTTTTATCATGTCTTCCATTCAGTTTTCATTTAAGAATTATTATTATTAATTTAAGAGCTTGGCTCTTGTCGGTGGAGCAATCGCCACTGTTGTCTATCTCCTGCTTTCTGTTTGACTTCTTGATACGACTCGATTCCCACTTTTTCCTTCACTTGATCAACGAAACTTCGTCTAGGTCTTCCCCTTGCTCTCTTTCCTTCAATTCTACCTTCTAGTATGGTTCTAAAGAAGTCGTCGTGTCGTATCAAATGGCCAAACATCTTCCCTCTCCTATTCTCTATGGTTCTTAACAGCTGTCTTTTCATTATTTATCAAATATTTTTTCTAAAAACTTTTAAATTGTTTTAGGTATTTTGGGTATCTTGATGTCATAATTACTAACAGCTACACTACATTTTACGAAACGTCCAATTCCTTAAAAATTGTTTTATGTCAATGTCATTTGCGTAGGTTTAAAAGTAAGTAAAATTATTATTTACTTTTAAAAGTACACGAAGTTAATATAATATTATACAATTTTAAAGCTTCATTACAAAAAAGTTGCCTGAAATAATGCTGATTGATCAGAGTATAATATAATGTAGGTTTCTACATCATATTATAGCTAGCTGCGCCGGCCGCCGCGCGCCTCAGGAACATTTTCTAAAGTGAGCATGCTTAAAGTTTGTCGATAGTACATATGTATTAATTTTGCCATATTCCATTTTGTTGTCCCATTAGTGTGTAGTTTAAAGAATACTCTATCTATGTATAAATTGCTATATGTACATATGTATAAAATAGCTAAAAATATATGTACATGAAGTTACAATGTTAGACGTGTATATCTGAGCCGCGGTACAGACGCGTGCTCTTCCAGCAATTTACCGCAATTCCGTGTAATGGCGCGGCAGACCACACGGCCGCGCTACTTGCATCGCCCACTAGATTTTATGCCCACTTTCGTGCATGCCTGTACTCTGCTGAGCAGGATGTAACTGTCTGCGAGTGTACATGATAGCTGCGGTGCCTGACATCATTTTGGGAATGGTTTAGATTTTCATTTCAATTTAATTTAAATTTGTGGTATTTTTTAACTATTTGATTTTAAATAAGTACACTATTTTCTTACTTTAATTTCAGTTACTTTCAATTGTTTTTATTGCAAACGAAAACTAGAGTTTTTTGATATTTTTACTCAGAAACCAAGACATTATAAGGTTACATTATTATTATTAATTGAAGATCTCAGATCTTGATCAATCGCCACTGTTCTCTCTCTTCTGCTTTCTGTTAGACCTCTTGATTCAACGCTGCTTGATGCCCACGACTTCGACGAATTTTTGTTGAACAAGTGAAGGAAAAAGGGTTACATTGTAAATGCAAAAACACAGTTACACAGATATACAAAATTATTTTGAAGCTAAAAATACTTTTTACGAATTTTATCCCAGGCCTAATATTATCAATATATATAAAAATGAATCCCTAATTCCCTTGGTCACTTTATCAGACGTGAACGTCTGAACCGGTTTTGATTAATTTTGGTATTAATAAACACGGAACCTTACAGAAGGATATAAGCTACTCTTTATCAATCTACCGTGTGGGCGGAACCGCGGGCGGAAACTAGTATTAAATAAAATATAAAATTTGTAAAAAGTATTTTTATATCAATGTCTACAACATTCACGTAACTCTAAGAAATCAGTATTTCCCGTATAGAGTAAGATCCCAGGGCCGCCAGACGTCACGTATTTTCTGACGAACCAAATGTGGTTGATTGAGTAGTGCTAGTATGTACTAAGAACGCATGCCTACCAGCTAACTTGCCTAGTGGGCCAATTTTCAGGTATCAGGTAATCAAGGTACATACAAATATTACTTACCTCATGTGAATTCTCCAAGCTGATTTTTACGTATATTTTATATATCCTTAAAAATAAGTCGCCAATACTCCCTTCCAGACACTTTCCGTCGGCCATTTTTCATTAGTTCGGCACATTTGGTTCGTCAGAAAATACGTGACGTCTGGCGGCCCTGGGATCTTGGACTAGTACGGTGAGTTCAAAGTGCATGCACAATATACACACATTGTATTAACTTACAAACTTCAAACAGCTTATATTCCGGTTCGGAACACTTACAGAACTGGTATAATTTAACATTTTACACAGAGTGCAGTTACTCGGAGCTCGATGCGCATATCTGAGTCGAATAAAATCCGACATAATGCGCGAGCTGATCGCACGTTAGCAATTCATGGGCGCCCGCTTCGCTATACATCGCCTCTCGGTCGTAAACACGTTTTATTGAGTTGTGTAGTGAGCGAGCGATGAATATTAAAGTAGCGAGAGAACGAACGATGCATATTCAATTTTAATATGCTATGTTAGTGAGCCCGCGATATTGTTTGGCTCGTATTAATTATTACGGGATTGGTTTTAAAGCTGTTTTTCGATGGAAAAACACAATAGTGTATTGAAATTGTAGTAACCATTATTCCTTTTCAGAGGAACGCTTCTACCTTGCTTATAAAACGACGAAGACGCACTATGCTTAGTGACTGAGCGGTCTAGCTATGTAAGGGTCGTGGGTTTGATCATGGCTCGTAGTTTTATAGCCTGCAGGTGCTTGTTGCTGGTCTATGTTTTCGTGTATTTTCAATAAAAGGGCAGGTATGTATCAGACAGTAATACTACGTGGTTGGTTTCATTCAAGCTGTTCCGTGTGACACTCGCCAATATCCACCTGATTATGCATGTTGCAATGGTTACTCCAGGCTTATGTCCAGCAGTGGACGTCATTAGCTGGTGGCAAATGGTAACTCCTTCGGTTAATGGTATAACTCTCTTCTTTTAATACTTCAATCCGTTAAGCTATTTTTCTCTATTACGAATTTTAAACATCCTTACTCAATGCTGAAAATCTCTTAAAAATTACATCTCTTATAGATTCTCCATTTTTTTTTAAGTTGTATGTTATCACAGAAGCGGTTCACTGATTCACATTTTTAAAATAAACACAATATATGTATATATTCAATAAATTGCACACGAGAGGGAATTACTTAGAAATGCCTTTTCATTTCAGCAGGTGATTTCAGTGAAATTGCGTTCAATGTTTTACGAAAGCGATGGAAAATAACTGTTCCAATTTTGAGATGCAGTAGTATGTTTGTTTGTGTGTATGTTTCAATACGTATAAAAGTCAGATACTTTAATAAAATATAGTATATTTTATGTAACCTATAAATAAGTAAATGTTAATAGAATAGCTTCTACCACATAATTTTTGGTATTTGCCTGCGGCTGTATGTACCTGTATGCTACCTTATTGCCTTACCTTAATGCTTATACATTAAAAGAAAACTACATTTTATCGCGGTAAAGTATATATTATTTGGATTCTGATATTCAATGAAGGCTAAAATAACATAAGTCTACCAGTGACTGCGTAATAGATGCGATATGGCATTCAAAATTTAGAAATCAAATCGATACAAATTCTCATTTTTATTATTTATTTTCTAATATCATAGATTTCCGCATAGATTTTCCTGATTCCATACTTTACAACATAACCCTTTATAATCACACCGGTATCGATAACAAATTAGATTCCTTACACCTTTTCAAATTACATTTCATATCGAAAACTCGATTATTATGTCAATTACATACAAATGGTTATCTATGCGTTCGATCGGAAGGTTCGTTTGATAACACCAGCCGGTTAGACCCAATTATTGCAAGCTAATTAGTGCGTTCGCAATTAGTGATCTCATGGTCCATGGGGCGTGGCCATTGGGCCTACCTACGTGGGACATGAGCCTTTGGGAAATCCATACTTCCATATTACTAATCCTTCCTTATAATATGTATAGATTTTATTCCTTTTTATTTAATTATTGTTTTTAAATTAGATTTGTATTAAGTTACTATACTAGCGAATTAGCGTTACCTGTAATGTTAGTATAAGTTGTGAAATAAATAAATAAAGCCCCATATAAATGCGAAAGTGTTTCTGTCTTGGTTAAAGGAACAGACATACAGAAAGATAGACCTTTCTGTATGTCTGTTCCCTTAACTCACTCCAAAATTTTACGATTTAGATAAAATTTTGTGTTTTTGAGTCCCTGGGGAAGGACGTAAGATAGTTTTTGTACAGGAAATCATACCCTGCAAGGGCGGAAAGGAGTGAGCAAGTTTGTATGCGGATCGATAATTTGATTTGACTAATTTTACCCAAAGTAGCAGGCAAAAGCTAGAATGTTTAAATATTAGAACATCACTGAAGACCACCCAAGAATAAGATTATAGTATACTTACAACATTTTCTTGTCTGGCAACTTCGCCGAAATATCGTGTGTCATAACAATCTCCATAACGAAGTACCTCTATAGGTTATAGGAAGACACGACTGGCAATCGGCTTGTGTGTCACGGGCTGCAGGTTTGATCCCCAGATAGAGCTGATATTTGTAAGACCTATGGATAGATGTACCGGATCTGGGCGTTTGTTCATGTGGAAATTTACACATCAATTAAGCAAGTATAATTGGTTCAATTTAGCCCTTAACACTTAAACATTGAATTATAAATACTTTTTAAAGGTTTTATTGTAGTATATTAATATTTTGATATCGTTTGGGATCCTTTACAGCATGCATAGTCATAATACATGGATCATGACAGACTGATGGGTATACGTTAAGTGAAATATAGGAATAGTCACAGCAATGTATCAATTAAGTTTAAGGGAGATTTATTTCTACAATGAGGATTAATTTCTAACTATATTGCAGTTGCATGATGATTAAGTACCACAGAGGTCATAAAAACATGTTTTAATTGAACCATTGTAGTTGATTGTAACAGCTGAACGTGAACTTTTGGATTTGATTCCGAAATCGTGTAAAGTATTTAGTATTTTTGTATATATATTTCTCTCTAAAATGAGCCCCCAATTACATGGGACCAAAAAACTAACCGGTTTAACGTATCTTCTAGTACTCACATAATGGTATGAGAATATTATTATTGTTGCTATATCAGGCACACATCGATGGTTTCCATGCCATCGTCAGGCAAAAATCTGCATCATTGGTCTGCAGATTGCGGGCCAGCTCCAACTCCATCCTGAAGACCATAGCGGGGAGGTTCAACTCGCCTCTGTTGGGTGATGTTGTTCAAAGATGCATAAAGAACAACAATCTTAACACATATGGATGATGCTTATCTGAATTGAAGATTATTATTATTATTATATCGATACCAATTATTAAAATTATTTCAGTCCAACAATTTCTGTTTTATTTGCTGTAGGAAGTTTATAAATAAGTCAATAAGTCAATATTCCCGGACATTATGACACACCGCCATCTAGTTCCGAGCTAAGCAACGAGGCTTGTGTTACGGATACTAGTCGGTTGATATACTACATATATACTTTTATTTTTGTAAATACATACATATTATACATAGATACATCCATGACTCGGATACAAATGTTTATGCTCATCACACAAACACTTGCCCCTACCGGGATTCGAACCCAGGACCCATAGCACAGCAGGCAGTGTTAACTACCGTTGGACTAATTGGGTCGTAAATATTAATATAATATATTGTCGAGTGAATTCTCAATGGCGTTAAACGATTGTAATAAACTCAATCAGTGGCTTATGCGTTCAGTTTTATGATAGGCTATTTTATTGCCCACCAAGTGACGTGGGATTCCATTTAGTGGTCTCACACTGTAGTGTATTATAGATGCTGTTATTATTTTATTACAGAAAATAAATTTATATACTTTTTAACAGGGTAATAAATAATGTCCAGGAATATTAATAAATAAATGTTTTCGGACATTATTACACAGCGCCATCTAGTTCCATGGTAAGCAACGAGGCTTGTGTTACGGATACTAGTTGGTTGATATACTACATATATATACTTTTTTTTTGTTAATAGATACATATTATACATAGATACATCCATGACTCGGTAAGTACCTAATTTTTTTTTTAATCCACCCTGAGAGTTTATAATATTCATGCTATACTGTTGAATTTCACAAAATAAATACAACAAAGGGCCGGGATTCCAAAAACGCATAAAGAGAAATATTTTTAACTAGCTGATTCCCACAACTTCACCCGCGTGCAATTAAATTTAAAAAAAAAAATATTCACTCACTTCTCTCGCTTTTGCGTTCCTAAGTAACGCGGTTTTAGTCACGCGGAACCATTATTCGTTTCTAATTCTTAAATTAAAGTAGCTTAAATTACTTCGAGCCTAACATTAGGTATCTGCAAGTGAAAATCCCGTCAAAATCGGTCCAGCCATATGAGAGATTAGCCGGAACATATAGACAGTCAAAAATATAAATTAAAAATTGATATTTTTATTGGTACCATATTTATATACTTTCATATGCATTTAGTGAAAAATTGTTAATTTAAAATTACAAACAGACACTTCGATTTTATTTATTTGTGCGATTATAATGTTATATGCATACGTGTGTATAATACCTACATGTATGTGTGCGTATGCGGATGTGTGGGCTTTTTACAATTGAGTGCCATCCACCATACATTATAAGGAGAATCAATTCATTATACCCTCCGGTTATTATTTTGCACGGATTTAAATCCAATTTGAATTTCCATATGCGATTGTTCCTAAATTAGGTCATTAAAAATATTTGAGTTAGCAAAGAATAATAATAAAAAAATAAAATAAAATGCATTTAATTCAGGTATGTTCACCCATATTTTTACATTGAAAAGAAAATAAAAAATTTAATTCTAATTATTAATATTGTTATTGTCCCTCTATCCAACACTATATGTGACATGCTTATTACAGCAGTGACGGGTATAGGGACAATAAACTCTAGCTGCTATCATAGCCAGTACGGTGTAATAATAAAATGGTTTCGGAGTTTGGGAAAATTTTATGTCCAGCAGTGGACTGCGATAGGCTGAGTTAAATTACTAAATTGGTTTTGCGAAGCTTAGTTACAAAATAAATATATTTGAATAGTTGAGTACAACTTTGCCAACTGTACAATAGATAAAATGAGAGATTACGTACCTATATTCAAAATTAGGTAGAAATCTTACTAAATTATAGATTCAGAAATAAAAATACTACAAGGAATGTGTAAAATCTGGACAAGGTTAGGTTACAATATACAAGAGATAGTTTAAAAGACGTTTTTTTCAGCAATTACTGAAAAGGTGACGCGTAGAACCAAATAACATTATTTTGATTGGTAAGATATTGTTCATAAACGTGGACGATATGGTTGAAAAGGAACTTACTTATAAAACGACGAACATTATAGATGTACGGACAAACACATACCCACGGCAACAACGTTAAGTGAATTGGGATAACAGTGGGGGCGATGACAACAATTCACATTTAAACTGTTTGCCGGTTGAGGAAAACCGGACATTTTCCTTAAAAAAGTAGCATTTACGAAAAGAAATGTAAATCTTTGAAAATATAATATGTTCTTCAATTCAATTTATCTTTGAAGCTTGTTGTGGGGGACGGACACAAAACATTTTTAATTGCCTCTGCATAAAATTAGGTAATATAGGTAATAGAATTAAGATGTTATTAGTCAATTAGGGGGAGTTGTGATAGCCTAGTGGTGTGGCCAGTGGACTGTAAAGTTAACGGTCTTAAGTTCAATCCCAAGACCACTGACTTTTGAAGTTATTTGCGTATTTATGTCTCGCTCGAACGGCGAAGGAATATATCGTAAGGAAAACTGGTTGCTTGAGAGATTTTCTCGATAGCATGTGAAGTCTACCAACCCGCAGTAGGCTAGCGTGGTGGACTTTAGCCTAATCCGTCTCAAATGAGAGGAGTCCCGTGGCCAGCAGTAGGACAATAAAGGGTTGATCATGATGTGAAGTCTGCCAATCTGCATTAGTCTATTCCTTGTGGCCTATAGCCTTATCCCTCTCACAAGAGATGTACAGCAAATGTCTCAGTAGTGGACTGTTAAGTCAAAGTTCTCCAGTTCATCAAAGTTTTATTTCAATTAGGCCAACATTACAGGCAGTTTTTAAACAAGTTTAAAAGTAAAGATATAAGGTATTTGAAGATGTAAGGAAAAAAACAGACAAGAAACTCCTTTTCAAAAATGAATATCATACAGAGGTGGAAACTGTCTGGTAACTCAGGAGGGAGACATACATATAATTTGTATACTAAATAATATAATACAACAACAGGCGATAACCGGGCAAACTGATAAGCAGTGCGGTTTCATATTAGCTATTCCTGAAACCTACAGTAAGCGTTTGGCTCTCTCTTTTCTTATCCGGGTCAAAGAGGGAATGGAATCAGCTGCCCCAGTCTTTATATCCCGGCGAGTACAATTTAGGGATTTTCAAGCCACGAATGTATCTTCTAGGTAAGCGTGCTACATCTTAGACCACATCGTCACTTACCATCAGGTTGAATGGCTTATTGCTACTATCAATCAATGTTAAAATTAAACAACAATCATTATTATATAATTTTTCAAATTAGTAACTAGAAAAAACGAACAAGAAACTGACCTGATCGGCGCAGAGGCTGAGCGACCGGCATATGCGTTACGGATTGCGAGTTCGATCCCCGCACGGAGCAAATATTTGTACGTTCTACAGGTAGTTGTTCCGGGTCCGGGCGTTTGTGTATGTGAAAATTTGTGTTGCCCCACACTAGTGGGGCAACACAAATTTTCACAACGATAACGTTTATAAAAGAAAAAAAAGAACATTAAGTTAGTATAATTAAGTATGAAAATTAGATTAACGCAGGAAGTAATTTATAATTAAATTTTAATTGTTACTCCTTTAATTAAAATTTTATTCGAATGTTTAATACGGAGATTAGTTTGCAAAGTTTTCTTCACAATTCGGAGAGAAAATCTGACTTTTGAGATTAAAGTTATTCGTACTACTTAATGTTTTATCGAGTGTTCTCGTTCAACGTTTCCTTTTACTAAGTTTTAATCTATTGTGAAAAAGTTGGAATATGGAATCGAATTTTCAGTTTTTCAAAGGAAATTAAAGAGGCCCACATTATATTCCACCATCAAACCAATCATTGCCTCACTGCTGGGCAAGAGTCTCTTCTCACTAGAGAAATTAGGCTATAGCCCACCACACCTAGGTTGGCAGACTTCGCACGTCCATGAGAGAACCTCTCAAGCATGCAGGTTTCCTCACTATGTTTGCCTTATACGTACTTGTAAAAGTCAGTGCTTTGGGCTCGAACTCTCCTGAGTTCGATTCTTTAGACTTCACAGTCACACCACTCAACTGTCATAACTACATTTACGCTGCCACTCAATAAACTTAGTCGTATATGTTCCTTTTCAGCCCGTAGGTGTTCGGAAGACCCTCGTATAGTAAGTAGATTACTTTGGGCTAAAAAGAATACCAAGTAGGGTAATCTTGAACATCCCTAAACTACTTATAAAAGGCTTTGTCTTACTTGGCGGGTCTTACCAAAACTAGAAAATTTTGTTTCTATACCTTTGTATCGAAATGTGTTACGTATTACCATTTTTATGGTAAGTACAATATAAACAATGACACATTATTATATTTTTATAGCTTATTCGAATTAGCTGTATAAACCGTGCTTTATCTTAGACCACATCATTAACTACCAGCATGCGATAGTAGTCAAACGGCAACCAATTAATTCTGATAAAAATTAAAACCAAATTCAAAATAACTTCTACTGAATAATGAAGGTAGATACCGATACATCTTAATAAAAACAATTCCAGCCTACTCTAAAGTGTTCAATTATTAATTTATATGTAAACATATACTGTTGTACGACATAATTATCTACAGGCTGATTTAAAAGCGTCTTGCCTCACAGACAAATCCGTATGGCACTTTAAGCTCTATCGGTCACATACACTGATTCTACAATACTTGTAGGTAAGTTCACGGTGATCCAATTTATTCTCTTTTGTCACACTGAGCCGCGTTTCGGTCGAGAATTTTTACGAATAAATCCCCTAAGATTCCTTACAAAGAGTTTCATTTGCATCTGAGTGTTCGCGAGGCCACTGAGTCGGCGGCGGATCATCCTTCGTTATACATAATGTAGGTACGATCCGATCCGGTTTGTGGCCGGTTTGACTAATACTACGCTTAATGAGGCTTAACTCGAAGCACAGTGTAATTTGTACGATGAAAATCGGCGCAGATAATGATGTTACTAGTGCAGTGAACGGAAAATGAAATAATCGGACTAAATATTATACTAGGGGTACTTTTTAATTTAAAGAATGGCAAACTACGATTACTGTCATATGTAGCTAGTTACAATTCAAACAAGTGCCTGGTAAAATGTTGCCAACGTCAAATTCTGAGCCTGGATTGTACTATTTAATTTTAACCATAACCAACACATTGGCGGTCCTGAAATTTGACAAATCACATGTTCTTTATATTCTTTGCCTGGAGTTTGAAGGTTATATTAAATACCCCCTCACCCTTAACGCATGATTGGTCTTTGGAGTTAAAATGGGAGTCCTAACAATTGTTTTCAGTGCCAAAATTATTTTGATGTCACAGCAATTTGTCGTGCCTACAGTGAGTTTGTGAACTCTTTATCGACCAGTGTTCAAATTAAGCTTAATTGGTATTTCATTTTTCAACGATAAATATAACGTTTAGGTACTATAAAAACACTTTACCTAAGTAACATTTTCGCAGATAGCACATAATTCCTTTATAGCCGTCTACTTTTGCCTCTGATAGTATTGTATAAATTATCCTAATCGGCCACCTGTATCGCCGCCGCTCACTGTGAGGCTGTAAATTTCTCGACTCCAGATTTATTAAGGCAATTAAACTTGGTCCAAGTTGACAGTTTTTTCCTTTGTTTCGGACACTTTAATGAGCACCACGAGACGCGGCGAATTAAATTCTTACGGCCCAGTGTGGTGGAATAGGTATATTCTAATTTACCAAATTCTTCGAAATTAAATGGCTTTTGCGAAATATATCGCTAACCGCGTTTTGTTATATCGTCCGGCCATTTCTAACTTTCACAATGATTTGAGAAATATATTTTGTGTAATATTTATTCAGGCTACGGTGTAGGTTACTGTGGTAACCTTGTAGATTTATTCGTTGTCAAAGTTATGGGTATAATAATTTAAGCATCCTACAAAATAACCTCAGAGATTCAGAGCTTTCATGTAAAATTTAAGCATATAGTGTATAAATTTTAATAATTTTAAAATAAAACAATATTTTATGAATATTTATCACATACCTATGACAACTTCAACCATTACTTTAGCGTAGCTATTTACAAAATGATCACACTAGAGAGTCATTGGTAATTTATGTTGTAGAATGTTTATATATAATATATATATAGCATATACTTTATTACCGATACACAGTACATTGAACAAACCCTTCCGCCGTACAAAAGGCGGACTAACGCATTTTTTATCACCCCGGGGACACAACTACGGTCATTACTTTCCACTTTGTTGCTTCGAGCTAACTTGCTTGATAATGGCTAGGAAAAACTAGCACTTGCAGTACTTTGACGTCATTGGGTCGAGTAACCTAATGTCGTATTAAGTATCAAATTCAAATCTTTATTGCTTTCATATGTAGTTATATAAGATGTTACTATATGAATAAAGGTAGTATCAATATGAAACCCTGCAAAATTAATAATATGTATTACAATATAAGTTTATAAAATATTCATAATTAGAAAGAAAGAAAGAAAATTTATTAATTACACATGCTTCTATGTCTATTATACTTATTATCATTTTCTATTTTAATATAAATCTTTAAAATCATATAATATAATCTCTCTTATTTTATTGTGGTAATAAATGGCTGTACATATAGTCTTATCATCCAAAAACCCTTGTAGGCTATAGTAACATTTTTGATTCAAATATTTATTCAGTTTAATTTTAAATATATTGTAATTCACTGTGTCTTTTATTTCCTCAGGGATTTTATTAAATATTTTTATAGACCAATTGAACTCGTTTCCTGTTTTTGGTTCCACAAAGACGCAAAACAAGTAGATCCGTTATTTATTGTTTTAAAACATTAAAAGCAATATCCTTATAAAATATAATGTTATTTAAACACAAGCTTCAAAAACAGGAAACGAATCCAATTATTGTGTTACTGCATTCATCATCATCAACCCATTATTGTCCCACTGCTGGGCACGGGTCTCTTCTCATTTTGAGAGGGATTAGGCTATAGTCCACCACGCTAGCCTACTGCGGGTTGGCAGACTTCACATGTTATCGAGACAAATCTCTCAAGCATGCAGGTTTCCTCACGATGTTTTCCTTCACCGTTAGAGCATGTGATAAATACGCACATAGCTTCCGAAAAGTCACTGGTGCGTGCCTTGGGTTTGAACTCGAGACCTCTGACATCTAAGTCCACTGGTCACACCGCTAGGCTACCACAGCTCGTTACTGCATTAATAATATTAATGATTGAAATTTACTTAAGTGATGTCCCGAAATTCTGGCACGAAGACCCGAAAAAAATACTGTCGTGAGGAAGTCTCCTACTTTTGTCTTTGTTCTTTATAGCTTAGGTAAATTAGCACACCTGATTCCGATCACTAGCGGCAATATAGCGGTGATGATAATAATTAAATTACACATACATAATGTATGGAGTTAGTTCAAAATCATATTTTACTGTATTTTATCTGTGGTTAGCTCTACCTAAAGAATTCTGTTTCCATTATTTTATAATGTTATTGATAGGTGACACGAAATTATAAAACACTTTCTATCAGGTTGAAAGTACACTTAGCAATCTGTTTCTTTCTTCTTTAACCGACTTCAAAAAGGAGGAGGTTCTCGATTCGTCGGTTTTTTTTTTTTTTTTTTTTTTTTTTTTTATGTATGTTCACGAATTACTTAAAAACGCCTGGACTGATTTGCAAAATTCTTTTTTTGTTTAAAAGGGTAGACTTCACAGTTGGTCCCATTGTGACCACATCATGATCTGATGATGGGATCCCAGGAAAATCGAGGGCAACCCTCAAATTTTATAGGCAACTATCACGTTTTGAATATATTTACTGAAATTGTTCCAGTATTTGCGTCTGATAATCATCATTTGATGTTGATGAGCTGATGGTGGAAGGTAGAACTCCTCAACAGTTAAGAGTTAAAAGAAAATTCGTTCAGTTATGGGCATTTATTACATTTACATGTATTCTCCAAAGCTCTTCAAGTATTTGCATTTGAAAATCACCATCTCATGTAATGATCTGATGATGGAAGGTACAACTCCTCAACGGTTAGGAGTTGAAGGAAAAATCTTTCATAATTATAAGTATATATGGATCGAAAGTTGTATTCTTTCAGGCTGTTAGATTGACCTGATATGAAAAGTTTAATATATACAACACTAAAAAGAAAAAAATTAATTAACTTTAAAAAAAAAGAAAAACCAACTTCAAAAACTAAAAAGCAAAAAATAACTTCATACAGTTTGACCTTTCTTTTAGTTTTGAAGGTATGAAGTCGGTGCCGATGATGTGGTGATTTTAACCACCTCGCTCAAGGTCACTCGCGGTGAGTGTACTTACTATTACGTTTGGCTTGGCACCGACTTCATACCTTTAAAACTAAAAGAAAGGTCAAACTGTATGAAGTTATTTTTTGCTTTTTAGTTTTTGAAGTTGGTTTTTCTTTTTTTTTAAAGTTATTTGAAAGTCAATTAATGCTAAAATCAATTGACTTTCAAAAGGGTATACCTACTGTGTAAAAGGTCTTCAAAGGGGCAACAGGTACTACTACTACTACTATAATTAATTAATCCTCCTTAAATCTGCATTATTGAGCTCATTATTAACAAGAGGTTTTCTATAGATCATCTTTCTAAATTCTAAGAACAAGTTACAAACTGAAGTCCTATGTCATATCAACAATATCCATTTGTTTTTCAATAATATTCATTGAAACAAATCGCCCTTATAGTATCTGTGACTTCAGTGTTAAATCCGCGCTCCTGTCATCATTATAAACTTCAGTGTACTATATTACAAGAGATTGTAATTTGTCTAAAACCTCCTTTCAAAGTTTGTAGTGACGTAAATTTTTAATGATGACCTTTTTCTTTATTTATATTTTGTACGGCCACAATTATTTTAGTTTTGAGTTTTTTGGGCGTCATATTAAAAATGTTGTCACAATACGTAGTCACATTTGTATTCAACCAGGGGTATACTAATGAACACTAATTTTTGGCCGGTATTTATGCAGTAGCATATTTAATACATCACTAACTTTCCTAACTTGGCCCTGTCATTGCCACGACCTTGATGGACTAAGATGATAAGAAAATCTAACGTAACATGCCGTAACGTTGTCAAAAATGTATGTAGCTACACATATAGTTTTGTATATTATGTCAGGACATTATGAGACAGCTCCATCTAGCACCGAACTAAGCAATGAGGCTTATGTTTCGGATAGTAAATGGTTCATCATCATCATCAGCTTATATTCGTCCATTACTGGACGTAGGCCTCCCCTAGTGAATGCCACAGAGCTCGATCATCAGCTCTTCTCATCTTGTTGCTGCCAGCTGCCTTCCGCAAGTCGTCGCTCCACCTGGCCGGCGGCCGTCCTACACTACGTTTGCCGAGACGCGGTCTCCACTCAAGGACTCTTTTGGTTGTCACAACGTTAAGTAGTTTTTTTTAATACATACATATTACTCATTACACAAACATAGCCCCTACCGGGATACGAACCCGCAACCCTAAACACAGAAGGCAGAAGACATGTAAATAGATTCTTCTATCAGAATAAATGTCGCCCCACAATCGCGCCGCCCGTTTGTACCGATCAGTGCAGAGCGCGCCGCCCGCACGTACCGCGGCGACATTCACTTCGACACTTTCAACTCAACGTGGTTTATGACCGCATTCCATCAACCCTTCTGCTTCCTGGATTACCACGTAGCTATTGACTTTTTTTGCTGGAATCCCAGGAATAGTTCCTGTTGTGAGCTTCGTAATATAACATAGAACAGTACACATTTTCAATTTTCTCAACGGCATGTAATATTGACTGTGTTATGTCCGGTCTAACCTCTATCAAATTAAGAAGAGGCCCTCCACAATTGGTAATATTGATGATATCGGCATAAGCCAAATATCACTTCAAACTGTGTTTCTTGGGAATTGGTAAATCTTGCTATGTATGTATACCTATAATTATGCTACGATTATTTTCCTATTTTTTATTACTAACAAGTTGACAAATTGAAATCAGAGTTAAATACTTTCATCCAGTACATAAATGCGGTAAGAATTCAGCTTTAAAAGCATTTCCATGCAAAAGTATTTACCAACACAACCATCAATACAAAAATAAATCACCATCACTTTGTTCCCGCGTCTCCGTTTCAATCAGTGCGGTGCGGCGTCCATACACAACGCGACGACACTCAACCCGACGTGACTCGACGCGACGACACTCAACCCGACGTGACTCGACGCGACGACACTCAACCCGACGTGACTCGACGCGACGACACTCAACCCGACGTGACTAGACGCGACGTTTTAAACTTGCCGTAGTTTATGACTACGCCACTTCCTTGCGCGAAGTGATTGTTGTGCTGAAAGGATTTAAAGGTGTTTTACATACTTTTAAGGAAAATAGAAATGGTGTTTATTTTCTTTTTTAAAAAGCGTTACCCACACTAAAATTTTCACCATGGGTGCGTTTGCAAACACAAACTTTCCCATACTCAAATGCCCAGACCCGGAACAAATACCAGCAGATCGTACAAATATTTGCTCCATGCGGCGATCGAATCCACAACACATAAGTTGGTCGCTCAACTGCCGCGCCAATCTGGTCGTCAAATATAAGATATGAGGTTAGAAAGTAAACTTTGAAAACGAGGTTTTATTACGACCCTAATACTGTTACGCATACGAGTATGAACGTTTTTTATGGTGATAAGGTGGGAACGAGCAGGCGGCTCAGCCGATGGCAAGTGATCACCGCCGCCCATGGACATTTGCAATACCAGAAGGCTTGCAATGCGTTGCCAACCCCTACAGAAACCGTTTAGGTTTCGGGAATTACTAAACTGACAGCAAGCGGAATACCCATACCGTCAGAATAGTTACCTTACTCACTCGCAGAAATACAACTATTATTGATTCATTGCGGTCTTCTGTAAGGCAGAGGTACCTCCCCAGTCGGGCTTAATTTGAGCGAGGAACCTCGCTATACCCTACCTCTCAAACGTAGTCCGTCCGGACAAAAAGCAGTGTTTTGTAAAGAATGGTAACTACTAAAGCACTACCTGTATTCACGGGTGTGCTGTCTCTCTCTTGATAACGAAGCAAGTAGAAACTGATATGTTCCTGCCCCTGCAATTTATTTCTATGATTCACTTCGTTGCGGGTTTCACGACAGCTTAAATGATTCCCCTGGGACAGGGCACGCTTCATTGTTTCGACGATTTTCTGGATGGTAGCTTTTGTTAATTCTGGCTTATAGAAGTTGCAGAAGCAGGGGTTTAGAGACACAGGTCAAAAAAAGTCACCGTAATCTGCTGAAAATAAACTAAGTATATTTGAAATACTGTATAAGTTACTTTACCGAGTTTTTGCTTCGAATTTTTGCAGTCTTTTTCAGCAAGAAACAGAACATGATTTTTTTGTTCAACTATTTAAAAGCATGATTGTCTGTAGCTAATCTTGGTACTAAAACAGTTATTGATAGATACTATCACAATAATAAATTGGCCCATTAATTACACCCGATTGATAAATCGCCCTCAACGGTTACTTTCAAACGAAACGAAACGCAAACGTAATGCGTTTTATTTCCCTTAATTCCGCGATCATTAGCGCTGCCCATACATCACGTCCAATCCGCTTACAGCATTTTACGAAAAATGAAAATAACTAAGAATAACCGCTATTTTTCCTCCCTCCCTAACAAATGATACGGGAAATAAAATTTATGAATCAATAAACACGAAATGGTCTTCGGATTCAGTATTTGCGTGTCGCCCACTATGCGTTATATTTTTACGACGCTTCTTCAGAAACATTTGAACTCCAACATTAGCCTATCGCAACCATTCTAACCCTTATTAGTTGGTCACAAGGGCGTTATTCCGCTGCCTAGTACTAGAAAAGGCTGGCGGCAAGAGTATCCAAGAATTCAGGGCAAAGCCGAAATGTGCTAAAGTTCCCCGTAAAAGGCATGTAAATGTCTAATATTTTGCATATTGATTTTGAGAAAAAGTTGAACAGAATAACCGTTTCTATGCTCGAGTCATAGAAGTTAAACGATTCTTACATTTTCTTTTATGTCTTGTATAAAAGCTAAAAGTAAAAATCATATATATATTTTTTTGTAATATGAATAATGAAAAATACGCACAGTCCTTATAATTAATATTTGCTCCGTGTTGTACACCTTTGGTAATATTTTTTTCGGTAATAAGACGTGGACAATGATAGTAATAAGACATATTCATCTTTTATACAATATTGGATATTATATAAATGATGAATAGTTTCGACTGTGTAAAATGACATTAACATTAAAGTAAATTGCTCACAATTTTTGGTAAAAAAACGAGGTGATAACAAACTAAAGTACAAAACTATTTTTACGGATTTTATCGTGGTATATTGATATTATTGAATCTCTGTTCTGCCAGAGACGATAGATCTTGTTGAGTTGATAAAACCATGAGTATATAGTATCAATAAACACCAGAAGTCCATACATACTTTTAAAAAGGCACTAAAAAATCATATTTTGGGAGATGTGAAATCGTAAAACTTATAAAAAAAAAATTCATCATGAACTGTCTCATCGCCCAAATGTATACTGTATTATAAATGTGGTTTTCTCATGTAAGTGAATGTTATTCTTTTTGAGAAATAAATTCTTAAACCTTAAACCTATAAACTGCAATAAAAGACATTAAAAAGTAATTTTATTACAATGTATTCGCGTAATTGAAAGTAATCTGATACAAAATCGTACCTATTAAGGAACACCAACTTAAAAACATTTACATAAATTCAAAACTTCCCATAAAGCCATACTACATCAACATAAAAAATAAAACGACACAGCACAACACCCCCTCAAAAGTCTGTAGCAACAACATTGACTCCGCTCATTTCCCGTTAATCATATAAAAGTTGGCGAACCTACTGGTAAGGTGGGGCACCCAGTTGCCGACCCAGTTCCATTTGGTCTTTGTTTTAAAATTCCCTCGCCGCGCCTGCCAAATGTGGCGTGGATCGAAAACGGGGTCGCGAGCCCTGTTAACGTATTTTTTCGACAATTTTGTATGACTTCCTTTGCCTTTGGGTATTGTACATTCGCTGACGTTTATGATACGGGTATTACATTACCGCTCTTACAATTTCAGAGAGCCGTTGCAGTATATTTTGAATGTATTTGGGAGATAATATGTTCTTTAAAACGGAGTTAATATGTGTTTTAAGTGTGTCTAAAGAGACTTTTTCTTCTTTGTATATTAAAATTGTAATTGCAGAAGTGTTGATATTGCAAAAATGATTTACAAATGACTCTTGGATTCAAATGACTAGACTAAAGGCTAACGAACCCGAAGAAAATGTTGCTAAAATTTTAGGTAAACATTGCAATAAGGGATTACTTAATAATCTTCTAATACTTCACATATAATATAACAGGAAAGCTTTACAATCTAAATATTAAAATAATTAATAAAACAATTTATTACTTGCACATCATCCACACAAAATACGATAAATAGTAATATCTATCAACTCAATATTTCAAAAGTACCTACCTAAGAAATTGGTTCAATTTAAACTACGCGTATTTTCTATCTCCTCCCCCCACATCCCGAACCGTTTACACTAATCCTTTTCCATTCTTTCCCCCAAGAAAACATCAAGGAAACTGCCGTAAAATGGTGGTACGGGTCCCATAATCATTTGTCCTGCATACGTTAGGGTAAGCTATAGTTTCCACCGAACAACGATATACTGAGATCCTTTTTACTCTGTGACAGCTCGGACCCAAACATTCTTTTGGAAACATATTTATTTGATAAATTGCCTGTATGCCAAGGGGCGAATGGACAGTTACATGCGGATAAAACTAGACGGTGTTTTTAGAAGGACCAAGAATAAATTGGCTTATGAATTTTTTAGTACTATATTCAATGAGATCGTTGACGTAAGACGTAGCTCGCTCACATTCACGTAGTGTCCCTGAGGAGCTTTGTAATGTCAAAGTTTTTGTGACGAGAAACATGTTGGCGTATGAACTGTCTTGTTTTAATAGCTTGTTATTTATTTTTGCGACATAATAAATAAGGCTTACAATAAAAAGGTTTTAAAACAATGTCGTCTGTCAAGCCTTAGCCCGCTGCAAAAAACAAACATTAAGAAACAACCACTCCGAATTCTTGACTCTTTAAATATTCAACGCATCAAATCTCATCTTAATCTCTTCCTCGTCGAGTACATTAGCCACGCAAATATAAAGGCCCCAAAAAGTTGCAGAATTTATCCCGCAGTGTTGCCAGCAAACAAAACGTCCCAAGTTAATTGGTACGCGACGGCTGGGGTGGCTCGCCGGCGAACTTCGTACCTGCCGCCACAGTGTTGCCAGCATTAATTCTAATTACGCACACGGCGCGATCCACTTCTAAACTTGAGGAATAACTCCCGGGAACTATATATTAATTAAAATCTATCGGCGACTGTCGGCACTAGGCGCGCAGGGCTGTGCCACTTTGATGAATTAATCAATTTCAGTTTTCTGATTTAGGAACGGACGGAGTTTGTGCTGACTTACTACTTTTGTTTTTGATAATATGACTATACACAAAAATACAAACAAGGTCGTTATCTAGTTTGATATCTAAAAAGTGGTTCAGAGAAGGTTTACAAATTAAGTTTCATTTGATAAAATATTTTATTCAGAGAGGTTAAAATCATTGGTAACAATTAACGTGAAAACTCAAATATTATTTTTAGTCTTTTCTTACTGGTACACATTGAAACAAAGAAGTTTTAAAACAGCATTTATTGTAATAAAGTGCAAATTAAATTCTATAAAATAACAACACCAAATCCCAACTTTCCCGACCACGACAGCTCTGGTAACCCTACGCGTGTCGACAGCGCGAGTTGTCTCGCGTCTCGCTTTAAAACTTAGTTCACATGAGCGGGTATTAGCCGCAACTTTTATTAATTCTTATTGTCGCCGCAACGTATCGCCATTGTGTCCATTGTTCTGTGTAATAACTTGGCGGAGCGTGGGCGCGTACATGGGCCCGCCCGCCCTACGCTTTACACTTTACGCTTGTATTTTTCGTCTTTTGTAACTTAAACAATGAATGTACCAAAGTGAAATAAAAGTTTTAGCTGTATAGACTTGTTAGTAATATATAATCCTACGTAATCTCTATATAAGAGGGTTACAATACTCAAATTTAATCAATCTTCTAGTCTATTAAATAATTTTACTAATGGATCATTGCTTTAGTCGTTCTAGTATAATTCTATGAAGGCCACCACTGCAACGCGGTTATAATTTATGTCTAAAAACAAATTTGTGAACGTTCGAGAGAAAATTTTGATTGTCTGAATATGGTTCTATCAGTGTACCCATAGGTTTAGTGCACAAAATAGCCTCTAGTAGAGCAAGTATCAGGGTAGAGCTGATACTTTACCCTGATACTTGCTCTACTGGAGGCTCAGATCAGAACTTTGATAGATATTTTTTTACCACTGCATGGTTTTTTTCCTTAAAAATAAATTGAAGAAATTGCATTAACATACTTGTATTCCATACTTACATTACCTACAGTAAAACAAACTATTTCTATAACAATATTATAAAAAAGCTGAAGAGTTTGTTTGTTTGTTTGTTTACGTGCTAATCTCAGAAAGTACGGTTGTAATTGGAAAATATTATTGTGTTGAATAGGAAAATTTTATGCTATGTAACATCACGCTACGACCATTAAGAGCTGAGCACAATTGAAAAATGTTGCAAAAACAGGAAAACATTAAAATATACGCAAAGTTGCGCGAGTCAATGGGAGCAACCATACAACTATGTTTAATTTGTCGGTGTGTACAGACGCCCAGGTACGATTCAAATGCTATCAGATAACTTGCTAAGTAACTATTGGGTACAAGTGGTTACAAACTATTGGATTGTTCGTTGATTTAGCTCAGAGTTACGTCCAACTTTGTGAATATGATGGTGTGTCAACATTTGTCTAGTCAGGTTTGAAAATCGCCAGGCTGTGGCTTGAGGCAGACAGAGAATAACATAATAAGTACCTTCTGTTCACTCTAGACGACTACCAGACGAGTGGCTTTTGACATTTAGAAAGGTTTTCTTTTTCTAAGAGTTGACGAAGAATAGAAAATCTTCATCGCGGTATGCTCATATTTATATTATTTTACATCCAAAGTCACAGGCAGATTAAAACGTCTGAATTATAAAATATCAATAAACCGCTTTTAAATCTGTAAAACATATTTTTATTTGGATGACAAATCTTTGCGTTAATGTAAGAAATCAATGAGGGATCTTAATCTTTGGTACAGGTACAGTTGTTTAACTAGTATAAATACGACAGATGATTATTATTTTTCATTTTGTAACTTTATTATGATTAATCGATTATAATATAACTATTCATTAAACTTTTAAGAAAATACTTATTATATGCTTCCAACAATTTACATAGTCCTTATTTCATTAATAATGTCTTGAGAAATAATACCTTCAATACTTTGTATTTCAATTGGCAAAATCAACCATAGAGTTCTAGAGGCTTCCGTACAAATACTATTAGACGTGAAACGACCTCTTGAGAGCTCAAACGATAGGTCACAGCTAAGACTCAACTATTTTAGGTATATTGACAATTGTAGTTAGATAGGGTTCTAGAAGCAAATATCTATTAAATTAAATGATGGTACATATGTATAAGCCAAATTATACTTTTATTTAGAAATAAAAGCGTTACCCCACACTAGCAATTTCTCCTGTGTTGTAGGTGTGTTTATAAACACAAATATACACACTGTATAAACAATAGTTCCGGTAAAATTACTGATAGGCCATACATATAATTGTTCCGTACGAGGATCGAACCCGTGAAGACGCAGCGCAGAAGCAGATTGCTCAAACATTATATCAATTAATGTTTGCCAGTGGTTGGTGCAATCATGCCCACAATGCATCAGCAAGCTCTCATAGCAAAGACTAAGAAGCTTCGAAATCAAACAGGATAAACAAAATATTGTCATTTTGATAGATATGTTAAATATTATGAGATACTCTACTGATTTCTTACACGGCTACTAGACAATAATATTAATAATATTAAACTACCGCAAACGGACTCAGTCTGACCGTGACAATTAATACTAAAAGAATCTGATAAGTCTAGATTTAATAACATAAACATCATCATCATCATTTTAACCATTAGACGTCCACTGCTGGAGAGAGGTCTCCCCCAAGGATCGCCACGACGACCGGTCATATGCCACCCGCATTCAGTGGATTCCAGCCGATGGGGCTTGAAGTTTCTGGAGTGGCGACCACGTCCTGGAAGATGCAGTGTGGGCAGGCCCCCGGCATGGTGGACTGACGACTTGGTAATATAAACATACCGCGATAAAATCCGTCAAAAGTAGTTTTATTTCAACACTCCATATTAAAGAATCCGCAATTATATTTTTATCGTGTCGGTAATGTTATTCGATGAATGGTAAATACGCGGTACGACAACGATTACCGCGCGCAATGTAAAACATTCCCGTGGGCCCCAATATGTGAATAAAAACTGCGGGGCCCAAGTGTTTGCATAATGGAATATTCCGTGGCACTCTACAAATCATTTTCCGTCGGCGAGTAGTGGTGGGACGTGCGCCGGGTGGTTTTATTGTCGAATTTATTTTATTTTTCTACATAGTTACCAGTATTAATAAAATTGTAATACCAACTTCTGTCGATATTATCAACGTATAATAATTATATAGGTAAAGTTCTTTAAACATCCACGTTATAAAACTCACTTTAATTTACTATTCTGTGCATTTAATGCCTTTTTATTTTAATATCGTAATACCTAGATTATCAAATCTAATAAAGAAATCTTTCCCAAATTACCGACAGTCAAAATCCATTTAGCTTAAACGTAATAAATATGCGTTATAATATATTATATCGTGACTATATAGATAAATATTATGACTGTAGCTTAGTAAATAATGTTTGTACAAATTATTTTATAAAGTCGGCTTGATGCTAGTACGTTTGAATGCGGTGCCCGACCGAGTTCACACAAATTGTGTTCAGATTTGTTTGCAGCGCCGCCCCGACGCTTCATTCACTTGTTTATTTTATAAAATAACTTTTACACGTACTTTTGCACGGGATTTTAGTACTTAATGACAGTAGTATATGATATTTAATATAAACTGAGTATTTTATTAAACTCTTTTCATCTACTCATTCAAAATTGTACCTAATCGAAATATAATAAATAGCATTATTGCAATTCTATGCAAATCTTCACGTGTAACTTCCTTCTTTATCAAAGAGAAAATACAAACAAACCCGAGGCGTTAGTCACAATGATTTATTCCCGATGTCTCCTGTAGCATTGATCTCCAAACTTGTGACAAAGCACCGCCGCTATCATACTACTTCGAATCAATTGCAAAGTCGGCTAAATAGATTTACTTCCGATTCGACTTTTATTCGAGTAATAAATCGATTGGGCCCACCTCTAACGCGCGGAAAGGGCGATGCTTATGTATGAAGGGCGGCGGTTATAAATGGCGCGGGTTCGGTGTTTTAAGCGAAAATCGAGCGAGTTTTTAGCCGACAGCGGGAAAACGGTCAATGTGATTTATGAAGTGGTGGGAGGGGGATGTCTTGGGAGGTTCGACATGTTGACATCAGCTGATATGAATGACGATACACAGAATTATGTTATTCACCTTAAAATCGAAGCTTTTGTTGACGTTGTATTGGATTACCCGTACTAATCGATCTAAGCTTATCTTTAGATGATTAAACATAATAGTTATTTATAGTACCTACCTACAAATTTGGGGGCTATTACAACCATATTAATATAAAATAATTGGCTCCAATTTTAGAACAGGCGTCACGATTAATTAACATTTGTCATTAGTCTACGTAATCATTAATAAAGGTAAACTTTTTTTTATGTTAACCTACATTGACCTCGCACACTTGTTATCAGAATACTGTACTAAATTGAGGCCTGTAATACCTTTTAGTTTAAGAGAGAAAGTAAGTTTAATTAAAATAAAAACCCCTTGATTTGATTGATTCTCATAGATACAAAAACCGGCCGAACTTTTTGAAAACTAATTCAGTGTAACTCAGTTGCTAACGTTCTTACGCACAACTTCCAAAAATAAACAACTTCGAAGTCGGACCCTGAGATTAGCGCGTTAAATACTTAGTAAACAATTTAGTCGGCTGCACCGGCCCGATTGATCCCGGCCAACTCCGACCCGGCTACTGCGAAACCCGGAATAATCCCGAACCAACCCGGAACTTTTTAATTTCGCCCAACACTGCGAACTTGCGCGTTATGAGAGGTGAAAACTTCAGAATTAGTTACGTTACACGGTTTCGTACAGTTCTCTATTATTTTTTATCTTATTTTTTAGGGTTCTGTGTCTGTATCTATACTCATAACTAGCTGATTCCCGTGACTTCGTCCGCGTGCAATTTAACTAAAAAAAAAAAAGTTTCATGTTAACTTTGCACCCCCGTTTTACCCCCTTAGTGGGTGAATTTTCAAAATCCTTCTTAGCGAATGCCTACGTCATAACATCTACCTGCATGCCAAATTTCTTAGATCACTATGTCAGTCAGTCGATCAGTCAGTCACCTTTGAGTTATATATATTTAGATAATGTTTGTTTGTATGAATGCGGTAATCTCAAGAACAACCGGTGTGATTTGAAAAAATCTTTCATCATGAGAGTGCTACATTATCTCTGAGCCACAAAAGCCAAATTTATAACTAATAATAAAAATAATAATATTTTTTTATTCACAAGTATTACAATTTTTGTATTTAGCACTATGTATTACACAGAAATCTTATTCTACTAAACTAAAAAGTTTATCCCAAAATGTTTAAAAAAAGTCCACCCGTTTGAACGGGAACGAAGGCGGAATGGGCTGCTAGTTATTTATAAAACTCAGTATCACAAATGTATGATAAGTGATAAATACATAGGTACCTATTTTTTTGTAACTACTCGTAAGGGTGCTGTACAAGCATGAGGCCCGCCTGATGGTAGGCGATTACCGCAGCCTTTGGACGTTTACAACAACGGAGGCGTCGCCGTTGCCAACCTTGTAAAATCATTTTCACTTATTTCGACGAAGCTTATGCTACAGTATCGCGAAAATTCTGGGAAAATCACGGCAGGTAGTTATTTGCACGTGGCATAACTACGTTTAGCGCAAATATTTAAAAAGTTACAAAGAGAGAAAGTAGTATACATAATTCAATAACTTATAGATATTAAAATCATAATCGTAAATCGATTATGATTTTAATATCTATACTTGTCACTTTTAATTAAGTTCGTACTTTAATTATTACAGCTGAAGGTAGGTACAAAACCCGTTGTACGGAACTCACAGTACATCAGTACAACACACGTTGATACAGTTTTTATTTTAATTAAAGTTACACAGTGCATTTGTTGTGCAGATTTCTCGTGTATGTATGTATGTATGTAGACGGTTAACTTTTCCACTTTTTTACTTTGCGTCACAACTTTATGTTGGGAAATGTTCGTGCGACTGTTGAATTTATTATTCTCTTGAATTTTAATTTAGAGATTTAATTATGTGTATAATAATGCTTCTGTGTTGTTTTCAACTTATTTTAAAAGTTTTAAATTGTCTATACTAATTAAAATAAATATAATAAGTAAATACGTTTTTCTTTATTTTTAGCAACACCCAATAACAACCAACTAGTTTTATCAGTCTTAACTCGATAAAACAGTAGGTATCAAGATTTTACATACATACCTACATACACTCACGCCTTTTTCCTATGGGGGGAAGCAGAAACTACAGAATGCCACGCGCAGCGATCCCTGCATACTACTTTTGCCTAGACCACATTCATATACATACATTCTTACCAAGAATTTCTCACGCACAAAAAGTCGTATGACTATGAGAAGCGAAATAGGAGGAATGACAGCTGGCTCAAGTATCAGGATGTTTCAATTCGATTATGGTCGAATAAAAAAATCGATGTATATGTAACTACGAACTACATAGTGTAGGTTGTTCAGAGTCGCACTACAGCGGTAATAACTACTCTATTAGTATACTCTTCCATTTACATGGGACCTAAAACATACCGGCGAAACGTGGGTGTACATTAATACACCTCTGCCTAAGCCTTTGGCTATGACAAGCGTCATTCCAGAAAATACTACGAAAATTGAAACAAAGAATTTATATATTATTATAAAGTTTGCTGTGCCATTCGAAATATCGATACATAAGTTATAAGTTAGCAGGATATTTGTAAGGTTGATACGCTTTATGCAGCAGACAACAAAGCGATTGCGTACCGTACACTTTGTGCTTGGACGTTCCTGGAATGCTGTAAGCATTTTATTTTTAAGCGCTTTTTAGATGTTCCATATAAGAGGTGAAATTCTTTTCTAGCATTGGTTTTTGGTGTAATGAAAAACTTGTGTTAATATGTGGCTGCCATTATAACCGAACTAAAAGATTGAACGTCGTTTGTATTCTTTTAACTCTTTTAATCTTCTTATTACTAAATCATCACACCTACGATTCTTCAATTTGTTTTTAGGTACTATGTATTAATTGGCGGACTATTGACCTAGCAAGAATCTAAACTCTGAGCTGCTACTAAGAATTTAATAGAGGAAATTTTACTCAGCCTAGAAATCGAACATACAACCAGAATCTCAACAATGATACTGTGGAGCATTAGACCAATGAAGCAGTTTACATAGTACCTTCGTCAAACCCTTGGTCCCTAAACTACATACCATATGAGTTTTTTTTTTCAAAAGAAAGCACCCAAGCAAATATAACGAATAAAGTTGTCTCATATCATACGATTTATACGTATGCGATGTGTACGTGTAATATTATTCATAGCTCATCCCATCTCTATTTTCTGCTTGAACCATTCAATATGAGAGTATACGGTGCATCGCGCTATTTATTGTGTCGTAGAGAATACATGTGTGTACTATGAGTTCAGAAATGTTTCTGAATATTAAGTCTGTTTACTGAAACAAAGGGAAAGATGAAACAAAGTTTTAAGATAAAAGAAGAAAACCAATGTAAAAGAAGATAGAAGTATTGTATTATTATTTTTTTTTTATTTCATATTCAGATCAATAGCATTCTCCAGTTAGACAATAAGTCTATATGGGTTTATTATACTAAATATATTTCATTTTATATTGACACAATATGCTGTATATACACAGTGTATAAAATAAACAAATGTATCCTAAACACAGATGAAAACGTTAAACAACAAAGTTATTATAATTCTATCACACAAAATACGTTAAAAATTATCGTGAACCACGGTTCGTAGGTACAACCCTTTTGTCATGACACCCTAACACTTATGAAACATGGCGGGGCTTTAAAACAAGAACAAAAATAAATTGTTCCCGTCACTAACAAAGATTTTGTTAGGGGTACCGGAAGGGTATTACACAACGGCATACAGTGACGTCCACCTCGCGACCCGACGGCGGAACTCGCTTTGTTTATGAATAAATGTGTACGTACTTAGTTTTAATTGTTAGTTTTATATAGCGTACTTCAGGTTTCCACGTTTACGAATGACGAAAAGTGTGATATTTTATTGTTAGCATGGATGGAATATAGCCCAATCCCTGTCAAATGAGAGACGACACCTGCCCAGCAGAGAGACAATAATGGGTTGATGAAAACACAGTAAAACAACTGGGTAAATGTGACTATAGAACTAATTACTCTTGTTAATAACGCAAAGTACCTACTCCATTATCAATACACTAACCGGCCAACTGTCGGGCGTAATTCTCCTCTCATTTAAGAGGTATCAGGCTAAATTCCACTTGGCCAGTCTATTATAAGAAGACTAGACTAGACAATCTTTAGTGTTGCGGACATACATAGTCTAACGATAATTACTTATTATCAGGTGGGCTTTAAACTTATGTACCTTCATGGTATCAAAAAATCTTTTAGGTTTTTCGTTCACCGTTTGAGCATGTGATCAATACGCAGATAACTTTCAAAAGTCAGTGTTCTGTATCTTGCGGTTGAACTTGACTCCTTTGAATTTGCAGTCCAATAGGCTATCACAGTAGAATGTAATAGAATGTAAATTAAACGATCAGCAATTTTCGCGAAGTCAATTAATTCTTGCAACATGAACATCAAATTACGTTTAGAGCAGACTATCCAGTGTTGCCAATTTAATTTAAGATGTTACAGTTAGTTATCAAGTTAAACAATTTGAATACTCAATTATATGTTAGTTTAAGGTATCACTTTAGAACAAGAATCATTAGTCTTGTACTGAATTGTAGAGAACTTGTCTCATCTCCATAACTTAAGTTTAAACTTAGATCTTAGATTGATATTTGTCTACTTGACTTCGGCCTGAGCCCTTAAAGATGCCATTACCTAATTGCTAATCATTTTGAGTTTTTTTATTGCGATAAGAGGGCAAACAAGCAGGAGGCTCACCTGATCGTTAGTGATCACCACCGCCCATGGACATTTGCAACAACAGAAGGCTTGCAAATGCCTTGCCAACCCCTGCAAAAACCGCTTTGGTTTCTTAAAAGAGGGATTTACTAAACTGGCAACAAACGGAATGCCCATGCTGTTATACCCATCAGATTAGTCACTCCCCCAACGAGCTCTGGTTAACCTTACTCACTCGCAGAAAGACAACTATTGTTGATTCACTGCGGTATTCTGTAAGGCAGAGGTACTTCCCCAGTCAGCGAGGAATAACGCTATGCCCTACCTCCAAAATACGGTATAAATTCTTTATTTCTCAAAGATTACAAATCACTTACGAGGAGAAATAAAACAAAACAAAACTTAAGTAATTTAAGGTACAGATGCGCATAGACGGTATTCTTAAAAACTACATTTCTAGATAGGTAGGTAGTTTTAATATATTTTTTTGTCATTCGTGATAACGGAGTACGGGCGATAGTTTTTGAGCAAATTCAAGGGACGGACGGTTTAAAATAAGTACGCACTAGACCTCATTACCATTTTAAAAAGCTCAAAAACTTACCAATTAATTATAAAATTTCTCAAAAATAAGAGGGCTTCTATTTTCTTGTTAAAAACTTTACTGGGACGCTCGAGTATGGCCTGAAATTAACTGGTTCTAGGAAAATATCTTATAATTATTCTGTCCACGACGTTCATTAGGGAGCGTGATGTGGTTGAGTGGATGGCTTCTGCGCCAAAAGTTGCGGGTTAGATTGCCGAACGTTACAAATATTTGTAAAGTGTATGTTTGAGCGCACCTACAATACAGAAAACCATTAATGAACCGATCGCAGAATTTATTTGAGCACTTTATTAACCAAAACTGTCAGTCTCCACAACTCAAGGCTTTCTTCTTCTCGTGTCTTCGGGTATTGATGGCAATGAATGGAATTGTAGATGTCGCGAGCGTCGGGAAGGTGTCGCCATTGTAGGCGGCTCACACGTGACCGCTTAGCGAGATCACGTGACCCGCGTGCGGGAACAGGCAGCGACGTCACAGAGTAGGGAGATCCAGTAAGTTAAGTGAACACAGTATTCAAAATGATTCTGTCAAAAAAAACGACACCTAATGTCAGAGCTGGGCTAAATTGAAATGGGGTCATACGGGAAGCACCAAATTTTCAAATTCAATTAAAAAAAAATCATCAAAATCATCATTCACCAAAATTCAAATAAAAAAAAATCATCAAAATCGGTTCACTTAGTCGAAAGTTCTGAAGTGACAAACAAAAAAAATCGGTCGAATTGAGAACCTCCTCCTTTTTTGAACTCGGTTAATAAAACGCTATTGATATAGGAAACGTCATCATCAGAACCAAAATGATGTCATATAGTCAAATTTAATAATCTAATATATAAAATTCTCGTGTCACAGTTTTCGTTGCCATACTCCTCCGAAACGGCTTGACCGATTGTCATGAAATTTTGTGAGCTTATCAAGTAGGTCTGAGAATCGGCCAACATCTATTTTTCATACCCCTTAGTGATAAGGGTTGTCCACCAACCCCTATAATGTGGCAAAACAACGTTTGCTGGGTCAGCTAGTCTTATATATAAAATTCTCGTGTCACAATGTTCGTTCCCGTACTCATACGAAACGGCTTGACCGATTCTCTTCAAATTTTGTGAGCATATTGAGTAGGTCTGAGAATCGGCCAACATCTATTTTTCATACCCCTTAGTTATAAGGGTTGTCCACCAACCCCTATAATGTGGCAAAACAACGTTTGCTGGGTCAGCTAGTTTATTTATAAGAATTCAATACAGAAACATTGCAACAGTTCAGTTCCAAGAATAAATTAACACAATTAATGGATTTTAAATATTATAAATAATTAATTAAACAGAATATAATACTGATTGCATATACAATGGTAATTCGTGTCAATTACAGGATAATTAATATGTTATTGACAAATACTTTAACTATAACTTATTTTAACACGAAATCATCGGTTATATGAATAATTTTAATTTAAATACCTTTAACATGATTCATCTCACTCCATACAAAACATTTTTATGTAATAATAATTGAGTAAGTGAAACATTTTCAGAAATATGTATTGTGAGATATGTATGCAATAAAAGTCAAAAGCTTCCTTGATCTGTAAAACATTCATAACATTATAGAATATTTTCCAGCACATTAAAAATTCATCAAAGCAAATCGCACATGTTCCTGTGCCGGCGTGTACAAAGGAGGCATCACTTCAGAAAAGGTGAATAAAATCTCGAATTAAGGTGTTACCTCGTCAATCAAGTACGCGTGTGATTTCCCCAGGGGGGGCAACCTGATATCTTGAAGGGCCTGTTGCTGTATGGCTATTAAGGAATGATGTTCAACTTTGTAGGTATCGTCAAGACCTACCGCAGTGATGACAGTGGACACTTAAAGGATTCAATAGAAACAAAACATGAACAACATATTTTTACAGACAGATTTTATACTAGTAGTAGGATTTGGATCTAGGTGATCACTAAAATTTTAACGTGATGTTATGCATCCTTTACAGCATCCATGGTCACGGGCAGACTGAGGTGTTGGTCGTCTTGAAGTCATAATTACTAACAGCTACCCTACATTTTTAATTATTATTGACAATCCGATTTACACAGAACGAGCTCACCAACACCTCAGTCTGCCCGTGACGAAACGTCGGGTTAAAATAATACCAAATATACCGTGATGTTATGCGTTAAAATTTTCATTAATTATAATAATAATCATCATCGTCAACCTATTTACTTTCCCACTGTTGGGCACGGTTCTCTTCTTGTCTTGGGATTACATTACTATAGTCCACAATACTAGTCTAGTGCGGGTTAACAGACTTCACATGCCATCTTAAAATATCTCAGGCATGCCGATTTCCTTCAGGGTTTCAGCATGAACTACGCACTTAATTTTGAAAAGTAAATGAAGCGTTGGTAAGCCTTGGCATTGAACTCGAGACCTTTGACTTTTGCAAGCCTCTCGTCACACCGCTACACTATTACAACTCACTCACAGCTTCAATAAAAAAAATTATTAGTCATTTCATATTTCTTAACTAAATAAATAAGTTTAATAAATAATAGTAGGCAAAAAATATTTGTTTCAGATCCTATAATTGTGTTTTCTCTATCTAGTCTGGCACGTACCATAAATAGGTTAACTTAACTCACTGTATACCACTACACTGTGGCTTTCGCAAACTGTTTGCCTATTGCATTACTTACTTAGGCTTATTTGCTGATCGCGTTTTGTACATTTATTGCCGAGATGAGAATACAATTTGAATGATGTGTACGTGTAGCCCAATGTATAATTATAAAGACAAATGGAATACGCGAATAAATGGATACGCGAACGTTTTAAATGTCAATGAACGCATTTAATATAATATCACTCATAATATTTGTCTGTTTCGTCCTGAATTTCGAGTATGATACATATGTATGTAGGCTTGATTAAAATATTGTTTTTGGGCTATATTGCCCAAATGCGTTGGGTATTACAACATAATACTGTTGTTTAAATACAATACAAAATATTATTGTACACATATTACAAAAATTATATTTTATAAATAGTGTTTCGCCAAAGAATTGCAACTGTATAAGTATTTAATACAAGCGTACTGGTGTAAACACCCGGGCCGGTTCGCACCTGATCCCAACCCTATTTATGTATTCCCTCCTCACACCCGAACAGTTTTTATTTCGTTACTATTAAGTCCTCATGGCAACAACTTTGAGAATTTATTCGCAAAGGGCCAATTGTACGGGTTTTTATAAAAGAAATTGACCAAAAGATTCAAATTGCGTAAATAAAGCTGTAGAACTCAATGACTGTTTCGGATAGTTTTTTAAAAGTTTGAATTTGTATAAATTCGTAGGTATACAATATTTTACAATGGTGATAGTTCAATCGTAAGAGTATGGTCTACTTAGTCTTAAGTCTCATGTTTGAACCCAAAGAAAACCTGAGAAGTTTTCTTAACGATGGAGGGCCTAGTCTCCTTCAGTCGCTTATTATATTGTTCGTCACCAAACATGGGTGATACTTAAGCGAAAGAAATGGGATACTAGAATATTCACCAGCGATTATGGGATCCTGCGAGCCTGCGGGAGTATTGGCAGTGATGGTTTCAGTCGGTGTGCCTGACACGCGGCTGGATGCCCGACATAACCACCTCGCATTCCCTACCGGGCCGGTATGCATAAGGCGCATTTCCGCGCTCGAAAAAGACAGTGTCTACACTGTGGTGTCATTAGCGGTCTTAATTTTCCTATTTGCAGCTAGTGTTGATCCTGGTTTACAACAGTTTTAATATTGGTATAAACATTTATTAAATTATACTCATAACTTTGAGACGTTCATACTTCCCAAGTCATATCTAGCGAAAGGCTGCATTGTGTTGAATACCTATCGCTGAATCATTGACTGCAATTATAATAGTCATCAAGCCTACAAATATAATTATGATCAATTACGTCTCGCGCAGTACGCCCCCGTCGGTTAGGGCGTTTTAGATCAACAATCAAGGCTCTACGCAATTGAGTTTTCTGCCGAGCTCAACATCAAACGCTTCTTGGAGCGTATAGACCAACAAGTCGTATTGTCCCAATGAAGCGGACGTGTACTATTAATCGTCGTGTGTCCAATCATGGCGGATATCCGCCAGCGCGGCTCGGACCGCGCGACCCCGCACGTGATCGCATATCGCGCGATCGTGATCCGCATAACACCACCAAACATACACATACAAAAGTCTCACAGCATAAATGCTAACACATAGTTTTATGATACCATTACACATTAAAAAAAAAAGGATTTTATCGCAGTATATTGACATTACTTTATCCCAAAGTTTTGGATCCTTTACAGAATCCATGATTATGAGCAGAAACTTAACTGATAAAGCTATTCACAAGTTTACAGCATCCATTGTTAAGGGGTCATTGATTACTGGTTACAGATCTTAATCGTTAGAATAATTATTCTAATTCTCGGATCAATATTCTACATACATTATGTCGATAAAATCATTTAAAATTAGTTCGACATAATTATAAAATACACAAAATTAACAAAATAAAAGCTTTAAGTTTTTTAAGAAAAAAATGTGGATATTGGTATCACACCTAACATGGGTGTTGGGACTTCAAATATAACAGCTAACTTAATGTAGTTTGGGTATTATGGCTAGATACAAGATTGAGTTAACCTTCTGTATTATTTAATGTTGTGACACACCGCTGTTGTGCACATTGCTTTATTAGACACCCAGTTGACACTTACGGGTGACCGGCACCCATTTCATATTTTGATAATGTGTTCAGGATTCGTTTTCCGACAATTCTCACAGTATTAATCCGTGGAAATGGTCACAGACACCTGTTTTAAATAGTGAGAAATTTATAACGGTCGATTTATTTTTATGACAGTAGTGTTCCGCAGTTATGCGCCGCGGAGGTCTGATGGTGTTCCTCATGCAAAATACTGCTGCCACATCTAGTAAGACTGGATGCAAACACCAATATAATTAGGAAAATCTCGTAAAAAAGATCTAAACTTCAACTTCATTTCATTTCAATAAACAGTCATTATCAATAGACAGTCGGCTAGTATAGCCGATAGGTTTATATAATCTCGAGGTACCTATCAGTTTTTCCGCTCTCAGCTTTATTTCCGTCAACTTCTGGTATGTAAATCCAACTGAATAAGAAAATTAATGAATCATACCTAAATAGATTTTTCAGAATAGTATTAAAATAATGATTTTACTAAAATGTTGTTAAATATTTAATGCATTTATATGTAGCCCAAAAAACTACAAGGCAATGTGAACAATTAAAGCTTCACGGGTATCGTTATAATATTCGCCCGTGGTGCAATGAGAAAAATACACTTACCAGTTACCTACTTCTTGTAAGTGTAATTTTCTCATGTAGCAAATAATACTTAAGAACAATTACGCCACTGGAACTTAAATAATCAGTAGCCGCTAAGTAAAACGTAAAAGTAAATGTTTTTCTAAAACAATTTACCAAAAAATGTGTTAACAAATTGAAAAAACGTCTTAAAAAACCAAGGTTAAAAGTTTTGGAATATTTTTTTACCTAGAATTGATTCCGCTCGATCTTTGTTTATAAACTTTTACGGCGGAGAGAACGAGGTTGGGTAAGAGTTGGAGCATTACAGCTCACCCGTTAATGATGCTGCGTCGCCCCTTAGATTGGATTATTTGGACGCTGCGCCGCGCTTCCACGCTGCCTGTCGCTCCGAACACCGCGTTGCCTTATGCATAAACCTTTACCTATAATAAATATTTCTGGACATTATGACACAGCGTCATCTAGTCATCACCGTCATCCGAGCTAAGCAACGAGGCTTGTGTTACGGATACAAGTTAGTAGTTATACTACATATTTACTTTTTTTTATTGTAAATACATACATATTATACATAGATATTTCCATGACTCGGATACGAATGTTCGTGCTCATTACACTCACACATTTGTCACTACCGGGATTCTAACCCGGGACCCTTAGCACAGAAGGTAGTGTTAACTACCGCTGGACTAATTGGGTCGTCTTTATATAGTTGCCTCTCGCTTCCCCAACAATACCGACGCCACCAATACCGACGTGACGAAAGCCGACGCCATCAATACCGATGCTACCTATACCGACGGTATCTGTACCGACGGCAATAATACCGACGCAACCGATACCCACGCCATCAATACCGACGCCAACAATACCGACGCCACTTATACCAACGCGGACATACGGACAACAACAATACCGACGCAACCAATACCAACGCAACTAAAACCGACGCAACCGATACCGACGCCATCAATACCTACGCCATTAAACCGACGCCACTAATACCGACGCCACCTATACCGACGCTATCTATACCGACGCCAACAATCGACGCAACCAATACCGACGCAACCAATACCGTTGCCAACAATACCGACGCCAACAATACCGATGCCACCAATACCAACGGCATCAATACCGACGCCAACAATCGACACAACCAATACCGACGCAAACAATACCGACGCCATCAATACCGACGCAAACAATATTGACGCCAGCAATCGACGCACCCAATACCGACACAACCAATACCGACGCTATCAATACCGGCGCCATTTATACCGACGCCAACAATATTGACGCTACTTATAACGACGCTATAAATACCAACGCCAATGATAGCGACGCCAATGATACCGACGTAAACAAAACCGACGCCAACAATACCGACGCCAACTATATCGACGCCAAAAATACCGATGCTATTGATACCGACGCCATTTATACCGAAGCTATTCATACCGACGCCAGCAATACCGACGCCAACAATACCGAAGCCAACAATACCGACGCCAACAATACCGATGCCAACAATACCGACGCCACTAATACCGACGCAGTCAATACCGACGCTATTTATACCGAGGCTATTCATACCGACGCCAACAATACCGACGCCAACAATACCGACGCCACCAATACCAACGGCATCAATACCGACGCCAACAATCGACGCAATCAATACCGGCGCCATCAAAACCGACGCCACCAATACCGACGCTACCTATACCGACGCTAATAAGGTCATATTTGCAAGGTAGAATACAGAAAGTCCAGATAAACGGGGTCAAATCTTCTGGTTCTACTATTAAAATGGGTGTTCCACAAGGCTCTATCCTAGGTCCGTTCTTGTTTTTAGTATATATTAATGACTTACCGTACATGTGCCAAAATGGATGTGAGATGGTGTTGTTTGCTGATGACACTTCTTTAATTTTTAAATTAGATAGACGTTCACCGAATGTTGACCATGTAAATAGCGCCCTTCTCAAGGTCCATGAGTGGTTTACTGTTAATAACCTAGTGTTGAATGGGCAGAAGACTAAATGCATAAAATTTTCCTTACCAAATGTTAGAAGTGATGATTGTGACATAATATTGAATAATGAGAAGCTCGAATTCGTAGATCAAACTGTATTCTTAGGAATTAAACTAGATTCCAAACTTCAATGGGGACCGCACATTAAGGCTTTAGCAGGACGCTTGAGTTCAGCTGCTTATGCAGTTAGAAAAATTAGACTTCTTACGGATGTTGAAACCGCAAGACTAGTTTATTTTAGCTACTTCCATAGCGTCATGTCTTACGGAATATTGCTCTGGGGCCGTGCTGCAGACATAGACTCAGTCTTCATACTGCAGAAAAGAGCAATAAGGGCCATTTATACCCTAAGTAGTCGTGATTCTCTCAGGGAACTCTTTAAAGAAATAAATATCATGACTGTGCCCTGTCAGTATATCTTTGAAAATATCATGTACGTTAGGAAGAACATATCACTACATTCCAAAAGATGTGAACTGCATAATTATAATACTAGATATAAGTCAAAATTAATGCAGCCACAGCTTCGTCTCGCTAAAGTCCATACCTCTTTCGTGGGATATAGTGTTAGGTTTTATAATAAAATTCCAGAAATAATTTTAAACCTCCCAGAAAACAAATTTAAATCAGTTGTTAAGTCGACCCTATGCAAGAAAGCATATTACAAATTAGAGGATTATCTTCTAGATAAAAACATTTGGCATAATGCTAGTCCAGCTCCACAGGCTCACTAGCCTCATGAAAATTATATACTTACATACATTTTTTTTTAAAATATATTGTTATTTTATATTTTTCTCTTATTTATATTGACATTTTTACTAATTATACACGTTTACAATTTGACATGTTTGATTATACACTTTTACAAACTGACATGTATTAAATTAATAAATTAGTTTGTAAAATATGAGAGTGATGTTGGCTCTGATGCTGTCTTTGTAAAATGTAAAAATGCCTACCCAGTGCCAGGCAGTCTGAGCTTGTCATGCTCACTCAAATGTCCTGCTGATGGTGGCGTTGTGTGTCGGGTCTTTTTATTCCCTACAACATGGTTGAGTAGAGCGACGCCGATACACACGTCATGCTCGTGAACGGGTGCTGTCAGTTGGGGCTGGTCGGCTCATACATGTTATGGCAATCTAAAGTGATTATTATTAGTCTAATTGCCTTTGTATGTAATACGTACGTTTCACATCAATCTGCACCATTCTCATATTGTTATTATATCCATACCTAAACCATTGTAAACGAAAGCAAAAAAAAATGTAATTTTTATATTGTTTAAAAAAAAAAACTATGGAGTTTCTTGCCGGTTCTTCTCCATAAGACCTACCTTTTGGAACCGTGCAACTAAATTCAATTAAATTCGACAATTCAAAAGCACCTGTATTGGTCTAATTGAAATAAATGATTTGAGTTTGAGTTTGAGTTTGAGCTATCTATACCGACGCCAATGATACCGGCGCCATTAAAACCGACGCCACCAATACCGACGCTACCTATACCGACGCCAATGATACCGACCCTAATAATACCGACACAGTCAATACCGACGCCATTTATACCGAGGCTATTTATACCGACGCCAGCAATTCCGACGCCAACAATACCGACGCCAACAATAGCAACGCCAACAATACCGACGCCACTAATATCGACTAAGTTAATACCGACGCTATTTATACCGGCGCTGAAATACTGACGCCACCAATTACAACACCACTAATACCGACTATCTACGCCAACGCAACCAAAACCGACGCCAACAATATCAACGCAATTAATGCCGACGCTATCAATACTGACCCTAACAATATTGACGCCACCAATACCGACGGCAACGATACCGACGCATCTTATACCGACGCCATCAGAACCGACATTAACAATACCGACGCTACCTATACCGACGCTACCTATACCGACGCTACCTATACCGACGCTATCTAAACTGACGCCAACATACTGACGCCAACAATACCGACGCAACCAATACCGACACAACCAATACCGACGCTGACAATACTGACGCCAACAATACCGACGCCACCAATACCAACGCCACCAATACCGACGCCAACAATACCGACGCCAACAATACCGACGCCAACAATACCGACGCCAACAATACCGACGCCAACAACACCGACGCCTACAATACCGACGCCAACAATACTGACGCCATCAATACCGACGCCACTAATACCGACGCCATTTATACCGAGGCTATTTATTCCGACGCCGACATACTGACGCCACCGATTACGACGCCACTAATACCAACTATCTATGCCAACGCAACCAAAACCGATGCCATCAATACCAACGCAATTAATGCCAACGCTATCAAATCCGACGCCAACAATACCGACGCAACCAATACCAACATAACCAATACCGATGCATACAATACTGACGCTAACAATACCGACGCTACCAATACCGACAGCATCAATACCGACGCCAAAAATCAACGCAACCAATACCGACGCAATAAATACCGGTGCCAACAAAACCGACGCCACCAATACCGCCGCTACCTATACCGACGCTATCTATACCGACGCCAATGATACCGACCCCAACAATACCGACGCAGTCAATACCGACGCCATTTATACCGAAGCTATTCATACCGACGCCAGCAATACCGACGCTAACAATACCGAAGCCAACAATACCGACGCCAACAATACCGACGCCACTAATACCGACGCAGTCAATACCGACGCTATTTATACCGAGGCTATTCATACCGACGCCAGCAATACCAACGCCAACAATACTGACGCCAACAATACCGACGCCAACAATACCGACGCCAACAATACCGACGCCACTAATACCGACGCAGTCAATACAAACGCTATTTATACCGACGCCGAAATACTGACGCGACCAATTACGACGCCACTATTACCGACTATCTATGCCATCGCAACCAACGCCATCAATACCGACGCAATTAATGCCAACGCTATCAATACTGACCCCAACAATATTGACGCCACCAATACCGACGCATCTTATACCGACGCCATCAAAACCGACACCAACAATACCGACGCTTCCTATACCAACGCTATCTGTACCGACACCGACATACTGACGCCAACAATACCGACGCCACCAATATCTATGTGTACAAAACCAACGCCATCAATACCGACGCAACCAATATTTACGGCAATTATACCAACATAACCAATACTGACGCCACCAATACCGACGCTATCAATACCGGCGCCATTTATACCGACGCCAACAATACCGCCGCCACTAATACCGACGAAGTCAATACCGACGCTATTTATACCGACGCCGAAATACTGACGCCACCAATTACGACACCACTAATACCGACTATCTATGCCAACGCAACCAAAACCGACGCCATCAATATCTACGCAATTAATGCCGACGCTATCATTACTGACCCCAACAATATTGACGCCACCAATACCGACGGCAACAATACCGAGGCATCTTATACCGACGCCATCAGAACCGACATTAACAATACCGACGCTACCTATACCGACGCTATCTAAACTGACGCCGACATACTGACGCCAACAATACCGACGCAACCAATACCGACACAACCAATACCGACGCTGACAATACTGACGCCAACAATACCGACGCCAACAATACCGACGCCATCAATACCGACGCCACTAATACCGACGCCATTTATACCGAAGCTATTTATTCCGACGCCGACATACTGACGCCACCGATTACGACGCCACTAATACCGACTATCTATGGCAACGTAACCAAAACCGACGCCATCAATACCAACGCAATTAATGCCAACACTATCTAATCCGACGCCAACAATACCGACGCAACCAATACCGACACAACCAATACCGACGCATACAATACTGACGCTAACAATACCGACGCTACCAATACCGACGGCATCAATACCGACGCCAAAAATCAACGCAACCAATACCGACGCAACCAATACCGACGCAATTAATACCGGCGCCAACAAAACCGACGCCACCAATACCACTGCTACCTATACCGACGCTATCTATACCGAGGCCAATGATACCGACCCCAACAATACCGACGCAGTCAATACCGACGCCATTTATACAGAGGCTATTCATATCGACGCCAGCAATAACGACGCCAACAAAACCGACGCCAACAATACCGACGCCAACAATACCGATGCCAACAATACCGACGCCACTAATACCGACGCAGTCAATACCGACGCTATTTATACCGACGCCGAAATACTGACGCAACCAATTACGACGCCACTAATACCGACTATCGATGCCATCGCAACCAACGCCATCAATACCGACGCAATTAATGCCGACGCTATCAATACTGGCCCCAACAATATTGACGCCACCAATACCGACGCATCTTATACCGACGCCATCAAAACCGACACCAACAATACCGACGCTTCCTATACCGACGCTATCTGTACCGACGCCGACATACTGACGCCAACAATACCGACGCCACCAATATCTATGTATACAAAACCAACGCCATCAATACCGACGCCAAAAATCAACGCAACCAATACCGACGCAACCAATATTTACAGCAATTATACCAACACAACCAATACTGACGCCACCAATACCGACGCTATCAATACCGGCGCCATTTATACCGACGCCAACAATACCGACGCTATTTATACCGACGCTGACATACTGACGCCAACAATACTGACGCCATTAATACCGACGCCACCAATTACGACGCCACTAATACCGACAATCTATGCCAACGCAACCAAAACCGACGCCATCAATACTAACGCATTTGATACCGACGCTGACAGAAACGTCGCCAACAATACCGACGCTACCTATACCGACGCTACCTATACTGACGTTATCTTTATTGACGCCGATAATACCGATGCCGATAATACCAGCGCCAACAATACCGACGCTATTTATACCGACGCCAACATACTGACGCCAACAATATCGACGTCACTAATACCGACGCCAACAATACCGACGCCGACTTGGACATCTCAACAATCTTATTTAATATAACTAATGTGTAGTACTTGTGAGATAAATTATGTTTTCATGCGATGCCCGTGACAATCTAAAAGAAGGGATCGAATAAATTAACCGACTTGGTATTACATGGATCTCACAACTTTTTATGGTAGAAGAACTGAGTTGCGCGACTTGGTTTTTTTACAAGTATGTTTTTGATGGCATCCTATATTCCATCACGCTACACTAGAGCGGGCAGTATTACAGAATTATGAATGCTTCGAAATAATATAGACAATTGTTTAACATAAAAACATGGCCACGAGTTTTCTAACACATTGTACTTCATCAATGAAATTACTTCATACAATAGAGGTGGAACAAGTGCTAGTTATTGGAAGGTGTCTAGTCTAGACTACATGTAATTACATCAGACAGTCTCGGGAGGCACACGTGCTGCTACATTAATATCGTTAACTGATTTACTTTTATTTATATATGTGCCTACAGATTTTTGTAGCTCCCTCCGTTGTAGTACTTAGAAATACCTGTCTACGAATTTTTCTATGAGATGAGGCCTACTTAGAATCATCCTCACCGTATAAGTAAAAGAAAACTACTGCTAAATAAAGGCCTTTCTATAATTTACACGTTTTTTTTTTCGATAGAATAGGCAAAGTATTAATGACGTATTTTAACAGTTCGTCGGTGTGTTTTGGATCACATTCAAAAACGTAAACCTAATTTGGTGGTATATTTTTCAAAATAAATGTTTTTCAAACATAGGTTAAAGGTTAAATATTTATTAATATAAATCAATGAGGAGACCCGTGCCTGGCAGAAGGACAATAATAGGTTGATGATTATGTCAAAATAAAATTGATCAATTAAACTTAAAAATCAACTGTTTACTATAGCTTGTTGTGAACATAAAGTCACTTTAAATTACACTTTTTTACGAACTTTATAATTAGTATAAACTCACTAGTTAAGTCTCCTTATTCTTAGAGTAATGGTTGCAAAATTTATAAGGTATTATTTGATGCCACTTCCATCTTTTTACATTGTGGCCGAACATCGTATAAAAGCGTATCTACCTATCTCCTTTACAATAGCAGTGAGAATAGTATTATTGTATGCATATATTCATGAGGAACTTCCTCAGAGGATTCATGTTTCACTAATAGAGAAGGAAAGCTACTAAGAATTTAATTTATATTTATATAATTTGGGCGGTCACAGATAAAACTAGTCTGTCGGACGTAAAATTTATTTTCCATTAAGATTTTGTAGGTAACAGGACAGTATTAGAAAACTATATCTAAACTTAAAGCGTAGTATCAGTAGTATCAGTTATTCTGTGCTAAGAGTCACGAACACCGATCAGATGTGAGGTTTAACTATGGCTTTAGTGGACGAGTTGGCGCCGCGCCCGTCGCGATCGCTGCGACCACAACAGTAATGAGATTTTGTAGCCAATTGACTTGCGCAAATAAAAGATCATTTTGGAAAGCCAAAAGTTTAAATACATACTTGAATTTTGCTAGTAACTTGTAAAACCAGGTAAATCGTTTACCTGGTTTTACAAGTTACTAGCTACTAACTGAAGAGAGCAACCGGTATTTTTTTTAAGTTCAGTTGGGGACTTACTATATTATTGTTGGTGATTCTGTGATGGGAATCTATTACCCCAAAAGAAGTCGGTCAATAGCCTACCCTTGGTCTCCACGCTCGCTTAGTGTCATAAAAAAAAGTGTGTGTGTGTATTAGTGTACACACGTAAGAAGTGAAACTTCTTTATGATATCATTTTTCAAAAAATGATTTACCATTTACAACTTCACAGAAATTGGTTGAATAAAGCTAAATTAGATAAAGTTTATGCAAAAGGCAAGTGGTTTTTCAACTGTATTTTATGATTATTGATATAGGTAATTATGGTATCTACTCGAATAACATTGAATTTAAAAAGAGCGTTTGAATTAATAGTCTTCGATTTATAGCTCTGTCAGTTCCAAATAATAGTGGGAACCAATCATAATCTTCTATTTATCAAAACGTCGATGTCTCAACCAATAGCAAGTTCTCAATAGAAAAACAAATGGTCTTTGTGTATTGGAAAAGGTATAGTTTTTAGTTGTCAAACAAACATCATGTTGCTATGGTTACCTATTCAAATAAAGATGGCGCGTAACGGAAAAATGTTACACTAAATTTTTTTCCAACCCCGATAAAGAAGTTTCACTTCAATAATGCAACAAAGTTTAGTCATATATGGAAATATCATAGAGATTTTCCCGATGGCATGTGAAGTCTGCCATATACTGGCATCGTGTATATCTTAGTAAAAGTTCTATGAGCTCCTGGTTACTATTAACTTACGATGGCATTTGTTTGTGATAATTTTAGTTTATAAATGCACACACAAGACAAGGAGGTGGTCGCAGTATGCGGTCATGTTTTATAAAGTCATTTTTTGCTTCACACGCGTCTTAATAATGTCATAACTACATTTTATAGAAGATTGCAGATTATGTGGTAAAGCGAGAATGCATAATTCTATGGACGTAATAAATTCCGGGCGTGTCGCAATCAGCCTTGCAGATGTAGAACAACTGCTTGGTACGCGACCGTCATAATTTCAGCTTTAAGCTCAACATAGACTGCACCTCCAGTCTATGTAAAACTGAGAAAGACTTTTCTGATTTTAAAGTTATACTATCATATCAAACTCAGAAGTAGAATTGTTAATTTTATAGAAAAATCCAATATTCTTACTTAACGTAACAATCTAACTTAAAACCTTATACTTGACAGTCTTTTGGGTTTGTTATAAGGACCACGTATCTAATACACAGATATCCATACTGGTCCATACTTCCATATTATACTAATATTATAAATGCGAAAGTGTTATCTCTTCACGCTATAACTCCTGAACCGATTTAGATGAAATTTGGTAGAGAGATAGTTTAGAGTCCCGAGAATGGAAATAGGTTAGTTTTCATCCCGAAAATCATCCTTTACCAGAGAGAAAAGGGGGTTGGAAGTTTGTATGCGGATATAATTAAGTCGTCGGATATAATCAAACGAACTTACCTTGTGAAGTTTGATATCTAATTATACGAGTGTCTTGACCGAAGATGATTACAGTTTACATGCAGCAGCACGCGAGATGATGCCGTCCTAATCACACTTTTAGAGCTTTAAAAATAATAAATTAATATTTTATTACTCAATTTAATAAAACAGTTGTTGTTTTGATTCGGTCCTCCCCACCATAGCTAACCCTCCGCCATACTGCTGCGCGCTCCCGAGTGTCATTTTTTAGAGCCGAATTTTTTCGATAGGTTCCGGGAGTTCCAAGGGTAGGGTGGGAGTGTAATCATCTTCGGTCAAGACACTCGTATAATTAGATATCAAACTTCACAAGGTAAGTTCGTTTGATTCTTAATTATACTTCGTATCTCTCCCGAAGATGATTACAGTTTACATGCAGATGTTTAGAGCATCGAAAAAATTAATTTAAATCTAAGTCACATAGTACAATCAGCAATAATACAATCAGTTCACAACAATATAGTATGATCATTTGAATAATAATACATCCACAAGCTCAGTATCTGTAGAGGTGCAAATATTCTTGTTATAATATTTTAGGAAAACATGGGATGAGTCTGCCCATCCAGCAGTTTTTCGGATTATTTCTAGGTTGACGCCTGCTTTATGAGCGGCAGAGGTCGACGCATGTCGTGTACTATGCGCACTATATATTTATGTTTATGTTAATGCCACTTTTTGGACCCAGTGAGATAGGGTCTGAGAACCTATCTTTCTATGTGGTTTTTGAAAACCGATAAAGAGATAAACTTCATGCCCACGCAAGGCGGCAGTCTTATCAATATAACATTTTAAAGTTAGAGCTGGACAGATTTTATGGTTTTCTTTAATAAAGTGTAAAACAATTAGGGGTTGGAAACCGCCTGGCTTAGACGTTTATATTAAATCATCGATTCTAATTTGAATTTATCAGGTTCATAATGGATGTTTTTTAATTTGATAAGGCTGAGTGAGATTCTACATTCTTTGTGCAGATGCTAAAGCTAACAAAGTTACTGTTTTGAACGTTAGCTCTTTTAATGTAATATAATCATTGGGGAAATAATCAGCTAGATAATTTAATACTAAATTAGGATCCCAGGTCGTGTTGTATTTGGGTGCTGGTGGTTTTAGCCTATAAATGTCTTTAAAAAAAAAAACGTTTAATATTATCATTACAGGTATCATCTTGACCTAATAATATGGATAGCGCTGAGCGGTGACTGTTAAGTGTACTGTAACTAGCACCAGCATGGAACTTTTCAGCTAAGAATTAATTAGTTGTGTAGTGTTACAATCACAAAAATTGATACCCTTACTATTACAATATGACCACCATGGCTTCAAAGAGCTATTGTATTGAGCTAGCGTATTCGCAGAGAAGGAGGCCATCATTATGTCAAGAGCATCATTAGGGACTCCTCGTCTTATCAGTGACTTCCTGATAATATCTCTGCCATCAGGGTTAGGTCACCGTGGAGAGGATGCTTCTCCCAGAAAGGTGAGAATAACAATTCTTTGTTAGGTTCAAAATACAGAACTTTTGAAACAAGCAGACTTGACCATACCGGGTACCACGGTTGAGTGGGCCAATATGGGAACACCACAATACCTTTTGCTTTATCACATTTTATTTTGTGCAAGACTTGAGAAATTGGGTTAAAGGGCGGAAAAACATAAAATCTTATGTTTTTCAATTGAACGTAAACGCGTCAATAATTTCGGAGTTAGGATCTAGTGTCCATGATGGATATCGAAGGCATTTATGGTTTTGAATGCTTGCAAATAGGTCAAACTCTGGGGAACCAAGAGAAAGTGTTATTTGAGCAAATGCTAATCTGCTAATATTCAGTATCAAGATTCTAAGACTACGGGATTCAAAGTCTGCAACTTCATTTTTACTGGATTAGATATAAGACGCAAATATATTTAAATTAGATTTTTCACACCATTGCCATAATTATGTCTCGTGCAACGTCATTCAAATGGGTAAACTGAATACCGCCCATTTTATTGATGTAGGCGATGGCCGTTATATTATATTACGAGCCCGCGACTTCGTCCGCGTGAAATTTAACGAAAAATTTAATGTTCATATTCATGCATCGGTCAGCTCCCGCGTTTTTAAATCATACGGAATTCGTATCTTGTTCTTAAATTAAAGTAGCCTAAGTTACTCCTTATAACGATGGCGAAAGTCCCCAAAAAATCGGTCCAGCTGTTGCAGCAATTAGAAGGAACGAAGAGAGAGAGACAGACAAACATTATAGAAATTATTTTTGTGTGTAATTACCGTATATATACTTTTATTACCGTATATATACTTTTATATATGAAATTACAAACAGAAATTCCAATTTTAAGGAGTATAAAATATTTGCATTGCATCAAGCTTTTATGTGAGTTCAACCTCTTTTGAATAAAATCGGATTGAGTTTTCAAGCATGTGTCAAAATAAAAAGTAATTTAAATCAAAAGCACTAAGGAGTATTGATATCACCTCCAACATAATTCTCTATCTCTTTTTAATCCCGTCAGGGATTGAATTTCGATAAAATACGAAATACGTCTTCCACCAATTCTGTTAAAGAATGTTTATGCAAAATTTGAAGTAGATTGGACCAAGGAATCACGTTGTCTCGTACAAACTTGGTCTCCCTATCCCCCCCCTTAGGGGCAAAATTTCGGAAAATCCTTTCTTATCGGATGCCTACGTCATACAAAGACTACACTCGCCAAGTTTCATTGAAAATCAAAGAAATTTCATATTAACTTTGCACCCCCATTTTACCCCTTTAAAGGACGATTTTTGACAAAATATTTTACACGTGTTTCATAACTTTCAATGACAAACCTTCAAACCGAATTTCAATTGAATAACTTCAAAAACAGCAAAGTTACATACTAATCTTACACCCCCGTTTTACCCCCTTAGTGGGTGAATTTTCAAAATTCCTTTCTTAGTGCTCCCCTACGTTATAAAAGGAATCCCTGTGCAAAATTTCAAGTTTCTAACCCTTATAGTTTAGGCCCTGCGTTGATATGTCAGTCAGTCAGTCATTCAGTCAGTCAGCTTCTCCTTTTATAGATATAGATAGATAATATAACTTCTTAATAAAACATTACAATTTTTGAGATGTGATGCAAAGATTTTAAGTCCGTAAAATGCCGCTAACAATTCTAAAGTATTCATATGTAAAGACAATTGAGAGGAATTCCAATGTCCGTGAGTGGTTTGGGTGCCACACGTTACGCCCCAACCTGTGGTTGATGCATCGCTAAAAATTTCTATAGTATAATCATTATTTTGAAATGAACTTAATGCAGAATTAATATGATCTCGCCACCACATCAAGTCGGGTTTTATGTGATTTGATAAGATCATGTTTTTATTATAGTTATTAGATAAGTTAAGTGCTAAAAATTTTCTCTTTGTAAACGCCCGTGTATACAGCCATCCGGATATAACGGCAGGGCATGCAGATGTCAATAAACCTATAAATCTTGCGAATTCTCTGATTGTGCATTTATATAGTTTTAGACACATTTTGGTGGAATCAAATACAAAGCCCAAGAAAGTGCATGTTTCTTTTGGTACAGTTTGACTTTTAACATAATTGATTAACAAAAATTGGACTTGTTCAAGATGTGTCCAAGTTCTAAAAAGTACCGTGGATGTGAGGATATCATCGATACCTATATACTGGTTATATTTATGATTAAAATAACTTGACACCCTAGTCAGATGTTTCTGTAAAACAAAATATAACTAGACGTGTTTTCTTATTTTAAATGGAAAACCCAATGTCAACAAAATAGTTCTCTTGTCACCGTTACGTTTTCTAAGCAGTTATTTAATGAGTTTCCTATGTATTGGAAATCATCTATATAATTTACTGATAAGTGGCCTAGTGAGCGTAGATAATGTAATACGGGTTTCATTAACTTCACACAAAAACGTATGGTGCAGTACATAACCCGAATGGCAAGACATTGAACTCAAATAATTGATTGCTAAACCATTTAGAATTCCACCTAAAGCGTAGGTATATTCTATCGCATTTAGCAATTGGTAACAAAAACTAGGCATCCTTCAGATCTAGTGTAGCCATAAAACAACCTTTATGAAGTAGTTTTAGGGCAGTTCGATAATCTTCCATTTTAAAATGTTAAACAATAATGAATTTGTTTAATTCTTCCAAGTTAAGTATAAATCAATGTTTACCGTTCGGTTTAGGAACTGTAAAAAAAAGGTGAAATAAATAGTTTATCACATGCAGTACATTGTGAAATAAAACCTGAAGTAAGTACTTCTGAAATGCACTCATCGCTTACTTAATTTTCTGTAGTCATTATATAGTTTACACCGGAATGGTATGCGGTAACCTTTAATCCAAGATAAAATAGTTTTATCGTTAGTGATTTTAAGCAATTTATGAAAGTAATACTGAAGTCTGCCAGCTATTATGTGTACCTGCGGCTTGGTATTCAGCAACGGCGAAGTTGTGGGTAGTTCCGCGGGCGTGACGTGGTCGCACGGCGGTGCTCCGACCGGCGTACATTCGCGGCTCGGCGCTGGTGCCCCCCTTGCGTTTACAGTCTCGCTATTGCGGGTTGTTGAAGTACTTTGCTGTGGTCGCTGGGTTTTGAACCTTAGCTCTGAGGCAGACTGAGATAGATATATGGCCTTTGAGGATTTTAGATATTCAGATAGGTTGGAACCGAACAGGTTATCATTTATTTTAATATTTTTTATGGTTTCTCGTTTTTGTTTGCTTAAAACATTAACAAAAGCATATCGTCTTGAGATCGACTCCCTGTAATGTGTGTCACATAGCAAGCGGCCTGCATCGCTCAATGATTTTATAATTTCTTGAGGGACGTCTTCCGTGTGGAACAAGGCTAAATTCAAGGCTTTGCGGATAGCTGCAATATAACTGGCCATTTGGTTTGCTCAATGTATGAACCTCGGAGAGTGCTGATTTTATTTCAGGGTTAAAATAGGTGCTTTTATATATGCAGTTTTCAGCCGGAAGGTATTGTTTTTTAGAAGGTCCACTTTTTCGTCATTAGGCAGGCCGTTAACTAGAATATGTTGCCATCATACGGCTAAATCTTTATGTAATTTATCACCAAATGACTTCTTTTGTGCTAGGTCTGAGCCCAGCAGTTCCAGTATATCTGGGGTAAGTTCATCTTTGCAAAGATGGAAAGTAGTTCGAGAATAAGTATCCCAGTTACTTATTAATATCCACACACATTACGTCGGGATAATGTAGATGCGTTGTACGCATATAAGGGTTTTTGTCATAGTACCCACACACGAAAACGTCGGGATATCACAATGATTATAATATTCATTTTATGACAGGTTTTGATGCATCCACCCACGATACACGTCGGGATATCACAATGATTATAATATTCATTTTATGACAAGTTTGATGCATCCACTGTACACGTCGGGATATCACAATGATTATAATATTCATTTTATGACAAGTTTGATGCATCCACTGTACACGTCGGGATATCACAATGATTATAATATTCATTTTATGACAAGTTTGATGCATCCACTGTACACGTCGGGATATCACAATGATTTCTCTCAGGTTTCAGCTCTTACGGTAAAAAAAACTTTTAGAAGTCTAAATATGAAAAATACGGAAGATCTATGGGGCATATCTGTTAAAGTAATAAATTCAATCATAGACAATATTGCTCCAATACTTGCAAATATATTTAATGTTAGCGTAAAATCGGGAACCTTCCCTGATTTAATGAAGGAAAGTAAAGTTATTCCAATTTTTAAATCAGGTTGCAAGATGGATCCCTCTAACTATAGACCGATTTCTGTTCTTCCAACGTTAAGTAAAGTTTTCGAAAAACTGATGCTCGAGCAAATGATAGCACATTTTCAAAAATATAATATTATTTTTACATAACAGACAGTATGGCTTCACCAAAGGTAGATCGACGTCTGATGCAAGTACGAAGTTAGTCTCTCACATTTTAGATGCTTGGGAGGGGTCACAGGATGCCATAGGTATCTTCTGTGATCTTTCTAAAGCTTTCGATTGCGTTGATCACAACACGCTTATCCGTAAACTCAGCTACTACGGAGTACGAGGGCTTTCTTTAGAGCTTGTTTCTTCCTATCTCACAGAAAGACGTCAAAAAGTTAGTATAGACGGAGTCACTTCCTTAGGGTCTATTGTTAGAATGGGTGTACCCCAGGGTTCAATTTTAGGTCCTTTTCTTTTTCTAGCTTACATAAATGATCTTCCCTACATGATGTCAGATTTGGCTAATATTGTATTGTTTGCTGACGATACATCACTAATTTTTAAAATCGATAGAAAAGATCGCGTTCCTCTGAATGTTAATAAGAGCCTAGAAACGTTATCTAAATGGTTTGATGCGAATAACCTACTTCTGAATGCTAATAAAACTAAATGTCTAAAATTCGCGTTACCTAACGTTTCTCAAAGCGATACTAATTTAATGCTTAACGACAGCAAACTCGAGTTAGTTAATGAAACTGTTTTCCTTGGTATTACTGTTGATTACAAATTACAGTGGGGGCCACATATCTCATCTCTATCTAGAAGGTTAAGTTCTGCTGCCTATGCAGTGAGGAAAATTAAGCAAGTCACTGATGTACCTACAGCTAGACTTGTATACTTTGCTTACTTTCACAGCATTATGTCATATGGCATCCTTCTATGGGGTTCAGCTGCGGACGTTGATTCTATATTTATCCTACAGAAAAGGGCCATCCGCGCAATCTACGATATGGGCCCCCGCGATTCCTTAAGAGAAGTGTTTAAAAATATAAATATACTTACACTTCCGTCACTGTATATTCTCGAAAATATTTTGTATGTCCGGAAAAACCAGGATAAATTTAACATCAATAGTGACTACCATAGCGTTAATACTAGGAATAAACATAAATTAGTGGTACCTAAATTTAGACTTACTAAAACAAATAAATCATTTCTAGGGAACTGTGTACGTTTTTATAATAAACTGCCGAAATCTGTCACCGATCTCACTGGCAAGAAATTTAAAAATCATGTGAAATCTGTTCTTGTCAAGAAAGCCTATTACAAAATTAAGGACTATGTTGACGATGGAAATGTATGGAGTTAAATACGGAAGTGCTTGTGGCCTCCCTGGTACCCTGAGGTTGTTTTTCATTAATATTGTAAAATAATTGTTGTTTTCATTAATATTTTTTGTAAAATCTTACTGTAAATGTTAGGTCAATGTAGTTAATGTCTGAAGAATTATGCATACGGTATTATTTTATTTTGTTCTTACTAATTTGACTATTGACGATTTAAGACATTACATACATTACATTTTTTACATTGACCTCGCACACCATTGCCTGAACATTGTATTCAATACCCATTATTTTAAAAGAGTGTCTATGGAGTTTCTTGCCGGTTCTTCTCCATAAGATCGACTTCTTGGAACCGTGCAACTAGAATCATAACGTTTTAAAAGTGCTTGAAAAAGTTTATTTGAAATAAAAACCTTTTGATTGATTGATTGATTGATTATAATATTCATTTTATGACAAGTTTGATGCATCCACACACGATACACGTCGGGATATCACAATGATTATAATATTCATTTTATGACAAGTTTGATGCATCCACACACGATACACGTCGGGATATCACAATGATTATAATATTCATTTTATGACAAGTTTGATGCATCCACACACGATACACGTCGGGATAATAATAATATACTTTTGTAATAAAAATTGTGGGTAGTAATTCCCGCAGGTGGCTAGAACTGAAAGTACCTATTTACCTTGATTTTCTAGATCACTAGCTATGCTAGCATCTGGTGAACGCGGATGCGCAGGAGATGACTCCGACGGCGACTCGTCCTACGATGAGGATATAATTCTCCTTCGCTTCTTCAGTACTTCATCAACGCTGTCACTATCCTTACTAGACCGTTTCCTTTTTCCCATTATGGAGTAGAATTAACAATAACACCGGTAAGTAAATCAGTATTTTACGTGTGACTTGGACGACACAAAATCACGTAATGACACTCGGGAGCGCGCAGCAGTATGGCGGAGGGTTAGCTATGGTGGGGAGGACCGAATCAAAACAACAACTGTTTTATTAAATTAAGTAATAAAATATTAATTTATTATTTTTAAAGCTCTAAGAGTGTGATTAGGACGGCATCATCTCGCGTGCTGCTGCATGTAAACTGTAATCATCTTTGGGAGAGATACGAAGTATAATTACTAATTTTACGCAGAAGTCGCGGGCAAAAGCTCGATCTCCATAATAAATAATTTATCGGTAAAGTAACTAATTGATCAAGTTCTGATCTAAAACAAGTCAATAACTATGCATTGTCTACAGAATCTTAAAAAAAAACGTGTCAATTTTTATTTGCGCTACGTTGTAAGAATATTTAACTCACTACTCGTATTTTTAAACTACCGCTCTTTGTTGCAGACAGCATTGAAATTATCAAAGGCAAATTTTACACATCAATGCTCCAGCAAAAAGTTTTCAAGACCTCGCGTACATTGACCCCTCTTGTTGACGAAACAATAGAAAATATTGCAAAGAAAACATTGTCTCCACACAAGTACTCAACGACCGAACTTTATTTTACTAGTAAACTTACAGCTCGTTTTTCTTCAGTTGGTACTTACTATTTTTTCTTGACACCTCGCTCCCCCCTCACTTACCCTGAAATCAAACGATAAAAATGAAACATCTTTGGTGCAGAGAGCTCTTATTAAATTGGTGTTTCAACCGGTAGGTATTTGCACGATACAATGTGGCGCGGTGTTTGCGCAGCGGAATTTTCTTAATAACTCAACAATGAAACATAAAGAAAACTGCACGAGCGAGTTAATTAATGAGAAATTAATGAACTGCAATGTCTATATTTATTTTAACTTCAAAGCCGATATAGTCGTACTGATGCACAAAGGGATCAAAATGTAATGAATGCGGGTGCAGATTTTGCAAAGTATATTATTATTAACTTACAAATATTTCAAAAAAGTTGTAATATCCATACCAGTACATATTATTAACCTACCAATTTTTATCAAATAACTCAACATCAATCGTTTGCAATCAAAATACAAAGAACCAGCAAAGGGCGTTTTTAGGGATTGTCAATAGTTCAAAAAGGATCAAGTTAATTTGGCCTATTTTGAAGAAGTAATATTTTGAGTCTGAACAGACAGTTACCGAGACTAAGTTAAGTTGAATCATTCAATGTTTATAATACTTCCCGAAATCAGCAGAAAACAGTGAGCGCATTCATTAATCCTGAGCAAACAAAAAGTTTACGGGAACGAACGAAACTGAGAAAAATATACGAAATGAAATTCATTGCAATAAGTTTTATTGGTTTTGTTTCGCTTACATAAATAATGCACGCGGCGCCATCTGCGGCGGCCGCGGGATATTGCTTCAATGATTTGATAAATTAGACTCGGAATACTTACACAATTAGAAATTGCGATGTTGTCATTTATTCTGCTAGTTGGATTTCCTAATTCAAATTGAGGCTAAGGCTCGAAATAACGGTATGATATAAGTTTGTGCGGTGTTTATAAGTTAATCTGTCTGCTTGTTTAAATAAAGTACGCATTTTATTGGTTAAAATATCTGTACCACACACGAATCTATAAACTAACGAAATCGTTTGTCCTGACTGTCAAATCTATCAACACACAGCGAACACTACTGAGCTACTGAACCTAGAAATATGAAATTCGGAACTGAGGTGTACAATATATTATACAATTTTGTACGTACTACCTTAAGGTAAAATAGTTTTTTTTTTTAATTCAACTTGATGGAGGAAATGGGAGCGGACGGGGATAAAGATAAAGATAAAGATAAATTTATTTGCTTAAAACATGCGTTTACAGAGATGTATTATAAATGTTTTGGTACCAACATGTTCTGCCGTAATAGGCGTACAAATTTTTAGGTAGGCAGGTATGCATTGAAATAATAATAATAAATTAATCTCTAAGAAACAAAACAAAAGGAAAATATTACAAAAAAAAAACATATTAATAACAGTTTTCAATCAATTGAAAATAAAATGTATATAATTTATACTCACCCACTGAGTCATTATTGTCACTCCTCCCACAGATACACGTAAATGCAAAGTCGCCCCCTCCTTCTCCCTTTAATAAATCTTTGAAAACACTTCAAATACCACCCTTGGGCTGCCGTTGCAATCATCCCTCTAACTAAGACGTTAACGGCACATTTATTAATTAAATCCATAAAATGTAACCGGCCTTATTAAGTGACAGCAATCGGGGTACAACACCCTTTTATCATTAATCTTTAGAATGTTGAGTTTATGTTGGCAACACCTTGGCCGAATACTGGGCGTAATGAGCAATTTTGCTTGTTGATAGATTATTTAGTTCTGTCATTTAAAAAAAATACATAAGTTATAAACAAAAATAAAGAACCTAACTCATAAATAGGTAAGCTGTTACTGATTTTTTACACTTTCACGAATATTTAAGCAACGAAGTAAAGCTACTTTTTTACGAATTTTAGCGATTCATGCTCATCACACACGTCTGTCCCCACCAGGATACAAACCCAGGACCCATACTGCCACTGCGCTATTTGGGTCGTCAGATAATACTATAATACTTATATATGTAAAAAGTAGTTTTATTTCTTGGTAAATTATTAGTTTATTATTCACCGATATTCATTCTATCGTCTCTTTTCTGTCCCCAGCGGCTCTCTCCTTAGAATGAGTTTAAGTTATATAGTATACTACGCGACTCTACTGCAGACTTCACATACCACAGAGAAAATTTCACCTTTTAGCGTATGACATATAGTACATAAACGTATACGTGAACAACATCTAGTTCCGAGTTAAGCAACAAAGCTTGTATTATTGATACTTGACGGTTGATAAACTACATTTCATTTTATTTTTATCCATGACTCACAAACATTTGCCCTTACAGAGATTCGGACTCTTACCACAAAAGTTAGCCTTTAACACCACTCCGCTATCAGGTCGTCAATAGCTCTGTAAATTACAACACAAATAAATAATAAACCAATGCTATGCAATGAAACGCCGTTAATTTAAATAAAACAAAACGGGTCAATATAATTAAGTTAAAATAAGTTATTGAATAAATAACAAACTGTAGCTCATTTCGCGTTTTTGTGATCCTCGGAAACGCATTCTCTTCATAAAGTTAATTACGATTCGTTAATATGTGTTTATTGGAAGTCAGCGAGTGTAAAATGAAGTGAATTACGAGGCTGTGTTGTTGTCAGCCAGTGCAGTGGAACTTGTTCTGGGAACGTTTACAATGCGTCCTCCATGAATACTGATTAAATTATGTTTTTTTTAGTTATACCTAGTATTTGTTTTGTACAGTAATCGTCTCTATGTTTTGTTAAGTATCTTTTTGTGAGAAATTTCGTCTGATTGTGTTAGAACTGTTATAGGGAATACTAGTTATTTTTTTTGTATTGTGATGAAAAGCAACACATTATAATTCCTATAAGTACAGCCGTTAGAGCTAAAATAATAATAATAAGACAAAATTGAGAAAAGTATGCCTCATGATTGTTTCTGCCTGAAAGCGTGAAGACTGCTAATTTTCACAAAGCTAGCGAGGTGGACTATAAATTGTATTCCCAGTCCGTAGTATTTACTGCATATCCATTTCAAAGTCATCCATAGTGCGATGACCCTACTGCCTAAAACAAACTCAATAATATTTGTATTGATACAAGTATGGAATCCAGAACCTTTCGCTCCGTAATCATGCAATAGCAACCGCTGCAGCGTTAGAATCTACCCGGAATGGAATTGACATGAGAAATCCATATTAATTCCATATTATAATCTATATATATAAAAGGAGAAGCTGACTGACTGAATGACTGACTGACTGACTGACATATCCACGCAGAGCCTAAACTATAAGGGTTAGAATCTTGAAATTTTGCACAGGGATTCCTTTTTTATCGTAGGGGAGCATTAAGAAAGGAATTTTGAAAATTCACCCCCTAGAGGGTAAAACGGGGGTGTAAGGTTAGTATGTAACTTTGCTGTTTTTGAAGTTATTCAATTGAAATTCAGTTTGAAGGTTTTTCATTGAAAGTTATGAAACGCGTGTAAAATATTTTTTCTAAAATCATCCTTTAAAGGGGTAAAATGGGGGTGCAAAGTTAATATGAAATTTCTTTGATTTTCAATGAAACTTGGCGAGTGTAGTCTTTGTATGACGTAGGTATCCGATAAGAAAGGATTTTCCAAAATTTTGCCCATAGGGGGGGGGGGGATAGAGGGACCAAGTTTGTACGAGATAACGTGATTCCTTGGTCCAATCTACTTCAAATTTTGCATAAACATTTTTTAACAGAATTGATGGAAGACGTATTTCGTATTTTATCGAAATTCCCTGACGGTATTAAAAAGAGATAGAGAATTATGTTGGAGGTGATATCAATACTCCTTAGTGCTTTTGATTTAAATTACTTTTTATTTAGACACATGCTTCAAAACTCAATCCGATTTTATTCAAAAGATGTTGAACTCACATAAAAGCTTGATGCAATGCAAATATTTTATACTCCTTAAAATTGGAATTTCTGTTTGTAATTTCATATATAAAAGTATGGATACGGTAATTACACAAAAAAATAATTTCTAAAATTTTTGTCTGTCTCTCTCTTCGTTCCTTCTAATTGTTGCAACAGCTGGACCGATTTTGTAGGGACTTTCACGATCGTTATAAGGAGTAACTTAGGCTACTTTAATTTAAGAACAAGAAACGAATTAAAGTTCCGTATGACTTAAAAACGCGGGACCTGACCAATGCATGAATATGAACATAAAATTTTTCGTTAAATTTTACGCGGACGAAGTCGCGGGTAACAGCTAGTCATACATATTCTGTTAAACGAAGATTGATAAAACATCGGATTGTTTGCATATAACACTAGAACTTAACACCGTGCAATATAAATGCATATTGTTATAAACTTGCTGTATCAATTTGTTGACGAACAGTATAGCACCGATTGTAAGTTATATGCATACTATAACAACTTCTCACTACATACGAATAGTGCACATATTCAAGTGGCATATAGCTTAACCCCTTGCACGCGGGTGCGGGTCTCGGCGACCAATGCATTCCGTAACAGCTTTATTCCGCACCGGACAGGTTTACGGTCTACTCGTACGAGCACCCTTCAATATTTAATGTTATTCGCGTCTTCATATCGGATTGCAATTCGACTTTATTGATTCGAGAATTGAATCTGTCTTGGACACGTGATTTACTTTAGTGAGGGAGGCTACTATTATTTGGAATAGCTCTTAATAGAGCGTAAGTTGGGGCATTTATAATCTATTCGGTATCCGACATTCCATGTGAATATAATTTAATATAAACGGTCTTTCAGATGTTATACTCTAATAGACCAATTCATGCAATAAATTTATTTATTTAAAACATGGCGAAGTTGTGATAGGTCTACTAGTGTGACCGGTGGACTGTGAAGTCAAAGGTCCTGAATTCGATCCGAAGGCACGACTGACTTTTCGAAGTTACACGTGTATTTATCACGTGCTCAATCGGTGCAAGAAAAACATCGTGATTCTTAAAAGATTCTCTCGATATGATGTGACCTATGCCAATATGCACTAATTTAGTAGTGGTTTTAGATGGACTATAACCTGATCTCTCTTAAAAAAGAAAATGGTTTGATGATTCAATAAATAACTTTTCATTCTAAAATGTCTTACGAGTATTGCTATCATTAATCAAAAACTGGTATTTTGTATAGAGAATACTTAGGTAAGAATTTTTATAGTGGTGTGTGGGTATATTGTGTAATTATAGTCAGATTTTTATTCACTAAATATTTTGTTGAGGTGATTTGATTGTTTGGATTTTCAAAACTTCCGACTACAACACACACCTAGGGATCGCTCGTCAGTAGCCCCATATCATATAAGTTGTCGGACACAATTTAAGTTGTCGGACATAATCTAAGTTGTCGGCCGCGCCTCGCCCCGCCCCGCCGCGCTGCGCCGCCGCCCTGATGAATTACCTCGCTCATGCAACCTGCACGAGATTGATTCCTCGCGTTACGCCGCGCGGCCTCACTTGTAAGATTGCCTTATAGATTATGTTACAGTATCATGGAGATTAATCTTACTACATAAAACTAATCTATTGTAATATAACTGGCTTTTAAAGGTATATTGATATTACTTTAATGCTGACTTTTTGACTTAGAAGAACTATTATATTTATGTTTACATACATACTCGTACATACACTCACGCCTTTTTCCCATGTGCGTAGGCAGAAACTACAGAATGCTACGCGCTGCGATCCCTGCATAGCACAATATAAAAAATGTTGAACTTAAGTAATATTATTTCCTTGTAATAGGCAACCGTAACTTGAGCGAATCTGGTTCTAACTTTGATGCATAAGTATCGAGTAGCCTTAATTTTTAAACATACTATATTGTAGAGATTATCTAGTGTTATTTCCGTTTCAAATCACCAGTTTATCAATGTAGTAGACAGACAAGCTATCTTTCCACAAAAAAATAATAAACACAAACCATTGCGTGCCACATTTAATCCATCAAGATGTCTGCCGAAATGTATATTGATGTGCTTTGACTGACTACAGTGAGTGATATGACGTATCTGTTATCTACAATACAGATGGATAAAGGCCACGTAAAGCTATGACAAATAGAACACCGAGTACGACTTTAACTAATGCAATAATCCCATGGCTGTAAAAACACTGCGTCGGCAAACCAACTGTGATACGTCACACAATATCCGACCAGCCTTGTGCATAACAATGGGAACTTTCCCAGTGCCGGCACACTACTGGCTGCATTTAGAAATTAAAGCGCAATGTTTTTAAAATAATGTTTAGTTGACTGCGTTGATGCTCGATTTAATATACAAGGGATAACGTGGTTTCTCGTATTGTGCTACGTTTTATGATGTTTGTAAGTGACGAGAATCTCAACGACCGGACGGGTTTCCATGTGGTGTTCGGCTTTAGACGGAGGCATTCATGAGGAAGGGTATAGGTATATATAGTTTTTTTTCAGCCTTTATCTTCCCACTGCAGGGCAAAGGCCTCTCTACCCTCCTTCCTTCTCTCTCGGTCTAGGGCCTTCTGTGGCCAGTCATCGCAGTATTGGTCTAGCTTGGCTTATAGAAATAGAATAGAAATCAAGCCTAATTAATTTACCACGTTTATTACCAATACAAAATGAGAGTTAAAGAAAAATAGCCACATCTGAATTGAGAACCTCCTTCCATTTTGAAGTCAGTTAAAAAATAAAGAATATCAAGTAAAGAACATCAAAGGCTCTTCCGCGTTGCTGTCAAAGCGTACCCAATAGACCTGCCTTCATTAACCGGAGCGTTTGGATATCTCTTTAAAAAAATTGCACTCGGACCGCGCAGACGGTTTGGGTTTTAACCCAAACGTTTAATTACTTATATATGTATATACCATGTAAAAATGAATCCCTATTTCCCTTGGTCACGGCATAACTTGAAAATGGCTTCACCAATTTCATTTATGTTTTTTTTAAACGTTTTCTAATACTTCGTGGAAGGATTACACGGGAGTAAATGCTAAAAAGTTACGGTGGAATATTAAAAAAAATAAAAGCTTAACGACTAATAATATTACCGCTTTTAATTCAACCTTATTACTTTACATTATAAAAGAAAGAAAAAACTGACATAATTTTCATTTTTATGACAGTTCTCTCAATACTCCATCAATACCGACGCCACCAATACAGGCGCTAACAATACCTACGCCTTCTATACAGACGCCATCAACACCAACGCCACCAATGCCGACGCCACCAATACCGACGCCACCAATACCAATGCCACCAGTACCGACGCCATCAATACCGACGCCATCAATACCAACGCCATCAATACCGACGCCTTCAATACCGACGCCATCAATACCAACGCCATCAATACCAACGTCATCATTACTGACGCCATCAATACCGACGCCATCAATACCAACGCCATCAATACCGACGCCTTGAATACCGACGCCATCATTATCGACGCCATCAATACTGACACCACCATTACCGACGCCTCCAATACCGACGCCACCAATACCGACGCCACCAATACCGACGCTACCAATACCGATGCCACCAATACCGACGCTTTCAATACCGATGCCACCAATACCGACGCTTTCAATACCGACGCCATCAATACCGAATTTATCAATACCGACTTCATCAATACTGATGCTATCAATGCCGACGCCATCAATAACGACGCCATCAATACCGTTTCTAACAATACCGACGCCCTCAATACCGACGCCTCCAAAACCGACGCCACAAATGCCGACGCTTCCAATACAGACGCTAACAATAACGACGCCACCAATGCCGACGCTAACAATACCGATGCGATTACTACAGACGCCACCAATACCGCGACGCCATCTTTACCGACGCCACCAATACCGACACTTTCAATACCGACTCCATCAATACCGACGCCATCAATACCGACGCCATCAATACCGACGCCACCAATACCAACGCTTCAATACCAAAAAGAACTGATTCCCAGTTAACGACGGTCGACTTTCCCCCACTATAGTAGGAACCAAAAAATACCGGTGAAATAGAAATAAGTATACAGAATTAAAACGTATGAAGTCACATTTTTGTATCAAAGTCTGTCATCAATTTTACGATTCAGTTGCGAATCGCGGAACGCGGAAGCTCCTATAGTTCTACTGTCAAACTTGGCAGGCGCACAATACATTATGTTTTTGTCGCGCCGTAGCGAAACAAAAGATGTCAAACATGAAATAAAGGTCCGTATTACAGTTTCGAGTTAGGGAGTGTGCACACTGCCCGGCGCGCCGCAGATGGTCCGACAATGTTAATTTTATAGTGCACGAGAGCTCGCAACTTTTTTAAATTAGTTTGTGCGCTGCACAAGTTGTGTGCACTGTGCAGTAATTTTGAAAACTTTTTGATTATTTCCACCTTCTTCTGTAGGGATTGTGTGTTGAAAGTGGGTCAAGTACTAAGGTTATGACAACTGTGGATGATGTCGCTTGTACTCTGTAGATAGGTTTTCATCTTGACAGATTTTTTTATAGCTTTAAGAAATCTTTCGCTCAACTAGATACGTCCAACGATAACATGAATCTTTTTTTTAAATAAAACTATTTTGTACGGATTTTATTTTAGTATATTGATATAATTTTATCCCGACTTGATCAATAGTCACAGGCAGACGTGTATTTTTATGAACAAAATGTAAAGTGACTTGAAAATGTTGCAATTGCCGACACAAAACTACGATATTTTAATTATCTGCTAGATCCGAGAGCATCAACCATTATGGATCTTACGAAAAGGCTGCTTAAGTCTTTATAAGGATCAGAATACATCATACATACTAAATAGCGTCATTGTTGTAACATTCCTTTAAGCCTATATACTCCTTAACGTTAAAAGCAGTGGGTCGGACGTCGCGAGACGTTCTAGATCGGCGCGTTTTTGTCGCTTCCACCGCGTTACCTCCACCGAGTCACGGCTGAGATAACATGCACATACGTATGATATAACACTATACGTCTCCTGGACAAGTGACCAACTTACTTCGGGATTTAGTTGATTTTGACTTTCCATTTATATTTACATTTACATCTTTGTAACAATACTTAGTATTTGGCTATAGAAGATAGAATCTGTTAATGAATATGATATTTGTACTCAGCGCCATCTGATTCCGAGATAAGCGCCGATGGTAGAGTTACGAATTCGTTCTAGATAGAGTAACATTAATTGCCCGTACTGGGATTGGAAATAGGTTATCAATTATATCAATGGCGTTGTTAATCCAAATTTTTACACTATAATGCATTTCTGGGTTTGCATTAAATTTATATCACATTTTATGAAATAACCGACATTGTATTCCCATACACCATACACCACACTCATACCTACAATATTAGCAACGAATTAAATAAATGTCAGTACAAACCTTATAACAGGTCTATGAAGTTTTTGTTTTAATAGAAAAAAGAAAATATGAAACATGATATTTGCCCACAGCATATTACATAAGAGTAATATCCGATTACGTTACAACTCAGAAAAAACGTTGTTTGTGGCAAACAAATTATTACAATACCTTCATATTATTGCTCCTTTGTACACATATCCTGTACGACATTCCTGATTAAAATAATACAACAGATTCCTAACAGTCATACGTATAAGTACATAAAAAGGTAAAAAAATATTATTGTTACTGCCTTACGAAAAGACAGAGTAAATAATATTCTTTGTGAGGGTTTTATGCGTCGATTTTTGAGCATATCACTCTCATATACATAGTTTCGCCTTTTAATAATTAGGCCAATCTCTTCACGTTTTAAATACGTATGAGAAATCAACAATGTATATTTAAATTACTATAACACTTTTATATTTAAGCTTTCGTAAGATATAAATACACCGATTGATGAAAACAAAAACAGTTTTTGTCTCAGAAATTATACCTTAAATGGTCGATAAGGGTTTAAAAGACGAGGGTGAGAAATAAAGAACTGAATTGGATAAAATTATTTATTCTACGTAAAATAAATCGCAGTCAAAAGTTAGTATAGCTTCATGCTAGTATAGCGTGTATAATACGACGTTGACGACTTGGTGGCGCAGTGGCTGAGCGATCGGTTTGTGCGTCACGGGTTGCGGGTTCGATCCCCGCACGGAGCAAATATTTATACGTTCTACAAGTAATTGTTCCGGGTCTGGGCGTTTGTGTATGTGAAAATTTGTGTTTGTAAATGCACCCACGATACAGGAGAAAATCCTAGTATGGGGCAACGTTTTAAAAAAAAAATAAGAATTTATTTACAAAAAAAAAATTGTAGTGTATTAAGCATCTAATCCTTTTTGTAACACAAGTTTCGATGCTTAATGCGGAACAAGATGGCGCTTTACTTATTCTTTCTAACAACAACTGTATCCTAGTTTCTGATATAGAGTAGAATACTGTTCCTATAACAGTCTTATTATTGTTTCCCTTACAGCATGTGTAAGTAAAAAACTTTTTAATTTGCCGTGGGAACAGCAAACTTGGAGCTTTAAACTTAGCGCCGATCGGGAAGTTCCCGTGTCTTATACAGTTGGGGAAAGGCTTATATTGTTGTTTTATAGGAAGGCGATAAGTTAGTTAAGCCACTTTAGTATTTTGACTTTCGATTTTGGGTAAAATACACAACAGATTTACATTATTGCTCTGAGAGCCATCAGCTTAATACCTAAGTATCTTGAAGTTATGAATTTGGAGTCATAGGCGTGTTAGTTATAAATTGATGGAACTGTGAAGAAAAACATATAATAAACATATATATAACATATAATGTTTTTTCTCGATCTAAGTCGATTAATCTACTCGAGTTAAAAATACCAAGCCCGCCGGGCCTCTTAACCCTTTAGCCTTTAGAAGGTTTCTACAATAAATAAACGAAAAAAATATTTTCTCGATGGCATGTGATATCTGCTAATCCACGCTAAGTTATTATGGTGGGATATCAATCGACGCAGTCCATCTTTCTGATCCATTTCCATCTTTCTGATCATATCTATCCCTGATATATTTTTTAGATCGTTGGTCCATCTAGCCAAACTATTCCCAACCTAAGAGGAGATCCATGCACAGCAGTGGAATGTGTATTTAATTATCTTCTCTTACGTTATCATAGAACAGATAATATCTGTCAGACGTACCGCCGATAGGTTCATTGTGGCAATTCATCTTGTCCATTAAATGGCTTACCTGTCCTAATTAGGAGGCCTTTGTCAAGTTAATAGACCAATTTTAGACCTAAGCGTTGGTTCACGTCCATTAATTGCTCTAGATCTAGACGAAGGGCTCAGTGACCTTGGGTATGCCAATCAGTGACACTGTTACGTAGTTTATTTGAGTTACCCGGGCTGGAGACTGGAATTTATTTTAAAGGGCTCGCCCCGAATCTGGCCGGGTTAAGCAAGTTTATCTTATAATAATCTTATAATACCTATACATAATGTACCATATACACACATCAACAGAGTCTAGGGATATTTTATATTTCATAGATATCTCAAAATCCATGAAGAATTTTGTTATGTAGTAAATAGAAGAATTATAGGTTATTTTGAGGCCTTTTCTAAAAAATAAAAATTATTTCGTATTTTTTTTTGTTTTAAATAAAAATGATATTTGTTTAATCGCTGTAGAAAATGAGTATGGTACAAAAACTTTATTTATTTTAATAAAAATATAAATTTTATTAAAATGAAAAATAAACTTATAAAATCTAATGATTAATAATCAGTGTTGCCAGTTCTAATATTAATTACACATCGACATTGATTTTTCATACTTAAAATTAGATTGTCAATGTCTTGCTGTGGTATGAGGTCCCATCTTTTTTGCAAGTGTTCGTAAAATGGTTGTCGGTCGTCAAATTTGGCGGGAAATCTCTCAAAGCTTTTCGTTGTTGCATGTCCCAGGCATGCTCGTTAAGAATTAAGTCGGGCGACTGTGTAGGCTAATCCTAAACTTGAATATCGTGGTCTCGGAGAGCGGCCGGCACCAGCCGCGCCATATGGGAAGAAGCATTATCGTGCATGAGTGGAAATTCCTGGCCCATTTGGATTCTGCGTGGGTCAATAACAGGTTCTACTACCTCCTCGAGGTATTTTTGTACAGTCATGCTGCCTTGGATCCAAACGCGCTCGGTTCGTCCGCTGAGACGAATTCCTGCCCACACAATGATTGTTACGCCTGGGTATAAGTTGACCTCCTGAGGGTGCTGTAGACAGCTAACTCTCCCCGGTATTCTCCAAACGCGTGTTCTACGTGAATCCGGGTGAAACCCAAACCGGGACTCATCGGTGAACAGCACCAAAGACCATTGTACGTCACTCCATGGTAAATGCTCCTGAGCCCAAGAAAGCCGCTAACCGCGATTGCCACATCGCAATGCTGGAACAAGTAACGGTCTTCGGGCATGAAGACCAACTTCATGCAACCTCCTTCGCACGGTTTGGTCGCTTACCAGCAGCTGGTGGCCCTCCTGGAACCTTTGTACTAGTTGCATTGCTGTGATATTGGGTTGTCTTCTGGCGTTAATTTGGAGAAATCGATCCTGTCTCTGCGTAATAACACGATATCTACCTGTGTGCCATTCAGCCACATCCCCAGTACTACGATCAAAAAAAAAAAATCGAAAAAAAAAAAAAAAAAAAAAAAAAGTCAAAGTGCTAACAGCTAAATTTAAACGCTCTGTTATTTTATTATTTTAAAAATCATTTAATCCAGTTAATATATGTTGTTCAATATCTAAAACTATTTGTAACCTCAAGTGCACTTAATCACTTTCAACTTTCACTTTCCTAACACTATTGAAATTTACAAAATTACATCAACTTCAACCACCATGGATCTGTATGCGAAGCTGAATAGCTGCATGGAGGAGCTGACCACCACTTTCACTTCAAGGATGGCACAGTATGAGGAGGACCTGAAGAATGCCAGCAATGAAGCAGCAACCCACAAAACAATTGCAGGCTTGTCCCGTGAGTTCACTGATTTCAAGACCCTTGTCTGGAAGACAATGAGCGCTCTTAAGTCTCAGATGGAGCTATTGGTGGTAGGTCTTGATCGGCATGAGATGGCATCCCGCTCAAAAGTTCTCCTTCTCCATGGCATTCCGGAGGACAAAGGTACAGACGCATTAAAGCAGTTCCTTAATGTTGCTTCAAGTAAGATGGACATGACTCAGATTGCACCAAGCCACATTACATCTTGTCATCGTCTGGGGAGGAACCTAAATAAGCCTCGCCCAATTTTAGTGCGTTTTGAAAGCCGTATCCTTCGCAATGATGTGTGGAACAACAAGGGTAGGTTGAAGGGCTCTGGACTGATACTTTCAGAATTCCTCACAAAACCCAGGCATGAGGTGTTTATGCACGCCCGTCAACACTTTGGGGTGAAGCAGTGCTGGACTTCTGATGGCAAGATCGTCATCCAGGTGTCCGAAAAATCCCGTCGCAAGATTGAGTCTGCGGCTGAACTTCATGAGCTGATAGAACAGTGTCCCAGGCCTGAGTCATCGTCCGTCAACACTGGTGTCGCAAATAAAGCAGCGCAACCCAGCAAATCGTCTTCGGCTGCTGATAAAAGGACTCGCAAGTTGGCCAAGTGATGGCTACCTACGTCGGGTACAGATTAATTTAGCTATTAATTTTTATTTTACTTGATGTCGGTACATGGCAGGTTAGTTTGTAATTCACTCTTATCATAATAATATTTTGACAGGAATGACATCTGATAGGTTTATTTTTAGAGTGAATGTCGTTCGGATACACACTTTTGCCTGACTCAAAGTCTTTTTATCCATTTATTGTTAATGTAAGAATATGGTATCAGTTGTTTCTATTATTTAAGCATATTTATTAACTTTTTTTTTTTTTCTCTTCTTGTTTGTGTTCTACAGACAACTGGCAAGTGCATTGAGGTTTTAAAATGATATATCACGTACTAATTGATTATTATTTTACAGATACTTTTATATTTATTTCATATACTTTTATTACTCAATTTATCTATTTAGTTTATTATGATTGATGATATTGATGACAGTTTTGCTTCCTGTTCATCTTCCGGTACAGACCAGAGTTTTGCTAGTGCTTTTTCTGATCTTTCTGATGATGACGTTTCTGTTCATCTCCGTGACCAACTTTTTTCTTCCTTCTCATCTTGTGGAAATTTTTTAAATATAGTTCACATTAACGCACAGAGTATTCACGCTCACTATCCTGATCTTTTGTCTTCTTTTGACCAGAAAGTAGTCCATGCTATCCTTGTTTCTGAAACGTTTTTAAAACCGGCTCTCCCTTCCACTCAATATAGTCTACCAGGATACAAGCTAGTAAGAAATGACAGAACAGGCAAGGGATATGGAGGGGTCGCAATATATTTACGAGGAGATCTAGTTCATAAAGTGATCGATCAATCTCCGAATGAATACTCCAAATTCGCTGAACACCTCTTTATAGAAGTGGGTTTTCAACATTCCAGAGTGTTATTAGGAGTTTACTATAGTCCATCGTGTCATATTGATTACTTTGCTTCTCTCGAATCAAAATTGGAAAATATGTCTTCGCTTTATGACCATACTATTATCCTCGGGGATTTTAACACTTGCTTGTTGAAGGATGACTGGCGCAGCCGTAAGCTTCAGTCCCTTGTCTCTTCTGTTAACATGCAAATTCTTCCTTTAAATGCTACTCACAGGGCCCCTCACTGCTTGCCTTCTCTACTAGATTTAATTATTGTCTCTGACCCTAAAAAAGTAGCTACGCATGGACAACTTTCTGCTTCCTTTTCTTATCATGACCTAGTCTTCCTTTCCTATAAAATACGTCCTCCTAAACGCAAGGCCAAATATCTTTTACTTCGTTCTTTTAAAAATATTGATATGGAGCGCCTGGGAATGGACGCGGACAGTATTGATTGGTCTTCGATTTACTGCTGCAATGATGTGGATGGTAAAGTGATAGCATTCAACAAGATAATGATGGATTTATATAACAAGCATGCTCCGCTCAAAAGAGTAAAAGTCAAACACTTACCAGCGCCCTGGTTATCAACAGCCATTAAAACCCTAATGGCCAAAAGGGATAAAGCAAAGCGGAGTTATAGAAGTATGCCCTCGGAGGAACACTGGGAGTTGTATAAAAAACTCCGCAACCGCTGCAGTCGTATGTGTAGAGATGCCAAAAGACGCCACATTCACAGCTCGATACAAAATCTAAATACATCTCAAGTATGGCAATTTCTCAAGTCACTGGGTATTGGTAAAGTCTCATCTAGTAACAGCTCCGACATAGACGTCAATGTGCTTAATGTTAACTTTTGTAGGCCTCCAATTACCCTTGACACAAATATTAAGTCTTCAACTTTGAAATATCTATCCGATCTTCCTCTGCCACTAAATACTTCTTTCAGTTTCCACTCAGTTGTTGAGCAAGAAGTTAAGAAATCTATTTTATCCATCTCTACAAAAGCAGTAGGTGACGATGGACTCCAAATTCAAATGTGTCTTCCCATCCTGAACCAAATTCTCTCACCCATCACTCATATTATAAATTTTTCCTTGTTGACCGGCTCCTACCCTTCTTTATGGAAAAAAGCCATCGTACTACCGCTGCCTAAAGTCTCAAATCCCACCTTACTATGTCAATTCCGCCCCATATCCATCCTTCCAATCCTGTCCAAAGTCCTTGAGGGTGCTGTACAAAAACAGTTATCACAATACCTCTCCTCAAATAGCCTGCTAAATCCTTTCCAGTCTGGATTCCGGGTTGGCCATAGCACAGTTACAGCATTAGTGAAAATCACTGATGATATTCGACTGGCTATGGAGAAGAAACTGCTAACGGTTCTCATTTTATTGGATTTTAGCAGTGCTTTTAATTCAGTGGATTTTGATATCCTCCTAGGAATCCTTTCCTCTCTTAACCTCTCTTCCTCAGCAATTGAGTGGTTCAAATCTTATCTTCGTGGTCGCTCGCAGGTGGTCCGCGCTGGAGAGGTTAGCTCGGAATGGTGTGAACTGTCTGCGGGTGTTCCTCAAGGTGGTGTTCTGTCTCCTCTTCTCTTCTCCGTTTTTATAAACGAAATTACGAAAGTCATAACTTCTCAATATCACCTCTACGCAGACGACTTGCAGTTGTATCGTCATTGTAAAATAGACGATATCAAAGGTGCTGTAGATGCCATCAATGATGATCTTGAGAATATTCATCAGTGGGCAAACTCTTTTGGGCTTGTAGTAAATCCTACAAAATCTCAGGCCCTGATCATTGGTGGCAGATACATGTTGAACCTTATAGATTACCAGTCACTTCCTCCGATAATCTACAACTCAATCCCAGTGGCCTACTCTAAGTGTGTCAAAAATCTTGGCGTTCTAATAAACTCCACCTTAACATGGGAAGCACACATTGTGGAGGTAAGCAGGAGAATGTACAGTTCGTTCCAGTCTCTCAGACGACTTCAAAATTTCCTTCCTTTTCAAACTAAGGTAATACTTGCGCAATCACTTTTACTCCCACATCTTGACTATGCTGATGTCTCTTTTCTTGATGCAAAGGAGGAACTCCTAAATAAACTCGAGCGTCTGCAGAACCTGGGGATCCGCTTCATTTATGGGCTTCGGAAGTACGATCATGTATCGGAATTTCGAGCCAGATTGAAGTGGTTACCCATTCGGCGACGCCGGGACTTACATATACTTTGCCTTCTCTATTCTGTCCTTCACAACCCTAACTCGCCGTTATATCTCCGAGAGCGTTTTGAATACCTTGTCCCGAGGGACAAACTCTGTCGTGTCAGTTCTTCCCTTCTATTGCGAACTCCGGCACATTCTTCCAGCTGCTATGACAGTTCGTTTACTGTAAAAGCAGTACGGTTATGGAACTCTCTACCACACTCATTACGCGCTAGCCCTTCTCTGGACATTTTCAGGGGGAGGACTAGGGAGCATTTTCTGTCAGAATAATATGTCAATAATTGTAATATATATTTATTTATTTATATAGCTATATATACACATATATCTATCTATCTTTCTATTTGTTTACTCGTATGCTATATAGAATTTCTTTGTTATTATTGTACACTTTGTCTTTTTACCCTTCTTTTTAAAACTCTCTCACTCAAAGGTTTGCTGGAAGAAAATTCAATCTTGAATTAAGCTCACCTTTGTGCACAACACTTTAAATGTATTGTTGATATATGTTATGTTGTATCTTTTTTTTTTTGTGTACAATAAAGAATTAAAGAATAAAGAATTAAAGAATCACTTGACCACAACCTTGATATCACGTTTTGGCTGGTGTGCAGGGCCTCAGCAATGATGCGTTGTGTAGCACCATTTTCTAACATGCCCACGGCTCGTAACAGTTCATCTCGACTGAAATGACGACGTGATATGACTCTTAAAGCTCACACGGCACGTTAAAAAACAAAAGAAAAACAATCCAATAACTTTTCATGAATTAATATTAATTTAACAATTTTATTTTTCCTTAACGTTACGGAATACTAACAATTTTGCTACTGTATTTGGTTTTTCTTTTGTTTTTTTAATTCACATTTTGAAATTTTGAAAATAGAACTAAAGAGATTTCAATCTGTATATAAACTTTTTATAGAAACTAAATAGATTTAAAACAATAAAGTCGTAAATAATTTATGATCAAGATATCCCTAGATTCTGTTGATGTGTGTATATTTTATTTTTCTTTTTATATATGTGCAATGTTTTACACAGTTATAGATGTGGTTATAGTTAGTTAACAGTGGACGTCAAACGCCTTGATTTCCAACCCAAGGAACGCACTACTGATTTTTTGAAAGCTATGTGCGTATTTATCACATGCTCAACCGATTAAGGAAAAAATCGAGAGGAAACTTGAAAGCCTGAGAGATTATCTCAATAGTGAAGTCTGCCAACCCGCATTATCTAGCAAGGTCGACTATAGCCTCATCTCTCTTTAATGAGAGAAGAGCTGTCCCCAGCAGTGTCGAGAAATAATTGGCTTGAAGAATTGATAATGCTGACGTGCAGTTGTTTCTAATATTATCATCCACCGACACAAACTAAAAAAATTGCACTGCCTTTATGATTTGAGTATAGAAATTAATTAGAGGCGAAGTTCACCCGTGAAGTTCGTATGCATAATAATTCAGTAATTCATCGTCATGCAAATCGGGAGAATGTATGAATAACTGCAAAACATTATCTTCATGTTCAGATACTATCATTAAAGAGTCGTACATATATTCATCCCTGAAATGGGTGTTTGTAAAGTTCTTTGAAATAAACTTATTAAGTTTGTTTGTGTCGAGACCCGGGTCATTAATTTATTAATATAGGAACTTCGAAATTAATTTTTGAATAGTGTCACAACCTAGCTATTTAGCTTAGTGCTTGAATGCGTGAATGTGCTGCATGTGTAATTCTAGGTACGATTCCCTGGTCGGATTTTTCTACTGTGAAATTTAAGGTTACAGCAAATGATATTAAACCACCCTTTCGACTTGAAACATACCGGCAAACAGTACGTTACTCTGTCTCTGCCTTACCCATCAAGAATACAAGCATGATGATAATTATGTAGTGTATGTTAAATATAGAAAGAATAATCTACAGCTATTTACATACTTTTATTTCACGTCAGCTGTGTCAACAATACATTTTTCCTTGTTATATTTTCTGTAAAACGTTTGCACTTAAGTTTTCTCGTCAAAAATTCTATGGAGATAGGGTGTAACGTGCTAAGTAGACTATTTCGGGACATACTGTATTACATTGTCAAATGGATCAACACTACCTACTATCACGCCTGTCATCCCTTCGAGTTAGGCTGCGGTGTACTAATGTACACCCACATTTTACCAGTATATGTTTTTAAGTCCCATGTAATAGAGGGTGAGTCTATTGCCATCAACTGAGCACGAATCGAAACTCCGAACTGCCATTGAGAATTCCATAGAAAAACCCAATAACACTGCTCGACCTGGGAATCGAACCTACGATCTCTTGCTCGGCAGTCGCACTTACAACCAGAGCTAAATTATTCCCATTAAACGTTTTCGTCAAAAATTCTATGGAGATTAAATGTAAAATGGTAAGTAGACTATTTCGGGACATACTATTACATTGTAAAATGGATGTTTTGGAATACTATTAGGATACAATGTGGGGTTTATGGCTGGAAGTGGCGGAACTGTTGTCATTATACCGTGGGTGGGTAATAAGTAGTGCCATTACAAAGATGCGCAGTTGAACCAGGAAAGTCCCCTCGGAGAATGCAGCATAGCTGTAAATTATAGAGTCGCGAACATACGTGGAATGCTGTCTTGTAAGTTATATTATAATAGTGTCATTTTCATCTAGGGATGTACGTGACAGAAATGTGAGAAAGTGTGTATTTTTGGCTCGAATAACACGAGCACTTATATCCATCATCATCGTCAACAGCCTTACTGATCCCACTGCTGGGTATAGGCGTGTCTCAATTGATGCCATTCGCTTCGGTCCTGTGCCAATCTAATCCAAGTTCTACCCAAACTGTGCGATATCGTCAACCCATTTCACCGCGGGAAGTCCAATACTACGTTTACGACCTCTTGGCTACCACTCAGTGAGTGATTTGCTCCACCTATCATCATTTCGACTCGCCATGTGTCCTGCCCATACGAGTTTGTAATCTGTAAAGTTTGCCTCAACAGACTGTTTACTGCGCCTTGTCCTTATGTTAATGAGTTATTATTGAATATTTTTCATTGTCAAATATCTTGTAATATCTCTACGCAAAAATAAATTAATATTAAACCTACTTTTGAATAAAAGCTTTATTATATTATAGTTAGCATATTTGAGTTAACCCGACCCAACTGACATTACCAAATTAGAATATTACATAAGCAATTATTTTAATGGAAAGAGGTCCTATTCCAGTTAGTAAGTTTTTGATACACAAACATTTAATTTAATATTTGATATTTTTTTACACTCAAACACTTTTGTTCCATCCAAGAATTAAACATTATTTTATCACATTCTCAAACGATGAAGAAGTACATCGTGAGGAAACCTGCATGCTTGAGAGTTTTTCCAGATGGCATGTGAAGTCTGCCAGCCCGCAGTAGACTAGCGTGGTGGACTGTAGCCTAATCCTAAGTGATGATGATGAAGAGTTAAACCATCGGCCCGTGGTCACAGCAGACGTTTAAAAGCACTGGTCCAAACGAACCATAACATTATATTATCGACGTTTGGTTTGATTTTCCAATTGCCAAAGTAATCATCAAAGTTATTTAGTATTCTGTAAGTGTTCAGCAGACAGTATAACGGGCTCTGAGAGTGCGGGTTCGACACTAATTGCTGAATTAGATCGACGATGAGCCCCGAGTTTTGCATAATTGTTATTGTGGAACGGGATAACGGTCACGTTACGGTTATAAGTAGCTTCATTCTTTTTTATCTGACCAGCTCTTGATTCAGTGACGTGCTATTGCTTGTGCACATTTCTGAAACTCTATATTGGGTTTTAGTAACTTATTATCGTGTCAATGGTTAAATAATGTTTGAGTAATAAGAGGTCATTTAACATTCAAACAAATATGTTGTATCGATATATTTTTTTTAGTATAATAACTAATCAAATAAGGCGCGACAAACTGGTGAATTGTTTTGTAGATATTGTTTTAAGGAAAAAAGGTGGAAGGTGGAATACTTAGTCGAAATTTCATGACAACATAAATGGTAAATTATCTTTGACTTCGTTTATCTTATAAATGACCTACAACAATGTAATGTAATAAGCATAACTAAGACAACGTCCTAATTTTAACTTATTTGACCACACACTGTCCGAGTGCCACAGTTTAAATTCTGGTCTGAGTTTAATTGCAAAATTATTTTAGTTTCTATCCTTCCTAGGTATATTCGGTCGTACAAAACAAGATATCGATGCAAGATATTTTCGACTAACAGTCGTTTTCTAACAAGCGTCTTGCATCATCTAGGGCAATTGATTAGGGTTGTCGAAACAGCAATTCTTGCCAACAAAACCCGTCTGGATGCATTTGACAAGTCGCGAGCGGTAAGTACGTATTCAAGAGAAGGTAGCAAGATGACGTCATTAGCGTTCTCGGTCTATGGTACTAGGCAAACATGTATATTCAGAAGGTAAACTGGAGAAAGGAAAATGCCTTAGTCACACAGCACCTAATATTTCATTCGTAAGCAGTTACACATTAAGGCTACTAAAATACTAAATTGTAGTGCAATTCTATAATTATTGGGTCTATGGTCTAATGGCTCAAAGCGCAGCTATTGAACAAAAAGTTTTGGAATTGGTCCTCGAGATCAGGCAGTGTTATTGGATTTGATTTCTGAATTCTCAGTAGCAACTAGTAGTTTGGAATCGTGTGCGTGAATAGCAATTGGGTCGCCGTATGTTTTAGGACTTACCAGCGAAATTGGGATGGACGTCAATACCTTCTCTACCTAACTTGACAGGTTTACAGAGTCATGGCATATTCATAAATGTTAAACGCTCATAAAAAAATGGATCTTCTGCACTATGTAGTAATGTGGCAGTTCTAGGTACATTTGCGCCTTTCATACCGCGTTATGAGCGCCGGAGCGCTTGCCGTGTGTACTGGGACTGCAAAACTCTTTGCTAAGTTTGAGGTGCAATAATATTTGACTGCCGTTGCCTATTTTCTATAAAAGAGCGACGCTGAAATATAAAAGAATAGAGCTTTTGTTTGCTTTGAAAAAGACTTGAAGTTTTCAAGTCTTTGATATATTATTGTCAGTTTAGAACTGGTAGAAAGGAATGCTGCTTTCTACTTGATAAAAATAAACTCCGCTGACCCGCGGCCATTGGTGAGGCTTGACATCAGAAACAAAGAGTTCGAGACCTCATTGACTGATAGTTATAATTTTACGCAGGTCTACCCCTAACAAATAATATAAAATTTGATATTAACATAAAAGAAAAGGCTTTTATATTCATAAAAGGAGTGCATTTAATGAAGCTCTGCGAATGTCCAATGAGCGATTGTTTTAATATCGCTTCGTATGGATACAAATACTGCACGAAAATATGAAAATAAACAGCATTCGCTTTACTCCGGCTCAAATCTTTATAGTGTCGGTACGTGCCTCGTAAATAGCGAAACTGCACGTCTTTGCTTTAGCACTTATAACAGCAATAAAGCGATAAACTTAAAAGCTAATACTGGTCACGTAACTAGTGATGTGAACGCTGTACGGCGTCAAAATCGCCAATGAGTTCTTATAGGTGTAATGCATCAATTCATTGTTATTTATTTCTTTTGTTATACGATTATACAACTTCTTTGAAAGTTCAAGAAATTGACCTGTTTTAGAATAACGTTGACAACTCTTTCCTCTCCCTTTCACTGTGGCTATTTGTACATATACGTATATATATTATTATGTGATATACATAGTATGCATATACGTGCAGGCTGTGATAAACTAGTGGTACGACCAGTGTACATTGAAGTCGAAGTTCACGACTACAATCCTGAGATGCACCTTTGACTTTCTGAAGTTACTTGCGTATTTATCACATGCTCAATCGGTGAAAACATTATCGCGAGCGAGAAACTTGCATACCTAAGAAATTTTCTTGTAAGTATCGACTCGAATTAAATTACTTTTACATTGTAACTATCTTTTGATTTATTTTCCTTTTTATATTTTGTATGTATGTACAAGAAATAATAAAATAAAATAAATACACTGTAAAGCAAGAGTCAGTGTCTTGAGAGTTCTACATTAGCAGTATCCGGTCGAATTATTTCAGAGTCTGAACAAATAAAACCATATCTGCCAAACTTGCTATCCAGATCTGAAAACTAAATAAAAGATACACAATACTTGGCTCGCGTGCAGGCGTGGTGGTGGGCGTTACAAGCGGGCTGCGTCTTGTAAATAATGTATTGTATTGTATTGAAATGTGCTAGTGCTTTGAGTTAGAACAGCTTTTAGTAATTATTATCTTCAGGATATTATTTTTATATTCACTCACGTTTAAGTGTTGGAAAAATAATTTATTTCTATTCTTTGTTTAATTAAAGAGCCTGCCTTGTAAGTACATCATTATCTTACTACTAAATATAAGTTTGTGCAAAGAATACATAAATCCAAAATCTAAGACTATTGCACAAAGTTTACCAAAATATTTTAATATTGATTTATTTTAATATTGCGGTTTATATCGACACCAGCAATTTATACTAAGCTAACTCATAAAAGTGTACTTTACAGTAGAGGCCTGTAAAGGGAAAAACGTGATAACTTTTATATTAATTAAGATACTTATTTGAAATTTGGTACCCTTAATAGTTAATTTATACTTTATCCTTTCCCATATTTATTTTTCCTTAATTATGAATATTTTTTGATTTAGCCCAAGTTAGCCGTGTATACCCCTAATTTCTCAATATGATTTTACGTATTATACACGTCTAAATAGTGTTAGCGTACTGTATTACGGGAGATCATAGTATTAAAGAAGTGTTATTTTTATTACGTTGCAATAATAATTTTGAAATATGTTGTGCATTAATTATAGCTTTAGGTATCTTTATATATTTACAAGATGTGTTATTATAAATTGTTATGATAAATAACAAGTAATTAAAGTTAGCCTTATTTAACCGGTACATGCGTTACTGGCGGATATCGTATTAAAAGCCGTCAAATCCTATATAGCTTACTATACATCGACTTGTGCCATGAGTTAGCGTATCATTTAACTTTCCATTGAACTTTATAATACATGTTGATTTTTATAAATTCTAGATATAATTATCTAGATAACATAATTTTTGTAGGTCAATAAATAATTCAAACAAAAATAGTAAATAAAACAATCAACTGTTTATTAAAATTTCAGGTAAGTACTTGTTAACGATATGAGATCAGATCAATCACAGCTCGACTTCGTATATTATAATTATTTTAATGAATATTGCACTTAGTATTATTATCATTAACAAAAAACAAAAACTTCTAATCAGTAAATATAAATCACATAATTTAAACAAGTTGTTATCATTAAGTACATAATAATTATGTACTTAATGGATGAGATCAGATCAATCACAGCTCGACTTCGTTTATTATAATTATATTAATCAATATTGCACTTAATATTATTATCATAAAAAACTTCAAATTAAAAAATCTAATTCAGTAAATATAAATCACAGAATTTAAACAAGTTGTAATCATTAAGAACATAAAAATATTCAAACCTCATCATCACTTGCATCCTCATCATGTTAAGTTAATAATAAATTTCTATAAAATATATGATACTTTTCGGGTATAATATTGTTATCACAATAATATTTTAAGTCTTTATATTTTTTTGCATTAATTTTTAAAAAGTATTGTATGCTTTTCCGGGAAAAGGCTCCAAGTGGGATGATCTAGTAGATGTCTTTTTAAAACATTGTATTTGGTTGCTATCGTTATCACCTAAACTATATTTATATTCCAACAACCCATAATTATCAGGAAAAGCTTCAATTTTTTTTACTTGATTCCACATAATTTTATCGTTATTTAAATTTTTGGTCCAATTTTTTTTGCTAATATTACTTTTAAAATCAAATATCATGTTTTGGTTGACCTCGATAACATTATAAGGATTCCCATTGACCTTTACCCATCGCACTAGTGAATACCATTCATCTGGCGAATATACCTCTCTACCTCTTGCAGTCTTTTCTATTAAAGCATGAACTGAGTCGCCCTCATTCTGTGTATGGCCTTTTTCCATAAAACGGTGGCTAATCTTCATTTTAAAAATTTTAGCAGCTAATAAGTACATATAGTAAACAATGCGGTTACGATTTTGTCCCCCACAGTTGTCTGACCATAGGTTAACTTCCTGAACCCCGTTAGAAGCTAATTTATTAAAAAAATCGTATAAACAACTAGCCACTTCATTAGCCCCCCTCTTGGCCGTTTGTTCATCCCACATATAACAAAATGCTTCTTTTGATCCCATATTATAAATTGTAAAATTATATACATTGAGTTTACGCCTATAATAATAAACACTTATATTACCATGCGGTGAGCTTAGAACTTTTTGGAAATCAAATACAATACAAGCTACTTTGTCACTAGAGACGGCTAACAGTTTACATTCTAATTTTAACTTACGGTAAATTTCTTTTTCAGTTTGATGTTTAGTGAATTTTTCTTTCAATTCATCTGTAGGGCAAGATGTATTTTTGTACTGATGACAAAGGTCGCATTGGTCTTTTTTTGGTAAATGAAAACCTATCTTCAAATTAGTGTTAACAATATCTCTATACTGTCTTACTGTCTGTACTTTAACATTATAATTATTATCGGCACACCACTCAAGATACAAATTAAACATTTTTGAAAATGATAAGGAAGGATCTAAGTATTTTTTACTCGTACGTTTTCTAAAGTAGTGAGACTCGACAGGGGTGAAAGAATTAACGTGATCTATGACACTCCGTTTCATTTCCTTTGAAATTACGTAGTTATGGTTTTTGTGTCGACCTCTGTCATCAGTAACATTAGTAAAATCATTGTTTTCTTGATTTTTTCGTATTGCAGTATAAACAAAATCTTTACTGATATCAAAAGTGTTCAAGAACATTGTTTTGCAAACTTTTTGTAATGTTATGCCATTGTCAGAATTTATGGGAAGATGATAATGCAAAGTGTGCGATCGACGACTAGATTCGCTTTCAACGGTAGTGACGGTCTTTTTATTTTTTTGTATCACATATTTAGCGATGATTTGCCATTGTTTCGCGTGATTACCAGTACCCCAGAACTTATGAAAAAGCTCGTAACGCACTTCTTGGCTTATTTTATTATAGCATTGCAGACGGCAATTGACACAACTGGCTTTAATGTTTCTCGCTGCTTTAGTTCTTCCTTTTGACGTGGTATACTCCAATTCTTTGTTACACAAACGTTTTCTCTTTCTAACTATCCACTCATCTTCATGTTTAAGACGTTTGAGACCCACATCAGTCCTCTTTTTTGATCTACGTTTATTAGTTTTTGGGGTCGATACTGCAGAATAGTCACTATCATTAAACGTTGCAGGCGAAGAAATTGAATTACAGGGAGTGGATATTGCCGATACTGAAGTTGTGTTATTGCGGACGCCGTTATCCATATACGAATCGGGAAGACTTTCCTGTGCGGGGGTCCCGATTTCAGGTGTCAGTGTTCTATCTTCGGTATCTTGGCAAGAAGTCGGCACCAAAGTATCGTTTAAACTTTGTGAAGAATCCGGAAAATCACAATAAGGTGAAGGTACAGGAGTATTATCTAAGCTGTCAGAAGAATCATTAGTGACGACCGAAAACAAAGGTTCGATACTCGGTGGAGTAAATGTCAACGGAGAAGTACCCATACCCAATACCTTTGGTGAATCAGTATTAAGTGGAGTATTAGGAGGCCCCACGTCATTTAAATTTATATCTTGTAATACTATATCCTTTTCGTAATTAACTATATCTCGGCTTGCAGAGCTGGATTTTGTATAATCATGCTCTTGCACAGGCTCATCAAACATGACGTAATTATACAAAGCCACGAATTCAGGATTATCAACTTCGGCAGGTAATGGCGATGATTCTATAACAATGAGTACCATAATGTGTATTAAAATCATATGATTGTTTTTATAAAAAACATGTACATTAAAAAAAATGTCAAGGTAACATCAATTAAATAATTAACATCAGATTTTTACATAAATATTTACAACGTAATTGCCGCTAAGTAGTGCATTCAACAAATAAAAAGTATACACGAGCGCACTAAACTACGCTAACTTATTTTAGCGTAATATTACACGGACTTTGACTTAAGAGGCGCAAATTTTCAAAAAATACGTAGCCTTTTGCTATAAAACAGTTTATAAGCTTTAAACTATATTATAATCTTTAATAACACATTAAACTTACCTCTCTCGACAGCATGAAGCGGTATCTCATAATTTTTATCAACACCCCTCAATGAATATTTCTCCTTATTGGCTAAATCCACTAAATATTTAGCTCGTTTTTGTGACATTTTGTAATAATAAAATAACACTAACAATATTACAAATAACTCGTAACAATAACGCTAACAATGATGGTTTACTAATAAAGTTTTTAAGAGCGCGCAATCACATGTTACACGACGACAAGTGTCGTTAGACTAATGTAAACAAACAAGCGGTGCGACCCCTCCCGACACACACTCCGCTAATAATAGTTGGCGTAATATAGATCGCTTGAAATCAAAAAGTACCTTTACTTAGCGTAGTATAAGATTTGTAACGTCGTTATATTTGTATATTTCCTCACGATTTTTTTATTACATATAAACAAACACATTTTAAGCAACTTGGCATAAAAAAACGAATTTACCTAAAATTGGAGTTGGCGTAGTATAAATTGATGGTGTCGATATGTAGTTCGTGGTATGTAACTGTTGCCTGAAGGAATATCGTGAATACCCAACATCTGAACTTCGCGACATCACTAGTGTGTACCAACGCTGTATCACAGTTGAGTAACTATATATATAATTATATATATAATAAAGCTATCAGAAATATTGCACAATTTTTCGTATTATAACTTCAATGGGTTCGTAAAATGTTTTAATTCTTTCTTTGGACGTTGCTGCATGAGGCATTATTTTGATTGGAAGCGAAGGAGTGGGGAAAGTTAAAGAGTTTGTACACCTGGTTCTATGTTTACGAGGGATGGGAAACATGAGACTGACATTAAACACAGAGTAAGTAATTAATTGAATGGGAGCCTTCCATTGAAACATACAATGTCAGCTGATGTCTCACAGTCTCTACATGGTATTATAAATCAGTGCGTATAAACGCAGTAGAAATTAGAGCCTAGTCCGCGATTGCACCCTCATTTCATAAATAATGATCTACCTAAAGTATAATTTAATATTATGGTGTAGAATAAAGCATATTCTACCGATCTATCTAGCGTCCCTTTGAGAGATTGATTGGAAATCACCGTAAGAAGGAAAGGTTGTGGAATGAACACATAATAATATGTGGAAGCAAGGATTGATAAAGCTGTGCTAAGATAATTTAAAAAAGATTTAGAGGATGGATGACAAAATAAGTATACATGACGATTGTGGATTAGCGAGTTGAAAGATGCCGACTATACCTACACTTCGCCGGACGTACCGCAATTAAATCTCGGATGTTTTATAAAAGGCCACGTTAAGAGCTCTTTTAACCAACGATCATGCATCAGAAGGTTTATGAGCGACAAGTAGACGACACGATCGCGCCAGGTAGAAAGCTGTAGTTTCTGCCTACTCCAGTGCACAGAGGAAAGTAAACGTGATAATATGTAGTGTAAAAAAAGTTGCACAAACAATTTGCATGATGTAAACATAATCATGTAAGTAGGTACATCTCACTGCAATTTTTTCATTATACAACACATATTTGAGCAATCAATTGTACCATTTGATATATTACACAATATGCAATTATAGAATAAAATTGATTTTTAAAAATCGAGTATTTAAACAAATAAAAAAAATTAAGTTTGACGACATTCATGTTCCATCGACACGAAGAAGAAGAAGAAGAATAACAAAAAACATAATAATAAAATGGTCTAGAAAATGGACAGATAATTTATCTATATGATAAAATATTTAGCAATGGCTAATAATTAAAACAGAATTTTTCTTTTTGGAATTGTAGGAAGTCATTCGTGTGATACAAAAAATAGTTAGTACACAATCAACACAGAGCCTTCCTACTGCCATCTGTTGGCGCATAATGAAACAACTTAGCTGCGAAGGGTTGTAACAAGTCATACACCGGGGAGCCCCTGTAGTTCGTGAGAGTTATGCTATGTTATCATTTTGTTCATTCTTGATATATTTAGCTCAGGAAACTTCAGGTAGATGGCGAGTTCGTGGAAAGTTGAAACTATTGCTATATTCTGTTTACCAGCCATAAATTGTTACCTTCAGATACAGTTTCATACAGTAAGATAAACTGTTTAATTTTTTTCTAATATACCTAACTAGTGTATAGGTAGCTATTCAACATATTCAAACATTTCCTCATGATAATTAATGCGATGGTACTTAAGTTCGTCCAATAACTTTGAAATGTTTAGAAATTATTTGTTCAAGACCTATATCGGCACATTTACTTCGTATTTTACTTTCAACTCTATCTAAATATTAATTTATAGAGTTTTTAAGTTTTTATAGTATCTAGGTACTTATTGATTAACATAGTTTTTAAGTAATATACAACATTGTGTATAGCAGCACGGGTTTATACTTTGTACTAAGCAATAGGGAGCAATGTCAGTACGCGTTATACATCGGGTTATTGGTTATTACATCAGGCATCAGGCTTGTAAATATACCGGCCAGTTGTTTCTGTACATCAGTACCTACTCTTCTGCTTAACTTTTATTTTTGTATTCGTCGTGATTTTTTTTTCTTGGTATAATCTTGGGAGTTCTTAGTGTTAATACTAAGTCTACTTTTTTCATTTCTGTACTATTAATGGGCAACCCTATTAGTACTACGAAGTACATAAAACTCTAGGCTGTAATTTAGATCTTGCTTACAATCTAAATACCTTATATTTAGATTCTCCATTTCCACAAAACCAAACATACTTTATCTAGTTTCAATAAAAATTATAGAAAATAATATACAGAAATAAAACAACTTTGTGTAATATTCTTGATATTTATTTTATTTATACGTAAATAAATTATTAGTTTCACTGATGTAGTTTACTACATTTTGTCAAGGTGGATAAAAATCACTTATTAGGTACAAAACTGACGTCTAGCTCACACGGCGACATCTGGTGTCGGAACTGTGGAAAGTTAAATATATAAAGAGAGTAGCAGACATGAATATTTTATTGTTTTAAAATAATTTACATATTATGATTTTTTAAATATTTGTAGACTTACTTTGGTTTCGCAAGGTTTCATGGTTTGATGCTTGGAAAAAGGCCTTACTGACTACAATAAATTTATTTTTTTTACGTTCACACAAACTGTTTTTTAATGAGTATTTTTATGAGTGGCGTGGCGAGGCGTGTGAGCAAATTCACTAAACACGTATTCCGCATATAGTATAGTTAGTATATTCAGTTGAAAACGGCTTCTTATTATATATATAATTAATTCTTGGCAAACTCGTATTTGTTTATTTCATTCAAAAGGCCATAAAATTACAACCTTGCGAAGTTGCGAAGAACCAAAATAAGTCTAAAATATGCAGCAAGTATACCTACGTAAAGATTTGAGAAAATACAACTTGTATTAAATTGAATTCAATCATGGTTTAAAATACATCAAGGCATTTTAATTCAATTTAAAGCTGCGATAAAAAATATAGAATTATTCCGTAACAGTTAAACTATGATGTATATTACATGGATTTGTTATGGGTAATGTTTAGAACTGGCAAATATTCAAGGGTATACCCCAGTAATCAATCAGCAAAAATTGCCAGATATTTATTAGATGTAGATTTACTCTAGATATTGATAGCAGTGACCGGGGCCCAATCAACCAAAGACAATCAGTTTCTGTTTCCCGCGTTCTTTAAATAACAAAAGGTAAACCCCATTTATAATTTTATAGTTCTGAACATTACCCACGTTATCCACCTATAATAATGTACATATGATATAAATACAATTTGAAAACAGTGAGTATTATTGCCAGTGTTACCATATCAAAGAAACTGTCGAGTTCTAACGTTCTTACGATAACAAACTATTGCTGAGATGGCAAGTTACAGTAAAACATCAACAGGCTAATCTACTGATATCATTTACTTATGTTATCATACAAACTTCGTACTAAGGCAGTGTGTATAACAATCAACATTTTATGTGGTGTACAGATATGAAGACAGAGACAACATTTAAGAAACAAATATTAAATATATTATCTATAGTGATTTATAAGGTACAATTATGCAGAACAGAACTCCAACGATCATCATCATCAACCCAATTATTATCCCATGGTAGGCAGGGGTCTCCTTCTCGTTCTCAATTGAGTGCTTATGTACGAGAGAGTTCAGTTCCACAATAACTAGGTAATATCTTTTCAACAGTAACCTTATGAAATGTGTTAGAGATACATCGTTCTGGAATCATCTAGAAAGTACAATGGAACTGTCTAGAATGCTTAGCCTGTGTGTCTGTACACCACAAACGCGAAGCCGTAGTGTAGGTACTCGCTAAAAGGCAACTTGTTTACAATATACACCGTAGAAGCGACACCGTCGCCATTTTATTTACTCTTATATGTATTTATTGAAAATATCTCAATGTTGTTGGCACTTGGACTACTGACATTACCAAAAATACTGTAGATGAGACTTCTATAGTCAAAAAGAAAAATGATTTAAAGTAATATAGACCTTGGGGGAAAAGAACTGAATAGGTATTTGAATGTCAGCCTAGAAATTAACGTAAGGGTATATTAAAACGCAAACGAGTTAGTGTTCTTTATAGATAACGAGAAAAAACAGTAAAACACGTGTTAGGGAAGTCCAACTGCTCCCTAATATCTGGTTCGGCAGTTAACCAAGTATTTCTGTAATAACTAAAAGTCCACTTTATACTATGTGTATTTAAGACATTGTAGGACACATGTACACTACAGAACATTGTATTACAAAATAAAACACACAGTGGGGTCGAGAAGCGGCAGGAGAAGAGACTAACGCGAAGAGTAGTGGCGCTGATACTTAATACTTTATCGAATAGAATCGAATGAATCGATCAAATTGCTGAAAATAGACCGACCTGTAGCAATAGGTACTTGATTAAATGTTTATTGTACGTTTTATTTTACAAACAACTAATGATACACCCCGTGCCAACAACATGAGATTAATTTATTGTAACACGTTACTCAATCTACAATTAATTATATTATAATGTGTGGTATATTCGTCAAACAAACCGTGCCTCACACATCACTGTACATAACATAAGACTAGAAAATACCTACACAACTTTAAAATATAACTTTTTAAGCGCAAACAATGTCATACTTAACGACATCAATGTTATATTGTACCAAACGTAGAATCACCATCAAAAACCCCTTGGATTTATCTACAGAATTACACCTACTCATTTTGAATAATAATATAATGTAGATACTTTTGGGTGTATCAAAAAACTTAGTTACAGTTGTCTGCTCAAATATTTTATATTTGGAAGTCTTATTTTAACTAGATAGAATTGTGTGCATTGTCTTGTGGAGTTAGGAGTCAATATGTTTTGTCATTTTATAGATTGATGTTTTGATGCCCTTCGACTATGTCAGTATTCCTTGATTTCTTGTGGGCAGCACTGTTTTTTGTCATTGTTTACGTAAGTAACCGTAGGTAAAGACGTAAAATAAAATACACATAAAATTGTACGTCATTCGAGATTTTTGCAATGAGCAATCCATGAATGTAATTTTCTAAATACCATACCAAACATTGCGAGCATTTTAACTTTTCCGTTTAGTACACACCACACTGATGTCGATAATTTACAAAACTCAATACATGCGCATTTCCCTCCTTATGACTATCGTATATACTATGATTATGACACGAATCTTCTAATAATTACAATCCATATACACATTTTTTTACAAATATAATATTTTTTTACATTTGCGTACACACCCTAAGTATGATATTTATCACATTATTCTTACAAAAGAGAACTTACCAACAGATACTAGACAACATACAATAATTTAATGACTCCTTATACATGACTATTTTAGATAATATTCTTTTTTAATCGATGATATAGAAATATTTTTTTATTTTTGTAATTTATTTAGTATTTATGTTTTATATAACAGTGAATATTTATTTTTTATATGTAGATATTACCGTATTTTTATTTCAGATGTGGTTAAGTTATTTCAGTATAAAATCTGCGTGCGTTTGAAACTTTTAGTATGGATTTTCTTGCTTTCTCTAACATCGTTGCTAGAAAACAACATATTTTAGTTCATGCTTTTGTGACAAACAAAAATGCCATGATGTCAAAATAATAGCAATATAATTTCAAAAGCATTCTTAGAAATCAGTTAATGTTTTCAGAGACTCACAATTGTTCGGTTCAATTTGATCGTTAAACGTTTGGTGAAAACACATAAAACATACAATCATTATAAAAGGTACTATTCTATCACTTAGGTCTGTACCTAGAGTCGTTCTATATATAAAATATCAATGAATGCATTTCGGGGTGTTGAGCCTTTAAAATATACACAGAAATATAAATTCAAAACTTCAGACTAACATAAAATGAAGGAATCAATGGTTCAATTACGAAATTTCTAATTAAAACTTTTCAATTTTGACAGTTTTTAAAATGTATTCTGATTCTAACGAGTACTGTTATTAGGTTGTGTTTGTGGAAGTACATGTTAAAAGTTTGTTTGATAAAGATAATTAGAATTTCTGATTACAAATGTTAATGTTCGATAGATATTCAATTAAAATTATTTTAAGTTACAGAAGATTAATTTTTGAAACAATAATTTACTTATTATATTTTCAGGTTTTGAATAGTTATGGTTAACAAACAATGTTTTTTTCACGTAATTGAAATATGGTTTTAGTCACTGAATACCAACTGTTTGACTTGGTAGGCAATTTTAGTGTCACGGGTTGCGTATCTTCGTATGGAAGAAAATGCTTGATCCGGGTAGTGGGGGTTAGACGTCGAGTTGCGCTAGGAAGTGGTGCTGGTGTTGCGGGTGGTGGTGCGGCGCGTGCTGGTGCGGGTGGGGGTGGGGGGGGTGTGCGAGCGCGTCGAGGTCGGCGTGGTCGCGGCGCGCGGCGGCGGGGCGCGCGCGCGCGAGGCGCAGCGGGACCGGCAGCAGCTCCGGCATCACGCTGTGGTGCGTCACCAGCGCGCACAGCGACGCGAACTCCTTCGTGAAGCCCTGCACACACACACACACACACACTACTGTATTAGCTATTGTAGCTGACATGCGATGCTAGCTGTGTGAATAGTGGACTGAAATGCCAGTTCTCGAGTCGAAATCTACCCACCCGCAATATCCTAACGTTGCGCAGTAATCCCTCTCGAATGAGAAGAGACCCGTGCCCAGTGCCCAGACAATAATGGATTGATGATGACATAACATATTTTACACTTATATAAATCAATATTTGCATCACGAAATAGAACAATAAACTAATAACAACACAAGTATGAATGATCAGCGTACCTTGATCTTGTACCCCTTGGGCGTGCGCAGTATGAGGTAGTGCGCGATGCCGTTGGGCGTGAAGTCCCGCGGCACGCGCACGGACAGCGCGAAGCAGCCCGCCTGCGTGGTGCTGCCGCGCACCAGGAACGCGCCCACCGGCTGCGAGCCTAGCACCTCCAGCGCTATCTGGAAACCACGCCGACTCCAACATTACTTCAACTGTCTTCTAATATCTTCTGTTTGTGAGCAAACATTTATAAGATGACGTAATCATGATGAATTAAAAGGATCGCGATATTAACAAATAATCATTATAGCCGAGAAAGTCCACTACTTCAGTAGTGGTTCTCTGTTACTTCACTAGTGGACCAAAACTCAGTAGTAGGTACTGGTTAGTCTTTACCCAAAAAACAAAACATGACGCTGATAAATTTAAGATTTCCTCCGATTCCTTATTTGTAGATGAATACGGATAAACTCAAATATATTTTATATTATATTTACGAATATCTTACATTTAGGCAGAATATAATATGTAGCTTATATTTTTTTTTGACAATAAATTGATAAAGTCTAACTTCTAATGCAAAAACTAGCTACTCATTATCACTATGAATATGTTTAAGCAAAATATTCTCCTTCACATCCATAATGAAAAGTGTGACCTGTATCAAATGGAATTTTTAGATTTTTACAAAGTTTTTGTAGGATTCTTTAAATCAATTGGCATCTGAAAGAGGTCAATATTCCTGAGAGAGGAAATCGCAGATTTTTCAGATTAGATTAAGGTTTTGCATTAGGTAATTGTAATTTTTGAGGGAGGCTTATGTCCAGCAGTGGACGTCATCTAGCTGATATGATGACGATGATTGTGTGCGTACCTCTCTGGGTATGCCGTGCTGGAACCACGGCGCCTGGCGCAGCTCGGGCTCGGCGCGCGGCACGTGGCTGGGCGGCACGCCGCAGCCGCCGCACGACGACGCGCCCGACGACGACGACGTCGTGCGGCTGCACGCGCCCGACTCGCTGCACACACCACAACACATTAAAACACACGTAGGGTTAATCGCGGCAATATCGGATGGATTTTTGAAGGGATAACGTATGTAATTTTTAAGATTTTTCATTTTTTACGAATATAATATAGAAGCATGTAATAATATTTTTTACGCACATAAGGCGTTAAAGTGTATTTAAAATTGGTACATATATATTTAATTAATTTGTATATTATTGCATATATGATTACAAATATATACATAAGTGTAAACATTTATCACGGGGTAAATCATGATATAACGGGAAGAGAATTTTTAGAACGACTATAGAAATAATTCTGAACAAATTCGATCGAAACCTTTTTTAACCTTATTTAAAAGCTAATTAAGTAAAGCTGAACCAAAGGTCCGTCAAACCCAGTTGTATGAACCACATTAAATTTAAAACGCTAAAAGCACTTTTATCCCCAATATTCAAATACGCATTCATTATTTCCATTCAACAAAAGTTCTGACGTCATTTGCTCTACGCTTTATGCTTAAAAGGTTTAAAATAAAATATTGTTGAGAGCTATTCACGAGAATGAAATGTCGTGACCCAGTTTCCATTAAGCCGCTATCATCGCGGTAATTTAATATAAAACTTTTTTAAAAGAAAAAAGTAAATAGAATGGACCGATTCCACGGCTCTCGTTACGGGAAATTTTAAATCCGCTGAATATATTTTTAAGGCTTTCTGGGAGCTCGATAAGTTCTGAACTCGAGTGTAAAAACTCTAACTGAAATATTTCGAAAATATATTTTTCTTACCTCAATAGTTTCGTTGAGCAAGTAAAATGAGAGCAGTCTTTAACGATTTAGGTATTTACCATTTTTTTGCGTCTACAACTCGCAATAAGTGTGTAACGGAGGTATTAGGTATTCCTAATACCTCCGTTTTTCAGATTTTCTAATAATTTCCTCTACATTAAAAACACTCCCTAAATTTCTGCAGTAGTTAATACAGGTATTTTACCTCAATCTATATTTTAATACTTATCAAAGGCAATTAGGTATCATATTTTGAGTCTAAGAACTATATTTGCAGTCGGATTCTACTCGATTTAGAAACGGCTGAATGTAACGTATATGTATTTTACACGAAGTAATTATGCCATCACACCTTCGCAACGCGCAATTACTCAAAAATTCTGATACCCTAAGGATTAACTGGCTGTCATATATATTACGTTTCTACCCATTATGATTGTTATATTATTAGATTTTTGTAAGTTAATTGGGGCTGACAGTTCTGACGTACTATCCAATTATTGAGATCACTCAATCATACATAGATGGCGATGTGCACGCGCAGCTTAACCATACAGATTGATTTATTGGGTTCGCGAGTTCCCCATCAAAAACACTCTGATCATAAGCAATATCAGACCTATTTTTAAGGTTGTTACACCTTCTGAAGTCGGCGTCGAGGTCGGCGTGCAGCAGGTTCTCGTGGCGGCGAGGGGCGGGCGGCGGGGCCGGAGGGGCGGGCGCCGCCCTCGTCCGCGCCTCCGCTTCCGAAGCCTCGTTGATGTACCCGCCGTTTAGGCACAGAGGCAAGTTTGTGGGCCTGGAAGTACAGAGTATATATATTGTAGAAGATAGTCCCAAGATTTTCATAATCGAGACTTCTAAATTCATTAATAACTAATTGTAATCAAATATGTGACTAAGAATCGCGACTGACGCTACAGGATCTATAACCTAATCGTAATTCTTTGATGTCTGGAAGTTTGCCTACGACCACGACACAGAACAAAATACTAGTGTAGGTATCATCATCATGTCATACCTATGGATATCCAAAACACTAACAACTACATGCTTTTGCCAACGTAATGTCGCAGAAATAGAAATACCGAAGCCAGGTCAGCTCATTTTTGAAGACCATCCTTGACTGTAAATAAATTAAGTGTTCATACGTGGTGGGTGTGTCGGCTACGAGCGGCGTGGAGTCGTCGTCGGAGGGCTGCAGCAGCGCGCCGCTGAGCCCCATGGCCAGCCGCTTCATGAGCGGCGGCCGCTCGCCCAGCCGCCGGTAGCAGTTCAGCTCCGTCGGCGAGTTCGACTCTTCGGAACTGCTCGGGCTTGGCTCGTTTACTAGCTTTGTCGCACCCATAATGTTGCATTTCGCTGGAGATCTGTAATTAGATAAATACTATCTTTACGGGTCTGGAAGAGATTTTATTACAAACTTAGTTCTTCTAATTAATTATTTTTTATAATAATAATAATAATAATAATCTTTATTTGCTAGAGACACGGTATTTTACAAGGTGTTCAGTAACATAAATTGTACAACATATCTCACCGTTAAATCGGTATGCAAATTTTTTAGTTACATATTAAAGTTAACAGTTATAATGTCTAAATTTATTCAATTACGCAAGTCAAGTCTAATTATATTTGTTTTTACATTTTAGAAAATCTGAAACCGTATAAAAACATTTGTCAAGTAACTATCTCTTAAGCTGAGTTTGAAATTTGGAAAATGGAAGTTCTCTAATGGATTGAGTTAAAAATCTGTATCGTCATACAGCTACAATTTTTCTTATATAAAGTAGTTGAAATCCTTGGGAGGGCTAGTTTTGTTATGTCACGTGATGAATACCTTTTGTTTTCAATTACAATTTTAGCTTTATTTTATCTCTCGTTTGATAAGGAAAGAAGTGGGCACAGGTAATTTTCCTACAGTTGTAGTTAGTTGTATTTTGCTGCAGTTGCCGGTTCTAACACAGTTAAATACATGTCCCCAGAACACGTCGGATTCCATAGTCGATTCATAGCGATATTATGCTTAGAGGTAAAAAAAACACCTAAAATGAAGAAAAATGAAAAAAAAATGTATTTTATGTTCGTAAAAATTGGAACTTAACTTTAGAGATATGAAGTTGAGTTTTATTACAATTTTGTATGAAACGTTGAATGTAATGCTGCTTAAACATTCAATTTCATAACTTTGATTAGGTAAACTTTTCATTAATACCTACGTACACACGAAATTATACGACTTTACGCTGCATAAACCGACGCAGAACGTATTGCACTGGCTACAAAATATGTTACTGCAATACCATTTTAGGTAGTAATATTTTACAAGACGTGCACTGCAAGTAAACTTAGATCATAAATCTTTCTTCATTATGTATTCTACAACATTTATGTAATTCACATTATGTACATTGGTACTGGAATGTGAGGGATGTATTGGAATTTTGACTCTTACTTTACCGCGTCTGTTTTGACCGTGTATCAACGATATTGCTTACATGGTCTTACATACATACTATCACGCCTGTCACCATGAAGGATGAGGCAGGGGTGCAGGTACTAATTTACATTACGGCATGTTTTAGCCGTGATCTAATAGCGGGCGAGTCTATTGCCATTAACCGGGCATGAATCCCAAACTCTGCGCTGCTACTGAGAACTCAAGCTCTCTCGCTCTGCAGTCACATTTTTCGCCACTAGACCAACGAGGCAGTCTGATTAGTAATAATATTAAAGTGCAAGAAATAATTCTCGAGTTCGAACCCCACGACAAATATATTTGTGGTTGAAGTTGCACAATCATGGATTGCTAGTTAGGCTCGTCTTAGCAAATTTAATAAGTCAGAACGTAATTTTGTGTTGATCAAATCTTTAACTGAAGGTACGGTCAGTAGGTACAGTGGTCGAGCGATCAGCTCTGCCCCGCGTGTCACGGATTTGATCTCAAATCGGGACAAACATAGGTATGTATTGCCTACCGGGCATCCTAACATCTACCTGAGATGTTTCGCGTCTGGGTGTTTTGTGCATTGTAAATATTTATTTTTGTAAACGATACAGAAGAAATTCTTAGTGTAGGGCAAGAACCCGCAGTAGGCCAGCTTGGTGGACTATAGCCTAATCCCTCTCAATTGAGAGAAGGCCCGTGCCCAGCAGTGGTACATTAATGGGTTGATGATGATGAGGGCAAGAAAGGGTCGTTTTTTTAATAAACCAAACCATACTATTTTCCAAATATCTTATTGTAGATTAACAGTAGTATTCCCCCACCTCTTCACGGACAAAGGCGTCATGGTGTATGTTTTGTTGCGTTTCTATTTGTGAGTAGATAGTGATAAGTAGTGATGTTACCTGTCACCGCAATAGTGATGTGTAAGTCCAGGCAGGGAGTCGGGCGCGCGCACGCCCATCCCGCACTCACTGCCGCTTAGCTCCTTGCTCTGAAACAACACCAACACTTAATTCGTCATCAACATCAACCCATTAATGTCCCACTGCTGGGCACGGGTCTCCTCAAAATTGAGAGGGATCAGGCTATAGTCCACCACGCTAGCCTACGCGGGTTGGCAAACTCCACATGTCATCAAGAAAATCTCTCAAGCATTCATGTTTCCTCACGATGTTTTCCTTCACCGTTTGAGCATGTGATAAATACATACATAACTTCATAACTACACTTGGATTTGAAGTCGAGACCTCTGACATCTCAGCCCACTAGTAACACCGCTAAGCTACCACAGCTCTTAACTTAATTAAATCGCGCCTTTATTATTTCCGGGGTTCATGTAGAGGATTAACGTTTAATTTACTTCAATGGTTTTGGGGTATGAAGGACCCTCGTCATATGTAGAATGAACAAACTATCAGAACAGGAAGATTTCTTCCTTTTATTAATCATATATGTACATGTGACTAGTTGAGTCTATAAGTCGACTACTAAAAGTTATTTAACGGTCCAGTGATAAATAGACAAAACAGATAATAAATAATATAGAAAAATAGAATTAAACAGACCAAACAATAACTATATTATATTATTAATATTATACAGAATCGGGCAATAGTAGTGTACAGTAACCCTTCATTATGTATACATAATTTCCTTCATTAAATTCCTGCTGTTAACACAATATATATTGCCTCAATAATTTAGCAATTCCAGCGGAATGTTATCTCAAAATAATAGTTCAATAATAAATTGTGTACTTATTGCTAATACTAGATACATTTATCTAAGTGGTGAAAACCTCGAAAGGCCGTCGGATGAAGGCCACTTACCGACAGATAACTCAATACAATAGGAGTTCCAATATTTTGACTTGATCACAGCTCGATATAGCCGCATTCCACGCGGAGAATGCAGTTATCTTACTCACGAGATATATAACAGAAAATCCACTTGAAACAGTTCCCGATTACAAGCTAAAGTGAAAAGATGGTATGGTAAATAATGGTATCCATTAAATTAAGTCTAATGAGCAATTTCGTAGAATATAATTCGTCAAGTTAGTGCATAGTCGGTGCTATTATTTAGATCGGTGTAGCCTATATTTGAAGTATCAAGCAGCTCCTGTCAGATGAAAGTGAAGACTGAGACTTTATCTCATTACTGAACGACCTGACCTCTGGGTTCGAACGTTATCAGTTATCTATAATGATGGAGGTGGATTCAATAAAGATTTTGTTTTCTTTATTGAGCTACAAGACCGGTAGATGAAAATTTACTCTCCGTAAAACAGGTAAGGTTGTTATTCAGTAATCTGTGTAAAATATTTTGCTTACAACACTGTACCTTCTGATAGTTGTGTACTCTACAATATGAATATCGTTACCTCAACATTGTCGCACATTACCGCGTATTACCGCATCTGAGTCGTTAATATGTACTTAGCAAGCTATTTAAGATGTAATTTATTCATTTGTAAGCGCACAGTATTGTTAGTGTACATTGAAATATTCCTGCAAAGCATGGTGCCTATAGGTTCCTATACAATGTTGGCTATTGAACATAGGCTATTAAATACGGAGGTGTTTGCTTACAAAAGACTGTAGCTGGAAATTGAACTTTATTACCGCAAATATATACGTATAAGATAGCATGTTTACTTTAGCAAACAAAAAGATTTTAGTGCCGCAAACATGCTAATAAATAAAAGCTTGTTATAGTACTTTCTATAGATATGCATGTTAATGTCATAATCCATTATATACGGTACAGTCACTATACATAAAATGCATTAAATACAATTGTTATAGCCGTATAGTACTTTAGATAACTTTGAATACCATTCCATACCTTCATAATACAAGCTGAGATAAAATTGATGACCGTTACTTTACGTCTTAATACATCAATGTTAAAGCACTAGAAATGCTTTTAATGGTTATTTTTGTATCTATTTGTATTTATCTTTAAAGGTTATGCTTCATTGTTATGTTGGAAATTACACTAGAATCTTTCTTTTAGTGTATACATAACGTTTGATATTAGTAAATGGTTTTACTTCAAATCTATACTATATATCAGTGTGTTTTGGTAAAATCTTTATTTAAATAAATATACCACTAATAAACACACAATGTAAAAGAATGGCGTTTGTCCGCGATTAACTGCTAAAGTATTGAACCGATTTGAATAAAACTGCACTCTGACACACTTCTACTATTCGATTGGCACAGTGATTGAGCGATCGGCTTGTGCCTCACGGGTTTTGGGTTTGATACCCGTACGGAGTTAATACGTGTTTGTACGAGCGTTTTTAGATATTGTGCACTTTGTGTACACTTAAGATACCTACAGGATAAAATCTTTGTATGCGGAAAATCTTCGTTTTTTTATTGTGATAAGGGGGCTAACGATGGTAAGTGATTACCGCCGCCCATGGACATTTGCAATACCAGCAGGCTTGCATATGCGTTGCCAAGCCCTGCAGAAACCGTTTATCAGAATAGTCACTGCCGCAACGAGGTCTGGTAACCCTACTCACTCATAAAAATACAACTATTGTTGATTCACTGCGGTCTTTTGTAAAGCGGAGGTACTTCCCGAGTCGGGCAGCTCAGTTTGAGCGAGGAATCTCACTATGCCCTACCTCTCAAAAATCTTAGTAAAGATGTACTTGACTAGTATTATGTACTGGTTATAAAACTGTGTATATACTTAGTTGGTGGTCTAATAAATGAAGAAGTAGAACTCGTATCAAATGAAGTTGTCAACATTTACAGTGTTCCTTTAAAGACTAATGCTCTCATAATATGTAAGGAATGCTAATAGACTCACGTTCACTCGCGCGCCACGCGTCCCGCCAGACACAAATAAGCCGTGTTTTGATTCCGATATCCGCCCTCGCTCACATGTCGACATTAAAATGTTTCGGTTGGAAGAATAATGTTGATTGCTGTTTAATTTTGTTTGCGACAGTTCAGGACCAATAAGATTTATGTTCTTTGCCTATATGTTTATAACCTGCCCTTAGATTATACTGAATAGCAATAGTATTTCAGATATAAATAAATAAATCCGGACATTTATCTTATATTCCTATGTAATACCTCTGAGAAATAAATGATTTGTTTGACGACCTGATTGGCGCAGTGGCTGAGCGATCGGCTTGTGCGTCACGGGTTGCGGGTTCGATCCCCGCACGGAGCAAATATTTGTACGTTCTACAGGTAGTTCTTCCGGGTCTGGGCGTTTGTGTTTGTGAAAATTTGTGTATGTAAACGCACCCACAACACAGGACAAAATCCTAGTGTACAAATTTATTATTATTATTATTCAAAATCGAACCTTGAACTCGGAAATAATATGGTGTGTGTACTTACATACCCTTAATAGCTACTGTGTTCAACAAACTTTTATTATAATTATTATTGTTGTCACAAAGACGATTAAATCCAAATTAATTTAATAAGCCGCAGACGTTGACAAGCGACTCAACAAGTCGACAATTATTGTGGCAGCAAATTAATTCATTAAATCGCTATTGTTGCTCCGCTGTCTCGGGTTTCATAGGATTTGAATCCTGTAATACGTCGTCTAAATGGAATCATGTAATTAATTTAAATGATTTACAACAATACTCAATTCATTCTATTGTCGTTATAACAATAAACACTAAAAATAGAACAAAATAAATATCGCCAAGGCGACTCCGACTGGTAATGGCCGGTTAAAAAAAAAATTTTTTTTTACTAACTGTCCCACAGCCGAGCAATACTGAGCATCATAAACATTTTAATCCCGAGTTGAACTAAGTTAACGTGTTGTATATTAGGTATATTATTATTTATAGCGCGTTGTTTTAGCTAAATTAAATCTTAATTTCAAAGTACTGTATAAACCACTAGAGAGTCAAGACAAATTCGGATATAAGTATATTAAATAATACCAAAAATGTTTTAATAAAGCAAAGTGGTGATATCCATTACAGTTCTTTTACAACCCACGGAACCGCGCGCGACCTAGCTTCTTCCTAGAACGCTATAAAATTTCAATACATTAGCTCTCCGAATCGGAACAGAAGTCGTAAATATGTAGTTACTTAATACATTAGCATATAAATAATAATATTCTGCTACATTTTACACAGCATCTAGTCGCAAACTAAGCAGAGCTGGTACAGTCGAAGAAGCTAATTGGTTTACATCCACACATAGATCGGTCTACCAATGCATGTATACCAATTAGCTTGTTCAACTGTACTGTGGGTACCAGACAATGGATATAATACTTACGTACTTTTTTTTGGAATTACATAAGAAAAATACACAGCTAGCACAAAAGTAATACAGAGTCTTATTATCATTATCATCAACACATTTCACCATGCTAGTTTAGTGCTGGTTGACAAACTGTCTACAGACTTCACACGTCATTGAGAAAATCTCTCAGGCATGCAGGTTTCACCACCATGTTAAACATGTGATAAATACGTGCATAACTTCAAATAGTCAGAAACTTTGATGTGACAGTTCACTGTTCACACCACTAGGCTACCACAGCTCAATTAGACTTCTTACAATGAAAAAAAATTCAGTCGTTAGCAATGATATAGTACACATCCTGCAAGAATAACAGAACTGCAAGCGAGCATGCTGGAGTTATAAACAGCCCCAAGGGAACAGCGCTACAGCTCACGTGCGATCCGAATGTAGGTATCTATGTCATTCTGTAAACAGTGGTGCCAGAAATCTACGTAAATATAGACAGCACAATTCTAAAAGGGATTTTATTATTCTAAACTGTTCAATAATACGCTCTGCTTAGTTTGAATGGTAAAGGACAAAGTAAGAGAGAATATAGTTTATGGTATGCTTGTGTATGTAAAAATGTATTTGATAACGCACTAGTGGTATATAAATGGGAAAATCCAATGACAAATAGTGGGACATATTTAAAATGAATATTCTGTCTCTCCTCTCAAAGAAAAATATAACTTTAGATTAGCAAATTATCTGTTTTGTAATTCTTTATTTGGGCTGCGAGCCTTGCCTTGCTTCTTATCAAATTCCATGATTCCATGGAAAGTACCCTATACGTTTTGATTTATATTCATGTTTCAAGGGTATTTTATTTTGATGGTATTCATTGATACAGAAACTTGATTTTGGTTTTATAACTAAGGTACCGCATCCTACCCATTTGATATTAATCTCTACAAAATTCATCCACGGATTCCTGGGAATGAGGGTCTTGACTGCCCCGATGGACAGACATTTTTTCAAAAACTTGTTGTAAATGTTTAATACATAAAAGGGTTACACTTTCACTGTACAAACTACCAACGCTGAACTGTACACAAGAGACGCGATAAACGCTCACAACAAACTATCGACACACAAAAACAAAAATCGGCAGAACAACGCGACGACAACGCTTGCATTATCTAGCGTTATCCGTAAGGTGCCCTAACACACGTTCATATAAAATATTCAGATGATACGGCTGAAGGTTCTCGTGCAGTTCCGTGAATGCTCACACGTAAAACTTTAGTGGGAGGAATGTGTGCAACGCGGCGCGCGGACTCGTTTTATGGCCGAATGAAATAGGAATGGAGGTAAGACGGTAAAAGGAATTGGCAGAGGTGTGGAATGACACTGCGGGACGCTTGAATTTGACAAAACTCTTTTATCACATTGGAAACCTCTGACAATATCCGCAAGAAGTCCGTCTTTTAATGACCTAGAAAATATTAAAACAATAATACTTATTATAGCGTAGTTCACAGATCAGATGGAATGTTCTCAGCCAATCCATTTTTTCAGTACATCGCATTCATAGCTTTAGATTTTATCAATCAAAATTGCACAGCAGAATATTGGCATCCAGTAACATGTATTATTCATTACTCACATAGAAATGGATGTTTATATGTATAATATGTATGAAGACTCGGATACAAATGTTCATGCTCATCACACAAATATTTGTCCCTACCGGGATTCGAACCCGGGACCCATAGCACAGAAGGCAGTGTTAACTACCACTGGACTAATTGGGTCGTCAGAAATAATAATATAGTGATAATATAAATATAGTGTAAATAACATCTTAGCAAATAGTCTTTGATAGTGTACAGTCGTACCTACTTTGCATATTCGACCTCTATGTTACTTGAATTCTCATAAAAAAAACATTAAACATTTATCCGAAAATAATATCCTCGTAGCACAAACGAAACACAGAAACGTCATGGTGTTTCAGTACTAGACACCACAAACTTCCCAAGTCAGATCTGTGGTCACCAAAAACGTGGTCCACCATATAATATACCATGAATAGTTTCAAATAGATGAAGAGTCCATTTATAGCACGAGCATCACACAATCAATAACCGCAATAATCAACTGATTACTGAACAAATGAAGTACAAATGTCAACAACACACGTGGCTCTTTCCCTTCGGCCACTCTACCCGCTCCCCTATGTGGTGAAACCTCAATAATATTAGATCACCCCACGTAATTCCATTGGGGACGACAGCATTAATTGTTTTCGCAGCTGTTCAATATTTTCAATGTGATATTTTACTTAATTTGTTATATTATGGGGATACTGCTTATCATTTTCAATATTCAGTTTCAAAATACGTAAAGACATACTGATTTCTTACACTTACGCAAATATTAGACATTGAAATAAGACTATATTTTACGAATTTATATTGTTATTGTTAATATTGGTCCCTATAGTCACGGGCAGACTGCCTGGTCATTATTCAAAACGTTGAGATTAAATAAAAAAAATACGTAAATACGTGGACGTAAGCTCAAAATGTTGCTATGAGGCTACTAAAGCGTAATTTGGAAATATCAGATGAGTCACTTACAATTTATAAAAACAGTATTATAATGTTTTGCCGAGCCAAGCAAAAAGCCAACACAAATCAAATAAGTTCTATAACTTGATTTCGTTAAAGCTTAAAGATAATTTGAAGAAATTCCAGCCGGCAATAAGGTCTGTGATAGACGACCGTAGTGCGTTACGTGCAGACACGCGACGTTGCGTAATGCGCAGACAATAACTTGTTACGACTCGTCTACACCAAGCTTAACTAAGTTCACGAACGTTATGCCTGATGTGTTGTATTTAATGATAATACTTTTTATATTAACAGCTGTGGAAATATGAATACAAGTTTCAGCCACAACAAAAATTAAAGATTTTGATATAAACATTTTCGATGTTCAAGCAAAACTGGGAGGCATGACTATACCTACATGTGAATTACGACGCCAACGTGTAATCATTATCATCATCAGCCCATATTCGTCCACTGCTGGACGTAGGCCTCCTCTAGTGAAAGCCACAGAGCTCGATCTTCGGCTCTTCTCATCCAGTTGCTGCCAGCTGCCTTCCGCAAGTCGTCGCACCTGGCCGGTGGTCGTCCTACACTACGTTCGCCGAGGCGCGGTCTCCACTCAAGCACTCGTTTGCTCCAACGGTTGTCGGTTCTCCGAGAGATGTGACCGGCCCATTGCCACTCCAGCTTACTAATCCTTTGAGCTATGTCGGTAACTTTAGTTCTCTGTCGGATAACTTAATTCCGGATTCAATGTCGGTGGTCAATGAAATCTTGAAAATATAGTACCTCCCCTATACGTAAAGTGGGAATAAATATTTACTTTGATCTCTGCTCTATTGCTTGCCAGATAAATGCTAGTTTTGTTATTGTTGGATACGGGAAAAAGTTTAATGCGGTAGTGTGTATAGCGAAATTAAAAATAATAATATCACAACCACTTTGGTGCTTTACAAGTTAACGAGTAAAAGTCTTGAAACGCACATGGCCCATTTCTTTTTTTTTGTATTATTCGACTGAAGGTGCAGTAGTTATTGCTGTCAGCGTTACGTTTAAAATAACATGATTATTATATCTCGCCCCTACAACCCTGTGTAGAAGGCCCTTAACAAGTAACAAGCTACTGCAGAGTTTAACATTTTTACGACAAGCGCTCAATTAACGACTGTTCGGAGCAATTATTTTCTTTATCTTTATAATCCTCATTTTATCGTTCGTACGCGACTGAATTTATTCCATTAGGCCTCATATTTTAAATGTTTTATTACTCGGAAATTAATTTCTAGATGTTATTTGTGATTTAGACTTTTTATTTTACCCATTTTCAACTAGCAAACCTTCGTATGTGTGTGAATGTATTAATGTGTGAGTGTTATAATTTATGTATCATTTTCTATTATCGTTTAGACAACAAAACACCGAATGATTTATTTTGTAGAAATAATAATTAGAAGCCCCACTTCTGACGATACCTACTCGATTATTTAGCAAGCGTAAATTAGCTTATAAAATGGAACATGTTGTACTCGTATTACTCATTACACTGCGGTAGTAATTACAAAATAACAAAGGCAGTTCATTAGTACTCAAAACAGATCTAACCTCCTATCTAAAGAACATTAATGAAACCAACCAATACACCAGTGAAATACCGGAGCTTATTTATGTTTGTGGGTAAATATGGAGCATTATTTAAACGAACTGCCTCATTGGTCTATAAGTAGTAAAGTGTTACTCCTGAACAACAAGGTTTTGGATACGATTCCTAGGTCTAGCTGGGTTTTCCTATGAAATTCTTAGTAGCAATTCGGAGTTTAGATTCGTAACCGGTCGCTATTAGATGGGACCTAAAACATACCGGCAAATTGTGGATGTGCATTAGTACACCTCTGCCTAACCCTATGGGAACGACAGGCGTGATGGTATTTACTGAATTGAGTCATAAATTTGCGTTAGGGAGTGGTACCGCGGTAAAGTGTCAAGATGTATTGGGTATAACATACATTTCTATAAGTTAGTATATTCAATCAACTTATGTTAATGAGCTGTGTGTATAAATTATTCCGCATAAACTATGAGGTTGTTCAAAATACAATTTGTACTACAGATTATATTAGAATTAATAATTTTAGTAGGTATAGAGAAATTAAATATAATGTCTTTATTTCTCATGAATATTTGATATATTACTGTCATTTTTGTGACCGGTGTCACGATTTATGATTTTATGATAGTGTTTACTAGTTTTAAGACGTTGGATTATAAAATTGTGTCTATAAATTTAAAACGGTCCAGTAGAAATTAATTACTAATTATGAACTTGATTTGAAGACCGGTATAATAAAAAGACTAAGCAGGAATAATGAATTTATATGTTTGCTTGGTCATCGCGGTTTTGATAGATATTTTTTGGTAGGTCGAACAAATTTTAGTATATTTTAAGACCGACGATTTTGGTTTTGAGATGTTTTTCTGTTCGAATGTTTTGGTACATTTATAGAGTTATAAATCAACCAAACACATTTTAACGATTGAAACATCAGTAATTTAATGAAATAACAAGCTGTGATAGCCTAGTGGACTGTGAAGTCAAAGGTATAGAATTCGATTCCAAGTCAGGTAAACAAAAAAAAAACAAAAGATTTTCTTTGTGGCGTGTGCAGTCTGCAAACCCGCACTTGGCTAGCGGGGTGGTCTACAACCTAATTCCTCTCAAATGAGAGAAGACCCGTACCCAACAATGGGACAAATAGTTGGGTTGATGATGATGGGAGATAATAGGTAGTCGTAGTCAACTAAGTGAATAGGGACGCTTTTAGCTACTCTGAATCTATTTTAGCACAATTTATGTATTAAATTTATTCATTTATTTATTATGTAGCTTGTCCACCTTTATAACTGAGGAATTAAATTGGTTGCCCCGTGGGTACTTCAGTTAATTTAATTGTAACCGATGAAATTACTAAAATAACAGAAAGGCAGATCTAAAATTAAATTGAGTAACCTCACCAAAGCGGTTAAGTGTAGGTAACCTCTGTAGAAATAGACACGATTAAATTAACCTAAAGATTATTTTCCTTGACAAATTCATATTAGAATTTCTCTAGATAGCTAGGTATAACAAACACAGCTGTAGAGCATGTGGCTTTAAGTTCGATTATCGGTAAAGACACATAATAACGATATATTTGCCGATCGAAACAACCATTACTGTGGGCAAAAGAGAACATAATTAAACAATAATGCGTAACTTAAATTAGTAGTTTATAAATTTTAATTTTAAAAGCCATGCAATTATTTAGATATCTTGAGAGGCTATATTTTAACAGAACGGCCATTCAAAGATAAGGCTTGGCCCTAATTTAATAAAAGCGTAGTTACAATAGCGTGTTTGTGGCCAATCATTAGTGAAAAAATACCGCGCACATTACGCGTAGGTACCACAGACACAGCCGCGGTATCGCACTAGTCGCGAGCCGCCAGAACTGCGCGCTCTCACGCGAATCATAAATATACTGTGTCGAGATATACATCGGTAGTTCAAGCACTAATTGTACTAAATGTTTGCTACACATATTGTTTTGAAGGTTGGTAATAGCACGTACTCGGATTTTAGGGTCCTTAAAAACCTCTCAGGGATCTTAAAAAACTTGAACAAGAGACCACGTAAAAGGAATATGACGGAAGCCTATTGGAGTTATCAACACAGCTGTAAAGCATCCATAAGAAATAAAACAGTTCAAAATACAAATAAAAAAAACTGATGTTATTGTCCAGACAGGAACAATAAAAAAAAACTTGAAATAATAATTATTATAATTTAATAAATAATCTTTGAAAAGATAATTCTTAGTCGATACACAGAGATTTATAACTAACTAAAATCAGAATTTTGTTTTGAAGTAATAATAATAATAATAATAATATTTTATTGTCATAATTTTTTACAAACATTTTAACGGATTTCCCTGTCTCCTGCGCTAGTGTACACTGTATTGCAGGAGCCAGTGTCTTCCCCTTATTATAAGTTACAAGTTTATTATAACAACAAGCGTACAAAATAAAATAATTACAAAAAAATGTTATCTAAGACCAAAAAAACATAAAAAAATAAATAAAAAATAAATGTTTTGTGTATGTGTGTGTGTGTGTGTGCGTGTGAGTGTGTGTGTGAGAGAGAATGTGTATGAAGTGGTGCATCAGCGAATAAAGGAGTGTAGTGCTGTGTAACAAGAGGGTGCATGTATGTTTAATTTTGTGAAAGTGTGCATGTATGTTTTGTGTGTACGACTGATGATGATGATGTGGTGTGTTTAGGCATGTGGGAACATGAGCTAACGTATTTTATTTTTAAAATGATTTGATTATGTTTTCTATAGCATCATAGTCCAATTTCATGAGCCATGACAGTATAATTTTTCTTAATTGGTTACCATTGTGTTTAGTGATTTTATACTTTTTATCTATTATATTGTAAATGCGTGGAGCGAGAACAATGAAATGTCTATGAGCTAGGGCTGACTTTAATCGAGGCACTGGGCACCGCATTATTCTTTTATTAGTTTTAGGTAAAGTGGGTACGATTTTTCTATGGTATCTGCTTATGATTTCATGGATAAATATTTTTCTAACAGATAACACATTAGTTTTCTCATAAACAGAAACTGTAGGATGCCTGTATGGCAGGTACATAAGCACTTTAAGTAATGCACGTTGGGCCCTCTCTGCAGCAATAAGGTAAGTTTTGCCAACACCACCCCAAGCGCATACGCAGTACCTAATTAAGCACTCACACAACGCCCTGTAGGTTTGGATTAGTAGTTTTTGATTTGCGACTGTACGTAGGTTCTTAAAAATATAGATCATTTTTCTAATCCTTGCCACCAGGGACGCAATGTGAGTACTCCAAGTAAGCTTTTCATCCAGTATGAGCCCTAGATATTTAATTGTAGGGACACGAGTTAGGATAGCGCAGTCACAATTTGTATGGTATTCTTTACGGTTACATGGAAAGGTGTATATTCTGAGTTTGAGATTTGAGGGACTTTGACTGTGATTAGATTTGCAAAAACAGACATATTTCGTTTTGTTTGCGTTAAGGGATAGTAGACTGTTTTCGAGCCATGTAGTAACTTTGGCCAAGCCGATTTCAGCCAGTTGAAATACTCGTTCCCATGTGCTTTCATGAAATAATAAAACAGTGTCATCAGCAAACATGAAAATATCTTGCCCAGGCAAGGCAGCATCACATAGTTCGTTGATGTAGATAAGAAATAACGTCGGCCCTAGTGTGCTGCCTTGTGGTACACCGTAGCGGCATATTTCACTATCACTTTCGTGTTTATCAATACGAACTCGCTGCGTTCTACCAGTGAGATAGTCCCTGAACCACTCCAGAGTTAAGCCTCTGATACCAACGTTTTCTAGTCTCGTAAGCAGGATCGGAATAGAGACGGTATCAAAAGCCTTCTGGAGATCCAGAAAGACACACATGCATCTATCTCCTTTGTCCATGTAGGTTGTTAATGGTGTGGTAAGCGCAAGAACCGTATCCTCTGTAGATTTTCCCACTCTAAATCCATATTGGTTGATATTAAGGTAATTATTTTTTTCCAGGTAGGTTGTTACTCTCTTATTGACTAGTTTTTCTAGTATCTTTGATAGCGATGACAAGAGAGAGATGGGTCTGTAGTTAGACGGGTAGTAGTTTGATTATTGTTATATTTATTCTAATATATTAATTTGATTTTCATGTGATTGTTTGACGGTCATTTTACAGCCAACAAAATTTTATAAACAAACAAAAGGCAATCTCGTCCCAAGTAAAACATATCAGCGGGGGGTAGACCTCAGTATACCCCTATGTAACCTTACAAAGATACAGGCGTGTCCACGTTATTTCGGCAAGGTTTCAAAGTAAACAATCCCAAAAACAAGTAGGAGCGTGTACCATTATAATTTACAGTAGGAATGGGAATGCCGTCTGAAAGTCGCTTTCATTGTGAGCGAGATGGGTATATAGGGTTTGCTATATGTGCAAGTGGGTTAGAAGTCAGGGTCGTACAGTTTGGCGTGCGGGACGGCAGTATCGGCAGCGGGACACGCTCGGATTTAATTAGCGGGACAGCGGGACAGAATTCCACGTTTAGAAAGTGTTTCACTGTTTGAACTTACTTGCCGCTGAACTGATTCTATGCATAGAGGTCACTGGGTGTCACTTTCTACATATAAACTTGATTTTACTAACATGTAAGTAAGTAAATAAGTGAAATATTTTTTATTGTACACAATTTTTTATTACGAACATAGAAATGCCGAATTATGTACAATTACTAGTAATTTCGCAATGACCGTTTCTTCCAAACATTATGAAAGAAATTACATTGATTTATTTGTGTACAGTTTACATAATTATATTCCAAAGTAAGTAAATAAGTGAAATATTTTTTATTGTACACAATTTTTTATTACGAACATAGAAATGCCGAATTATGTACAATTACTAGTAATTTCGCAATGACCGTTTCTTCCAAACATTATGAAAGAAATTACATTGATTTATTTGTGTACAGTTTACATAATTATATTCCAAATTAAGTTTTGTTTCTTAGTCTCAGTTCTATCTTCGTATTCATATAGATCATGATTCATCAAAGGTATTTAAAATAGATCATGATCATGATCTGTAAACTTTAAATTCTTTAATATTTTAATTTACATTTACGTTATAAAATAAGCTGCAGCATCTTCTTGAAACCCAAAAATTTTACTTAATGTACATCTCGGCAGATCCCTAAATAAACAATACCGGTTTTAGTAGTAACAAAATAGCTGGATAACGTCTGTAAATTAAATCTTCGTTGATGTGCAAAACGTGAAAGTAAAAACGGGTGCTAAAGCTTAGTGTCTTTACTTTCTGCAAGTAAATGTATACAGTGTAGTTTTTACACAGAAAATGTAATAAAGCAACATTTTATTTTTACTCATTGAGATGCAGCGTCTTGCTGTAAAATGTGTCTATTAAATTCCAGCTCAACGTTGACTTGACTCAACTTTATATCAAATTTTAAAAAACTATTTTGTTATTTAAGAAATACTTTCTACGAATTTTATTTAATCTAGAGTGACATTTCGGTTTTTTTGCGAAGATGCTGAAAAATTGTTCACCAATTAAGTACATTTTAAATATGATACCAATTTCCACATATTTTATCTATATTCTGATTACTTTTACAATCTAGAGTAATCAAAAACCCAGACTACTGATACTAATCACACGAAGGATACCTACAAGATCTTAATCGATAGGTCAAAATATTACTTAAATATCGGCTGTACATACAATAAATATGTTGTAAAAATATTAATACATATTTGAACATAAAACTTAAGCAATAAAACAGAGAAGTAGAAAAACGATGGCCTTGGTCGAACTGAAAAACTGCGTTATTAAACGAAAAGTAAAAAGTGTCGTAAAGTTTTATTGTAGATTGTAGGAGCCCTTATCTAAACAATACACCTGGAGTAACGTACGGCCGCACCACCGCGCCGGCAGGGTTGGCCATCTACGAAATTGGAGTCCGAATCTAACATTGCGATTCGCGATTTAATCTTATCTAGATTTCCAAAAAGAGTTGCGACCTATTTTAATAAATTCATCCAGTATTTTAATGGTATAAACAAAACGCGTACTTTGGTTACAGTATACAGTCGGCACAGTATACCTACAAGTATAACTTTCGTATAAATATAAATAAATAAATATTCAGGGACATTTTACACAGCACCATCTAGTCCCAAACTAAGCAGAGCTTGTACTATGGGTACTAGACAATGGATATAATACTTATATACTTTTTTTTGTTGTAAATACATACTTATAATACATAGGAAACACCCAGACGAACACAAACACTTATATTCATCACATAAATATTTGTATCCCGTGGGAATCGAACCCACGACCTCGTGATCAGCAGTCCGGTACTCAAACCACTAGACCACATAGGTCGTCAATTATAATTTATAATACATATTAAAAATATGGATTTTATATGAATACACGTCGCATTAATACACATTTTGACAAACAGCTGTGGTAGCCTAGTGGTGTAACCGTGGACTGAGATGTCAAAGGTCTCGAGTTCGAACCCAAGGCACACACCTGACTTTTCGGAAGTTATGTGCGTATTTATCACAAGCTCAAACGATGAAGGAAAACGTCGGGAGGAAACCGGCATGCTTGAGAGATTTGTCTCAATGACATGTGAAGTCTGCCAACCCGCAGTGGGCTTGCATGGTGGACTATAGCCTCTCAAATAAGAGGAAAGCCGTGCCCAGCAGTGGGACGTCAATGGGTTGATGTTGACACATCGCATTTTGTGTAATATGCAAACACATTATTATAACTATTTGATAAATGCATCTTATTACGATCAGAACATGACATACTTCTACTAGATTTCGTAAGCATGAATAACGTATTATAAACAAAGGTCCGTTGTACATCAAATGTATACAATCTGAACTTTAGGACAATTATCACCCTTACTATTATAAAAATAAGGTCTACAAGCGGTCTACTGCCCTGCTGATTTTGTACATGTTGCGCTATGACATGTCTAAGGCTTCAGCCAGTCATCATGACACCCAACATCTTGTGACATATTGTTTGTGTGGTAACGAAGCCTACGACCACGATGAGCGTTTATCTCATCAGATTGGGTTATTGTTTCAACAGTCGATTGATGACACTCGCACTGCTTGCTAAAGAATACTTCATTTAACTTCAAGATATTTTAGGGGCTTCCTTTATGTATTTTCAAGATAAAAAGAACAATAAAACACCATATACTAGGAAAATATTTTTCGTAGAATCGGGCTTTCTGATTAATTACGTACTACATAAGTAGTGACTGTTTTTAATTTCTGTTTATCATCATCATCCAGTTATTATCCCACTACTATAATTGTGAGATAGATTAGGCTATATATAGCCCACCACGCTAGCCTAGTAAGGGTTGGCAAACTTCACATGTAATCGAGGTGATCTCTCAAGCATGCAGGTTTCCTCGCGATGATTTCCTTTACCCTTCAATCATCTGATAGATCCATTTATTTTTTATTTATTTCTGTAGCATCTTAGTAATGAACTGAATGGCACACCCCTATTACTTCAGACGCGGGCAGCTCGCCATAAATCGCGCGTTATCTGCGTCGGCGCGGGGCCGGCCGCGTGCCCTCGCGCACTAAACACCTTAATTGCCAAGTAATTAATTAAATATTTCCACGTCATTCCGATCCTTGTAAAAATAAAGGAACATAAGCCTTAAATGGTCGCTCGCATTTGGTTTGTCGTTCATGAATTTTAAATGTACATATTAGCGTTGTTGTGCACATGCCTTTATGCATATCTCTTTTTTCAACTGCATTAATTTCGTAAACGATAAAATTTTAAAAAATGATATAACCCGCTGAAAAGAATCATTTAAAATTAGTTATAGGTATGTAAGGTAGCTCCTAATATTTCAATAAGCTAAATACCGTGAGTAGCCCAATTAAGTATGCTTAGTAACGCATAGTATCTTATATTCCGTAAATCCATCAAAAATGGATGTCGCATAGGCAACAATATTAAATTTAGATTAGTTGTAGAACAACTAATCTAAATTTAATAATAACATAGGTAATTGCAATTATTTTAAACAATAATATAATTATCCAGGCTTAAGTACACTCAAAGTACATCAGAACGTTATCCTCGACCAATCAAAGCACCAGCCACAACAACCAGCACTCAAAGAGCGAACAAAGTATGAGCAAAGTATGAAATCCGACAGTTTATAATACCTTCCTGTTGTATAATACAACAGGAACCGGACGTGGCGTTGTATATCGAGCGGCTCCGGCCGGCCGCGGCCGCGCCAGACCAGGAGCGGTCTAGATTAGGGACGTTACGAAAGTGGTTCCGTCGGAACCGAAGTCGGAGTCGGAGGTTTTAATTTTGAGCTGTCGGAGTAGCACCCGGCGTTGGAGGCGGCAGCGAAGGGAGGTATAATAAAATAAAATAATAATAACATATTTCAGCTTCATTAATGTCATCTTAAAAAATAAAACTTGTTGTACCTATATGGGCGCTAAAAATAAAAGCTATCGTTTTTTTCTTAATTCACACAAAACTTGTAGTGAACTAAATCAAGTAAAGTGACTCCAAAAGAAGCTAATTGTAATTAATGAACAAAAGTTTCGCAGCTATAACTCTGTTTAATTTATTTCTTAACGGATTATAGATTCTAATCTCCTGTTTAAAAATGTCGGAACTAAAGTAGAAATTGAGGGTGTAATATCAACTGGAGTTCCGATTTTTCGGAATCGGAGTCGAGCCTCCGTAACATCCCTAGTCTAGATTATTATAGACCGGGCGGTCGGACCCGGCAGGCCCGCACGTGTGCAGAATTAGGGTGCCTCGAGAAATATGATGTTTCATACATATGAATAAAATTACTGTTTCATATCTGACTGTAAGCAACTTGGACGTGAGACGGTTAGGATGGAAGTTAGGGATTTTCATAGTGACCCTTTATACATGTTTGATACCTAAATGAAATTATGGTGGAATGTGATGTAGGGATCCATGCATCAAAGGGATAATGTATTTAGCGATATAGGGTTAAGTTTAGACCAAGATTTTAAATACGTATACGCAGTATTTTTGCACTTGTTTGGGCCGATAGGGACACCACAGACGCGGTACGACATGCTACTTCAAAGTCAGCGTATAGCATTGATATTATTATGAAAAACATATAGGACTATCAGTAAAGAAGCACTACCAATACTCGCGGGAGTGCTGCCGGTCGATTTCGAGACACAACGACGTGCTGCTATGTATTTCTATTCGAGAGTGAATTTGACTGGGCTAAGATTATTTAAACCCCAGGCTGACGTTCGGTAGGAACTTTTAGACACTCTAATTTCCCTCTTGAATTTTACAACAGCTTTAATAGTAATTTCGAGGTGATCCATGGGCATCTTTGAACTTCGCGCCATACGCTACACTTACTAAACTCACCATTAAAATAATTAAAATCTTTCTTGAAGTAATCTAATAAATAATTCATTAAGGCTCCATCGAGAGCTGTAAATCATTAATACAAACACAACAACGTAACAAAAACGTTTATCGATTATTTTGTATACAAAATTGAGCGGATATTCTCCCGTAACGCCCGGATATAACACAATCAAACATTTTTCAAGTCTCATTAGGAGCATTTACCTGTCGATCGCGCAGAAGTTGCGCGCTGTCGGAACACTCCGCTCGTTATTATTAAGCGTCGATAAGTTGATAAGTTGTTCGGTTTTATCTTACTTGGACGAGTTTGAGGATGCTGCACGGCGGAGATTTCGCTAACTATTGTTATAAGTTATTGTCTAATTTTCATTTCGGAAGGCTGGAAGAGGATTTTAGATTCTGCAAGCACTAGAAGTATAATTTTTGCATCCCCTTTGATAGTTACCAGAATTAGTTCGTATGATTGTCTCTATTCTTAATTACGCACCTTAGGACAATGAGGTTTATTGTTTCCATGCATGCATACATATCAAAGCTTTTTGGTTTTGTTTCATAACATTCATAAGTTTGTCATTAAGTATGCCTGGCCTACACAATCAGTCAATATGTAGGTACCTAATTTATGTGCGGGAGAACAAAGTTCCTGTACAATATTTGAAAGTTCAAAGTGTTGCATCTCTATAAACTCATGACTATATAACAGCACTATTCAATCTAATTAATGCATCGTATGATAATAAATATAGAAAATCCCCAATTTCTCACTTCCAAAATAACAAGAAACCTGGCCATAAAACAAACGTTGACGCATCCTTCCCCATAAGTAGTTTGTGTGTAGTTCATAACATATGATTACCGCGCGGCAGGCCGGGAGCCGGGAACGTTTACCGGCCTAATGATAGCTCACCACATATTATTGATAGCTATTGTATTAATACACGTCGCTTTGTTTACAACACATATTTTCGTTTGATTGATTGTTTGGAGATGATGGATTTATTTTTAACGAAAAAAGGGTATTTGGTTTTAAGTGGCGAGAAAGGTGTTTCTAAAATTATTATAGGTTTGGGTGTGAACATTAGATCTTTTTGTTCGATGATTTATTGCTCGAGTGGCCGCTTATGTTAAGAGTAGTTTTTCTGTTTGAAAACTCGACCTTTTTGTCTTTTTAGTGTTTTTTATTACATAAATACAACCGTGATTTTAAATGAAGTAATTCACATGTATAATATTCTCACTGTCCTGTATATAAGATTGCATTTTCAATTTAAGTTTCAAAAACAATATCAGTAACTTACCAGTTTCTCCCAAAACCGGTACGGTACACATTATCTTAAATACAATACTTTAGTGCAACGACGTTACATGCCACATTGATGATGCTCGTCTTGCCACAAATAAAGTGATTCAATTCCAAAATTACTTTCCTCTGACGTTTAATATTATAAATTATCATAATTATTGTCACCGCACAAGCGGTACTATTATCTTAACTACTGTAAATTACTTGAAGCGGGAACCCCTATAATGTCTGTCAGTTTCTCAGATGGGAGGGGACCAAATTAAGTCCACATATGTAATTAGTTACAGCATTTCACAGCGTATGAGCTGGTTTATTGAGTGACTATTTGTAACTTAATATTTTTCATGTAAAATATTTATGCATAAACACCATCTTCTGACCAGTTTCTTTGTCTGTAATGACAGTCTGTACATGCAGTAAAAAGTCTGTAATTGATGCTATATGCTATGATAAATTGCAGACAATTTCCAGGATATTAGCTCCTTGGCTTACAGATTAAATATAAGCGTAGCCATATTTAATGCAATTGTAACTAATTTATTTTTATTTCTAAGTTGGTCTGATAGCCTAGTGGTTATGACCAGTGGACTGTAAAGATACAAGTCTGAAAGCAAGATCAGAAGGCACACACAACGCACCACTGACTTTTTGTATAATATTTATAACATACTCAAATGGTGAACGAAAACTTCGTGAGGAAACCTGCATAGTTGGCTATTTTTTCTTAATGAGAGGAGACCTTTGCCCAGCAACTGGTCAGTAAAAGGGTTGATAATGATAAAACTTCAAGAGTACGCTTTCTCTTAGCATTGTATTGAAAGCAAAATTGGCCATAATTCGAGATTAAATTTAATTTTGAGAGCGATATAGGTCGTACTGTACCTAACACAGCTCCCGGTCTAGCTAGCAGCTAGTAACATTAGCGGTGGGTGTTTGCAGTAAATCATGGCTAATGTTCACCTGCACGTTTTAATAACGTGGTGCAAGTGGAAGTGATATTAAACTTGGTTACACCGCGGAGTTATGGGACCAGGATGTAGTAACACAGTTGTAGGACCACAGACTTATTAATGAATAAATATATTTTGATGTTGGATTTTCCTGGTCAGGTATTTTACTGGTATCATTGCCAATATCTTACATTAAATAATAAGTAAAATAAAGTATGAACTCACCCAGAGCGGCGCGGAGGGCTGCAACTGCGACGCGAACGCCATTCGGAAAGCATCTCCTACCAGCGAGTTCAGTTCCTCCGCCTGCAACAATATACACACACATTACTAACGTTAACGAAATAAGTCAGTAACCACGGTGTCAAATAAATAAATCAGTATCATTTTAACACATGCCGTGGTCAGTGCAACTAGAATCTTAATGCTTATAAATGCTCATAAATGTTTTTATTTAATTTGAAGAGAATTACTGTAAGTTTAGGCGCCATATACATTTGTTCAAGTAAGTGTTCTTGCTTTAGCCTAAGTATATGAGATTAAAATTAAATATTCTAATAGAATATCGAGGATAGAATATCAGATTAAATCGCATGCCGTGAAGCTTGGCTGCGTTATGTTGTACGAAAACACGGTGGTGACGGCAAAATTTAAAATCTTAATCTTGCTTTTATACACTTTGTACTTTACTTTTAAAAGTGGGGCAAAGTCATTTACCGCGGCATCTCCAACATATTTACATAAAGTGTGAGATAACAGTTTCTGTCCATTACTTTTTATACCAACAAGTTACACAAGTTACAGGTATAGTATACAAAACGGCAGTTACTATAAACAACGCAACTATTTTTCTGAAGTATAAGCGTTAAGTTTTAAGCGACTCTGCTAGTGCAAGCGCTACTTTTACCCCGTTACTTCAGCTACAGTCTTACCACTTAGAAGGTGAGATGCAAAAGTTTTACGATACACTCGCATACTTTTTGCGTTTACGAGGAGTGTAGTGGGGCAATTTTGAAGTATTCAGGTTTATTAGCAGTTTTGGGAGTAGTAAAAAATATGACACCATCCAAATATCCAATTTCTTTACCATAGAGTTTAAAGTGAAGTGAACACGAAGAATAAAAAGACAACCAGTGTAGTTGTCGTTTCTTCAGTAATGGCCAATTACTAGGTACTATATTTATTTAACACGGGGATCTAATCTATAGCTTATATTTGGTAGCAAACCAATTAAGTTACAGCCGCTGAAGTGAAATAAAGTTACATTATATTAGAATCATATCATAATGAAAATTGCGAAGATAAACATGATTGATTCAACCTTCTATCCGTCACTATACTTTGTACTGCACTTTACACAATGATCCACTACAGCTCTAGGCTGCGCTGCGACGAACAGCGCAATATTAAACCTCAACGTCAGTGCTATGAAACAGCTTCTATGTGTGTGTGTGTGTGAGCGGGCTCGAAGCCTGAGCCAAAGCCAAAGCCGCCAGTCAAAGCGGTCGACTTAATCGGAAAAGTCGGCCGATGCCAGTAATATAAGTCGTCCAATAAAAAGACTGGAGTCCGGGCGATATTGCAACCATGTGAAGACTACAAGTAACTTTTCACTCTCTGTCAGTTACACGCAGTGTTGAATGAGATCATTATGTTTGCGGAAAAAGTAGTAGTGATCGGTCGTACGTCGATTATTTTGTCACGACTTTTTTTATTCTAGCAATATACGTATATAGTGATGTTGTAAATAGAAAGGTCAATGAACTCTCTCGAAACTCAATTTGATTATCGAGTGAAAAGGTCACGACTTGGAATGCCTCACTAAAAAAACTACAATAAAAAAATACTTAAAGTAACCCCGTTCTTGTTTTGGTGAAGTCGTTATTTAATACTTGACAAGAACAGGAATTTAAATAATTAACATTTAAGGTCGAGAAACTAAGTATTACATCCTTTAAGGTTTTAAATTTTTAGCGAGACTTAGATAAACGCCTGTTCTCGAAGTGGTAGACAGAGATGGCACTGACATATTACACTGCTCAACCTGAGAATCAAACCCATGACTTTACGCTCAACAGGCACGCTTGAACTTGAATTTTTTGAAAAGATATCTAGTTTGTCATAAGAATCATTAATATAATACTTATTTGCAATATAATGCTACTCCCAAATACAATATATAAAACGATGTTCCGTTAAAGTAGGCCCAACACTATTTACCCTCAGTGGTAAGTCATAAAATACTCAAGCCCAAATATGATTACTCAAAAACAAACTACTTAATACGGCAGTTATGTTGAATCAAGTTTGGTCTGTCAATATACTTTTAAAGTGATATTTTGACTTTGAATCTTGTATTAGGAGATATAAAGATTATTTTTCTGGGATAATGTGTCGTTTGCATTGTAAAGTTCAGTGGGTGTGAGCGATATGTGAGAATGATAGTCGACAAGCGCCCACGAGAAAGACGAGACGTGAAAGTCAGTGCGACACTGCAAAGCTATAGCTATGCTACTTTCAAGAGGCATTTTTTCTTGAAGTCACATAAAGCTTCGAGAAAACTACCATGAAGCTGTCTCACATAAAATAATTATTATTTTATAGAATAATAATTTGATTAATAAAATAATGGGTAAATGTATTTAGGTACTTCAGTAAATCTTTACAAGTAAGTCCCGGGGCTTCCCAAAAAGTAATCAAATTATATGTATATGTGATGGAAAAACCTCCTTGTTCCTAAATAATCATGAATTTATATTTATAAGACAATAAATACGCGGTGCTACAGTAAGTTATTTTAAAATGTACACAATAATATAAAGAAAAAGAAAGGTAACTGTCGAGTGGTTGTGTCTGCAGTGGGTTCGCAGTTCACAAGTGCGTAACGTAATGTACTTAATAAAACAGCAATTAAATGGACAACCACACAAATTGCAAATTCCAACTTGATGCAAATTACATGCTAACTGACGATGACATTGTAAATTAGTAAATACCGTTTCTATGTCCTCCTACTGCGAGTTGTACGAACAATAACATCTGGCATATAGTTGAACGTCGAAAGATATTACCAGTATAATGTTCATATACCAGTATAAATTTCATCATGTCATATGGCATCCTTCTGTGGGGTTCAGCTGCGGACGTGGATTCTATTTTTATCTTACAGAAAAGGGCCATCCGCGCAATCTACGACATGGGCCCCCGCGAATCCTTAAGAGAAGTCTTTAAAAATATTAATATACTCACACTTCCGTCACTCTATATACTTGAAAATATTATGTACGTCCGGAAAAACCATCTACAGTTTAACATCAATAGTGACTATCATAACATTAATACTAGGAATAAACATAAATTAGTAGTGCCTAAATATAGACTTACAAAAACTAATAAATCATTTCTAGGGAATTGTATACGCTTTTATAATAAACTACCTAAATGTGTCACCGATCTCACCGGCAAGAAATTTAAAAATCATGTGAAATCTGTTCTTGTCAAGAAAGCCTATTATAAAATCAAGGACTATGTTGACGATAGGAATGTGTGGATGTAGATACTGTTGTGCATGTGGCCTCCCTGGTACCGTGAGGTTGTTTCTATTACAAAAACGTTGTCTTTTTAAAGACATAGCTTGTAGCATTTTATTATGGCGTATTTCACGCCCCTATTCAATTGTTATAATTTTGTAAATGTGAGTTCAGTGTATTGTTCAGTCTAGAGAATTATACTTACCATATCACTTTTTTTTTATATCTTTGACCATTGACATCTCAAGACATGAATTTTTTACATTGACCTCGCATAATTATTACCAAAATAATGTAACAATACCTTCTTTTTAAAAAGAGTGTCTATGGAGTTTCTTGCCGGTTCTTCTCCATGAGATCAACTTCTTGGAACCGTGCAACTAGAGTCATAACGTTTTATAAATGCTTGAAAAAGTTCATATGAAATAAAAACCTTTTGATTTGATTTTGATTTGATTTGATTTGATTTGAAGTACCCTACCTATTATCTTGTTAACCTTTACGGTTGCCTAGCAACAGATTTATCGCTATCGCAACGCTCGACATGTGTGGGTCAGCCGTTAAACCAATTTTAGACTCTATAGCAGTGACTTCATAGCAGAAATATGAGAACAATCGAAGTTTATTATTATACCATACCTAGTATAACGGGACACGATACCATGGACCAATAACAAACACCATATTATAAGTATGCGTAGGCATTTTGAGCCGTAAATTTTAAATGGATTAACTTGGCAATGTTAGCTAGCCGTAGTTTCATGTTAAAAATACATAATAATAATAATATATAGACCACCCGATTAGCACAGCGGTCTGTAGTATGGGTCTTACGTTCGAATCCCAGTAGGTAAGTATAAGTGTTTGTGTGATGAGCAAAAACGTTTGTATCCAAGTCTCAAGGATGTGTCTATGTAAAATATATATGTATAAATTACACAAACAGGATAAATGTAATGTAACCAACTAGTATCCGTAACACAAGCCTCGCTGCTCAGCTCGGAACTACTTGGCGGTCTGTAATAACGTCCAGATATATTTATTTACTATGTAATAATAATATTGTTAAATAAAATCGACCTTTCGATGCAGTCTAACATTTTGTAGCCAACAAAATCAATATGAGTTAATCCCCCACAAACATTTAGGTAGATATTAACGTCACGTAAAGACACCGACATAGGGGCATATTATGTGATCGCTCGTAATCGCGTGACCGCGCGGTACTAATGTTTGTTCAGATAGCGATATCAAGCGACATGTCGCTACACATGCGGTTAACGACACCTGCGGCAAACGTATGATAACATGTGCTCGGGGGAACCGATAGCATTGCTTCATTTCATATTGAATAACGTGATCATTCATGTTACGAGAGATTTGTATCTATGTATTTATCATCACGTATATCGGACCCACATAGGTTAGGCAGAGTGGTAGACCCACAATTCGCTGGTATGTTTTAGGTCCTATGTAACAAGAGGGAGCTTCTAATGAGAATATATTTGTCGAACAACAAAGCAAACAAAGGTTTTTTCTCGAACATTCATGTACATGTATTCGATTTTACCGCCCGGCTGTGCTGATTAATGCCAGCTCGCTTATGTGTCTGATTGTGGATAAACGCTAACCTAAACAGTTTAAAAAAAACGAGACATAGTTTAATTCCCCATTCGTGATATAAGAATAATTAATATTTGTTTGATGCGGTATCAATGTAGTACATTTGTATAATACATTAGCATTGAACCTGGTTTCGATACACTTAAAGTTTAGATAACGTGTTCGCAATAGACACTTCAGCACGAGTTAAACTGTAATTACAGTTAAATTAAACTAACGCAATTTAAACCTCTCTTTTACATCTCAATCGTATCGAAGCTAGGTTGTAAACATTAAATTTCCTCGAACTGGTTCAATAGCATTAGTTAATTAAAATCCCGCGGCGTTGCTTACAGTCTGTCTGTAGTTAGGACGGCGGTTACCAAGTTAATTTCTACAGACAAAACGTAAAGCTCGGACGTGCCGCGACGAAACACACGATAACGCAGATAAATGCAGTAGGTCCATCCGATACAGTACGCGACTTTGCAACTAAAGTACTATACGTTGAAGTTTTTTAGCGATGTTACTGGAAATTTGAGGCTTGATATGTTATTTTAAAGATGTGTTTTAATTTTTAATCAACAGATACGCTAAAAGAACCATTAACCGCATTTATTCCTATTTTTTTCGTATCTCAAGTAAAAGAAGGGGTTGAAACGATATTATTGTAGTTAACCCCGCTTTAAATAGAGTTGGGTTTTATGTATGTGTTCATCCTGTACCCAATCTTAACTAAATAACATAGTTTACCTTCTGCCTGTTACCTAGTCGTCACATTAACACGTTTCTCTGTTTGTGAGATTTTGTGTACAGCGACTATTGAATGCTAATTAACTTGCCTTGAGCGAACAACGAAGTTACTTACTAATTTGAAAAGGAAGGTGAAATTTTTGCCGGTCCACATTAATACTACAATTAACATTTTGCTTTTATTTATGAAAAAATACCATCAAGTGCAAGAACGACTTCAGCATCAAAAATTTGTCATCATCAAAAACCTTTCCCTCTCCTTCAAAAGAAATATAATAATAATTGAAATCAAAACCTGGGGTTATTTACTCGCAAGTAACAGAATATTTTTACGTTATGACAGATTTTTTTATGTTATATCTATAAAAGTTTGGTTTTATTTCAGCTCCAAACAGACATAAGAATTTTTATATTAATTTAAGCGTAATACCACCAGACGCTCCAGAGGAAGAGGGTCTTGGCAAACTTAGTGGAAGAACGGCCCATGAAGTGATTCTCTGAGGGATCCATTTTTTTTTCAGAGGTACGAAACTTTATAACAAGTAAAAGATAGTTTAAACTAAAACAGAATTATGTCATCGACTTTAATATCCATCGTCTTAAAGATTAATTTAATAAAATTTACCAACATATTTCTTGTGAACTGTATAATAAGCAGATAAATATAATAAGTTGGCATGTCCGGCGCTCACAGACAGATGTAACAAGATTTAAAAAAGCCTTTATAATAAACTCTTAAGCACAGCATTATCATTAAGTGCTGCATTAATCGACTGAATCTAATTTACACTTGCGATTAGTTACGTACGTGACAAACATAAATCTTTTATCTACGACGCAAGAAGTTCGTCAAAATCATTTTATTGACATCGTGTTATAAAACCTTCGCAGCGCTACTTTGAGTTACAAATGACACCGCCAAGGAAGTTTTTATTACATGAGTTGCGGCGTATCCGCCACAATTCACTTGAATTATAAACTAAAATCATTAACTGGGAATATGATCGCCTATTCATGAAAATTACTTAAGTATTAATTACCTATTTAAAATAAAACTACTTTAAATGGATTTTATTCCTGTCGCCGGCCGTAAAATGTAGTTTTATTTCATTGTACATAGTATCTACTCGCGGAAGTGTAAGAATTGAGGAAATACATATATTAGGTATTTTATTATTAATCGCTTATTGTATAAAATAATAATAGGTTATATATGTATGTAGATATTCAATTATTACCTAAGTAGTAAACGTTTTCACTAGTGAGTTTGATGTGGCTACACAAATGCGATAGGGCTTTAATACTATTATTATACATCAATGCAATACTTATCTACTTGTTGATTATATAAATGCACTTAAGTGCTATCCACAAAAAATTAATTAATCGATAAGTGAATGATCGATTATTTATTAGAAGCCTATAATCGAGTAAGACTCGGAGAGTTCAAAGATGGCGGGATCGTTAATTTTATGCATCAACCTTCCTGTCGATAATTGCGCCACAAACGAAGCTCTTCCTAGCTGCGTTTGATAACAGTAATGTTTCTTCGTCGGTCGGAGCGTGTCGCCGGTAACAGTCGCTTAACGATCGGTTGCCGACCGAACCGCTGCGTTATAATTGCAACCGCACCGACATTGCCTGCGGAGGGACCAGAACCACTCTACCAATCATCTGCATTTACACAAGACCTATATACAATAGCAGTAAGGTTGAATATCCGCTGAGGGAACGATCGAAATCGTGAATTAAATTGGCACAATTTTCTAAGCCATGTAATAATATAAATAAACAGTCTCGGACGTTGAGTCTCAGTGACAGGATAATTTTCTAGTTCGCAGGAACTGACTCTATTGGTTGTTACAGAGAATGGACTGGAATGCATTTTCTCAAACAATTAGCTTCGTTCCCTACACACAAAGTTGCAATTTTATGTTTGAAACAACCAGTCACAGACAGGAACAGGAGAAGCCCACTCAACAAGTCGTATTCTAAGAGTTGTCATTTAATTTCCTAATAATAGTTAATTAGTTATACAACTATTATTAGGAAATTAAATGACAACTGTTTTTCTCATACTGGTTTACTTTCCTGTTATACAACAGGAAAGTAAACCAGTATGAGAAAAACCATTTTATCTATTAAATTAAAACTACTTTTTACACTTCCTCTACATGGCACAGTGCCCTCAGTCTAGCTGTGACCATGGATGCTGTAAAGAATCCAGAAAATCGGAATTCGAAAAGTATCAGTAAAACATTATAACAGTATTTAAGTTGATCTTAGATCATTTGATAGTTTGCTTGGACACGATATAATTTTTATCTGATCTAATAGAGATTTATATCTACTAATGGTCGCCCAGTGGTTGAAATATTCATACTTGCTTGTGTAGTTAGTTTTTAGTTTCCTTTGAAGTGGAAAATTCCCGAGAACCAATAACTTAAGAAAAGTAACATTACTTAACTACCATCATACATGAATGACACACAGACATAAGTCGACAATTTCAGATCAGTAAGTCCACATTGAATGACAGGACTGGTAGTGCTAATGAACAGCGCTGAGTAAAAACTGTAATATAAACAATTCCAACTAAAACCGCGAACAATGTACCGCCACGAGGAAAAACATCCCCGCTAACAATTCCTGCGTTAAAATTCTGTCCTTGTACGTTAGATAGGCACATGACAGAAAAACTTACAGAAGTCACATTTCGCACAACGCGTAATTAAATACATAAATGTTCTCGCCCACTATGCCAAAGCGACGACCCCAGCTAAAATTCTCACAATACACAGACTGAAATATTAACTACAAATCACATATTTAACTAGAACTAAGTCAACGTCTAGGTAGGTACCTTCAGTCATCCATCAACAGGTTTCACGTATCATAGATTGATACATAGCTTTGTTTTCAGTTCTCGCGTCTCAAATTATAGCTATCATTTTAATTATCCTCCTTAATTATTTAAGAACAATACAGAAAGATACAGTTATTTATTTCATTTTATGGACCATTTCATATTTCACGAAGCTAATGAACCTTCTGAGTTTATCCATATGATCAGCACAAGTATGAATGTATGAATGTGTAGGCATCATACATTTTCCAAGCGGCCCTCTAATGCAATAACAATGCGACGTCGTAAGCGGCCAGGCGGCGCGCGGCGGCGACGCCGCAGAACGCGCGCGGCGCGGCGCGGTGCGGTGCGTTGCGGACGGCGCGTAATGCTTTAATTGGCCGCAAAAACCGCGGCGAGTGGCCAGCGCGAGTGTGCAGCGTCCCTTATGTGCCATAACCGGGAAAGTTTTAGTACAGTACTATAACTAAGTTATGATTTGAAGTGCTCAGCGCTAAATTATCTTACTAAAGATCTTCATATATGTATACGTAATCGGGTATAATCTTTATTCTCTTTGGAACTATTTTCGAGATGAGATTATACATTGGTAGAGTAAACTCTGAATTGGTTTAGTGGTACTTTACAATTTTATATTTCTTTTTCATGGCTATTTAAATCTAGGATTAAATCATTTTAAAGTATTTTCATCTGCTTCTATTCATGGTACAGACTTATCCTACTGAGTCTTCAGTCCTGTATGAATCCAATCTGGGCGGCGGCGGCGGTGTGTACGCGGCGGACCTATCTATCCATCTTAATTACTTAATTAAGCATGCGGCTCGCGCACACGCATCCATTATAATACAGACCCGAATATCTGGAGAACCTTTAATGTATATAAAATATGCAACTACAATATAATATAGGTACTAGTTATACTAAGAAATATATTAAGAAGTAGGTTTTCACTAGGATTTCACTAACTTTCACCTACTTTAGGCTTAGGACGAATTATCACTCCTATTTCAACTCAACTACTGGCGCTATACACATTAGAATACGTACCTTTTCCCAAATGAACTGATTTTATTTATACATTTTATGCTCGTCACATTTGACATCTAAGCCCTCCTTACTTTATACAGAAATGGCTCAGTTTTATACTTCTAAAAGATCTCCGCTATTGAATTCTATGCTCTTAGGTTAATTAAATATTGGTGAGAACTGTGAAGTCAATCGATTCCATCTGAATTCAATCCCAGGGCACGCATCACTTCCTTAGCGTAGTTACGACAATTTCAAACGTCACGGTTTAGGAAAACATTCTAAGGAATCTTGTGTACCTGAATGATTCTCTCGATGCCATGTGGATTTTGCTAACTAGCACTAGGCTAGGGCAGTCTTAATCCTCTCGAAAGAGAACAGACCCATGGCCAACATTGGGGCAATAAATTGATAATGATAACAAATCATGGTGATGATACACAGGTGGTTCAGTTTTATGTTTCTAAAATAATCCCACTTTAAGTACGAAATGTATGGTGTAAGGTTAATTAGTACTGATATATCGTCCAATATTGCTAACTGCTTCTGGTAATGGGGACATAAAGCAACACTTCCACCCAATAGCTAATTGATACAGCCCGACAAACTTGATACGGTAAATAGTTTCCCATCGCTTTGAAACTCGAATCTAACTTCCCAACTATAACACGTGTGAGGCACTCGGGATTCCACAAGGCTTGTTTGAGCTCAAAGTAAGGTGTGGGGCACAAGGGTCTATCATAATATCTTTCGTCCAATGTTGCGCCTTTTAACTTTGTGACCTTGCCCTAGTTACTTTGGTGCGTATACTGAAGTTTTGTGTTTCATGAAAACTGTCTAGGTATTGTTTGAATTCTTTGCATTTTGATTTAATGTTTTCTTAGTTCTGAGTTTATTTAGTATTTCTTTACATAAGCAACTCAAGCCATGCATATTCATCGAAGACTACACTACATTTTCACTTTAATTAGCTGTTGCAATGATTTACGCGAGCTGTGGTACCCATAACACAAGTTAAATCTTACTGTGGATACCAGGGACCAACAAACATATTAGTATTATGTTCCGATTGCTATAACTGATGTGTGTATCTTTCTGAGATAATAAATTATGATTATAAATTTTTAACATTTTCTTTCACAGTTTAAGCATGATTCTTTTTTAGTATTTAATCACTTTAAATAACTTTTTCCTAATAATATCTACGCCGCTAAAGCTTATCTACCATGATTATCATAAAACATAAAGTACAAGACGATAATTATTTGCATATCTAATTAGAACTAATTACCGTCAGTCTAAACCTTCAACCATGACGCAATAACCGACGCCGAGGTGTTGTTGGAAAGATATCTGTCAGTATGTATAATCGTGTCAATCAGTTATATTTAACGTCAGCCGGCGCGGGCGAGGTACCAGGGCGTCATTAGCATATAAGAGATATGAACTAATTAGACATGCGGTAACGGCCCGCTAAATGTTGGCGTCAGGCGAGTGTTAACTACATTGATAGAACGATTTGTTGTAATCACTTCACTGTTTATACCATAAACAGTGAAGTGATTACATTTAGTAGCTCATTATACAATTGGGCTTAACGGGTTTTTTAACAGATGCATAGCTCGATAAAGCCTTTAATATGCACATATTTTGGTGATAACAAATATTTATAAAATAAAACATAATATAAAAATCTACTCTATTTATGTTGTTAGTTTTCTTATTCAATGCACCCTAGATTGTCTAAAATAATAAAACAAGAGAGAGAAAGAATAGTACCCTGTTATTTAATAATAGATAAACATGTGCTTGTTCATGATTATAAATTACATACATTAAAGTTATGTAATATTAAATTTAAAATCTCATAAATGTTTTTGACCAACCGTTAAAATTATTTGTAGATACACTAAAAGTAATAAAATTAATAACTTATGATATTATTTTTTTATGTTCATCAAGTCGTTTGAATATTAATATCTCAGCCTAATTAATGTAAATGTTTACTAAATTGAAATAAACTCGTTTGGCCGACGCGACGTAAAAATTCTTTGGTGTTGGCGCCGGACAAGCACACTGAAGTCTAAATAGTCAGAAGCGTAATTATTTAACTACTAATTACACAAGATTATCTTCTTATTTCACGAGATACATAATATACATTAGTTTAGTTATAAACGTTAGTTATAATCGAAGAGTAGTTCAACATTTTAATTTCCTGTACATTTCTGAACGATCGTTTACATAATAAAAATATATTAACGTAATAACATCACTCCTCCTTTTTTAAATCAACTCATTTTATTCAACAGATTCTTTAATTAGAATTACTGTCCAGAATGTAATCTCATCAATAACGTTTAAATGCAATGCACCATCAGCACGTGTCAACGAACATTTTTTTATTTTCTTAAGAACATTTTTTTAATTTGAATGATAATAAGTATTAACTTAAATTATATTATATTTCCTAGACTAAGTACTTAGATTACTTTACTATAAAAATTATCAACAACCCAATGATCGTCCCGCTGATATTCACGCCATCAAGAAAATATCTCAAGCATGCGAATTTCCTAATATACGCAAATAATTCGAAAAGTCAGTGGTGGCTTAGGTTCGAACTCGAGACCTCCAACTTACACAGTCCACTGGTCACACCGCCTTTTTGTGTTCTGCATATAAAAATATAGAAAACAAAAAGTCAAGGCAAAGTCCAAAAAACTTGTCCTAAAATATAAAAACACTAAACTCGTTAGAAAATGCAAAGCAAACGCACACACATGGAAAATTTGGGGATCCCATATTAACGTGCGTACACAATGTGTGTCTGTGTGGGTTGTACCCACGCGAGTCGTCGCCCGCACCGCTCGGTCGGTAACAGAATTGCGATCATTTCATTTACATTTTATTCGAGCCGCAAAACACTACAGTAATTCAATCGAGCGCTGCTGAAATGCGTGCGAATTGATACCGACCGACATGTAGGGTCCCACTGACAGCGAGCAAGTGAACCGACGTCCAGGACTCCACATTATGTTTTATACTTTATCGTATACGTGACTTTATTTACATAGTATATTCATATTTTAGTTGAGCCTTGGTAATACGTGTTTTTTTGGGATGTGGCGTAACTTTTGTTACTTTTTCATGTTTCAGGTACCTGCTGCATTTTTAGTAAATATTATTTTGTAGTTTCGTGTTTTGTTTTAGTTTCAACGGATTCTTGTATATTATTTAAAAAATTCTAAGATTTTTTGATAAAAATACTTTTTCTATCGTTTGCTGTCATCATAGGACTAGGTTTAAAGTAACTTATTTATTTATTTAATTCACAACTCATACTAGCATTACAGGTTACCAATTCGCTAGTACTTATATACAATCTAATTTAATAAAAATAATTAAATAAAAAGAAATATAATCTATACATAGTCATTGTGAACTCATTCAGTGAACAAGAAAACAGATCCGTGTTATATAACATAACACTTGTAAAATACAAATTTTGAAAACTTAACAATCAGTTTTTCCATGATAATAGCGAGTCACTAGAGCGAGAATATAATTTAAAGTTCTTCGGTTACCAGCGAAGCCCAAGTTTTTAGAATAGAAAAAAATTTACGAAGTTTGTATTAATAGGGACCTTTGAAACTATGAAACTAGTACACTTTACATACAAAATGATCTTACTACAACTTTATCTAATAACACACCACTGAGAGTTTCAACACTGATTGAACAATAAGAAATCAGAACAAAATATTTAGCGGTAGGTATGTAATGTAAGCGAATATTTCTAAGTAATCGAATGGTTGAATAAATAGATCTTTTTAAATACACTTTTACAAGTCATGTAATATTTTTTTTTAATATCTAGTTGACATCGGCATTTCCTAACTGACGCCCTCTGAGATGAAATGCCGATACAAACTCAGAGAATCATGGTCTCTTTTAAGGTCCAAACATTTTGGTTACAATATGTGAGCCTTACTATGTAGGCTCGCTGTTGAATCCTCAAGAACCTCCGATACGTGAGTTTTTGTATTGCGTCTTTTTGACGACTGTAATTTAATTTAAATTTCTAGGTACCTACGGCTCATTGTATTTCGAGAACTCAGATAAAACTTTATATTCTAATGGGGATCATAAAACTATAAAATAATTAAAGTCAGAGAGTCTAACTCTGTCACGTTCAAACTAAGCATAACTTTTAAAATTAGCATTTTACTTCGCGGAATCGTCAAACTGACGATTGCCGTCATTCCAGTGTTAATTAACACTGATGTAACGACGAACGAACTAAAATATGACGACCATTATAGCAACATAATACTAAAGCATAAACAATGCGAGATATCCTTCGATAGACTGATGTCGCACTGTTTAGACTGGGACCGTAAAAAGATTTTGACCGTCTGAAGAATTATTATAAATAATAATTACCTAAATAATTGGAAGCGATAGAATGCTTGAAAAAAATATAAATGAAAAAATATAACTGCTTCATTGGTTTAGAACCAGGTGCAATAATTCAAACCTGGGTTCCTAGTCCTTCCCTGACTTCGATTCTTTGGGTTTTTTCTAATAAAATCTAAAAACAAAATCACAATAACAGCAATGTTTTCCGCCTAGCCTAGCCTAGTAAAGTAACTATGTCAACAGTAGCACCACACACCAAAATCTCAGATTCTTACGTATCGTATTCCTATTTGTTTACGAAAGCTCGGAGCCACTCGACTCGGCTCGAATCGGCAAGCTCGACACTTTCTGTAAGTACTGTGAAACTGAGTTGACGATAAATTTACTGACAAAACAAAATACTCACGCATGTGAGTAAATAATCGTTTTTAAAAAGTTTGCATGTTTATAATTTTTTTTTTATTTATATTTTTTTTTAATCATAGGGAACAACAAACAGCTACAAAATAAGCTGTAATAGAAATCATTGCAATAAATACCTAGTAAATTCTGTAGTATTCATTTTTTAAACGCTTTATTACATATAGGTACTATCACGCTTGTCGGCCCGAAAGTGTCAGGCAGAGGCGTACTAATGTACACCCCTCATGTAATAGGGGGCAAACCTATTGATATAAAACGAGCACAAATCCGAGCTCCAAGCTGCTACAGAGAACTCCATAGAAAAACCCAATAATACTGCTACTGTGACGACCACTAAACCGTCGAGGCAGTTAATTAATCAAGAGTAAATGTAGTTTGACTCCAGTTTGTTGTACAAAGAAAATACTCCCAGAAATAATCACAATAAAAGTGAGGCTGTGCTCTCAAGTTGATGAATGTTGCATTTAGTACAGATCTGAGAATCCGTTCGGTCCATTTGAGAGAGGGCTACGTCTCATAACATTGGGAGGGCAACTGTACACTTTATGGGGTTTCTATGGCGACCGTGACCCTTCTTGTCGGTTCAATATGAAGCTCAGTAGATGAACCAAAATAATACCATCACACTGTATCTCTGGATGTTTGGGTAGAGATGTACTCATCTAATCGACACTCATTTCGCTGATGATATGCTTTATTTAGGTCCCATTAATAGTAGATAGAAGTTTGCTTAAAATAGGGATAACAGCAATGACGCAGTCAAAATATAAATGAAATATTGCAAATGTTATTAATAAAAAAATATTACTCTAAAACTAAAATATTGACTCGACGGCATCACATTTTACCGTGTAAAGGGAACTTCTAATGAAAAATAGTCGTAATCGTAAAGCTTTTAGCAAAGTATTATAAAAATATCTGAATTTAGGCCTCCCGTCTCGATGGGCCCTAGGCACGATACTTAAGTTATGTTATACAATGAAAAAATGAAACAAGTGCGAGTCGGACTCGCGCACGAAGGGTTCCGTACAAAAAGTGGGGTTTTTTGTATGGGATAAATATATTTTATTTCATTTTATTATTTATTATTAAAGTTATAATTCAACTAAGTATTTTGTGCATATTTCAAGTGCCTACCTGTTGCCATTATTGATATCGAGCAAAAAGGCAAAAAGATCGCATTTGTTGTATGGGAGCCCCCCTTAAATATTTATTTTATTTTATTTTTAGTATTTGTTGTTATAGCGGCAACAGAACTACATACTTTGTGAAATGGCTCTTGAGATACAGCCTGGTGACAGACAGACGGACGGACAGACAGCGTCTTAGTAATAGGGTTCCGTTTTTACCCCTTGGGTACGGAACCCTAAAAAATCAATGGAATAAAACAAAACCAAACCTGAATTTAGGCCTAAATTGTACATTGAATAGGACAGCTAGGCACGATACCCTTTACTTATTGTAGTTATGAACTAAATCATGGAGGATTTACAGATTTACATATTGCGTAGTAAATTTTTATATAATATTTTTGTTTCATTTCTCACATTTATTATAGGTACAGATATTTCTACGGCGAAAAATAGCCAACCATTCACGTTTTTTCCATACATGAGCGAGGTATTTTCTATTGAATTAGGTATTATTAAGAACTAACTTTACTCTGCTGCACTCTACCTACAGTGGCACACTCAGTGGTGAAGACAAAAACAATCTTTGATCCGGATTGTATATTGTGTAACAAATTTTACTCACTCGCTTTTTGACACTTGCCTACACTAATTAACCAATATTTATACATAAAGATTATGTATTTATATAACATTTTTCTTTTATAGGTTGTCATAACTGATTTCATAATTATTTTTAATATATCTAACAGTTCATTTAAGCTATAAACAAATGTTATAATAAAGCTACGTCATTGCCAAGGTTTGAGTCTTCCTCCGTTGGTATTAAATATGCGCTTGTAATGTTTTACAAGCATACTAGGCGTGCCTTTGTTTTACGTTCAAAAATAGAACTAGAATATAAACTGAAATTGGTGCATTTCCGGATTTAAATGACGGATCCCGCCGTTGGCCGAGCTTCTGCTCGCCGGCGCTCGTAAACCGGTGTTTTCAGGAGAAGCTCTCCCGCAGGACGCGTCTCCCGTCAGGGCACGTGCTCTAAGCTCACACAAATAAACAAAAGTTCAAAAAACTGGAGGTTGGGGAAATAAAACTGCACTAAAGTAGGTATCTGTAACCGCAGGATAAAAGTGTAGCACTAACTAAACAGTAATTTTGGGCTTAATATGGCAACTTGAGCTTAGTATGCTTGCTATGTTAAAAAACAAATAAGGATTTGAAACCATTTAGTCAAATTATTACCTGAATCTGTGAGAATGTATGTATTTACAAAAAAAATACATATTTGAAAATGATTTAAAATTTGAGAAACTATCTAGAAGGTACATTTTCATCATCACACATTAAACACTCAAACGGATTTATTATAAGAACTCTGAGTGGGTATAAGAATTCATTATAAGGTAGACCTTCTGTATTTTCTATATTGTGGAGCTTAGTATGCAATGAGCACATGTAGGGTGATAGGTCAGCCTTTAACTATGAATTATGGATGCGTTTGTGTAGATAATCGAATAACACAGACGGAGCAACAGTCAGAGCTTTTAAAAGTGCATTTTAAAATGATAACGGAATATACGTATATTAATAGCTATATAAGTACTTAAAACTAGCGACCTAAACTACGCTAATTATACGTACTGAAATCAATCAAAAGTTAATTCATTACGCAATATTTAATTATTATATTCATTACAATTTACATTTAATTTTAACCTCTATGAAATTTATTGCGGTTTGTTATACCTATTCGATTTAGAGCCGTGTTGACCTCATTTACAGTCGTATTACGCTCTTATTTTAGTTAAGGGTAAAGTCATTAAAATTCAAACAATTCCCTGTAAAAGCATAAATTCCAGTAAAATTAATAATGGTTATGAATTCAAGATGTAGCTTCTTTTCTATCTCCAGTTTACAGTTGCAATCCACTCAACGGGCTCATTATTTATGTTAAACTGACTATATTATGCTGATATAGTACATTTCTCAAATAGCTCTGGTATATAAATAACTAGTAAACATGAATTATTTCTGTATCTACTGTAGCGTATGTAGCCATGTGTTTCTCGGCGCGGTTAACGAGCGGGTGCACCCGTTGTACTTCCACTATTGCGACTTTTGTAAGAACTGCATTATTTAGGGTCTGTAGCATGACAGAATAAAACACTCTAGACATACTCAACATATTGCTACACAGCGGTATTCTGCGAAGAGTTAGGCAGAGTTCTGCAGAACAACTGATGTTCGCCATTAGGTGTCATTAGGGTTGATATTAGTCAAACTACTGTCATTATTATCGTGTAAGTGAACGTACAATTACATAATATCCTTCTCGTAATAATAACCGACTAGTCTTCTAGTACTTTCTTAAAAAAACTTATTTAGAAACCTTTTCAGTAGTCACCAATTTGGAGAATTCTAAAAATGTAGGTCAAAATTATGTAGGTATATTACAGGCAGCAGTAATTCAACGATTATAACTTAGAGAAAGTGTATATAAAGTTGGCAGTGAGTTAATTTAACCCGCAGTTTGAAGACGGCAAGTAACCGCCAGTAAATCTGTGCGCACGCAAACTGAGTTATACGCGTTACGAATATTTACATGATGTCGGATCTGGGTAATTATACTTTAGAGACGGTAGTGTACGGTAGAACATAAAAGTGGTTTATTGAAATTGCATGAAATTGGGTATTTTCTGTAATATGTCATGCTTGACCAATCTTCTAATGTTTTATAAAAGTATATCCATATATCAAATGCTTAAAGTCTGTTTGTCTATTATCTCTCCACGCTTAAACCACTAAACCGATTTAGATAACATTTGCTATCGAGAGTAAGCTTGAGTTTCCCTAAAAATTATCCAATATCGTTTCTTTGCAGACGAAGTCGCGCCCAAAAGCTATACCTAAGACCTAATAAATACTTTCAGATCGAATTTCTTCGTCTATCATATATATAAATCAACATAGCTTTATTTATTTTATTTAATTATAACGGCATTATACCATTTACAATAACTAAACACAAAAACAATAGAATTACAACATTACAATACATACTACATACTAATAACAAAAATAAACTAAGAAACTAAACACATTCATCCATCTTTCTCACAGAAACGCAAACACACTGACAATATTTTCGGCCATGCATCCGCAAACAGATCGCAGTCAGGATTAGCGCACAAGAGAGCGTTGAGTGTCGAGAGGGATCGCGGTATTGGTGAATTCGCGCGTGCGACAGTGCGTCTTGAAGGCACGGCAAACAACATGTGCCTTCGGTTGCGTCGATAGTTGTCTGGAGTAAAAAGTCGACACAGCTCATCGTGTAGGATAGTTGCATCAATTTGTCCTCTAAGGATTTTGCACATGACTATAAGTTGGTGTTTCTCCCTTCTAACCTCCAATGAGTTATAACCGAGACAACCAAGTAGAAATTTTGTGGGGTACATATAAGGGTAGTATCCGTACACACACTTATACAAATACCTGAGGAAGGCTTTTTGTACCTTTCCGAGCAAAAGAGCGTAAGTGCTTTCATGGGGATTCCACACACACATAGCACTTTCTAGTTTGGAACGAACCAGTGCCCCGAAAATTAACCTTATCACATGGTGATTATGGAAATCTCGGGAATTTCTAAGCACGAAACCTAAGCGCCTGAAAGACTCTTTTGCCAGTGCAGTAATGTGTGCAGTTAATAGAAGTAAATCAAATCCTACCAAGAGAATACGGGCTGGTCATAAAAATCTTATTAAACTAAAAGTTCCGTTAAACATCGAGTGGAACGAGATTAAAATTTGAATTGGGGACATGTTGTGCGGCGAGTTCGAGGAGTACCGGGGACCGGGGGCGGGGGACCCCAGAAATGAGGAGGAAATACGTAAGTACCTACAATCAGCAAACGTAGCGGCATACCATTTTCGGCCTTATTACAAAATGTATTAACGTCCAATAGTAGTCCCCCGATACAGACTTCATAAGTTGATTTTGCAATAATTGTTATATATTTGTTTTGTTCTTTTTTAAACAAGCGGCTTATAGATTTTTTTTATTTAGCGTTGTTTTATATTACACAGTCCGGTAATGAAAATTAAGGAATAAATGTACATACGATGTCTTTTTTTTCAAATGATGGGCCGGGTTTCGTAATCTACGTGGTTGTGTGACTACTGGACTGTCAAGTCTAGTGTGATTCTAAGGCACCAGTTACGCGTATTTGTCCTATGCTCAAATTATGAAAAAAAAGTGAGTGATAAGGGGGCAAACGAGCAGGCGGCTCACCTGATAGTAAGTAATCACCGCCGGCGCCGCCCATGGACATTTGCAACACCTGAAGGCTTGCAAATGCGTTGCACACTCCTGCAGAAACCGTTTTGGTTTCTTGAAATAGGGAATTACTAAACTGACAGCAAATGGAATGCCCATGCTGTCAGAATAGTCACTCCCCAACGACCTCTGGTAAGAAAGACAACTATTGTTGATTCACTGCGGTATTCTGTAAGGCGGAGGTACTTCCCCTGTCGGGCAGCTCAATTTGAGCGAGGAATCTCGCTTTGCCCTACCTCCAAAAAAACATGCATGAGAGATTTGTTTGATAGCTTGCAAAGTCTACCATCCAGCACCATTTTCTATTTTTTTTCCATGTCAGAAGAGACCCGTGAGGAATGGATCGATGATTAGTAACTCTAATACAATACAATAAAAATAATTTCAGATTTGAGAAGATTTCGCGTACACCCGTTCACATTCAGGCCGCGAACTATTCAACCCAGCCATGTATTAAATACGGAGAGGCCGCGCGGCGCGTGACCGGGACCCCGCCGTACAAGTATTGCACATTCCTCGTTACTTTAGTTGTACAACTGCCTTGTTGATCTACTGGTCGTAAGTTAAGAGTTTAGTACTTGAGTTCAATTGCCGGGTCGAGCACAATGTTATTGAGTTTTTTATTAATTTGGGGGTACGTTTTTGCACCTCTACTTAATCTTTCGGATATGACAGGCGTCATGGTATGTGTGTATAGAATTATGTATAAAGATGAAGTTTTTCGTATATATTACAATTTTCACGCGCTTAAACGAAGTGGCAAATTAGTATTCAGATTCACATTGCAGAAGTAGTACCTGTAAAATGTAATCTGCTATTTTATAGACTAGCGAATAGAAAACTGCTATTTATAAAAAAGTAGATATCGAACATTCGACTAATGTAGTATATGAGTTCAGACCACCGGAAAATAACATTTAGCTATTATCTCGTCTTCAACGTATAATCTCAATAAGTGTGTACGAGAACACTGCAGGCAAGTGTTCATGGAACGATCACCGTGAGCTTATTGCAGCCTTGTTATAAAAACTTCGCGAGGAGGCGCACTTCAGCGCAGGAACGATGTCAAGATGATTGTTAGCGTTTAACTGCTCCGAGTCTAACATCGCTGCATGTTACTTGTTCCTCTCTTTAGTTATTATTTAAATACCTCATTCTCCGTTTAACTTAACACAAAAAATGATATAATTCACATATATTATGAGAATGTATATTCACCCAATGCCCATTCACAATGATATTTATTTTTATAAATACCTATGTAGAACTTTTGACGACTCGTTTAAAAATCAACTCTGAACACCACACCAAACTCAAACACCCGTAGTCATTATTGTTTATGATGTTACAACAATTATTATCGGTCTCTTCAATAAATGTAGCTCCAAGACCATATTTGTTTTTTTTATGGTGATAAACCAACTCCTCCAGAAACCGTTTTGGTTTCTTAAAATAGGGTATTACTAAACTAGCAGCAAACGGAATGTCCATGCTGTCAGAATAGCCACTCCCCCAACCAGCTCTGGTAACCTTACTCACTTACTCAGAAATACAACTATTGTTGATTCACTGCGGTCTTCTGTAAGAAGGTGAAGTTATAATCATAGGTATACGTTTTTAATTATTTTCATTAGAACAATGTTTCAAATACTTAGTTTTTAAAGGAAATACAATTCCTTCTCTTACACTGTGGGGAGGCCAGAAGAGCATGAAGCAGTAATTGAACTAACATGTTCCAAAGCGAACTCGGAGTGTTTACGCAACAGCAAACGTTATTTTTACTGGCGAGGCGACGGAAGTACTTTGATGTGCCGCGACTGCAACACTAACTTTATTGATCACATCCTCTTGCCGTTTATGTGGTTTATATTCTGTGATATGAAGACGGTGACTTTGTATTAATTGCCATTTCAGTTACTTAATTAAGTTAAAACCACCTAATACATTACGTTCATATTGTGATAAGCCAATTTTAAAAATAACTTCTATGGTGAATGTCAAAGGAAATGTCAAGGGAATTAATAATGGTCCTCTCAGTGAAGTCCTTGAAACAGGTCAGGTGCAACCGTATAGTTGTAACCGGTGTGCAAGTTCAACGTGTATGATGATCGACGAAGCAAAAGTCGTTTTTAATTACTGTAGCACGTAGTGTTTTGTAGTTTCTGCCCCTGACAATGTGTCTAGACTCTAGAAGTTCAAAAAGTACATATTAGTGTTTTTTATAGACATTTAATTCGTACCTTTATGTCAGTTTCTAAGAAAGAGTAAGCTAATATATTTAGTCGTTTGTCATTTAAACTTGTCACTTTGAAACACCTTGTATTGATAGATATAGGCAGCTGGTACAATGACCTTTTGCTAGCGTATACCGACTCAAGCACTTTTTGTATTTAATTTATACTCGAAGACTAAACATGTTTTAACGGATATGGCAATCTATGGTTAATGTTCACAGATAACTTATCAAAGGATATTTAGCGGATGCACGACTCTGCTGCAATTCATCTACCATTCCAATAGCATATACAGGTATTCTGCTGTGTGCTTCAGTTTCATGTGAAATACTGAAAGTCAGCCGCATCTGAATAGACTGTAGGCCATTCGGGTCGGTTTCCAGGTCAGAAAAGGTTAGGGACATAACACTAATCTACCAAATTTGTAGTGCAATAATAGCAGTTTAAACCCACTCGATCACACTACACGTTATAAAGATATTTAGAGTTCAACTTCCTATGTCGCTTAATCATTTTACTTCTCAAAGTAAAGATAATCTTCAATTATTTCGGTCGTTCCACTGGCGGGTTCCAGTTTAAGTGACATAATTCTCGTCGCGTTCAGCCGGTACCGCACCGCGGAGTGCCGTAAAGTTAATAAACCGAACAAATGTCGTCACCGGTTACACGGCCTTATTGGCTGGGTTACGATGCTGTACGGTTAAAGACTTCAGTGATATGTGAGCTTTCGGTGAGCTTTCTGTAGTTCCTGTTTAAGTCCGACGATTATACTGTTATTGTTTCTGGTTTTATTTTAGATTGTATGAATCATTAAAATTTTAGCTTTTATATGTATTTGAATGAAATATACAATTCGTTGTCTATTGATTATATGAGGACACAGACAAAAAAATTAAACCCGAGTATTTATTATCTTGAAAATTTAAATTACTTGAACAAGGTATGTTACCATCAAATAAATAAAATAAAATTATGTGTTGCCACAGAAACACTCACTGATAGGCAGATACACACTCACAAAGTTTGTGTAGGGAACAAAAATTAATGAAAATTTCACAATAAAGGATGCGTAATATTTTAAGAGACTACCTCGTTCGTCCAATGGTCGTAAGTGCAGCCGCTGAGCAACATTACAGAGAAGATCTTGGAATCGATTCCCAGATTGAGCAAAATGTTATTTGATTTCCTATGCTATTCTCAGTAACATCTCGGAGTTTTAATTCGTGCATTATTGATTTAGGACCTAAAACATACCGGCGACAATTGGATGTAAATAAGTACACCTCTGTCAACCCTTTGGGGATGATACGCGTGACATGTAACATACATACCATGTATTATGTTATAATATTTTGTCTATATTTAGTAGTACAGTCGCAGTTATCGTGTGGCGTGACGCCCCCGGCGGCCGGCGCGCTCCGCCGCACGCACCGCGCATCCGGCCCGGCTACCCTACCTGTTTATTTACACACCACCACGTGTTGTTTGATCTTAGCCAACACAGATACCTCCAACTATTGTAACGTAAACACCACAGCATCTCTGCCTCGCATCTGCGCGGCGATACAATTAGTTCTTAATCAAGTTAGAATGATTGAGGAAAAATAACAACGTGTAAAGTAAATCAACGAAACGTATTTAGAGTACCCGCTTAGAATATGATTTATTACCTTCACTTTTCATATTAAACATCTTACACAACTAAATAGTACCTACATAATTATGTAAATTTAATGAGCTCTGTCTGAGTCTTTGGTACGACCAATAAAAAGATAGTTGTAAATATAGATACAACCGATAGTTGTAAACCCCACTTCAGACATCTAAAACTTTTAACCCTACCCTGTCTTTATATTTTTGAAATATGTAAATTTGTGCGCAGATATCCTGAATTATATACAAAAAGAGAAGAAATCCAAAATAAAATTACATTAAGACACAAAAATAGACTAAACTTACCAATATCGCGACTAAAAATGCATTCATCTAGTACCTATGTCATGTCTATAAAACTATATAATAAACTACCGCAAGCAATTAGGAACATAAATAATAATCATATTTTTAATAATAAATTAAAGCAATTTCTATTAAATAAAACATACTACGACATAAACGAATACCTAAATGATAAACTATGATTACAATAAAAAATAATAACACACACAATATACTTTAAATGTACAACACACATATATATATATATATCATATTTATCTATTTAATATAAAATATAAAAAATATAGATGTTATTCATGAATCATTATAAATATACCTATGATATATTAAAATATAGAATAATTTATACCTATATATAATAAAAATGATCTCATTTAATTTTAATATTGTAATTTAATTAATATAAATAAGAATTGTTTTGTTTTTGTTTTAATGTTTTGTTTTATTTTATTAATATTTTAATTTTAAATTTGTATGTATGTTGCTGTGCCCTTACAGGGTCCATAATTGTACTATAGCTCTAAGCCTTTATATACCATCTTATAAACTTTATGGAATGCAATAAATAAATATGAATATGAATATGAATGTGAAAAATATTTTATAAATAAATCTTGCTTCGTTTGTATTAATGCTTTATATCGCTTCGCTTTGGCACAGCTTCAGTGTGAATTAAGCCTTATAGTATTACTATTAATATATGTTTTATACTTAGTATTGTAATGTTATGTTCAGTTATGGGCATAATTGATCGTAAAAATATGATAAGGCTGCCCTTATCTGTTAAAGCTAATTGAAAAGTTTACCGCACAGTAATTAGACAGACGATGTTGTCAGGACTACCGGAAAAAATAATTACATAACGGTTAAATAACTCCTTTACCCAACTTTACAAATAAATTCTAGCTAACTAATTCTATAACCAATATTTTATTGGTAAACCTTTCAATTAACCCTCTATTATTTTAAACCGTATTCAGAATTTATATAAACGACGGTAGTTCAGGTTTTAAAAGAATTTATCGCAATAGGAAATACTCATGTTCACAACCCTTTTCTAGAATGGTCTATAGAATGGAATTTCAAGCGTACAGTGTATGAAAAATCCAATAGAACTCAACGACCCGTATCAAATGTTTAAGGTGGAAGCTCCACGCTAGCCCGCGAAATTCAAAATTTTCGTGCGTTTTTTTTCAAGTTGCCGGTATTTGTCAGGCTGTACTTTGAACAAAATATGATTCGCGCCTGTAATAAATATTTAATAACAGAATTATAATCATTAATATCATCAATACAACCCTCATATTGCATACCATTGGATTGAATGACTTTTTCATGAAATAGACAATCAATACAGTTATATCCACTTTGAGGGCTGTTTTATTGATTTCAATGTTTATGACAATGACCGGCAAATTGCAAAAAACGTACGAAAATTTTAATTTCGTGGGCTAGCGTGGAGCTTCCACCTGACTGCTCTGTAAGGATAGGTATAGGTATGTTTACTATACATGCAGGTCAAAGGAAGAAATATATTTGGAAACTGTGCCCTGCTAAACAAAAAAAAAACATACGAATTTTGTAGTAATTTAGCCCAAAACCTGTTCTATAGAGGATTTTTATGACCCTAGTAATACAACGCTTTGCGCTCTAACATACGAGGGAGGAACAATAACAGGTGTCATGCACGACCGATATCAATACTAGACATTCAGAACAAAAGCGGACAGATAACGCGTTAACAGGAATGAGAAAAAGAAAAAAAATATGATTTTTGGAACAACGTCTTCATACCTTCCAGTCTACTTAGGTGTGGCTGATTTACAATATTTTATACAAACTGCCATTTAGCCCCACACAAGAACTTCGATTTATTAGGGCTAATTAGAAAACACATAAACTTATTAAGGTATACTTATATACAAAGAATAAACTATGTCAGGCTTTTTAGGTGTCTAAATGCTACTATCAACTGTTATTCTAATGGCCACCAGGACCAACAGCTAATCGTACTCTCTGAGGTACTGAGGGGTCTTGATGTGATAAGTATTTTTGTATGGTCGGTTACCCATTCGTAGACTGGCTGAGATTGCATTGCTGAGAGCTAATGTACAGATTTTAGCCTTCTACATCGGTTAGAATTTATTGAGCCCTTCGATGTTTTAAGTTTTAGAATAAATTAATCCTAGAATAGGTATAAATGTAGCTTTAAATAAAATAAAGTAAAGGCCTCGTCGGGCTTGTGGTCGTACGTGCGACAATTGAACAAGAGGTCGGCTCGGGTTCCCTTTCCAGGTCGAGCAATGTGGTGATATTGAACTTTCTATAACATTTTCATTTGCAGCTCGGAGCTTGGTTCGAGTTTTTATTGCATGGGACCTAAAATATACCGGTAAAATGTGATGCAAAAGAGTACTAATGCACACCGCATTAGTACTCTTCTGCCTAAAGCCTTCGGGGACGATAGGCGTGATAGTATATTTTGAATGAATATAATGCAATAACGATAATTAGTATAGTACGTATTTGGTGCGGCAGCGCGCGGCCCTCGCCGGCCTATTATTCAATTTGTAGCGCTCCCAGCGGCCGACATCTGTCTAGTGTAGAATTTATAATTAATATCGGATACCGACGATCTCCAAAGATAACATTCCTGACGAATAATTTATTGTCTATTGTTTTGGAACCTTTTGATTCCAGAATTTCGTTGGAAGATGAGATTTTTGGAGTTGAATTAAAGACGCTTTCTGTAAGGTAAAGAAATTAAAAAAAAAACGCAGTATAATGGCTTTGGCGCTACCTGAATGAGTAATTAATTTTAATCTGTATTGTATAATTGATTAGATTGTCAATCGTTAATGCGAGCCAGATACCTGACAACCAGTTCCTTAGGGTATCGATATTACTCAGTAATCGCGTTGTTGAGATCTGATGGCAGAAGCTTCAAGGCAAGGCAGTTGAGGAAACGGCTAGCGGTGTCATGACGAGGCTTTAATGAACTAGCCAAGATATCAATTTATGTAACAACTTAATATTCGTAGTTAGATTCAGGGTTGAGGTTGACACATAATATTATAATATGATAAAAGTCAAAGGTATTTGACCTTTCTTTTATCTATTTACAAACTGAACAAAACTACAAAAGTCTTGTACGCATCACAGCAATATTCAAGGTAAAAATTAATATTATGCAAAATTTATCAGACCAATGTTTTAGACGTCTAGCGGAGCGCGGTTTCTCAGAATTTGGCGGGTTTCGGCGCGTTATCAGGTTACGCCGTATTAAACGGTTAATTAACTGAGATTGTCTTACACCATGTATTAAAATAATATTAAGTATCTACATTTTTTCTCACTTTTTCAATAAATCATTGTCAGAAATATGACAGTTTTATCTTTAAAACACTAGTAGTAAATATAAGACAAGAAATATCAAGAAATAATTATTGGTAGGTACCTTTTTTTCTCCAAAGGTAGGTACAGAAAAAAAATATATATGTTGGCTTACATCAGGTAGACAAGTTCTCTTCCTGACTTTATTCCACCTTGTTACCAAAGATTTTTATAGCACTTAATCTTCCTGACCAGTTTCAGCAGTTAGATCGAGTATGTTGCATCAGCATCGGCATTATAAATATAAATCCAAAATGAAAAATGCCGTAAGTCCACTGGGAGGTGTCAATGCGCATAAATCTGTCACTGAAGTGGAACAGGATGTGAATACTTTAATAAACTGTTTGGATATAATTAAAACTGAAGCACAGACAAACATTTTAGTGCTTCCTCTTCATATTTATATCTTTGGCGATTGGGATGTACCTATAGTCCAAATTATACTATTAATAAAATCTAGCTACTGTTCCTACTTAATATTCTTCATTAATTAACAAGTAAGCTCTAAACATCATACGGGGCAAAATACCCTTTCCGTTAAGTTCCGCGGTATTGTCGTCCGCAATTCCGCAAACAATAAATGGAAATTCAATAAATTGGTTTGCGATGGTAGTAAAACAATGACGGGCATCAAACAGATGAGCAGTAACCGGGACGGATGAGCGTCGTAAAAACAAGAAATATATGACCTCCGGTTTTGTGCCCAATCGTTGCGGACGTGGGTACAACATAAATATGGTGAACCTGATGTATTGTTGGTCGATGCTTAACACTATGGCTAAGGAACTGTGGCCATTCAAAATATTTGTGTGGGTTTAAATGCCAATATAAAGTAGAGATATTTGCCACTAGAGACATTTGTCTCTAGTTTCATTTTTATAAAGGTATTATAAGAATGCCTCTTAGAATGTTTTGGTACCTACAGAACCAAATAACAAATAATCATTCGCTATATGAAAGTTTAAGGAACTCATCAGAATGTTCAATGAAGTCGTTATACGAGATTGGATAGACTTAAAAAGCTATGCAGATCGTTCCATAAGCCAAACTAGAGTTTTTGAGTTTGATACCCAAAACTCTTATCAAACTTAAAATCCAAATATTTGAATCCGTAACGGACTTTGCAGATAAAGGATGGTTCATGTTACCGAAGTAGTTATCACAAATTATGATTTGTGTACAAATATAGACAGTCAAAGGGACAAAAGGGGAGAGTATACAATGGCCGCAAAACAAAACGATGGCTGGACACAAAGGGAGCTGTAATTAAAAGATCAGGTAGACAGTGCATTGGGTGCGAGCATAGGACCACCCGCCTGTCTATTGTCGCAGTTTTTATAAAGCCGGCGAAATCATTGAACGTAAATATTGTAGTGAATATATTTTAGGTAACAGCCAAATTGCGTTTCGTGTAAAACTTAATAAAACTAAGACACAAAATGCTGCTATTTAAGACAAAACCACATACAGTGAAGCTGCTTAACAGGACAAAACAGAAGAATTTCTCCACACCGCTATACAAAAGCATACAGTTGCATACCAGAGGAAAGCTCCCACGATTTGTTACGAACAATAAACTCGAACTATTCACAGGTCAATCACACCTCACTACACGACGAGTAACACCACAGACACGCAGTGATCAAACAATCAATCACCACGACGACGTCACTGAATGACACGCGCGTTATAAATATTCGGGCATGGGGACCACACCGACGTGCGTACTCCTCAAGAGCTTGAGCGCGACTGGGCTCTGGCTGAGAGATGCTTACAAACTTGTTCTGAGCTCTACTAAAGCCTTCACGGTAAGTGGCGCAGGCACAATGGGAAACGCGAGCGCCTGCGCACCTGTGTCGTATACTCCTTTTTCTTTTTAATTTTATAAGGCGTCGAACTTTTCTGCAAGCGAATGAACGGTTGATGACCCTTAACAGAGGTCCCTAATGATAATTTAATGGGACCTTAACCGCCGTAGATCGAACAGTTCACATTCAATGTTAATAGTTATTCATTTGGCGAGCAATCAGCGGCGATATATCAGACAACGTTACATGGCATAATAGTCGGTAATTCATCAAGAGCTTTTTTCCGTCCGTTGTCGGTACATGGAGGGACGTATGAATGGGCGGACGGACAGCTAGATACAAGCTGACGATAGCGGACGTTTGTGAAACTGCAGTGTTTACTATTTGGGAGGCAGCTGTGAGGAATGCGCCCCCAAGGTCGAGCGCGGAGGTATGCGCAGCGCGCGCGCCGCACGGCCTCGCCACGTGATAGCAAATTGCAGAAGACCCATTGTTAAACAGTTAGTAAAATAACCACAGCAGCTATAATTCTTTTTAGCAATAATATTCTCTTCTGTATACCCGCATTTTATGTCATGGGACTTCTTGTATTTGTTTTGTTGCACAGTCACTTACTTTATGCGTGACAACACAAAACGCACACGGTATAAGAAAAACATCTGATTGATGACACGACACGACACGCGACTGAGAGATTACAGGGAACCGAAATTTATAATGTGTCAGCGGGAGGAGCAATTCTTCTCAAAATAAACATGTTCACGACGTTAATCCGATTACTGGAACAAAAACAACTAAATTTTAACACGACAAGATTGTCTGCACGATACGAGAATAAGAAAAGTCAAGTATTAATGGGCCATTCACGTATTTATTATTCTTGTCGAGTTATTTTTGATGTTTGAAGCTTTTAGCGATAAATTAAGTGAGAAAAACGCATACTGACAATTATACAAATATTTAGACGCTCACTGGAAACTGAACCCGTTTGAAACAGAACTACTCTCACGGGTTTTATCGCAGTACTATTAATAAATAATTCTGACGTAATCGGATTCTTTACAAAATTTATGATAAACCCATAATCATGTACGGATCATAGATTTTACTACCTAATATTTGCGGAGGTTCATGTAAGAAATTAGTATTGTACGTGTTCATTTCCTTATAGTAGTAAAGTATACCTGTCAGTATTGTTGATTTTTTGGCCCCAGAAATATTAGTTGAGCTTAGAAAGAGTAGTTATATAAAAGAAATCTTAAGAAATCATCATCATTCAAAAAAGCGAATCCAAAACCAATAGTTGCTGTGTCCGTAAAGTTTAAACTTTAAATTTAAAAGCAATCAGTACCTAGCCTTCTACATACTAAACACATGGTCAAAAAGTAGTTGACCGCTAAGTTAGTAGCTTGTCCCTCTGTCTTCTCATCTGAGGAGAATTAATGCATAGCACGCCTACGCTACCACGCCGACGTCAGTTACCAGAACTTAGAAACATCCATGACTCGGATACAAATGTTTATGTTCATCACACAAACATTTGTCCCTACCGGGATTCGAACGGTACTCATAGCACAGAAGGCAGTGTTAACTACCGCTGGACTAATTGGGTCGTCAAAACACACATCGAAGACAGCATCGAAGCTTCTTACGTATCATCTGATAATCACGTTTGTAACGTTGAAAAGACTTTGGTTAGTCTTTGCCTCGAGACCTTTAACGTCTAAATCTAAAGTAAACAACATTTAGAACCCATAAGCAAGTCCTTAAGGTACCCTTCGACAGAAGTTCTCAAAATTAAAGTGTGATCTTAAAAGTCCAAGTATCAAATAAAATTTAAACACTGACAATAGTAAAAGGAAATTAAGAAGGCCCAGTTTAAAACGAACCTTAAATAGGTAAATAGACTTAATGGAAAAAGTACAGAAATTAAGTTAATTAATGGAGTCTGTGTAAAATAAAGGTTATATTAATTATTATTAATATGTACGTAAAAATTGTGTTTTTTACTCGTGTTCGCCTACGTGCGCCAATACTAACATCAAATAATGTTTGTGTTTCTCATGTAAGTGAATATTTTATTCTTATGGGAAATAAAGAATCATAAAACCGTATTAATTATTATTAATACGCACGTAATTAATAATATAATGAGACGAACGAATATTAGAAGCAATATGTGTATTATTAATTAAACATCTGGAGCTAACTACTAGCTTTTATTTTCTGGTTTGTCCAAGGAAGGCTTTGAAGAGGAATCGAATCAAAAGAAGAAGGAGCCATAAGACCTATTGGATTTGACAATGTCGTAATTCTTCTGTACCTATCTGCATTGGGTACATTACATAGTTTCCAGGCAAAACATTCAGTGCAGGCTTACAGCTCGCTCGGGAAATAAAACGACAGATACAGTCAATTTCGTTCACTCCCTTATTTCGTTCACTCTCATATTATATTCAGCGCGGTACGTTCAAATAAACATGCTTGCCTGAAGATGTTCCGATACTATTGTGTACAACGTGGAGTTATGGCACAGATAAACTCTTACAATTCGTATGAATAGCATGAATTTGTTGCTTCGGGAATAGGTACACAGTCACATTTATCGGTAGAATCTATGATACTTTATAGAAAAAACACCATCTTTTTGTATAATTAAAGCTTTTACCCCTCTCAGTCTTATCTGCTAACTCATTGTTAACATACCGTCGTAATGGTTAACTGAACCACTTTTCAAATAGTGCCTCTACATTCCCTTCGCTTGGCTCACGGAACAATTAATATAATGTATGGCGTAAAGGATTAGCTGTAGTAATTGTTCCGAGGTATTTGTGCATTGTGAATATTTGTGTTTTATAAACACACCCACGACGTAAGAGAAATTCCTAGTGTGGGGAAACATTTAAAAAATTCCGAGCTACATACCCGCAACAACCAATATCGATAACATTAGGACGATGAAAATAAAATGCAACAAAACCAAATGTTATTCATAAAGTTAATACATATAAAATTCCAGCATACCACCTGCAACCAAGTTCACGGCTGTGATAAGAATGTGAAGAAAAACTAAACGCGTAACGCGAGCTGTATGACCCAGTGACAGATTGGGTAACGAAGCGAGACGGGTGACTTGACACTATTATATCGGTGGTGACGAATGCGCACGGGCGGCCGTCGTCATCATCAGTCGTGTTTGTATTACAACTGTCTATTATTAAACTGTGATTAAGTCATTAGTTCTTTTAATAATGAAGAGACTTATTACAATAAAACATACCTCACTATGTTTACATAAAATTTCGTGCTATGTTGTTTTTCCGCAGAAAACTTCTGAACTAATGAACCGATTTTAATTAAACTTTGCACCCTGTGTGTAGTTTAGAGGCTTTATTTATTTTACAATTACAAAATTTTTTCAACATTACGTATGTAAAACAGCAATACATATTGAATTATATTGAAGTACCGTTAAAATATAGCATTAACTGTAGAATGATAGCCAATTCCAATCCATCACACTCAGATGTACTAGAAAGTTTAAATTACATATCTTGCGGAGTGCGATCAGCAAAAACCCAATAGCACATTACTAGCGATATTACTAGGAATACTAGGTAAACGCGTTTGTCTGTTTGAGTAACAGATTTGTATCAGTGGACCACTAAACTAGCTCGTGTAAACGTGTAATAGCTTGGCAGACTATATAAAATAATTTTGCCTTATAAACTAAATAAAAACTAAATAAAACATAGGTATTCCATAGTACGTATCTCTGATAAAAGTAATAAAATATTTCTTTTTAAATTCGATTTCGAGTATTTTATAATGAGTTACTATAATATGAGTACTACCACCGAGTGATGAGAGATGATTCCCTACCTAGTTATTGATTTAATATTTATACCGACAGATGTGGTCCTAAGTACAAACTTTCATAATAATATAAATAAAATAATAAATAACACGTGTAACATTTACAGTTGTAACCTAACCATACTGATCTCTCAGTCTATAGAATTGTATATGCATGCATTGCTCTAAGTAGTTGTACATTCTTCCGCTGAAAGTTCAAAACAAACTGAATGCGAGATAAAGTCTGAAACAAACAGTATTCCGGCTGTATTGCCTAGGCTTAGCCTCGCAGCAGATATTTCTTAAACCGCAAGTCTTAGCAAGTCGCGGGCGAAGTTTTAGCGACAGTCTGCTTACTGTACAAGTTAGTGCGCCATCTAGTGCGAGTAACCGCTTATAAAACAAACTGCGAGACTCCTCGCGCCACTGTGCCACATTGTAACTTTCAACAATACACTACGAGCGGGAGACACCTACTTAGGTTTTGTTGTAGTCGTATAAAATATAAATAGACACTTCATAAAAAAGTTTCCAGACGCGTCTGTCTTGAACTCATATTGCTTTTGCACTGAATAAATATTTGAAACGGGTTTCAACATACACACGTTTGTTTTGGAATCCTGTTTCGAGTGTAAAATTAGACAAGATTTTTAGGTCTGCCCATAACGTATCACAATATTCACAGTTGACTTTATTTACTTGACAACTTGACTGCTCTGGCAGAGCTATGCTACGTATTACAGTTTCCAATCTCGCTTGTCGTTTAGGAAAAAATCGTGTGGAAATATATTGACGCATTTATTATATCTTTATAGCTTTTCACGCTAGATAATATTATAGACTTTATCGTCACGCCGCGGTTGTGTCGGTGGTTATTCATATCCTTCAATATATTTTGGCGGAGGCTCTGTCGTGGAAGCTCGCTGAGCCGCAGTTGATCTCGTGTGACCTCGAACTTGACGTGGTATGCAAATACTTGGAACGTACTTTCGTCCGTTCGCTGTACTTTCTCCGCAACTTTCAGTTTGGAACAGGTAATTTTGATACGATGTTTAATTAGCCATCGGGGCCAAAAACGCTTAAGAAAGAACTGCGCCTTCATTGATTTTATTATCAATTTGAAATTGCATTTTGAAAGAAAGTATAAATTGTTTTTTACATATCTATTTTCATAGTTTTATGTTGCCCTGGGTCTTATTGTGACCATAATAATAGGACAAGCAACGACATATGCTACTTTCAAAAAGCTTTCAAGTTGCTTCTTCTTTAATGGGGATTCATTAGGATTTTCTGTACTTACTACCTATAGATAAAAAACAAAAGGAGCCCGCATATTCTTTCAATAACTATTTATTCCGTGAGATATCTCTCTGTGGGCGAGTAGGTACAAAGTAAACAAGTGCTAAAATATCTGTCAGTACACCAGGGTGGCACTTGCTGAGCCATACAAGTGTGTTGTGACGTTGTTGTGTCCAACAACAGTGAAATCCAAAGCCGCAAGTGATCAGCTTTCACGGGTATTCTATCTACATCGGTTGACGAAAGTTTACTATAGAGCTTGCTTTGTTTAGATTGAATTTGTATTAACAAGGATATGCTTAAAACAGCAAAAGACATCCTATACTTAAGTCTGTTAAATACTATTGCACCACTCAACCCAATTTGAGTTGTCAATTATTGTACATTTATTAAGTATCTACTTCATAATCTTTTAAGTGGAATCTATACATATCTGAGACGGAATTAATATTGTGTTCAATGTTTTTATTCTTTAGGGAGCTATTAAGCTCCCTAAAGAATAATAAGCGGATAAGAAGATGGTATTTCGAGTAATTTATAAGGCGGATTATGTCTCCGGAAACGCCGGGCGAAGGCGTTAGAAGGGTATTTCCTTCTAACGCCTTCGCCGCTCCCGGCATTTAATAATACACCGACCTAATGGTGAACTCCTTCAAAAAAGGGCAGTACTCGTAACAGTGCATGACAAGATGTATGAACGTGGACGAGGCAAAAGTTGTATGCAGGGATCACAGCGCTTGGCACTCTCATTGTTTCTGCCTACCCCCACCGGGAAAAAGGTGAGTGTATGTATCTATGTGTAGTAGAGTCTGACCTGTTCGGGCGTGTTGGTCTGGAAGGCGTGGCAGTAGTGGTGCGGCGGCTCGGAGCGCGGCTCGCGCGCCACCAGCGCGAACAGCGCGCGCGTCGCCTCACACGTCGCGTACGAGATGCGCCGCAACGCGTGGCTCATGCGCACGCTCTGCAACACACACCACGTACAGTCGAAAAACCTAATTGGTATACATGCAGCTATCGACCAATCTATGTGTGGATGTAAACCAATCAGGTTGTTCGACTGTACACACTACATCCTCATCGAGCGAGCTCTTCACAATGTTATTGACAGTTTTCAGGCTGTTGGTATTCAGTATCGCAACCTGATTACTGGATAAAACTGTTATATTCTGGATAACGTGGTTATCAAAGATTTCAGGCTTCTGATAACCACTAACAATGTATCGTCGTTCTCCAAGGTACCAATATATGTTTAAAAGTGAGTCGTAGTTAAACTAGTACCTATACCTATACTAAGCGAATACGCTAAGTGTGTTTACCAGAGCCGCGCGCACGACGAATGGTTTAATTACTTTTGCAGCTCATCTCTAAACTTTGGATGACACAGTTCAGACAATTTGTTGTTACATATTTTCTTACTGGTATAAATGTAAATGATGTAGGGTATATGGTTACCTGGTCGTCGGGATCGCATACTTTGACCCCGGACAGCGCGACCACCACCAGCACGGGGACCGCACGCCCGTTCTCCTGCACAACAACAAATAATATCTGCTTTACTTATTATTATCAAAAACTATATATACGATACAAATAATGAACTTCACAAACGAGGCTAACATAGAAAAACCCAATAACACTACCGTACCCACTAGATCAACGCGGTATTCGTAATATTGAATCGTTTAGTTAATAAATTATTATCGATGTGTGTATTGCACAAAATATTGTAATACGTATTAATTAAATATTTTCAATATTTCCTTTTACTTCCGCAAGGCTTCTGCAGTGTTTCTTGAGAGTAATAAACGAACAATTGCCATCAGTTTTCGCACGAGTAGCAAGTGTAATTAAATACTTTTACAATAAATACTTGATGGAGTAATATGATAGCTAAGCAATTAATTTTAAAGGCAAGTAATATAGTTATCCGATCGGAAATTTTGTGGCAGATTTTCACTATGTTGGTATCTTTACACTTGTATCCGTACTTCAAGTTTTTAAAACATTTGTTGAGCGGAGGTAAGAGGGTGTAGCATAGTAGCAAAAGTGATTGTGTGAGAGAGGTCGGGAGGCGAGGGGCGCGGGGCGCGGGGGTGCCCATCCCGGCTCTCATTAGGCATTTTAATTAAGACGAGCGGCCGCAAGCTGTAGTGCCCACTACCTACCTGCTACACACTACATCTTTGTCAACTGATATTACATTCTAGGTCAACCCTTAACCTGATTAATGTGGGACAATCACAGGGGTGACAACTGACTAGAATAGTGCGGAGATAAATGAGCGCTGAGATAATGTGAAGTTGTAATAAGTAGGGCTAGTCAGAGGAGTGCTTATGTATTCCACAAGCGATATGGTTTACTTCCCATTACGTAGGGGGCGAGTATATTATGCCATCAACCTAGCTGAAATCCGAAACGAAGGCCTAAAAATCAGCAGTCGCATTACAAATGCAACTGCAGATTTTGTAACCATTGCATTTGTAACCATTAGACTAATGAGGCGCTTAAAAAAATATTTTGTGAATAAATAATAACTTGAGCTAGTAAAATAAAAATGACAATGAACTGGAAAACTACTTAAAAATAGTTTGAGATTTAAAAAAAAATACATTTTGCTTCTTTACTGGTGGGTGTCCTCGCAGGACGTACTGGTCCAAAGTACCGCAGGCATTAGTAGGTACGTAGTCGCTGGAAGTTTTAATGCTCAGCCAACTGAGAGCAGTTCTCTCGCTGCTAATAACAGTTACACTAACGGACTAAAGCACTCTTGTTTTAAATTTCAATCTCGTTACCGTGCGGTCCGTGAAATCACGTCGGGATTAAGGTGGGCTTGGCTGCTGTGTGTATGGTAATTGTGATTTATTATGACAAAATATCTCGGTAGCTTTCAACTTCTAAACACGTTTCTAGTTTCAACCCCTAATTTTTGTCCCCAAAGGCTACACATACATGTTATATCGGGGACTTCAGTATAAATGTTTAAGGTTTTTCAGTTGGTGCTTTCTGTACAACAAAACCTACACAATGTTTTTGTTCTGTAAATGGTCTTATATTCTAAAAATATATATAATAATATCTGGGTAACTGAGTCTTTTGTAAATTATATGCATATCTACTTAATTATGATTACGTCGTGTGATATGGGCTTGAAGTAAATTTAAATCAAAGCTCTACGTATACGCTTACGTGTGACTAAGCTGTGTATACTATTCTACTTTAATAATCATTTCTTTTTAATAATAAAGATAACTAATTTAGATGGTGATAAGGTTATTACATTTACACTGAATATGTAAAATGTTAACTGTGTAAATGTTGAAATCTTTAAATACGTAAACAATAAAACATTTGTATTTTACTGTGTTATTGACGCCGATTAGTCCTGTGTAAATAATTATGAAGACAAAGGCAGGACTACACATTCATACACTATCTTTAACGAATGTTTTTTGTATAAAAACTTAAATATATTTTAACAAACAATCAAAACTCCACCAACAAAATTTGTGCATTTTCTTTTTGTCATAATTTATGCAATGTTTTTATTTTATGCGGTGTTCCCTATCTTCCACTTAACACATCGGCGGTAGCGTCGTTATTAAATATTGTTTGCCAGCAGTTTGTCCCTGCAGCTGCTCCACATCCTCCGCTAACACACTTTTCCGCTGACAAAACAAATGAGCGATATCGCCAGGTAAACGCGCTTTTACTTTACCGCACCGAGATAGAATCTATTTTTTATTCACGGCTGTTTTTAATCAGGCCCGTGTTTTTATATTCAGCGCGAGCAAGCGGTGTAAAGGGACCCAGGAGATGGCATTGCGCTCGTCGGCGTATGATGGTGGGGTGGCGGCAGTTTGTATGTAAATGGTGAATTATTTGTGGTGCGGGTTATTGCGACCTTGGCGCTACGTTTTAGTGTCGCACTCATCATGACTGGAAATAAAAATGAAGCTAGAAACACAAATATCACGCTTAGTCCTTCAATCCGTCGCGTCACTAGTAGTCATTTATATTCGACTCAAGATATCAAAACAAACTATTAGTAAAATGCCGTATTCTTTAACAATAAGTTGGATTATAAATTCTTCAGTCTTCTTGTAACAATGTAAGTCATACATAGCAATAGCACCTATATGCTAGTCCACAAATACATAATTGTTAGGAAACCTGACTGCCAACGGTCAACGAGTCGTTAACATAAGTTAAGTTTCAGAACATTTTCGTTACAAGTGGATTTTCTTGACATAACTACATATTACTACATTGTTCCCGATAACATCGTCTCGCGAATTCGCTTGGGCGAGCAGGTGGGCCTGATTGTCTCGATAAAAAAACATACAAGCGGTTCCGTACTTCAAGTTTTATTATATTCTGGAAACCTTTGACATTTTTATAATCTGACTGTAAACAATAATCATCAAACCTTCATAAATTGAAAGCTAGCACATTTAAGTGTTGAAATGCTTAATCGACATAACGAGAAGAACTTAAATTTAAAATTGCCTTACCAGATCTCTACAGTACAATAATTTATGGACACAATCGATGGTGCACATGTGGTTAGTGTGGGGACTGCGGTCGGCACGTGTGAAACTGATCGCGACGGCCGCGGTGCCCCCCCGGGACGCCACCGAGTGCCAACGACATTTGCGGCCACTGGGCCATACCTATTCTCCACCAACCATTATTGGCTATTCGATTCAAGGACCATCACTAGTCATATATTATCATCGTATAAATAATAATAGGCATTGGACTTTATCGTAAATAGAAAGCAATACTAGGTTTACCGCAAACGCCTTGTTTAGGGTAAGGGGAAACTATAGAACGCTACGTGCTATAAACCCATTTTGCTTTTCAACTACTTAAGGTTTTATTAAATAGGGGAGTTACTACACTAACAGCAAACAACATTCCCATACTGTCATAACTGTCACTAAAGAGCTTTGGCAACCTTACTCACTCGCAGAAACAACTATTATTGTTTCATTAGGGTCTTCTGTAAGGCAGAAGTAATTTCTACAGTCAGGCAAATCAATTTGAGCGAACATCTCGCTATGCCCTGTCTAAAAATACTACTTTACTCGAATTCAGACATTCTTTTACTACGCACTGATTCTGACAAATTTAATAAAAAATAAGAAAATCACCTATCCGTTTAGTGAAAGCGCTCTGAACAACGCAACACGATTAGAGAAAATATAACTGCGCAACTTTGTGTTCATCGTTCAAGTAACTTCTGCCGGCAAGGTTAATTCTGTGATTTAATACATGTCTGTGGGGACTGGTGGCGGGGGTGGGGGGACGCTGGGAGTTGGAATAATAAGGGGATGGGGAGTATGACAATCATCCCGCACACGGCGAAGTGAACTGAAGAGCGCAATTACCAGGATCCCATGGCACACAGGCAATGTTATGGTCGCCTCATTATGTACGCTGGCATTTTTTCCACAAATTTGTCCGATATCTGTTGGTTTAAAGTATCAACTGTTATGTTCTCCAAGTACACAATGACATGGTCTTACTAAAAATTGAGCTAATTCGGAAAACTTACATTTAATGATAACATATTTTTCAGTTTTTCTGTAAGTAAGTTTTAATTGGATGAAGATTTATCCAAGTTATTTTGAAAATATCTCCAATTTTATTGCCATTATTCACTTAGAATTGAATGTATTTAGTACTTAGAAGTGAAATATTGAGCGAGTAACGCGAGCGGGCGGAGTGTGACGGAGTAAAGAACGCACAACGGAGGCTTACTTTCGGCCTCTACACGGTAACAGCTTTCGCGAGCTGAGTCACGGCGGCGGCCGAGTCATGAGCAACACGCGAGCAGTTCACATGTTATAAAGTATAGGCCGTAACAAACACACAGGTTGCTCCAATGAGTTTCCAATGATTACTCCTATTTTTCGAAGTTATAGGCAAAAACCTGCCTAATACCTTACGTAACAGTATGTTTAAAAAAAATCCTATACACTAAATACCTTACGTAATAGTTTGAAATTTGTTTTTACACAGTTTTTACTTATGTTTTTAATAAACTGACTGCGAGTATCCAACGGTTAAAAATTTATTAAATATCGAATACCTTTAGTAAATTATACTTTGCAATATGGGGAAATCATTTTTTGGAATACAGACTAGTTGATGGTCTTCAGTTCTACTGGTAAATTTTACTTGAATATAAGTTTTTTCTGCTTGCTTTCTCTAGAAATAAAAGGCTTAGGTTTACGAGTGTGTATAATTCCCGGCGCACGCTCCACCCTCTAACGTGGATATAGTGGTGCAGATCCATTAGCACGGCGCGACCAGTCGAGCACCGATACAAGTTTACGAGTTACCACTAACCGCCAGCATGGCATTTAGTAGCACAACACAGAAGGACTACACGATGCAAACAAGGCGGAATCAAAAACGCATCATTAGCACACTCCATTTGCCATAGTCACTTGAAAAATATGGGTACTTAAAACACATCCAAATACTTAACAGGGAACACAGCTGGTTTATTCTTTATACTTAACGGTGAATAGATACACTAATATATCTGAATATCGTATCATCCATCATGAATATAATGTTATCAACAAACAAAATTATTTGTGGCAATCTATATATATAAAAGAAAGTCGTGTTAGTTACACTATTTATAACTCAAGAACGGCTTTACCGATTTGGCTGAAAATTGGTGAGGAGGTAGCTTAGAGCCAGGAAAAGCACATAGGATACTATTTATTCCGTTCGACAGCCATAAAACATTTAAAACAAACTAAAAATCGTAACGACTAGGTATATTACCGCTTTCATTGTAACCTTAGCAGTTTACATTAGAAAAGAAAACGAAGAAAACTGACATAACTGTCATTTCTATGACTATCATCTGTACAACACTGTGAAGCGTATATCAAAATGCGATCAGGGCGGATACAGGACCCGCTGCAATCCTGATAGTTGTTAAAAACTTGGAAAGACGAGATATTGTGCTTACACGTCGCGATACTGGGCAACTGCAACTAATTAATGAAACACCATTTATATGAACCGTTACTCATGTTCTGGCAAGGATACGATAATTATCACTGCAATATCAAAATTAAAAATCCATTGAAGAGTGAGTATCGATATCATAGTTTTCATTTCAACATACATAGTTGTGCCACTCTGCCGACCGTTGGGGCTTAAAGATTATCGAGTGGCGACCACGTATTGGAAGGTAGTCAAAGTGGGCCGATGACCTGGTAAAGGTTGCTGGAATACGTTGGATGTGGATGGCGTTGGATCGTTCGTCGTGGTGATCCTTGGGGGAAACCTATATCCAGCAGTGGATGTCTAACGGCTAATAGGATGATAATGATGATGCGTAGTTTTTTAGTTTCGGTTTCTAAAAGAAGTAGATCCACTTCTGATTTACTACTAAGTTACTAATTTCGTTGTTGTTATTTCAGGTAAGGACAATACCAAAAAGTTTAGTTTGATGAATTATTACGCATATTTTTTGATGATTCGTGAAAATCCAGATAATTATTGGCTGGAATTTCAAAATCGAAAAGGAGCGCTTAACTTGCATTCGGTTCAACCAAGCTATACTGCGTTCGCAGGAGTATATCGATTTACACGTTGCAATGAGTACCTATAGAGATGCAGCTAATGTTAATCGATTGACCATAATAACGGTGACGTACACGAGTAGTCCATCATATACATAAATATGCGGGAAGATGCTATTACGTACGTTTGTCACTACGGTTAAAGGGATAATAATCAAGTGACAAACATCAAGTGATCGGTACGAAATTACCACACGTGTCTTCAAACAAAAAGCCCAGTCACCAATGAACTACATTGTTAAGCAATCACGTCTTTTGGGGATCTATGCTTGATGTGTACAATCAAATGCCAAAAACGAGGCTTGCCGCATGCATACATTTTTATTTAGTTAGTCGAAAGAATTGAGCCACACGAAGATGGTATAATATGTGCCGATATTCCTGACTGACATAGACCGACTTCATGTTGTTATTGAGAATATGTTTCATGAAACGTGTGGCGCCATCAACCCCTACTCACCGTACATGGTCGACTCCAAGTGTTCTAAACTTTATCCACGAACATTAATGGCGAAGACCATCACTGGTTACGATGGCTGCCAACTGTCTTCACATCGACGTCGATCACTCAGTGATAATGATCGAACTATCACAACAATTTCGTGGTTTCACATTACTAACGATCTATCTGATGAAAATTTCTCGAAGCTATTGCTGACTATTGGTAACTGCTGAGTTTCGGTCAACCAATATAGTGAATTTATTTCACTTCCTTTGCAATTTCGGCTCATTGAAAGATGAGCTCATGAACAAAATATTCCCGACCATCATTGTTAACGACAACAATATCAATAAAAATAACAAATAGGATTTTCTTTCTTAATAAAAAAAAAAAAAAAAAAATATAACCAATAGTTATCTGAGCCAGCATTTTAGCTACTAAGGTGTGGATGACTTTAACTTCGCAATACTTGATTTATGCATTTTATTGTTTTTTATATCCTAATAAACTATTGATGCATTTTTTGTGTTCATTTTATTGCGTTATTAAATATTAATTTAAGTTCAGCTAAAAGATAATATTCATTGACTGTAAGACGGTACGAAGTTCGCCGGGTCAGCTAGTTATTCAATAAAACAGCCCTCTAAGTGCATATAACTGTATTGATTGTCTATTTCATGAAAAAGTCATTCAATCCAATTGTATGTGTATTGATGATTTTCGCGGGCTAGCGTGGAGCTTCCACCTTAATGGATATTGTCATAGAAATAAACATATTATATAATGACTTTATTCCTATCTATTATTAACTTATATCTCTTAGAAGTTTATTATTTGTGTAAATGCATGCACTCTCCAATAAATAACGCTACACATATCATTACTGCACTGGTTTAGATTTTTCAACCGACGAAACAAAAAACGGAGGAGTTTCTCAATTCGATGATATTTTTTTATATATAACCACGCATAACTTTTTACAGAGTAATCCAATTTTGATAAAAATAATACATAGGGTAAGAATAAGAATGAATGAATGCTCAGGAGAATCTGACAGATCTGCGCTCTCTTTATGCCCTGAACTGAATGCGACTGTATCTGTATTTTCTTTAAGCAAGGGCGGTAAAAAGTGTACCTTCTGCATTCAGTTTGTACGACTAGGCTGTACACTTTTATTGCGCAGCACAGCTAATTGCTAAATCATTGTTAGAACAGGTTCAATGGCCTTTTCCTGTAACAATGCGTAATTGAGGATGCAATATACTGCGGTAAGCATCTGCCCCTATACCTACAAACGTTAGGGCCTTTCATTGGATACAATCGCTCGACGTAAATAATCGCTAGACGAACAATATCAAATAAACCTTGTAAATTCGGGCAAAAGAAAACCGATTTGCCCAGAATGATTCGAGTGGCTGAAATAACAGCCATAGTTTCTATAAAATCTACGAGTAGTTTTATTTTAATGTCTAATTTTCTCGTAAATATAAGAAATTAGTATATTTCTATTATTGTTTTCATTTGATTATTGCTTCATATCACGAGCTAATCTGAGCTCATCGGCAATATATCATATAACACCAAACCCATCACTCATTGGAGAGGCGGGAGCCGCGAAAAGTATGTAAAAGTAATTTAGGGTAATTAACAAACGTACAGAATGGCGGCTCCCCACTATTCCTAACAGCGGAGTAGCAGGGACACTGAATATGCCTACTGTTTCGTGATAAAATGCCAGACCAGTGAGTGGGAAGTTTATTGCAGCTGTAAAAGTAAATAAATTTAATCAAAGCCTCTGCCGGCTGGTAGTAACGAAAAAGTTGCTGAAATTGTATTAAATGAGGTAATCAAAGCATGACTAGATTTTTGTTTTGTAAAATGACCTAAGATTCCAAAGTCAGATTTTATTTCCATATTGGTTGGTAGTTAAGGTAAAGAAACTGTGACTCGTTTGAAAGAAAGAAAGTATTTATTAAAAATGAAAGTATAGAGCGATTGTTTGTGCAGGTTCGATCCCCAAACGGAGTAAATATTTGTACGATCCACAGGTAGTTAAGTTAACATACACAAAGTATGTGATAATTTTATGTTTGTAAACGCATTCATACAGAAGAAAATTCTAGTGTGAGGAAACGATTTTAAAAATGAAATAAAATACTGGATATTTTTATCAAGTGCCCATTAGTCTGAATGCCAACATATCGCAACTAAATACATCCTGATCATTGATGCTCGCTCGCGTGTGTTTGCTCCGAGTCGAGTGTATAACAATTGCCGGCGGGCAATCGGCAGTCGCACGTAATAATGCATTGATCGCACATTTTAATGCCGAGTGCTCGACAAAGTGCACTACTCGTCCAAGTGCGTTTCGTTCCCGCACTTGACGACCGTTTACTATTGTGTTACTACGAACGATCTCACTGTGCAAAGGTACGTTATTTTGGTACCTAGTTCTGATAATTTGTCGCGGAAACGTTGCTAGTAGCGGAACGGTAGACGGTAATTGCTCAGTGCTAAAGTATGATGTAAGAACCGTGATGTAGAAATAAATACAAACATGAGTTGTGATTTTCTTTGTAAAGAAACTTTTATAAAAATATATCCAGCGGTTCTTTTACCTGTGACACATCCCTTATAAAGTTGCAAAAGTCGAAAAGATCAAGTCATAGGAAAAAAAGCACAGTTCACTGTGTAAAAATTCCTGATGAAAAGCGGGTGACACGGACGGCGAAATTTTTTTTTCTTAAATTACTTAAAGAGAAAAGTACAACATTGAGTTGTGTCGTTCCGCTCCCGAGCTAATTACTTGAGACGACAGGTTGAGATGTACGGGTGAGTGGAGGGGGGCGCGGGGGCGGGGGAGGAGGGGGGGAGCAGCTCTAGTGACACGTTACAATGGGAAAAGTTACGCAATAACAGACTAACTTTCGCCGCGACACCGTTATCAGCGCGGTCCCGACACTCAAATACAGCCCTTGGGACGAAGAAGGTAAAGTCCTTAATGAATACTTTGATAAGTTTGCGGAGCCCTACGTCTTTTATTCGTCCGTCAGCCGCACGAGATTTATGTGAATGAAACACGGGTTCGTGTTATGTTTTATGGCGTCGGACGGTCTAATCCAACGACAACACGGAAATATGGAATACACGTCATGGGAAATGCTAAAAATAATTTTGATAGCCATGATTTATATGCAGACATTCTGCCTAAATCTGGATTAATATGTGGAAGTGCTTATATTTCACATTTTCTTAATGTAGTTATAATGTATCTAACGACTCATTTGTTAGATTATGGTTTGATACTTAAAGCTAGCCATTGAACTCAATTTAAGTTTATCTAACATAATTTGGCGAGTCTAATTTTTTTTTCGTTTATACATAATACAGTTTTTTATCCACGAAGTAGTTGCAAGTAAAATCTTATACAATTGACAAATATTTTGCCCGGAAGGGTAGAAAAAGGGCAACATCTACCGTTGACGATAACGACGGCCGGACCGATACCGAACCGCTCCCAGATTATTGGACAAATTCCGATCCCAAGCTGTAACTGAAAAATATGTAACAGAAATACGTAACTGTGCGGAAACCCTCGGAATAGTAAAGAACAATTCGATATATACATACATATGTATATTTGGAAAAAAAATAGGCGTATTTGGTGTATTATCTCCGATCTGAACTAGTAAGAAAGTAAGTATATTCCTATTGTATGTATAGATATAATATCCTTTGTAACTAAAGTATACATTAATAAACTTAATATAACTTATACGGCAACAAGGTGGTAAACGGTTCATTATTATTGTTTCGTTCATCATCATCATCATCATCATCATCAGCCTATATTCGTCCACTGCTGGACGTAGGCCTCCCCTAGTGAACGCCACAGAGCTCGATCTTGTTTCGTTCGATAACTTGTAAATTTGAATTGAATTTTCTGTCATAAAAATGTATGATATTTTTATTAATTCTGTTGCAAATTATATATTGATATTAATTTAATAAAATATGTAGTAGCTGTTTAGTCAATCTAACAACATCAATTAATAAGAAGGTTGTGGCTGAATGACTTAATTACTAGCAACTACCTGATAATCCAGCGATCGGAATAAATATAAAAACAATTTGATTTCAATCAAACGAATGTCGATGTCCATACAGATAAGAAATTCTATAGTCTGCACTTACCAATCAAGTCCCCGAGGCAATAAAACCAAAGTACTAAACCGTCATTCAGTCCATCAACTTCGTGCGCGTCCGAACTTTTCCGAAGTTACGTCAGAGCGTGTCGGGCGTGGGGCGGCGCGTGGGGCCCGGTCGGCTCGCGGCGCTCGACTGCCGCCCTAGCACTAGCGCCTCCGCCGCCCGCCCTAGCCGTCACCTAAGTACATCAACCTTCCGAAAATTGTTTCTTAGTTCAAACACTTTTTGTCAACATAATTATTTTATATCTTCAAGTAGCAGTAGATACTTTATGTGATTTTTGTAAAAAAATGTTTATAGGTTATCTCCGTTTATTGTATTTCGTGAATTAAGTTTTTCGAGCAAAGATTTATTATAGGTGGTAGCTTGATGTATGTAAGTGAACACAATCATGACTGTATTCACTTAGATTTACAATTCTTCTAACAATTTTGACGTAATACGACATAAAATGGAAAATGTATGTTTATTGTTTACTATAAGAACAAAATAGCATTACTATAAACAATGTATCGTCATCGTGACACTCCACACTACACAGGAACATAAACTCACGTATACGCTTTACATGTATTTAACAACGAACGAGCATCAAACTATTCCGGAGGGTTTGTTCAGACGTGGTATAAGAACCGGATTTATTCCGCGTCAGTGCTCGATGTGGAACATAAAACAAAAGCGGAAGCCGCACCGCACCAATCACACATAAAAGCTCGGATAAGACAAAGGGCCGCGGGGGACATCCATCATCGTTTGGCCGGAGAGGGAAAAACTCGGCCCAGCCGCCGCGCCGGCCGCCGCCAGCCGCCGGCCGCGGCTGTGCTGACACACATCATTTAATATCAATACTGGCGAGAGTAATGGCTGTCGATAAAGTTATACCCATATACATATACATAGGTGCTTTCTGAAACACTGGTTTCTATTAATGGTTAGGCAGAAGTATTCTGGCCTATAGTTCACCGCTTTGGTAAAGTGGGCGACCGTATTGCCGAGCTGTTACAGACCCTGAATTTTAGAGACAACTCTTTTGCTTGATCTGAGCCTCGAACCCAAAAACCTCACACTCAGCAGCTAATCCTAAGGTTACTAGACCATTGAAGCAATTATTAGTGAGTAAAGTCTAGCCTACATTATAAACATATAGAAACATCAGTATTGATGATACTGATGTTTCTATATGTTTATAATGTAGGCTAGACTTTAGATTGTGCAATCGTCCGAATAACGACACTTCGATGAAAATCAAAGATAGAGTTAACGAACTGTGAATAGCATCGAACTGAACCGCATCGTGTGCACTGTGAGGGGAGTGGGAGGGTTACAAATACTAATCTAAGTGAAATTTATACTTATACAAAATTTTGAGAGAGATGAAAAAAAAACGCTGCTGCACTTATTTTCTCTTGTTCCATGGGTGCCTTTACAAGTATGTACTCTAATACGCACATCACCGACCTCAGACCAAATATCTGTATAAGGATACATATATTGGGGTACAAGCCAATCGTTCAGACACAAGTAATTGTAACGTAAACTATGGAATTAGCTTACTACACAATATAGTACGAATACATATACAGTCAGGTGCTTAAGTCTCAGCTCAGCACCTCACTGCAACGTCGTGAACATATAAGCTCGGTTGTTGCCTCGTGTCTCATTTATCTTTTAAAAAACACAATATTACGTAGTTTCAAGCTGTTAACTTCACGTTATTTTTACGGCACAACGTAAATATGCTAGTGTTTCTGACCAAATTTACATTCTACATAATTTGTTTTAGTGGTAAATTACAATATCAAATTGAACGCGAGCAAATGATCCCTAGAAAGCTTCTAGAAGTGATCTGGAGTCATCTGCTTAACATATAAATAACATAATATTCGTGGGAGGCGCGAGTTTATGCATTATTCAGGCGAACGCCGCAATCAATGCCAGCTCTTAATTAAACAACTGGAAAAGTTATGAACGTTTCATTCAGGAGGCCATTGTATTACCATTGTAAACGTCTTCAATTTCTTTTCATTAAATACATGATGGACATCATTATCCGGTTAAATATAATAATGTTCTAGCATATTCTGTTTTGGTTTAGATAAAGAATGCGGTTTATTTTTTTACGGTGGTGTGTATTATTTTCTTTAACTAACCGCTTCTTGAAACCTTTGTATAAAAACCCTTAGAATAGAAGAAGTAATGTTGAATGCTGTTAAGGGAGCCCTTCTCCTAAGTGTGAGACGCGAACTAGCTACCTACATAAAAATATCCTTTTAATACATATTTTGTGCGATTCCAGTCATAATAATAAAATAATACATTCTGTGGAATAAATCCGGTCTTTCGGGACTACCATTTTGGATTGACCCTTTTGACCTTTATAGCTTCTATGATGGCGAGCACTATTCTACGCAACACATCCCTTAATTTGTTATCTACATTTAATATTTATACAATCTACAGGTAAGTAGATAAAAATAATAAATAAGTTATAAGTTATTCCGGTAGAATAGTAAATAAGTTATTCCGGGTTTGGGCGTAAACCACAACACAGGAGAAAATCCTAATATTTTTTTATTATACTTTTGTTTAAGAAGTACCAGATAAAACGTTTAGTGTTCTTATAGTTGGTTTAAATGTTTCAGGGATAAGTGTTAGCGCAGTTATAGTTTTTTTAAAATCAAATAACCAACAAAACGGCTCGTTTGGAAAGTAAAGTGTGGCAGAGACTACAATAACGGTCGGAGACTGAAAGTGCAATTTAGAGAACAAGCGAGGAGCGCCCGGCCTCCTCGGCAAAGCGTCGAACAGTAAATATGTGTTTGTTACTTCGACGGGACACACGAGCAGCGCAAACAGTAAAGGGCCGAAGTTGGTAACATACGGGATTCAACATCTTCACGCAATAAGTAAAATATATGAACGTAATATTGTCAACCAATCTGGATGCTGCTCTGCCAACAGATCTTTTTGCTGCCAGTTTGACGGTTAAACTGGCTACAATGCGCACAAAACACAAACGTTTCCTAGAAAGGTAAGAAGGCCTTTGCCTAGCGCTGATGATGATGATATAAAAGTAAATCCAATAAGTTTTGACTCAGCAATAAAAAAATTACCAACTTTGTTGAAGAATGTGTGCTTGCTACTGCAAGTGTTGTATGGTTAGATCGCCAATAACTACTACCCAAAAAATCGTTGGGACCATGAAGCACGACTAATCCCTGGAACATGATTTAAACTCTCTAAGAACCCGCAAAATATGAATTATAAATATTGTGTGCAAGTTTATCTGTTCGTGTGTGTTGTGTTCCGAAAGTATTCTAGGTGTAGGTACTTAGGGTAGGCGCCTCCGGAGCGCAGACGGACGGCGCTCCACGTCGACGAGATCAGCCGCGCACCGGCTCACTACTGACATAGGGACCAAGGAGTATTAGTGATACGAAAGGAGGCTTACAAGTTATTAAACCTTATTATTACTGTCTATACTTGATGCACAGCTGTGTATGGCAAAAGGAAATCAATTTGATTGAAAGATTTGATTAATGCGTTGATGACCAATCTGTTGAATTTTGATTTTTATCTTCACCGCTAACTCCTATCGTTTTTTTTAAATATTTAACTAAAGTTAAGTATACAGTCTAGTAGGCACTCATAAAATATCAAAAGGTTTTAAAACCTCCGCCTTTTAGAAGACCACAATGAATCAACTTTAGTTGTCTTTCTTTGAGTGAGTAAGATTACCAGAGCTCATTGGGTGAGTGACTATTCTGACAGCATGGGAATTATTTTTGCTGTCAGTTCAGTTACTCCCTATTTTACTGAACGGTTTCTAAGGGGTTTGGCAACGCATTTGCAAGCCTCTGGTGTTGCAAATGTCCATGGGCGGCGGTCATCACTTACTATCAGGAGAGCCGCCTGCTCGTTTGCCCCCTTATCACCATAAAAAAAAAACAAACCTGAGAGCTTTAAAAAAATTTAAGATTTTTGTCTAGCCTCGCCTATCGCATTCTTTAAAGTTTTCTATTGCTGTTACACAGTGTATAGGTTTAGTAGAAACTATTTAATCTGTAGTAAGGAATGTATGCTTTTGTGGTTAAGAACAGGCTCTTCCAGACATTCACACGCGCGGTGCCGCGGCGGAACAAACTGCCGTTTACCTTGTTACGGCAAGCTTCACTAGTCGCGACTCGGCAACGTACATACTGAGGACGCCTCGCTCTGCTGATGTACTCTTTATTTATTTCGTTTAATGTATTCCCACAAATAATGTTGTACGCCGGAAATGAACAGCAGTCTGCACTTCAACTGATTACACAAAGGCTCCGTTAAAATGTAATGCATTTAACATGTTTGAAATAATAAATCTGTATGGTACACACACGTAATAATAGCACAGAAATATTAAACAATACATTTAAAATGTTGTGCATAAAGACGAACTTCATCAATTAATAAATTGATAATCAATAAGCTTTCATTAAACAATTTCGTTTTAAGAATATTGAAATAAAAAAGAAGCTAAAAATTACTTCTAGCTTTGAATTACTAGAATCCCAAAGTACTGAAGTCCTCGTAAAACCACGCAAAAGGGAAATAAAACTGTAGAGGTTTAAAATCGCAAATAAAGTGAAACAGAGGAACTGCAAACATTACTGCTCGAGAAATGGTCGGCTTGCGTCCCTAAACAACGAAACAGCTCCAAATTATCGCTTAAACCAGAACAAGGAAACGACTTGATATTAATCTTTTTAGCAGAATATATACAATAGTTTCGTCAGTCAATCCAGTAAGCAGAATGCTAATAAAGACTGTAAGGACTCTCTACTTCACACTTATTAATAAGAGAGGTAATTTGTATACTTTTTCTTTATGACACTTAGATGCCAAACAGCTCACTGCCTGCTTGATGATAAGCAGTTACTGTAGCCTATAGACTTTTACAACACCAGAGGTGTCGCAAAAAAGAGAGCGTATAAGGTTTCTTAAGATATTGAAGTTACTTAACGGACGGTCACTCATGTATCAAGCTCTGGCATCCTTACTCACTTGGAGAAACACAATTATTATTGTTTCACTACAGTCTTCTGTAAGGAGGAAGTCTTGATTTGCCTTACTTATATACATTATACATATTCAGAGAGAGAAGAGGTTATTAGCTAGAAATGACAAATACAGTAGGTAATAGAATATCTGTTTGTTTGGAGTCATCACCTCGCTTGGCAATCGTTATAATTAATAATAACTCCGAACATTGTTATAGTTATCCTTCTAGTGTAATATTTTTCTTTTCTAAGGGCTCTTGTATGTCAGCGCGTGAGCCGCAAGCGATCATGTCGTTGTTTCATCATCAGCGCGATATTGTCGCGGCGACGACACGCGCGCGTAACGACTTGATAGCTCTGTAATGATACCGAGTTAGCGGCGAACAAGACCGCCGACATTTTGTGTCAGGCTTGTCCGATGTGCATGGCGGGAGCAAAAATAAGTTTCTGATATGATGTAATCTTACATTGTTTTGTTCTTTTTTCATTTTACTGCCAAAAGCTTTACACCTTTTTCGACTACTGACAACCTGTGTGCTTGATATTTATGCTAATACTTAAATTTTACTAATAGTTAAATTTAGAATAGATTAAGTGTGTAAGGCTACGAAGGATACTAATCCCTCCTACTTAGTAATGAATGGAAGTCGGTACCTATAGATCAAATTATTTAAAAATAATGATGTGTAATTTGGATTCACGGTGACATGACAGTATGCTGGAAATAATTGAAGAGCGTACATATGTCATAAGAAACCTGCATTTGTTTTATTTATTGAAGAAGAAATTTTAAGGTAAAGAAAAATACAATCAGGCATCAGACCGCGGGCGATCGATTACGTGTCCTAGGCAAGCTTTCAAAAAGGGCTATTTTTCTTTGTATATTTTTGATATCCTGCCATCGATATTGTTTATATTGTCCTAGAACGATTGGACTGTAGTTTATCTTGGTGACAGATGTGGCTAGTTTTATTAGTTTATGTCTCCTGAACAAACCGCTTACATGCACGTGTGGCCATAGACCTAATAATACTAGAAACGTGGTCATCATTACTGTACCAGTAACACTCGGTACTGGACACCCACTTGCATATTAATTCTTATCACTTATTGTAATCATAGCTACAATTAAACGATGTAAACAGGCTGAGCCCACGTGATACTTATATTGTTTTCTTTGTGCATTTATAATGCACGTATGTCATCAATTATATGAATTCTGTTACTCATTTTCTCAAACTTATAAAATTATATCTTAAACGCAACGCAAACGACCCATTTCTAAACAAAGTGACTTAATAATATATCAAATTAGAGCTTTTACAATTATACAAGACTAGCTTGAGCAGTTAGTAAATATGTAATGTTAATAACAGAAAAATATATAGCATTCAAATATTTACCATACCTAACAGCCATTAACTCGGTCCACAAATAGAGGTAATTAACATCCAATAACTCACAGAAGGCTTGTAAAATCAATAAACGTAAAATGTTAATAGTGTCATAATGAAAACCAGTCAGGCAAGACCCTTAATATAACACAGAAGAATGGTAATGTTGAATAATTTGTTAGCAGTTTGGCTACGAGCAGAGCTCTGGTTACTTTGGAAGGCGGAGGTCGAGTCGGCGAGTGTCTTCCCGCAAGTAACTCGGCTACGAAAACTTTCCTTTAGACTTCCTCGAGTGTTGTATTCTCATACTTTGAGAGTATTACTGACAAAAGTCCGAAGCGTCATAAATAATACCACTGTTTTCGTATGAAGGAGGGCTTTTTTTCTTTTGATTTGATAAATGGTGAACAGGAGAATATATTTACCAAGGTATTAAGAAAAGCGTTATAGTTTTCACTTTACACCTGTACCTACTACAAAGTCTACAAAGCATACATTTCTTATCATCATATTGATTAATTAATTGTTAGATCGAAATCGTAATTTCTTCTAAAATACATAAATAATAATCAATTCATCGTTTTCAAAATGTTGTTCACATCGACTACATTTTGTGACAGCAGCGTAGCGATATGTCGAACTTGAAAATATATTCTACATAAATATTGCATATCACTAGCGATTACTTAAACGCTACCCGAGGAATAGAAAACATGGGATCAAGACTTAAACTATAAAAATGTAGACAAACAATAATGAATTGATGAACAAGATGACAGGGGCAAATAATGTAACAATGTAACCTGTAAATAGATTTACAACAAAGCGAACATGTAATATTGCTCACACCTGGAGGTCGCTGGGCCAAACTGTTTTACGGGCAATCTATTTGATTTGAGAGGCAACCCGACATGCCTGTTATGAATCCGATTCATACATAAAACACGACACATTGTTCTATTTGAGTTTACGAGTATGAGCGGTGAAAATAAAACGTTTCAGGGGACCGTCTAGTTTTATTGCCGACCTATCTCCGTCAGCGGCTAGCGCGATCTTTCAAATAACGATAAAGCTGTTCCCAAGGTCTGACACAGTTCAAAAGTTTTACGTAAGGTAGAACCTTATGAAGCCCGCAGACATTTTGGTTTAAATTTAAAAATTGCAAGGATTAATGAGGTCACCATTATTTTTCAATATTCCGATATAAAATTATGGCTTCTTAAAATATTAAGGTATCTGTCCCTTTTTCTAATAGGGACAATACGAATACGTCCTTTAAAAATAGGAATTTCCTCATAATACCCACAACAATTCTAAAGGTATTATGCATACAATATCTTCTAGTTAAAACCCCAATAGTTGCGTATTTATTAATAACTCATAAGGGGATAAAATATTACGATCAATTAATTTACTAAACCAAGTTACTACTAATGAGTATCACCAACTGATCATCAATCTCTGCCTGGTAGCGACTTACGTTCAGATTTGCGGTTAAGTCGGGCGACATCAAAAACAGTGACATCTTATCTGTGCGTCTTGCCGATCGCCGGGAGGCGGCTGTGAGTTATAGTCTGTGAACTTCTGTTAGTAGATAACTAACTCAATGTTGGACTGTAACACTGTCATAGATACTGAATTATTTTATAAACTAATCACGTTATTTGCTTTGGCATTTATATACATAAAAATGAATCCCTATTTCCCTTGGTCACGGCGCAACTTGAAAACGGCTTAACCAAATTCATTGATCGTTTTTTAAAAGTTTTTTAATCTCTGTTTTTAAACTCTGTAGAAGGCTAACGGGAAAAAATATAAATGCAAATAATTGAAAAACTTAACGACTAGGTATACAAACGCTTTTAATCTAACCTTACAGTTTACATTAGAAAAGAAAAACAAAAAAACTGACATAACTATCATATTTACGACAGTTCGCACGATTGACAGATCGTCTGCTATAAATAGGTCGGTATCGATATTTCTTTACATTTGACTTCCAGCGGCCTAGAAGATCTAATATTTCCCAACAAAATAAAATAATGCAATTAGGCTTCGGAACCCCGTGAATCTATCCAATGGAGAAGAAAGAGATGTCATGCTTGTGTACTAGCAAAGACCGTGAAGCGGCTCGGTGGGCAAAGAGAAATAATCTCAACTAAGATCTGCAGCAAATAATACACTACTGTAAAAAACTCCGTGTGTCCGCAACTTCGTCTTCGTATACCGACACCATCACTATCGATTCTATCAACACCGACGCCTACATTACTGATGCCATCAATACCGACGCCACCAATACCGATGCACACAATACCGACGCCACTAGTACCGACGCCTACAATACCAACGCCACCAATACCGACGCCACTAGTACCGACGCCTACAATACCGACGCCATCTATACCGACGCAATCTATACCGACGCAATCAATACCGACGACATCAGTACAAATGCCTTCAATACCAACGCCATCTATACCGACACCATCACTACCGACTCTATCAACACCGACGCCTACAATACTGACGCCATCAATACCGACGCCACCAATACCGGTGCCACCAATACCGACGCACACAATACCGACGCCACTAATACCGACGCCTACAATACCGACGCCATTAATACCGACGCTATCTATACCGACGCTATCTATACCGACGCAATCAATACCGACGCCATCAGTACTGACGCCACCAATACCGATGCCACCAATACAGACGCACACAATACCGACGCCACTAATACCGACGCCACCCATACCGACGCACACAATACTGACGCCACTAATACCGACGCCTACAATACCGACGCCATTTATACCGACGCTATCTATACCGACGCTATCTATACCGACGCTGTCTATACCGACGCAATCAATCCCGACGCCATCAGTACCGACGCCTTCAATACCAACGCCATCTATACCGACACCATCACTACCGACTCTATCAACACCGACGCCTACAATACTGACGCCATCAATATCGACGCCACCAATTTCGACGCCACCCATACCAACGCACACAATACCGACGCCACTAATACCGACGCCTACAATACCGACGCCATTTATACCGACGCTATCTATACCGACGCTATCTATACCGACGCTATCTATACCGACGCAATCAATACCGACGCCACTAATACCGACGCCTTCAATACCGACGCCACTCATACCGACGCTACTAATACTGACGCTCTTAATACCGACGCCATCTATACCGACGCTATCTTTACCGACGTTATTTATACCGACGCTTTCTATACCGACGCAATCAATACCGACACCATCACTACCGACTCTATCAACACCGACGCCTACAATACTGACGCCATCAATACCAACGCCACCAATACCGATGCCACCAATACCGACACACACAATACCGACGCCACTAATACCGACGCCTACAATACCGACGCCATTAATTTCGACGCTATCTATACCGACGCTATCTATACCGACGCAATCAATACCGACGCCATCAGTACTGACGCCACCAATACCGATGCCACCAATACAGACGCACACAATACCGACGCCACCCATACCAACGCACACAATACCGACGCCACTAATACCGACGCCATTTATACCGACGCTATCTATACCGACGTTATCTATACCGACGCTATCTATACCGACGCTATCTATACCGACGCAATCAATACCGACGCCATCAGTACCGACGCATTCAATACCAACGCCATCTATACCGACACTACACTACCGACTCTATCAACACCGACGCACACAATACCGACACCACTAATACCGACGCCTTTAATACCGATGCCACCAATACCGACGCACACAATACCGACGCCACTAATACCGACGCCAACAATACCGACGCCGACCATACCGACGCCACTAATACCGACGCCATCAATACCGACGCCACCAATACCGATGGCACCAATACCGACGCCACTAATACCGACGCCTACAATACCGACGCACACAATACCGACGCCACTAATACCGACGCTTACAATACCGACATTTTCAATACCAAAAAAAGCCGTAAAACACAAATTTTACGCAGACGAAGTCGCGGGCAAAAGCTAGTCACACAAATATTTGCATGAATAAAGATTTTTTCTTTTTAGATTATATATATATAACATAGGTCTTATAACAACCACTGTATAGTGTTCTAGTAAATATAATTACTGCAAAACTAATGTTTATTATATTTCGATAAACAATTCTTATTTGCACTTGATTGGATTTTTTTCTTAAACTCTTGTATGAAAAGGTTACGCAGCAGGCCCAGCCGGAGATTGCGGCATTAACTGGGCTCCTTCCAAAAAGACTGGTCCATAATAGCCAGAAACAGAGCAAAGTGAAAGAAGATTAGGGAGGCCTTTGCCCTGCAGTGGGACACTTCAGACTTTTAATGATAATAATAATAATAGTGATGTATAGTAGGCTTTCGCTTAAGTCACTAAGACATTACTATTCAAAATTAACAATATCAGTGATCAATACCTCCCTAGCATTAATGGTTGTAAATGAAATCAATAACCCTGTCTTAAACGCATAGCCTAATGGTTCCAACAACGGTATAGAGGGCGCCACCGTGCCGCTGTAGCTACCGCTCCGCCGTCTAATTACAGGTTACTTCAAGATTTGTGTGTGCACTACACGGGGCCTGTTACGCTCGACCCTGTTATAACAATTGTGCTAGATACAATTCAGCTTTAATAGGGTTAGTTACCATGAATGGAATGTTCTGTAATCGCTTCCAATGTTGTTGCTGTAAGAACCATTTTATTATTATTGTTTTCTTCAAAGTTAAAACTAAATTAAGCCCAGTGGTGTGTCGAAAGTACGCACCACTGACTTTCAAAGATATGTGCGTATTTATCACAAAGAAAGTAGAAGATGGATGAGCGACCTATGCTACTCTACATTAAATAGTAAATTGTACAATAGATGGTCAACTTCTTGAAAATGTTGTGTATCAAGGTTAAATATACTGTTTTATCTATAATTAACATCCCTACATTGAGCCAAATATTCTAGAAATTGCTGAGTTCTTTAAGTTTCTGAAACGGTTCTAATTCTAGTTGGTAATATAATATGATATGAAAAATATATTGATACTCATACAGTACCCAGTTTTTACTTCTCTGCAGCAAATCTGTTCACGTCAAACACATATAGACTATTATAGACACACCAATAAAGTTAAAATAAATAAAGTATGTAATGTGCTCATTAGTGGTCCGGGGTTCAAGCCCGACCCGAGTAATGTGGTCGTACGTCACGCGCGACCACCTCATTATGAGGATTGCTCTTAATTGGAATATCTTGAGATAATTGTGCAACAATCGCGAGCAAAACTGGCTGAACTGATGTTGAAAGATGTCGATTGTGGAACTTATTGCACACGGGGAATAAAACTAGTCTTGAGATTTATGTATTTGTCGTCCAGAGCGGCCGATGACAAAATGTGTACCGTGTCTTAAGAAATAATTTGGAGCGATATGTTTCCGACAACAAAGATATGTTGCCAGGTATGTACTGTTACATAATTATGCTTACTAGTGGTCACCAGAGGTAGAAATTCGACCATAATTTTAAAAAAAATGCATTCTTCACTCCTTCTCTATATAAACTATAAGTGTGGGAATTTTCATACTCCTCCATCCGCGCAATTTTCATAAAAAGAGGTACCTACAAAGTTTTTGCTTCATGTAGATTATTTCCTATCTCTCTCCTAAAATCTGGAATATATAAATTTTGCTCCAGAGAAAAACTAAACAACTTCTAGTTTGATTAAATTTAGCAGCACTTTGCATCAGTTCTCTGTGCGATGTCATAACACCCGTCCGCGTATTTTTTTCAAAACCACGGTACACTTTAAGTTCACATGTAGGTAAATTTTAATCTATCTTCGAAATATTTACTTAAATTTCTAGTAAATTCGTTCAAGACGTGTTATCAGTTTCCCGTCGTCAAAATCGTTATCAATAGTTGCGGGCTCTATCGGTTATATCGAGAGCTATCTCGTCTATCGCAGTGAATGGCCGCGTCTGGCGGAGCGGACTTATTGTATGAGCCGTCCCCGACGGGTGCGGCGCCAGGGCCGGATGATCGGATGCCTTCAAGAACTTTACCCTCGGACTTTATTTAAGGGCAAATTTATACCACGTGTAACTTGAACTGTTACCTGGTGTATGTTATATTTAATAAAGGCGCAGAACATGTTGACTGGTTGACTTCAAACAGCAGCATAACGATCGACACCTCTACAAGATGTAGATATACAGTCAGCCAATTTCAACGGGTCCGTAAGTGTAAGAAAATCAGAATGTAATTGCAGCGCGTGCAGTCCGTCTCTGCAGGTGTAGCGTCTGGCGCACCAATCACTGTGAAAGGATAGTATCTGGCATTAGGCCGCTCCCGCCAGCCGCCTGCCGCCAGCCGCCCGCCGCTGCGGCTCCTTCAATATTCATTGTCACGTAAACTCCGAGCGAATAACTGACGGCCACGTGACTGTCAAACATAGAACGCGCACGTGTGGAAGTAATGGCAAAATGTCTGGAAAACATCTAGAGTTAGACACACTTCCAAATTATGAACTTCGAACCTAGATGCCAATGAATTTTATTTTATCAAGGTAACACATAGACTTCATTCTGGACCGTAACACTAATGTATTACTTGGTTAACGACAATTTTGTTAGAAGGAAATATATTCAATTTTTTCATGCTACTTAGAGATACTGCGATTGCCTAGTGGCATGACCTATGGACTGTGAAAGTTAAAGGTCTGCAGTTCGAACCCAAGGCACGCGCCACTGACTTTTCGAAAGTTATGTGCATATATATCGCATGCTGAAACGGTGAAGCGAAACATTGTTAGGAAACATGCATAATTAAGAGATTTTCTCGATGGCGTGTGAAGTCTGCTAATCCGCACTAAGCTAGCATGGTCAACTATAGCCTAAAACCTGCTGCCTGGCTGATGACGATGATATAAGAGCGTTCATTATGAACCGAATGTTCGAGAAAAGTCCTATTAATTCAAGTCCTGTCTCGTGTGAACTATCAAACTATGCCAGTGAGGCTCTCAGCGTCGGCAGCTGCTTCGTCAGTTAATCGCGGCGCGTTACAGCGTGTTGCTCCACGAACATTTATTAGCCATTTTTATACTCGCTATGAAACTTTCATTACATTTTTACGATACACCCCCTCGTCTTACTGCCAGGGTTGGCAGACACGTCAACAGAAATCCGTTTAGATAAGTGACATTGGCAAAGTGATGAAGGATAAAATGACAAGAAACCTTAATTACTTAAAAAATCTTCAACGCATTATGAAAGTTACAATATTTACATTAGACGAATATGAAAGTTACAATATTTACATTACATATTTAAATTAATACTACCGATTGGCTATTCTGAGTCGACTGTTACATTCCTGTAATGAACAATACGTATAGCTTTATTCCGTATTTGTGCTTCTCAGATTGGTATCCTTATAGTTAGGATATTTATGAACGCACTATGACACAAGTCATTGTGTGTTGACAGTATCAGCCCTGCTGGGCTAGGGTTGCCGCGGCTTGGTGTGCATCACGACCGCTTGTTGACTTAACTGTCGCATTAATTGTAAGTATGATCGTAACATCAGCCCTCGTTAGTCGAGCACGCTTTGACAACCATACTCGTAGTTAAATTGTGGATATGAGGTTTACGACATTTCGAGCCTTAGCGTTTAATATTACGTGCGGAGCGATTAAGAACACTCTAAGCTTTAAACTGTACTCGAAAATGATGAAATTAAGACTTACACACTTTTATATGTATGTAGATGTGTAAAGGCTTTACTGCAAATTATAACTTACCTGTATTCTTAATTATAATTTACCATTAATTATTAAGCGATACAAGTAACTGAAAGTTTATTGAGTACATTTACTTTTTATGGTATTTATACTATCGCGCTGTGACTTTTATGAGACAATAACAAAACTAAAGATGATTAAAAATAGTTAAACAATACTAAAATTCTATACAATCTATTTCAATCCATACTTTTCCATACTAAAATGATAAAGTGTGTTTGTCTATTTGTCACCTTATCACGCTATAACCGCAGAACCGATTTAAATGAAATTCGCTATAGAGATAGTTTAAGTCCCAGGAAAGGATATAGGACAGCTTTCATCCCGAAAATCATCCCTTAAAAGGTACAAAGGCGGGGGTAAAAGTGCAAATAAAATTACTAATTTAATGCAGAGGAAGTCGCGGGCAAAAGCTAGTATAATTTATAAAATTCAACACAATCAACGTGAACTGCTATGAATGTAACATTTGCTCATAAGCTTCGGGCAAGAAAGTAGAGTTTCTATCATAAATATGGTCTGAGATAGATTTGTTCGGGTCGCTAACAGTATCTAATAGAATCGTTGATAAGAGTATCGTCCGGGGCGGGCGGCCCGACCGTCCGCCCGCCCGCAATCGAGTCCAATATTGGCCGCCCATCGGCCGGTGCCTAACACTAAACCTTATCTTTGAAAGTTACCATTTTTTGCTGAAAACATCTTACATATATGGTATTCGAGTTTTGTATAAAGTGAACACAGAATAGATTGCTTCAAACTACGCATAATTTTGGTTTCCATCTTCTTGGGTCATAGAAAATGATTCGTTTCATATTATAATTTATGTAGTCAAACAAATACAACACTTAGACTTGCTTTGTTGCTTTAAGGTATATTAATTCATTTGACTATCAGAATATGTATAAATGAGTAAAGTAAGTAAAATCCGCAGACAGGTAGGTACTAAAATAGTGACTAATTGACCAAGTACCTGCGGCGTCTTTATGCTAAATTTGTAAATCTACGTTAAGTATTTAAATATCAATTTTAACTGCCTCGTTGGTCGTGTGGTCGTACAGTGCGACTGCCGAGCAAGAAGTCCTGAGTTCGATTCCCAGGTCGAGCAGTGTTATTGGGATTTACTATGAAATTCTCAGTAGCAGCTCGTAGTTTGGATTCGTGCCCGGTTGATGGCAATAGGCTCGACCCCTATTACATGGGACCTAAAAACATACCGGCGAAATGTGGTTGTACATATTAGTACACCTCTGCCTAACCCTTCGGGGATGACAGGCGTGATGGTATGTATTTTAAAGAGCAATCAAACCAAGAGAGAGCCGGGAGAATAAGTTGAGTAAGTAGACCGTGAAACTGAGTGTTGGTTTGCGTAACGCAGGGCCGCGGCAGACGCGCGAAGCACCGCGGCTGACTCGCGGCGCTATATCGACAACTATAGAATACTAGTATCAATAACAAAACCAAATCGCACAGAAAAAAAATCTATGGCTTTCTATCTTGCAATTATCTGAGCTGAGAATTGATCGAAAATTTTACTTCATTTTCTTATCAAGTTCTCCAGAACACGTACATTAAATATGTATTTACAAGGTTAAAAATATCCAGGCATTTTCTATCACTTCTAGTATGTGCCGAGTTGTCGCGTATCACGACGGAGGCCGCGCGTGTGTCTCGCGCCTAACGCGCCGCGCCGCGGGGACGATTGCCCAGATTGGATGCCGCACAATACCTAGCGCCGACTTATTTCGCGACAAGATTTGAATACGCTGGCGCGGTTCATATGTCGACTTCCAATTGTTATCTAGGAAACGGACTCGTTCAAGTTTTTTGATCAAACTAGTTTGTATAAAAAAATACGCGGTCTTATTGTATGTACTGGAAATTGAAACGAAAGGAATGGTAAATGTTTTTTGTACCAAAACTACAAAGTATTTGCGTATAGTTCTGTGCGATGTTTTGTTCCGAATATATTTCGGTACGAAATAAGCTAGAACAAAACTGTTTTCGTATTCTTTGAGTATAAGCTTTTTATTTCAACGGAAAAGAACTAACTAAGCAAAAGAAGTCATTACACGTTACTCATAAAACGCCGAAGGCAACGAATGAGAAAAAATATCTATTGTGGTGCACAAAATGGAATTCTTGTTGGGGCCGCGGATTCAGCTGCATGATAGATAAATGCAGAATAACCACATCGGACAACTCACTTTAAATAGACAATCATCAAAAAACAAACGAAATTTAACTACCTACCAGTTTAAAATAGAACTCTTTATGAAAATGCCTCTAGGTTCAATAAATTCAAGATATGGTCAAACCTCTTTTCTATGTTTTCGTTCACATCAGAAAGACGTAGGTATGTTTAAAGAATAAGAGTCATTTAAATATAATGGTTACGATTGAGATGTTCATAAACGAGGCCCAATAATATAAAAATAGAGTCAAACACCTTCTGTCCTAAATGTTGCCTATTTAATGGTCACATTTTGTTACATGCGGTGTCCACTGCTTTCACTTGGGGGTGAGTTTGAATAATGATGTTGAGTGATCCTTTTGTAAATAGGCACGTGTGGACATATTACTGTGTACCCAGCTATACTGTAGGCACAGAGGCATTGTTGCGTGCAAGGAGGAATCCTCGGAAGGCCGCGGCTGTCGTTTTACTTTAATTTCCCGTCCGTCTCTGTTTGTGTGCGAACAACGCCCGCCGAGTAATCTCTGTGTAGCCGATGGCGGCGGGCGGCGCGGCTGCACTCCCGGTTAGAAAACATATTATACCAAACATTTTATGAAATTTTACCTAGTACACGCATACATACCATCACGCCTATTCGACGACCTGATTAGTGCAGCGGTAGTTAACGCTGCTTTCTGTGCTACGGGTCCCAGGTTCGAATACCGGTAGGGACAAATGTTTGTGTGATGAGCATGAGCATTTGTGTTCGAGTCTTGTATCTGTGTATAATGTATATGTATTTACAAAAAAAAGTATATATTTAGTATATCAACCTTCTAGTATCCGTAACACAAGCCTCATTGCTTACATAGGAACTCGATGGTGCTGTGTCATAATGTCTGGGAATGTCCTGTAACACAGATTTCCTGGTATGTTTTCGGTTCCGTGTACGGTTAAAACCCCCATGTAAGAGGGAGAGAGGGAACGAATGACATTAATCACTGCTACTGAGAACTTTAACGGAAAGGAAGGCCATTCAAAAGATGGAGTGATGACATAGTTGCAACGGTGGGATATACCTGGAGCAGACTGGCAAGAGATAGGGTGAAATGGAAGGTTATGGAGGAGGCTTTCACCGCCAGAGCGGTCCTTACAACAAAACACGTTAACGCAGTTTAATAACATATACTAACAAACTAGAATAAGTATAATACTAACACTACATATAATGTTTAGAATTAATGTAAACTACGTGTAAGGAATAAATAAAGCTTTATTATTATTATATTATATACTGAGAACTTTATAGAAAAGTCCAATTATATTTAGTCGAACTCAATTAAATGAACTCATAAAGGCAGAAAATCTATGAAGTTTATTGTTTACCACACGTAAACATTACAATAATATTTTTTCGCGAGACAACAAACAACAAAACGCCTGCTCCGAGGTATCTTAGAAAGGAACGGAGTGGCCACTGTACTTCTGTATTTACTACTATCTAATAGTTGGCAAAAGCCACTACCAAGACCTGAGGAATCAAATTTATCGAATATACCTTATTTTAATATTAGTTACGATAGCCATCTTGGCCAATCAGGAGTCGAACCCAGGTCTCACATTAACAACTGCATGTACCCGCGTATGACAATAAGTTGTCAGATTAAAATAAAAAAGCACCATCAGATAACGTAACATGTTATAATCAAATTTAAAATGTATGCTTTACTTCCTAATTCCATTTTTTAAGTGGAATTTCAAGCAAAACTACTTTACATTTAGTTGCCAAGAGTACCAAGCACTTATTATTCTTAGTATTAGTATTTTGCGCTGCTTTTTGTATAAGAGGAACTAATTAGCTTCTACAGTGAGGGAAAGGGTCACAACGACTTTATGTAGGAAAAAGGTACTGGGGGTGACAGACGAATAGAAACGGAGCTCCGGGACCCCGAGACGTCGCTAATGTCCTTAGCTACACAAATACTTGATTTTCTACAATATTTGTATAATCGGTGCACGCGCACCAATTAAATTCCCAATTACTTCGTGTAATCAAAAGGGCATGATGGTCAAGACCAGCCACGCTTCATGGTTTCCGAAGAATTAATGTAATATATTACAGACAGTATCGTGCCTGCGCCGCGTGTCGCAGGTTTGATTTCCGCACGAAACAAATATATGTAAGGTATACAGGTAGTTATTTCGAGTGCGGGTGTTTATGTAACGGGTCAACGTTTAAAAAAACATAATTTAACAAATCAGCTATGATTACCTACAATTTGTAAAGTTTGTCGCCTCCGAGAAGTGCATTATTACAATTTTCAAGGGGTCACACATAATAATTATGTGTCAAAATGTGTGTATGCGTATGTAACTATTTTGGTTTCAAGATTATAAACAGGTTACGTTTTAGTTAAGAAAACTTTAATAAAAACTAGACTTTCTGGTGACATTTTACTTAGGTACATATTAAAATAATAATTAGTAGTAAAAAACAAATTCGAAGAAGGTCCGAATCCGTTTTTGTAAGTTTTCGTATTCACAAAAATAACGTTGATTGATTTGTATGCGAGCACATAGAGCCCTGTTGTGGCACTCGCAGAGGGTTGAGGGTTGAGGGTTGCGGTGCGCATTTCACGCACATTCGAGCGCTGTAGTGCGTGATTACTTTCATGTCGAGCACGTTGGGAGAGCCTGCGGAGGGCTGAGGGCACAATATCTGCAGTTTGGGGGACTCGCGGCAATAATGTGCTTTTTGTTTGTTTGCACGCTTTGTGATCGCGTTTGTGTTGAGATGATACTTTATAGGGTAGGTTTAGACTCTTGGGGTGAAAGAAACCCCGACTTTTACATCGTACGTAGGTACACACTTAAAAACCCCTCCTGAGTTCAAAACATGATATACACATTTTGTGATACCCTAGCCGTGCCCATGTTTGTATAAAAGTCTAAAATTAACAACACGTCACCTCCTCATACGGACCCTCAGATTTTAAAAGCGATTATTATCAAACAAATTAAACAAAGCGGCTTTTATTTGGTCAAAAAATTGTGTTCGTTCTAGTGCGTTCCCTCAGTGATACGTCACTTTCTACTTCGTATTTTTTTCGTTTCCGACATTATTTATGATTCCGGTATCTTTTGGTAAACCGATTGCGACGAAACAAGAATAAAATGTTACCTGAAGCTACGCTCCACTTTTTTATATAAAACATTGGTACAATACTTTGTACACGAAACTGTGTAGTGCAAGCTTTGTGTAAATAATCTAACAGACAAATATCCGAAAATAAGAAAAATGGGTTCATTGTTACTTCATTGTTCAGCACATGGACATTTATTTTCAATGTTTCTATTTACAGAAATCCATTTTCACAGGTTTAATTTTCCTAACGTTTTTCTAACGAATATACACGGAGTATACTCCACCAAACATTTAAGTATAGAAGTTTAATAAGTAAGTAAGGAAAACTTTCAATCTGTGATGAGTGATTTCAATATCGTATATTATATCCCGGAAATATCTCCAGCGAGGTCGGCTGCAAGACGCTTAGCTCCCAGTTTGCATGCACCGGAGTGACGCTCCGCCAATTTGTCCGGCCTGTGTCGTGGGCGAGAGAACCAAGCCGCAACAATATACAGAAGGACTTATTTCGTAAATATAAATTGTTAATGATGACGCCTGTAGTCCTCGCACATTCCACCGGTATGTTTTTAGGTCTCATATAATAGGCGCCCCTTTATATATAGGAACCTATTAGAGACCTACTAGTTGATACCGGGAACTAATCCAAACTCTGAGCTGCTACTAAGAATTTCATTGAAAACCCAATTAAAGTTCGACATCTTGCTCAGTGTCGCACTTTCGACCAGTAGACCAACGAGGCAGTTATTCATTTCCGCCTAGTAGTAAACAATTGCTGTAGCCTATGAACGTTTGCAACATAACATTAATAACCGACCTTTTTACTACTGTTTTGAATAAGCCGTGTATGCTGTAATCTTTTGAGAAAACTTCGGCATACATTTCATAGCCTGATCAATCATCGGCTACACAAGATAACCGTACTTACATTGACACTGTAATCAGTTTTGTTCAAACTGTATTTTCTGTTGTTACCTTTCAAGTGTCTACCGATAGGTCCCGCACATGAGCCAATGAATAAATTTCCCCGGTGCACTGTCGGGAGCTAAACCTATATCAAAACGATACCAAGTGCCGCTTACGTGACACGAATTGATCGCGTCTAACAGATTGCACGAGAGACAATATTGTTAGATATTTGACAATAAATTACTTAATTACCAATTTTAACCAAATTTTTTAAATACCTATCAAAATATGACAATACTTTGACACTAATGGTGCAGTATTAAGCGGTAAATTTTCGTGCCAGTGGCGGTAAGGCCTACACTTGATTGTTTCGGATCTAGTTGTGTTAATGTGTTTATAAACAAACCCACAATAAAGTGGAAACTTCTGGTTTGTTACTTTTTCTTTTTCAAACAAACCAAAAATATATTATATTCACAAAAACAAATTAATAACTAAAATTGTTTTGATACTAGACCATAGAAAAATACAACTAACCTTAACAATATTTTCACTAACGAACGCGTTGGAATAGAAATTCCGAAAAATCCTTTAGAGCAAATGAATTAATTAACTTCACTCGTAATTATGATACACGTATGTAGCACAGTATTTCCACTTCGGTATATGTATTATTATTATTGCTGGATGCAGGTGGCCCAAGACCGGTGTCTTGGGCCACCTGGACCACCAGCAATAACAATATCCACAACGACCGCGTTGTGGATATCTTTGGGGGAGGCTTATGTTCAGCAGTGAACGTCCTCTAGCTGACATTATGAAATGTATAAAACATTCACCTTTATTATTATTTTTCAAGTTTTATAATGCATCTTTTGGTAGGTAAAAATCACTATCAATCTTTGTCATAGCGAGACCGCACCTTATATGCACAAAACTTGTGCATATTGTCACCCCCAGCTCTCCTCCATACTACATTATATACTTAGATATACGAAGGTACTGATTATTAGAAAAAAACTACAAATACCTCCCATATATCCAAAATGCAGGCAAAATATGTATAGTTCGGTTATAAAAGCTATATCTATTTAACTAGAATGTATATTGTTACAATGTTATTTTGGATTTAGTATTGAGTTTTTGTTGTTATTATTATTATTACGAGTCTAATATTAAATCAGTAGCAGCTGTCAAGTTACTGTCATAAACCATTTTTCATAAGCTATTTTCAAATATCCAATTTCAAAGGACATTGCATTAATGAATATTATTTATTTAATCGAGATTGTATCCTGAAAAAATAGCTTAAATACGTGCCGATGTGCCTCACGGCGGCGGCGGTGACACCAACAACGCCAACAGTGTCGTAATGACAGCGCTGGGTATCGTCGTCCTCCGGCCGCGTCTGTGCGTTATCGCCGCGGGTTTATAGGTAACTACACTGATTAACGTTATCACGGCGAGGAGGCTCCTGAGGTAGATGAGGTGATGCACAATGTGTTTGCAGTTCATGTAAAGATTGCCCTACCCACTTTCTCCTCTTCTCTTTTGGCTGTTTATTTTGTTTTTCCTGTATGAATTGCAATTACAAGGTTCTAACAGAATTTATTAAGGATTAAGGATAACTGTCCATGCTCTGGTAAAAATATTAATCAATCAGCACGTTGATAAATGTCCAACTTCCGAGTCTTGCCTCACGTATATTTTATCGTCACTCGAAATGTTCTATAAGGAGTCCAAAGACAGACTATTTTAAATAGTTTTGCACTAATCAAATGTATATACGTAATACAAAACAATGTCATAACTTGCAGCTTACATGAACAAAACCAGAAGTAAAAGCTACATTAAGGTGTCGTGTGTTACGCGCATTCAGTGAGCCGTGCAGATGTGCGAGGTGACCGGACTTCACGCTTCGCTACGAACCTGCGATAATTATGTGTTCAACTCCCTCTTTTTAGGATTACGTGGTAAATTTTTAGGGTCCTTATGCCACATTTGTGTGTCCGTCCGTCCGTGGTTTATCTCAGAGACTATTCGTTCTAAAAGACATTTACTACGCCTACAAATTGATAAAATAGTAAAATAGTAACGTTCTTATCCTAGAAGTCCAATCATTTCAAAGCTAGTTATACTGTTATAAGTATTTGGTCTTATGGAGTAGAGTCCAGCCAGACAAACCTTGAAAGTTTTTAACGGTAGATAACATTTTGGGACACCGAGTCCACAAAATCAGCAAAATGTAGAAAAACAATCAGCATGCTCAATGAACATTTGGAGAGGAACGGTCAAAGGCCCGCGACCCACCCACCTGACACACTACGCTCTTTGCTTTTTGAGCACGAATGTAGGACGTCCGCAGTGTAACACTCTGTTTACGTGTCAACGCGGACGCGACTGGGTCACGGGGCTGTAAACATTTGGTGACGTGTAAATTTCAGCATGAACTTTTATTGCGCGAAATGTTTGCACATTTCTGCTCAAGCAGAAATATTAATGTGTGTGTTGTTTGACGGACATGAAAGATGCATGGTTTGTTACACTAACACAATGCGGAGCTTACTCCGTCAGTGCAGCGAGCCGGCTTTGTGACGCGGACACCTCGCCGAGTAACGAGGCTGACACGGAGTGGCTACCAGCCGCAGTACAGAGCAGACAGCAGGGCAGAATCAAAAATATACGCCTAATTAATTTACCATAAAAAAATATGTTATTATAGTCTATCCGTGACCATAGACGCTGTAAAGGATCCGAAACTAATAATAATAATCTCAGTATACCGCGATCCGTATCCGGATTCCAATTTTGTTACATTATTATTTTCGAATATAATGTGCTCATTATAGTTATTATACATATATACACTAAGCTCAGAGGTTGTGTAGCAGACACCAATGGGATTAGAGTATTAATTATTAACTAAAGATATTTATTTATTTATTGCGGTATGTTTCTATTACCGCAATAAATAAATAAATATCTTTAGTTAATAATTAATACTCTTATCTCATTGTTGTCTGCGACAAAAGCTCTGAGGTTAGTGCAGCGACCACTGATAACCGGACCTGTAATTTCATCATATAATGTCATTGATGTTATGGTCAAGAGTGTTTATTTCTGTAAATTTATATTTAAGATAGGTACTTTCTTTACATTTATAATTAAGGTAATTTTAGTAATTATTATTTGTAGTATTTCTGGTTTCCCGTGTACTATGTAGTGAGTATTAGGCGCAGAGTAAGAGGGCGTAACATCGGGGTCACGGCGTCACCGCGCCGGCATCCGTCACAAGTGTACTGCTAGTGTAATTATGTTACATCTGGTAGCTATGCCATGTCTCTTGTCCCACCGTGCAACCCTTACCTGTCTAATTTATTAATTAACTTTACATTACATGCTTAAATCGCTAGAACGTAACAATTAGGTAATCTAATTATTTTGTAAAATGCACTTACAATAAAATCCTCCGATTTACATAGCTATGTGAATCCAATTAAAACATAAATTTAATACGAATTAAACCGTAAAATTAAAATGAAATCGTAATACAAATGTCAACTTAATCAAATTTTAATGATACGCGCAAAATTCTCTGTGTGAAATGTAAACTCTATAAAATAATATTTAATAATAATTTCTTTAAGAGCGTGTATTTTCAAATAAGTAAAGAACTGGTCCTTTAATTGCTGTTCAGAAAAAGCTATTTGTGGAAGTAAGGTGCAATAACAAAACACTCGCGTCGCTTAAGACGGTGTGCTTGTGTAATAGTTACGCGTGAGGTAACTGCTTATTGTGTTCCTTCGGTTCATGTGTTCAATATCCTACGTTCGTAACTGACCATGTGTGATGTGATGTACTTCGTAATTAGCAAACGTAATGAATCCAGAGAGGCGCACTTGATAGGGCACGCAGTACAAAAGTACACGTACTTTTGTACTATTTGGGGTTCGTGAAAATGTAAAGAACACCTAATAGCATACATTTTAACCTCAAACTGCGAGAACAGGTTAGCTTTTGACTTCAGGTACCTCCTACGTAATGTAACAGATTGTTTTCCTTATTTTAGAATATATTTTCAGCCTGGCCATATCATAGCTAAATCATTCAATGGGAATATAAGCTGTTTTTAAGTTCCTAGTAGTAGAGCAGTCCTGCTTACCTTCATGAGGTGTAGATGCGCGGAGACCTGGTCACCGCGCGCCGCCGGCTCGCCGCCGGCCACCGGGAACGAGCCCAGGTACTGCAACAGACACACACGTCAATTTTCTACCATACCATAGGATTTTTAGCTTAGTCTAATCTGGTGGAGAAATTGGTGATCTTCATCATCATCAAGCCATTATTGTCCCACTGCTGGGCACGGGTCTCTTCTCATTTGAGAGGGATTAGGCTATAGTCACCACGCTGGCCGACTGCAGGTTGGCAGATTTCACACGCCATAGAAAATATCTCTCAAGTACGCAGGTTTCCTCACGATGTTTTCTATCTATCACCGTTTGAGCATGTGATAAATATACACATAACTTCCGAAAAGACAGTGGCGCGTGCCTTGGGCTTGAACTGAAGTTCTTTGACTTTCACAGTCCACGGGTCGTGTCAATAGGCCGACACATGACAACAAATACATTGGATCTACTATCTGTAAACATACCCCGAGAGCAAAATGAAGTATTTTGTGCGAGAATATCATTAATTGTTTGATAAAAAACTAATCTTGAATAATATAACTGACTTATATCATAGATACAGTTTCATCAAACCCTTGAGCCTTCAGCTTGGCAAATTAAAACCATATACATATCTGTAAGTTGGCTAAAACATCAAGTGTAAAAAACCGTGTAAAAAACCGTGGGTTCATTGTTGAAACCGTTACAAATTTACAATTCGTGTCTAACTTATAAGTTATTTAACATGAATAATGCTAAGTTTCTACAGTAACCAGGTTTTATACATTTAATGTTACATTGTCTGGCCGCATCATAAAGACTTACAATAACTTTTGAACGTTAAACAGTATTCCTGAGTTTAGCAAGAATCAGTATACAGGTACTTTCTAGTCATTACCATTTTACCGCTATGTTCTTGTAAATTTTAATTTTCAAGAATACTTATATAATATTAAAAATATGGAAAGATTACACCGCTCTTATTAGTATCTCATAATATCATTGAAAAGAAATCCTCAGAACTCGTCGACACTGAGGCGTATCATCAACAAAGATTTTAACTCAAAAGGTATGTTTCCTTTTACAAAAATAAGCTCTTAATAATTGACAGGTATCGCATATCTAGATGACGCGTCCAGATAGAGAGGTTAATTCGCGTTGAATGTATAATGAGCGGGTATAATGAGGTCTGCTTGTGATAAGTGCGACAGCAGCGCCGCCCGCGGGCCGCCGGCGATCGCGTGAATTAACATAAATAACAATATCGACATACAGCACATCACTACGAGATGCTGCCCCGCGGGCTTGTGTCAGGCCAAATTATTCGTGGAACTTAGGTTAACGGTATTTCCGCCAAAATGCGTCGTCAAGCAACACTACATCAATAAAATAAATATATCCTAACACTATTACATATTATTGTAGCTCCAAGCTGTAGAGCTTCAACTAGTTGTAAATAAAAACATCCCTACTAACAATTTCTATGCTTATCACAGAACCCACGCAAAATTAGGTTGCGGAATAAACTACTTGTCGAGGTTTTCCCAACAGATTACAGCATGGGGTTCTTCAAAAAAGGAATTTAAAAAAATTACACTGTCGGCGACGCGTGAGCCTCGCCCCTATGTATAAATATATATAATTATAACTGCACGCGTTTAAAGTGCATTGACCCTTCACTTGTAACGATTGCAAATAATATAAACCGCTCTTAGGGCCCGCGATAACAATGCACTCGACGACCGCACAATTAGCGCCGTGTGCGCTGTTCATTACGCACCCCTCTGGAGTAGCGCGGAGGACCCTCATGCAGGGCGCGCGGTGGACGCCAGCAAAGTACCGCGGCCCACGGAATCACCCCGAAGAGCCATTTAATGCCATTGATTGCTCGCAGTTGTGTAGAGTGAAAATAATTAATTTTGCCCCCCGTGTGAAGCGCTACACACATAGTCCCGAATCGATTAAGCTGCGATATACATGGGTGCAAGTCTACTAAACCTATGTGGGATAACGCGGGTATGCCAACAGCATGCAAACCGACAGGTGGGACAGTAAAACACAAAACTTTCAGGCCAATGACGATCTGGACTTAATTATATTATAATAATTACCTTTGCCTATTCGCTACTATCTATTTTATTGAGTGCGTTACAGTTTTATTGCGGACAAAATGTAGACCTAAAAATACCAGATCAATTACAAATAAGTAAAACAAAGCCGAAATCCATGTACAGCGATGCTCACATTTATTTACAATAAACAAATGTGTAGCTACTGAACAACGAGCACAATAAATGTCTGTCATCTGTATTTAAAATAATACGAACAGAATCATTTCGCATCCTATCTATCACATAACAATAAGCCTGTACGTCTGCGAGCATAATAAGCTACTCTCTGAACCGGAAGTCGCATCTTGCCGCGATGTCGCGTCGCATCCCGCTCGCTCTGGTTTAATTAGGATGCAGCGCGGCCGAGACGCGCCGCGCCGCGCCGCGAGTGCCCGCGACTATGTTTAATTAATATGTCTTAGCCGAAGACGCGCCTGTCTGCGTGCAACGAATGTAAGTCCCGGCAATACTTGTACACTGCCGACAGATGCCACATTGTTGAATGTTTGTTGTTATGAAGAATGGCTGCTCTATAAGAAGTTAATTAAACAAAAAGTACGGAACATTAACTTCTTTGTTCTTTCAAAAAAATACTGGAAGGAAACATTTCTGTAAATGTTTATGTGATGATGACTTATAATAGCGCAACCGCAGATACAACAATGAAAGCCAGGTGAATAAGTGGTACCTACTCAATCTAGTGAAACATATTTTGTAATATAAGTAACAATAATGAAATATAAATAAATATGATTATGTACTTAGTGAAGGTAGTTTTCATATTTATTATTAAACTTTTAACTTTAAGAATAGAATTACTAAAGTTTCTCGAATGTGACATACATAAATGATCCGTTTATCCCGTCTAGTCTGAGAGGAACCTCGTGCAAGGCAATGAGACTGTAAATGCGTTGAAGAAACTTTATTACAAAGCCTTTAAAATAGTGCAGATTATGTGAGTAAAACCCGAGTAGTGCGCTAAAGCCGACCGCAGCCGCCGCGCCGCGCGGGCTCGCGTTACCTGCAGGGTGCCTAGGTAATCGCTAGGTGATATAACTATAACTACATTATATACATAAACTATATACTAAAACGTAATTGAAATTAACTAGATTTTCACATTTTTGCATATGTTGTGTAAAGCAGCGGATGAATTGATCCATACATTGTCACGAGTTAAAATTTCGAATAGTCCCTATTAACCCAAATGACAATCTTGTAAATTAAAAAGTAATTCATTCCCTAATAAGCAGTTTCGAAAAATAATCACCCTGTTCCTGTTTACAGTAACAGTAACAGAGATTTCCTTACCATTTAATAAACTATATCATGATCAAAAGTTCCACTGGTAAACATTTGCTTACTTAAATATCAGTGATAGCCAAACTCCTTAGATTTATTTCTCAGTTCAAGTGAGTCGTTTCAATAAGTCAGCGTGGTCAGTGATTGACTACAGTCCTCATCTGTATCTCCGGCGTGGTGAGGTCGTCCGCACAATACATCACGTGACCCAGGTGTGTCGTCCCGCGCCCCGCACGCGTCACGTCACCGTCGCGTGACACTCGCGTGAACGACACGCGCACGACTTAATTTCCCAACAGACGCCCGCGATACGACAACTTCTCATATGTGATGATAGCCGTATTAGTGCCGAGAGGGAAATTTAAAATGAACCCTGTTCTACTAACATACTAACATAAATAATATCTCCTTTATTGGTCTAGTAGGTCAATTCCTAGGTCAAGCTTTGTTATTGGGGTTTTCTATGGGGTAGTTCTCGTTCTTCTTCTTCTTAGACTTGGGGTTTAAATTGGTGCACTAATGATAAAAATATATCGGTGTATATACATCTATACAAGCACACGAATGTCTAAGATACAGTCGTATTTATATACATATTCTAGTTACACATATTCTATGTATTATTTATCTGTTAGTACTATTATGTTACATGGTTAAGGCTAGACCGCTAGTCCCAAAACCGGAAATGTACCCCATAATTGTGGTAAATGTAAAATGTACGTACTATTGTTATATATATGTCGTATATTGTTTTTGATAGCAATTCAATTCGAGACTACACATATGAGTAACAACAGAAATTAACAGATATGAGATAACACCTTCACAGGTCACCAGATCGATATGCTGAACGATCGGCTGAAATCCGACCACCGTAACCCGGACAATTACTGAGCAATACCGATATTTAAGCGAAACTTTATTTAAAAAAAAAGTTTAAAATACATTGAAGGTAATCCTTCAATGTATTTTAAACTTTTAATTGCGTTTAAATCGATGTATTAACTGATACGTTACAAGCGATCCGTGTCCATGTCATTATTGGTGAGATAATTATGTGGACCTCGATGATAATTATCACTTTGACAAGTTCTATAAAGCTTTTCTAGTTACCAAATAAAGGATTTTAAAACACATGGAATATGATTAATAATAAAAAAAATAACAATTATAGTAACTGTACCTCATATAAATCAGCACTGTATACGCTAACTTGAAAGAAGCGTATAAAATCTTTAGAAACTGTAAATAAACTAGGAAAATATTTAATGCTGGGTCTCGGAGCTGTCAGAAGTTATAAACAAGAAAGTTAGTAAGTAGGCTCAGTAGGTGTTGGTTACCGGTAATGTGCCGGATAATACACAAGTGACGCCGCCGAGATAAATCACACGAGAACGAGCTTCGGGAACAGTTTCTCTTTGAAACTTGCCGAAGCGTTCCCGGAGTTTTTTGTATTATTGTTTTGTTAAGAAAAACATTTTTACATAACATACCATCACGCCTGTCGTCTCCGAAAGGTTACACAGAGGTGTCATCATCAACCCATTGATGTCCCACTGATGGGCACGGGTCTCCACTCATTTGAGAGGGATTAGGCTATAGTCCACCACGCTAGCCTACTGCGGGTTGGCAGACATTACATGCCATCGAGAAAATCTCTCAAGCATGCAGGTTTCCTCATGATGTTTTCCTTCACCGTTTGAGCATGTGATAAATACGCACATAACTTCCGAAAAGTCAGTGGTGCGTGCCTTGGGTTTGAACTCGAGACCTCTGACATCTCAGTCCACTGGTCACACCGCTAGGCTACCACAGCACACAGAGGTGTACTAATGTACATGTACGTTTTACCTGTATGTTTTAGGTCCCATGTAATAGAGGGCGAGCCTATTACCATTAACCGGGCACGAATCCCAACTCCGAGCTGCTATTGGGAATTTCATTGAAAACCCCGATAACACTGTGGACGACCTGGGAATCGAACCCAAGACCTCTTGCTCGGCAGTCGCACTGTGCGACCACTAGACCAACGAGGCAGTTACGTTTTTACTTACGTATTATACATACTATTTTATTTTCTGGAAGTAGAGTTTATAGATAGTAAACTGTTAACATGTGCAGAACGTTATAAGTATTTTAAAATGTTCTATTGTTAATAGAAATATTATTGAGAGGTAGGGCATAGCGAGATTCCGCAAATTGAGCGGCCCTACTAAGGAAGTACCGCCTAACCGCAGTGAAACCACAGTAGTTGCGTTTCAAGTGAGTAAGGTTACCAGAGCGAGTTAGGGGAGTAACTATTCTGACAGCATGGTAATTCCCTTATTTTAAGAAACCTATACTTACGGTTTCTACGGGGTCGGCAACACGCCAGAAATATCTCTGGTGTTGCAAACGTCTATAGACTGCGGTAACCACTTAACATCAGGCGGGCCATACGCTTATTTGTTAAACTTGTGGTACAAAAAAATAAAAGATATTATTTTTACAAAAATATTTGGTGAGATTAATATTTAACTAATTATTATATTAATAATGTTAACTATATTTAATAAAGCTATCATAGATATCGTTTGTAATTGTACAATACTGCGTATAAATTTATATTTATACTTTAGTGCTTTTCAGAACCTATCCATGTGGTTAGTATTTCTGTATTTCTAGTTAGGTTCTAAATAGCACCTTATGACGCCATCTCACGGGTGGTGAAGGCATTAGGGAGGGTTCCACTGAAAAACGTTCGCGTTCGCCAAACACACAGTACGAAACTACACTTGCATGTACTGCGGGAAAGCTGCGCTAGATGGCGCTTATCGTACTTACTAGATAGTTTTGAAGTTTGAAATAGTAATTCTCGTCCTTAGTTTATGCTAATATACGATTTTTTTTTTACTAAAAACGTATATTTTAAAGAACATGTCCAATCATGCTTTAATTTAAAGTTAAAGAGATGATGACCAGTTGTAAGTAACTGTACCTGTGCCACTATAAACAAATCCTGTCAGTGTCCTTAAATCATTTGATTCATAAACTGAAGCCACGATTATAAGAGCACGACTCAATTATTGCAAAGGACTTTAAATGTTTGAATCAACACTGTATAATCATATATTGAAGTGTGTTTATTTGTGTGTGAACGAGGGGTGCAAATTTTTTTGTTTACATTGCATCTTTATTATGTATATTAAATATAGATATATGTACCACTGAATTGCTGGATCACGATTTTAAAGCATATCAAAATCCATTTATGAAATGAAACATACACGTCAATTATTTTAATAGCTTGATTCGGCTTAACTTTATGGCGCGCCAGAGTGCCAGAATCGCAGCGTGATATGTTAGATGATGCCATAACTAGCGCATTTGGCGCGCCTCCGACTATTGCGGTGTGATGGCAACACCGCTCCCTGTCCGCCCAGGGCGATCAGGGCAGGATCAGGGCATCAGGCGATGTCGTGCAGATACACATTAGTATTAATGTTGTTCGTCATAGTAACAATGTATTTTAACGAGCCGCACTGCTTAAGGAAAGCAAATAGCCCCTTTGCTAAATAATTAATAAACATTAGTACATACATACTTACATACAATTTGTAGTAGTTCAAAAATAGGGATACTATAAGTTCGACGTGTCTTATGTATGTATGTGGCTGACGAAATACAAATATGGTACAAATCTAACTGACGCTATCGAGATAGCTCAGAGCTATTTATTATATATTTACTTCTCACTCACTTATTTTTTTATCTTTTTATTAACTAATTGTAGCGTTATCTAAATTACGATTTTGGAAAACAAACGCTGAAACATACTGAAAGAGCATAATGTGTATAAAGTCTAGACATCGTGTTGGAATGTAACGTAATGTCTAACTAACTAACTAACAATAGCCAGCAAATGTTTTGTAACATAACTGTACGCTACTAACTACACATTCTGATTGAATAGGATATTTCAGTGAACGCAGTATTTATGTATGGCATAACTACTGACTACGTAACTATTATAACATTTAGTTTTTGGCAACGTCAATCATTATGATTTATTACATTTAGGGGCAACACGATCTCGAATAGATCCACTCAAGAATTCACAACTTCTATTTCAACATTCTTAATGTAATCTAAGGTAATTTATGCTGACACTAAGATTTGTTAAATAGGATGATGCAAATCGTCAATCGTAATATTTAATAAACGAAACACGCCAACCTCTTATCTTCACGTATTATGGTAGCGGTAATTTGAAGCATTATTTTATATAATGTAACTTACAGTGTAACAGTAGTACAAATTCATGGATTCAAATAAATTATTCTTTTTCCTAACAAAATGCGATACAAAGTTGACAAGTCGCGAAATTCGTAAAGTTGAGCAGAAGTAACTAACGCTTAATGCCGTCCTTTTACTCCTCCGAGAAGTCTAGAAGTTTCCAGACTAACATACAAGACTCTAATCTAATTCTTGCTTCATCCCAAAACTTGTTCACAAAGTGCGGCATTACCAAGTCCTGGTATTCAGCAATATCTGCAGCACTTCAATACCGCGTAAAATTTAACATAAACAACACATTAACATTAGGAATTCATAAACTTGTAGCGAACTTAGGCCACGCCGCGGGGTGAGGGATGGGGGGTTTCGGTCTGGAGTGGACCAAGTTTGACGGCTTTGTGACCGAGTAGTTAGGACTGGGGCAGTACTGGGTGGAAATGTCACGAGTGTTTGATAAGATTTAGTTGATTTCAACTCTAACATTGTAACGGCGATGCTTTATTACAAGGATAACTTTGTGTTCAGCATGACGGCATACGATTGTAGCGTAACAAAAAACATTTAATTATTTACTTATTTCTATTTTATGTTGGAGTCCGAGTGTGGATAAATGTTTGTGGATTATCGAAACAAAGGTATAAATATTCAAACCGTAAATCGCAACACCGTCCAACACAGTTATCTACCACCGGTAAATTTTTAAATATTAAAGATAAATAATAATTGTAAATACTTCCAGTAGGTACCTAAGTGAAAAAATCAGTAGGTACGAGATATTAAAATACTTGTAATCACCGATATTCATTACGTACATATATTATCGTTATCGGCTTTAATATACATATATATGTATCTATGTACTTCGAATATAATAGCCACGCCTAGCACTCGCCTGTAACCCGCGTTGATCATGATTTCCGGATCCCGAGGGAATTTCCACAAATCCTTTGTTATCAGATATTATCTGTACCCTATAAGGAACCTACCTGTCAAATATAAAGGTTTTTAGACTCTATTATTTTTAACGATTTTGCTTCTATGACTATGATACGCGTAGCGATTTTTTTTATAAATAGGTAGTTATGTGTTTGACAAATAATTAATTAAATCATAATAATAATTATTCGTTTATATCATATTATAAAGCATTCAAATTAGCATTTAATTGTGATTTCAATTTCAACAGACGAAACGTTTCGCTTTGATTCAAATATTAGGTATACAGTTGGTAATTCAGCAACAAAGCAAAACATTGAAGCCTCTGTCTCTTGCAGTTTTGAAACTTGGTAACTAGATAGGTTCTTAGTTATCTGTAGGTACGAAGATCGTGTCTTACGCATTGCTACTATAATTAAAGCCAATCTAAAAGGCATTGTATGGCCGTAATAAACACAATTAGCCATGCCGCGCGCGTTATCAATACATTCGATGAGATCCATATTACGGCCTATTGAGTCTCGCCATAAAGCGGCGTCGTACAGCAAAGAGCAGGGAATGCGAGGTAATCCTCTGATAATTAGCACAATGAGTTACTAAGCCAGGCTACAGCCAGCTCTGTACAAACGTTGAAATAAAAAAAAAGGAGAGAGATGATTACAAATAAACGTTACTTAAAGAGGATTTTGTTCGATGTTCAAATTCTTATTAGGTTTTCGTTGATTTTATTGATCTCGTCACCAAAACTAAAAAAGCCCTGCACATATGCCACGCTTACAGAGAATGGGTCTCCTTTCAGAAATAATTAGTTATAACAGACACTTTTATTAGATTTAAAAATAAGGCTACCTGTCGTTGGGCATTAATGATTAAATAAGGTTTTAAATATCCCGGCGTGATCGTCCATAAATAGTATGTAGGTCGGTCTACTCCACTCAGCAGGCACACAGTTACTGTGTGGTCGGCGGGCTGCTGTGGCTGTGGCGTGGCGCGGCTGTGGCGCACGTGTCCACACACTGGTGTCACCTAATCAGACACGTATCACATACACACAAGGTGTGTTGTGACGTATCGATTGAGTAAATAGTGTTGTAGTAATTGTCCTTACCAGACTCGGGTCGGTTGATTAATTAAAGGAAGATGAGTTTGTTGTCAGTCAAAACTTTGATTCATTCATTCATCTGAGCTTCTAATTGGTTATTATCTCGTACTGTTTTTGTTATCTGCAATATAGTTATAGTCTATTTTCAAAGGCTCATAAACGTGTTTATTTTTTTATAAAATAAAATGACATGAGGTTCTAAATTAGTTTTGTGTCTGGCAAGGTTGTCTTCCTTTAGAGGTGAAGAAAGATATTGTCTTGAGCTCTGGCACCTTACTCAGTAATTAAAAACTCTCAACGTTTTGTGTGTCTGACCTTAGTTGTGAGATATAAAGTTTTTCCCAAATTGTTATGGACGCACTGTCGACCTACATTGTATCCAATTCGATACCAAACGGGACTTGTGTACATAATCGTGTTTATAATGTTGGACCTTTCAATGTTTCACCGTCCCTCTCGCGACACTGATCTATCATGTTGTCTCTGTTCTACTTCCTTTGCTATTTTCTCTCTGCCTATTTTGAGAGCTTCGACACAACAACAACCAATAAAAATATAATTTAATAAAGTTATTGTCAACAACAACACGATTAAATCAATGAAATGTAAATGAGCGACGCTAAGAAGTGAAATCGTTTTGCGTTAATATCTTTTATGGTGGCTTTTTTTATTGATATCTGACGGTAAAGAGGATCAGAGATTCGAATAAATAATAAAAAGGCTGTGATAGCGTGTGGCGTGATCTGTGAATGTCAAAGGTCTTGAGTTCGAGTCCAAGGCACGCACAACGAACTTATTGGTAGTTATGTGCGTTTTTATCACATATTCAAACAGTGCATGACGAGATGCATGAATGTGGACGAGGCAAAAGTGGTATGCAGGGACCGTAGCGCGTGGCATTCTGTAGTTTCTGCCTACCCCCATGGGAAAAAGGCGTGAGTGTATGTATGTATGTATGTTCAAACAGTCATAAGGAAATCAGCATGCTTGAGAGATTTTCTCAATGGGGTGTGAAGTCTGCCAAACCACACTAGGTTAGCACGACTGCAGACTATAATCACTGATTATAAAATCAGAGATCGAAATTTAAACCAACGTGACATTAGTATGCAGCATTGACGTTACACTACAGGACTGCTCGACAACCACACAGACGTGCACGCGACACTCGAGAGCCATCGCCAATACAATGTCTTTACTTACTTACTTTCAGTGCAATATTTTGAAATCGATATTTTATAGACAAAAGACTCGCGTGTAAGTTCAGAAAACGGTTGCAATTGCAATATTATCCACAATAACTTATCATGAGATGAAATGATTGATGTCGACATTAAAAATTGAATACAGTTTAATGAAACTTGACAGCTTGTGAAATACCACGGTATTCTAGAGATTGACGATAAAGACTAGACAATATCGCAAGATATGAATTAAACTATCCACACACGACGGACAACAAATGGCTTGCAACTTTGTCCCCTTCAACGTATACATACCAATGAACACTCTATATCGTGCAAAATAAAGTAGATTTTAGAATGTTAGATAAATGGCCTCGACACAGTTGTTAAGCGGGGTGTGCAGGGGCACAGCTGTGGCGTATCGATACGCGATAACTTCGCCGAGACCTAAACCAACACGGGTGATCTATCTCGCGACGGAAGACCCCCAGACCCCCCGCCCCCCGCACCCACCGGCAGTCAATAGACGCCGGTTGGTTACGATACCCGGCTAATTTATATACCTACTTCACATTAAAAAAGGAACGGATTGTTATCAGATGATTGTCTTCTTCGCCAACAGCTTTGATTCGTTTGGTTCAAAGGATAACTCTTCAAGGTTCTTGATTCATCCATAAGTCAATATGGAGATAAGTTCTGTGCACTTTGTTACTCACGCCTGCTGCAATTGAAGTGAAGTGCTTGGACGTTGGCTAACTTATTTTATGGAGTAAGACTGAAATATCAATTTAAAGATTGAAAGCATTATCGTAGCACTGCTGAATGAACGGTCAAATCCAGTTCGAAACTGTTTTGCAGGCACGCTCTGAAGACTTTTGAAATTATGAACTGCGGGAGACGGCTAAGATTTAGAACTTTCGTTCTACATAGGTTTCGTGTACTTTGAGTCGTCGAATGTAATGATTAAACGCGGTAAAGTATAAACCAGCGACCTGAGACTAAAAAAGTAGAGGTCCCAGTACAATCGTGTGCTTTATCTTAGACCCAATCTGTACTTAATATTAAGCAAGACGTAAGTCATAGGCGACCACGTTGAACTGATGCAGACAGGCTGACTTCACAGACTTTAAAATACACAGATAGGTCCTTACGATGCGATACCTTTTCATCAAGATGCTCAGAATTTCAAAATCTCAGTGGTGCTTTCCGTAAGAACTTAGGACCTAGCAGTTTGGGTACATAAGAAACTAATGTATAAACCTAAAATATATGAGTGAAATAAGTTTAATTAACGAAGTGCATTCTGTACGAAATGTAAGCGGAGCAGTGTGGTGCAAGTCTACAACTTTATGAATATGAATGTCGCCTCCTCGTTATAGTATGCATAATATATTTCTATGAGGATTTGTGGGACGTGTGTGCGTTAATAGTATCACACATTTAACATTTAAAAAAGAGATACTCCACATCTAGCAGTTGTAGCCTAGAAGCACGACCACTGACTGTCATTTACATGCACGTCCTGAGAAAACTGGGCGCCCTGAGGCATCTTCCCAATGGGACATGAACTCTGTCATGACGCACAACCTAGTGGAGTGGAATTATTGTCGAACCTCTCTAAACGTGAGAAGCGCCATGTGTCCTGCTGTGACAAAGTAAATTGGTTGAAGATGATAACCTCTAACTAACTATAACCTTTAAATAACTATATAGTAACAATCAACAGGTATCAATACAAATCTATTTTTATTCCAAATATCAACATAATATTATAGATGGTACATTTTTTTTTTCCTTTCAATCGTCTTCCGCTTGGGCAATGGTTACTAATCTTGGCAATCGCAAGTCGTAATCCCAATTGTTACCACATATTATCCCGGACTCACGCTGTGTTATCGCATTTTTTCGCATAATGACGGTGTTAGTAAAAGAGTAAAATGTATTCCCCCGGAGTGTGCCGCCCGAGCACAAAGTTGCAGGTGTAACGCAGTTATAGTATTACGGGAGTTGGCAGTGTGTGGCGCCACTTGCCTAACTCACTTAGTGCGGGTGAGCTGACCGCCAAGTGATTAATGCCGCGGCGCCTGAAGTTCGACAGCTATAAATATGTAGGTACCCTTTAAACGTCGTGAGTCGTGATAGTCTACAAGTATGTGGGAATTGCACAAAGGAAATATTATTAACGTAAAGAAAGCCTTTTTGTCTCCATACTTTGTTACGATAAGTCAAAGTAGGTACAAAATCATTTTGCACTGTGGCCTTTATACATAGGGCCCATTTATATCCAGAAGTGGCTTGAACTCGCTGTCTAGTTTCTATAGAACATAATTCAAATAGAAAAGCTTACACAAAGTTATTTAGCGTCTTGAAAAAGTTCATTTATCTAAAGAATTATTTAACGTGAATAGTACCTAATTTAATTTTCTTAAGAGAAGCAGACATAGTTAATTACAAGCTCGAGGCTCGAGCGTTCTTAAAAAAAGATCGTTCGAGTCTGACGTCAATCGTTATCAATTAATTGTGCGGTGTAACACATATGTAGGTTAGGCTTCGACCTCGGGGTCACATCGGGCGCGACCTCACGACTCAGCCGACGCTACAATGTCACGTGTATAATGAAGCCGCGCGATTTCTGCTAGTTATTGATGGCGATACCATCAGATCACTTCAAGTTAGAACGAGCACTTACATTTATGACTACTCGCCGTACGTGGTGCAATCTGTGATTTCTTGTCTGCTTAATTTCTTTGGTGATACCGACAGATATTCAACTTCTAGCGATTAAGAAGATCGCTTGCCCTAAGTAATAAACTATATTTATGTCAGTTGAATAGCTCAGATAGCCTACAGGACTATTAAGTTAAAAGCCTGCAGTCCAATCCTAGGAACACTGAGCCTTGTTTAATGGTGTGTGAAGTCTACCCCCACTAAACTAACGTCGTAGTCTACTATTCTTCACATATTTAGAAAATGCCCAATAGTACGACCGCATCACCGCAAAAGGGTTGCTGATAATTTACTAACATGATTATGCCAATATAACTTTATTTTTTAAAACCATAATACTACAAGAATTTACGTGGAGTTACGTGAATGTGCAGCGACTAATGGTACTTCAGAAATAATTAGCATTTATTCATATGCGCTGAAACTAATCCCAGCAAAGTATGTGTGTTTGTGTCAACAGTCCTCGCGCCGCGCGAACCCGGAAATACTCGGCATGCCATATGATTATACCACGCGAATGCGGCGCCACACTCATATCACTAACATTAATTAGCTACCAAAATTGGAAGTTTAGTACTAATTATAACGCATCGGACTGTTGATGTTAGCATGCATAGTATTTTGACAATGCAGTTTATTATATAAACCACGACTCTTTAACATAACATAACATACCATCACGCCTGTCGTCACTGAAAGATTAGGCAGAGGTACTAATGTACACTCACGTTTCGCCGGTATGTTTTAGGTCCCATGTAATGTACCATGGGGGCGAGCCTATTGTCATTAACCGGACACGAATCCAAACTCCGAGCTTCTGCTGGGAATTTCATAAAAAAACCCAATAACACTTTGCTCGACATGGATATCAAACCCAAGACCTCTTGCTTGGCAGTCGTACTGTACGACCACTAAACCAACAAGGCAGTACCGACGAGGCAGTTTATTCATTAAACATGTCATATTCAGGCATTATTTAGTTTCATAGAGGTATAAAATTAGAACAGAATCGTAAGTAAATGCACTAAGAGAACTTTCATGGTTAATTCATGCCATGTATAACCAGTTGTATAGTCGACTGGCATTGTGGGGTAGTAGGTACGAAGAGGGTTTGCAGCTTTTAGCGCAAGATCAGTCAAAGTCATGAGTCGTGAGTGAGAAAGGAAGTTATAAAGATATACCATATGTAACGCGTAAATAGTCGAAGTCGATAAAAAACACGTTCAATTTCGAACAGCAGAATTTAAGAGACTGAAGAAACTTTATGCAATAGTCATCGAAATCAAATAACTTCAAATAGTTCTCATTATTCAATATGCGCTCGTCGATATGCGCTGGAGTGCCTGATGCAGCGCAAGTGACGGGCGAGGGCGGGGGGGGGCGTAGAGGGGAGAGAGGCGGATATGTCACTCAAACCGCACAAACTTAATTAAAATCCGCACAAATAGTTAGCACCAGCGTCGTTGTGCCGCCGACAGGCGCGGTGCAACTCACAAGCGATAGCGGACGCGACGGGTAGGTATAACAATAATAATCCAATCTAATAATACATTCAGGGCGGTGCTGGGGCTGCCCCTCTTCTGCAGTGCTTCAGGCATGTTCGCAGCACGCGTCGATTGCTTTCATGCGAGCATGTGCAAAAGGTGTGCGTCTTGGGTACGCAGAGTGCGGGACAGCTTCAAAAATACAAAATTATATTCACCGATTATGCGATTAACCCACTTCAAAGATTGATTTAATCCATTATTTGTCAATGCAATCCTAATAATAATAAGCCACAGTGTGCCAGGGTAACAACTACATAGTATTATATTATATGTACCAATAATTGAATATTCTTCAATAGATGTACAACATATACTTATCTCTCGAAAATGATTTATTATTGACCCTTACATAATATGCTTTCGCTACGAAAACAATTAACAATAAAACATTAGGCCGAATTCGATTTTGTAATGCAATGTGGGCTTATATTAAAGTGGGCAGCTTTTAGACAGGTATTAACGTCATTTACAGCTCTTAAATCCTAATGGATTTGTTCGTGTTGAAAGTAATCATTCATTTAAAGTTTGATGGATTTTCTGTACCTTCCCACCTCTTCGGTACTCAGTATTATTGAGAAGATTTCGGAGCCTTAATGACGTCTATTATATTATCAATCGAACGAATTGATGTCATTTAGTTATTTTATGTATGTATAAAACATTAGGAAACTCTTTTATATTTGTGTTTGATAATCTCTTTTTTTTTCTCAGACCGCTCGTTGTGGAAATCTTTGGGGGAGGGTTATGTCCTGCATTGGGAGTCATCTAGCTGATAAGATGATGGTGATGATGAATCCCATTTTTACGAGATATCTATCACACACACGCAACAGCTAATATAATATATTTATATTAGGACACCTTACGTGACTTTCATTTATCAAACGTTATTATAAGCTTAAAATCGTCGTTCGGTCTATAACTCGCGCTGTATGAAGTCCTCCGCGATCGTTTGGTAAGTTGCCGAAACCACTTGAGTCGCTACGATTTGCATAAGTTTTAATCAAAGAAGTCGTAGCGAATAGCGCGCGGCCGAGCCTCTCGACACACTTACGGGAACAGGAGTCAGGACTCATCTTTATTTCCACTTCGGCCGAGCAAACCACGCCTGAAAAAATCTTCTCAGAAAGTTCACTTCCCACAAGCACATACACACTGCCACCCATTTTGTATAAAATTATGATAGTCTTAATAAAAGTGGTTGTTATTTGTATGGCTTGTTTACCAACATTGTAGACAGTTTTTACCAGACTTTTATTAATTTACGGGCTTTGTGTAATTAGACTCTCGAAAATACGTCGATGAACTGCGCGCTTTTAAACACGGTATTATTACATAACATAGTGATTATTTTAGTAGGTACCTCATTGGGTATAGTGTCTATAAATCTTAAAATACGGAATTTCCAAGATATCAGAATAGTCACTCCCTCAACGTGCTCTGGCAACCTAACTTGGTAGGCACTTCACATTAGTTGGGTCAAATTATGTGATTATTTAACCCGCACTTGGCGAAACTACCGCAGTTGTGTAGAGTGTTAGTGCGGTACGTTGGATAGGTCGGTTACACTGATGCTTCTATTGAATTCTTGCGTAGTGGCCAGGACGGATAACGAGTGGGTCAGCGGTCGAGAGGCGCGCCAACACGCGCGTGCCCGCGTGTACATGCGAGTGAGTTACATTGCTTACGTTACATCTGACCTGACGACACACGCGCGTGCCCCATTTTACTTTACACGGGGTACTAGCATTATTTTAAGTTTTTTGTGCCTTATTTATATATGAATACTGAAACTAATGTAGATGATGTATTTAAACACGTAGGTACCTTTATCAATAAATTATTTTAACATTAACCAACATCCCGACATTTCGACGACCCGATTAGTCCAGCGGTAGTTAACGCTGCCTTCTGTGCTATGGGTCCTGGGTTCGAATCCCGGTAGGGACAAATGTTTGTGTGATGAGCATCAACATTTGCTTCCGAGTCATGGATGTATAATATGTATATATTTAGAAAAAAAAAGTATATATGTAGTATATCAACCAACTAGTATCTGTAACACAAGCCTCGTTGCTTAGCTCGGAAATAGATGGTCCAGAAATATTATAATTTATCCCAACTAGATACCTTAATGTAAACAGTAACAGCGCACCAACGAAATATTACTCATTTCTTTCACGACTTTTCCTAAAGATCAGAGCCTGTTATTAGATTAGAGCCTGTTATTAGATCAGAGCCTGTTATTAGATCAGAGCCTGTTATTAGATCAGAGCCTGTTATTAGATCAGAGCCTGTTATTAGATCAGAGCCTGTTATTAGATCAGAGCCTGTTATTAGATTAGAGCCTGTTATTAGATCAGAGCCTGTTATTAGATCAGAGCCTGTTATTAGATCAGAGCCTGTTATTAGATCAGAGCCTGTTATTAGATCAGAGCCTGTTATTAGATCAGAGCCTGTTATTAGATTAGAGCCTGTTATTAGATCAGAGCCTGTTATTAGATCAGAGCCTGTTATTAGATCAGAGCCTGTTATTAGATCAGAGCCTGTTATTAGATTAGAGCCTGTTATTAGATCAGAGCCTGTTATTAGATCAGAGCCTGTTATTAGATTAGAGCCTGTTATTAGATCAGAGCCTGTTATTAGATCAGAGCCTGTTATTAGATCAGAGCCTGTTATTAGATCAGAGCCTGTTATTAGATCAGAGCCTGTTATTAGATCAGAGCCTGTTATTAGATCAGAGCCTGTTATTAGATCAGAGCCTGTTATTAGATCAGAGCCTGTTATTAGATCAGAGCCTGTTATTAGATCAGAGCCTGTTATTAGATCAGAGCCTGTTATTAGATCAGAGCCTGTTATTAGATCAGAGCCTGTTATTAGATCAGAGCCTGTTATTAGATCAGAGCCTGTTATTAGATCAGAGCCTGTTATTAGATCAGAGCCTGTTATTAGATCAGAGCCTGTTATTAGATCAGAGCCTGTTATTAGATTAAACAGCGCCGCAATACCTATCTCTGGACGCGTTCGAGATATGTCAATCGAACATGTTCCGATACCAACTACAGATAAATACCACAAATTGTGTGACGTCCATACTGTCTGTTTGTGGACATTGAACTATAATGCCAGCGGTTCCTTGTTTATATTAACAAATAAAATTAATGTTGTTCAAAAATAATAATCATGATACGTATTTAACTGATATTATATGGCAGATGAACTCTAATCGTAGACCGAACATTAATACATAATTGGATATTAATTTCTATTAAGTATTATTAAACAAGTGGCAGGTATTTCAAACTATATTTGTGATTAGTAATTAATTGGTTATAATTGGACGTGCATAATTCTAAAGTCAAAATCTTAAAGAAAATCAAAATGAAAATCTTAATTCCTTCGGAATTTATTCTTTCCTAAAGAGTTAACGATCGCTAGCTGCTCCATGCAGGAGGGACTGGTCGTCATGTCGAGCCTTGGTGGAGACATATGTCCAGTAGTGGACGTCTTACGGTTGATATCATGATGATGAATCCCCCTTATCTTCATTATTGATAACACTATGTATACGTAAACGAGCTTATTCGCTTTCGACGCGCGACTTATTCTACTAATAATTGAAAATGTGTAAATCAATATATTGTTTATCTCATAATATACTCAGCTGACAGTTGAGTGGTGTGTGTGTGGTCGTAGACGCGCGCTCGGTGTCCGCCACTCGTGGACTCGTGAGTGCCTTTGTGCAACTAGCACCTCGATTGATTTATGATCGAGTAAGCACCCACTGCACTTTGTTATGCATAAATACAAGTACAAGATTTAAAGCCAGGAATTATTATTTAAAAAACACGGAGAAAGATTGTAATGCTTTCTAATACACTCGAGTCATGGTAATTGGACGGCGTGATCGCTACATACATGAAGCAGATATCCGATATTGATACGTAGTTACTCGGATCTTAGGCTAAGATAGGTAAGTGATGTGCCCAGTAGACTGTTTTCTCAAGGCAACAAAATCACTGACATTCCGAAATTATTTACATATTTTATTAGATTCTCAAACGCTAAGAGAAAACTTGGAGTGCCAGAGAAATTATCTGAATGGCATCTGGCAACCCGCACTAGGAAGATAAATGGTAGGGTAGCCCATGGCCTAAATCCTTTCAAATTAAAAGAAACCTATGCCCATCAGTGGGAAAATATATCCGTCGATGATGATACTGGGATTAATCGCATTACCTACTCGCGTTAGCATGTACCTTAACGTAACAATGTATTTACGGGCTTGTGACTCCCACAACTGTGTGTGTGTGAGTACATTCGCGCTCCTTCCGATTGTAAATTTAATTAGATTTTAATTTAGATAATTTCACATTTGTTTGTGCGCAGCAGTCCGTCCGCCGTAACGTGCGGATGTACAGCGTGATACTGAGCCGTAATGTCGGAGTCGGTCACTAAAGCCCCATTGTCTACGTTCTTTATAACTTCTGTTTCAGTTGCTGCAGAGAATGGTGTTCTTTTAGTTGCCTGTTTTGTACTGTGGACATCGGACACTGCGCTCATATTGTACTTGTAGTATAAATATGTATTTATTTAGTTTAAGCATTTATATTTATAGATAATCATGGATTCTATTTAATTGAAGGAGCAAGTGCTTCATAGTAGGTATACTAAAACTTTCACTTCACTTAATTGGATCACCAGAGAGTCTAGAATCCCGTACCCGTGATTTATACAATATAAAATATTGTTAATCTAGTCATCAAAAATATCAATGTCTTGTAAATATATTACTCAGTTGATTTTAATTCTCTTCTTATTAATAATTACAGTTCCAACTAATGCTTCAGCAGAAGTTATACTTTCATCTTACCTACGCCTCACTACAAAAGCAAGTTGTTGGCTGCTATTTATGGCCATTAAAGCTAACAACTCCCGTTCTGAAACTTTTGAAAATACGACACTTTATGACGCGTTACAGTTGAGGTAGTGCACCTGCCTGTTGTTATTGTCTGTTGTTGCTGTCATACGCGAGATTTTATGTTATTTTTACACGTGGAACCAAATCTTTTGGGCTCGTCTACGTATGACTTTCAAGGAGTGCTTTAATATTATGATCACTATTTATTTAGTAGCATATATTGACCTAAAAGTACCTATCTTAGAATAAACGTAGGAGAATAACTCACCATATTCGAGACGAATATAGTAAAAACCAAATATTTCGCACTTCATCAAGGATAGATATAAAAATACTATGTATAACGATGTCACAAATGATTCCACATTGACTTGCAAATTAGGAACAAAATGGTAAAATATGTAAATAATTCGTCTCCCACGCGGACCTAGTCAAATGTGACAAACATTACAATTGTATATTTGCCGCCGCGTTGTTCTAATGCAGACACAATATCTATAATATTTCCATGTAAGCTGGCAGTCGTACCGATAGGCATAATACGATGGAGCCGAGTTAATAGTTTGTACCTACCGGGCGGCGCGCGGCGGAGGATATCAAGTTAAGTCAAGGACGTTCGGAGCGCGTGCGGCCAATTTGCGGCAACAGGGAATCCCCAGAACTTTACCATAAAGGAAACACACAGAAAGTTCACTACAATGTGCACAGAAATAGTTTACCATTCTTGACATAGCTGAGTTTAGTTGAGTGTCTCAGATCACAGATGACAGATCGGCCGAAGCAACTTCGTTTAAGTTAACGTGTATTAAAATACACATTAACAGGAGTATGTAATAAGCTTAGTGAGTTTGGTACAATGCAAATTAAAAAGGTATAACTAAGTATCAAAATGCACCGAAAACCATGTACAGATCATTGAGCCGGGCGCGAGAGCCTCACAAATTACTCATTCAAAGGTTTTTTTTATATAATTATTCTTTATCTTATTTCATTTTTGTTACTTTTCTTTCCACTCGTTGTCAAGAGGTAACAGATATTATTATACACGCGAAGGCAGGCACTACAAATGTCCTGCCACGCAGCTTTTTTTCTTTCGGGAGAATATGCCTTAGCAATTGCGCTGTTGTGTAACGCGGATCATTGATCTGGTGAAGATGGAACTTAGGTTCTGGCGCGATATCTGAGGTAACATTTAGCTTCAATCCAAACATCTGTTATGTACACCTTTTTGCATAGCGTGAACTCACTGCAGTTAACTGCTTTGTGGCTTGATAATATTGGGAGACAGGCTAGAAAAACTTACTGCCGCCACGAGACGCCGCCTGTGTGTAACAATACACGATACGAACACATTACCCACACTCCCACAACCGCCCGCAGCTAGCGCGGAGATAATGGTTACGAAAAGGCCTGCGAACTTCATAATATGACAAAAATGGGCATACGTTCTGTGTTCTTATGTAAAGATACGTAGGTACTTTTGAATCTTAATGGGAGTTCTTATAGATATATTATTTCTAAACTACACCAGATTTGGTATAATCATTATGTAGCTAATGTAACCAGGATGAAAAGATTTCTAATCATAAGAATCGTTCCGTTTCATATTTCCATGTAAATTTCCGAGCGATATAAATCAGGCTGTGTCAAGCGGTTTCCTCTTTCTTTTTACTGTTCCCAAGGGATAAAGCGTGATTTCAAATAACCTTTAATTATCGTCAAGAATCAGGCTATCAAATTAAAAAAAAAAATCTAATCATTGGAACAGTTTTAGAAATTAGATCGTTTAGAAACAAACTCTTCAGCTTTATCATTTGTATATAGGTACATAATTATGTAGGTATATATTACGAATATAAATAATAATATCATGGTTTGGAGACCTATCTCTGATATTTCTGTGATCCACGGCAAAATGAAGTGAAGGGCTCAATCGAGATTGCGTTGAAACAATATCATCAAGACAGGCAGTAATAATATAAGCCGCGCGTCGTAAAAGCGCGTATTCGCGCGGCGCGGCGAGTTATCGTGTCGCGGGGACCGCAGTAACCGGGACGCGTGACGCCGCGCGGTTACGAGCCGCCTCGATATGATATGCAACACAATAAATGTTATGAATTTATGTAATAACGTTGTACGTAGGGACGAAGAGACACGGGAACAGTTCAAATACGAACATTATCTGGACAAGCTAACATTATTAATTACAAATGAATATTTTCTACAATTATGTGATCTTGATTCAGGCTACATAACTAAGTAGCCGAGAGAACGAATAATGTTCTCTATTATATTTATAGTAACTAACGGTTTTGAGCAACTAATAAAATGCAATCAATTATTGTGAGCGTTTTGTTTTCCGTGTTCACAAAGATGATGTTTATACAAAGCTCTTGTAAAGTTATCTCGGCGTGCACACGCGGCGCACTCGCCGCTCTCATGCCACTTGATTTACATCGCCCGCCGCGCCCCGTAGCCACCCCCGGGGCCCGCGCCTCCCGGGGCCCACGCTCGGGGCCCGCGCGCGGGGCCCGCTTGTTACAGAGATTTATGGCTTTCCATACGTCTCGCGGCAGCACGGCTAAACGGCTTTCGCACAACTGCGAATGAGCGCCCTTCGCACATACCAACAAGTAATCACTTATTTACATCATAACGTCCGGATTTTAAGAGAGGTTCAGCAGAAGCAGAGTAGGTAGTGCAATAGGCACCCTCAATATTAAAAGCTAACATCAATACGAGGGAGTGTTTGTAGAGCTAGCAATAACAAGACGTAAAGGTTGCAAATATAACTAAAACTTCAAATAAACTGAGTTTCGGATCGCAAAATAATAAGATTAGGAATTTCATTAGCACCATAAAACTTTAATGAAAATACTATCACGTTAATTCTAGACATTGATGAGGGTTTAGTTCAAACCTCTCCTTATGGCACATATGTATTATCACGGACGTATCTCTAAAAGGCTAGGCCGTTCAGTATGAACTCATACTGGGAGTGCTCGTCACTAATGAGGACGACTTAGCTAGACGTCGTGGGTGCGAAACCCTTTATGAATATACCTGAAATATGTATTTGTGCGATCTTTACAAAACATATATAATCTAGATATTTTTGTTAGTATTTCAAGTCAGTGGCTATTAATGGAGCTACTGATCTTTTCACATTCACTATACTCAACCTGAGAATCGATCGTACCTAGCCAGGTAGGTTGCTACACTATTTTCCTCAAATACAACAAGTGAGGACTATGCACAAACATTGTACTCGCTGTCGGTACCGGGCGCACGGCGCTCGCTACTGGGCCGCGAGTAACGCCGCGCTTTATAACCTGTTGATACGATCAAATTGACCGAATTCATTACGCAGATTACGCAAACAAAGAGTCTCAGCACGCTCTGCAACATTAATACGCTTAATTGAATCGCAGCGATTCATCTGCGAAAGTAGTTATCTTTTGTATTGAGCCCCGTCGTGACGCTACTTGCATCGCCAATGGCCTGCCATTTTGTTAATTATCATCATTGTTACACCAAAGAAGGTCTCAAAGAATCTTTGAATGAAGAAAGAGTATCTCAAATTGTGTTGTAGTATATTACGAAGTTAGTTAGCATTTAGTATTGTATGTATGTATATTGTATACCGTAATTAGTAGTATTTAACGACCGATTTTGAAGATACTCTACAAAAATATTTGAAGTTGGTTGACTTTTTCTTGAAAGATACATAATTAAACATCCCACATTTGACGATTAATGTTAACTGTAATATGTTACATTCCAAAGGTGGCAATTGAGCTTGCGGTAGTCCTGATGATAAGCAGTAGCATCACTAAGGGCTCGCGTATTACGGACCCTACAATGTGCGTGAGTATGATATGCGTAGTTCTAATAAAGCTAAGATGCAGAGAATGCGTTGTGTACAAGATTCCAGCACGGGGACGTTAGTCTACATCTCCCGCACGACTGACGCGTGTGTGAAAAGACAAATGACTATAAATGAACTTAATGAGCTATGTAATGATCAGAAGCAATCCCCCCCCCCTCCAGCTCCGCACACCGGCCCCTCACATGTTCCGCCCCATTACGTTGAACATGACGAGAATAGAATAATGTCCTGCCTACTAAGTTAATAGGGCGCACATATCAATTACGTTAGGTATTTGTGTTACAATACGTCACTTTTATTATCGCGATATAATTATGTTGCCAACGTGCTTCAGTGCCAATCAGTGAATAGGTAGGCGAGCTTTACTTTAAGAAACTGCTTCGTAAGTTTATTGCATAACATCGCATAAGAAGAAGCGCTCTAAACAGTTTCACAATTGTTTAATTAATTATCTGTTTAACCTAAAAACTTCAAGTTCATTGATGAGAGGTTTGTAGTTTGTACTGAAATTTTATAATGATCAACAAAAGTTTGTTTATTTGGCTCATTAAGCGAGTGTCCAATCACATGTAGGTATATAAAATCCACACAAGTTCCTTAAAAGGCGAACAGAATTACAGTTACCCTTAAAACAATGGCGGCAGCGGACGCGACCGGTCCGGCGCGGGCGGCCTTGCGGTCGCGCGCCGCCCACGCGTGCGCCGCAGCCGCCTCGTACACACACGCGCACAGACAAACAACACGCATAACACAACGCCGAAGCCTCACCACACGTGGAAAACCATTCCTGAGAGTATGTAAATAAATTACTAAAAAATATAAAATCATAAAGATAAAAGGCTTGACTGCCTCGTTGGTCTATAGTCGCAAGTAAGAGCGACTTCTGAACAACAAGCCTTGAATTCGATCCCCAGGCCGTGTTATTAGGTTTTTCAATGATATTCTCAGTAGCAGCTCGAAGTTTGGATCCGTGTCCAATTAAAGGGTATAGGCTTGCCCCTTATTACATGGGACCTAGTACACTTCTGCCTTACCATTCTCATCATAACTTTATTTTTTGTTTTAGTTATTAAGTGTGTCAGGATTTGTACTATACGCAGTGAACTTTCTGCAAATGTCTGTATTATAATAAACATGACATTTTTAGTGGGTTTAAACATTTTACACTCTATTCCTTGAATACAAAGTTGATTGTTACTTGTGTTACTACGTCGTGTTAATAGAAGGCTGAGTCGAGAGTTAAGTGCGCCCTTGACGGTTTTCAAGATCATTATACTCGTAATAATAATAGAGATACAGGTTAAGTTTCATTCCGGCGCTTAATATGAAAGTAAAAGTTTATATCAGCTGTGTGTATCTGTATATCTTTGATCTACTTTCAAACAAAACAATTTTGTAATAAAGACATAATGAGAACCTTCCTCTGAACAATCCTGTTATCACAAACTTAGTGATCAAAAACGACATTATGTCTAAATTTAAACTACAATTCATACTAATTTTGTAAATACAAGAGCAATTCCGTCGGTGCTTGTTACGTTTTTGAATCGTTTTTGAAGCCTGAACAGCTACGAACTAACTTTGACGAATTTAAGATACCTACTATTGTGGACCATGAGAAAAAGAATTGACTACCTGTTAAGTGTTATGGCGAGAAATCTTAAGTTCAATCGGCCACGCAGATAAAATCTCTGGCAAAAGCTAGTAATTAGTAAACACAACGCAAGAGCGACGCTTGTGGTGTTGCAAACGTCCATAGGTTACGATACCCGCTGGCGGGCCGGAGACGTGTTTGCCAGAGTACATTTATATATACGGAAATTTGCCACCTTCCTGTTACTCTACAAAATTATATGTTTATATTGGGTAATGCTATTTCACGGATGTGTGAGTGGGTTACTATTAAGTATTTTCACAAAGAGAACCACGGTTCATATAAGAGCACGTGTACTAGTTTTTATTTAAAATTTTCCACGGAACTGTATTCATTTGGCGGTGTTCTATGAGACCGGAGTCCGACCTCGACGTAGAAAACTGTAGTCCATATAGGTCGTCTAACAATAAGTATGTATGCTAGTGTCTCTATGACGTCTCTCTCGATATTAATTTATATAACTGTGTTGTTGGAGCTCGTCGTGTCGATGCTCCGGGCTAGTTTTTGTTTGCGCGCCAAATTACACGGTGCTCTAATAACTGGTATTAACTCAACCGAGTAGCCCTGAGGATCCATCACATGAAGAAGATTATTAAAACTATAAAATACCTAAATCAGCAGACTTTTATTTATACAAGCCTTTGCATAATGTTATATTGTGGATCATGAAATCCGTAGAACTAAAAAGTAATCGGTACTTTGAGATTTAGAAACTTGTCTAAACACTCTGAACGTACAATTTTTACGTGCTTCTGTTGTCTCCTATATCGACCTTTTACATGTTTTTATTATAAATATACCTATTATATCAATCGCAGACCTTATGAGCGCCAGGCAACATGCCTCGTGTATCGGTGGTATGCGTAGCGTTGACGCTGCGATTATTATGACCGGTATTGGGATTCAAATCAGGGCTATTATATATCTGACCTTAGGCGATGAGTGATTTGCAGTAAAATCGATATCAATCAATCGTGATTATATTAAGTATAGTAATTATTCGATACAATAAAATGTTTGTCCTTTGTTGAAACTGAAGGTACTCGTTTGTGTGTGTTCAAATTATTTCGCGTGTATATTTTTCCATGATCCATTTTTCCATGATTGGATCGTGCCAAACATAGCTGCATTCATAGAAATACATAGTTCTTGAACATAGACAAGGCAAAGAACTTTATTCAAACGGTTTTCCTAAAATTGCATTTGGTTGAATGGATTTAACACAAAGGATCCGCCCGTACTTTCACACGTATGCAAAAATAATTGTTAAAGTGCAGGTACAAATGAGCGCGAGTGGCGCGGCCAGTTCGTTCACCCCACCCCGCGCGCCCGCCGCGGCCCCCTCCCCCGCCGCCGCCCTCCACGTATTTATGTGCTTTGTCCTGTCAGCGGTTCAGCACTGGTTAATGACTCCTCGGCGTATGGGAGATCTGTGCCCGAAGCGAGGAATACCGATAACAGCACTGAACGGGGTTGAAGGATCCTCTCGGCGGGTTCAGATCGGTGCGGACTCTTCACTAGCTCGTGATAAGATAGCTGCTTGAAACAACCTTACCGAAACCGTATCACATATTTAGACGAAGGTTAATACATAAATATATTACTTATCAAAAATAAATTTTATAAAAGTAATATTTGAATAAATAAATTTACGAAAACTCCTTTTCAAGGCTTTTATCGTAGTATGTATAATAATATTATTTTAATCCCGTTGTTTTAGATTCTGTACAGCATCTACTGTCAAGGTGAAATTTAAGTGCTATACTACGTGCTATACCTATACCTACGTGTACGTGCTTCAAGATCATATATTTCTGAGCAATGATTTCAGGACACTCTTATGAACCTTTCAAAAACGAATATAATAAGTCTAGTCTGTGAGTTACATAAATCACAGCGCGACAGTGCCCAGTCCTAAACAAACTATCAATTTATCACGCAGCGCGACTATTTTTGTGATTTATTTAGGAACTTGGCGCACAGACACAAAATCATTCATATATCAAAACACAGTAAAATAACAGACACGCAATAACAATCTGTCATTACAGTCCGCAGGTGGTTAACGTCATTTCTTAGCTCGTCTTCAAGCCCTAACCGCCCAAGACCTATAGTTTTTATAAGTCTTTTTGTTTGCTGTAATAAAACTTAAAATGCAATATAATAACCGAATCCTGCTGTCAAGAAAATTAAATCTATCGACTTAGAGACTAAGCTTTTTATGACATAGATATAAAGCTCATTTTGGTGTCAACATGTCAGTCATTCCCATAGCGAAATCAATGGTACGGATAAGGCAAAAACTACACAAAAATAATACGAATGGGTTGTGTTACAGATGATATTTACTAAAGAAGTCAATTAAGCAGTTATAACTGATAGGCAGGTCGGAAAAACAACAAACGGCCCCCGCCACGAGTAAGCTGGATATCTTATAATTATTACCGGCTGAAGAATTCAGTATACACGATTTTTAATCGAGTTTTTCTTAGGAGAAAACTTTACGTCTGTCTATCTCTGTGTCCGTCGTTCGTCGCTTTAAGTTATGCAAGTTTTTCTTTCGTCCCTAACAAATAGCTTTATAAATTTTCGTACAGCATCGCTGATGAGTTTTATATAGCAAACCGACTAACAAAAACTCAGCAACGCTCGCATGGCGTCGACAGAAAAAGCGGGAGTAGGTACGTACTTGAAAATTTGAGTCGAAATGTGACGGTGAATAGTCTACCTGACCTAATTTTTGGCAGCAAAAATATGGCGGAGCACGTGCTTATCTTAGTATGTACGAGCTATTAAAAGAATAGACTGAAAAACGTACAGTTTCGCTACGGATACTTCTGAAATTAAAATTTAATATTAAACCCCCTGGCATTTTTGGGTATAAGTTATGAGTACGTATGTGTAATATAGACGTGTATTACGATCACAAAAGCATGATCCCATCGGCCAGGGTTATCGGATTTTCAAGTCTATTCAAGTTATCTGACAATAAAACTACGAGAAACGTATTCTAGTAACCAAAACTAAGCTCTATCTCTATCGCCGACGATTTATAACCAACCCTATCTCATGTCAAATGCCAGGACAAAAGCCATAAAACGGCATCGATGCCTGCGTTGTTTTCCAACATCTGCACATCATAAAACGTTAGCACTCGACAGAACAGGGCGCAGTGAATAGGCGACACCTCGACCACCAAGCACGCAGTTACAGAAGCTTGACGTCACTCAATGTGTTTGATAGCAGAGTGTATTCATTAAAAAGCATTAAACAAATAAAAGTATGAAAATACATAAAGTTGGTCGTTGCCTTAAAACTAGATAGGTAGATGGGTTCAAGACTCAAATTCGTCGTTTAAAATTGGCCTCCTAAAATGATCCCACGATGTATCGTTCGAATATAAATAAACAGACAATGCTCACTCCGTCATATCTTGCGCTTCGTGCGAGCTGCGGGCTTCGGAAAACATGTTTAATGCTGTCATAACCATGACAGTGAACATGGACACGCGCGTGATTACTGATAACTGGATTATATAACTTCTAGCTCTGATTTTAGTAAAACAACAGACGCTAAACTCGTTGAAGTCAGAAAAGCAATGATGAATATCAATCCATTAGAAAATGTATTTTATTAATATTTCTTATATGATTTTGGTTTCCATCCTCAAGATGGGCAGAATGTTATTAACCCAATAACATTTTCTTGACAAAATAAAACTTGTAGAAAAAAAATTAAAAAAACCTTCTGACGAACCATGAGTTTCTGTACACACTGTATACTTCTATCTAACGTTTCGGGAAGTAGTTGCAAGTTGTTAGTATATGAAACCAATATTGTAGATATTTGAATGATGAATATTGTAAGCGACCAGCTTGAACACATGAGTGACGAGTGAAGTTTACCACGCGCGTTTATTTGCTTGTGGAGATCATTACGAATGTGCGTGGTATTCGCGCGGCGTTTGCGGAGCATTTCGCGGCGTTTCCACACCATTGCTCAAATCATTGCAACGTCCCGTTTGTTTGTGCCGGCTCATTTAGTCGCGGCTGCCCCTAATGTGCCGCGGATGATAAGCGGCATTACCTCTTGCTTCACCTTATTTATTGATACTCCACAACCTCCGGAGCCGCAGAATAAAAACACCAATTTACACGCTTATTACATTCCCTGTGGGACGCAAAAACTACGAGAGTCCTCTTTACTATAAGTTATGAAGTTCACTACCCGGCGGTACAATCTGTGTAAGTTATTGTAAGTGGAAGCCATACTCCTTGCAAGTGATTGTCCCCCGGTGAGAGTTGAGCTGAGAGCTTTTAGAACCTTCTTACATGTCGCTACGTTAAACACATGCTGAAGTCGAATAAAGTGACACTACGTGCGGGACATGCTAAATGTATATTTAAATCTGTAGCTTAAGGACTGATATTGGGATCAATATTTTTTTATAATTAGGGCTGAAGGAAAGTTTTATACTGTAAGTCTTATACTAGATTTAATATTTAAAACATATTTAGTACGCTGCTATTCATTAATATTGAAATGGTGTTACGCCATTTGATAGGTTTCGTGGTAATATCATATGTTAATTAATTGAGTGTTTAAGCGTTAAATTTCAAATTGGTTTATCAGCGATGCTACTTAACAATCGACTGAGTAAAGCAATGCGAGTGCGCTCTCTTGGGTCAGTTTAGCTGTGACAGTATGTAGGTGTTGTGGTGATACCTTCGCATGGCGGACGGCGAGCATGTTGTTCCACGCGACATCTCCCGCCGACACTACATAACCGACACTGGACACTTGCGACACCACTGTACCGACACCGCTGACATTCGAGACACTCACGTTTTTCTACTGACCGCGATTCTCGGACATTACCAAAACAAATAGGACGGAGGCTTGCGGCGGGACTGTGGCAGTTTTTGCGAGTGCGACTAGTGCGCAGAACTGGTCGCGGCGGGCGAGGACGGGGCGCGGGAGGAGTACGGGCGGGGGGCGGCAAGGAGGACCGGTCCGACCGGCGTCTGCGCCGCACGCCGAATTATACGCAGCCTCCGAACACTATGTGACGACTTATAGAAGGCCTACTAACATCATATACGAGTACATTCCTTGAATGCCTGATAGCCGCTAGGGCAGAAATTCCCTTAAGTGGCTCTAGAAAAAAGAACTCTTCACACCGAAGTGAACAGACAACCTAGTGAAGGTCACTGGGAGTTGTTGGATACGAGCGGCATCTTCTGGTTGTTTTGAAAACGTTTAAAGAACCATTTGGTAAGCAATTAACGTCGTTCGGCAGATGATCGGCAAATTGTTTTGTATGGATATTACATAGAAGTTACTGCTTACAAAATGGTATGAAGTGGTTCTTCTGAACATGTCTCGTGATGGTGTGCTGTGGATATCGGCGCGTTCCAGCTACCACATCATATCTGAGCTGTTGCTATAACAACGCGTAGCTAATGTGTCACGATTGTCTTATAACGCTCGTGAGAACTGCCAGGATAACTACAATTGATCATTATTATCACAAAGCAGTAATAGCATGGAGTGACGACTGGGCTGTGATGTCAAAGCTCTCGAGTTCAATACCAACGCACATGTCACTGACTTCAAAGTTATAGACGTATTAATCACTTGATCAAACGGTGAAGAAAAAGATCGCGAGGAAACCTACGTATTACTACTACTAGATAATTGTACCAAACTTCGGTAGCATGATGAACTATAGCCTAAACCTTCTCAAATGAGCGTAAATTGGATTGATGATTTTGGACTTTGATCAAATAAGGCAAATTTCATCATTCATTTTTCATCATTATCAACCCATTATTATCCCACTGCTGGGCACGGGTCTCCTCTCATTTGAGAGGGATAAGGCTATAGTCCACCACGCTAGCCTACTGCGGATTGGCAGACATTACATGCCATCGAGAAAATCTCTCAAGCAGGCAGGTTTCCTCACGATGTTTTCCATCACCGTTTGAGCATGTGATAAATACGCACATAACTTCCAAAAAATTAGTGGTGCGTACCTTGGGTTTGAACTCGAGATCTCTGACATCTCACCGCTAGGCTACCAAGGCTCAAATTTCATACGTGAGTTGAATATTTTGCATAGGAAATAATTAAATCCATTAGTTTCTCGGATATCTCGGGGCACGCTAGTGCCCCTGCCAAGTCGAGCAACAACCTAAAAACTTCAAGTTCATTGATGAGAGGTTTGTAGTTTGTACTGAAATTTTATAATGATCAACAAAAGTTTGTTTATTTGGCTCATTAAGCGAGTGTCCAATCACATGTAGGTATATAAAATCCACACAAGTTCCTTAAAAGGCGAACAGAATTACAGTTACCCTTAAAACAATGGCGGCAGCGGACGCGACCGGTCCGGCGCGGGCGGCCTTGCGGTCGCGCGCCGCCCACGCGTGCGCCGCAGCCGCCTCGTACACACACGCGCACAGACAAACAACACGCATAACACAACGCCGAAGCCTCACCACACGTGGAAAACCATTCCTGAGAGTATGTAAATAAATTACTAAAAAATATAAAATCATAAAGATAAAAGGCTTGACTGCCTCGTTGGTCTATAGTCGCAAGTAAGAGCGACTTCTGAACAACAAGCCTTGAATTCGATCCCCAGGCCGTGTTATTAGGTTTTTCAATGATATTCTCAGTAGCAGCTCGAAGTTTGGATCCGTGTCCAATTAAAGGGTATAGGCTTGCCCCTTATTACATGGGACCTAGTACACTTCTGCCTTACCATTCTCATCATAACTTTATTTTTTGTTTTAGTTATTAAGTGTGTCAGGATTTGTACTATACGCAGTGAACTTTCTGCAAATGTCTGTATTATAATAAACATGACATTTTTAGTGGGTTTAAACATTTTACACTCTATTCCTTGAATACAAAGTTGATTGTTACTTGTGTTACTACGTCGTGTTAATAGAAGGCTGAGTCGAGAGTTAAGTGCGCCCTTGACGGTTTTCAAGATCATTATACTCGTAATAATAATAGAGATACAGGTTAAGTTTCATTCCGGCGCTTAATATGAAAGTAAAAGTTTATATCAGCTGTGTGTATCTGTATATCTTTGATCTACTTTCAAACAAAACAATTTTGTAATAAAGACATAATGAGAACCTTCCTCTGAACAATCCTGTTATCACAAACTTAGTGATCAAAAACGACATTATGTCTAAATTTAAACTACAATTCATACTAATTTTGTAAATACAAGAGCAATTCCGTCGGTGCTTGTTACGTTTTTGAATCGTTTTTGAAGCCTGAACAGCTACGAACTAACTTTGACGAATTTAAGATACCTACTATTGTGGACCATGAGAAAAAGAATTGACTACCTGTTAAGTGTTATGGCGAGAAATCTTAAGTTCAATCGGCCACGCAGATAAAATCTCTGGCAAAAGCTAGTAATTAGTAAACACAACGCAAGAGCGACGCTTGTGGTGTTGCAAACGTCCATAGGTTACGATACCCGCTGGCGGGCCGGAGACGTGTTTGCCAGAGTACATTTATATATACGGAAATTTGCCACCTTCCTGTTACTCTACAAAATTATATGTTTATATTGGGTAATGCTATTTCACGGATGTGTGAGTGGGTTACTATTAAGTATTTTCACAAAGAGAACCACGGTTCATATAAGAGCACGTGTACTAGTTTTTATTTAAAATTTTCCACGGAACTGTATTCATTTGGCGGTGTTCTATGAGACCGGAGTCCGACCTCGACGTAGAAAACTGTAGTCCATATAGGTCGTCTAACAATAAGTATGTATGCTAGTGTCTCTATGACGTCTCTCTCGATATTAATTTATATAACTGTGTTGTTGGAGCTCGTCGTGTCGATGCTCCGGGCTAGTTTTTGTTTGCGCGCCAAATTACACGGTGCTCTAATAACTGGTATTAACTCAACCGAGTAGCCCTGAGGATCCATCACATGAAGAAGATTATTAAAACTATAAAATACCTAAATCAGCAGACTTTTATTTATACAAGCCTTTGCATAATGTTATATTGTGGATCATGAAATCCGTAGAACTAAAAAGTAATCGGTACTTTGAGATTTAGAAACTTGTCTAAACACTCTGAACGTACAATTTTTACGTGCTTCTGTTGTCTCCTATATCGACCTTTTACATGTTTTTATTATAAATATACCTATTATATCAATCGCAGACCTTATGAGCGCCAGGCAACATGCCTCGTGTATCGGTGGTATGCGTAGCGTTGACGCTGCGATTATTATGACCGGTATTGGGATTCAAATCAGGGCTATTATATATCTGACCTTAGGCGATGAGTGATTTGCAGTAAAATCGATATCAATCAATCGTGATTATATTAAGTATAGTAATTATTCGATACAATAAAATGTTTGTCCTTTGTTGAAACTGAAGGTACTCGTTTGTGTGTGTTCAAATTATTTCGCGTGTATATTTTTCCATGATCCATTTTTCCATGATTGGATCGTGCCAAACATAGCTGCATTCATAGAAATACATAGTTCTTGAACATAGACAAGGCAAAGAACTTTATTCAAACGGTTTTCCTAAAATTGCATTTGGTTGAATGGATTTAACACAAAGGATCCGCCCGTACTTTCACACGTATGCAAAAATAATTGTTAAAGTGCAGGTACAAATGAGCGCGAGTGGCGCGGCCAGTTCGTTCACCCCACCCCGCGCGCCCGCCGCGGCCCCCTCCCCCGCCGCCGCCCTCCACGTATTTATGTGCTTTGTCCTGTCAGCGGTTCAGCACTGGTTAATGACTCCTCGGCGTATGGGAGATCTGTGCCCGAAGCGAGGAATACCGATAACAGCACTGAACGGGGTTGAAGGATCCTCTCGGCGGGTTCAGATCGGTGCGGACTCTTCACTAGCTCGTGATAAGATAGCTGCTTGAAACAACCTTACCGAAACCGTATCACATATTTAGACGAAGGTTAATACATAAATATATTACTTATCAAAAATAAATTTTATAAAAGTAATATTTGAATAAATAAATTTACGAAAACTCCTTTTCAAGGCTTTTATCGTAGTATGTATAATAATATTATTTTAATCCCGTTGTTTTAGATTCTGTACAGCATCTACTGTCAAGGTGAAATTTAAGTGCTATACTACGTGCTATACCTATACCTACGTGTACGTGCTTCAAGATCATATATTTCTGAGCAATGATTTCAGGACACTCTTATGAACCTTTCAAAAACGAATATAATAAGTCTAGTCTGTGAGTTACATAAATCACAGCGCGACAGTGCCCAGTCCTAAACAAACTATCAATTTATCACGCAGCGCGACTATTTTTGTGATTTATTTAGGAACTTGGCGCACAGACACAAAATCATTCATATATCAAAACACAGTAAAATAACAGACACGCAATAACAATCTGTCATTACAGTCCGCAGGTGGTTAACGTCATTTCTTAGCTCGTCTTCAAGCCCTAACCGCCCAAGACCTATAGTTTTTATAAGTCTTTTTGTTTGCTGTAATAAAACTTAAAATGCAATATAATAACCGAATCCTGCTGTCAAGAAAATTAAATCTATCGACTTAGAGACTAAGCTTTTTATGACATAGATATAAAGCTCATTTTGGTGTCAACATGTCAGTCATTCCCATAGCGAAATCAATGGTACGGATAAGGCAAAAACTACACAAAAATAATACGAATGGGTTGTGTTACAGATGATATTTACTAAAGAAGTCAATTAAGCAGTTATAACTGATAGGCAGGTCGGAAAAACAACAAACGGCCCCCGCCACGAGTAAGCTGGATATCTTATAATTATTACCGGCTGAAGAATTCAGTATACACGATTTTTAATCGAGTTTTTCTTAGGAGAAAACTTTACGTCTGTCTATCTCTGTGTCCGTCGTTCGTCGCTTTAAGTTATGCAAGTTTTTCTTTCGTCCCTAACAAATAGCTTTATAAATTTTCGTACAGCATCGCTGATGAGTTTTATATAGCAAACCGACTAACAAAAACTCAGCAACGCTCGCATGGCGTCGACAGAAAAAGCGGGAGTAGGTACGTACTTGAAAATTTGAGTCGAAATGTGACGGTGAATAGTCTACCTGACCTAATTTTTGGCAGCAAAAATATGGCGGAGCACGTGCTTATCTTAGTATGTACGAGCTATTAAAAGAATAGACTGAAAAACGTACAGTTTCGCTACGGATACTTCTGAAATTAAAATTTAATATTAAACCCCCTGGCATTTTTGGGTATAAGTTATGAGTACGTATGTGTAATATAGACGTGTATTACGATCACAAAAGCATGATCCCATCGGCCAGGGTTATCGGATTTTCAAGTCTATTCAAGTTATCTGACAATAAAACTACGAGAAACGTATTCTAGTAACCAAAACTAAGCTCTATCTCTATCGCCGACGATTTATAACCAACCCTATCTCATGTCAAATGCCAGGACAAAAGCCATAAAACGGCATCGATGCCTGCGTTGTTTTCCAACATCTGCACATCATAAAACGTTAGCACTCGACAGAACAGGGCGCAGTGAATAGGCGACACCTCGACCACCAAGCACGCAGTTACAGAAGCTTGACGTCACTCAATGTGTTTGATAGCAGAGTGTATTCATTAAAAAGCATTAAACAAATAAAAGTATGAAAATACATAAAGTTGGTCGTTGCCTTAAAACTAGATAGGTAGATGGGTTCAAGACTCAAATTCGTCGTTTAAAATTGGCCTCCTAAAATGATCCCACGATGTATCGTTCGAATATAAATAAACAGACAATGCTCACTCCGTCATATCTTGCGCTTCGTGCGAGCTGCGGGCTTCGGAAAACATGTTTAATGCTGTCATAACCATGACAGTGAACATGGACACGCGCGTGATTACTGATAACTGGATTATATAACTTCTAGCTCTGATTTTAGTAAAACAACAGACGCTAAACTCGTTGAAGTCAGAAAAGCAATGATGAATATCAATCCATTAGAAAATGTATTTTATTAATATTTCTTATATGATTTTGGTTTCCATCCTCAAGATGGGCAGAATGTTATTAACCCAATAACATTTTCTTGACAAAATAAAACTTGTAGAAAAAAAATTAAAAAAACCTTCTGACGAACCATGAGTTTCTGTACACACTGTATACTTCTATCTAACGTTTCGGGAAGTAGTTGCAAGTTGTTAGTATATGAAACCAATATTGTAGATATTTGAATGATGAATATTGTAAGCGACCAGCTTGAACACATGAGTGACGAGTGAAGTTTACCACGCGCGTTTATTTGCTTGTGGAGATCATTACGAATGTGCGTGGTATTCGCGCGGCGTTTGCGGAGCATTTCGCGGCGTTTCCACACCATTGCTCAAATCATTGCAACGTCCCGTTTGTTTGTGCCGGCTCATTTAGTCGCGGCTGCCCCTAATGTGCCGCGGATGATAAGCGGCATTACCTCTTGCTTCACCTTATTTATTGATACTCCACAACCTCCGGAGCCGCAGAATAAAAACACCAATTTACACGCTTATTACATTCCCTGTGGGACGCAAAAACTACGAGAGTCCTCTTTACTATAAGTTATGAAGTTCACTACCCGGCGGTACAATCTGTGTAAGTTATTGTAAGTGGAAGCCATACTCCTTGCAAGTGATTGTCCCCCGGTGAGAGTTGAGCTGAGAGCTTTTAGAACCTTCTTACATGTCGCTACGTTAAACACATGCTGAAGTCGAATAAAGTGACACTACGTGCGGGACATGCTAAATGTATATTTAAATCTGTAGCTTAAGGACTGATATTGGGATCAATATTTTTTTATAATTAGGGCTGAAGGAAAGTTTTATACTGTAAGTCTTATACTAGATTTAATATTTAAAACATATTTAGTACGCTGCTATTCATTAATATTGAAATGGTGTTACGCCATTTGATAGGTTTCGTGGTAATATCATATGTTAATTAATTGAGTGTTTAAGCGTTAAATTTCAAATTGGTTTATCAGCGATGCTACTTAACAATCGACTGAGTAAAGCAATGCGAGTGCGCTCTCTTGGGTCAGTTTAGCTGTGACAGTATGTAGGTGTTGTGGTGATACCTTCGCATGGCGGACGGCGAGCATGTTGTTCCACGCGACATCTCCCGCCGACACTACATAACCGACACTGGACACTTGCGACACCACTGTACCGACACCGCTGACATTCGAGACACTCACGTTTTTCTACTGACCGCGATTCTCGGACATTACCAAAACAAATAGGACGGAGGCTTGCGGCGGGACTGTGGCAGTTTTTGCGAGTGCGACTAGTGCGCAGAACTGGTCGCGGCGGGCGAGGACGGGGCGCGGGAGGAGTACGGGCGGGGGGCGGCAAGGAGGACCGGTCCGACCGGCGTCTGCGCCGCACGCCGAATTATACGCAGCCTCCGAACACTATGTGACGACTTATAGAAGGCCTACTAACATCATATACGAGTACATTCCTTGAATGCCTGATAGCCGCTAGGGCAGAAATTCCCTTAAGTGGCTCTAGAAAAAAGAACTCTTCACACCGAAGTGAACAGACAACCTAGTGAAGGTCACTGGGAGTTGTTGGATACGAGCGGCATCTTCTGGTTGTTTTGAAAACGTTTAAAGAACCATTTGGTAAGCAATTAACGTCGTTCGGCAGATGATCGGCAAATTGTTTTGTATGGATATTACATAGAAGTTACTGCTTACAAAATGGTATGAAGTGGTTCTTCTGAACATGTCTCGTGATGGTGTGCTGTGGATATCGGCGCGTTCCAGCTACCACATCATATCTGAGCTGTTGCTATAACAACGCGTAGCTAATGTGTCACGATTGTCTTATAACGCTCGTGAGAACTGCCAGGATAACTACAATTGATCATTATTATCACAAAGCAGTAATAGCATGGAGTGACGACTGGGCTGTGATGTCAAAGCTCTCGAGTTCAATACCAACGCACATGTCACTGACTTCAAAGTTATAGACGTATTAATCACTTGATCAAACGGTGAAGAAAAAGATCGCGAGGAAACCTACGTATTACTACTACTAGATAATTGTACCAAACTTCGGTAGCATGATGAACTATAGCCTAAACCTTCTCAAATGAGCGTAAATTGGATTGATGATTTTGGACTTTGATCAAATAAGGCAAATTTCATCATTCATTTTTCATCATTATCAACCCATTATTATCCCACTGCTGGGCACGGGTCTCCTCTCATTTGAGAGGGATAAGGCTATAGTCCACCACGCTAGCCTACTGCGGATTGGCAGACATTACATGCCATCGAGAAAATCTCTCAAGCAGGCAGGTTTCCTCACGATGTTTTCCATCACCGTTTGAGCATGTGATAAATACGCACATAACTTCCAAAAAATTAGTGGTGCGTACCTTGGGTTTGAACTCGAGATCTCTGACATCTCACCGCTAGGCTACCAAGGCTCAAATTTCATACGTGAGTTGAATATTTTGCATAGGAAATAATTAAATCCATTAGTTTCTCGGATATCTCGGGGCACGCTAGTGCCCCTGCCAAGTCGAGCAACAACTTTTCTCCCAGTTCAGGCCATTTTAGACCCCCTTTAACTTCATTGTGGATTAAACTAGAAGCTTGAATTCATTATTCAAGCATGCATTGTGTAAAGACGGTATATTTCAAATTTCATTCAATTTGAACCAGTAGTTTAAGAAAAATAACTAGTCAAAGTTTCTTAATTTTGTCATTCACTGACTGACCGATCATCAAAACTCTAAGGCATTTCTAGCAGAGATAGAAGCTTCAAATTTAGGATACAATGAGTGTTAAGTGTAAAAATCAAGGGAAATCTAAAATATTTTCGGTCCAGTTTTATAGATACACCAACTGACGGTCAATGCTGCACATAAGCCTCCCCCAAGGAATTCCACGACAACCTGTCCTGCGCCACCCGCATTCAGCGGATTCCAGCGACCTTGACCAGGTCGTCGTTAACACCTTACCGGGGGCCTTCACACGCTGCGACTTCCTGTTCGCGGTCGCCTCTCCAGAACCTTCGAGCCCCAATGGCTATCAGTTCTTCGAGTTATATCAATACCAACGCCAACAAAACCAACGCATCAAATACCGACGCCAGGAAAACCGACTATCAATAACGACGACATTAATACCAACACCATTAATACCGACGCCATTAATAATGACGCAACCAATACCGACGCCACAAATACCGACGGCGCAAATACCGACGCCACCAATACCGACGCCACAAATACCGACGCCACCAATACCGACGCAACCATTACCGACGCAACCAATACCGAAGCAGCCAATACCGACGTCATCAAACCCGACTATCAATGCCGACGCCAATAATACCGACGCAGCCAATACCGACGTCATCAAACCCGACTATCAATACCGACGCCAATAATACCGACGCAACCAATACCGGCACCATCAATACCGACGCCAACAATACCGACGCAACCAATAAAGACGTCATTAATACCGACGCCAATAATACCGACGCAAACAATACCGACGCCACAAATAACGACGCCAACAATACCAACGCAACCAATACAGATGCTATTAATGCGGACGCTTACAAAATCAACGTTTTAAATACCGACGCCACAAAAACCGATACCATCTATACCGACGCAAACAATACCGACGCCACAAATACCGACGTCACCAATACCGACGCCAACAATAACGATTCCAACAATACCGATGCTATCAATACCGATGCCAACAATACCAACGCAACCAATACATATGCTATTAATGCGGACGCTTAAAAAATCAACGTTTTAAATACCGACGCAACCAATACCGACGCAGCCAATACCGAGGCCATCAAACCCGACTATCAATACCGACGCCAATAATACCGATGCAACCAATACCGACGCCAATAATACCGATGCAACCAATACCGACGCCACAAATACCGACGCCACCAATACCGACGCAAACAATACCGACGCCACAAATACTGACGCCACAAATACCGACGCCAACAATACCGACGCCACCAATACCGACGCCACCAATACCGACGCCACCAATAACGATGCCAACAATAACGATGCTATCAATACCGACGCCAACAATACCAACGCAACCAATACAGATGCTATTAATGCGGACGCTTACAAAATCAACGTTTTAAATACCGACGCCACAAATACCAACGCCACCAATACCTACCCAACCAATACCGACGCCTTCAAAACCGACTATCAATACCGACGCCAACAATACCGATGCTCTGTATACCGACGCAACCAATAAAGAGTCATCTATACCGACGCAACCAATACCGACGTCATCAATACCGACGCCGTCAATACCGACGCCAACAATACCGACGCCAACAATACCGACGCCAATAATACCGACGCCAATAATACCGATGCCAACAATAACGACGCCAACAATACTGACGCTGTCAATACCGACGCCGTCAATACCGACGCCGTCAATAACGACGCCACCAATACCGACGCCAACAATACCGACGCCAATAATACCGACGACAATAATACCTACGCAACCAATACAGATGCTATTAATGCGGATGCTTACAAAACCAACGTTTTAAATACCCAAGTCACAAATACCGACGCCACCAATACCTACCCAACCAATACCGACGTCACGACGATACTAATTTTACGCAGACGAAGTCGCGGGAAAAAATCATGATATTTGAGTATATTTTTATATTTATTGGATAGATGAGAGATAACATTTTAACATAATGAAAAACCATTTAACGTCAAAGCCTTCGAGAAAACCGCATAGAGACAGGGAGCGGGCTTTGAGAAAAACTCTAGTAAGCTGAAGTTCAAGAACTAGTACCGGAAAAGAAAAAAAGGAGCACTATCAAAAATTATTTTCCTGATAACTAAAATATTCGGCGACATAATAAAGACGACGACAAAAGTTGATAAATCAGTCGATTACGGAGTATTTGTACAGTTTACATCTAAATCACTTCTCTTGCCAATCGGAAATGCATTAGAGAGGCGACGTTATAACAAAGTATTGAATAAAGCGCAACTAAATCAAACCGGCGGTAATGGTATTAAAATGATTCTTTATTGACGCGCAGGTGTTCGTTATATGGTAAGTTACAGCTCATGTGGACACGTTCTTCGAGTATAGCACTTAGTAATCACAGTGATTGTATTAGACGAAATAACCTTATTTAACCAACTGACTGGGTGACTTGCCAATATAAAACTTTTTCTGGTTTGTAATGATGCAGATAGATAGACCAGCATGGCGGTGCCGGGGCTTTCAGACATTACCAGGCATCTTAATTAATAGCTTAAATTTAGCATTATACGACTTTAAACTTTAGAAGATGTGGTTCCATCTCGATACGTACTACTTACTCTGGCCAGGGAACTATGTATAAGCCGGCAAAATGTTGTCGCGGAGGACTGGGCAGACACGGCAGAAGCGTGAATCACTGAGTATAGAGCGCATGAAACAGTTCAGAAGAAAGCTTGAAAGATACTGTGGTAAGTTGAATAAATAATCAAGTTAGTACATATAGTACCACCGCACCTACTAGAGTAACATGCTATAGGTACATTATTGTTTTATTGATGCCTTACGACAGTGAGCGAGTTCGACGTCTGTCTCGGGACCATTAACGCGGCGTTATAATGTAATTGTTACGTTATAATACATAAAACGAATATCGTATTTTTGTTGCGATTTTATGTGTACTTTGAATAACGATTTGCTGTGAATTGGGCGCTTTACGACGCGCCTCGTAAACGGGACATAAACAACGAGGGACGGCCGGAATATCGGCCACAACACTACACGCCTGAGTGGAGACGTGCGCCGCTCGTCGATACACCTATATTTATTTTGTCAATTATCATTCGATATTTTTGTGTTAATTTTTGGTAGTTCATCCAATCAAACCACCTTTCATTCCTGTGTTCTCTAACGTTTTTTAAAAATATCTCCAGGGCTATTATTATTATTAGTCGGTAGTAGTAATCGTCTTAATGTAGTCTCTCCAGTTTCAGACTATCTGAAACTAGCAAGAGTACATTTTACTCTCTACAAACTCCTTCATTATAACACTTATCTATCAATTAAACTTCGTAGTCGTCGTAAAGATGCTTAGTCTAATTGTGAGATAAGCTTTTAAACGTTTGTAAAGTGTCTGTTATCGCGGCTACACCTGAGAATGACTCGTTCCGGGACATAATTCCGGTAATAAATCCGCCTCTTAATCATAACGAATGTAAGTGCGGTGTGTGCCGGAGCGAGGAGGGGCGGGGAGGGGAGGGGGGATGTCACGTAATCCGCGCGTTTAACGTCAGTAACAGGTGTCGGAGTGCACTCGGGGACAATCCCGGGAAGTAGCGACACTAGTGCCGCCGCGCAGCCGCTCGGGCTGCCTGCGCGGGACGCTTGTGTTCTCACTGATGACTTCACTTAGCAGTTTCAGTGGTCTTCAGATTTAAAAACTGAATGTTATTTGAAAGACGTTAATTAATCACTTACGTTGTATGATTAGCAGTATTATAACGGGAGAATTGGCTCACTTTATGGCTCCACAGATTACCATAATATGTTAGAACGGATTCAGTGGATCCGATGTCACAATGGGAACTGCATTTCAGCACCTCGCTACTCGTACTTCGCGCGTTGATTACCCGACACAGTGAGGAGCTACTCACAACACAACACAAGTACGCGTAACTCATGTTAACAACACAAGCGTTTACAAGAGAGCGCTGAGCATTTATTAAGTCGCTGAAGTTACGTTATTTATGCGAATACTTGAGGCTCCCGGGAAAAATTACTACACTCCCGCCACTGTGAGTGTAAGCAAAGTTCGACTTATTGCCTAACTCACTAACGAACGTCCTAATTTGTTCAGAAATTGTATTGGTAATTAACAAATTTTAATATAGGAATAATACTAAATTTTTTTTTGTGGTTTTATTTAAAAAGTATTTTATTTCAATGTCTAAGAATTTGCATGAGTGTACGCACTCATGCAAATTCTTAGACATTGAAATAAAATAATACACGGTACACGACTTAAGAGTCGTGTACCGTGTATACATAATATACACTCGTAAATGTCGTCTCCAACAACGTGAAGGTAGAATCAAAAGCATACTGTTCCGTTATTGCAGACAAATACCACAAATGTATGACTGCTCCATAATACGAATACTTCAAGCGTTATTTTACACGAGGATTCCCGGATCTTCACGAGATGTAAAATCTAAGACGCGTATATGTAAATAAAAATTTCCTCGGGGGCGAAATGTGCGAAATATTGTGATGCGGAAAATGGGTAGTGCAAAGCGGCTTAAAGCCGAGGGCGCCGGAGGGGGCGGCGCGGGGCGCGGCGGGGCGGCCGGGGGCGGGGCGACATGTCGCGCCTGTCGTGTCGCAGTCGCACGCGACGCGCCTGTCGCGGATTTGCACAACATTTACGTAGACCGCGCGTCGCGCGCCCGGATCAGCCGCGCTGTCAGCTATCACACTGCGATAAATGGATATTCCGACCTTTTATATGTTTAAGAGAAATGCATTTAATATTTCCCGTTCTGTTCCAAACAGGAATAACATGAATATAATAAGTTTTCCGCGACTCGTAGTGCTTGTTGGGGTAAGTATTGTGCGCATTCATTTAATAATTTTACATTTCCGGCGCCATCGCCCGGAGAACTTAAGCGCTACAGCTTCGTGTGGACTGGAATTGTTCACAGCTCCGCACGGAAATACCAATTTCATATAATTTCAACAACAAACACAAGAACATTTTGTTTAGATAGGAATCCCCGAGAGCACACATGTTTTTTTAGTTCATTGTGAACATAATGATATTAGAACAGGACTCCTTGCAAGAATTTCTCTGAGACGTAGGTGTGCGCACAAACAACAGATCAGACATTTCAAAACAAAAACTTAATTAAACTGAAAAAAAAACAAAGGATTTATTTTGTTTGCGAAGAAAACCTCAAATTTAGACATGTTGTATGAACTTAAACCGGCAACATCCGCGTTCATACGCTACGCTATCAACGTGAACGAGTGAGATTGAAGAACACTTTCATAGATTATTATATAGTACGTCTTAACACTTTAAGTACGTACGTACGTAGCTGGAATATAAAAAAGCTCAAAATACATATGTCGCAGTAACTGGAGGGCAGCCTCCCGCGAGATGTCGGCTCGACACTACAACCGGCGCTCGCACTACATAACCCCGGCCGCGCCGCCCGCCGCGCCGGCTCCCAGCAGAGCCACTCGTCTTCAGCTGCCCTGCTATTTAGTACCGCACAGTGCATCCTGTACAACTCACGTCCATAATGATGATGCACTTGCTTCTGCCCGCGGCTTTGCCCATATAGAGAAAAAGTAGAGTGATAAACTATCCAAACCCGGGACCCATAGCACAGACTACTGCTGGACTAATTGGGTCGTCAAATCAATGTACTAATTATATGAAATAAAAAATAAAACAAATATTTAAGTTTATTGGTGCCACCGGCCGACCATACATTGTGATGTATCCATGAGCATACATTGCTCATGGAGTAAGGACACTAAAATTATACAAAATAACATCACCAGTCACCAAGGTGAACGCGTTTTGTTATCTCATAGAACGATATATACAATACCTACTTACAGATTTAATATTGTTTTCAGTTTATTTTTCAAAGATATTGTTGTCCTCTGTGTTGTCAGTTTCAGTCTGAGCTCTCGACTCACAATGCACTCAGCTTGTTGTACGAGCACTCCATTACGTCACCGAGTGTCGCGGATACTACAATAGTAAACAGTTACTTAATCGACAGGTCTCGAAGTGTCCCTAAGCCCCGTCTCCGCCCGCGCCGGGCTTCAGTGACGCCTGCAGCGCTTCCTCAATGTCTAGTGTTGCCGCTCTTAAGCGCCGCCGCCGCCCCGTCTCAAACTGAACGAGAATAATAATTCACGTTAAAATAATTGCTCAGCGACCCCGTACTACATATAAACGTTGTAACAATACAGCGTATTTTATTGCAGAACATTTTTCGCTGACAGCATCGCGAACAACAAACTTCGGCTTGAATCCACAATTAGAGTGTAGTAGTGTGTATCATCTTGTGTGTCGCTCCGTGTTTCGCGGCTGTGCCCGACTGCTATGTAACCTTTAAACTGAAATCTCTACGCAGCAATTTATGTAGCGTCGCTCGCGAGTGAGTCGACCGAATAACTCTCATTCCGTGCGAGAGTGCGATGTAATTCTCTAAAGCTGAAATACCTCAGAATGTGTGTGAGCCGAGTGGGTGGGGCGGCCCGGCGGCGCTCGACGCAATCTCATTGACATTATTGAAAGGAACACATTAGAAACAATGTCGCCAGTGTTCAGCAGCTCGGGTATCGGTCGTTAAGGTTCGGTTCCCGGGGGAAATTAAAAACCGACGCCGATTGCGCGCCTCCCGCCTACTTATCGAGTCGCTCGTACAGTAGGCGCGCACTAAACCACCCGACAACCGAACGTAAGCCGCTTAAAAGACCTTCCAATTTCATGTGGAAAATTATAAATCACTCTGCGAAAGTAATTGTTGTTAGCTCACGACGGCGCCGTATTACTACTACTTGGCAGAACAAACCGAAAGTATGGAAACGAGGAGAATATACTTTGTACGAAATGATCATCAGCGCACGTTAATGAAGAGTAATGACGACAACATACATAACTGATGGCCGGGGCTTAGATTACGTTACATTAAATACTCATGTGTCTGTTTTAATGATGTTGCTGGTTAATCTTTTCTTTGTTTTGTTCACATTAAGTATTATTTGAATTGTTTATTTTAGACGTATAGACGTATAGCCCCGCACCAATCGGTACTAACGTGGTGTTCTTCACGCGGATTGTCTAAATGGATATAATTAGCGGCACGTAGTCCGGTGTGGCGCTGTATATGTTGCCACAGAAGGAGCTGCACGTTACTACAGATAGTGTCGCTGTAGAAAAACAACGCCGGCAATATTTGATTAAATTCGTTCCGGTATTTTTACAAATTTTATTTGCTACAATCTGTTAATAATCTACTTATCGTGTACCTATAATTTACATAAACCACTTTTGGGAATCAATTCTTAATTAACTCTACTTCTAATTAAGTAACAACAAAAGATTTTTTGGTATAAAACCTTATAATGATTGATGAAACTAAAAGAAAAATTAAGTTTAAGCAAATATTTCTAAGTACTGTAGGCACGCCGCACCGATTCGGCCGCTCGTCTGCGGTTGACAACGATGTTTATTTTTCTACTGTGCACGGTGGTGCACAATAGTCTTCAGAACACCTGACTTAAACATTTAGTTCAGCGTGTCAAGCTCACACACTAGCCAAACAAGCTAAGGAGAAACACTTCATGCTCCACATTTATTTTATTTTATTTGTGCATTCATGATCATCAACCCATTATTGTCCCACAACTGAAGTCGGGTCTCATGTGTGCATTCATAGTGAATTTGGCTGAAATCTGCACACCTTTACTTGGCTATTTTATTAGTGTAGTGATTGTGAGTGTGGGTGCTGAGCGGCGGTGTGGAAGCATCCGGCCGATATTCCGGTCGAGCGAGATTTTATAGTCTCCAAATTCTTAGAAACAGCTCAGAGGTTGATTATGTACCCAATTAATGGTAATGGGTTCCCTTCCTGTGTACCAAATTAGTTCCAACCAATTATTTTTAAAAATCTGTTTGTCACATCTATATCTATGTCTTGTTTCGTTGTATGCTGCACTGCACACAGCGGCAAACCATCTAAGGCTAAGAAACAATTATTATGTAAGTATAAGCTACATCTAGTGTATTGTTACTTCTTAGTAATGCAAACAGAAGTGGTCATGTTAATGTACTTAAGATAATTACGCTGTTTTCCGCTGTGAGGCGGTGTTACATTAGGAATGCCTCTGTAGGCAGGTAGGTAGTTCTGGCACGATTGTAACATGTACCGGGTGTACAGGTCGGCAGCCGGCTGTCACAAAGCTATGTTATTTGTTAAATACCTCTGCGTTTACCCCTCCCTTCCCCCCACCCCCTCCGTCTGTCCGACGGTAACGACGGCCGTCGGCCTCCTGTGCAATTTGTTTAATTATCCTCATTTTTATTGTTACATACTTGTTAAAAGTTCTTCTTTTAGCAGCGACTTTGTTTCAGACTATAACAGTTCAGTGTTGTTTGACGCTCGGTTGAGTTGTTCGACATCACTTGATCTGGATTCGACACGAAGTCTGTATTTTTAATGCATAAATTAAACCGAAGTTGAGTTTGCATTTTAGTTATATTTGTATTCATAGTAGGGTCTCCTTTGATTATCATTGATTAAAATAACTACTTTGAAGATAGGGACTATAACAACTATGATTTACATAAAAGCGACTAGTTATGAGCTGACCCAACCATTTATTACATAGTTTTCGCTCAAAGGTGTTAAATTCGACTAAGTAAAACTGTTTCCAAATTTTTATTGAGAATAATATAACTCGTCTGTATAAAAACAGAAAAAAACAGTTCACACATAAAAAATGTACTTACGTTATTATCTATTTACCTATATGTATACGAGTACGTGTAGATTAGAAGAATATTTGATCCACGTAAAGTGTGTTGTGAAGGTACTTCACTATCTCGAGCTAACTTTAGCTTCACTTGAGGACACTTCCTCTGGTCCTGCATTATAAGACATCCTTACTGTGTTCCGATACTAGCTACTTGTATAATATTCCGACATAATATAGTACTTCTAACTACTTACTGTACTGGCTCATCGCTATAGTAGAGGACGTTTAGTCGGAGACGCGTCGAACAAAGTGGTGCTAGGCTTTTTATGACATTTTTATAATAAACCGTAGGTGTATGCTCTACGTTAACTATACGACTACACTAGACTAACCCAAAAATATATAATTCGTGACAAACTCATCTACCGATCCCTTTCGTGTAACCGGTGTAATGATGTTTTAAACGAGGTTATATCTAAACATATTCACACCTTAAATATATTACGAAATAAGTCTCGTTATGGCAAGGTTTATACTTTCATACATACGTTTTTCACATTACGTATGAAATTAAATTGTCAAAGCGAACTGTTATTGAAAGTTTTGATAAAAATAAATTAATCACTCTATTGGTGACGTATATATTTTGCCCTTAAGCATAACAAGAAGTACCAGCCAGGTACAGTATTTATCTAGACAACTATTGTAATTCCTTTGAGCCATGTCCCCCAAAAATCGCTTGGAAGAACTCCCAGTCTCGCCTCACGTTACTGTGGTTGTATATACATCAAGAAACGGAATGTACCTATATGGTGTGTGATAATAACGTTAGGATTCAAAACAGAATAAGAAAAGCCTCCGGCAAATGGGATAGCGGCTATCATCGTCGCACAAAAGCATTAACTTTAAGTTTTATTTACTCCACAAAACAATGTAGACTGTAAACTGAAACAAAATGTTTGCACCACAAACATAAAAAGCGTATCGTGCGAGAGTAACGCGCCGCGGACAGAACACACACACACACACACACATGTGGCGTGTCCTCGCCTCATACATATGTTGAGGTCTGCGGTTGTTTTAAATAAAGTTCGCCTTCACATAATATAATGACCCGAATAGCACAGCGGTATAAAAGTTACGGTCCGTGGTAAGGGTTTCGGGATCGAATCTCGGTAGGGGACAAATTTTGTGTGACATGCAAGACTGTCTAGATGTATGTATTTACTTGCATACCTACATATATTTCCTGCTAACATTAACAAGGTAATAACTAAATATATTAATGTCTACAAGCTGCGCCGGCGTAAATAATGCGTGAGTAATAATAATAATCTTTATTTGCAGTAAAATGAGGTAGGTACATAAGATGTACCTACCACAGAAGAGTAAGAGTGATGCGGCAGCGGATTCATCCTCACAATATCTTGGACCTATCTTTCATCGCGTATAAGGTTCCAAAGAAATTCATACCACGCACAATCAGGCTGTGGTATGAACTACCTGCCGAGTTTTCCCAAACGACTACAAAACATGAGATTCAGCTGAAAACTCACTTGAGTATTAGATCATTATTTTTCAGACCTTTTCAGCTTGTGCAAATCTCTTAACTGTTCCAAATTGTTACTTGTTTGAAAATGTGAGTGAGCTTATTCCGTCTCAACACACACGCGGCACATCAAATATATTGTATAATCTTACAAATGACATGACGGCATCACATCGAATGAATGCTTTGGGTGAGCGTAACGTTCTCTTATAACATGTAAATTGAAATACAATGGAGCGAACGACGATACTCCAAGACCGCGGATGCTACTTCTGCGTACAATTTGCGGGACGACTGCGGGGCGACTGCGGGGCGACTGCGATGCGACTGCGGTGCGACTACATGACTCGGGTCTGTTCGCGCATTTTATGCAACGCGCTTTGCAATTCTAAGTACTAGCTGTAACTTGTTTAATTAAAACTTCATACTACCGCTTTATGTTTATATAATATATAAACATAAAGCGGTAGTATGAAGTTTTATGAACTTGTATATCAACTTCATAGAAATCATCTCATAAATAACGACTACATGCTAATTAATTCGGCACCCGAGCCTTTCTAAAGTTTGTACTATGAAAACATTCAGGATTTATTAGACTATATACCAGAAGAATGCTTCAAAAACTTTGTTTAACTTAATTATTCTAAAATATTTAATAACAAACAAGATTTTCGTAGCTTTTTCTCGTCATAAAGCAAACTCATTTGAAGTTAAACTTCTTGAGCGTGAACAACAAATTTTACGATAAAAATACTAAATACAAAGAAGAAACTCGTACTTTTATAACATCAAGTTAGGATGGGTCTACGGTTCGTAGCACCCAGTTATTCGCTCGAGCAATCTCGTAGCGGGTCGTAGCGGGCCGTAGCAGCGTAGCGCCCGCCGTAGACAAATGCTACAGATGTGACCCCGCACACAATGAGTCCCGCCCGCACGGCCCTGCCTGGTACCGCGATACCGGTGCGGTGGACCACACTAGCTATTGCGCTAGCTTACACTACGGTGAAATCGTGCTGCTTTGAGACTACTATTTAATTCAACTTATAATTTAAATTCTTAAAATATAAATTAAAAAATGTGGTAAGGTAGGTACAAAATCCATTATATTTATATAGTTTATGACTAAACTAAAAAGAAGTCTCATTTATATGCAAACAAGACAATGAAATTAAGTCAGCTAAAGTAAAAGGTAAGAGCGTTAATAAAAAACAACAACATGGGCTGTACAGGTAATAGAATGCAATAGCCGCCTCGTCGTTACATTAGCCGGACGAGCGACCGGCAGCACGGCCCGGCCCGGCGCGGCCCGGACGGCTCGCGGACGCTACCCGCGTGCGACCGACATCATCAAATAAAGAATTCAACATTAAATAAGGACAAATCTCATATGATTTATGGCAGAATGAATAATAAAATCTCGTCAAAAAAGTGCGATGTTAGGTCTTAGAAGTTGCGTATTGCGTACTTCTTATTTATTTTACGTCTTTTTTGAGGCATTGTATATTAGCGAATACAGTACAAAGCTAACCCAAACTAGGAGAGGTGAACCTGACCCCTCTTATACTGAGAAGAGTAGAATTTTGTCTACTCGTGGAACAACATCTTTTCCAATGCTTATATCGATTTTTAATGAATAATTTATTGAAAATATAAGTACCACTACTGTTGCTATAGATACCTAGTCTGGATCCTAACATAATCCAATAGAAGCCAGGAAAATAATAATAAACAGTCGAACATACATTGTGTAGTTTTAGTATGTTTATTTACTTATTTATTTAAAACTACGAAGGTGGTAAGAACTACTAAGAATATATTTCAACATTTTCACAAAATACTTTGCAATAACAAGAGTAGGTGTGTGTTACGTGAATGTTGTATGAGCGGAGGGTGTCGCGTGTCGTCGTGTCGCGGATTTGTGCGTATTATCCGACAGCGCGGCGCGAGTCGCGCGCCTGTTCCGTAATACGCGAGCGGTTTGTTACACGCGCCGCTAAGCCTCGCGCCGCCGCCGACACCCCGCCAATTGCGATTTACCAAACGTTTTGATTTTTCACGACTGACTAGTTGCGTACGATGATAACTGACTACTTTGAAGGGATGTGCTAAATGAGCAGCTTTTAATTAGGTAATACTAAGTATTTTAGTTCGCTTTTTGCTTGTCTCGTCTGAAAAATCCAGTATCTTGGACCAGGTAATAAGACTGCGAATCGGCAAGATAAAAATGTGTAAAAAAAATATTCGCCGAATTGTATGAGTAGGTATTAATTACGTATCACTGTATCTGATATCTTATTCATCACTACGAACATTCAGGAACCCGAGTATTACGAACACTCAACGCCCGTCGCCCCACGTCAGCCACAACTTGTACCTAGCGTTCTTATCGCTACCGGGATGCTGGTACTGTAACATTATGACAGAGATGTCAGATAAGAGCGCGCGGGCGCACATCAAACGTGCCGCGGCCAACCGCATTGTGGCGCATATACTTGATATACAAGTTTAATCTATGAACTATGTATAATACTTTGCATTCCTCTGTTGTGAAATCTAATCAAACGCACGATAAAAGGTTTTAGAACCCTATACCATTTCAGAGCGTTTAGAGTAAATATTATCGAAAAATCAGAGATGCATGATTGCATTTTGATAAAGCGATCAGATAACATTAAAATAAAGCACGTTTTAAATTAATGTAAAGCGGAGAACATTCAAAGTTTCTCGTGCATTTGAGGACATAAATAATTTACTACTTGTATCTCGGTCCCGGTCAAAATCTTTCCGAGGCCCACACGAAACCTTTCTTACAGATTCTGACCCTTAATGTAATGTGAAACTAACCGCATTCCCCATGGATACGTAATGAGGAGGAAGTCGCCGGCGACCCGGCGCGAGCGGCCGCGCGCCGCTACACCAACCGGAACGTTAAACTGCCGGAAAAAATCACATTGGCCTTATCATATTACTTTTTAGATGGCTATGTACATATATTAGTCAGTAGAGTCCTCGTACACTGACGCTGTACACTGAATAACGTTTCACCTTTTCACTGAAATTGGCCTACTTAAAATTCAGCCGTTCTCACCCAACTGTATAAAGTGTGGCCTCGAGTGCCAGTTGAACCTTCCTGTCGTAATAGACAAAGCGACAATAGTCGTGTGGAATGCGTCGCATTCCGGCCGGCGGCGCGCGGCGGCGGCGCTACACCGACTACTATACGTAATGTACGACGCTCGCTAGCAAATTGTTCATCGCCTACTTTACTACAGGTTTCAAACAGGTTTTGTAAATTACATGACTTGTAAAAGTGTCTTTAAAAGGATCTATTTACAGAAATAAACAATCATTCAATCAATCATTCAAAACGATTTGAATTTCATCGGACACAAACAAAGATCTCTCAATCTGTTTAAGGCAAATTCTATGTCATGTTACTAAATCTTGACTTGTCTTAGGGGCTATGCGTAGCAAGTGTCGGACACAGAGCAGGCGGCGGTGGGTCGTGTGTGAGCGCGACGCGTCGTGTCGACCCTCGTCCGTCACAATATTGAAACTCCAGCTTAAAATAAAATCAATTAGGAGCGACAGTGAGTGGAGCGAAACAATGGCGTCCCCCGACCGGCGGCACACGGTGCGGGCGGCACACGGCGCGGACGGCATACGGCGCGGGCGGCACACCCGTACTCGTTAGTGACGTCGATTAGTATGGAGAAGCCGGAATTCCGGACACGAGCCGTTACCTACTTATTATTTACATTTGTCTTTATACGCAAACCTGTAATGCTTTAGTGGAGTGTAAGAAATATATTCCTACTATAACTCGTACACGGGGAAAATACAGTATCACAGTCTGTTAGTATTACTTTATACTGCAATCATAAATACTCGAATCGGAAGCCGGCCGCGCCGCCTCAGCTTTCGTAACGACCGTAGACTTCGAGTAAACGTAATCCTCAGAAATAAAAATAACGTGAAATTATATCGTACCTTTTACAAGTGTTTATTTGGTCTTTCAAGTCTACTACGGGCTATAAAGTCTCGCACATACTCGTGAGAATACTAGTATGTGAGCTTCGCGCAATAAACATAAATATCATTTGTAATAGCTGCGCCAAAGCCGCGGAACAAACATAGCTGGAGCGAAATGAAACTGCCGGCAAGTAAGCTCACCGTCTGTTCTGTACTTTAAAATAATTGAATTAAGTAATTAAATAAATTTACCGGCCAACAATATTCAAAAGCAGAAACTTGGAAATTATTTAGTGAACCGAGGTCTGTAGTCGGGCCCGGGGTCACGCGGCCGAGGGATTCATCTGCGGCGAGTAATGACCCCGGGCCGCCGCCGCCACTGATAACTTAATTGATCATAGCTGGCGACTAATTTGTCAGACACAATTTTCTAATGAGCTCTAGTAATTAACTGACAGAATGTAGGTACTACAAACTTATGTCTGTTACTTTAATAGGTTTAACAAATATAACAATACATTTGACAAACAATTTGTAAATGAAAATCAACAACATACAATGTGTATATTTAGGTTAGACAGGTACATAATGGTACAAAAAATCAATTCGACGTATCCCAGTTCTATTTCCTATTGGCAAGTCAATTGCACTGAAAATTGCACAATGTTCACCACGTCGACAATAAGCGGCGGACCTCGCGCACACAGCACTTGTGCGCTCACCTGTACCGGTACAGTGGCGCACACTCGCCCAGGTAATATCGTCTGATTGTATGACGGTACTGGCACTAAGACAAGCGCTATCTCCGGCTTTTCTTTCTATATCCGTTTATCACTTGTTATTGACTCAGGTACTGCTACCAGTCCGATTGTTCGCTGTATCCTTGTTATAAAGTCAAAGTCAAAATATCATTTATTCAAAGTAGGCCAAATTTAAATGGCTCTTTTTGAACGTCGACAATAAAGACAGCCCCCAAAAACGCCCGCCCTTCACCGCTTCCTAGTGTTTTTGCTGGGAAGAAGAAGTTGCGCAACAAACTCCCCAGCACACATTTCTGTCTGTTTATTTAATAAGTGATTCTATACAATACTATAATCAGTATACAATATAGAGTGCAATCATTACCTATGGTTATGTGAGCTAGCATATACCAATCCATTTTACCAAGCCGAGATAAAAAAAAGTACTGATATAGAAATACAGAACAACCGATGATAATATTAACACACTCTTGGCCTCCATTTCTCTGTATGTGCCCGCTCACACTTACACATCTCAAAATTACATTTTACAAATAAGACTGCTATCTTGGACTAATCCGGCGACCATCTATTGTTATCACTAAAATAGTCACTCAAATTATAATAAGCCTTCTTAATAAGGCAATTTTTTACTTTACTTTTGAATACGTCAGTCGGTAGATCCAAGATATCAGTAGGTATTCTGTTATAAATACGTATACCAACCCCCTCAAACGAATTATGTACCTTATGTAAACGGTCACTGGGGGCACACAATTTATGTTTATTCCGTGTATTAATACTATGAACGTCACTGTTTTTACAATAGGAATGTATATTTTGCCTTATATGTATTATGTTGGCATAAATATACTGCGATGCAACAGTCAAAATACCAATGTCTTTAAAACGTTCCCTAAGAGAAACTCGAGCCCCTAGCTGATATATGGAACGAATAGCTCGCTTTTGTAAAATAAAAATACTTTCTATATCAGCAGCTCTACCCCACAATAGAATTCCATAGGACATAATGCTATGAAAGTAACTAAAATAAACAAGTCGAGCAGTGTCTACGTCAGTGAATTGCCTAACCTTTCTGAACGCATAAGCAGCGGAGCTAAGTTTCCCCGCGAGGCATGACACATGAGGGCCCCATTGAAGCTTGGCATCTAGTGTAATACTAGATTATTTATTTATTTAAAATAAAATAAAAAATAAATAATACCTAAGAATACTGTAGAATTGACGGTCTCAAGTACTTCTTTATTAACAATTAACTTGGGTCCTAGATTTTTCACGTTAGGCAAACTAAACTTTACACATTTTGTTTTTCTAGCATTTAGTACTAAATTATTAACTGTAAACCAATGCATTACCTGAACAAGTGCACTATTTACGTCGTCAAAATGATCTCTATTTCTATCTACTTTAAAAATAAGCGAGGTATCATCAGCAAACAGTACTACATCACAAATGGATTTCAGATAATGTGGCAAATCATTTATATAAATTAAAAAAAGGAAAGGGCCTAAAATTGAGCCTTGTGGTACACCCAACTGCACAGACAATCCAGATGATTTTGTATTGTTGATATTTACGTACTGTATCCTACCACTTAAATAAGAAGTTAAGATATCAAGTGCCTTACTTCGAATCCCGTAATGTGCAAGTTTACAAATAAGTGTTTTATGGTGGACACAATCAAAAGCCTTCAAAAGATCACAGAATACACCAATAGCGTTCTGCGAATTTTCCCAAGCGTCAAAGATGTGTTTTAGTAATGCAACTCCTGCGTCTGTTATTGAACGACCCTGTGTAAAACCATATTGTTCAGAGTGTAGGAGGCTATTTACATTAAAATACCTTAGTAATTGCTTCAATAAAAGTTTTTCAAAAATTTTACTAACAGTTGGTAAAATGGATATTGGTCTAAAATTACAGAGTTCGTTTTTACTTCCAGATTTAAATAGGGGGATTATTTTGCTATGCTTCATTAGGTCTGGAAAAGTACCTATGTCAATACATTTATTAAATATTACAGATAAATAAGGAGAGAGTATATCTATCACTGATTTTAAAACAGTGACAGACATATCCCATAAGTCACCAGTTCTTTTTAATTTTAAAGATTTAAATGTATTTAAAATTTCACTAGGAGTTACATGATTAAATACAAAAGTAGCTGAGACCTAGGCACACTTTCACGAAGTAAGTTTTCAGCATCGGTAGAAGAAGAACCTAAGGAACTAGTAGTAGTTATGGGTATGTTAGCAAAGAAACTATTAAAAGCGTGTGCTACATCAAAATCGTTAGTAAGCATCCTATTGTTATCAATTATCTCGAATTTATTCTCTCGTTGTGAAATCTTGCCAGTCACATTATTGATAACTTTCCAAGTTGCTTTAATTTTATCATCTGAGTTTTTAATTTTATTGCTCAGATATATTGACTTGGCCATTCTGCAAACCTTTTTAAACATTTCTGAATATTTTTTAACATAATCTACGAAGGATGCGTCATATTTATAATTTTTCATATCATATAATTCATATAATTTAGCTCTACCCGGGGTTGCCCACTCGTTGAATTTAGTGGTACCTTTAAGTTCTATTGTCTTCGTCTTGAAGGTGTTTAGAAGTTTTGCAATGCAATAAACAGTCTACCGCTAGCTCCCGCGTTTTATTGATACAAGGCGCCACACTGGCGACGAGGTTGTTTAGTGAACCGGTTGTTTTCTTTCAAATACGATTGTTTATAACATAAGACAGTGACATCATGCCTATTGGAAAGTTGGAACCATTTAATATAAACTCTAAACAATGGCCCGCGTACATACGTCGCGTAAATCAATACATTTTGTTGAACGAAGTGAGCGAAGATTTAAAAGTATCGTTACTAATTACTGTGGTCGGGGAAGCCACCTACTCACTAATGTGTGATTTGTGCGCACCAAAATTTCCTGAAGATAAAAAATTCGAAGATTTAGTTAAATTAGTAACAGAACACTTGGAGCCACAAAGATCCGAGGTGGCCGAACGCCACGTTTTCCGGTTGCGCCGGCAGCGCGCGGGCGAGCCGCTTGTTGAATACCTACAAACGCTCAAACATCTCGCATCAACTTGTAATTTCGGAAAATGTGGCTCGTGTTCGACGCTCGAAGAGAACTTGCGAGACCAATTTGTCTCGGGTTTGGCAAATGACGCTATGAGATCGCGAATATTTGCCGAGAAGAAAATTGAATATAAGGCGGCGGTGGAGCTGGCGTTGGCTCTGGAGCCTGCAGAGAGGCACGCCGAAGTGAGTGCTTCAACTTCGGCGGCGGCAGCAGGAGACACGGCTGGAGCGGCAGGAAACTCAGCGGCCGAGAGTCTGCACTTCTCGACGCGGGTGCGGCACAACGGGGGCGGCGGCAGCGGCGGCGGCGGCGCAGCGGCCGCCACATCTAGGAGGCTGAAAGGTTTGCGGGGCGCGCAGGCCTCGGCGGGAGACGGTGCCGGCGCCGGCGGCGGCTTTAGGCCGTGCTGGCGTTGCGGGAAAGGGCACACCAGTGATAGGTGTCGCTTTAAAAACTATACGTGTGATGAGTGCGGTCAAAAAGGTCACCTAAAGGTAATGTGTAAAAAGGTGGGTGATAGTGTCGATCGGCAAAATTACGTGAGTGAGAGTGAAGAGGATTTGTTTAATGTGGCAAGTACGGAGTATTCAGGTAATGAACCTTATTTTCTTAAATTAACAATAGACGGCATTGAAGTGCAGTGCGAAGTAGATACGGGCAGTCGTATCTCGGCAATAGGCGAGACCATGTACAGCAAACTATTTTCCCATAGAGACATTATTAAGGATAATTTAGTATTACGTAGTTATTGCGGTACACGTATCGAACCTCTAGGTTACATTGAAGTGGATGTTACTTATACTTTGAAAACAAATAAAATTAGTTCTTTACGTCTATACATAATTAAAGGAGGCGCTCGACCCTTATTAGGTAGAGAATGGATGCGTGCATTAGGAATTAAACAAATTCAACTTCATGTAATTACGGAGAATCGATTCGTAAACCAAATCTGTGAACAATTTCCTACAGTGTTTTCCGAGAAACTAGGAACATGTAATCGTACCATTAAACTTAAATTGACGGACCAGGACCCTGTATACGTACGGGCGCGCGCCGTCCCGTTATCATTGCGCGAGCGTGTCGAGCGGGAGCTGGCACGGCTTGAGGCCGACGGGTCAATTTATAGAATTGACTATTCTGATTATGGTACCCCCATTGTCCCCGTGGTCAAACGCAACGGAGAGATCAGAATTTGCGGTGATTATAAAATCACTATTAATCCAAAATTAAAGCGTGACTATTACCCCTTGCCCCGTATTGAGGAATTGTTCTCAACATTAAGTGGCGGAATAAAGTTTTCTAAAATTGATTTAAAACACGCATACGAGCAATGCTTACTTACGGACGATTCTCAGTTATATACCGCTATTACCACGCATGTAGGTACGTTTGCGTACAGACGCACGCCATATGGATTATCGTGCATTCCAGAAAAATTCCAGAAAATTATGGAGGAGACGTTGCGAGGGATTCCGGGGTGTGTAGTCTTTTTAGATGATATTTGTGTAACGGGGGCTAATGATGGAGAGCATTTGAATAATTTAAGAGCAGTACTAGAACGATTACGCGATGCGGGACTCACGGTAAAACTAAATAAATGCAGTTTTTTAGAAGATAGTGTTAAATATGTAGGTTTTATTATTAATAAAGAAGGGTTAAGACCTGATCCCGAAAAACTGGAGGCCATCTCCAACGCGCCCAAGCCAGAAAATATTACCCAGCTAAAGAGCTTTCTGGGAATGTTAAATTATTATGGTAGATTTATAGAAAATCTAAGTACGTTGCAACACCCCCTGCATAATTTACGTAACGGATAACGGTCCACCATTTTTTTCAAGGGAATTCGAAGAATTCTGCAAAAATAATTGTATCAAACATGTCACTTCAGCTCCTTACAGACCCCAGGCAAACGGCGCAGCGGAAAATGCAGTGAAAACTGTTAAAAAAGCCATAAAAAGAGCGCAGTGCGAGGGTGAGGATGTAAGCGTAGCCTTAAGCAAATTCCTTTTTAAATATCGGAATTGCCCACATACTACCACAGGGATATCGCCAGCGGTGGCGCTTCAGGGCCGGCGCCTGCGTAGCCGACTCGACGCTTTACGCCCTGATGTTGGTGCGGTCGTGCGCGCTGCTCAAGAGCGTCAAATACGACTCGGGCCCAATAAGATAAGAGACTTCGACGTAGGCGATGCGGTTTACGCTCGCGACTACTAAACCCGGGGGGAAAAGTGGGCACCAGGCACGGTTATAAAGAAAACTGGCCCGGTTTCGTATAACGTAGACGTAGGAAACGGGTACAAGAACAAGTCTGAGCCCACGGGGGAAAGAAAAGAGCACGGACGTATCCGGGGCCACTGGCGAACAAAAAGAGGACACGCCGGGTGGTGCTGATGAGTTAGCACGAGATAGGCCGGGTCAGACGGGCTCGCCGCGTTCGTCACCTGTCGGAGTCACAGAGACGATTATTGAACCAAGTGCTCTCTCACTCCCGCCACCGGACGTGTCAGCTCGGGCACTGCGTGCTTTCGCCAGAGCGAAACGGGCCTTGTAAAAGTAGGATTAAGTCATGTAACCTAGATCTTAGTGAGGAGAAGATGTAATGTTTAGCTTTATTAAGTTGGCAATACTGTGCGTTGCCAACCGCGCAATGCGTGCGCCATGTTTGTTTTGCAATGCAATAAACAGTCTACCGCTAGCTCCCGCGTTTTATTGATACAAGGCGTCACACTATGAAACCTACTTTTTGTTAACGGCCTGCAAGTAATTTTAGGTAGTTTATTTTCAGGCGATTTGATGAACTTAGCTATTTGTCCACAGTGATCAGATTTTAAATCATTTACAACTAAAGTATGTGTTGCATCACGGTTGCAAAATATGTTATCTAAACAAGTGGAGGATGATGCTGTAATCCTAGTAGGCTCCAGAAAAAGATATTTTAAATTAAATGATTTAAATAAGTTAATTAGTCTATTACTTAAGGAAGATCGTTCCAATATGTTGACATTGAAGTCGCCGCACACTACTATCCCCTTCTTATAGGATTTTATTTTGTTTAGAGATTCCTCCATTACTTTTTCAAAACAATTAAAGTCACCTGAGGGTGGACGGTACACGCAAATTATAACGAAACACTCTAGTTCAATACAAGATAACTCAATAGTGCGCTCAACAGAAAGATTCAAGATATCTTTACGTTCTTTACATTTTAAACTATTCAAAACAATAATCAATGACCCGCCGTGTATAGCTTCTTTTCTGGTGAATGCACTCTGTACAGTATAATTTTCAGTGTTTAGGTATTTAATTTCAGGGTTTGTACACCAGTGTTCAGTTATACACATAATCTGAACATTATGGTGTTCCATAAACAAACTTAATTCTAATTCCTTGCCAGATAGACCTTGCATGTTTTGATGAACAATGATCAGTTCATGAAGCCTACCTGTTGTCTTACCTGTTAGTTTAAAACAGGTTGCGGTGGAGATAAACAAACAGGTTTATCACTAGACTGTAAATTACTAACTGTAATATTATTATTACAATAAATAGTCTTTGTTACACTGTGTGTAATGTTGTCAGATTGTAGAGAGAATGCTAAAAGGTTAGCAATTTGTCACTTATAAGTAAAGGGCAGGTACATAGTGTATTTTGTTAGTATATATTGCCTTATAAATATGTTAGTATCAAAAAACATAATAGTGTCATGATGACATGTTATATTATACATATACATATTTAATTTGTGTATGTGTCTATTTTGATTATCTGTTAAACTGCTAGAATATGGTAAAGCACATATAATAAACCGACATCCAGTTTTTGTCGAGAGACTTAACATAGTGTTGACATTTTCTTCAATGTCCCGTTTCTTAACAGCTAGACTGTCACCATATAACAATATGACAGAAGAATTACAATTCAGTGTAGTCAATGTTAAGTTTTTAATTGTATTACAGTAACTGGCATCTGGTGAACAATAATTAATTACTGAATGTTTGCAATATCTACTAAGCAGACTACCATAACCCTGTAACAAAGGATAAAGTCTATATGTGTGTGTATGTATTTTTTTACAATTATTTATCTGTTAGTATGTTTGGGGTATATCTTGAAAACAAAACTACTTCATCTAAACTTTGAAAGTTCGCGTGCTTGGTCATTTCTGTTAACAATTATATAGAATGTTAGAAATAGTCCGTCTTCAACAGAAACTCTTGATTGGTTAGGAAGTATCAGAGATACAAAACATTGCGTGTGGGTTCAATATTGGTAACTGACATTCATCATGAACATAATTGACGCCAGGCTTCTATCGGTACGTATGTAAATAACGTATGTAGAAAGTATTTATTCAACCTACCAAAAAACCAACCAAACGCCGTCCAATCAAATGAATAGCTCGCATCTCTTATGAATATATCGCGCCACATGCACTTTGAAACAAATTATCCTGTAAGAATAAATTACTTACTTATTTTTTCATTCGTTCTAGCACATAGATTGTTTTTTTTTAATTACCTAATTGTATTGTGCTGTTTTAACATTTACTTTTTATCTTTAATTCAATTAAAATCTTCCAGTCAGCTTTGTAACGAATAATAAATTGTGCAAGTAAGGCTACATAATTAAATGAGAGAAAAACGTAGTGCCACTAGTTGCATCGGATTGGTGTAATTACCATGCAAATTGTAAAAATGTACCGAGCGAATAAACTGGTGTCTACCGCAGCCATCGACTTGTTTGTATACTGCCGTTGTTTATATTCAGTGAGTTACCAGCTTATGTATTGGATATTATGCACGGGTCATTATATTATTCCGCATTACATAGAATCAATGCAAAAATACATACTGAAAGTTACCTATTCCACGTAATATTCCCGAACTTGTCCAATTATTTATTATTTATTTATTTATTAAATTATGTCGAAGTCGTCTCTCAGTGTAGCAGCCGCGGCTTGTCAAAATTAATTTCCATATCTTACATATCGGACAGGATGTCACGAGTCGCGCTACGGCGACAGTGCCTACCTGTGCAGTTAGTGGCGTGGTGCCGCAACTCGCCGCGCCGCGCCGCACAAAGCCGCCGACAAAAAGACTGCGGACGCACGAACAAAGGATAAAGTCTAACGATCGCACACGTGATCCGCCACACAGTGCTACATACCACTACATGTACATATGGTAAGTAAAAAGTGCACTCTTTGAAATCTTGATTGTCACTAACTTTCCTATTATACTAACTCCAATTTCTGAAACAAACACAAGTGTCCGCTTTTCATGTTACTGTAAGACAGTGTTCTGCCCGAAACAGAAGTAACATCGAACACCGCGCTCTCTAGTACAATTCCATCTCTCCTTTGTCTCAGTAACGATTCCGCATTGAGGGCTATCCGTTATGTTAACTTGAATTAAACTTCTTTGGGGAAAATAATAAGAAAAATGTTAAAAAGTAAATCACTAAGAAGTGCGCAGCTTTTTGTTCGTGTTGATAGATCGCCACTTGTTCAACTTATAATAGTTATAAGAAAACTCTGAAAACAATAAAGTAAAAATTGCGTTGAGTGACCTTAATTGCAGCGCAGCGTGCGCCGCCGCCGCCGCGCCGCCCGCCCGCCGGGGACTTGTCAAACTATTAAGTTAGATGAGAATAAGTTAAATTCTTCATAGTGGCGACCACTGAAGCGGTAACACAAATGCGTGTCGATTGTGTGCATGCAAGTACACAAGTAAACATGGTTGCGACTGTGGGTATGCTCCAATTTTTAACGAACCGAAGTTTTAAGCGGATTTAGCTTATCTGTGTTCACGGGATGTCGTCAGCAGGAAAAACTAGCTACAAAGCGAACGTCCCCTTTGAGATGCGCTCGACACAATTCAAGTAAATGAAGTTACGTAAATACTGGTGTGCTCATCAATATTATTATATAACAAAGAATTCATTTAGATCATAAAATTATCCTCGGCACGTTTGTAATCATCTGAAATAAAACTCAGACAAACTAAAAATCCTATTAATGGGGGTAGCATGTGTTGCAACGCAAACTCTGTGTTAAAGAGGTAGACGTTTGGGAGATTATCAACGTATTATCTGAAGGATGTAGGTAATTTCCTGCCGGATATAGCCACTGCGCCGGTCTTCCGGAAATTGGGGCTGAAAAAGGCAAAACCACTATTTTTGATGGATTCCTCTTGTACATGTTAGTAGTATTTTGGTGTGGGAACAATATTAAACAACAGACTGGTTATTTTCCAGCGCCTTTATACGTAAGTGCATTATTCATGCATATTAGCGTGGAAGTAACAAGTAAGTCAAATGAAGTGCAGTAACAGTAGAACGTAATGTTGCAAAGGCGTAAGATTAAAGCGAGTGGTCCGCCATGCCGCGGCCTGACGGAAGTGCTCGATTGAAATCCGTTTGAGAGCCACGGGGATGCATGTGTGCGTGCCAGTATGTACTCGTGCATGCATGTGTGTGTGTGTGCTTCACCAATGGTTATCGCTTGTCGAATTCACTTTTCCGATTCGCCTGTCACAAGCAGACACCGCGGCGGACGCCGTCGAAATAGCTTTCAGTGGAGAATTTTTAGTTTGCTATATCGGTAAATTTACTTAAGAGCGGTGCAACTAGCTAGCTTTTACTAAAGAAAGAGAAAACAGGAAGAAAATAATGAATTAGTCAACGGTATAATATGAGGACATACTGTATGTCTGTCATATTTCCAAAACCGAAGTCTTTCTCCAGTTGTGTTATTCGCTAACGCTGATAATAGCTTTGTAAATAATATCTTGTTTATTCTTAATATAAAAAAGTATGCTTAATGAATTATTAATTCAAAACGTGATAAAATACTTCATGGCGAGGAGTTTCCTGAGGGGGTCATCCATACACAGACCCTCATTATGATTATACTACAGATGAGCGGATGTCGCAACTGTACCCGTGTCACCAATTTAAGATGGTATAATTAAGAACAAGCCCTGAACTCCAGACGTATAACACGCGTTGCCGACCGTATCAAAATGTTTTCCATGCCAAATAACCATTTCCACTTAAAGATAACAAGCAATCTTCATGTAAAAACTTTTTAAAGTGATTATATAACGTAAGTTAATGAAGTCAGCGAGTGACCGAGACGTGCAGGTGGTCGGCAGACTCTTGCATCCAATCAATACTGCAGCAGTCGCCACCATTTTACTATTTGATCGCAATTAACCTACTTTAAATGACTTTTAGTTACGATGAGCCAACATTGCTCGTTAATTAAGTTTGCATTTCCTTTCAGACAACGAATAACAATCTGTTCGGGAAATTAATTGGGATCGAGTAATGGCCAAGTTGTCTAATGTGTGGTAGTTTCACATACATTACGTGTCGTTTTGGGACAGTTTAACCAAGCTTCTGTCTCAAGCTCAATCTCTTGAACTAGACTTGACTAGGTATGTGTGCATGAATTGCAACTGTTAGAGGTCGCCGTGTCACGTGAGACGTATTAGCCGACATGGTGAATAATGTGCGGCCACCGCGCTACACACGGCGCGCGGTTGTCGCACGTCAGTCGCACGCGTGTCGTGCTGCCTAATGTGTGCGCCGACAGTTGTGCCGTCACTTGCTATTTCCAAATGACGTGACGTGCGGATTCAGGCGCGTGTGATGCATTCGTCACAGTAACGCTATCTAGTACCTACACGGCTACTTACATGTACGCTAATAGAACCGCGCTGGAAGTATTACTTGGTGTGTACTGTCCAGTTCACTGAAGCAGCGATGCTTTGATATATAATAATAATCAAGTACCAATTTTCCTATATATTTGAAAAAAAGAAGAATGAGTAATTTTATATCAATCTTTGAATGAATGATTGAATGATTGTTTATTTCTGTAAATAGATCTTTTTAAAGACACTTTTACAAGTCATGTAATTTTTTTGTATATCTAGTTGACATCGGCATTTCCTAACTGACGACCTCTGAGAAGAAATGCCGAAACATTCGAAAACATTCGAAATTTAACATTCGTATAAGTGCTTCTGGCTCTAATATTGATCGTTAAACAAAAAGATCCGGTACTTACTTGCACATGTAACAAAGATGTTGAGACTACTTATTAAATGTATTCAACTACAAAGAAATCTTAACTGAGAAACGTTCCAAAGAGAGTGGTGAACATCAAAGTCCTTAACATAAATCGTCGTCTTTTTAATAATGTTCGTGTAACAGCCTCGCGCGTTGTACGGCGGAACTGCGGAAGACAATTTAAACGTTTACAAATGAATCCCGGGGGAGAGCCCGCGCCACTCATTTGCATCGCCTCGGCGCGGCGCGGCCGGGACCCGCGCGCGGCGCCGCCCGGGACGCGGGACTCCAGCGCTAAGCACCTCTCTATAATCTCTATGACACGTCTAGCACACACTCACCTAGCGGGAAGTCTAATTTCCGCGCGCACCGATAACTTATCGACATTTTGAGATTACATCTATTGTAGGTGGAGAGAATGTACGCTCTCTGTAACTATCAAACAAAGCCGGATATTCACCGCAAACGAAGTTTATTCTCGCTGTCGCTGTTTTATTTTTTGTTGTTTTACCTATACGGTATACTTATTACAAAACTAGGGCGGTGAAGCTCTTTCTTTTCTTCACTATAAAGGTGATTAAAGCTCACTAAGGCAACAAACAAGTCCGCCGCGCACGTGACGCTACCCTAGACTAAGAGCCTGGTCGCAAGAGCACGAGACTGTGGGAGCCTCGCGCACGTCGCGGCGCGACGTTTCTATTGCTAAACAAACTCACGTGAGGCCCTCACGACTGACAACACAGGATCTAACGCAAGGAGAATTATTTATAAATGCAGCAGTTCCACGTCAACAAACTTCTACAACAAGCCAGCAGCAGCCAGTAAAAGTGTCAGACATTTTACACTCCTCCACTTATTAACTCTCGACGCGCAAGAGAGATGTTATAAGTGTAACTCCTAACCAGGTGAACTGAGCTTTAAAAAATCTTTCTTCTCATAAGAACATTACAATTAAATGAGAAGTTAAGAATAAAATAACACGTCGCGTCGGCGCTAATAACTTTGTTGAGTTTTTTATTTGAATTGTGAAATAATATCTACCATACACTCGTGTCGACATTTTTATGTTTAGAAGGTTTAAATTGCTCAAAAAGCAATAAAAAAATATTAAGTAAACTATAAATTTTAAAAAAACGTATAATTTTGCCTAAATAGTTGTTCATTATTTTTTTGGTCCTGATGGTAAGCGGTTACCGTAGCCTATAGACGTTTACAACACCAACGGTAACGCTCCCGCGTTGCCGACACTGTAGACACAACCTAGGTTTCTTAAAATAAAGGAGTTACTAAATTGACAGCAAACGAAATTCCCATGCTGCTAGAATAGTTACCCCCCAACGAGCTCTGGTAACCTTACTAAACAACTATTAAAGAAACACTACTACACACCTATTGTTATTTCACTGCGGTCTTCTGTATGTCAGTCGGACAGCTCAATGTGAGCGAGGAATCTGCCTATGCCCTGCCTCCTCTAATTTTTATTTTATTAGATTAAAGACAATTTAATCTTTTCTTCGCAAAATAATGTAAAAATATGCGTGTACTCTTTTACCCCTAAGTAATAATTGGATAAACCTTTACAACGTAGAAAGGATTTCAAGGGCACCTCGCGAATGTAAACAAAACTGTGATACGGGTAAACTAATTTGAGATCACAACAAGGTCAGTAGGTACTGTCGGCGAAACTATTAAGTTGGGGCGCGATAAGTGAGACGGAGTGGCGCGCGGCGCGCGGCGCGAGTCGCGTGGCGGCCGCGCGCGTAAACAACGGCCATCAGTCACCACCACCCTGTGTGTGTGGCTAAAGGGAAACCAACGCATTTATTTATAAGTAAAAGACTTAGTAGTGGGAGAACGACGCAGTGGTAAGTCAATCAAGTCACTAACGAGTGGATACGAAATAATAACAAATAGGAACGCTATGTTAAACCTCTAGAGGTAGATAATGGTTCCATCCCTGTTACTTAGAACTACTTTTTTTCGATGATTGATAATAATTTTGCTATGTGTACTTGTTAACAACGAAAAAATTGCGCCAGAAGAATGACGGGGAACGCAAGAGCTAATTACAGACACAATAAACCTTTGTGGCAGCTGATAGTCACTGAACCGCCTATACACGTGTAATCCTTGTCGCGTGGAGTGGCCTCACTGTGCGTGTCTGTGTCGCGAGGAGGTCTCTGTCATTTGTTTTTTTGCTGAGCGTGAAGCTGTCTGTCGAGTGCAGACTTAATTACTGTTTAATTACCAGCGCGGGGACGCGCCGCCCGCCGTCGGGCGCGCAGTCTTGACTCAGCGAGATAATATACAAAAAAATCTGACGCCTTCATTTCGTTATTGAGACCGAGGGACACAAAAATCGTTATATTCGCAATGTGATATGGGTCTAGTTATTCAAAAAAAATACTGAATTCAGATTTAGAAGACGCTTTTGATACATACATTTGTGACTGTCATGAATTATCACTGTCTTTATATACCTGTAATGTAACGACCAATATAGGTGCTAAATTTTTAGCTTATTGGTTGGGATTTACATAAAATGTAAAACAGGAGACACGAATAATTTAAGTAAATTATTTTTATAAAGACGACAATTCAGAGGCATGTAGGTAAACTCCGACATAAACTTGTACATACGTGTACAATACAATAGATCTGTGATGATAGATGCGATCCCTCGACATGATATCAATTAGCGCGGCTGACACGCTGTCACGTCGCAGGTAACTATACAATAACGACACGTAATGACGTCATTACATCGAGCGACAGCCGCTGATCGGATCGGTAAGCGGCTAAGATCAACGTACATTACTGGTTCACACGGTAATATCCCCAAACACAATACTGCTAGCCAGTTAATAGACAGCGTAATCTAATATATAAAATTCTCGTGTCAGTTTTCGTTGCCATACTCCTCCGAAACGGCTTGACCGATTTTGATGAAATTTTTTGTGCTTATCCGGTATCTATGAGAATCGGCCAACATCTATTTTTCATCCCCCTAAAAGTTAGGGGTAGTCCACCAACCCCTATAATGTGGCAAAACAACGTTTGCTGGGTCAGCTAGTCTAATATATAAAATTCTCGTGTCACAGTTTTCGTTGCCATACTCCTCCGAAACGGCTTGACCGATTTTGATGAATTTTTTTGTGCTTATCCGGTATCTATGAGAATCGGCCAACATCTATTTTTCATCCCCCTAAAAGTTAGGGGTAGTCCACCAACCTCTATAATGTGGCAAAACAACGTTTGCTGGGTCAGCTAGTAATTATTAGAATTCTGTATTTTATATATAGGTAATATAATTATGTATATGATTTCCAAATATTTCTTAAGATTTTAATATAATCGCATCTAAAGATATACCTATGTTATGGGGTGGCTCATAAATTTGCCGTAAATATATACATATATAAATATATATAGGAATATTGGTTTCCATGGTTAATTTCCATCCTTAATGCTTTCTTATCATCATTTGTCGTAGTGTTATCTTCTTCCTTTGTTACAATTAATTACATGCAATGATTAGCTAATCATTGCATGGAATCAATTGAATTATTCATAGATAATATCTACACATACACTCACGCCTTTTTCCCATGGGGGTAGGCACTAGTAGACTACAGAATGCTACGCACTACGGTCCCTGCATAACACTCTTGCCTCGTCCACATTCATATATTTACGGTAACGAGCACACATAATTCTATATCTACGACACCTGATGTATGTATCTCGAGAATGATTGACTTATTACACTAACATTTTTTAAAGGCAGCATTTTAATTATTAACATTTATATTATTATTACTTATACAGATTGTTACTCATCTGTTGCAGTGTACAACTCAAGTGTTGAGTTAATACTTTTATTCAAATATCAACTATTTTGTAGCACTATGACCCGTAAATTTAAAATTATCTCTGAAAGTCACGACTGAACAAAACGGCGACTGCTCCCGGCGACAGCTATATCATACATGTAACACACAGAATATAATTTTATTCATACAATATTTATACCGTCTGTCCCTGAGCCACTCTGTAAAAACTTCATGATTGTATCGGACTTTTTAACAGACTTCAAAAAAGAGGAGGTTATCAATTCGACTGTTTTTTTAATTAATATTTGTTACCTCATAACATTCGATTTGGTGAACCGATATTGATGATTCTTTTTTTATTTGAATGCTGGTGCTTCCCATAATAAAATGGCATGGATCTGATGAGTGGATCCTTGGGAAATCGAAAGAAACCCTCAAATGTTCTACGTAGGTGACGCGTTTATTGTTCAACCTATTACAGACACTAAAAAGTAAAAAGTAAAATAAAAAACTGCGTTTAAAAAATCTACTTCATAACTAAGTTAAAAAAACTTAATAAAGTTTTTTAGTTTTAAAGGTATGAAGTCAGTTTTAGTTTTTAATCTTCAAACTACTACTAAACTATATACTGGCATATTTAGAGTGGTGTAGACTGTAGTGCGGCCGTTATAGAAACTCGATGAGATATGAAATTGTGTTGCCAAGCCCTGCTGCTGAGGACTATTGCCTTAATAAGTGCTGGTGATGCACAATGTACGGGCGATAGTTTTTGCGGGCGGCGGCGGGCGGCGCGGCGCGGCGCGACAGTTTGCCGAGCTCATAGGGCGCAGCTGTGACTTGATGAAACTATATCTTCTTTTTGCGGAAAATTCCTAGCAGTTATTGTATTGGTCTCGGTTTGGGCAAAATATGTAGTCATCTCGATATATCGTCAAAGATGACTTACTTATAACTCAAGTAATGTTTGCCTCTGATTCGTTTTGAAATAAATTCTGTCGCCAACTTTGGCTCGTTAGCAGAGCGTTTCGGTCGGTGCATACAAAAGTTAGTTTGTTCACATTTTATGATCTCATATTATAATATTAGTTAGTTCCAGGCTATATAACATATATCAACATCGACTCCCTAATGATGCAGTTATATAACAACCAACGCACACACCTATAGTTATGTAATTAAACATCATAGTTCAATCAAGCTTATACGTAAACACCTTAATTTGCAGCGAGTGTGTATACAGCGTGATGTATTGCTGCGGTGTAGTGGCGGCGGCCCTGCCTACCCCGCGGGGACCACGGCGTAACACTCACGTATGCTTTGTACTTCTAACACTTCCGCCAAATACAACTGCAAACTTGGCCAGTAACTGCGTAATAATTAATTAACAATGCCGACTTATTACTTACACGTGCTCCTCAACTTGGCGTTACATGTCGGAGATCAAATCGTCAACTACCTATGAGTATTCAGCTTCAAGTATTTAAGAAAATGTATAGTACTGTGAAAAACATAAGTCGTAGCGTGTGACCCAGCTGGCTGCAGGGCTTTGTGCGGAGTGCACCTACTGTGCGTGTGTACGGTAAAGTATCTTTTATAATAAAGACGCTCTGTACGTCGCTAAGCGGCTGAAGTATTTGTAAATATTTCATGTCACAAACTCACAAGCTCCAATATTTTCCGCTCTCGATGGTACTTATATATTGAAAGAAAACACAAGAGGCAGGCATTTCGATCAGACGTTTCAGTACAATAACATGAGAGCTGCGTCAGTCCGCCTCGAGTTGTTTGTAGTGACAACAACTGCTTGTTGTCGCTACCTGCCGGGACACACGGCCGGATGGCGGGCGATTAGGCGCGGTCGACATTATCGCCGGCAAACACCGCGCATCTGTTACTACAACCGCGACACACTATTACTCCTGATGGAGTACAACTATTAATTGGGATTACGCTTCGGTTCCTCCCTTACCGTGACGGAATCTCTAGTAAATTCAATTAGCGAAAGTAATGAGCTCTACAAATAGGCTTCATTGTGTACCTAAACAAGATTTATTATAACAAGTTTTTGTTATATTTTAAGCCTATTCTTAAGAAATAATACAATGTACCGTTCGTTGCGTCCTCGAAATTCGTTTAGTTATCGATAAATTTTGATAAGCGCGCGGCGGCGGCGGCGTCTGGCTGCGTACAACATTTCCCGCTCTCTCAGATAAAACAAATTTTATCGTCAAGCTCACGCTTTGTTACGGCCGAACGAGAGATTCATTGACGCCGCCTGATAACAAATACCCGCACAATAATTGCCTGTAACGAATGAAATTCGATGCGTTAACACAATGGTTTAGCGTATTTATATCGATCAAAACGTATCCACATCTACTAGAATGAGACTTATGAATTAACAAAATATAATCATTTCGTTTCATAGAACTTAGACTATCAGGCACCGCACACTGAACAAACACATTGCTCTGGTTCACGTTGTCGTGGAGCGCCGCCGGACGCCGCCGGACGCCGCTGGACGCCGCCGCACGCCGCTATGCATAATGTTTCCCTCCCATGTTGGACTTGTAAGTAGATACAACGATGAGAAGAAGGAGAAACTCGAGACACTCGTCGCCCGCGCAAGCCACTCCGCGACGCGGCTAGTATTTTACGTTGAAGCAAATTTAACAAAATTCTTTTATCTTGGGGGATTAAAACTTTAAAAAAATAATCGCTTTAAATCGCTAACATTAATTTCGTACATTTCGTGTTGACCGCGGCGACATATCTGCACGAGCGCGCAGTGTAATGGAATCACACAAGATGAACGCGCAGCTGAATCTGCATACATTAGTGCGCGGCTCACAATAATAATTGGCTGATGCAATTAGCGCTGACACCGATGAGCTTCGGACATCACATTACAGTCACGCGGCGCCTATTATGAGAGCTCAGAGCGTTTTCAACTTTCAAAAGGTTAAATCATATTATTTTCCTCTAAATAATAGACAAATTGTAGTAGTAAGAATTGTATTTAGAGTTGTTTTCCCTCCAGGTACGACTAATATCAACGTGAATAAAGGCCAAGTTTTTCATATGGAATAAAATATAAGCGGATCAGCATTGTGGAGCCACTACAAAAGTAATATGGCATTATATTGATCGCATTGTCCGAGTGAGCGCGCGCGTCATCGGAACACAACCAGCCATGTAATCCGCCACGCGACCGACCGGCAAATAACCGCGCGGCCACCGGCGGCCTCGCTACTTAAAGTTCACGTTTTAATTAGTACTTAACATTTTTATGATTTTAATTACGTATCACTCCTTAGACCCTTATTAAACATAATGTAGGAGAGACTCGGCCCCTCTCGGTAACGTTGTCGCAATTGCCGCGGAGCCCAGACCGGGCAGAGCTAATCACTGAACTCCTCCCGATGTAGGCGGAGGATTTCTGAATCCCGAGTGTAATACATACTCCTGAGTGTGCAAACAACAATACTTAAAACTCACCGGTATTGTCTCACCAGCTAATATATCGGGTCCATAATGATTCTTGTCTAATTACACCACCTTGTTGTACATTATGGTATGCAATAAAAAATATGAATATGAATGAATATATGTTTTCTATCACTGAGGAGAAGCAAGTACCAGAACTTTGTGAAAATATTTAGTTGAGTGTCAGATTACGTCAGAACTCTGATAGTTCAGGCAGTATATTACCTATTACAAGCGCACGCTGCACGTTTTCTTGACATAATGCCGTCGCAAATATGATATACCAAATCCTGACGGAAATGAACGGAAGAAAAATGATAGTGAGACCACAGCGAGGAGGTAACGGCGGGCGCGGGATCGGCGCTCGTGAAATAGTTTTAAAATTATAAAGTGTAGGTAAGGCGTCGCGGCATGATTTATGATGGTCGCTCCAAGACGCGCGACGTGATTAATAGCCGCGCGTCACCGCGGCTAGCAGGTGAGCGCGCCGCCGCGGCCGCCACACGCACACTGATTAGTTTGCAACTAGTTTGTTTCATATTTAAGCACAGAGTTGTAACATATCCATTATTGAGCGCTTGTGCATTGTACGATAGTATAGTTGTCACACAAAGCAGCTGACACCTCGTTCCCGTTATTGTCGACTAACATGCCTCGAATTCGTAAAGTTGGCACATAATTGCCAGTTTAGCGGCCACACGCATTAAGTGGAGCGCCGCCGCACCGCGCCGCGCCGCGCGTGCTGCCGCGCCTAGCACTAAATACTTCGGCACACTTGCTGTTGACACATTTCCCGACTAAAATATAAATCTCTTGTTATGATACATACACACGTTCTAGTTCCTGGTCTATCGCTTACCGTGCAACTTACTAGTTAACAGGTATGTGAGTAATCGTTAAAGACACAGATGTTGTAAACTAAAGATATCAAACGTTTAATTTATTTTGAGATTCAGACTATTTAATATTTTGTAGCTAATAATTTATGTGTAGCTACTTAATTAATTAAATTTGTTTTCATGTTTCCGAATATTTTCTGTGGATATTTAAAACAAATATAAAAGATTTTGAGGTATATAAGTAGTGTAACTTCCTTTCTTTTACACGCACTGTACACGGCAATGCAAGTCGAAGATACCTTCAAAAGTACCTATTGGACACGCGCCAACAACAGCCAACACGTAGGAGCAAAAACACACGCGACACTCGGACTCGACCACTTCGGCTCACCTCTTGAGTAAAATGCGTGAATTATGAGATACCTACCAACATATATTTATTATGGGGAACTCTACTCTGGGGAACGTACGAGTTGTGTACAGTTACTACAGGCTCCTCGTTTGTGAATCAGAAGGTGTTCCGAGCCGCGGCGACGAGCAGGTTAGGAGAACTCGCTCTACGGGAGGATTTGCTTCAAGTGACCGCTCCGTATTTATCGAGGATGGGTGTCGGCAGAGTGCGTTAGGGATACACGTATATAGTACGAGTCAATAGTTATCTAGAGGTATAACTGAGGTGTTTCCACTACTTTATATACATAATCATATTTTATATTATTATTATACCATACGTGTTTAAACTGCCTCGTTGGTCTAATGGTCGTAAGTACGACTACTGCGCAAAAGAACCTGAGTTCGATTGCCATATCGAGCAGAGTGTTATTAGGTTTGTCTATGGAATTCTTAGTAGCAGCTCTAAGTTTGGGTCATGCCCGGTTGACGCCAATAGGCTGGTCCGCTGTTACATGGGTCCTAAAACATACCGGCAAAATGTGGTTTTACAATAGTACACTTCTGCCTAAAACCTCGTTGACGACAGGCGTGATGGCATGTTATGTTCCCCACAGTAAATACTAAAGTTATAGGTACTTTTTTTCATGACAACACCCAATGGCAAATCGCACTTGCCATTAGATGCTCTTAAATAATTTGTTACGTGAAGTTAATGTGTTAGCTTAATGTGTCTTTACTGAGATGCCCTTGATACATACATCGAACAGATCATAATGCATCTGATTCGTAAACAGCCCATTTTGCCGACACTAATATCCACTGATCATTATCTCGTCCGCGACTTATACAGAGAGCCTCATTACCTAGCGCGGATAACTCGCCTTTGTGGCTATAATAGTATCCCCAAATCGATAGGCGATGTGTGCACACGGCAGCCGCCGCAGTCGCGCCGAGCCGATTATACGATATAATACACGAACACAAAAGAGCCCACACTCAATAGACTCAAAGAAAAAAATACTAGCGTATGTTATTAGTTCAAGTAGGGGGAAAAGCGGGAATTCCGGGTATGTTATAAGGGCAAATATCCGCGAAAAGCAATAAAACGGCGATGGGGGCGACGCGACCGGGAGCCGCGCGCCTTACGTAACACAATATGCTGAACAATCAGGCGGCGCCGGGCCGCGCGCGCCGCCGCCGGCACGCGGGCCGGACGCGGCCGGACACCGGCTGAGACAACGAAAACACACCGTCTTAGAAAAGCTTAGGTATTGTAACGTGAAATTATAATAACATGCACAGAAAGACCACAGTACAAAACAGTTACATGCCATTTTCGGTATGTAAGTATAAGAGATGTAAACAGAATTTCACGAATTTTTTTTGACGATGTTGATATTTAACGTCGTTTGCTATTATTTTCAGGAAATGTATTTAATTTCTAACTCATATATGAAGCATCAAAGCCACGTGCGTTGACCTGAAGCTCAAACACAACACTATTTTGTTTCATATCACACGTCGTAACAAGTGACCCTTCTGTACATTTTACTCTTGTATAGAAAAGTCTAATATTGGTATCAGTGGCACAAAATATTGGAATATTATCTGTTATAACGACCTGTAGCTTTATCACTCGATTTGATGTCAATAAGACCAGTACGTGTGGAGGCGGCGGCGCCCACAGCTACTGACTGTACCAGCAGCCAGAACCAATCTGCTCGCGAAAACACCTCTTACAAGAGCTATCCGTATTGTGAACGAAGTTCACGATCGGATTGATATATTTTCATGTAACTTGAGTGAATTCGCAAAGGTTACACTGAATATTGTTAGTTATACTGTAAGATATTATTAGTTTTATATTGTTATTGTATACACCTTTTAAGATAAGTTTATTTTTACATAGTTATTTTCTATAATATTTATATAAGTAGGTACATTAGTAGTTATCTTCATGAGAATTTATAATAATAATTTTGTTATGTTTTGTGCCATATCTATTACCTAAGTTTTGTAATAATAATTAAGCTGCACTATCGCATTGGGTCCACTGTAAAGATAGATGTAAGGAATATTTAAATAAATAAATAAATAAAATTTGTTACAGTAACATCACTGTAGTGCTCAGATACGTGAAGTATAATTGTTGAATGAAGTATGTGTGCCAAGTTTAACTAAGAATTAATATACTCACTAAAAAATCTAGTAATAATAATTATATTGGCATAAATCGTATAATGAATTACTGTTGAAAATTCAATACCTATGTTATATATAAGGTTTAAAATGTGAGTCCAGCCATAAAAGATGTCTTCATATTCACGTGAATAAGGATCACATAAAGCACAGTATAAATAGGGAACAGTACGGAAACTACGAACAAACGCTCGAATTTGCACACTCACACAAACATACGCATCTACGAGAGCTCGAAGGGGTTCTCGCAGTGCTGGCAGTAGCGAGTGCCACGTCGAGACGAGTAGTTGCGTCTAGTTTACCTCCGCTATCTTTTTTAAAATGCCACGATCGTATTGCACAGTATACGGCTGTTAGAACTCGGCTTCATCAAAACCGGACCTATCGTATTTTAAACTTCCTGCTTGATGTTGAAATATAAGAATTATTATGTATAAATTGTTATTGTAATTTTCGAATTATAAGTCCGTGCCATCGTTTATAATGAATTTGTGAACTTATTTGTAAATACAAAATGGAGGCGGTTTTGAGAGTATTTAAAGTTGATGGTTATGTTAAATCCAAGATGGCGGCTGCAATATTTTTTTTCGTCAAGGATGTCGTTTTCATGGTTTTCGAGGGTGTTAAAGCCGATAGTGCTGTCAAAATGTAAATCCAAGATGGCGGCTGCAATATTTTTTTTCGTCATGGATGTCGTTTTCATGGTTTTCGAGGGTGTTGAAGCCGATAGTGCTGTCAAAATGTAAATCCAAGATGGCGGCTGCAATAATTTTTTTTTCTTTTTTCGGCAAAGATGTCGTTTTCATAGTTTTTGAGAGTGTTGAAGCCACTAGTGCTGTCACAACGTAAATCCAATATGGCGGCTGCAATTTTTTTTTTCGTCAAGGATGGTTTTCTTGGTTTTCGAGGGTGTTGAAGCCGATAGCTCGGAGTTTACATTTGCGCCCGGTTGATGGCCGTAATAACAAAAAGATCTATAGTTCTACAATTTGTTGTGTTAATAATAAACTGTTTTCCGTGTTTAAACTAGCTCATAAATACAATTTAAATACCTTACCTATTTAAATGGTATTTTTAAGCCAGTTATTTCAATTCGATTGATTGATCACTACACAACAGAAATGTTTTAATAAAATGAATTATCAAAAACATCAAAAGTAACAACCCTGTCGCTTTAACGGAGCGTAGGTATTTATTTCTTCAACTAGGCTTAGTTTCCATACTGTTTGCATATTTATACTGTGCATAAAGTGGCTATCAGGATGATAGCGGGTGCCGCGATATATGAACACACGCACCTCCCGACCGCGCCCGACCGCGCCCGATGATCCACGACCGGCCGCACTGATACTGATCTATCTGCTACACGTATTGGATGGGCCAGCCCCAAGTGTGAGTACTAACGCGGAATAATAATTAGTAATAAGACACCAGCTGACTTACTACATTATGACTTCCGGATTCAATTTGGTTGAACTTTATTTTATCCTTCAAATTATTCTGTGTATATAAACGTCTAGTAGATATCTTAATATAAGTACAAAGCAATTATATAGTCAAATTAGTCTAGAAAAGACCACCTTCTTTACAGTCATTTTTAGAGCAATTAGTTGCTCTGGCGGCCGGTGAAAAACGTTATTCAGCGAAGAACAAAGGGACGACAAACAGCCGCGACCCGCCGCCGCTAATTAAATATGAACAAGAAACATCCAAAAATTGTCACCGACCTCTGACCTCTGCGCCGGCCCCCCTCTCCCCCCACTGCTCCCGACAGCTGGTAATTGGGTTAAGCATCGCGACTGCAACGGTAAAAGCTATTTTGGTCCATCCGTCGATATCGAACTCCCAATAAACTACACGTAATCGCTGACATGTTCGCTCAGCTTCGAACCAATTATAAAAGTCCTTCTCGACTCTTTGTTTACGATTTACTGTCTTTTTCAGTTAAAAGCTGTATATTACTGTAGGCAGGTACTACACGCGTTTGATGCCAGAGCTAATTTCGTTGAAATTGCCGATCTCTGCTCGGTCCATAATGTACCTTTGTAACAACACAACATTTAACATCTTTATGGAGTGCAAAAAAGATATTGCGTATTGACTTATCATCGCTTGTTCACCACTCAACTTATACTTTATAACACAATCATATCTGGAGCTACTTGTTATTGTCGCTCACAGTTCTTCAGTTTGAGTTTCGAGAGCTCTGTTGTGTTTTAATGACATTTTGGGATGCGGTCGTAATTTGTGAACAGCTGAGGATATTATAAGTTAGAGTGCGCCAGAAACTATTCAAGGAACTACATCGAAATGCACTCAGCGCTGTTGAGCCACGCCTGAAACTTGTGAGCGGTTAGTATCGGCGGCACAGCGGGTTCGGCTCCGCGGGACGTGTACCGGGTGCTCCCAGCGAACGCATGGTATGGCGTTAACCGCAATTTAAAGGCCCTGTCACATTTACATGTCAACGCAATTCTATGCACAAAGCACTGAAATGGTAACGAATTAAAAGGAAATAGTAAAGGCCTAATTACATATACATTATACCTGTATCACATAATATCCATAATCTATATCCATACTAATATTATAAATGGGAAAGTATGTCTGTCCCTTATCACGCCTTAACCGCTGAACCTATTTAGATGAAGTTTGGTATTTTTGTCCCAGAAATCATCCGTTAACAGGAAAATTTTCGAATCGATAATTTCTTAACAGGAGGATGAGGTTAAAAAACAAATAAGTAGGTTGTTTTTCATCAATCTACTGCAAATTGGACCGTTACCGTTACCAGTAAAGACTACGTGGTAGTTAAATTTAAAATACAACATTTATAATAAGCAATTAAGGCTTTAATATTGTTTAATACAGTAAAAGCGGATACAACATAAACTAAACATCCCCGATAGATTTGGACGGCTGAACTGGTTTCATCTTTCAAACAGAACAAGTCAAATCAAAATCGGTTCATCTGTCAAGTACTTCCAATTCCACAAACAGCCACACAGATTCAATTTGTAGAAAAACACTCGTCGGGGGTTAGTCAAAATATTGCTTCAGATTATATAAATCGGGCTGTTTGATCCAATCCACTGAAAATATAAACAGAAGCATCTGCATTTTTATCATTGAAAATTTAAAGATTGGTTTACTTCAAAACTTTCGTGAAAAACATTTAGCGCGAGCGAATGAGGCTTTATGGACGTGATCACACATCAAGGATGGAAGATCTGCAGTATAGCATACTGCTTCTTTATGTACGACAAAATGAATAATATTTAATAAGTACAATACAGTCAAATAATAACAATTCATAACTACAATAGTATTATGTAACTTGTGATGCACGGTCTGCGGTAGTGATTTACCTTATTTGTCGTTATAGTGGCCGAATGAGGAGCGGCCGCCGAGCGCCGAGAGCCGAGAGCCGAGCGCCGCGCCGAGCGTCGCCGCGCCGCTCTCCGGATACATTTCCAATTAACTGCTAGCGAGGCCTGCTCCGTTTAATATCGCGCAGTGGACTTTAATTTCAGAAGAATCAGGCAATAATACTTATCCGACTCTTCAGGGACGACACTGATTGAAATACCTGCGTACTACTACTACTACATAGGTACCGCTGCAACGGGGATGCAGCTTCAAGAAATGGAGACTCACTTTTTTATATAAAATTATATTTTCCCTTTTAAAGATTTAATTAAATTTCGCCTGGCATCTCCGACGACTCGGCGTTCGGTATGAGATTAATTAAACATTCCGAGGTTTATTATAGCGCTGCATGCGTCGGGCGGCGCGGGCGGGCAGCACTAGTCCGGCGCGTCGTGTCACAAATCACGCGCGCGACAAACCACCGCACGTCCGTGTACACGACATATCTACGATTATACCTGTATCTGGTGAGCTACATCGTCAACTGCTCAAGCGACTAGTTTCTAGACACAGGTGGAGTCAGCAAATGTAGAAACCCTTATTTGGTGCTGAGTAGCCGAACTTTGTAAATATCTCATGTTAGGACACTATGATTTGAAATTCTAGTATGACTAGAATTTCATGTATGATAATTCAATAAAGGTTAAATCATCGATATCATTATTTTACTTGGTTTTTTGTTCAAGGAAGTAAACCCTGCTTCACTTAATAGAATCAAATTTATATGCATGAATGTCATATTATATTAATGCTGTTTATTTACTATAATTAAAATTTTCTAGCAGATGTCATTAGCCTATTATACTCGTCCACTGCTGGACGTAGGCCTACACTAGTGTACGCCACAGAGCTCGATCTTCGCCTCTTTTCCTCCAGTCACTGCCAGCTGCCTTCCGCAAGTCGTCGCTCCACCTGGCCGGCGGTCGTCCTACACTGCGTTTGCCGAGACGCGGTCTCCACTCAAGAACAAGTTTGGCCCATTGCCACTTCAGCTTGCTAATCCTTTGAGCTATGTCAGTCACTTTAGTTCATAATAACTAGTTAACTACCAAAGGTATGAATACATAAATGTATTGTGTTTTGAAGTATAGTTTACATATACATACATTATGTTTGATATGATTACTGCTGTATAGTGATACTGATGTAAAAACGAAATAAGAAAATGGAGTATAATCACACGTTGGTTACAGTATAACGACACCAGGGCATAACCTGCTCTTTGACGTACTTAACGTACAGGAGACTTGAACTTTGTTCATTGTCGCCGTACGAATGTCTCAATCTGCTCTGTTCGCTGATTCTGTGAATGAATTACGTATTTAGCACACGAGAGCACTGTTCAAGCACGAAACAAAACTTCACAACAATTCCAAACTCCTGCCGATGAAATTGTGCGTACAAGTTAGTAAACTTCACAACCCCCCTCCCTCCGTCCCCCGCACCGCACCGCGGCGCTACTAGCAACATGAAGCCGAGAAGACTCACTCTGCTGGATCTCGTCACGTCAGGTTGCTTTTGCAAAACTACGACGACGATTTTTAGCTTATTTTATACATTATTTAACTGTTCTACAGTTATAAACTTAGTTATAATATGTAAACACTAAACAGCCAAATATCTGATGACATAGATCACTTTCAAGAATACAAAAATGTTTGCAAGTGACGCAAACAATAGCTTGTAGTGACACAGTACACAAATCACTTACCTTACCGTACCTCCTTCGAAACCATTACCACCGTTACCAGACACCACCGTTACCGAGTCCATTACCATTACCGTACGTTCTGACATGCTACTCAAGAGACAGCGAAGAAGCAGTCTTGAAAAAGACTATAACGTTTTTATGACAGCTGCATGGAGACACGACACCGTCTTGATAAAGACGCTTTCGCGGCAGCGACGCGGCGCGCATAGTAACACGCTACGCCGCTGCACGCGTCAGTTCGCTCTGATAAGAGCGGTTTGGAGCAAGCAGCAAGCACAACACGGAGTAACAACATGCACACAGGCAGCGATCTTCACGACAGCAGGCAGAGGAGCAGAGATGATCACGGAGCTACACTCGACGGCGACGCGCGGCGCGAAATGGAGGAGCCCGCGCGCGCGCTACCAATATTTATAGATTCGAACACCTGCATGCGACCTACGTCCCGCGCCCCGCGCCTCGCGCCCCGCGCGCTCTCTAGCTTGATTCTAATTGGTGTAAATATTTTGTAATAGGTTTAGGATGACTTGTGTTTGTACCATAGTGATTGTAAATATATATAGAGCATTTTACTGAATTAAATATACACTTTATGGTTGAACTTTGTCGCGACTATATTATTGTCCAACGACCCTCATCCTCCAAAAGCTCTTTGTCACGTTAACCATATATTTGTGATTTAGCGGCATTTCTGTGAAGTACGAACAAAACAAACATCGAGGGTTATGAGTTAACACAAGAATTAAAAGACTCGCACGCAATATAAATATATTGGAAACAAAACAAAACTAGATAACCATCACATGCAAAATGGGAAAGGGAGAAGGAGTGACGGCAAAGACATCCAGCCATAAGTACATGGGTCGTGGCTGAAAACGAGAGCAAATTGTATGGACTTAACCTTCTGCTTGTAACTGGAGTGTTGAGGGACATCTTCAGCGCGTCTCGTGATCCACGTCCGCGACCTAAAACTTGCACAAGTGTCGCGACCAAACATTACTCACACAACACAAATACCTCTGTTCGATACCGGCTCCGACATAACCTGCAATTACCTACTAAAGTAACCGATAATTCTTAAGAAATCTTAAAAATATTTGACAAAATAATGATAAACCCTAATTATCACAGACTAAACCCTAATTATGAATTTAAATTTAATGTGGTGACGTTTGTGTTCCCTTTTCACGCAGTGTCTTTTCGTGAGGGTTGTGTTGTGAGCAGTAATACTTGTCAACGTACTGTAGACACAGATGTCCTACAACAAGGAAAAACCATATGGATTTTTTAATAGTTAGGCTATTAAAGAAATCCATATGGTTTTTCCTTCATTTTAACGTTATATGAATCCCCCTTATTATATTATTTCCCAAACTAATACATCAAACGAAGCAGCTTTGCAAGTGATGCAACCTCCGCCCGACACTAATTGACCGCGATCCTCAAAAAAATAATTTACATAGTTAAAATATTAATTGTAGGTGAGCTCAGCGATGTGTGCGAGTGTCCTGTGACAAACGTCTCTCGTAGACTTGAGCAATTTGTCGTCGGTGAGTTAGACACACAAGTTGAAGTCATACTAACGAACGACTTGTTGAAGTTGAGATTACTGCGAGCCGAGCGACTTGCGAGACGACGCGCGGCCAGCACATGTCGCATAACATACTATGTCGGTATTCTGAATGGAATGGTATAAAGAACGCGGTGGCACGAAGTTGAAACATTTCAGAAACAGCGTGTAATGGAATTACATTTGTACCTGTATTTGTACCTGTATTATGTAACTGTATTTAGGCTTTTATTTAAGATAATATTATTAATTTGAAGGAATTTATTTTGTATGTGTATATTGTACTACAGCACTTAGTGTTACGTCCAGATCAGAAAGGGTATTCAGTTATAAGTGAAACTATTCGAATATAATACTTGATGTATTTGTTTACATTATAGGTATAATATTTAATACGGGTTTACTCTACAGCGGGAGGCGAACGACTGTGTGGCTTAAGGCAGGAACGTTATATTCCCTTTTCTAAGTGGTTAGGTATCATATTACGTTTCGTGCCGCCACAGTGGTCCCCCTCTTGTAAAATTTTATTTTAAACAAATATAAAAATTCTTAAGTTAACTAAAATAAAATAAACATTAAAGTTCTTAACAAATCTTAAACATATCCGTTGACGGTATTAATATTACATCATAACTAAAATCAAGTTACAATACAATGGTTACTTTAACTATAACATAAACAGAAAATAATACCTCTAAGAAATAATATTGAAATCATTCATAACATAAGTAGGTAAGAATTGAGAATTTATTACTTACACTTAGACAATCTTAACACTTAACATTCGCTTGTTAGCTGACTGTAAACAAAATTTAATATTACAAAGAACAATATTCAAAGAACTGATTGTATACTGTGAAGTTTATTTATATAATATTTTATTAACATTTGAAACCATTATTTAACATTGGGATATATACACGTTTAAAAATATAGTTCACTGGAATAACTAAGTAATGATACTTTAACATATACGTTTCCTTAAGCAAACACAACCTGCTGTAGTTGCTGTGGTTATACTTACTGTACATTAGTAGAGAAAATTGTAGAAACTGGCGACAATTTTGGCTTTTATACTTTGGCCTTTATAACAACACAATCAACGTGAGTATTCCGAATAAGTTGAATTATTTGCAAACTATTCATATTAAAAATCTTACTGGTAATTTTGATATGCGACCACTGCGCGTAGTACAATTGACACGCTTATCGCTATTTATAGGTGATTCATGTTGACTATCCTGTATGCTTATCGTATTATTACAACTATTTTTATCTAAACATGTTCGTTCCAGCAGTACTGGTTCTTCATTCAGTAAATACGCTGGTTTTAATCTATCAATCGAAACTAATGATTTTTTTCCAAAAATATCTATCTTAAATGATTTACTTCCCTTCTTAATGACCTTATACGGGCCTAAATAAGGAGGTTGAAGTGTTCCTCTCATTACTTCGTTCTTAACAAATACATGATCACAACTATTCAAATCTGGGTGAACAAATATAGCACGAGCGTCTCTGTGTCGTACGCTTCGCGGTTTAAGATTCTCAAACAAGTTTACAAGTTGATTGACATATTCATTATCATACTTAACTTTAGAGTTCGAACACTCGTAAAAATCGCTAGGAAGTTTTAACTTTAGACCATACGTCAATTCTGCTGCACTGACTTGTGTATCACTTCGCGGGACTGCGCGTAACCCTAATAATATTATAGGTAATTCTTGTAACCAATTTAAGCTATTATTCAGACGTGCTCTTAATGCAACTTTCAATGACCTGTGCCACCTTTCTATCATCCCGTTACTCTGAGGGTGGTATGGAGTCGTACGTATTTTTTCTATACCTAAAAATTTTGTTAATTGCAAAAATAAATCGCTCTCAAATTGTCTACCCTGGTCGCTTGTCAGCCTAACAGGACATCCGAAACGAGCTATCCAGTTTTCAAAAATTACTTGTGCAACTGACTTTGCTGAAATTTTTTTGAATGGGTACGCCTCTGGCCAGCCCGTGCTTCTATCTATGATAGTTAGTAGGTACCTATGTCCTTCTTGTGAGGTCGGCAGAGGTCCCACTAAATCAACATGTATATGTTCGAAACGGGCGCTAGGCATAAAATTTCCCAATTTCGATTTCGTGTGTCGCTGTACCTTTGCCTTTTGGCAACTAACACACGTCCTAGCCCATTTTGCAATTTGCACATTCATCGATGGCCAATAATATCTATCTTTAATTATTTTTTTTGTTGCTCTTATTCCTGGATGACTTAAATTATGTAATTGATCGAATATTAATCTACGATAACTTTTCGTTAAGTATGGTCGAGCTACTTGAGTTGACATATTACAAACAATTGGTACTTTACAGTTAGGTAAAACTATTTCCTTGAATTGCAAAGTACCTTTAGCTTGTTCTACTCTAGTAAGTAATTCACAGTCTAACTTTTGCTTATTCGCAAGTTCTTCATAATTAATACTAGAAGGAGAATCTATCGTCTCTATGCGTGACAAAGCATCCGCTACGACGTTACTGTCGCCTGAAATATGCCTAATATCGGTCGTGAACTCACTAATGTACGCTAATTGTCGAGTTCTACGTGGAGTCTCCTTTTCACTAATTTTCCGGGAGAAAGCAAAAGTTAATGGTTTATGATCTGTGTAAATAGTTAGTTTCCTTCCTTCAAACATTTTACGAAAATATTGCATTGCTGAGTAAATTGCTAATAGCTCTCTATCATACGTTGAGTATTTTTGTTGAGCTTCAGACAACTGTTTTGAATAATAACCTAACGGTCTCCACTGTCCCTCTATTTCTTGTTGCAATACAGCACCTATGCAAGAATTCGATGCGTCCGTCATCAGTGATAACGGAACGTCAGGCGCTGGATGTGATAACATAACACTATTTTGTAAACTTTCTTTACATTGAATGAAGGCATTTTCCGCTTTTTCTGTCCAAACTATTTTAGTTTTATCTTTTTTTTTCGAATTATGTAAATATATGTTTAACTCTTTTTGATATTCTACTGCTCGCGGCATATGTGCTCTATAAAAGTTGATCATTCCAAGAAAACGTCTCAATTGCTCTATTGTCTCTGGTTTTGGATAATTGTTAATAGCTTCTCCTTTTTCTTGCAAAGGTTTTATTCCTTCTGAAGAGACTTTAAATCCTAAAAATTCTAATTCCGTTGCTCCGAATATGCATTTACTAAGATTTATAGTGATACCAAATAAACTAAATCTTTCTAAAATCATTTTTAAATGTTGCCTATGATTTTCTTCGCTATCACTAGCTATAATGACGTCATCAAGATAAGAAAAATAGAATGCATCTTTATAACCATGGCTCTGCTCTAACTGTTGTTCTAAACCTTGTAACACATTGTTATTCATAAATCTTTGAAATGTCTGAGCCGCGTTACGCAGGCCGAAAGGCATTCTTAAAAATTCAAATAAGCCAAATGGTGTTATGATTGCTGTCTTTTCAATGTCTTGCTCTGCAATCGGTACACAGTGATAAGCACGATTGATATCTAAACGGGAAAAAACTTTTTTGTTAGCACAAACATACGTGAAATCTAATAATCTTGGGATTGGATATCTATCTGGTTTTGTGATTTTATTCAATTGTCTGTAGTCGCCACAAGGTCGTAGCTGACCGTCTTTTTTCGGAACTACATGTAATGGACTTGCCCAAGCTCCTTTAGAGGGCCTACATATACCAAGTTCTTGCATCAACTCGAATTCTGCCTTAACTTTATTGTACCTGTCCGGAGGTAGCGGTCTAGCGCGCGCATACACCGGCGGACCGGTAGTTTCGATAATATGAGAAATGCTATGCATTGGTGTGTCTTTATATAAGACTGGTTTAGTTATCTCAGAATATTTCGTCAAAAGATCATAATAAGGATGATTGCTATTAATTGTATTAATTGATTCTTGGTCACTCTGAACTACTGAAGCGAGGATGTTTAGACTTGTTACTTGGTCAATTAATTTCTTAGAACTTAAATCTATTAACAACTTATAATGTTTTAAAAAATCAGCGCCCAGAATGGGTTGCGTAACATCCGCGATAGCAAAGGTCCAACGAAATGCTCGTTTTAAATTTAAATTTAGTATAAGTGACTTTATACCATACTGTAAGTTGTATAGGTCTCTCAGGGTTTATTTTGGGGAAATGATGCACGATCGGGTATGTAAACAAGAGTATATTGGTACAGTCAACACTTAGGTACATAAAAACGGTATATAGGCAACAACTTAATTAAGAAACACAATTAAAAGGGCGCGTGCTGCGTGACCGTGGGCGATCGCAACTTCGTTCGGAGCGGACTGCTCTCATTGGCGGAGGCGGGAGGCGAGAAGACGCTCGGCCGACCGCCGCCGCCAGGGATGCGTTCAAGAACTTATTGCTGCGTTCTTAATCACGCGTTATAACCTCCCCCTCTGACTCAGACAACGCGCCCCCGCTTCTGGGTCAGTTAAGGAAAACGTTTTGGTCTCCCGCGCCTACGTTTCTCCCTCACCGGAGCTGGTGGGACTTCGCCTATGAATGGAGTCAACTGGGAGACGTGGTACCTACCCATTGCTTCACCACTAGTAACTCGCTCCAGATTGTAGGTCGTTTCGCTCGTGGCCTCTTTGATACGGTATGGCCCGTCTCGGCGCGGTATAAATTTAGGAGTTTGACCTTGCGACGTGTCATTGCTTCCTTGAGTTTTAAGAAGGACGAGATCTCCGCTAGCATAGTCTGGCGCAGGACGTCGACCTTCATCGGCGTATCGTTTGTGAGCTGCTTGAGTCTTCTCATGAACTTCCCTAGCTTCAAACAACACAGACGCCATCCTCCTAAGATACGGAGTGAGGCTCGTCACTACATTATCATTCTCAATAATGGTGCGCATGTCAGTAGTCACATCAGCCGGTGCACGAATTTCGCGTCCAAACGTAAGATACGCTGGTGATTGGCCCGTGCTACTGGTCGTGGCGGAGTTCATCGCGAAACGTATTGCGGGTAGATGAACATCCCAAGTTTTATGATCCTTTCCGACTAGAATGGCGAGCGGTGGTTTCAGGTCTCGATTCTTCCGCTCAACAGGATTCGCTTGCGGATGATATACTGGCGAAAGCGATTGAGTAATACCAAAAGTATGACACACTTGTTGCATTATCTCGCTGATAAATTGAACGCCGTTGTCGCTCAAGATTCGGCGGGGCACACCATATCTGAGAAAGACTTCAGAAATCAGTACCTTACTGCAGTCAGAGCTGGTGGCATTCTGAAGAGCAAATAACTCCACCCACCTAGAACAAGTATCTTCTACTATTAATATCCACTTGTTCTTTTCGGCTGTCTCCGGTAAAGGTCCAAAGAGATCTATAGCAACAACTTCAAATCGGCGGTTGCTAGCAGGAGTCTGTAAGAGTCCAGCAGGCTTCCTGTTATCTACTTTATATCTCTGGCAGTCTAAGCATCTCTTCAGGTAACTGGCAATGAACTGCCGCATACCAGGCCAGTAGTACTTAGATTTTATTCGATCTAGCGTTCGTTCCACTCCAAAATGGCCGGCGGTCGGCGCACTGTGATACTCTTCTAGAATCTTTTCACGCTCGTGCTCAGGTACCACTAGACAAGCTGTTTCTTCTTCGCCATCATCCGGGCCATACCTGTACAGCACCCCGTCGGATATCAAAAACCCTTTGTCTGACCAACTCCTCCCCCTAAACGGATCGTCGGTTGACTCTAAGTCCTCGAGAATTTTCCGTAATTCTGGGTCTTTCAGTTGGTTGTCGCGAACATCTCCAGGGTTCCGTGACGGAAAATCCACCTCAGCAAAGCATGCGTTACAATCCGCTTCATCGATACAGGGTGGACGCGAAAGAGTATCAGCAACGACGTTAGACCGACCAGGCGTGTACTCTATACGAAGGTTGTATTCTTGGAGGGTAAGGGCCCATCTTGCTAAGCGGCCGCTGGGCGACTTCACGGTCATAAGCCATCGTAGAGGTTGGTGATCGCTTTTGATCACTACTTCTGATCCCTCGATGTACCCGCGGAATTTTGTGACGGCCCAGACAACTGCCAGCGCCTCCCTCTCGGTTGTATTATAGTTTTTCTCGGCGGCGTTCAACAGTCGGCTCGCATATTCGACCGGTCTCTCCTCCGGACCCTCCCCCTGCATCAGTACTGCACCAAGGCAATAACCACTGCTGTCGGTCCTTAGCGTAAACGGTATTGTTTCGTCAGCTTGACGCAATATCGGGGCAGTCACGAGGAGCAGCTTGATGCGCTCGAAAGAACTCTGCTGTTCTGAGGTCCATATCCACTTGCTGTCTTTCTTGAGAAGGTCCGTCAGAGGCCTGGCAACATCAGCGTAATTCGGTATAAAGCGCCGGAACCAGCTCGACGTTTGTAAAAAGGTTTTCACGTGTCCAGGGTTTCTTGGTGGGGTCATATTGGCTATAGCCGCTACCTTATCAGGGTCGGCTTTCACACCACCTGGTACGATTACGTGGCCTAAAAATTTTATGGATTCACGAGCGAAGCAGCTTTTTTCGCGGTTCACACGCAAATTATACATCTCAAGTCTGTCAAACACAGCGTTGAGGTCTTGCAGGTGTTTGGGAAACGTTTCAGACAGAATAATTATATCATCCAGATATGAGAGCAAGTTCACGTTAGCTAGTTCTTTGCCAGATCTGAATCGGTCCATAAGACGTTGGAAGGTAGCGCCAGAGTTGCGCAAACCCATTGGCATTCTTTTAAATCGAAAACAGCCAAGCGGACTTACAAACGCTGTCTTATCCCTATCACCGGGTTCTACGCTTATCTGAAAGTAGCCAGATCGGAGGTCACAGGTAGTCATGTAGCTGGTGTTCTTGGCCGCATGTAGAACGTCTTCAATCCGCGGTAACGGGTAGCGGTCAGGCTCAGTTACAGAGTTCAATTTCCTGTAATCAACGCAGAGCCGAACCCCTCCATTCTTCTTTGTGACAAGAACTACATTAGCAGCCCATGGAGAGTCACACTCTTCAATCACATCAGCATCCAAGAGTTCTTGCAGCTCCCGTTCTAGTATAGCCTTTTTACCAGGGGCCATCCGGTAAGGGGGTGAAGCGATGGGCTCTTGGTTCGCGTCTACTTTTAAGCGATGAGTAGCGTAATCTGTTGGGGGGCCTTCTTTCGCGAAGCGGTCTGCTCTCTTCACCAACAGGGCATTTAACTGAACCTTCTGCTCCGAGGTCAGCTTGGTACCTTCATCATCCCTCAACATCAGATGCGATACGTCCACCCTCATCAGCTGTGTTTCGCTGGCGGTGGCAGGAAGACTGAAGCTGGTGATGAACGGCTTCCATCGCTGGTCATCATTAAAGCACCAGCTGCTCTGCGGTAAGTCCAGCAGGATACTGGCCTTCATGATGAAGTCTCTGCCTAGAAGCGTCCTAGTCTGTGCGTCAGGTATCACCATAAACTTGGTCGGTATAGAGCGGCCTCCTAGTGTGACGTCAACCTGACACTCAAGGGAGGTACACACCTGCTGCGAACCGTCAGCAAGTCCTATGGTACGTAACGACTCATTAAATTTTACGCCGGCACGAAGTAAAAAGTCGTGAAGCATTGGGCCCGCAATGGAATGCGTAGCTCCCGTATCTAAAATGGCTACCCCTTTTCGATTCACCACCTGTATCTCCACTAGAGGACGTGAATCGTCACTATCTATTACGTGGGCGGTGCGAAATTCCGACTTAGTGGTAGGCTGTACATTTTTACAATTTTCACACTTTGATCGCACCACTCCCAGTTGACCACAACCATAACATCGTAATTGAGCAGTATTACTTGATGTATTTAAACTATCATCTACCTTATTTTCTTTTTTAACTTTATTCCGACAGTCGTCAACGGTATGACCGAAAAGTTTGCAGTATGTACACTTCGGTCGGATACGTTTTTGCCCATCACTATCGGTACGTTTAAGGTTCGACGTTCGCGCGGAATTTGAGGATGATACATCGCGTGAGTCAGTTAGTGACTTTATATTAGATTTATTCGAATTCGAACACGTAATTTCACCTACGGCGCTCGTAGGGTTAGAATAACAATACGAACTTGAACGATCCCCCGCGACAGCGGAAGGTTTATTAGTGGGATTTAAACTGGTATTAGAGAGGGATGTACTCACCTCCGCCAATGACTCCTCGACTAACCTGACCTTGGTGATCAGCTGTTCAATATCGTTCACTGCATCACGAGGCACACGCTTTCTTATTCTACGATTTAACAACCCGTATACTATATCTAATTTCATCACTTCGGGCACGCTATATGGGAATTTAGATATAAGCGCTCGCACTTTACAAATAAACACATCAGCCCGTTCACTATTTTGCTCGACCGAGAAAATGTCCCGAAAAATTTTATACGCGGGTCGCGGCACACCGAACATTCCTCGCAGGCGCTGGATAGCGTCATCCCATGACGCAACCGACGACTTCACGCCTTGCCACCAGACGGCGGCCTCGCCAACCAGCAGCATGGGTAACCCTCGCAGGGCGTGGTCAGCATTAATGTTGGTGCAGTCGCGGTACACCTCTATAGCGTCTATAAAAGCCTCGAGCTCGTCTGCATTCTTCGATGACCCGTCAAAACGTGCCGTGCACTTAGCAAAATTCCCCCCGCGCAACAAGTGTCCTTGGTCGTCAGGCCTGGGTGATGATGTGCACGGTTGTGTATCTTTGTGACTCGCCAGTAAACTTTCTATGAGCACTCGGTTCGCCTCCGCTTGACTCTTAGTGATGTTGGAGACAAGGGTCTGAAGTATATTTTCGGACATGGTGATGTTTGGTGATGATACTGTCCTGGGTTGCTCGACATCTGTGTCGGATTCCGATCCATCGTTTCTCTCCACGCGTCTTTTCGGCGGCATGGTGACAGGGGTGCTCCGCTGTTTTCGCTCGATCGACGCGGGTAACGATTATATGGATGGTTGAATATCCAAATTCCGTACGGTTAAAACTCCTCGTTACGGGGTACTCCGGTATTAAATTAAGTTCCAGTGAAGATGCGTATGTTACACTCCGCATGCACTGCAAAACTTATCCCGTTACGGTTGCCGCCAAAAGCCCCAGAACGCAGTTCGCTCGCGCGTTACCAACGGTTTGAATTTCTGCGTAATAATGGACTCGCCCAATCGGCACTCGAGTGTTTTTGTAAGTTATATTGCACTGTATGTAGGACGTTCCCGTATTTTCCACTACTATAAATAGGTTTCCAATGATCGTTTACTGTTAGTTAACTGCACTTTTCACTTGATTATAACTGTTTTCGTATAATTTTCACCGATCGCGGCCACTAGTTGGGCGTCACTGTAAGTTGTATAGGTCTCTCAGGGTTTATTTTGGGGAAATGATGCACGATCGGGTATGTAAACAAGAGTATATTGGTACAGTCAACACTTAGGTACATAAAAACGGTATATAGGCAACAACTTAATTAAGAAACACAATTAAAAGGGCGCGTGCTGCGTGACCGTGGGCGATCGCAACTTCGTTCGGAGCGGACTGCTCTCATTGGCGGAGGCGGGAGGCGAGAAGACGCTCGGCCGACCGCCGCCGCCAGGGATGCGTTCAAGAACTTATTGCTGCGTTCTTAATCACGCGCTATAATACGTTTTTATCTCGTTGCCATTAGCTGCAAATAATTTATATTTAGAACACTCACCACGATTTCTGTCTTTGAGATTAGCCGGCAAAACGGAAATATTCGCACCTGTGTCCACCAGAAACCTAATATTATTTTGACAGTCTGTTACACTTAGGCGGTTGTTGGTTGTCGATACATACTCTCCCGCCACAGGATGTACCGCAGTTAGTTTTCCTTGTTGTTTTTCCAGGCGCAGGGCTTTTCACAAGTATTTGCACGAGTGCGATATTTATAGTGGTATTTGCATAACCAATTCGGATCGTCTGAAGTCATCTTCGGTTGGTTACTCCTGGATCTTGATCTCGAGCGTCCGTTCCACCGTCTATATCCACGTCCTCGGAAATTACCTCTTCTTCGTTCTTGAACTTCGTTTCTCAATGACGCTACTTCCACAGATAGCTTATTTAGTTGAGATAACAAATCGCCTACTGTGAATATTTGGTTATTGCTTGTTGATGTTGTTGCATTCATATGCAATGCTGCAATGCTGTCGGTGCTGAGATTCTCTACTATTCTGTCTGCGATGAGTGCCAATTTGTCTAGATTTTTTTCTTCACTAACTACCAATCCTGCTCTGACTGCTGCTGGAAGTTTCGCTTGCCAAAGTGTACGCAGCGCTTGACCTGATATATCTGAGTTTCGGCCTAAATCTGCCATAATTCTGAGAAGTTGAGAAGGTTTTTGATTTCCCAGCTCTATCTCACTCGCTAATTTACGAAACTGCTGCTCCGCAGATTCTTCGTAAACACTTATGAGCCGATCTTTCAGAGTTTGATATTTGTCCTGAGCCGGAGGATCTCGAATAATGTCACTCACCTGCTGTATAATGTTCATATTTAACTTCGAGACAACTACATTATATTTCGTCTCGTCTCCTTGCTTCTGCTGAGACATAATACTTTCGAATTGAGCGAACCACATACGAGGCATATTCGTCCAAAATTCTGGGATACGAGATGTTACAGTAATTGCTGCCAGCTCCTCTTGTGGTACCGCGGTAACAGTACACATGCCTCTAGCTCCCTCTGTTGCCGTAGAATACATAATTCTTCCCGTCGTAGTGGTTAACGCTGGTGAATTTGCAATATTGCTCGTCGTTCCGAAAGACATGTTTATAATTTTATTTCACTGTTAGTCACTTAATATATCACTTATAACTTATGTCCGGGGTCACCAATTTAGGCTTTATTTAAGATAATATTATTAATTTGAAGGAATTTATTTTGTATGTGTATATTGTACTACAGCACTTAGTGTTACGTCCAGATCAGAAAGGGTATTCAGTTATAAGTGAAACTATTCGAATATAATACTTGATGTATTTGTTTACATTATAGGTATAATATTTAATACGGGTTTACTCTACAGCGGGAGGCGAACGACTGTGTGGCTTAAGGCAGGAACGTTATATTCCCTTTTCTAAGTGGTTAGGTATCATATTACGTTTCGTGCCGCCACACTGTATACACAAATTTCGGTAGTGAGATCAATTATTCTTTAAGTTCGCTAAACCAATCCACAAAAAGGGGTAAAATAAAATACATCGAATGCAATAATATGCTAACAGAACAAACAAAAAAAAGTTTCTGAACATAATACTTCGTCGTTATGAAGTTGGCAATGTTGCTAGAACCAAATCAATTACGTTATATGTTGTTTTTCCAAACCACATCAAAGCGACGGCGATGAATGAATAGATGCTCGCCTGCACCTCCTTTGTACACAACAGAATATTAATCTGTCGTCAGTGACCGAGACGACTACGAGACGACGTACAAAAACGAAAAACATTACGATCGCAGTGAACGAGACGGGATTAATAAACAATGTAGTCCGTCCCGAGTCCCGAGCCGCGGAGAAACACAAACAGCGACCGCTCGCTCAACCGACGACAAGTATTTACAAATACCTGCATTGTGGTGCGCATAAACAGCTAAGTAATTCAGTAAGTAGAGCGCGCTAACTGTATGTTTTAAGCGTTACCAGTAACAACCGAAATAACCGTGACAGCAACATGCTGTCATTCAATGGCATTCAATTACAAGCTACGAATATGTACAACGTAAATCATGCTAGTAAAAACAAGAGCAAAGTGTTGACGTGGGGTTCGTGGTGGCCGCGAGGCTCACAGTGTGACCCGATATGTCGCAGGTCATGTTAAAGGCAAAGTTATTAAGGCTGAACGTGCGCCGATCACCCGCAAAACTCTAGTTATCTTCAGCAAAGGTCACATCGGCAAAACTGTTTACTAGTTATCGACGAAGTAGCGTGTTTGTCGCGTGGAACTCTAGTATGAGGCAGACTGATCGCTATCTCGTTATATAAGTACTAATTCGTATTGTCTGGTTTAAGTAGTAGTGCATATAGGTCAGCTAGGTTCAGAAGTCACCTTGAATGTAAGCATGTATAGCTGCACGCTCAAGGAGATACCTATACAGAGTGAAAGAAAGAGAAGAAATATAGGTATTAAAAATGGTCACTTAATTGTCGACCAACCTCAGCAGATAAATTTTAACCTAAAAGATCAATCAAGCAGCAATAACGTCCTCCTCACTGTCTACACTACAGGTTGTCTAGATAGAAGCGTAGATAAGTGGTCGGCGATCTGCTCCGTGACCACTTCGTTAAGTTATAGTACCGAGCTACACGAGGTCGCGGCCACCCGATCACTGCCCCCGCTGTGTTTAGAAATAATTGGGCACACTAGACTATGTATAAAGGTCTGTATGAATCTGAATCTGAAAGGCCTTAACAATAGCTACCGTCAAGTGATTCGATAATTGGGACCTCTTTGCTAAGCTTCAATCAATTCAATGAAATTAATTCTGAGAACTTGAACAGTAAGTTACGATTGTCACGAAATAAATATACTTAGTTGTTTTGTAACGTATCGCAGATTTTGACTGACTTGATGATTGATGACGATGAGATGGAACTTGATTGACATTAAATATAATAGTTTTCGTGGTGACAAAGTTATTTTCTGCTAACTAATAATTATACCGAACATGTTGACTCTGCGTGTTAGTTACGCACGGCGTGTGTGCTACCTTATAAAGTTAAAGTTAATACTTTACTAAGAATTGTCAGCAGTTTCGTGTCCATGAATTAATTATGATAATAAACGTGTGGCGAGTTTACAGTCGTGAACATTACGTGACTAGTTACCGAGGCATTCGCTTTTATAAATAATCTCTAAATATGTCTAGTAAAAGAAGGTAGCGACAGAGTAATTAAATTAATTGTAGACAAAAACTAAACCTTCTCAGTTCGAGATAAAGACCTTCACCAAATTAGTTTCTTAATTAAATAATACAATTTTAGTCAGTTCCAAGATTAAACCGAAGCGGCCCGGCGCGGCGCGGCGATCGCTTCTCTACGCGCCGCGGAAACTTATTTCATTTAGTGAATCTAAATCGGTTATTGTTATCTTATAATACAATTTCATACTAATAACGCGTTATTATTACTATCATCTTGAAATAACCCGTTCGTTTTCAATATTTCAAATGCTATACTAATGCAAACAATTCAATTGATTACTGGTTTAAAAAACGTAATGCCTTTTATTATTGTAGTTATGTATTTAGAATAGGTACGCTACACATCGTGTACCGTCATGTGTCGGTCGTTTTCTTCATATAAGCTTTATAGACTGAGGAAAGATAATAATATTGATAAATATTTCCAGTTCGTCTCTGATCATAACTACAGTCTACATAATTGTCACATCGCAACAATTACTTATATTTATCGACGTCTTAACAATACGTGTCTCAGACTAGCTTTGAATCACTTTTAGATTTTAATTTTTTAAGGTTTCTTCGTGAACTAATGTCCTAAGTCAGTGCTTGATACCGGCATCGTACACGCTCCAGCAGCCGCCGGTATAATTATTGACGTGAGATCCTCTCGCGCAAACAAAACCGATCTCTTCACAATATCGGTATCCGCCGCGTGTTTACCTGCGCCTCACATATTGCGCGCTGGTGTGCATGTGTGTGTATACGTAAGATATTTGCATAGTGTTTGTGTTCCGTGACGTCACACAAACTAGTGCTATTGACATCTAGCGCCAAACATTGTGTGAGCGCCACAAATTGATTCAACGCGCTCCTTCCGCAACTTGCTACTAATGTGGCAAAATCAACTGACATGGCCTGTAACAACAAATGATGTATGCGGTGCGCCCCAGCGGCCGCGCGCCCGGGAATTATATACGTACACGTCACCACTTCAACAGTCGCAAACAACGCATTAATATACTATCATTAATTTCACAATAAAATCCAATAATATTGACGTTGCAAGTATTTATTAACACCCTGCCGGCATTATTTGTGATCTATTGTTGACATCTATAATTAACTCCATACTATAATAGTTTAATTGATGGTAGAACATTATGAACATGCATGTAATGTCACACATTTTCATATTCATGATTTTAATATTAAAAAATACATACCTATATATTTTTTCAGTTATTAGAGTCGGTACCCTCTGCCAAAATCCATTATTGAAAGCGACGATAGGACCTAATTAAATATTTCACTATCTTTGACTTGTGTCTACTTATAATAACACTGACTGGAGGCAATACGTGTTGAGATTATCGGATCGGTCCGCCCCGCTCCTCCCCCCGGTCCGCCCCGCTCCTCCCCCCGGTCCGGGCCGGTCGCCCGGGACGTCCGGTCCGGAACGGCATAATAACATGTAATAAAATTAATTGTAAAACTTGATAAACCTTGATATACGACTCCGCCAGGACGTATCGGAAATAACCTCGTCGTGCAGCGGGGGAAACGGGGCGGGGCGGGCGGGGTGGGGAGGGAGACTGGAAATCTGATATAGTCAGTCTTTTACGGTAATAGGTATATTCGTTGTGGTAATTTACCACTTCTGTCGGTGGCGGACGTACTGGTGCAACACGCCCGTTGCTTCTCTACACCAACTCGGTAGAAACGTTGTAGCGCGGTCGCCAACCGGCTGCGCTCTACAGCACATTATTTTCTGCTGCGAGATAAACAGATGTATAATACTGGACAAATATGATACTTAACAACTGCTGTCTTCAGACAGTAACTCCGCAGTCTGTAGGCTACAGTTGCTACTCCCAGTAAGGCGGGCTGTTTGCTCGTGTGCCATCTTAGACACATAAAATGACATTATAAGAATAAGATTAACGCTGTTGCGCCATACTTGTACTACATGTTAGAAATGTTGATCAAGTCAGGGCGATAGTCTTTACGCTACGAGACAGATAAGAAGCTGAGGCGGAAGGTATGGTAGAGACTTCTAGAGCTCTACAGGATTCACGGCAGCATCAATAATACTATTTGGGAGCAACTTCGGTGCACTATGTTAAGTGATGATCGTGTTATTTGAAGATTATAAACATTTCTTTAAAAATTTCAACTTAATGTTTGGTGAAAATTGGCTGTGACAGAGGGAGAGCCGTAGCTGTAATCTTATAAAGTTTATAAGATTATAAGATTAGTTTCGATGGAACGGAACCCTAATAACATCTTTATATTATAACAAAATAATGACACTTTGTATTAGTGAAACATTATATTACAATAGGTAACAATTGTAACAAAGAGGCTTCATAATTACATCGTGAATATGAGACACTTTAATTATTTAACATGACCGCATATGTTAAAATATGTTAAGTGTCCGCGTACAAGTGGCTTAGGGTAATAACATTATAATGACAGAACTCGAGTCGGCGTTACTATAGAGCGGCGCGGACGGCGCGGGACGGACCGAGCGGACGGGACGGGACGGCGGCGCGGCGGCGGCGGGACGTGGCCTGTACAAAGGGTTCACTACGACGAGGCGTAAAACACTTCAAGAGATACTTATTCTGGCACCTATACAATCTCATTCCAGATAATCCGGTAGTTAATATTCACTTTCTAAAATCTACGAGCTTAAATGCACAGTTAACCAAGCATGTTGAGTGCTAATAAATGTTTGCTACGTAATCATTGTCATTCGGTTTGTTTACACTTATTAATTAGTTCAGTGGTTCATAGTTAGGCGGCGCCAGTGGTTGCGCGGGCGAGTACTTACAAAGTTATATGATTAGTTCGGCTCAACGGTGTTGTTTTTGGTGTTTATATGCTGAGGTCGCCGGGCGCCGGGCGGCGGGCGCCGGGCCGCGCCGGGTCCGGCAGGTGTGCGGCGACACCGGACGAAACCGACTACTAAACCTAACTACTATGTAGTTAGATATACAAAACTCCAACGTACTCTAAATTAACAAATACTTTGACTTGTGCAGCTGCTCAAGAATTAACAAACTTACCGTAAGTTACAGAAAAACTCAGTCTGAATAAAATACAATGTTATCAAAGTGAAATGCGACACTTTTGTAAAACTTTCTTAGTTAACAGCTCAGTGGCTGAGTGACTATTGTGGTAAAGTCGTGGGGTAAAGTCTTTTTAAACCTCATAATTGTGCCGTAGTTTAGAGCACCGGGAATGATGCGCTCTGAACTAGGTACTTTAGTGAACGACTACTAACGAAGTCGTAAACAGAACGGAGCCGTGGTGTGGCCGGTCCGGTCCGTGTCGGTCCGGTCGCAATATTGGTCGGTCCGGCCGCGCACGTCCCCTGCCCACTCGGCCGCGCCCGCCGAGGGACGCACTCCAGACTTCGTTTCGCAAATTATACTCTCAACAAACTCATATCCGCCCAATTACTTACCTGTGATACTACACCCTCTGAAATTGCTCCGCATATAAAACCTCCTTTATGTAATATAACGTTTCTTTATTTCACGTTAGCATTTATTTCATCAAGAATATGGAGTTTCAGTTCTAGGTTTAGCTTACAAAGCAAAGAATAGTTTGAAAATAATACCTCAGACGTATTTTTTGTGAAACGACTATTTCACTGAAGTATGACAACAATAATAGCAGTTCGGAGAGTGAGCGCTGACAAAAGAGTTGCAAGATGTGGTGGGCCTGAGGAGAGGGGCGAGGGTGGGGGGAGGGGGTCTCAAGCAACAACGAGCCCAAACAACAACAAGTGCGCAACTAGCTCAACAAAGTCGCCGCCGCCGCCGGCCGCGGCCCGCTCGCTGGCTTCTCTCGCATGAACTCCAAAATAAAGTTCGAATCCTATCAAAATTACTGAAAGTTTTGCTGAGTGATGACTAACTCTAGATCGAGTTTAAACATACCGTCACGCGTGTGCCCTCTGGGAGGCGAGCGTGTTGCTAGTAGCCGGCCACAACGCCAAACGTTGAGCTGCTCAGTCCTTCCAATCCCAATCAGAACTATACCTCACCGAGGCAATGAGGCAGATATTTAAGTTTTAGAAAAAATATTAATGGTTGTCCATTGTATATAACACGTAATGTCAGAGTCAGAACCAATACTTATATACCGTCAGACAACATTGTGAAATAATCGAAGTCTGTGTGAGTTGCACGGCTGAAACAATCCCTGGAGTGAGCGCCGCCAACTATTCATTACGACAATACTTCATTCGGAAGTGCTTTCAATTAATATTTTATCGAACTTCAGAACTTATTTATATGCGAGTCCCGCTTGTGAACTTAATGTTCACAAGCGGGACTCGCATATAAATAAGTTCGATAGTTCGAGAAGTTCGATAAAATATTAATCGTTACACGATTATTATTATATTTTACTTTACAAATATTAACTGAATAGTTTTATGCGTATTAATGTTAGTTATTCTTTACTGCACATGAATAATATAGTTGAAGGTTAAAAGAAAAACTGCTTTATAGTATAAACCGTATCGAGATAGGCTACAGGAAATCAAAACTCTTGAATACTTAGTACTTATGTAATAAGAGCTTACTGTCTAAATGGAATTGTATATAACTGGTACAAGACAGCTGATCGCACTTGATGAAGTTATCCCGCTCATAGTCATTTCTAATTTCGTAATTGATGGTGTTATTATTACCATCTAATATGAGTACTTTACTTCGTTCCAGTAGGTACCAAATCCAGATATTTCAAAAATTTTGGAATAATATTTTCTCTTTAATTCGTTTGCCAAGCGCAATATTTTCTGCGCATTTTATAGCTAGAACAAAATCTTGAACTAGATAAAGTTTGTTGTAATAAATATTAGTTTATACTATAGCCGTTATATCCCGGCTGATCGCTCGCTATCCCAACACGTATAACTCCGAAATGTAATATGTCTGCGCGGTGTGCCGGCGGGGCGGGGGGGGCGCGGCGGGGCGTCGCAGATATTGCGCGTCCGCTGTAACAGAATTATGATAGCCTTCAATATCGCTGCACCAAATGCATTGGCCGTGACGGAGCACACCCACCCCGCCCCGCCCCCGCACACACCCCCGCGCCCCCGCTGGTGAACACTAAAGCGAACACAAATAGCACGCGTGCGGACCTGCAACCGACTGCCGCAAATTGCACAAAAGGTATGAAATACCAAACAAAACTACAACTGTTAGAATTGTCCATACGAACGTGTTAATTGAACTGTGTGTATTGTTGTGCACGCAGCATGGCTAGAGGAGATTATAGCCTTAGATGTGTTGCGCGGCTCGGCCCGACTCGCACGCAACTGTTGCTGTAGCGCAGCGGCGCGGGGGCAGCGGGGGCTGCGGGCGGAGGTGCCGGGGGCCCGCTGTGAGTTAATCATCTGTAACTAGTCGGGGCGCTATCACACGCCGCAGGATGTACCTAATCGCCTAAAAGGTGTTGATGAAAAAATCCGGCCGCTCACGGACTTTGGCCAATTTCCCGACGAGTTTTGTTTGTTCCGAGTCGTAGTTATCGTGCGAGACTTAATCGGATTATGAGCGACTACAGTGAAGTTCTGTGGCGAACATTACGTACTTAGTGTAACGGTCGGTCACGGGCGACGTTGCTCTACAAAGGCATACCGGCCCCGCCCCGCGCCCCGCACCCCTTGCCGCTCTATAAAATAACTCGTATTTTTCCAGCACTATTGTAAACGCTTCCCTTTTGAAGCGGTGAAACGAGCCCGTCTACTTGAAACATTGTAAAGTTTAACCACGTTAAAGACGCTTGACCTGACATCTTTTCTCTTTAAAGATTTATAAAGTTCTAATTAAATTTGCAAGATTTTTTTTTCACCGTCATTTGTAATAAGAACGGTGTCTTATCTTGTGATGTCTCTCATGTTATAATAATAATATAAAAATAAAAAATTGTAACGTTGTTTTTAATGTGTACTGGTATTGTAAGGAGAGGCTCAAAAGTTAAAGAGATGACACTTCTTACACTTTCTAAGTCTGAATGAGTTATTCGAACCACTTGTTTCAAGTGTCCCGAGGAAGTTTGACAAGAGTGGCGATATTATAATATCTCCAAATAATTTGTCGTTTAGCAGTGGTGTACGTACTAAATATACCTATCGTAATTTTGATTTGTAGGATTTGGGTATTTTGACGGTTCTAAGTAAATGACGGTATTGTTACCGCTTTGGCTGAGTGGTTGGGTAATGTACATTTAGTAGTAGATTTAATCCCGTGTGGAGAGTGGAGCTAATATTATTATGCCCTGCAGGTTGTAATTCCGGTTCGGATAGGTTTTAAATATGACAATTTGTGTTGGAAAGCGCACCGAAAAAAAATTAAAGGTTTTTCTAAAAGCCATGGACTTTTCGCTTTGCCAAAGCTAAGCTGGTAAAAATTAGTGTTTGGATGGTGAGGCTGCAGGGAGAACACGCCAGAACAAAACCTCGCGGGAATGAGTATTTAGCCGCCGAGCGGCGCGGGGGTGTAGTGCTAATGCAACGAGTAGACGGGTCACGTGACGGGCTGACTGAGTCGTCGTAAGCACTGACACCTATGGCAAATATCGTTAACGATACACACAATACAAAACTGGATATTCGTTTAAGAGTAATTACATATGTGTTTCAGGCGTTCATACGGCTACCTGTAATCAACATCAAAAACAAGACGTAACAAGTGGCTAAAAATAAATACCTAAACAATTTGCTGGCCTGACAGAAATCTGTTCTCGTTTGCCTAGTCTATGATAACCCCATGAGGCTTGTTGCTTCATACATTTCTGTTCTGAGTGCTGAACTCATAACAGAGGTGGTACGTGTCGTGTACAGCGACACAATCGCGCCGCTGACAATATGAACCGCTATCAATAGCCTTTACTGTTCCTTCTCGTTAAACAGTAAAGGCACACATGCCATATTACGTTGCTAATAAACGATACACAAGAACGCAGTACTTGCAAATACTTAAAATGCTATTTTTAAAAATATGGTTACTATAAGAGCCAACTAACACATAAGCGTGGACACGAAGTGGCGGCGCGGACTCAGCACACTGTGTGCCGCTCCGCACTAATAGAAAAAGTTGCACAATAACGCGACCACTCACGCCGCGCCGCACGCCTGTTTACTAGCAGTGCACACCACGCGGCGACAGCGCGGGTACACTCATACCCCACATCCAACGTGACGATCATTTAATTGCTACTGTGAATCTATGCACTGCGCGAAAATCATCAAAACGGCAGTAGGCTATCAAGTTAAACTTACGTCTAACTGCACACAAACGTGCCGTGTAAGGGGAGTAATATGTACTTACTTTATGGTGCACTATGTAATGCTCTACTTTTTTAACCCGCAATACAACAACGTGTGCTCCGTATAACTTCCATATACAAAGTGCAATAAGGGTTAGTATCGTGTGTCGCGGTATGTACATACACAGCTCGTCGGCGCTAAATGCACTTTTGACAAAAAACCTAAAGAAGAAGGATATTAATGTCTCTAACCCACTCTCGCACTGCGTACCATGAGGCATCAAATCAATATTACAATATGAGTTTTCTGGTTTCGTGAAATTTTCTGATGCTGTATCTCACTCGGTAGGTACACAACATAGTTTTTTACTACTTTGCTTGTAATCCGACGACGCGCTACCACTGTAATAATTATCATCCTTGTATGTTTTAGTGACAAGCTGTTTAATAACTACGTCGTGTAACATAACCAGATAATTTGCCAGGAAGAGATAGTTGCCAAAACACTAAGTTCTGGCTACTCGTAAAGTAGTTCTAGGTACTCGTCAGGGTCTAATTTAGTTAGTTTTGTCAAATTGACAAAACTAACTACAATTACTGATGTAATTAAATCGTGTAATATAGTTTTAGTCGTCACGCGGTGGTCGGCGGCGCGGGGGGGTGTGCGGCGCGGGGTGGCGGGCGCGGTGTATTAACACTTTCGGAATCACCCTGCCACGTCGGGCGGGACAACTTCACACTCATAAAATATTTTTACGACAATACTCGACTCGTTCTCATTCTGTCTCATCCTTGTAGCAACTTAATGAGCTATTTAACCGATTTAACACGAGTCAGTTGTCTTGTAGCATTACCAATGTTTGTTCTTTTAATACCTCCTGGATGTAAAAAATAAAGTAAGAAGGTAGAGTAAGATATAAATGTAGTAAATAGAGCTATAAAGTTAAAAAGAATATAAATATATTAAAGATTTCGTGTACGATGTATGGCGAGGTCGGATACCGGCCGGGCGACACAGATTTCACTCATACTTTGATTTTTGTGGACCGCCGCGGCAGGCCACGGTGGGGCGGAAGTGCTTCCTCCACAAAATAAACAACCGTTATTTTTTCGGTCGCTAGTCACTCGCACCTGAGCGTCAATTTAAAAGTAAGTTAGTATTTTTTATGTTTTTAAAATATAAGGTTTGGTCATTCAGATAAGATTTTTTTTAACTGACGCGTCACAATGTATTCGTCAATTTTATTTGAATACATTTTCCGTGTAATATTACATTGGTAGGTTTATGTTCGAAAAGGTTTATATAATAGTCATCATGATAAGTGCTCCATTTGCTAATATTGAAAAGTTAAACTGACACGCTTGTTACTATCAAAAATGTTTGCGTATAGACGTGCAGCCAGTCGTCAGCACCGGCTGGGTGCGCGGGTGGGCGGGCGCCGCACAAAAACCTGCGATTGGCGCTAACCTCAAAGGCCCACAAAAAGCACCGCCGATAGATTGCCCCAAATTGCATTCAATCATCTCGCCTCGGGACGCTACGAGTGGCTCCGCGATAGCTACGACAGTGCTACGTATATGCTACGCGCGTAGCATTGCTATTAGTCTCCAAATGCTGAATTTTTGTGAATTTGTGTAAATTTTCCAGTGACCCACTGGAAAATTTACACAAATTCACAAACACAAGCGTTGGAACTATTTCTCACTCGTGAGATAATAATAGACAATTTTCCATATGAGAGAGCAATTTGTTCATCACGGAGAGCTGTCTCTGAGCACCGGACGCGGACGGCGACATGCTCAAGTCACTTCAATCGACATTATTCATCATATTTTATTGATGGACAATAACAACATATTTCACTTGACATATAGATTCTTTCAATCAATGCTATGTAGTAAGGGCGCTACAGTAACGGACATCCGGAACATCATTTTGGAATTTGTGAGGTTTCTTGCAAAATAATGTAGGGTAGGTCGGGTTATTCTAGAACCCGACCTCAGCATGTGTGGTTACAGTGGTACGTAACGAGAAGCTGCCGGCGGGATCGCACACGAGGCGCCGCGGCAGCGCTCGTACATCGTACAACATCTCACATGCAGCGCTCAGCGAACGATAAAACCGGTACCGACTACCGCCGCTACGGATGTATGTTTATACAGCACTCACTTACAAAGCAGATTCATTCTAGTTATTTATGAGCCATTTCTTCCATTGCACCAATATAACCACTCGTACACCTGTTTGTGTATCTGCGTGTGTGTGTGTGTACGCACACCACTCGGTACATGAGCTGGCGCCAGTTAATACAGCTGTCTGCGGAGTGCATTATTTGTTTAGTCAGGAACGTTAGCGCTAATCAACCGCGAGCAAACGTTTAACATGGTCTGCCCCATTCTTAATTATACATAAAAAAAGGATTTTGATTACATACGTATTACATACACATTACGCATATATAATAAGTTATATACATGATTCGCTTTTCCTTTTTTTAACATTGCCCCTAGACAGGATTACTATAAAGTAATAAAAGTAATAAAAATAAAAGAAGCTCGTCAGAAGGCACCGCGCCGGCTCTACGACACCACATACATAAATAAATATCTTTCAAAATCCTAATATTGGCGAGTTTGCGACTTCAGTACATACAGTACAGTAACTTAGTAATATCGGCCATTAGCGGTAAAGCCTGCCGCCACGTGCTGACACTGTTGAATGCGTTACCCACTCTCACACAAATGAAACGTAAAGCTGCCTACATTTTTTTATTAAAAATATTTTACAGACATTTGTGGTTAAAATTTTACTCTGCGAGAACACTGTTGTTATAGATAAGTTTGAACAGCAAACGTAAACTGAAACACTACAGTGGCAATCTACAATGCTAATCTCTACTGAGACGCGGCACCGTGTCCAGCGCTGGGCGAAACACTGAGCTCTTACTAAACTAATTTTCCTTAATTTATAGGAGTAATCTTTACGAGAAACCTCGTACGCGAACTAAATATATGCCATATGCCTAACTAGCCTCCAAAATAATCGTATTAACAAACAACATATTATTATGTTACCTCTACCACCTGAAACGTAATCTCAAAATTACTATTCCACTTCGGCAAACCAACATCCCCGTTATTAGTAAAACGCGTAGTACACTGTAGCACAGCGCTACGGCGGCGTAGCGCGTGCTACGTCGTAGCGTTTGGGTATTAATGTCGAGCCTGTGTTTATGAATGATAGTTTATTGCATATCGTTATTATTACTACTGCTATTGTTTTACATAGTTTATATAATTATATACCACTGATGAGTTTCCATTGAACAGTATGCTGCTGTTCGTATGAAGATTGTTCGTTTGAGAAAGGAACGAGTAAGAATGTAAGCTTCGGTTATTACGGTTGTAGGAAGCTTGAGCGATGCCGGCGCGGCACTGCGCGGCGCGGCGGAATTTATATTGGCCTCAACCTTGTTCAGCCCAGAGGCCTTCACGTTCAGGCTATTAGCTTCACTTTAGAAGTGTTGTGCTCGATATATGTAGATCCGCACTGTTTAGTTCTTTTTGTCTATTTCGTACCTAAAAAATGTCCGTGTACGACATTCAATTCTTTTTTATAATTACCATTAATTGAACATTAAAATTCAGGCTCCGCCGGTCTCTTAAGCAGAAGATTAAACTCATGTGGACTGATAGAAAGCTATTGTTTTACGTACTAGTAGTTCACACTCATCTAATCGAATGTGAAGTGATACGCAAACAACGTACCGACCCCATTGAAGCAGTAGGTTAGTATAGCGTGCACACATACATTATATATAACAGTGCCTCACGTCGAGTAGCCGGTGTGGTCGGTGGAGTATAAACAGCTGATTGATGGCGCGGCCGTCTGTCGCCTGACTTACCTATCGGCAAATAATTCAGCGTCACGTGAGCGATGGAGACACGTCACAGTGTCATACTCGCTGCTCACTTGCCTATCCTTGTCACAAATCGCGTATACACTGATAGTTAAGGGCTAATCCTTGATGTATAACATCGCCTGAGTATTAGAATGAATAAATAAATATAGCTTGCATTGGTATAGGCACTATTTATTTTAAAATATATCAAAGTAACGCGAGTGGAACAAAAATTACCACTCGAGAACACAAACAGCTTCAATACTGAGCCCCTTGCTGAGCTGTACAACAGCGCACTAAGGGCGCCGCCGGGCCTACAGCCATTCTAAAGCTATCACCGTAAACAAACTGCTATCCACAACTACACCCGCTGAACGTTACGGAGAAATCCAATTACGCTGTTTCCTGCCGCGTTGCTATTCTAAATGTTTCTGGAACCTCTGAATATTATTATGTATATTTAGCCAAAACTCTAACACAGGTTAGCGATACTTAAAAATTAATCAATATTTTTAAAAGATTTAATCTGGGGGCACGGCAGTGCCCCCGCCAAGTCGAGCAAAAAAAAAAAGCGGCACGGCCGTACTATACTTTTCTCGAACCAATTCAGGCCATTTTAGACCCCCTATAACTTCGTTGTGGATTAAACTAGAAGCTTGAATTTTCATTACTCAAGCACGCAGTGTGTAAACACGGTATATTTCAAATTTCATTTAATATGAACCAGTAGTTTAAGAATTATAACTAGTCAAAGTTTCGTAATTTTGTCACTCACTCACTGACTGACCGATCATCAAAACTCTAAGGCACTTCTAGCAGACATAGAAGCTTCACATTTAGAATACAATAAGTGTTTAGTGTACAAATAAAGTGAAAACTAAAATATCTTGAAATTTCAGTCCAGTTTTTTAGTTTCACCAACTGCATACGTAATTTTGTATTCCTATATAAATATATAGGATTACAAAGTTACATTTGCGTTGCATTTAGAATGAATCGTAATTATAGAATAATAGGTGTACATAGGTAGGTACCTATCTACACCTATTATTATGATGTTTAATAATCAACAGCATCATCATAATTTCAGCTAAATTACGTCCACCGCTGGACATAAGCCTTCTTTGAGGAATTCCTCGACGACCGGTCCTGCGCCATTTGCACCCAGCGGATTCCACCGACCTTTACCAGGTTGTTGGTCCACCTTGCCGGAGGCCTAGATACGTTGTGACTTCCTGATCGCAGTTGCCACTCTAGAAACTTCGAGCCCCACCGGCCTTCAGTTCTTCGGGGCAATGTGCCCTGCCCACTGCCACTTGAGTTTGGCGTTTCTTTTGGGCTAGGTCAGTGACCGGGTTACTTCTACGGATCTTCTCATTTCTGATATGATCGCGTAGTGAAACTCCTAACATCAAAGTCAAACGCAAATCATTTATTTCAATTAGACCAATACAGGTGCTTTTGAATTGTCGAATTTAATTGAATTTAGTTGCACGGTAGCCACATAGCCTTCTCCACCGCTCTATGAGTGATTGTGAGCTTTCTTATAGGGCCCATTGTTAGCGGCCACGTCTCGGTGCCGTAACTCATTACTGGTAACACACACTCGTCAAACACTGTCGTCTATAGACACTGTGCTTTTTGGGAGAAGATGAATTGGCATATCTTCCCGAACGCTACCCAGCCGAGATAGATCCGACGATTGAACTCTTTCTAAGAAATTTGACGTACCTACCACGAAAACGTAATCCTCAACAACTTCGAGGACAGAGTTACCGACCTTCAGCGGAGTCTTAGTCAATACAACATGGTTATTCAACATCACTTTCATCTTGTTCATGTTCGTTTTAAGACCGACACATTCATAAGCTCAGCGGAGGTCGTTGATAATAAACTAAGCTGTTCAGTGGTCTCAGCCATGACAACTATATCGTCGGCAAATCGAAGGTCAGTAAAGTACTCGCCGCTTATGTTGATGCCAAGCCCTTCCCAGCCCAGAACTTTAAAGACATTCTCTAGTGCAGCGGTGAACAGTTTCGAAAGGATAACGTCGCCCTGTTTCACACCACGCTGCAAGAGAATAGGTTTTGCGATGTGATCCTGTAGTTGGACTGATATAGTTAGTGGCGTTTTCGTACAAACACTTAAACGTTTCGATGTACTTATAATCAATTTGGCACCGCCATAAAGACTGCACTATTGCAGAAGTTTCGATCGAATCGAAGGCCTTCTCATAGTTCAACACATAACGCTGAACATAAGGGTCGGTTATACTCTGTGGTCTTTTGTATAACCTGCCGCAGTGAATATAATATGGTCCATGGTACTGAAGCCGTTTCGGAAACCGGATTGCTCGGGAGGCTGGGAGTCGTCGAACCTAAGAGCGGTTCTGTTTGTGATGTTTGAATTGAATTATATTCAAAGTTAACTTTGATACATTGAAATAGGAATGTCTAATGCAGTTGTACCGAAATCGTGAAAATTATTAAGGAGATTAAATTGCCCGAATTAGCCATGAAAGAAAGAACACTAATAATCATAACCGCAGCCGGCGAAGGTGGCGGGCCCGCGCCGCGCCGCAGCTTCCACGCTGTCCGTCCGTCACAGAATGTCGGTCGCTTTCTTCCATGCAACCCATGGGTCTTGCTGCGATAACAGAGGTGTATACCTAAACCGCATTTTATTTAACCGATGTAAATTGTATCAGTCAGAATGGGTATACAATTTTAATAATCTTAATATAAATCTAATTCCGTAGAAATATAATAGGTTAAATATAAAGAAAACTATTTTGATTCCAGCAGTGATTACCGATTACCGAGTACCGTACATTCGTTTAAGTTAATCCTCTGTTAAGCTTGATGTTGAAATTTTCTGTTCAGTACATTGATAGTATGAGGAGAATTCTAAAAGAGAAATCTAAAAGTAGGGACTGAATAAATTAACCGACTTGGTATTACATGGATCTCACAACTTTTTACGGTAGGAGAACTGAATGGCGCGACTTGGGTTTTTTACAGGTATGTTTTTGATGGCATCTATATTTGACGGTAAAATCCGTCAAATATAGACGCGGCAATTGATATATTTTACTAGTAGATATTTTGGATCCTTAACGGCAGCAGGCCAGGGCAGATTAATTTAAAGTTTTATAGCAATATCTACATTTACGTTTGCGTTAGAAAACTGAAATTTATAGAAACTTTAATAAATACTTTTGTGATACAGACCATCTCTCTTTATTATGCGGTAAATATAAGATCTGTTGCAGCATAGAAGAATTATTTGATGGCTTTAAGGATATAAAGCGTTCAAATAATTCGGACTTTTTTACTTGTAACACCGAAGAGGTATGTCAAGTAACTACAACCCAATACGTTTTAAGTCCCTTTTTTTCACCCCCTCAACGACCTTATTATTCCTATCCTTCACATCCAAAATTATAGATGTTAATGTTAGAGAGTGGAGACAAAATAAAACTCAAAGTATTGCCGCTTGTTCACAAACAGAACTGACACAATATTGAAGACACCGTCGTCATCGCGACGTAACATTTTATTTAATAAATCGTTTTAATTCAAGTATGTGTCGCAACTTATTTAAACTTAAATATTTACATGCTGTAACGATATACTGTAACACCGTATGTACCATATTCTTAAAAATAAATGATATTCTATTCTATTCTAATATAAAATGACTAGCGTCGCTCCCCGCAAGTCCTTCGTTAGTGGTAATTTACTACATACTGTGCATTTACTGACAATATTTGATGAGTTGATGCCCAACTGTTTAGGCTCTACATTGATGAGCCAGTCAGGAGAAATAATTATATATGTAATATAGTGTGCGGTGTTAGAGCGTGATAGGTTGGAAAATAGGAAAGAGTCTGTTAAGTTAAATAAATGTTTATTCTAACTAGGTACACAATATTCAATTGTTCAGTAAAAAGATTATAACTAAATGGTTTGTTAGTGGTAATTATGAATGTTAATGTTACAATGTTAAGTATGAATGCACTCGGTCGCGATGCTTCCGTGTAATGCACTAACTCGTTTACTCAACGCATCGCTTTATAAACGTGCGCGTTTAATACGTCAATGTTTCGGTGGCAATACACCGAACATCTTGCCAAGGGCAGACGAAAGAATGAGGGTGATTAGGTAATGAGATACAAGATGATCAACAATAGTATAACTTAAAGTCTCTAATAAATGTTATATTAATTACGAGTCAGCACTAAATGATATTTTACGTAACACGGGGGTTGTACCCCTAGTTTTGACTGAGCACTCATTCACTATAGCACTTTCACGAGTCTCATTTGTTTGTTCCGAAATATGTTGGTTTACTTCTCCCGATGTTCTAGCCGTGTTTTCCGTTCCCTCTGCTGGGGTAGACCGTGGACTAGAGCACTGTCTTCTCCGCCGACAAAAGTATCCAACGCCAACTATGCTAATCGCAAGCCCGATGACCCATATGGCAATGTAGTGGTGGACATCATGGATCGTTATACTGTCGGGTAGATTAGGATCGCTGTCCTTTAGTGTTTTTATTTTTTGTTCCAACTCTTCGAGTTGCTGTTTGTGGGTCCAGTCCGTAATGTTAAGATCATATTGGTTAAGGCTTATATTGAAGATATGGTTAATAGGATCTATTACGGGAGCTTCCAAGTTGTAGTTTAAGTCCACACGACTGCTAAGAATCCTTTGACTGTGGATCATAAAGTTCTCCGTTTTCACCATGCAGTCTTCATCGATATTTACCACGTAAGATCCAGTAAACTGTTGAGCGGTCACTTCGTCGTGACATATAACCCTCAATTGACATTGATTACAGCAGAAGTATAAGTACTGGTTTGGTTTGCCTAAGCTTATCCACTTGTTTACGCATGCGGCGACACTTGTTTTGCATTTGGTTGCGTTGTCCTTGTCTTTAACACAAAGATCCTTGTCGGAGTTTAATTTAAAAATTGGTGTCTTTAACTGACATATGTAGTTCAATGCATCTCGTGGTACACAATGCTCAAAATCGGCTTGAGTGATAGGTATATATGAATCTTTGTGTAAATTCATAGCCAGATGATTTTCAACTGGAGTTACTAAAGCCATGTTGTTTCCTACTTTATGTGGTATACTTACAATATTGTAAAGGACGTAGTTGTCTCTACTGATCAAAGGAATTGTTATTTCAATTATGAGATATCTCTTAGTTATTTTGGCCTTTCCTTTCAATAATGAGTATATACTCTGCCTATCGGTCTGTATGTTATCGATAGGGAGAGTCGTTTCCTTATCTATTTGACCAGAAATTAAATTTAGTTGATCTTGCAATTGCTGGGAATCAATGAGATGAATGTTTATTTTTCCATTATACACACTGGTGATCGTATCGAGTAACGTGTCTTGTATGTTTTTTAACTGAGATAAAAGATTATTCGACGTTATAGCGGATAATGTAAATTCTGTTAGGTAAGCGACTTCGTTTACATGTTTCGCTAAAGAATTCGTTGCTTTGTCCAAGTTCAAGAGATGTAGGTCAGTCATTTTTTGTAACTTCTGAATAGTCTCTTCTGTTCTCTTCAGTAAATTATACTCTGCCTCTACTACAGAAGTTTGGTTTTTCCATAAATTTGCGAGATGGTTTTGATTGCTTTTTATGAGTGTAATGTCCTTTTCATATTGTTCGGCGAATCGGTCGTCCAATACTCCGAACAATGTGTTAGCAAGATATCCGACACCGTTAATGACACCGCGGCGGCGGCGCCGGCGAGCACGCGCCGCATTTGGTTGATGCATCAAGACTCGATTGTTATGTTCCAACTCGCTATATGCGTGACGTAATTGTAACAGGAGTATCTCGCAATTAGTTAATTGTTTTATTATCAAACAAATCGTCTCTAAATGTTGATAGTATTTTTGATATGCATATGTTCCATCCCAATAGGGTTGCATGTTATAGTAAGCGACTAACTTCCACTCATCTCGGATGAGTTGCATGTTGGCTAACTTGTCAAAATAGAGCCCATGGTTTTCATCTAGTTTGGTGGTTTTAAAACACTGTCCACTGGTAATCATATTCAGAATATAAAAACACATCAGTGCTATAGTCACCAAACTTGACCTTTGACCCGATTTCTTCATAGTTGTTTTGGTGTTATCTTTGTTTATGGATAGTTCTTTGTTTATAGATAGTTCTTTGTCAGTTCGGCTATCTAAGGGTAATACCGACAGTTTCACGATAGGCCTCTTGATGTAGCCATTTTTGGTTTTCAAGGTTACTACTCTTACGTAACCGTCCTTTCCTGGATGAACATCCATTACTCTACCTAAAGCCCACTTTCCAGGAGGAACATTGTCCTCGTGAATAAGGACAATTTCTCCTTTGTTGAGGTTTTCTTTGGGTGTTTGCCACTTCGGTCGGACGTTTAATTGAGAGAGATATTCTACCTTCCATCTCTTCCAAATATCTTGAAATAACTTCTGCGTTAAGTGCCAGCGCGTTCGAGCATCTTCCTGTGTTTCAATAATTGTAGTACTTGCTCTTCCTGTTAAAAAGTGTGCCGGTGTTAAAAAGTCCAAATCCTCTATATTTTCTGTTAAAGCGCATAACGGTCTTGAGTTAAGGCAGGCTTCCAGCTGAGATAGGATAGTGGAATATTCTTCAAATGTCAGTTTTTGTTCTCCAATGACTCTTCTTAAATGGTGCTTTAAGCTCCTCACCGCGCGTTCCCACAGTCCCCCGGCACTGGGCCAAGCTGGGGCATTAAAGTGCCAAGTGATGTTCATTTCCGTGATATCTGTTAGAAAACTATCGTTGAAGGTGTTTTGAAGAAGTTCCCACTCTTGCTTGAGCATGCGATTCGCTCCGATAAAGTTGGTACCATTATCGCTATATAAGTGTTGTGGTGCTCCTCGTCGAGCAGCCATCCGCCGTAATGCTGCTAAAAACGCTGAACTGCTCAGTTCAGAGACAAGTTCCAGGTGTACCGCTTTAGTCACCATACAAACGAAAATAGCAACGTATCCTTTTGTTGTTCTGGCTCCTTTTCCTTTGTTATATTTTACATCCACAAAACCGGTATAGTCAACGCCCGTATGGTGAAATGCGTGTGCAGGGTTCACCCGTGCTGCCGGAAGGTCACCCATTAGCTGTTGTTGTTTGTTTACGTCGTGTTTGCGGCAAGTCACACATTTACGTAATTGTTTTTTGACGTAGTTGTTGCCCCCAACTATCCAATACTCTTGTCTCAAGTTCGCTAAAGTAAGCCTTGGCCCCCCATGTAGCGTCAATATGTGAGCCTGGTCTATCGGTAAGTCGGCTAGACGAGATTCTTTCGGAATAATTTTCGGGTGTTTCATTTCAACGTTTAGGTCAGCTTGTGATAAACGTCCGCCTACACGTAAGATATTGTTTTTGTCGAGAAATGGATTCAAACTCAACAATTTGTTGTTAGCTGGCAGTTTTCCGTGTTTACGTAAATGTTCAATTTCTGACGCGAATTCTACGGATTGAATACTTTTAATAATTGTTAATTTTGCATAACGCATTTCGTCGACTGTTAGGTAGTTTGGACGTCTGTTTTGTTTAGGTGACAATGCCCTTTGTATCCATGCTACAATTCTTGTAACTTTATTAAATTTGCTGTATTTTATAAGTAAGTTAGATATTATGTTTTCGCTTGGAGGTTGTTGGCTTACGTTTGTTTGCCCTAGTTTTTGTTCTTCACAAGTTTTATAAATCTGATTGATGTTTTCATGATCTTGAAAGGTTGATATCCACGATGGAGCTGACCACCATAGAGCATGTTCCTTCAACTGACTGGGGTATATCCCTCTGCTAGCTGCATCTGCAGGATTTTCTATTGTGTTAACATAACGCCACTGTTTTATGGGTATTATCTCAGTTATCTTCTGTACTCTATTTGCCACAAACGGCTTCCACCGGCTAACATCTCCTTGTAACCAACCGAGAACCACTTTGGAGTCTGTCCATCCATGGATTTCAACTTCATGCTGATTCAACGCTAATTTAATTTTTTGAATCAGTTTAGATAACAATTGCGCTCCGCATAACTCCAATTTAGGTAATGTTATTATTTTGTTGAGTGGTACAACTTTAGTTTTGGCGGCCACTAGGATCACTTGTTGTTTATTTTTTATATGTGCATAAACTACGCCGGCGTATGCTTTTTGGGAGGCATCACAAAACCCATGTAACTCTACAGTGTCGTGTTCGTTGCATAATATCCACCTTGGTAATCTGATTTCATTAATAATGTTGATTTCTGTCCGTAACTTCTCCCACTCCTTACAGATATCTTCTGATACCTGTTCGTCCCACTGAATGTTTTTTTTCCATATTGTTTGAAACAGGTGTTTCATTTTTGTTACAACTGGGGCGAGCCAGCCCAATGGGTCGAAAATTTTGGAAATTTCCGAGAGAAGTTTTCGTTTTGTGAGCTTGGATGTTTCTTGAGACCAATCACATTTAAAAGTGAATTTGTCATCCTCTGGGTTCCAGCATAAACCCAGAGTTTTAGATGTGTTCTCAGTTTTGAAATTAAAAATTAAGTTGTTGTCCATGTTTGATTGTTTTGTTAGATTTTTTAGGATTTGCGGCTTATTTGTTGACCACTTTCTTAAGTTAAATCCTCCTAAACTCAAGAGTTTATTCAGGTCGTCGACTGTCCTTTGTCCTTGTTCAATTGAATATGCTCCGAAAACAAAGTCATCCATGTAAAATGCTTCCTCCAGCAATTTGGATACTTCTGGAAAATTGTTGCGCTCATCATTAGCTAATCTCCTTAACGTCATCATAGCTAAGAACGGGGCGGCCTTGGTTCCATATGTTACTGTGGTTAGTTGGAATGTTCTAATAGGTTCTTCAGGCGATGGTCTCCATACGATTGTCTGTAATGGTTGATCGACCTCATTAACTAATATCTGACGGTACATTTTTTCGATATCCGCCGTAAATGCGTACGGATATTGTCTCCATTTTAATATCAAAACTTGCAAATCTTGTTGCAAGTTTGGACCCTTGAACATCACGTCATTCAATGAATATCCTGTTGATGTTTTAGACGACGCATTAAAAACCACTCTGTACTTTGTTGTTGTTGAGTCAGTTTTTTCTACACCGTGGTGAGGTAGGTAGCACTCGAGTGACGTATTGTTGTTTTGAGAGGGTTTCATGTGTCCCAATTGTTGATACTCACTCATAAATGTTTTATAAGCTAGTGCCAGTTTTCGTTGACCTTGAAGTTTACGTTCTAAATTGCGTAATTGAGCGACCGCCTTTGGTTTTGACATGCCAAGTTGTTTTTCAAAATTTGGTTTCATTGGAAGTCGCACCTCATACCTTCCATCTTCGAGGCGTTTCGTGGTTTTTTGAAAGAAATCACGACATTGAATATCTTCTGTGGACAATTCTTCATCTTCTGTGACGTCCTCGATTTCCCAGAATTGTTGTATATCCTCTAAGCTGTTTATAATGACGTTACAGTGAAACGTTTGGGCGCTTCCGCATAAAAGCCAACCGAGCTGTGTTTGTTGTGCCATCGGCTGCGTTATGCTTTCACCCTTCATCAAGCCACTGAGGATAATATTTGAGTAAATATCAGCCCCTAGCAGTAAATCAACAGGTCTACTTATATAAAATTCGGGATCAGCTAAGTTGATGTTTTGCAGGATGCTCCAGGACGGCTTGGTAAAGGTTCTGTTAGGCAGACTTTTTATAAGGTTATTCATGATTATCACTTCTGCCTTAAACGTGTAGTCATTGTACATTGATGCACAAGTAATGTTAATTTTTCCTTTGCAGCTGTTCGATTTTTGTCCCACTCCATAGATCACACCCTGACATTTCTCACGTTTTATACCTAGTTGCTGGGCAGCATGTTCGGTGATAAGAGAAATTTGGGAACCTTGATCAACTAAGGCTCGCATGTTGTGGAATATACCATCCGAACCTTGTACTTTCAACTGGGCAGTACCTAATAAAACCTCAGGACACTCGGCTTGTGACACATGCGAGTTCGACGGCCCAGGTTTTGCCGATGTTGCAATTGTTGCACTGGACGTTGACTTCGGTTCTGACCGCATTGTCATCTTTTCCAACGCGTCATGAATTATCGTATTATGTTTATTAAGACATTTTCGACATGTTTTCGTGGAAGTACAAGTTTTGCCATTATGCGAAAACAGACAATTTTCGCATAATCCAAGTTTATTGACCGTGTTTAATTTTTGGTTATTGGGCATGTTCAAAAAATCTTTGCACCGGTAAATACCATGATCCTTTTTACAAAGGGGACATGTGTATTCTGATACGTGATATGATTTCGCTTCTTTTGACGAATCATAGCGATTTATTATGTTTCTGGTAAATGAGTTCTTCTTCATGTTTGACGGTGTTGTTTGCGCACTCATTTTATTCCCTTGTTTACCGTGTCCCGATGTTTCGAGCGTGGTAAACTTGACCTCTAAGAAATCTAAGAATTCTTGCATCATGGGAAGTTCTCTTGGGTTTTTAATAGACTCTAAATAGCTGGTGTATGATTCAGAATCAAGTTTTTGAGCCAACATATGTACCAATATTGGATCCCAGGTTGTTATATCCACACCAAGGTTTTTGATAGCATGTAATGTTTCCACGGTTACATCATGCATTTTCTTGAAAATAGTTGAGGCGGGCTGTTGAATTGTCGGAAGACCTAATAAAATGTTAATTTGCGAGCTAAAAATGAGTCTTTTGTTGTTATACCGGTGATTTAATATCTCCCAGCATGCTGTATAGTTATTGGAGCTGATAACCAAATGTTGGATTAGACGTTCGGCTTCTCCTTTGACCTTGGCTTTCAAGAACTGCATTTTCTGGCCATTGGACATATTGTTGTTATTGTGTATGGCTTCTGTAAACAAATCCTTGAAAGATATCCATTGCGTAGGATTACCGTTGAAAATGGGGATCTCTAATTTTGGAGTGAATTTTTCTTTATAAGAAACTGACCACATTTTCTTGTTGATGTTTTTCTTCAGTGTGTGATACTGAATTTCGTTTTTCGTGAATTTGGCTTCGTATTCCAAATTCTTTCCTTCCAACTCACTGTCTATTTCTAAATGAAGAGAATCGATTGCGGACCAGCGCGTCTCCAATGTTTTCAAGGCATCCTCAAACTCCCATTTTTCAGATAGCGATTCCCAATTAATGTTAGCTATTGTTCTACTAAAGGCTTTAAAATTGGCTTGCTGTCTCCGCAATGCCTCGTCGATTTTGCTGTACGTGCCATGCTCAACGGTTAAACTTGGCTGTTGATCAGGTTTCGGTTGCCCCGAACCCTCTTGTTTCTCTGAGGACGGTCCTGCAGCTTCCACGCCAACCGGTTTTTCCTCAGTATCACTAGATTGCGTTGTGAAAGCTTTGTACTCTTCGTTTATTTGATTCTTGAATTTAGAATACACTATCTTAAGATTTTCATATCGCTGTTCGAGGAAATATGGATCCGTACGACTCACACTGGAGCACAGTTGGTCATGGTTGAATTGGAACTCATTCCATAACCCCTCTAACATATAGATAAGGATAAATAGAGCTGAGTACTGAAGAGACCCTATTAGATGTTATCTCCTAAAATGGAATTGAGCTCTTAAAATAGATCGGCACTGATACTTGAAACTCGTATCGATCTTCATTTATTTAGACTTGCTGCTAGCAACACTATTACAACAGCTGCTAGTATTATAGCACTTAATAGCACGGCGCACAGACACGAGATGAAAATAATATAGCGGTGCGCATCAATTAACTGAAACTAGATTGTTTGGGAGTTTATCCCATAAACTAGTGATGTGCACCTGTTATGGTTTTAGACAAGTCCACGTACAGGCGCCGCTTTAGTATGTTTTCTAAGAGAAAAATAATTATCTAGACGAGGTCTTCGTCAATAGTAGCAGATATGAAAAACTTCAATATGACGAACCGATTGTTTCTCGCTACTGTTCATAAGGCATACTTGAAAGATTTCAAAGATAATTCCCGCGCGGGCCGCGAGTGTGCCGGCTCCGGGGAGTTGTGACGCCACTCATTCTCGCTTTTGCTAAACTGTTAAATCAACCCATACTTTGTTTGCAGAATTTTAGTCTCTCAACATCGTATTTTTGTATTTAACCATTCTAATAAATTATTATTGCTTTACTTACAAAATATTATTAATGCTAGCTTATGTCTGTCTGTCTGCCCGACAGCTCTTCACATAAGACACAAGGGAAAGGACCTAGAACGTTTTATCTCGGAAATCAAGGGCAACAGCGTGTGTTTGTGTCACTTAACTATTGACGCCGAACTAATGAATAGGGAGTATCGGGTAGTCGCGGTAGAGGGGAGGGCGCGGGGGCGGGCACGGGGGCGGGGGGTGCCATTAATTGATAAGTGTGAGATAAGAGGCGCTAAGTGCGGCCGCGGACGCTTGATTAACTCCGGCTATCTCTCGCCGCCAGCACTCGCTCGGATCACCGCCACAAGAAGAACTATTTCACAAGAAGAAGCTATTATGTGTATGGCACGAAACTGATACTTATCTCTTGCTCATGTCTATGATTAAATATTCTATATTTAAACCCTTATCATCAACAACATTCTATTACGCGGTACAACTTCCCTTCAGCACTAAGTTTACCAATATTCATATTAATAATAAGAAATACTATATCATTGCACGAGAAATGTTACGAGTTAAATTCCAATCAAATAGCGCCATGCAATGTTCGGCACGACGCGGCGACGCGGTGTGTCGCGGCGCAACAATGACAATCTCGCAAGTTATAAGTAACGCGTGGGAACGCGTTACTTATAATTTGCGATAAAGAGTTTCATTTTCGAAGTTCGTAATTGGTTTTTTATTATAAGTGGCCAGAAAGTTTGAGTATTTCCTACGTGGTTAACTGTTTTGTTAAGGTTACCGATCAATTTGCTGTATTACAGCCCCTTGAGAGTATTCTAACAACAAATGCTGGCAGCGTGCTTACAGTAGTCACTTTTTAAAACTGTTCTTGATAAGGTTACTTCGGTAGTAGTAGCGAGACACAAAGACGGCACTCGGCCGCGCTGAGGACTCCGCCCCATGAATATTCAGTGCGGTCGCGGCCGCCGCGCGCCGCCCGCCGCCACGCCGGCTGTGCTTACAGCCTTATTACTACGTACATTTTGTCTTTTTGGAACATGTATTAATATATTAGCATATTTTTATGCAAAATGAGAAGTAATTCTCGGAGTAGGTCCACCGAAACCGCGGGCCCGCAGCGCGCCCTGACACACGTCACCTACAACTTGTATGAGCGGAGAGATCAAGTTAACTGATGTATTCTCTGAACACTTCACAGTTAGTGTGAAAATCTCACGCCGCGATGTGCCTCTCCGTAGCGCATGTACCACATATTATAACATATTTATTATTTTAAGTATGTAATTAACTTTACATATGTAATACATGGAACGACTAATAGTCATACCAAGTATAAATTAAATTCATGTAATGAATTTTACCTCCTAACTATCTTAAAATACTTTAATAATTTAATAGAAGTTTTGTCGCTATTCGTGTATTCATCCGCGGTCCCACATCCTCAACGCAACTTCATATTTCCATTGATACTCAATTTGAACCTGAATCTTCATCATGCGTTTTTAAGACATGACCAACTTGACCATCTATCAGGTATCAGATTATTATGAAATAATATTAAAATAAAATAAATTTGAATAACGATAATTGTATATTTGTGTACCTACTTGCCGCGATGTCCTGCACACCGCACGACAGCGCACACGAGACGGAGCCGAGTCTGTAGCATACCGCTTCTAAGACTACCAACACGGGTACGTCCAATCGTTTAATTAGTCATATATTATGGACAGTTCAATTCCCACAGTATATTCGTATATAATTGCTAGGCAAAACGGATAAAATGTGTCAGTAATGAGGCGGCGCGGCGGACCCGGGTGGGCCGCTCGAGCGGGAAATGAGCCGCAGATTGGCGTGGGCGCGATGTTTTGCCAAATTTTAATAACCCCCGCTCAGCTCAAAAGTGTCCGCCGCTGTACCGCCTACCTACTGCTGCACATGCACTGGTACTAATCAAACTTTTTTTTTTAATTTTCACGGATTAAAACGTCTGTAGTACCGGGACGTAACTTAACCAAACTAGATTAGTCGTGACACAAGAAAAAGTTGTGTCACGAGAGCGATGTGCCGTGTGGCAGTGGACACGTGCACTCAACGGCACGCCGAGGGGCGCTCCTGATCCGCCTCGTGTAAGACGCGACTTGAAGTTGTATATCACTGTTTTGTTATCTAATTAATATCAGTAGATGTGTAGTGGGAATTCATAATCTTTGCCTTTATCGTATCGTTGAGCTTACATTAATATGATAAAAAATATGTAGGTATATTAATTTACTCAGTCTTGGGGCGGAGGAGGCGTCGACAGAGTGGTCGTGTTATGTTAAACATTCATATACTTTTTACTGGTTGGACATCAATCACTAAATGATTATATTAGACGCCTCCGAATCACTTCAGTCCTGAAGCTTGACAGTCCAGTCTGAATAATATGTGAAACATGGGCGACACGCGGCCTTCGAAACTACTAACTAAACCAATATTCGGTTGATTGGCTTAATCCGAATAAGCGCTCCGCGGCTATTTCTGTCGATAACTTATATTGTATTACTAGAAATGGTGTGTACTCGAAACTCGTGGGAACCCTAATCAAATACTAAAAGGTGAGTTATAGTAACAAACAATTGCTGAAGTTGACTGAACAATAAATTCTCGAATCGACACCCGTCGCACATCAAGTCGCGCAACATGTCAGCCGACTCGCGGCCCCACACGATATGTACCTACACTACTTAGCATTCACACTCACGCCGCTTTACATTTGTCTTGAACTTACCCACATTGGCTGCGAGTGAACAGAAAGCATTTAATCATTTTGAAATGTTGCCGCTACCCGCGCCCGCGCCCCTCCCCGCCCCCGCCCCCGCCACTATCACTAAACACCAACACTCGTGCTGCAGCCGGTTAACATGCTAGCAGATGTGCACTTTTAACTACTGTTTTAGCGGACATAACTATATTAATTGGCAGAATAGTATACCATAACAGTTCATGTTAATCTCTTGTAAGCAAGTAATGATCCTGATGATAGGTACGCGAGTTCTTTCCACACTTGAACTTATAGTTCTGTATAAATTCAAGTGTGGTTATAATTCAGGTTCTTTGTCAGTGAGTACACGTACCACTCAAAGTTTAGTTTTTAACGAAAGAAATTATTAAGAATATATAATTAATAAGAATAATTATTTTATCCCGATAAGCACTGGGATAAAATAATCAGACATCTTTCGAGAACCCGGCTTTAGGGTAATTAATATAATAAACTTCCGACAATAACAAATTAAAAATAACAAATATAAATATACGCTCAGTTAGTTATATTATGTATACTACTTACACAAGACTGTATGATGCAAAATACGTAAGACCCGATGTGGTCTTATTCAGTTTAAGGAACAAATAAATGCCAGACAGCTGTTTTGTTGTAAAAGAAATGTGTCGCCTACCTAACAATCGTAAGTAGTAAAAACATAACCTGTTAAAGAAATAAAGAGTTTCAAGGCTCTAAGTCGAATTTACACTATTTAGTAATCTGTCAGTTTGTTCCGTTTTGTGAACAATGTGCTGTTCAGTAATTATATATAATGCTTGTGAAATACAGTAGTGGTACTCACCCGGGCGTGTCGGACGGCGGGCGCCGGGGGGCCGGCCGCTGCGCCGCCGCCCGGCGTGCGGCTGCGCCGCGGCTCATCTGCACACACCGCCACGTAATGTCACTAGTTCTTATATATCACTTATACAGTCAATCAATTACCAACGGAACTTTTCGATACAATAAAATACTGGTATGTGAACCAAGTCAATAGCGTGCGCTGGGGTGGAGCGTACTCAAGTCCTTATGGTTTAGAGCACGGAGTGAGACGGGGAGGGCGAAGTTCTCCGACGCTCCTCAACCTATACATATTAAGTACAACCTATATTAGGGTACATTATATTACACGGGAATTAACGCGATTTTACCTTTAAAATGCTTGACGTTTTGACCAAGTGGCACTGATCGTGGTCACAAGCAGACTGTCATATCAGCGAAGTCACTCCGTTTGCGGGTAGACTTGTCTTCATCCACCCGCACTTTCTTTTCAGAGACATTTTTTTTTACGCATACCCTCTATTTTTATTCCGTTTCATTAACTCAAATAATAAATATTATTACGATTGGACAATGATAACCCTTGATGACTTGATGACTTGATGTCAAACTTTTGACATGAAAATTTGTACTGACTTACTATAAGAGGATATAAGGATTTAATTTTTATTACTTAATTAAAACTTCAATAAACCCGAATAGTATATGTTTTATTCATTTACATTAAATATAATGTTATTGTTCAATTTCACTTTTTAACAGTCAGGATAAATTTTCTGGTGTTCTTGTACGCAACTTAATGAAACTTGTTTTTGTTTCTCCTCAACTGTGATTAATCCATGAAAGTCTTGCATCAAAATAACTGCTCTTTCGGCTATATCGTTTACTACCGTCAGTGCCGAAACTTTCTTGCTAGCTTCTTGAAACTAAGTATTACTTGACCACAAAGTAGGACATTCATGTCGAAAACTGTCTTCAATTTTAAGGCGATTGATTGAACAAGGAAAAATAAGTATTTTATTTCGCGTAAACAAAACTTCCCTTATGTCTTGGGACACCCTAGCATATATGGATGAGCTTATTGTGGCGCTGAGCGGAGAGCTAGAGTTGGCTGTCATGTTGATGGTATATGCCTAAATAATATAAGGCATGCAGACGACATGGTGCTGCTCAGTGCTTCAGTATGTGGACTGGGGAAACTCATTGCTATCTGTGAGACACATGCTAGCGCGCACGGCCTCATTTAAAGTATAAAAAAGAGTGTCGTCATGGTGTTTGGGGCTAGTGGGAAATACCCTGAAATACTTTTGTAAAATGAAATGGTGTACCCTTGGAAAGGGTATATCAATTTAAATATCTTGGACATATATGATTGCCCGCAGGTTTGCACATGCGTCTAATGACGTTAAAATAACACTATTTAAAACTTACTGTACATTTATGCATGACAATGTTCCCAAAAAACATTGTAAGCAAAAATCCTAGTGCCCTCCGCGTTCAATATAATAATGCGTTCACACAAATCTAATAACATACAGACCGCCTGCATGTTATTAGACTCTAGATAAGTATCTACCCAATAGAAGAGGAGTCGGGAAAACGAGTTCTGATAATAATGATCAAAACAGGAGTTGACGGAGTAGAAATGGAGCTAGTACCGTGGAATCTCCTGGAGGGCGTCGGATCGGGCGTGCGCGCGCGCCGCTCCGTCACCGCGGGGGCGGCGGAGGGCGCGGGGGGCAGCGCCAGCAGCTGCCGGTACAGCTCGAGCTCGTGGTAGAACTCCAGCGAGTCGGGCGAGCCGCGCTCGGCGGGCGCCGCGAGCTGCGCGCCGGCGCCCACCTCGGCCGTCAGCCCGTTGAGCACGAGGCGGCGTGCCGCCATCGCGCGCCGCGCACCGCATGCACCGCTCAGCGGCCACCGCGCCCCCACCACCCACTACTCATGTCACACCGGCCACAAACACACACACACTGCCGGCTGTTATTGTACGACTCAGAGGCGATAGTCATGAATTATGTATACCTTAGGCCCTTTATGGTATACCTACTGAAATTCAGTCATGTCTGATGACACCGGAAATTAGTTTCATCATAGGTACTTGAAAAATGCTGAATGTATTAAACATCACCTACGGAACCCAAATTAACAAAACAAGCCTTGAACAACAATTTTCCTGAACTTCATTAAGTTAAAAAAGTGAATCGTAAAAGTTATGAACAAGTCCGAGAACATCGTAATGTTCCGTGATGTCGGCGTTAGTCGCGGGCCTCCGTCGCGCCGGCCGCGCGCCGCCACACTGCCGCCGCCGCCGCCGCCGCCGCCGCCCGACACGCGGCACGCGGCGCACTACTAGGCGCTATACTATTGCGCTTTATATGTACAAATGACGATGACAGAGATTGTGTAACTAAAAGTCGTTCAGTCTTCACCTCATCGTGTCGTAACAACACTCAGGGGCACATTTAACCGTCCACTCATCTCGAATGCAATATCGTTTGTTTACGTTAACTTACACTTAGACTACTAGGCGTAACTTCATAAGTGGGTATATTTGAAATAAACAAAACAGTCATACCCGCGTTTTGTTTACTTTTGCGGTTTTTATTCAACAATAATCAGTTTACTCGCAATTTGACAGGCTTGCCTTGAGCGACCTTAAACTTGTGGACCAGTCCCACCGTGAGTGTCCACCGTCCACCGCTCTGTAGGTCATAACTGGTAGGTCGAACGCATTGAAGACATTTGTCTTAAGGGACTGTGGTATGGGCGACGAGAAGACCTGACGAAGTTTACCGAATGCTGCCCAGCCCAGCTGAATCCTCCTATCGGCTTCTCACTTAAAGTTGTTTCTACCCAATCGCATTATCTGCGAGGTAGACGTATTCCGGAACAACTTCGAGAGATGCACCATTTACAACGGATATTTTTAGGATGGTTATACCGCCATCTGTCGGTCGGTCGCCAGAGCCTCGTTAGTTGTCTAGCAGGATGCACTACGGGCAGGTGAGGTTGACTTGGGGGCATTGGATGGTAGTAGCTCCCCATACATAATAAAATTCTTGAATCAAATGTCAATCGATTTATTTACATACTACAAGTAGGTTTTCTGTTTGCCCGTAAGTAATGTTTTTTTAATATAGACTTAATAAGTTCTTACATGTAGGATAATTTAATTTATAGAATAAATACTTAGTTCTCTATTTAATAAATTCACAGAAATGGGCCTAGAAACGCAAAAAAACTGTTTACAAACACATGTTCTGGGGTTGATTTTGAAGTCAAGAATATATGGAACCGTATCTTGTTAGTAGTGCCATTGTAGAATAAATGATATATTGATTATTTATTTCTGTAAATAGATCTTTTTAAAGACACTTTTACAAGTCATGTAAGATTTTTTTTAGTATATAGTTGGCATCGGCATTTCCTAACTGACGACCTCTGAGAAGAAATGCCGAAACAAACTCGGAGAATCATAGTCTCTTTAAAGTCCAAACATTTTGGTTACAATACGTGAGCCTGTCCATACTGACAGCACGCATACGTCAGCCATCGTTTAGCTCAACCATTATTGAGGGAGTTTAATGACCCGACACGTCAATGCAAGATCAGGGACATTTGCGTAGGCCATTTCACTAGGTACCTACAAAGTGTTCACATTCACATAGTTATGTATATTACTAACAATAAATAATATCAGCATATAAATCAACATAATGTAAAATATAAAATAATTAGGTCACAACATAACATCAACATAGTGTCAAAATATAAAATATTATCAAAAACTAAAAATAATAATAATAATAATTAACATCAATGTCACGATTTAAAATAATGTCCAAATTATAATTAAGCCCGGTTCATTAGAACTATTCAATCCCAAGCAGTTTTATCGTCCATATCTTTTAACGTATAGTAGCCTTTAGCACAAATTCTCAGTTTGATAAAGGATTTAAATCTGCTAAGACTTCATATTTGTACATGGGTTTGAATTGAGTTATAAAAACGTATGCATGCGTGTATGCATTGACATCTAAAGGATTTACTTATTTTCTAGAGCCTTGTTGCAGGAACAATAAATTTATTCTTATTCCTAGTATTAATATTATGGATATCACAATGCCTTTCAAAGAGTTTGATATTCTTGTAAGCATATAAAATATATTCGTAAATATACTGTGATGAAACAGTCATAATATCAATATCCCTCAGTGAATATCTGGGACTTAAGTTATAAATTGATCGATTAGCCCTTTTCTACAACACAAAAATTGTTTGGATGTCAGCAGCATATCCCCACAGTAGAATGCCGTATGACATCACGCTATGGAAATAGCTAAAATATACATATAATACGAGCTGTATCTATATTCGTTAAATTACGATTATACTATACTACGATACTGCAGAACTAAGCTTCGACAATTTCTCTATATGTGGGCCCCACTGAAGCTTAGCATCTAAGGTAATTCCTAGAAATACAGTGGTATCTACTAGATCCAACTCTCCACCGTTAATTAGTACACTGGTTTTAACTTGTCTAACGTTAGGCGTTGTAAACTTAATACATTAAGTTTTTTTTTGTCATTCAAAAGTAAATTATTTGTATTGAACCAATGTACCACTTTCGAGATAGCAGTGTCCACATTGTATGCAGTCCTTTGCTGACGTTTTATTTTAAATAAAAGCGAGGTACCAACTGCCAACAACGCTATCTCTTAATTATCTCCCATCAGATAGGGTAAATCATAAATATATACACCGTGAAATTATATAGGTTTATGGATCGAAAATTTTGGACTCTATATCAATAATGGAATCTATTTATGTAAATTTTAAATAAAATAAAGATATTTTTTTTTATAAAAAATGTGACAGACGAACAAAAAACTAGAACGAACCTAGGATATATGGTAACGCCACAAAATTTTACGTACTACGATTACTACGATCGATATCATTCAATGTTACTCACACACACAAACAACTAAGCAGTAAACCATGCCGACAAACAAAGCCGACAGAAATCATAAAAGCCGCCCGCGCCGCGCTCGCTGCCGCCAACTTACCTACTCGTGTCATGTTGCCGCCAAGCCGCAAGGCCGCACTATTATTACCTACCTAAAACTGCGCGGCGAGAGCGCGGCAACGTTGCGCCCGGTCGCCATTTCTCCAGTTCTGCTGCAACTCGCGCGCGATAAGGTTGCATTGTTTACGTTTTACGTTGCCACGCGAAAATGAGTCGTCAGTACGAATATTCGAACGCGGAGTACTTAGCAATGGTTCAGCTGTACGCTGTTGCCAACTACAATTTAGAAGAGGCCAGGCGGTTGTATTCCCGGCCGGAACATTTAAATGCGCTGCGGCTACGAGGGATTGAAAGTCCTCAAGTGCCTTCACCACATACCATCTTGTCTGCAACTCAGCGCCTTCTCGACCATGGGCAATTCCGTGTACCAGCTCACGCGCAAGGTCGAGGTCGCCTGAATAACTCGCCGGAGATCGAAGACGCTCTTCTGGAGTACTTCGAGCGGGATCCGCGGCGAAGCACAAGAATGGCGGCATAAGAATTTAATGTTAGCCAATACTTCGTATGGAAAACATTAAATACTAATAACTTGCATCCATATCATTTCCGTCGAGCTCACGTCATCAACAACGACGATGCACCGGCAAGAGTTGCCCTTTGTCATTGGTTGCTAAATAATAGTAACGCTTCCATACTTTGGACAGATGAGTCATTGTTTACTCGAGTGGGACTGTACAATGTACACAATGAACATTACTGGGCTCTTATGAACCCACACTTAATACGGGAAGATCATCACCAAGTTCGATTTAGTGTAAATGTGTGGGCCGGTATTATAAACGACCAATTAATAGGGCCTGTTTTCATTGAAGGCCATCTAACGGGCAGCTCGTATTTAGACATGTTACAAACGGTAATATCGGAGCTGTTAGATGATATCCCTGTAGCGTACTTAGCAGGGATGTACTATCAGCATGATGGCTGCCCCGCCCATTATTCAAGTGTAGTGCGTGCCTACCTATACACTCAGTTCGGTGATCAGTGGATAGGCCGCGGCGGTCCCGTGGCTTGGCCGGCTAGGAGCCCGGACTTAACGCCTTTGGACTTTTTCTTGTGGTCGGAAATCAAAAGACTTGTTTATACCCGTGAACATGAAAATCGTGACGAGTTACGCAGTGCGATAGTGGACGCCTTTGATAGAGTGAAAAGTGACAGAGACACGTTAAGAAAGCTAAAAGACAATAGTATAAAACGGGCACGTTTGTGTATTGAACGCGGCGGACTCCATTTCGAGCAGTTGCTTCGGTACAGGGAAGTGTAAATAAACTTTTTGCAGGTAACTTGTATGTAAAGTTGATTATTTTGTAAATAGCTCCAATTTTTTAAATACGCCTGAAATACCTACCCAACCTCTTGACTGTTTCAGCTATCTGTTTTTAATTGTTGATACAGTAAATACCTAAAGTTATTTATTGAAAAGTTATGTTCATGTAAAGTATTTCTGGCGGTCCTAAGCCCGTGGAAAGTATGAAGGAGAAATTGGAGTACAATTTACGTTATTCCGTGAAAATGTTGCCGCAATGATTGGTGCAGCGGCTGTACAAGCGACTGCTGTGCAAGACGTCGCGAGTTCGATCCTCGCACGGAATTGTATGATCTGCAGGTAATTGTTTTGTGTGTGTGTGTTAACTCTCTGCTTGGGGAAAAGTTTAAAAAATAAAGGTTTTTTTAAAGCTATGGTAATACCTAGGTACCTACTTAATTTTTAATCCCTTTTATTTAATTGGAATGTAGGTTTTACGTTCGTATCTCGTATCAGCTGATTCGCTAAGCGCCAATCTTGTCGTATTTCAATTTATACCTAGATAGGTAAGTTACGTAGATAGGTGTAAGTAGATACCTACCATCAATTTCGTCGCCATCTGCATCGTATTGCGAAATAAAATTTATTTCAATAATAAAATGACATCAATAAAGTATTGACCTACTAGCTTTTAAATAACGCGTAAGTACTTATTAGGACTTTTCGCTCAGACAGCCGTTTAGTACCAGCTGGCTGGCGTTCGGGTCATTGCCCCGCCGCCGCGCGTCTTTGATAAGTAGCGAGTAGGCGACTGCGGCCGATTTTGAATGAATTATTGGTGCACTACTACTAGCAAACTCGATCAAGTGAAAATATTCTTTTCACTTGCCAACTTTTTTATTATAAACAGTAGAGTTAATCTAAGACTTTTTTTTGTTCTACTAATTATCATAAGTTTCCCACCTTTCGGTTCCACAACGACTACAATTTCACGGTGTATATTAGAAATAAAAAAGGGCAAGAATTAAACCTTGTGGAACTCCCATAGTAACTACCGACCCCGGAGATATCTTTCCATTGACGTCCACCTTCTGAATCCTCTTACCCAGGTAAGAAATAAGAAGATTCAGAGATGTGTTCCTCACGCCATATAGTGGTGTAACTTCCTGATCAATGTTTCGTAAAGAACGCAATCAAATGCCTTAGACAAATCGCAAAAAATACCTAAGGCATCGTGTGACTCTTCCCATGCATCAAAAATGTGACCTAGAAGTTCAACACCGGCATCGGTTGTCAAACGACCCTTGGTAAAGCCAAACTGTTTTCTATTTATTAGGTTGTTGGCGTAAAAGAAACTTTGTAATTGTTCTAAAATTATTTTTTCAAAAATTTTACTGAACGTTGGTAGCACTGATATCGGTCTGAAATTAGTAGGGTCTGATGTGCTAGCTGACTTAAACAAAGGTATAATCTTACTATTTTTCATAAGATCAGGAAATTTACCACTATCAATAGATTAATTAAATATCAAGGATAAAGTGGGTGCTACAATGTGAATAATAGATTTGGCAACGTCAACAGAATTTTCCCACAGGTCTGCAGTTTTTTTTACATTTAACGTATCGAACGTTTTAATAATATCGCTACCGTTAACATGTTTAAAATTAAATTCAATAAAGCTAGCTTTTACGTTTTACCTAAGTAGGTTCTCTGCAACACTGGGTGATGAATTTAAGGATCTAATGACCACAACAGGAATACCTGTAAAGAAATTTTCGAATGCGGTGGCAACTTCCAAGTCTGATTTAATTATTTGTTCATTAATAATAGGACTATATTCACTGCTACGGCCAACAGATCTTCCTGTTTCACTGTTGATAATATTCCAAGTCATTTTAATTAGATTATTACTATTTCTTATTTTCCAGCTTATATAGAGAGACTTTGCTATACAACAAACCTTAAATAGTTTGGAGTAGCTGTTAACATAGGAATAAAACTCCGGAGTAGTGATATAAGTTCTTTCATGGTACAGCTCTCTCCCCACTTTTATGAATACCAACAGTGGCCCATTAATTGAAAGGTGCAGTTCCATTAACTCTGATCGTCTTGGGTGTAAAAGTAGAATTAAAATCTTTGCAATGAATATTAAAAAAGGAATCATAAAGCTTATTAGGGTCACTAGTATAGGGTAATAAAGGTAACTTATGAAGTTTATTTTTAAATGCCTCCAAGCAACCATGAGTTTTTGGATTAACTGTGATATTCAATGTTTACCAATGTTTTTTTTTCTTCTTCTTTCTAACAATATTTTAGTTTCCAGGTTTTGTGACAATGGGAGTAGTTATGAGAGTTTCACAAGGCTCAACCCTTGGCCCTTTTTTATTTATAATCAAGAGATATAGCATATTATTGTGGCGTATTTCATTTTTTTTTTGTATAATGTAATTGTGAGTCAAGGTCTAAAGAATTATGCATACCGTATCTTTTTGTTTTTATAATTTTGAGTATCGACAACATAAGACGTAAAATTTTTGCCGTTTCGACTGACATCCAACTAAAGTAGGCGGAACACGCTACGGTAAGTAGGTCATGCTTACCGTATGGCCATATACACGCTACGGTAGCGTATATGGCGTACTTAATAGTTTTTCTATTTAATAAAAATTAAAACAAAGGTGGACTGTTATGTACAGACTATATTCTAAAAATAATTAAATGCAGATCACACACATGAGGAATAACGACACGTAGAGAGCCGGGTAGCAGGTTCAGACGAGCGTGTGCAGGCGGGAGGGTTCAGACGGCGGCGAGCAGCGTGTGCGGGCGGGAGAGTTCAAACGGCGGCGAGCAGCGTGTGCGGGCGGGAGAGTTCAAACGGCGGCGAGCAGCGTGTGCGGGCGGGAGAGTTCAGACGGCGGCGAGCAGCGTGTGCGGGCGGGAGAGTTCAGACGGCGGCGAGCAGCGTGTGCGGGCGGGAGAGTTCAGACGGCGGCGAGCAGCGTGTGCGGGCGGGAGAGTTCAGACGGCGGCGAGCAGCGTGTGCGGGCGGGAGAGTTCAGACGGCGGCGAGCAGCGTGTGCGGGCGGGAGAGTTCAGACGGCGGCGAGCAGCGTGTGCGGGCGGGAGAGTTCAGACGGCGGCGAGCAGCGTGTGCGGGCGGGAGAGTTCAGACGGCGGCGAGCAGCGTGTGCGGGCGGGAGAGTTCAGACGGCGGCGAGCAGCGTGTGCGGGCGGGAGAGTTCAGACGGCGGCGAGCAGCGTGTGCGGGCGGGAGAGTTCAGACGGCGGCGAGCAGCGTGTGCGGGCGGGAGAGTTCAGACGGCGGCGAGCAGCGTGTGCAGGCGGCGCGGGTCCAGCCCGTGTGCCGCGGCGCGCGCCACCGCGTGCGCGTGCGCCGGCCAGCGGTGTGCCAGCAGCGCCAGCAGCGCCGTGCCCGCGCACAGCGCCGCCGCCAGCGGCAGCAGCGCCGGCGCGCGCCGCCGCGGGAACACTGACAGCGCGTGGTGCGCCGGCAGCAGCTCGCGGTCCGCGCACGCCGCGCAGCCGCCCGCCCCCGCGCCGCGCGCGCCCGCCGCCCACGCCGCGCCCAGCAGCCGCAGCGCGCCCTCGCACGCGCGCCAGTGCCGCAGGTGGAAGAACGCGTACGCCAGCGCCTCGCTGTCGCCGCGCCGCAGCACGTGCTCGGGCGGCAGCGTCAGCGGCCGCAGCTCCAGCAGGTACTCGGGCACGTGCGGGTTGAACTCGATGGCGCGCCGCATGGCTTCCAACGCGGCCAGCTCGGCTGCGCCGCGCGGGGCCGCGCCCCCGCCCGCCCCGGCGCCGCCTCCGCCCGCGCCCCCCGCGCCCCCCGCGCCCCCGCCCGCCGCCGCGCGCGCCCGCAGCAACGCCGCGGTGTAGCACACGCACGCCGAGCGCGGTAGCCCCACGTCATCGTATCGAGCCAACACCGCCTGGCCAAAATGTTCATTTTATTACCACAAAGAGTAAAATTATAAATTAATTATGTACCTAGGCTTCAACTCCTAGATGCCCAAACAGGAAACTATTCATATTGAAAATATTAATACTTCACATTAGAATCCTTAGAGGTTTAGATACAAATTACAACAATTACGAAAATCATGCAACAAAAGTGCTTTGCTCTGCTGCAAAAATAGAAAAACGGTGGCACGCGTCACCTGCACGTCGGCGTAGGCCTTCTGTTCGAGCAGCACCTCGATGAGGTTCTCGTGCAGCGCGAGCGCGTGCAGCGCGGGCGGCGCGTCGCGCGCCAGCTCGCGAAACAGGCGCGCGGCGTCGCGCAGGCGGCCGAGGCGGCGCGCGCACATGGCGGCGCGGCGCTTGACGTGCGCCAGCACGGCGGCGTCGCGCCGCGCCTCGGCCGCCGCGTGCGCGCCGCCCGCCGCCGACGCGCGCCACGCCTGCTCGGCGGCGCGCCAGGCGCGGCGCAGCACGCGCTCGGCCTCGTGCACGGTGGGCGCGTCCTCCTCGGCCAGCAGCAGCAGCGCGGGCGCGCAGTCGGGGCGCAGCGCGAGCGCGGCGCGGGCGGCCGCCACGCGCGCTCCCGGCTCGCGCTCGCGCCACGCGCGCGCCATGGCCTCCTCGGCGGGGCTCTGCGGTCACTCGTTTTACTAAACATTTTCAATTCCGAACAGAAACATTCCTACTTGTCTTTCATTGTTACGTACGTAGAGGTCGAAGCCCCGGCACCCTGGCACGTTTAGCCGAAAGCTTAAAAATAGACCTGCCTGCCTTTAATATTTCTTAAATTTGATTTTAGCCAAGTGATATTCATCCAAAACCATTATTATGCTGTAGGAGATGATATCTACATTTATTGCTGATGATGATGAGTCGATTCTATTAGGTTGGTGAAATAAAACCGATCACTTTGAATATTAGATTAACACTGATTTGTAAACATTATTGTACATATTTGCAAAATTACATGATAATGCTGGACTGTGCAGAATGCACGGCGCGTGAATCGTGAATTAATGTATGGTTCTGTACATATTGTAACGAGCCTTTTTGCTCGTTACATGCCTTCGGCCTATTTAGTCTGTTTCGCGTCACTAATTTGATTTTATTTTTATCTGTGGTATTTTTTCGAGTTTTGACTGAAGTGACAGATCGGACGGCTGCTCACCAGGGCTGCCAGATTGTATCTTTTGATACCAAATTGGTATAATTGGACGATGTATTGTATCCATGTGGTATCCATGATGATTTGGTATAATTCGATACAAAAGCAAGACGCTTACAAAAAAAAGGTCATGCCAAGAAGGTATCCGCTAATTCTGCAAAGGATAATCGAAAAATCGAGGGATTTGAGCTAAAAAAAAAAAAAGCTCATCCGAACAGAATGGGCAGTATGGTATAATACCATCACATTTGGTATAATTTCAGATGCTAAATGGCATAATTGCGTCGTTGCTTACTGGCAGCCCTGCTGCTCACTCTTCGACCTGCATCTACCGGTTGACGATTCAAATATGAATCTTCGCCTTTAAGTTTTTTTTTATCAAGGCGAATCTTAGCCATCCTCGCCTGGATTACGCATAATTTTAATGCCATAGTACGGCGATTATTAGTGTTGTGATGGCGTCCCAATAAATTCGTTTTGGCCTGATGTCTCTGGTGTGAGGTGACCGCATGGCGCATTTTATGGTTTGAGGAAGGAAGGAGGACTAAACGGTGAGATCCATCAACTTTTAAAGTGCCGTTTGACGGATTTTTCACTTTGCCTCATCGTGCCTTAACCTGCAAATTTTGTTACAGCCTATGGTCGGAGTCTCGTACCGAAACACTTTAGTTTACTTCGTATTTCGAAGAGGAAGAAACGGTAAGACCTTTTTAATGCTAAAGTGCCGCGTCTCGGATTTATCACTTTGCCTTACCGTATTCTAATCCATACATTTGTTACAGCCCGCTGTTGGCGTTTCTTCTAGTGGTTTCTTCTAGTGGTTTCTTCTACTGGTTTCTTCTGATGGTTTCATATATTTGTTTGTTCCCGTGTTAAGTTCTGGCCTTCTCCCATGAACTTAACTTGGTCGTTTTGCTGAGGGACCCATCCAGCGCTCACCCAACGCTCACCACGTCACATGGTTTTATTTTAGTTATTTTTCTAGTTAACTACCCTCCGGTATGTTTAATTTCAATTTAATTTAACTAATTTAGTTATCATACTCAAGATGCAATCATTTCCTGTAGTTAATAATTTACATTAGTTAATTTTAACTAGTTATTAATATTTTTTTTGTAACATTATTTGGTTGCCTGAAAGCTACGGGCTTATAATTAAAGAAACAAAAGGGAGTTCTTGTTTGATTTCTTTATTTAGCCTCCCACCGGACGATTAAAGGTTCAATCCTTCCGATAGACCTATTCCGGCAAACTTAATTTTTAGGTGTAAGCTCCAAGGCGCCCGAACCCATAAGGTATTTGTTTGTTTGTTGTTTTCATTTAGGAGACACACCATATTTAAAAACATATTTAAAATTCTTTTATTTTTTTATTATTACAATATGCAAAACCAATTTTGATGACATAATAATCTATACTAATATTATTAAGCTGAAGAGATTTTTAGTGTGTTTGAATGAGCTTCTTTCAGCAACTATTGGTTGCAATTGAATATTTATTATTGTGTCGGATAGTCCATTTATTGAGAAACATTATAGGCTATAGAACATCATGCTGTGACCAATAGGATTTTCTTCACACAGACACAATACAAATTTTTCACATACACAAATGCCCATACCCAGAACAACTACCTGTAGATAGCACAAATATTTGCTCCATGTGAAGGAACTTGAAACCCATGACACAAATGCCGATCACTTAGCGACTGCTCCTCTGAGTGGTCAAATATATTTATGGTTATGTTTTAAACAATATAATTTTCTGGACAATGATATGATGTAGCAAACCAGCTATAATTTATTCACTATAAGTTATTATTTTAATGTCTGGTCTTTCAACACATTTCAATATTAGAATTGAAGTTTTTTAAAAGAATTTACTACGTAAAAGAAAAAAAGACCGGTACTGCAGAGAAAACCATACTGAATAGATCCATCTTTAGCTATTTATATACACATGAGATAGTTTACCTCGATGCCGCAGCCGAACCAGGCCTGGTGCTCCTGCGCGGACAGGTTCATGTCGTAGTACGTGAGGGGCGCGCGGCGGGCGGCGCTCCACAGGCGGCCGTACTCCGCGCCGCGCAGCAGCGACATGGGGTTGCGCCACACCTTGCAGTCCGCGCCCGCCTCCGCCTCGCCGCCGCCGCCGCCGCCGCCCAGCCACGGCCCGAGGTGCGTCAGCGACACCTGCTCGATGAATGACGTGCCGTACTTGCGGAAGTACCACCACTCGAAGATCAGGATCAGACCGGAGATCAGTGACGACGTGCCCGTCAGCGCCACGTAGAACTTGGGCGTCAGGGCACCCAAAAAAGCCGACGAGTCCCACATAGCGAACGCCGTGATCGATTACGGAAGCCCCGCCGCTATTTATTCGAACCGTCACTAGTCCTAAGAATTGTCAACCATTCATTTAATTCAAAGTAAGAGGAAAATCATGTTTAACTCGAAATGAATGAAATTAATGTTCTCTTCAGCAAAAATTTAACAATACACAACACTGTAAATAATACAAACACTACCATTGACAATCAGTGACCTATCGAGATGTCAAATGTCAATAACGACAATGACATTGACAGACTGTGGTATCATTTTGATTGTGAAGGGTAAAGGAAAGCGGAATAGATCTAGGGGACCAGAATAATACTACAGTCCAAAAATTAAGATCCAGAAAAAAATATAGATTTCTTTAATAATGACAAGAATATTAATCATGAATTTTAAGTTATTAATATTATAATAAGAGCTGAGCTCTTAAATTAATAATAATAATATTAAAATAACTATAGTTATTTTGGTTGACGCAATTGTCCTATTATTAACCACACTAGTTTTGTTAAATATCTAAGCATTATAATCGATAGCAACCTATCCTTTAAAAAACATATAGCAACTCTAGCAAATAGAATACGTAAGTTAATTTTTGTTTTCAAAAAACTTCGTTACATTGCGGATTACAAATTAATTAAGCAGATATATCAAGCACTTTGTGTATCTATTATTAAATACTGCATTACTTCTTGGGGTGGTGCCCCAAAAACAGTAATGCTAACCATAGAGCGAGCCCAACGTGCTATCTTAAAAGTAGCCACCTCCCGACCTTTCCTTTTCCCCACCGACCTATTGTATAAAAGTTGCAATGTTCTCACAGTCCGGCAACTATTCATAATGCAAACTGCTTAAAAAACATGCCACCCTGTCGTATAATGATAACCTCACTAACTCCAAAAGGCTGAAAGATATTGTATGTACTTCACTTTCCGAGTCGAGGTTTGTTTTCACAAATAGGTTTTATTCATTTTTAGCCCCTTTCCTGTACAATAGACTACATAAGATATTATCCATTTATGCCCTTAATTACTATAGTACTAAATCAGTAGTTAAACATTTACAATCCTTGTCCTATGATGACACTGAATTTCCTAAGAATGTCATAAAATGAAATAAGTTTCTTCCCCTAATAATCTTAGAATTTATTAATTTAATTTATTCGTTTTTGTGTGTTTAGTTAATGTTACTTACTGTTTAAGTTATTACAATATTAAATCGTAATTAAAATCGTAGTATTTATTAATACCTAAATAATCCGTTGAGCACTTGCCGCCTGTGACACAGGTTCATCCTAGTACAGGCACCTAACATTGTATTTACCTCCTAATTATTTTGTAATTTATTATTGTAATATTTTACCTCTGTATGATCAATAAATTATTATTATTATGTTTTTAAAGTATAAATTCTCAGGTAAACCTGGATATATGTTAAAGCCGCACGGGTATAAACCAAGTGTGATCTTAAGAGTTTGAGTTAGTTGGTTATGTTGTGTTGTGAAGAAATTGTTGTCTGACTCTAGTTGTAAGAACTTCCGGACTATTCGACAAGTGTTTAAAATAAGCTGCCTTTTGTAATGTAAGATAGGTGTATTTAGGAAGGTCAATTGTGTTAAAACTATTAAATAATTGTTTCGGTATTACTCCTGTTGTTGATATGACTATTGGGACTATTGTTACTCTATTCATTTTCCATATTTTTGTTATCTCCTCTTGTAATTCCGTGTATTTTCTAATTTTCTCTGAAATAGTTTTTTGAATATTGTTAGTATTTGGTACTGCTATATCTATTATATATGTGTGTTTATTTTCTTTATCAATAAATGTTATATCGGGCCTATTGTTATATATGGTATGATCTGTAATTATGGCACGATCGTAGTATAATTTGTAATATTGATTTTCTAGTACTGCTCTTGGTGTATATTTGTAATATGGTGTATACGGGTCTTGCATGAGTTTGTGTTTTATGGCTAGTTTTTGGTGTATGATATTTACTAATTGATTGTGTCTGTGTGTGTAGTCGTTTTGAGTAAGTGTGACGCAAGCCCCGGTTATGTGTTGAATTGTTTCAGGTTTAGTGTGACATTTCCTACATAGATCGTTTCTTAGTGTGCTGTCCTTCAATATGTACTTTCTATAATTTTTTGTGTTGATGACTTGATCTTGGATAGCAATAAGAAACCCTTCTGTTTCAGGAAAGAGCCCTGTTTGATCAAGCCATTTGTTTGATGCCTCTGTGTCTATGTGTGTTTGGTTTAAATCATTGTAGTGTCTTCCGTGTAGTTCTTTCCGTTTCCATTTGTTATGTGTATCTTGTATGTGTCCTGCTTTATCTATTATTTCAATGTTTTCATCGTTGAGATTTAATGGGGTAAATTGGTTATCTATTTCTATTATTGTGTTGTGTAACTGACTACTATTTTTCTTCAGTGCGAAAAATTGTTTGAGGTTTATTATTTGTTTTTTGTGTAGTTGTGTTATTTCTATTAATCCTCTCCCTCCTTCTTTTCTAGGGATAATGATCCGTTCTATTGCTGATTTGGGATGATGGTATCTGTTCGCGACGATAACTCGTGGAGTAATTAAAAAGAGTGGACTGTATAACAAGATATAATGACAAAACTATTAAATTACAACGGTCGGTTAATGAGGCCAACAAAACTTAAATTAATTTATGGAGCGCGCAAGCACAGCTATGCGTGGAGGCGTGTAACAGCTGACTGCCTGATGATGGCGGGGGCCTGCGCTCGACCGTCGGCCGGCTGGCACCCCGCTGTCCCCGCGTCCCTCGTTCACTGCCGCTGATGTGTGACGATGTTGAGATCAACGGGCTCAACATACTCCCCCCGTTGAAGAGTCTTCAACAGTGGTCGCTACTGGTAATGGGCAGATTGTGTTGAATGCACGCCGAATGACACCCTTGCGCGTGCGGACGTCGGCGACTCTCGCTACGCCATCTCTGCCAGGAAGCACCTTAACGATGCGTCCTAAAAGCCATAATAAAGGTGGTGAGGATTTGTCTTTAATTACGACAAGAGATCCTTCAGTGAGCTCTCCTGATGATCGGTGCCATTTAGTTTTCTCTTGAAGCCACACAATGTACTCATGGGCAAAGCGAGCCCAGAAGTGTTGCTTCAAATACTCGATGCGGCGGAATCGTTGCAAGTTGCTGACGTTGGCATTCTGGATCTGCGGATGAGGCAGCATTATAAGGGAGCGTCCAATCAGGAAGTGGGCCGGGGTTAACGGAGTAAGGTCTGAAGGGTCATTGGACAGTGGAGTTAAGGGCCTTGAGTTTAGAATAGCCTCAACCTGAATTAGACAAGTCACCATCTCCTCAAAGGTAAGATTAGTTAAACCCAAAATGCGTCGTAGATGATGTTTGGTAGATTTGACTGCAGACTCCCATAGGCCTCCGAAGTGTGGAGTATACGCGGGTATAAATGAAAAATGTATGCCAGGATCGATGTTGTTGAGGTTTAAGTCTTGTGAAAGCAGCCTAGCCAACTCATTGAAGGCCCCAACAAAGGTAGTACCATTATCGGAAAATATGTTACGGGGCTTTCCCCGCCGAGCAATAAAACGGTTTAGGGCAGCTAAGAAAGCTTCCTTTGTAAGGTCTGACACAAGCTCGAGGTGAATGGCTCTCGTAGCTAGACACACAAACACACAGATGAAGCATTTGATAAGCCTACATCCTCTACCTTTTCGGTCGGCTATCATGATGGGACCGGCGTAGTCTACTCCTGTGTCTAAAAATGGAAACTCCAAGTGTAAACGCTGCTCTGGAAGATTACCCATGATAGGCTGAATAGTGTTGGCTTTGATCCTGCAACATTTTACACATTGATGTGTAATCTTTTTAGCCAAGTTCTTACCCCCAATAGGATAGTAGTGATGACGTACAGTGGCTAGTAAAAGCTGTGGTCCAGCATGCAGAAGGCGAATATGGAACATGTTGAATAGGAGGATGCAAATGACATGAGAACTGGACAGTAGAATTGGATGTTTAATATTGTAGTCATAGAAGGAGTTATTCAATCTTCCTCCAACACGAATAAGATGAGAAAGTGTATCATAGAAAGGTGATAAAGATAATAGCTTGTTCTTTGCTGGCAGCTGTTTACCTGATTTAAGTAAATGGTACTCTTCTGGGAAAGATTCTATTTGACTAAATTTTATTAATAAGTTTAGAGACTTGTTAAGTTCAGTAGAAGTTAATGAACCAGACTCATGTGATTTTTTATTGCATTTATTAATAAATCGCATGACATATGCCATCACACGCTGTAATGTGCTAAAGCTCGAGAATTTTGAAATTAACGCAATAATAGGATTCTCAATAATGTGATTAGAAACATGACAAGAAGAGACAGTTTCCGGCAGCTTAGAATTATCATGATGTGAATCGGGAAACTGAGGCCATGAAGACATATCTTTACGAAGGAATTGTGGTCCTGACCACCACAATGAAGACAACAGCATTCTGTCAGTTTTAAGTCCACGTGAAGCGAGGTCTGCGGGGTTTTCAGCTGAAGGAACATAATGCCAATGCCTTGATCCTATCGTTTCCTGGATTTCAGACACACGATGACGAACAAATGTCTTTAACTGATTTGGTGGAGTAGATAACCATCCCAAGACTATAGTTGAATCGCACCAACAATGGACTTCATCAAAATTTAAAGTGAGTGACTGACGAACCTTTGAGTACAACCGTGAACCCAACAACGCACCACACAGCTCTAGCCGCGGTATGGTTGTGGATTTGATTGGAGCTACCTTGCTTTTTGCGGTAAGAAGATGTACGTTCACCTCGCCGTCTCGCGAAACACTGCGAACATAAACACATGCTCCATAAGCCTTTTCTGATGCGTCAGTGAATATATGCAGCTGAAGACAGGACGCAGATTCACATAACACCCACCGAGGTATCTTGAACTCGTTTAAAAGGTGCAGGTTATTTTGAAAGTCAGTCCAAGTACACTGAATATGCGTGGGAACAGGCTCATCCCAAGAACATTTGGCTAGCCACAGATGCTGCATGATAATTTTGGCTTCGACTATGCATGGAACGACTAGGCCAATAGGGTCAAAGATTTGTGCTATAGTTGACAAGATATGACGTTTAGTAACCCTGTCAGTCGAGTTTAAGTTTATAGAAAAAGAAAATGTGTCACTCATGCTCTTCCATAAGAGTCCCAGAGTCTTTGACTGGTCGTTGTCACTCAAGTCCACAACATCAGAAATGTAGTGTTCACCGCTAAGCGCCTGCAGCACCTCATTGGAATTAGACCGCCATTTCCGAAGATTGTACTTTGCTGATCGAAGAACATCATCAACACGACGACCCTTTTCCAAAGTTTCTGAAACAGATGATCCACCGGATAAATAATCATCCACATAAAAGTCACGTGCTATCGAAAACTTTGTTGAAGAATCTGAACACTCATCCACCAGTTGAAGTAGACACCTAGTGGCTAGGAAGGGTGCTGAGGCTGTACCATACGTTACGGTATTAAGCGTGTACTCCTTTAGCGGATGAGTGGGTTCAGCTCTCCAAAGGATTTTTTGTAACGGACGATTATTGTCGTGAATAAGAGTTTGTCGATACATTTTTTCGATGTCCGCGCTTATGACTATTTTATGTTGACGGAATCGAAGCAATATCGACAACAAATCATCTTGGATAGGGGGACCAACCATCTGTATTTGGTTAAAAGATTTACCTGTTGTGGTTCTGGCGGACGCATCGAAAACCACCCTTAATTTTGTAGTGATTTTTGACTCCTTCAGGACACCATGATGTGGTAGGTAATTTGAACATTTGAGTGGACGCCTAGTAGATTCAGACATGTGCCCTAGCTCTATATACTCATTGATGAAGTCAACATATAAGCCTTTGAGGCGTGGATCTCTATCCAAACGACGTTCAAGAGATAGGAATCGCTGTTTAGCCATCATGTATGAATCACCCAATGCGTCCAGTGACTCTTTAAAGGGAATACTTACTACAAATCGCCCATCAGAATTACGATAAGTGGTATCCATAAAATGTTGTTCACAGGATCTCTCTTCATCAGATTGTTTATATATAGTCGAAACTGAATCTAATTCCCAAAACCGATCTAAATCTACTTGAAGGTTGTTAGTGTGCATACAAACGTGTGAAAAGGAGGAATTAGACTGATAATATGCACCGGAAATGAGCCAACCTAATTTTGATTCAAGCAGGGTGGGCATATGAGTACCTAATGCGATACGTTCGGTGCCTATGATACCCCAAAATACTTCCACACCAACAAGGATATCGATTGAAGACGGAACATAATAAGTGGGGTCAGCAAGACGTACGTTTGCAGGTATACAAATGTTGCTAGTATCAACAAAGGTATTAGGAACTGCGGCGGATACTTTCGGCAATACGAGGCAGTTAACGTTAAATTCGTACTCACAATCATCAATTGATTTTAATGACAATGAGCACTCCTGAGTACAACTAGAAACATGATGATTTATTCCTATTACCTTGGATTTAGTAATGTAGGTAGGAACATTTAGCTTACGAACCAAGTCCTCCGAGATGAAATTTGTTGTACTTCCACTGTCTAGCAAGACTCGTGCTGTATGGGGATTACCGTCAGCGTCCGTCACCCTCACGAGCGCTGTTGAAAGTAAAATTACTCGAGATGTAAACGTTTGATTAGCTGATAATGCAGTATTGTGTGCACTAGGAAGAAAATTGTCACTATCGATGTGTAATAGAGTGTTGTGCTTCTGGCGACAATATTTACAAGGACCTAATTTGCATCTGGAGACATCATGACCTGGACGAAGACAATTCATACAAACATTTGAACCCTGAACCTTTTTAATACGAGCCTGTACCGAGAGACCTTTAAACTGCTCGCATGCAAAAATAAAATGATCCTGACGACACATAGGACATGATAAAGGTTTTAAAGACTTGTCAGATAACACAACACTGCTCTTTGGTTTGGTCGCAGGTGCGTTGGGTTCAATCTTTGCTATTGCTATAGGCTTAGACTCCTCAAGTGTCTCCAGTAAATCAGCCCTGCTACTGATGAAGTGTATGAATGTGGATAATGTAGGAGGTTCAGAAAAGGTATTTCTGTGCTCTTCCCACTCACGATTTGTTACGTGGTCGAGCTTACTGGTCATTATGTAAATGATAAGAACATCAACGAAAGCGTTTTGAACAGGTTGACCAAGGGTCGATAAAGCCCTGAGATTTTTATTCGTTGTGTCAATTATGTAACGTAGTGACTTACTTGACTCTTTATTTATAGGCTGAACGTTAAAAAGTGCTTGCACGTGATTGTTAACAAGCAATCTTTTGTTGTCATACCTCTCACAGAGTAACTTCCAGGCTGCATCGTAATTTTCCGATCTGAAGTCAAGATTGTCAATAACAAGAGAAGCACTACCATTTAAGGAAGCACGTAGATAGTGTAATTTATTTATTTTATCCAGAGATGTGTTATTATGTACTATAGAAATAAAAGTATCTCTGAACTCGAGCCAATCATGATAGCTGCCTGAAAATTTGGGTAAGTCAATTTTGGGTAAACGAATTGAATTGTGTTTGTGTATACTAGTAATACAAGAATCCACCTCGCCTGCGGAGTCCTCTTTAAAAAGCTTTCTTGCGCCGGTGACCAGTTGGCGTGCAGAAGCTACCAAACCGTAGTACAGCTTTTCAAACTCCTCGCGTTCCGCATATTGCTCGCTGGGGTCATCCACCATTGCCTCCAACTCCTCCTGTAACGTATCATATTTCTCATAAAGACCTTCAAAAATATTAAGTCGATACTCAACTTCAATGACCTGTACCTCGCTTAACTTTTCACAAGACTTAGAAATGTTTAAATAAGAATTGAACTGCGTAAGTTTGGCCTTAATTGAAGCTCGTTTTTTAATTAAGCCTTTCAAGTCAGCCATGGCAAAGAAAATTAAGCAGGCAGCAAGAAAGAAATAATATGAAAAAGTTAAAATTAATGTTAAAAAATTGTCTTAACTAAACTATTAGCAATAAGTAGCAAGGTAAACACGAAAGCTATCAATAGTGAGAAATACGATTGCTATTTTAAAGCGCTAGGCATTTCCTATCGAATCCGCTGAGTAACGCTAAGCGGATGATGCAATACTTTCTTCTTCACACGAAATAACAACCTTAATTCACCCAATAAAATGGAATGATGCAACTGATTTTAATTTAAAATTATAACGAATCCGATTAGGAGTAGTAATAAATAAATAGTATAATTATTGCAAAAGACAGTATCAGATCAATGAAATATAAAAGTCACCGTTATATGAAATGGCTTATTTATGAAGTGTGTACCGTTATGTGTTGAATTGTTTCAGGTTTAGTGTGACATTTCCTACATAGATCGTTTCTTAGTGTGCTGTCCTTCAATATGTACTTTCTATAATTTTTTGTGTTGATGACTTGATCTTGGATAGCAATAAGAAACCCTTCTGTTTCAGGAAAGAGCCCTGTTTGATCAAGCCATTTGTTTGATGCCTCTGTGTCTATGTGTGTTTGGTTTAAATCATTGTAGTGTCTTCCGTGTAGTTCTTTCCGTTTCCATTTGTTATGTGTATCTTGTATGTGTCCTGCTTTATCTATTATTTCAATGTTTTCATCGTTGAGATTTAATGGGGTAAATTGGTTATCTATTTCTATTATTGTGTTGTGTAACTGACTACTATTTTTCTTCAGTGCGAAAAATTGTTTGAGGTTTATTATTTGTTTTTTGTGTAGTTGTGTTATTTCTATTAATCCTCTCCCTCCTTCTTTTCTAGGGATAATGATCCGTTCTATTGCTGATTTGGGATGATGGTATCTGTGTTGTGTCAGAATGGTTCTGGTTTTTATCTCAAAGGCATGCAATTCTGTTTTAGTCCATTTTATAATTCCAAACGAGTATGTTAATATAGGTACAGCATATGTATTTAAGGCTTTGAATAATTTTTTGCTAGTTAGTTTCATTTTGCATAACGAATGTATTCTATTAGAGTATTCCTGTTTGAGTTTGTCTTCAATTTGCCTATGTTCTACTAAACGCCCTTGATTGTAACCTAAATATTTATATAATTCTTCATTGGTCATTGCTTCTATTGCTTCCTCTGCACTTAACTCATAATTTCCTTAACTCATTATTATTATTATTATTATTATAGTATTATAAATGATAATAAATGACTAAATGATTCAATAAAAATTCTATTCTAGGAATGCACTAGTGCACTTCAGACTTTTCGAAGTTACTTGCCTGATCTTAAACAAAGTGAAGTGAAATCTTGATGCATTTAATTTCTTATTAATACGTCATTCCGAGGAAAAAGTACACAAACTAAGAATTGAAAACTTTGTTAAAAAGTCTCTGATACCATACCATAAAAAATATTTTAAAAAAACAAGTCAGCTGTCAAAGTCAACGAATGAGTGCTGTCTGGTCTTTCTACTGATTTCTGGTTTACGTAACAACTGTAACAAGCCCCGAAGAAAGATTTCGTGCCGATACCTTTCTGCTGAAATATCCGAAATGTTGGGCCGTTTGGGAAAGAAACATGTTGAAATTGCAGCATCATTTGCAACTTCAGCGGTCGGATTCGGAGGCGCAGCTTTCGTAGGCCTTCTCTACTTCACGGACTGGAAATTGTTTTGTGCCAACATCCCTTTCTACGGCGGAAAATTCAAGGATGAAGAGAATTAAAAGTAATGTAACGAGACAACGGTTATCTCTGTTAGTTAATCATTTATGATTTTTTAGAATGTAATTATGTAATTATAATTGAATACCTTCTAAGCTACTGGTTGTTTTTTTAATTAAGTTTTAACCTCTCGTTAACACATTTACTGTCCCACTGTTAGCAATGGATCTTCTAAGATCTAAACTTGAATGATTGTTCAATGTTAGTCAAGATGTACAGTGTTAGTCTAAGCCATAAAATAGTGTTATTTATAACTAATTCAAATTCTATAGATACACCACCAGATTATGTCCCTGAAAGGAGATGTGCTAGATGACTTGCCAGAGTTAGCATAGGTGATCAGCAGACGGGAATCTCCAGGTTGATAACAAGATTAAACCTGCAGACTGAGCATATAATATATACATTTTCTCCTTGAGGCACTATGCTATTTGTTCATTTATGATACATCAAATTTTTATAGCAGTCCTTCATAATTGCATGAAAGGGTGACAATAATATTTATAATAATTAGCAGCGTTTTTCCTGAAATAAAACGCATATTAAATTACTTACCTAAATTCGAAGCTTAATTGATTGAGAATAGCATTTCCGTTTCCGCTTATTTCCCTTCTCTTTCTACCCTTATATGTCCCTCTCTTTCACACTTCCCCCCTTTTTACCTCTCCCTCACCACCAGGTGGGGACTCATTGCGATCGGTGTTAGAGTCTTGCTTGTTCATTGCGTTGAAAATCAGCAGGCAGAAATTGTCTTAAGCTTCGAATTTAGGTAAGTAATTTAATATGCGTTTTATTTCAGGAAAAACGCTGCTATTAAATAACTTGACCGTAAATTCGAAGCTTAATTGATTGAGACGTGTTTGTTATCGCCTGGTGGTGATGAACGCCAATGTGAGGATGATCATTAAATAATTATATCTTAGAAGGTAAACAGATGGTTTAACCCATAATCGTGTGTGAAATGCTCATACAAATTAAGAGACATTGAGGGAATCTAAAAAATAAATACTTATAGGATGTGCAAAATAAGTTTAATTATCTTCCAATTTTAATCAAATAAGCACACATGTGAGAATGAAATTACAAAACAAAAACATTTGATTATCAAGTTATATAATTTATATTTATATTTAAAGTAATAGACGCTAGAACAAACGGTTTCTAAATCACAATAAACTAATAACATACATTTTTCTTGAGAAGTTATCACAACAATCGATATTGATATTACAATAATTAAATTACAGGATCAAATAAATTTACTACTGTACTGGAAGTACAGACTGACGGCATCACCTGCCGTTTGTAAAATTTTTTGAAGGTATTTTCAGCTCTCCAATTACCTCTAGCCAAGATGCTATCCATTGGAAGGTTTTCAGACCAATTTTTAGATGCCACCGCGGACCGAAAACTACCTGGAGTAGCTATTATATTAGCTTCTGACAAAAGGGATCTAATCCAACCTGCTATCACTGCTCTTGAAGCAGGTCTGGCTTGACCTCTAATATTCATAAATAAGTTATGACATGTAGCTAATCTACGTTTATCTTTGAGGATATCAATAGTTCGGTTTATCCAAAAGATGGGATCGAGATTAATATTTTCTGGATTTTTAAATAGTTTCCAGCCAGATTGCCTGTGTGTTACCGAATCGGTTTTTGACCCAAAAACTGGCCAAAAAATTACATAGTCATTACCCCTAATCAAATGTTCTGAATCAACCCGAAGAAGAGTTAAGTCATGTATTCGCCTGCCTGAGCAAAGAAGTAATAAAGCAGCAGTATGTCTAGACGTTTGGAAAATATTGTTCAAATCAATGGAACTATTTGCTAAATAAGACAGAAGTTCGTCAATGTTCCACACAGGGGGTTTCCTTGTTACCGGTTGTTTGAGTGCAACTGATTTTAAAACATGCTTTACTAAGGTATGGGAACTTAAAACTCCCGCTGAATCTGCGTTACATAATGTAGACACAACTGGTTTATGCAAAAGTATGGAATTGTACGATAATTTGTCAATTAAAAATAAATCTGCTAAAAATCGTGCTACCGCTGAGCCATTCGGATTGGTCGGGTTTACATCATGTTCCTCGGTCCATTTTAGCCATCGTGACCAAGCACTTTTGTAAGTCTTGCGCGTCGATTGCCGCCAAGATGACTGCAATAAATCAATTTGGTCTGGATTCCAATTTAATAAATTTTGATTCCACCCCCACATTTCCAGACCTCTAAGGTTATATCCTGGACTTTGGGAGGTGGAAGGCCGGTTGTCGTGTCCACTAAGGTTCGGTTGAGATTGTGTATGGTGAATGGAGCCCCTATGGCTCGTGCTTTTAGGTCTGCTCTCCAGAAGACCCGGTCCCATCGAGGAACTATTAGTAAGTAGATCCCTGAAGCTCGATTGAGATGCGCTAGTACTCTTGGTACCAGACAGGGTGGTGGGAATACCCACGCTAACTGGTAGTTCCAAACAATCGAAAATGCGTCGTGATAAATTGCCTGTTTGTCCTTCATATCTAACGACACATAGTTGGCAACGACATGTGCTGTTTCTGATGCAAAAAGATCTATCACAGGGGTCCCGAATTTCCTGAATATCATTTCTGTGCATTGAGGAATTAGATGCCATTCTGCAGCCTTCCGACGCCGAGAAAGGCGATCGGCAAGGGTGTTCAGTCTGCCTGGTAAATGAAAGACTTTTAGAACGATATTGTGTTCGTCCAGCACTTGGAACACCTTTTTTGTTATATTCATCAGTGGTTTTGATATTGTCCCCCCCTCGTTGCGCAGGTAAGAAACTACTGTTTGGTTGTCGCACTGTACAAGGACGGTAGAACTTTGTAGTAGTCGAAAGTGACCGTGTAGGACTTTTAAAATCGCCAGCATTTCTTTTTGGTTGCAATGCAACCGAGCCTCCTGCTCGCTCCACTGTCCTGACATTGACCAACTGTTCAGTTGTGCGCCCCAAGCTAGATTGGAGGCATCTGTGGTCAGAAAATGGCTTGGTGGAGCGATGTGAATTGGTGACGATGCCTGGTAGTTCTGTAGCCACCATTCTAGATCCTTTTGTGCTTCTTCCGGTACAATGTGCAGTTGCTTTGATGACCCTGGGATTGAATTTAGGAGATCTAGCAAACTCCGGTAATTCAATCTGCCTTTTGGTACTGCATAACTGGCAAAATTTAGAAGTCCCACAATGCTTTGAAGGTTTTTTATATTGACAACTTTGTCCTTCAGGATGCGTGACACCTTGATCAGTAGACTTTGGTACTTCTCTGATGGAAGTCGTTTTTGATTTAGCCATGGATTCCAATGAATACCTAAGTAAACTAAACTCTTTTGGGGAGTAAGCTCGGATTTTTTGATATTTACTTGCCAGCCTAGGTACTGTAGTCTCTTTACTACAAACTGAATCTGTGATCTGAGAACGTTCATGTTTTGATGGGCTATTAAAAAATCGTCTAAATATACAACGATTCGAATGCCTTCTTCTCGTAACGTCTGGGCAATCCAGTTGGTCAAGGACGCGAATACTTTTGGAGCCGTGGTCAGACCAAACGGCAGGCATGTCATTTGGAGTAATTCTCCATTGTAAATTAATCTGAGGAATCGTCTGTGGGACTTGGAAATGGCTAAATGAAAATAGGCCTGGGAAAGGTCTATTTTGCAAAGCCAATCCCGGGGTTGCAGAAAATCCGGTATTCGAAAGATGTTTATAAGTTTGAATCGATCTGTGGCTACAAACTCGTTCAGGGCCTTTAAATTGAAAATTGGACGAAAAGTGTCTTCGTTTTTCGGCACTAGGAATATTGTTGATAAAAAGCTTGGGGTTAAATTGGTGCGTTCGAGAACACCCTGATCTTTCATTTGGTGTATGAGCATTGACATTTCTGATGTAATAGGAGTAGTGAAAGCGCTTTTTCTTATATTCGGTATAATAAGTGGAGGCCTTTGGAGAAATGGAATTCGATAACCTCTTAATATTTTGATAAGGAATACTGGAGCTCCTAAGTTCTCCCAACGATGGACAAAGTGAGTTAACTGACCCGCCCTGAACTTGGTGCTTGAAGGACTCAAGTCAGTTCCTTCGTTTTTTAAAATTGTCAATTTTTGAAGGCCCGGAGGATGTGTTTTGATTTCTGGCATTTCTGAATTGGCCATTACTCGATCGATTTTGCCGTCCAGCCCGTGATCGAAAGGAACCTCGGGCATTGGAAGCCCCTCGTCGGTTCGAGTTGTTGCCGACATATCCCTGAGGATATTGACTATGATAACTCCCCTGCGGAGGAGCGTTATATAATGGATGTGCAGCTTGCGCGTGACAACCACCATGTGCAGTATCATGTGACGCCCCATTCGGACAAGCCGCCCCCTGCGGAGGGCGGTTGTAAGATACAGCTTTATTAGGTCTGGCTTGAGAGACAGAGCCATCGTTGTTCGATCTGAATGGCAAGAATGCTTTTTTGACGCCCCCAATTTTCTCAAGAGCGGCGGTAAAAAGTTCAGCACTAAAAAGATTTCGGCATGAAGGTGGTATTTTACGTAAGGATGTTTTTACAAGAGGGTCTCGTATGAACTTCGTTATACCGTCACGTCTCATCTGAATTATCTCGGCTCTATGACCGCATAATAGTTGTAAAAGATCAGATGACACTTTATGTATGTCTCCTTTCAAAAATAATTCTATCATTTTATCTTGTAATACATTGAAATTTAATTCTTGTTCATCTTTTGCCCATGACAAAAAACTTTTTATTGTTTCTTGCAAAACCTCTCGTAATTTTAATAAGCAGAATGTTTGAGCAGCATAAGCTTTATCGGCTTGAGCCAAATGTCTTGATGACTCATAGGCTTTAATTTCTTCATTAACCTCTAACTCTACGAATCCCGGGGAATGGCTATATATTTTTTGGGTGTCGGCATAACGAACTTCACACCAGTCACTATTATCAAAGTGTTGGATTTCATTTAAAGTTGACAAAAAATCATTAGGAGCCTTAGGAACAGATGGTTCCTTAAGTTTAGTCTGAATAGCAAAGGTAATACATGGCTCTTTAATATTCTCAATACTACCTGCATTGTCAGAAAATAAATCACGACTTTCGTTCAAATCAATACATGACTCATTACAAAAATCAACGGGGTAGGTGGAATTATAAGGATTATTATTATTATTCGCAAGCAAGTCACGAAGTTGACCTACTTCTTTAGACAATTTATCCAACCTGTGGTCTGAGCGGCGAGAACGTTTCGATTTTTTATGACGGTGGCGCCGTGTTCGTCTCCTCTTGCGACCCGTTGAGCTGTTCGAACTACTAGAACTCGATGAAGAACTAGAACTGTTCGATGAGCTACTAAAAGATCTGCGGCGAGAAGGGCCCGGAGCCACAGACGCTTCACCAGCATTGATTTCGGCAGGCATACCGTTATTTTCCATTTCCTAATACGAAATAAAACCACAACTGTATTCACAATGATAGTCACGAACAACAACTTGTTATCGAAAACAAGTGAGGGTGTGTTTAAAATTCTGGGTAGATTTTTGCACAAATATAAAATATTATCAACCCACAGAAAAATCATTCGATTTATAAAAATGTGTGGGTACATACAACATTGAAATAAACGAACAGTAAAACTGTTACAGAATAATAAATTGTGCAAACACTTACGTGTGGTTATATTAGATGTTCCTCAACAATAATTGTACTCTGATTTAGGCAGAGTGTTTAAAATGTTAAGATACTTGATATTTATGAAGGGAAATTTACAGTGGTTCGTGGTAGAACCTTACGCAGCGGAAAATAGAACGCCAATGAACAAGCAAGACTCTAACACCGATCGCAATGAGTCCCCACCTGGTGGTGAGGGAGAGGTAAAAAGGGGGGAAGTGTGAAAGAGAGGGACATATAAGGGTAGAAAGAGAAGGGAAATAAGCGGAAACGGAAATGCTATTCTCAATCAATTAAGCTTCGAATTTACGGTCAAGTTATTTAATAAATAAATATTCTGTGCCATTTTACACAGCACCGTTTAGTCTCAAACTAAGCAGAGCTTGTACTATGGGACAATACTTATAGACTAGACAATAGATATAATACTTATATACTTTTTTTTGTAAATACATACTTATAATATTGATATATGAAACACCCAGACGAACACAAACACTTATATTCATCAGATAAATATTTGTGTCCCGTGGGAAGCGAACCCGCAACCTCATGATCAGCAGTCTGGTACTCAAACCTGATTAGACCACAGAGGTTGTCAAATAAACAATGTAATAAATACATAAACATTATTATAATGGAGTGCCATCTATTTCCAAGCTAAGCAACAAGGCTTGTTTTACAGATATGGGTAAATGGTTGATTTACTAGTTTGTTTTTTTCTTTATACTATGTAGGTACCTATTAATACAAGTACTTGCTATACATATAAATTTGCATGACTTAGGGCAAATGCTAATGCTCATCACACAAACATGTGCCCCTACTGGGATTGGAACCCAAGATCCTTACTACAAAGAGCAGCCTTTAATACTGCTGCACTAATCAGGTTCTAGTATTTATCATTTACTAGCTTCCACCTGCGGCTTTGTCTATGTGATCGGTTGATAAATGTAGCCTATATATTGTTAAAAAGGTTCTTCGGTCTCTATCATTACCAAAATTGATAGAAAATTGGTACTCACAACATCACATGTGATGTTGTGACCAAAGGAAATAGGGATTAATTTTCATATACAAATTAAAAAATATTTATTATTTATTTATAAAAATATACAAAGATATACAGCAAGAAAAACAAAATATGTAAGTAGTTGAGTAGGTACATACTTATTGTTCAACCCACTTTGTGAGTGTCAAAATATGTTGGCTGTTGGCTATGTAAGGGTCAGTTGTTTACTGGCCAAATTTTGTGAGGGTATTATGTTCCAATTCCTAGTTAGTCTGTCTAGTGATCGACACACTAACTGAAAATAAAATTAAATGACAAAAATTAACTTAAAAAAAAAAGAAAAACCAACTTCAAAAACTAAAAAGCAAAAAATAACTTCATACAGTTTGACCTTTTTTTTAGTTTTAAAGGTATGAAGCCGGTGCCAAGCCAAACGTAATAGTAAGTAAGTACACTCACTGCGAGTGACCTTGAGCGAGGTGGTTAAAACCACCACATCATCGGCACCGACTTCATACCTTTAAAACTAAAAAAAAGGTCAAACTGTATGAAGTTATTTTTTGCTTTTTAGTTTTTGAAGTTGGTTTTTCTTTTTTTTTAAAGTTAATTTATTTTTTTCTTTTTAGTGTTGTATATATTAAACTTTTCAGGTCAGGTCAATCTAACAGCCTGAAAGAATACAACTATCGATCCATATATACTTATAATTATGAAAGATTTTTCCTTCAACTCCTAACCGTTGAGGAGTTGTACCTTCCATCATCAGATCATTACATGAGATGGTGATTTTCAAATGCAAATACTTGAACAGCTTTGGAGAATACATTTCAATTTAATAAATGCCTATAACTGAAAGAATTTTCTTTTAACTTTTAACTGTTGAGGAGTACTACCTTCCACCATCAGCTCATCAACATCAAATGATTATTATCAGACGCAAATACTGGAACAATTTCAGTAAATATATTCAAAACGTGATAATTGCCTATAAAATTTGAGGGTTGCCCTCGATTTTCCTGGGATCCTATCATCAGATCATGATGTGGTCACAATGGGACCAACTGTGAAGTCTACCCTTTTAAACAAAAAAGAATTTTGCAAATCGGTCCAGGCGTTTTTAAGTAATTCGTGAACATACATAAGAAAAAAAAACGACTAATTGAGAACCTCCTCCTTTTTGAAGTCGGTTAATAAAATATCCATGTATGTAATTATAAGGATTTATTCAGTAATTTGTTACAGTACAGTGACTAAGATTTAAAAAAGTGCAAATAATTCTCTAACTAATGTGGTTTTAATAGCTACCTGTACCTACTTGCTTACAGATTTAAACAAGAATCTATAATGATCTAATCACATTCATATGAAATAGTATAGTATGACACCAGTCACCCCAGTAGCAGCCAAGCAGTGCTGCACCTACATCCCGGGGATTTTGGTGTGCTTGCCACTTGCTGTCACAACATCATTCTGTTGTGCTAGTAAACCAATCACATCACAAACTGGTACCTCACTAACTTATAACTAGTAATATCAAACATTCATAAGCTTAGTTCTCATTATATAGTATCTGAGTAGGTAAATACAAGGATTACATTTTACCTTCTAAACAACTTACCAAGGCTGTGGTCTTGTAACATAAGTAGTTTTATAATAATAGACTTATTTATATAGCTTTATAATATAATATTCTCATTTGTCAACAGTCATGCATCCTCTTCATCCTCCACTATGGTACCTACCTATTTCCGTACTTTTGTTAATTGTCTAAGTGTATGTTCACAACGGCATGCCCTAGTGGTGGGCGATTGCTACAATAACTATGAAAGTGAAACAATGGTAATTATTAAGTATAATATTAATAATCTCACGGGCACGGTTAGAGCATTGCTCCGCATCGGCACGCAGTTGATCGTGGACCATCTCGCGATATTATGATATAAGGTTGTATTAATTTGATTGTTTCAGCAACCATCGCTTCGAATGGTATAATAATGGGTAGGTACCTATTTACCTACAACGTCATTCAAGCACTCAACCATACATTTATATTACGTACCTATATAAGTACCTAAATAAATCAATTTAAAAATAAATTGTTATATTAAGCCGTTATTATGAGCAGCTAAAAGACAGAAAGAAAGGTACCTGCCCGACTATATTAGTCGGGCAGGTACCCCCGTCTGTCTGACTCATTCAATACTATTCAATAGGGAAAAATTAATCACATTAAATAGGGAAAAGTAGGTACCTATTTAATTGTCTTATATGTTTGTAAAATTAAACTACTTCCTGACTGAGGGACGGTTAAATATTTTTATTAAATAGAATAAATAATAATTTTATTAGGCCAAAAATTGGGTGCCCACGCCCTGGACAGTTTTTGTAGGCTATATAAGTAGATACCTAAAACTTATACAATAAATTTTAATTATATATTTATAATCGTCTTCTACTTTTAAAGACTACTTCTACCTGAATAAATAAAATAAAATAAGATTTTAAAAGTTCACTTACGGTCATGCACTATAAAATTGTTAGGAAGTAATACCTAAGTAGGTATTTGGTTAGGTACCTAAATATATTACAGTTAAAATTGGTTTACATAAAATTTCTTTACATAATTGCCTCATGGGATTAATTGCAGAACTCTAACACTGCATAGCGGTAAAGTTAATGACTCATATAAAGTCATTAACTTTACATTCAACCAGCGGGGATCGTTCTCACCCAGATCAGGGAGAAGACTTCATATTCAATATTATTGTTTAGAATAGGCGTTGTCGTAATTTAAATAATAATTAACATAGAAAATAAGAATCAAAATAGTATTGCATATTAACGAAATTAACATTTACCTAGCCGTGAACTCACAAAAAATCGTGCGTGCTCCGTGGAAACGCCTTTCTTTTATTTCAGATTTGATATTCGGGGGTTTGCGAGCTCTGGGGTCGGAAGACCAATCCCACGCTTGGATTTTTTGCTTCTCGCAATTTGCTTGCCGCGTCCGGTCCGGTCTAAACGATATGAATATCTGGGAAACGCTTGCGTGTTAATGCACCCCCGACACAGTAAATAGGTAATGTGTGTATATTCCCGAAACATCAAATTCAATGAATATAATAATTGAAGTATTGTAATCATAAAACTACACCCAACGGTAGTGAATACGCCGCGTGGCGCGTCTGTTGGGCAAGTAGTGTAGTGTGGGCGGGTAGTGTAGTGTAGTGTGGGCGGGTAGTGTAGTGTAGTGTGGGCGGGTAGTGTAGTGTAGTGTGGGCGGGTAGTGTATTGTAGTGTGGGCGGGTAGTGTATTGTAGTGTGGGCGGGTAGTGTATTGTAGTGTGGGCGGGTAGTGTAGTGTAGTGTGGGCAGGAGGTGTAGTGTAGTGTGGGCGGGTAGTGTAGTGTAGTGTGGGTGGGTAGTGTAGTGTAGTGTGGGCGGCCCGGCGGTGCAGCTCAGTAGCGCAGCTCGGCGTCGCCGCTGCCGGCGCCGGCGCCGTCCTCGTCGTCCGCGGGCGCGCCCGACTCTTTCTCGCCTGCAATGTATACACAATTGCTCATTTCGGATGCACTGTACACTAGGGTTCAAATTAATCATCGGTCGCTTTTGTGCGCCCTGTCGTTATGGAGAAAACGGAAAAACTAATCCTGCTGGAGTAACGCTGTTCCAACAGAAAATTCGAAGCGAAAGATGAGACAAATATTGTGCAGATATATTTGTATGCATGAATGTGCGCTGAAAATATATGTGCGTGTGCAGGTTCCTGAGTCATGTCGGGGTTCAGCAATTTCCTGCTGAATGAGGGCCCGCATCAGGGGTCGAATTCGACACAAACCGAACGCGGAGAATCAAAACGATAATCGGATGATCCTGACCCTTCTCTCTCACTACTGGTCACTGGGCGTCGAGCGACATCAGCGCCGGCGGATCCTGCGGGGTCGCGGCGGGCACGTACCGGGGCAGGAGGGCGCGCCCTTAGTGCGCGAGCCGGGCAGCTCCTGGCCGTGCGCGTCCACACACCAGCACACGCCCAGCGCCGCGTGGCACTGCCGCGGCCGGTAGTAGCCGCGCGCGTCGCACGCCGGCACGTAGGCGCCGCCCGCCGCGCCCGCCGCGCCCGCCGCCGGGTGCGCGCGCGCCAGCGCCGTGCACGGCCGCGCCGCGCGCCGCAGGCAGCCGCACCACGCCGCGCGCCCCACCCCGCCGCCGCCTCCCCCGCCGCCTCCCCCGCCGCCGCACGACGCCAGGAACGGCCGCAGGCAGCGCTCGCGCTCGTCGTGTCCTGCACACGTCAAAGCGGTCCTGCAGGCGCCGGCGGCTCGCGCGCCGCCCGCCGCCCGCCGCCCGCGATACTCACTCAGCGCGTACAGGTTGGAGGCAGACAGCAGCCCATCGCCGTCCGTGTCCAGGTGAGCGAACATCCATCGCACCTCCGGCTTGCAGTCGATCGGAAATCCTGTACGAAATCGGACATTGCTATTATTCATTGTCGTGAAACGCAAAATGAAATAACTACGCACAGAAAGGGAATCCCCTTGATCATTCATGCTAGCTCAATAGAAGCGCGGTGTACTAATACCGTCGACCGGCGGCGCCGTCGCTCCCGCCTCTTCCATCAGTACCGAGAACCAGTCGAGCAGTCGATTTGCCATTTTATCCAGTGCGCAACCTTCGGATCCTGCCAACGACAAGTATTTAAAGGAACATAATATTAAACTGCAACATCGACGATACATATTGACATCCACTTGAAACACGAGTAGGTACCTTGTGCGAGTCGTCGTCTCGACTGCCTTTCAGGAAGAACCTCGTTATGGGAAGACTCAGGTTTTCTCCGCCGCCAGACCTATAACAGTTAATAGTACTTAATAAAATGTTTTATACCGTCACCAATGATATTAAAAATGTCATTGACCGTCACCATCCAATTATATCTACTTTGTTACAATAAAATTGTAACTGATAATGGTCTTAAGACCGAAAAGCCTAATTACTATTCTGCAATACCTACTCCTAGTCTGCAATCCGGTATCTCTTCGACTAAGCTGGAAAGAAACTTCTGCTCCACCGCACGTCACTTAGCTATGGTAACTACTTCAGTGGACAGTAGCTTCACTATTAATCGCATTTACCTTCTGCTGCTGTTTGCGAGTTAGTTAAAAGTGATCATCGCATGACGTGGACCTGGAAAGGAGATTATAAAATCGACATATATGTATATGTTGTCGGTCTTACTTACGGCGTCTTGGTCGCGCGGGCGCGGGCGCGGGCGGCGCCGGCGGCACGGGCAGAAGCCGCGGCACGCCAGCCGCACCGGCCGCGCGCCGCGCCGCACGCAGTTGTGCAGGTCCAGGCGGCACAGCGACGAGTACGTGCGGTTGTCCGAGCCGCACAGGAAGGCCGCGCGCACGCGCAGCGGGCAGCCCACGCACCTGCGCGCACAGCACACGGAGTCAGTAGGTAGCACGCGCCCGAGCTGGTCGCCGGCGGGCGGCTCGCTTACCGTTTGGCGTCGTCGGCGTCCAGCTCGCCGTCGGCGTCGGCGTCGCGCGCGCCGGCGTCGTAGAACACGTCGTCGTCGTCGTCGCGCTCCCACTCGCCGCCGCCGTCCCGCGCCTCCCCCTCCCACCCGCCGCCGCCGCTCGCCGCTACTATTATGTCCCTGTTCGTATGATTACGTATAATTTCTTATTTATTTTTTACTTTCCGATATAACTTAGCTAAGAATAATGTGCATTATGGATGTTACAGAGATTCGACTTCGATTCCGAAAACTCGGAATTTCCGATTGATATTAAACCTCCGATTTCAACTTTGGTTTCGAAACTTTTAATCGGAGTTCTAATCTAGGTATGTTAACCTCTATGACCCGTTGAGAAATAGATCTGACGAAGATAAAACTGCGTAGCTTTTGTTCATTAAATAGTAAAAGTCAGTGCCTTTGTACATACGTGTATTGTTGTTTTACTGAAATTAAAGAGGCTAAAGTAGTTCTCTCTTCTGCCTCCGTCTCCACCACCGCCTCCGACCCTTACTCCGGCTCCGGATCTGACAACTCAAATTTAAAGAAACGAAGTCGGGATCTCAGTACGGAACTCCGACTCCGGTTCCCATAGAACCACTTCCACTTCCGTAACATCCCTAGTAAGTAGTATGCATTTGAGATTCGCTCACCCTCTCCGTAAGATGTCTTTCTTGGTCGCACATAGAGCAGTGAACGCATCTCGCAGCACGCACACCTCGCGCTTCTTGCACACCAGCGAGCGACACAGCGAGTCTGGAAATGCCACGGTAATGTGTTATGTTGGGCCTGACACAGGGAGTTTGACCGCGGGTGCGGGCAGGTACTCACTGTGCGGGTCGTACACGTATCGGCGCGGCCTGCGCGAGTGCGCGCCGCCGGCTACCGCCGTCGATCCGGTCTCCTGCCGAAACAACAAAAATAAACCTTTATACAGATCTAAGATGCCGCTACTGCCACTTAATCATGTAAAAACTACATAGTTGGGAAATACGTAGATATTATAATATTGAATTTGCTTTTACATATAGGTAGGGACCCAGGTTCCGAAGTAAAAGAAAATATGTACTTTTATTATTGGGGGGTAGGTATCGTCAGTTTTAATTTGATAGCTACATATGTGTATACAATACAAAACCCGCTAAGCTAAAAAAATTGGTATAATTAGGTATAATTTTTAGTGAGATTCCTCGCTCAAACGGAGCTGGGGATGTACCATGTACGTGTATATGATGGGAAGGTACATCCCCGACTGGGGATGTACCTTTGCCTTACAGAACACCGCAGTGAATCAACGATAGTTGTATTTCTGCGAGTGGGTAAGGTTACCAGAGCTCGTTGGGGGAGTGACTATTCTGATAGCAAATACAGCAAACGGAATGCCTATCATTCTGTTAGCTGTCAGTTTAGTAATTCCCTATTTTTAGAAACGTAAACGGTTCCTGCAGGGGTTGGCAACGCATATGCAAGCCTTCTAGTATTGCAAATGTCCATGGGCGGCGGTGATCACTTAGCATCAGGTGAGCCGCCGGCTCGTTTGCCCCCTTATGACCATTTTTTTTTTAAATAATGCAAATATTTAAAGTCACTTTTAAATCAAGCTTTTATTTACGCCATATTAAATTTAGAATGACGTCACGTAGCTAACTATGAATTATTGTCATCGAGACTATGTATGCAAAATTTCATCTCAATTACTTAGTTAAGAAAAAGCGTTTTCAAATTCAGTTTAAAGTTTTGACGAATTTTTTGAATAACTTTAGTAAACTTTGTCATCCATACCACAAATTCTGAAGTCAAAAGTCTTCAACCAGTGCGTCATACCTGTCATGAACTCATAAGTCAACTCATGACCTACGAAGAGACGTGTACACTGACAGTAAAACTAGTCTGTTTGAAGGATAAGATCAGAAGTGCAGTGAGATTATCAGGAATCGAACTGGAGTGACCGACATAGCTCGCAGGAATAGCAAGGAGTGCAAGGACTGATGTCTGCTGAACCCGACAAGTTCTGGAGTGGAGTCCGCGAATCAACACACGTAGTGCAGGACGCCCCTCGGCTAGATGGACTAACAACCTAGAAAAAGTAGCAAGGAGGATTGCAAGTTAATTATGAGCTTTTTTAAATCTTGCTATTGCTCGCAGCGCCGCTCGCGCAATTTTGTACTCATTTCTCCTCCCCATTTTGCCTGTTAGTCAAAAACGACAAAATAACATATCTATTCATTTATTTTTGCTGCGGAGCTTGAATATTAAATTTCATTCTTCTTACATTAAAAATGACGGCCTCCCTATGTAAACTTCCAACCTCTATTTCACCCTGAAATACGTATTTCTTTATTTTTAACCAAAAGCTAACGCTTTTCTCAAAAGTCAAAACCTTTGATGTATCGAACTCTAACTTCGAAATTGACGGATTTCCATACGACCATTCATACCTTCGGCCTTTAGGGGTCAAATGTCCAAAAATCCTTTCTTAGCTGATTTGGTTGGTTGGTTTACGTTATGAAATGCATTATCTGCCAAATTTCAAGTTTTTACCCTAGTGGTTCTGCGTTGATGAATGAGTCAGGATAGGACAAGTAACTATTTATATACCCACGAGAGGGACAAGCGTCTCCACTCCAATATTTAAGTTTGGTAAGCGTTAGTCATACGACTCATACGGTCAGCAGCAGCGGGGAGTGCTCGCCACCGCCCGCCGCCGCCGCGCTGCTCACTGCTCGCCGTAAACATGTACCTACACATTGTAAAGATAATAAATCGTGCACATTTCGGCGCATTACTTATTTAATTTCAGAAAATATTTTACTTACTACAATCTTCACTATATTGCATCTTTTGTTATGTGTTTTACAAACTAAAGTTACCAGCACTGATGCACTATAGTCTTTCATCGGAATATTTTATGCCTGTACGTACAGCCTACATTATATAAGAAAACGTCGCAACTGTTTAGCTTACTCACTGGATCAAATACAGGTAGGTGCCGGCAAACCTTACGTAGCAGTTTAGTAATAGCCTTAACGTGAATGCCGTACAGCTCACTGCGATACGGTATTTTACTAGATTAGATAGAAATACCGAATATAAATTCGAATTTAGCGGGCTTAAATGACCGTAACACCATTCATAGTTATCGGCCTACAGTTAAACATTTTGCGAATTCTGCGGACACAAGTAGGGCTCTGAAACGGTATCCCAGGACATGATAAAAACAGAATCTTATGAAATGAACTGCCAGAGAACATAAGTAAGCAGCTAAAACAAAATCAATACTTACTATCAATAGCCACAAACGATAAAATATCAGTAACCTATAGTCGAAAATACTTAAAGCATAAATTTTTTAAGCATTTTCGACTTGTTATATTAAGTTGTGGTCTAAGTACTTCCAGTAAATCATATCCCGTCGTTCTCATAAGCGGTTCTTAAAAACGGGAATGAATGATGTCCTTTTGTCGGAGATCGCGTGGAGCACTCTACTGACAAGTATGAGCCGTAACAAAAGTGAAGGCTCACCGCGTCATCGTCAAACTCGAAGTCCTGGTCGGCACGGCGCGCCGCGGCCGCCGCCAGCGCCAGCAGCGCCACCAGCGTCGCCGCCTTCACGTACGAGTGCATCGCGTCACCACACTCGCGCCACTGCCGCGGGATGCCGCGCCCGCCGCCCCGCGCCGCGTCCTCCCATCCGCGCGCCCCGCCGCCCTCCGAACGCCCTCTCGCCTGAGGCATACCCAACTGGCGGACCAATGCCTACGACATCGGGCATTCTATGACGACATCTCACTAATTACCTGATCATGCATTAGATATAACTAAGTAGGTGCAAGTTATTTTGCAATGTAAATAAGATTAGTACTTATGTACTTAAAGTAATTATAAGTCATCAACCTAATTATGATCTCGTGAGAGGAATGAATAGTAAAGGGACCCCTATCTGGAACAGTCGCTTTGTGTTGAAAATTGTTATGGATCTTCGCCGCCGATACGTGAACACCAATGGGCGAGGCAATAGGATTGGTGAATGACTTCTCCATCCGGTAGTTTGTAGGAAGCGTCCAACAGGGCGCATGTCGCGTCTGGGCGCGCGTATGATGTTTGCGCGGGACGTGGGTCGAGCAGGCATCCGCGCCCGCACCGCAGCCTCCCGCGCGCTCGCCGCCGATACAGCCTTCAGATCGTTTCTTGCCAGTCGCAACGTAACTAGGTACTTAGCTACACCACATCTGACATCACTTCATTTAGTTGTGGCCTGTGGCTCCTTAAACTTCATTGTATGGTCTTGAGTAAACATTGTTTTACATACGTATGTCTACTGCCTATAAGTAATGTAGGTAAGCTTTCACGGTTGTTTTTAACTTAACATTTTTTTTCTTCTAACTTTCCGTAGTTGCTTTTATCCCATAGATATTAAGACTCTTTTCCAGCCAGGGCCTGGGGTAGCATTTTCAAAAAATGACGGGACTCGTATGCCTGTAATTATGTTGATGTTTACCTCTCATAAAAAACACCACATTTGTACCGAAGAGCTTTAAAATTTAATTGAAATTCCTTTCTTCCTTTGAAGGGGTATAATTTGTACACCTTTATACGTACAACATATTTCATCTTCTCAGAAGCAACATTTTCATATTCCGAAGTACCTACGTATGTTTAATTCTAACCAGAGGCTCGTATGTGAAAATTTCAAGGTGTCGGTTCCAGCGGTTTAAGCTGTACGCTGATGAACGATTAATAACTCAGTCATGTAGTTACTCAGGAGAGGTTATTACTAAATGATTCAGGAACTGATGAAATATCTTCCAAAGGGAGGTTCTCAATAAGTTTATTCGTACTTAAATATGGACAATATATCTCTTTTGGACATACCTACTAATCTAAATGTTTCCAAATTTCAGACATAGAACAATTTGACGGTAGCTATTAGTGACAATCGTGGGCCGGCGGCGGCGCCTCTCTTTTTAACCGACTTCAAAAAAGGAGGCGGTTATAAGTATGTTCCACACAATTTTTATTGCACTTTTTTCATAGAGAGCTTCAGTGTGATATTCTTAATATGCAAGACCTATTTACTATATATAAGGACGATAGCGTCCACTATCGGATTTTAAGAAGCGTCCACTATCGGATTTTAAGAAGCTCCGTTAATTATTTGGTAATCACAGCTATTATAATCTTCTTAATTGTGTATACAATAAAAAAAATCATAGTAAAACATGTATGGTCACTCATCAACACCGAAATCGTTTTGAATTAATGAAGTATTATTATCACGCAAGAGCAGTAGGTACTTAGCTTGTCATCTGCCATTTATATTGCTCCTCTTCACCACATTTCTGATTCTGTTTGATCCAGTAAGTAGGTACCTACCTACCTACTACAAGGACTGAATGTGGACCAAAATTGCACGCATCTTGGATTATATGTGTAGATTATACGCGGATAACTCATTGACTATAGAGGTGCATCTCACATCATAGGCCATCGCATTAGTAGACTGAATCTTCGACAATCTGCCCAACAGAAGGACAGTGCAATTTAACCGCGTTATGATAGTATTTAATTAAAAGATCTCGTTTAGAAACACCGTTTTTCAATGGTGACTGTCAGACTCACCATGACAAAATCCATATGAACTAGTTATATTGCAATGTCTAGTATTCGTGTCGGTGTAGGTAATATATAAGTGCACCAAACCTCCTAATGCTAGGTTCCGCCCGCGGTTCCGCCTGTGTGGTAGGTTCATAAAAAGTAGCCTATATTCACCAAGATTCCGTCTTCTAAATATATATAACTCAAAGGTGACTGACTGACTGACTGACATAGTGATCTATCAACGCACAGCCCAAACCACTGGACGGATCGGGCTGAAATTTGGCATGCAGGTAGATGTTATGACGTAGGCATCCGCTAAGAAAGGATTTTTGAAAATTCACCCCCTAATGAGGTAAAACGGGGGTGCAAAGTTAATATGAAACTTATTAGTTAAATTGCACGCGGACGAAGTCGCGGGAATCAGCTAGTTATCAATAAGTAGGTACCAAATTTTATCAAAATCGGTTCAGTCGTTCACGCGTGATATATAATTATATCTATAGATTAATGGACTTCCTTACTTAATAACTATTAACCATAATTATCTAAAGATTGTTTAGGGATAGTCGAGAGCTGGATGTTTACAGCGGTCAGAAAGGTCGTGAAGGCAGGTCTAAGTTTACTGCGAGATGATCTCACACAATGCGTGCTGCCGCATGCCGCTACACGCATCAAATTTTCAGTGAGGACGGGCGCGAAGCCTCTCGAGGCGCCGGCGGGGCGCGCGCCGCGATCGATACCCACCGCCTCCCCGCGGCACCCATGTCGCCCGGCCGCGACACCCAATCACCGCCGCCCAGCGCCGCGTCATACCCAGCCACTGTCTAAACACTACTTACACACAAAAATAATTAAATCGTGGAGGTCATTAATGTGCCTAGGCCTCCTTCTTCAACAAGACTAAGAAATAGACACCAACAATTAATCGATCTCTTAATAATCAGAATGACGCTGTGGATATGTATCGCAGGAGCACAACACGTGCGACTCTATGCCGACCTCCCTAGTGTTTCTGCTCCACGCAGGTCACATCGCCCCGCCGACGCACGGGTCCGACACCTCTTATGGCGCGTCCACAGGCTACTTGATTATTATTAAGTATTACAGGAAATAATTTATCCTCAGAATATGTGTATACATATAGAAGGCTTAAACGATGTAATAACTTTGCTTTTCAATTTTGGAAGACTGTTAGAGAAGATGTCATATAATTATGATATACTATATTACATATCGCTAATTACCACTTAATAAACTAATTTCAAAACAATATATTTTTTAAGTAAAAATACAATATTCCTTTTAAAACAAAAATACTCAAATATAAAAAAGAGGAACTAATATCTAAGTATTAAACTATTCTACATCTACCTATAAAATTAATTACATATAAATACATTCTACATATAACTATTAAATTAAATTTTATAAAAAATAAATAAGCTGATATGAAAATATGTAATCCTACTACACAAAAAATAATAATATAAATACATAAACTAACATAAGTAATATTAAATAAATGACATATAAATAATTGTAATAAGAAGGGTAATAATTTAATGTAACAATTTATATAATATTATTTTTTTAATTATTTTACTATAAAAATTTATAAATAAATGTATTTAATTGAGAATTATGTGGTGAAGGGTTGTAATTTATTGGTGTTGTTAAAACACCATAACTATAGCTTTTTACTGCATGATTTATAATTAAATAAATTGCAATACAAAATACCTATATAACTAAGTTAATTATACAATAATAATAAAAATTTGCAAAATTATTATGCTATAAAGTAAGAGTACCTATTTTCTAATAATGGAGCAATAATAAATATCAGATAACAAAGTATATATAAAAATAAATAGCTCATATTTCTAATATTAAGAAATTAAATTAATAAAAAATGTAGATTATATCTAAAACAATTTAATAAGATTTAGGCGCTTCCTCTCTCCTACATAACATTGTTGTGCCCGACAGGGTCCATAATTGTTTCTATCAACTATATATATATCACCTGTATGTACATTATGGATTGCAATAAAAATTATGATTATGATGTCTACATTTATTTCATGATATTTAGTGAAATTAAAACTCAAATTCAAGTTAGCTTGTTATACTGACTTAGTAATTTATTGTAGCAGCGTTCCAACCCAAACTGGTTTTTGAACTATGAATGGAAAAAGGAGCGTAGGTAGGTACTTGCCCGGGGTAACCTTATGGTTCGCCCACAAGGGCGCAGATACATTTTATTCCTCGACAACAGTGGAACAGTCTATGTTACCGTTAATATGTAATTATAAAAATATATAAAATCTGATCCAATAACTGTCTCCGATCGAATGTACCTACTATGCAAATAAAATGTCTTACGCGTGTTTGATACGTCGGTAACTGTTTTATTTTGTTAGTCAGGTAATAAAGGCGCCAGAGAAAACGCTTTTGGTTCTTCTCGAGACGTTTTATATGAACCTCATAGTGGGTGACCAGAACTGAGCACAATATTCCAGGCGAGATCAAACCAAGGCCGCAAAAAGTCTAATCTTAGACTGTAACTTTTTAAAATCTTGTCTTTTTTATATCTGGGCATTATGACACAGCGCCATCTAGTTCCGTGGTAAGCAACGAGGATTGTGTTACGGATACTAGAAGGTTGATATACTTACACATTTTTTGTACCTAAATATAATTATACTTATGGTATGATACAAAAAGACGTGACGATGGCAAGAGACCAGATGGCATGTCGTTACTTCCTTGGAACTTGGGCAGGCCTCTGGTGTGGGACGCAACATGCGTAGACACTCTAGCGCCATCCCATCTTCCCAGTTCGGCGAGCCGTGCTAACGCTGCTGCTGCAGCTGCGGAGACCACCAAGCGGCGAAAATATATCAATTTATTTAATAGTTATATTTTCGAGCCGTTTGGGGTTGAAACGCATGGGTCCGAGTGCCTTAGCACTCTTCAAAGAAATTTCGAAACGCTTGGTCGACCTTTCACGTGACCCAAAGGCTGGCGTATTTTTCGGACAAAGAATTAGCATTGCCATTCAACGTGGCAATGCTGCCAGTCTTCTGGGCACTCTCCCCTGACAGCGTCGGGGACGAGTTTTTTGACGCCCTATAACTTCTTTTTTTTTAATTTTATTTTTTAAGTTTGTAAATATTAGTTTTTAATTAATTTAAGATCTGTATAATGTGTTTTTAATTGTATTATACTTATTATACATAGATACATCCATGACTCGAATACAAATGTTGATGCTCATCATACAAAGATTTGTCTCTACCGGGATTCGAACCCGGAACCCGTAGCAAAGAAGGCAGTGTTAACCATCGCTGGATTAATCGGGTCGCCAAGAAATTTTAAATACTTTACTACTTGTTATTTTGTCAATGCGAGTTCAAGTGGGTACTACGTGTGAATCGCATATAATTTCAAATTTGTACGAGTACATAAATTAATTTGTCAGATCTAAATGGTGGAGACCTGGTGACCTGAAATACAGGCCTCGAGCCTAGTTTAGGCACCAGTCTCCCACAATATATGTACCTCCTATATGTTACCGTAGAAAACGCTAGCAATTAAGACTATATTGTGGAGAAAATAAACATCCTTTTTATTAATTTTTGCTAATAATTAAAATTGCCAAGCAGTTTCTCCCACACCAGTCAACCAAACGATTCAAGTCTTCCTGCAGGAGTGTTTGAGATCGTCAGGGTAAGGGAAGCATTTGCTGTGTTTAAAAGTGGTACTATGTAGTATATAAATATATTACAGAGAATCGGCCCCGAGAATCGATCCTTGAGGAATACCAGATTGGGTTAAAAATTATTGAGACGAGTAGGTATCCACTAACATCTTGCCCGGAATTTCCATTGTTCAGCTACGAGAAAAACCATTTAAATATGTAACCTCTTATACCAAACGTGGAAAGTTTGTAAATAAGGATAAGGATATTGTGTTCTACGGTATCGAATACTTTGCTTATGTCTGTATAAATGTTGATAACTAGGATATTAGAATCAACTAAGTGATCGATCGACCTTTGTGGAATCTAAACTCTTACGGCAATATCAATTGCTTTATATACCAGGAAATTGTGGGCCTTATTCTGCGACATTTTACACATCACCATCTAGTCCCAAACTAAGCAGAGCTTGTACTATGGGTACTAGACAATGAATATAAATACTTAAGCTTAAGCTATCTATACCGATGCTATCTATACCGACGCTACCAATACCGTCACCAATTATATTGACGCCATTTATACCGACGGCATCAATACTAACGCCAACAATATCAACGCTATCTATACCGACGCCCAATACTGACGCGTACAACACCGTAGCCACAAATACCGACGCAACCAATACCGACGCCATCAATACCGACGCCAACAATACCGACGCATTATATACCAACGCTATCTATTCTGAAGCTATCTATACCGACGCAACCAGTACCGACACTATTTATACCGGCGCCATCTATACCAACGCCACCAATACCGACGCAACAATACCGATGTTATCTATACCGACGTCATCAATACCGACGCCACAAATACCGACGCCAACAATACCGAAGCTATCTATACCGATGCTGTCTATACCTACGCAACCAATACCGACGCGAACAATACTGACGCGAACAACACCGACGCCACCAATACCTATGCTATCTATACCGACGCCAATAATTCCGACGCTTTCAATACCAAAAAAAACCGTATAATACTGATTTTACGCAAAAGAAGTCGCGGGCAATAGCTAGTATATTATATATTTATTAATATTGGATACATAAGAGATAACAATTTAACATGATGAAAAAAAAATAACATCAAAGCCTCAGAGAAAACCCCATAGAGCAACACAGCTTTGAGAAAAACTCTAGTAAGCTGAAGTTCAAGAAGTAGTCATCATCATCAACCCACTAACGTCCCACTTCTGGGCACGGGTCCCCTCTCATTTGAGAGGGATAAGGCTATAGTCCACCACGCTAGCCTACTGCGGGTTGGCAGACTTCACATGCCATCGAGAAAATCTCTCAAGCATGCAGGTTTCCTCACGATGTTTTCCTTCACCGTTTGAGCTTGTGATAAATACGCACATAACTTCCGAAAAGTCACTGGTGCGTGCCTTGGGTTCGAACTCGAGACCTTTAACATCTCAGTCCACTGGTCACACCACTAGGCTACCATGGCTCGCAAGGAGTAGTACCGGAAAAGAAAAAGAGGAGCACTATCCACAAAAATAAGAAAAGCTTACAGAGAGAGGGCTTTATGAAGAGTGAGTGGAAAGAAAAATAGTAGGACATCTACAAAAAGCAATGAGATGCCATCAAAATCATACTTGTAAAAAACCCAAGTCGCGCAACTCAGGTGTTCTACAGTAAAAAAAAATGAGTTGAAGCTTCTATGTCTGCTAGAAGTGACTTAGAGTTTTGATGATCGGTCAGTCAGTGAGTGACAAAATTAAGAAACTTTGACTAGTTATCATTCTTAAACTACTGGTTCAAATTGAATGAAATTCGAAATATACTGTGTTTGCACAATGCGTGCTTGAGTAATGAAAATTCAGAATTCTAGTTAAATCCAGAACGAAGTTATAAGGGGTCTAAAATGGCCTGAATTAGTTCGAGAAAAGATAAGATTCATGACTTTTCCACGACGATCACACACAATAATTCCGTTATTGGGAAAGTAATTAATAAAACAAACATTTAATCAATACTAAGTTTAATCGAGCGTTATAAATATACATTACACTTAAAATAGATAATTAAATACTTATTGATATCGATAGCAAAATATCGTTCTATCACACAATCAGATAACAGATAAAAATGAACCCTGAAGTGACGAGACGTCCAAGTGTCGAGCCCACGAGATAGCAAGTAGCTAAATAAATGTACACAATATTATACAATACACGTCACCCACCCATTACATAATATACCCAACGCACGAACGTATACACAACCGCAAGACACGGATACTAGTTAGCGCGTGGAGGCCAGAGAGAACTGCCCGCCAACGTGCACAGCAGTAGGCAGCGCATCGGGAGAGTTAGCATTAGAACTACTCGTTAAACGATGTTTATCCGCGAGCCACTGAGAAATGCCTGCTTTGCAGTGTACTGCTGTATAACACACGTCAAAGAGTGCACACACTGTAAGGGGCTTGCTTTTCATAGGATTTACCATGAAACACGATTGCGCGACTGCCGTGTGCAGTGCAGCGCTGTGAGCAGTTCATTCAAGTTTCCCACAGCCCCTAAAATAGTTTTCGCTAGAAACACGTAACTATGGTCACTGGTGGCACGGCACTGTAGGTTGGTCATGCCGTACGGTTCCTCGTGGGGAAACGGCCTTACACTCCACGTGCTTTACTCAGTCCTCCGCGATATCACTAGTCGTGCGCGTCTCCTCTACCTCCTCATAGGTTGGAGATGTAGTGCCATTTGTCCACTGAAACAGACAATTAATAAGAAAACGTTAATCACTATCTACCTAGCTACCTATCTATGGTGTCGTGTAGTGTCGTGTGTCGTGTCGTGTAGTGTCGTGTTTCGTGTCGTGTGGAACTGACTGTGTGGCGGGATGGGCTGCGGCAGTCCGCGCGGCGGCGCCTTGCGTGTCATGTCGTGTGTCGTGTCGTGTCGTGTGGAACTGACCGTGTGGCGGGATGGGCTGCGGCAGTCCGCGCGGCGGCGCCTTGCGTGTCATGTCGTGTGTCGTGTCGTGTCGTGTGGAACTGACCGTGTGGCGGGATGGGCTGCGGCAGTCCGCGCGGCGGCGCCTTGCATGTCATGTCGTGTAGTGTCGTGTATCGTGTCGTGTCGTGTGGAACTGACCGTGTGGCGGGATGGGCTGCGGCAGTCCGTGCGGCGGCACCTTGGCGAGCGCGGCGGCGGCCTCGGCGCGCTCCACTCGGCCGGGACTGCCTTCTACCGTCACGTTCATCCTGCAAACACATTCCATCATCTTTACGTTCGAAGCGTCGGCTACTGGCCGCCTACGTGCCGCACATTATTCCCTGTTTTTGGCGTCCTGCCGAGTTATATAATAGCTTCGCGAGTCGTGGAAGTTTTTATAATTTTTATGGTTCCGTAGCCAAATGGCAAAAAACGGGACCCTTATGGATTCGTCATGTCTGTCTGTCCGTCCGTCCGTATGTCACAACCACGTTTTTCCGATACTATAAGAATAAGAACTATACTGTTGATACTTGGTAAGTAAATGTATTCTGTGAAACGCATTAAGAATTTCACACAAAAATAGAAAAAAAAACAGTAAATTTTTGGAAACCCATACTTACAACTGAAATTCAATTTTATTTTTCATCTAACCCATACGTGTATACGTGAGCTTTCTAATATATTTTTTTGTTCTATACTGAATAATTTGCGCGAGAGACACTTCCAAAGTGGTAAAACGTGCCCCCCCCCCTGTGACTTCTAAAATAAGAGAATGATAAAACAAAAAAAAATATATGATATACATTAGCATGCAAACTTCCACCGAAAATTGGTTTCAACGAGATCGATCGATCGATGGTAAGTAGTTTTTTTAATACGTCATAAATCGGAAACCGAAAATTACCTTTCATTCAATTGTGTACCTATTTACCGCCCCCTATAATAGGGGCCCTATTTTAGCTGATTACTGCAAGAAGTTATTTTCCTTAAATATGCCGCCTCCAAAAATTTGCGGCCCACGGCCATGCTGGCCATGCGCTTCGCCACTGTAGGGAACCCTTTGTGCGCGAGGCCAACTCGCACTTGTTAATATTATTTTACTCTTAGTATGTTAAAGAGACTGATTACCAAATAAATAAATGATGAACAAATACAGATAAAAAAATCTTACTTATTAATGTCAGTCGCATCGGCTACGTCACCGCCGACCAGAGAGCGCCAGAATTCGTGCACCTGTAAAAGTGACACTATAGTACATTATAGTAATGATGTTTGGCGACTGGATGGGCGTCAACGTGCATTGTCGACAATTATTTGCAACAAATTAAGCTCAAAACTGTCAAATGATTATCGAATTCATTGGATCAGATTATGCATTTACTCGGAAAAGTGTATATTAAATGTAGTATTCAATGTTAACATGAATGCAGCCAGAGGAGGGTGGTAGTGTGGTGCGGGCCTCACCTCGTCGATGACCTTGTAGGCGAACTCGGCGTTCTTGGCCTCGCCGTCGAAGGCGAAGCGGTTAACGGGCTTGCCGTCGGGCACCTTGTAGAGGCGGAACCACTCGACGGTGGCGCGCAGCAGGCCGGGGAACAGCGCCTCCACGTCGGCGATGTCGTTGAGCTTGGCGGCGTTGGGGTCGCGCGCGTCCACGGCCAGCAGCTTCCAGTCCGTCTCGCCCTCGTCGATGAGCGCCAGCGTGCCGAGCACCTTGACGGCGTACACGTCGCCGCGCGCCGCCACGCGCTCGCCGATCTCGATGACGTCGATGGGGTCGTTGTCGCCGCGCGCCTGCGTGCCGGGGTCCACGTGGTGCGGGTTCTCCCACGTCTGCGGCAGCGCGCCGTAGTTCCAGATGTAGCCGCGGTGCGGGAACACGTTGCTCACGAAGCGCAGCGCGCCCTTCTTCACGTCCTGCTTGATGGGATTGAGCGGCTCGCTGAGACTGATTTCCATCTTGGCGTTGGTCCAGCGCGGCACCTCCACCACCATGTTGACGAGTCGGCGCGCCTTGTCGGCCCACAGCGGAATGTCGTGCAGCGGCGAGATGGGACCGCTCTCGTCCTCTGTGCACAACAAAATCTCATGCACTACGGTGCTTGCGCTGCAGTCTACATCACAGCATCTTGGGCAACGCAAGATGAGCTCTTGACAGATACGACATAAAGGCTCGCGCGTTGCGATCAATTTAAAGATATCTTAAAGCTATTAACTTGTCCATCCTTAAATGTCCTTAAAAGATTCATTAAGTTTCTCATTATTAATCAGTTTATCATTTCGCTCAAGTATAAGGGCCACGTGACACGCACGTGTATGTGATGAGCGGTCACGCGTATCTGAACACTACCACAAACATGTACGCTCGACCTCTGTAACCCTATAAGCAATCACTTACGTAGGATACTTCCTATTCCACTAATTTTCGATAATCTTTACTAGCTAGTAGAAAAACTAAGATTATATTTTTATGCATTTGAAACAACAAAAAAACTGGCCAAGTGCGAGTTGGGCTCGCGCACCGACGGTTCCGTACAAACTTTTATAAAAGTAAATAGACATGGGCCATGAAGCAGGTGTTATATATTTTTTGGATTTACCTACCTTTCAGTATAATTACCTACCTAAGTTTAGATAAGTAATTATACTGATTATTTTGAATGAATGACTAAAAAAATAGGAGGTTCTTAATTCGACTGAATGTTTTTGTATGTATCAACCTCATAACTGTTAGATAATTATATTATTTTTAATAAATGACAAATATTGTTAAATAACAATGCTGTAAATTAGCGTCTACTTTTCACAAAAAAGGTTTCAACCCACACATAAGCATAGCATTACACATACAACATAGTCCACCATAACATTGAAAGCAAATCTTAAATGCCTTACATTTGGTTAAAGAAGATTAGTGCTTGATTATTTTGAAGATGTTGTGTACAAGTAGAAGTATGTGAGTTAAGTGGACACAATAATTATGTTTGTGAGACAAGTGTATGGATGTGAGTATATATTTAATTAACATAACTGGCAGTAACCATTTTAATTAAAGTAAAAATAAAACATTGAGAAGTAACAAACAATGAGAGGAGTAAAAGTAAAAAGTGGCTGGAAAATATATTAAAATATGTATTGTTTAGATTCTGTGAGAAATAGATATTATAAACTATAGTCAACCTGTATACAGTGGCCCACCTACTATAATATGTCAAGCCACCTATCGTAAAGCCAAATACCCAAATGTTAGCATTTGAGCATCTATACTAATATTATAAATGCCAAAGTCAGTTGGTCCATCCGTTACTTCTCCATGCTTTAACCACTGAACCAATTTAGAAATTAGGAATTAATATAGACAGTTGTGTTGAACAGTTACTGCCCACAACTTCGGGGCTACACGTAATACACGTCTCATAATTATGTTCCAGTAAAAATCAAGATAAAGTTATTTTATTTATCATATCTTATCAAATGATTTCATTGCATTGTAAGCAGAACAAGATGTTACACAACATACATTTTGTTAATTGGCAACTAAGTGGAACCTGCATCATTAATTGCTGGCCGGCCTCTGGAAACTTCCTCAACTGTCACCTGCAGCACCAGTCACTCTATCCCAACTCACACTTCAGTGAAATACCAACATACTTAATGGCAATTAAAATAAAGTTTGTGGGCCATTAGCAATCACTATACTGGCCTAAAGGTTTCATATAACAAGCTAAATACTTCAGTAATCTTAGTATTCTCTAAGCTATTGCCAAGTTTTCCCACAAGCTGTAAATGTTGCACTATTCTAGAGTGAGCACAAATAACTCAGATGATGTTACATATAAGCAGGGGATAAGGTATCATTAATATACCTATATCTCTCATAATGTCTTAGATTTGAACTCAACAAATGTTATATTCAGTGTATGAATACTGAATGAAAATAATCTTTGCATTATTTTCATCACAAAGGTACACCTTACCTCAAAAACTAACAGGTACACGAAGACCATATCATACTATTTAGAAGCTCCATATGTTTTATAAACTTAGTGAAAGGTGAACCAACTTCCAATTCAATGTTCAATACATTATTGTATCTATAGAACTATCACCACACAACCTTGAAATGCTCACATTTTTTCATTCACTTTACCAATAACAATGTGAACTTAAAGACAATAATGAGAAATTGTGTTGGTTAGTAATAGCAGTAGTTCAAGGTTATTAATTATAGGAATATAATTTTAAACAAAATTTAGTAAGTATGTATTCGTTAAGTCGGGGTACCTACGTCACGACAACATGATAGTAAATGATAGAGACAGATAAGGTACAAAGTTCAGGAAACCAGTCAAAAGCATAATGCATCAGATAAGTAAACAGGAATACGGGAATCTTGCCCCCGGGCAGCGAGGGACCAGGATACCGCACGGGTAAAGTCTACTTACTGAAAAACACCCGGTAATCAGGTGCATAAGCCGATCCTCTCTCTTCGGCGATGTACATTTTATTAGTCCTAGGTAACTGGATGTTAGCACTCGCAGCACTTCTGGCACAGGTTCGTACGAGGACACTACCTGTCACACACGTTCTGCTCAACAGATAAACCGGAACCGCCCGGGACGTAATGCAACGTGTTAGTGACATTATTCCACAGCGAGAATTTTGACAACCGACAATTGCCAATTTGACATGACGTTAACTTTTTTATGAATATTAGCCATGGATATGTGTCTTTAAAGCAAACCTGAGATTGATAACCTTATTTCTTACCCGAGAATACGGCCTAGATTACCTTCCTTCGAATTTCAGTAATATAAAAAAGAAAATTAATCAGTATAATAAAGATTCCTTGTTTTAAAAGTTACATTTCAATCAGACCAATACTTTAAAAATGTGCCAGCAAGAAACTTAAATTATTTATTAATTAATTGAGTTCAATGTAAATTTTTGAATAACCGATTTATCAACAATTCCGGTTGAATGACGTAAAATGTATTGTGACACAAATACAAATTTATTAATACAAGACACACTAGACAAGAGTAGGGTGAGTTAAGCTCAGGGTGGGTTCAGCGAAGGCTTCGAGGCTATGTCTGACCGGTAAAAGGTGGCACTTAACTTGAGTGGCTGCAGCGGGAACAAGAAGGCCCGCACGTCGTCTGCAGATCTATTTATAGCGACGCGCAGGGTGAGGCTTGAGGCGCGGAGAAGGAGTGGCGAGCGGAGACCGTGTTACAGTATGTAACGTCTTCCAAAAAGAAAAATATTAGGTACACAGTTCACTGGTACGAATTATGAAGGGTATTTTCAGTACTATTTAAGGGTATAGGTTTAGGTAGTCAGTATTTTACTAATTTTTAAATAGTTTTCCGTTTGAGAAAGCGTATAAATAATCTATTTTTTAATACTCAGTTCGCATACATGCATTCGGCTCGCCTGATGCTAAGCAGTTACCGTAACTTATAGACGTTTACAACACCGGAAGTGTCAGCTGCGTATTGCTGACTGTGTTTATTAGGGTTTCGTAGACAAATTACAAAAAACGGAACGGTCAATCCGTCCCAGGAACTATAGGTACTGTTGATACTTGGTAAGTAGATGTATTCTGTGAACCGCATTAAGATTTTCACACAAAAATAGAAAAACAACAATAAGTTTTGGGGGTTTCCCATACACATAAGGAACTGAAACTCAACAATTATTTTTCATCGAACCCATAATATACCTATGTCGGCGCTAGTTAACAGAAACGCGCACGTGCAGCGTTACGTCATCACATCACTCTTTGAATCAGACGGGGTGGGGACGGACCGGTCGGCGAGGGTATATAAAGCAGCGCGCTGTGTTAGCTGGCTCATTTCGTTTAATGCGCTTACTCCGTCAACACCTTTTATTTATTACTTCTGAATCACTCTTTATAATTTGAGTATAATGTACATAAGTCTTAGTATTTTGGTGTTTTATTGTTTAAATTAATAATAATTAATAAATTAGTGATGCCGAAAATGTAATGATAAAAATAAGCGGAAAATTGTTGGGGGTAAGTGCGTAGTATATTTAAAAAGATCTTCAACCATTAGCAAGTGAACTGTGCTGCTGTAGATTTCTTATATTTAGATCTACAGATACTTTAGATCAAACGCCGACCTTCTAAAACAGTTTTCGGTTTATTATTAACTTTTTAAAAAAAGCAAAACCAGTAGTTATAAAGGTATGAAGTCGGTGCCAAGCCAAACGTAATAGTAAGTACACTCACCGCGGGTGACCCTGAGCGAGGTGGTTAAAACCACCACATCATCGCCACCGACTTTATACCTTTAAAACTAAAAAAAAGGTATAACTGTATGAAGTTATTTTTTGCTTTTTAGTTTTTGAAGTTGGTTTTTCTTTTTTTTTAAAGTTAATTTATTTTTTTCTTTTTAGTGTTGTATAATTAAAGTTTTCATATCAGGTAAATCTAATAACCTGAAAGAATACAACTATCGATCCATATACTTATAATTATGAAAGATTTTTCCTTCAACTCCTAACCGTTGAGGAGTTGTACCTTCCATCATCAGATCATTACATAAGATGGTGATTTTCAAATGCAAATACTTGATCAGCTTTGACCATCTGTGAAGTCGGGTGATGGCGGTGCCGGGTGATGGCGGTGCCGGGTGATGGCGGTGCCGGTGATGGCGGTGCCGGGTGATGGCGGTGCCGGGTGATGGCGGTGCCGGGTGATGGCGGTGCCGCGTGATGGCGGTGCCGGGTGATGGCGGTGCCGGGTGATGGCGGTGCCGGGTGATGGCGGTGCCGGGTGATGGCGGTGCCGGGTGATGGCGGTGCCGGGTGATGGCGGTGCCGGGTGATGGCGGTGCCGGTGATGGCGGTGCCGGGCAACGACAACGGCGCGCGGCTCATGGCGAGCGACGTGTTGATGTCTACGTAGTGCAACCTCCGTTGGGCACGTTACAACATAAAGGTGAATCGTTTTGTTTTACTAACGATTCTGGCGCTGAATGCTCATAACTTAAAGAAAGTTTTGCTGCTATATTTAGTGGCAAGTGTTTTAATAATGTTGTTGCTATGACGTATTAGTCAAGCGCGAGTATTCAGCACAGAACAGATTTTGTCTAGTATTGTGAACGATCACCATCTCGAAGTATTGTTACATGTTCTGCTCGATAATTATTTAGGTACAGAATGATGTCATATTAGGCCGCGAGATTTTAAATCAGGGATTCGCTAAGTATGACTGAGCTTTGTTTGACAATGATTCCTTGTATAAACTCTGTGTATAACAATAACACGGGAATTTTGGCCAGTAGAGTCTAATTTTCAATGATATACCATCGTCATCAAAAATCAGTCCTAAACTGTGACTGCCTTCACAGTGGAGGTCCCAACTTTTGCTATTTTATAATATACAGTAAAATTTGTGATAGCTTTGATTTCCACATCAGATGTTTCTGATCTTCGATTTTTATAATACAACAGGAAACGCCTATCAGACCGAACAACTTTTGCTAAGTCGTTATTCCTATATGTATTATGGTGTAGGTGGGCTCTTGGAGTTCCACATCACGTATTCCAGATCTTCAAATTTATTCTCTCAACAGAAAATGCTCATCACGTGGAACATTTTTTGCTATGATACCATTTTTGTATCTCGTATGGTTTACGATTACGAGTCAAGTCCTCTTGAGGTACGGAACCCTAAAACTTGAGGTCAATATGTCAATGACGTGATATCTCTTGTTCGCATTGGTATACATATAATAAAAATGTGCATAGTACAGTACAATAACTTAGTCTAGTGCAAATTAGCGAATTCACGATCGCCTTCAAAAGATGCCTGTGGGTCAAGAACCAATTAAAATTGTCGCTTAATTAGATTAAGTTGATGACGAAAATAGTCGGTTCAATATGTGCTCATACAGGTTCTGGATTCGTTGAGCCAGAGACTATACCAGAGTATTGTACCCGTAGCCTGATAAAAATCGGCGTCTGCTCTTTGAGTAGTCCGTGGGTAAGCGGTTGACGGTAGCTCTGGGTGATATAGTCTGGACTGTGCGTGTTAAGTCAGTTCCTTGCTAGTGCTATGTTGATATAGCTGTTGGTCACGAATATACCTGATGAAGATACCTGGCGCTTACTTTTGTTTTAATTTGTTACAAGATTACATTTTCTGTGACTGTGGTTTATAATCTATACATATTATAAAACAGTAAAAAAAACTGTGTCCGTACATTAAATATATTCAAAAAATTATAATTGAGGGGAGTTTAGAAACAGTAATAGAGCAAGAATCCAAAAAAAAAATTCTGTCTCTTTGTCTGTTTGTTTGTACACGCTAATCTTCGGAACTACTGGCCGGATTTGAATATTTTTTTTGTTGTTTTATAGGTATTAAGTCTGGGCAACATATGTATAGGCTATAATTAAAAAAATATCTTAGAAACTTGAATACCTGATGCAGAACCGCAAGAGACCATCTAAACTATAAGAGATACAAATATGGTACCATAGCAATAAATGTTCCACATGAATAAATCTGATGATCTGGAATACCTGATGTGGAACTCCAAGAGCCCAGCTACACCGTAACACATATAGGAATGACATCTTAGCAAAAGTTGTTCAGTCTGATGGGCATTTCCTGCCGACTTATAAAAATCGAAGATCAGACATCCGATGTGGAAATCAAAGCTGTCACTACTTTTACTGTATATTATAAAATAGCATAAGCTGGGAGTACCTCCACGCGGTGAAGGCAGTCACAGTTTAGTACTGATATTTGATGACGATGGTATATCATTGAAAAATAGATTATTGAATAAATATTCTTCAGGCTGGTTTATGTTATTTGAGTGTTTAAATTCCTTTTCCATTTATCTTCGTGACACGGTAACGCAGGGGAGCAGTCCGTTAGATTTTAATTGATAAGCTATCTTCACAATAAAACTATAACCATGCCTAGAAAGAGGTCAAATCTTTCCTAATGTTCCAAACGATGAAACCTAACTGAAACGTTTGGATGGTTTGCATTTTTTGGTAATAAAATCGATTGTTTAATCATGAATACTTTCTCCGATGATTAGCAAGCAAGCAAAGTCAAAGTCAAATTCTTTTATTGCTTTCATATGTACATTGTGTTAAGATGTTCATTACATAGACTAAGTTCCAACATGAAACCCGGCAAGGGCACTACAACATATTAAATTACATTTCTTTAAACATTTCTAGGAGTAACATAAATGTAATCTTATATACAAAATTCTCGTGTCACAATGTTCGTTCCCGTACTCCTCCGAAACGGCTTGACCGATTATCATGAAATTTTGTGAGCATATTGAGTAGGTACTCCAATTTTACATATATGTCGGAGGAAGCTATAAGTCGGTTTGATTATTGTTTGGCAAGAATAAAGCACATAATGATTTATTAAATTTTTCCATAGCTTAAAACCTCCTTAGTCTAATAAAAAGTAAAAAATATTGTTATCAGTTATAGACCAATCAGAGCAGAGCATTTAGCTTGAGCGTGGTCGAGGCGCCATCTTTACTTTTGGAGGGACGCGAACAGTATTGGAAATTATTGAGAAATAGCGAATGGTCGAGTTGGATCATTGAGATTGAGTCTGAGAGACTGAAAGAGTATTAATTGTTGGTAAAAGTAAGACCGGTGCCCTGAACTCGCTGCTCGGTCTTAACTGTGTATTTTCTCTCGATATTATAGTGAGGTGATAAATTATTATTTAATCCGAATTAAAATAATATGTAGTGCAAAACAATGATCATTATGTTTGTGCTTGCAATTAACTCTGATGATGCCCACTAAATTCTTAGCCACTAATGACGATGTCAACAGAAATAATGTTTCTCCGACATCAGAAGTGGGATAACTACCTTCGCTTTCTGTCGTTTTTCAATTTATATTTCAGATTTTTCATTTATACGGACACAAAGCAGATTGGACTCTGTTAATCGTGGTTCGAAATTCGAATAAATCTGGAAGCGAGGTGCAGTCGCAATAACAAGGCATTGTAGAAAAACAGAATATCGAGAAAAGCTTGGTGATGTAAATACTGACGCTGGTTGGTAACGGTGGACTTTTGCTTTTGCGGATCGTGGTATACAGGAAAGTAAATTAATTCTAGTACTTATTGAGTCAAAAGTTACTTCGTTTTCAGTAAGTGATAACGTTTAAATAAAAAATTACGAACGGAATCAAACGGATAACGATGATGGCAAAATCGTTGTACCTACTGTTGTTGTATGTTGATGCTGTTGTACTGTTGTTGTATGTTGTTTAAAAATGTTATATTATCGGAGTTTATGCGTGTGTGACGAATACTAGTCTCTTTATAAGATACTAGGGATAATACGTACTATATACTGGTACAGGTATAAATACCCAGTATGAGCTTACCAGTACGCAGACTGGGTATGTATAGCAGAAACCCGGCCGTACCCGATAAGTACAATTTTATTGTACTAGGTATCGAGTAAAACGCCGAACTAAATCGTATGACGGTACGGACTTACGCGGGTCTCTCGTCATACCCAGTACGGCGCGCGGCGGCGCGGTCATTCATAATGCTCGCGCTCGCGGAGAATACGAAGTTACCCGAATAGTTACGGCGATTCCCGACAAGCGTACGTGTAAGATTTTAGCATTTTCTAACAAATAATTCGGAGATACAAATCTGTTCCTTATTTTAATCTGAATTGAGAAGTTAATTGCGTAATAATGCTAGAGTATTTATTTTGAATTACTAAAAAGAGTTCTTTACGTTTGATAAAGATAGAGGTGATTTTAGAGTACCTACTATTTTAAAATATTGGAATTGGTCGACAATAATAGTAATATTATTTTAATTTTAAACATTTTTTACGTCAGTTTATTTGCCTGTGAATATTTTTATGAAGTCAGATGGAATTTTTGGCGGGATTTAACTGTTATCGTGTTTCTGTATTGTTTTTGTTGTTTTGATTGTTGTGTTGTTATTTGTCTGTGTATAAAGTAATCGAGTTTCTAAAAGGCGACCGCTAAAGGTGATGATGATGATGATGACCGCTGAGGCCAGGTTTGGAAAACCTATAGGTATTTTGATATATGGTTTTAGTAAGTACTAAACACTGGAGTCCGCTGGAGCGGACACGTCGTACACATGGATGATAGTCGATTGCCAAAGTCTTTCTTCTACTCCGAACTCTCATGCGGAAAGCGCAAACAAAGAGTTCAATATCTGCGTTACAAATACGTGTTGAAACGCAATCTCGCGGCCTGTAACATATCTACTGATGGTTGGGAGGACGGAATGAAGAGTACGGAATGGCGTCATACCGTCTACACTGATGTGGTGAAGTATGGCTTTGCAAGTCACATCAGAGCCCATCACAATGACCAACTGATCATTTAGTAGTCACCGTCACCGGATACGGTGTGGAGGACACATATTAGTACCTAGGTACTGGGTATACGGCCATACCCATACCTTTGAACCCGGGTACGTTGCAAGGTAATGTTGCATGGTAATGTTGCGCGGTAATGTTGAAGGTATATCTCATGCCCATAAGATACCCTAGCAGCATGGTGGTTGTTAATGTTTAGGTAGACTTTGTGAGAGGCGAGGCGGCGGATACAAGGCGAGGTGGCCATAGCAAGATGAGGTAGCCATAGCAAGGTGAGGTAGCCGTAGTACGGCGAGGTGGCCGTAGTACGGCGAGGTGGCCGTAGTAAGGCGAGGTGGCCGTAGTACGGCGAGGTGGCCGTAGTAGGGCGAGGTGGCCATAGCAAGGCGAGGTGGCCGTAGCAAGGCGAGGTGGCCATTGAAAAGTACCTAAAATCTGTTGGATAAAAGGCGAGGTGGCCAATTATCTAAAATGTGTAACGTGTATAACGGCGAGGTGGCTGTTTCGATACTATGAACTTGATTTCGTGTGTAGCGTGTGGGCTATTAGGAGTCAGATTCGATAGCAAAAGGCGTATAGCTAATTTAACATAATATCTTATCATCGGTGTGCAGGAGATAAAATAATGATTCCTTTGGTCAGGAGTGGCCGAACGATAACAATATCTTTTTTGCAGTTAAAGACGATGCGCAATCTTCAACATCACACGAGGGCGTGTGGTATGTCAGGACGGCCGTGTCGGAGGAAGCTATAAGTCGGTTTGATTATTGTTTGGCAAGAATAAAGCACATAATGATTTATTAAATTTTTCCATAGCTTAAAACCTCCTTAGTCTAATAAAAAGTAAAAAATATTGTTATCAGTTATAGACCAATCAGAGCAGAGCATTTAGCTTGAGCGTGGTCGAGGCGCCATCTTTACTTTTGGAGGGACGCGAACAGTATTGGAAATTATTGAGAAATAGCGAATGGTCGAGTTGGATCATTGAGATTGAGTCTGAGAGACTGAAAGAGTATTAATTGTTGGTAAAAGTAAGACCGGTGCCCTGAACTCGCTGCTCGGTCTTAACTGTGTATTTTCTCTCGATATTATAGTGAGGTGATAAATTATTATTTAATCCGAATTAAAATAATATGTAGTGCAAAACAATGATCATTATGTTTGTGCTTGCAATTAACTCTGATGATGCCCACTAAATTCTTAGCCACTAATGACGATGTCAACAGAAATAATGTTTCTCCGACATATATATATTTTTTTAATTATATTGTTATACATATAATATTTATTTTATTATTTAATTAAAATGAAATTATGCTATTATAAAGTTTGATATAATTATATTTATTTTTTATTTAGTTCAACTTAGTTTCCAAGTATTCCGTAATTGAGTAAAAACAATTCTCTATCAAGTACTTATTAAAGGAGACAGTTTTTTCCAGGCCCACTACGAACGGTATCACAGGACGATCGCATTATATTCTAAAATAATAACTTATTTTTCAAGACGAAAAATACGAAATGCGAAGTAAACATGAAACCGCAATTATTAAATTAAATAAAACCATTATTGTATTGACTTTCAATAAATCCTTGTAGTTTAATTCGTGTAAATGAACGTAAAAACTATCACATTCAAATACAATACCTACGAATACAGTAAAGAAATAAAGTGAGAATATTGATTATTATTATTTATGATATTATTATTGCTTATTAATATTTAAATGTATAGGATCTATAAATATTTTTAACCGACTTCAAAAAGGAGGAGGTTCTCAATTCGTCGGAATCTTTTTTTTTGTATGTTCACGAATTACTTCAAAACGCCTGGACCGATTTGCAAAATTATTTTTTTGTTTAAAAGGGTATACTTCACAGATGGTCCCATTGTAACCACATCACGATCTGATGATGGGATCCCAGGGAAATCGAGGGCAACCCTCAAATTTTATAGGCAATTATCACGTTTTGAATATATTTACTAAAATTGTTCCAGTATTTGTGTGATAATCATCATTTGAGGTTGATGAGCTGATGATGGAAGGTAGTACTCCTCAACAGTTAAGATTTAAAAGAAAATTCTTTCAGTTATAAGCATTTATTACATTTACATGTATTCTCCAAAGCTGTTCAAGTATTTGCATCTGAAAATCAACTTCTCATGTAATGATCTGATGATGGAAGGTACAACTCCTCAACGGTTAGGAGTTGAAGGGAAAATCTTTCATAATTATAAGTATATATGGATCGATAGTTGTATTCCTTGAGGCTATTAGATTGACCTGATATGAAAAGTTTAATATATACAACACTAAAAAGAATAAAATAAATTTTCTTTTAAAAAAAAGAAAAACCAACTTCAAAAACTAAAAAGCAAAAAATAACTTCATACAGTTTTACCTTTTTTTTAGTTTTAAAGGTATGATGTCGGTGCCGATGATGTGGTGGTTTTAATCACCCTGCTCAAGGTCACTCGTGGTGGGTGTACTTACTATTACGTTTGGCTTGGCACCAACTTCATACCTTTAAAACTAAAAAAAAGGTAAAACTGTATGAAGTTATTTTTTGCTTTTTAGTGGAAACTACAATAATATTTATCAAAGTGTTTTTGTTATGTTATAATCACCGTAGAACGGACCGCTCATGTCATTGCTTTGACTTTGACAATTTGAATGTAACTGGCACGCAATGTTACGTGACTTTCAAATTCTCCCAAGAAGGCCGAGTTAAGTTTAAGTAAAAAACCACTTTTAGAGAAACTAGGGGAAAAAAATCATTTATCATCCTTCATAAACCATTAATTCACCAAATCATCAACCATTATCATGTATCATCCTGTTATCAATCTTATATAAAATAAAAAAAATACTGCAGACCAGGCTGTATGGAGTAGATTCCTTTGCTTTATCCCGAAAGGGAAGAAAAGAAAAAAAACAATGAGTTTGAACGTCATTTTTTGTTCGAAATCTGACGTTTTTGTGGGTTATTTTATTGCTTTTTTAATGTATTACTCAATATTCCCTTTAGACATTAAGTAAACAAATGTTACTAACGTTATCTAGAGATTGTGTGGAAAAAATGATATATATTTCATTAGTTCGTGCTACAAATTGTGGTGGGCCTGATCGCCATACAAAAAAAATTGTCTCCTTTTCTGGTATATAGACAACATTTTTGTTCTTGTTTAATGGCTTTTGGTAATTTATTAAAGATTTTAACTGCCATATAATAAGGACTATGGTAAAGCATTTTGATTCGGGATGGTGGTAAGTATAACCTATTTTTATGGCGCGTAATCAAATTGTGGGTATCTTTCACTGTGGCGATATCTATCTCGCCACATAAGAAGTATCTACTCGGCGCGATGACGCAGTTAATCCTACATCGCGCAAGTGACATGTGCACGCGAGATTGTATATATACAACCACCCAACATCAACCGTTGGGCAGTTGCCCGCCAGGCACAACACCTCGCCTGGTCGGAGGATCCTCCTTTTCCAGTGGAGGGATTACCACCTCCTTCCCTCCATACTGGTGACCCCGAGCTGAACATCAACGCAACCTTCGATGACCAGCAGCTTCGCCTTCATCACTCCACTCAGCACTCCACTCAGCACTCCATCCAGCGCATCATCCTGCCAGCCAGCAACCCTCCGGCTTCAAACCCTGACCACACGCCTGTAGCGGACGCACATGCCTGGTCAGGACTTTCAGCCAGCATCAGCAACTTGGCACAGCACACTGCACTTCGGCCGGTCATCTAGCAGAGCCACTCTCTCCTGGTCGACGCAGCAGCCAGCCACTACGCTTCACTGCACCACCTCGACTCACTGAGGAATTCGCAGCAACACAGTCCCAACTCACCGTGGACTCACCGCAACACAGTCCCGACTCACTGCGGACTACGCGGCAACCTGTTCCGACCCACTGGAACATCACACCTGGCACTGGCAACACGCAACCACCGCTGACTCTTCATCAGAAGAATATCGACCTCCGGTCTCGGAGGGGAGTGATGTGGCGATATCTATCTCGCCACATAAGAAGTATCTACTCGGCGCGATGACGCAGTTAATCCTACATCGCGCAAGTGACATGTGCACGCGAGATTGTATATATACAACCACCCAACATCAACCGTTGGGCAGTTGCCCGCCAGGCACAACACCTCGCCTGGTCGGAGGATCCTCCTTTTCCAATGGAGGGATTCACACCTCCTTCCCTCCATATCACCATTGGAAAAGTGCTAATATTTAAAAAAATAATATACTAATATCCTGGATATAAATACATGGTAATGATATTTTTAAAATAAGGCTTACAACTTTGGGTGTTGTCTATATGGGCTAGGATCCTTAAATACTTTTTTTTTTTTTTTTTGTAAAATAAATAATTCATTTACATCAACACTATCCCATAGAAATAGCCCAGCGAAGCAAGCAAGCAAGCAAGCAAGCAAGCAAGCAAGCAAGCAAGCAAGCAAGCAAGCAAGCAAGCAAGCAAGCAAGCAAGCAAGCAAGCAAGCAAGCAAGCAAGCAAGCAAGCAAGCAAGCAAGCAAGCAAGCAAGCAAGCAAGCAAGCAAGCAAGCAAGCAAGCAAGCAAGCAAGCAAGCAAGCAAGCAAGCAAGCAAGCAAGCAAGCAAGCAAGCAAGCAAGCAAGCAAGCAAGCAAGCAAGCAAGCAAGCAAGCAAGCAAGCAAGCAAGCAAGCAAGCAAGCAAGCAAGCAAGCAAGCAAGCAAGCAAGCAAGCAAGCAAGCAAGCAAGCAAGCAAGCAAGCAAGCAAGCAAGCAAGCAAGCAAGCAAGCAAGCAAGCAAGCAAGCAAGCAAGCAAGCAAGCAAGCAAGCAAGCAAGCAAGCAAGCAAGCAAGCAAGCAAGCAAGCAAGCAAGCAAGCAAGCAAGCAAGCAAGCAAGCAAGCAAGCAAGCAAGCAAGCAAGCAAGCAAGCAAGCAAGCAAGCAAGCAAGCAAGCAAGCAAGCAAGCAAGCAAGCAAGCAAGCAAGCAAGCAAGCAAGCAAGCAAGCAAGCAAGCAAGCAAGCAAGCAAGCAAGCAAGCAAGCAAGCAAGCAAGCAAGCAAGCAAGCAAGCAAGCAAGCAAGCAAGCAAGCAAGCAAGCAAGCAAGCAAGCAAGCAAGCAAGCAAGCAAGCAAGCAAGCAAGCAAGCAAGCAAGCAAGCAAGGTTAGGTTAGGTTAGGTTAGGTTAGGTTAGGTTAGGTTAGGTTAGGTTAGGTTAGGTTGGGATGCAGCATCCGATGCCGAGGCTGTATCCAGTGATGAGTGCGAGGCGGAGATCAGCCTGGAGGCTGAATCTAAAGCCTGGAGCGCGCAACAGCTGTTGCGAGACGGGAAGCGCAAGCGATTGCGCTCCCATATGAGTTGCTCGGGATCAGAATCGACCCTGAGTGACGAAGAGGCGCCAGCGCCCAAGGTTGGCACCTCAAGGAAAGGAAGAGGCCATCCTTCGAAAACGGGGGAATCCGAGGACCTGGCCAAGGCGAAGGCCGAGTTGCGGGACGTTCCAAGGGACGAGTCGCGGGTCCAAGTTGTGGAAAATGTTAACACCTTGGTCAAGGATATTAGAAGGCGCTCGGATAACATTTTCAAGCGTGCTGAGATTGCACCCACCAGAGCCGAATTGACGGACCTGGTGTTTACTGGCCTCAAGACGGTGGCGGCCGTTGGCCAGGGGTCCGGCAACCTTAAGGGCACATTTGTGAGGGCCCTCAGAGAAGCGACCAACGAGATACAGAGGGGTGTTCTATGTCTCCGCGACATGACGGTCGACGACCAGGTGAAAAATTACGAGACGTATATCACCCGTGTCAATGAAGATAAGCGTCGCCTGAAAGCTGACAATGACAAGCTGAAGGGCGACCAGAAGAAAATGCGCGAGGAGCTGGACGCGGTGAAGGTCGAGTTGGCCGTTATTAAGCGCCAGAGTTCATCGGCATCAGAGGTGGCCCCGCCGGCGGAGTCAGAGATGCTCCGCCTTTTCAGGGCTGAAATGGCGACCCTGACGGCTAGGTTTGCCGTCATTGAGGGCAAAATTCTGCGCCCTCCCCTCGCCGGCGACTACAGGGTCGCCGAGCAGACACCGGCAGTCAGTTACGCTGCCAAGGCGTCGACGTCGCGCGCCTCGGCTGCGGCTCAGGCGCCCAAGAAGACTGCGCCCCCTAAGGCTGCGCCACCCAAAGGTGCGCCACCCAAGGCCGCGCAGACAGAGCAAGCCCCTGCTGAGAGCCAAGCTGCCTCCGGGTCTGGCTCTGGCAAGGGGAAAGGAAAAGGGAAGAAGACGCAGAAGGCAGCCGACGCCGCTTCTGCGGAGGGTGGCCCATCTGCCAACGAGCCCAAACAGGGGGAGTGGCAGACTGTCACTTACAAAAAGAAGGAGAAGAAGAAGGCTGCAAAGAAGCGCAGCCAGAAGAAGAAATCAGCGGCCAAACTTCGCGTTCCTAGCTCAACGGCGGTAGTTATTGCCCTGCAACCTGGTGCCCAGGAGAAGGGCATCAGCTACCTTTCCGTCCTTACGGAGGCGAAGGGGAAAATAAATTTGGGAGAGCTGGGGATTCCTTCCCTTAAATTTAAGGTGGCCGTCACCGGGGCTCGCATCTTGGAGGTTCCCGGGGCAGCAAGTACGGAGCAGGCGGACGCACTCGCCTCCAAGCTCAGGGAGTGTGTCAACGGCGAGTATGTGAGGATCTCCAGGCCCGTCAAGTGCGCGGAACTCCGCGTCACGGGTCTGGACGAATCCGTCACGCCAGCGGACGTGAGCGCTGCTGCCGCTCGCGTCGGAAGATGTAGCGCCGACGAAGTCAAAGTCGGCCAAATCAGGATGGGGCCCTCTGGACTGGGATCAGTCTGGCTGCGCTGCCCGGTAGCAGCGGCCAAAGCCATCGCTGGCGCTGGCCGCCTCCTCGTGGGATGGGTATCAGCGGGGGTGGCATTGCTGGAGCCTCGGCCCCTGCAGTGCTACCGTTGTTTGTACGGCGGGCACACGCAACACACGTGCCTGTCGGAGGAGGACCGCAGCGAGCTCTGCTACCGCTGCAGCCAGAAGGGACATCGTGCGAACCAGTGCCCTAACGAGCTCCATTGCTCACTTTGCGCCGCCGTCGGCAAGCCTGCGGCTCACCGTATCGGCGCAAAGTCCTGCGAGGCTCGCACGAAGAAAAAGAAGAAGGGAGGGTCCCAGTCCTCAGCTGCGCCACAGCCGATGGACACGACGCAGCCCGGCACCGAGCCATCATCATCGGCTCCACAGTGCTCGGGCACGGCCAGCGGCGGCAGACTTGGGGAAGTCTGACCGCCTCTCACTAGGCCGGAGTAGGCGGTGCGGTTGATGTTGCCGCGCCCCACTCAGTGGAGCGAAGAAGTGGAGGGTCACTTAGGACCCTCCCGCAAGGGCCAGGGGACCGCAAGGGCGGTCCGCCACCGCCGGGGTCGCGGAAGAATGCCAACGCGTACCCGTAACCCCGGCACTATGGTGGTGAGGCGAAACATCTCGTGTGGTTTTAGTCGGTAGTCACCCACTCTGGGTGGAGTCCGACACACCCCCGTCGTCTCCCCGGGCGACGGGAAGTGCGTAAACGCATTTCCACACGGTCAAAAAAAAAAAAAAAAAAAAAAAAAAAAAAAAAAAAAAAAAAAAAAAAAAAAAAAAAAGGTTAGGTTAGGTTAGGTTAGGTTAGGTGTAAATCTAAAAAAACCAAGGAAGTAGATAAGGTGGTCGATAAGGAGGAGAGAGATGCAGCATCCGATACTGGGTCTGCATCCAGCGAGGAGTGCGAGGCGGAGCTCAGCCTGGAGGCAGAGTCTGCAGCCTGGAGCGCACAACAACTGTTGCGAGATGGGAAGCGCAAGCGATTGCGCTCCAATACAAGTTGCACGGGGTCAGAGTCGACCCTGAGCGACGACGAGGCGCCAGCCCCCAAGGTTGGCACCTCAAGAGGAAGAGGTCGTACTCCCACAACGGGAGACAAGGTGGCCCTGACCAAGGCAAAATCCGAGTTGCGGGCCGTCCAAAGGGAGGAGTCACAACTCCAAACTGAGGACAGCGTCAACGCCTTGATCAAAAAGGGCAAAAAGTTGTCGGATAATCTGTCATATCGTCGCAGCTCGGGTGGGCCATCACCCACCAGAGCTGAATTCATGCAAGAGGTGCTTAACGGCGTAAGAGTGGTTCTTGCCGTGAGCCAGGGGTCTTCAAACCTCAAGGGAACCTTTGTCAAGGCCCTCAAGGACGCGACCACTCACATAAAGATGGGTGCAAACGCTCTTTACGACATGACGACCACGGATGTCATAAAAAATATGGAGGAATGCTGTGGCAAGCTCCAGCAGGATAAGACTCGCCTAAAGGCTGACAACACTCAGCTGCAGGGCGAGGTCCGCAAACTGCGAGAGGAGATGGGAGCGCTCAAAGCGGAGGTGGCGCGCATTGGGCGCCAGGGCCCTCCATCGACAGAAACTCCGCCTGCGGAGTCGGAGCTGCTCCGCATCTTCCGCCAAGAGATGGCGAGCCTGACGGCGAGGTTTGCCGTCATTGAGGGCAAAATTCTTCGCCCTCCCCTGGCTGGCGACCGCACAGTCGCCGAGCAGACGCCAGCAGCGACGTATGCTGCAAAGGCTGCGCCATCAAAAGGTGCAGCTGCCAAGGCGGCGCCATCCAAAGGTGCGGCTGTCAAAGCTGCGCCGTCTACGATAGCGTCATCAGAGGCTCCAGTTGAGAGCAGGACCGGCTCGACTCCAAACGCTGCGACGTCCAAATCGCAGTCCAAAGGGAAGGGCAAGGGAAAGGGAGGCAAGTCCCAGGACAAGGCAGCCAACAATGTGGCCTCGTCAACCCAGGATGCCCAGTCTGCCAACAACCCCCAACAGGGAGAGTGGCAGACTGTGAAGAACAGGAAGAAGGCTGCAAAGAAGCGCAGCCAGAAGAAGAAGAAGGCGGCCAATCTTCGGGTGCCTAACTCAACGGCGGTGGTTATAGCCCTGCAACCTGGTGCCCAGGAGAAGGGCATCAGTTACCTCTCCGTCTTGACGGAGGCGAAGAAAAAGATCAACTTGGGGGAACTGGGGATTCCCTCCCTCAAATTTAAAGTGGCCATCACGGGGGCTCGCATCCTCGAAATTCCCGGGGCAGCGACTAAAGAGAAGGCGGACGCACTAGCCTCCAAACTAAGGGAGTGCGTCAATGGGGATGAGGTTAGGATCTCCAGGCCTGTTAAATGCGCGGAACTTCGCGTCACGGGTCTGGATGAGACTGTCACGTCTGAGGACGTCAGGGATGTCGCTGCCCGCGTAGGTGGGTGTCTCGCCGACGAAGTCAAGGTCGGCGAGATAAGGATGGGGCCCTCCAGACTGGGATCGGTCTGGCTGCGCTGCCCGGTAGCAGCGGCCAAAGCCATCGCTGGCGCTGGCCGTCTCCTCGTGGGGTGGGTTTCGGCAGGGGTGGCATTGCTGGAGCCTCGGCCCCTGCAATGCTACCGTTGCTTATACGGCGGGCACACGCAACATACGTGCCTGTCGGAGGAGGACCGCAGCAAATTCTGCTACCGCTGCAGCCAGGAGGGACATCGTGCGGGCCAATGCCCGAACGAGCTGCACTGCGCTCTGTGCGCCGCCGTCGGCAAGCCTGCGGCTCACCGCATCGGCGCCAAGTCGTGCGAGGCCCGCACGAAGAAGAAAAAGAAGGGGAAGTCCCAGTCCGTGACCACACAGCCAATGGACACGACGCAGCCCGACACTGAGCCACCATCTTCGGCTCCACAGTGCTCGGGCACGGCCAGCGGCGGCAGACTTGGGGAAGTCTGACCGCCTCTCACTAGGCCGGAGTAGGCGGCGCGGTTGATGTTGCCGCGCCCCACTCAGTGGAGCGAAGAAGTGGAGGGTCACTGAGGACCCTCCCACAAGGGCCTGGGGACCGCAAGGGCGGTCCGCCACCGCCGGGGTCGCGGAAGAATGCCAACGCGTACCCGTAACCCCGGCACTATGGTGGTGAGGTGGAACATCCCGTGTGGTTTTAGTCGGTAGTCACCCACTCTGGGTGGAGTCCGACACACCCCCGTCGTCTCCCCGGGCGACGGGAAGTGCGTAAATGCATTTCCACACGGTAAACAAAAAAAAAAAAAAAAAAAAAAAAAGGTTAGGTTAGGTTAGGTTAGGTTAGGTTAGGTTAGGTTAGGTTAGGTTAGGTTAGGTTAGGTTGGGGTGCGTGTCAGCTACCTCCGCGAGTGCTCCCCGGCTGCTGGTCCTTTCGGGATACTTGTATCCTGGGGGAACAGCAGCTGATGGGGCCGGTGCACCCTGGGCACGGGCAATAACTCTTCCTGGTTTTGGGGAGTCTTGTTGCTCGTGGCGAATGTCTGACGTGGCCCTTCTCAGGGCCAGGGGTGTTGCTCCCGTGCCTCTCTGACTTGGCAGAGGGTGTATCGGTGAGCAACACGGGGGGGAACCCAGCGAGGCCGCGAGGCTTAGCTGGGCAAACGGCCCTTTTCAGGGCCACTGGGGAACGGCCCTTTTCAGGGCCACTTGGGGGGGAAACGGCCCTTTTCAGGGCCACGGGGGGGGTGGGGGGACTCCATGAGGCCGCGAGGCTGATTGGAGTCAACAACGGCCCTTTTCAGGGCCACGGGGGGGTGGGGTGGCTCCATGAGGCCGCGAGGCCGATTGGAGTCAACAACGGCCCTTTTCAGGGCCAGGGATGTTCGCCGAGCGGCCGCGAGGCTAATCGGCAGAACGTTGGCGGGCCCGGTGTGTACTCACCCTACCTCCGGGCAGGCGGCGGGAGTCTGTCTCCCCTGCCACCGTCGTCCAAATCGGGAGGTATTTCTGTTCCACGCTGAGTGTCGTGGAACATGTCTCGCGGCTCAGCGAGAGGTACCTCCCGTCGGTCTTGGCTTAACCGCCTGGACCGTCCAATCTCAAGCGGCGGCGCACCGCGAGGAGATGAGTGGCTGGAGGATGTCCAGTCCCTAGTGCGTCCCCCGTCAGAGTACCGGCCGACCCTCTGACGGGTTACGTTTGGCTTACCCGGGTACAGGGGGCACTGCCCGGGCGGACTGCTTTTCCCCCATACTCGTGGGATCAATTATGGAGAAAAATAAACATTCAAACAAAGGAAGAGAGGCTGATGAGGAAGAGCTGGATTCGTCATCCGATTCCGGTTCGGAGTCCAGTGGACTGATGCTGCTTCAGGAAAGCCTGGAGTTGGAGCAGAAGCTGCTGGGCAGTGTAGGGTTGCGCAAGCGATTGCGCTTCCAACAATCGAGTCGCTCGGGGTCGGAGTCGGCCTTGAGTGACGAAGAGGCGCCGGCCCCCAAGGTCGGTACCTCTAGGAGAGGAAGAGGTCGCCCTCCCACTACGGGAGACTACGTGGGCCTGGCCAAGGCGAAAGCCGACCTGATGGCCGTCCGAAGGGAGGAGTCTCGGCTCCAAGCTGAGGACGACATCGGCGCCTTGGTCAAGGCGGCCATATCGAAAGCGGTGGAGATGCCCGCCCGCCCAGTACCGGGCGAGGTCGACGATCGCACGGCAGCTGCTCTGAGAGAGCAGATAGCTGCCGGGATTGGTATCGTCGACTACGTAGCAAGAAAATCCGGCAACCTGAAGGGTACCTTCACGAAGGCCCTGAAGGAAGCAACGGGCCTGATTGCGAAAGGCTCGGATGGTCTGCGCGTGATGTCGGCCTCCGAAGATTCCGCACGCCTAGAGGCGACGGTGAGCAAGCTGCAGGCGGATAACACTCGCCTGCAAGCTGACAACACACGGCTTCAAGCCGAAATGGAGGCGCTTAGGCTGGAAGTGGCACTTATTAAGCGCCAAACCCAACCGGCCACAGAGGCTGCTCCGCCCGCAGAGTCGGAAATGTTCCGCCTTTTCCGCACGGAAATGGCGAGCTTGACGACGCGATTTGGCGTTCTGGAGGGCAAAATTCTGCGCCCTCCACTAGCCGGTGACCGCAGGGTCGCTGAGCAGACACCGGCAGCCACCTATGCTGCCAAGGCATCCGGGCAGTCCCGTGCCCCGGCGCCTGCTTCGGCGTCAACTTCGGCTGCGCCATCCAAGGGCGCAGCGGCCAAGTCTGCTCCAGCCAAGGCTGCTCCAGCCAAAACTGCACCAGCAAAGGCTGCGGCGTCCACAGTGGCGCCACCAAAAGCCACTCAGGTGGCTAATCGTGAGAGCCCGACTACGTCTGGCTCATCCCTCAAGGCTGCACCGTCGCAGCCAAAGGGAAAAGGTAAGAGGAAGGGGAAGAAGACTCCCCAGGCCCAAGATGCAGCCGCCTCTAAGCAGAGCGCCCGGTCTGCCAACGAACCCATGGAGGGGGAGTGGCAGACCGTGACGAACAAAAAGAAAGCGGCGAAAAAGGCGGCTAACAAGAGGAGCCGGCAGCGCAAACGAGCCGCCAGGCTCCAAGCGCCCAGATCTACGGCGGTCGTGATAGCCCTTCAGCCTGGTGCTGAGGCGAAGGGCTTCACATATGCCTCGGTCCTCCTGAAGGCGAAGACCAGCATCAAACTCGAGGAGTTGGGGATCTCCTCACTAGGGTTCAAGCTCTCTATCACAGGGGCTCGAATCCTGGAGGTCCCCGGGGCCGAGTCCGGCGATAAAGCCGACGCTCTCGCCTCAAAAATGCGGGAGCTTTTCAGCACCGAAGACGTGCGGATCTCCAGGCCGACCAAGTGCGCAGAGCTGCGCGTGTCGGACCTGGATGACTCCGTCACATCAGGGGACGTGGCCGCTGTGGCCGCACGCGTCGGCGGATGTTCCGCCGACGACATCAAAGTTGGGGAATTGCGACGGGGGTCGTCGGGTAAGGGATCGGTCTGGCTCCGCTGCCCTGTGGCAGCGGCGAAAGCCATCGCTACCGCTGGTCGCCTCTTGGTCGGATGGTCATCGGCAAAGGTGACACTGCTGGAGCCTCGGCCCCTGCAGTGTTTCCGATGCCTATACGGCGGGCACGTCCAGCACACGTGCTCGTCAGAGGTGGACCGCAGCGAGCAGTGCTACCGCTGCAGCCAGCCGGGTCACAGGGCCAATCAATGCTCTGCTGACCTGCACTGCTCGCTCTGCGAAGCGGAAGGCAAGCCAGCCGATCACCGTGTTGGCACCAAGGCCTGCGTGGCCTTCGAGAAGAGGAAGAAGAAGGGTAGGGCCACAGGGAGTGGCCCGCAGCGTACCCAGTCCTCGGCCACTCAGGCCATGGATACAACGACATCTGCCCCGTCATCCTAAGGGGCAGATGGATGGCCACGGGCGGCAGGTTTGGGAAAGCCTGACCGCCCCGCACTTGGCCGGAGTAGGCGGCGCGGTGGGTCTTGCCGCGCCCCACTCAGTGGATGGGACGGAGTGGAGGGTCACTGAGGACCCTCCCACAAGGGCCTGGGGACCGCAAGGGCGGTCCGCCACCGCCGGGGTCGCGGAAGAATGCTAACGCGTACCCGTAACCCCGGCACTATGGTGGTGAGGCGGAAAGACCCCGTGTGGGTTTAGTCGGTAGTCACCCCTTCTGGGTGGAGTCCGACACACCCCCGTCGTCTTCCCGGGCGACGGGAAGTGCGTAAATGCATTCCCACACGGACAACAAAAAAAAAAAAAAAAGGTTAGGTTAGGTTAGGTTGGGGTGCGTGTCAGCGACCTCCGCGAGTGCTCCCCGGCTGCTGGTCCTTTCGGGATACTCGTATCCTGGGGGAACAGCAGCTGATGGGGCCGGTGCACCCTGGGTACGGGCAATAACTCTTCCCGGTTTTGGGGAGTCTTGTTGCTCGTGGCGAATGTCTGACGTGGCCCTTCTCAGGGCCAGGGGTGTTGCTCCCGTGCCTCTCTGACTTGGCAGAGGGTGTATCGGTGAGCAACACGGGGGGGAACCCAGCGAGGCCGCGAGGCTTAGCTGGGCAAAACGGCCCTTTTCAGGGCCACTGGGGAACGGCCCTTTTCAGGGCCACGGGGGGGAAACGGCCCTTTTCAGGGCCACGGGGGGGTGGGGTGACTCCATGAGGCCGCGAGGCCGATTGGAGTCAACAACGGCCCTTTTCAGGGCCAGGGGGGGGAGGGGTGGCTTCATGAGGCCGCGAGGCCGATTGGAGCCTACAACGGCCCTTTTTAGGGCCAGGGATGTTCGCCGAGTGGCCGCGAGGCCTAATCGGCAGAACGCTGGCGGGCCCGGTGTGTACTCACCCTACCTCCGGGCAGGCGACGGGAGTCTGTCTCCCCTGCCACCGTCGTCCAAATCGGGAGGTATTTCTGTTCCACGCTGAGTGTCGTGGAACATGTCTCGCGGCTCAGCGAGAGGTACCTCCCGTCGGTCTTGGCTTAATTGCCCGGACCGTCCAATCTCAAGCGGCGGCGCACCGCGAGGAGATGAGTGGCTGGAGGATGTCCAGTCCCTAGTGCGTCCCCCGTCAGAGTACCGGCCGACCCTCTGACGGGTTACGTTTGGCTTACCCGGGTACAGGGGGCACTGCCCGGGCGGACTGCTTTTCCCCCATACTCGTGGGACTTATCATGGATAAACGTACAAACAAAAAAGATGTTGTCGAGGTCGAGCAGGAGGATACGGATGGATCCGATTCCGGATCCGAGTCCAGTAGCTTGATGTTGCTCCAGGAGAGCCTGGAGCTCGAACAAAAGCTGCTGAGCAGTGTAGGGTTGCGCAAGCGATTGCGCTTCGAGCAATCTAGTCGCTCGGGGTCGGATATGTCGGCCTTGAGTGACGACGAGGCGCCAGCCCCTAAAGTTGGCACCTCTAGACGAGGAAGAGGGCGTACTCCCACTTCGGGAGACTACGTGGGCCTGGCCAAGGCGAAAGCCGACCTGATGGCCGTCCGAAGGGAGGAGTCACGGCTCCAAGCTGAGGACGACATCGGCGCCTTGGTCAAGGCGGCCCAATCAAAATCGGTGGCGATGCCCGCCCGCCCAGTAGCAGGCGAGGTCGACGATCGCACGGCGGCTGCTCTTAGGGAGCAGATAGCTGCCGGCATTGGGATCGTCGACTACGTGGCGAGAAAATCCGGCAACCTGAAGGGTACCTTCACGAAGGCCCTGAAGGAAGCAACGGGCCTAATTGCGAAGGGCTCGGATGGTCTGCGCGTGCTGTCGGCCTCCGAGGATTCCGCACGCCTGGAGGTGACGGTCAGTAAGCTGCAGGCGGACAATACCCGCCTGCAAGCCGACAACAACCGGCTCCAGGCCGAGATGGAGACGCTGAAGCTGGAGGTGGCGCGCATTGGGCGCCAAGGCCATTCGGCCTCAGAAGTATCAGCGCCTGCAGAGTCGGAGTTACTCCGCCTCTTTCGAACGGAGATGGCTGGCCTGACGGCCAGGTTTTCTGCACTGGAGGGCAAAGTCTTGCGCCCTCCTCTGGCTGGCGACCGCAAGGCCGCCGAGAAGGCACCGGTGGCGAGTTATGCCGCCAAGGCGGCAACGTCACGCACCTCGGCTCCAACCCAGGGGCCGAAGTCGACCATGCCGCCGAAGACAGCACCACCGAAAGGTGCGTCCGCCAAGGCTGCGCCGCCCCCGGTGGCACCAGCCAAGGCCACGCAGCAGAAGGTGGCTTCTGCAGAGAGCCAGCCTGGCTCAACCCCGGCGGCTGCGACGTCAAAATCGCAGCCGAAGGGAAAAGGTAAGGGGAAGGGGAAGAAGACTCCCCAGGCCCAAGATGCAGCCGCCTCTACGCAGGGCGCCCGGTCTGCCAACGAACCCGTAGAGGGGGAGTGGCAGACCGTGACAAACAAAAAGAAGGCGGCGAAAAAGGCAGCCAATAAGAGGAGCCGGCAGCGCAAGCGAGCCGCGAGGCTCCAAGCGCCCCGCTCCACAGCGGTTGTGATCGCCCTTCAGCCTGGTGCTGAGGCGAAGGGCATCACGTACGCCTCGGTCCTCCTGGAGGCCAAGAGGCGCATCGATTTGGCGGAGATAGGGATCTCCTCGCTTGGATTCAAGCTCTCAGTCACGGGGGCTCGAATCTTGGAGGTCCCTGGGGCCGAGTCCGGCGACAAAGCCGATGTTCTGGCCTCCAGGATGCGGGAGTTGGTGGACGCGAACGACGTCAGGATCTCCAGGCCGACAAAGTGCGCAGAGCTGCGCGTGTCGAACCTGGACGATACCGTGACGTCAGGGGAGGTGGCCGCTGTGGCCGCACGCGTCGGCGGATGTTCCGTCGACGCCATCAAAATAGGGGACGTCAAATTAGGACCGTCTGGACAGGGATCGGTCTGGCTTCGCTGCCCGGTGGCAGCGGCCCAAGCCATTATTGGCGCCGGCCGCCTATTAGTAGGGTGGTCTTCCGCAAAGGTGGCACTGTTGGAGCCTCGGCCCCTGCAGTGCTTCCGATGCCTATACGGCGGGCACGTACAGCACACGTGCTCGTCAGAAGTGGACCGCAGCGGGCAGTGCTACCGCTGTAGCCAGCCGGGTCACAGAGCTAACCAATGCTCTGCTGACCTGCACTGCTCGCTCTGCGCAGCAAGGGAGAAGCCGGCCGATCACCGGATTGGCACCAGGGCCTGCGTGGCCTGGGAGAAGACAAAGAAGGGTAAGGCTGCGGGGAATGGCCCGCAGCGACCGACACAGTCCTCGGCCACTCAGGCCATGGACACATCGGTGCCCACATCTGCCCCAACATCCTAAGAGGCAGATGAACGACCACGGGTGGCAGACTGGGGAAGTCTGACCGCCCCACATTTGGTCGGGAGTAGGAGGCGCGGTTGATGTTGCCGCGCCCCACTCGGTAGGAGTGGAGGGTCACTGAGGACCCTCCCACAAGGGCCTGGGGACCGCAAGGGCGGTCCGCCACCGCCGGGGTCGCGGAAGAATGCCAACGCGTACCCGTAACCCCGGCACTATGGTGGTGAGGTGGAACATCCCGTGTGGTTTTAGTCGGTAGTCACCCACTCTGGGTGGAGTCCGACACACCCCCGTCGTCTCCCCGGGCGACGGGAAGTGCGTAAATGCATTCCCACACGGTAAACAAAAAAAAAAAAAAAAAAAAAAAAAAAAGGTTAGGTTAGGTTAGGTTAGCCTCGGTTGCCATTCTTATCGTCGAGCCACTCAATCTTGGCGTGGATGCTCGCCTCCACCTCCTCCAGCCGCTCGGTCAGCGTCGCTTCCAGCTCCCCCAGCTTCTCTAGGACGTCTTGTCCCTCGGACGACGAGGTCTTACTGAGTGCTGCTGCTGGGGCTTCAGTCTCGAGACCCTGGATACGTCTACTCAGCTCGAATATCGCCCGTATACCCCTGTCGGACTGCACCTCCAGGAACTGTTTGATGTCCCTCCTCATCTGAGGGTACTCTTGGACCTTCGAGGGTATATCCTCGAAGGTCTTCATCAGTTCCTGGAGGAGCTGTCCGCTGGGTAGTGTGGCGTAATCCTGTTGCTGTCTCTTGTAGACCTCCATGTTATCCAGGGACCTCCTTTTTGCCTCTGGTCTCCTGATAAAGGTCCTAGCAGCGTCCTGCGCTGCTGTGGTTGTGGTGGCAGGGCTGGGAGTTGTGGGCTTTTTGGCAGCGCCAGAGGTCGTCGGTGTGCGGTGCATGTTAGTTGTGTGTGTGTGCGTGTGTGTGTGTGTATGTGTCTGTATTTGTGTGTATGCGTATGTATGTTTATGTATGTATGTTTTTATGGTGTGTGTATAAATGTGTTTCTGTGCTTGTGTTTGCGTGTGTGTGTGTGTGTGTATGAGTGCGGTGTGTGTAAGTTGTTGTGGGTGGATCGGGGAAGGTTGTCAGATTGTATATAGTTGTCAGACCCTGTAAAGGGGGGTCTGTGTCGAGTGTAATAAAGCTAAGCAAAAGGTAAACAAAGTCAAAAGAAAACAATAACAAAATAATATTTTTGAGTCTACTATGTAGTCTCTGTCTATCGTTACACTGTGTAAAATATTAGAGGAAAAAGTTTTTTAGAGACTACTATGTAGTCTCTGTTTGTCGCTACACTGTGTAGGAGTAAGTTTGTATCGGCTGATGGTTTGTGATTGAATTTCCGAATGGACCTCAGAATTTTAATTGTGTGTGGTGTTTTAAGGTGTTTATGTATAATAAACAGGGGGGGAGGGGACGTTATCTTATCTATGGATGAATTTATAGTAAACAACAAAGTGTTGTTTACGTAATTTGATTTTAAGTTAATAATTAAGTTTGCCGAGAAATTATAATTGTTGTAATAAAATTTTAATTTAAATGGTAAGGTTGTAATAAGGTTTTTAATTTAATTTAGATTTAAATGATTTTAATTAATTTTAATTAAGATTTAAATGGTTGTAATAAATTTTTAATTTGACCTGACTGAATTTTAATATTATGTTTTGGTGTTTGTGTGTAGTAGTCGGGGGGGGGGGGGGGGGGCGGGGGGGCGTTTTCTTGTGGTAAACAACAAAGTGTTGTTTACGTAGTTTAATTTTAAGGTAATAGTTAGGTTTATCGAGATAAGTTTGTAATCAAATTTCCGAACGGACTTCAATGAATTTTAATATTGTGAAAAGTAGTTTACGTAATTTAATTTTTGAAATGGCCTTGCTAAGTCTTTATGCTATATGTTTGATTTTTAGAATAGTAGTTGAGTTAACCTAGAAAATAAGTTCTGTGGTGGAAATTTTAAGAAACAGCCCCTATTTACAAAGATACACCCTCCAGAACTTTTGTGTTTTAGGTGCTTGTTTTTAACTCTAAAATTAAATTTCAGGTCGTTTAAGGTAGGCTGGTCAGGCCTTTTATACAGAAAAACAACTTATACTATCACACACTTTTCCAAGACCTATCTTAGGGAGCGAAAAACGACAATGCAATTTTAACTTTGCGTTTCGTGCCGGATTATGGTGCGCGGTTTTTGGCTTGAAAGTTTAAATTGCTTAACTACGCGTGGGTTTGTAATATGTCTTTAGATGGCTAGTAAAAAGCTCAATCTATAGACACCCCGTTTGCTATATTTTATTTATCCCTGTGATTTTATATGTTAACTTTAACGCGGGGGTTGTAGTTTCACAACTGCAATTGTCGTTGTTGGTTCCCTTTTTATTTTTTATTTTTTTTTTTTTTTTTTACTCTTTATTTTATTTAGGAACTTTTGAACGCAGTTCATGCCAGTTCCATCATAACTTAATCTATGACTAATACAAAGTAATCATTATGTCACTAATAATATTAAAGAAATTATACTAAGTACCACTATTGTTATTATTAACTAAAGTGTAAATCATTTTTGCCTCCTGTGACGAAGGTTGAGCCAATATGTTGGTGAATATGCCTACATTTAGTTTATTTAATTTTAATTTCCTTAATAATCTACATCTTTCGGGTTCATTCCTACCACACTCCAATAAGACGTGTTGCACATCCTCTGTTTTACCATCACAAAACTCGCAATTAGGTGAACTAACTGTTTTCATTAGAAATGCCAAACCTCTCAACGGCATGTGGCCGGAACGAACCCTGTGAGCTGTGACTATGTCATTTCGTGTCAACACACCGCTGTTAAACCATGGGATACGAGGAGGTTCTTTTTGTATGATTTTATACCAAATACCTTTAGATTTTGACCTCTCATCAAAGTGATTTTTCCACTCTTCATGGCAATAGTTTTTGAATTTCGATATGATTTCGGAATAAATAGGTCTAATATAAATTTCTACCCCGGAGGTTCCTGCTACTTTAGCCAATCTATCTGCCTCCTCGTTTCCCGGCAGACCAATATGGGACGGAATCCATTGCAGCACTACATTGATGTTATCGTTCATAAATTGATAAATTTTACTTAACACGGTGTAGGCTATCGATACACCTCTGTGTCCAGAAGAGCATCGAGCCACATGCTGAAGAGCGCTCTTGCTATCTGTGAGAATAACAATATCTGTATGGAGCAGTGTTGCTGCATACGACAGTGCTTCAGAAATTGCCAATAACTCTACAGTCATAATGGACACCTTAGATACAATTTTATAACTACCACTATTTTTATTTATTGGATCATAATAAGCTGCTCCCATGTCTGTACTCTTTGAGCCATCAGTGAACAGCTTATGCCATCCCATATAGGTCTCATTTATTTCAAGTACGATGTCATTTCTTAAACAATTGATATCATACGATTTCTTAGGTCTATTTACACTTTGCAACTCAGTTTTAATTACATTTTGGATGGCAATGTAGCTACACCAAAAGCTAAATTTGAACATGTCCAATGGATTTGACGAATAAACTTTGTCTTCTTGAATTTCATTAAAAGTACTCATTAAAACAGGCTTCTTTTTATTTGACCAATATCTATTGCCACAGAGATTACCGAGATTGGACAATAACTTACTCGTCTTGCCACTGGTGCATGATTTTGATTTCAAACAATACTTAAAAGCCAAATATTTACGCCTAAGATGTAATGGGGGTAAGCACAATTCGCTTTCCATTACGTGAATGGGTGTGGTTCTAATGAAACCTCCAACTATCCTCATGGCTTGGTTCTGGATCTTTTCTATTTTAAATAAACGAGACTGTATACTACTATCATATAGAAAACCACCATAATCGATCCGGCTTCTAATTAGAGCCACATACAAACGTCTTAGATGTATTGGATGTATCCCCCAATCACGACCAGCTAGTACTTTAATGATGTTTAACATTTTCTGGCATTTTTCAGAAAGTTCATTGATGTGTTTTCCCCACCTGAGTGATGAGTCTAACCACATACCTAAATATTTTATATTTTGATTTGATGCCAAAGGAACTTCATTTATATATAATTGAATTTGTTGTCGTCTAAACCCCCTGCTAAATAAACATAATTGTGATTTTTTGGTTGATATTTCAAGCCCTATGTTCAATAAAATTTCAGTTATATTGTCAAGAGAAATCTGCAACTTACTGATACTATCATTCACTTTTTTACTAGAAATAAATATAACGAAATCATCCGCATATTGACATATTTGTACTAAATTCGTTTTACAAATATCCACAGTTACAATATTAAATAACAAAGGAGAGAGGGGGTCCCCTTGTGCCAAGCCTCGATTAGTCCATCTCACGATATCTCTCCCGTCCTCCGATTCATCTTTAATTACTAAATGCCGTTCCTTTAAAAATTCCCATAAATAATTGCATATCTGACTACCAACTTTCAATTTATCTAATGACTGAACAACACTCTCAATTAAAACATTATTGTATGCATTTTCGATGTCAAGAAAACATCCTAGAGTGGGATAATTTTTGGTAAATCCAATTTGAATATATGTTATCAGTTGAGTGAGAGAATCCAGGCAAGATTGACCTCTCCGAAAACCGGATGTACTCGGGGATAATATATTATTGTGTTCAATGTACCATTCTAAACGCTTACATATCATTAAATGAAATATTTTACATAGACATGAAATTAATGATATAGGTCTCAATTTATTATTATTACCAGCCTTTGGTATAGCAATTACTTTAATATTTCGCCATTCTTGTGGAATATAGCCTAAATTAAATATGCTATTATATATTCGAAGCAAATATAGTTTTGCTACAGGAGGGAGGTTATAAATCATGGAATAAGTAATCCCATCCTCTCCAGGAGCTGTATCTTTCTTTTTAATACAAACTTCAAGTTCTTGTAATTTAAAATCTGATTCTAACAATAAATTATTCGAGACAAATATAGGTTTCTGAGATAGAACTGCATCAGGGGTTAAACTACGCAAGAGGTCTATTTTTTTATCCATAGGTATATATTTTTTATTTATATAACCCTTGATCCATTTCATTCTTCGCCACATTTCAGACGCTGATACAGAACTATCAATCGCTGAACAAAACTCGTGACGATTAGTTGCTTTTGCCCTACGAATCTCTTCTTGAGCTATCAAGGTTTTTCTTTCCAGTACACCAAGGTTTTCAGGGCTCGGGTTACGTCTAAATTGACTTAGGGCAAGTCTTCTCTCTGCTACAAGCTTAGAGAGATTTTGGTTCCAATAAGGTTTGGGTTTAAAATTTCTTTGAGGAACGTTACAAATTTTATATAGTGGAATATTGTTATCTGCTGAATTATTAATGATATTGATGAAAGATGTGTACATATATTGTATATTAACTGAATAACGTAACTCTGCACAGGCATGTTCTATATCTTCACTATATTTAAACCAGTTAGCTTTTTTAAAATTTAGTTTTTTTATTATATTCATTTGATCTTGATAGTTTAATTTCATTTTAATGATTAAGTGATCGCTTCCTAAATTTTCACTTAAAACACTCCAAGAAAAATGAACGACTATATCGGAGGAAGTAAAAGAAATATCGGGAGATGTTTGCTGTAAGTTATTATTAACATATTTCAATCTCGTAATACTGCCATCATTTAAAGGTATATAACCAAATTCTATTGCAGAATCCATAATTTGATTACCTCTCGTATCATTTTTACACGACCAATTGGAATGATGGCCATTAAAATCCCCTGCTATAAGAGTTTTTTCTGTACATAACGAAAATAAATCATCCCAATCCTCTTGTCTAGTATGAACAGAGGAGGGGCAGTAAATACCTATAATGTTTTGAATGTACTTACAATTATAGATCCTTACTTGTAACATTTCTATCCCAATACAATTAATTCTAGATAATTGTAATTCAGACTTTATAGATTTGTGTATTATAATTGCTACTCCGCCGTAATTATCTGGTCGATCTTTCCTGTATATGTTGTACTGTGATATATTTAGCCAGCTATCTTCTTTCAGCCATGTTTCACATATGATTGCTATATGTATCTGGTCTCTATTCAAAATTGCATCCAGTTCTGTTATTTTTGGCCTTATACTTTGTGCATTCCACTGTATAATATTGATTGCACATTGTGTCGATCTGTTATCCATTATATATATTCAAGAAAAAGTTTTTTATTATATCTCCGTCTTTTATTGTATCTATTATATACGCATATATTTCCTCAAATATTATTTTTCCAAAGCACCTAATTTTTTCTTCGAGTCCTGTATCAGATAATACTACTGTCTTTAGCTTTTGAATCAATCTGGCAAAATTAAATTTTCTACATAACTCAGATCTCTCTTTTTCATTTTGACAATGTTCTGTATGTGGTGATTCTTGAACTATATTTTCACTAGTATAAGTTTCTACTATTTCTTTTTCTTTCTGCCATTTCGAAGTTTTATTCCTCTTACTTTCTTTCTCTTCTTTTTGCGTCCTTATCTCATTATTTGATCTGTCCCCTTCTTTCTGAAAGTTATGCTGTTCCTTACGTACTGTTTCATTTATCTGTAATACATCTCTATAGCTTCTTGTTTCCGAAGCTAATGTAGCACTGGGTGACACTATTGTGTCCTGTGAATTTTGAATATTTTGATTACTACTGTTATTTGATTCATGTTGATATTCTCTTTTTTGTAAATAAATCATTAACGCTTTTCTGAATGTACAGTTTTCTTCACTCATTATTTCACGAATTCGTTTTTCTTTAAGAAAAGTAGGACAATTCTTGTCAAAAGACATATGAGGGCCATTGCAGTTCAAACACTTAAACTCCCTTGTTTCACAATTTGTGTGATTTTGTCCACATTTTGGGCACAGGACTTTTTTCTTAGGGCAAAATTTTTTCACGTGTCCATACTTCCAGCAGTTTGAACATTGTGTGACTGGGAAGGTGTAGGGTTCCACTTTAAACCTACAACCGTATCCAAAAACATACGGAGGTAAAGTGGATCCTCTGAAACCAATACGAATTGTTTCGCTTTCTACCCACGCGCCTTCATTATTCAACCTATTGAGACGTATAATAGATATTATCTTGTTGGACTCACATTTTAAGACTTCTTCCAACTCTTTTATGTCAGTCTCTAAGTCCATTTGTTTTACTATTCCGTAACATACGTTTAATTCATAGGTAAGCTGGCATCTTAATCCCAGATCTGCAATTTCACTACAGTTCAATAAAACGTCTGCTTTTTCTTTAGAATCGAACATAATTAGTACTTTAAAATTACTTTTATATTTTATTCTCGTAATATTTTCTATCTTATTTCTTCTCATAAGCTTTGCCAGGGCTATTTGTTTAGGTAGTGGATCTTTAGAAGTAACGCAAACTTCAAATTTGGTATTTTCTTCGGTTATATCCTTACTAGACTGACTATTCGCTCCATCATTTTTGGAAGAACTACGGTTAAGTCTTTTTGGTCTCCGACTTACCGTTATAAAATCACCATCGTCTTCATCATATTCTGCTCCTTCCTCACTTTCATTCCTAAACCTCTTTACTCGCTGCGGCGCCTCGACTGCCACAGAGTGGCTTATGTTCCTCTCTTCCTCTTGTTCCATTGTTTCAGCTTCATCATCACTACAATCACTCAGCAACTTAGGTAAACTAGGTGATAAGCTTCTACTACTTTCATTACTCATTATTAAATAAAAAAAAATATAATATAATAAATGTGGGTATGCGGAATAAACGTAGATTCATTGCAATATACGGAGCGGTTAATCTGACGCGTGCGTATGATTCACCGATCCGCGCGCAACTCGCTTTTTATTTATATTTGAAGTTGAGACCACTGCAGTTTTGTTATATACAGGAAAAGGTATAACTACAATGATAATTTGGAATTTTAGGGGTAGTGTGGACAACCCCTGTTAATTTAAACTATTTAAATCCGAAAAAGGTAAGTCAATTTAAATACTACAAGTTTTTTAGACTAGGATTTTACAAGTGAAAAGCTATACAATAATTTAGATTCTATGGGGGTTGTTATATACAACCCCTAGTTAAGAAGAAATATTAAAACTTTAATAACTTTGTCAATTTTGGAGATAAACTAATGAAATAAAAAACGTACATAGGTTTTGTGGTCTTCTGTTATCCTATGCTGGTCTGGTCAGGGCTGTCACGGTTTTTAGGGCTGTCACAAATTTTCAAATATGAAAAGTCCGATTTTTGGCACTTCCTGTCGTCCGATCTCGAAGCTTATTACTTCCTCGTGTAGGTCTTCGTTCTGGCCACGTGGCTGGGGTGTCAGATTTAGCGTTTCAACTAAACCGACCAACCTCGCTCCACGTGGTTATGTTGTTAAGATGTCCCCTGCCTCGGGTTCTCACCGGAAAATTCCGGGAGAGGTCTCCAAGGGTGCAGGGCGTCAAGGCGGAGAAACGCACAGTTGAAAATTGATAGGTCGTCGATCACTTCGCTGAGTTAGACACACTTTTATGTGTCAAAATGCACTATTTTCACTGTAACTTTTCCAAATTTTCTCCGATTTTCCCGATTTTTGCGGCACTGGATTTGTCGCACGAGCGCGGTTCTAACGATATACGACACTTGTATATACACGATAAAAATACCACTTTTACTATTTTTCGAGCGCGGAGCGGTCTAAAAGCGTGACAGTCACGGCAGCGGTGGTCGCGCAACTCTGGGTTAGGTTAGGTTAGGTTTTTTTTTTTTTTTTTTTATTTTTTTTTTTTTTGTGCTTTTCCCCGATCATAGGAACATCAGGACCTTATTATTCTATGTTTCTCATTCATTCCAGTTCTCGCTTTTATTCCTCTCGCACTTTCATGCCTCATACTTTATCTTTCTTACATCCATCCTCATTCTTACTTTGCCGGGTGGGACTCCCGCTATTTTAAACTATTTCTACGTATTTATTTATCTTTATTCAGGTGAATAAATTTTAAAAACAAAGTTTTTATTTCCTAACTAAGGTGCTTCAAACAATTTTAATTTACAGCGCCATCTGTCCCGCCACGCGCGAACCACGTTCAACACAGCAAACTTTTTACAAGTTGCTATGTTAGTAGTCTCGCGCGGCGGGGCAGGTGGCGCCACTATTGCTTACATGCTTACATTTTAATATATCTTACGTCTATTTGCATAAATTTACATTTTATCAGGTTATACAATTTTAACATTTTATTTAACAACTATCTTACTTTTACTATTCTTATTCTATTTAATGTCTATACATCTTATATTATTTTACTTCTGTATGTGTGGTGAGTATGTGTTTATATACGTGTTATTTTTAAAACAATATGGGAATCATTAAATTTACTATGTCTTAGTTACGCGCGGCGACACAGGTGTCGCTGCTGTTGCTTGCGCAGTTACTTTATTTCATAATTCTATGTTTTAACATACACTTGTTTTATGTCTACTTACACAGATTTATACATATTACTTTATAACTAATTTTACTTTTGCTATTTCCTAATTCTATTTTATGTCTATATATCCTATGTTAGTGTACATTTTACATTTTTGTTTGCGTTACATATTTATTGACCTTACATAAGTATGACTGTGTGAGTATATATTTTTCTTGCGACAACATGGAAGCTACCTGTTAAGTTTTAGTTCCAGGTGGCGACTTAGGTGTCGCCACTGTTTCTTGCATTTGTTTATTGGCTATATTTTACATCAAATTTTTATATTGAGTTTACTATTCATATTTGTATTACTTTTGACTTTCTTTATTCTAATTTTTGAACATTCTTATTTTATCATGTCTTATTTCTATTCTTAACTTATTAATCTTATGCTAGCTTATGTTTATTTTACATCTTGTTTTTTAGTTCTACCTTCCAATATCGATTATTTATAAATTCATACTAGTACGTGGTTTCATAAATTGTACTCATCGCTATTGTATGCTGTTTACATAACTATATATAGGTACATGCTTCCACTTCGCATACCATCCATGACGTTGATGTAAATATATGTCTGTATAGGTATATTTCTCGTTTCATATCTTATCTCCGATCTTAACATTTGTTGTTTTGTAGTAATTTATGTAAGTGTGTGTAGATATAAGTATGGTGTTTTAACTATTATCTGTGACGTTTTTGTTTATCGTTTTGTTGTCTCATTATCTTATTGTTTTATCGTAGTGTGTGTGCGTGTATGTTTTTATTTTAGCTTTTGTTCTTTAGGTTTTATGTTTGTTGTTTTTTAGGTGTTTTGGTCTCGACAGTATTATCACGGTTGTGCACTTCGCAGGGTTGGTGTGTACTAGGTCGTGTTTTGTCTGTTTTGTTTTTGTACTGTTAGTGTTTTTATGCTACGCACGGTGTAGGCAATAATATATATATATATACTATTATATATATTTATTGTCCGTTTCCTTTTCGGTTTTTATTTTATACCTTTGTTTATGTTATGTATGCATGTATTGTATGTATATGTATGTATATGTATGTATGTGTTGTTGTGCTGATATAGTTTTGTATATTCAATATACATTGCGTATATCAGTTGTGTTCGTGTTTTTCGTATATTTTGTGTATGTGTGTGTCGTGTTTATGTTTCTGTGTGTATTGTTGATATGTGTATCTGTTATGTGGTACCCTGCGTGTGTTAGGAATAGGCCGTGGTTGCGCGAGCCAGGTAGTCCCATTTTCTGCGCACCGGACAGTCCGCGCTGAAGGCGTTGTGGTCTATATTCCGCAGCCCAGAGTGCGAGCAGTTGCAGCACTGCGGTGCCGTCTCCGCGATGAAGTCTGCGCATTTCTCGCGCAGGTGGGGTCCCCCGCAGTGGCTGCATCTGTCCACACCCTCGGTGCAGAACTTTCGACCGTGTCCGAATTTGAGGCACTTCGTGCATTGGATGAGCGGAGATTGGTCCTCCACTCTGACCCTTTGCAGGTCCAGGTAGAGGGCTCCAGCCTCCGTCATCCTCCGCCATACGATGGGCCTCACTTGCAGTATTATGTGCGCCGTCTTCGGGTTCCTGGTGCGCTTCCTGAATTTGATGGTAACACCTAAATCCTCTTCAGGTAGTCCCACGAAGATGTTGTGGTTCTGGGCGTAGAGCGCCTCGATCATCTCCTCCTCTTCGCTGTCTACGTATACGTCTTTTAGGACAACGAGAGGGTTCTTGTTGGTCATAGGCGCTACCACTAACCCGTCCCCCCGGCTCTCTATGGCTTTCTGGACCCTTCTCCGTTCGTCCTCTGTGTCACACCCTAATATTACAGTTTGATTTTTGGCCTTTCGCACCTTGTTTATTTTAAGGCCAGTGCCTCTGGCATCGACCGCCTTCTTCACTCTGGCGAGCACCTCGTCGGCCGTCTCCTGACCGCCTTCGAGAGTGACCGCCATCGAGTGAAGCGCAGGACGATGGGTGTGTTTTGCTGCCGCGACGCTGGCGTACGACATGGAGGCTGTGGCCGCGTTTGGTCCGCACTCCAGACTTTTCGCGACCTCGACGAGTTCCCGTTTGGCCTCGTCGACGCGTCCGGCAATGCCACCGACCAGGTCTTGGAGGAGAGCGTGCGACCGACCTTCGACCTCCTTGGTCGTTTGGTTTATGGTCACCTCGGCCTCCCCGATCCGGTCCATGAGCCTGTCGAACACGTCGACGCCTCGGTCGTTGTTCTCGTCGTTGAGCCATCGGATGTTGGTCTTGATGCTCAACTTTACCTCCTCCAGCCGCTCGTTCAGCGTCGCTTCCATCTCTCCCAGTCTCTTTAGGACGTCTTGTCCCTCAGGCGACGAGGTCTTACTGAGTGCTGGGGTTTCAGCCTCGAGACCCTGGATACGTCTACTCAACTCGAAGATCGCCCGTATACCTTTGTCGGACTGTATCTCCAGGAACTGTTTGATGTCCTTCCTCATTTGAGGATACTCTTGGACCTTCGAGGGTATATCCTCGAAGGTCTTCATCAGTTCCTGGAGGAGCTGTCCGCTGGGTAGTGGGGCGTAGTTGTGTTGGTATTGTTTGTAGACCTTCATGTTTTCCAGGGACCTCCTTTTTGCCTCTGGTCTCCTGATAAAGGTCCTAGCAGCGTCCTGGGCTGCTGTGGGTGTAGTGGCAGGGCTGGGAGTGGTGGGCTTTTTGGCAGCGCCAGAGGTCGTCGGTGTGCGGTGCATGTTAGTTGCGTGTGTGTGCGTGTGTGTGTGTATGTGTCTGTATGTGTGTGTATGTGTATGTATGTTTATGTATGTGTGTTTTTATGGGTGTGTGTATGAATGTGTTTCTGTACTTGTGTTTGCGTGTATGTGTGTGTGTATGAGTGCGGTGTGTGTAAGTTGTTGTGGGTGGATCGGGGAACGTTGTCAGAATATGATTGTCAGACCCTGTAAAGGGGGGTCTGTGTAGAGTGTAAATAAAGTAACAAATATAATATATAAAATTTTTGAGTCTACTATGTAGTCTCTGTCCGTCGCTACTCTGTGTAGATATTAAAGGAAAAAGTTTTTTAGAGACTACAATGTAGTCTCTGTATGTCGCTACACTGTGTAGGAGTAATTTGTGCCAACAGATGGTTTCGTGATAAGATTTCCGAATGAGTCTCGCTGAATATTTATAGTATGTGTAGGTGTTTATGTATTGTAAAATATAGTGAACAGGGGGGGGGGGGGAAGTTTTATTGTCTGTGTGATTTGGTAGTATACAACAAAGTGTTGTTACGTAATTTAATTTTAATTTTAAAATAATTGTTAGGTTTGCCAAAAGAGTAGGTTGTAACAAAGTATCCGAATGTACCTCACTGACTTTTTATGAGTAATTTAGTGTAAGCAACAAAGTGTGATTTTCGTAATCTGATTTTGATTTTGACCTAGCTGAGTTTTTGCTATAGAATTTTGGATTTTGGAACGAAAGTTTGTTTTGTCGAGAAAATGAGTTCTGCGGTGGCAGAATTTAAAAACAACCCTTATTTTAGAAAATGTGACCTCTCAAAATATTGTAATTTTATACTTAAGTTAAGTCAGTAAGGTTGGTCACAGACAGTCTAGATGATCAATGAAGAAGAGTCTAATTTATGGTGAACATATAATTTTGATTTTAATTTATTAAGACCTAGTTTTCAGGGCGAGTATGACGTTAACTATTTTAATTTTGCGTTTAGTAGCTATTGTTTGTGTATAGTATGTTCCTTATAGCCTAGGATGGGTTTAATGCGCGTGGGTTTTGAAGTTGGCACTAGTTAGAGGACAGGATGCTCTATCCATAGACACCCAACACGATACTTTTCTCACCACCCCTTTATTTATAATTTAAACTTTAGCGTGGGGGGGTGTTGTTTCACAACTGCAATTGTAGTTGTTCGACCCTTTTACAGCTTAATCTAATGTTGAGACCACTGCATTTATGATTTGGCTAGGGACAAGTTTCGCCACAGCGCTAATTAAAATTTTTAAGGGTGGTTAAAGCAACCCCCGATTTATTAAATTAATCAAATCAGTATAAGCACGTTAATATGGAAGGTACAGTTTTAGAAAAAAGGTAATTTAGAAAATATGTTGATAGAAATGTTTTAACAGTCTAATGGGGTTGTTTTATGCAACCCTTAATTTGGAAAAATTTTAAATATTTAATAACTTAGTCAATTTTGAAGCTATGTTGATAAAATTAAAAACATACATAGATATTGAGGTCTTCTATTTTTCTATGCTGGTCTGGTCAGGGCTGTCGCTGTATTAGGGCTGTCACGAATTTTTCCGATATTAAAACTCCAGTTTTTGGCACTTCCCGTGGTCCAGTTTCGAAGCTTATAACTTCTTTGTGTTTGTCTTCGTGCTGGCAACGTGTGTGAAGTATCAGTTTCAGCTTTTCAGCGGAAATGGCCGACTTCACCCCACGTGTTTTTGTTTGTAAGAAGTCCCCTGCCTCAGGTTCTCACCGGAAAATTCCGGGAGAGGTCTCTAAGGCTGCAGGGCGTCACGGCAAAGAAACGCACAGTTGAAAACTGATGGGTTGTCGATCACTTTGGGAAGTTACACCAACTTTTATATGTTGAAAAACACTTTTTTCGCGATAACTTTTCCGGGTTTTCGCGGATTTTCTCGGTTTTTACGGCACTGGATTTGTCACACGAGCGCGCTTCTAACGATATACGACACTTGTATACACGTCGAAAAAATACCACTAATGCGAATTTTAGAACGCGGAGCGACTTAAAAGCGTGACAGTCACGGCAGCGGTGGTCGCGCAACTGGGTTTTTTTTTTTTTTTTTTTTTTTTTTTTTTTTTTAAGCAGGAGATGTAGATGTTGGGAAATCCTCATGGACACCCAGACCGGTCCCTATTAGGTAACAGGTCTGGGTAGTGCCGGACTCTTACCGGCTAAAACCCTCTCCTGCTATGTCTCAATCCACAGACACTAGGTCCGTGCCTTTATTTATAATTTTTTAAGTATTTTTTGCAGACATTACATATTTTTTCCCCTATTTAAACTCCCCATCGTTCTTACATAATTGGTAATAAACAATTTTAACAATTTTTATATCTTACTCTATATTGTTTGTCCATCGGAAACGTTTCTATCTATCACTATCATTATATATACTTTTTTTTTTTTTAACCCTGTATGATGATTACATTTATATCATATAATATAAGTACGTCACTTCCACCTCATCCATTTGCCAGAGGGTTTGCGGTGTTGAGCAAAGCGCTTATGACCGCCCTGTCCCGATGTTTAATGGCCATTTTTAGGTTATAATCGACGACGGCTTTGGTTGTCGCAGCCATCGCCCTCCTTGCAAAGCGGCCCGCTGCGTCATCGGCGTCGTCGGTGTAATAGACACAGCTGGTTGTGTGCCTCGAGAGCGCGACTACTGCGTGAGCGACGCTATCATGGACTTGGAGCCTCTTTGACCTGGTGTTTATAACTATGACGTGTTCGCAGGTTGACCCCTGGGCCTCGTGAATAGTTAAGGTGCGTGACCCCGTGCCTGATCCGTATCCCAGCTGGATGAGGGATGCCTTCTCTTCCTGCGTGTGTACCAGGTAGAGAGTGTTCGGAAGGGTGTTGGGTATTTTCGCACCTGTGTAACTCTTCACCGTCAAGGAGTGAGCCTGCGATCGAGAGGTTTTGGACGAGTATATCCCGGGATATACTTCGCTTAGGGCAAACGGAACATCCATTGGGTTCCGATGCGTACAGAGCAACTCCTGGTCAATGTTGGCTACCAGGTTTGGACGGCTGTATCTAAGTTGGAACAGGTTTTCCCTGTCCAGATAGGGTAGCTGGTTGATATCTCCAATGAGGGTGATCTCTTTCGCTTGCGACAGCCTGGCTGCCATCATTATGGCCCCAAAATGGTTCATCAAAGCCTCATCCACCGTGAGACGGTGGTGTTTTTCTGGCTTTTTGAAACCATTTGCTAAGATTGAGGCCATAGTGCGCACCTTGGTGTGTACTCGGTCTCCTAAGCGTCGCGCTAGCTTTGCTCGGAGCTCCTTCACCGCCTCGGTTGTCGTCGTGATCACAATGTCTTCCTCCTCATTGAAATTATCAACTATCCAAGTTGTCTTTCCGCTGCCGGGAACCCCATTTACCCATCTGATGTTCGGTACCGCCCAGCATTCGTGTGTGGAAGTTGATTCGAAGGTTCCCAGGATGGTTTCGGCCATCCCAAGAATCTTATCTTCCAACATAATCTTTGTGCAACGGGCGATAACCACTATGGGATCATCTTCTGGAGTTCTAAATTTCGGTTTGCCCAGGCGTTCCGTCTCCTCTTCGTCTAGAGCTACGAAGCCACTTGTCGCGCTGTAAGCGGCCATATATGGTCCCGCCATGTTCCCTTTGATGACCTGGGAAGTGGCGTTGTCATATACTGCCGCCTCCGCCTCTTCGAGTCGAACTCTCAGCGACCCTTCAATGTCCAGTCGGAAGGGCTGCAAGATTTTTTCGCATATCATAGTGTTGACCTGTTTGGTCGCCCTTACGACTGCGACGTACTCGAGTAAAGCGTTTATGGCGTGGTCTTCGCGGCTTTTCACCGGTCTGAGGCTGGGTGGGCTGACTTGTCCCTTGTCTGCTCTTGTCGGGGTAGGTGGCTTCTGCTTTGGACTTCTCGGGGTTTCCCTCGTGAATTCCTCCACGGCCGCCTCCTGCCTTGTGGTGGTGTTGGACTTGGTTTTCGGGAGTATGGCCTTAAAGAAATTGGCGAAGGCCTTCATGCGATCTTTCGTTTTCGCTCTCTCCTCTGAACTGCCTGTTTTTCTTGCTGCGGACTCGGCTTTTCGTGCAGCGACTTTCTGTTGGACCCGTTCAGATCCGCTCATGGTGGTCTCGTTTGACGAGGACGTAGGACGGCCCCGACTGGTACTGGGGCTGGTCGCGTTGGCTGCGTCGGACCTCGGACTTTTGAGAAAACCTAGGTCTTCTCCTCGGTCCTCGTACACGACTACCTCATGTTTTTCTGAGGCTTTTAAGCAGCCGTAGCGGTCTGCGACTTCTCCTCTGTCGTACTCGACCACCATTGCGTCCACGCTTATGACGCGAGGTGTTGAGCCTGCGTATTCTTCAGCTTCGCCAATCTGAAGGAGTACTGAGCATGCCTGAGCAAATGGAGTATCCTCTTTCCACTCGAATAATGCAATCGTCTTGTCTTGCGTGCGCATTATTCGGCAACGGTGTTCGGATAGTTCCAACTCAGGTAGGGCAGTGTACTTACTGACTTTCATGCTCGTTTTTGAAGTACTCCCGTTGATTAGCGCAGCCAGGCCTGGTGGAATGGCGACACGCTGACGGGTCTGTCTTCTGCAGAAGCTTATGCCGAGTCGTTCGTTCGGCCTGTTCATGAAGAGAGCGACACCTCGAATCCTCATGCCCGGCTCTCCGGTTTCTCCACCCGCCAACAGTTGATGTAGGGGTGTGTTGATTTGGAGAGTGGTCTGCATAGAGGGACTGTCGTTGTCGTTGGTGGTGGTGTTGGTGGGGTTTGTGGTTGTGTTGGTGGTGGTTGTTGTGGTGGTGGTTGTGGTGGGTGTTTGTTGTGGTGTGTTTGGGTGTGATTGTTGTTGTGCTGATGGAGTTCTTGTGGTTGTGTTCGTCGTCTTGTTACCTACTGCTGCGACTCTGGCGACTTTGCTCGCGAATGCTAAAAATGCTGTTCTGCTGACCTGGTTCTCCATAATGGTGTGGAGATTTGCCGTAATGGGAGAGGTCTGAATCCGGTTTTCCAATTCCAGTCTCTCCCTGCAGAATCTGGGGCATTCTTGGAGCAAGTGCCAAATCGTTTCATCGCTGTTCGGGTCGCACACGCACGCGGGGCTGTCTTTTAACTTGAAGCGGTGCAAGTACGCTGAGAATCCTCCATGTCCGGTCAATACTTGAACATGGACCGGTGTCAAGATCGTATCTGTGAGTATTCTTTTCGCCATACGGACGTCTGGGAAGAACACCTTCGTGACGGATCCCGTGCTGGAGGACTCGTATCTCGCTTGCCACTTCTTGACAGTTTCGTTGCGTATCTGTCTCTTGACGAACGACAGTGGAACCCTGTCGTAATCGGGGGCAGTCTTTTTGGTGAGGGCCGCTTTTTTCGCCAGCTCGTCTGCTCTCTCGTTCCCGGGGGTTCCCACGTGTGCTCTGAGCCAGAAGAGTCTCACGACTCTGCCCTCCTGTCTGGTTTCGCTCATGTACCTCTTGATCTCTAGTGCCAGGGGGTGAGTGGCGGCGGATGGCATTCTGAGCAGATCGAGCGAAGATCTCGAGTCGCTCAAGATGTTGACGGACTCCGCCTTGGATTCTCGCGCCAGCCTGACAGCTCTATAGAGGGCGTATAGCTCAGATTGAAAGACAGTGTTATGGGACTCTAGGCGGAAGGTTCTGAACTTGGACTCCCTGCCTCTTTCCCACCATGTGAGGGCCGCTCCTACTTTCCCTTCGATCTTGCTACCGTCGGTGTAGATCTGGGGGCCGACTACTCGGTGGGTGTTGAGGGTTTCGGGGTCCATGTTCTCCAGGCGCTCGTACTCGGTTACGGTGAGTAGCGATGGATGTGGATTGTGGAGGAAGTCCACATTGCGCTCAACCTCCCTGCCCGGTGGCAGGAACTCCTGGGAATGCCCTTTCTTTATTTTGAACAGAGTCGCTGCCTCGTATACGCGGAGGTCTAAGGGTAATTGGCCTGACAGAATTAGTGCCGATGTTAGAGACACCGTGCGATACGCTTTGCAGATTTTCTGGGTGAAGCCTCTCTGCAGCGAGTCTAACTGATTTCGCGTCATCAGTTTCTCGGCTGCAGGGGCCCACGCGCTCGCTGCGTACAGCACGATTGGCTCTATCACCGACACGTATATCGTCCTTATTATTTCTCTGTTTAGACCCCACGTCACCTTCGCCGCGCACGCCAGCTGCTTGTAGATATCTGCCGACTTTCTACAAGTTGCAGCAACGTGCGCGTTAAAGGTGAGCTTGTAATCTATTATGAGACCCAACAGCTTAACCTCTTGGACTAGGTTGAGCCGAACGCCGGACATGTGGATGACCGGGTCGTCGTACTTAAGCCGCTTCGTGATCACCATCGCATTCGTTTTGTGCGCGGCAAAGCGTAGCTTGTTCTGGACGCCCCATTCCGAAACTGTCCCCAGCGTGTCTTCGGCTTTTTGCTGTAGGGTGCTGACTGCATGGTCAGAGAAGACTAGGACGACGTCGTCTGCGAAGGCCTGACAATATACCCTTTTATTCGCCATTTTGTGTAGGAGCGAATCTAGGATGAGGTTCCAAAACGTCGGTCCGGCAATTGAACCCTGGACGCATCCTTTCGTGGTACCTTTTTCGCTAGATGCTCTGGCGTAGTTCACCTTTACCTTCCGGTTCTCCAGGTACGAGGCAACGAGAGCATAGAGGTTTTTAGGGCAGTTTTTCTCAGCCATCTGCCTCTTTAGGGCGGGCCACCACGCGTTGTCGAAGGCGCCCTCTATGTCCAATGATACTAAAAGCACGATTTTCTTCGCTTTCAGTTCTGCACGTATGTGCTCCATTAGAGCGTAGAGAGCGTCCTCGGTCCCGCGCTGTGGCATAAACCCGAACTGGCTTTTGCTGAGGGTTGGAAGGAAGTGCCACTGAAGCCTGCCTACTAGAAGTTTTTCAACTATCTTACCCAGTACTGACAAGAGTCCTATTGGTCTGTAGGACTTTGGGTGAGTATAGTCGTCTTTTCCCGGTTTGCGGAGTATGCACACGTGGGCTGCTTTCCATTGTTTCGGGAAGTGCGACAGCTCTAGACACTTGTTAGCTAGAGCCAAGAACACCTCCCTGTTGCAGTTGATTGCGCATGTGCATATGTCGGCCGTGAGTCCGTCTGGACCTGGAGCTTTTTTAGGGTTTTGATCTTGGAGGACCATCTCTAGCTCCGCGGTCGTGAACGGGGGATCGTCCTCGGACAGGCCTGGTATCTCCGCCGGGCTTTTCTCCTCTGTAAGCTTTCGGAGCGATGCGTGGCTTTCGGTCTCCGCACTTTTCAAGTCGTCTGGATAGAAGGTTTTCGCCAGTAAGTCCGCTGATTGTTCCGGGCTGAGTGTCTCGCCTGCGGTATTTCTCAGGAGCGTGTCCTCCTGCCTTCTGGCTGTCTTCCTTAGGACTCGATAAATGCCGTCCCACATGCTCTCTTTGTCTTGCTTCGTGCAGAACTCCCTCCAACTGGCTGTGGCTGCCTCGGCTGCTTTGGTGGCGTAATTTTCTTTAGCCTCTGAGTACTCATGGATGACGTGTTGTTTGCGACTGGGGGCTGCGTTTCGGATCCTCCTCTTTTTGGTGAGCACTTCTTTTTTGAGTTTTTCCAGTTCCGAAGACCACCACGGTGGTCTCGCGTCAAACTTGCGTGCTCCTAGCTTGGGGATCGCCTTTTTGCATGCACCGTGCACTGCCTGCGTGTACTGATCGAGCAGGGATTCCAGTTCCTCGGGATTTGTGATCTCCGATACCTTCTCGGGCGTGATGCTGTTTTCCTCTAGACCGATCTTGAAGTGAGTAACAAAGTCTGACCACTTGGCCTTCTTGGTGTTGTAGATGCGGGTCGAGATTGGCTTTAGCGGTTCTAAAGCTTTCTCTAGTCTCATCTTGAAGGTTATCGCATTGTGATCGGATGTGACGAGACTTCTGTCGACTCTCCACTCCTCGATCTTGTCCAGAAGGGACAGGCTGCACGCGGTCACATCTACGATGCTCGTGTACAGCCTGTCCGCCCTGTACGTCTCGAAGGTCGGTGTTTGGCCCGTGTTCAAGATCTGGAAATCCTGCTCGCTGAGGAACGCGTTGTATTCGGCCCCGCGGTGGTCTTCGGAGTTACTCCCCCACCACTGGCTCCAGGCGTTCACGTCTCCTCCTAAGATTTTGTGTGTGGTACTCAGTTTGCTGCAGCAGTCCCTCGTTTTGTTCAAGTACGGGTCCATTTCTTGGTCACCTTCAAAATAGACCGATATCACTCCAAGCTTGGTGTGGCCCACCTTCAGCAGTACTGCTGCCACGTTTTCGGTCACGAGCTGAGGGTCATGGATGACCTCCAGGTTGTTTCCGAAGACGATGATAGCCGCCTTTACTGGTTTTTGGCGGTTCAGGGTGCACTGGATGACTTGAGTACCGGGGTTTTGCTTCATCACACCCGTCCTACCTACATAGGGTTCTTGGACGAGCGCGACTGAGATTCCCTTTTCCTGAGCCGCATGGTGGAGTTCTGCCGTAGCCAGCTTGGAGCGTTGCAGATTTGCTTGAATGAAGCGCAATCCTGCTATCGGTCTTTCCGGGTTTTGAGGGTGGACTGACCCGTTGTTATCGTTGCTGCCCTTAGCAACTGTAGGAGACCCTGGATCTCGCTATGTGATCCCACTTCTGGCGTTCCTGGCATTCATCGCTGAAAGCCACGTGTGCCAGCTCGTTGCCCTTCCTGTGCGCGTTTTTGCAGTTGACGCATGTGGGGGCTCCGAATTCTGCCCAAACTTTACAATCGCGCCCGTTGTGCGCACCGCTGCAGTAACTGCAGACTTCTTTTGAGGCCTTGCATAGGGTCTTCGTGTGGCCGTAGGCAAGGCACTTGGTGCACTGGACCAGGGGCGACTGATCCTCTATCGGGCTTCTTCCGAGGCCTAGGTGGACTTTCTCCACTTGCGTGAAACGCTTCCAGAGCTCTGGGGAGAGCTCCAGGACTGGGTGGCATTCGTGGCTGTTTCTAGCCCGCTTCCTGTATCTTACTCTCACCTCTTGAGTAGCTACATCGACGTCTTGCAGAAGGTGTTTATTCTGCGCTAATAGATGATCTACAATCTCTTCGTTGGTGTAGCTATTCAGGACGTTCTTGATACATACCAGCGGGTTTCCTGGCCTCGGTTCCTGAACCCTCAGGTCCTTTTTTGACTGGACTTGATCCCGGACTAGCTTCAGGTCTTCCTTGCTGGCACAGCTTAGGACGACCTTTTGGTTCCGGGCTTTCCTGATCCGGTCCAGTCTGGCCCCTGACGACCTGAGATCCACTGCTTGCCTAATCTTCTCAATGACGTTATCGCCTGTATGTTTGGCGTCTGTCGATGAGATGATCAGGGTGTGGTTGGGCAGTCTCGGTTGGGGGGGTTTCGGCGTCTGCGCGACCTGGGCGAATGTTTTTGGGCCCTGTTGCTGCTGCGGACGCTCCGCCTTTCCGAGCTCTGACATTCCCTTTTGGATTTCTTGTAGTGTTCTTTTAACCTCCACTACTGCGAGTTCAGTATCTAGGCTGGGCGCCGTTGATACGGGAGCCAGCGGCTCTTTATCCCGCAGCACGCGTAGGTCACTGGACACTATATCCAGTTTCTCTTTCAGTGGTTTCAGGTGGGTTTTCAGGTCCAACGTTGGCTGTGGTGGTGGGTGCGAGGTTGGTATGGGTCTCCTTACTAGTTCTTTGACCATCTCCTGCAGCTCTTCTACTCCGGTCTGCAGGAGGTTGATCTTTTCCTCCGTTTTGTACTCGTCCGGTTGTGTGTAATTTCCGTGGGTCGTAGATGGTCTCGCGAGGGTCTCTGAGGGCGCCGCAAGGTCGCTTCGGATCTTGTCCACGGTTTTCCTTAGCACGTCCAGCTGATTTGATACGCTGGATATACTTGCGCCGAGTTTGGAAAGACCGGTCTCTACGTGTCCCCACTTTGGGTCCCCGGAGACCGTGCTGTTTTCCGTACGCGTCTTCTGGTGCTCTTGATGGACAACTTCCCGTAGCGACCTCAGCTCCGCCGCATTGGCTTTTATGACCCTGAAGGGCTCTTCCGTTTCATAACCCAGCCACGAACGGATGTTCTTAGCCTCTTTCAGGGTGTCGCCGATGTCGACCCTGGCCAATTTCAGTTCCTCCTGGAGGTTTTGCTTCAGCACAAGCATTTCTCGTGTGTGCGCCCTTTCCACTCGCAGCAGTTCTTGCGCGCGGGAAGAGCGCTCCTTCTCGAGGTTGTACTTGTGCCTCGCCCTTGAGTCCGCCAGCGAAAGGACTGTCTCATACAGTCCCTGCAGGCACTCGTGGGCGGTGGCCTTACACTCCCTTTTTATGTTACCTGAGGCCTCGAGCGCGTCCTTGCCCTTTTGGAGCAGCTCGTTAGCCTCCCTAGTCGCCAAATCCATTTCGACGCCGGTTCCCCTCCTTGGGGTTCTGTAGAGGAGAGATTTTCGGCCGCGTGGGGGGCATTCGGACGTACCGACCGACGACGCTGCGGAGCTTTCGTCATCCGAGACAATCGGATGAGGGGGAGAAATGCCAATTTGCTCCCACTGTATTACCTTTTCGGCAACTAGCTCCGCCGCAAGTGTCGGTTCCGGCACGGACGACTTGTCCGAGAGCTCACTGTCAGAATGCCCAGTTAAGAACTGGGGCGGTGAGGTCTTGCCCTTTCGTGCGGCTCTCCTACTTAACGGCGCTCTCGCCTCGAGCACTTCTGTGTCCGACATGGCCCTGTGTCGCTCGCTCGCTCGCTCGCTCCGGACGGGCTGACGACGACTGCTGCAATCTCTCTGACGTCGTCGATTTGGCCGTCTTTGTGAGGACTTTCTCTCTCAGAGTCCTTGCGGCGGTTCTCGTGGCGTTCTCCAGGGCTTTGCTTGAGGTGGAGGTGGCGTTTGACATTTTCGTGGAGGATCTAAATTTGACTAGACTTATATGTTACGTTGACTTGGGGTTTTTTTTTTTTTTTTTTTTTTTTTTTTTTTTTTTTTTATGTTCCGATGGACTTACTGTTCTTTACTGCTGCTGCTGCGCTGATGTTCTGCACTGCTGCTGCTGGTGTTGTTTCGTAAGTCGATGATGGAGTACAGGGGCAATTTCGCGCGTCCCCAGAACGTAAGGTGTTGGTCGTTCTGGAATTGCCTTAAGTGAGTGAGAGTGAGTGTGAGTGCGCTGAGTGCGGTCCCACGGCGGATTTGCTGGAGTCAGATGATAGAGCTTCTCGTCCTCTTTCTAAAGAGCCCAAACACGATGGGTCTGCGATCACGGAGGTCGGAGTTCTCCTTCGGGGGTGAGGTAGCCCAGAGGGGGAGGGGGGGGGGTTATGTGGGTATTTTGTGGTTGGGCGGGGTGAGGGGGGTAGTGGTGAGAGGGCGGTAGTGGTGAGATGGCGGTAGAGGTGAAGGGGGGGGGGTACTAGACCAAGAGGGGGTTCAAAGCTGAGGGGAGGGGGTGGACCCTAGAGCTAGGCCAGACTGAAAGGGGATTTCCGAATTTGGAGATAGGGTGTCCTGAAGGGGGGGGGTCCTGAGGTGGTCCTGAGGGGGGGGGGGGGTCCTGAAGTGGGGGGTGCGTTGACAGGGGGGGTGGCCTGGTCCTGGAGTTCTGGTTCGAATGAACCCAAACTCGGTGGTACTGCGGCCAGGGGTTAGGAAGATCCCTCGGGCTTACCTGGTCTCCGTGTGGCGGTGGCTTCGGTGTGTGTGCAGGGGCAGAATCTTGGGCCGGCTTCGGAGTCTTCAGTCTCGGCTGTGCGGCTGTACGAATGCGATTGACGTCACGCCTCGTGTCGTTTTAATCGAGTGAGGTTAACCTCACTTACACGACCACGTGTTTTTATACGATCTTCCAGGCGTTATATCTTCGTAAGTTCTTAACCGATCCTGGATTTCTATACGTCAATCGACAGCTTTTAGCCGTCCGCTTACGATGGTGTTATTATTAAAGCAACTGCACTGACCTGTAGCTCGCGGTTCTCCGGTAAAGTTGGGTCGCTCCCGTTTTTGTTCCTGTTGGGACACACACTTGAAAACACTTTTCCTGGAAAATTGGGCACTGCACTCTCACTGTACAAATTTTGACGCGCGTAGCTCAACGCTAAATATTTTTAATAATTTTATAAAGCGGAGCTAGATGTTTTCGTTGCGTTGGTAGGGTTGTACTAGCAAGGTTAGGTTAGGTTAGGTTAGGTTAGGTTAGGTTAGGTTAGGTTAGGTTAGGTTAGGTTGGGGTGCGTGTCAGCTACCTCCGCGAGTGCTCCCCGGCTGCTGGTCCTTTCGGGATACTTGTATCCTGGGGGAACAGCAGCTGATGGGGCCGGTGCACCCTGGGTACGGGCAATAACTCTTCCCGGTTTTGGGGAGTCTTGTTGCTCGTGGCGAATGTCTGACGTGGCCCTTCTCAGGGCCAGGGGTGTTGCTCCCGTGCCTCTCTGACTTGGCAGAGGGTGTATCGTTGAGCAACACGGGGGGAACCCAGCGAGGCCGCGAGGCTTAGCTGGGCAAAACGGCCCTTTTCAGGGCCACTGGGGAACGGCCCTTTTCAGGGCCACGGGGGGGAAACGGCCCTTTTCAGGGCCACGGGGGGGTGGGGTGACTCCATGAGGCCGCGAGGCCGATAGGAGCCAACAACGGCCCTTTTCAGGGCCAGGGGGGAGGGGTGGCTCCATGAGGCCGCGAGGCCGATTGGAGTCAACAACGGCCCTTTTCAGGGCCAGGGATGTTCGCCGAGCGGCCGCGAGGCTAATCGGCAGAACGTTGGCGGGCCCGGTGTGTACTCACCCTACCTCCGGGCAGGCGGCGGGAGTCTGTCTCCCCTGCCACCGTCGTCCAAATCGGGAGGTATTTCTGTTCCACGCTGAGTGTCGTGGAACATGTCTCGCGGCTCAGCGAGAGGTACCTCCCGTCGGTCTTGGCTTAACCGCCCGGACCGTCCAATCTCAAGCGGCGGCGCACCGCGAGGAGATGAGTGGCTGGAGGATGTCCAGTCCCTAGTGCGTCCCCCGTCAGAGTACCGGCCGACCCTCTGACGGGTTACGTTTGGCTTACCCGGGTACAGGGGGCACTGCCCGGGCGGACTGCTTTTTTCCCCCATACTCGTGGGATCTAATATGGATGTTAAGAAAAAACCAAAAACCAAGAAGAAAGTGGAGAAGAAGGCCGTACAGGAGGAAAGGGATGCAGCATCCGATGCCGGGGCTGTATCCAGTGATGAGTGCGAGGCGGAGATCAGCCTGGAGGCTGAATCTAAAGCGTGGAGCGCGCAACAGCTGTTGCGAGACGGGAAGCGCAAGCGATTGCGCTCCTACATGAGTTGCTCGGGATCAGAGGCGACCCTGAGTGACGAAGAGGCGCCAGCTCCCAAAGTTGGCACCTCAAGGAAAGGAAGGAGCCTCCCTCCTAAAACGGGAGAAACCGAGGAGCTGGCCAAGGCGAAAGCCGAGTTGCTGGACGTTCGAAGGGATGAGTCGCGGCTCCAAGTTGTGGAGGACGTCAACGCACTGGTCAAGGACATCAGAAGGCGGTCGAATAATATTTTCACACGCACTGATGCGACTCCCACCAGAACCGAATTGACGGACCTGGTGCTCACCGGCCTCAAGACGGTGGCGGCTGTTGGCCAGGGGTCCGGCAACCTTAAGGGCACATTTGTGAGGGCTCTCAAAGAAGCTACTAATGAGATACAGAAGAGTGTTTTATGTCTCTGCGACATGACGGTTGACGACCAGGTAAGAAATTACGAGTCGTATATCACCCGTGTGCACGAGGATAAGCGTCGCCTGAAAGCTGACAACGATAAGCTGAAGGGCGACCAGAAGAAAATGCGCGAGGAGCTGGACGCGGTGAAGGTGGAGCTGGAGGTCATTCGGCGTCAAGGTCCATCAGCATCAGTGGTGACTCCGCCCGCGGAGTCGGAGTTGCTCCGCCTTTTCAGGGCTGAAATGGCGACCCTGACGGCTAGGTTTGCCGTCATTGAGGGCAAAATATTGCGCCCTCCCCTCGCTGGCGACTGCAGGGTCGCCGATCAGACACCGGCAGTCAGCTACGCTGCCAAGGCATCGACGTCGCGCGCCTCGGCTGCGGCTCAGGCGCCCAAGAAGACTGCGCCCTCTAAGGCTGCGTCATCCAAAGGTGCACCTGTTAAGGCTGCACCTTCTACGGTAGCGCCACCCAAGGCTGCACCACAACAGGTAGAACCTGTTGAGAGCCAGTCGGGCTCGACTCCGCAGGCTGCGACGTCAAAATCGCAGCCCAAAGGAAAGGGCAAGGGAAAGGGAGGCAAATCACAGGACAAGGCAGCCAACAATGCGGCCGCCTCAACCCAGGATGCCCAGTCTGCCAACAACACCCAACAGGGAGAGTGGCAGACTGTGAAGAACAAAAAGAAGGCTGCAAAGAAGCGCAGCCAGAAGAAGAAAGCGGCAGCCAAACTTCGCGTTCCAAACTCAACGGCGGTAGTAATTGCCCTGCAGCCCGGTGCCCAGGAGAAGGGCATCAGCTATCTCTCCGTCCTTACGGAGGCGAAGAGCAAGATAAATTTGGGAGAGCTGGGGATCCCTTCCCTCAAATTTAAGGTGGCCGTCACAGGGTCTCGCATCCTGGAGGTCCCCGGGGCAGCAAGCAAGGAGCAGGCGGACGCACTCGCCTCCAAGCTTAGGGAGTGTGTCAATGGGGAATACGTCAGGATCTCCAGGCCCGTCAAATGCGCGGAACTCCGCGTCACGGGTCTGGACGAAACCGTCACGTCAGCGGACGTGAGCGCTGTTGCTGCTCGCGTCGGGGGATGTAGCGTCGACGACATCAAAGTCGGCGATATCAGGATGGGGCCCTCTGGACTGGGATCAGTCTGGCTGCGCTGCCCGGTAGCAGCGGCCAAAGCCATCGCTGGCGCTGGCCGCCTCCTCGTGGGATGGGTGTCGGCAGGGGTGGCATTGCTGGAGCCTCGGCCCCTGCAATGCTACCGTTGCTTATACGGCGGGCACACACAACATACGTGCCTGTCGGAGGAGGACCGCAGCGAGCTCTGCTACCGCTGCAGCCAGAAGGGACATCGCGCGAACCAGTGCCCAAATGAGCTCCATTGCTCACTTTGCGCCGCCGTCGGCAAGCCTGCGGCTCACCGTATCGGCGCAAAGTCGTGCGAGGCTCGCGCGAAGAAAAAGAAGAGGGGGGGAAAGTCCCAGTCCAAGGCTGCGCCACAGCCCATGGACACGACGCAGCCCGACACCGAGCCACCATCTTCGGCTCAACAGTGTTCGGGCACGGCCACGGGCGGCAGACTTGGGGAAGTCTGACCGCCCCACACTAGGCCGGAGTAGGCGGCGCGGTTGATGTTGCCGCGCCCCACTCAGTGGAGCGAAGGAGTGGAGGGTCACTGAGGACCCTCCCACAAGGGCCTGGGGACCGCAAGGGCGGTCCGCCACCGCCGGGGTCGCGGAAGAATGCCAACGCGTACCCGTAACCCCGGCACTATGGTGGTGAGGCGGAACATCCCGTGTGGTTTTAGTCGGTAGTCACCCACTCTGGGTGGAGTCCGACACACCCCCGTCGTCTCCCCGGGCGACGGGAAGTGCGTAAATGCATTTCCACACGGTAAACAAAAAAAAAAAAAAAAAAAAAAAAAAAAAAAAGGTTAGGTTAGGTTAGGTTAGGTTAGGTTAGGTTAGGTTAGGTTAGGTTAGGTTAGGTTGGGGTGCGTGTCAGCTACCTCCGCGAGTGCTCCCCGGCTGCTGGTCCTTTCGGGATACTTGTATCCTGGGGGAACAGCAGCTGATGGGGCCGGTGCACCCTGGGCACGGGCAATAACTCTTCCCGGTTTTGGGGAGTCTTGTTGCTCGTGGCGAATGCTGACGAGTCGAGACTCCGCGATGCCGCGAGGCTGAAGCGGAGTCGGCCCTTTTCAGGGCCACTGGGGAAACGGCCCTTTTCAGGGCCACGGGGGGGAACAGCCCTTCTCAGGGCTACGGGGGGGACTCCATGAGGCCGCGAGGCCAACTGGAGTAAACGGCCCTTTTCAGGGCCAGGGAGTTCGCCGCGTGGTCGCGAGGCCGCGTCGGTCGAACGTTGGCGGGCCCGGTGTGTACTCACCCTACCTCCGGGCTGGCAGTGGGAGTCTGACTCTCCTGCCACCGTCGTCCAAATCGGGAGGTATCTCTGTTCCACGCTGAGTGTCGTGGAACATGTCTCGCGGCTCAGCGAGGGGTACCTTCCGTCGGTCCTGGCTTAACCGCCCGGACCGTCCAATCCTAAGCGGCGGCGCACCGCGAGAGGATGAATGGCTGGAGGATGTCCAGTCCCTAGTGCGTCCCCCGTCAGAGTACCGGCCGACCCTCTGGCGGGTTATGTTTGGCTTACCCGGGTACAGGGGGCACTGCCCGGGCGGACTGTTTTTTCCCCCATACTCGTGGGACTTATTATGAATAAGAAGAAAAACCAAACCAAAAAGAAAGTAGTGAAGAAGGTCGAACAGGAGGAGAGGGACGCAGAATCCGATACCGGGTCTGTATCCAGCGAGGAGTGCGAGGCGGAGCTCAGCCTGGAGGCTGAGTCTAAAGCCTGGAGCACGCAACAACTGTTGCGAGACGGGAAGCGCAAGCGATTGCGCTCCAACATGAGTTGCTCGGGGTCAGAGTCGACCCTGAGTGACGAAGAGGCGCCAGCCGCCAAGGTTGGCACCTCAAGGAAAGGAAGAGGCCATCCTTCCAAAACGGGGGAATCCGAGGACCTGGCCAAGGCGAAGGCCGAGTTGCGGGACGTTCAAAGGGACGAGTCGCGGGTCCAAGTGGTGGAAAATGTCAACACCTTGGTCAAGGACATTAGAAGGCGCTCAGATAACATCTTCAAGCGTACTGAGATAGCACCCACCAGAGCCGAATTGACGGACCTGGTGTTCACTGGCATCAAGACAGTGGCGGCCGTTGGCCAGGGGTCCGGCAACCTCAAGGGCACATTTGTGAGGGCCCTCAGAGAAGCGACCAACGAGATTCAGAGGGGAGTTATATGTCTCCGCGACATGACGGTCGACGACCAGGTGAAGAACTATGAGTCGTATATCACCCGTGTGAACGAAGACAAGCGTCGCCTGAAAGCTGACAATGATAAGCTGAAGGGCGACCAGAAGAAGATGCGCGAGGAGCTGGACGCGGTGAAGGTGGAATTGGAGGTCATTCGGCGTCAAGGTCCATCGGCTTCAGTGGTGACCCCGCCCGCGGAGTCGGAGTTGCTCCGCCTTTTCCGGGCCGAAATGGCGACCCTGACGGCTAGGTTTGCCGTCATCGAGGGCAAAATCCTTCGCCCTCCCCTGGCTGGCGACCGCACAGTCGCCGAGCAGGCACCAGCGGCGTCATATGCCGCAAAAACAGCCGGGCCGTCAAAACCTGCGGCTGCCAAAGCTGCGCCATCCAAAGGTGCACCTGCCAAGGCTGCACCGTCTACGGTGGCGACAGCAGAGACGCCGGTTGAGAGCCAGTCTGACTCGACTCCGAAGGCTGCGACATCAAAATCGCAGTCTAAAGGGAAAGGGAAGGGGAAAAAGATGCAGAAAGCGGCCCCCAATAAGGGAGCCACATCAGCGCAGGGTGGTCAGTCTGCCGACAACCCCAGTCAGGGGGAGTGGCAGATTGCCACAAACAAGAAAAAGGAGAAGAAGAAGGCTGCGAAGAAGCGCAGCCAGCAGAAGAAAGCGGCGGCCAAGCTTCGAGTTCCTCAATCTACGGCAGTCGTTATAGCCCTGCAACCTGGCGCCCAGGAGAAGGGCATCAGTTACCTCTCCGTCCTCACGGAGGCGAAGCAGAAGATAGATTTGGGAGAGCTGGGGATCCCTTCCCTCAAATTTAAGGTGGCCGTTACAGGGTCTCGCATCCTGGAGGTCCCCGGGGCAGCAAGCAAGGAGCAGGCGGACGCACTCGCCTCCAAGCTAAGGGAGTGTGTCAATGGGGAATTCGTCAGGATCTCCAGGCCCGTCAAATGCGCGGAACTCCGCGTCACGGGTCTGGACGAAACCGTCACGTCAGCGGACGTGAGCGCCGTTGCTGCTCGCGTCGGGGGATGTAGCGTCGACGACATCAAAGTCGGCGATATCAGGATGGGGCCCTCTGGACTGGGATCAGTCTGGATGCGCTGCCCGGTAGCAGCGGCCAAAGCCATCGCTGGCGCTGGCCGCCTCCTCGTGGGATGGGTGTCGGCAGGGGTGGCATTGCTGGAGCCTCGGCCCCTGCAATGCTACCGTTGCTTATACGGCGGGCACACACAACATACGTGCCTGTCGGAGGAGGACCGCAGCGAGCTCTGCTACCGCTGCAGCCAGAAGGGACATCGCGCGAACCAGTGCCCAAATGAGCTCCATTGCTCACTTTGCGCCGCCGTCGGCAAGCCTGCGGCTCACCGTATCGGCGCAAAGTCGTGCGAGGCTCGCGCGATGAAAAAGAAGAAGGGGGGAAAATCCCAGTCCAGAGCTGCGCCACAGCCAATGGACACGACGCAGCCCGACACTGAGCCAGCATCTTCGGCTCAACAGTGTTCGGGCACGGCCACGGGCGGCAGACTTGGGGAAGTCTGACCGCCCCACACTAGGCCGGAGTAGGCGGCGCGGTTGATGTTGCCGCGCCCCACTCAGTGGAGCGAAGGAGTGGAGGGTCACTGAGGACCCTCCCACAAGAGCCTGGGGACCGCAAGGGCGGTCCGCCACCGCCGGGGTCGCGGAAGAATGCCAACGCGTACCCGTAACCCCGGCACCATGGTGGTGAGGTGGAACATCCCGTGTGGTTTTAGTCGGTAGTCACCCTCTCTGGGTGGAGTCCGACACACCCCCGTCGTCTCCCCGGGCGACGGGAAGTGCGTAAATGCATTTCCACACGGACAACAAAAAAAAAAAAAAAAAAAAAAAAAAAAAAAGGTTAGGTTAGGTTAGGTTAGGTTAGGTTAGGTTAGGTTAGGTTAGGTTCGGAGGGTCCCGAATCGCTGTCGAGCCCACCATGAAGTATCTTGGTCTGGTGCTCGACAGCCGGTGGGATTTCGGCCCTCACTTCCGGCGGCTGGTGCCCAAGTTGATGGGCGCGGCGGGCGCGCTTTCGACGCTGCTTCCCAATCTGGGGGGCCCGAGCTCCGCCTGTAGGCGGTTGTACGTGGGGATCGTGCGATCCATGGCCCTTTATGGGGCCCCAGTGTGGGCGACTGACCTGACGGCCGGGACCATCGCAGTTCTGCGAAGACCGCAGAGGGCGATGGCCGTCAGAGTCATACGGGGATATCGCACGATCTCGTACGAGGCGGCTTGTGCACTGGCGGATCTCCGCCGTGGGACCTGGACGCGAGGGTTCTCGCGTCACTGTACCGGTGGCGCGAGGAGGAGCGGGCGCGCGGCGCAGCGACTATTACGCTGCGCCAGCGGCGTCAACAGCTCCAACGGGTCCTGGTGGCGGAATGGCGGGAAAGGCTCTCACGCCCTACCGCCGGCCTCGGTACTATCGAGGCCATCCGGCCTGTGCTCGAAGAGTGGCTCGGGAGAAGGCACGGCTCCCTGACGTTTCGGGCGACGCAGGTGCTCTCGGGGCACGGCTGCTTCGGGAGATACCTGTGGCGCATAGGCAGGGAGCCGGACGCTCGGTGTCATCACTGCGTCCAATGTCGGGAGGACACGGCGCTGCACACTCTCACTGAGTGTGCAGCCTGGGAGGAACCGCGACGTGTTCTCGTCGCAGAGATAGGCGGCGACCTGTCGCCGCCGGCCGTCGTACGATCCATGGTCGGCGGCGCAGAGTCCTGGGACGCAGTGATCTCCTTCTGCGAAACAGTCATGTCGCAGAAGGAAGCCGCGGAGAGGGAGCGGGAAATCTCAACCTCGCTCCCGTGCCGCAGCAGACGCACCGGGCGTCGGAGGAGGGCCGACAATGCCCTCTTCCGCCCCCCCTAAACGGGTCCGGGGGCGGTGGACGCGGGGACGTCCTCCGCCACCCCGCAACAGACCCCGAGGCGGCGGCGCGTAGTGTTCCACGCGCGCCCCTCACATCAGTGAGAGTTGTAAGGGGGGGGAGTGCCCTAAACTCCCCCCGAGACGGGGCCCGCCACGCGGGCCATCACCAGCCGGGGGCAGCGGACGAATATTCAGTTCCCGAGGCCCCCGGCGCAGGTGCGAGTCGGAACACCGGGGTTCGGTTTTAGTCGGTAAGAGTCCGACAGACCCCCTCGCCCTCCCCGGGGCGAGGGACATCCATGAGGATTTCCACCCCGTAAACAAAAAAAAAAAAAAAAAAAAAAAAAAAAAAAAAAAAAAAAGGTTAGGTTAGGTTAGGTTAGGTTAGGTTAGGTTAGGTTAGGTTAGGTTAGGTTAGGTTAGGTTAGGGTTAGGGTTAGGTTAGGTTAGGTTAGGTTAGGTTAGGTTAGGTTAGGTTAGGTTAGGTTAGGTTAGGTTAGGTTAGGTTAGGTTAGGTTAGGTTAGGTTAGGTTAGGTTAGGTTAGGTTAGGTTAGGTTAGGTTAGGTTAGGTTAGGTTAGGTTAGGTTAGGTTAGGTTAGGTTAGGTTAGGTTAGGTTAGGTTAGGTTAGGTTAGGTTAGGTTAGGTTAGGTTAGGTTAGGTTAGGTTAGGTTAGGTTAGGTTAGGTTAGGTTAGGTTAGGTTAGGTTAGGTTAGGTTAGGTTAGGTTAGGTTAGGTTAGGTTAGGTTTAGGTTAGGTTAGGTTAGGTTAGGTTAGGTAGGTTAGGTTAGGTTAGGTTAGGTTAGGTTAGGTTAGGTTAGGTTAGGTTAGGTTAGGTTAGGTTAGGTTAGGTTAGGTTAGGTTAGGTTAGGTTAGGTTAGGTTAGGTTAGGTTAGGTTAGGTTAGGTTAGGTTAGGTTAGGTTAGGTTAGGTTAGGTTAGGTTAGGTTAGGTTAGGTTAGGTTAGGTTAGGTTAGGTTAGGTTAGGTTAGGTTAGGTTAGGTTAGGTTAGGTTAGGTTAGGTTAGGTTAGGTTAGGTTAGGTTAGGTTAGGTTAGGTTAGGTTAGGTTAGGTTAGGTTAGGTTAGGTTAGGTTAGGTTAGAGTTAGGTTAGGTTAGGTTAGGTTAGGTTAGGGTTAGGTTAGGTTAGGTTAGGTTAGGTTAGGTTAGGTTAGG